>OU862916.1:45916830-50916830 GCA_917880885.1 Limnephilus marmoratus | reverse complement strand
TTGAACCAAGCACTTTGTTAAGAGCAAAGCCTTCATCTGATTTTTCATTTGAAACACAAAAAATTATACACCACTTTGTTAACTGAACCTGATGGATAAATTATGAAAAATATTTCATTTTTCAATAATATCATTGCCCAACCCAGTGGCGGACTAAGCCCGTCAGAGGCCCGGGGCGGCAAAGCTGAATGAGGCTCCCCCCCCCTAGTTTAAAAAGTTGATGTAATTTTACAAGATTTTTATTCAGTTCACACGGGCTTCCGGTCCTGGGGGACCTCTAAGCGTCTCCGTATTCCCTTGATCAAATCATAAACAAGGCTTTAAGGCACCAGGGAACTGTAAAACAAATCATGTTTTTTCTTCATTTTCTAAAAGATGCATTTGTTAATAATGCTATCAACTAAAGTTTCAAGGTAATTCTAAGAAAATTTAAAGAAAGTTTTAAACAGTTTGTATGATGAATCATCCTTCAGCAAAACTTTCAACGCATTTTTTTCGAACCTGGTTTGCATGCACCAAGTCTTAAACTGTTAGAAAATCCAGTCACTATGGCACCACATGGGAATTTTTTTATAAAGGGCCCCTTTCTATATTTTTTAAGAACGCTGAAAATTTTTCGGTTCGCCATTCGCCATAAACGAGTTAAATAAGTTTCGGGAAAAACGCATTCAAAGTTTGCTTCAAAGGGATAATTTAACATACACACTGTTTCAAACGGTTTCACGTAAAATGCTGTAAAAAACATTTGGTGCGAGCTTTGTTAACTTCAGAAAATGAAATGAAAAAAAAATTACAACATTTTTTACAGTATGTTTAGGATTTGAACAAAGAAACATGGAGGCGTTTGGAGGCCCCCGGGGACCAGAGGCCGTATTTCATTTTCTAAAAGATGCATTTGTTAATAATGCTCTCATCAAATTCGTAAATTTGACGGAGATACAGCATTTTAAACAGTTTGTATGTTGAATTATCTTTCAGCAAAACTTTGAACGCGTTTTTCTCAAAACTACGTTTTTCAACCTGGTTAACAACATATTAGAAAAACTATATATCTTATTTGCATGCACTATGCACCAAGTCTTAAACTGTTCGATAATCCAGTCACTATAGCCATTACAGTATTATCCATAAGACAGGAAACTGCCTGGGGGCCCCGACATGTTTAAGCCGGCCCTGGCAGGCTACTTTTGTCAATAAGGCAGTGCAGGCCACTGCCTAGGGGCCCCGCATCGGGTAGGTGCCCCTAGAGCAAAGGGGCCCGAGACGTGCATTGCCTGGGGGCCCCGACATTTTAAGCCGACTCTGGCAGGGCCGTATTGTCCATAAGGCAGCGTCGCCACCGCCTTCGAAAATCCAGTTACTATAGCCAGGGCCGTAATATCCATAAGAAGTGTGGGCAACTCCCCAGTAGCCCGCATCGGGTAGGGGCCCCTAGGGTAAAGGGGCCCCGAGAGGTGCATTGCATAGGGGTCCCGATATGGGGGAGGCGTATTGAGCACAAGGCAGTGTAGGCCACTGCATAGGGGCCACGCATCAGCTAGGGGCCCCTATGGTAAAGGGGCCCCGAGACATGCATTGAGTAGGGGCCCCGACATATTTAATCCGGCCCTGACTATGGTACCAGACGAGGAAAATGTATCATAAACAGTAGAAATTAAAATTCATTCAAAAATAAAAGGCATTCAAAATTTGCTGAAGGATAATTCAACATACAAACTCTTCCAAACGGTTTCACATAAAATGCTGTATCTCCGTCAATTTTTCGAATTTCCTTAAATAAATTGGTCAGAGCGTTCTTAACCAGTGCATCCATCAAAAAATGAAATAAAAATTACAACATTTTTTACAGTGGTGTCTTAAAGCCTTGTTTAGGGTTTGATCAAGGGAACATGGAGGCGTTTGGGGGCCCCCCAAGACTGGGGGCCCGGGGCGGACCGCCCCCCCCCTTAATCCGCCACTGGCCCAACCTAATTAAGACTTAGTGAATAATTACGCCATCATTATATTTTTTAACTGTGCGTTATGGAAATGCTAAAGAAGTTAAATAAATCATGACGGTAAAAAAAACGTGAAGGTAGAGTTAGGTCACTATTTAGCAAAGTCAAACATTTTAAAATCAAATGATTGCTAATAGCAAGATTGTTAAATTATTGCAAAACATAATTTAATGGTTTGATTTACAAATGAAAACTCTAGGTGCCTATCTACTCAAATATCTGTTAGAATTCCACGCGACAGATTTCTATTTCAGTAAAATTCCCCGCATGTAAATATTCACTATGCCTACTGCTGAAATGTAAATAATATAAAATGTACATCACGTATCCTCGTACCCTGCAAGTCGAGCTGAGAAGAGGAAATCGTTTTATAGCCATGTTATGACACCGAATGGGGATTTCCCGTTTACACCCAAACGAACGTAAAACACAGTGTTTTTCAGCATCCATATGTTAGCAAAAGGACACAATTATTATCTATTGGAAGGATTTGTTAGTTTTTGAGATTTTATTTTGGATTTTATTAAATAGAATTTGTCAATTAATTGTTATAATATTTCCATGTGAACAAAACATGACTTATAAAATGACAGATATTAATTATTATTGCTCTTGTTAGTCGGTGAAAATTACTCACATTGAGATTGGTGAATCTTACCAACAGAAATAATGCCGAAAACACAACAATTGCGCAAATCTTTCGCAGTGGTGTATTATTGTTGTGGTTTCCGATAAACTTCCCGAACTATGGCATTACGTTGAGTGTTGTGCTAGTGGAAATAGGGAGAGGAAGGATAAATGCTGTATTTTTAAATTGAGCTATTCAAATCTTTGAATTTCCTACTTTTAACCACGTCATAATGTTGATTTTACCAGGACAAGAAAGTCCTGGTTCTAAAGAAAACATAATATAATTTATTGTGATAGACGAAAAAGAAAATATTTGAGCATCAATAAATTAGTCGGTTTGTTGAGCAAATACTCCCGTCTGGATTATGAGTATATTTATTTTAATTATTCTTTCAAAGAAACAGCATTTAAGGTTTGAATCATTATTATTATTTTCATTTTTAACACTCTTCTGCCCAGCAGATCCCAACAGCTCGACTTATTTGTTCTTTCTTGCACCATGAGTCTTGTCAAGACCCCGGTTTCCCCTTAATACCAAAATATAATTTAAACTTTCACGTGTATGTAGCAATCATTTTAGACATAATTATAATTATGATAAAATAACTTTCATTGATTGCCCAGCATTTTACATAGATAAAACTGCAAAAAATGTTGGGAAACCGAGGGTGAATGAATGCATGAGGTACCTAAACAGTTATGATAAAGATCACTCTTTTCAGAATTTTTCGGGTGCACATCAATGTAATATATCATAGAAAAAGAAGATAGCAATAATAATGTAAACGAAAATATGAAAGAGAACAAGACATATATTACATTGATGGGAATAACCTTAAAAAAGATACGAACGTTTTTCTTATAAAAAATTGAATATTCACGTAGACTTTTATAAAAAGTCCATAGATCCAAATAAAATCCACTTATGAAATAAAAAGTATTATTCATCGAATAGCCCAATTTTAAACCTTCCCTACACCTACTCTTACCTCTTCTCCCTTATCTCTTTTACCTACCTCCCCCGCGCCCCTCACCATCGTTGATGTTCTTTTTCATTCTTCTATGTTTCTTATGCGCTGCAGATAATTTTGTAACAATTTTAGAACGTTTTTTTATCAAACTCTTGGTAAGGTTCAAACAAAACCGACACCGGTTGATTTATTATATATTAAGTTATAAACTAAATAAAATGGTATCCAAACAAAGTTATTTTACTAAATTATATATAATTTGAACATCCACAACCACACCGTAGCATCCCTAAGGACATAGACCTCAATGGAGAACCCACAACCACCGGCAAGGAATAAAAATAAAATTCTTCCTAAAAAAGAAAAAAAAAATACAAATTACAACGTTAGGTAGGTGAAATGTTTTGCATAATACGAAGGCTTGCACATGTTCCGTAAGTTTTATATTTGTCCCCAGGGTGAGAGGCCCGGTTCATCCCAACCCATGCCGAGGGCGGCTAGAACAACCCCCTCCCAATTGCCATTCACGCCGCCTAGCGAGACCTGTCGAGAAAATTTAGAACGACCATTTCAACTTTTGTACATTATTTAAAGTATGCAGAAAAGCGCATAAGTACAAAAAATAAATAAAACAAACAACAAAAAATCCTGCGATCAACGAAGCTTTGGCCAAAGACACCATAAATGTCAGACAATCAACAATCTCACACTCGTTGCACAAAATGAGTGAAGCAAACATTTCACAAGAACATAAAATGTGACATTACAAAAATGTTATAACTTAAAATAATTAAACATGTACGTAGTACATATGTATATAAAACCGAATTAAATTATCGCAATTTGATTAAATTCATTTGATTTGGTTTAATTGTATGTAATTTCATTTAATTTTGTTAATTTCATTTAATTTAATTTCAATTCAGTCCATTTTATTATGTCTTATAGAAATGTGGGACTCAGTATGGGGAAGTTTTAGTTTAGTTCTCAGTTTAGTGAAGCCCACATTACCAAATATTGTTTTAAAAAAAAGTGCAATATTTCACATCTTCAAACACAGCATTTTGTGGCAACATTTTAATTCAAAATGAATAACATACTTAGTTTAAACCACTTTTATTGTGTAAAAAAAACACTACGTTTCGTAAGCAATATTTACTTTCTCAAAACTAATTACAACAAAAAACCTAAATCTTCTAGCAAACACTTTGTGGGAATACATAATTATAATAAACACAATAAAATAACTTTGTATCAATTCCACTTTATTATTTCTTTCCAAGCGGTTACGTTCCATCCCGAACCTTCTTTTAAATACGCATATAATTTTTTTTTAAATACTATGTATATCTGCAATATATTTTTATTCACCCCTGAGGAAGGTTCAGGATTAACCGAAACCGGTTGGATTAAGAAATAATAAAGTGGAATTGAAACAAAGTTATTTTATTGTGTTTATTATAAAAAACTTAAAGATGTCAACGGATAGGTGAGAGTGGGAAAGGTGATGGGGAGGGGGAATAATTTGTAATATACAAAGGGAACAAATTCAACAAAGTTTTTTGGTATTTTTATGATATTTAAATTCATCTGTACACTATTTCTAATTTTCAAGATTTCTAGTTTGTCTAAATGGATACCATTAAAATTACGGCGCGACGCACAGTGTTCCCAAAACCCAATCTAACTAGAAACAAATATTTTTCCACGGCATAAGTTGCAAAGGTATACAATATAATTTAAAATAATACTTAAAAAATTATACATTTATTTTAACCACTGTTACAGAATTTTCAAATCAATATAAAATAGGTACTTAAACAACGCGTATAGTACAATGGTTCAAAAAAGTCAATAAAAGTGTGCTTATTCTAGGTAATTTGTTCAAAGATATTATTTATAACAAAATCGTCTTTTCCGTATTTAAAGGTAAAAATATTTGTATATTTTTATATCTGCTGTTATAATGTTAATTCGTGAGAAATAGTTTGGATGCAGGTGAATTCTCTATTAATTGTTTTGTATATGCTTGTTAATTAACATCTGTATCTGTATTTTCTCCTTAATAAAAAAAATAAATAAATAAAAAAAAATAAGAAAATAAAAAAAAATAAAAAGGATTAAAACCAAATGACATCGACAGGAATAAAATCAAATGACGAACTACTGGCCAAGTCACTATAGTTAAATGATAATATTCCTGTAGTGGCACTGTCTACAGACTTCTCCAGTTTCTTCGCCGGCACTTCAGAAATCGACAATAATTTTAAGACATCATTGGGTAAGATATCGGGATGTTTTCTTTGTATTGTGGAAATTCCGGATATTATATGATCCGAACTTATAAGTAGTGTATGACACAAATCTTCATTTGCGTTAGAAAGCTACTTTTTTCGAGTATAAAATCCCATGATTTTTCAAAAATCTTTGTTTCGAGATTTCAACGCTTCTTCTGACATTAATCCTATCGGAATAATGCAAGAACTAATGACGTCTCATAATCGACTTGAGTTTTAAAGTACTTCTTCCGACTTAAATTCATTTTCTATGAAAGATTAATCGAAATGAAGCGATATGCTTCTATAGCAAATTTTCCTCAAGTCTCGTGAAACTATTTTTCTTTGCAAAATGTTTACATATTATGGTTATTTCCTTTTGGGGTATTATGCCGTGTTGCGCTACCTCCTCCTTTAGCCTAAAGGAGGAGGTAGCGCAACACGGCATAATACCCCAAAAGGAAATAACCATAAAATTTTTGGCCGTGAAAACCTAAAATCATAAAATGTTTACATGTTCATAAACATTCCATGTTGCAGCACAATCCACTTTCGACATACCTTTTTTTCTTCTAACAGCTCCAAAATATCCAATTTCTAAATCGTGGGTCGGGCTCTATAAAAGTCAAAAGAGCACGTAAGAGCAGAAAAATCCTCTAAGACAATTTAGGTAAAAAATAGTTTTTTTATTTATTTATTTAATTTCAATGGTATACATATACCATAAGAACTGATTACATGTCACAAAATCAAAAATAATAATATAGAAATAAAAGAAAAAAAAAATTTAACAGATAATTGTGGCACCATATGGTTTTATATGATAATTGTTTCATTTAGATGTAAAAATCGGTACAGGATTTTGAAAGTTTGGCAAATAATCGTAATAATCAAACTTCGGAAAATAATCGTAAATACTGGCACTGGTTTCAAGATTTTTTTTAATTAATAATCAATGTAATGTTGAGTGGGCAAATTTTAAAAAACTTAAATACATTTGAAAGAACATACCACTTGACTTTAATTTCACCCTTCGCGTGATTTCTTTCCGATTTCAAATAACATCACTAACAACGGAACAGCATACACACCGGAAAGAGAAGACCGCAGGGCGAGCGACAAGCGCATCCAAAGTGTCGTGTATAAAACGTTGCCACGTATATTGAGTATTTTTAATATAATATAATACTACGGACTGTTTTCAATGTTGTGAGCATAATTTTGTACATAAATAAAAACATCGTTGAAATCTTTTTGTCTAGCTAGATTGTTCTAAAAGAACTACCGTGCGGCGTAGTGATTCTATTTAATTATTAAATTCAAAAGAATCATTCATCGCCAATAACAGTTCTGGAATAAATATTTATAATTTACGTATCTTTGTCTTTAATTGCTATTATTTATTAGTCTCATTCCATAAATAACCGAAAAAAGGGAGGGCAATGAACTATTACAATTATAAAATCTCACACAGTGCAAGTGACAACAACATTGTTTTCCCATACTACTGCAAACGCATCTACGCACTGTGGCGCCTTGCCTAGGTTTCTTTTTTTTATGTGAATACACCACAAGAGTTCTGCTGCTCCCATGTGGAGACAGTGAGACTATGGCATCCCCAATTGAAGTATGTTGTGAGGCTGATAATAGTCGAAAGAGGAAGGAGATGGGGAAGAGGATGGTGGGGAGGTACCTGGCAATTCAGATCTCGCCACCAAACACCGTTAAAGCCATTTACCGATGAGACTAGCCATTGTACCGATGGCTAGTCTCCTATCTTGACAAACGTTCCCAGATAATAGCAGTGAATGGTTTTAATTCTGAAATTGTCAATGTACCTTCAGGTGTCCCACAAGGGTCTCATCTGGGACCATTGCTTTTCACTATATATGTATCAATGATATTGTAAAATGCTTTAAGCATTCTAAAGTTTTGCTCTTTGCTGATGACATGAAAATATTTCATTCTATCAACTCTATTTCTGACTGCTATAAACTTCAAGAAGATCTTAATAGACTTAATAATTATTGTACTGTCAACTATCTCCACTTGAATACCGACAAATGTTACGTTATTACCTTTACAAAAAACCAAAAAACAATCGAACATGATTATCATATTACAAACAGTCAAGCACTTAAAAAACTCAATCAAATTCGAGACCTCGGTGTTCTTATTGACAATAAACTTTCGTTTAAGGCACATGTGGATATTATTGTTATGAAATCCATGAGCATGTTAGGATTTTTATTCCGTATTGGAAAAGAGTTCACCAATATCCATACCCTCAAAATATTGTATTACTCCTATGTTCGTAGTCATCTTGAATATGCTTCTCCTGTATGGAATCCGCTGTATAATATACACATAAAGCGCATAGAAGCTGCCCAAAGAAAATTTGTACACCATTTGAACTGTAAAAGACATGTGCATTATTATGACATGGACAGCTCTATAAAACACTATGGACTTAAAACTCTAAAAAGTAGGAGAGACATCGCGGATTTAACTTACTTATACAAAGTCTTGAGTGGTCATATTGACTGTCCAGCTCTGTTGTCATCAATTAATATTAGAATCCCGAGTAAGAAAACTAGAGACAAGTCATTGTTTCATATCGAAAGTGCTTCAACCAGTCTCAGGCAAAATTCTTTCTTATTAACAACTTGTAATCTTTATAACAAAAAATGTATCGATGCTGATATTTTTTCATGTACTTTAAGCACTTTTAGACAAATACTTAATGGAGTCTTATAATTATCCATCAATTAACAAATAACTTAATTCATTGTAACAAAACTGGTAAATTTCTTATGTATTTTTTTTGTATTGAAATTTTAAAAATAATGTATACAAGTAAGTGTATATTGTTTTTCGACTTTACGCTTTTAAACACGTCTGATGTTTTACTTTTTTTTATTTTTAGTTTGTTATTATCTTATTTAAAAATACTTATTTAATCTAACATAAAACTGACACACTTTAATTTACGAATTTACTTATATTTTACTTTCATTTCACTTTTTTTTTGCTTTTCCTTGTTTTTTTATATATGTTTACATTGTTATGGTACGCCCTAAACGACAGAATTCTAGTCCATAAGAACACCGCCGCAGACAGCAACACCCCGCCCCCCCCTGTTTCCTGTTACCTACTTCCTCTCCCCTCTGCATTCCCGGGCAGTCGAGAATTGCAAGCCGCTTCGGGAACACGTTACGCTCCTCGGATCGAACACCGAGTTCGCGGCTAACTTCTGTCGATCAATTTGAACGCAATTACATCTGCGATGTTAATTGAAGTACATACGGGTTTTAGCGCTGGTATTCTGCCATGCCTGTGTGAACTTCGGGTCCTGTCCTAGACTCGGGAAGTGCCCCTGCTGAACCCGGAAGGCGTAGATCCCCGAACATCATGTAAGCTGTACCATTATTCCCTCTTCTGTTTGTGTCCTATAACGATAGACTGTAAACCCTCGTGAAAAGCCATCACTCAGAGAGTTTCGTTTCAGAGATCACGAGGTATAAACACGATAGCTAGGTTTGTGTAATATGCATTTCTTGTATTGAATTGTACTGTAATAACCTATGTACTGTGTTTTGAATTTGCAATACATGAATCTATTTAACTCAATCCTGTTGTTAATCTGCCTCGGCAGGAGCATTTCCTAGAGTGTATTTCCCGGACGACCGTGGGGGAGAGAGAGAGTTCCGAAGCATTCGTGCGACCTGCCCCTGGAATAGAGGGTACTTTTGTCTCTGCTGTGAGCTGGCCTGGGACATGTAGGGGCCCATCATAACAACTGTCGCCATAGCGTGGGGCCTCGGAATTTTTTTTCTCTCTATCACGATCGCTTTGCGGAGTGCAACTTGTCGAAATCCTCCCTGTACAGGAATTGTTTCGTGAACATTAATTATACCTTGATATTCTACACCCAGTGTACAGTGAATTCTGTGAAAAAACCACAGAAACCTATGTGTAAATTGGATCCATAACACAGATCTGATTGTAACCATGAATCACGCCGCAATTGAAAACACGGCCATTTTGGAAGCTACTAGAAGGACGCCAACATTTAAACCGCGAACTTGACTGCGCAGGCGTGACCCTTTTGTTCACCAAGCTACGGTCAATTTCGCGCCAATCTCAACGGCAAATGTTCACGCGGTAAATACCTATTCTCTGGATTGCGCGCGCAAGTGCTTTGTCTCGCGCCAAAATTCCAACGGAAAAAACCCGTCGGAACGAAATAATTAACTGTTGCTATGCAGCGTTTATAATCAAATCGCCTTTTTATGACTGAACCGGATAGCAACGGAAATTATTATAAATTTGATTCTGGAACCCTAGTTATTTTGCGAATTCCTTAATCAAAAATTTCGGACTTACGTTTTTTTGTTGTTTCTGCACAATATACCAATTGGCCCACTTGTGTCTGTCAAATTAGTTCAACTTATATTTGACTAAATGAACAAAATAATTACTTTTTTTTCCCATTCTACATTATAGGTACCGTTTTTTTTTCAGCATAAGTGTAAAGTGAATTGTGTTTTTTTACCTTACTTAAAGAAAAGTGAAATAATAATAAAACCAATGATTGATTCCATGAATAAATAAAATAATTTTAATGTGGTTGTCGTAACGAATCCCATATTCAGTTATTTTCATCCGGAAGTTTGTTCTTATTTGACAGAAGAGTGCCTTTTGTGAATTTTAGTGCCTTTCTCAGTGCAAAGTGAAGTGAAAAAAAATAAAAAAGCCGTTTTCTAAAGATCAGTCCTGGCAATTTTTTTTGAAAATAAATAAATACTTGTGAATTTCACAGTTTTCTCAAAAGTGGTCAGTGAAACACAGAAACCTTTACTACTAAGGTCTTTCCACGCAAAATTTTTTTTTCGTATGCCTTCCTTTGACAAAGATTCTGGTGTCATTTATACCAAATTGTAGTATGAAATACAGTTTTCTATAACTATTTTAGAAGTGCCAACCAGTGGTTACCAAGTGAAAAGTGCCTCACAAAATTAATTTTGCGTTTGCTAAAGGAAACCCCTGGCAAATTTTTTTTCACCACCCGGGAAACTCACAATGGAAAACAATCAAGCTATGGCATCATCCAATTTGGGTATCATTCCCAACGTGCACAACTTATCCAAAACTCACTTACAAACTGCTTTAAGGGATAGAGGACTCTCGCCATCAAGCAAATCTAAATCTACATTAAAGGCTTATGCACTTCTATTTAACAAAAAGTACATTAAGAGAATAAACCTCGCCCCCTCAAGCGAAAATAATTCACGCTCGGCTACGCAAGTTTTGGATAATCTTGTTCCTAACAAAGAACCTATGCCGCAAGTAATGGTAAAACAGGACATCGCACCCACCTTGACACAAGATAAAACTTACGATTTATCCTCTTGGAAAGTCAAATATAATGGCGTCTCCGATGTGCTGGATTTCATCGACCGTATCGAAGAAACGGCTACAATCAAAAATATCCCATTCGAGATTCTACGAAAAAACTTCATAGAACTCATCTCCCCAGAATTGATACCCTGGCACCGCATTCAAAAAACTAAATGCAAAGATTGGAATAAACTCAGATCTGCCCTAATCTCGAGCTTCGGAAAAACAGAAGCCCAGCACAGGATCAAATTATCTTTACTATCTATTAAACAGCTGGTAAATGAACCTGTAGCAACATTCATAGAAAGGGCTGAATCCATTAACATCAAGCTTTCACATCCCGTTTCGGAAGCTGAACTATTACCAGTCATAACTGATGGCCTTTTAAGCAGATACGAGAACATCATCACCTCGCAGAAAATTGCATCCCTGGCCCAGTTAAACGAGGTCTGTCTCCTTCTGGAATCATACCAGGATAGGAAGAACATAAAGAATGTGTCAAATAATGTAGTTGTGCCAAGCCGTTCGTCTGGTTTAAAACCAGAATTCGACAACAAAAAAGTGTGCTCTTTTTGCAAAAAAGTAGGCCATCTGGCCACTACTTGTTTCAAGCAAGCGAGGTTTCTGGAATCCAAGGAACCCCGAACTTTCAAGAGGCATCACTCTAGGGACCGCTCTCCTCCACGCGACGAAATGCGCAATATTTTCAAGAAATCAAGGCACAACATGGAAAGGTTACAAAACCCAAGCGATGTCAGACCTCAGGTGGATTTCTCCAAGCCCCCACCAAATTTCTACATGAAGAGGCCAAAAAACTAAATAATAACCTCTCAGGCACCCATTCTGAACCAAGGTCTAAAGAATGGACTGATTGGTTAGCACACATTAAGTATTTTAACCAGACCTTAAATGTTTCTTCGGTTTGTTGCAAACAAGCTAAAGATGGGAGACCCTATGCTTCTTTCTCTGTTAACAATGTGACCTTTTCCGGATTACTTGATAGTGGGGCATCTATCAGCTGTCTTGGCAACAATGCTCACTTGCCTTTTGTTAACAGTGATTTTAGAATTTCGCCCCAATCGACACACCTGACGACTGCAGATAATGTTTCTCAGCCGGTCATCGGTGCCCTTGCCCTGCCAATTAATTGTAACAATAAAATAGTTACAATCAATTTTCTAATAGTGCCCTCTATATCCCAGAATTTCATCCTTGGCGTTGACTTCTGGAAGGCATTCAATGTTGCTCCCCAAGTATTTAATACTCTTGGCGAAACCTCCACTGCCGCTCAAATTAGTGAGATCCGCACAATAATACCTCACGAAAATTTAAGCACGGACCAGGCTCTCCAACTAAAGGAAATGGTCAATAAATTCGAATCAATATCCTTCGAAAAATGTGGACTAGGTTTGACAAATTTGGTGGAACACCATATCAAAACCAATGGCCCACCCATCAAGCAACGTTATTACAACTTAGCCCCCCAAAAACTTAAACTTTTAGAAAACGAACTTGACGAAATGTTAAAAATGGGTGTGGTGGTTCCCAGCAGAAGTGCATGGACCAACCCAACTCTTTTGGTTTCTAAAAAAGACGGCTCTGCACGTTTCTGCCTCGACAGAAGACGTTTAAACTCTTGCACGGAAGCTGATGCGTATCCCTTACCTCACGTTCACGCAACCTTAGACAAGCTGCGTAACGCCAAGTTCATCTCTTCTGTCGATCTCAGCAAAGCGTTTTGGCAAATACCCTTGGACGCAGAATCGTGCGAAAAAACTGCTTTCGTTGTACCTGGTAGGGGAATGTTCCATTTTAAAAGATTACCCTTTGGTCTAAAAAACAGCCCCGCCGAGTTACAAAGACTGATGGACAAACTTTTCGGTCCTGAAGTCGATAATAGCCTGTTTTGTTACCTTGACGACCTCATCATCGTCAGCGATACCTTTGAAAAACACCTATTAATGCTGGAAAAAGTTTTCCAACAACTCAAGTTCGCTGGTTTAACCATCAACTTGAAGAAGTCTGAATTCTGTAAGTCCCGTCTACGTTATTTGGGATTCATTGTCGACGAAAAAGGTCTAAGAACAGACCCCGCTAAGGTGGAAGCCATGGCAAATTTTCCCCGACCCAAAAACGCGAAGGAAGTCAAAGGTTTCCTTGGACTTGCAGGTTACTACAGGAGATTCATCAAAGACTTTTCCACTATTGCAGCCCCCTTAAATAAAATTACCGGCATTCGTAAAGGTGTCAGCAATTTCCGATGGTCTGTCGAAACTGAAGAAGCGTTCACAACTTTAAAAAATGCCCTTCAAAAAGCTCCCGTTCTGAATTGCCCGGATTTTGCACTCTCTTTTACCCTCCACACGGATGCCTCCAATGTAGGAATCGGTGGAGTCCTTACTCAAGAATTCCCAGATGGCGAACACCCTGTAGCGTATTTTTCCCGTACACTAAACAAACACGAGAAAAACTACGGAATTACCGAGAAAGAATTATTGGCTGTATTGGATTCTGTTCACCATTTCCGCGGTTACATAGACGGTAGCAAATTTACTGTAGTCACAGACCATAGTAGTTTGAAATGGTTGATCTCTTTAAGTAATCCCTCCGGTAGGCTCGCTCGCTGGTCCTCCCGTTTGTCTCAATACAATTTTGATATTGTTCACCATAAAGGCGCGGACAATATTGTTCCCGACGCCCTTTCAAGAATTGAACTAGCTTCATTAAATGTTGACACAATTGCCCCCCCTCCATCTACAAAAGATGAATGGTACTTGAAAATCTTCGAAGGTTGCAAAAATAACCAACAAAAGTTTCCTAATTTTATCATAAAAGAAGGACAACTATACCGTAATTGCAAGGCACCACTATCCATCCTCGAAGATTACTCGTGGAAACTTGTCGTTCCCCTCGAAGGTAGAGAACAAATAATCATTGACAATCATAGTGCTCCCGACTCCATACACCCAGGAAATTTCAAGACGTATAAAAAAATCGCCTTGAAGTATTATTGGCCTGGTCTCTTTAAGCAAATTCGCAATTTCATCTCTAAATGTGAAACTTGTAAAGCTTATAAACATAGCACGGCAGCACCTGCCGGCCTAATGGGTAATCCCAAACGTGCCGACAGACCCCTACAATCATTGTCAATGGACCTCGTCGGACCCTTTCCTCGAAGTTATGCCGGACACATGCACATACTTAGTGTAGTGGATGTTTTCACTAAATTCTGTTGGATCTTCCCTTTAAAAAGAGCCAACGCGTCCGCCATCATCAAACTCCTGGAAAAACACATTTTTATACCTTACGGAACACCCAGAACCATAATAGTTGATAACGGAAAACAATTTATTGCCCAAGAATTCAAAGATTTTCTTGCCAAATACGGAATCAAGGACATTTACTATAACACCTTGTATACTCCACAAAATAACACTGTCGAACGTTATAACCAGACAATCAACACAGCTCTAGCTATTCTAGTTGATAAAGGTCAACGTACTTGGTGTAAAAACCTAGATAAAATTCAGGCTGCTATGAACAACACGGTTAACCTGGCCACTGGTTACACACCTTTCTTCTTAAAACACGGTATGGAACAAGTTGTTCACGGTTCTCTACATAGGGACACAAACTTTCCTACGTCAATTGCCGCCACAAGCAACCCTACCGCGGACTATGCCCATCGTCTGGAAGAACTGTCGGCCATCTACAGTGAAGTCACTGATGCTTTACTCCTGGCTCATCAAAAGAGCGCGGACAGATACAACCTACGTAGGAAAAATGTCACCTTCAATACTGGAGACATAGTTTGGAGAAAGAACAACACACTTTCCCAAGGAGCCATGTATTTCTCTGCCAAGCTGGCACCACGTTTCGTGAAGGCCAAAGTTCTAAGAAAGATATCAGATCTAGTGTACTCTTTGTCTGACTCCTCTGGAAAGCACATTGGTAATTACCATATTAAGGATATTGCAAAGACTGGAAGTGAGGAGTCAAGTAAAACTGCCCCCACTATCTCAGCAAACTCAAAATGATCCAGTGTGTATCACCACAACCCTTTGGTAAGCACATCAAGTCTTACAATGACTGGCGTGTAAAGTGTCAATTACATGTCCACCCTTTCGTTGATGAAACGAATATTGTTAAAAAAATCATTTTTGTAAATTTATGTACACTCCACGGTGTAGTTTTCCCCGTTCATGTTTATGAATTGGCAACCACCGTAATTTTTGTTTCACACGTTTTTTATTTTTTTATTTTTTTTCTCACCTGTTCCAAAATTGATCACTTTAGAGCAGAGACACCCCTCGAGTCACAGTGTTTGGGAAGTCATGAACCCAAATCATTGCCTCTCAACCCCTCACACTACGCAACGTTCATGCCATGGCACGCTTTGCTATGTAATGCAATATTGTAATTTTCACCATTTTTGTTTGTTGTTTTTTCATCATATCGGAAGGAATCTCTTCAAATTTTTTTTTCTTTTATGTTCTGTAAGTACTGGAGCGTCGTTCTAAAGTCGGATTTGGTAAACTCCAAAGCGTTAAATCACGACCCAGGACTAGTAAACCATCTTAACATGCTCCATATTTTACTCATCATGGTAAAAATAAGTGGTTACTCACATAATCACATTCCTTGTGTACAGTAGTTTTCAATTTTTCTCAAATGTTAAAAAATTGATGGCGTCCTACCCGAGCTCTTTGCTAACAAATTGGATTTTGACACGTCCATTTTGAAATCATATGTATACAAATAAAGGAAAAGCCTTTAAATTGGTCTTTCCACCCTTATACAAATCTTCTTGGGCCCGTTTCAACTAAAGTACGTAAAACCAAATACTCGGTCTTTTGTTGTTATAAGAAGTCCTCGATTTGTCCCTCTTCACAACATGTATGTCTTGTATTACATGCCTCAACCCTGACGGAAAAGGTTAATAAAACCTAACGGCAGCCCTGTTTTCCGTACATAAATAACCGCAGTTTAACGTAAATCATCAATGTTTTGTTTGATCATCGTTTTGCAAACATAGGCATTCAACTCTTGTTTCGCCATTTAACCAAGTATTTGCAACCTAAATCGCACATAACCTGGTATGTTGTAACTGCAAAAAGGGTATGTAAAACCACAATTGGTCCCTTTTGTTTGCCCCCACTGAAGTTGCTACAATAGACAGTATGTAAAACCATATAGGCCTGTCTTTGTTTAAACAGAAATGTACTCTGTCATCACCCCGCCTTTATAACATACGAAGTGACATTAAATTGTTTACCTCCTTGTTATTCTATCGTACGCTCCTGGGCTACGGAGTTAGTTAATCTAACAAATCTTCATATACTGTGTTAAAACAAGCATTGTTAACGTTTATTGTGTTGTATTTAAACGCAACCCTGTTACATTATAGGAGGGATCCTTAAAATACCTGCCACAATACGAGAAGTTCGTCATAATCACTTTTGCTCATAGCTAAATGTTATTGAGTTGGTCGTGTGACATATTTGTCATGAGTACCGTTTTGTACATTCTATTTTGGTCGTGTGACATATTTGTCATGAGTACCGTTTTGTACATTCTATTTTGGTCGTGTGACATATTTGTCATGAGTACCGTTTCGTACATTCTATTTTGGTCGTGTGACATATTTGCCATGAGTACCACCCTTTTGTATAACCTGTCCTGGTCGTGCGTCATTTATTTGCCGTGAGCACCGCTTTTATGAATAATTGTGTATAAACTCTGTACACTACACGTGGAGACGTTAAAACACTTACCGTGATTCGTGTGAACGACATAATATCGGCTTTGCCATCTTCTTTAAGATGCATTGTATAAACTCTTTGACTTCTGTCTATAATTGAGTTATATCTTGTGTGTACTTACATATTTTGTACACTATACGTGGAGACGTTAAAACACTTACCATGAGTCGTGCGAACGAAATAATATCAAACCTTTTGTGTGCGATCTACGAAATGTAGTCCACAACCCTTTGTTGTCATTCAACGCCGATGCCCGTGGACTTCTTGTTTTTTACTTCTTTGCAAAAGGAAAGAAGCCCAGGAATATCTACTATCCCAAAAGGACTAGTTTTCAGCTTCACTGTCAATTATGGGGCATAGTGCTGTGGGAGTTAATCGATTGAGCACAAAACCACCTAACTCGTTGTCTGGAGAACGAATAAGAAAACCCCCAGGTTTGTGAAATTGGAGCAAGGGTCTGTCTTTTCTCACAATCATGTAGAAGTTTTAAAATGACCCCTAATCTTTTGCCCAATACACGCGAAAGATTAGCCTCTTTGTTATAATGTGTATTCAAATTTCTCCTCACCCTTGTCTGATAAATGTAAAGAGTCAGGAAACCTGCTGGTTGATTATGTTTCATTTTCACATAGAGTTTGAATTGGAAATTAGTCCAGTCTCTAGCAAATTTCGTAACTCGTCTCCCTTCTCCCCTCCTCCCCCCATTCCCCCATGTTCTCAGATTATGTTTTGAAGTGAAAAATCTGTCGTTGACCATATTTCGCCCTCACTTGGAGTTCGAATAGGTAACTGTCCGGTTATCTACAGGTTTTCCCCCTCAATCTCTGCATATGTCTCACCTTTTTTCTCTTTCTCAATTCTACGAAACACATTCATGAATGTTGGATATGTACGATATGCACTTGGCGTAACGTCTGTCTCCTTTTTGACAACCTTTATTCATGAATTGGTTTCCCTTTGCCGTGACTAGTTCACGATTCTTTGTCTTGTTCTTTGAAATTCTACGAAAATGTTACCATCTTATGTTAACATAGGCCATAGAGGGCCGGTTGTTTTTTAACCAAGACATATTGTCACTCGGCAAGCGCCAAGTCATCCTGGAAAAGGAAAATGTTCATGTAATCACAATTTAGTTAGGAATCTCTCTTCGTCACTCTCTGAGTCGGTGGTTAAAATTTCGTTTATTTCATTTTCTGGACACATTTTGTTTCTCTCCAAACCTTTTCTTCATTGGTCCCTAGGCAGGTAAACTTCAAGAATTTTGCTCTAATAATAATTTCTCCCGGATTTAAAAAGAAGCCCAGGCGGATGTCATCACCAACAGCCAAGCTGAGCTTCACTTCCTGACAGCACGCGCTGTGGTTACAAGGTCCCTCCTGCTGCCATTTTCTACGTATTTGTTCCTGAAAGCACAGACCATACCGCTCATATGTATGTTGTCTTGTCGTGCCACAGCAAGCTGAGTTGTCCCACCATACATTATGACACTCTAAACTACCTTTTGGGCACGCTAGCTCCTAGGTTTGTTCTTACTCTTGCTATCAATGCCAACCTTGCCGTCTCTTGCTCTGTCATGCAGTGACGCATATATCGTCATGTGTAAACCATCATTACCTTGACCCACCAGTATTCGCTGAATGCGTACCAATACAAGTTATCTTGAGCTACATTATGCTTCAATAACCATTATATACGATCCGTGTTTACCATAATAACACTTAGGATTCGTACTGGCATGTCTGCAGATACTGGATTCTTCTCTTCAATGGCCTCTGTAACCATAGTCGCGGCACAGCAACCACAGTCTCCACTTCGTGAACTTCAACGTCTTCGACCAAACCAGGTGTTTTCTAAGGCCTAAGTGTACTCTTGAGTGTTATCTCAAATGGGTCTGATTGCAGTGATAATGTAATCCTTAGAATCTGTGAAACCACGTCCTTTTCTTCGAAATTCTCCGAAACCAAACAAATCCACGCTTCGCAAACTTAGCTCCCAGACCAATGAAACCTTAGAATCACACTTTTTCCTCTTCTCTTGTACAAATGTATTGTCATTCTTTCAATTGCATAACCATGTGTATTGTCATTTTTTCAATTGCATAACCATGTGTATTGTTATTTTCAATTGCATAACCTTGTATGTTGTTTTACACCATGTACTCTCCCCAAAGTTGTCTTTTCCAAACATTCTATGTACCCCCATCCATTCCCTACAAACATTGTGACCTAAACTATAGCATAAACTGTATGTTCTAGCTAGGCAATCTCTCAAGCAACGAATCTCTCAAAAACCCCGATGGAAGCATAAGAGGATTTTTTTTTTCCTACAGCTCCATTGCCACGTCGCTTTTTTTCCAAGCGCGGGGGGAAGTGTTATGGTACGCCCTAAACGACAGAATTCGAGTCCATAAGAACACCACCGCAGACAGCAACACCCCGCCCCCCCCTGTTTCCTGTTACCTACTTCCTCTCCCCTCTGCATTCCCGGGCAGTCGAGAATTGCAAGCCGCTTCGGGAACACGTTACGCTCCTCGGATCGAACACCGAGTTCGCGGCTAACTTCTGTCGATCAATTTGAACGCAATTACATCTGCGATGTTAATTGAAGTACATACGGGTTTTAGCGCTGGTATTCTGCCATGCCTGTGTGAACTTCGGGTCCTGTCCTAGACTCGGGAAGTGCCCCTGCTGAACCCGGAAGGCGTAGATCCCCGAACATCATGTAAGCTGTACCATTATTCCCTCTTCTGTTTGTGTCCTATAACGATAGACTGTAAACCCTCGCGAAAAGCCATCACTCAGAGAGTTTCGTTTCAGAGATCACGAGGTATAAACACGATAGCTAGGTTTGTGTAATATGCATTTCTTGTATTGAATTGTACTGTAATAACCTATGTACTGTGTTTTGAATTTGCAATACATGAATCTATTTAACTCAATCCTGTTGTTAATCTGCCTCGGCAGGAGCATTTCCTAGAGTGTATTTCCCGGACGACCGTGGGGGAGAGAGAGAGTTCCGAAGCATTCGTGCGACCTGCCCCTGGAATAGAGGGTACTTTTGTCTCTGCTGTGAGCTGGCCTGGGACATGTAGGGGCCCATCATAACAACATATAACGTTATCGACATCACATCTGGTGTTTTTCAATTTTCATTATTATTATAGATAATATAGAAAAACATAGAAAACATAGAAGGTTTGAAGGAATGACTGGATATATAAATATATTTCCTGAACATCAACATAATGAAATACAAACAATTAATATGTCCCACGAACAACAAATATATTTCCTGTGTCCTTATTATATTATGATTTCTTATACTATAATCACTTTTATTATGATACTATGTAAACTTTTAATATTATATTATAAAATAATTATAAATCAGCATCAGAATAAATGTAAAGAATACTGGATATGTAAATCTCTAGACCGGCCGCGTTCCCCCGAATTCATGAAACGCTCTAATTCTAACCAAACTAAACTAAAAAATCTCCAAACCGATCATCTACCAAACATTACATCTTACAATTGGAAAAATTTTATATTAAAGATAGCAAAACCAAAAACTATTACATCTCAGTATAAAATTGTAATATCCATAGAAACTCTCAACTCAATTAATTTTAAATGGATGATTTCATAGCTAATTAGAAAATAGCCAATTAGAAAATTTCTACAAAATCCATGAATACGAATGTGCAAGCACAGAGACTTGTAATGAATTTTTCCCACACAAATTTAACGGTTTATTCATATTACACCAAAATATTCGTAGTATTTTTCAAAATTTTGATGAATTTATTATTAAAATCAATAACCTAATATTACAACCAGACTGTATAATATTAACAGAGACATTTACAAATGATGAGTCACCAGCTTTTCAGCTTCCTAACTATACATACATCCCAACTAAAATAAATATTAATAAAAATAGTGGAATCGCAATATTTGTTCACACCAAATTCAGTATTGTCACGATTTTAGAACACCCAATATTACTGACTAACTGTATTCAAATAGAAATTAAACTCGATAAATATATTTATCACATAATTGCCATTTACAGAACACACGAATCAAATATTTCACATTTTATAACTCAAATGAAAAATATCTTACTACCGCTTAAAAATAAAACCTGTTTTATCGCGGGTGATTTTAATATTAACATTAACGAAAAATCAGAAAATATTTTCAAAAATGAGTTCCTAAATTGTATGACTGAATTAGATTTTAAATCATGCATAAACAAAAATACTAGAGAAATGCACGGACAAAAATCGTCTTGCTTAGGGAACGTACCCATACTACGTGACACGTTTAGGGGGGGGGGGGGTCTTCAAAATGTCACGCTCCATACAAATGAGCGGCGGGTTGCTTAGGATTTTGGTCACCGGGGAGGGGGGGGGGGGGGGGGGGGTTAAAAATTGAAAAAAGTTGGTCACGTAGTATGGGTACGTTCCCTTAGATCATATTTGGGTAAACATAAAATTACAAAACCTATATAAAATCAAAACAATGGTTTGGCAAACGAATATTACTGACCACCACACTTGCTTATTATTGTATGATAGTGAAATAAAATCACAAATTAAGGCTCCAATTACTATTAAAAAAACCACAAATATTGCCATTTTAGAGGAAAAATTGAAAGCAGAAACTTGGTGTACGATACTACAATCTAACGATGTCGAACAATGCTCAAATATGTTTGAAAAACAACTTATGGATCATATTGAAACCTCCACAACAGAGGTCTCATTATACACGAATTCAAAATTCAGACGTATAAAACCTTGGATCACTTGTGGCCTAATAAAATCTATTAGAGAAAAAGAGAGGCTATATAAAAATACAATTAAAAATCCACACGATGAAAATGCTAAGATAGTTCTCAAAAAATATAGAAATAAATTTACATCTTTAATTAAAAAAAGTAAAGACGACTACTTTAAAAAAATAATCTCTACTTCAGAAAACAATCTAAAAGTTATTTGGAAAACGGTAAATTATGCGATTGAAAATAAGAAAAAAAATAATTCTATAAAATATTTAAAACATGAAAATAATATCATAGATGTATCCAAAGACCCAAAACTAACAGCAAACATTTTTAATTCTTATTTCTCTAAAGTAGGAAATAATCTCGCTGAAAAAATCTCTAAATCTGTACACGCACCTAAACCTATAACAACTAATACACAAAAACAAAATACACTATCCACTTTAAAAAAAACTACTGAAACTGAAATACAACTTGTAATAGAAAGCATGAAAGACGGATCCTCTCCAGGTTTTGACCACATTTCTGTGAAAATTCTTAAAGAAATGAAAATGTATCTACTGAAACCACTAAACCACCTTAATAATCTCAGTCTGACTAAAGGCATATTCCCAACAAATTATAAAAAATCTATAATATCCCCTATCTTTAAAACCGGCGACCCGCAAAATGTTTCAAATTATCGACCGATATCACTAATATCGAATATAGCAAAAATATTTGAAAAGATTGTGAAGAAAAGGGTTGTTGATTTTCTAGAAAACAATAAAATATTACATTCCCATCAATTCGGATTCTTAAAAACAAAAAGCACACAAGATGCAATAGCAAATGTAACATCATTTATGTACTCTGCACTTGATGAAGGAAATAAATGCGCAGGAATATTCATAGACCTAAGAAAAGCATTCGATAGTATTTCACACGCAAAGCTTATCAAAAAACTGAAATTAAATAACATCAATGATAAAGCCGTTCAATGGATAGAAAGTTATTTAAACAATCGTGCACAATTTGTTAAAATAAATGACCAAACTAGCGACCAAGAAACATCAAATTTTGGTATCCCACAGGGCACCGTGCTTGGACCAATACTGTTCATTTTGTATGTAAACGACATATTTATTCAACCATTGCATGGCCAAATTATCTCTTACGCCGATGATACAGTTCTTTTAATAAAAGAAAAAACTTGGGAAAAAATTAATCTAAAAGCTACAGAAGACATAAATAATCTAAAAATATGGTTTGACAATAACCTCTTGTCGTTAAATAGTGATAAAACATATGTCATTCCTTTCGAAATTAACACTAACATTGTACCTCCAAATCTTCAAATATTCTTACATAATCATTCTCTCGCACAACACGATACTAATCACTGCCAACAAAAATGTTCACTTCTGAAAATAGCGGATAAAATTACATATCTTGGAATAATCATAGATAAAAACCTAAAATGGAAAGATCACATCGGCCATACAATAAAAAGAGTTAGGAAGTTAATTCATATATTCTTACGGATAAGAAACTTCTTATCAACGAAAAATCTATACTCAATATACTACGCATTAGTACAGTCTATTCTTCAGTATGCCATTATCAGTTGGGGAGCAGCTTACAAAACTAGTCTGACCCCCATAGAAATTGTTCAAAAACTAATAATAAAAATTATACTAAAAAAACCTCTAGACTTCCCAACTGATCGCATATTCGAAGAATTCAAAGTTCCAACATTTAAAAACTTATTTTTAAAAAATTCAATTGTACAAATTATAAAAGAAAAAGATAAATACGCATTCATAACTGAAAATCGTACTAGACTTAAACATGTATTTGTGTGCCCCAAATTAAACACTTCTTTTGCCCAACACCATTATACTCACCAAGGAAAATTGTTTTTCAATAACCTACCAATAGAAATCAGAAGCATTAGGAAAAAAGTTCAATTGTTGAACTCCATCAAAAAGTATTTTAGAGAATGTCACACTAAAAATCATACTTGTTTTTCTTCTTACTGAATACATATTATATGTTTGCATATTTTAGTTAACGGGTCTGATTGCCATGTGTCTGTATTAACTGCATCTACATATATATATATATATATATATATTGAAATACATGACTATAGTAAATAGTGATTGTACTTATATGAAATGTATTAACTGTATTAACTGCATTGTATTAACTGTACACGTGACTGTATTTGTACATAATATATGAAATGTCAACTCTTCTTCCATCCACAAGCTAAGGCTTTTAATGGAAGACCAGTAAAATTATAATATGTAGCAATTCTAAGATAAACAAATAATATATTTAGTTATTTTTTCAACTTTTCTCTGTTTTTTTTAATCTTATCTTATCTTGTCTGTATCTTTATTTATTAGACAGTATAGCTAGGTTATCCCTAGACAGCTTATCTAGCTCCTTACTATATAATATTAAGTAAGAAAAAAAACTTAATAACTATAGATATATTTTTTCATTATTATTGGTGCATGATGTGAACATTAGTTATTGGGTTTATAACCTAATTATTGTAATTTGTGGTTTTCTAATGCATGTAATGTTATAAACCTGTAAATGTTCCCAATAAAGAAAATAAAATAAAATAAATAAATAAAATTTCAAGCAACGCTTCCATTCTGGTATTATTGATGTGGCGATAATGAGAGTATCTCCCACTCTGGAACGTGCCGGAAATGTGCTATATATTATTTTATATGAATTAATTATAAAATAATACAAAATGATATATGCTATCACTATCACTTGTATGCTGTTGCTTACCTTAGAACATACCTCCACAATTAACTAAAAAACAGATTAGAAAACACAAGGAAAAGCACCAACAGATTTAAAAACATGCTTTGTAAATAAACGAATAACACGAAATGTTGTTAATACGATTGCTTGTGTCATACAATCCAATACAACGACTTGAAAATTTTGGTGAGCAGTGACGTCACCACTAAACATTTTAATAATACCAACTTGACGGTGTGTTTCAATGACACGATTAAAAATGATCTTTTTATTAATTTTTTTAAAATTCTGCGTTAAAAATTTAAAAACATGCTTTTTTAAATGATGAATGTGTAGGTTTCGATTTTTCTCCAATACATTTCAGTATTTTAATTATTTACCGTTTGCATCGTAAAGACCTTGTTTCCTTATGTCAGAAAACTAAGTTAATATTATTTATAGTTGACAAAGTTACTGCTACAAAATGAATAATGCCTTAAATTTAAATGAGATTATATTGTTTGGCATTTCACAACGCAACAGTGCCATGATTTGTGAATCTGTCGTCTGCAATCATGCATGCCCGCAGATACCCCGTCTCCTTCCCACCCCCCTTTGTGTATGTGTAGCACTTCTGAATAAAAGAAACACCGGGAGAACTTAAAAATTTCGTATTGGATGAAAGTTTCCTCGCTCATCCCCAGTTAGTTTGGAGTGGGGGTGGGTGGGCGATGCCGAACAGGGTGGGTGGGTGGGTGGGTGGATGGGGGTGGCGTAAAGAGGTTAGGGGAGGGGAGGGGAGGAAGGGGTGACGCCGCAGCCTCTGGTTTAATATGTACGCTCGGTCCAGTCTCTAGAGATTGTACGTACAGAATGTCAGCGCCCGTAGACAACCTTGCATTTTATTTATTTTTGGAATCAATTTGAACAATGTGAATATTGATAACTACTGTGTTATTTGTGTAGATTTACGTGGTGGGTTGGACGCTGTTAGAATCAAGTTCGATGCTCAAGGCGGATACCGACTTATTAATGTAGAATTATCATTACTTAAGAAGTTTATTGAACAGTAATTTTTCTCGTAATTTTGGAAGGCCCATTTATTGGATAACCAACACCTCTGCCATAGGTCACCCCAAGTGGTTCGCTACGTTTAGTGACTTAGCAGGGGTGCCCGAGTTCATGAGGTGAGGTTTGTCCATGTCTTGGCGGCGGATCGGGGGAGAATGCTTAAGGGAGACCTTTTGACTTCTCCAGCCGCGTGCGCAAGTAAATTTTATTTGATTATTTGTGTTATCTATTTCAAAATTTTGCATTTTTTTAAAATACCTAATATTACATTTGAGGCACGTTCCAGAGTGGAAAATAATCTCAATATCGCCCTGATACAAAACCACCATTCAGAATTGAATCATTGCTTGAAATGGCTGGTTTATTGACCAGATCTGGAAAGCCAGGCACTTTCCCACTCTCTTCAGCTTCACAACATACTCCAATCGCGGAGTCATAGTCTCACTAACTCCACACGATTGGGAGCAGTTGGGACTCTTGTGCGGTATTCACGTTAAAAAGGCACAGTTTTTCAGCTTTTTTGTGCTGCATGTCATATTTATGTAAAAATACATACAAAGAAAAAAAGTCGTATAAAACAAACAACTTATGTTCTAAAAAAAATTTTGTATTCTAAAATGTTCAATTGGCCCCCGGACGCTCTGTTTTCAAGACCTTTCTATTTTCCTGGAGGACTGTGGTATGCAAAGTCCGGGAAACTCTGCCTCCCTCTGTGCGCCCACCCTCTTTCCCATCTCCCCCCATTACCTTCCTCCGGCCCGATTCCCCTCCTCCCCTCCCTTTATGCCACCCCATTATTTCTCAAACTCGTATGGATCACTTCCTATATCCAGCGAAGGGGTTAGTTGCAAAGGCTTCTTTTTTAGCATAATTTATGTGGTACGTTTTTTTTATATTTCTTAAAGTTTTTTTATTTATATAAATTGTGAGTGCAATTTTATTTTCATTTTCATTCTGGATTCAAAAATTTAAAAAAAATATCTATGCTGTAAGTATTTCTATGGATATGTTTCATTAAAAATTTTATCAAAACTTGGAATTATTTGACACACGAAGGAATCTGAATTGTTTGCTAAACTTTAATTTTATTTCATCGTTATTTTTTACAATCACAGTACCTATAACCGTAATAAATGGTGGTAATTAATCGAAGTTTTCATTTTAACATTGGAAACGATAAAAAAATGGATGTTTGGAAAATACTACGGTTTCTCGCCCATTTGACAACAAGTCCATTTTATTTTATGTTTTATAGCTCCATAGCTCAAAATGGAAATAGTGTCTTTTAGGAAATCGAAATATCAGATATATATTTTCTTATTTTTGCAAACTTCGTACCTCTGGAGTTCACATTTTGAAATAAATCTCTATACTCAATTTTATTTTAATGACTTTTGAAGGTTATTTTTATATCCATCAGATTAATATTAATCATTGAAGAAGAAGATAAAAATAACACAACTATATGAAACATGAAACGAAACAAGACACAGAAAAAAAAATGGTAATTGCTTTCTGGCAAGTTAACTTCAAAGCGGACTATGACAACTCAGGCGGCGTCTGACGAGCCTGCTGCAAGAATGAGTGTGAATTTCCTTACTGGTAAGATGGAAAGTGTGATTGAAAATTTATGAGGAAGATATCAAATAATTTCAAAGCCATGTTACTCATATGTGGATTTATTTTTTATTTTAACTTTATGAGTAAAATCTAAAATTGAATTATGTAATTAAATGAAGACAATACTAGGAAACTCAATCGAAAATCTGGATATGAACACCTTAGCTCAGTTGGTAGAGCTGTTGTCATGAAAGCAGAAGGTCCTGGGTTCGAGTCCCAGAGGTGCCTATATCTTTTTCAGATTTTCGATTGAGTTTCCCATGTTATCACCATTACCATTACTTATCGCCATTACCGGCACTATCCTGTATTCAACAAATGTTGAAACAAACAATTAAACATTTTAAAACAAACATTTTACACGGATAATTTAAATACACTGTACACGGTTTAAGTTTTCACAAAAATAGCTGCGGCAGTGACCTATATTGCTAATCTACATTTTTGTTATTAATCTAAATAGTTTCCATGATAACATTAGTATCTATTTTTGGTGTTCTTCGGTCCACTGTGAGTATCCGCGAAGGATGCCTACTTACATAAATTGACTTTTAATGTAACGAAGATCTGAAAACATTGTTGTTACTCCAAAACAATATTTCCAACATGAAAACTTAAAAAGTTCAAATTCTACGAAACGTCCGAGTGTGCCCCTAGCCCATTGCGCTCCTATCTTGTCGAGGAGCCATGTAATCGAGGAAATCGGTGGAATAGTAAAACCTCTCACAAGTATTAGAAATATTTTTTTTTGTTAAATTATGCATAACAATGATTTCTAACATCAAAACTATTTCGGCTGGTAGATTTTAAAATTAATTCTGTGTTCTTACAATGACAATAAACTATGTTTGTAAGGAAGGTACCTACTTAAGGCATTGGGAAGGTGAAGGTGGGATGAATTCTCTGCAATTTATTACACTGAAAACTGAGATGACTTCTTTGAGTATGGTTCACTATGTTTTACTGATTTCACTACGAATATAAATAGTTTCCAAAGGAATCTTGCGTTGCGTGTTTACATTCGTTTTATAAATTTATGGGGAGACAAAATCAGTTGGCTAGGAAACCTCCCTAGTTTCAACCCCTTTGTGAAGGAACCGAAGAAAATTTAACGATCTTACTTGACTTCTATACTGCTTGAAGGTGCTTCGGGTCTTGGTGGTTTGCAATCTTGCAACTATTAGTTTTTACTCTTGTAAACCTTAGTACAAATAATTGCCGGGTATATCAAATGGGAAGTTGTAAATACATCAAGTTCAGTTCGTCATAACCTCTTATCATTTATTCCCCTATAAGAGTCAGAAATAACATGATAGGATTGACCGCAGGTATGTATTAGAGAAACGGCCCATCCAAATTACCTCCTCGTTATAATACGACGTCTATTTACAAAGAATATCCTTGTATAATGCGGCTTGTCATCAAAAAATACAACTGCTTGAGAGGCCGCATTGTTCTACGATCTCCCGGCCGCGGATACGCTTGTGGAAGTGCAGCATTCCAGATCAAGAACATATCTGTCACTCAAAGTGTTCAAGAGAAGAAGCTGAAAGTTTTGTATTACACACTACACACTACACATGCATGATTACTTATCAGCTTCAAGTTCATAACTATCTTTTTTTACTAACTACCTACATAAAAATGAATAGGTATGCAAAAATGTAATTCTTTCACTTAAATACCTCGAAGAGCGTAATAAATAAATAGCTTATAATAATAAATAATAATTTGGGTCCAATCATGCTAGAGTTATCCATTCACCTTCAGACATCCCAGTATCTAGTGCGGGGGTTGAACGGGCCAGGGCACAGGGGTGTATCGGGCGGGATTTATCCTGTAGGTACCGACTGTGATTATTCTTATTTCCAACAGTCCCTTTGTTCTGTCGCCCGCCCGCCACCACACTCCGCCAGTGGCGATGCACGCTCCTCGAGGTGTCCGCAGGCAGAAAACTCTCAATAATACTTAATAAATTATATACACTAGGGGTATTTCACTTAATAAAATCTCGATTTGCGCTATTCGTAAAATACCTTGCAATTATTTTATATTTTTCCACTGCACAGAAACGCTACCAGCTGAGTTAATTTTCGTTTTTACCACCATATTAACTCGACAGTTTATCAACAATATATATTCCTAGGAAGTGTGATTTGTACCGATTTAAAAGAAAACTGATGTCACCATTTTATATTAGACCTTGGGAAACCTTAGTCCCTGGCAATGAAATTGACTGACGAAAACTACAAAAGAATGACATGTTTTGAAGGTACTAACTTTGTAAGTGAAAGTGACCAGACAACTCAGAATGAAATCATCTCTGAACCTCCTTTGAAAAGTCATTAACAGTGATAAAAAAATATATTAAAAAACCGTTAAATAGGTCACGTTAGGTCAGGGTCATGGGCTATATTAAAATTATTTTTTTCATTGCTTTTAATGACTTTTTAAGTGTTGAGTTGACTTGATTCTGTGATGGCACGGAACTGTAAGTGAATGGGCACAGTGGAAAATAACCACATAGGAATGCGATGTCTTGAGAATTTTCAATATTTTTCCCTAAAAGAAGTTAGCACAATAGGTACTAAAAGTAAAACTGTCTATTTTCTGTTATATCTACTTATGGTCTTATCGTTTGTGGTGTGTGTGGTATTGTTTGTGGTGTGTGGCATTATCTTACCTTTGTGTCCGTTCTGTTTATTTCGATCTTTACATCGAACAACGAAGAAAATTAGAAGTACTTACAAAAACAATAACATGAAACAATATATTATCGCGTATCATTAGTAGGAGATTTAAGTGATGAACTATGAATATCAATGTTTTTTAATGTCTAAATCTCGAAGCATTACTAATTTTTGTCTCTTGAGAAAGTATAAATTTCCCGAATTTTCTTTGTAGGATTGTGTTTTATTCTCTCTTTCTTCGAATGATGAAGAAAAGATTGTTGGAGATCATGGTGTTATGCTAAGGTTATTAGTTCCGTCTCGGTGTCAACTACAAAGCCGGAATTGAAAACTTTTTTAATAAAAAATAAATTAAATAAATAATTATGAAACGTAACGAACTTTTTATATATGCGTAAACACAGAACAAAGAAGTATGTACTTGGATAAGAAGACAAACCAAATAAATCTAAATGAAATGTGGAAAAGAACAAGATACAGAAAAATAAAAAAGGCAACGGTCGTAACAGGTTCTAATTGCCGAACTTATTTTTACCTTTAAATTTCATATTTCGTTTAGATTTATTAGAATTATTTTCTTCTTCAATTAAATATTACACAGATAACCTTCAAAAGTCATTGTGACAAGTTATTCCAATAAATTTAAGTATTCATTCAGACTTTCAGAAAAAGTCAACAGGTGTCCTATATAAATAAAATCGGATTAGTTTATACGAGACTTTATCCAGATTATAAATAAATTATTTAAAGCTTTGTGATCATTTAAAAAGGTAACAGCCGAAAATGAAAAAAAAATTATTTGGAGATAATATTGTTAATCCTGAATTTGAAATATGAGATGAAAAAAATGACTTAAAAAAATTAATAGGTCTCAATGGCTGAGTTGATGATGCTTGTTCCGAAAAGACAAGAGAACCTAGATTCAATTCCCAGTTGCGACCATCATCTTTTTTTAAATTTTTATATCTTGTTCTGTTTCATACATGAATTGAGATATACATTAGTACCTCTAATCTTCTTTATTTATTTGTTTCTTTACATGGTACCTAGGTCTAATGTTTACAATTCAGTTTATAACCTCACCAGGTCAAGCCTGTGTTGAGGTTAACAACTCTACAATGTAATAAAATAACAAAAAAATAATATAGTTATTGAAGAACAATGTTGTTGTATGTTTCTTACAGATTACGAGTATGATGGGTACCTACTAAGCTGAAGGCGACAGTACATTACAGTACATTACAATTGTACCAATTTGACTTTGACCATTTTTCACATCTTAGGTATAATGTTTATGAAAAAAATTCTCATACTCGACGGCAGATAATTTAGTTGTCTACCAAATTCTTATTCTATTATTTTTCTAAATCTTATAGAAACTAAGCTATAAGCGCATAAACAGATCGGGGGAAATGCTACAACTGACCCCTACCCCGGGGTTAGTTGTACCAGTAGCGGAATTTAAATTAAAACACAGAATTTGTGGATAAATTTTGTTAATTTTAATAATTTCGGTGAGGAAAAACAGTTTTTTTGTTGGTTTATAAAATAACTTTTCAAAATTTCAATTACATTGAACGTAATACACAATTTATCTGACCACTAGAAATCTCTTATAGAATTCGTCAGTTGAAGTGTTATCAAGAACCTTAACTATTAATATATAATAAAATGACAATACAAATATTCGAACATTTTAATATGGGCGACGCTTTTGGAAAGATCAATATTTTTCGGAAACAATCCAAAGCATGAGGTAGCAGAGGCTGGCTGTTACATAACTATACAAAAGAAAAGTTTAATAACTAACAATCTCTTACCATGTTATCTATTTAGAAATAATGAAAATATTATGAAAAATGATCGTTATAAATAAATCAGGAAATTATAAAAATGCAAAAGAAACATAATTGTAATTTTTTTTACTCAGATTCACATTTATGACACATGTATCCAAGTTCTCGCTATGTGCAATCTTCGTGGGACCAAAATTTGCATTTAATCAACATTAACATAAATACATAAAGTGAAAAGGGTTTGGACATTGAAAGTATGGCGGATTGACATGGACATGCACTTGAGCGTATGATTTGGGAGCTGTACTCACAGAATCTTTAAAAAAACCTCGTGGTTAGTTGTAGCACGGGGTTGATTGTACCGGTACAATCGTCCCCGAAAAAAACGGTACAACCATCCCCGAGGGGTCATTTTAAATTAAAACGCAAATTTTTGGTTAATCCCTACTCACGAACGCTTCAAAACCAGTCCTAAAATAAACTCAATTGTCCAAAGAAATGTGTAGATAGCAAAATAATAACATACAGAACAAAATAATTGTGATATTAGAGTATGAATGCAATCGAAAAACTTACGTTTTGGGATCGAAAAATTTCTTCTTCCAACTGCGAACGTCCGGCTTCCACTAGGTCAGGCGGGCAACTGACGATTGTGCGTGCGTGTCAGGGCTATTGCCTGGCGATATATAGTATACGTACCTATTATAGTTTGGGCGTTATTCGCATTGGTACTACTGACCCGTGGTACTATTGTCCCCGGTCTCCCCTAAGTGACCATAATGTTGAGATTTGATTTTTAGAAAAATATATTTATTTTGAAAGAATTAAGATGAGAAATATGTAAACGTTATTATTATATTATGCTATTAATTTGTCAAGAGAAAGATGAAAAAACAGTTAAACAGACAAAATAATATGATATGAATTTAGAAAGGATGAAGTAGAAAAAAACAATTGGCAATACTCGGCTAACACAAATAACAGTCTTTTTAAAAGTGCTCAAGGAATAAGATGACTTTATATGTTCTTCTAAAATGATATATTACATTGATGGGTACAATGTGCATAAGTTATTTAAACAAGTTTTTCCAATAAAATTGAAGTCATTGTAATTTTATTTAAAAAATATGTAAATCGTTATAATATATTTTCTATGACTGCACTGCGAGCCATGTGCCAGTATGATAGTAGCTACGTCGCTATCTCGTAGGAATTTTAAATTGGAGAAATCGCTCAAATGTAAACGATTTTCTTTTATTCCCTCCCTCCTCACCCACCCCATAAATATATTACCGTCCCTTTCACACGTACGGGAAAGGCACATCGGAGTACTCACTTTGTCTCTGGTGCCGTCTCACTCGCGCCTTTGAGAAAGGATTTTTTTCGTCCCTTATTATTTTGCACGTAAAGATAGCAATTCTTTTCACGCAAATATTCGGTGATTTTTTACAGTTCTTCTTTTTCCCGTTTTAGAGATGGGATGACGTCATAATAAGGATAATCGTTTTGTTTGCTTGAAAAATTGACACTTCTTTAGAAGATTTTTTATAAGTTGACAAAGTTTAAAATGAATGTAGGAATTCTTCGTGTTGTTTTGGGGCGATTTATTAACGTCACGCAATGTTGAAAGTCTTGCTATCTTTATCTATACATTGTGTAAAATCCGCTGTCTGTGCGCTCAGATCTTTTAAACCAAGTACGCAATGGATTTTCATGCGGTTTTCCCCAATAGATAGAGTGATCCATGAGGAACGTTTTGGGTATCTAATTTGTCAAGGTTTTGTGAAAATTGGTTGAAATATATAAATAATGGGAGCGGGCTGGCAAGCGGGCAGCGGGCAGCGGGCTAGCAAATGAGGAAGTGCGTATTTGATTTAACAGATGGCGTTGATTATAAAGGTCATATATATATTATAAATTATAAAGGTAATGGCGTGGTGTTGTGTTTCGTTAGCCACAGCAAAGTGTGGCCGAATCAGTTAATATTGTATAATTTCACGCTGTTCATTATTTGTTACGAGGTTTGATTGACCAATATCATTACTATTTTTAATTTGGGAGGCGGGAATGGGTAACGCCGCTCCGGGAACCTTTATTGGATAATCAACACCTCTGCCACAGGTCACCCCAAGTGGTTCGCTACGTTTGGTGATTTAGCAGGGGTGCCCGGGTTCATGGGGTTAGGTTTGTCTAGGTCTTGGAGGTGGATGACCAGGACACACTGAACCTCAGATTCCTACCCACCCCTTAAACCCTTTTCCTTCCCAGAACACTCCTCTCCTTCTTTTCCTTAAAAAAAACCCTCCACACAGCATCCCCAAAGATAGGCCTTGAGGGAAATTATTTTCCTTAGGGCTTCCTGTGTGGAGCTCATGTAAAAAAAAAACTTTTATAACTTCTAAACTTAAAGATACTCTCAGAATCACCCTGGTAAAATACCATAGCGATTTAAGCGAAGACACCATTCATAAGCGAAACTTTGCTTTATTTGTACATTATCTCCACACCGGCGGCCTATGGGAAAGAACCTTTCATCAGCCCGTGTCATCTGTCATCTTTGGGGATACTGTGTGGAGAATCTCTTTAAGGAAAGGAAGGAGAGGGAGAAAAAAGGTATGATGGTTGGGCGGGAATCTGGGTGTTAATGTGTTCAGCTGTGACGAACGTATTGTAAATCCATTCGTACCACTGCGGTGCAAGGCGTTGAGTTGAGAGAGTGCGATTGGAGGGGTCCAAAGGTCTCCCTCATATATACTCTCCCGATCAAGACCTTGAGAAAACCTCACCCCATGAGCCTAGCAACACCTGCTAAGTAACCAAACGTACCCAACCTCTTGGGATGATGACACGAGTATTGGTTATCCAATTAATGGTTACCCGCCTTTCAAAATGCTTGTTGCACTTTTAAAGTGGTGTATTTTGGTGGTCAGTGATTCCACTTTAGATCACAAGTTTTAGTAAGAACCCGAAATTTCAGTAGTTTTGGCCCCATAACACCTGAGAAAACAGTTATTAAAATTCGACCTTAAGCCTCGCATCTTGACCGTAATAATAAATTTTTGTTTCAAAATTTTATTTTTTGCACATTTTGACTTTGATTCTTCTTCAGAACATGGTAATTTAATAGGAAACCATAATTTCGTAGATAAATATTTTACTATTTTCTGGAAATAGTAAAATTAGACATTTTTTAAAGTAGTATGAAATAACTTCTTTAGTTTGATAATTTTAAGTAACAAAAAATGATACTTTAATCCTTTATTGAAGAGAAAATAAAACTTAGTGTTTCCTCCCTCACTCTGAAAAGTTTGTATGATTAATAACGAGGTCATCAACAATCGTAAAACCCTTGAAACATTAATCAAGAAAGCACTCCGCTAATAACGCCCAGAAATATCCCAGCAAATTAATTAAATCAAGTTCACCCTGCTTATCTGGTAACTTTGTATATTGTATAACTAACTACTTTACCAATTTACTTAACTATCCGCCATTTTCTTATTTTCTTAATATCATCTCTTGTCCGTCTCCCTCCCTCGCATTGTTTCATCGTCTTGCCATCCCCCTCGGCAATGTTAATATCTGCCTTTCATAATAGCTTAACTTTGGTACAGAACTTGTTGTTTAGCTGATTGGGAATGGTTGGCGACGCGCGAACGTTTTACCGCTTGAAGAAAACTTGTGGAACTGAGCAACGGTTTAATTTGAGCTATTTCATATAGGTCCCGCAATTAGAGTTGATGGGTGTTAGAAGTGACATGGTATAGAGTTGTTGTGTATGGGTGCATATATAATAAAATAAATATTCATTTCGGAGGCGAGTACTATGGGATGCATGGGTTGAGGTTTGACTGGGTCTTGCCGGAAGATGCATCTGCCCACGAACGGCATGGCAGGCCGGATCGGGAGAGAATGGTTGAGAGAGTCACTTTGACTTCTCCAGCCGAACTCTCTCGGAACATCGCCCTGCGCCGCGGTGGGGGGGATGGATGAGGGACGCCTGTCTCAACACAGGTATACTCTAGTGAGACAGGCATCGAATGATGTAATGTAAACATACCTTATATCGATAAATAAATAAATAAATAAATTCATTCGTCTGTCACTCTGGAATCACTGACCCCCAGATTCCTACCCACCTCTTATACCCTTTTCCTTCCCAGAACATCTGGGAATTGAATCCAGGACCTCTTCCTCGCCGAGGAGATGTTCTGACCACTGAGCTAATCGACCATATCAACTTACGTTATTTTTAATATCATTATACTTCGACGGAAAGCTACGAACATTATCTTCATTTTCTTAACGCATATATTTTGGCTACTTTCTTTATATCTTGCAAGATTATACCGAACTAAATGCAATGTAGATAGTGTCTTGGGTAAATATGTCTATTTTTATTTTTATTTGGGAAATCTCTTGCCTTTATACATTAGCTTTCATAGAGAGAAAAAAAATGGCCTTATTAAACGCCCGGGGTCTCAAAAGTTTCGTATGATCTGTAGCTATTCGAAAACGTAAAAATAAATGAAATTATTGTTCATTATTAGCCCGCTAAAATGGCCGGATGTTTTGAAAAAAAAATAGATTTCGTGATTTGGAAAAAAAATAAAACAAGGGGTTCATATTTTATATTTTGTACCCAACTTATTTTTCATTCCATAACTGCAGTACAAAGAACCAAAAAAAAAATTCAAACATATGTGATGTGTTGGTTAAAAATATAAAATGGGAAAATGACACTTTTTCTGGATAAAATCAGAATACTTGGTGACTTACAATTGAACTTTTTTTCATTTTTGTCTATCATACGCGTTTTTTTTAATAATGAACAAACGTTAAAAGGTTAAATAACTGAAAAAAAAATTTAAAAAAATGGTTTTAAAAACCGTTAATTTACCGAAAATTTTCAACCCCTTTATTTCTCTTAGAAGTCTTATTTCAACTCGACCGCTTTGCATTTTGTCTGTCTGTAAATTGGTTTGTGTTTTCCGGGTTCGGTCCATTCTCAAAAGACGGATGGAACACATGTTTGACAGTAGGTACCCTTTTATTCCTATACTAGCAGGGGGTACCCGGCTTCGCTCAGGAAGTTGATATGAGATTAACTGACGTTTAAACTCACAACCCTTCTTGCTTTATTAGGACCTAATGGTCCTCACATATGAAATTGGCGTTTTGTATAATATATTTATTTAATAAAAGTATGTATCATTGCTATCTACTTTTGCCATCTCATAGGTAGTTCATCGATCACTTTACTAAAAAAACCATTTGGACGGGAATCAACAAAATCTTTGAAGGCGGTTTAAACTGCCCTATCGGAGTTGAATTTTTTCCCTTGCAAGAAATTATCCAAATTTCGAAAAAATGGTGATCTGTTGGGGTAAGGTCCGGAGAGTACGGTGGATGTCTTAGACATTCCAATTGAAGCTCCTCTAATTTGGTAGCCGTCTGTTGTGCAGTGTGTGGTCTAGCGTTCTAACGCGCGTTTGTTGATTTGCTTCACTCAAATCGTGAGGTACCCACCTTTCAAGCTTTTTCAACTTCCCAATTTGCTTCAAGTGGATTAAAACAGTTTTATCACTAACACCGCAGCCTGCAGCTAACTCGGACGTGGTTTGCGATGGTTCCGCTTCCACAATAGCCTTCAATTCTTCATTATCAACTTTGGTCTCCGGCCGTCCACGGGGCTTGTTCTGCAGGTCGAAATTTCCAGAACGAAAACGTTGGAACCAAAAACGCACTGTGTTTTCTTTTGCGGCACCGTCGCCATGCACATCATTAATCCTTCGAGCCGTTTCTGCAGCACTGGTGCCACGGTGGAACTCGTACTCGTAAATAACGCGATATTTCAAGTTTTCCATTTTGTAAACTAAGTGACGCTAAGAAAAAAAACATTTAAGGAAAAAACAAATGAATTATAATTTTCGAAACACAAATACATGAGTAAATAGCTGTATAAATTTGAATTTGGAATTCCTAACCAAAGAGAAGATATTTGAGATCAATGTTGCCAGTTGCCAGTACGGCAAAACGCCAATTTCATATATAAGGACCTAATATATCCCTACCAATGGGTAGTCTACACTACACCCACACAAAAAGCCTTCGAATGTTTCCCATTCCCTTTCAGTATTTTCCAGAATATTCCACACCATTCGTGAGTGTTCTGGAATATTCCACAATGATCTGGGATGTTCCGGGATATCCCCGAACATTCCAGACTATTCCCGAACATTCTCCAATATTCCAGAATGTTCCGGGATGCTCAGGAATGTTATGGAATGCTCTCAAATACTCTTGAATATTTTGGACTGTTCTATAATTTTTAGAGGACGAAACCTTCAGTCCTTATATCTTCAAAAGCACGAACTTCAGGTAAAAACGGGAACCTACTTCGTGGATGGGTTTAGAGGGCTATCACACAATATAACTCCCTTTATCGTATCGGGACTCGTTTCTGAGTTTCAGCGGCACGCACGGTATTAAACACTTTCTTATATCATATTATATTAATTATTAATCAGAATAATCAACATTACGTGAAGTCTATTGTTCACAGAACCACTAGTTATTTAAGCATATGAAGCACGGAGTAAAGACCAGAATACCGTTGCCGGTATTCTGCAATTCGTCTACCAGGTGTAGACGTAAGAAAAACTCTAGATTTTGTGGGTGCGAGCCAAAGCTAGACCGCATAAGGTTCTTTCTAGAAAATGAATGTACGCTCTCCCTTGTATTAGTTAATGCCTTCCACGGGCATTAGCGAATAACAAAACTTTAGCGATAGTATGGAAACATTGGCCGGGTTAATTTGTAAAGATTCCATGAGATATGACCGCGCCAACTTATGTACCCCCTGGCTCCCTTACTCTCCCCTCCCCGCTACTAGCCTTCACATAATGAAAAATAATAATAGAAGCCTCAAAATGAATGAGTTACGAGGCTATTTTCAGAATGCGATGGAAAATCTGACCTGATCGGAATAAAAAAAAGATAATTTTTTTGAAGTAAAAACTTCTTTAGCATCTTTGTGATTTGAAACTCGATGAAACGAAACACAGCGACACTAAAAAGAGACAAATACATATATCTGTAGGATTTAGCCTATGAGGGAATGAGATACTGTATAATCGGTATCTTCTTTGTGAGGTGCTTCGTAGCCTATCGGTCTCCTCTTTGTGCGGTGCTTCGTAGCCTTCTCACTTTAGTCTACTTTAGTTTTATGAAGGTTTCACTTCTACCGCGTGTGAATTGCAGTCTCTGATATTTTATTTTTTAAAAATTCTCAGTTCACTCACTATGTTACACTATTAAATTATCTTCTGTGGCATTTGATTCAATTGTTAAATAAATATCAATAAATTAAATAAAATATTTTCGATTCGCGATAAATTTCGTCGGTTTTTGTGGTCCAGGGGCCAATTGTTACGGATTAACTTACTTAATGTGTAAATGTGTTATATTCAATGCTGAAGGGATCATGACATTGAAATCTCCAAACTACAAGAAAATGAAAGTCAATGTGAATGTAACAAAGGTTAGATTTTATGGTAGATGTGGTACAAAAATATACGAGATTGTATTTCAAATTAAGACTCTAAATACTTGTCATCATTCAGGATATGTATTCTTGAAGGTTTCGTTTTTTTTTTTTTTTTTTTTTTTTTTTTTTTATATTTATATCTATTTAATACAGTTTACACCTTATTGTTAACATTTTTACATATGTTATATATTATGAAAACAATTTTGCATATTAATATTACATTTCATTATGTTGGGTGTAAGGTAGGTTTGAGAAGGTGAAACTGTTGGTAGGTAATATTGTATGTTTCGTGAACACCTCACTAGGAGAACCTGTGCTGAGGTGTTTACGTGTTTATGATTAAGTGTGACAAGTACAAGTATTTATGTGTTGCAGTAGAAAGTTATTTTTTTTTCTTTTTTTTTTACATTTTATTGGTAATTGTACATAGATTGTTTAGAAGAAAAAAAATATATAAGGTGTATATATAATAGGTAGGTAGGTTTGTGAAGGTGAAACTGTGGGTAGTTGTGACAGGTATTTATGTGTTGTAGTAGAAAGTTTTTTATTTATTTTAATTTTTTATTTTAATGGTTATTGTGCATTGGTTATTTAGAAGAAAAATAAAAAATATTTTAGAAAAAAATAAAAAAATATATATGCATACACATACACATACATACACGTACATGCACATATACACATATACATATTCATACGCATACACATTCATATACACATACACACATGTTCACACATATATAAATTATACGTGCATGTATAGTTGTAGGATACTTGTAAAACTACTTAATTATTAGGTTTATTAATTTTACACTTTTTTAGTTTTGTTAAGTTTGGTTAGGAATAATAATGTTTTGTATAAAGTTAATATCTTGGTTTTTTAATCCAGTCAGTGATATGTTTTTTGTGTATGTTTGTATATGTATTTGCAGAGAGTATTTGTTTCAAAGTAACTGGCATGCAATTAAAAAGTTTGGTTGCATAATACTGAAAATGTCTTTGTCCATGTGTGGTGTGTGTTTTCGGTATGTTCAGTGTTTTATTTGTTGAGGACCTGGTTTTTGTTATAGTTTTTGGTTGAATTGGAATATGTAGTTCGTTTTGGACGAGGTATATTATAGCAGATTTGGCATAAAGTTGTCTTATTGACATGACTTCTAATATTTTGTAGATTTCGCTAGAATCTGTGTGAAATGGTACTTGCAGGATGAGCTTAATTATCGCTTTTTGTATTTTTTGGATTGGGTCAATTGCTATGTTTGTAGCACTTCCCCAAGCTAATATTCCGATTATTATTTCCGTTATTCGAAGAGATTTATTTAATTCCCCTTTTAAGTTCTCAAATGAACCAACTTACTTGTGCCAATGCTATCACATGTCAGGAAGTCTATTATGTTAAATTGGTGAACAACTTACGTAAAGGGCGCCATACTCCTTCGAAACAGAGTAATATTTATTGTAAACCATTTAATGTATTGTTAACTGTACTGGTTGATCGGTTCCATATCTCAATAATCGCCCTACTGTTATTTATTTATTTATTTATTTATTTATTGAAAAAAATAAGAAGTACATGAGAAACATAAGCTGCATATCTCACTAGGGCATTCCTGTATCGAGATATGCAGTTTTACATTGTAATTTAAACAAAAAACATACATATGAACTAAATAAAAATATAATTATAAACATATAAAAAAAATATAACAATAAGCAAATTAAAGATAACATAACAATAAGCAAATTAGATACTATAACAATAAGCAAATTAAAAAGTACATAATAATATATAAGTTAAGTTATTAAATTTGGATTGTATGAAATATAGCTGAATTCCAGAATGATTTATGATACAAGCGACAACATGGGTAATCCAAAACCATCACTCTCAGTTATTATACATATTTTGACCATTTTCTTGAATAAATGTAATGTACCAATAGTTTTTATTTTTTCATTGAGCATATTATAAAGCAACGGAGCTTTATATGAAAAACTTCTTTGTCCAAAGGATGTTTTGGTATGTACCGGCTGATACATTAAAGAAGAGCCCAATCTAGTGATGCGCACTTGTTGAGATCTTTTCGCATATTCTGCGAGGAACTCCGTCTGTCACCTCATAATTAAATCTACAGGACTATCATTCCGCAGGTCGTGGGTTTCAAATCCCAACGAATGCAAGTAAATTTTATTTTGTATAATTGTATTATTTTATTAAAATTATTTATTAACTATGAAGATAGGTACAGACTTTTAACAAATTAAACGTTTTATTATTTAAGTTATAAATACTCAACGATTTGAATTTAGCTATGACGTAGGTTACGCTACTGGCTGCTAAGATAACTGTCACTGGGATCCGGGACTCCCCCTACAAAACTGACCGATGTGACGTCACAAACGCCTCCCGCACGAAAATAAAATAATATTTTGGTAACTAATCGAAAATGTTACAAAAGTTTATTTGTTAAAATAAAGGAAAAAAAAATTGGCTTATCTAAAACCCCTTTTCCGAAACATGGTGTCCGGAAACTGGTGAACCAGTTTAAATTTGGAGTCAATTTTGTAATATAAGTTTTTGATTTTAGCTTTTGTTTTCGAGTACAAAAATCAAGGCCAAAACTAGAATTTCTTACATCAAATAAAAAAGAAATAGCTTTCAAAAATTTTTTTTATTGCATTAGTTCGGTACAAGACCTTGAGGAAAATCCTTTCCCTCAAGGCCTACGTCATCTTTGGGGATGCTGTGTTAAGGGTCTTTCTGTGTAAAGGAAGGAGTCTGGATCTTGAAGAGACTCATGGTGTAGAAGGGAGGAAACACAGAGGCCCACAAATCGTTCAGCAGCTGAGCTCAAGTTGAACTCAAAAACGAGTCGTAGAAACGACCCGTTCTCATGTGACAAATTTCAAGTAAGTACACATGTTGGCCGCATATTGGCGTGTTTCTGACTGCACCGGTACGAAGGAATCAATGATGCTAGTTCCTCGGAGCATCTTCCATTGAAATACCAGCAGGACAAGGGCAGCATTCCCAACGACGCCTGTGCTCTAAATATTGCAATCCATTTGTTAAAATGGGAGAATCTGTCAAACGGGCGGCCCGTTTCGAGTCGAGATAATGTCTATTATTATTATATTATTAGATATTATTATCCGATAAATGCGTCGAAACAAAAAAAAACACGAGTATACCAGGAGGCCCTGAGGAAAAAAAATCCCTCAGGGCATTCCTTTTTATGTCATCTTTGGGGGTGCTGTGTGAAGGGTCTTTTTAGGGAAAGGAAGGTGAGGAAGCTCTGAGAAGGGGAAAGGTGTGAAGGTCGTGTATGAATTTTGGGTCAGTGTGTCCAGGAGTAAAGGCCCTATGAATCCATTCCTCTCACTGCGGTGCAATGTGATAAATCGAGAGAGTCCGGCTGAAGAAATGAAAGGGTCTCTCTCACCCAATCCGGTATAAAATTTCAGTAGGTGATCAAACGCAATCGCCGCCAAGACCTAGACAAACCTCACCCCATGAACCCGGGCACCCCTGCTAAGTCACCAAGCATAGCGAACAACTTGGGGTGACCGATGGCAGGGGTGTTGGTTATCCTATAAATGGTTCCCGGGACGGCGGTACCCATACCGGCCTCCCGAATGGAAAATGAAAGCTGAGGAACGGTTTTGTGGAAATTATATTTTAATATTGGACAATTTAAATTGAGGTAAATTAACTGTTTTAATTTGTGGATCGTCGATCATTGGAATTACAGACAAAATAAAAAAGCAAGTAGAATTTTAACCCATTTATTTGTCATTCTATTTGTATTATCCACGAATATCATTTCGATCCATTCTGCATCTCTCTTTTCATTATTTCTAACTCGTACACAAATTCCTTCCCTAATGGTTATAATAACGGCCCACCTATGCCCAGTAATTCACGTTATTGTCACCAACATTTCTATTCTGCTCTCAGTCCTACTCGCCGGAGGGCCGTATGTGCGTCCCCCTTCGCCGCTCCAAAACGCTCGCGCGCTCACACAAATCTCGGCTAAAACTCGAGATATGACAAACGCAAAAACCATAAAATTAAATTAATGCCTTTTTTCTCTCTTCCTTTTCTATTATTCTATAACATTTCCTTTGGGCTGTGTATTGAAAAGCTCTGGCAAAAGGCGCCTCGTGGTCGGTTGTGAAAACTTCAGAGCAATGGTCTTCATGTAGATACAACTTTACTATGGTTCGCGAAACTCTGATTCGATTCCACAACAAGTTTAAGAATACTGCGTACAAACGTATTTTGGAAGATTTCTGATCTTCTTATTTTACTTTAATGTGAATACCCCACATAACCTAAGCGAGTGGGACTAAGGCAAACCCGATTGGGTATGTTATGAACGAAGTCGTGAAGTTGATGATTGGAAAGTACTGGCTACCTAAGTGGTTCACGTGGACCCTATCCATGGTGATCATTTTCTACGGAGAGACTGAAAACATTTCACGTGGACCATGTCCACGTGAAATGTATGTTATCGCGTTGTCGTGTAAAGTGTTTATTTAATTGGAACGTTTTAATGAATTCTGTGTTTGTGTGTACGAGATTATTTTGTATATAAGGAGACATGTATTGTATTCATATAGTTTTCTTAATGTTAATAGTTTTGTTTCCATATATAATTTTTTTGTAGATGTTCTAGGCTTGTAGTTAAATAGTTTTTTGATTACATTGTTTTGTATTACCTGTAATTCATTTATGTATGTTTCACATGCGTTTCCCCAGATTTCAATCAAATAATTTAAATGTGAGTGTACGAGACTATAATATAAACCTATTTTTAATTTATTTGGCAACAGATATGATAGCCGGCTAAATACGCTAATTAAGGGAATGATTTTGTCTTTAATACCTTGTATGTGTTGTTTAAATGTCAAATGCTGATCAATGCACAGCCCAAGATATTTTTTTTCTGGATCAGGATTTGCAAGTCGTTGTTTTCAATTTTTAAGGGTACACGAGGAGGAATTATTTTACGGGTTGAGCTTAAGATCATGTATCCTGTTTTTTTAACATTCATTGTTAAAATATTTGATTGGAGCCAACTGTTGATTTTTTCTAGATCTGTTTGTGCATTTTCTAGTAAGATATCTAAATCTTTACCCCAGTAGTACGACCTCCGTAGTCTAGTGGGTAAGACTCTTGACTCACAATCCGGAGGTCGCGGGTTCGAACCCGACATGCGCAAATAAATTTTATTTGATTAATTTGTGTTATTTCACAATTAATTCATTTAAAATAATATATAGTATATTTGAGGCATGTTCCAGTGTGGAAGATACTCTCAGTATCGCCCTGGTGTAAGACCACCATTCAGAATTGAAACGTTGCCTGAAAATGGCTTTAGCCGTGTTTAGTGACCAGATCTGAATAGCCAGGTACTTCCCAACCTTCCTCTTCCCTACCTCCTTCCCCTCCCCACTACCTTCAGCCTCACAACATACCCCAATTGGGGATGCCATAGTCTCACTGGCTCCAGACGGGAGCAGTTGAGATTCTTGTGCGGTATTCACCGTAAAAAAAAAAAAAAAAAAAAAAAAAAAAAAAAGTAGAAAATTGCTGTATCATCTGCATATAAAAATATTTCACCATTTAAAATTAATTGCGAAATATCATTGATGTAAATTTGGAACAGTAGTTGACCTAGTATGGACCCCTGCGGAACTCCATAGTTTATTGGGACGTGTTTGCTATTTTGATTGTTAATGCTAACGAATTGCTTTCTATTGCTAAGATATGATTTGAGTAGATTAAGAGCAGGACCAACTAGAAGTATGTCATGACTAATTGTATCAAACGCTTTTTGAAGGTCAACTAATATAGATAAAAAGTAATTTCCACCAACACCACCACATTTCATGAACCGATGGACGTATGAATCCATCCCATCCACTGCGCTGGCTGGATAGGTCTTTTTCGATCCGGCCCGCCATGCAGTAGGTCGGCAAACGCGTCAGCCGCCAAGACTTAGACAAACCTCACCCACCCACAAAGTATAATGTGGTGTGACCGACCAAGTATTCTGAAGAAGGGTGACCGGACCACTCGGAATGAAATCAGCTGAACATCTCTTTTGAAAAGTCGTTAAACGTGCTGAAAGAAAGGTTAAATAGGTAAATAATAGGTTAGGTTAGGATATGGGCAATTTTTAATTGTTTTTTCATAGAATTTAATAACTTTTCAAAGAGGCGTTGAGTTGACATAATTCTGATTTGGCGTAGAACCCTGAAGAAGATATTTTGTAATAGTATTTTTCGCGAGCCGCCTCTCCCGCAAATTTACCTATATATCTCGCCACACTCACGCCTGTTATCAAGAGAGTCGTAGTTATCCTTTATGTGCCCTTAAAGAATTGATTTAATACTGAAATATCTCAGGGCGGAGGCTAATGGTATCTACCCCTCTCCCCCGCTGTTGAGGGGTAGGTAGAGGCCTCTTGAGGGGCAGTTATTGCAGCGAAACCCCTTCCGGATGTAGAGTGAGGCACTCTATATTACACTTATGGTAATTTTCAGCCTTTCTATGGATGAAAATAGGATTGTAAATAGTTACTGAACGGTTTCACCTGAAAACTATAGCACAGAAATAATAAAATTATATTTACCATTTCCTCATAAGTAATAATTTGAAAACATATTATAACATACGCCAAGAAAACAAGTACATTTGCTGAGAAAATACATTATTTCTAAAAACTCGGTTGAAAAGCAAGATATTTAGCCCAGAATTTTGAAAAATTATAGTCACGTCGTGAGGGAAAACATTAACACATTATTTAACCTTTTTGAAGATTTATTGGATATTTATACAATTATTTTATTTGCAGGCATTGTATATTTTTTGGAAGATTTTCTCGACGAAAGCCAACCTCTGATAGGAAACGGGATCAGAAGTAGAAAAAGAAAAGGTTTTACGTATTTCTTACATAATAATCCATAATAAACCCTAATTCAATAGATATTAAGTTCTAAAATACATTTGACTACATTTGTTTATACCTGATTTCCACAATGGTGGTTCAATTCCACTCTCTATCTATGTTATTTGTGATGTTTATCAATTGCAGATTTGAGCTCAGAAACTCTTGGTAGAAATATTAGTAAAAAGCTTCTTGACCACCATACCTACAATAATCAAGATTTTTTTTTACATTAACTCCACACAGGAGGCCCTGAGGAAAATGATTTCCCTCAAAGCCTATGTCATCTGGGATGCTGTGTGGAGGGTCTTTTTGAGGACTCCAGATACTAATATCTACAGCCTGTATGTCGGACAAATATCTACAGCTCATATGTTGAACTAATATCTATGAACTTCAGAGTGTTGACTAATATCTACAGAGCTAAGGTCGGACGAATATCTATGACGGTCCCAGTGTTGACTAATATCTACAGAGCGTAGGTTGATACAGAGCGTAGGTTGGACTAATCAGCTAAATGTGTCCAATAGTCCGATATTAGGGATTTTTACATACATACTTACATAAATTAAGTTTTTTAAACTGCATACGCAATATTAGGTTATTCCAATATGCTATGCATAATTGCAAATCCAACCTCTGCCAGTGCTGTAGATATTCGTAAACACTTTGGTTCTCATAGATATTAGTCAACAGTTTGAACTGTATATATTCGTCAACACTTTGGTTCTCATAGATATTAATTCGATTTTTTCATTTTTTGGAATTCCTGTAGATATTAGTAGACGCCTCCTTTTTGAGGAGAGGAAGGAATGAACATTGGTCTCGAAAAGACCCATGTTGTAGGAAGGAGGAAACACAGAGGCCGGCAAATCATTCCACAGCCGAGCTGTTGAACACAAGAACGAGTCGAACAAACGACCCGTTCTCATGTGACAAATGTCAACCGTGTACAAATGTTGGGCACGTATTTGGCGTGTTTCCCGACTATGCACCGGTGCCGAAGGGATCAATGATGCTAGTTCCATGGAGCATCTTCCGTTGTAATACCGGTAGAACAAGGATAGCATTCCCACCCAACGCCTGTGCTCTAAAGATTGCAATCCGTCTGTTAAGATGGGAGAATCTATTAAACGGACCGCCCGTTTCTGCACAGTGTCGAGGGTTTTTTTTCAGGTATTTTGGAGCTCCAGACCAGAGGTGGCTGCCAAATTCAACCGTGGGGCGCACTTGTGATTTGTACAGGGTTAGCAGTTGTGTACTATTAAAGTATCTGTGGGCCCTGTACAGTATGCCAGTTTTTTAGAGGCTAACTTAACTCTGGCTTCGATGGAGCCCCCATACCTGAGCTGGTCACTTAGGGTTACACCAAGCATATCAATGGAGGGCCTGTTCGGAAGATTGCTTCCGTTGAAAGATACTATAACTACCACAGCTTTTACAATATTGACTTATTGTCAATATCTAACCAACTTCTGATTACTCGAATCAGCCTCTGAGGTTGGCTTCAGTTGAGTTGGGTTTTATTAAGTTGAGTAGGTGATTCATTAACCTCAATTGAGCACATATGTCTGCTCATTTCGGATTTAATCAATTAAAATTTAATAACCCGATGGATGTGCTTGGCCAAATAATCACAATACAAAATTTAATAAAGTGCAGAATTCACACTTTTACTTCGAATATCTTACTACAACAATTTTTTGGAATTAAAGTATGTATGTATTAAGCGTTTGTAAATATTTACCTCCAAGATTTATATAAAGTCTCTATTAAAAATACGACAGGAAAATGAGATATCATTTTTTATCGCTTCCGCGTAGATACTTTTTGCCACACAAGTTCAGTCCAACCAGAAATACGGAATCGATGATTCATGTAAATGAATTTACTGGACTTAGTTAAAGAAATTTTTATATTATTTTATCTAAGAATTATTTCCCGGATCAAATGATGATTAATATTCATTTCGTGACCCAAAAAGAAGACCGCAACGAAAGTTTAATAAATGTTAATAATTAATTAATTAATGGGACATTTCATGGTGTTCTCCCTAGTTTATGCTTAGATTTAAACTGACGTGACTCAGCTTACTTATTCATTAGCTTCAATTAGTTTCCTTGGTAGAAGCTTTGCGAGCACTGTAACATTTACGAACGTGCCATGTAAAAATACTTAATTGAAAAATACAAACGAGTTATCAATTATTGGACGGAGGCATTCGGTTATGTGGAGCATTTTCTCAAACTGTTTTAAAATTTTTGCATTTCATTTCGTAAGTTAATTAGCATGTAACGTAGGTATAATAAAAATAATAATTGAATAATTTTTAGAGTGCCATTTATGTGAAAAATCACCTCAAGGGCGCTTTACAATTTATTATAAATCCAAGGCTCTAACTAATTTTATTATTTTCATATAGATACAGAAACATACTTAACCTGCAGGACACTTCCGATAAAACAAACTTTATTAGAAAGTTTATGCTTGGGAAAGGTACGACTTTGCACGTGGAGGACATTATATTCAAAACACTGAACATTGCATGGGTTTTTACATTTATATTTATAAGAAGATTAATGCCAAAGTTGAGTTAATATTTATTTTGAAAGTCTGGAGAATTTTAAGAATTTGCTTTATTTTTACACACTTAATTATTTACAATGTAGCGAGCCGTGAAGGCGAAGGTGAAAGGTTTTTTTAACTTATGGATACGACTGTCTGAAAAGATGAATTTTAAGTTTAGCTCTAAATTCCGCTAAATCTGTGATCATTCTTAACTCGTGTGGCAGTCCATTCCAGGCTTTAGGTCCTGACACTCCGAAAGCACGCTCACCGAATTTAGTATCTGATGTGCGCTTTGGTTCCTTCAACCTTCCGATCGCTGATGTTGCTGCTGACCTGAGGGTTGATTGTCGAGAATTGGAATTTTCTGGAATACACATTTCCGATAAGTAAGTCGGAGCCTTTCTCTTAAGGGACTTGAATACCATCCAGCAGAGCTTAAACTGGATTCTCTCGGGGCACTTGAGACAGCGAAGATTTTTGAGATGCTCAGAAATATGGGAATATTTAGATACGCCTGTGATGTGGTATGCTAAAAATTAAATTATTATTTTAGGTAAAACGTATTTGCTAATGAGCTATAATTAGCAAAATCTCAAGCCAATAGTAGTTTTACCAAATTGCAGATTTCTATTATAGGTGGTTATTAAATTTCTGTATTACTGACACTGTTTTGATTTTGAAGTGAAACTTCTTTAACCCCGTTAGAGTGATTTGAAATTCAGATGAAACGGAAATGATGCACTACGCCATCTGCGAAGCATCAATTTGCACTCAAGACTTCTATTGGTTGAGATAGTTGCTACAATTTTTAACACAGTAGTACCTACATACTACAAAGGTAAGAACTAAATTTACTCTTTCATTTGCTTAGAAAAATGTGTGCATTTGGAATTATTTGAATATTTCTAATCTGAAAGGTGATACAGTTAAATGGTTGCAATGTCGAAAAGGTGGAAAGATTTAGATACCTCGGCAGTATTCTCTTTTCCCAGATATAGAGGATAAATGCAGAAAAAAAGCAGTAAGAACTGCGTTCATTAAAATGAAATCCCAATGACAATATCAGCTTAAAACTAAGGCAGAGAATGCTAAATTGTTATGTGTGGTCGGTCTTGCTCTATGGATGTGAAACATGGACCTTGAAAGTAAATACCATGAACAGGTTAGAGGCTTTTGAAATATGGCTTCACCGGATAATCATGGACCAACATGATCACCAACATAGAAATTCTCAGGCGGGCTAGAGCAGATAGAGAACTGCTTACATTAAAAAAAAAACAGGAAAATTTCATATCTGGATCATGTACTTCGAGGGGAGAAGTATCACTTGCTCCATTTAATATTGAAAGGCAAGATAGAGGGTCGCCGAGGGCCTGGTAGGAGACAAAGTTCTTGACTGCGTAATATACGAGAGTGGACCGGCATTAGAAGTGTGGAGGAGCTATTCCGGGCAGTGCAAGATAGAGAGACATTTTCAAGAGTGATCGCCAACGTCGGGGGGACCTGATACGGCACACAAAGAAGAATCTGACAGGTTTAAAATAACCTATCATAATTATAAAAAAGTCGTTCAGCGAATTCCACGAAGTGACCTGTCAGATATTATATTTTGAACACTTTCATCAAGTTTTGAAGGTTTGCGGGGAGCTAGAATTTGATTAAAATCTCTGGAATATATTTATATATTACTAGCTGGTCCCGGCATGCGTTGCTATGCCATTAAATAAATAATTTGTTTCTCCCTGCGTGTCCTTTCCCATTCGTCGAGTTCCCTTCCACCTCCCCTTCCTCTTAATAATAATAATAATAAATTTGGACAACTTATATAGCGCTGTTTTTGCGAAAAATCGCCTCAAGAGCGCCTCTTCCGCGTCCCCTTCCCCTCTCCCCTTCCCTTCCACTCTGATTCCTCCACCTTCCCTCTCCCCACCCTCACCTCGTCATACGAACCCCCCTCCTGAGTTCCCCTACCCCCTCACAGGTTCCCTTCCCCCTCCCTGATTCCCCTCCCCCATCTCTCCCTCCCTCCCGCTTTCCATAGCAATAGCCGCTTCCTCGCGTGCCACCAATAGCAATTTTTTTATACAAATTTCATAATGCCAGAGCTCACCTGAAGTTTTGTAAAAACCTTGTCCTGACAATAACAAACACACAAAAACAAATGTATCCAATTTGGTGCAGTTATTCAAAAGTTATGCGCTTAGCAACACATTCAGCGATTCATTCTTATATTATAGATGTCCTTGCATTCCTCGAGTTTTGCGAATCCCGATAATTCAACGATTTTTCACACTCTGTTGTGCAAGGTAATTTCAAGATCATTATTTCAATCTTATTTTAAAATGATGATCTTTCTGCATTTGGTAAATATGTATACAGAAAAGAGGGACACGGTTAGTAGGTTGGTAGTTTCACTTCTACCGCGTGTGAACTGCACACATTTTTTTTACATTAGCTCCACACAGGAGGTCCTGAGGAAAATAATTCCACTCAGGGCCTAAGTCATCTTTGGAGATGATATGTGGAAGGTATTTTGGAGAAAGGAAGGAGAGGAAAAATCTGGGGGTCAGTGGAGGTTATCCACCTCTTTCCCGCCCTGGTATAAGTAACAGATGGTTACTCCTTCAAGGCTCTCGCAAGATTCTGAATGTCATTCTGTCAATCTGGGGGTCAATGTGTCCAGGTGTGACAGAAGCATGAATCCATCCCTCCCACTGGAGAAGAAAAATATCTCCATCAGCCAGTCTCTCCTGATCCGGCCAGGTACAATATAATATTACTCCCTTACTTTCATAATGAGAAATATGATACAAACGGTGTAAGAAAGAAAAAAACATCACGCTTTATATTCAAATCTAAAAGTCTACCATAAAATAAGTAAAAATGTACACCTTTATGAAACCAAAGTTTCCAACCGCCATTTGAAAAAAAATGATGGAAATTTTTATTAAATTCTATATGAGGTAATTTTTCACAAAAACGGCGCTCTACAAATTATCCAATTATTATTCTTAACTTTGAAAAGTGGTTAACAAGAAAAATCAAACAGTGAACTCATTTAATCAAAATCAATTTCACATGTTTTATTTTTGATAAAGCTCAATAGAAAAAAAAATTGATATGCCACTTTGTTCGTGTGTCATCCATTCGTCCTGAGATCGGACGGCATTCTTTATCATTCCTAGATCAAAAGTTGTACCTGGAGATATGAATTGGACCTCAGCCACTCAAGAGTCTCTTGTGTCCGTGGGTACCTCACGACGCGACGCCCGGACAATATATCACCGATTGAAAAATAAACAATTAACACCGCCGCCATATTGGATGTATATTATTTATCTACAACTGATCTGATGGATCAAATAAGAATTCACTGCGAGTGTATATATGTGTGTACAGATTTTACAGTCACGGGCATATTATCAGTAACCAGATAAAACAAAACAGTTGCATTAATTACGTGTTCAGTCCTTCATGTTGTTTTCTTATTAACATTACAAAAAAATCAACCCTATAATGCATCTATTTTAAAATGGTATTCATGATATTTAAAAAAATATATTTTTTCCTATTCCATTGATTTTCACCATAAAAATGCTAATTCTGAATTATTTTCAACATTTACATATCACAATATTGGTAGGTATGTTACTTGTTGTTATGTGTGTATGTTGTTGCTACGCTAATACGTTTATGATTATTTTGTTGTAACTAATCTGTGGAACTATTCCCCTACTGACAAGCTATTTGCAGTAGCTTAGCGGGTAATAAATTCCAATTGTAATAATAAAAAATAAAAAAATGAAACTTCTTTTTTTTGGTTTGAACGAGGTTTGAATCTTCCTACCCAGAAACTGAAATGCTCCCAACTGAGACAAATATCGAATGGATGAGGCAGACGGTTATTTCATAATATATTCGTGCTGTAATGTAATCGAATTTTAGAGAAATGCGTATATATCTGCTTGCGTATGCGTGATTGCTACCAAAATATGTTAGAATGCATTATCATCGATAACGAGTCCATCTGCTGAGTTTCAGCTCAACCGGATGTCGGAAAGTGGCTTAATTTCCATTTTCCAAGATATTACGCCATTCACAATCAAGAAAACAAAAGTAAAATTCAAATGGAGGTATTTAAAAACTGTTCTTTTAACAAAATAAATTCATTTTTTCAAATAATATTCACATTAAAATAAATAATGTGTCCAATCTGTAGACCAGCGACGGTGATGGCTGCAATACCAATGCGAAGGTGTCTGCCATAATCGATGTTATAATTAATGATCTCTGGACCCGGCTCCACATGATGCTGGAATATTATACAAATACTATTTGCGTTAACTAACCCCGATCCAAAGGATCAAATAAGTGGAAAGGAGAGAGAACATCGTAATTGTAAAATAACTAAATCACAAAAGGGTATTTTTACGAATGAGTGAAGACCGTTAAAAATGTGCCGATTATGTATAATTTTTTTTTATCTGGTTTCTATTCATCGCAACACATACAAATTTCAACATTACGTATTTTTAAATATATATATTTTTTTATCGATATAGAATCGTTAATTCCTAAATATTTCGAATTTGGCTATGAGGTAGGTAAAGCTAATGGTTGCTAAGATTGCTTTCATCGAGACCCAGGAAATATAACCATGCTAATTTTTTTTATTTATTTTGTATTTATAAACAGAAACAAACAGTAGGTACATTAGATGCTTTGTTTAAAAAAAATACTATTAATAAGTATATTTCATGGTGGGTACCTATTATGTGTTTCGTTGTAGTGTCTTATTTATGGTATGCATATTAAGTAATTACCGGGTGATGTATGTAGTGGGAAGATGTGTGTGTGTGTGTGAGAGTATGTGTGTATGTATGTTTTTATGTATGCGCATTGAACAATTTATGTTATTGACATGATGCTTTTTTAAACTTGGGCAGTGAATCGGAGAAAATGTCTAATGCGAGGTTGGCCGGTATGACGTCACAAATGCCCTCCTTATGAATATGTTGTTTTGAAGGAACATCAAAAACTTCACAATTATTATTTTTATTCGGTAACATGAAAATAAAATAAAAATGTCATTTTTATTTTATTTATTCATTGCTTTGTTAATTATATAATTTGAGGATTTTTCGACTACCATGCTAAGCACATGGCAGGTTGTAGTGGTCGATTTTATATAAATTAAAGACTTTAAAGGTTTTTGTCACACGTAGCTATAAAAGATAAAATATAATTTGGCTTTGCGTATTTCTGGGTATAGGCGAGCGATGTGCTGAAATAAAAGCCAAATGATCTTATACCTACGTGTGACACAAATCTAAAGGAATGTGAATGAATATAAATTAGTGTCGCAATTCTTATAAAGTTTTAACTACCATCGTGATTAATTTTTGGGTTATTATACCGTGTTAAGCTTCCACCTTCATTAGCTAACATTTCGGACAGCATGAGATATGACATCTGCCCTGATGACGGAAAGTGTAATAACCCAACAATTTGTTACAATAATACTCTTGGCTCGGAAAATTTCAAATCATATCAGTTTTAAGCAAGTTTATCAACATTTATAACACCTTCTTATGGAAAAATATCTAAATTATTAAGAAAAAATATGTTAAACTATTTATTAAATACATAATTTACTAGCATTTCTCGGCACCCGGTTCAAATAAAATACAAACGATAGTAATTCTCCTTTTTGGTAACCCATCAATTTCATCGGATCTATAGATCCTTCAGTCTGTCATTAATTTATTGAACGTGCGTTCAGTCTAAGTCGCGAAGTATTTTTTTTAACTAGACCGTTTTGCTTTTGCCTGTTTGTAAATTTGTTTGTACGTTCCGTTACTGGTTGAATAACGTTCTGATGTGTCGTTTTGATGGTTCATTACAGATTATTTTTTTAAATGTAAAATCGTCTTGCTTATTTTGACTTTGTTATTTGCTTTCTTCAAAAATATGGTATTCACCTGCCTGAAGAAAGATTGAAAAATTTATTGTCTTTGTGATAGTGACCATACCATGAGTAGCTGATTATTTGAATTTAAAAAAAAGTTTGATAAAATTAACGATTGTTAATTAAGCAGGTAGATATGTAGTAAAGTTAGTACCTACTTACAAAACTTATGATTTTAATTGAAAATATTAGTTTGATATAAAATTACATAGAGTTAGGTTAGATTATACTCGTATATATGGTAAGCCCACAGGTACTTGCGTACATTGCGCGTACGCCGCAATCCTAATAAAAAACTTGACAATAATTCTCTCGGTACAATTTTCAAGTTATGTTGCTGTTCCTGTGGAGCTTATTATTGATTGTTCATTTAAACCTCGAAATGCGTTGCTCAAAAAAAATACGGAGGAATGTGATCAAATGAAAATACGAACATAATCAGACTTGTATTTGTGAATAAGTAATGAACAACAATAATATTAATTATCAGGTATCATTTTTTAAATAGTAATTCTGTTGCTGTGGAACAGTGGGAAACATTATCGAGAGATGATCTAAAATCTCGAAAAGAGTTTGGATTAATTAAAATAATTATTATTTAAGTACTTTAATTGTATTTTGTTAATTTATGTGTTGTTTCATGGTTAGAATAAGTATATAGAGACAGTAGGTATTTCCTACTTTATAGAATCTAATATATTTTTAGGCATGATTTCTATGAAATTCCAACGCTAATTCCTCAAAATACGCGGGTTATTTGGATTAAAAATATATACGAAATTATGAAGTCTGATGGCTTTTTAAAAATAATAATAACGAATCACACTTTTATTTAAAACCACTATTTATTAAAAGTTATCAATATCTTTCAAAACCAAAGGTTTCTTGACAACGTTTTCAATTTGGTTGGTGAGTATGGGTACCACTGCCCTGGGAACCATTTATTAGATAACCAACACCTCTGCCATAGGTCACCCCTAGTGATTGGCTACGTTTGGTGACCTAGTAGGGGTGCCCGGATTCATGAGGTGAGATTGGTCCGGATTTTTGCGACGGATGCGTCTGCCCACCAACTGGGTGGCAGACCGGATCGAAAGAGATTGGTTGAGGGAGACCTTTTGACCTCCACAATCGAACATCGCAATGGGAGGGATGGTTTCGTACGTCCGTCACTCCTGGATACACAACCCCCACTTCCCACCCCTCGTATCATTTATCTTCCCAGAATTTCTTCTCCTTCCTTTCCTAAGAAAACCATACACACAGCGTCCAAAATATGATTTTATCTCAGGGCCCCTTGTGCGGAGCTAATGTAAAAATAGTTTAGGTATATGTTGCTTCTCAGGGAAAATAAAGTAAATTTTTCACATAATAATCAACTCCACTAGGACCAAGCCTTTATTGAGGGAAACAATTTACGCCTCACAATGAAGCAACATAGGTTAAGAGCGTTTAACCAGCCAGCGGACGAAAATCCACATTTCGTCAAAAGTTGTTCTTACGATCGTGCAGGGCGGTTACAATGAGAAAGATTAATTATTCACCGTACTAGCTTTTTAAAATTATAACTCAATATCGAATTTATTTCAATCCAAATTAGCTTTAATTTATACCTTCATCCAAAAATGCTGAAAGGCGTGATGATAAAACTATTAAAATAATGTACTTTTTGTAATTATTTTTTGGTTATAAGTGTTCATCATTTTTCAATAATGTCTAAATTTAATAAGAATTAAAAAAAAATCTGAAATATATTAGTTTGTAAGTGCGCAAATAAATACACAAATGGACCAATTTTCATCAAGAAACACATGTACGTACATATTTTTTAATGATTTTATTGAAACTAAAATTAAAATTCGAAAACATGCGTTTGCTAGATAATGTATTGATTTATTTTACTGCATGATTATATTATTTGAAATGGGTGTGGTATAATACAAAATCTTTTTTGAAAATTTAACAAATCTGCCAATGACCTGAAATTTCAAAAATTGAAAAATTTTCTCAAAATTTATTACACGCGAATGCTAGATAAAAGAACAATCTTTCGAAACCCATTTATAATTTTTTGTGGAAAAAGTCAATACGTCTAAAATCTGATTTGAAAATGACATATTTCTGGTTTTCTCTGGTAATGCCCTCTAATCACTACATAAATGCATAGACTCAACAATAACTTTATTCAAATTAATAAATAACGTTGTATTAACCACTTTATTATTTACAAAAACCGACATGTTTCGTCAGCAAAGCTGACTTCCTCAGGGTTTTGACAGAACTAATTTTTAAAAATAGACATAAATAGGTAATAGAGAAAAATAATAACCAATAATAAATAATTGCGTTAATGCAAATTTAAATATTATTAATAATCAAAAATTGTTTTTAAATGACCCATTATTAAATCTATTCCCCTTTTAAATTTTTTTAAATTTTTTAATTGTTCTATATTGCCCCTCGTCCCTTACACATTATTTTCTTTCAAATTTTATTATTGTTTATGTCTATTATTTTTCTCTATTACCTATTTATGTCTATTTTTAAAAATTAGTTCTGTCAAAACCCTGAGGAAGTCAGCTTTGCTGACGAAACATGTCGGTTTTTGTAAATAATAAAGTGGTTAATACAACGTTATTTATTAATTTGAATTTAAAATGTTACCACAAAATAATTTTGCACTAGTAGAAGAAGTAATAATTTTATTGCCGAAGTGATTTTTTTTAGCTATGCCGTATTTGAAGTTGTTTCCGTAACAGCTATCCTTATCATTCCACCGTAGTACTTTTTGAATTCGGTATTACATCTTAGTTACATACAAGACAGTCAAAGTTAATATCGTAAAATTGAAATACTTTTAATGAAATAGATGAAGACATTATTAGCGAAACTTAATCGAAAACCTGGAGATAGAAAAATCAGAAAAAGATATTCTACAAACTGAGCCACGGAACCTACATCCAATTAGATCACTTTTAACTGTATCATACTTCGACTAAGAACTACCAACATTATCTTCATTTTTCTTAACGCACATATTATTGGCTGCTATCTTCATATATGATTGCAAGATTCAACTCGCTATAGCTAGTGTCTGGATAAATTTGTATCCATTTTGTTTTTAATACGCGACATCTATTGACTTTACTGCAATTCTAGAATGAATATTTATTTTTAATTAAATTAAGAAATAACATTGGTATGACAAAAAGACAAAAAAATTATATTGATCTGTTTTATTAGTACTGAAATGGACCTTTTCCTTGGAGTTAAAACAGGACTTTGCTACGCTCAGTCAATTATCTAAAGTGAAAACATTGGTCCATTTAGTTTGAATCACTACCATGAATAGGCCAATTTGACAATGCCATAGAAATTCACATTGTATTCTACTCATATTGTTCCAACTGGTAAAACGGTTTCATCTTAAGTCTCTCTTTCACTTACCGACTATGCGTTTATGCTATAAATAAATACATACCCATAGGTTTTGATGATAATTAAAAAAATCAACATTACTCATAAATTAAGGCACCACTCGATCACAATTAAAAAGCCGTACCTAATCGTGTCGATGATTTGGGTCCGGCCAGCCCTCAAATCAGAAACTGCCTCGTAACCGTGATCTTAATAGTGTCATTCTCTTAGCGAGATCTTTATGCAGAATCATCGGGCTTAGTGGTTTGTGGAGGGGTCTGGGCTGGGTGTGGGGTGTGGGGGACCCCCGGGGTCTGGGGCTCGCGAAGGACCCCCGCGGCCCGCGGTCATTAATATTGATTTGTGGTCAATCAAACGTCTCGAGGGTTGGTATGCATTCCAAATATTTCGTCTGAAAGGTTGAGCTTTGATGTGTAACCTTTCGTGTCGTGCTCTGGTACCTGTATGGAGTGTTGTTTTAGGTGGCATTTTTTCAATAAACACAATCAGACCCAGTCTGAAAATGTCCGTAATAGGATGAAACCGGTCCTGGTGAAATATAAATTAGTGGAAGAAAGTACAAAAGTGTTTTTATTTCAAATTCTAATACAATCAGATTTGTGATTTTTTCGATGCTGGCTGGTTGCCTGAGATGAACTAACTTACGAAGTATTTATGCGTTCTTTAAATACAGCAAACTAATTTTGTGATATGATTTTAATCAAAAATAATATTCATTTTAAAATTACAATTTGGAAAGAGCGCAAAGAAGAGTTTTAACGTCCTCTGCAATAATCGTCTGCTAAATTTATTCCATTAGTTAACCCCCTCTATCCACCCACATCCCTTCTCCCACTACATCTCTAAGTACCTTTATTTATTTATTAATTTACGAACAATAGTCCATTAAAGACATAATAATAACACGAATTAAAAACGCAGAGGTGACAGTGAAGGGAGGGACATATAAATGAATAGCAATGACAATATAAAATGTAAAAAGTACATAAAAAAGACACTACAAACCAAAGCATGAAGAAGTATTTATATATTGCTTATTGACTGCCAAAAGTCATTTAGTTTTACATCAAAAAATTCAGTGGGTTGACTTGCTTGACAAGTCTCGACATTCTGGATAAAGGAGAATGGTATCCATAATTAGTAGAATATTGATTGAGGAACAGCAATTCATTATTTCGGAGTCTACAGGAAGTGATGTTAAAAAGGATGAGTTATAACAAAGCAGGTGTATCAGTAATACTGTTGATAATTTTAAATATGCAAATTAGATCAGAGTCCTTTCTACGTTTTTCTAAGGAAGAAATGTTTAAAATTTGTTCAATTTCATCATATGAGTACTCGCCTCTTTCTAGACCTAACCTCCAAGCAATTCCTCTCAGGAAGCGATGTTGTACGGATTCGATATGACAAATGTAGACAGCATATAAAGGAGACCAAATGACACTAGCAAATTCAAGGTGAGGGCGAACCAACGAACAGTAAAGAGTTTTAAGTGTTCTTATATGTTTGAAGTTAGAGGTAATTCTATGAATGAAGCCGAGTAATTTAAGTGATTTATTTACGATATTATTAATGTGATCACGGAAAGAAAGTTTGTAGTCTAGAGTGACCCCTTGATAGATGTGACAGTAAATAGACAAACACTACATAGGTTTTAAGATTTTCACGGCCAAAAGCATTTTCGTTATTTGTTTTTGGGGTGTTATGCCGTGTTGCGCTACCTCCTTCTTTAGCCAACGTTTCGGACATCGTTGCAGGGCAGATCCGGCAGATCCGGTAGATGTGTGGTCGATCTACCGGATCTGCCAGATCTGCCCTGATGATGGACACTGCAACGATGTCCGAAACGTTGGCTAAAGAAGGAGGTAGCGCAACACGACATAACACCCCAAAAACAAATAACGGAAACACTACATAGTTTATAATCAAACTGAATAGGTTTTTTGGTTCTATAAAAGGACATAATTTTGCATTTATCAATATTAAGTTCCATGCAGTTAATTTTTATTCATTCGTTAAATGAATCAATATCAAGTTGAAAAAATAAACAGTCAAGGTGGGATTTTATAATTGTAATTTAGTTTTAACTAACCCCTGATTGATTACATAACATTTCAGTTGCATTTAAACAATACAAGTGGTTAAAACAAAGTGATTATTGCTTTTAATTTAATCAATAATCTTTTATGTCCTCGCAACATGAGCGACGCCCCCGACTGCACACATTTTAAATGATAGTTCTCTAACAAATCTTGAGTAGTTGCCTCAATGCTGAGGATAGTGATCTCTATTCCAAATGATGAACTAGGCTTCTCCACTTCTGGACTGTATGGAAAGCCAAGTTCCGGATACCTGTGTTATTCGATCACTTCAATTAATCGGTGATCTTAATAATAATAATAATAATTGGATAATTTGTATAGCGCCGTTTTTGTGAAAAATCACCTCAAGGGCGCTTTACAATTTATTATAAATCCTAGGCTCTATCTAATTTTATTATTTTCAAATAGATACAGAATCATACTTACCTGCAGGACACTTCCGACAAAACACACTTTATTAGAAAGTTTATGCTTATGCTATGGGGAAGATACGACTTTGCACGTGGAGGACATTATATTCAAAACACTGGACATTGCATGAGTTTTACATTTATATTTATATTTAACAGAAGATTAATGCCAAAGTTGAGTTAATATTTATTTTTAAAGTCTGGAGAATTTTAAGAATTTGCTTTTACACACTTAGTTATTTACAATGTTGCGAGCCGTGAAGGCGAAGGTGAAAGTTTTTTTTTAACTTATTGATACGACTGTCTGAAAAGATGAGTTTTAAGTTTAGCTCTAAATTGCGCTGAATCTGTGATCATTCTTAACTCGTGTGGCAGTCCATTCCAGGCTTTAGGTCCCGACACTCCGAAAGCACGCTCACCGAATTTAGTATCTGGTGTGCGCTTTGGTTCCTTCAACCTTCCAATCGCTGATGTTGCTGCTGACCTGAGGGTTGATTGTCGAGAATTGGAATTTTCTGGAATACATATTTCCGATAAGTAAGTCGGAGCCATTCCGTTAAGAGACTTGAATACCATCCAGCAGAGCTTAAACTGGATTCTCTCGGGGCACTTGAGCCAGTGAAGATTTTTGAGATGCTCAGAAATATGGGAATATTTAGATACGCCGGTGATGAGCCTTGCCGCAGCGTTGAAAACAGATTGTAATTTGTTGATTTGATATTTTGGGAGACTAGCATATATTCCGTTGCAATAATCTAGACGTGAAACAACATACGAATTGACTAGTAATTTAGTTGCCTCTGTGGTCAAGTTTCTCCGTACTGCTTTAATTTGCCTTAATTGAAAGAACCCCGTGCTTACAGTTCTGTTCACTTGAGTTTTAAGGGAAAAATCAGCGTCCAGATTGACGCCTAGTAGTTTTATGCATGTCTTTGGAGTGATGTCACTTCCTGAAATGGTTATTGGGGAGTTATCAATCTTATTCTGCTTCTCCAGTGAAACACTTTAAATATGTGATCAGTGGCACTAAGATATCCTTATTTAAGCAGTGTTGTGAGACTGAAAGTAATGCAGGATGAGGGGAAGAATGGGATACATTAGTCACTAAACACGGCTAAAGTCATTTCAACCCATTTTGAACGAACATAACGGTCAGTGTATTGGAATATGTATCAAGGGGTTACGGAATCGATTTTACTTAAAAATAAATGTAACACCCACGGGCATAAATTAGAAATAAATAAAACCTCTTAATCACTAGTAGGTAATACTTAAACATCTCGAAACAATAATATTTAACAGAGGCCAATGAGATGAAGGATTTGCTCGTTAGGTAACGGACAAACTAGTTTTCTTATGCGAATTATAAGTTTACCGCCCTTAAGATACTTATTATTTTTGTAAAACATATTGTGATGGAAGAAAATAAAAAGTATATATTTAATGTGTTTAAATGAGTGTGTATGTTAAAGTGAATAATCTGCGCATACTTGTAGTTTAATAATACATCAGGTAGATCAGTGCTCCGCAATCGGTGTGCCACGAGATAATGCTAATTGATTCTACTTTTATATTCCAGACTTATCTACATATATGTGTATAAAGTTAATCAAGTCCAAAATTAAAATCCAAAACTATTTACATACATCGCTCTGTAAGGGATCGAATGGAGTAAATAATTGCAAAAAAATTGTTCTCAAATAATATATAGGTACTTTTAAGTGATAGTTAAAAGATTTTATAATCTACTCTTTCGAAGATGGCGTGAGTTTAATTATTTTAGAGGAAAACTATTTTTACGGGTCGTGCTTTAAAATATTAAGATAAATTAATTGTTTGCGCTCGTACATACTCAATATGAATATGAATAAATTGTTCCAAATTGTTAAATATGAATAAAAAAACCCAAATATTTACAAGAAACAGAAAAGCTACAAAACATTATGTCATGTATAAACAAACATACAAAGCTTATAATATAATCGATGAATATGTGTTTCAATAAAAATAAACAAGGTACTAAGATATTTTTATTTTTTATTAATTATTGAGTTAGTTTATACTACATGAATATAAACTAATAAGCACAATGTAACATTTTATTTGATAAATTTAAATATATTTACAGTAAGCACACCATTTCTTTTTAAATACGTTCATTCTTTCTTCATTCTTCATACTTTCAGGCATTTCATACATCTTCAGTCCTCCGTACATTAGGCTGTTCTGTGATTTTGATTTCTTCATTTGTGGCAATCGAACTCTGTTTATATTTCTTGTTTCGTAATTATGAATGTCTCTATTAAAAACAATTTCATCCTTAAAGTATTTTGGCATTTGGTTTTTCATAATATTATGCACAAAAATTAACACGTTAAATAGTAGTCTCTTTTTTATCGGAATCCAATTTAGCTCCTCTCTCATTTGATTAATCCTTGCGTATTTGCCTTTTCCCAGTATACATCTAATAGCTTTGTTTTGTATAACTTCTAGTTTGTTCAAACTTCCTTCATTGGCCAAATATAACATTGTAGAGCAGTAGTCCAAATGTGGAGCAACGATAGTTTTATAAATGAGCTCCGTAGTGTTTCTATTTAATTTAAGTCTTAGTCTTTTAAGAAAATTTACCTTTTTTGATACCTTTTTTTAGTTGAAGAAAAGATTATTACATTATTAGCCGAAGAAAAAATAAAATATTCTTAGGCATTTATCATACAAAAAGCACTTTAATTACAATTTATGAGAAGGACGATAGGAGAAAAAAAAACAACCAATTAAAAATAATAAAAGGGCAAACTAGTTGAAGATATGATTATTATATTGAAAAGTAAGTAAGAAAGTTTTGACAAAATATTAACAATGACTTCTTCAGACGATGGTAATATTGAAATCTAGATCAAAGCCTATCGTAGTTATAAAAAAGTGCTACATTTGAATTGAAGTTTTATTTGAGACCGGTGAGAAAAGGTTGCAGAGCACTGATGTAGTTTATGGTTAGTACAGAACATATTTCAATTTTGATAATGGCCATTGTCATTAATTACTTGACTTGTCAATTGACAGATTGATTCGTACATCAGACCAATGAATTATTGTGAAATGCAAACAACAATATTTGAAAATGAGTAGAAAAATTTACTCTTTTTACACGTGTGGCAAATTATTAGATAATAATTTTGTACCTACTAAACCTGTACCACGTAAAAGGAAACAACTTTTGTAGTACTCGCATAATGGTTTATTATAGAATTTTTGTTTTGTTTTACAAAAGGAAGTACAGTTTTTTTTTTCAAAATATGTATAAGACATCGAGAAGCGTGTTGGTTTACTCAAGACATCATAAATAGACAGTTATATCAATTTATCGATTCTGGAAGAACTCGCTAACAAAGGAAGTTTTTAAACACTTTCTCACAATGAGGGAACGATAGAAGATGTGTACAAAACGTCTCCTATAACAGCTGTAAATATGTTTTTTAGTCAATCAAACTATTCGACCAGCACCAGATGAATTAAAGAAAAATATTAAAAAAGTTTTTTTCACTTCGTCGAGATTTAAGCTCCTTTCCAAATAGGGTAAACGCATACAAAAAAGGGTAAATAAGAGAAAAAATAAATATGATTTTCTTAAGTCAATGAGTAGAAATTTTCAGATTTTTTTTTCAATTTCTTGTGAATTTGAAATAAGTTGTGTCAGAGTTATTTAAAAAAAACTTTTGTGTTTAATTAATGAAAAATATAAGAAATCAAGAAACGATTTTATCGAAAGTGGCCGATTTGAACAGCCGTCTAAACCGTCGAACAAGCGTCTGGTTGCCAACCAGGAATTGGTGTTCCAAACCTGCCAACCATGTAAATAATACATGTGTTAACTAATCTCAGCGAGAGCTCGTAGGAGAATGCTAGAACGATGAAGTCACATACAATTTTCCATTGGGACTAGTATATTGCACAATCAATATTTTCTGTTAATAATAAAGTGAATAAATTATTTTCTGATTATTTGTTACCCGAATAAAAAATGTTTTCTGTAATGAATTGGACAATTCTAAAAAATGCTAAATTGACCGTGTCAGTGTTCGGCCGCTTTGGGAGGTAAAATTATCAATCGAATCCAGAAGAATGCCCCACTCACTGCTGCTTATTCATAAACGGCCGATAAATATTACTAAACGTCAAATAACACACGGCGAGCGAGATAAATCTCCGGTCTAAACACCTTCGTGAATACGGCGGCCGCAGTAGGTACTCAGATCGAGTCTGATGATAAAATGAGCGCTAATGAAGTAATGGGACTGCCGAAGAGGGCCTTCTCTCATCTCTTATGTGAATATTAAAAAGAAATCACAAAAAATGACGACCACCGTGATACATTGGTAAAAGACCATAGATTATAGGAACAAGGAAGTTGGGACATGAACCATTATTAATAGGAAACCGCGGGAATAAAAGTGTCGCAAACATCGTTCACCCATAAACAAAACCAACTGCATTTAATAAAAACTCTATGTTTTGTAACATATCTATTTTTCTTCAAAATAATAATGAAACATCTTCGATATTGTCACCCCAGCCCACTAGGGCCGCTAGATGTTTACATATGTATATGTTTGTACCCTTCTCCAAGTAACCGAGCGTCCACCCCCGTCAGTCGTTGCCGTGCAATTGTATAATCGTGGGTGTCTACAATCAAAGCAAATTACTTGCGAATTGCCTCGATTACACATACTTTAATTTTATAATAAATTCAATCATAACTTCCAATTATTTAAGAACTACTTATTTAAACAGTATTTTTATTCAATTATTAATTGTATTTGTTCAATTATAATTTTTATAATAATACTTGGCTAATTTATAGAGCGCCGTTTTTTGTGAGAAATCACCTCAAGGGCGCTGTGGGGGGCTTTTAGGGGGCAGGAAACTCGTCGCCCGGAACATAGAACATATGTCTGAGTATGTTAGGCTGGAGAAAATTAGAACCAACGTCAACTACCACAATTTTTTATGATTTTTTAGTCCTTGAGTGTGGTTTTCCTCCGGAGGAGTTATTTTTATTTTGCCGTGCTGAAACCGGTATGGTTAAATTGGCGACAAGTTTCGGTAAAGTCTAAGCTTGTACTCAATGTGATTAATTTAAAAAAATGCAATACACTGGCAGAAAAATCGGTCCAAAGATCGCATATTTGTGGTGCTACGTCCTGAGAAACTATTTTTTGCTATATAGTTCAGATTTTTTCTAATTTAACAATGATTTTATTGGTTTTGTTGTCTAATCACCACGAAAATGGACCAGTTAAATAAAGTCAGTGAAATTGTTAACTCTATTTCAATAACGACCAGCGTTCATATACCTACAAGCCTAAATAAAAGCTTGTAAGTAAAGCAGATAATAAAGTACAGTTCGATCGATTATTTGGATCACATTTGTTTGTAAGTGCAACACATACATATCAAACGCAGAACATGCATTGTCTGTGAAGTTTGGTCGCAAATCGACAGTTATCACGATTTCTTGACGTATCCATTACTTGGACTCTGGTCAAAACCACGCACCATGGTGCGATTGCCAATGAAATCCTGAAAATACTCCAGATACGAAAATTCTTACAAATTTAATTTCAACTTCATTTCTACTATAAATAAAAAAAATTGTCAATGGTCACATTGTTCGTTCCATAATTTTTCAAATAAAAAAGTTATGTTGAAACTTGGACATAGCCGGCTATAAATTAGTTCTTTATAAATTGGTGTACCTTCATTAACAATTCTGTATAGTGTACACACCTACGTGAAGAAATTTTAAAAAAATGTGTGTCACAAAATTACAAAATTAATTTGACGTGACGCAGGTACCTCTACAACCTCTCGAATCTCCATCCTTCTCGGTAATTCATTAATTCCTAGATCAAAAGATCATTAGAGGCAGCGACAATCAAGCGACGGACAAAGCGTTTACCTTTTCGAATCGCTTGATATGATCAGATCCTCGATTTTACAACAATAATAATAATCGAGTAGATACCTACCGAGTATTGGGTACCTACTGCCCGAGATGAATAATGTTCTGAGTCACGATAATTAATCGACGCGATACAGAGGACATTAGGCTCTCTTAATGGTCGCTTCGTATTCCTTGTTTGTCATTTGAAAACCCTCAAAGGGTGGAGAAATTTGATGAATACTCCCTTCACCACGGGGTTCAAAAGGCCCTAAATTTTAATGATACAAATTAAAGATATAATTTTTAATCATTTAGCATTCTGTGAAAAGCAAATATTCCGCTACGACTGCTTTTTATATTACATATGTATACGAGAAGATGGATTTATATTGAATAACCAATATTATTTCATATTCAACTTTTTTTTTTTTTTTACATTAACTCCACACAGGAGGCCCTGAGGAAAATAATTTCCCTCAGGGCCTATGTCATCTGGGATGCTGTGTGGAGGGTCTTTTTGAGGAGAGGAAGGAATGAACATTGGTCTTGAAGAGACCCATGTTGTAGGAAGGAGGAAACACAGAGGCCGGCAAATCATTCCACAGCCGAGCTGTTGAACACAAGAATGAGTCGAAGAAACGACCCGTTCTCATGTGACAAATGTCAACTGTGTACAAATGTTGGGCACGCGTTTGGCGTGTTTCCCGACTATGCACCGGTGCCGAAGGGATCAATGATGCTAGTTCCTCGGAGCATCTTCCATTGTAATACCGGTAGAACAAGGATAGCATTCCCACCCGACGCCTGTGCTCTAAAGATTGCAATCCGTCTGTTAAGATGGGAGAATCTATCAAACGGACCGCCCGTTTCTGCACAGAGTCGAGGGTATTTTTCAGGTTTTTTGGAACTCCAGACCAGAGGTGGCTGCCAAATTCAACCGTGGGGCGCACTTGCGATTTGTACAGGGTTAGCAGTTGTGTACTATTAAAGTATCTGCGGGCCCTGTACAGTACGCCCAGTTTTTGGGAGGCTAGCTTTACTCTGGCTTCGATGGAGCCCCCATACCTGAGCTGGTCACTCCGTTAAACTCCAAGCTGTAGGCCAAGCAATGCTGTGTTCGTCGGCCGTCTAGAGACAGTTTGTAGTCCATCAAAATTTATCATGAATTTAATAATTAAGTTGCACGTATTTCTATTTTTGTGTTTATTTCTTTGACAATTAAGTTACACAAGTATATGAAACTTTTAAATAAGTGCTAAAAACTTCCAATCCTTCTGTAACAAAAAATGGTCTAAAATAATTAATAAACATGACTGAAGAAGAATATAAAACTAATATATCTAAACGAAGATGAAACAGAACAAGACAGAAAAATAAAAAAAAGGTATCTAACGGTTGCAACTGGGAATCAAACCCATGATCTCCATCAGGACACAAATGCCTTACTCGGCCATTAAGACCTATTAATTTCTTGTAATTTTTGTCGATCTCATATTTCAAATTCAGAATTAACAATATAATCTTCAACTAATCTTTTGATTCTGGGTTCGATTCCCGTTTGCAGTCGTTACCTTATTTTCTGTGCCTTGTACTGTTTTATTTTTGTGAACACATCTACCGGATCTGCCGGATCTGCCGGATCTGCCCTGATGATGGACACTGCAACACTGTCCGAAACATTGGCTAAAGAAGGAGTTAGCGTAACACGGCATAACACCCCAAAAACAAATAACGAAAATGTATCCAACGAAAAAAAACGTATCCAACCTTAAGAGTTATTAAAAAAATTATTCCAATCAAATTTTATAAATAAAGGTTTATTTTTTAATTTAGAGAGGACAGTGAAAATTCAGATTATATTGGAGGAGGTTATAAATACATTTTTTAAAATAAATATTGTGTTTTTTTCTCCCCTAAAATGATCTTCTTGGATTTAAAGAATGTGTGAAAAAAAACATATGTTAAAAAAAAAAAAAAAAATCAGCGTTGATTTACGAGAGGATATCCATATACATGTGTTTTTTATTAATACTAACAATGTATTAAACAAGAAAACAATGATGAAAATATTTGTTGATTTCAATATCGTCAATAAAAAAATGCAACGTCATGGGGAATCAAACCCCGCCTCACGACTCGTGGGTTAAATCTCGACGTCAGCCATTATCATAAGGCAGCCATCTTAATTATTCATCTTCCATAGAATCCATAAATCATAATCAAACGAAAGCAATTATTTCCACACTCTGTGGTCCCGATACAAACTAACGTGATAAATTCTCTAATTTAAATGACACCGCAGAGTACCATCTTATTTTTATCCCGAACGCTAATGACAATCATACTTTTACGATGGGTCCTAATTCAAATGATGGTTGTTTATATTTTTTTGCTTTAATTGTTGGAGAGGAATGTTAAAAAAAAAAATGGTGAGAAGCATATTATTATGAGTAATCTGTAATGACTATTTTTAAATCAATCAATAGTTTTGCTTGTCGAATCCTTCATACTAATCTTGACAGAACTTCATTAACTTTTCAATTCTTCAAATTTCACTTATTAGATGGTAATCAACCTGGTGCAACTTTTGCGGTAAGACAAGTTTTGTGAACAACAACAAAAAACATATTATTATTATTAAAATATTCTATACTCCTCTTTGTGGTTGTGTTTTTCGTAATTGGTGTTTGTTGGCCTTTGCAAGGTCCTACGCGCACTTTCTTTTGGGTGAAATTATGTCGAAATCGTATTTTTGTTCTTGTTTTGGGTATGAAGAAAGTGTTGGCATAATGAATATGCGAAGATCTCTGGCTAAATCGTTAATGACGCTAAGAAATTGTTTTTAGTTACCTTCCAGAACTTAGCTTTTATGGCAGAGATCTTCGGAATCTGGTGTACCTTCTGTTGTTTTGGAAATGTTGGAAATGCGAAACTCTTGATGGAACTGTAATGATTATCCAGGTCTTGCTGCTCTTAGAAGTAAAGAACGCCTTTAAAAAATGTGAGTTCATTTACCGGAGATAATCACAATGCCAAATATTTGCTAATTTATTATGTGACTTGGTGACCTTATTCTTGCTGATTTTTACAATGAAATCAGCAGACAGGAATATGGTGGTGATATAAGATTTAGATTACGAACAGTAGGTTATATTGATACGAATTGCAGAGAGGAAGACTCTGAAGGCATGGCTATGAAAAGCGTAGACATATTTGAATAGAATATATGAATTAATAGGTTGAAATTGAATTCAAATTGAACAGTTGAATAGGTCAATGTAGATACCATGGCAGTGGCAGGTTGAAGCCATAAAGAAGGTTAAAGGTGACAAATATCCAGTGTACAATGGAGTAGGGACTCTACAAAAGCCATTGAAGTACCCACCACTGTCCCACCCCGGTATAGGCAACTTATGGTCGCCCCTTCGGGGTTCTCACAAGAATCTAATTTTTTTGAATAAACGGCTCTACATTTAATGTAACGAATCTAGACCTTCAATGTCCCCTCATACTGTGTTAGGTGGCGGTATGCGGTCGCGCCTACAGGACTGTACTGTAATGGTCAAAAACTAATACTACTGGTGTTAGTAGACATAAATGTATAAAAAGAGAAAACAAAATATTTAATACATTATAAACAGAGGGAGACCACACACTCCGTGACTGCAGGCATCTGCGTGTAAAGACAAAAAAAGAAAAAGAATCATAAGTTGAAAACAAAACATAAAACGGAAAAAGACAACCGTCATGACCATCGTGAGCCCGGCGGTCCCCCAGAGAATGTATGAGGTTTTTAGTCCAACATCACGGCACCCAGTGGAGTCGTCCTTTAGCCAGCCAGCCGGTGGTGCCTAGAAGAAGTAAATGGACTGCAAAATGAAGACCTACAAAAATCTACAAAAGCCACATAGGCATACAGTATGATAAAAACAAAAGAGAAGAGTCATTAACTGTTGTTACTACTGCAAAATGTTTTACTTTATTTGTATAGCCGCTTTGACGGTCCATGCAGTTAAGATGGGCGATAGTCGATGTTCTTACATACCACATCAACCCTTGTATCTAATTATTATCTATGGTAAGACACGATAGGGCATATCATCGCCACGGTACATTCCAGGGTCGAATTTGATCTCCTCAACAAACGGTGTTCTCTAATAGCTACGGTCCCTCGCAATTCACCTCCAGCCTTCATTCCTTCCTGTCTTGCTCCAATCCTGCCACGTTGGCTTAAAAGTAAACATATCTCTTGCTCGCACCCAATAAACCGTGATGATTTTCAACATAATCGCCAGTTAGATATTCAAGTTCCCAGAAATCATTAAGTAATAATTATTATTAATTTCGACTCAAACAATAAAACAAAATCGTTCCACGAATGACAGGCAGATTTAAACAATGGTCCAAATTAACTAAGTATAATCTCATAAATGAATCACGACGAAGCCGTTTTCAATTAAGTGAATTATGTCAGTGAATAATTCAACCGCAGTCTTAATAAATTATCATTGTCTGTTGAAATGACCTGTGGCTGACTTTTGGCAGTAAGTTGGGCAAGACTTTATGTTATGTGGGAAGGTACATCGTTGGACGAGCTGGGAATTGTGTGAAATGGAAAGTAGACTGAATGTACGTTGTATAAGTTACCTATATATAACAATAAAAAAATATTTATAAACATTTTTTAAGAACGGTGTAACTACCAGAATAAAATCATTCAAGGCCTTTCTATTTACGGTCAATTTTCACCCGCCAATGTGCAATGTTGTTGAGTGAACCAAGAAATTCAAATCGAAAGAGTTGTGCATATTTTATGACGCTAGAGTTCATCGTTAGAATGTCAACTATGTGAAGTGAAATAAACTTATTAATTAGAGTTTGTTTCTAATATTCAGAAGTCGTGGGTTCGAATACCGATCCTCGACATTTGAAAAATAAATCTTTACATGGTATAAAACAAAGTCGCTCCCGCTGTCTAAGCGCTTAGATCTTTTAAAGTACGCAACGGATTTTCATGTGGTTTTCACCAATAGATAGAGTGATTCATGAGGAAGGTTTTTAGGTATATAATTTGTCAAGGTTTTGTGTAAATTGGTTGAAATATATAAAAAAAAAGGGAGTGGGCTGGTAAGCGGGCAGGGGGCTGGCATACGGGCGGTGTGGGTTTGATTTAACAGATGACGTTGATTATAAAGGTTGAGTAATGGCGTGGCATTGTGTTTCATTAGCCACAGCAAAGTGTGGCCGGGTCTGCTAGTTAATATATGTATAATGTTTCATTTCGCATTCACTCAATATAAATAATGTATTTTATAATCAATTCGCGGTCCGTTCCAAATTAAAGAGGGGATTATAATTTGATTTAATCCAGTCCCATTTAAATTATTTAATAGAAATATGGGGAAAACAAAACACACGTCACGATTAAACGAATTAAAAATAATACAGAACTAAATAAAATCAAAATTAACCATAATCAAGATATCCCCACCAAAAACGTATTCCAAGAAACGAACTTACTGAAAATCGGCAAACTGTATAAAAATAACAAATGCCTATTAATCTACAAAATCCAAAACTGATTTATACACACGGATACATCACAAGTAAATAAACATCAAACACGAAAACATAAAAAATATTCACACTGATTTAGTAAAGTCTGAAAGAGGCAAAAGCAGCATAGTCCATGAGGGTCTACATATGCGAGTATACAGTTTTCTTCCCGATAGCCTGAAGGTGCTGAATTCCGTTCCCAGTGCTAAAAAATAGACATATTCATGAAAACACCGTTCATTAAAGATTAGTGAGCAAAATTAATATGAACTCGTGTCAAATAAATATGATTCGGTAGGAATAAGAAGTAAACAATAATATGTAACAATTATTATAAACAATAATTATCAGCCTGAATCATTCATTTACATTGAAAAATCTTCCGAGAAAAGATACTTGCCGCCAACGGGACTTGAACCCGTGTCCTTCTGATTGCCGGTCGGATGCTCTGACCACTGAGCTATGGCGACTTATCGAAGGAAGATTTTTCAATGTAAATGAGTGTTTCAGGCTGACAATTATTGCTTATAATAATTGTTACCCTTTGTGCTATGCATAAAAATCTTGTCTTAAACGTTAGTTTATAAATTAAAAAATAATAATTAATAATATTAAGAATTTTTTTGTGTGTAATTAAGTTGAAACAGTGAAACATATATATTTCTTCTCAGGAAATAATCAAAATCAGAATTCACGCTCCCTCATGGAAGGAGTTTAAAAATGCTTGAGAAAAAGCTTTTGGAAAAGTTGGAAAAGGTATTTAAATTTTTTTTTACAGTTTGATTTCGTAAAGGCCTGTAAAAAATATTAACTCAGTTTTTTACGCATATTGTAATAAAACGGAAATTTAAAATTAATTTCACGGAGCCTAACGCCTGTTCCCCGCTCCGTCCGGGGCTGAACTTTAAAAAAAATGGGTGTGACAAGTATGTCCTACGGTGAATTGCATATTTTTTTTTTTTGTGAAGTTCGGGCGTAAATATCATTTTTTTTACGATTCTTATAAAAGAAACTGAATTTGCCACATTATACAATAAAACCATATCCGAAAAGGGGTTTATAAATAGGAGAGTTTGGACTTGAAAGTGTTTTTTATAGACCTTATACCTTATTTTTTTCTAGGCTTATTAAAAGACTTACCCATATTTTTAAGGGACAAGATATGTTCTACACGCAGCACATATTTAATTAAAGCATCTATAATACTTCCAAGCCATCAAATTTTCAAAACAAAACAAATGATTTTGTATGATTTTGCATTATTTAGTGTGGCTTCATCTTTATAAATAAAAATAAATAAAACGTGACAAAATGTTAATTGTTGTAAAATGTGGTGATACAAAAACAAATAACCTACTAGTAATTATAAAATCCAACAGTTATATTGTCTAATCAACTTCAACCTCACATAGACGACAATTAATCAAATTTTGATTAAATTAATCACGATTAGTCATGACGTTCAGAACAACATTCTATTTTATAATATTGTACTTCTAAGAAGTTAAGCGAATTGTCTTGTTTGGAGTGTAAACCAAGGCGATCCTGTTAAAAAGTCTCCCATCTTTAAGTTAATGAATTATTACAGTCTCATTAATTAAAGTGGTAAAGTGCAAGAGAAGGCGTTGGTTGGTTAGCAAGTATAATTCGCTCAATCAGTTAAGCCGATTCATGAATATGAAGCCTTGATTCCATCATCTGGGCCCGCGGGTGGAAAAAAACACGAGAGGAAAGGAGGCTGCTATGGTACGATCGAAAATAAAAATGTGCTTTGTGACGACATTTATATAACCTATACCAGCTGGTATCCGGCATGCGTTGCATTCCATATATTCTGTCCCGGTACATTCAGTTTTCAAACAGCTCGCGTGCCACCTATTGCTATTTTTTTGTACAAATTTAATAATGCCAGCGCTCACCTGTAGTTTTATACAAACCTTGTCCTGACAACAACGAACACAAAAAATATCCAATTTGGTGCAGTCATTTGGAAGTTATGCGCGTACATACATTTCGGCGATTCATTTTTATTTATATAGATATATAGATGACAGAAGATAGAAGATAGAAGAAAGATATATTGCAAAACTAAAAAAACATTGTTTGACCTATTATTATAGCACGAGGTCGGTTCGATTTAAAATTTACTTTTATATTCATGTACGGAGTAGGAGAAGGCAAATGTGAGTCCATGACATATACTGCGAAATTAGATAAGGATGAATTTATCCCGAAATTAAATCATTTGATTTTGTAACATATTGGATCTGAATATGTTAAAACTAGCTGAAATCCCCTGCATTTTTCGTTCTTTATTCAAAGTTTTTGGAAACTACACGCAGACAGTAATTATCTTCTTATTTTGAACGACAAGTGTGCAAAATTTCATCAGGAAGTATCAAAATTCTACTTTAGGGGTGGAAAAGGGGTACGGGGGTGGTTTTTTGATATTGCATATAGCATCATTCTATTATTTTGACGCTCAAGTGTGCAAAATTTCATTAATCTCGAAATAAAGCTATAGATGTGTGTTTAAATCAATTCCACGTCGCCCGCCAGCGTGACCACCCGGCACAGAAACCATTATTTCAATAAAGAGAAGATGATGTATATTTTTCATTCTAGAGTGGAAGATACTCTCATTATCGTCCTGGCGAGAGAACTCCATTCTTAATCTAAACGCAGAATACCTAAAATGGATATCGCTTTCCCTGGCAACCATATCAAAATCACGTGATCCATACAGTTCAGTACCGCCACCACGGGAAAGATTTATTGGATTACCAGCACCTCTACCATACCAAGTGGTTCGCTACGTTTGGTGACTTAGCAGGAGTGCCCGGGTTCAAGGAGTGAGGTTTGTCCGGGTCTGGGGGCCGTTACGCCTGCCCACCTACTGCGTGGCAGGTGGATCGGGAGAGGTTGAGGGATTCCTTTTGATCTCTCCAGTGGGGCTATCTCGGAACAACGCCTTGAAGGTGGAAGGGTAGGATTCATACTTTAATTACTATTGGACACACTGACCCCCAGATTCCTAACAATCTATCTACTTCTTATCTCCTTTTTTTTCTAAAAATACCCTCCACATAGCATCCTCAAGGATGACGTAGGCCCTGAGGGGAACTATTTTCTTCAGGGCCTCCTGTGTGAAGATAACGTTAAAAAAATACATATTTCATTGTTCCCTTACTTCCAGTACATGTGAATATAGGTATATTCGCACATCGCGCCGCTCGGAAATAATAATAATAATAGTAATAATGATTTATTGTCTTCATTTCTTAGTAACGGTAGGGATAATGATATCTTCACTGGGATCTCCCGTGCTGAGGATTTCATTTACATATTATAATTTAATTATAAGAAATTAATATGAATTAGACATAACATATATCATGTAGTATTTTTTTTAAATAATCATAAAGTAAATAAGATAGTGGTTTTTTTATAATTCAGTTTACTAGATTTTGTTTTAGTTTGTATTTGATATCAGTATATTTTCTATTTCTGATCTCCATATATTTAGTATCCAGCTTTTTATTTGAAATTTAAATGTTATAATGTTGAGGTTTTTGAGTGAGAGTGGTATTTTATTGTAGAGTTTAATGCCATAATATAAGAAGCTTTTTTGTCCAAATGTTGTGTTAGTAGTTACTTGTTGGATAAGTTTTTGACCATGAGAATTTGAAAGGTTCGGGTTTCCGGAGATTGACGAGCGGGCACACAGTACAAGAGAACAACTGACGTGTTCCGCTGCGTTCAGATCTATTTACGAAGCCTCAGTAAACAGTCGCCACCATTGACATAAATACAATACTATTTGCGATAATTGTTATTCACAATAAACTAAAATAACGAACTTACGTTGTAATCATTATTATTATGGGCTAGTGAGCCACAGATTTAAAGAATATTACATTACATTCTCCCTACTCTGATTACTTTCGTCTCGCGATTTCTCCAAAAATATTATAGTCCTTCTATGTTCAAGCAAAATAAACATTATGTAGTTCACTAAAAAATAAACCTAACAAAAATAAAGAGTGTAAATACGAACCAACCAAACCGTTGAAATTATGACAATTTTTTAATGTTTCCGGTTCATTTCCTATGAATTAACTATCTGGACGTTGTGGTAATATAAAATGTGCAACCACCGAACTATAATTAAAAATACGATTATTTTTAACTACAACAAGAACCAGCATTTAAAATGCGTGTTCCCGTTAGATAAATAGACAATTTTAATAAATAAAAAAATACAACTTTTTTAAAGCTGTATTTTCTAGTCCCCTAGAACACGGCCTTCCCCTAACGCAAGGCGCGCCGCTGGTGTCGTGAAGGGAATTAATTAAAACAGAAACACAATGAGTGCATCATGATTAGCCCGATGGATGCTGAATCGACCCCCCGTGCGCTCAAACCCTGACCCGTCTGCGTATTTCCAATTCCTAACGCGGTTGGGTCACTCTAGCGACTGAGCCGCGTTAGGTATTGGAAGGCGTAAATCGCCTTACAAACACTACCGCATTTCAGTCGCGCTAGTGACCGAGCCGCGTTAGGGATTGTTATGCATAAATCACCTTACAAAAGCTAAACCGATTCAGTCACCTATGCGCTTCGTTGCTCTATCAGTTTCTGTGAGGGCGACGACCGTAATTATAGAGAGGTTAGCAGAGAGGATGGACAGCGTTTTTTTAGTTAGCATTTTTATAACATTGAAAATTTATTTTAAGTAAAAAAAAACGCGCGTTTATATCTGATAACACTTGCATGAAAATATTCTTAATTCATTCCTTTTAAAGTAATTTTGAGTAATCTAAAACGATCGTGATAACATAGTGACAGCGATCTTGATCTCCGTTATATGTGAAGAGTAAGCTCACGGAATAATCCCAATTCTTCGGTGTCAGTGGATCAATAAAACTCTTAAAAAATTGTATATTTGTTTTGGAAAACGGGTAGAAGAAAGAGAATTACCGGAGAATTTTCAGAGCTAAGCTGAAACACTGAAAACTTATCGGTTTATCACGAGAAATAACTTTATTTTATCTTTAAAAAAAACTGGTTAATTAAAAGGCAATGTTTTAAAATGCTTGATTTATCCATTTATCATAACAGTTGGGCGAGACAACTCCAGAAATTGTGTGAGGAGAGGATGGAACTGCCTTGGACGGAGGCCGAACAATCAGCACAAGACAGAGGGACGTATGGAGGAGCACGTATTATCGATGCAGTGGGTCCCCGAAACGAATAGGATAAGAGGAAGAAGATGGTGAGGATGATGATGATGATTTATCCATAGAACCGCATAATAATCTAATATATAAAATTCTCGTGTCACGGTGTTTGTTACCATACTCCTCCGAAACGGCTGGACCAATTTTGATGAAATTTTGTGTGCTTATCTGGTAGGTCTGAGAATCGACCAACATCTATTTTCCATACCCCTAAAAGTAAAGGGTGTTCCACTCCGAAGAAAATTATTTTCCCCATACATTTTGTATGGAACGAATTCTCCTATTTTGAAAGAACTGCAGCAATATTGTAAGGGGTATAATATTGAACTGTGAACCGGGGGAGGGGGAAGGGGGGAGGGGGCAGGGGGGAGGGGGGAGGGGGGCAGGGGGGAGGGGGTGGGGGGGCGGGGGGGAGGGGGGTAGGGGGGGGGGAGGGGGGAAAGGAACTCAGGAAGGGGGGTTAGCGGGACGGGGGAAGGGGAGAAGTGGAGTGGAGAGAGGGAGAGGGAGCGCGAGAGGGGAAAGGATACGCAGGGAGAAACAATTTAGATCAATTCAGCTAATAAGTTGACAACAGTTTTTGATTCTGAGGCGGTTCGCCGGATCAGCTAGTAATTGCATAAAATCGCAATTATTCGAGTAATATTAAACATTTTACTTTAAATAAATAAAAAGAAAACACTGTTTTAAGTCACTTTGCTGTTAATTTTTAGTCCACCGGTTTCGGTACCTCCGTACCATCATCAGGACTGAATATAAAAATACTAACAAACACATGATACTACACATATATACAAACAAATTGTTAAGAAAGAAAGAGACAGTAAATTAGAGTGGGACAGTGCGTCACTTGTGGGAGGGAAGTGGGGGAGGAGAGAGTGGGATAACGGGAAACATGCTAATAATAAGGCTGAATGTTAAATTTATTTGATTATTAATGATTCCAGCCTTTGGATTAACTGATTTTTTTTTAAATTTCCAATGCCTCTAAATTATTTAATCTTAAGCCTATCCCATTTTTGTGTAGGACTTTAATACCCGTATCCCGGTTTAAAGTGTGATCTTCATTAACTAAGTGCTCTGCGAATTATGAAAACCCTGAACTGGTTAGGCATCTTATGTGTTCCTTTATTCTAGTTTCCACATTGCGTGACGTTTGCCCAATGTAGAACGCTGGACAATCGTTAAAACTAATTTTATAAACGCCCGAGTGGCTTAGTACGTCCTCTTTGTCCTTGGCATTAATTAAAAATTTTCCTAGGTTGTTATTTGTATTTTACTTTAGACTAATGTGTTGAATGGGGGCCGATGCATTTCTCCAACTAAAATGGTTTATTTTGAAAATAGGCTTCAAGAGATATTGATACTTAATGGACATTGCTCCATCCCCTGATACCATGTTGCGTCAGATATTAAGTACTTGATCACATTAAGTTACATTCCGCACGAATAAGACTATACTAACAACGCTGTCTACCTACTTATAACTAAACGTAATGCTTAAAACACAATCTTTTCAATATAGACACATGTGAGTGCCAATATAATGTCCAACTAGTAGCCCAGGTTATAATAATAGCCCAGGTTATAATAATATTCGGATTTTATGCATCACTAAGATAGCATAATGTGTGAATTTTAACGTTATCACTAATAACCATTTGTCGTTCCTCAATAAGATTTAATCATTATTATGTTGAGTGAAAGAGATTTTACAATCAAATGCCTTTAGAGGAATCAAAGAATTAATTTAATATTGAAACAAATTTTAATAATGTTTAACGTCATTGAATTCGCATTTTCCATGTCAATCGTTGGCACGTGAAGCTCTTTCCTAATAAAACTGTAAGATTATTACTATTATTGGCGCCTAGTCTAGCCCGTTTCATTTTATTGTTAATCTGCTTTATATTTTATTTTCTTAGCGTTAATTATGCACAGTTTTGCTAGTTAACCCCTATATTGTGACTGAAATTTAGTAAATATCTCAAAGCCAAATATAATATTGAAAATTATATTCGAAATAAAAGACAAACTTCTCAATAGAAACATTTTTTAAATAAATTAAACAATTTACCTTTGTTTGAACCACTTATATATATTTGAGTAAAGCCGACCGGTTTCGGAACGACTGTTCCTTCTTCAGGGCAAGCGTATACCGATTTGACAGTTACGAAATATGGATGGGTACAATGTATTATTATGGTAGGGGTGGAGCCGTTGCTAGGTATTAATGAAGAGTGGGTGGGTAGGGGAACATATCCATGATTGAGCTATAAGACAATATTTTTTGTTTGTTGATAATAGATTCATTATTTTTAGGGGATTTTTTTTTTGTTTCTAAGGCTTCTAAGTTATCTAAACGTTTTCCTTTCACAATATTTATCCCCTTATTTTTTCAAAACTATGGTTATTTTCAATGATATGGTTAGCGAACTCAGAAAAATTATTATCATTATTATTATTAACATTTTTTATTTTGAAATTTTTATTGACGGTAATGAAATACATTAAAAACTTCTAGACCTAACTCTACACACTTTAAACTGCAGTGCACCTCAAGGTAGTTATTATTTCACGGGACTGCAAATGTAGCTATAGGGAATTGAACTCACAACTGTGTGCAAAATCTATTCTTAATTAATTATCGCATTTCAATGATCTTAGACTACAAATACGTCAATTCAAATGGTTTTTCGATGTTTGTGGGCTTTCTATTAAATGATTTAACCAATTTTTATTGTTATTGTTTTCTTGAAATGTATCTTTTGTCACTTGTCAATACTAAAATCAATTTGCTAATGCAGATTAAAAAATACTTTGTTTATAAACAATATTTTTACGCGAAACACTTTCCCAGGCACAAATAAATGAGGTTTTTCTTACAGCTGGTTCATTTCCAAACGATTGTAAAAAAAAATAAATAGCAAATATGAAGCAGGTGAAAATGTAATAAGAACTATGTGAGGGTCATTTGCAATGGCAACTGGTTTATAGGTATCTTTAATTGTTAACAATTTTTCCTAATTAACACGAGGAGACAAGCTCAGTATGAATAATATTATTTTAAAATAACACTTCGATTCAACTTAATTACTATAAAATTCACGCCAGGGAGATGGAACTTTCTCTATTTTAACAGCTACATCGTTAAAAATACGGATAATTTAATCTTAGTCTTTAATTCAAGACACAGATTTTTTTAGGCAAGCTTTCTGTTTTTTAATTAAACCCAAACATAGATCTCAAAAAGAAAACTAACCTTAAAACTGTCACTTCAAAAATAATGGCCAACTTTTAAGTTAAATAAAATAGCTATTATTTTCACTTTTAAATCTTAACGTATTTTATAGTAATTAAGCTGAATCGAAGTGTTACTTCAAATAAATATTCGTATCGTTTCCGGAATCCTTTGGAAGACGGTGAATAAAAGTTTTTTTTTTTACATTAACTCCACACAGGAGGCCCTGAGGAAAATAATTTCCCACAGGGCCTATGTCATCTGGGATGCTGTGTGGAGGGTCTTTTTGAGGAAAGGAAGGAATGAACATTGATCTTGAAGAGACCCATGTTGTAGGAAGGGGGAAAAACAGAGGCCGGCAAATCATTCGACAGCCGAGCTGTTGAACACAAGAACGAGTCGAAGAAAGGACCCGTTCTCATGTGACAAATGTCAACCATGTACAAATGTTGGGCACTCGATTGGCGTGTTTCCTGACTATGCACCGGTGCCGAAGGGATCAATGACGCTAGTTCCTCGGAGCATCTTCTATTGTAATACCGGTAGAAAAAGGATAGCATTCCCGCCCGACGCCTGTGCTCTAAAGATTGCAATCCGTCTGTTAAGATAGGAGAGTCTATTAATCGGACCGTCCGTTTTTGCACAGAGTCGAGGGAATTTTTCAAAGTGATGAAAAAGTGATGAAACTAAGGATCAAATTAGAAGGTTGAAATAAGGTTGGTTCAATTATTTATTAATTTATTTATTTGTTTGTTTGTTTACGCCTTGATGGCTTTTACATATAAAATAAATTGTACAGGAGCATTATAACAAGTATGCAGTATCATAAGTATATAGTACATAAAATGATAAACAGAGATAGAAAGATATAAGTAGGCTTAACGTAAGTAGGTATCAGTATTCGAGTAATTGTTTACAAAGGAGTTCAATTAATTGGGAACATAATATAGGTTCAAAATTTCTTAATAATTTCATCAAATTAGGTACTCTTACATCAGCAAATCTATCATTAAATGACGTAATGATGAATTTATTCACTTCACTTTCATTCCGCATAATATTTACAATCGCTTTAATTAAAAGCACCGCCACTATCGCCTATCGACCAACAGTCTTTAACAGTCCCTAACTATTGCCTAATTTCAATAATGGCGGGCGTTTCTCGTACCATATTACAATAACGATCTCGATCGAACAATGCTCATTGGGGCTCTGGTGATGACTTGACGATTCGGTGTTTCTCTAAGTAGGTCTTGGGATATCGATGACCAGATTCAGGGAGGAATCAGATTAATGTATTGGAATGTGAAAACAATAGCTCTTTTCACTAAGCATCTGATATGATCACTAACACATAAGAATTCTATAAAAATCCATTGTACCACTAATTTTGATATCCATTACTGATGAAAGTTACTAAAATCAAGGAAAATCTTCACCCTGCAGACTTTAATGCATTAGTAACCCATGGATTTTCTGCTGGGTGTTCTTGCAAATGTCTCCCCTAGCCCCTTAGACCTCGACCATATTCTATACAGGGTGTCAAGGGACGTACTTGACTTACTTTAACCAGTGATTCCTGACATTATTTGGAGTAAAAAATGAAAATGAAATTTTGGTTTCTGGGATATCAGGTAAACATATTGTTACCTCACTTTTGTCGTTCCATGCAAAAATAATTATTTTTAAAAAAATCCCAAATTTTCGAAAAATTTATTTCAATTTGCGATTCGTAACTTTGGTTTCATAAAGGTTTACGTTTTACTTATTTTGTGGTAAATTTTTATATTTGATATTTTTATATAAAGCGTGGGGTTTTCTCTTTTTTTAGCACCTTTTATATCATATTTATCACTATTATAGTAAATAAGATACAACGATTTCTATGAGACCTACATATATGGGTTATTACGAAAACCGAACAAATAGACTAGTAATGCAACCAAGAAAATGGAATTCTTCTTTTGAAAACTAATAGAAAATACTGAACCCAAAACAAAGTCGGTAAAAGACCAATCTCAATTCAACCAATTTTTCAACAAATAAAAGCAAATTCCAATTTGGGAGGTGAATACAGGTACCTCCACCGGAGACCATTTATTGGATAATCGACACCTCTTCCATATGTCACCAAAGTGGTTCGCTACGTTTGGTGACTTTGGAGGAGTGCACGGGTTCATCGAGTAAGGTTAGTCTAGCTTTTGGCGGCGAACGTGTTTGCCCGTCCACAGCACGGCGGGCCGGATCGGGTGAAACTGGTTGAGAGAAGCCTGACCTAGATATCTCCAGCCGGAGTATCTCGACCCTCACCGTCTTGGACCGCAATAGGAGGGATGGATTTATACGACCGTCACTCCGGGATATATTGACTCCCTACCCAACCCTTTTCCTTTTCATAACGTCCTCTTCTTCCTTTCCCCCAAAAAGGCCCTCCAAAGGAGGGACAAGACACAGGCCTTAAGAATTTTTTTTCCTAGGGTCGTCCGTGTGGAGCTAAAATAAAAAGGCCACAAATCCAAATTCCTTGAAGTACTTTCACGCCTTTTGACCAGATGTCAACCGAAATGAACGAGTCTATTGATAGATTAATTAATAATCATGGGATTTGGATTGATTTAGACGTACAATCATTTCCTGTTATGTATAACGACTAGATGTTTTAAAATTATAAAAGTTTACGCCTAATTTGGATCTGACTTGAGCAAAGGTTAGGAAGAATAGTGGTCTCACTCTCTCGCCATAATAATGTATACATAATCCTAATTGAATTTCGAGACGTAACAAAAACAATGACATTTATTTCAAATCGAATTAAAGATCTTCGGAATGATGAAATAGTCGAGCTGGTGGGGCTGAGTTACAAAACCAAACCGCCTTTTAGTTTTGAAAAGTAAATCTTTGATGAATAAGTCTTCTCTGAAACAACAAATTTATTTATTTCTAATTTTGGAACCTTTATTCCTCTTTCAATGTTATAATTTTATGCAATTAGTACATATCCACCTTTTCTATGGTGGAAAGTTTTGGGTGACTGGTTGGATTAGATTTGAACTGCAGCACCAAATATTAAAGCTTTGCAATAGTAGAAAAATTGAATTTTTGAAAGCATTAGACAAATCGTGAAAAGTGTATAAGTTATTTTCTTGATTGTACAGACGTTTGGTTTTTACTGCAAAACACGTAACCGTATGTAAGTACATCACAAAATATTCAAACTATGGCTTCGCTAAGAGGCAGAAGTTTTCTTCCTAAATTTCTGAAATTAATAAAAAAAGCTAGAGCCTTGGCATCCCCAATTGCGGTATGTTACAGAACTGAATGTAGTGGGGATGGGAAGAATATGAGGTATATATGGCATTATGACATTCCCATTTATGAGGCTTAAAGTAGTGGGGAGGGGAAGGAGATCAGGAAGAGGACAGTGGGGAAATACCTGCGGCTATTAAAGTTTGACAACCAAACACGGATAAAGATATTTTAAACAACGTTTCAATTCTAAATGGGGATCGTACATCAGGGCGATACTGATAGTATCTTCCACTCTGGAACGTGCCACAAATATACTTGAAATTATTTCAAATGCATAAATTTTGAAATAACATGAATGAATCCTGATTGAACCCGCGACCTCCGGATTGCTAATCAAGAGCCCTCTCGATTGCGGAGGCCGCCAGGAATGAGAAGATGATTTATTAACAATATTATTATATCGAGAGCACTTAATGCCCGGTGGTAAGCGTTCAAAGAAGAAATGGAGATATGTAAATACAAATGTAAGAGGTAGTGCGCTAATATTAAAAAAAACGATTATACTCGTAATTTTAATAAAACACAACTCGTTTAAAATATATCAAAAATCTCTCGACAAATGCTTACGGCTCCGCAACCGGGCTCGGAGATGGAGAGATACGAAATTACGAATGTTAGAGGAGAGCGCTAACATTTACAGCGACAAAATCGGTGCGAAAATTGCGAAAATGTTTAATAAAACACGACTCGTTTAAAATAGAGCAAAAATCTCGCGAGGGCTGTCTTAAACAGCATTTAAAGAAACACTGTGAATTTTTTCATACATATAACTTGTAAAATAACTGAAACTAACATGTTGATAATAATTTTTGGAGCATTTTTTTCTATTGAGGGTATTTTATATAATTTGCGTTTCGGCGCGACGAATGTCTAGATATTATCTTCAAAAATAACATATATTTTTTTAAGTGCTTATAAAAACTTCAAATGTTTAAGGGAATTTGCAAGAAATCGGTAGGAATTCGGGTTGCGGGCCCTTAAATTCCATTTAAAGAAACACTGTGATTGTTTGCATAGCTATCACATGTTAAATAACAGAACAAAATATGTTTTTTACATTTTTCGGAATATCCTTCGCGATTTTTTTTATTTAGGAAAATTTATACAATAACCATTTCGGCTTTACAAACGTAAAGATACCTACATATACTTCTTCAAAAGTGTTCAAAATGCGGGAGCTTAATTACAGCATTTATTTATTGCCTAATTTTGCAATATACCTTTCCTGGGATTGTTTCTAAATTTCAGTATGGATCCTAAACACCTCTCTAACTTGTTGACCGCGTGATCTTTCATATTTATGGCGAGTGAACTGCGCTCGTAATGTCGGCCGTCAATTCGGCGTTCAGAACCTTCTTTGTTTTTAGCCGTCGAGCTTTCACGAGGTGGGATAAGCAACCACAGGTAACCGACAGATAAAATTAAATAAAAATATATATCAGCTTTTATATTCCCCTTGGTAAAATATCGGATTTTGAAAAACTTACTAAACGCACGGGGATCCATCGAAGCCATAGGCGAGTTGGCCTATCAAAAGCTTGGCGTAACGTCAATGTAAATTCTGTAGATAGCACACACTTGCTGACCCCGTATATGACGCGAGTGCGCCCATCGTTGAATTTTAATAACTCCTATGGTCTAGAGCCCTAAAATACTTGAAACAACCCTTGACTCTGATACGATTTTAGATTTTCACGGCCGAAAGTATTTTTGTTATTAGTTTTTGGGATATTATGCCGTGTTGAGGCCTGCAAAGACCAAGTTTCCTCTAGAAACAGATGGAGTGTACAGACTCAGCTGTTCTGGATGTGACAAGGTTTATGTAGGCCAGACGGAGCGTACGATCTCCAAAAGGATATCAGAACACTTTCGTGCCTGTAAACTTGGCCACCCTGACAAATCGGCAATCGCCGAGCACTTAATCGAAACCGGCCATTACTTTGGATTTGTCCCTGAGGTCCTGGGGAGACCCAAAACTCATAGAGCACGCCTGATTACGGAGGCAATTGAAATTCACAAAAATCCTCTAAATATTAATAGAGACGACGGAGCTAAACTCAATAGTTCTTGGTATCCGGTAATTGACGGTTACATCAAGACTAAACACAAAAAACCTGTTGAAGTATATTGTAGCGCCAGCTCGTAAAGGAGTGGAGCTGGCGACACGGTATCGCTCCTAAGTAGATAAGTACAAACATCATCCCTAATTATTACATCGAAATGGGAGGGCACGTCCTAGAATGGAAAGATGAAGTCGTATACCTGGGCCTGACAATGGACTCACGTCTGAACTGGAAATCTCACCTAGCCAGGAGCCAGAAAGGCAGTCGGCGCGATGAAGCCCATCTTCAACAGAAGAAGTCCGCTACTTCCCAGAACCAAGCTCCTGATCTACTACTCGCTCATTCGACCGGTACTGACATATTATGCTATTCCAGTGTGGAGTAGTATTTCTCACTCCTACCATTTGAAACTACAGACGCTACAAAATCTCTGCAATAAAATAGCATACAACACTAGAATCAGAACAAATTTGAAAAAACTACATGCAAGAGAAGACATTCCAATATTGACACACTGACTGACGGACCGATTTTACAAATCTCTGAGACATAGTAAAAATAGACTTATCAAGGAAATCGGTCAATACAATGCACCTAGTGACTTTACTTTCAGATACTTACACAGACTACCTAAACATATTCTGATGGACCTGAACCACGTCTGGCATGAACCAGATTCAGACGCGGACGACTGAGCGAGCAGTAGGTATTCCTACCAGACTCCCCCCATGTAACTTATGTTTATATATCTATGTATATATCTAGATAATATTGTATAATGTGTATGATTATTCTAAAAATTCCCATAAAATATATATTTCACATAAAAACAGACACATACACCCCACACCAAAAAATGCAGGATTTCATATACTGAAATCACTGAAGGCCGCCCAGTTTCATGTTGACTGTCGGCCGACTCTTCCCGGATGAGGTTTTTCATGGTTTCCTCATTCCCGAAGGCAAATGCGGAAGAGCTCCAAATAAAAGACATGACCGCCTCCTTCCCACTCCCAACATAACACAAACAGACACATATGTATATTTGACCGTCGATTGCTGCTACTCTGATGATGAAAATTGATGTTGAGTCTGGACGAAACATGCAATTTTAGTAGGGTTTTTAGATAACAATTTTTCCCTACCGATGAAACACAAGGCCTTTAAGTCTATAATAGCCAGGTAACATTTTTAAATACCCACATGAGGTAATAATTGCAGGGCGCAAATGACGCCGTTCTATTTATTAAGAACATTAACTTTAAATTCAGTAAATTTAAATGATTCATCTCTTTAAGAAATATAAGAATCTAGTAAATGAAAAAAAAACTAATTATTACACATCTGCCCTGATTATGGACACTGTAAAGCTTTCCGAAACGTTGGGTAAAGAAGGAGGTAGCACAACACGGCATAATAACCCAAAAACTAATAACAAAAAAAAACCTTGACTCTGTCCAGAAACGAGTGCTTCATTTGATAAATTCCCCTACCTTGGCAAAATGATGCAATCTTTAGAACACAGGCGTCACGTGGGAATGCTGTCCTTGTTCCCTCAGTATTTCAATGGTGGAGGAACTAGCATCATTGATCCCTTTATCACCACTGCATAGTCGGTCACACGCCAAACCTGCGTCCACACGGTTGATATATCGTTTCTGCGAGTCGTTCTTGAGCCCAACAGCTCGGCTGTAGATCGATTTGCCGGCCTCTGTGTTTCCTCCCTCGTACAACGTGTATCTCTTCAGGAACCGTGTACACTGCTTCCTATCTTCCTGGATTGTGAAAAATGATTATTTATTTTTTATTTTTTATTTTTCGGGAAATCGACAGTTTACATTTTTACAGTTTGTACATGTTTGTATAGCCAAAATAAAACCAATTATGGATTTCCTCCATGTGACTTTACCTCTGATTAACAGCATAATAAAAAAAATTAAATAATAAATTTATAATAAAGCAGTATGAGATCAAAAATTTTATAAAACAAAAGATTAAGTATATAAAACTAAAATTTACATAAAACATAAAATATCAATACATTGGTAACCATAAGAAGCCAGATTGTACATATAAATCAAATCATAACAGAATTAAAGATAAACGATAGAAATATATATTATATTTTTATATTAAAAGCGAAGCTCGAGTCAAGTGAAATCTGGTTGGCTGTTAAATATTAATTCAAATAAAAAGTGATGTTTTTTCATTTAATATATAATGTAATATTGTCACACCACAAAGTATTTGCTTCATTCGGTAGAATATATTTTAATGTTGTTTTTTATTTATTTTTTTTAGCTCCAAACCGGAGACCCTGAGGAAAATAATTCCCCTCAGGGCCTACGTCATATTTGTAGACGCTGTGTGTAGGTTTATAAGATATTTTTAGGAAAATAAAAAGAGGAAGTTCTGCGAACAAAAAGGGTATGAGGGGTGGGCAGGAATTTGTAATTCAGTGTGCCCAGGAGTGACGGATGCACAAATCTATACCCCCCCCCCCCCAACTGCGGTGTAAGGCAATGTTCTGAGAGAGTCCTGCTGGAGAGGTCAAAAGGTGTCCCTCAACCAGTCTCTCCAAATCCGCACCCAACACGCAGTTGGTCGCAGACGCATCCGCCACCAAGTTCTTGACAAAGCTCACTCCATGACCTTCGGCAGAAGTGTTGGTTATCCGATAAATGGTTCCCGGGGCAGCGGTATATAACAACCCATACCCGTCTCCCAAATTGAAAAGCTATGAAGATGAAAATATGAAAAAGTGATGTGAGGGAGCGGTCCGTATCGGTAGAGACGGGAGCGTTAGAAATGAAAGGCGTCAGTCGATGTAGTGAGTCGAAGTCTTTATTGAAGAGCTACGTAGCAAACAGTCCGATGGTGTTGACACGAGTAGTAGTGAGTGCAAGTCATAAGTGGTGTTGGCAGTGATTGATGATGATGGTCGAAGATGCTGTGGTGGAGCAGACCACGGGTCTGCATGTCACCAGCATGTAGCGCTGCACCGAGGTGGTGGAGAAGACCATGACGTCCAGGATGTCACTCGACGCTTTGAATCGCGGAGGTGGACAGCGGTGAACCTTGTGAGGAGAAAGTCTCAGTGGCAGCGAAGCGCGACGGGCTTCGATATGCCTGAGATGTTGCTGCACCCTTGACAGAAGACGCGGCGGGCCTTGTAGTCGCGGGTAAAGGATTCTCCAAAGCTGATGGTGCGGTGGACCATGTTAGCTGCGAGATGATGGGTCCTCGAAGGCTGCGGGCGCAACGGGCACAGGTGCCGGCTTTGAGTCGCCGGGGCTGGCCGTTCAGCCGAGACCGCACTGGAGCGAATTTACTGATAAGCTGTGCACTGTATAACTGTGTGTGTGACTGGAGACTAGACTTGAGACTGAGCTGCATGCGGCTGCGCTGGCTTTTATACTCTGCCGGTCGGGCAAGTAGTTTCGAGAACGGCGTGTGAAATTCGACCGCCGCGCCTAAGGTGAGAACGTTCGAGAACAGTCGAGTCGCTGTGTTGATAAACTATTGTGCAGTCGGGAACTTTCCAGTAGGTTGCCGCGTTAATTGTTACAAGGCGTTAGACGTACTTACAGTGCCGGCAGCGGCTCGCACCTAGATATTTATTTTTGGTGTGATCGTTAATCAGTGGCGCTGCGATGGTTTTAGCAGAGCGGGTTAAGTAACCGCTACAGATGTTTCGAAACGGTACACAGACAAATCATTTGTATTATATCTTGTTTTGAAAAGATTTTGATCTTTTTGAGATGAGTGAATGATTTAGTAAATAGTTTTGGTAGTGACGCAGTGAACTGGATTTTATTTTTATTTATTTATTTTATTTATTTTATTTATTAATTTCAACGCCCTGATGGGCTTTTACATTATAAGTTTATAATACAGAGACATTTTTTTTTAAATAAAAAAGATAAACTATAAAAATATAACTAGTAAACATCATATGAACGGTAGGTATACAGATAAATTTAGGAAAGATAGTGCATTATAATAAAAGAGAATGTTTCTAAGTTGTAAATGGCATAGAAATAAACAAGTAGGTATGTTAGTAATTTAAAAAAATTACAGGTGATTGATTAAATGTCATGAATAATACATGACAAAATGCAAGATACATAAAAAGAAAACGTTAACAAGTTTGTACATTGTGGATTAATATAGAAATACACAAATATATGCAATAGACCCTAGGTGATGCTCCTTAGATATCAAAATATTCTACATAAAAATATTGTTCAGATATTTCTTGAATAACGGTAAACTTGTATTAAATACATCGATATTTGAGGTGTATTTGTTCGCTAGTGTGTGTAGTCGAGAAATTGATGCATGTGTGTGATAGTTAGTTAGAGAGTTATTGTTGCAGAATAATATGTTTTGCCTTGTCGCTCGAGTTGGTACCTTAAAGTCAATGAGATGCAGAAGTTCGCAACAATCTAATTCAGAGTGAATAATTTTAAACAAAAAAGTTAGATCGTTTATTTTTCTTCTGTTTTCTAAGGAATGCAATTTAAGTGTATTTAGTAAAGATGTGTAGTTAATGTGTTGAATAGGTATGTGTAACTTGAAGTTAATAAATCTTAAAAATTTGTGCTGCACTCTTTCGATATTTCTTATATGAACTTGATAATATGGGGACCAAACTATGGAATTGTATTCCAGCAAGCTGCGTACGAGTGACAAATATACGATTTTTATAACTTCCAACGAATCGAAGTCTTTGATTGTTCTGATTATAAATCCTAGTGTTTTCATGCCTTTGTTAGTTATTTGTTGTATGTGATTTATAAAATTTAATTGCGAATCAAACACAACTCCAAGATCCCTAATTTCTTTGACTTTTTCTAAAATTTTATTATCTATTGTGTATTTGAAAGATAGTGGGGTCTTTGTTCGACAAAATGTTAGTGACTTACATTTATCGATATTGAGGAATAAGTTGTTTGCGACACACCAATTTTGTAATTTGACGATGTTTGACTGTAGGATTTGGCAGTCACCTATATTAGATATTTCTTTGTATAATTTGATGTCATCGGCAAAAAGCAGAACTTCTACATCGTCGAAACAACTTATGATATCATTTATGAATATTAAGAAAAGGATGGGGCCGAGATGACTCCCTTGCGGTAGACCACTGGTTGCATATAATAACTTAGATTTTGAATTTTTAATTTTAACAAATAAGATTCTGTTAGACAAATAATTTGAGAACCAATCCAACAACTTGCCTCTCAGTCCTAAGGCATACAGTTTCAGATTCAGATTTCAGATTCTTGGATGATTCCAATAATAACAAAGCTCTTACCTCTGGGTAAAATACGCAGTCAAATTATAAAAATGCCGGTGAATCTCATTGTAAAAGCTTTTGTGCTTATCAGAAAAAGCTGTGTTTTGTAAAAACAACTTTGCTAATACCATACTAATTAACTGCTGAGGCTAAGAAATTTGAACGACGGACTCATTAGCAATACTCATTTAACTTTACTTACACTATCCTAAGCAAAGCGATTTATAGAGATTATGTCACCACTTTGGGAATAGAGGATATTACAAAATAATATTTATTAATATTGATCGACGATGTTCCCGATATTACCAAGCATATTTTTAAATGAAACAATTTTACTTTGTTTGAACCACTTGTATCTTTGTTTAAAGCTGACCGGTTTCGGAACGACCGTTCCTTCCTCAGGGCAAACGGATACTGATTTGACAATTACAAAATAGTGGGTGGGGACAATGTATTATTACTAAGGATATGTTCCCCCACCCACTCTTCATTAGTCCCTAGCCAAGCCTTCACCCCTACCACAATCCTTAGTAATAATACATTGTTCCCACCCACTATTTTGTAATTGTCAAATCAATATAAGTTTGCTCTGAGGAAGGAACGGTCGTTCCGAAACCGGTTGGCTTTAAACAAATATACAAGTGGTTCAAACAAAGTAACATTGTTTCATTTATATGTGATGGATAACATAACTCATTGAATTTCATATTCCCACGAGAACTACTCGATCAAAAATCCTGTTTAAATGTAACAATAGTAAGACTGAGTATACTAAACACTCCCTTTTACCTAGGTTACATGATGTTACTAATAGATATGCAGATATTGCAGATCTATTTAACTGCACAAAAGTAGGTACAAGAGGGCTATGCTATCAAATATTTTTAGTCATTATTAATTCTATTTGTACTATAGATTTTTGTACGTAATTGTCTCTCTGGTGTCATTTCGAATTCAAATGCCACAATCATTTGTTAAACAATTTTTTTTTATTATTATATTACTATTTTTCATTTTGTGACATGTAATCAGTTCTTATGGTATATGTATACCGTTGAAATTAAATAAATAACCACAAAGTTAGCCATCCGAGGAGCATTCGAACACGGAACGCCTGGGTGGACCCAAATGCGATGCCCACTCAACCACTGACCGGTCAAAAGTTATGTATAGAAATATGAGTAGTGGCCTCTTACAACGGAGTCAATAAAGCGTGGTGAAGGAATTATTTAGCGAACTGGACAATAGAGACAAAGCTTTTAAAGTTCTGCCTCTATGGTAGTAAAATCATTTAAAAAACGGCACTTGTAACCTTAGAATACTACACCATCCAGAAGATGACCACTGCCTCACCAACTCTGATTTACATATCGTTTAACACCCTGTAAATTAAATGCAGGGATTAAGGGCTGTAAATCACGATCCTGCGTCATCAAAGAATGACATTCATTATTTCATCTCTTTCCATTCCTCTTTCACTCATTCTTTTTATCGCTCTCCGGTTGGTTCTGTTCCTGTAAAGTGTACCACGTGGGCGCAGGCTACATGCCACAGGCTGCATGAATCCAGCTGAAGCGATTCTCGGAAAGGAATGGAAGGCTGGAAGTAAATCACTCGGTGTGATGATTGGTAAATTGAAAGCAGCCTGCTCGTTACCGCGTGGCCGTGTAAATATGGATTGTCGTGAATACTGAGAAGTTGGCTGGACTGTGAGGTGAGTTGATGATGGTGTGACCTCGGGGTTATGGAGGTATTTGGTCCGAAGGTTCACGGTGAGACAGTGACGTGTGTGTTTGTTGTATACCAGTTTGGAGGCATTGAGTGATTTTGGCACCCGCTGAGAAAAAAAAGGAATGCGTTATAATATTCTGGTGTGGTCAATAAAGGGTATTTTTTTAATATTCCAGAACTCGTCTGAGAGAGCGGTAAGTTCTTTTTTTGAAACTATTTCATTTGAATCCCAGCTGCTCCCAACCGTCAGCGGCCAGTGAGACTAAGGCATCCCTAGTTGAGGTACGTTGTGAGGCTGGAGACATTAAGGAGGGAAGGATTTGAGAAAAATGAATGTGGGAAAGTCCCAGAAAGTGTCTGGTCACCAAACGCTGCTAAACCATTTCAAGGAACTTTTCAATTGATAGTCTCACCGCTCTGGAAAACGCCGCAAATGTATTATATATTACACTGGTCAACAATGGTTTTGTTGTCCTTGATATGAAAGTGGTTCTGAATCATTTTATGCCTACAATTTATGAAACTTTGAATCATTTCGGAATATTGGCTCTAGTTTTCATGATTTTGGCGTATCTTATATCATCATTACATTGTATAAAGTAAAATCGCTCTCGTTGTCTGTATGCTTAGATCTTTTAAACTATGCAATGGATTTTCATGCGGTTTTCACCAATACAATTCTTTTCCACATGGGGCATGCGGGGGGAGGAGGTCACGTGATGTCGCAGAGAGCGAATTTCATAAAAAAACTAAACATTTATTAATAACTCTAGTTCTGAAGAGCCAACTTACACTGCTAATTAGACTAGCAGACCCAACCACACATTGCTGTGACTTACAAAACACAACGCCATCTACTGACAACGCAATTGCATACATATCAAATCCAGATCGCCCGCTTGCCAGCCCGCTGCCTATCGCCCGCAGCCCGCTGCCGCTGCCACATATGTTATATATTTGAACCAATTTACACAAAACCTTGACAAATTATATGCCTTAAAACCTTCCTCATGAATCACTCTATCTATTGGTGAAAACCGCATGAAAATCCGTTGCGTAGTTTAAAAGATCTAAGCGTGCAGACAACGGGAGATTCTTTACTTTATACTATGTAATCATTTTTTTATTTTTTTTTATTAATTATTGAGTTAGTTTATATTACGTGAATATAAACTAATAAGCACAATGTAACATTTCATTTGATAAATATAAATATTTTTACAGCAAGCATAACGTTTCTTTTTAAATATGTTCATTCTTTCTTCATTCTTCATACTTTCAGGCATTTCATCATACGTCTTTAGTCCTCCGTACATTAAGGCTGTTCTGTGATTTTGATTTCTTCATTTGTGGCAATCGAACTCTGTTTATATTTCTTGTTTCGTAATTATGAATGTCTCTATTAAAAACAATTTCATCCTTAAAGTATTTTGGCATTTGGTTTTTATAATTTTATGCACAAAAATTAACACGTTAAATAGTAGTCTCTTTTTTATTGGAATCCAATTTAGCTCCTCTCTCATTTGATTAATCCTTGCGTATTTGCCTTTTCCCAGTATACATCTCATAGCTTTGTTTTGTATAACTTCTAGTTTGTTCAAACTTCCTTCATTGGCCAAATATAACATTGTAGAGCAGTAGTCCAAATGTGGAGCAACGATGGTATAAGATACGCTAAAATCATAAAAACTAGAGCCAATTCAGTACTTTCATGAGTATATCCGTAAACTGGGTACTTGAAAGTATAAAGAAAGCGGAGATATCCAGGGCAACAAAAAAAAAGTTTTGTTGTTGAGCTGTGTTATTGTTAAAGGATAAATTGTGATAAAACACAAATTAATCAGATAAAATTTATTTGCGCACGCCGGGATTTAAGCCTGATATCTCCGGATGGCCAGTCGAAAGCCTTCCTCCTTGACCACGGAGACCATCAAATGATTTTACAGAAAAATGAACTAAATTTGATGTTTTATTAAAGTGCCGTTTATTTCGGAAAGAAACATTGCGTGTTAAAAATGGGAACTTGTTTCGAAAAAATGATTTTCAGACAGTTTTTTCATAGAAAACATAGTTATTTGAAAACTTTAATATTGTGAAAATCTTCCTTTTGAAAAACTGCGATAATTCTTTCACATATCTAGAACACTATTGTCGTTACACACTATTAAGTGTGACCGGACAACTCGGAATGAAATCAACTCAGAACCTCTTTTGAAAAGTCATTAAAAGTATTGAAACAAAATATATTAAAAATTGGTTCAATAGGTTGCGTTAGGTTAGGGTTATGGGCTAGTTTATAATATTTTTTTCATAGCTTTTAATGACTTTTCAAAGAGGTGTTGAGTCGACTTGATTTTGAGTTGGTATAGTACCTATTTAGATATGTACTTTTCCTGTATATTTGAAGTGAAAACTTCGTCAGCAACGTTTTGATTTGAAACTCGATGAAACGGAAACGAGTGACACTAAAAAGAGACAAACACATACATCTATAGGATTTAGCCTGCGAGAGAATCAAATAGAAAGAAACCTTACCTATGAAGCGTCGCGCTTGTCAAACTGCGCGCATTAGCCACTTTGATTTTAAGCTCACTTTTCAAGGCTCCTATTGGTTGAGATTGTGTGGGTGAAGGTTTCACTTCTAACGCGTGTGAAATGCACTCGATTTTTTTAGGTTGTCATTTTTCTGGTAGATGAAAATACTACAAAAGATGTCGTGAGTGTTAAAGTGTTAAGACACGACATATTATGTATTAGAAAAGCATAATTGAAAATTGGTTCAAATTCTAGTAGCACAAAAGTTGCTTAGCTTCAATCCGCACTACATCGAGCCCTTTAGACCCTCTATTCCTAATAATAATAATAATATTTGGGTAAATTTTCGTAGAAACTAACACTTTGTGGCTTGACATTACATAGAATGAAACAAGTACTTTGTTTAAAAACCACTTTATTTTTTATTTATTTTTGTCGACCGGTTTCAATTGACCTCAACCTTCTTCAAGACAAAAAATTTATATGAAAAGTTTATATGTTTATTGTCCTGAAGAAGGTTGAGGTCAACCGAAACCGGTCGACAAATATAAATAAAAATAAAGTGGTTTTTAAACAAAGTACTTATTTCATTCTAAATAATATTTGGCTAATTTATATAGCGCCGTTTTTGTGAAAAATCACTTCAAGGGCGCTATCCTAAACAATAATAATAAAATATAATTTAAGTGTGTGACATTACGTCGAAGAACATCATTTTAAAGCCAGTTTTATTATTTGAAATGCATTACTGATTCCATTTGAAGCCGATAAATAAGATGTACAATACTTCGAGTAACATGTACTACGCCAGGAACATACATGTAAATGCTTGTCGCCCTGTTTTATCGTCGATTTATGGATTCCGTGTCGTGGCGACATAAATTCCCCGATTAATGTCGCCGATAAGTGTTGACGATTATTTTTCACTGATTGGTCGAGGGGAAATAATAATAATTATTATTATTAAGTGCGAAATTAGAGGTTAAAAATTGTAGAGGCCCGCGATATGATCTAATTACGCGGCCATGTTCATATTAAGGTGGTAGTAGTGAATTAAAAATATGCTCACGCTCATAAGAAATGGAAATTTTAATACGCATTAAAAATTTACACCGAAAAGATTATATTTCTTGTTTTAAATGATTTTTTTTTAAAGTTTTTTTTTAACGTCGCACAGGAATTTATGAAGCTGACTAATTCAACAGCACAGTCTTTACTGACTACTCGGAGTCTACTTTGATAGACCTGTGGACACAGAATCTGGTGAAAGAATATGCATATTTTGTGAGACCCTACTGTCCTTTACAACTTGGGAGTCGGGTATAGGTATCGCCACCCCGGGAACCATTTATTGGATAACTAACACCTCTGACTTAGGCCATACCAAGTGGTTCGCTACGTTTAGTGACTTAGCACTTAGTCTCCTTCAATGGAAGCAATCTTCCGAACAGGCCTTCCATTGATATGCTTGGTGTAACTCTAAGTGACCAGCTCAGATATGGGGGCTCCTTCGAAGCCAGAGTAAAGTTAGCCTCCCAAAAACTGGGCGTACTGTACAGGGCCCGCAGATACTTTAATAGTGCACAACTGCTAACCCTGTACAAATCATAAGTGCGCCCCACGGTTGAATTTGGCAGCCCCCTCTGGTATGGAGTTCTAAAATACCTGAAAAATACCCTCGACTCTGTGCAAAATCGGGTGGTCCGTTTGATAGATTCTCCCATCTTAACAGACGGATTGCAATCTTTAGAGCTCAGGCGTCGGGTGGGAATGCTATCCTTGTTCTACCGGTATTACAATGGAAGATGCTCCAAGGAACTAACATCATTGATCCCTTCGGAACCGGTGCACAGTCGGGACACACGCCAAACGTATGCCCAACATATGTACACGGTTGACATTTGTCATATGAGAACGGGTCGCTTCTTCGACTCATTCTTGTGTTCAACAGCTCGGCTATGGAACGATTTGCAGGCCTCTGTGTTTCCTCATTTCTACAACATGGGTCTCTTCAAGACCAATATTCATTCCTTCCTCTCCTCAAAAAGACCCTCCACACAGCATCTCAGATGACATAGGCCCTGAGGGAAATTATTTTCCTCGGGACCTCCTGTGTGGAGTTAATGTGAAAAAAAGCAGGGGTGCCCGCGTATATGGGGTGGGGTTTGTCCGGGTCTGATGGATGCATCTGCCCATCTGCTGCGTGGCGAGCCGGATCTGGAGGGCCGGTTTGAACTCTAGCTGGTCTCTCTCGAGCCATCGCCTTACATCGCAGTTGGAGGGATGAATGCATACATCCGTCACTCCTCGTCACACTAACCCCTGAATTCCTACCTACCCCTCATACCCTGTTCCTTCCGAGAACTTCCTTTACTTCCTTTTCTTCAAAGGAACCTTCCGCACAGCATCCCTGAAGATGACGTAGGCCCTGAGTGAAATTATTTTCCGTACTACCAGCGGAGTTACTGTAAAAAAAACGGTCCGAAAGAAGTTGGACTATGCGTCTATGCATCCCTAATTATGGGGTTGAAGAGAGATGGGCAAGAAAGAGTTCGGAAAGTACCTGGCTATTCATTTCGAACACGTCTAAAGTCATGCGCCTACCCGTTTACATAATATTTAAAAATTGTTATTCGTATGCAAAATTGTAATATTTCAAGAATTCAGAGTGTCCTGTGATTTTTCACGTATATTTAGAAATGGAGAGAGAATAATTTCAAGAACTATATTATTGGCCATGGAAATGAAATTCATTTTCACATTACATTTCGTCTATTTAATGATTTTTTTTATTTAAAAAAATGTTAACATTCCCACGTTGCGAATAACCAGACATTATTTTAAATAAGTATTCCATTTTCCATTATTAAGGGTGGTAAAGTTGCTTATACAATGATGGAACCACTGATTAAGTAATATACATACACACCTTCAAATGGAAATGCCATCTGCGTAGATTTGAATGAACACCAATGTCGTCACTGACATGGTACCTTTTGACTATTAGATCGAGACAGCCAATCAACATCGCGTACTCTATATTCGCCATTTCACATTTTTTGAAATTAGTACTGAGAGACCGAATTTCTGAATTTGAAAATTATGCGAAGAATGGTAAAACTTTTGGATCATGAAATACGTTGCATCCCATTACTGGTGTTCTTCTGTATTCTATGAATAGAAGATTTGCTAGCAGATAATTGAAACCACGACAGACGCCTGGTTCAGAACTTGACGCATTTCTCCCCTCGGCTACTAACCGGTTCATTCGTTGTTTTGAATAAGTTTCGTTCTCAGCGAACGAGCACTAGTTGCTAGTAAAATAAGTTACAAGCCGGTTCTACTATTTGTAAGTCTAGTTTCCACGTATTTACTATCAAGACCAGGCAAATGCTTAAATTAGTATTTTCCAACAATGTGTGTACCACAAGTACCCAGGTATGCTAGTCGGAAGCATTCACGAAAGTTGCATTTCGCCGTTAATTTTCTCAAGAAAACACGGACCTGGAATTCAAAGTGCAAAGCGCTGTAACGAGACTGCTGTGATTTGTGATTTACTGGGATTCAGCAGGATTGCAGGCTGTGAGCCGTTCTCTTGGCTGGCTCATGATCCTTGATGGCTGGACCATTTTCAGGGATCATTAAAGGAGATAAATTACTAAAGTTTATGTTAAATTGATTGATTTTTCAAAGTAAGTTCGGGCGAAAATGGGTAGGTGGTTAGGGTACCTAACGTTAGTTAGGTACCCTAACGTACGATCGTTAGTAGAAATAATATAGACAAAGAGAAGAGAATTTGAACGCCAGTGTGTCTGAATGTTCACATCTAATTACAAATTACAGCTAAAGCCATTTTAAGCCAAGCTTCAATTCTGAATGGTGTTCTCTTATCATGACAACCATGAGTGTCTTTTGCCAAGGAACGAAGTGTAAAATTATTATTAAAAAAATTGCTGGTTTTGAGTTGTCATCTACGATTAAAGCAGAGCTATTTTTATGTCAGTCGAGAAGCGAGGTTCGAATTTTTTTATAAATTGAAGTTAAAAAAAACACAATGTAAATTTTCTCATTCCCCGATTAATGAAATTGACACTTGTTTATCTGTAATCTAAATACATGATATTATCTTAGTGCATTCAGATACTTGAAGATATATTCATGTAAATATTTTGATGTACATAGTAGTGTTTTCAATCACAGAATCCACAATGAATAAGGTGTTTTAGTGGTCAAATGATAAATACGGGATTACACTAATCAACTGTTTGGCAAAATCCCAGGTAGGTATACATCTATACATATATCTGACCCATCAACTTAATTTTATCCCTTTATAGACTAGCGTCAAACGATCGCGTGCCTAAAAGATGAGCGTTATCTATACATGACGCATATGTATGAGAATTTGAAATACCAGTCCACTGCTATCGCAAATTCTTTAACGACATAGTCTTTGAAGGGAATATTTTCATTACAATTAATTTAATTAATAAGTAGAGTTTTTTTAATCCTCTTAATTAACAAATTGATCGTTTAAAACCAACCACGGTCCTGCAGGAAATGTCCAGATTCCTTTAAACACTTATCCTGTTTAAAAATAAAACCCATTAAGGACAAATTAACCCTTCCGATCGTAAATGTCCTTTTAATGTGTGCAAGTTCCATCAAGGTCAGTTCGTAGTTAATCAACGAAAAAAATCAACAAAAAATTCGACGGTAAAAATTCATCTTGCTAATTACATACAAATTTACTTAGCAGGGAAAATAACCGCGGAGCCGTTCAACAAGATAAAAGGGTTCGATTTACGATCGTGTCGCCGCTGGGTGTTCGTTGAACGAGTTTCTCAACACGGCCATAATCCGACTACAAGGAGAACAGTGAGAACGAAGCTGTATAAAGAATATAAACTGGATCTGTCATGTTTTTGCAAAGATCGGGATGATAGCGTATTAAGTGACATTAAAATATGGTTAATAAAGATGAAACACACAATTTGTGGATGCGGTTTATTTGTAATCACTCTATCAAAATGAAAATTACTTTGGTTTATCAAAACAGGTATGTTTTTATATTTTTTGTTGTCAAGTTTAATTGGTGTATTTATTTTTATTTTTATTATGTATTCATTAATGTAATGTATCACAATATTAATCTATGTTCAGTTCTATCATTGATCCCGTTCACGGGCGGATCCAGGATTTTTTTCTGGGGGGGGGCACACGGGGCGGACGGGCAAAAAAATCAACAATTAATGTTAGGATTTTTTCTAGGGGGCACAAGGGGCGTACGGTCAAAAAAATCAACAATTACTGTTAGGATTTTTTCTAGGGGGCACAAGGGGCGTACGGTCAAAAAAATCAACAATTACTGTTAGGATTTTTTCCTGAGAGGGGGGCACAAGGGACGGACGGGCCAAAAAACAACAATTACAAAGTTTGAAGTACATACTTCAAGTTTATTTCTACAAGTTCAAGTATGTGTAGGAAGGTTTATGAAAGTGTCAAAACAATCGAAAAATTAAATGTTTAATAAAGACAGTTTTAGCTTCTAAGTACGTACTGTGATGGAATCTCCACAGTACACAAATTTACCGCCTGGGGGGGGGGGGCACGTGCCCCCGTGCCCCCCCCCCCCCCCCCCCTCCCTAAATCCGCCCTTGATCCCGTTGTCTACTTTGTCTCCGTATACTCTGGTCACATGGTATCGGTTACGACGTGTGTCATGTATATTAACTAAAAAGCAATAAACATTCACTGTGACCTTTAAAGAACTAAAGTCTTTCAATCAAAGCAGAGTAGTATGGCCAGTGCTAATAATAAACACAATATCTTTATGGAGGATCGTGACCGACTTAAAAAGCGTATTAAAAAAAAACAGTTTACTTAGAAAGAATTTCTGCTGTGTAATTATTATTACGCGGGACAGCTGTTTCACTTTCTGAAGGCATTACCAAACTGTGGTGAAGCTATTTACAGAGGTATATTTACATAAATTGAATAATAATATTATTGAATAGACACGAGAAAAATTTTCTAAATGTGTGATTTTGTGAAAAAATTTGACAGTGAAATTGAAAAGCTGGTATATTTTATGAATACAGGAATTATATTCTACGTATTCAATAAATACAGGAATTCTATCCGGTAACTGGGTACGTAATAATGTTTCTATTAGTGACCGACCGAAGGTTCGGTTTCGGCAAGGTTCGGCAAAAAAATTTAGTTTCGGCATCAGTTTCGGTTTCGGCAGAAGATCAGCCGAAGCTTCGGTCGCACCGAAACTGTGCATTTGTGAATTATTGCTCGTTTTCGGCTGGCTTCGGGTGAGTTCTTGACTCGTGTGTCACCCGTCATCATCAGCTGATTTCACCGGCTGGTCCGGCGTGGTTATGCTGTGAGGTTATGTGTTATTTCTTGCGCATACACGTTTGTTACATGCAGTTAACGCGTTTGTTAATTTCATAATTTTTGTTTGTTTTATAAAAAAAACAATTAATTATTTTTTTACATACTTCAATTGTTGTTTTTTTTTTATTTTTTTTATTTCATTAAACACCTGTAATAAGAATGTTGTTATTGTAAACGCAATTACAATGAAAATACTCAATTAATGAGGTCTTTCCATTATAATGTAAGTGTTGACTATTGACAAATTTTTGTTCCAAGATGTAGTTAACACTTTGGGAGGCGGTTATGGGTACCGCCGCCCCGGGAACCATTTTTTGGACAACCAACACCCCTGCCACAGGTCACCCCAAGTGGTTCGCTACGTTTGGTGACTTAGCAGGGGTGCCCGGGTTCATGGGATGAGATTTGTCTAGGTCTTGGTGGCGGATACGTTTGCCCAACCACTGTGTGGCGGGCAGGATCGGAGCAACCTGATTGAGGGAGGCCTTTTGACCTCTCCAGCCGGATTCTCCCGACCCTTCGACTTGCACCGCAGTTTGAGGAATAGATTCATACGTCCGTCACTACTGGCCACACTGACCCCCAGATTCCTACCCACCCCTCATACCTTTTTCCTTCCCATATCTTCTTCTCCTTCATTTCACTTAAAAAACCCTCCACACAGCATCCTCAAAGATGACATAGGCCCCTAGGGAAATTGTTTTCCTCAGTGCCTCCTGTGTGGAGCTTATTTTTAAAAAAAAACACGATTTTGTTAATTTAAAAAAAAATTTTAAATAAATAATATTAAAAAAAACGTTTTTTGACGTCCTTCAATTATTGTTTTTTATTTTTTTATTTCATTTACCACCTAACTGTCTGCATAAAAGTGTAAGAAATAAAAAATAAGGCAAACTTCAGGAAACAATAGACTTTTAACATGTCTAAAAAAGTTTAGGTTTCGGTTTCGGCAGAAAGTTTTTTTTTTTTACATGAATACCGCACAAGAGTCCCAACTGCTCCCATCTGGAGCCAGTGGGACTATGGCATCCCCAATTGGGGTATGTTGTGAGGCTGAAGGTAGTGGGGAGGGGAAGGAGACAGGTAAGAGGAAGGTGGGGAATTATCTGGCTATTCAGATGTGATCACCAAACACGGCTAAAGCCATTTCAAGCAACGTTTCAATACTGAATGGTTGTCTTACACCAGGGCGATACTGAGAGTATCTTCCACTCTGGAACATGCCGCAAATAAACAATATATTATTTTGTTTTTTGAAGAGTTTTATTAAATGTACATTTGTTACTTAAATTTAATTTTTCCACGACCGGTTTCGATACAACCGTATCATTCACGAGCAGAATTAAAACTAACTTAAAAATTAAATGCAAGTACCAAAGATTAATTAGGTGGGAGTAGTGGGAGGGATGATTTTGGGGGGAGGGGGAGAACGGTGGGAGGAGTCAATATTATACGGAAACATGGTGAGTAAAGGAGATTTGCAAGGCGCTATTATTTTATTCACTAAATTAATTTTAGATTTAATTTTTTTGTTTATTTCGAGCGTTTCTAAAGCGCAAAGATTAAAGTATGAATTTGTATTGCAATGTTTAAATTTTGTTTTTTCTTTATGTCAGAGCCGAGAATTGAACCCGATTAAGGCAACCATACTGACTATTACACCACGGGAAGTATTATATTGTTAAGATTTTATTACTAATCAAGAAAATCTTCAAGTATATCTTTGGCAAGGGTAAAGGCACATTAAACAACTCTTCCTATGTTAAAAGATTGTAAGGTTTGTTAATCTTAATAATAATAATTAATAGATCATCTGTAGAACGTGGTTTTTGTGAAAAAGCATCTCAAGAATTTAAATAAATTATTGATGACTTTATTTTTATACATATGAACCATTTCTTCTCCCCAACATTTCAAACTATTTAACTTCTTTCGGCTTAAGAAGACTAGCATTATTTCTACAATAAACTACTAATCATTATCCAGATTGAAAAGATTTAATTTCTGTTTCCCAAGGTTAATCTTTCCGGAGTTTGCGAAAAGGCGAAAAGGCGAAAAGGCGAAAAAACTAGTGGTAAAGTTAGCATACAAAAACCTAAAAAAATCTTCATGCATATAACGAAATGCCCATATGATATTATGGTGAGTGTTCTAAATATTTTAAATGGGAAACTAAAACACAAAAGCCGACAGTTAATAATCAGCATAATATTTAAAAGATGTAAAAATTCACTAACTAAAAAAATCTGCTGAATTTTTTTTTTTTACGTGCGCTCCACACAGGAGGCCCTGAGGAAAATAATTTCCCTCGGGGCCTATGTCATCTTTGGGGATGCTGTGTGGGGGTTTTTTTTAGGGAAAGGAAGGAAAGGAGAAGGAAGGAAAAGGGTTTAAGGGGTGGGCAGGAATCTGGGGTTTAGTGTGTCCTGGACATCCGCCTCCAAGACTTAGACAAACCTCACCCCATGAACCCGGGCACCCATGCTAAATCACCAAATGCAGCGAACCACTTGGGGTGACCTATGGCAGAGGTGGTGGTTATCCAATAAAGGTTCCCGGGGCGGCGGTACCCATTCCCGCCTTCCAAAGTGAATCCACTTTATTATTCAAGCCTGACGACATGGCTATCTTTGACTAGGTGGAAAACTTTGACCAGATAGCAAACTTTGAATAGATGGCTAATTTTGACTAGGTGGCAAACTACAGTAAAAAATCTATTATTCAATCGTCCTGTTCATTATTTATTTGTAAATTCTTTTTTGAATTCCTTCAATATTATGTTACCTACCTACCTGCCTGAAGAAAGTTTGAAAATGAAATTGTCATAAATTTTGTGACTTTTCTTAGGACAAATTGCATTATTTCATAAATGAAATTAAAAATATCCATAGAACATATTATGTAATGGTTTATAGTTAAGAAGGTAGGTATTTAACAAAGATATTCAAATACAGAAAGATATGCTATGGTGTCCGCGAAACTGTCGCCGGACTACGCGTTAATTAGCGTAGTTTTCATACAAAAAGAATTTGTTTATTTCGTTGATTTTTTGAAAATGTTTATTAATATTGGTTAACAATATATTTTGAATAAGGAAAGAATTCGTTCATTTAGTTTAACGTTCGTTTGGTTTATTCGTTAATTATTTGTTCTTTTAGTTTCTTTGTTAATTGGTAAATAATATCGGCGACACCCGGAAGCGCAGACCCACATAGTAAAAACAGCAGATAGCACATCTACAAAGATATTGGTATTTAAGTACCTACTTCAAATTCTTATGATATCAGAGAAAATTTTGGTTTTGATTTTGTATAAAGAAATTTGACAACATATTTTTTTGGACGCGAGGTCTACCGAACACAGAACTACTAGTGTCACAATTAACTTACATATTTAATTAAATGAAGACAATATTATCGAAAATCATTCGAATATCTGGAGACAGAAAAATCAGAAAAAGATATTGGCTCCTCTGATTCTGACTTGAACCCAGAACTTTCGGCTTTCCGGGTCGCGGCTCTACTAATTGAGCTCTGGTGATTTGGTCATTTTCACTGTATTCTTCGACTAGGAACCACCAACTTTATCTTAATTTTCCAACATTATCATATCATTATATTTTATTGGCTGCTATCTTTATGTTTGATTACAGATTCAAAACCCGAACTAAATACCATCTAGATAGTGTCTGGATAATTTTTTATCCCTTTTATTTTTAATATGCGACATCTGTTGAGTTTTCTGCACGTCTAGGAAGAATACATATTTTTATTTTTTATTATTTTATGAGTAAAACCTTAATTTTTTCTAACTCCAGATTTTCGATTGAGTTTCGCTAATATTGTCTTCATTTAGTTAAGAGGGCATTACCAGAGAAAACCGGAAATACGTCATTTTCAAAAAAGATTTTAGACGTATTGGCTCTTTTCCGCAAAAAATTATAAATGGATTTCGAAAGATTGTTCTTTTATCTAGCATTCGTATGTTATAAATTTTGAGAAATTTTTTTAATTTTTAGTATAATAAGGTTATACCATAGGTCGTTGGCAGATTTATTAAATTTTCAAAAAAGTTTTTATATTATACCACACCCATTTCAAATAATATAATCATGCACTAAAATAAATCAATACATTATCTAGCAAACGCATGTTTTGGAATTTTAATTTTAGTTTCAATAAAATCATTAAAAAATATATACGTACATGTGTTTCTTGACGAAACTTAGTCAGTTTGTGTATTTATTTGCGAACATATAAACTAATATATTTCAGATTTTTTTAACATTCTTATTAAATTTAGACATTATTGAAAAATGATAAATACTTATAATCAAAAAATAATTACAAAAAGTACATTATTTTAATAGTTTTATCATCACGCCTTTCAGCATTTTTGGATGAAGGTATAAATTAAAGCTAATTTGGATTGAAATAAATTCGATATTGAGTTATAATTTTAAAAAGCTGGTACGAAGAATAATTAATCTTTCTCGTTGTAACCGCCCTGCACGATCGTAAGAACAACTTTCGACGAAATGTGGATTTTTGTCCGCCGGCTGGTTAAACGCTCTTAAATGTTACAATTTGAGATTTCACTCATAAAGTTAAAAATATAAATTAATTTACACTTTATATGTAGAAGCTAAGGTAAGCTTTCGTGTAGGCCCAGGAATATATTATTTAATTATTGTTTTTTTTTTGGTATTTATTATGCATATTATGTCGTATCATTTAGTTTATATGTTGTGTTTTTAATTGAAATTTTAATGGTTTTTGAATTTTTTAAAAATGTTATGTATGTAATTGAACGGCCCCATTGTTTTTATACATTTTTGAATTATAAATGTCTACGTACATATTATGAATATAAATGATTGACTCGTTCTTTTCAAAGAGTCATTACTAATTCACATAGTAACCAGAAAACTTTTCTGTTGTCCAGTAGGTATAAAAAAACCAAGCACCCTATCACCGCTTACAAAGAACGGAGACCTTACTTTTCTTAATATTTTTATTGTAAAGTTACCTAATTCATAAAGAGTGGTGCGCGCTGTCCGCTGTCGATGTGGGCGCGAACTTGAAAAATGAAACATCGATTTTTATTCAATCCACAAAACAACCAACCCCCTTATCAATAAATCTTATTAGCTTTAATTCCTCCTTATGATTAATGCCCCACGCTTTATCTGAATCATTTATTAACAAGATGCGACGGGTCCTCTTTGTTTACTTTGTATTTTGAAGACATTCACCCACATGGTGGTCAGAGGTAGAAACTAATTCTATGCATAGTTTACCATGCCGTCTTCTCAATTCTGTAACGCATTCTCTTTTACGGAACACTGTAAATTCCCTGTAAAAGAGAGACAATTGTGGTAATCGACCTCCATAACATGGCAATGGGCGTGGTTATCGAAAAATTCACTAATTATGTAACTATCAAAACAGTGAATAAAAAAAATGAAAAATAATTTTAAAAAGTTATTCGCAGTATTTTGGTATGTTTTTGTAAGAGATTTCTTTTTTGCACCACGCAGGAGATCGTGAGGAAAAAAAACTATTTCATCTTTAGGGATGCAGTGCAGAGGGTGTTTTTGAGGAAAGAAAGGAGGGGAAGTTCTGGGAAAGAAAAAGATAAGAGGGATGGTTTGAAAAATGGGGTCAATGTCTCCAGTCAACGGACGTATGAATCCATTCCTCCACTGCGGTTAAAGACGATGGGTCGAGAGTGTCTGGTTGGAGAAGTCCAGGTTAGGTCTCCCTCAAATAGTCTCTCTCGATTCGGCCCGCCACGCAATAGGTGGGAAAAGACCTAGACAAATCTCACCTCATGAACCCGGGAACCCCTGCTAAGTTACCAAACGTACTTAGGGTGTCCTATGGCAAGGATGTTGGTTATCCAATATATGGTTCCCCAGGGCAGCGGTACCTGTACCCGCCACCGAAATTTAAAATTACTTTAACCATTTTGGTGGCCAGATCTTAGGGAACGTACCCATACTACGTGACCAACTTTTTGCAATTTTTAACCCCCCCCCCCCCCCCCCCGGGGTGACCAAAAACCTAAGCAACCCGCTGCTCATTTGTATGGAGCGTGACATTTTGAAGACCCCCCCCCCCCCTAAACGTGTCACGTAGTATGGGTACGTTCCCTTATTAGCCAGTTATTTCCCCACCATTGAAGAGTAAAAGGTTATCGTGACCATACCGTAGTCCCGTTTTCAGGGATCCCAGTACCGTTGTACCGAAGGAGTGCGTCGGGTCGCGGCATGTCGCGTTTTAGAAAACGAAGAGAGCAAAGAATTATCTCAACTGTTAGATTTCGTCATAAAAAAATTTGTAATTTTACAAGAGAGATTTACTTACAAAGATTTGAGAGAAAACTGTAAAAAAATAGAAAAGCCATAAAACCTTTCAAATACTAGGCCCCAGGCAGATAATGAAATTTGCGCATGATATGTGCATGAAAGACTGTCGATATTTTTCTAAATTCGGAGTTAGAATAAATTGACCTTTCTTACATGCACAGAACAAAGGTTATCACTTTGGGGTGGTTCAAAACCTAATTCATAATTTTCACCTTCTCTCCCGCATCACCAGCAATATCCCGTCTTAAGGCCAAGTAAATCTGGTCACCTTACTCATGAGCTATGTTTATATTTAAATATCTAAGAGATTACTTTTAATAAAACCAATTTTATGTTTTAGTTTACATCGCTTCACGTCACTTCTAAATCAATCATTGAATATCATGTAGCCAAAAAGTAATGATGCCTTTTAAGGCGTTGGCTCGTTTTAAATTGTAATAATAGAACCTTAACAAGGCAATCACAATGGATCACAGATAAGTGACATGGTTGAGTATTGATTGATTATATTACCAGCTAACATGCAGAGGAGGGGATATTGTTATATTTGTATTGGTTCGTAGGTTATATTGCACATCGTCAGATAACGACGCATGGAATATTTAAAAAAATCTTTATGGCCCCTCAACCGCGCACAAAAAGAAGAAGATGGAGAGATATGAAATTACGAATGAAATTAAAATAGAGCAAAAATCTCGCGGGGGTTGTCTTAAACAGCGTTTAAAGAAACACTGTGAATTTTTTCATACATACAACGTGTTTATAATTGTTGTACTTTATTAAAACTAAATAGCCATAAATACATTGGGAATTAATATATTGGTTTATAAATGTATAAATTCTAATTATGCAATTGTAAATGTTCTCTAAAACGGCCTGGAAAGAATCTCCTATGTGATCTCACTAAAGAAACCACTCATTCACTGTGAATGCAATTATTAATGTTTTCCAAAACGACCTTGAAAAAAAAATCACATCTTTGCGATTCTTTCAAAGACATAAAGAAACCATCATTTCGTTCAGAATACAATTCTTAATGTTCTCAAAAGTTGTCTTGACAGAAGCAAATTCCTGTGATATCTTGAACGAAACCATTCCTAAATATACAATTTGGCTGTCCTGAAACGTGTATCCTCTCCAGTTGGACAGTCAAAGTATCATATTGTAATCTATTGTAATATATATGCATATATAAATAAATAAATAAAAAAATAAATAAAAAATAAATAATTTTTGGAGCATGCTTTGCGATTTTTTTCTATCGAGGGAATTTTATATAATTTGCGTTTCAGCGTGACGAATGACTAGATATTATCTTCAAAAATAACATACAAAACAGCTTAAAAACTTCAAATGTTTAAGGGAGGTTTGCAAGAAATCGGTTAAAATTCGGGTAGCGGCGTCTTTACACTTAGTACCTACATATTTTGTCTTCCTTATATGAATATTGCAGAGTGTATAATAGTCCCAACTGCTTCTACTGGTATCTTCATTAAGGAAATGTTTTGGGGCTGAAGGAAGGAGATGAGTAAGGGGAAGAAAAGAGATCAAGGCACCAAACATGACTAAAAGCTATTTGAAGCAAGATTTCGTTTCTGATTGGCAACCTTACACAATGATGTTATTTCTCAAAACGGGATACATTTATTGAAGGTCATATTCAAAAGATCCCAGGCCTCCATAAATTTCAAGTGCTCCCCTGTTTTGGCTAAATTTAATGCTTTATATTGAATATAAATTAAGCCAACCAAAGTATGTGCAAGTTATTTCTACAGAATAACATGCAGAGGTCATCAATTTCAATTATAATATTCCGCTCGATACACACATTTAAATGACAAGTCCAGTTGTTCATAATGTCTTAAAAATCGACAAACTTCCGATGCACCGTTCTCCCTCTTTTTTATTGAACGAGATTGAGAGGGAGAGAGTATGCATGTTGTAGATCATCGCAGATTGCGTAGGAATCCAAGACGCGTTTAATATATTCCGTTATTAATGATTTCGGTACGGCACCATTATGTTTTTAATAAAGAACATTTTATGCGCAAGGGACGTACTGAGAGGAAAACATCATCGTATAAAAATGGGCTTCTCAAAGCTTTCGTTTGAATTGTTTTCAATCGGAAAAAGTCAGATTTTGGCTTTATGAGTTTTCGCCATTTCATTTATTAATATACTTCCAACATCGCTTCAGTAAAAAACCTTCCCAACAATGAAACGAAGGCATTGAATATTATTTACTGTACAGGTCTAAATAGACATTTAAATGTACAGCCAGGACAGTACAAGTACATCACATTAAATGTGGCAAATAAAAAGGATTTTAAAAAGGTTTACTGCGCGTTATGTCATTCTCGAATTGAATATGGAATTATAGGATGGGGATCTACTACACATACATATATTCACAACCTGAATACAATTCAAAAAGGAATTTTAAAGACCATGCTGAAAGTACCTATTTAAGTATATTAGCCTTCGATTGAAATTTTCAACAGCTTTGACGTACCAAATGTACAACGAATATATGACAAAAATATATTATTGAAGCTATTTAAATACTGAGTCCTCTCCTAGACCGCGTACCCATCAAACTAGATCGAATAAAAATGACGTAAAAAACATTCCTAGTTATAAAACCACATTCGGACAAAGAAGCTACACTTATTTTGCAACTAAACTCCATAATATTCTTCCCCAAGACATAAAACTAATAAAAAAATTTAATGAGTACAAAAATGAAAACATGGCTGAAAGAGGTCAACAAAAACACTCTAATGAAGATACTAAAAACGACATAGAAGACAAATAAACTATAATTAAACAATTTTAGTCCGCCTCAGCACAGGAACCTCTAGTGAGGAGGGCTAAGAAACACAATATCTTTACCTAATAAAACCATTATATTTTGTTTACTCATGGAATTATTTTATATAATCGCTTAAATAAAAAAATAAAAATATAAAAGAGACCCTTGCTGGCATAGTAGTGTTCTGGATGGTTCAAAAAATAATGTCAATTGATAATGATTTTAATTTTGTTAGGAGACATCATTGCCCATGTACAGTTACAATATATAAATGGTCAAGCCTTCCCGACCTTTTCTCTCCTTTCTCATCCCACACTTGTTTTCCTCTAATTGCAAAATTGTCACTTGTTGAGGGTGCATTAGTCTCTATTTACAGGTACATATGCAGGTCTTATGTACCGCAAAAAAGAGTTTATTATTTCTAGAAATAGAGTTAATTTTAAAATCTGTGTATGCATATAAAATATAATTAAATGTATTCAAATTATATGGGTAGGTACATGCAGGAGAAAATATTATTAAATTTGAATTACTTAAAAAAAAAAACATGCGTTTTATTTGTCGCGAAAAGTCAACAGGAATCTATTAATTAATTTAAAATCTTTGACAATCTCTGAGATGAAAGTGAGACAGCTTCACCCTGACTGAGATTTGATCGCTTCTCCCTCACGTGGTTACATTGCCACCAACACCTTAATGACAAAACTATAATGAAAAAAGTTTAAAAATTATATAAATATTCCATCACACCCGTAAAAACATGATAAAAATTTACATGAGATGGAATAATATATAAATATCATTTTTGCCTTTAAAATTTTTTGCTGTTTTTGAGAAAGATCGATAAATAAAAAATATACCTAACGATTTTCGTTAAACGAAACCAGTGTGAATTTTAACAATCTATGCGCTTGATAGCTGCAAGACGAGTGGTTATCTAGCCCCCTACATAGTTAGTAAATTGAAATACGTACATATAAAAAGATATTTTATTTAATTTATCGGGGGGCTAGAATTCCAATAATCCATGCGCTTGATAGCTGCAAGACGAGTTGTTATCTAGCCTCCTAAGTTAAGTAAATTCTAATGTAAAATCCATGCTAATTTGTACAGCGCTCTTGAGGCGATTTTTCGCAAAAACAGCGCTATATAAGTTGTCCAAATTTATTATTATTATTTATTAAAATCTATAATTCTATTCGAAGTAATTTGGGCAAAACGAAATTGTATTCTATGATTTTTGGCAATTTTCGAACACAAACTTAACCCCATATTTGATATAGGTAGATAGTAGGTAATGATGCCCCTCTGACCCCCCACCATGTGAAAGAAGAAGGCACAAGAATGGCACCTACCTATTGGCCGATTCCATGACAGTTGATCCCCTGAAGGGGGGGCGGGGGGGGTGGGGGGGGGGGGCAAACTGTCGGGGGATAACTCTCGGGTTATCCTATTGGAATATTCATGGAACATAATAATTTAGATTTTTAAGTTATGTTAGGGTAGTTAGGCATGCAACTACAAAAAAACACGTGCAAAATAGTGATTTTCTATTTGACAAGGATCCCTAACAGTGTCGTTATATATGAGATTATTTGTGAACTTTTTAATTTAAATATCAGCAGGGTACAAAAATCCATCAAGTCACAGCAAGGTTAAATGTGTCGTGGGCGGGGTTGTTATTTACGGTCTTACAATTATTATATTATACACTCCCAAAGATTAAAACCGTCAAATGATCTTCAATTCTCCTGATAAGATTTGGGAGTGCTGTATGGAGTATGGATGCTCCCATTCGAGCTCCTTTCCTTTTACATTCCTAACCTGATACAGGACGTACAGTCACTTGTAGTCAATTAAATTATTATTATATTTTTAATAAATAAGTATCTATTGCATTTTAACCAATTTTGTCCATGGTATTATAGCCGTGATCCACGTAAACACCGCGAAGCTGAAAATCGTAAAATCATGATAAACTCATCAATTTTTTGTTGTTGTTAGTGTCCAAATACAAAAAAAAGTAAAGACAAATATCTTATTTTTGTCCATCTTACAAAGCGTCCATAAACACACCTTGATAATTATTATTTCTCCGCACCCGGTTGGCTTATGAGCATTATTTGAAAGGATAGGATGATCATTTTATTATCCGAGTACGTGCATTACGACTCGCAAAAGTAAAGCTATGATATTTTTTGGTAATTAGAATTACTTCGTTTCATTTATATTTTCTTAGATTATCATGAATCTCCCTACAAAATTTTACGTTATGAGCGAGGAACACGGTGTAGGTTTAGGTTATCAAAATAACAATGCGTTTGAAAGCTTTGGCAAGACTTATCACCGGCATATCTACATAATGTCATATTTCAAAGCATCTCTTAAATTAATGGCCACGGCTTATTTACCTGAACTGTGCATCCTTAAAAATACCAATTCACGACAGTCAACAACACTCAGATGAAGACATCAAAAGGTTGAATGATTTAAAGCGCACACCTGATACTAAGTTTGGTGATCGTGCTTTCGAAGTGTTCGGCCCTAAAGCCTGTAATAAATTGCCACACGATTTAAGAATGAAGGACAGAATACAGATAATCATATCTATAAACGGTACAGTTGAATGGCTAATTTACAAAACCAAGCTATTCGGTTAGTAAGCTTTCACCTAAAATCACTTACAGAATATATTATTTCCTTAATTAGTATGCAAATGCATCCTTCTGCTGCTCCACAAAAAGTGTGAACCTTTTACAGTCCGCGACATTGTAAATTACTAAATTATCATGTAAGTAATTATTGATAATTTCAAGTTCAGTAACGTCTTTTTGTACAAAATAAAATAAAGCCAATAAGCAACAAATATACATCGCCCTTGAAGTTATTTTTCACAAAAACAATGCCATACAAATTATTCAACGACATCTTTATGAATTGATTAATTCTTTTTGTGTTTAGTTCGTAGAACTCCATTTAATTTTTAAAACTGAAATTTAATAATCTTATTATCGAGTTCTGCAAGCATTTGAGTTTTTATTTTTATTACAGCTGTTTCGGCGTAGAAGGTAATTTTAAACTGTGGTTAAACCACATTAAGACGATTTATTTATGAGATTCTAAATGTCAATTTTTGAGGAAGTCTAAATTGATTTATTACCAGTTAAAACAATTTGCCGAGAAACTAATTGACACTGAAAATAATTATATATTAAGATTAAACCCAACGTACGTTATAATCTACGTATTCACAGATGGCGCAAATTAAATTATTTTAGGTTTTTAACACTTTTTGCACGTTATGATTTAAAAATTAAGGTGAGCTAATTGTTTGCGTCCGTACACATTCAATAAGAACTAGAACAAATAGTTTTGTCCATAAACAAACCCAAATCTTCCAAAAAAGGCTGACAAATCTAATTTCGTATCGGTGACTCAATCCAATATTGTATTTGTTAGCCGCTTTTGAAAGATTTGAGACTGCTTATGGACAAAACCATTTATTTATATTTATATTAAATGTGTACGGGCGCAAACAATTAATTCACCTTAATATTTTAAAGCATAAGAGCAAAAAGTGTTTAAAACCTAACATATTTAAATTGGCGCCATCTGCGAATGCGTAGATTATAACGAACGTTGCGTTTAATTATGAACTGATGTCCGATTTAATTGGGTAATCACAAACATGCTTATGAGATGAATCTAAACGAAAACATGATGTAACAACCGAAACAACCTCAAATGATGTTGATATAAAAACTAAATATAGCAAAAACTAAATACATAAGATTCAGCTCAACTATAAAAGGACAACCTAGTACATCACACACAATAAAAACACATAAGCGTAACTGTAATTCCGATAATACTGATTCTATCTGCAGTTGTGAAGTTTTGGAAAGTGTGAAAAACATCAAATATCTAGGCGTTATTATAGACAATCACCTTAAGTGGAAATATCACATCGACAACCTCACAATAAGGGTAAGAAAATTGATTCACATATTCTTTGTATTACGAAATATAATCAAACAGCAAGACCTAAGAAAAATATATTTCGGATTATGCAACCCCATCTTAACGTATGGTTGTATTGGTTGGGGAGCGTCAGGTAAAACAATTTTAGATCCTCTAGTGAAGGCCCAGAAATCCATAATTAGAGTCATTATGCGTAAACCCTATAGGTTTTCTAGCGATCAGCTCTACAAAAAATTTAATGTACTTGATGTTCGTCAAAACTACATAAAAAAGGTTATTATCCACGTACACAAAAATCTGGAAAAACTTAATAAAATTGATCATAAATACATCACAAGAAGTCACACCAGAAAGGATCTTGTGGTCCCAGGGAGCAATACGTCGAAGTTCCAAATGACATATACATATCTGGGACCGAAATTATACAATAAAATCCCCCCAGAATTAAACATTAAAACATGCAAAATGGCATGTATCGGTTCAATAATAAATAAATGGTTGATTGGCTTAGGTAGGGTTGAGTCTGAAAAATTATTAAATAATGTCACTTAAAACTTAAACTTTTACATGGTTAACTATTAAATGGCACAACCAGTAAAAACTTAGTATACTTATAGATATTTAATCTACAGAATACATTTTTGGAATTTTTCACCAGCATTTGGTTCCTTAGAAAGGGCAATCTGCCTAGCTAGGAACTAATATAGACAAAAAAGACATAATAACACTTGTATACATTTTAATATGTACAGTTATTTTGAAATATTATTATTATGTTATATTTGCTGTATAAATGTATCTTATGTAATAAATAAATAAAAAAAAATTACAAGATGGTACCTGTCCATTGATATTAAAACAATTGGCTTTTGTCATTTAATTTCCTTTAGAGTAGTAACGTTGTTTCACAAAGACAGAATGACTTATCCAGAAGTCTACGTCACCACAAACCTTTGCCACAGCGCGAGCGGGGAGACAGTAAAAAATATTCTTCGGTCACTCGTGTGGTAACATTTTTCACAATGGACGAATAATTAGTCACTTTTCACGAGATAACAATTTATGTACCTACTTGCCAGTAAAGAAATAATCATCAATAATAATTATTGTTGGTCTCTTGGAAGAAACAAAGGCTGAAACACAGTTCTGCGGTCTCGAAATGCGCGTTGTTACAATGGCTGCATAAAGTGAAGGTCTTTTTAAAGATACATTTGGTTTATTATGTTTACATAAGCATAATAATTTAAGAGAGATTTACTAAGACTTAAATGGAAAACATAATAATAATGTGACGCCACCACTACGAGTTTCTCGACACCGTGGATGAATTTATTTCACCTTCGAGTGGCTTTGTTGTTACAATTATTATTGCAATATGTTAGATGTCGCTATGTTACAAAACAAGTTGGATAAAAGATTTGTTTTCTTTATGTAGTTGACTCAGTTCGATAATTTGCTGGTTTTATTTTACTGGTTTTGCAGTCTTTATCTTCTTGCCCAAATTTTAATTTATTTGGGTGTTAATGTAAAATTTTTAATTATTGTACTTTTAATGTGTAATTAATGTTTTTTAGTTTGTCCCATCCTTTCATCAGATTGCAAGGAAACTTTCGTGATTTGTTGTGCGCACGCCCAAAAAGGTTTTATATGAAATGGAGAGCTCTGGCGTCATGAAGTTTGTATAAAAATTTAGGCAGGAGATAGTCCGTGAGGAGGGGAGGAGAAGGAAGAAGCGGGAGGAGGAACGCGGGTGGGGGGAGGTAACGGGGACGCATGGGAAAGACAAAATTAGGAACAATTTCTTTCTCTGAGTGGGATTGCAACGCATGCCGAATATTCGCTGGTGTTTAATAAAAATACTATGCGTAATACCTAGATAGTTAGAATTTCATGATTTTTCTGTAAAAATAGCCGTCATTGCAAATCCTCGTGATTTTGAAATTTGTTAAAAAAGTTTTTTAAAAGATCGTACATTACAACCCGGCGGCGGCTGATTCTGTCTAAGGTATCTTAAGCAATAATAAGTAAATCGTACATCCTTAATAATTTATAATTGATCTACATTAATTGTTTATTAATAATTTGTTAATTTAACTAAAAATGATACTACCCATATTGTCCAATGTCCAATATATCTTCGGATTATTTTAACCTCAACGGAAGTCCTTGAGAAAATCTCTTTTAGTATTTTCTACTCTTGCCTGATAATAATTAATTTTACGATCAACTAAGAGAACGGGTTCAGTATGAATAATCTTTAATTTATTGCTAACACATTACTAACAAGATCTCAATATGATATAACCGAAGAATCGTACTTAAAAAAAATGAATAATCTCAGTAATAATTAACTAGTGTAAAAATGGCGGAGCGGGCAATCCCAATGGAAACTAGTGTTGTCATGATTATGAAGCAGTTGTTCTTAACTCGGCAATCGATTAATCGAAAACAAAAGGTGTATACCAATATACAAATTCATACCATAGTCTCTTCAATTGCATTGACATCGATTATGTTAGAATGGACTTCGTGGTTAGTACGACAATATGTCTTTTTAAATCGCACGAAATTGCTCTAATATTGCACTCGACAAAGTAAAGTGGCCATGAGGAGTTAAATTAATGAACTGTTTATATAAATTAACAAAAAATACATACCTGCAAAAATTACATATCTTAAAAACTAATTGTGCCTGATCATTTTGTTAGCACTCAAAATACCGACTCCAAAATCATTTTAATATTTTGTAATCAATATTTATGAATACATCTTGATTATTTTTGGTTAAGTGGTGATTGTCAATAGCAAAAATGTTACAGAATTGTTCGAAGTTTTATTTTTAAAGAATTGTTCATACATATTCAAACTGTGTGTCTGTCTACCCTAGGTCTAAAGATTAAATTAAAAGCGTAGAATTCTATTTGATGGTATCGATGCCTCAAAAATTACAAGTAAAACATTCTTGGTAGGTACTACTCAACCAAAACCTCCAAGTTCACATCTACGAGGATTTGATTCAACTGGTATTTTATAGGAATAACAACTTGAAGAAATATATACTTAAGAACAAAGATAGCGATACTCAAACAAAAGATCAGGTCGGTTGTAAAGATTGCAATTCCTTTTATTAAAGCCCTATGATAGTACCCAATCAAAAAGAAGAAAAATGAGAGATATGTAAATACGAATGTTAGAGGGTGTTAATGTCGAATAAACCGCGCTAATATTAAAAACGATAATATTTAAGCGAAAATTGTAAAAATGTTTAATAAAACACGACTCGTTTAAAGTACATCAAAAATCTCGTGGGAAATGTCTAAATTAGAATTTCAAAAAAAAATTTCAGTAAAAGCTTTGAAGTTTTCTTCGAAAAACTAATTAGGTATTCATCTTTAATTTCACTGTGAATTCGTAATAATTTCTTTCTTACTTGTCTCACGTTCGCAAACTTCGCAAGCATTTAGAAAGTATCACATATGATTGTAAATACAATTTGGGAGGCGGGAATGGGTACCGCCACCCCGAGAACCTTCATTGGATAACCAATATCTCTGCCATAGGTCACCCCAAGTGGTCCGCTACGTTTTGGTGATTTAGCAGGGGTGCCCCGGTTCATGGGGTGAGGTTTTTCTAGGTTTTAGCTGCGGATGCGAATATTTACTTTCTTTTACCTAGTACCTAAACGTACTGGAAAATTATTCCATAACTTAAGCTATCACCTAAGAAAGAATGGCTCATCTAGTCTATTATAAACCAATGTTTCAGATACTAAATTCTAAACATAGTTTACGGATCGCCTTATCGAACGATCGAGTGTATTTTTTCTATCGTAATCGAATTAGAATTATGGTGAGATGAATAAATTAACGGACGATCTGGAGGTGTTCAGGTTATTTATTCGAGACGTTATCTCCACCGGGAAGTCGTTTATTTTAATTCGAATCTCTGTTGTCAAGTTTAAAGATCATCCCAATGGTCTTGTTTAACTTTAACTTATGATGAACACTCGGATGTGGAATTTATGAATGTATTCATTTCTGTGTTTGTCGTTTCTAAATTTAAATGTGTACATTTCTTAATTTGAATGTCAACATCTAGAATTTTTATTGTGTTTTTGGAATGTCTTACATTTTTATCGAGAAGATTATTTAGATTAGAGATAGAATTTGACAATTCGATTGTAAAACAACTCGCTTGGAGTTATGCTCCTAATCCGGTACCGATAAAAGTAGAATTTTTCATTTGTACCTATTTCTTAATTGGATCTAGTTATAAGTTGTAGGAGGTACATAAAATTATTAGCTAAAATACAAACGGAAGGGGAGAAAATGAGTTATTGTGGTTTATCTATTTATTTACGGATAAATAGTCCAATTAACAATATAACAATAACACGAACAGAAAAGAAAAAAAGAGAGATCACAATGAAAGGAGATTACATATAGATGAAGAGCATTGACAAAATAAACAACAAATTACAGAAGAAAAAACTATAAGTCCTCATTGCTGAATGGTTTTTTAATCAAATTTTTTCATAAGAACAACTCTCTTTTTATAACTTTTGAAGGTTTTTCCCACCCATGTAATATATCATTGAAGAAGAAGATAAACACTAATAATTATAAAAAATATATATATATATATTTTTTTTTTTATTTATTTTAGCATATAAAATACAATATACATTTAGATAATGTAGTAATTTGCGTACATGTTCATTTTAAAATACGTTAATACCACTCTTCCATGGAAGCATTAGCTTGTGTCTGGAAGAGTAGTGTACATTTTTAATGCTATATTTAAGTTCTTAAATTACAATGTGAATGTAAAAAACAATAAGTTGTAAGTTCTGTGATATGTAATTAGTTGCTAAAAACAATACAAAATTTAACTTATTTGAAGAACAGAGTATCACTTGGAAACTGAGTTATAAGTAGTTGTTCTTGAGATTAGATTAGTCGGAAACTTTTGTTTTAGTTTTTTTTTTAATATTATCTTTAAAATATTTTTTAACAGTGTTTATTAATTGGATTTTATCATTAATTTTTCTAATTTTATCCGGTAATCGGTTGAAAATAAGTCTTCCTTGATAAGTATAATAATTTTGTGCAAAGGAAGTGTTTAATTTTGGGCATGAGAAAATATATTTATGTCTAGTACGGTTTTCAGTTATAAATTGATATTTTTCTTTTTCTTTTATAGTTTGAATCAATGCATTTCTATTGTATAGATCTTTGAAAGATGGTACTTGGAATTCCTTAAATAATTGATCCGTTGGGTAGTCAGAAGGTTTTTTCAATATGATTTTAATTATTAGCCTCTGCACAACTTCAATTGGGGAAAGATTAGTTTTGTATGCGGATCCCCAGCTAATGATAGCATATTGTAAAGTTGATTGAACCAAAGCGTAATATATTAGATATAAGTTTTTTACAGATAAAAAATTTCTGATTCTTAAAAATATATAAATCAATTTTCTAATTTTTTTTACCACTTGACAAATTTGTTCCTTCCATTTCAAATTTTTATCGATAATGACTCCTAAATATTTGATTGTGTTTGTTGTTTTTAATATTGTGCAGTTTTGGATACAATAATTTTTACTATGTGTTTTGGAATTATCATGGATGATGATGTCAATATTTTTAGGGGTATCATTTTTGTGTATTGCAAATGGAATTACAAATGTTTTATCACCATTTAGTGATAGTAAATTTACGTCGAAGAAATTCTTTAAAATATTATGTCTTCGGTGGCTTTAAATGTTACTTTTTCCCAAGTTTTATCGCTAATTATTAATACCGTATCATCGGCATATGAAGTAATTTGGCCATGTAGTGGTTGAAAAAAAATGTCATTAACATATATGGTGAAAAGGATTGGTCCGATGAAAGAGAATGATATGAAAGAGAACCAGACACAGAAAAATGGAAAAAGATAATGATCACATCTGGGACACGAACCCAGAACCTCTCGTCTAACCGGGACGTGCGCATTAACCAATTTCGCTATTGCCACCTTCTGTCAATCCGTCAAATTTGTCAATCTCATATTTCAATTTTTTTCAAATCTTCAACTATTTTTTTTTCTATATTATGGACAACTAACCTCTTAATTGGTAACAATAATTCTTAGAATTGGTTTGTAACCTGGATAGTGTCTCGGATAAATATATCCGAATTTATTCGTACGTAACTATTGAAGTCTAAATGAATATTTTTTTTTTTTTTAAAACTCTCTTTTCATGACTTTTGAGGGTTATTCCCATCAATATAATATATCATTGAAGAACAAGATAACAATAATAATCTAAACGAAAAAATGAAAGAGAACAAGACACAGAAAAATAGAAAACCACAATGATCACAATTCGACTTGAACCCAGACGTCCCGTCTAACCGGGACGTGCGCGTTAACCAATTTCACAATTGCCACCTTCTGATAAACCGTCATATTTGTGAATTAGTTGAAGATAATATTGTTAATTCTAAAATTTGAAATACTTGAGATAATATTGTTAATTCTAAAATTTGAAATACTAAAATTTGAGATTGCCAAAGACGATGGTTTGACCGAAGGTGGCAATAGCGACATTGGTTAACGCGTGTTATATTATAGGTTGTTTTATTGTTTACGAGAATGATTTAAGATGCTGGGTGATTCCTATGCCCAAAAATACCCACCGTTGATTCCACAATTTTCAGGGACGAAAAATAATTGAAAACAAACCCAGTTTCAATTCCCCTGGAAAGTTATAATTATTCAAAATCTAATTTCCAAGAACCTTAAAAAAATATCTCCTTGGATCCCTATTGTTGGATTTTGTAACAAAGTTTCAAAAAATGAAAAAATAATTTTTTGGTAATTTGTATATAAAAAGTTCATTAAAAAACATAAATATTATGTTATTTAATAATTGATGTAGGCCGCAAGAAAACTAGTAATTTCTCCGACAACTTCGCAGATATGACGAGCTGTTCAATTTACTCTGGACCTCTTCAATACCCGTATGAACACATCCCTTCCTACAATCGGTACAACCCCATTCTTAAGTCACCTCAAAACATCACCACGTTAGTGCCAATATATGTACCTTCTGTACAGGGAAGACTTTGTAAGGAACCACATAAAAACAAGTGTCTCTTCCAGAAACTGCAGTGGTTAGAGATGTACAATTTATTTCGCCCCTGTGACATCATAGGTAGGTACTATTTAAATCAGTCACATAATCAACCCCTGCAACGGCTGCTTACAAAACTCTAAACAATGACATCATAATTATGCATCTCCATGAATTCCAACCCTTTGCATTCAATCTGCTACACTAATGGCAGCCGGTGATGGGGTTAATCCCGAAATCTCGATTAATTGTAGAAGGGTTAACAATGGAAGAACAAAAAGCGGGCACGTGCCCGAAAGGGTTGAAATACAACAACGAATGCGATTATTAGGTACTCAAGTCAAAAGATTGTAGCCATGAATTTATTTGTGCGGAATTAAAACGCGGGGTTGAATTTTTGAATGGAGACAATGTTATACGAGAACGAGAAACTTGGATTTAACAGTGATTTTAATTTCTTTCGCTCTGATCATATCTTCTCTTGTAGGACAATTTTTGTTGTAGTTAATTGAATACAGTTCTCGTACATATTTTAGAATTTTTATTATTATTTTTAAATCCAAATCTTTTTATACAGTTTTAGTTCTTAATTGTCTAAACGACCATCAGAACAATTTACAGGAGGAGAAGGTTTTCTTTCATTATTTCAACGAAACATTATTACAGGTGTTTAAGAAAAAGCAGTTTCCGTAAAGATAAAGGTCTCATTAGTTTAAATAATTCTTAGTTAAGTGATTAACTGTTATTTTGTTATATTTTATTTTTAATTTTAAAGTGGAGATTGAACAAAAACTAAAATGGTCGTTTGGACAATTAAGAACTAAGGCGACGCTATGTCATCTGAGATGCTGTGTGTAGGGTCTTATTGAGGAGAGGAAGGAATGAACATTGGTCTTGAAGAGACCCGGTTGTAGGAAGGAGGAAACACAGACAACACACACCGGCAAATCGTTCCACAGCCAAGCTGTTTAACGCAAGAACGAGTCGAAGAACCGACCCGTTCTCAAGTAACAATTGTTTACCGTGTACGTTCGAGTATGTTTGGGGCGCTTTTAGCGTATTTTCCGACCATGCACCGGTGCCGAGGGGATCAACGACGCTAGTTCCTCGGAACATCTTTCATTGAAATACCGGTATAATAAGGATAGCATTCCCACCAGCCGCCTCTGCTCTCAATCCAATTGCATTTTACTCTATAGATTTACTTAAAATATTGTATTATAATTATAATTGTATTCAAATACGATGGCCCCAAAAAAACAAGAATATTTTCAGTAAATAATATGAATGTAAGGCATCACCATCAGGCTTATGCGTATTCTAAATATATTCAAGATATTTCCATACAGTATGACAAATGACTAATGTAAATTGACGTGACAATATTTTGGTAAATTCTTTTGAATGAGCATCTAATCAATCCAATGCTAAATTTAAAAGGGAATTCGGTCCAATGAAAGATTTTGTACAATACACGATATTGTCCTAATGGCTTGTAGAAATATTTTTGGTAATAATATTTGTTCTTATTTGGTTTCTTAGTTCTCCCTACTATTTTACTTATCTTCCTTTGCCAGCTCACTATATCACAGGGTTGGTATCAAAACTCCGTTGTAGATTGAGAGCCTCGCTTACAGCTCAATCATCCATTACATCAGCAACAACTCAACTATCTTAATCACAAAATATTTTATGGGAGCCATTATGTCCACAATGTATTCTTAATAAGCATCTCGTGACATTTACACAGCCTAACGATAATATTTAACCTAACAGGTTAACGGTACACCTAAACAGCTGCTATACATTAATATCACCACCAGCGTATCTTGCGTGTCAACAAGCGTGTGCTGCAAAAACAACCAGCTAGGCGGGTGCAGTCGAACAAAAGATGACATCTGTCAAACGACTCCCGACTCTAGTGCGAATTAGCAGACGGGCGGTTGGACATCCACAAAGGGTTTAAGTGGCAAATGAAAAAAAATTACAATTAATAACGTTACGTTGATCCCTCCCCCCTCCCTCTCCTCCTAGTAGGTCCCGCCACAATCCGAAACCCTTTCAAATCCCTTTGTGAGCAAATCGCAGCTGCCACTGTTTCAAAATAGGCGCAGGAATTAATTTTGCTAAGTAGTGTCGTTCGCTCAGTCGCAGTCGAGTTGGAGTCTGGGCACTAATCATTGATGAGTTTTTTTAGGGCCACAGTTTGGTATCATTTTATTTGAGAGAAAAAATGCTACAAACTAAATTGCTTGTATTGTTGCTAAGAGACATGCTGTCTCCAACAAACGTCAATTTTTATCCGAAAGCTGATACAAATAGTTAAATTGCAGTTTTGTCTGGTTTTGCATTTATAAGTAAGTGTTTATTATGAGTTACCTGCTTCCCATCCATTATTCTCCAAATCTTCTCTATCCCTCACCATTTCTTTTAGCTTCAAAATTTTCTCTACAATAGGGCTGCCATAGTCTTTAATAATTGACTGAGATTTTGAGCTCTTTTACATTAATAGAAAATGGATTTATCTACATAGTGCACCTTAATAATTATTATTGGTTCTATAAATAGTCAAAAATCCGCTGGCCCAGACACCATACCAGCAATTTATTTAAAAAACTGTGTATCTAGCTTAAAAGGTCATTTAACCAATATATTCAATATATCATTAGCATCAGGCCTTTTCCCTCAAAAATGGAAGATCAGTTTCCTTAGTCCCATCTATAAAAAGGGTGATAAAACGGATGCTTCTAACTACAGGCCTATTTGCATACAATCAGCTGTACCTAAATTGTTTGAATCCGTAGTTCTATCAAAATTTATATTACAGGCTCGTAAAATCATTTCCCCCCACCAACATGGATTTATATCCGGAAGATCTACACTTACAAACTTAATTATATACGAAAAATATATTTCAGACAATCTAAAATCAAAATTGCAAAAGGATGCAGTTTACACAGATTTCAGCAAAGCATTCGACAAAGTTTCCCAAAAAATCTTATTAAACAAACTTAAAGTATATGGGATAAAAGGAAATCTACTAAAATGGTTTGAGACCTATTTAACATCTAGAAAACTATACGTTAAACTATCTAACCATATGTCAAACGAAATTGAAGCTTCAAGTGGGGTGCCCCAAGGTTCTCATCTAGGTCCTATTCTTTTTTTGCTATTTATTAATGACATTGTTTCAATATTTGAAGGTATCCATTTCCTATTATTTGCCGATGACTTGAAAATATACACTATTATAAGAAATTTAATGGACTGTCTTGTATTGCAAAACAACTTGGATCGATTATATAATTGGTGTCACATAAATGATTTATTTTTAAACATTAACAAATGTCAATCTATAAGTTTTTCTCGAAATAAAAATCCAATACTCTTTCAATATCACATTAACAATGTGAATCTTTCTACAGTAACATTAATAAAGGATCTGGGTGTCGTTTTTGATAACAAGATGACATTTGTCCCCCACATTGATGCAATCACGAATAAAGCACTTAAATGTCTCGGTTTTGTGTTAAGATCGTCCAAAGATCTAATGCATACTAATACACTCAAAACTCTATACATAACGCTAGTCAGAAGTATTCTTGAGTATAATTCCTCTCTCTGGTCGCCATTATACAATGTGCATTCACACAAAATTGAAAGAGTACAACATAAATTTTTAAGGCATATAAATTACAAATTAAAAATTCCAATAGAAAATTTAAATTATAATTATTTAATGCAATTGCTTAAATTACCCGAATTGTCACAGCGAAGAAAAATCTGTCATGTTTTATTATTATTTAAAATTATCAACGGATATTTGGATAGCCCTGAACTTGTGAACATGATAAATTATCAAGTACCTAACAATTACAACACCAGACTCCATGCTCCATTTAACGCAGTTGCTTCTCGCACTAATTTTATGTTCAACTCTTGTCTTCAGAGATTGCATCGTGTGGGGAATGAAACTTGCTCTGTCGATATATTTTTTTATAAAAACATCGCTTCCTTCAAAAAGCGTATATGTATGCAGATGCAAAAATCCTTAAATGTACCAGATTGTTAAAAGTAACAAATTTAATACCCATTGCTCTGTAACTACTTACCTCTTTATACATATATGTAATTGCTGTGTACCTTTTATTTTATTTTTTTCCTGATAATAACAAACTAATGTAAAAATCCTTAAATGTTTCACATTGTTAACAGTAACAAACTTAATACCCACTGCTCTGTAACTACATTCATGATAACTACATTCATAGTACCTACTTACTTATTTACATATGTAATTACTGTGTACCTTTTCTTTTCTTTTTCTCTTTTTCATAATAATAACAAACATACGTACATTTATGATAGCAAAAAAAAATTATAATTAAAAAAATAAAAATAATTAATTACAAGAAAATTACCTACTTTTATATTAATTGTTAAAAATGTTTTACACCACTGCAATACCGGTATGCTTCAAGTGTATTTAGAATCACATTTTGTGTGATATTGTGACAATAATTATTGAACATAATGTAGCGTGAGCCCAAATACGAATCCGCTGGTTGAACTCCTTTGTAAACAATTACTTGAATATTAATACCTACTTATGTTAAGCCTACTTATATCTTTCTAGCTCTGTTTATCATTTTATGTACCATATACTTATGATCCTGCATACTTGTTATAATGCTCCTGTACAATTTATTTTATATGTAAAAGCCATCAAGGCGTAAACAAACAAACAAACAAATAAATAAATAAAAAGTACATATAGGTAAGTTAAATTAAAAATTTTAAATTCTCCAATTATTTCAAATTTAACAAAAATCATGGTTCGTGATGTGTGAATGTTACACATTCCTGTAAGGCCGTTTTAAGAAGGTCCATCAAAATTTTCAATAAACATCACGAAAGATACTGTTATATTCTTCAGCCCTTTGCTATAAATCACATGCATTAATGTCAACCTTTTACGCAATCATGCGTTTCCAACAAATACATTATTTTTAATTGAACGATTAACAAATATCGAAGGATTAACTAAGCCCAAAACTGAATTCCTGCATAACATATTTTTTGTGTCTAGTATCTATGAAGTATCCCAAGATTCAGGAATACCGAAAATACTATTTATGCGAGGACTTAACGTTCCTCCATGTTCATTTTTACATCTAACCACGTGCACTCTACACGTTGCACTTTTGTTCACTTGTTCGCTAAATGACATTGTCTAAATTATAAGTTTGATTATACTTAAATCTTAAATAAAGTTATTCTATCTAAATCTCCAAGTTATCATTCCTACACGGAACTACTTCCAACATAACCTCAAGACATCACCTACATCTGCGTCAGTAATCCATCGACAACCGGAGAGAATTTCTTGAACACCGCTCGCTGCGAAGGAGTTATAATTATTAAATATTATTTTTCTGCGTCCTCAACCGAGGGTCGTAGCAGTACCTACCCAGGCTAAATACCAAGAAACGAATTGATGAATGTCACGAATTTGTGTAAGACACACCGTGAAAAAAATCCATGCCATCCATCCACAACATTAGGTAGATTTAGTAGATATATTTATGTTTTGTTACAGATGTGAAGATTGTTTCAGTATCACCCTGTTGAGAGACTGTTAATATGAGGAGAAACATTGGATGCCTAACTTCATACTTACAGAATAGAATAGTCATATAGTTCTCCATAATTCCTTTCTCTTTGTACCTTTCTTCAGTTTGATTATGTTTGATTTATTGAATTTTATTTTGTAATATGCTTTAGAATCTTTTTTATCAAGACTTTACAAAAACCGGCAATTATGAAATTTCATAAAACATCCGTTAATTTTTTTCGACAAAACTTGCGGATAAGATAAGCACAGCCCGAAGGCCCTGAGGTATTCCCAGATAATTATTTACAAAGTTAAAGCAAAAAAATGCTAATAATGTTTTCGTTTTCTTCAGATTATTAATGCATGGCCTTACTCAGAATAAAAGTAATATAATCGAAACAACGGGAGCGAATTTTGGCTCGGGGCACAATTTTATTATGTTCCCCTTTTCTATTTTTTTCATCTTTTCCACGTTTAATTTTTTATTCTTGTTCATGATTTACATGTTATTAATGATTCCTATTATCAAAATAGAAACCCACACTCTCCACATCATCATTATCATCAACAACAAAATAAAATTTATACCTAACAAAAAAAAACAATAAAATATTTTAATTTATGCACGTGGGGTTATTTTTTTAGTACACTCGGTACCTACCCTAACAACTAATGTTTCTCATATAAATTTGTATGGGATCGAATACTATGATAGTACTCGTATTATGAAATAATATTAGAAGGTTTGTGGATACTCTTTGTCGACGAAATCTCTTGTGGAACAATTTTTTAATCTTTAGAGCCCACTTTAAAAATTGTCACACGTGTCATCTATTGAGTAGATTTAAAAAAAAATAGTAAACATCTGGTTCCTTTTATGAACGTCTGCAAAGTTACGCTGTTACAAGCACAAATTGTAAACGCGTTCGCAATCATTCAGTGGTGCTCTCGTTACGTATTTCCCTTTGGCGATAGGTTGCAAGTCCAGGTGCACACGAGCAACTTTATTTGCGGCGAAAATAATTAACTATAACTATTTAATAATCCACCCAAATTAAAAAAAAGTCTCAAAAGGGAGTAAGAGGGTGAATGCGTGACTAGAGCGTTACTGTGGTCGGGCGACGCGAACGGTCGGGCCTTTACGCACGCTTGACTTGGGGAGTAAGCTGGTGAATGCGTGACGAGAGCGTTATGAAAAGTGTGGTCGGGCGAGGCGAACGGAAGTTGAGAGGGAGATATAAGTTAGTGAAGTTTGACTTCAGTCGTGTGGTCTAAAGCCCACTCTCGTTTTTTTACGATTCAACTGTTGCTGCCAGTTACTCGCAACTATTATATTTAATAATAATATTTGAATGTTTTTGTATAGCACCATTTTTGTTTAAAATTAACTCGCGCTGTACAAAATTTATAATATATTTCTTCAATCTTACCTCTAACTATGTACTAGACAAACTATTATAACAACTTATGGTTAACAAAATGCATCCACAGGTTCATGTACAAAATGTACAATGCATTTTACCAAAGAACGTGATGCTGCGTAAAAATGTTCATAGGTATATATTGTGTTATTTATACTCTGTACAGGCAGAAACTATACAGGACCATACCTACATACCCATTAGGTCACTTGATATAATTATACTGCTTATTGTCTATTTAGAAATTTAGATACAGTTTGCACGCAGAGGATTAAATAATATATATAACACATGTTATTGGAAATGCCATTATTTAATCCTGATATATATTTTAGTAATACTGATTTTAATAATATAATAATTTGTTCTTCAAAGCAAAAGATTTACACAAGAATTTCATTAGAATATTTATCTTCCAAAATATGATCGTCCCTCAATAAGTGACGGACGGTTGTTGTACGCATGTTAAGTGCATATGTTTGAAAAAAATTGAATCTGTGATCCTATTCAATCAATATCATTTTATTTTTCTTTTGAATTGGCAGAGTTTTGAGTCTTTGACCACTTTTATCTCAGAGCTATAACTATTTCGAAGATCGTCTACCAAAACCGAACATACCTATTTGTTTTTTTTAGCTTCATAAGTAGGTATAATTACCTACAGTTGTGAACTTCGTTTTTATATACCCGAAGATACTTTGTACTGTCGGCGTGTAAGAATTTTTGTTAAGTTTGAATGACAATGTGACTTGAAATTTCGCAAGCGAAGTTGTAAAATAACAATTGAATTCATGCCATCTCCGTGGTATCATATCTCCATTCGGCAGTGTGATTGTTTTGGTTGGGGTACATAGTCATTATCTTAAACCCTTCGACGCCCAAAGGGTTGAGTGTTGTTTTTGGTACACGTACCTCGTACCCCGGGACCTTGGCTGTTGCGGGTTAGGCAGATGTTAGTGAAGGGCATATGGTTAAGTGGACCTGAGTATTGTCTCCGGACATTATAACACGGCAACGTGTAATTTGTACCTCGATATAAAAGCCACTATCACAGCCTATTCTATGTTTTGGAAGATTGTTTACTTTTTTAGATTATTTTCAAGCAGTAAAGTGGTATTACAGGATCTATTCTTCGGGTTAACTGTTCTTTCTGTATAGGTACCTACTTAACGGTTTTACTACCGTCGATATATATATTTTATTTTTATTTTATTTAAGTTTTTATTCCAGCAGGACTGGGAGGGTAGTGCAATCCCAGTCTGCCATATCACATAAATTAAAACAACTCATCATCATCATCACTATTGGCTCTACAACCCCTGGTGGGTCTTGGCCTCCTCAAGAGTCTTCCTCCACTCATCTCGGTTTTGTACCAGCTCTCTCCAGTTTGGAAGCTCCAAGATAGATATGTCTTTGAGGACGTTGTCGCTCCATCTCAGTCTTGGCCTTCCCAGGATCCTTCGCCCTATTGGTCTTGAGTTCAGCAGGGACTTTGGTGCTTGATGCTCGGTCATTCTCTCCACATGACCCAGCCACCGAAGTCTTCCCAATTTTATAAATTTTGCGACGTTTAGCTCCTTAAAGTATAGAGCTCATTGTTATAGCGTCTGCGCCAAAATCCATTTTCTAGAACCGGTCCGAAGATGCGCCTTAAAATTTTTCTTTCAAAAAAGTCCAGTGCTCGCTCATTCCTCTTAGTTAGTACCCAAGTCTCAGCTGCGTACTTAAGTACTGGTCTGATAAGTGTTTTGTACACTAATATCTTCGTGTTTCTGGACAGCAGTCTGGACTTATTGGTTTTGTAGGCGGAAATAACAGCGATTTGCGTTCACTATGCGCTTCTGGATCTCCTCTGTGGTATTATTGTCGTTTGTTATCAGGGAGCCTAGGTATGTGAATCTTGGTACCGTTTCGAAATTTTGGTTTCCACATGAGAGAGTTGGGATTTGTTGGGTGCATCCTACAGCCACGTATTTGGTCTTTTGCTGGTTTACTACGAGACCCATATTTTTGGCAGAGCTTTCAAGATTTATAAAGGCGTTACGTAAAGCATCTGGAGTTTTCGCGATTATGTCGATATCATCAGCGTAAGCCAATAGCTGCACAGAGTTGTCAAATATCGTTGCTCTTATCTCGATGCCTGAGTCACGAATAACTTTTTCTAAGGCTATGTTGAATAAGGGGCAGGCCAATCCATCTCCTTGTCTCACCCCGTGGAGCGCTTCAAAGGGCTCGGACAGATCACTGCCAACCCTGACTCTACACGTTACTAGGGACCTTGTTAATTTCGCCAGATTGATCAGCTTACGCGGTATTCCGAACTCACTCATTGCATTGTACAATGCATTCCTGTTTATGCTATCGTACGCGGCCTTGAAGTCTACAAAGAGATGATGTGTTTCGACATTGTGTTCTAGATTAAAACAACTATAAAAGAAAAAAAATTACATATTAGATAAGTACCTAATTAAAACATAAAATGAAAACAAAATTCATCACACAAATAACAAAAAATAAGCATTAAATTAAAATAAATAATAAGTAGACAGAATTAAAGATATTTTAGGATTGTCCATCAGGGAGGTCGCCTCATCATCTGCATCCATCGCTCATTTATTGGGGAACTGAGCCACTCGGATGCAGCCGCGACGGTGATATTGGTTGAAGTCCGTGTCCTGCTCCAGAAGCTGGTTAGTCGGTGGCGAAGTAAGGCTGGGAATGAGTGCACCCTTCCCTCGGTGAACATCGTGGAGGCGCTGCAGAACCTCGGTAGTTGCATAATTAATATTTATAATAATTAATATTTTTACATAATGCCCTTGTCTATTGATATTGGCCACTCCGATAATTATACTCATGTAAGTATAACGTATATATATGTGTAGGGATAACGCCGGACGCTGTTGAATGAGCACCTCAAATCGTGTTATCATCTTTTTTAAACAAATACTACAATTTTGTACACGGCGATATTACTTTAAAAATTTTAAATTTTAAAACCAAATTATTATCTTTTAATTTGTCTCTCAAGTCAAGAATTACATCACAAATATATTTCGCCTCATAAATAACGAGAAACAATCTTTGTTCGACCATGTTAAATTTATCTGAATTTTTATTTAATTTTAATCAAAGTCAAATTTGCATAGAATTTAGCTATAAATTCCATTGATTGGAATCATGATATGTGTAAAGAAACTGTGAATAAATATTAATTGAATTATTAATATTCATAAGATAACACAATTGCTTGGTCCGTGACACTTAATGTATATTTATCTGTAAATAAATTAAAAGCCTCTGTAAAGTTGGACATATGAGATGTTTTCTATACTTTTTACTATTTATTAACATTTGAATTGCCTCCCATGTCAAATTCATTGAGGCTTTGATATTTATATATACAAAAAATAACAATATTTGTGTTAAAACTAGTTTATGAAAGAGATGTTTTTTAAATTCTGTAAAATATTAATCATAAAAATATTTGATTATAGGCACAGTATACCTAGTAGATTACGAGATATAATATTATTGTTATGATAGGTTCTGTTACATATCAATTCAGAAAAAAAATAATCGTTTTAGTCATAGGCTAAGACGGCAAGGTCATTAACCATTTATGGCACATATATCTTTTTGTTAAGTACGTAGGCATGGTAGTTTATTTTAATTTTATTTATTTTGTTTGCGAGAACGACGTTAGTTATGTTGGTATCTACAGTTAACTCGTTTTAAATAATTTCTTGTTCGTGAACCACTATAATATGGTGTACTGGATCGATCATAAATTAATTTTATTTTGTTAGGAAGCACTACCTTTACCAAGATTAAGATGGAGCGGCAACATCCTCAAAGACATATCTATCTTGGAGCTTCTAAACTGGAGAGAGCTGGCACAAAACTGAAATGAGTGGAGGAAGACTCTTGAGGAGACCAAGACCCATCAGGGGTTGTAGAGCCAATAGTGATGAAGATGGTTAGGAAGCACTTAGAATGAAGCAAAAAAATGTCAAATTGAATCGCGAGCCTAAAATCAAACGTCATTGATGAACGTCGCTACTCACCCAGCATGTTTGGGCATTTGCGGGGTAAGGGGGGACTGCCGGTGTTTTATAGTAATTTGAAAAATCGTTTTCAAAACTTTGAGTACTATCAATTTATGCAAATATATTTAAACTGTATTTAACATGCTCTTTGAAGCATGGGTGTTCATAAGATTTTAAAAAAGTAATTCTGTATATACAGAAAAACGTATATACGTTAAATACAAATATTCCGCCAAGTAACACGTTTGCGTGTGATATTTTTTTACATTAGCTCCACACAGGAGGCAATCTAAAAAAAATTCATCAGGCCTACGTCATCTTAGGGGACGATGTGTGGAGGCTTTTTTAAGGAAAAGAAGGAGAAGAAGTGACTGGAGAGGTTAAAATACCTCACATACAAATATTCCATTCATTTTAATTTTAATGCAAAGCGGAAATATTCTGACCTACTTACAGAATATGGTCGAGGCCTGAAAGTAGTTTAAATCCGTTGTAATTTGCAATCAAAGTATGCAATTAAAATAGTTAATTTTTATACCATAATATTGTATAAAAATATATTTCCATAGTTTGTTATACGAGAAGTCTGTAAGGCGATTTCCCCTGACCTTACTTATGTCATTCATTCAAAATCACACCTTTATATTTATACCAGCTTTTGCCCCCGGCTTCGCTTGCATATTCGCCTCGCACGCCCCCCCCCCCCCCTCCCTCCTCCCCTCCCATTCTCTCCCCCTCCCCCTTCCCCGCCCCTCCTTCTCCCTTCCCCATCCCCCTCCCCCACCCCTCTCCCCCCTCCCCCTTCTCCCCACCACATACACACTTACATTCATTTTTCAAACAGTTCGCGTGCCACATATTAAAACGTAACAATCAAACACGCGCAGTTTGGCATTTATAATATTAGTATGGCTGTTGGCTAAGATCAAAGTGTACATTAGTAGATACCTATTTTATACATATTTGAATTTTTACATCAAAGGAATCTCCAAAGTAACCTAACAAAATGACAGCATACGTCAAACAATTACTTAGCAGCGCTTTGCTTCTCGTCCGGACAATAAACTTGTAATAAATAATTTCATAACGCCAGAGCTTACCAATATATAACAGCCTTTATTACACGCAAATAATGTAGCTTTCTATTAGTGAAAGAATTTTTAACGTCCATTCAGTAGTTTTTGTGTGAAAGAGCAACAAACATACATCCATTCATCCATACAAACGTTCGCCTTTATAATTTTATTATTTATTTATTTATTTATTTATTTATTGTAAGAATATAAGATATAATAATCTCGGGGACCTAAACCTGTGAATCTATTGCAACCCAATGGTTCTGGGATGTTCTTAGGAGAGGAATGAGACGAGATATTCACTAGGTTTATACTGGAAATAGTGTTTTTTCAAATTTCATTATGTACACATTATTGCAAATCTTGCTCCTATACTAAAAAGTTTTTTTTTTAATATAAAATCTAACATCTGCCTTCAACCCTTTCGCAAAAGGGTTAAAAATTCACGTTTTTTTGTTTCAAAAATCATTAGCCACCGGGGTGCAATTAGCATTTTAGTCGCGGGTTCGTCCCCCGACGCGATCATCCCCACAATGTATGCAGTGGCATGGCGCGGTGATTAGGTGAAAAAACGTATAATTACAACGGAAAATGCGATAATGACTCGAGGGACAATGGGAGCGCAGCGTGTGTGAAGGGTTAACAGAGTGCACAGAAAAAAACATATATTTAAATATAATGGCGACTTATGAAATCGGTTGTTTGTGCATTATGCCACAAAAATGTATTAGAAACCACGCCAAGCCTTTAAAAATTTGAGGTCCGAAATATAAGAAAAAATTATTACGTGATCTACCTGGTTCATGGGGTCATATAAAATTATTTTTATTATTGAATTTATAAAAACAGAATTTTTTTTTATGAATTTTACTAATACGATAAGTATAGGCATTTGTGTTTCGTTTCGGAATGATAAATGCTCTCTGAATCGACTTGGTTTATGTATACATAAACCAAGGCGAACATTCTCCAGCCCTTAAGATTCCGAAATTCTCCAGTATTTTAAAATAAATATCAACTATACTTTTGCCACTAATCTCCAATGGTCCTAAATTCTCCAGTATTTTAAAATAAATACCAACTCTACTTGTGCCACTAATCTATTCACAAATGTAATAGTAACATGATAGCGATGAGGGTAGCAAATAATGTAAAATCATGCAATGTCCAGTGTGTTAACTGTAATGTCCTCCGCGTGCAAAGCCGTATCTTCTCCAAGCATAAACTTATAATTAATTGTTTTTATCGGAAGTGACCTGCCAGGTAAGTATGTTTCTGTATCCATTTGTAAATAGTAAAATCAGTTAGAACTTAAGCATTCCTAATAAATTGTACAGCGCCCTTGAGGTGATTTTTCACAAAAACGGCGCTTTATAAATTATCCAATTATTATTATTATTATTATTATACTATCCGAAATCAAAACGTAGCTTGAAATGGCGATAGTCTAGTGACCAGATCTGATCGCAACCTTCCTCAACCCCATCTCCTTCCCATACCCACTGGCTTTACATATAAATCAGTGAACCACGAGAATTTTCTTACTTCTGTGGGCACGAGCAATGCAGCGTCTTTTATGAAAGATATCTTCTATTGGCAGCTCGTATATCTATAGTAAACATGGGTCTTTTATCATCAGCGACGCGATAGGCTGAGCTAAAAATTTAATCATTCTGTTTCCGATTGCCGTCGACTCAACTGTTCGCGAATTGCTCCAGTTCTCGCTTCCCTGCAACTTCTGACAAATAATCTCTAATGTAAATATAAATCAAGTGGTTGAATATTGTTTTAATAAACTAGTGCAAAGTCTTGCTTATTTGATCTAACTTCACGATTGATTATATCGCCATACTTAGTTTTAGGTATTTTAACATTTTATATGTATATACCGGGTTTTTACAGATGTTCTCACTTAAGTGAGTTAAAAAACACATGTGTGCAGTTCACACGCGGTAGAAGTGAAACCTTCAGAAAACCAAACGTCGAGAGAATGAGACAAATGCAGAGTATCAAGAATAGGATAATTAGAGGGTTTATTTATTATAATATTATAGCGAAGTTTAAAAAATATTTTACATTTTATTCTACGAAGCACCACACAAAGTGGAGGCCGATGGGCTACGAAGCACTACACAAAGAGGACACCGATTAGTTTATCTAATTCTCTCGCAGGCTAAATTCTATAGATGTATGTTTTTTCTATAGATGAATTTATTTCTAAATTCTATAGATGTATTTATTTCTTTAGATTTAATTCTATAAATGTATTTATTTATTTTTAGTGTCGCTCATTTCCATTTCATCGAGTTTTAAATTGCAATGTGCTAAAGAAGTTTTCACTTCAAAAACTCGTTTGATTCGTCATGCGTCATCATGCGGTTTTCATAGGTAGAGTGATTCCAGAGGAAGGTTTATATGTATAATACGTGTTTATTATAGTAGAGAAAAGCCGAGAAATTCAAATATTCAGTTCAGGCAGCGGGCAGCGGGCAGCTGGCAAGCGGTGGTGTGGATTTTATAAAGGTTGGGTAATGGCGTTGTGTTTCGTTAGCAACAACAACAGCAACGTGTGGCCGGGACTGCTAGTTGGTATATAAAATTACGAAAAACCTACAGTCTAAATATACATGCTTTTTATATAAAATATTACAAAATTATAAAAAAACTCTCTCAAAACCAAAATACATAATACAAAGACAGGAAAGAGACATAAAGAGAGACAAAATGATACATAATAATAACTTTATGGTTAATGAAACAATAAAATATTGGTACATATTTTTTTGCAGTAACTATGCATTTTTTTCTAGATCCGTCTAAATTGCCAACGGAAATGTCTACTTCAGCATTAGGTATATAGTTGAAACCTTTGGGTTGACAGCTATATATTGCTGTAATTAGCGTAAGGCGTATATTCGTCGTCCATAATTATGTTAACTAATCTGATTTTAAATTAATTGAAGAAGTGGTCCTTAATCGAATTAAAAGATTTAAAGAGTAGGGGTTTATCTGAAGGATTGGGCGTTTGTCGCTACGCCACTGATTATAATATAGTACCCACAGTATTATTAATCTTCCAGAGGTGTGCAAGACGAACAGGCGTATTGATAAATACAAAATAATAAATTTTGTTTAATTACAAGCGCGGAGAATAAAATGAGCAATAAATCGACCTTACACTTCTGTATGCATTCGAACGGACGCTGACAGTCGTAAAAAATGGGAGGAATAAATTAGAGGTTTATTCTTACACGTCCTGAGGACTGAATGAACTTTAATTAATTTCAGTTTATTTAACCCGCTTCCATTTGCATCGAAAATTCAAATCCTGCCTTGCCTTATTGCCTGACAGAGGTCTCGAGGACTGGACAAAAATAAACCATTCAAAATCAATAAGGTTCATAGAAAGGATCCTTTTTAGATTTTGAAACGTGATTTTTTTTCTTTGTAGTGTGATATTGTATTGTCCCATTGCTAAGATATAACTTCATATTTAAATTTCATTCATTTTTTAAATGTTGTTCAATTCAAAGTGGGATAGTTTCTATCTTAAAACGCGTTGTTATCCACTCAACAATTGAAACTGTAAGATTTAATGATATTAAATGAGTATTTATTAATAGGGATACCGTAACATATGCGTTACATAGTAGATACGTGAGAACGTTGATGAAGAAGAAAATATAATTATGGTTTTAAAATGATTCGTTGCTACATTTTTTCTTTACATCTCGTGAAATAAACAATAATACAAAAACAGAAATATTTGAAATAAGTGCATCGTCGACATTTTTGTAGGCCTTATTGAATTCTGATTTTGTGGTCAATCTTACCAAAATGGGGTGATTTTAAATTATCCACTCCAATTTCTTGATCACGTCATAAGGGGCTACAAATTCAAGGTTTACCAACTTAAAATCAGGAGAGAATGCATTCAAGACGCCGCACCATTCTCTGGGTAATGATTGTCTTTTAGCTCCACACAGGAGGCCCTGAGGAAAATATTTCCCCTCAGGGCCTATTTTATCTTTGAGGATGCTATTGGGAGGGTTTTATAAGGAAACGAATGAGAGGAAGGTGTGGGAAGGAAAAGGCGTGAGGGGAGGGTAGGAATCTGGGGGTCAGTGCGTGCAGGTGTGACGGACGAATCTATCCCACCCACTACAGTGCAAGGCGATGTTCCGGGAGAGTCCTGGTGGAGAGGTCTAAGGTCTCCCTAAACCAGTCACTTTCGATGCGGCCTGTCACGCAGTTATTGCAAAGACCCGGACAAACCTCACACCATGAACCCGCGCACCCCTTCTAAGTCACCAAACATGACGAAACACTTGAGGTGACCTAAGGCAGAGGTGTTCTAATAAATGGTACCCATGCCTGCTTCCCACATTTAATACTTTAATCCCATTGAACAAAAATTTGAAATTTTAGAATTAAGAAATAAGAGTTAGTAGTCAATTAAATATTATTAATTACCAAATATACCTTTTAAAGCTAAATTTCCTAAATTTGTTTTCAACTTAAGACCTATATTTATATAAAAACGGGTGTGCTTTAGACCACACGACTGAAGTAAAACTTCACTAACTTATATCTCCCTCTCAACTTCCGTTCGCCTCGCCCGATCACACTTTTCATAACGCTCTCGTCACGCATTCACCAGTTTACTCCCCAAGTCAAGCGTGCATTAAGGCCCAACCGTTCGCCTCGCCCGATCATACTTTTCGTAACGCTCTCGTCACGCATTCACCAGCTTACTCCCCAACTATTATTTCACCAGCTTACTCCCCAAAAAACTATTATATGGGCATTTTGCTTGCTCCTGATTCTGTTTTAATTTATAAATGTTCTCATTATTTCAATGCAGTAATTATTATACGTATAAAGTACTAAATTTTATTTTGTTTCATATAATTATTTTATTTATTTTCAATTTACTTCGTATTCTGATGAAGCAGCCTGTGGTTTTGATAGGTGTTGACAATTTTTATTAAGTAGTGGAGTAAAAAAAATATTTTCAATAATTTATAATAAAATGCTTATTCACCTGCACAACTATTAGAAACAAAGCGACATTGTTTTGATAGAGTTATTTTAAATTTCTAAATTTCTGCCTTCAAATTGTTTTGCATTGCATCATAAAAGGTAGGTAAGTAGGTACCTACTTGCCACTTTATCATGTAATGATAAACACAAACATAAGATAGTTTATTCTACATCCTCTCAGCGCCAACATACCTAAATAATTAAATATATGATCACACTTTTCTCTCTTCCTAGCGTACTTAAATTTTTACGAGTAAGTAATAAAAAGTTTATTTTATCATTAGCTGCTTACATTTGCATAATACTCCTTACCTTATTGCGTTGATTCACAACCTGGCCACGACCCGTCCCGTCCGAGTAACGCATCGCTCATACAAACTCGACTTTATTTCACTGAAGGGACCTTATGAATATTTATAAGAGTTTTTTCCTTCGAGCAGGTGTGATCTATGTGTCGGAGGTGCGTCTCGCCCGGGGCCTAATCCGCCATTCCAAACGTAGGCCAGTAACGAAGTTGATTGCGACGTGCAGTCGGAATGGGCAAAAAGGATTAAAACACACCTTGCATCGCGGGGAAGCTTCTTGAAGGAAGCTTTTTGAAAAGGGACTGGATGCATTAAGGTGAATTTTAAAAATATTTTTTTTTGAGTCGCAAAAGTTCACCCTTTGGAAATACATGTAAATTGAAATCAAGATCTTTCGAGAAATCTATGAAGTTGAAATATATGAAGTTGAAATCTATGAAGTTGAAATCTATGAAGTTGAAATCTGCGTGACAATGTGAAGCAACACAATTTTTTTTTGTGCTTGTACTTACAGTTTACAGGTTTACAGATGAAAAGTACATATAATACAAAAAAAGGTCCCTATTGTAAAACATGGTAGGTAGTAGGGTGTACAATAATCAGCAACTATGTGTAAATGTAGTTATGTTTTGTGAACGAGGAGAACCTGTTGCTGAGGTGTTCGGTTCATATTGTAAATTAAAAATGTATTTGTGTTTTTAATTTTATCATATGTAAATGCTCTAATTGGACGTGTACAGATAAATAAATAAATAAATATTTTGAAAAGTGTTATTCTGTCGTCACAAGTGGAAGCATAATATCGTCTTTGAAGCTCTTGTGGTAGACACTGTGTTTGGTATTAAATACAATAGGTTAGTGGCTGTGGCTTGTTGTTTAAAAAACGTTAATAAATGACACAATGTTAATAAATTATTAAATAACAATTAATTTAAATAGACACACAAAGTAGGTTGCCATAATATTATAATATAGACGCAATGTAGGACGATGTATTGAAAAGAGTTAAAACACGTTGTACTTCTTGCACAACGTAGAAAAAGAGTTGAACATCATCATATTATATATGTAGGCACGGTGGTAAGTATATTATACTTACAGAGTGAAAGTGAAGGAAGTGTCCACAAATAAAGCTTTTTATATGTTTTTTTAAATTAAATAAAATGGGTGATGTTTGTTAGTTACAATGTTTTTGGTAAATTGTTTTTTGATCCAGGATATTTATTGTAAATGATTATGTATTTTTCTGTGTTTAAATTATTAATTTTTTTTAATTTAATGTACTAACGCATTTTTTACAATAAATATACAAATTATTTTTACACGAAATAAAAAAAAATGATACTAGCTTTTCCTCACAGAGACAAACACCTTAAAGAGGCAAAGGTCTTGTCTTTGGCGAGGGAATTTAAGCCCAAATAATAAAATCATCAAGTAAATATCAGAAAAATCAGAAAGGCGCTAAATTTTTCAATAACAGAATGAGGAGAATTTTTTAATTATAGTAATTATGGGAAATTTTTTGAAATAAGCTGAAATTCATGAATGTAATCGATCTTTTTTAGATTTAAGGAAGGTGGTTAAAATATATTCAAAAATGAAATTTAATTTTGATATTTTAATATCATTCGGGTCCTGCTAATGTTAGCTGATCCCACGAGTATTTTTATTTTGATATTTAAAAACCCCTCAGAAAATGGACAATTTGTGAGGTGAATTTAATAATAATTTGAATGTAAAAACAAAAGATTTTCTTGAAATCGATCATAATCTGAAATAATCAGCTTCAGAAATCACCCAAAACGCATTTTGTAGCTACGTAATTTACATCCTAAGCTAGACACATCACACAAAATTCTTTCCGTTTTTTGTCAACATTTCGTTTCGAAGAAAAAGCGAACATGATTTGATTTCTGCACTGTCCCCTTCAATTCAGAGAAATCTCTACTCAATTAACAAGACACGACCCTGGGCGGTGGCCGACCATTCCAAGCGACGTTTCAACACCTGTTTGCTTCGCGGACGACACTTGGAATGTGAAACACTTAACACGATGTTCAAAAAATGCAGAATTCATAAATATAACACATCCACTCTCGGACGCGTCATTTTAATTAACAAGATAAGGGGAAAACGCTCCAAGGTTCGAAATACATAACCACTAAAAAATGCAACGCGCAAACACGGAATATTTTTAACGATTTTTTCGAACAAATTTGTAAGCGGAGCGTGAAATCGAGCTTTTGATGCGGTTTCGTAATAATTATGAACGTGATGCCATTCTAGAATTAATTCCAATGAATTTTTCTTCCGTGAATGCGCTTGGATTGTGCTTTTTTCATTTATTTAAATTTATTCTCGAGTCAGGATCCGACTGCAAAGCAGTTTCTTGGAATTCATCAATAAGTGCATTTTTAATCAATACGCATCAAGTGTCTTAATTAACTCATTTTATTTTATTTATTTAACTAGTGGAAAGAGCTTGTAAATGAATTCCGTGTGCAGCTTGTATACATTTTAGAGACCTAAGACCTTGGAGAAATATGGAGAGAGATCTAAAAAAATACCCAACCGAAGCTCCGTGTTGTTGACATTATTTTAGTTATGTTTATTTCTGTGTTCAGTGTTTTCTTCTTTTTCATGTTTCTTTCAAAACATTATTTTTAAAATACTAAAATAAATTTATATATATTTATTAAAGTATTTAAATACGTAGGTACATATACGGCTATATAATTTCATGAAAGAAATTAATTTAATCCGTTTTGGCAACCCTGGGGAACTGACACAAGACATGCCCAAGTCACGTTTAGTCTATTACTTTTAAAATGGCTTCAATTTTCGCAAAAGGACTCTCTCCTTGTATTCAAAATTAATTAGACATACAGTAGTAATTAAAAATAAAACGAATCTTAATTTAGAACAGACTTTAAATCGTTGTGTAGACGACTAATCTTAAACTGTAGTTTTAAAGAGAACACATTTTACCAAAACATGCTAAATACGTTCTACAACAACAACTGATTTTTTTTTCAGATAGTGCGTAATAATATGGCCGTATAAAATCTCTTTAGCCGTGTTTGCTGACCATACCAACCAAAATAGCTAAGTACTTCCCCATCTTCCTCTTCTCCATCGCTTTCCTCTCCCTTTCAGTTTTATAACATTCCCCGATTGAGGATGCCACGGTCGTTTGGGAGCAGTTGGAACTCTTGTGTGGTACTCAAACCAAAAAATAACACCTTGATCGGATAATGCATAAGGAAATGTTGTCATTGAATTATTTATTGTTGTTATTCGCCCATAGGGACTTTTACATAGATTATCAAAATATATTTAAGTTATCGCAGATTACACATACATAGAATTTATACCAAAAGTTATAAAAGTGAAAAATTTTAAGAATATACAAGTAGTTTTTGAAGAATATAGCTTAAAACCATGAAATATTTTAAACAATATACTATTTGACAATAACGTAGAACAAAATATAATAACATATCATATCGTTAAATATACTATACACACGTTACAATAATTTGTATGATTCCACAAAGTGTTGGTTTAAATTGCATTTTAGATTATAAAGGGAATCAGCGAAAATATCTACAATACCACCAAACTTGTTGCCTAAATCATGCATCCTATTGATATGTTAAGTGAGTGTGATTGATAATTGGTTGTGCATGTGTTGCAAAAGAATGTTATTAAATATTTTGTCTAGTATTCCTTGTCGGTATATGGAGTTTAATAGTAGCAACGATAGCAAGGTTGTCAATTAGGTTGTTCATGACTCTGTATAATAAAATTAGATCTGAAATTATGGTTCATACAGTGTTGTTTTATTTTATATCTTTCCGTTTCATAAAAAAATAAATAATTCTGACACATTAATTAGTTTATCGTTCACTACCACCAATATTTAGAATAAAACACAAAATTAAATAGAACTTAACAATTTTAACCTGTTTGTTGCAAGGAACCCGTAAGGCTCGAGGTCACTGATACATCAGAAATCACAGATAAATCAGTTAGATATAAATACCTGCATGACAGTATACATGACTCTTTACGATGAGCAATGATCTGATAGGGGTGAAATAATAGACACTCAAATTGATAGACCAGTTAATCAGCGAAAAGGGAACCAACCAAGTTGCGAAGAGCGCGGCAGGCGGCGTGACCATCTCCATTTCTGTGATTTGTCATTTCGTCGCCTTAGTTCGTATTTGTTCAACAGACCATTAAAAAATTTTACAGGAGGAGAAGGTTTTCTTTCATTATTTTAATAAAACATTATTTTGGTGTTTATGATAAAGCCATTAATACCGCTAAGCTATAATGCTTTATTTTTAGTTTTTTTATATGAATACCTCACAAGAGTCTCAGCTGCTCCCGCCCGGAGCCAGTGAGTCTATTGCATTCCCAGTTAAGATATGTTGTGAGGCTAAAGGTAGTGGGGAAAGGAAGTAGATGGGGAAGAGGAAGGTAGGGAAGAACCTGGCTATTCAGATCTGGTCACCAAACACGGTTAAAGCCATTTCAAGCAACGTTTCAATTCTGAATGGTGGTCTTACACCAGGGCGTTACTAAGAGTATCTTCGCTCTGAAACGTGTCTAAAATATACATACTACACATTTTAAATGAATTAATCCTGAAATAACACATATTAAATAAATAAATTTTATTTTTACAATAATATGTTCTTTTAACAATACCCTAAAAAAATTACTAAATCCCCAAATCGGGTAAACAAAAGTTCGGGCTTGTTTTCAAAATTGAATATTTTGTTACACTATTTAATTGGGTACAAATGTGTTATAATTTGCACAACTTACTCGTATTTAGCGTCGCCACGACAGGCTGTTTGTTTAAAATCAGATCCGGCGAACTTACTTTAGCGAACTTTACTTTTCTTCGCAGGGTCTGGTTATTTCAATGTGCGCTTTTCGGCGTTGAACATACGACTGAGGTCGTAGTCGCCAAAAATATGGTCACATGGTTTGCCTCCAGCTCGTCGAAATGATAACTATCTAGGTTTCATTTCATTTTAACATATCAATTAAAATGTCTTTGGGAGAAATTCATTAGCGATAGCTTTTTCCAGCTGTTGTTGATAGTATGTGGGCATGAATTGTATTGTGTATGTAAATCGAATAAGTACCTAAGGCTCTGTACTTACAGATGTATTAAACAATATCAAATCCATAAATTACATTTATACAAGATTATTTATCGAGAAGTAGGGAACGAACACGAAGCAATTCGCGCGTCGTTAGATCGGCGGCAATCGGAATCAGAATGAATCGTCTTTTCGTTCGTCACTGGGGTAAAAAAGTCCGTATCCATTATTTGGCATACAAATAGCCAGTAGGAGGTGATCGTGTCGAAAATGAGTTGCGTTGTTCGCTAGTCACAATAGACACACGATGATGATGAAATAATAACAAATTATTTGGAAGAATCGTTCTTGTTTTGTCTCTAATTTTTTGAGTACGAGAAGTCACAATAAATTTGCGCTTTTTAAATGAATAAATAATTATTCAAACCCGTGGGTGGGTTGTTCGTTAAATCGCCGTTCTGCACAAGTCCATCATCAATCGTCTTAAATAATTTAAAGGTCTTGCCTTGAGGCTTTTTGATTAATTATCAAGCCATTAAATATTACTTACTCTACAAAAATTGTTCACAGAGTAGTAAGGGAACTGAGGAAACATTACTTGGATGTTTAACATTACTTATCGGAAGTTGGAATTCATCAACCAAACTTCACTCCGTAAGCTGCCTTTAACAAATGCATTACCACTCTACAAAACACATTTATCAAGTTATAAGAAAAGAAATTTTAGCAAAAGCAATAATCACTTGTGATTTATTTATTTATTTATTTATTGTTTTGGAACATTTACAGAGTATTAACATAAAAAAAGTCATTAGATTAGCATTGTAAAAAGCGTAGATGTTAATAGTCCACATAAAAATGTTCACAGAATGCACAGTTTAATAGTTGTTTTTCGCTAAGTATACATAGAAACTAACAGAAATTAGAAATAGCAAAATATAAACAGAGGTATAAAAAGAGATAACAAAAATAGTGATGATAAAATAAAGAGATGACAAAGATAAAAAAAGATCGATATACAATGTAAAAAACAGAAAAACAAAAAAAGTAAAGTACAAATAGAGTGTATATAAGAGTCCCAACTGCTCCCAACCGCCTGGAGCCAGTGAGACTACGGCATCCCCAATAAGGGTATGTTGTGAGGCTGAAGGTAATTGGGAGGGGAAGGAGGTGGGGCTGAAGAAGGTGGGGATCTACCTAGCTCTTCAGATCTCCGTCGTAAACACGAAAACCATTTCAAGCAACGTTTCATTTCTGAATGGTGGTCTTGAAGAGTGTCTTTTTATTTGGAACGTATACCTTATATTATTTTAAATGATTAAATTGTGAAATAGCACATCCATTAATAAAATTCACTTGCGCATGCCGGGATTTGCACCTGCGACCTCCGGATCGCTGGTCGCGTTGCACAAAACTAAAGCTGGCTATGAATCGATTACCTAAATTCCTACTTCTGACAAAATATGCCTTTTACATAGCCAACTATTAAAGCACTGATGGAAATTTAACAGCACAGTACATTTTTACGCAGCATCGCGTTTATTGGTCAAATGATTGTACATATAGTTCCGTATCAGTGATCGATGAACCGGTGCATGCAATTTTTAGCCATATTATAAGTTGTCATAATGGTTTGTCTAGTTTGTAGTTAGAAGTAAGATTGTAGAGATATGTAAGTTTGTACAGCGCCCTTGAGGTGATTTTTCACAAAAAAGGTGCTATACAAGTCATCCAAATATTACTATTATTAAGAATGAGAAGTCATTTTTCATAAGACGCGGACGGTTCGATCACCTGACATCAATTGAATGATTTAGCATTTATATCCTCATTTTGCTGAAATTCTTTCATCGTCTTTTAAGTACGTAAAACTCCGTTATTCCGTTAATTATTTCTTATTTGACGAGTAACACGGCAGCCAGCAAAATAATTTATTAATCATAAACACTCGCGCAACGTGCCCGAGCTTGTATGGGTGAGAAACGTGTATCGGTATGGGTGAGAATGAGAATGAGGTGAGGTTTGTGTATGTGTGTGTGAGCGTGTGCGTGTGGTCAGTTAATGGCCTCTCGTAACGGCCATCAGATCTGGTGTGACGCTGGACCTGGATGCTGTGGTAGTGAATAAACCATCATAAATTAGCAAGGGCGGCTCGTGTTTTATTAGTAATATATTTTTTTTATTTATTTAAAGCAAAACCTTAAACATTAACTTCTCATGTTATTCAAACAAGGAAAAGACAACGGATTTTTACACTCTTAATTTTAATAAATATTTAATTAATATGAAATTCTCAGGGAAAATGTTTTTTGCACTCTATGTAAAATTATGTAATAATAATGAAATAATTATGAAATAACTCCTACGCCAAGCTCAAGAGAAATTCATTAAAATATGTATTTCACTATTTTGTTTTCCCGTTATTTTATGTTCAATGCTGTAACAATGTCATAAATTAAACAATTAAAAAATATTTAAAAAAAAATTAAACAATATAATTTCGGCTGTCATGTGACGTAAGAAGGCACGTAATATTCTGAAATTCAAGTAAAACTCACGTGTTTTCAGTACACATACTGAATTTATGCCGCCGTTCTTACAATAATTGTTGGCGTGAAATGGTCAGCATCCTTGCCTTCCATGGGTTCGATTCTCAACAGTAGCAATTTTTTTTATTGTTTTCATTTCAATTTATTTCATTTTATATTACAATATTTAAATTCACGGGTCGGCGCTAGCATTTTACAAAACAGATAAATGAAAATTAAAAAAAAACTTGAATCAATCAAATTCGAAGAACATTACATGATGAACACTTTATCAATATTTTTCTATGTTAAATCAAAAAAAATAAGATAATATTCCCTTTTCAGTATTGGAAGATCATAATATGACGAACAACTGCATAGAAAGAGTTGAGACATCCCGGTTGACCAAGACAGGCGTCGAATTAAAGTAGTGTCGCATATTCATAAAGTGAATAATAATAATTATCATTGCAACCTTGTACAAAAATAAACATAATTGTTTTAGTTATCGTTTTTATTTCAGAAGTGACGAATATTTTCATTCTACGCCCTTGCGATGAATCTTCCCATTGCGACCGGCTTAAAATTTTATTTCATTATAACCAAACTGATTTACAACAAATAAAAATAAACAAAGCCACTGAGCAGTATGGAAGGATGTATAGATCTTTCTTTGTCACGAATTAAATCCTCTCTGTTACAGCTTCTCATTGTAATATTAATACTTACGACGTTTTTAAACATATGTGTGTGTATATTCGTTAATTTATTGTAAAACTCATAAAAAAAACTTAGTAATTTGTATTTAAATGACCGAATTTCAAGAGACCCCACATAAATTTTATAGCCGTCTTTTGATATATATGAATTTTTATATTCCTGTGAATGAATCTTATTTTTTAATACATTAAGAATATTTTCAGTGCCATTCTATAGGGTAAGTAGGTAGGTAATACTAAATAGAAAATGTTGTGAGATGATAAAATGACAGTTAAAATAATATTTCAACAAAAAAATCCGTTACAGGTAGATACTTCATCACTTCGTCGCCTCAGTTCTTATTTGTTCAACAGACCATTTTAGTTTTTGTTCAATCTTCATTTTAAATTTTCTAATGGTCTGTTGGACAAATACGAACTAAGGCGACGACTTGTCTAAATTCTTCCCACAAACCAGATCCATTTTTGAAAATGACACTTACATTTATTACAAATCCGAGTTCATTGAACCAGACTTGCAATCTCAAACGTAAAATTGAAATTATAATTTTTTATTACAAGTTTGTATCTACCTAATGCAATGATTTCGCAGTCATGTACAGAAGAGAAAAAAATAAGAAAAGAAAGTACAGAAGAAAAAAAAGGAAAAGAACAATAGGAACAAAAACCACAAAAGGAAGAAAAAGAATAAAAAGTACAATAATATGAAAAAGAAATAGAAGAAAAGAAAACGAAGAAAATATAACGAAAAGAACAAAAAGCACAAAAGACACAAAAAGGACAAAAAGAAGAAAAATAATAAAAAGAAGAAAAAGGAGAAATAGCAGAAAAAGAAGATAAATAGTAAAAATATGAAAAAAAGGAATAAAAAAAGAAGAAAGAGAAAAAAATTGAAACGATAGAAAAATAAGAAAAAACAAGGAAAAGAATAAAGAAAAGAAAAAAAGAGCGAAAAAGAAGAAACCGAACATAAAATAAGAAAAATTGAAAAAAGAGAGCGAAAAAGAAAAGGAAGAAAAATAATATAAAAAAGAAGAAAAGTAAAAAATAAGGAAAGATGAAAAATAATTAATATTTGCGCACAGATAAATCAAATTTTAAAAATTACCAGGAGAGTACGAAAAAAATTTTTATTTTTCGATCTGTAACAACGAGAGTGAGACATTAATAATTTGGGTAGTGTTCCCGGTGTTTAGTCTAGTGCTAGCGGTTAGGCTCCAGGCAGTATATGAGTGTATTGGAGGTGATGGTGATAAGAAACGGGTCCCGCATTCCCCCGTCTCCAGGTGTTGTTCGCTGTCCCGGTTCTGGGTTCTGGGCCAACTACCTTTATTTTTATAGCTGTCATACCTTAAATTAACTTCGCTCGGGGCAAGCCACAGCTCGTCGTGACATGAAGGAACGAAGCCATAGCCATCAAAATTAGTTGGTAATTTCTAGAATCAAAGTTTTTGTCTGAGTGTAGAATATCGATTAGTTAAATTCTATGTGATTTCTGAATAACTTAAAAATACCTTGTAGATTTCGAATTACTAACAATTACCTTATTAATATTTTGTGCCTACCATCAACATCATCGTAATAAAACCAACGATCGTTTCGTTTGATACTGTCTTGTTTCGTTGTTGTTGTTAACATTTTTGTCGATTACTTACAACAAAGTAAAAAGGGTAAAGTTCTTGTTCCCTCAGTAGAAACCGAAAATATTTTTATATGAATTAGTGCAGAAGGTGATATGATATTAAAAATGAATAAATACTTTCAATTTTAAATTTCAGAATAAAATGGTGCCACTAAATAAGTTTGCTGTGTTTGAAGAACTAATATTACATTAGGTCCTTACATATGTATGAAATTAACGTTTTGTATGGGAGGAACATAAAGTCGATTTTTTTTAAATATAATATATTTATTTAATCAAAGTATGTACCATTGCTATCTATGCACTTTAGCCATCTCATAGGTAGTTCATCGATCCCTTTACTAAAAAAACCATTCGGACGGGAATCAATAAAATCTTTGAAGGCGGTTTGGACTGCCCCATTGGAGTTGAATTTTTTCCCTTGCAAAAAGTTATCCAATTTTCGAAAAAAATGGTAATCTGTTGGGGCAAGGTCCGGAGAGTACGGTGGATGTCTTAGACATTCCAATTGAAGCTCCTCTAATTTGGTAGCCGTCTGTTGTGCAGTGTGTGGTCTAGGGTTCTAACGTGCGTTTGTTGATTTGCTTCACTCAATTCGTGAGGTACCCACCTTTCAAGCTTTTTCACCTTCCCAATTTGCTTCAAGTGGATTAAAACAGTTTTATCACTAACACCGCAGCCTGCAGCTAACTCGGACGTGGTTTGCGATGGATCCGCTTCCACAATAGCCTTCAATTCTTCATTATCAACTATGGTCTCCGGTCGTCCACGGGGCTTGTTCGGCGGGTCGAAATCTCCAGAACGAAAACGTTGGAACCAAAAACGCACTGTGTTTTCTTTTGCGGCACCGTCGCCGTACACATCATTAATCTTTCGAGCCGTTTCTGCAGCACTGGTGCCACGGTGGAACTCGTACTCGTAAATAACGCGATATTTTTAATAAGTTTTCCATTTTGTAAACTAAGTGACGCAAAGAAAAAAAAACAATTAAGGAAAAAACAAATGAATTCTAATTTTCGAAACACAAATACATGGGTAAATAGCTGTATAAATTTGAATTTGGAATTCCTAACCAAAGAGAAGACATTTGAGATCAAAGTTGCCAGTACGGCAAAACGCTAATTTCATATGTAAGAACCTAATATTACTTAAAAGTTCATTATGATTAGTTATACTAAACTTATTTACAAACGAACTTTATGGATATCTATTATCATCATATATTTAAAAATATATATTTATAAATCGTCGGTTTACAGTTAGAAGTCATTAAGTGATATTTTTATCAAAACTGAGTTAGAAGTCACAATCTATCTATTTTATCCTGTTTTATGCAGTGTATAGGTACATCCAATAACACCTTGGTTTTAGCTCATTTTAGTAATTTATTGTTAAAAACAATTATTTTAATGACTTTTGAAAGTGGGATAATGTGTAGAAAGCACATAAAATACTCACTTAATTATACTAAAAAGTACTCCTAAAAATGGCTAAAACATTTTGGTGGCTTCTTGCAAGATAAAGGGATGGTCCGACGCTCTGTGGGGAACCCGCTTGCACAGCGCAGGTGTAAACTGTGCGACCTAAAGTTCGGAATTCAATACTTCGTTTGTGTGAAAGCACTATGAAACCATACATTATTTTACTTCAATTACAAGCCGGAGATTAAAAAATATTATCATTCGTTAGTACATGATGTTTTCAAAAAGTCATTATGCCCAGTTTTTAATGTTTTTTTAATGAATAAAACAACAACAACAACCACAACAAAATCCCAGATAAAACTAGTTGTTAGATGACAAGTGCTTTTAAAAAAATGACATTATTATTGTTTTAGCTAGGATATTAAATCTGATTAAAGAAATCTACAACTTTAAAGCGATCATCTGAGAATCTACATTTTTTTATTACTGGCAGCAAACAGATAATTTGTTCTAAATGTTTAAATTATGCACAGTTAGTTACTTATTACAATGACTTATTCAACATATCCAGAAATATTTTTTTGTCTTTCATCTCAAAAGTCGTCTCAAATACATATATTCCTACGTATAATATTTACATTGTTACGGAAAGAACCATTTGTCAAAATCATTGTCAATTTATTATCATCAAATAATATTAAATATTATTTGATAAATTCTGTTTGACATTACCACGAGCCCACAAACAAATAATGCTCCTCGCGAGTGCATTCCCGACTTATTATTGTGCTTTTTTATAAATATCATTTGCATCTCTTGTGTGACCCTCTCGTTCTGGTCCATTACGCCTCCTTATCGCTATCCCGCTCGATGAAGAGCATCAACTCAATTTTGACGTTCCCCTGATTGGCACCGCGTGATTATTTAGCACGATTTTTTTACAAAAAGTATGTTCTTTTTGTTTTCAAATTTGGTTTCTTGTTGAACCTTTGCGGGTTCACGTGGTATTATCAATAGAGCAGGAAGATGTAAATGTATAATACGTAAGAGAGACAGAAAATGTAAAGCATAGGTAATCCCTCTTAATTTCGGCATCCTTTATCTATCTACTATACGATCCTTGGCCAGAATCCGGAGGTCACTGGTTCGATCTCGGCGTGCGCAAATATTTGGTTTTAATTAATAGTAAATTTGAGGTTTTAAACTTTCCAGAGTGGTAGTTAATTTCGGAATCGCCCTGATGAAATGACACTATTCAGATTTAAAATATTGCTTTTAAAGGCATGTTTACTGTTTGCTAACCGTGTTTGGTGACCAAATCTGAACAGCTGTGTACCTCGACGTAGTTAGGAATATTTTGTTTTAATTTTATTTATAAATTGAGGAATTGGAAGTGAACATTGATTTTAAAAAAATGGAACGGAATTCTTTAACCATCCATGGGGGCCCACTTTTTCTCACGTGCAGAAGTCCGATTATTATTATTATTTTTAGAATCTATATTTAAGAGTGGCGGGTACTCTGGGTATCGCCTCGGTGAAAGATCACCATTTATAATCGAAACGTTACGTTGCTTGAAATGACTCTAGCTGAAATTAATAATCATATCTGAATAGCCAGATTACCGCTCTTCCTCTTCCTCTTATTTTTCTCTCCCCTCCTAACCTCTTTCATAACATATCCAAGATTGGAAAAGCACACGAGCTTTGGGCAATTGGAAATTTGTGTTCAGTATTCCAATAAAAAAAAATTACACCGGGCAATTTCACAAAAGGTTTCACAGTTTCACAAAAATTTTACAAAAGCACTGATTACGTCACTAAATCTGATACACGTATCTATACCTATATATATATATTTATATATATAAATGTTTCCCTGTTTTCCTTGGTCACGCCATAACCACAGAATGACTTTACCTATTTCATTCATCTTTTTTAACGTTTTCTAATACTTTGTAGAAGGTTATTATGGAAAGAAAAATTAAGTAAATTGCGCCGAAAATTTGATAATTTCAGCATGAATGTGAATTGGCTTTGTTTTTTTAGTATCAAAAGAATTGTCTATGGATTTTTTAAATCATACATATTTTAAATGGAACGCGGGAGGGGGGTTGGTGGGATGAGGGAGCGGGAGAGGGGAGAGGGTAGGCGGGGAAGGTGGAAGGGGAAGGCGGGAGGGGGAAGGGATGCGGGAGGGGAACGGTGACGCACGGGAAAGGACATGCAGGGAGAAACACTTTATTTCTTTGAATATGGCATTGCAACGCATGCCGGGAACCAGCTAGTATTATCATATAATTCCCTCAAAACAAACAATTCCTCTGTTTCATTCAAAAATTTCAATTTCAAAATAAATATTTCTTTGAAATATTAAAATCAAAACATATTACGATATTCAAATAACATCACATATTATTAGTATCTGTATGAGAATGTAATCATTATTCCTTGCGTTGGTAACGTATGTACTTCCTTTAGAAGAAATTCAGCATAATTACAAGAGACGGGTCCATACGAGCATTCTTCCAGAAGAATTATAGATGTAGACTTTTGTTATAGATTAAGGCTCCATAATTTCATTACCTTCTTTCTTTATTCATCCTCCGTCTTCCTTGATTTGCATAAGTATTTCATTATAAGTTCTCAAGATCGGGCAGGGCTGCCACTAATAAAAAACTAATTTACAAAAAAAAACACATAAATTTGTTTAAGACCACTTTTATTTTAAAACACTCTACCGGTTTCAGAAGCACCCTTCCTTCGTCAGGAGAATATTATAACTAAACTATGATACAGAATGTTAGGTGTTTGAGTGGGAGGTGAGCAAAGGGGTGGGGGTAATTGCGGGATTTCCGGAAAGAACAGAGCGGTTAATTGGAAAAAATATTTAGAATGGGACTTAAAGATAAATTAATTTGGTTATTCAAAATACTAGCATTATTATTTAGGGATTTTCTGATTTCTAGTGCTTCTAAACTATCTAATTTTTTGCTTTTATTATTACGGTGAAGAATTTTAACCCCTGTGTCCTTATTAAAAGTGTGATCTGTAGAAATTAGGTGATTAGCAAACTCTGAAAAATTAATATTATTTAAGCATCTTAAATGTTCTGTGATTCTAATGTTTACATTTCTAGTTGTTTTACCTATGTAGAACGAAGGACAATCATTGCAACATAGTTGGTAAATGCCTGGGTGGCTTAATTTTAGAAATCAGAAAATCCCTAAATAATAATGCTAGTATTTTGAATAACCAAATTAATTTATCTTTCAGTCGCATTCTAAATATTTTTTCCAATTAACCGCTCTGTTCTTTCCGGAAATCCCGCAATTACCCCCAGCCCTTTGCTCACCTCCCACTCAGACACCTAACATTCTGTATCATAGTTTAGTTATAATATTCTCCTGACGAAGGAAGGGTCTTCTGAAACCGGTAGAGTGTTTTAAAATAAAAGTGGTCTTAAACAAATTTGTGTTTTTTATTGTAAATTATGGCGAGCCACAAAGTTAGTGCTTTTTACAAATATGTAAAAAACTAATTGTTTTAAACAATTAATTCTTTGCACATAATCTTTAATCCGCTTTCACACATCGCCATCGTCTCATATATACCCCTGTTATTCTGACTTCTCTTACATGGCCCGGTGCAAGAACTAATTTGAAGATATTACTCCTACTGCTGCATTGAACCTTATGAAAGCTACTATGCACAAAATTAAATGAAGATTGAAATCATTCCTACAGAAGTAGAAAGCCATTCTGCGATTTCACCGATTAAAGAATCAGTAACATTCCTTTGTAGTTAGATTTTGTTGATCTGTAAGAGAATTTGTGAAACAATATTTTAAAAATATAGGAAGCTTCGCATGTGAATTAAGTTAAACGGCGCTACATGCAATTTGGGAGACGAGTATGGGTACCGTCATCCCGGGAACCATTGTCTGCCGTCTGCGTTCCGTCTACCCACCAACTGCATGGAAGGTCGGATTGGGAGAGGCCAGTTGAAGGAGTCCTTTTGATCTCTCTGGCAGGACTCTCCTCAGGACTCCAGCAGGAACAACGCCTTGCCCCGCAATGAGAGGGATAGATTCATAAGAGGGCATGCATTAATTACGTGAGCTCAAAGGGGGGGGGGGGGGGAGTCCAGCAAAATCTTACGTTACTTGAAAAGAATAAACGATGTGGCCCAAATTTATCTCACCAAGGGGGGGGGGAAGGGTCTATTTTGGAAGAAAAATTGCTCACGTAATTAATGCATGCCCCCTAAGCCCGTCACTTCTGGACACACTGACCCCAGATTTCTACCCACCCCTCATCCTTTTTTCCATCCCATAACTTCCTTCCCTTACTTTCCTAAAAAGACCCCTCTACACAGCATTCCCAAATATGACGTAGGCCCTGGGGGGGGGGGGGAATTATTTATCTCAGGACCTCCTGTGTGGAGCTAATATAAAAAAATATGTAGTTTAAATACAAGTTTCTTCCAATTTTGTCAATCTTCCACATATCTCAGACTTCCCGTGCTTCCACATATTTTCTTCCACGCGGTCGGTCCACCTCTTCTTCAGTACGCCACTGGGATTTTTCTACTAGGATACCAACTTGGTTATTAAATTTTAAATTCTGTCATCGGGCATTCTTTCAAATTAGTGGCCAATCGCTGCCTTCAGGACCTACAAAATCTTACAATGGTGCCATACTCTCTTTCTATGTATGACAAACATCTTATTTAGTAAAACAGGTTCATTTGTTCAATAATTTCGTTGACTTATTTACATGGTTCCGGTATGTTGATTTGAAGATAAGTAAATCCTCTCGACAGGCGAAGAAAATATTGACGATTTTTTAATTTTTCTGGATCAATTCAATTACCAATTCGATGTTATAATTTTATCGGAATGCTGGCTTAATAAAGATTACACCTCAAAAGTTATTCAAAATTACTCTGAACACCACACAAACATATATCTTAATAAGTCTAGCGGAATCGTTGTATACATCAGAGACGGACTTCAATCTCAAGTTGATGAAATTTTCTTATCACAAGCCAACTGCCTGAAAATTGTTTTGAATAATAATCTATGCATTTTTGCAATATACAGATCACCCTCCTTTCAAAATATTGATACTTTTCTGAATTCACTCCAATCAATTATCAACAGCTCAAAAAACATAGAACGACAAATAATTATAGGCGACCTCAACATCAATACAATTACTGAATACCACCGCCAATCCAACGATTACCTATGTCTACTAACTGAAAATGGGTTCATTCAGACAATTATCAGCCCTACTCGTGAGCAGGGCAAGAGTAAATCTTGTCTTGACCACATCAACGTCAAAAAAATTAACCATGTTGACTCATTTGTCATTCACTCTACATTCTCAGATCACTATACAACAGCACTCTGCCTTAAAAACAAACCTCCTAATCCTGCTAAAATTAAACATGTTGCAAGAATAAACTATAATAATTTAATTGAGGACTTGAGCTCAGAAAACTGGCAAAATGTTCTAGACCAATCTGATGCCGACTCATCGATGAATGAATTTATCACTAAATTACATTAATATATTTCTAAACATACAAGCAATAAACTTATACCGCATAAACAAATAAAACTTACGCCATGGATCTCCCCTGGCCTTATCAAATCGATTAACATTAGGAACCAACTTCATGAAAAGGCGAATAGGTGCCCTGAGAATATTATAGTACAAGCTCATTACAAAAAATATAGGAACTTTTGCAAAAAACTAATAAAATCGGCCAAAGAAAATTATTATAAAAAATTCATTTACGAAAATAACTGTACTCCAAAACGTTTATGGGAAGCATTTCGCAATATAACTAAAACAAAAATAAATAAATCTTCCGAAATTAAATCACTGAACATCAATAACGTGAACACCTCAGACCCAAAAATCATTGCGAATTTTGCCAATAATTATTTCACATCAGTGGGAGTCACACTTGCGAAAAAAATTCTCAACAATCTTATTACAACAGAATCCGATCTCGCTAAGTTAACAATCTCTAATTTTGGTCATAAATTAGTCAATATCCAAACAACTTCAAACGAAGTCATAAATATAATTGACGAACTCAAGTCATCAAATGCTTGTGGTCCTGATAACGTTTCATCAATTCTGCTAAAAAGTATTAAATCCTTCATAGCAACTCCAATCGCGTATATTTCCAATCTAAGCTTCAATTCAGGAAAATTTCCAAATCATTTAAAACACTCTATTGTTATTCTGCTTCACAAAAATGGAGATAAATCGCAGATACACAATTACCGGCCAATTTCTTTGCTCAATTCTATTTCGAAAATTATTGAGAAAATTGTAAAGAATCGTCTCAGTCACTACCTTGAAAAAAACAATATCCTTTCCAATAGACAGTATGGCTTCAGACCAGGATTGAGCACTGAAAATGCAATTACAAACCTGACGAAAATCATCTCCAACAATATCGATAGAGGAAGAAAATGCATTGCGCTCTTCTTGGATCTAGCCAAAGCGTTCGACACCATCTCACACAAAATTCTCTTGAAAAAACTACAGCGCATCGGCATTCAGGGTCAGCTACTTAAGTGGTTAGGTAGTTATATAGAAAATAGGAGCCAAAGAGTGAATATTAACGATACTCTAAGCGATCCGGCTGATATTAACTTTGGTGTACCTCAAGGAAGCACTCTAGGACCACTTTTATTCAATATCTATATAAATGAATTATGTAACAGTTCATTTGCCGATCATATTATCACCTTTGCCGATGACACAGTATTATTATTTGAAGGCAAAAATTGGAATGAAGTTCATAATAATTCAGAAATTGGTATCAACAAGGTAAAACAATGGCTAGATAATAATCTTCTCACTCTCAACACTGACAAAACTAAATTCATTCGCTTCAGTGCAACTCAAGCGGGACAACCAAGAGAAACTCAAAGAATTATTATACACCATTGCAATGACCCAAACACTTGCAATTGCAATACCTTAGAATATGTGGATAGCATAAAATATCTAGGAATTATCGTAGACAAGAATCTGAGATGGAATGAACATATCGATTCAATCTCCACAAAGGTCAGAAAACTCACGCATCTTTTCATGGCTATTAGAAATATTCTATGCGCAAAAGATCTAAAACTAATGTACTATGCCATGTGCAACTCATTACTTGAATATGCATCTTTAGGATGGGGAGGATGTACCAAATCAATACTGGACCCCTTAGCCAAAGCACAGAAATCACTTCTAAGGGTCATACTTAAAAAACCATTTAGATACCCCAGTAATGATTTATTATTTGACGACCTCCGTAGTCCAGTGGCTAAGACTCATGACTCACATTCCGGAGGTCGCGGGTTCGAACCCGGCATGCGCGAATAAATTTTATTTGATTAATTTGTGTTATTTCACAATTAATTCATTTAAAATAATACATAGTACATTTGCGGCATGTTCCAGAGTGGAAGATACTATCAGTATCGTCCTGGTGTAAGACCACCATTCAGAATTGAAACGTTGCTTGAAAATGGCTTTAGCCGTGTTTGGTGACCAGATCTGAATAGCCAGGTACTTCCCAACCTTCCCCTTCCCCACCTCCTTCCCCTCCCCACTACCTTCAGCCTCACAACATACCCCAATTGGGGATGCCATAGTCTCACTGGCTCCAGACGGGAGCAGTTGAGATTCTTGTGCGGTATTCACTGTAAAAAAAAAAAAAAAAAAATTCAAAGAGATAGGAGTTCTGGATGTGAGGCAACTATTTATAAGAAAAGTTATATTATACACACAAAAATATCGTCACCTCTTCCCCTCCGTAGAACATTATCACAACACCCGACATGCAGGGAGGAATCCAATAGTTCCAATTGCTACTGTGACATCCCTTGCTCAAAGACAATATTCTTACCTAGGTCCAAAAATGTTCAACCTTATACCCGGTTCTTGGAAATTGAAAAGTGCAAGCGTCCTGCGTAAATTAGTCAATGATTGGATTCTGAACTTAGGGAGAGTCGAAAGTGAACGTATGCTGTATAACTGGTAAACAAAATCACTTAACTTTCCTGATCACTAGACCAAAATTCCTTTCACATTTCATTGAGTTCAATGTTTCGACATCCTTTCTGATGTTTTTATACATGGGATTTATGGTTATGCGCCCCTGAAGCCTGTCTGCTCCGTGTAGGTGTAGGTATATCACCGCTGTAAAGCGTTGACATGCACGTCGCACGTCGCTAACTCTGAGTGAAACTTGGTACCTTACAACGGTAATGATTATTGATTTATAATAAATAAATAATACCTACATAACACAACATGTATGGCGTACGAAGTAATGCACCAATTTCACCAAAGTAGCACTAAATTTGGTACTATTTTATTATATTATATATTTTTTTTTTTTTTTTTATGCATAACTGTTATATTTTATGTAAAATATTATTTTTTTTTTTTTTTATTTGAAATATACATACATATAACAGATTTACATAAGGAAAATACATGGTTCTTAAAAATAATTACAAATAAAATAATTTCTTGTTAATGAATCTACCCAATTTAAAAGAGAAAAAATTTCTCGTGTTTAAATTGGGGAGTCGTGTCATTACAGAAAAAAGATAAAAAATAAGATATACTATATATTTTTAAATTAAGAAACAAATAAAACTTATGAATAAAAAACAAATATTAAATAAAGAAATATACTAACGTAGCAGTTGCTAAATTAGATATACATGTAGTATAGATATTTTAAAAGTAATAATATACAATAGAAGTAGTAAAAATAAAAATAATATTATTGCATTTCTCTTAATAGGTAGGTGTTGAGATGGTAAGTACATATAGTTGATTCTGACAATGGGATTAACTGATAATATTGCAGGAGTAGGTACATAATGTTATTTTACGACAATAATCGCTTACATTTCAGTTCAAAAGTTGATGAAATATTTTAAGAGGATATGTGCAATCAATAAGAAGACTACATTAATTTATAATTTATTTTTTGTTAATTAATGATGGAGTTAAGTGATTAATTTTGAAATAAAGTACATAAAATTATAATTAAGACTTGATCAATTTTTACTAATTAGTACATTGTAATCAAAAAATATACGTAGAAATTCTTTCTTTGAAATTAAAACTTATAATTAGTTTTTGGTTGATCAAGCAGTTGTTTTATTAGTAATTTAAAGACTTTATAATTTTCTTCGGATTTGATTTTATATGGTAGGGCATTAAAAAATTTTATGCCTTGATAAGTATAATGTTGTTGAAAAGCACTCGTATTAAATTTAGGGATTTCTAGATTACCACGTGATCTTGAACGGTTACTTATTTTTGTGATTGTTGTTGTAGAATTAAAATGATCTTTGTGTGTTTGTAACAGTGTGTTCTTTTTGAAAATTTTATTTAAACTGAGTACCCTAAAAGAATTAAATAGTTGTATTGTTGGAAATAAAGATGGTGTTCGTGTGATAACTTTTAGAATCAACCTCTGTACCCTTTCTACAGGTTGGAGGTTAGTTTTGAAAGTTCCCCCCCACCCGATTATACCATATTCTAGAATAGATTGGGCAAGAGAGAAATAAACAGTTTTAATCATACTAGATGATAGAATGTTTCTCAATCTAATGAATATGTAAATAAGTTTTCTTACTCTGGTTACCGTATTTTCGACTTGTTCGTTCCATTTTAAGTGTTTGTCTACAATGACACCCAGATACTTAATACTATTTTTGCATGTTATTTGTAGGCAATTGTCATCGTTGCATTCCCTTTTATTTTCACACTGTGATGAATGGATTTTAATAGTTATATTGTTCTCGACATTTTTTTCTTTCAAAGAGAATGGAATAAAATAAGTTTTCTCTGTATTTAGTGAGAGACAATTTAGGTCAAACCATGTTTTGAGTATGTTTATATTTGTATTTGCTTTAATCATCGATTCCTCCCATGATTTCCCTTTAGTGATAACTACTGTGTCGTCTGCATAAGATATGATATCTCCAACTATGGGAAGAGTGAACATTTGATTAACATATATAATAAAAAGGATTGGACCGATGACAGTTCCTTGCGGTATACCAAATGATGAGGTTTTGGGTTCACTTAGGGTATCATTTATTTTGACGGATTGAAATCTCTCTTTTAGATAACTTTGGAACCATGACAGTACTGTTCCGTCCAAACCAATTTGCATGAGTTTCTCATTGAGTTTGGAGTGTGATATGCTATCAAATGCCTTGCGTAGGTCGATGAATATACCAAGACACTTTTCTCCATTATCTAAATTTTGTATTATTGTTGAAGTTAATTTAGCAATTGCATCTTGAGTGCTGAGATTGTCTCTAAATCCAAACTGGTTTGAGCTCATTATCTTCTTTGATTTTATGTAGTTGTTAAGTTGTTTTTTAACAATTTTTTCATAGATTTTTGCTATGTTTGATGTGAGTGCTATGGGACGATAGTTGGAAATATTTTTTTCGTCTCCAGATTTAAAAACAGGGATGACAATAGTTTTCTTATAGTTGTTCGGGAATATACCTTTCTTCAAACTAACATTTATTATATGTGCAATTGGCTTGCTGATTATCTCACGTACGGCTTTCAATGTTTGTACAGTTATGTTGTCATAGCCAGGGCTTGCTGATCCCCTTAAACTTAATACGGCGTTTTCAACTTCTTTTTGAGTTACTGAAGCAAATGTGTGAAAACCTTCTTCAAAATTTGAGTTCTGCTCTGGTTGGGGAGTCTGTCTATTGTTTGGTGTAATATTACAAGCAAGATTAGAGCCTACATTTGCAAAATAATCGTTAAAAATATTACCACAAAGTTTTGGATTTTTTTCGGTGTTGATGTTGATTCCTTGATGAGTAATTTCATTTGATAATTTTTGTTTTGTGCTTTTGTTCGTTATTGTATTGATGATTTTCCAGAACTCTTTGCTGTCTTGACCAGCATTTTTTATTTTATCACGAAAATATTTTTCTTTTGTCAGTCTAATTAAAAGCGCAAGTTTGTTTCGGTATTTCTTGTAGAAAGTGGCGATTTTTTCATCATTTGGGAATTTTTTACACTGGTGGTAGTATTTTTCTTTATTTCTGATTGAAATCACTAGTCCATGAGTTATCCATGGCTTTATTAATCTGTGCTTAGATTTTGGTTTGTAAACAATTATTTGTGTGGACAGGTTTATGTGGTTTTGGAAAACTGTTTCGAAATTCTCAGCACAGGTATTTGGATTTTCCGATTCAAATATGGATGCCCAGGTTTCCGTTTTAAGGTTTGTTCTTAAAATTTCCATATTTAAATTTTTTTTTTTCATATTTTTTTTTGTCAGTTGTATTAGAGTTGGTACTTCTTTTATCAATGTTGGTAACAAATATACAGGTGTAGTGATCGGTTATGCTGGTTTTCCATAATATTGACATGTTTTTGTCATTGTTATTTGAGTTGCACCATATGTGATCAATGCAGGAAGGAATTTGTCCTCTGACATTCCGTGTTGGATTATTTATAAATGATTTATAGTTTAGCGATGTCATTACATTTATATAATCTTCCTTTAGATTACCGCTTACCTCTTTCAAAATGTTCAGATTAAAATCGCCTGTGACAACGTTACAAGTACCTTTTAGTTGAAGCAATAAATGTTCCAGTTCTATAATGAAACTGTTTGGATTTGATCCATGTGTGCGGTAGATAGCTATAATATTGTATATAACTTCATTTACTTTTAAGTTCAGTTTTAGACAGTTCGCTAGTTTCATGTTGATTTCAGTGATTGTGACGTTATTGTGTTTATTTAAAATGAAAACAGCAATACCACAGTTCTTATTAATATGCATTTTGGACGAATAATATGTATAGTTAGGGATGTCGTACAGTGCGGCAGCATTATTTATATTTAAGTGTGCTTCTGTTAAAACAATTATGTCCGGTAATATTTCGAGAAGGTTTAGTGTTATTACAAATTCATCCAGATTTTTTTGCAAACTTCTGATGTTTTGGTGCAGAACAATGAAAACATTTGGGACTTTTTTTAATAGTTTGTTACATTGTTTTGAATCGTCGCAAATATACTGTGAAACATCTGTTAATTTATCAATTTCCTCAGTTAGAAAATCGTCCATAACTTACTCATAATCAATTCGTTGTTGTGCTATAATAGACATTCTTTTTCGGTAAGTACATATTTCACTATTTGCACTATGTTGAGTATTATTTTTTGTTCCAAATAAATTGTTGTTTTTGTCGCAGTTGTAGCATTTGACACTGTCTTTATTTTTTTCGCATTCGCTAAATTTGTGGTTCTTTGCACAATGTACGCATCTGGGTTTGTTCATTTTATTTAGACATTTAAGGGATGTATGTCCAAATCCAAGGCAGTGGTAGCAATGCATCAGAGGGTCGCAATCCTGTATATGCGCTCGGACAAATCCAATGTTAATTCTTTGTTTTTCTAGTAGTATTTTTCGGATTGGTCCTGTTGTTTCAATTATTATGTTACGGAGTTGATCACTTTTTCTATTTTTTAATATTTTCATTACTTTAATGGATTCATTTGTTATATCGTTTAGTTCACTGTTTTGTAAAATAAGATCATTTAGAAAATTATCTTCGTTATATTCGCCTCCGACACCTTTAATAATCATACATGGTCTCTTCTTTTTTAATTCTGTTGCAGATATTCCATTTTTATTTTTATTTATTTCAACCTTCAGTTTTTCAGCATCTTCTTTATTCGAGCAAGTCATAATTATTTTATTGTTTGTTGCTTTTTTTATTCCACTTATTCCGATTCCTAGGTTAGGCGCTTTTATTGTTTTTGTGATAATACTCTTTATGTCTTCGGATGTTTCTTTGCCTTCAGCAGTGATTAAGATTGCAAATTTGGGTTCTTCGATTTGAACAGTTCTTTCTTTTAGAACCATTGCGTAGGATTTTTGTTCATAATTTTTTTCCAGCTTGATGATTACTTTTTTTTGTAGTTCAATAATTTGTTCTTGGAAATGGTTTTTTTCCCGTTTCCATGCTTCTTCTAGTAGTTGAATCGTTTGTTCCAGGTTATTTCTAATTTTTGTGTCCTTTACGGTTGAAATGTTTTTTAGTTCACTTTTAATGTTTTCTATTAATGTTAGTACATCCATTTTTTGTTAAACTTGAGTTTTCGTGCGAACGCACGTCACTCTGGGTCGAACTATGTGACAATACTCCACATAGTTATCCATATATTATATTCATAGTTTATATTCTATCTATATTTATGGTTATTGTTTTTATATTTTAGCAGGAGTAGTTCAAGACACAAGCGCGGTGTATATTCATACTGTCGTACTTATAATATAATACTGTATAAAACATGTTTTAAAATCAGTGAAAATAATTTGTAGCCACATCATTGCAGTTTCATCGCTCAAAAAAATCATATAGATTATTACGTTCGTTATTATATCTAATATTGTAAATTTTAAAATAGTTTCTCCTATAAGTGTACTTGTATTAAAAGTTCAAACTCCTAAACACATAACCTAACATAATTTGATTTCTTTATGTTGTAAATCTTTTGTAATTCCTCCAACTTGTTCTTTTAATTCCTCCATATTGTAAATCTGAATGTATTATACATATGTTACCAGGTTAATTCGGTAAATCCGATTATAATATTTACTACCAGATTACCTTTCTACTTTGTCACAAAAAAATGTATGTGTACTTATATTTATATATTTTATATACATTTTCTTTATTACACACCATAGTTTCAGAGAAAAATGAAATTTTCAGTTTTTTTTTTTTTGTTTTTGTTATGTAATTATGTACATTTCAGGTATAATATGAACTAACATGTCAATTTGTCTGTCCTGGAACGGGAAACTTTCCTAGTTGGACAGGCAAAGCTTCCTAATTGTAATTTGTACTTTCTTTTGTATTTCTATAATAAATAAATAAATAAATAAATAAATAAATAAATAAATAAATAAATAAAATAATTGAACGCTTGAACTAAACAATACAGCGATTCTATCAATGAATCCTAACACAATATTTTTACCAATACGATAAAAATTAAATAATCAATAAGATTTATGCATTTTTGTCATCCCTGCGGTTGAGGTTTACGCTGTGGGACACCGGTCGAAGGTTCAGAGCCGGATGCCATTCCATTGTGTTCGATTGTCGGTGATATATGAAACTAAAAATAAAATAAAAACATCGAATTTTTAGCCTGGCCGAGGTGTTGTTCGGCCGCGTGTTCTGTGTTCCGTGCCAGGCCTGCTCCGATGTGAAGGAAGATTGTTAACCATTCCAAAGAATCGTTTTGATTTGAATTGATTAATATTTATCTTTGATATTGGAGGTTATCCACCACTTACCCACCCTGGTATAAGTAACAGATGGTTACTCTTTCAAGGATCTCGCAAGGACTCTGATTTTTTTGAAAGAACGAAGCTGCATTTAGTTTAGAACAAATCTAGACCTCCAATGTCCCTGCATACGTTGTTAGTAAGCAGTATGCAAGTGCTTAAATGATAAACTTGATACAATGGCGTTAGTTAAACGTAGAAAGGCATGATGATAGAAAGCAAGACGAAGGACAGCAGCTAGAAGGGGAATTGTATCTTGCGTACGCTGCAAGCACCTGTATTAATCTTTGATATGTAAAAAAGCGGTATCTACCGACTGAACTTGTGAGTTTTAAGGGGAGTAGTGATGCATATTTCAAGATACTTTGGATACGTTGCTCGTCAAACTGAGGACTCCAACTTGGAGAAAAATAATTGAATGCAGAAAATTCAGACTAAATGGAAACAGTAAATAAAAACAGAAACAATACCTGACCACGTATCACTGGTGTTCGGTACGTCGCGTCGCGTCGGTGTCCCTGGCTCTCTCTGCCGAGAGGAGCGGAGAATCCTTGTCCACTGCGGATATTGGAGTGGTGGTCACGATCCTTAGCAATGAGGATCCCACTTAAGTAGAAGAAGTAGTGCATGGACTAATTTTATTGATACTCCTGGCAAAGCACTACTATTTATAGCACCTTTGTTCCCAAAGGCAAACGAAGATGATGGTATAACTAAGTGCACGCAAGTCTTTCTTGTAAAATACAACTACTAGCTGTATTCAAACCAATGCACTGTCACTACTCCCAGCGAGAGATCGTACGTGACGTCAACGTTTTAGAATCTTCTGTCTTCTTCGTTTTCAAACAAGACGTGATTGAAGGAAGAGGACGAACGTCGTAACGTCCAAACGCTTTCGCTGGGACTAGTTTAACACATCTTCATGCACAAGATCTATCGGTAAGTATATAATATCTATTGGTTTGGGCAAATGTAATTGCAAATTTTGTAATTAGCAACAACTATATTTCGAAATCTATTATTTAATCGCTGATGTAGTTAAACATAATGAATAATGACAAATCCAATCAATCGAATTTTTTATGTAGTTTTTTTTAAATTAAAAAACGCATTAGAAATAAATAAATTGTCATGAGACTTTTTTGGGTTATTATGGCGTGTTGACCTTTCTACGTTTTTAGCCACGTAAAAAAAAAACTTCCCGATATCCGATAGAGCTGAAACTCGGCAGACAGACAATAACAATACATCCTCTCATTTTTTGGTGGCAATCGCGCACACACACACTCGTATTTAGATTGATTTCTTAAGACTTGATGAAAATCAAGAAACCACAATGCTTTCTTTGATCGTAATACGTGAAGCCATGAATTGAATATATACATAGTTATATGGTTTCATAGGAAAACCACGGAAGATTGATTAATTGTAAGCTATGTTTCCGGGTTGCATCCTGCAGAGGGAATGTTGCCCTGATGATAGCCAACCCTCGATGGCTATCATCAGGACTTAAATGGCACCAGGAGAACAAACACCCGTTGCTCTATCCTACCGACTTTCTTTTGGGTATGCTCTGAATGAACCATGTACGTGTCAGAAGGGATCTACACCTTGCTACGCATTTCTTCAGATTGATTCGCGGATGGTTTGAAAACTCAGCTATCTCAGAGAACATTCATTTTTATGTTCCCGATGGTTATCTTCGCCATCGACAGCATAGACTGTTCTATCTTCCGGCCTGCAGGACTAACTTGCCAATAGTCATGCCGGTCGGGAGAGTAATCTTGCTGTTGAACAGAATTTATTCGGATATCGGCATATTTAGCGTCAGTGCTGCCTTTGAAAGGCAAGCTCTACCATTTATATGTATGTTTAATGTAATACTGTTACAAATATATTTAAAAAACGCAATAAAATTTATTTTTTTTTAATGTTTTTGAAAGAATAAATAAATTGAATTGAATTGAATTGAAACCACACTAATTGGAACTCAAAGACAGAGGAGGACTGACTCCCTAGAAGAATATTGGAACAGTTTGGGAAGGCCTTGCACCAGAAATGAATAGAGACAGGAGTCGGTGGAAACCATGAAAGAAGTTTATCAAGTTTAAAGCACTTTAACCTGGAATATGGTTCTGTGATGATGAAGACGAAGAAAATGGTGTACTACATAAAAATCTACATTTGATTTCAACATTTTTTGATGAACGTTTGGAACGGAAAAAACTTTGAAAAATGAAGTTTTTTTACGTAACAAAAGTTCATCAGTAGCTTTTTCCACTGTGCCACTGTCCCACTGAAGTGCTTCGGAATAATAATCTTGATTTGTCGTTACAGAGCAAAAGATTGATTTTAATGCTAATGACTCGGTTGGTATATCGCTCCCTTTCCGACTAATGCACCGGATATTGCGCAGGAAAGAGATGGTCGGATGAAAACGGAAAAGGCGAGGTCTTTCTTGTATCAGTTATTTGAGTACCCACCACCGCAAAGGCAAATAGTGTCACAACTTATTTAAAAAAACGTTGTTCCCGAACGATCCAGACTATTCCCGAATAATTCGAAATGTTGTGGAATGCTCTTATTTTTTTTAATTTTTTTTTTTATCAGGAATACCAACAGTTACAATTATAAATAATGTTTGATGAAATACGTACAGAAATTTAACCAATAATAGGTTTTCGCTGAAGTATGTTAATTATTTAGTGAGTAGGTATAGAGAAAAATCGAGAAAAATAGTTAAATTATGTTATGTGGATGGGATGGTGGAAGGGAGTGGAAAGGGATGGATCCTTTCTGTGTAAATAATGGTATGTACGTGTATGTGTGTGTAAATGTTATTTATTCATTTTAGTTTTGAAAACTTTAGGTACTGTGTTAAATAAGTCGAATTCACTGAATGAAATGTTTAAGGTATGTGAAGCGCGATGAATGAGTGTATTTTGTTTAGAGTTGGTGTTGCATTGAGGAATGTTTAATGCGTGGTTTTGTCTGGTTTGTCTGATGGGCACTCTTAGTTGAATTCTTTCTAGTAATCTATCGTAGAGGTAGCTATTTTTTGTAAGAATAGTACGTCTGCCAAATTTCTTCGACTTTCCAAGGACGATATCCTGAAGAACGCGGCTGACTCTTCGTGGCTCAGATGAGGACGATAGCTCCGAAAATCAAGGTATCGTAGAAATCGGTTTTGCACTTTCTCAATCCTATCTATGTGACATATATACTTGGGGTTCCAGATTTGAGAGGCGTACTCCAGAGAACTGCGTACATATGCAAAATAAAGCATTTTCATGGTGAATCTTGTTCACTCTTGAATACTCTCGAATGTTCTGGACTGTTCGAAAAATTTCTAGAGGGTGAAACTTCCAGCCCTCATATCTTCAAAAGCACGCCCTTCCAGTTAAAACGGGAACCTTCTTCATGGATGGGTGACAGTACATATAGCTTACTTGATCGTACCGGGACTTGTTTCTGAGTTTCAATTATTGTACACTTTCTTTTATAATACTTTTATAGCTGACCCGGCAACCTTTGTTCTGCCATATAAATGTGTGGGGGTTGGATCTATGACAGAAAGAGGAATGGAGCACTGCAGACGATGACCGCCGATAAAAACAAAAAATGCCAACTAAAGTAGGAAAATGAAATAAAGAAAATCAATATAAATTTCGAAGAGCAATGGAGTGAATGATATTTTTTATCAGTCCGTCTTAAGCCAACACAAATAAGCTCGATGGTTGGCGCACGCGAGAACATGATACCGAATGAAATACCAAAATGACGCCGCCCTTCTCGTGAATGTCTTGCGCAGGTACCTATCGATGAAAGTTCGATGAGGTAGACGTAGCGCTATCTGTCATTCAACAACATAAATAATTTCGTTCTGTCTGAAATACGAAAGACGGTTAAGTTTGTTCATACAAAAATACTAAAATCGCGATGAAAAAATGGGAGGGTGGGGGTACGAGGATTAAAATTTTTGGTAATAGGTATTTTTGATACCAAATAATTTTTTTTTTTTTTTAAATAGTTTTTTTTTAATAGGGGCATCCTAATCACCTAGCGGTTTGAAATATACTTTAAAACCTATTCTCATACCTACCAAATATACAGAAAGAATTTAATAAAAATCGGTCAAGCCGTTTCTGAGGAGTGCGACCACAAATACCGTGACACGAGATTTTTATATATAGATACCTAAAATTGATTATTTATTTGTTCGTCTTTATTCTTTGCCCAGAACAGCCTCAGTAAAATGCCAGATTTTAAAACAGGTACGAAGGTACTTCTTCACTGTTTAATTGAATTAATTATTAAGTAGGTATGTAAACATTATTAAATTTAGAATTTAGAGTTATGGCACCGGATTCCACATTCGAATGTCCCGCCATTATGTGCCACTCGCTTCACGTTCATTAAGCGCAATCTTCATCGATCAATTAATTTTAATTTTATATATTATTATCCGCTCGACCAAAGTGATTTATCAACGAGCTCTCTTGACCTCCGTTCCGATGGCCCGATGCTTGTTTTTTCCTGGGGAATGATAAATATATTCTAAATTGAAATTGTTTGGGTCGTTAATAATTAGTAACAATAAGAAGGCCTAGAGATGGTAATATTATTTGATATGGACTGATTTCAAGAAGTAAGGATACGTATATTTGAACAAAATTATATTCCTATGCAGGTGCAATTTGGGAGGCGGACATGGGTACCGCCGTCCCGGGAACCATCTATTGAATTACCAACACCTCTGCCATAGGCCTGCTTTATTGATCGGTCAGTGGTTGAATGGGCATCGCGTTTAGGTCGCACCCAGACGTTCCGTGTTCGATTCCTCGGCTGGCTAAGTCCTCCATCACGACTCAAGCAACATTTTCGGCTTACTGTAGTGGTAGAAGGAGATTTTCAAATATTGTCGGGTTATTCGTAACCCGGGAATGTTTGTCTATCTTTTTTAAAAAAAAAACCTCACCTCAAGTGGTTTGTTACGTTTCGTGACTTAGCAGGGGTGCCCGGGTACATGGGTGCTTGGATTTGCATCCGCGTCTGCCCACCAACTGCTTGGCAGGCCGGATCAGAGACGTTTTGACCTCTCCAGCCAGACTCTGGGGACATCGCCTTGCACAGCACATTCGGAGGGATAGATTCATACGTCCGTCGCTCCTGGACACAACTTTCCCTTCGCAGAACTTTCTTGCCTTCCTTTCCTAAAAAAAACCCTCGGTACAACATCCCAAAGATGACATAGGCTCTGAGGAGAATAATTTTCCTCCTGTGTGGAGTTAATGTAAAAAAGTTAGGTACTATGTACTATTTGTACTTGTATTTTGTTACAGAGATAAGGTCCAAATCATAGCAGACCAGATGGTTTGTACAAATTGGGGGGAAGGGGCTTTTCTGGGCAGGAGTATATACATTTAGTTTAAAAAGTTGTACAAATAAACTTCCAAGTGTCTTGCCCTCATAACATTGGATTTCGATGCGAAGCATCGGAATTCGATGGGGAGTCGTATTATGAAGTTACCCTACGGTGGTGTTATGTTTAGATTGAAATTAGGTATAAGAGGGATAGGTAATCTATTTTTATTTATTTATCGATGTTCGGAACCATAACGATAATGCACATAATAATATTAAGTATTTAAAGTTGGAGGATCAAAGTTAACCTCTTTCCTTAACGCGGAGATTCATACTTATGGGCGTATTGTTTGGGGTCGCTCCCCGACGCGATCAAACGGACAAACGGAGAAACGGGACTGCGGCGAACAGAACCACGGGTGGCTGGCATTCCGAGACAGGCACGAACCGAGGTTTGTTTAAATCCGTGATAAGATCTTGATTCGATATTCACGCCAACAGTTTTCATACATCGCCGTCGATAAAGAATAAGCTAGGTTCAAAAAATCCCCTTCATTATGACATCTGCGATTGGGAAAGAGACGTTGGAGCTACCCACGATGCAGAGGAATGATAATTTAAATAAATTCATTTCTTTAACGTAATTAGTGTCGCTTTAACATCGCTTGATACGACGGCAAAATAAAAATAAAACTATATCATTAGAAGAAGAAGATAACACCAATAATTTAAACGAAAGTATGAATGATTATGATTATAATAAATTTAAAAATAAAATAAACTATTCTATCATAAATAATTTAGCTAATTAGAATCAATTGGCATCTTATTTTTCTTATTCTATTACTTTTTAATGTATCTAGTACTTTTTTATTTTTATTTTAAATATTTATTTTTAATATTTAACTTTACATTAGTACATACAAATAGTTCTTTTCACTTTTATATGTACAAAATTTTTGTTTTTTTTTTTCACACTGAATGTTTAGTAGTCATTTATTAATTTTTATTTTTTCCCCTTTACACACGAGTTTTTAACTCTCGTAAAGGTAAATATGACTAGTTTATAATTTAAAATATACAATAGGGAACGTACCCATACTACGTGACCAACTTTGAGGACCCCCCCCCGAACAGGTCACGTAGTATGGGTACGTTCCCTATGTTAATTTAAGTACCTTTATGATTGTAATAAATAAATTTTTAAAAAAATACAAAAAAAAATTAAACAGAAAAAAATAAAAAGATAACGGTCGTAACTGGGACTCTAACCCAGAACCTCTCGTCTTACCGGGACCAACTTTGAGGACCCCCCCCCCCCCGAACAGGTCACGTAGTATGGGTACGTTCCCTATGTTAATTTAAGTACCTTTATGATTGTAATAAATAAATTTAAAAAAAAATACAAAAAAAAATTAAACAGAAAAAAATAAAAATTTAACGGTCGTAACTGGGACTCTAACCCAGAACCTCTCGTCTTACCGGGACGAGCACCATATCCAATCAGGCCACTGCCACCTCATATTTCAAATTTCAGAATTAACAATATTATCCTATTTTTTGTTATTTGTTTTTGGGGTGTTATGCCGTGTTGCGCTACCTCCTCCTTTAGCCAACGTTTCGGACAGCGTTACAGTGTCCAACAGTGTCCATCATCAGGGCAGATGTGTAAAAACATTTTTTTTCCATATTATTGACAACTACCTTTTTCATAGAAAACAATCGTTCGAAGAACTGGTTTTTAACCTAGATAGTGTCTCGGATGATTATATCCGATTTTATTTATATGTAACACCTATTGATCTCTTGTAAAAGTCTAAATGAATATTAAATTTATATTAGAACAAGTCAATTCTGAGGTTTGAAATCTGAGATTGACGAATATGAGGGTTTGAGAAGAAGTGGTAGTGGCCTAATTGGATAAGGTGTTCGTCCCGGTAAAACGAGAGGTTCTGGGTTCTAATCCCAGTTGCGACCGTTACCTTTTTATTTTTCTGTGTCTTTTTATTTTTCCTGTTTTTCTCTTTCACATTTTTTGGTTTAAATTTTTAGTGTTTTCTTCTTCTTTATTGATATATATTACAATGGTGGAAATAACCTTCAAAGGTTATAAGAATAGAGTTGTTCTAATACATATTAAAAATAAAACTATTTAAAGAAAAGATGTATACAGGGTGTTAAGGGACGTACTTGACTTACTTTAACCAGTGATTCCTGACATTATTTGAGTAAAAAATGTAAACGAAATTTTGGTCTCCGGTGACTTTTGTTGACACTTTTTTTTTTCAAAAATTTTTTCTTCAAAATCAACCAAAAAATAATTTATTCCGCATGTCGTCACTGGTCACTCAGCCGGGTGTCCGACGAACCCCTTACCCCGCCTCCAACTGTTCAACAACTACCATTTTTAGAAAAAAAAAAAAAAAACATCAAAAATGTCACCGGAGACCAAAATTTCATTTACATTTTTTACTCCAAATAATGTCAGGAATCACTGGTTAAAGTAAGTCAAGTACGTCCCTTAACACCCTGTATACAAGACATATCTGGTAAGATGGTACAATTTGCAAAAACATTTTTTTGGAAAAAACCAAACAAGTTATTACGAAAATTGAGAATCATACCAAGAGGGCAAAAAATGAATGATGGTCTTACACCAGGGCGACACTGAGAGTATTTTCCACTCTGCAAAGTTCCGCAAATATACTAGTATTATTTTTTAATTCATTAATTGTGAAATAACTCAAATTAATCAATTAAAATTTATTGTCGAACGCCGGGATTTGAACTCGCGACCTCTGGATTGCTAGTCGAAAGCCTTACCGCTCGACTACGGAGGCCATCAAATATTATTGAAATGCTAAATATTTACTAGAAGAAGTCGGAGACGCCCGAGGAAGACATGGCACGACCAAGTGAACCAGATACTTGAGTCGGGCCATGTGAAGAGTCGGAATAATAGAAGAGAATGTATGAGACGATGTATGAATGTGAACGAGGTAAGGAGTGTGTGCCAAGATCGAGTTGTTTGGCGGTCCGTCCTCTCTGCCAACCATGCGGGGAAACGGCGTGATGGTTAGTTAGTTAGTCTAAAGATTTACCTAGTGAATTTAGTATCATTGGATAGAACACTCCTAATTCGTACAAAAAATACATCCTAAAATCGCATAGATACAGCCTAGTTCAAAACTTCCTTAAAAAATACCATTAATTTCGACTAGTATTCAACCAAATCGTACGTTATAATTTACCCTTTTTGCACGATGCATTTATATTGCTGACTCTAAACAATAAATGAGGATGGCATCTCGATTAGGGTAAAGGTTAAGATCTGATTTGATTCACGAATCGTGCTTTAAAGATCATCTTGAATTAGTCAGTCGGTGAAAATTGATTAATTATTTGAGTGAACCTCGTAAAAAGGTACACACATAAATGTATAAATACGATTAAATAAAAACAAAAACCGTATAATAAATGGATTCCTTTTTATAATTACAAAAAATTGTGTGGATATTTATCGACTTAAAAAAACTATCGAAGTTATGAGTTTTTAGTTAATTTTAATTGAGCTGTTATTTTATAATCACTAAATCAAAAGGTGACAACGTGTGTATTTAGTTTTAAAAACTCACGTAAAAAGAGTATGTCCCTTTTTAAAACAAACAAGATATGGTTTTTGTTATTAGTTTTTGAAGTATTATTCCGTGTTGCGCTACCTCCTTCTTTAGCCAACGTTTCGGAGAGCGTTGCAGTGTCCATCATCAGGGCAGATGTGTGTTGATTATGTCAAATTATGTGGGTTCTGTACTTTGTCAGGGACATCACCAACTTCCACGACATCATATTATAGTTACTTGCCACTACTGTCTGCTACCAATCTCTTAATCTCCCATTCTCCAGTGTTTTCAAAATATAAACCACCAGAGAGTCCCTTTCTTAAGCTTCCTTATAAGCCGTAAAATCTTTTTGGAGGTACACTTTTGAAATTTAAGTTTTTTTTAAATTTCCTTGCTAATTTGACGTGATCAACAGATTTTGCAGTACGCAATTTTTTTCAATTTTGTACAATACCTACTACATAATTTCCTATTATAAGTTGGTCCTTAAGTTTAGGAAAGGAGTGTCAGTTAATTAAATAAATTAAAATAAAAATGCGCATAAAATAAATGTAAAGGGGGAAAAATATAATAACTAAGGAAAGATGAAAATTCTGAAACCCAAATAATAAAAACTTTTCTTTTTAATTTTCAAAGGTATCTTTATTTTAATTTAGCCCCACGCAGGAGACCCTGAAGAAGATAGTTTAAGAAAAGGAAGTTCTTGGAATGAAAGAATTCCATCCATGTCTCCCACTGCGGTGCAAGGTGAAGTTCCAAGAGAGCCTGTTAGAGAGGTCAACATCGACAGGTCAAGGTCTCCCTTAACCGACTCTCCCGATCCGGGAGTTGGTAGATAGACGCATCCTCTGCCAATACCCAGACATAACTCAACCAATTAACCCGGGCACCCCTGTTAAGTCACCAAACGTAGCAAACCACTCGAGGAGACCTATGGCAGAGATGTTATATTAGTTATTCAACGAATAAGAGTTGTTATTTTTGTACTGGTATATACATACATATGAATTTCATTCATTATTTTTAGTACGACCTCTACCAGTTCCGTTTTTTAACAGGTTTATTAATATCTTAACGTATCTATGTATAAATATTTATGTAGAGTTAGTTCGTTAAAGGGTATGCAAATGCTTTTTATCAAAGCACAAAAAAGCACGTTGTAGGTAGACGTATTGCTTCAAATTGAATTTATTCGCGAAACGTGCAGAAGGGATTTTTCATACTAGTGGAGCTATGAACCATGGAGATGTCTTTAAAGGTACCCTAAAAAATATGAAATAATAACAAATAGTATTCATTTTATATACGCGACGTTTTCCGTTCCAGTGCCGATAAATCTGCATTTTTGAAATATTATCCCCTTACTAATAAAAATGTTTTAAATTTAACACAATTGATAAACAACTATTTACTCTACATTGATGGTTGTGTAAAATTTAATTCACGTTCATAACTAAGACCCTACGAATGTATTAATTCAGTTTCCCAAAAAACAGTTTCTCAAAATTATTTTATTAAAAAGACAAATTAGTATCTTCTTCTTCTTTTTGTGCCCTGTCCGTTCAACGGACGTTGGCTAACATGTTGGCTATGCGGACTTTGTTTACTGCGGCCCGGAACAGCTCTGCAGTAGACTGGCCAAACCACTGTCTCAGGTTTTTCAGCCATGATGTTCTCTTTCTTCCAGGGCTCGTTATCCGGCAATCTTTGACTGCATTATGAGTTGCAAGATCTCATACTTCTCTGGATGTCTCATCACATGTCCAAGATATTGAAGTTTTCGGATTTTTATAGTTTCAATAACTTCTTTTTCTTCATTCATCCGAACCATAACATCTTCATTCGTTAACCTGTCCATCCAGCTTATTTTAAGTATTCTTCTGTAGATCCACATCTCGAATGCCTCAAGTCGCCTAATTATTTCTTCAGTAATCGTCTATGCTTCCATTCCATAAAATAATATCGAAAACACGTAGCATCTGCTACCTGTTTTCAATTGCTTAATCAATGCGGCATTTGATTTCAACCGAAGGATCCCATCTATCATTCACATTGCAGTAGTATTCAATACTCTGTACCTTATCTAGTTTTGTTCTAGCAATATAAAGATTTTCATTCAATGCGTTATTTTTGCATCTGAGAATCTACTTTGTTTTTATTTAGATTCAGTTCTAGCCCAAAATGGTCACAAGTCTTCAATACTTAATTTGGGAGGCGGGAATGGGTACCGCCGCCCCGGGAACCTTTATTGGATAACCAACACCTCTGCCATGGGTCACCCCAAGTGGTTCGCTACGTTTGGCGATTTAGCAGGGATGCCCGGGTTCATGGGGTGGGGTTTCTATAGGTCCTGGGGGCGGATGACCAGGACACACTGAACCCCAGATTCCTGCCCACCCCTTAAACTCTTTTGCTTCCCAGAACTCTCCTCTCCTCCCTTTCCTTAAAAAAACCCCTCCACACAGCATCCCCAAAGATGACATAGGCCCTGAGGGAAATTATTTTCCTCAGGGCCTCCTGTGTGGAGCTCATGTAAAAAAAAAAAAACTACTTGATTCAGCAGAAGTTGTAGATCCTCAATGTTACTTGTTAGAAGAACCGTATCATCTGCATAACGCTGGTTGTTCAAAATCTTCCGTTTTTTTAAAGCTTCTTTTTTTAAACGTAGTTTCCTTATCAAAGCTCATTTCTTCAGGAGTAAATGCATACCAAAGCAAAAAATTAAAAACAGATCACCTTTGAAGGGGGTGGTGGAGGGAGGGGGAAGAAGGTTTATTTTAAGAACGTTATCATTTTTTTTTACTTTTTTACTTGAAAAAGAGTTACAAATTTTTTTTTTTGTCATGCAGACCTCATCAGGTATACCTTTAAGGTCTACATCCACTAGAGCAACGATGCTCAACCTGCGGCCCGCCATGCTTTTTTGTGCGTCCCTAAACACTTTACCATCAGGAACTTGAATTAAAAAAAAACTATCATTCTAAATTTCGTATATCTTGAGATTCGTTTCGACTTTGACGCACAGATAGTGCGTCAAAGTCGAATAGCGCACCCGAAAAGAATTTTCATTAGTCCACATGATCTTAGATCTTAGATGTGTAAGAAACGTTGCTTAGATTTTCACGGCCAAAAGGTTTTTTGATATTTTTTTGGGGTGTTATGCCGTGTTGCGCTACCTCCCTCTTTAGCCAACGTTTCGGACAGCGTTACAGTGTCCATCATCAGGGCAGATGTGTAAGAGTGTTGCTATTTACACACGCTAGATTTATTCCCAAAAAACAAATATTTGCCACACAAGTATGCGCGCGAATAATTTATAAATAAAAGTGCCACTTCTAGAAACAACCGCATCAATTATAATACATAAAAACTGGTTAACGTCACTGGTTAGTCAGGTACCTACTAATTTATACAGCATTTCTTTCTGTCGTATAAAGTACTGTTTTGTTATAATTTAAATACGCATAATTAGGTGATTTTTCACAAAAACGGCGCTCTACAAATTATCCAATTATTATTATTATACTAGCTGATCCGGTGAACTTCGTACCGCCTCAGAATCAAAAACTGTTGTCAACTTATTAGCTGAATTGATCTAAATTGTTTCTCCCTGCGTATACCATACCTTGATCTAAATGGTTTCTCCCTGCGGATCCTTTCCCCTCTCGCGTTCCCTCTCCCTCTCCCCACTCCACTTCTCCCCTTCTCCCGTCCCGCTAACCCCTCTTCCTGAGTTCTTTTCCCCCCTCCCCCCTCCCCCGGTTCACAGTTCAATATTATACCCCTTACAATATTGCTGCAGTTCTTTCAAAATAGTAGAATTCGTTCCATACAAAATGTATGGGGAAAATAATTTTCTTCGGAGTGGAACACCCTTTACTTTTAGGGGTATGAAAAATAGATGTTGGTCGATTCTCAGACCTACCAGATAAGCACACAAAATTTCATCAAAATTGGTCCAGCCGTTTCGGAGGAGTATGGTAACAACACCGTGACACGAGAATTTTATATAAATAAAAAATGCAATCGAAAAATGTCAGACGAAAAGAAAGAGAGAGCTTCAAGACAAATGGGAAGAAAAATATTTGCGGCCCGCTTAACTTTACAAATACATGTATGTGGCCCGAAGTGAAAAAAGGTTAAGTATCGTTGCACTAGAGTGATAATGGTCGAAAAATGGAACACTTTTATTTTTCTGCGATTGATAGCGGTCCAAAATTGGACCACATTTTTCTACCAGTCGTAAAACATTTATTGTAATTATTAAAAACATTTCCATGACCAGCTATTTATTTTAAAACGGAGCTATTGAAATGCTTTATCTGTTATGACCATAGATGTCGCAAATCCGAACTTCGTAGACTATTTTAGAACGATGTTAAAAATATATTATTTAAATATTTTTTTCCCGCCGATTTTTTGATCAGCTCTTTACTGTTAAAATTAAATTCCTTTTCCATAGATATACACAAGTACACCACAGACAACACACAGAAATTGAAAATATTCTATGTTGACTCGAATAAGTACCTATCAAGGCAGTTTCTAAGTAAAAAACACGCAGGATTCGCGCGGTTATAAACATTAAGTTTTTTTTAAATGTATTTTTTATAAATCCTTCAATTATGAGATAAACGGTAAAATACAGGTTAATTCATTGGCTATAAAACATTTTAATAAGTTTTTATGTCTCCATGTTAAAATTAGAAGGCATAATTTTTTTTAATGTTGGCGAAAATTTAAAAAATGATCTTCTGGGAAATCTCTAGCAATCGAGGTAAATTTATTTATTTCGCGTAATCACTCCAGTGGTTATTTTTCCTAAAGATCTATGAAGAATTCGCACACGTAACCAACTTGATTTATAATGCGAAAAAAACATCAAAGTATGACAATTTTTATGAAATCTCTTCCTCTAGTGTTTTTTATTTGTTTTAGACAGCGAGATCGTTTATTTTGTGTTTTGATTACGACCGGAATAATATTATACAATTTTGGCCCTAAGTAGCACTGCGTCCTTGGTCTAAAATTAGTATTAACTGCGGATAGTAGGTATATGTTATATGGTCAACTATTATGTCCTTGTTTTAATGGAGCATATGCATATGCATTTTCAATTTATTTCAAGTACGTCAAACATCACTCATACATAGAGTTGGCTCCTATTTAATACAAAATACATTAAATAAAAGGTAATACAATTAAATTTTCTGATGTAAATTGTATTACCATATAACTGGGAGGTGTAAAAAGGAAGGTTGGATACTACCTATCTATTTATATCTTGTTAATAATCATCACCCCCTTTAGCGGAATTCCATTTTGATGCTGAATGATCAAGCTGGGGTAACACCGAGAGAATTCTCCATTATGAAATGAGGTATAAATTGCTACTCTAAATAAAATTAGATGTAAGTAGGATATAAGTCAAGGAGCTTTGAGTACAGAGCAATGAAGCTAATGGCGCCATCACAATGATCATGAACTTAAAAAATTTCCATCTTTCTCTATAATCTCTGCGTTAGAGGATCTATTATTTTTCCAGCATCCCTTTACCTACGTGTACAGTACATCCAAGTGCATCTCAGCAAAGCCACGGCACGCATTCATTCAATTTCCCAGGCCGCGTCAAACCAGACTCTCTGATAATATATCGGAAGTCGCCGCATCCGCAAGAGGAAATTGACATCTCGTCTGGTTCACTGTATATTTATTTGCTTCACCCTGTTCCCTCTACCCTGTTCCACCCAGTACACTGTGCAGATGGTGAAATTATGGGAAATATGGAAATATGAACATATGAAACACAGCCAGCAAACCATATATAAATCAAAAAAATAAATAAATTACACAATGAAATCTATCTGAAAATGTTTCTGAAAGGATGAACGCCATCATGATACGCCATCCCATGCGAAGCTTATGGCGCAACCTACGCCAATCCAAGGATACCATCATCACTGTGTGGCTGCATGGATGAAGCCTCCCTTGATGGTTAGACAGGTGACGACTTTTTAAACGTCTTAAACCAAAATAAAAACTACTAAACGAATATTATATACATTCTTAAACACCGATGACATTTTCAAAAAAATTGAAGGAAAACATAATTTCCACATGGCAGACTCAGATCATTGGGAAGAATCTAGTAAAACAAAAGGATATAAATTTTTCAGAATACAGCCAACGATTCCTTCAAAACCGTGGTTTTCCAGACTCTCTTTTAACAAATTCTCAACATTCTCCGTTTGCCGCATGTTGCCACAATGTTAAACTGACAAAAATTCATGTTATTCTGCGATGTGTGAATTTTGTCTTGGTGAAGAGGACCTCAATCACATTTTTTTCAGTTGCCCCATAAATAATTCACACAAAAATTTCATCCCTCACCTAATCAGTTTGGGCATATTGCCTCCCTACAACATTGCATACCTGTTATATTCTGTGGACAAACGCGTGTATAAAGTCTTAGCTAATTTCCTGAATATTAACAGCATCAATTTGTAACTGTAAGTTTAGTTTCATGTATTTATTTATTTTATTTTTTACGCACAATAAATTATGTCAGAATATTTTTTAATTTCCTGTTACTTCCACTTGTTATATGTAATTAAATTTATAACTTATCGAAAGAATTTAGTGTATTAATATTATTATTTGTAGGTATAGTTTTATTATATACATAATGTAGATAGGTTCTTGTTATTAAAACTAAATTTGTTAATATTAACCCAAAATTACACTCACAAAATTACACTTACAAAATTATACTCACAAAATCATTCCCTTGACACTGGCCAGAACACTCCTTTGGAGTGAAAAGCCATTAAAAATTTAAAAAAAGCATATTCCACTATCGCCTTGGTGAAAGGCCACCATTTAGAATGGAAACGTTTTTTGAAATGACATTAAACGTCTTTTGTGACATGGTCTGATTTGCCAGACCTCCTTCGTCCCTATCGTCTTTCCTTTCCTACTATCTTCAGCCTCACAACGTATCCCAATTGGGAATGCCAGCAGTTGGACCACTCTAGCAGTAATCATATATAAAAAGAAGAGTAAGAAATAAATTTATTTAAATGTTTTTTTATTATTTGGAAGTAAGTCGAAATGGTTTTCCAAGGATGAATCAATCCAACTTTCTTCACATTTCCCTTCACGTTCCTTCTCACGATAAAATTGTTAGAAAAATCGCTAATAATCTTATAACTATACGATTTTATTGAAGTAGGCAACAAATACAAAATAAAATAAAAATTTTTATGATAATATAAAAACTTCTAACCCTCAATGTTGATTATGGGAAAAATGCCAGCTGTCACGTGTGTACAGCTAGTAGGTGTGACGCGTTCACAACCTTGAACCGTTGAACGTTCAAACGTCAACAATAAACATCTTATAAGTAAATCGTCCTTCTTATAATATCAATAAACTGCAGACGTAAAAAATATTAAATTCAAAAGTATTCCGTAATGAATTTGGAAATACGAAACTTTATTTGAATACATATTAATTAGTCATTCATCGGACAGGCAATCACCCCCAAAACCAGGCAATTTACTGCCGTCCTTCATTGGGACTGTGTTTACTGTGAAGGAGCTTTTAGTATTCAGGTGAAATGGGATCGGAAGTGACAAAAGTTCATTTTGCAAGGATCGGGTGGTCATTTCACTCCAATAGCGGAAGTGAACTTCTGTATCCGTGAAACATGGGGTGTACGAAATAATGAATTAAAAAATCTAGGATTCTTCGAGAATTTTTCAATAATTATTTTTTTAAATTTATGACACCTTATAAGATCGCCTCTGTCTGTACAGTATTAAAATAGGGGAACTATGTCACCACCCGGTTTGGCAGCATTATGTGACGGGTTAACGCAGAGGCTGAAGGAAGGGATTTATTAATGCGGGTCTTGAAGAGGCCCCGATTACATGAAGAAGAAAAGAAACAGATACCGGTAGCTTGTTCTATATGGAAGAAGCAACCCGTTTTCATGAAGTCAAAACATCAACTGTGTTCCGCTCGTGTCCGTCGAGTTAACGCACGTGCACCGGGATCAATGCTAATAAAATATTTATAGAATAGGTTTAGCATGCCTTTTTTTACATTAGCCTTGATAAAATTAATTATCACGTCTAGCGTCTATGTCATCTTAGGGGATGGTGTGTGGAGGGAGAGGAAGTTCTGTGTGGGTGGGTATATTTTTTGTGTTACAATATATTAAACAAATACTGATATCAAAAAGGATGCAAAAGGAGAAAAAATTATATATTTATATTCAAGGGTCCTCCAAAAATGGCAGAGTCCTAGAGAACGAGTAATTAAGTCCTCGATTTTTTGCAATTTTGAAGGTGACCAGTATGTAAAAGAGAAATAAAAATAATTTGTAATTGTTATGTAGTTATAGTCTACGCATGTTCGTATATGAACACATGTTATTTACTTTTGAACAGGCATAACACATTAGTTCTTGTTCACTATATTTTATTATATTAAACGTATGTATATAACAAAAGACATTATTTTATTTTTGTAAAATTGGTAAGCATTACATGGAATCGTTTACGCATTTAATGTGATATATCTAATAACAATAGAAAACTATTAAATGTTTCCAAAATAATCAACGTTTAATGTTTATAAAATGATTTTAACACTGCTTCATTCCGTGTGATACTTAGCGAGAAATATAATCGCACAAAATAAATGAGAAAATGCAAAACGAAAGCTAATCGAACAATCTTTAATTATTTTATTCAAATTTGTTCATTAATAACAGTTATTTTGTCATCTGCGAACGGAGGCTCGTCCACAGTGGAGTCGGAGGTATAAATTCCGCACGAAGGAACACAGATACCAATTATGCTAATCCTCCATGTTAATTTCCCCTGAAGGGTTGGCTGGAACGGCCCCAGGAAGGAAATGTCCCACCAGCCACCCCTAACTAAACTAAGGGAGGAAAATCAAGAACAGAAATGTGAATAATTATTATTGTTGTGAATGTTTCAAATTTCAGCACCGCTGTAATGCTATTCTTAGTGAACTCGAACAATTAATTAAAAATATATACATATATAGATATTTAAAAATTATAAAATTGATATCACGGCTTCGCACGGTTTTCAAAACGTTTTAAATATGGAAGTTTTATTCTTTTTTTAAATTTTAACTACATGAAATCAAAAATATAGCAATTTTCAAAGGTTACAATAGATCATGTTGGAAATAATTTAACCCAGATATGTATACTTGCAATTCAATGAAATAAGAGTTTAGATAGTTTTTGCTGAAAAACAGGTTAGGAAGGAGAGGAAGTTCTTGGGAAGGAAAGGGGTATGAGGGGTGTGTGTCAGTGTCTCCAGGAATGACAGATGTATGAATCCATTACTCTCACTGCGGTGCAAGGCGGTGTTCCGAGACAGTACGGCTGGAGAAGTCAATGGCACTTCCTCAACCATTCTCTCCCAATCCGACCGCGTATTTATAATCCCTACCGCGTTTCAGTCGCTTTAAATTTTCAATATCAAAATTTAAATATTTAGAAATAAAATTATTAATTTCTAATATACACATCAGAAAGATTATTTTATCTAGATTTTAGAACAATTTTTGTTTTTGCAATGTGATAAAAAATAACCAATATAGAGGTATATTTAAAATGTAAATTGTCGTTACCGCGACTGAATCGGTATAGGTTTTGTAAATACGCAATCCGGCCTGCCGTGCAACCGGTGGGCGGACGCATCTACCGCCAAGACCCGACAAACTTCAAATCAAACCCCATGAACCCGGGCACCCTTGCTATGTCACCAAACGTAGCGAACCACTTGGGGTGGCCTATGGGTACCCATACCCGCCTCCCAAATTGAAAATAGCGATCTTCAAAGGCCACATAGATCATAATTTATTTATTTATTTAATTTCAACGGTATACATATACCATAAGAACTGATTACATGTCACAAAATGAAAAATAATAATACAGAAATAATAAAAAAGTTGTTTAACAGATGATTGTGGCATTTGAATTAGAAAAGACACCAGATAGACAATTACATACAAAAATCTATAGTACAAAATAATAGAATTAATATTGACTGAAAAGGTTTGATAGCATAGCCCTCTTGTACCTACCTTCCGTGCAGTTAAATAGATCTGCAACATCTGCATATCTACGAGTATTAGTAACATCATGTATCCTAGGTGAAAGGGAGTGTTTAGTATACTCAGTCTTATTATTGTTACATTTAAACAGGATTTTAGATCGAGTAGTTCTCGTGGGAATATGAAATTCAATGAGCTTAGTTAAATTAGGACTGTCTATGCTACCATTTACAATTTTGAACATAAATATCGGATATAATTCTTCGATCTGAGAGTTTTAATAAATTTAGTTCTTTCATCAAATGGGACTAAATAAACCTAGATAGTAGCTTATTCATACAAAACAGGTATTTGGTTATTTTTTAATAAGAATTAGTCAAAATCATATAAATTATCTTCTTCTGAAATGTTGATAACATATCGCCTGGGTAAGGTGTCACTATATGTTTCCATACACGGGTGACCTTGGTTCTATATTTTTTTTACATAAAACCGCCGTTACACCTATTTTTCAAATGTAGAGAAAAAAATTTACTGTGCTATCCCTTTGATGAATGATTCTAGGAAAGTTACTATTAATGGCATAAAAATCAGCACCTTCCTCCATTTATTGTAAAAATGGAGAGAATGTTCTCAAAATATCATGTTTCTTATTGTTCTGTTCGCTTTAAAGGTTGCAGTCTCTCTGTCTAAAAAATTACAGCTCCGCCAGAGCATGAAGTATTTTTCAGACGTGTTTATGTAATTTAACACTTTTCGTAATACCCTACGTGTTTAAGCGGGAAATGAGGAAATGTAAATATGTCAGAATGTTAAATATTTATGTGTTGTAACTTCGTTAATATTATTAACCCCTTTGTGAAAGTCGTAATAACTCTAATTAGCTGCTCAACTAGTATTTTTTAAATCATGAAAATGTGATTAATAATATCTTTAAAAATTATGTTTTGCTCACGATAAATACGTGATGAGTTAATTACTTAAGTTTGAATAAAACTATTATCCATATAAACTAATTTTGGAGTTCTGTATGAAATCTGAAAGTTTTGAAATTATTGTTCTTCGTTCGTGATCGAAGAGATGCAAACCAATAGCCTCCAATTACTTAGACCCTTTGAGGGTAAACATAAAATAATGTATTATTTTCATGTTCATTTATAGATGGCAGTAATTTAATTAGTTTACGAAAAACTCTTTTTGCAAATTTTACTGTAAAACTAGCTGACCCGACGAACTTCGTACCGCCTCAGAATCAATAGCTGTTAAATTAAATTCAGTTTTTTTATTAAGTTAAAAATTACGCAATGAAGCAATTATCAATGCGCAACTGTCCGTGTTTTGATTTTGTCATTATCAGAGATGGCGTTGTGTACGGATTTATATTTTTGTGATTTTCTTACTTTTACAATTATTTATGGGAATTCGGGAGGCGGATACGGGTGCCGCCGCCCCGGGAACCATTTATTGAATAACCAACACCTCTGCCGTAGATCACCCCAAGTGGTTCACTACGTTTGGTGATTTAGCAGGGGTGCCCGGGTTCATGAGGTGACTTATGTCCGGGTCTTGGCAGTTGATGCGCCTGCCCACCTGCTGCGTGGCGGGCCGGATCGAGAGAGACTGGTTGAGGGAGGCCTTTTGACCTTTCCAGCCGGACTCTCTCGACCCATTGCCTTGCACCACAGTTGGAGGGATGGATTCATACGTTCGTCACTCCCGGACACACTGACCCCCAGATTACTACCCACCCCTCATACCTTTTTCCTTCCAAGAACTTTCTATCCTCCCCATTCCTTAAAAAGATCCTCCACACAGCATCCCCTAAGATGACATAGGTCCTGAGAGATATTATTTTCCTCAGGGCCTCCTGTGTGGAGCTTATGTAAAAAATGCGTGTCATTTCAGAGATTTATTATAATTATTGTATTTTTCCTTTCGAGCTGTGCAGACATACGTTCACCATTTGTCTCATTTTCGACTATTGACATTGAGTGTGTAAGAAAGAAGGGCAGCAATATATGATTAAAAACAAATGATTTTTCCTTTGGAGGTGTGCAGACATACATTCACCATTTTTCTCATTTTCGACTATTGACATTGAGTGTGTAAGAAAGAAGGGCAGCATTATATGATTAAAAAAAAATGTACAACAATCAACGCATTGACATTTGACGTTTTTGAATGTTTGGAATTCACGCACAGTTCAATATTATACCCCTTACAATATTGCTGCAGTTCTTTCAAAATAGGAGAATTCGTTCCATACAAAATGTATGGGGAAAATAATTTTCTTCGGAGTGGAACACCCTTTACTTTTAGGGGTATGAAAAATAGATGTTGGTCGATTCTCAGACCTAACATATAAGCATAAAAAATTTCATCAAAATTGGTCCAGCCGTTTCGGAGGAGTACGAACAAACACCGTGAATTTTATATATTAGAACATATCAAGGTGAATTGAGCCCATAAAATTTTGAGTCAGCAAATACGAAATATGAATTCTATGTTCGCATGGTTTTTTTTTTCAATAAGAAAGACAAATATTACCGGGTTACGAATAACCCAACAATGTTTGAAAATCTCCTACTACCACCACAGAAAGCCGAAAATGTTGCTTGTGTTGTTATGGAAGACTTAGCCAGCCGAGGAATCGAACACGCGATGCTCGGGTGGGACCCAAGCGCTATGTCCACTCAACCACTGACCAGTCATAACCAGTTTGTTATAGATAGTTTTGTTCGCATAAAAACCTAATTAGAATGCAATAATGCATCGGTGATTCAATCTAATATTGTTTTTGCATCTTTCTTGAAAGAATTGAATTTTATACGGACGAAACTCATATTCATTTTGTAAAACTTTCTGAAATTAAAAATCTAACTATCTCCTCACAATTACGTCATTCATTGCACATTTTGTTTTTGGTGCAAACTTAGGTGCAAACTTGTGGTGCGATACATTATGTAAGTACTGTTACATCTCTCCCTCTCTCTCCGATGGCGCTACAGCCCATATCGAGCCTTGGCTTCCCGCAACATTCGCCTCCAACTCCTCCTGTCCTCAGTTTTCTTTCCAGTTTGTTACCTGGAGAAGCTGTGCTGCTTCCCCTCTTACCTCGTCTACCCACCTCAGTCTGGGTCTTCCCACGTTTCTCTTTCCACCTGGGTGTCCAGTCAAAATTCTTTTTGGGACTCGTGTTTCCAGCATTCTCTGTACATGCCCAGCCCACCTCAACCTAAGGAGTCTCATATGGGCTGAGAATGGATCTGATATATATTCGTATCAAACAGTTCTTTGGTGTGCCGGATGCGCCAATGTTCCACATATTCTTCTCAGCACTTTTCTTACAAAAGTATCCAGCATTTCAGCCATCTTTACCGTCAGTGTCAGCGCCTCACAACCATATGCCAATACGGTTCTAACAATGGTCTTATATTTATGGTTATTTTGGTTTTTCTGTGGACGCTTCGTGACTTAAACACTGGCAGCAAAGAGAAGTACTTGTTGGCTGCTGTGATTCTCCTTCTGATTTCTGCTGGATCCTCATTGTTCTCTGTCAGACTGGAGCCCAGGTAGGTGATTTGATTTCTGCGTGAAGGGTTCCTGCTCTGTACCATAATTTTCATTTTGTCAACATTAACCCGCAGTCCACTTCCCGTGCCGCTGTTTCTAAAGGGTGGAAGTACTGTTACATACGTAGCTTCTGATATTCCGTATTCTTACTGACCTATTTATTTATTTATTTATTAACGGAATTACGTCCAATTTACAACAAAGTATTAAGAAATTTGGAAAAGAACATTATAAGGATGAGGATGGTATATGAAAGCAAAGACAAACAGAGAAAATAGAAGAAAATAGAAGTGTCAAGACTAGAGCCAAAATTAGAGTAAATATAAAATATCTTCAATTGTTTAAAGAGCGACAAAAAATCATTTAATCTAATACCAAAAAATCAAGGTCTTCATGTGAGTTGACCATTCTACACATTCTGGACAGTGGTGAATTATAACCATAATTAGTCGAGTGCTGATTGAGAAAGATTAGATCTTTATTTCTGAGTCTACGAGAAGGTATATTTAATGTGATGAGTTTTAGTAATGTAGGTGAATCGATTAAACAGTTAATAATTTTGAAGAAACAAATGAGATCCGAATTTTTCCGACGGTCTTCTAATGGAGGAAGGTTTAGAGTTTGATAAATTTTAACATACGAGTAATTGCCTCGCTCTAATCCTAGCCTCCTAGCAATCCCTTTTAGGAACCGATATTGAACGGACTCAATATGACGAATATGGACAGCATAAAAACCATAACCATAACCAAACCATATAACACAATCATATTCAAGATGGGGGCGAACCAAGGAGCAGTAAAGAGTTCTTAGGCTACGAACGCACAGGCAGGCGGCTTGCTTAGCGCCTAGCGCCTAGATAGGTAGTAGATAGCCGATGGATAGCCGCTTAGCGTGTATCCAGGTAAACCAACGTGTTGGTTTTTTGCCACTAGGCGCTAGGCGCTAAGCCAGCCACCTGCCTGTGCGTTCGTAGCCTTAGGGTATTTATTTTTTTGAAGTCAGAAGTGATTCTAGCGATGAAACCAAGTAGTTTGAGAGATTTATTAATAATCACCTATGAATAATATGTATCTTTTCTCGTTGTCCACCACACCACATTAAGATATGGATGGTAGACAATAAGGAAATTAATAAGACTATATTTCAAGTGGCGTTGTATTCTCCGTCTAAGGCAAGTATAAGATTTTTAAAACATGTTGAAGTTTGAAATATTACCCTTCCGTATTTAAATTCTTCGCAAAACTTTAATTTAACCCCACTTTTAATTACATCTACCGGGCGTTCAAACTCAAAAAGGGGAGAGCGGGTATGCTACCATTCGGGGCAATCACAACATTCACGATAATAATTCATACATCAATAACTTTAATGTCTAATATTATCATTACATCGGAGCGGGCTATTAATATGGCGCGGGCAGAGAGGAAATGAGGAGGAAATTAACAGAACATTGTGCATTATATTCCGAGGGAAGGGGAGTTGGGGGCCATGAAGTATGAATGTTGGCAGGAATTATTATTGCTCGTTAATAAAGCGATTTATAGGTTTTTGGGACAGCTTTTTTACATTGAACGCCTTCCATGATATTCGGAACAATGAGGTTGTAAACAAATTGTTAATAACAATTATCTGCACACCGGTGCACAAATAGATTGCGAAAAATCCCCCGGGAAGTATTTAACAACATTTCTTCTGTTGTAAATGTATTCATTGACCTTTAAGAGTTTTGATCTATAGATTTCTATAGATTACTATTTAGCTATCGAGTGATGCTCAATATTAAAAAAAATAGTTTGAACAATCTCTCGTATAAACTAGTGGCTTTGTGAACAGTAAACCTCGAGTCCAAAAAACATGTTTTTATTTTTCTCTTGTTTTCACAACCAAAATTTCCGTTGAAATTATAAAATTTGTTAGTAGGTACTTAAATACCAACCTACTTAAATAATTAATACGACGCGACGATTTGACGATCGATCACATATTAAAAAATAATATTTTCTTATTCTTCTTTTGTAATAAATTACGTTTTTTTTCAAAATAATGTTTTGGTAAATTGTACTGTCTTACCAGACGATGTTTTTATGCATTTTTCATAAAGTACCTACAAGATATATAACTTATCTTAAGTTTTTCCCCGGAATAGCCACTCATACGGAGATAACCATTTTTAACCGGAACCGGAATGTAACAAGTCCGAATTAAAATAGAACTGTAACAATAAAAAAGTTGGCTTAATAAAATGACTATTTACAGATGTATTGATATAATTTTGTCACTAAAGTGTTAGTTTCCTTTTTCACTTTTGCCAACATTTGTAGATTGCTTTAAAATCGAAGTTGGCTTTTTGAAAATAAATATAAATTACCATTTTATAATATTTTCAAATTGGAAATAAAGTAATTTCACTGCATCTTTTTTCCGAGGTACTCTGATACTTTTTTCTTAAAAGGTTCAATAAACTTTATCAAAATAGTGCAAAATACTTCACCACTTGTGCGTCTGTATGTGTGGTCTCATAAAAATTACACACCCGAGTAAACAATTATCTTTAAGACCGTTGAACTCTTAATTTCGATCGGTCTCGAAGCAACAATTATAATCGAACCTCGTGAACGCGTACAGAGAAAATCACTGGTTGTGTAATATTAGTTCGTCCTTGGTTACTGCCATCGAAAAACAATAATTATTGACCTGTAATAATTGTAATAATTGGTATCGGCTGAAGAGGTCACGACCCGCGCTTGTTAAGACCAATTATACATGTACATTAATTATATCGGCCAGCATCGTCTACTTCGCCTACCTGGCCAGAGTAAATTGTAGGTCGTGATAAGGATACCCGAGAGTCATAAATTAATTTAAGGAATACTTTGCAAAACTTAAGACTGTACCTACCTGCTAATAACTAATAACGATAATTGCCCATGAATGAAATTGATTTAGTCTATTCTGGTTTCTTTTATAAACTGTACCTAATTGGGCCAATTGTACATCGGTGAACCTGATTTGGATCAAATTGGTTTAAATGTTTGTGCTTAGGATAAAATCATTGATTTAAAGATGGTCATCCAAATGATAACTTGTTTTTTTTTTATATAGATAATTACGCTTATTGAATTATGTAATCAAACATCTCAAGTCACTTAGGGAGTAGGTAAGTATCGAGAAACTTGTCACTTCAAGAAGATTTGTTGATTTTGAGAAGTCTTCTACATGACCCTGTAGCATTTGTATTGGCTACATGAAATGTTTTTTTTTTACAGAAGAGTTAGTAATAAACAATTGATTACTTACATCATAATGGTGTACAATAGATTACAATTAAAAGAAGAAAAAAAATTACAACAAACCGAAATTGTAAGGAAAACATTGTGACATGAAACCGAATTTATTACACAAAAAATTACCATTTTTAAGTATATTCTTTTTCGTCTACGTATGCGAGGAATTGGCGAGTTTGCTAGTATATCGAGTAGGTACTCTTAAATTGACAATACTAAGGAGTCTTAGGTGTATAATATTTATAAAGGGTGAATGTTTATTTCCTCTCTTTGCTCTATTGATATTGTATTGCTCTTCTGAGATGTCGCTGTGGAAAATGGGCTAAATATTTCAATTTCCTTTAACTTTTTAAACTTAATAGGATCGTGTTATTCACCTGATAATAAGTATGATTTTCAAAAGGAAATAAAGTTTCAATTTCCAAATTAGACCTCAAAAAATAAGGTTACTTTATTTCATCCGAATTCACACGTACTTTTATTTTATTTCTAGAATAATCGACTTTACATAATGGGCTCTTCTGGAACTGCTTGCTACTTCCTTCTCTTTTTCTCATGCGCTGTCCGTTCAACGGACGTTGGCAATCATGTTAGGAACGGCTCTTGAGTAGACTGGCCCAACTATTATCTCAGGCTTTTCAGCCGCAATGTTCTCCTTCTTCCAGGGCCCCGTCTTCCGGCAATCTTCCCCTGCATTAGGAGATGCAAAATCTCGAAACTTCTCTGAATGTCTCATCACATATCCTAGATATTGAAGTTTTCGGGTTTTCATTGTTTTAATGACTTATTTTTGTTTATTCATCCGAACGATAACATCTTCATTCGTAACTCCGTCCATCCAGCTTATCTTGAGTATTCTTCTGTAGATCCACATCTCGAATGCCTCAAGCCGCCTTATCAGTTCTTCAGTAAGCTAAGTTGCTACTTCCACCTGATTAAGTTTTTCCTACTATCTGTCATTTCTAAATTCAATTTTTTACGCTTATAAGCCATGATTTATTTTGGATCTCACTTTTCTAATTAATTCGGTATATTTCATCTTTTATACGCCAGATCCAAAGCTTACTGCCGTAATATCATTTTCAGCATCAGAACTCCATCACGAACTACTAGCCTCGTTTCCCAATTGATCATAATAATAAAAATTTATCTTAATTTTCGTTGATGTGTTAATTTTATTGACAGTTAATTTTAATGAGTTAAAATAACCGGAAAAAACAATAACCGAAACAGAGTAGTGTCATTAAGTCAGCCTTAAAATTAATCGCTTTGAGGGCTCATTTGCAAAGATATCGAGACTTCTCTCGAACCGGTGACCTATAATTTCAGGCAATCTCACTCAGAATGCTGCGAATGACTATAAAATGATAAGCGAGTAAGTATAATATTGCCTTAATAAAAGCACAGCCTTAATTCCACCTGGTATTTATGTTTTAAATACAGATGGCGTGATGCGAACGTTTCCCAGAAAAAGGAAAGCTGTAATTAAACATACTTGTAAACTGTAAACGAACTTTAAAGCCGGGTTCTGATACGTTCGCAATTATACAAATTAAATAATAATTACTGGCAATCAACACTGACTTGTTCGTGTTTGGGAATTTTCAAAAAGGGAAATTAAAAGAGTTGGAAATTAGTTGTGGAAATAATTACACTACACGTCAATCGGCCTGACCGGAGATTATCGATTAATTAGCCTGCGAGGTCTAACCCCGACCCTGATAATTACTGTTCCCGTGAACTTTGATTACCGTAGAAACGCTGTTCGATAAATTATTCGGCATTGCAATCATTTACAGTACGTATCTAACGAAGCACAAGTTCTTCACCTTTGACATAAATAATTAAAAAGTAGAAATCAATTGATTACACAGATATACATGATGATGAATCTTCCGAAGAAATTAATTATTAAGTTGACCGTGTTCCATGTCTTTCGTATTATTTTAAAGGTGGGTATTTATTTTGTATCATTTAAATTTACCAAAGCAAACGCGATGGCAAATCAAACAATGTATTAGAGCCCTAAGGTAATCATGTTAACCTTTACACCTCGAGTGTTATTGCAAACAAACAAATGCATTATCTGACGAGCTCAAAGTACCAGATACTAATATACAAAAAATACACACGTGAATATAATATACAGGTATATATCGTCACACACACAGACAGAGCTAGTCACCAAACACGGCTAAAGCCATTTTTTAAAAACATCTCAATTATGGTGCTACACCAGGGTGGTACTAAAAGTATTTCCCACTCTGAAATAGTATTTTAATTCAAAAGCACTAAGGGTAAAATTATTTTCTAATGCCTATATTATATACTATAGACCAGCGTAAAAATACCTATATCTATTTCACCGCGGGAGATACTTTCAGTATAGCACCATCATCCAGAATTGAATCGTTACGTGAACACCATCATTCAGAATAAAAAACGTTACTTTTTTTTTACATTAACTTCACATAGGAGGCCCTGAGGAAAATAATTTTCCTCAGGGCCTATGTCATCTGGGATGCTGTGTGGAGGGTCTTTTTGAGGAGAGTAAGGAATGAACTTTTTTTTTTTATTTTTATTTATTTATCTATACATATAAAGTATGTTTACATTACATTATTCGATGCCTGTCTCACTAGGGTCTTGAAGAGACCCATGTTGTAGGAAGGAGGATACACAGTGGCCGGCAAATCATTCCACAGCCGAGCTGTTGAACGAGCAGAACGAGTCTAATAAAAGGCCCGTTCTCAAGTGACAAATGTCAACCGTGTACAAATGTTGGGCAAACGTTTGGCGTGTTTCCCGACTATGCACCGGTGCCGAAGGGATCAATGATGCTAGTTCCTCGGAGCATCTTCCATTGTAATACCGGTAAAACAAGGATAGCATTCCCACCCGACGCATGTGCTCTAAAGATTGCAATCCGTCTGTTAAGATGGGAGAATCTATCAAACGGACCGCTCGTTTCTGCACAGAGTCGAGGGTATTTTTCAGGTATTTTGGAGCTCCAGACCAGAGGTGGCTGCCAAATTCAACCGTGCGGCGCACTTGTGATTTGTACAGGGTTAGCAGTTGTGTACCTAATATTAAAGTATCTGCGGGCCCTGTACAGTACGCCCAGTTTTTGGGAGGCTAACTTTACTCTGGCTTCGATGGAGCCCCCATACCTGAAAATGGCTTTAGCAGTGTTTGGTGACTAAACCTGAAGAGCCAGGTACTTTTTCGAGATCTCCTTCTCTTCCCCACTATTTTCAACCCATGTGAACGTGAACATGTGTAGTTATACTTATTTCTATAATTTTCTCTAAGGACGTTCATCTATGTGCACATGCTTCCTCTCTCTACCAACTCCAAAGCTTCATTTGGGTAATACTAATGTACTAGCAGCGTATGCATTTGCAAACCGAGACACAAATTATGGGAAAGGAACGAGGCCGTCCGAAACGTCGCGAAACGCTGCACGCGGTTGCTTCGTTCCTTTCCTATAAAACCTATCTGTTTATACGCAGCGTAAGATGTCAATTACGTTAATAAATAGGACTGCTTGTAAAGAGTCTAGAAATAAATCTTAAACAAAATATTCAAATTTAATAAGATGGTCACTAAAATGGCCACAAATAGACGAAAAGCTGAAAATTTACATATTATTATTTGAGACCGATTCTTTTACATGTATTTACTTTGGCACTATCAAAAAGTTATTTTTATTCGCACTTAAAATTCTGATATGCGCAATGCACGCTTGGAATGCTGTTCAGGACGATTATTATTTTAGTCTTCGGATTGACGACTGCGCATATCAAGCTGGATTAGCAACGAGTTCACGCACAGATGGCGCCGTCATCGGACATGACTCCACTGCGCATGTTCAGACTACTTAACTATTGCCAAAAAACCAAGTTCAACAGGCTAAAATACAATTTCATTCAGTTTCGCGACTTTTTGCAATCCTCCACACCTATGCGTTTTACTGCCGCGATTTCTCGGAATAGTGTCTGTTTATTCCCATTCATGGGACGCTTTTTTATGGTTTGCCTATTTTTGTATTCTAGGTAGTAGATGCGAAATGAGGGATGACTGCCAAATTTTTGGTACACGGGTAATTGCAGAACGCATCAGAAGAAGAAAAAACGTGTTTACTGTCTCGCTATAAAACATTTCAACTGTCTGTGGGGTTTATCGTCCTACTGTTCAGAATAAGTTTTACAAATTTATCAAAAGAAAATATAAAAAGTGCCGTGGTACGAAAAAATGATACCACTGATCCGTTGTTTATTAATGAAAAACTGAATTTATGGTACACGCCACTTCATGGGTTTTCGAACCCATAGATATTCTAATCCAACCATGCTTTACTTCGGATAATAAAAAGATACTGATAGTACCTACTTAAATGAAAAACCGAGGAAAATAATTTCCCTCAGGGCCTGTGTCATTTTTCGAAGATGCTGGGTGGATGGGCTTTTTGAGTAGAGGAAGGAAGGGGTCTTGAAGAGATCCATGTTGTAGGAGAAAGGAAACACAGAGGCTGTCAAAGTTGTTTCACAGCCGAGCTGTTGAACTCAAGAACGAGTCGTAGAAGCGACCCGTTCTCATGTGACAACATTTTTAGACATTTATTTTTTATTTATTTTTTTATTTATTTATTTGAGACACAAACAGGATATTTATACAACATTTTTGTGGGTAGTATATAATAAATTAAAATACAAATACAAGTATCCCTAGATTAATGTGTCTGCATTAATCACATATTTATTTTCACAGAAGCAAACTCTTGAAAAACAATGCAAGTATTATTTATACATAACTTGAAAACTTAAATACAAAATTAAAATACATAATAATAACAAGTATACAATATTTATAAAGTATTTACTGAAAAGTAATACAAAAAACATTTTTTTTTTAAGTGCACAAATTGTGGAGATATTTTTTGAAATATGTTATATTATTTGCAAAAATATTTATGAAACTGTATATTTTAACAAGATCGTTGTATGACCGAAACATTCTAGATATAGGATTAAAATATCTAGTATTATTCGTAAAAAATTCAGTCCAAAATATGTTAAGGGTTCTTGTAGATTTGGGCCTGGCGTATAAATTGAGTTACTGTCTACATGATTATTCACAATTTTATAAAGCATTAAGAGGTCATTTATGTTTCGTCTTTTAACTAGACTCTCTAATTTGAAATATGTAAGTCTTTGTTCGTACCCGTCTAGAAGATGGTGGTCACCTGAACGGTAAGACAAAATCTCTGTAATATAATATAATGTGTAATATTGTTATTATTAATGCAACCATTGTATTGCGTGATTTTATTCTAATATAAGTGTAGGTATGTTCACAGTATAATAAATTGACGTAAAATTACTGCCTCAACACAGGCTAGCCTAGTGAGGCAGGTTACGAGAAACCTAAATTTATAATTATAAATCTCTATTGTTTAAGTACCTACTGGATACATGTATTTTGTTTTCTGTTATTAACTTTTGTACTCATCCAACTTTTTAACTGTACTTTTACTGTACTTATGATGTACTTTTTGTTTTTGTAATTATAAATCTTAATTTTTTTTGTTCAATAAAGATATATATTATTATTATTATTAATATATAAAAAAAAATTAATGTGGATTCCAGACTATTGACCCGCGTTGATATATGTTGGACGCGCGTTTACCTACGCATACACACAACTATATGTCCGTATTAGCAAAATATAATTAATATAATATATCACTGAAGAAGAAGATAACAATAATAATCTAAACGAAAATATGAAAGAGAACTAGACACAGAAAAACAGAAAAAAACAATGGTCACCACTGGGACTCGAACCCAGACCTCTTGCGCGACCATTGTTTTTACTGTTTTACTCTGTCTTGTTCTCTTTCATATTTTCGTTTAGATTATTATTGTTATCTTCTTCTTCAGCGATTTAAATTGATGGGAATAACCTTCAAAAGTTATAAAAAAAAGAGAGTTTTTCTCATAAAAAATTGAATATTCATTTAGACTTTTATAAAAAGTAAATAGTTCTATACGTTTCCAATCTATATTGTTTCCAATAAAAAGGGTAGTTGCCCGTAATATGGAAAAATAATCAGTTGAAGATAATATTGTAAATTCTCAAATTTGAAATATGAGATTGACAAATATGACGGTAAGTCGATTTTTAAGTGACAAAATTTATTAGGTGATTTATCACGTTAAAATTTTATACGTTTTAATTAAAATTTAAATATAATATTAAAACTTAATAGAGTAACATTCATACCTACGCAAAAACAAATGGCTCCATTATGTTCCTCGGCGGTGTCTTTCTATTCTCGTATCTAAACGTTGCATCTTAATGGGAGGCGAATAGATTGTAATTTTCACGTGAGAATATAAAAGGAAATGTACGGCGGGCATGCAAATTGTTGGCTTTTAACTTGCATTTACATAAGGAGTTGGCAGTTACCAGTTACACACCGGACGGAGAAGCTATTCGGTCAAACGACTTAGCGACTAAATCCACGAAGGACGAATGCATAAATCTTGTTTTTTGTTCCTAAGAATCTTTCGTAGGAATTTATAGTTTCGTGTTATGGGTTTTTGAACAGCAATTAACATTTATTATCATGAGATACTAGGCTCGAGTTAATTTATAAATTTTGATAATTATTGCACTTTATTTTTGTTCATATCACTGAATTTTTTTTTTTTTTTTTTACAGTGAATACCGCACAAGAATCTCAACTGCTCCCGTCTGGAGCCAGTGAGACTATGGCATCCCCAATTGGGGTATGTTGTGAGGCTGAAGGTAGCGGGGAGGGGAAGGAGGTGGGGAAGAGGAAGGTTGGGAAGTACCTGGCTATTCAGATCTGGTCACTAAACACGGCTAAAGCCATTTTCAAGCAACGTTTCAATTCTGAATGGTGGTCTTACACCAGGGCGATACTGATAGTATCTTCCACTCTGGAACATGCCGCAAATATACTATATATTATTTTAAAATGAATTAATTGTGAAATAACACAAATTAATCAAATAAAATTTATTTGCGCATGCCGGGTTCGAACCCGCGACCTCCGGAATGTGAGTCAAGAGTCTTAGCCACTGGACTACGGAGGTCGTCAAATAAATCACTGAATAAATCTTACATACTAGAAATGCCTTCCATGAATACTTGAATGGAAACTAATGTCGCCACTGACTTAATGGGGGGGAATCTGGTCCAGCCGATCCAAAAAATCGCCTTTATCTTTGTTGTCTAAAACTCTTCCTGTTTGTGTGGAGAATACATTCCCAAAGTTAAAGCATCACATTTGATATTTTATTTTTTTTTAAAGAAAGATAAACATTCGCGGGTTACGAATAACTTAACGATGTTTGAAAAACTCCTATCACCACTACCGGAAGTTGAAAATGTTGCTTGTGTTGTGATGGAGGATTTAGCCAGCCGAGGAATCGAACACGGGACGCCCGGGTGGGACCCAAACGCGATGCCCACTCAACCACTGACCGATCTTGAAATATAGTTGGTAGCGGTGCGCGCCACGCAGGTATTACGGAGAACGGAGCAACTCTGCTATAAGCGAAAACTTTAAGGGAACGTACCCATACTACGTGACACGTTCAGGGGGGGAGGGGGATCTTCAAAATACCACGCTTGGTCACAATGAGAGGGAGGGGCTTAGATTTTTATCACATAGTCAATCTAGAAATCTTTTTATATTTTTTCAACTAACTTTTTAATATTTTTTCCACTTGTAATTACGGGCATGCGTGCACTCTTGCCATCAGGCAGCAAGCGTCGTATTAATAAAGACGAATAGAAGCCTTTTTTTTAACTTTTTGTTAGCAAAAAATTATTCAAAACCATATTTGTGAATTACTACGTGAAAACGTAGGGGGAGGGGGGGGGTCTTGGAATATTATACAAGTGGTCTCCGAGGGGGCAGGGGGGGGGGGGTTAAAAAATGCAAAATGTGGGTTACGTAGTATGGGTACGTTCTCTAACCACGTGTTTCAAGTTTGATGGAATCGTAGCTCATCCCATTTTTATCGGTTTCACTTCATTAAAAGTTTCAATTAATTAAAATTAAATTTATATGCGGATGAACCTCGTATTATGATAAAATATTATTTTACGACAAAGTTATTGCAAAGTTAAGGTCGATTTTCGTTTATTTTCATTTTATTATTTAGATAAATAAATAAATAAATAAACATGTCCACCATTTTTGCAAAACAACTTTTTTGCAAACTGTGATTCATGCGCATTCTACATTCATTCTATAAGACTCCAGGATTCTAGCCGTTGGTTCTACTCTCCGCTATCTATATATGTGTATATTCAAATTAAATTTTCAGTAGTGTTTTTTCTTGTTCAAATGTACCCTTTATATGTAACAAAAGTGTCGTAAACGAACATTATGTTTTTCTTTGAAAAAAAATCATTGAAAAAACACTCAGCTGTACGAGAGTAACGCCTTAATATCTTTTGGTTCTCGTACACCTGCCTAATACCGTAAATCGCCATTAATTTTAAATTCATGATGATGACGAAAAACAGTTTTGTATTGGACATTTAAACCCAATTCGCAAGATTTGGATCACGAAATGCGCCCACTGGTTCATATAATTTTTTTTATTTTTTTTTTATTAAAGAGCGGAGACGTTTTGCAAATATATAGTTCCCATGAGCACTTAAACCGTAGGCCTTTGTGCTATCTCCCATTTTACCTCATTCCTCTGACAGTAACCCATTCCTTTCATAAAGTTTTAAAAGTTCACCAGGATTGTCATTGGAATTGAAGCTATATCTTCTGGTCCGACAAAGTGTCTTCCCAGGTCTTATTTCTCATCTTTACTCCTCCTTAGTTCCCTGAAGACCCCACGAGGGAAGAGGGCTTCAACTCTCCTTTCCACTCTTAAGTTTCCCGAAGGCTCCACGACGGAGAGTCCACCTCCCCTTGGTTCCCTTAAGGCCCCACAAGGGAAGAGTCCACTCCACCTTGGAGGGAAGAGGACTTCATCTCTCCTCTTCACTCCCTCAGCTGCAAATTTAAAAGAGGGTTTTAATGTTTAAATTAAATTAACAGATTTTAATGAAATAATAAATAAAAACTTAAAACAAATTTATTACATCTTCAAACACGGCAAGCCGGTTGTGAACACCATTTTAATTCAAAATTAATAGAATACTTAGTTTTATTCACGTTTATTGTTTAAAAAACCAAAATGTTTCGTAAGCAATGCTTACTTCATCTGGGTTTACTTAAAACTTTTAAGCAAACTCCTTTAAGTAAACCCGTTATAAGCAAACCCAGATGAAGTAAGCATACCAAACATACCTATTGGTTTTTTAAACAATAAACATGAACCAATGTATTTGAAAAAAATCTATTAAGCGCATCTTTTCGAAACAATGGGGTCAAGAGACACGTTTATTAGATATAGATATGTACGAATATTAAAGTTTATAGTAAAAAGGTGTATTATTTTAAAAATAAAACTAAAGTATATATGTGTTTGGTTATCAGAAATGTGTTGGATCTGAAATCGTGATGATATCTTTGACCATATTGAAATGCATCCAAGGCCCGCGTCAGAAGCAGCTCGCTGGTTGATCAGGTGCAAGGCTAGAGGTACTATTTGCAGAGGATCACGCAGTAGATTCCCACGCGAGGTCAGGGAATTGCGATGACTCAGACCCCAGAAGCCTTAAAAGCCTGAATTGCAAAACTGGAAGTAATTACTGCTTATAAACATACAACCGCTGCCCGATTAAAAGAAAAATCTCTGAAAAAGGTTTTTGCATCAGCACGGTTGAATAATATGCTATATGTTTCTAGAACTTCCTTTTTGCGGAGTGTTCATAATTTAAGGGAAGTTTTTTTTAATGTTTTGTAGCTGGGATATATCTTGGAGAAATCTTGGCGTAATAGGGAATACGATGCAATTTTCTGGTTTATTATGCCGTGTTAGTAGGTTCTACGCATTTCATCATTACAGTGTTTATGTCATTGGTGCATTTTGCATATTAATGCTTCTAATGGCTTATCACGGCTTTTCCCATCGTTAAATTAATATGGAAATTTGTCTATGGAGAGATCGACGCATATCGTTCCATAAATAAATACAATTTAATTTCCTTTTTGCAAAAACACTTGCAAAATCATAATTCATTCACGACAGATTAGTTAGATATTATTCCAAATTGTTATAATAGATTATCCACAGTTAGTAACACAATGGAGCAATAGGCCACTTGCATCACATTTAAAAAAAAATCCGTTATAGGCATATATTCTAAGACATTCTCTACATTTTTTTTAAATCGTATTTTTGAAACCCTGGTGATTTTTTGAAAATTTCAATTGGAAAAATCAGACCATTTTTAATAAACCTGAAAGACACATAATTTTATAGGTGCGAAAAAACGATAATTACATAGCCGAAAAGCATTTAAAAAAAATAACGTTTCCCTCACGAATGGCACAGGAGAATAACGAGGCATACCAAAAATATTACATCTCATAAATTTTTTTTTTCTTGATCCATCTTATTGGTCATAAATCATTATAATGTACAACGTCGATATTACTAAATTCAATGTAATATAATTATACTTGTAAATGATAATAATAATAAGAATATTATGAAATTTGATTTTGTTAAAATCAGCACCATAACCATTATATCTCTAAAACACGTACCGACATCTAAAAAATGTACGGGGTTCTCTTCATAACATCTGTCAAAAAGTCAAACCAAATGATAAGTTCGCATAGAACAAACAATAAATCTAGTGAACGTTAAATGTCAAATTCGAAAAATTCGCCTGAAATCAAAGTGATGCCTTATAAAAAAAATAAATCAGTGTGGAATTTTACAAAATTAATAGGAATATTTTCGGAGGTGGGACATTTTCATGTAGTGACGTCACGAGCCCAAATAATGGATTTATTTATTTTAAAATAAAAAAAAACAGTACATCTCTAAAAATAATTACTATCATTTTCGTAATCTTAGTAAAAAGATCTATCCACACGATTTTTTCCAAGTCGTTATGAAATTCATGCAAGTGGCCTATTGGAAAAAATAAAGTGTCCCTATATTGGTTCACATGGATTTTCACAAACAAAACGGCGATGTACAAATTATTCAAACATTATTACATTTTTTAACCGACAACGAAGAACAATATACCATTTAGAGTGGGCGATACATACTTTGTAGGGTCGTTAGCTATAGTTTGTCCCAAGTACACCAAAACCAAACAAAAAATATAACATACTTAAAAAAAATCTAATCTAATTTTGGACTTATTTATGAAAGAGGGAAAACCTCTTACATTTGTTTAATTTCAAAAACGATAACAGATCTGATGAATTGTTCATTGTTTATTGATACAATATTTTACATTTCATGGTACAATCGAGTAATGTTGGCCTCACTGGGTGGCCTACCCATGCTGAGGCCCCCATTTTACAATATAAGAATTTATACATATTACAATTTGAAAATATTTAAAATTAAGATAAATTTAAACTAGATTATCTATTAAGATCATGTCGATGTTTTAGGAAACGTTAGAAGGAGAAGTGTAGGTACGTACCTATAAGTAACAGGAGTCGTCGACTTGCAAAACCCCCTCTGGAATTTTTCGGAAATCTGTCGTCACGAAAAACTGCATATTTGTGAAAATTGTAATATACTAAATATCAACGAAATTACATATTATAATTTATTTATTTTCAATTTATTTCAAGCCGTTTCCAGGATAATTAATTAATTATCTCATTGCAGGGCCGGCTCTAAGCCAAACAGCGTCAATCGCTAGTAAAAAAATTAAGGGCGCTGTGTTTGATATTAAATTAAAATCAGCACCTGGGCTCCTTGACGCCTTGGTAAGACTGCCACAAAATTTCCTCCTGCATAGGACCGGCCCTGCCTTACCGTTATTCAACAAATAAACTGGCAGAATTAGTTCAACGTTTAATGGCATTGGTTTCCAATTCTGTTCAAATAATGTTTCCAAGGAGAGAAATTTAAAGCGTTGCTCAGAACTTGTAGCGTTGAAATTCTAAGTATTTGTCAAAAGGGGTAAATATTATAACATTGTAACATACATCTCCCCATTGACCTAATATTATATCCTTCGACAAAGCATCTCCCTCTTTCTCACATATGAGAAACGTACACATACTGCTTACTAACCCCGTATGCAAGGACATTGGAGGTCTATATCATCTAGAGTCATTATTGATTGAACGAAGTTACATTTATTAACGACTCTTATGTGCCAGAAAGACTAGTTTTGTAGTTTTAATTTTAACTGTATTTTGTTTCAATTAATACAAGTCGTTAACATACTTATACAACATAAGAATCGTCATTTATAGAAACGGTGACATTAACCCCTCAGAACCTCGACCATATTTTGCCAAAGAGTGAAAATATTTCATCTTAGCAATAAAATTAAAATAAATGGAATATTTTTTAACATGTACGAAAACTAAAAACTGTTTTTGAAAGGTAATACGCTTCCAAAATTATATACGTATCGAAATAGAAAGTTAGTTTTAAAATATAAAAATTTTGCAAGTAGGCGTTAAAAAGTTTTCAACTTACGTCTTTTCAACTAAAATTACGATAACGAAAAAAAAATAAAAACACACATTTTTTTTTCAGACAAATGTATTACGAACTTTATCGTCTCCTGCCTTTTTGACCGATTCATGTAAAATTAAGTAATTTAAAATTCCCAAAGTTCCACGAATTTTTTTCAAATAGCGATCTGAAACGAAAAAATAAAAATATACACATATTTTATTAGACAAATGTATTATAAACGTTATCGTCGACTCACTTTTTTGTCGTTTTGTGTAAGAATAATCGGTAAAAAATGCGAAAGTTTCATAATATTTTTTTCTAATTGCGGTCTGAAACTTTGGTTTCATAAATTTGTATATTTTACATCTTTTATGGTTAACTTTTAAATTTTAATATTAAGCGTGTTTTCTTTTTCTAAAATCGTTTATTACTCACTATAATAGTAAAAGAGAAACAACGATTTTTAATGAGACTTATATGAGTTGTTCCGTAAAGCGAACAAAAAATCCTGAGGGGTTAATATCAATTGAATATGCATGTCTGATATTAACATAATTTCAACAAATTAAAATTGAAGGTTTTCCTTAACTGAAAATATTTTAAAATAGTAGTTAACACCCGTTACAAAGTTGCAGTCCCGGATGCTAACAATAAAGGTGTGCCAACTCCAAGAAAAGATAAGTTTTAATTTAAATAGCTTACGAATTGAATATTAATTAATGGTGATCGTTTTCATTAGAATGTGTTTGCATCACGCAGAGGAAATACATATTCAAGATAAATTAATTAGCATTCAAATGCCATTTTTATCAGAATATCAAGTTTCATTCTGTGTTCGGTGGACTTTTATTAATGTTCTTCAGAATTAGCATTAGTGATTAAACCCACCTACTTACGTGATTAAAACGTATGTATTACTAGCTTGTACCTGTGAAAAATCGTAGTTAACCTTTAAGTCTCCAATGATAATAAATTACAAAATCAATATAGGTACCCAATACCTGATTTTAAAAATTTTAAAACAATTACTAGAAACTATTTAGGTTCCTACAGTCGATTTTACGTAAGTTTATGAAGTAAGTATTATGAGCTTATATGCGTGAATAATCGTGGTTAGTTAACCTTTGAATTTCAAACAGAAACTCAATACCTAATTTTAAAGCCACTGAAAATAATAATTAGAAAATATTTAGGTTCACCGCACCTACGTAATTAAGTTGTTTGGGCATAAACAAAACATGCTAATAAAGTAGTCGATTTCAATACTTTAACACAAAATATTTTTATTTTATTTAATTAATTTATATTTTCCTACGAATGAGAAATTTCTTGTCAACGAAAATCTATTATTATGCATAAGTACAGACCATTCTTCAATAAGCCGTTTTCCGTTGGGGAGCAGCTTACAAAAACAGCCTGACATAAAATTGTTAAATTTGGGAGGCGGGTACGGTACCGCCGCCCCCGGGAACCATTAATTGGATCCCTGCCATAGGTCACTCCAAGTGGTTCGCTACATTTGGTGCCTTAATAGCCGGGTTCATGGGGTTCGTCTAGGTCTTGGCGGCGTGATTAGGAAAAGTACTGTAAGTAGTTCATTTACAGTACTCCTCACTACGTGTTTGCGTTACATCATGATTTCATGTTTGTTGATTTCGACATCTTCATGTTTGTTTATTTCTTCTTATACATGTTTATTGATTTGCAATTTTTTTTTATATTTGCTGACTGTATCCTGAGTTGGTTTATTTCATATTTTTTTGCTATGATTTCCTCATCTTCGGTTTTCCATATTTTGTTGTTTTTAAACTTGTTTATCTTCAAGGTGTTTTTTAATTTCATTTGTAAGGACATTAAGTAATTCTTGATTATTATCAAATTAAAAGCCATAAATATTTACCCACTTAGTTAAAAAAAACAAACAAAAAAATTACTACGGTTGATAAAAATAGAGCATAATAGGATTGTTAGTGTGCTTTTCAGGTGGAAATACGTGATGTAGTTTTTTGTTAAAGATCTTTTCTTGATATACTTAGTTCAATAACTGTATTTTATCATTTGCTTCTGGTAATTCATTAAAGAAAAATTTCGTAGAAGAGTAATTTTATATGCTAATTTCAGAAGTGAACATTTTGGTTGTCAGTGATCGAATTGTGTGAGAGAATGAATATGTAAGATTATTTGAAGATTTAAAGGTATATTGTTGGTAATAATTTCGAATGGGATGACATGTTATGATTTTATTTAATGACAGGAGGTTAGGGAACGTACCCATACTACGTGACCTGTTCAGGGGGGGGTCTTCAAAATACCACGCTTGGTATAAATGAGCGGCGGGTTGCTTAGGTTTTTGGTCACCGGGGGGAGGGGGGGGGGTTAAAAATTGCATAAAGTTGGTCACGTAGTATGGGTACGTTCTCTTATCGTCAAACCACGTATTAAGATTATTTATATATTCTATGGCTTTTAAATTATTTTCCTCTAAACACTTTCATTTTTCACATATGTTTTTTTTAATATAAACTCCACTCTGGATTAGGGGATGCTGCGTGGGGGTCTTTTTAAGGAAATGGAGGAGAGGGCATTCTGGGAAGGGTGTGAGGTCTAGGAATCAGGAGTAGAAATCTGAGGGTAGGAATCCATCCCTCCAACTGCGGTGCAAGGGGATGGGTCGACGGAGTCCGGCTGGGGACATCAAAACGCCTCCCCCATTCAGTCTCTCCGGTGCGCCACGCAGAAGGCCACTGTCAGATGCATCCACTGCCAGACTTAGAGAAACTCACCCCCATGAACTCTGGCACGCTTGCTAAGTCACAAACTTAGCGAACCACTACTTGGGGATGGCAGGGATGTTGGTTATCTAATAAATGCTTCACGGGTCGGCGGAATCCATGTCCGCCTCGCAAAGATGCGATGGAACTAGTAAAGTTAGTCAGTAAAAGGTTGTCTGACTTCATAAATTCAAAAAAGCCTTCATTATCTTACCCGTTCCCTTTACCAAAGTCCCGTTATTAGAATTCCTATTGCGTCTCTTCCTTGATACGATTCACAATGCAACTCCTATAAATCAATCGGCGCACCCATCATTTTGCTAAGTCTCCTTTAGTGTTTTTTATTATTGTCCATTTGAGTTCTTCACGCATATCCTGGACACAATACAATAATAAAATAATATGTACACGATAGCAGAACATTTACCTACAATGTAATCGTATATTATATCTGACGTTACATCGTGTCGTACTTCCATTCCTGTTCGAGTAGCTACATGTACTGGGTGACCGAATATATTATGAATTTCATTTATAATTTAACTCGTATTCTTAAAACATCTAGAACAAGTATTATTTCTATGATTCATTAGAAAGTAGATAGTGCACACGAGTTCATCAAAGTCAAGGTCGAGAGTAAAGATATTCCAGGCATTGTGACGATGAGAGACCACAATCCAAAATATGATGGTTGCCTTTGCTTGAAATGTGTTTTATCTGGGTTTATTTAGTGTCCCGAAAACTCAGAATGAACTCTACTCAACACCTTCTTCGTAAAGAAATTAAAATTGATGAAAAATCTATCTATATAAATAAAAATAATCGCCGAAATGTATGTACGCGCATAACTTCCGAACGACTGCACCAAGTTGGATAATTCTTTTTGTTTTGTGTTCGTTATTGTCAGGTCAAGGTTTGTATAAGTGAGCTCTGGCATTATGAAATTTGTATAAAAAAATTGCAATATGTGGCACGCGAGCTGTTTTAAAACTAAATGTACCGCGAATGAATGCATGGAATGCAGGGGGGGAGGAGGGAGGGGGGAAAGGGGAAGGGAACTCGGGGAGGGGCTTAGCGACGGGGGAAATGAATGGGAAAGGACACGCAGGGCGTAACAATTTCTTTATTAAATAGCATAGCAACGCATGCCGGGAACCAGCTAGTATATAATAAATTAAACATTAATATAAATTATATTATGGATTTTGGCGCAGACGTTATAACAATGAGCTCTATAATTTGTTTGAGGAGCTAAACGTCGCAAAATTTATAAAACTGGGAAGACTTCGGTGGCGTGTGCGAATGAATGTGGAGAGAATGACCGAGCATCAATCACCAAAGTCCCTGCTGAACTCAAGACCAATAGAGCGACGGAGCCTGGGAAGACCAAGACTAAGAGAAGCGACAACGTCCTCAAAGATATATCTATCTTGGAGCTTCTAAACTGGAGAGAGCTGGCACGAAACCGAGATGAGTGGAGGAAGATTCTGGAGGAGGCCAATACCCACCAGGGGTTGTAGAGCCAATAGTGATGATGATGATGATATAAATTAACGTTAGGTTAGGTTATGGAATATTTTTTTGTCATAGCTTTATATTTCTTTTAAAAGAGGTGTTGAGTTGAGTTGATTCTGAGTTGGTATGGAACCGTTTATTTACCATAATGTTATGTCGGAATTGCCACATTTTTGGCATCCACGTCTACCCTCCCACACTTCGATCAACCTCACAATATTTACGATATCTAAATATAAGTAGTTAAATTTGTTTTATTTCACAATTTAATCATAAAAATAATATATATAGTACTTCCCTGGAGAAAGACTACCTTTCAAAATTGAAACATTGCTTGAATTTGCTTTAATTGTGTTTGGTGACTAAATTAATAGCTAGGTAGCTTCCTCTACTGCATCTCCTCCCTCTTCTCCATCTGCTTCCTCTTTCCCATCTCTTTTCCCTTTGTACTACCTTCAGCCTCACAACATTTATTTATTTTATTTTATTTATTAACGTTAACAAACAGTACATTAGATAATTTGGTTAAAAAAATTACAATTAATAAGAATATTACGTGGTGGGTACCTATTATGTGTTTCATTGTAGTGTCTTATTTATGGTATGCGAATTAAGTAATTACCGGGTGATGTATGTAGTGGGAAAGGGTGTGTGTGTGTGTGTGAGGGTGAGGGTGTGTGTGAGTGTGTGTATATGTATGTATGTATGTACGCGCATTGAACAAATTATAATATTGACTTGATGCTCTTTTTAAATTTGGGCAGTGAATCGAAGAATATGTCGAATTTAGACCAATAATATTGAACATATGAAGAGCACGATTGATAGGCGAATTAGATGCTGCATTTGTCTTGTAATTAAGCGTGTGGAGTAGTTCTGTATGGTGTGTACGTCTTAATGGTATGTTAAAATTAACTAGGGAAAGAAGTTCGGTACAGTCAATGTTATTATTTAAAATTTTGTGTATAAATGTCAAATCAGCTATTGCTCGCCTTTATTGCAAAGTTTTAAATATGCATTCAAAGTTATTGTTGAATTTGAAGGTAAGATATTTTATAAATTTGTTTTGAATATGTTCTATAATGCTATCCGTGTATACTTTGTATTGCCGGTTCCAAATTGGCGAAGCATATTCCAGTGTACTTCTGACTAATGCAAAATATAACATTATTACTGTACGCGGGTTATTGAACATTTTACTTATGCAAAGAACATAACCAAGCATTTTATATGACCTGTGAATGATTGAGTCGATGTGCTTATTAAATATAAGTTTGCTATCAAACAAACACCAAGATCTTTACATTCCGTTTTCGAGATGACAGGTTCATTATTGAGTGAATAAGAGTACTTAATAACATACTCCAATAATTGGGGATGCCGTAGTCTCACTGGCTCTAGGCGATTGGGAGCAGTTGAGAATTTTGCGCTGTAATCAACTAAAAATAAAAATAGACGCGATGTGTCGTCTGCCTCCAGGCAGTCAGAACTTTTTTGCATCACATGAAATTATTTCAATCGGTTTATGAAAGTAAACCCACTGCAGGTTATATAATGACAATAGGACGACCTGTGATTGATACAGTAAATTAGCGAAAGAACCAAATCAAAACATGACAATTTTTTCCATATTTTCATAGTTATTTAAGTTCCCTTAGGACTCCTTATATATAGAACATGCTTTTGGGAAGGTACTTATTTAAATACATTATATTCAATAATGCATGAATAATGGGTCTCTCTTTGAACGTTGTGGAACTAACATTGAGAACAAACCTTTTCAAGGAAGCGTTTTATTAAGATAGATCAATTTATAAAAACTAAAATGAATAAAATAATGAAATAATTTTACTTTGTATAAACCACTTATTTGATGTGCAAATCCGACCGGTTTCGGAACAAACGTTCCTTCGTCAGGGAAAGCTTATACTAATTTGACAGTTTCGAACAATGTTTTATTATGGTAGGGGTGGAGCTGTTGCTAGATAATAATGTAGATTGGGTAGGTAGGTATTAGTGTAGAGTGGGTGGGTAGGGGAACAAATCCATGATTGGGCTATATGACAATATTTTTTGTTTGTTGATAATAGATTCATTATTTTTAAGGGATTTTTTAATTTCCAAGGCTTCTAAGTTATCTAAACGTTTTCCTTTATGATTAATATGAAGAATATTTATCCCTGTATTTTTTTCAAAACTATGGTTATTTTCAATGATATGGTTAGCAAACTCAGAAAAATTATTATTATTAAGACACCTTAAATGTTCTTTGATTCTGATTTCAAAATTACGAGTGGTTTTTCCAATATAAAATGAGGGACAATCATTGCATTTGAGTTTATATATTCCGGAATTAGTCAATTTATGGTCTTTATCTTTAGTATTTCTCAAAAAATTGCCGATATTATTTCTTGTATAAAACGCTGGTTTAATATTAGAAGGAAGATTTTTGCAACATTGAACTGAAAAATTATTAATATACAAAATTTTACGCCATTCTTTATCATTAATATTATTAGAATTGTATAGATATTTATTTTTTGAAATTTTGATAAGTTTTTTATTTAGGATGTTATCAATTAATTTTGGTTCATATCCGTTATTTATAGCAATTTGTTTTATTATTGAAAGTTCAGAAAGGAAATTATTATTAGACATTGGGACATTTACTAAGCGGTGTATCATGGAATGGAAGGTGGAGTGTTTTTGTGAGATAGGGTGGTTGGAGGTCCTATGAATTACTATGTCAGTGTATGTTGGCTTGCGATATATACTAAAATCGATTTTATTATTTATAATAGATAAAGTTAAATCCAAAAAGTTTAATTTTTCATTGCCTATTTCTATCGTAAATTTTATTTGGTTATGAAAGGAATTTAAAAGGTTAAGAAAGTTGTTGAGTTGACGTTCAGATCCTGTCCAAATGACGAAGATATCATCCACATATCTCTTCCATAGTAAAACATTGTTTAAAAGAGGTGATTTTGAATTAAAAACAGTTGTTTCCAAATCATTCATATATATATCAGCAATAAGAGGACTTGTGGGGGCTCCCATTGGAAGGCCTTCTTTTTGTTGGTATATGACATTATTGTATTGAAAATAATTTTGATTTAAAACTAAGTTAAATAAACGAGTTAGGTCACTAGACAGATCTGTAGGTAATGTAGAATCTTTCAATAATTTGGAAATAATTGCTTTACTTTCAGTAATAGGCACATTAGGAAATAGATTTTAGGAAATAGACATCAAAAGACACAAGTTTAGCATTAATGGGAAGTACAAAATTTTTCAATAAGGCAATCAGTTCATAAGAGTTCTTAATTACATATTTTGGTGTAAACACATTACTTTTATGAACTAAATCAGTTATTAATGACGAAAGTTTAAAACTTGGTGAATTACATGATGAAACGACAGGTCTTATGGGTGTATTTATTTTATGGATTTTGAGAAACCCATATAATTTTGGTGATTTGGGATTTTTTGATAATATGTTATCATCTTTAAATATGTCCGATTTACAAGATTTTAAATCATTTGATACACTCTCGTTAAATTTATATGTTGGATCTTTTGGTAAAATAACAAAATTATCACTATTTATAAAGTCCATCACTTTGTTGTGATAATCAGATTTGTCCATAATGATTACAGTATTTCCCTTGTCTGCCTTTGTTAATATCAGATCTTTTTTTTTTTTTTTTTTTTTTATTTATTTGTTTATTTAGCACAATATTATACATTTATATACATTATTTATTAAATTTTGACTGCCCAACTAGGAGTATTATCCCGTTTTAGGACAGTCAAATAATTATGGGTATGAACATATGGAGAATGATTTGTACAAAAAGGAAAGAAAATTGATGAAATAAAAAGGGGAAATAAAAAGAAGAGAAGGAATATAAAATAAAATAATAAAAGAGAAGTTTAAAATATAGTACCTAACTGTTATATGTTTAGCATATCAAAAGAAAGAAAAAGAGAAGAGAAAGAATAAAATAAAAATGAAATAACCAATTAAAACATAAAATAGCCGTGGATGGTTAGCATAGTTATTTACAGGCAAATGATTAAAATATAAGGTGATAACTGGTGTTTGCATTTCATTTCATATATATATCCTACGTACACATTTTGCATAGTGAGAACTAGAAATAGAACAGAAACAATAAAGTAAAATAAAATAATCAATTAATGTTTGATTATTACTGTAGTTTGCTAAGCATAGTTATTAAAATAATAATAAAATAATAGGTATATCTTACTTATAATTGGTGTTTACATTGCGTATATTATAAGCCTACATACATATTTTGTATAAATATGAATAAAAAAGAGAAGAGATAGAATAAAGTAAAATATGCAATTAAAACATAAGAATGACAGCTGATTTCCAATTTAAAAGTAATAGGTAGGTACATACAGATAGGTATATACACATAAAAATATAGATAGGTAGATACACATAATAATATAGATTAGAAGATAGGGGTATCTTTTACTTAGTTCATTTTTTGTTGGAATTTTTGTTGTTGTTTTTGGTTTGTGTTTGATTTTATTTTTTGTGTAGTAAAAGTTCACTCTCCTTTCTCCCTAATTGTTGAAACCAAGTAGTGGTCAATTTACGAAGAACAACTGTGCTTTCCTTTTTCCAAGCATCAGGCATGAAGTTGTATAGTTTTGGACCTAAGAAAGTGAAGTGTCTTTGAGCGAGAGATGTTTTAGTTGTGAGTGTTACAATTGGATTTCTCCGTGAGTGTCGGGTGTTGTGAGAGTGGTTAATAGATGGGTAGAGGTGGCGTTGTTTATGGGTGTTTAAAATTAATTTTCTCATGTACAGTTGTCTAACATCTAGAACTTCTAAGTCTTTAAATAGTGCATCACTGTGATATCTAAATGATTTTTGAGGATTACCCTTAGTAGTGATTTTTGAGCTTTTGCTAGTTTGTCCAAAACAGTTTTTACACATCCACCCCAACCTAAGGATGCATAGTCTAGAAGTGATCCGCACATAGCATCATAGATGAGTTTTAATTCTTTTTTACGTAAGATATTTCTGATTGTCATAAACATGTACGTGAGCTTTCTAACCTTTGTGGTGACTAGATCCACGTGACCGTCCCATCTAAGATATTTGTCTAATACAACACCAAGGTATTTTATATTGTCCACGCATTCTAATTTATAGCAAGTACAGGTAGTTGAGTCAGTGCATTTATGTACAAAAATATTATATGCTTCCTTGGGTTGGCCGGCTTCTGTCGCACTAAATCGTATAAATTTTGTTTTTTCCGAGTTGAGTGTTAACAGATTACTGTCTAACCAAAGTTTTAGCTGTTTTATTCCATCTTCTGCTTTGCAGTGTACTTCGTGCCATGTTCTACCTTCAAATATTAAAACAGTATCATCTGCAAATGTTATAATATGATTGGAAAAATTGCTGTTACACAGATCATTTATATAAATACTAAACAAAATAGGTCCTAAGGTACTTCCTTGGGGTACACCAAATTCTACAAGGGCCGGATCACTAATAGTATCATTAATTTTAACTTTTTGGTATCTGTTAGCTAAATAACTACCCATCCATTTGTGTAGCTGTCCCTGAATACCTATAGCCTTTAGTTTTTTTAGAAGTATTTTATGCGAGATGGTATCAAAAGCTTTGGCAAGATCTAAGAAGAGAGCAATAGATTTATTTCCCCGGTCAATATTATTGGAAATAATATCTGTCAGTTTAGCAATTGCATTTTCTGTTCCTAGACCTGGTCGAAAGCCGAACTGGTTGTTAGATAAGATTTTATGAGTTTCTAGGTAGAGGGTGAGACGATTTTTTACAATTTTCTCAATAATTTTTGAGAATGAGTTGAGCAGAGATATTGGCCGATAATTATGTATTTCCGATTTGATTCCATTTTTATGAATCAATATAACAACTGATTGTTTTAGGTGGTTTGGGAATATGCCTGTCTTGAAACTAAGATTACAAATGTATGCAATAGGATTCGCTATGAGTGGTTTCAATACTTTCAGCAGATTTGAGGAAATTTGGTCTGGCCCACAGGCATTAGATGACTTAAGCTCATCTATCATTTTCATGACTTCTTTAGTCGTTGTTTGAATCTCGTCTGTTTTAAGATTAAGGACAGTTGTAGGTATGTTGGCTAGTTCAGATTCAGTTTTCTTACATTTTTCAAGGATTTTATTTGCGAGAGAGGCTCCTATTGAAGTGAAATAGTGATTAGCAAAATTAGCCATCAATTTGGGATTAGTAGTACTTGTATTTTTAATATCCAATGATTGTATGAAAGACGATTTACTATTTTTTGTTTTGGTAATTTTACGAAATATTTCCCAGAAATGTTTTGGAGTTATGGTGTTTTCGTATATATATTTTTTGTAGAAATTTTCTTTAGTGGAATTAATTAGTTTTTTACATAAGTTTCTGTATTTCTTATATTGTTCTTGAATTAAAATATTATCTGGTTGTCTTTTAGCATTTTTGTGAAGTTGATTACGTCTATGGATGGATTTGACCAGACCAGGGGTTATCCATGGCATGAGTTTAAATTGTTTGTTCGGTATAACTTTGTTAACAGTGTGATTAGATATATAGTATTGTAATTTTGTGATAAATTGCTGCATTGCTTGGTCAGTGTCAGTCTGATCTATTACGTTTTGCCAATTTTCTGTAGATAGCTCATCAATCAGTGCATTGTAGTTTATTTTAGAAATACATTTATTTTTAGAAGGAGAGGAAGGCTTATTTCTTAGGCCGAGCGCTGTGGTATAATGATCTGAAATCGTTGTGTGTATAACAAACGAGTCCGTAAAATCAATGTTTTTAACATTGATGTGATCCAAGCAGGATTTACTTGTACCTTGTACTCGAGTGGGGGTATCAATTATCGGAGTAAAAGCGTTTTCAGTGAGAAAACATAAATAATCATCAGATTGGCGATGGTTGTCTAGAATAGTATTAATATTTAAGTCTCCAATGATTATTTGATGTTCTGGGTTATCTGTGTTGTTAATGATAGAGTGGAGTGAATTTAGAAAGGAATCTATGTTGTGAAATGATGGCGATCTATAGATTGCAAAAATGCATAGGTTTTTGTTAAGCACAATTTTTAGACAGTTGGCTTGTGATAAAGTGAGTTCGTCAACTTGCGTCTGTATACCGTCCCTGACATAAATTACAACACCACTAGCTTTATTTATTATACTCGTTGTGTGGTACTCAGTATAATTTTGAATCTCTTTGGGGGTGAAGTATTTATTAATCCAGCACTCAGTTAAAACTATCATATCAAATGTGAAATCAAGTTCGTCAAGAAATACGAGAAAGTCATCAATATTGGTAATACTTCTTATGTTCTGGTGAATAATTTTCAGACCGTACGATTCCCAACAATATTTATTCATGTCTACAGGATTGTCAATCACATTTTTGATACATGTGAGCAAGGTTTCTTCGGGGATATCAAAAGCTACTTGAATCATTTATAGTTTGTTTTTTAAAGTTATTAAGTATACCCACAATGATAAACTTTGGAAACGTACAGATATGTGTGTAGTAAAATAGTACAGATGTGTGTAAGTAAAATAGTACAGATGTGTGTGAGTAAAATAGTATGTGTATGCTTGTATTAGTGAGTCATAATGTGAGAAGGATATTTTCAGAGGTAATGTGGATAGCTCGTGATTCTGTTGTTTGACGTACGTATACACGCCCCGCTTTCACCCATACGTAAGCTAGTTTTTTTTCCGTAGCCGTCTTTTTCGCCAGGTAAAGTAAGCGTTTATTTGTTGACGTTAAGTGTTCCGATATATAAACTGGTGTACGCGGTCCGGAGAGGCCTATGGAGCTCGTGTTGAGTTTGTCTTCCTTCGTGGTAGCGTTCAAATTGTATCTTTTTACACAACTTAGGAATTCATCTCTTAAGTGAATTTCTTTAAACCGCGCAATTATAGGCCGGGTTTTTGTTGGGGTTGGCCTACCAGGAGCTCTAAATGTTGACTCGATATCATTTGTTGTAGTGGTTGTGCGTATTTCTTGACTAATGTTGAAAATAATATTTTGTAACTTTTCTCCTTCAATCTCCGGTACCCCTCTTATTTCGGCAAAGAAATTTTTTTGTTGTCGTTCTTGATCGTCGAGTTTAAACTCGAGCATTGAAACTTTTGCTTCGAGTTCCATATTCTTCTTTTGGACGGAATCTATGCTTTTCATTTTGTGCATCGCGTTTTTCAATTCATCCTCAAATCCCTCCATTTTTGAGTTGAAGAAGGTCATTGTTTTCTTGAAGTCTTTGAATTCTTCATATAATACTGTCACTTTTGATTGGATGCTCTTGTACTCTTGAAGTTCCACCTTGATTTGGCGGAGTTCCTCCATAAGAAGAGTTTCCCCTGGAGTTAGGCCTGGTTTGCTGACGTTGGCAGGAGGAGGAGGTGCGTTCTCTTTACTCGATGTGGAAGTTGATCGCGCCGTTCGACGAGGTTCCGTCTTGCATCCACTGCATTTGGTGTTGGCGCGTTTTTCTTGGGAGAGCTTCCGGTATTGGCCTTCAGTAATGCCGCCGCAGGCGAAGTGAAGACTCTCTTCACAGGAGGAGCACCAAAACATCGATTCCTTTGTAATTATTGGTTCTGGACACTTGCTGCAGGTGAAGTTCTCCATATTTATTTTTGTGTCGATAGGTGTATATTTTAAAATTATTATTACTAACAATAAAATTTATCTTTATGAAAATAGCTTATTACTATCAAAAGTAATAAAAAAAATAAAAAAAAATTATTTTCGCCGGTACGAGGATTGAACCGAGGATGCCACCGTCGGAATACTGAGTTTATCCACAGGGCTATTGACCCGGTACGTTCACTGGCGGTTATTACTCGTATATTTTAGATTGGTGACACAGGATTTATTTTGAAAAGTTTTTTAATATTTTGTTATTATTTTTTTTTAAGTTCACTATATTTTGCACTGTGATTTATTAACTATTCGTTGAATGGTGGCAGAGATATGTGTTGTATAAAACCCTTTTGCAGCACGAGATTAGTTTTTTTTTTTGCTAATAAACTATCACGATGACAAGCGTATTTCACAATCACGATATTTTTAGATTTAAGGCAATGTACACCGAGTTTATTAGATAGTGCGGAAGGGTAATGTTGTTTAATCACTTTACACTGTAAACGTACTAGGATAAAAGAGATTATATTAACAAAAAATACTTTTTTTTACGGATCACGTTAACAATGCGTTTCATGTGTTAGCGGTGACACAAAACCAACGGTATAGCGGTGACACATCTTCATCTTCAAGTTTCTTCTTTAAGTTTTTAAGGTGAAAGATTTCCGGATTCATGTTTATGGAAAGTTTATTTATTTCTTTTTTTATAGTCTCCGCACTCTTGTATTGAAATGTTTTAGGACAGTATGAGAGGGCTGTTTCAATGTCTACAGCAACACTTTCAATTGCACCTTCAATATTAACTTTGCTATAAGGAAGGTTATAATTTAAACCTTTAGATAATAAAGCCATTTCTTTGTCGAGGAACTGACACGAAGATAGATTTTTAACTCTGTCATAAAATTTATAATTTGTCGTTGGAGAATTATCAGAACAGTTTATTTTAATATTGTACAGATTCTGCAACTTTTTATTCAAAATCTCACGTTTATTGTACGCCTTTATTGAGGCATACATCCGCACTTTGTCATCCAGCAAATCCCACTCTGTTGGGTGGAGCTCACTCACCAAATCCAGATGAAGAGACATTAATTTTAGTTTAATTTGATTTCAAAATATAAAAGCACTTTTAAGATCTTCTTTAAGCCACGTCACCTTGGCTTTCATGGAGGAGGAATTAAATAAGACCGGAGAAACAGTACTTATTTTGAAATGTGCACTGATGTAGTTTGGAATAACTTTAATTTTTAAACACTGTTGGTAGAAATATATATTCAAACACACAATTCTATATTTAACTGTCAAATTTTTATACATTTTAGCTTTTGTGGCTGTACTTGCCAATTTTATATTTTTGAATGTAGCTATTACTTTGTGGTTATCCATTATAGAATAATGAAATAATTTTACTTTGTATAAACCACTTATTTGATGTGCAAATCCGACCGGTTTCGGAACAAACGTTCCTTCGTCAGGGAAAGCTTATACTAATTTGACAGTTTCGAACAATGTTTTATTATGGTAGGGGTGAAAAATTTTGTACTTCCCATTAATGCTAAACTTGTGTCTTTTGATGTCATTAATCTATTTCCTAATGTGCCTATTACCGAAAGTAAAGTAAAGTAATATGAACCAAAATTAATTGATAACATCCTAAATAAAAAACTTATCAAAATTTCAAAAAATAAATATCTATACAATTCTAAAAATATTTATGATAAAGAATGGCGTAAAATTTTGTAGATTAATAATTTTTCAGTTCAATGTTGCAAAAATCTTCCTTCTAATATTAAACCAGCGTTTTATACAAGAAATAATATCGGTAATTTTTTGAGAAATACTAAAGATAAAGACCATAAATTGACTAATTCCGGAATATATAAACTCAAATGCAATGATTGTCCCTCATTTTATATTGGAAAAACCACTCGTAATTTTGAAATCAGAATCAAAGAACATTTAAGGTGTCTTAATAATAATAATTTTTCTGAGTTTGCTAACCATATCATTGAAAATAACCATAGTTTTGAAAAAAATACAGGGATAAATATTCTTCATATTAATCATAAAGGAAAACGTTTAGATAACTTAGAAGCCTTGGAAATTAAAAAATCCCTTAAAAATAATGAATCTATTATCAACAAACAAAAAATATTGTCATATAGCCCAATCATGGATTTGTTCCCCTACCCACCCACTCTACACTAATACCTACCTACCCAATCTACATTATTTTCTAGCAACAGCTCCACCCCTACCATAATAAAACATTGTTCGAAACTGTCAAATTAGTATAAGCTTTCCCTGACGAAGGAACGTTTGTTCCGAAACCGGTCGGATTTGCACATCAAATAAGTGGTTTATACAAAGTAAAATTATTTCATTATTCTATAATGGATAACCACAAAGTAATAGCTACATTCAAAAATATAAAATGAATAAACTTTATTTTACATCATCTGAGTATATTGTTTGACAATAATTGAAGCTTGTGTGATTGTGTAAACTATATAAACTAGTTCAATGTTTGCAAATTCATTTTGTGATGTCATTTTAATTAATTGAATACAAATCCACTTCTTAAAACACCACTTATTTAATAAAAATTATCTATATGTTTTAAAACTAATGTTTTCTTCGTCAGGATAAAATTAAAATGAACAAAAGTAACAAAAGACAAACAAGCATAGATAAAAGTAAATACCTAGACAAAAAACATCATAAAGACTGGTGATTGATTATTTAAAGGTATCATAAAAAAACAATTAGTTATATAAAATAAAACCTAAATATTATTTAAGAAAATATAGATAATAATTGCATTTATATAAAAAAAAAAACTTATAAATTTAAAAAAAATATACAAGTTGTCTAAATAATAACAAAATTTTATAAATATAAGTTAATGTGAAAATAAATTTAGGAGATGGCTTTTAAAAAAAATATTTGGTTATTAATAATATAAACTATTAACATTTTTTATAAGTTATATTAATATTTCTATGTTATCTAATTGTAAACCCGCTGTGTTTGTTCGTATCTTTTTTTTTTTATTTGTTTATTTTATTTTTATTTGAATGAATACTTCACAAGAGTCTCAGCTGCTCCCGTCTGGAGCCAGTGAGACAATGGCATCCCCCGTTATATCAAAAGAATAATTTGTTTCCAAAATGTGGTTGATATTTAATTAATTAATACACATTAAAACATTTCATTTGTCGCCGTAAATCCCTGTAAGTTTTGCATTGGTTTGCCAGGATAACAAAAAAATAGTGCGTCTACTTTCGGTACATCCAGACGTCAAATGAAAATCGTGTACAACAATCGCCCCACGTCCGAGTGATAGAACGCAAATGATATTTTTTTTAATTGCTCATAATGCAGATGAAAATTCATACCACGCGCCGCCAGTCGTTCAACCCGCTCAAAAAGACGACGAAAAAGTAGTTGGATGTAGTAGTGTCTAAGAGTAAAAAAATATCTACATTTATATGCAAACAATAATCATGTCTATTATAAATAAGTCACTTTCGGTGAATGGTGATGTCTTTACTTTCGTGGTTTGATAATGCTGAAAAAAGTCAAGTAAACTGTCAACGGATGGTTATATATGATGCATTGTAAAAAAGCAAAGTTTTTGCTAATACTTTGGTACATAGGTAGGTACAGTTTTAAAAAATTATTATTTTTATTCCTTTTTGCATTTTCTTTTTGAAAAGGCAAAGCGGCTTTTTGAAACAGCAGAAATAGTCGAACGGTGAGCTTCAGCAATGCGAAGTTTCAATTAAAAATAATTCTAATTTTTCTTTGCGCAACTATTTTCATTTCCATCGTGAGCAATGAAGCTTTGAAACATCAGCACTTCTGTCAAAAAGTAATGCTAGGCGCCATTCGTCAATCTGTTCCATATATTAAATTTTTGACGGCCTCCGTTGCAGAAGAATTCGGGATTCAAATCCTCATCGAAAAATTTCATTTGTGTTATTTCACAATAAATTAATAAAAAAATATAATAACAATAATAATAAAAACATTTATTTATCAAAAGACTTTTACAGTTTTATACATTTGGTTAATTTTTATTTATTCTATTGACAAAAAGGTCACTGCTCAGAGTGCTCAGCCATACATTCTGGATTTCTCCTGGAATGATATTGCACCAGATTTAAATGTCTGGGTTAAATTTTCCCAAAAAAAAAGAAAAGGAAAAAAGAAGGAAAAACTAAACCCTTTCACACACTTCCCCAAATGATCTTCTAGTCAACCCACGCTATGCAATTGCACTATATAAGTATTATAAATACAAAACAATACAAGAACAACATGTCAACCTACTAGAGACCAAATGGAATCTAATTTATTGATTATTATTTATTGATTTTATATTATTAATGGTTTTCATACACAAAAAAATAGTTAAATTAAATTCAAATAAAATAATTAAATAAATAGATTACTAATAAAAAAAATTATTAAATCAAATTTCTAGTTTAACACACATAGTGTTATACAATGTAAATATATAATAAACATACAATTTTTTATAAGAAAGACTCTCTTTTTATTACCTTTGAAGGTTATTTCCACCAATGTAATATATCATTGAAGAAGAAGATAATAATATTAATATTAACGAAAATATGAAAGAGAACAAGACACAGAATAACAGAAAAAGATAATGGACGCAACCAGAATTCGAATCCAGAGCTCTCGTCTAACCGGGACGAGCGCGTTAACCAATTTCGCTATTGCCACCTTCTGTCAAACCGTCGTATTTGTCAATCTCATATTTCAAATTTTACAATTAACAATATTGTCTTCAACTTGTTCTTTTTCCATATTGGTTCGAGTCCCAGTTGCAACCATTGTCTTTTTCTGTTTTTCTGTGTCGTGTACTCTTTCATATTTTCGTTTAGATTATTATTACTATCTTCTTCAATGATAAAATAAATAAAATTAAAAAAAATAAAACTAGATAAAATTTAATAGTGTCAATTAGAATTCAAAATGAAGCAAATAATCTTAATATAAAAATTCAGATATAAAATATAATCAATTGAAACATAAAATATAATCATTTCAAATATCGTTTAATTGCAGCACATTTCAGAGTTAAATATAATCCAGTAACGCCCTGGTACTACCATTCACCAATTGAAACGTTGCATGAAAACGTTGCTAAAGCAGCCGTGTTTGGTGCCCAGATCTGAAGAGCCAGGTACAGCCCCATCTCCCTCTTTCTCATCTTAATCAGCCCCCCCCCCCCCCCACTACCTTCAGCCTCGCAACATACCCTTCACATTCAATGCCCGCGACACTGTAAATGACTAACCTGTAAAAAAAGTAGAGAAAAAAAACCCTATTTGTAAGCCTTTGTAAAGGTCATTTCATTAACATTCTCCAGCCCTAAAGAGTCCTAAATTCTGCAGTATTTTAAAATAAATATCAACTCTTCTTTTGCCACTAATCTATTCATAAATGTAATAATAATAGTGATGGGGGTAGCAAATGTAAAATCATGCAATGTCCAGTTTTTTAAATGTAATGTCCTCCGCGTGCAAGGCCATATCTTCTCCAAACATAAACTTTCTAATTAAAGTGTGTTTATCGTAAGTGACCTGCCAGGTAAGTATGTTTCTGTATCCATTTGTAAAAAGTAAAATTAGATAGAACCTAAGAATTCTTAATAAATTGTACAGTGCACTTGAGGTGATTTTTCACGAAAACGGCCCTCTATAAATTATCCAATTATTATTATTATTATTTGGGAATGCCATAGTCTTACTGGCTTCACACGGAAGTTGTGCGGTAATCGCATAAAAAATATACGTACGTTTTCAACGGTTCAATAGGAAGAAAAAATGTTTTCAAAAATAACATTTTTTTATTATTGAAGAACAAGATGATTAAGAACGCAAATGAAAACAAGTCACAGAAAATAAAAACGTAATCGTCGCAACTGGGAATCAGTAACTTCGTCTTACCGGAAAATAATTAACCTATTTTTAAAAATTATTATGAGAATAACATTTGTTTTTTCAGCCTTTTAGGTAGTGAGGGTATTGATAAAAATTGGACATTTGGAAGATTGTTCATTTTAAATTCAGCTGGTGAACCTGTATAATTTCTTAATCCATTATTTAGATCAAAAGGTAGTGTGTTTTTATCATGTCCCATCTCTGCATTCAATAAAATGAAGCTTGATTATTAATTAAATATATTTTTTAATGAAATTTTTGGTGTCTTCTTTATTTTACATTATTAATGTTTTTGGAAAAATTACGTCAATATGGACAAACACCGATTTTTTTAAACATTAGCTCCATAAACCCTTGAGGCGGCCTATGTCATCCTTGGGGGTTGACTTTTTTTAAGGAAATGAAGGATAGGAAATTATGGGAAGGAAAAGGGTATGCGGGGTGGATAGGAATCTCGGGGCGGTGTGTCCAGAGGTAACGGATGTACGAATCTATCTCTCTCACTCCGGTGCAGAGCAAAGGGTCGAGGGAGTCCTGCTGGAAAGGTTAAAAGATCTCACTCAACACGTCTATCCCGATCCACCCCAGTTGAGGAGTTGGTGGGCAGACGCATCCGTCGCCAAAAAAGGGGCTTTTAGTTATCTGCATGTATTAATGGAAAATTGTAAGTGAAAGGTAAAAGGATTACAAATGAAAAAAAAACATTTACAAAATTTGTTGGAAATGCCCAATTACTAATAACTAATTTCTAACCCACAATTACTTCCAATATTCCATTTTGTACTTGATGATGGCTGTAAAACTCCAATGGGGGTGAAAAGCTATAAAAAATTTAACCGTTTAGTAAAGTTAAAAATTATTTTTTATTGGAATAATTTTTTGAAGGTTATACCATCGATGAGGTATATCACTAGATTCTAATAAATCTAAAAGATATATGATATAGAAAAAGACACAGAAAAAAAAGAAAGTTAACGGTCGCAAAAATATTAGGGACAAAACAAACTATAAAAAACAATAAATCAAATTATAGACGTATTGGCTCTTTTCCAGAAAAAAATTAGAAATTGATTTCTAAAATTAGTAAAGGTATGTTTTAAATTTGGAGAAAATATGTTTATTTTTAGTACGATAAGGTTTTACTGTAGGTCGTTGGCAGATTCGTTAAATTTTCAAACAAAATTTTGTATTATACAACATACATTTCAAATCATAATCATGCATTACAATAAATCAATAGATTATTTGGGAAAGCTGCTTTTCAGAATTTTAATTTTAGTTCAAATAAAATCATTAAAAAAATTAGCGCCCTTGTTTTCTGACGAAAATACTTCAGTTTATCTATTTATTTACCGTCTTACAAACAATTGTTACAATAAAAAATTATAAATACTTATGTTAAAAAACTAATTACATAGAGCACATAATTTTAATAATTTCATCGTCACGAGTTTATGGTTTTTAATTTTGAATGAAATAAAATCGATATTGAATTATTATGTAAAATGCTGATATGGAGAATAATTAATCTTTCTCATCGGAACCGCCCTGTACAAATGCAAGGGTACGATGAATGATGATCGTTCAACGAAATTTGAATTCTCGGCCGCTGGTTAATGGGCGTTAATTCCGAATTTAAAATATGAGATCGACAAATACGACAGAAAAAATATAGGTTCCGTTGGTTCTGTCTCCCGGTAAGACAAGAAATCGTGGGATCGTGTCCCAGTTGCAATGGAGGCGTCTACTAATATCTACAGGAATTCCAAAAACTGAAAAAATCGAACTAGTATCTATGAGAATCAAAGTGTTGACGAATATCTACAGCTCAAACTGTTGATTAATATCTATGAGAACCAAAGTGTTGACGAATATCTACAGCACTGGCAGAGGTTGGATTTGCAATTATGTATAGCATATTGGAATAACGTAATATTGCGTATGCAGTTTAAAAAACTTAATTTATGTAAGTATGTATGTAAAAATCCCTAATATAGGACTATTGGACACATTTAGCTGATTAGTCTAACCTACGCTCTGTAGATATTAGTCAACACTCTGAAGTTCGTAGATATTAGTTCAGCATATGAGCTGTAGATATTCGTCCGACATACAGGCTGTAGATATTAGTATCTGGAGTCGTTGCAATCGTTACCCTGTATTTTTCTTTCTCTTATTCTGTTTCATTTTTCCTTAGGATTAATAATTCTAATAATTATATTCTTTTTCAATTAATTATTAGTGCCTTCAAGGAAACTTTGAAAAAAATTGCTTTATAGGTTTTGTTTTTAAAAAAGGAGTTGGATGAGGATGGGGAGAATAGATTACTGTGATTGTATTAGTACAGACTGATCAAAGTCATCCCTTTTCATGAATAAACAATTTATTTCTTGGAAATTCATTTGTCAAGATTGATGTTGGCCGATTATCCCTACAGTCATCGATGGCGATGGCGCTCGGGTCGCGGGACTGCATGTTAATTTCCCCACATTAAACATCGCCACTTTTTTTATACTTTTAATCGGTGTGCTAAATTCTCATTAAGTTAATAAATATTTCTCCCTCGTACCGCAGTACAATGAGTCGTCATCGGGACATCTAGTAAATCTTTGATAAAGGTGTCGGCGTCCAGGGCGGCTCGTGGAATAAACCTTACATTGAAAAGACAAAAAATTTTAAAAATTGTTCTGGAATTTAGTTTCGTAATTTGAGAATTTCAAAACTATTTTAAAAACATTTCCTTTTTTCAAGCGCAGCAAACTTATTTTGAATCAAAGCATTTCATTTTAAGGCTATAATAAGAATGGTGCTGCATGTTTTCTGTTTGAATATTACATTTTAACGCAGCATCGCGTTCATTGGTCAAATCATTGATCATAAACATAGTTTCGGATCGGTGATCGATGAACCTGTGGATGCAATTTTAGCCATAAGCTGTTATGGTTTGTCTAGTTTGGAGTTAGAAGTAAGGTTGTTATGTTATAAGTTTGTACAGCGCCCTTGAGGTGATTTTTCACAAAAACGGTGCTATACAAGTCATCCAAATATGATAATAATTATTATTATGATTAACGTGCAATATTACTGGTTACATGACGAAATTAAACAGCCGCCGCCCCGGAAACCATTTATTGGAAAACCATCATCCGTGCCACAAGTGGTTCGCTAGCTTTGGTGATTTTGATGAGGTTTGTCTAGGTCTTGCTGGCGAATTCTTTCGACCACCTTTTGCGTAGCGGGCCGGATAGGGAGAGTCTGATTGAGGGTCATCTAACCTTCAGCCGGACTATCTAGCTTTGCACCGCGGTGGGAAGGATTCATACTTCCATCAATCCTCGACGCATTGACCCCCAGAATCCTACCCACCCTTCATACCTTTTTCCTTCCCAGAACTTCATCTCCTTTCTTTCCCTAAAAAGACCCTCCAAACAATATCTCCAAAAATGACATAGGCCGGACGGATTTTTTTCCTAACGGCCTCGTGTGAAGCTATTGTTAAAAAAATACTTGGGTATTTTTTAAACAATATAATAATAATTATAATAATAATAACACGAACTTTTTTTTTTGAAAAACCATGAATGGCCATCATCGTGATTAATTTTTGGTTTATAATGTTGTTTTGGTTTATAAAGCCAACGTTTTGGATTATATTATTTTCAATTAAAATGTATTTTGTTTCATGTGCCTAAAAACATATAACTTGCAAAACTGTAAGTTTGTATCTACGCAAAGAAATTAACCCTAAGTATGCCGACGGACAAGGATTCTGACTTTGTCACTTTATTGTGAGCTCACGATACATAAATACTTTAAAATCAGCATGATTAATCCATCTTTTAAACGCTTCCTTCTTGAGGCTTTGGACTTAATGCGGTACCATTCCCCGCCCCTGGCCTTAAGCTAAAGTTATTTTAGCAGCGGGCGAGGCGACTGACGCTGTATTAATATTAATCCCGGAGATGTATTTACGATTCCCCGCGTGCATCTTAAACGGCGAACATTTCTCCACGGTGTTTGAACTAACGACTGAAATAAAGGTATTTTATTTTATTATCTTGATTGCAAAATGATAAACCTTGCACAATGGCTTGTTCTGGTACTTACATACCTTTTATTATATTGAAAGCTTTCTTGCATCTGTAGAAAATCTGAAATATTAAGAAGATTTCTACCTTCTTTTCTATTTTTTTGCCTACACTACACATGCCCGTATATGATAGATATATGGTAATTTATTTTTAGACATGTTTCTGATAACGAAGTAAAAATGCATTGTTGTACACGTACCTTAAAACAAATATCTTAACCTAACTGTTTAGTACTGAAACAGCTTTGGGACTAATCCATTTTCCAATGTCCTGTTCAATGTATTCATCTTCCATTGTCCCTCTCCTTCCTTATAAAGTCCTACTTGGGGGAAGAAAGAAGAAGACGACTTAAAATTCTACCTTCCGATGCCAGTTCAAAATATTATTTGTACAATCATTTTTGAAATACCTACATTGTCAGTCGAAATATTGTCGCGCTTGTGATAACAGCAATTATGGAACTTCACGCCAAATCGAGTTAATATATTTTTATATGATACCTTTACGGTATAACTATGACCCGTGAATGGGGAAGCTGATTGCCGCATTAGAAGGTAGGGCTTTTTGTCGTCATTCTGTTTTCTGTGATAAAAAAACTCAATCAAAGGTTTTCATGTTAAGTATTTATAGTCTGCTTAAGTTTGGCATGGGGAATTAAATAATTTAAAAACAGGCATAACCTAAAAGATTGGAGATACATCGCACTTTCGAAGTTGAAGTAAAGTGGGGTGGTAAATTTTTTTCACAGTTATTAAGCAGGTATCAAAGGTTTAAGCGTCGTAAACCAATGTAACGTAAATGATGTAAACATTAAAAGCCTTTGAAATGTGCACCTATGGGAGAAATAATGTGTCCTGTAGTGGAAATATGTCTAACCGGTAAGGGTTGCTTCGTGTGCAACGTAAAAGGGGAATTTTCTTCTTAATCACCAAGAAAAACTACACACTTTTAACGATTGATTGATTTACGAAAATTTTTATATGTATATAAAAAAAACGTGAACTGGCACTTTGACAATTGGAGTATCTAGCTGAGAAAGCGATTTGAAGTATTCCGGGAACCAAATTATTTTTCTTTTGTTTTACACTATTATTATTTTCATAGTTTCGATTTCATGCAATGAGTTCCTACTAGAGAATAAATAATAGATTAGCACGGTACAAAATCGCCAAAACCTTCTTTGTTATATGCGGAAGCATCTATTTTTATTTCCTTCGCCGTTTTCTTCCAGATACAATAAAAAATACGAGTGGAGCTCGCAATTTCGAATAGTAATAAATTAAATTAAATTTGCCTTCTTTTTGTAACATTATTCAATTATAATCCGAAATAAACATATAATAAGCAACATTTCCACATAATATATTTACGTAAAACAGTGTCAGACGACGGATCATACCAAATTATATATTTCATCTTAATATGTATGAAAATCGCTACCAAAATAAAACTCGTCCTTTCTTCACACATAATCTACATGCAAAAATAACTAAGTCATGGAACCTGGAGGAATAAAACATTGTTTAAAACACCCATTAAAAGAAGGTAATCTGAATGACCAGTGGCTGAGTTCCTGAAATCCTCGAATAGCTAAGTCGTCCATCATGACACAAGCAAAATTTTCCGCTTACTGGAGTGGTAGTAGGAGATTTTAATATTAATTTTAGTTTTTTCGAAACTCGCGAATGTTGGTTTTAATTTTAATAAAAAAAGTAATAATAATAAAATTTTGACCGGCCAGTTCATAAAATGGTACAGAATTCATTAAAAAAACATTATAAAATTACAAAATGCGCGTGTGACTTCATGATGTAATGTAGTTAAGTAACTCCAAGCAAGACTGCTACATACTCCTTTCAGATATGCGATTAACGTAATGAAATATGCCCGCTTGATTTTCTTTACCTTCGGCAGTAAATTTTCTTCCAATTTGCATATATTAAAACGTTTCCATTGTGGAATATTTGCATGACTCTGTTTCATTACACTGTTCGCCGCGCTGCACATTTTTTGCAGCTTTTGAATAAAGCTCGCATTAAAACTCCTTTGCCTACAGCAAGCACAGTCCGAGCTTTCTTACACCTATAATCATTAACGCTAGCTTACCGAGGTACGTTCTTAAGTTTGTTTGGTCCGACGTTAATGGCAGAATTTATTACAATCCGCAACTTTTTAATCATGTTGTGATAGAGCGCCTGCGGCGGTCATTAAATTATTTCATGCAACTTTCTGTGAAATGTAAAAAAAAAAATTGAAACCATTTTAATGTGCCATTCGACGTATGTAGTAACTACGACATAAAGATTTTTATACTTTTTAAGTTCATCACAAAAACGTATTGTTAAAGTATTCTTGTCCAAAAACTCAGCAGGGTAACGATCTAGGTATTTGACGTCTGAAGGTTACGGGTTCAAGTCCTGCTAGAGAGCCCATTGAAAATTGATGTGCCTTTTTTGTGGAAATCAACATTTTGTAATAATTGTGAGAATAGTGTAACAACAACAATTTGGTTTTCTGTTTCGTTTTACATTTTAATGCACATGTTCTAAATATGCATGCACATAATGAGTTTCACTCAATCGAATAATTTTTTTTTGTGTTACTCCCTTACATCAACATACCTAACGACAGCTGCGGAACCATGTTTAAGTTGTACATGACAATATTCAGTATATCCATTAAACTTACTGATGCATTTTGGGCTATGTGTATTTTGTCAGCAGAGAGATTTTCTGGGCTAATCTGATGTACGCTATAGGTACAAAGCACTTTTATAAAAATAGATCGTATTGTTTGGAGCGGTTTCGGTGACTTTTAATTTTAAGTGCTTGCAGAAGATCTACACTTAATTAGCAAAGCCTTAAACCGTACAGATTTCTGCTATTTCTATGATCCATTTAATTACAATTAATTTCTGAAAATCACCCCTTTCTTTTTTTGAAGAATTTCAATTTGGGAGGCGGTTATGGGTACCGCCGCCCGGGGAACCATTTGTTCGATAATGGAGGTGTGTATAGCAATGGTGGTCCATGAGTTTTCAGTGAGCTGTAGTGATAAGATTGAAAAATACGACGTTATTGATGTTGTTGAAGCAGAAAATGATTTTTTTTTTCAAAATTTCAATATATTCAATAAACTCACTGAAAACTCACGGACCGCCACTAGTGTCTAGGTGTTAGTGGCAAAATGTGTTTGCCCACTGATGGGCTCTCTCCAGCAGGACTCTATCGACTCATAGCCTTGCACCGTAGTGAGGTGGATGGATTTATGCTTCCGTCAATCCTGGACACATTGACCCCAAGATTTCTACCCACCCCTCATACCTTTTTCCTTTCCCGAACTTCTTCTTCTTCCTTTCCCCAAAAAAACCCTTTACACAGCATCCCCAAAGATGACAGAAGCCCTGGGGGATTTTTTTCGTAAGGACATCCAGTGGAGCTTTAAAATATGTAATAAAAATAAAAATTTAACAATTAAAAATAAACAAAATGAGTGAAATACTCTAAAAAAGGGTTCCTTCAGAACAACACTTTGTTTCGGTATGACTCTAAAAACATAAAGGATTATATACTGTGTTATTTTCAAAGTGAATAAAACAATACGATACCTATACTATTTTTTATGAAAGTGCTTTGTACCTATAGCGTACATCCGAGTAGACCAGAAAATCTCTCTGCTGACAAAACACACATAGCCCAAAATGCATCAGTAAGTTTAATGGATATACTGGATATTGTCATGCATGTATTTTGGCAGCTGTCATTAGGTATGTTGATGTAAGGGTATGTTGATGTAACACAAAAAATATTATTCGATTGAGTTAAACTCATTATGTGCGTGCATATTTAGAACAAGAATTTTTTATTAGCGTTATAAACAGTCTTTAAAAATTCGTATATGTCAATGATAAGATTACTTGTCCAGAAACATGAAACTTTTCCAAGGTTTACATTTAAATTTTAATGGATATCAATAATATCTTTGAGGAAGCGATTCCACTCAAATTCGAACTGCTGAAAGTAAGAGAGAAAAGGTGATGAAAATCAATGAAATATTAAGTTTTTGGTTAAACATATAAAATTGATATACCTACATTTTGCACGGAACATGTAGGTCAAACATAGATATAGACATTAAGAGCACATTTTTAGGATAAAACATTGTAAATGAAATTAATGCCATACTGTTATTATAATACCCGTAAAAATGCGAAAGAGGAGTTCGACTGTTGAATGCAGGTCAGATGTAGGCTGTCATAGATAAATAAAGGTAATGAGGTGCATTATATTTATAATTAACTAACGTAATAAAATATATACTTGGTAGTGGTAGTTAGAATCCATATCCCAAAGAAGAATTCTCCATGATTATTACCAGATTATTGAAATGTGCATGTAGGTGCTCATTCCAAAGTAAGCAAAGTTAATAATAAGACATAAGATAATTTCCGCGCAAATTGGCCCCGGTAGGTAGACACTTGGTACTTGTTATGAGTATGGTTGGCCAATTATCATTACGTTTAAGTACGTGAGCGACCCCTCACACACGGTTCACGCTATAAAAATGTCGCTGCGGGAAATTTACAATGTTTTTTACTTTGATAATATTCACTATGGCACTTATAAACGGCCGACTTAATGCACCGTTTCTACATTAAGCCAATGATCACACTTAACCCAAATGCAAAATTACGCTCGGACGACGTCATATTAAGCTAAAACAACGGTTTATCAACACGGTCGATTTTGTTCGTCAGCGTTTTGACGAATGGGCGATTTACATGGAAAGATCCACATAATTTTTTATGAATAAAACCACTTACGCGTGTGTTTTTTTCAGTTGTTTCGTTATTGCTGCAGTTCGTGACCCCTATGCCAGTAAATTATTGTCCTTTTGAATCAGGTTAGTTACCTCCTCACGGTTCTGCGTTGCACTGGCATCTGTTGTCATCCCTGACAAGTTTGCGTCTTGGACAATCCTAGGCAAGGGAGACCTTCCCATCCCGCCTTCAACTCTGTCAGGGGTCATGATTTTGTTTGTTTGTTTCGTAGAGCATCATGATCACTATATTAATTGTTTTTGTGTTTAATTCGTAGAACTCCATTTTAATTTTTAGAAATTTAATTAAAATTAAATTTGATAATGTTATACTCGATAATAACATTATCAAATATAATTTAAATTAAATTTCTAAAAATCATCATGATCACCATCATCGTTGCTACTATCTTTGAAGTATCAGTCTCTGAAAACCCCACAATTCCTTCTGGTCTAACACGGTATCATATTGCTTGTGATGACCAAGGAAGGCCGCCCGGAAACCGTTAATTGGATAACCAACACTTCTGCCAAAGGTCACCCTAAGTGGTTCGCTACGTTTGGTGACTTAGCACGGATGCTCGGGTTCACAGAGTGAGGTTTGTTCGGATCTTGGCGGCTGATGCGTTTACCCACCAACTGAATCATACATCGGAAGAAACTGGTTGAGGGAAACTTTTTGACCTCCCCAGCAAGACTCTCTCGGATCATCGCCTTACCGCAGTGGGAGGGATTCTGACCACCAGATTTCTACACACCCCTCTTACATTTTTCCTTCCCAGAACATCCTTTCCTTCCTTTCCAAAAAATACCCTCATATACGGAGCTAATGTAAAGAAAGAACTATGTGTACAACATTGGAGGAAAAATCATAACAGCTTATAAAAGCTAAATGTCAACGTTTTCCTGTGCTACAACATATTTTTTAATATTATTAGTTTCGTGCTTGCCGATAAAATTTATTTGTCGCGAAGGTTCTTTTGGTCTTCATTTGACTGAGTAAAGCGCCCTTGAGAGGTTTTTTTAAAGCACTTATCCTCACTACTACAATATAACGATGATTTCAATGATGTTTTTCGATGTGGAATATTAAAAATATGTTTTTTTTATAGCACTATTATTAACTCACTGTTGACATCATTCGAAGTCGTCGTCATTTTTTCTTTATGGTCATATTATCCCAAACTCGTAAGGACAATATTATTGTTATTCACAAGCATGTGCCCATTATCACGTAAAGCGAATAAAAACATAACTGTTGGCAATTAAGTTTTGAATGGGATTATATGAAGCCGTTTTACCTTGCCTTTTTACTTTGAGTAGTACACGAAATTCTCACGTACCATTTTCAATTACCCTCCGTGACAAGTTGTCTTAAAGCAATTACTTATTTCGCGAACAATAATAATCATTATTATTTGTGTCTTATGTGCTTATATGTTTGTTATATGTTTCATAGCGGTGGCATTCCGATGCAAGTCAAAGTAATAAATAACGGAGAGTCTAGAATCTAAGGCACTCATCAACGCAGGCATATTAATTGGTCGATTGTGTCAGAAACGTAGTAGTGAGGAATGAGTATATTGCCTTATGCGAAAATATGCAAGATGACGCTATCCAGGTTGCGATTAAGCGGATGTTTTGTATCTTGCATACAGATGGAGAAATTAATTGACAAAAGGTAATTTAGAGAACGGTCGGTGTGGTCTTCGTGATGAAAACAAATCCATATGTATCTGACGCTTGTATTGAAGTCCTGATAGAGAATTTTCGTTCAATAATTTTAGAGTACACAGAACAAAATCTCTTCGAGATCACGCTCACGAAGGTTCACTATATCAACTATTGCTGAAAGGAGTAAATGACTCGTTACATCAAACTGCGTTAACTTAATGAATCACCAACCCCTCCGGTGTCCTGCAGGAGGTGCAACAAAACATCTACAACCGTTTAATTTTCTTCATCTACCAGTACACGGTTTTATTGATGTTTTTGTATGAAATCAGTTATTTCACAAACTAAACTAAAGTTCTTATTGAAACCTGGAAACTGCCTTATGAATTTATTGTCTCTTAAAATCCTCCAAATGAGTTTGGTAGGCACAACAGACCAAAAAAAAATAATTAACTTGAAGTCACCCTAATTTTATTGAAATTGAAATCAATTTCTGCCGTTACATTAACATTTAATACACTAATTAAATATGGTTAAAAATTAGTTCATGACACAAATAAATCACACTGCCATCTATTGATAGGAATGTACTCGTACTAAGCACTCTGCATGCATTTTAAGCAAGTTATAAATTAGTCTTTACTTTGACTTGCAACGGAAAACTGTTAGGTTATGTGAAAATATAGTTTTGTAAATGCATCTAGCTTTATTACGCGCTAGAAGTTTTACGTATTTCGTTACGTATTTTACGTATTTTACGTTTTCGTTAGAAGTTTGGGACAAAAATCAAATTACTTATAGTAAAACCACAATATTTGTGAAAAAATATTTTCGGTTTTATTACTAAATTCTACATAAAAATAGGTGTTTTAAATTTAACGAATAAAAATGCACTTTTAGCCCGTCGCCGTCCCGCTGGCTCGGTATCAGCATGGAACCGGCAAAAATCGGAGACCCCGCGCAGAAAAGTAAAGTACATTACGATTTGCAGTGCAACCAATGTGGGATTTTTCTGTGCAGTGTCTCCGATTTTTGTCGATTCGGTACCGATAACAAGCCAATGCAATGGGACGACGATCAATTTCAAGTTTCCTCAAAATCGTCGATTGGTATCAAACATCTCATTTTTTCCATTCCCCATCAATACAATAATTTTATGCAATGCACTCACCCAAATTCGAAATTAGTATTAAACAAATTATTGTTTTTATTAATATTTATTTAATATTTATTTTTCATAATTACTTGATAGTCACTTTAATATTTCATAAGAAAGATTCGCTCTAATGTAATCGCTTATAAATCTTTGTTTTTTTTCATTTTTTATTTTTACACATAGGTATTTAAAAAAAAACCTAAGGACATATATTTTTTTAATTTTATCTATTGTTGAAAATGGTATGAACTAATGATATAATGAATGGCTTACTTATCGGAATTGTGTATTCCAGAAATTTCCAATCATCGACAGTCAACCCTGAGGTCAGCAGCGTCATCAGCTATCGGAAGGTTAAAGGAACCAAAGCGCACACCAGATACTAAGTTCGGTGAGCGCGCTTTCGGAGTGTCAGGACCTAAAGCCTGGAACGGACTGCCACATGACTTAAGAATGATCACAGACGCGGCGGAATTTAGAGCTAGACTTAAAACTCACCTTTTCAGACAGTCGTATCCATAAACTCAAAATCTTTCACCTTCACTTTCAATGCCCGCGACACCGTAAATAACTAACCTATAAAAACAAAAAAAAAAAAAAAAAAAAAAAAAAAAAAAAAAAAAAAAAAAAAAAAAAAAAAAAAAAAAAAAAAAAAAAAAAAAAAAAAAAAAAAAAAAAAAAAAAAAAAAAAAAAAAAAAAATGTAAGCGTTTGTGAAGGTCATTTCATGAACATTCTCCAGCCCTAAAGATTCCGAAATTCCTCAGTATTTTAAAATAAATACCAACTATACTTTTGCCACTAATCTCCAATAGTCCTAAATTCTCCAGTATTTTAAAATAAATACCTCTACTTTTCTATTCACAAATGTAATAGGTACTAACAGCGATGAGGGTAGCAAATAATGTAAAATCACGCAATGTCCAGTGTGTTAACTGTAATGTCCTCCGCGTGCAAGGCCGTATCTTCTCCAAGCATAAACTTATAATTAAAGTGTGTTTACCGGAAGTGACCTGCCAGGTAAGTATATTTCTGTATCCATTTGTAAATAGTAAAATCAGTTAGAAATTAAGCATTCCTAATAAATTGTACAGCGCCCTTGAGGTGATTTTTCACAAAAACGGCGCTTTATAAATTATCCAATTATTATTATTATTATTATTATTAATGATAACATTTTGTCTGATCTCTTAACCTTTCAAAGGCCAGGAACGCGCCCGCGCGCGAGACTGGAATTTCAAAAAAGAATATTAATTCAAATAATTTGGATGCGATTTTAAATTTTATTCCATTAATTTATAACATAAAATAAAGCTTAAAATAGCTTCCTCCATTCTTGTTATTAAGGTAATTTAAAAAAGGTAAGGTAAAAAACCCTGGCCCTTGACAGGTTAACACTTTGTTGTTAATTCATATATTTTTATCACTTATTATTTTCTCTGTTTATCATTTTATTTTTAAATTTTATTATTTTGCTTTTACTTAACTGTTTTGCATGACCGATATTTGCGTGTGTTATTTTTATTAAATTGTGAAATTATTAACCCCGATACAGGCGAACCCTAGTGGGGTTAATAATTACATGCTAAAAATATATGTATATAAATTGTGAAGAAGCAATAAATAAATAAATAAATAAATAAATTGTTCCAATGTTATTGTTATTATTAATGCAACCATTCTATTGTGTGATTTTATTCTGATATAAGTGTAGGTATGTTCACAGTATAATAAATTGACGTAAAATTACTGCCTCAACACAGGTTAGCCTAGTGAGGCAGGTTACGAGAAACCTAAATTTATAATTATACCTAAATCTCTATTCTTTAAGTATCTACTGTTTATATGTATTTTGTTTTCTGTTATTAACTTTTGTACTTATGCAACTTTTAAACTGTACTTTTACTGTACTTATGATGTACTTTTTGTTTTCGAAGTTATAAATCTTAAAATTTTTTGTTCAATAAAGATATATTATTTTTATTATTACCAATGACTGGGAAAAAAGAAAACAAAATAATTTATGTAAGCATTTAGTGTAGGTGGACACAAAAATCATAAAACCATCAACTTAAGCAAACGTTATCTAGTTTATTGACACATATTTTAAACACGTTTTAATTTAAAGAACTATAATTTAATTGACAAATACCTCCATACTGCAGTAAAAGTGTCCAAATAAACAAAAGATAACATTTAAAAATAGCCATTTTATTATAAGCGAAATATTTTTATGAATATTATCGTCCTCTTAATTAATTATCATCGGAATATTTTCCGATTACCGTCGTAATTATGAAAATCCATTAGCTCTCAATTCCTGGTTGGACGTGTCGAGATCCTTCTACCTTCTACCCACACGATTAATGATATATACTTGTATTCTTATTACGTGAGTATTTTATTAACCCATCCGATACTCTTAAATCGGATTATTAATATTTATTTATTTATTTGTTTGTTAACGCCTTGATGGCTTTTACATGTAAAGTAAGTTGTACAGGAGCATTATAACAAGTATGTAGTATCATAAGATTCATGAGTATATAGTACATAAAATAATAAATAGAGCATGAAAGATATAAGTACGCACAACATAAGTAGGTATCAGTATTATATAAGTAAATTGTTTACAAAGGAGTTTAACCAGCAGATTCGTATTTGGGCTTAGGCTACACTAGATTCAATAATTATTGTCACAATTATTATTATTATTTCTTTGATAGATTTAAAATATAAATGTTTGTATAATAACTTTGTTTCAATTCCACTTTATTATTTCTTAATCCAACCGGTTTCGGTTCATCCTGAATCTTCCTCAGGGGTGAATAAAAATATATTATTATAAAAATATACAATTTAGAACAGAATGATCTGGTTTATTTTTGTTACTGCGCAAAAAGTGGCTTGTGAAAATTTGCGGAAATTGTTCAGATGTATGGGTTTATTTCTTTTTAATGTCGCCTTTTCGTTTCATCCAGTTTCAAATCACAACGGTGCTTAAGAAGTTTACACTTAAATTAGTTTTTCGAGAAAAGGGTGGATCGTTTTTATGAAGCTGTCCTTTTTTTTAACATGAACACCGCACAAGAGTCCCAACGCTCCCGTCTGGAGCCAGTGGGACTATGGCATCCCCAATTGGGGTATGTTGTGAGGCTGAAGGTAGTGGGGAGAGGAAGGAGATACGGAAGAGGAAGGTGGGAAGTACCTGGCTATTCAGATCTCGTCAGAAAACACGGCTAAAGCCATTTCAAGCAACGTTTCATTCTGAATGGTGGTCTTACACCATGGCGATACTGAGAATATTTTCCACTCTGGAACGTGCCGCAAATATACTATATCTTATTTTAAACGAATAAATTGTGAATAACACAAATTCACCAAATACAATTTATTTGCCACAAGAGCCTTACCGCTGGACTACGCCGGCCGTCAAAGCCCTGTCTTGTGCTCAGCAGTTCGGCTGTGGAATGGTTTATCAGCTTCTGCGTTTCCCTCCATCATGTATAACGTGGTTCTTTTATAGACCCAAATACTTTCCTTTAAAATACCCTTTAATTAGCATCCAACCAGCTCCTGTGCGGAATTAGTTCGCCACTGTGCAAAAAAATAATAAAAATATATAAACTTTTCCTGCATCTATCATGAAAAGTCAAAAACCATTGTTTTTGCAATTATGAAGCACTTTGCTGCAGAGGTTTGAGTCCGTGTCGTGTCGTGATTGCGTGCACTTTAAAATAATTTTTAATTGTTACAGGATATTTAAAATGTGTAAGCTCTTGCACCTGGGGGGTTAACATTAAGCTCCGGGCGCGTTATCTCTGGGCGACTAATTGATGTTTTATACGCTCGTATATTCCGAATATAACATTACGAATGTCGAATTAACATAAATCAATAGTCCTTGTTAAATTCCATAGAGACGGGGCCAGATTTTGGACGTAGCGTTACGGCCAGATTGATGTTTTCACATTATTCGAATAACGATTCGAGATAACATTGAAATCATGATGGAGCGTGGTGATGAGAGAGCTACAGGGAGGGTGATAGTACCGCCCCAAAGGTTATTTGTACTAGAACAATAGATGAGGTCATTGTTTCTATTTGGTCGTGTAAGAAATGATTATCTACTCATCATCGGGTTCGTCCCTCAAGAAACACGAACATCATATTAAATTTTCGTCGACAAAATCTGCTGCACAAATTTTTTTTTTTTTTTCAGGTTCTCCATAAAACAGTTATACACCAAATTATTACGGAGAAGATTACAAAATATAAGAGAAAAAAAGTATCTATGTTGAGACGTATGTCAAAAGATAGTTACTAAACTCTCTATAGGTAACATTGAAGATGTCAATGCTCAATGCAGAATCGTTAAGCAGTTGAATTGCTCTATTTACTTTTTATTCTCGCTTTCGGAGCATAAAAAGTGTGTGGGATCTCCCACGAGTATACGCGTTAGGGACATATAGGTTAATTTACTTTAACATAGGTGGATTCAGTACAGTACCGGAGATCAGCTTAAAAAAATGTTTACCCAAAAATATTTTTCGGCGGGCTTCTAAGGTATTAAGATTAAATGTCACAGATGGGATTAAAACTTATCAATTTGGTAGACGGGTATGGTTACCGCCGCCCCGGGAACCATTTATTAGATAACCATCACCTCTGCCATAGGTCACCCCATGTGGTTCGCTACGTTTGGTGACTTAGCAGGGGTGCTCGGTTTCATGGCGACCGATGCGTCTGCCTGCCTGCCGCGTGGTGGGCAGGATAGAGAGAGACTGGTTGAGGGAGGTCTTTTATCCTCTCCAGCCGGAATTTCTCGACCCATCGCCTTGTACCGCGGTTGGAGGGATGGATTCATACATCCGTTACGCCTGGACTCACTGAACCCCAGATTCCTACCCACCCCTCTTACCTACGTTTCTCTCCTTCATTTCCTTAAAAAAAACCTCCACATATATGATCACCTAAGAAGACATAGGCCCTGGAGAATATTGTTTTACTGGGGCCTTCTGTATGGAGCTACTGTGAAAAAGAAAATTAAAAATATCCATAATTTCATAATGATTTAATTAATAGAAAAACGTCAAAGATTTATTTAAAATTTTTGTGAATATCGCAAAAGACTTAAATCATACTAAAAGTCTTCTGGAGCTTCTAAACTGGAGACTCTTAAGGACGCCAAGACCCACCATGGGTTGTAGAGCCAAGAGTGATGATGATGATGAAAAGTTTTCTGGAATTTGAGTCCAGTTATCGTGAAAGCAATATATTTAAGCGTAGAGTTTTATTGTTTGTGAAATGTATCCGATGTAGGTTTCCATTTTTAATTGGGTGAAGTAAAAACTAGTAATTGTTTTAAATTACACCACTTTCAGGTCGCCTGTATAAAGCAAATAAAATTGATAAAAAACGCTTTGAGATTGCTCGTGTTTCAATTCGATCATTTATTATCTGAAATCGATTATTGGCTTTAATTTATTTGGTGTTTTGGAATGAGCAACAAATGTTTATTCAAATGGCTGTTCCCGCTAAGTACAATAACACTAGACACAGACACATCTTAAATACCACACTTCCATTAACAGCCTTCATAAGGCTTTTATTCGATGTTAAATCCTGTCAAAATATTTGAGAAGTGTTGCCATATCGGAATTATCGACGGAGAAATTTAATAGCTGGCCACACTCGATAAATACCGAGTGGAATTTAAATAATTGAGTTGTCTACATGAAGAGATTATCGATACCTGAGTTCTTTTAAATGTATAGGCAATATTTTTATTTTCCGAGGAAGGTTTTTTTATAGGTTTTTGTGTGGTCGCACTTCGCGATAGTAATAACAATTATGATTCCATGAAAAAATCTAAGAATATTAATGTGCATTGAAGTTTTTTTTACATTACCTCCTCACAGGAAACCCTGAAGAATATAATTTCTATCAGGGACTATGTCATCTTTGGGGATGCTGTGTGGACGGTAATTTCAGGAAAGGAGAGTAAGTTCTGGGAAGGAAAATATATTAAGGGCGGGTAGGAATCTGGGGGTCAGTTCTAATGGTTTCAGTATTTCAAAATCTAGCTATCTAGATTGTATCTCTAATTATGTTTAAAATGTTTTTTTTATATTATGGTGCATGTTCTGACGCATCGTTGAATAATTTTCTAGAAAACATTTAGTCAACATAATTTTATATTTATTTCTCTTATTGAGTACGTCCCAAAAAAGTTACAAAATTATGTATGTGTATTATATATGCGTTTATATTATACTAGGTGGTACCCGGCATGCGTTGCTATGCCATTCAAAGAAATAAATTGATTCACCCTGCATGTCCTTTCCCTTGCATCCCCGTTACCTTCCCCCTCCCTAGTGTCTTCCCTCTCCGCAAACCCCACCTCCCCCTGCCTTATCTCCCTGCCGCTAAAATATATGAAATACACACATTTTCATTTATACAAATTTCATAACGCCAGAGCTTACCATTATGTACAGGCTATGTTACTCGCTGATTATATAGCTTTCTATTAGTGAAAGAATTTTTCAAATCGGTTGAGTAGTTTCGGAGCCTATTCAATGCAAACAAAAAAACAATCACATCTTTCCTCTTTATAGTATTCGTAGATAGATATATTTTGTGCAAATATAATGGTCTGCCAATAAACACGGTCTTGGTTCACACTCTTTGCTTCATTCACATTTATACATCGTCTCATTCATACCCTTCTGACTTTTAACATGGCCCGATTCTAATATATGTTTCACTTGATTGTGTTACATCTTCCTCTAGCGTCCCCGAATTTTAATAAACAATTAACATTCGCGTCATATAATCTATTCTCCTTACACCCCTTTCTTCGTTCATTCGCTCTACATGCCCAAACCACCTGAGAATCCCTTTCTTTATCGTACTTATTACGGATATCGGTATATACACGGATGGATATTTAATGATAATATTTTTTTGAAAATGGCACAATTACGTTAATGGAATCTCAGCATAACACAACACATTGTTTTAAATTATCAGTAAACTATGTTTTAATTTGTGAGCCAAATTGTGTCGTTATAATAAAAAAAAAACACTTAAAGGTACACTTGTACCTGCAGATTTGATATAAAACCGATCTCGTACCTGCAGATTTGTTAGAAAACCGAACTCGTTCCTGCAGATTTGTTGGAAAACCGATCTCGGACCAGCAGATTTGATGGAAAACCGAACTCGTACTTGCAGATTTGATAGAAAACCCATCCCGTACCAGCAGATTTGATAGAAAACTAATCTCGTACCTGCAGAATCGATAGAAAACCAATATCGTACCTACAGATTTGATAGAAAACGGATCTCGTACCAGCAGATTTGATAGAAAACCGAAATGTAAAACTTACGACTTTCATTATGAACGTTATCACCTTCATTACAAATTTGCTAATATTTTTAATGGCGAATTTTTAGAACTTTTAGACATTTTAATCAAAGTCGTGGCATAATAAATTAAAAAAATCATTAATTCACAGTACTCCAAATTTAGATCTTAACCCCTTATTATTGATGAAATTTTAAAGTTTTTAACAGAGTGCCCCATTCTTCCTAAACCATCGGAAGAAATTCCAGAAGATTCACATGGCAAAATGCAATAATATCTCAATGGCGAATTAAGATGAGCTTCTGATTTTTTTAAATCTGTATGTTTGGCACGTAACGCCGAAGCGCAAGACTTCCGCCACAGGTTCGTTAACACCGAAATAATTATTCTGCACGAGATTATCAATTCACGCAAGAGTATCGGACGTTCCTCACCGCGTGTTGAAGCCACGCTGCGTTCCTACATCGAACATATCCATCGACTAAATCTTGCATAATGTTGTACTAAATTATTCCTGGTCAAATTATCTTTGTAATGATATTGTATAATACTTTCGATTGATTTAAACAATTGTAGTAACTACTAGAACCAAACCTTGTTCCAGGTAGAAGATAGTTTCGAACCCTTGAGTGAATATTTAGTTAATATTAATAAATCTAAACGAAACCTTAAACAGTTCAAGACACAGAAAAATAAAAAGGTAACGGACGCAACTGCGAATCGAACCCAGGATCTCTTGTCTTTCCGGGACACAGCGCAATAATCAACTCGGCCATTGAGACCCATTTATTTCTCATATTTCTAATGGTATCTTCAACTTATTACCGTTATTCAAAAAACAAATAAAATAATTTTTTGGTTTTTCAAAGCGCATCTTGAGGTGGATTTGATTAATTGAGAGAGATGCGGTAGTTGGTCTCTTATTGGCCGTATCATTGATCCTAATTCTTCAGAGCACCTTCCATTGATAGAACGGCAAATAAACACAGAATTCCTATCTGACAATAATTGTATTCAATCGATTGCAAACTGCCCTTTGAATTTAAAAACAAATGTTTACGCATTTGTGAGAATAATGTTCCTTAAAACAATTATCTCTGGACTCCGCAGTTTTATTTCAGTTTCCGGAGAGGTGAGACAAAACTTGTCCCTAAATTCCCGAACATTGCAAGAATGGTAAAAATGCTTAGGCTGCGTATGCACATGCTTGCCCTGCCTGCCAATCCAAATTCGCAGAATTAGATAGATTAACTCTGGGTTCTGATTTTTTTTTACATTAGCATCACGCAACGGCCTCCGAGGAAAAAAATCCTTCAGGGCCCGTGTCATCTTTGTGGATGCTGTGTGGAGGGTATTTTTAGTCAAAAGGAAGGAGATGAAGTTCTGGGAAAGAAAAGGGTATGAGGGATGGTTAGGAATCTAGGGGCCAATGCCTCTAGGAGTGACGGACGTATGAATCCATCCCTCCCACCGCGGTGCAAAGCGATGGGTCGACTGGAGAGGTCTTAGATCAACCGATCCCGATCTCGATCTCTTCCGATCCGGCCCGCCACGCGACAGATCGGCAAACGCATTGACCGCCAAGACCCAGACAAACCTCACCCATGAACCTGAGCACCCCTGCTAAGTCACTAAACGTGACCTATCCAATAAATAGTTCCGGTACCCAAATTGGTTTTCTTACTAACATTGATGATTACAGAATGTATCATTGAAATGGAAGATTTAATTACATAGTTTTATTTATGTATAATTCAACAAAAGATCATGGTTAAATTAATATAAAATAGGACAGCGAAAAAAGAGAAAGAATTAAATAATTACGATTATTTTATGTAAAATCAGCAGTCCCTACCCACACACCACGGTCACTGGGTTTTTCAGAGAAACACTATAATATATATTTTTAAATGATTTATTCAGCCAGAAAGCATTAGGAGAATAAAATTCATCACACCATGGTATTTCATTAATAGCTACTTATAAACACATTGAAAATAAAATATTTTATTTTAATTTTGATAATCAAAATATTTGAGATCGAGTTTCACGGTAAACACATAATTCTTGTAAGATACTCAAGTCAAAATAAATGTCACATTTCCTCAATAAAAATGGAAATACAGCCTACCTAGCGTTTTACACCAAAGGTTGTCAAAGTTAGCGATTAGATTTTGAATAAAACAAAATTTTACTCCCCTTCCAATTGATTGCAGGTATAAAATTAATTTACACATACTATCTTGCGAAGATGATAATTTACGTGTAATAATGATAGCTAAAATTACTAATTTCGGTCGTTGTAAGTAATATGAAGTATCAAGTTAATGAACTCTAAAAAGTATTCTACTTCTATCATATTATATCAGACAAGCGATGAAGTGGGATCATAAAATTAATCGCGTATACCTGGCGGGTGCGGCGAGCCGAAGCTCCATCGCGATCGGTTGCCACGCCGAGACTAAGCGTCACAGAGAGTGCAGCGTGGTGGGAATTTGGCGTGGGGGAACCAAGCTACACGCCAGTGTTCCCGAATTGCACGTAAAATAGTTCCTCGCGACCGCAGCTCCGTGGAGATCTTATTTTACAGACAGCCTTCGGACTTTGGTGGCCCTTTCATATTCTTACATTCTTTGAATGGCTATCCTGTATCCGTAAGCGTGCTACATTACTTCTTCGATTATGAAGGTACTTCTTTTATGTTTTTATAATGTCATTGGTTAGATGTTTTCATTTTTCGAATTTACTAACAATAATAATAATTTCATAATTTGTAAAATCACCTCTAGGGCGCTGTACAATTTATTATTATTTCCTAGGATCTGATTTTATTCAAACAGATTCCGAAAAAAAATACCTGGCAGGTGACATCCGATAAACTCACTTTTGTAAGAAAGTTTGTGCTTGGAGACATGAATTAGTATGCGAAGAACACTATATTAAAAACACTGGACATTGCCTGATTTTTCATCAGGTATTTTACTCTCCGTTACTTTTGATATTACATTTATTAGAAGATTAGTGGTAGATATACATAGAGATGATATTTATTTTAAAAGACTGGAGACTCTTTAGGACTGGAGAATTATTATGAAATGACCAACCCTTTATAGGACAACTATTTTTTTTAATGATTCGCCCTTAATGGTTTTATTTATGTTTTCTATATTCATTTTGATGAACAGAAAATTTTTATTTTTTATGCTCAGTGTTATTGAAATTTTTGATTTATCAGCGGTCTTTTTTCTGACCGGTGTCCATTTAGTCAAAAAAAAATACACGATCTAATAATTTTGTTTTCATTACAAAAAGACAGGTTGGTAAGGAAAAATGTACTTTTATTTATTTGTGTTACAGGAGAATCGCTGCATTGATAATTTTATAGTTTCTTCAAAATAATAAACAGTTCTAAGGCCCCGAAGACTTCTTCTTTTTACCAGATGAATGGTACAACATAAAATCATAAACAAAAAAATAACAATTCTAAGGCCTTGTTGGTTTCTTCTTTTGATCAGGTAAATAGTGTGGCATATAATGTTAAAAAATTCTAAGGCTTCTTGAGTTTCTTCTTTTGACCAGATAAATAGTATGGCATAAAACACGGTATGCAAAGAGCTACTTTGCAAATGTTGCATGCTACTGAGCTTCCTACCACTTTCAGCGACGTGCTGCAATAACTGCATCTACGAAGTGTACATTTTTCAGGATAATGATTAGAATTGATATCGTCAGCTAATGTAATTTGAGGACGACCGATCCTTTTTCTTGAAGTAAAAGATCCTATCAACTGATCCGCCAATTGGTTTCGGAAATGAAGATGTGTAATAGGTTTTTTTTCTTTATCCAATTTCTTCAATGTTTCCCTATATAAAGTGTATGAATTAACAATGTCATATTCAACAAGGTAATACCAGATTTTTAACCACCGCCTTGATTTCCACGTAGTGTTATATGATGATGCAAGTTGGTCAAATCGATCAACTCCTCCCATATACTTATTGTAGTCTGCTATGCTTATCGGACAGGGTACATCATCTTTGCCGCCCTGTTTGTTGGTTCTTTTTATTGTTGTTGTTTTTGAAGGATCATGAAAGTTGGACGCCATGCAAACTGCTTTTGTACCCCTGTATTTCCATTTTGTTACAGATATAGAATCTGCCATAACTCTATCGTGCTCGCCAAGTTTCATGAATTTATCTTGCTTAATTTTAGAACTTTGAAAAAATTCCATCCTAAAACTAAGTAAAAATTTATGTTTGTGTTGCAAAGGCTTTTACTTATACATATAACATTCCATAACTATTCTACTTCAATTTTAGATATGTATTTCAAATAATTATTACAGTTTGAATGAAAATAAAAAAAAAATAATTTTGATCCGAAATTTTACGAAAATCATTTTATCAAGGATGACACGTATCATCGAAAAACTCGATGGCGGGAAAATATCCACAAAAAATAATTATTAGTAGTAAAAGAACACAATATTGTCATACGAAATTAGATGTATTGTGGTTAAGAAATTATTTGCAGTGTCTATAATATGATAATCAAAAAGGGCCTACATTTTAGCTTTTGAGGTAAGATTTTAGACATGACGCTAAATAATTTGACTTTACTTAATTATTCCACACACAATTTTTAATTAGAATACAAAAAACCATATAATATTGAGTATTTTACAAATGTACTTACTTTGTTTTCATAAATAACTCTCAATGTTCGCGAAACAAGAACATAAAAATAAGTGTTCTTGTAAAACTGACAGCGGTCGTGTTCCTAAATGGACGCAGGTCTTGAAACTGACCAGGATGCGATTTTTGTAAATTTACTCAACGTGTGCGAACTTCGGGGCGGTTGGTTAGATTTAAAACCTCTGTGCGTTATCTGAGAATGATTAGAACCCATAAGAGTGATTATAACTTGTAAACATAAAGAAATATAGACCTTAATGTTGCAGGTCTCAAAACTATCCGTTTTTAGCTTATGACCTATAAAGGGTTAAAAAGCTTGCAAATTATAACTTGCTTACAGTTTGAACACATTTAGTTATATACAATATCGCGGGCTGTAAAGATGGAGGGTTTCTGACATTATGAATGCGACTATCTGAAAAGGTGAGTTTTAAGTTTTGCTCTAAAGTCTGTGATCAGTCTTGAATCATGTGGCAGTCCATTCCAGGCTTCCTGACACTCCGAAAGCACGCTAGATTCGATTTCTAAATTTCTTTTTTTGAAAGGCAATGATACTGGGGCATTTTTTTTTTATAAACAACTTCAGTTTCTCCTGATATTTTCTTGGATGTGCGATGGTAATGACAAAATTGGATAAGCTGTTTAGTGCCCTTTTTGTGAAAAATCACCTCAAGGGCACTGTACAAAGTTTACTTAGTAGGTTTCATCTTATTATGTACAAACCGTTAAAGAAACATACATGAACTTACAGAACGTTAAATTATAATTAATTAATTATTTATATTTACATATTTTGTTTCTCATATTGAAAAACTCGACGCATTAATAATTTTATTATAATACCTACAAGTTATACCTTCGGTTTCCTTCCTGGCAGAAAAGTCCTGATGGTGGAAAATATACAATTATTCGAAACATTGAAGAATCAGGTATTTTTACGACTCGTTCATGAGCTCAGGGCCGGGTTCAGAAATATTGGTCGATTCTGTGTTTTCATCGTCCAACAGCATGAGTTTTTCAAAATCCTGGTTTGTTCGCACCTTCATTTCCTTTTTGAGAACACTACATTCAGGCCATACAGCATTCCATAGAAGGTATCTATAAGTCGGCCTCATATTAAATATAAAAATGAATATTAGTTGATTCCTAATTATTAAATTATCTTGTAATTGAAAATTAATTTTGGAAAATGTATAGTGGATACACCAAGTAGAAAATAGACAATGTACCGATGAAGTAGGTTCTAACCATCAATGTTTTAACACAAAGTTTATATAATATTTATCTTAATTACCAAATTTGGGATGTAACATTAATTTTAATGTACTATATAACTTTAAAATATACATACCACACCATATTAATTATTGAGCCTCTCCATAAAATTGAACGTGGCGACTTCACTCTCTTCCTCTCTTGTAGTTCTTTCTCGCTCTCGCCCTTTCATTATTTATTTATATTAACAATGTGATTTCGCTTTATAGTTATTAGCTGGCACTTAACCGGCGATATGTTGATGAGAATATTACCACAATAAATTATTATTAATACTATTATTAGTAAGTCACACAAATTAAGCGGTTTAATTCTCCTTATTATGTTCAGTGATTATAATTAGTTAATGATTTATGTAATAGATGAGGATAGTTCTCACCCTTGTTAGATTCAACACAAAAACATTGGAGTTCGTAAATAAATATATTCTATATTGTGCTACAATAATTAGGAAAAAAAACTACTTAACCTTAATTGGACAAAAACGTGACGTGTAAGATGACGTTAAGTGACGTAGTTGTCGAATATTGGGCAGTCTTGGTAGTTGCCCCGGGACGCGTATTTACAAAACCTAACCGATTTACATTTTAAATATACCTCTTAATTGGTTATTTTTTATCACATTGCAAAAACAAAAATTGTTCTAAAATCTAGATAAAATAATCTTTCCAATGTGTATATTAGAAATTAATAATTTTATTTCTAAATATTTAAATTTTGATATTGAAAATTTAAAGCGACTGAAACGCAGTAGGGATTGAAAATACGCCCCCCGGGACTACCCTGCGCCGCCACGAGAACCATTAATTGATTAACCTAGGTCCTAGGGGCATTGGGAGTGATTCTCTGGTGGAACCTCTGTCCTGTCCTGCCGGGCTGTCTTCACCGCAGTGGGAGGAATAGATACGTCCGCCTGTACACACTTACCTCCACCCCTCATGTCCTTCTCTTTCCCAAAACAACTCTTCTTTCCTTAAAAAGACTCTTTACGTAGCATACCCAAAGGTGACATAGGCCCTCAGGGAAATTATTTTCCTCAGGGCCTCCTATGTGAGGCAGACGTAAAAAAATAAGACAGTAATTCTGATTATTCAGCTGCATTTATGAAAAACGTGTTTTTTTTATTCCAGTTCGCTGCCATCTCTCATTGTTGGATAATATGCTTCCGCTTAAATTTATCAACTGTGCAAAGTCAGTAGAACTATTCAACCGAATTTAAGTAATCTTTATTTAGGTATTCAATTCTTTATTTTGACAAATAGTACTTTCGATTGCATTTCATATAATTTTCGTGTTTATAAGCTGAATAAAATGGCGATGGATGGGGGGGGGGGGTAATTGAGGAAGAGATACATTGGTAAAAACGTCGCTAGACAGACTGTAAAAAAAAGCTTTTTTATACTAACTAAGAATACTGTTTTGTTTCACTATTTACAATTTATAATTTACAACTGAAAAATATCCTCTACAACACAGGTGAACTCCTAGGTGTAATGTAAATATACTAAGAATAAAATTAAAATAAAAAAAGCCATTTTAAGCAAGTTTAAAAAATATATACATGGGGTTTCCAACCTGGACGGTAGGTAATGGGAAAAAATTTCCCTCTAGAATAAGTTTGTAATATTATACTAATAAATCTATTCATGTGTTTAAAAAAATTTTAATATCGTCATTTGAATGGGCTCGGCCCTTTTTAGAAGCTTGCCGCAGGGCGGTACGGGTAGTTTTTCATGATTGTACTGAAACCCACAAATAAAATTAAAAAACAATTTTAAGTTGGGATTGTTACTTTTCTTGGTTTGGTAAATTGAGTTCTAGAGCCAACCAAAAATAATTATTATTTTCAGCATTCTGAAGCTTTACAATTTTGGAGGCGGATATAGGTACTGCCGCTCCGGAACCATTTATTGCATAACCAACACCCCTGCTATTTATAGGTCGCCTAAGTGGTTCGCTACTTAGCAGGGGTGCCCGGTTGCGTATTTCCAAAACCTATACCGGTTCAGTCGCGGTAGCGACAATTTACATTTTAAATATACCTCTATATTGATTATTTTTTATCACATTGCAAAAACAAAAATTGTTCTAAAATCTAGATAAAATAATTTTTCCGATGTGTATATTAGAAATTAATAATTTTATTTCTAAATATTTAAATTTTAATATTATTTCAATGTACATTAAATACACCTCTATATTGATCATTTTTAATCACTTTGCAAAAACAAAATATGCTCTAAAATCTAGATAAAATAATCTTTTCAATGTGTATATTAGAAATTAATAATTTTATTTCTTAATATTTAAATTTTAATATTGAAAATGTAAAGCGACTGAACCGGTATAGGTTTTGGAAATACGCTGCCCGGTTTCATGGGGTGAGGTTTGTCTATGTCTTGGCGGCCAATGCATTTGCCCACCTACTGCATGACGGGCCAGATCAAGAGGTTGAGGGAGACGTAACCTAGACCTCTATCTCGACCCATCGCCTTGCGCCGCAATTGGAGGGATGGATTTATAAGTCCGTTTCTCCTAGGCACATTGACCCCCAAATTCCTACCCACCTATCATACTCTTTTCTTTCACAGAATTTTCTCTCCTTCCCTTCCCAAAAAAGACCCTCCACACAGCATCCCCAAAGATGACATAGGCCTTGGGGGAAAATATTTTCCTCAGGGCCTTTTGTGTGGAGCTAATGTAAAAAAAAGCTTTAACATCGAAAATTTGTAACCTTAAAGTTAGGTTACATTTTCCCTGGAACAGGTAACCAAAAATAATTATTATTTGCAACAGCTTTGAGATTGGGAATTTGTTAACTATAAAGTTAGGTTACATTTACTTTGGAACAGGTAACCAAAAATAATTATTATTTACAACAGCTTTGCGATGGAGAATTCGTTAACTATAAAGTTAGGTTACATTTTCTCTGGAATTGGAAAAAATAAAAGTCAATTTCTCCGTAAAAAAAATATGACGAGAAAATATGTAGGTACAATTTAGTGTAAATAGTAATAATGTTCTGTTTATTTCCACACTTGTTATTTTAACGCTCTGGAGTCTTGATTTAGGTCTGTTGTAAGGACATTCCGTGGCTGGAGTCGTAAAACACGATACACTCTGGCCAATAACAATAATTTAAGTGTTGGACATTATGAAGATATTTTAATATCCGACTTGGATAAACAATAAATTAGGTCCGGTAATGATGACGGTACGGCTGAGGGTAATTATAGCCCACACCTCAATCAGATGTTGTGTTCACCTGGCAACACTCGCGATGGCTGCACGGCCAGCCTGGCAACATTGGGACGGGGAACGGGGCTTCTCAAATGTTTATTATATATTAAATCTTTTTTTTTTGTCAGATAATTGTTTTTTTTTTTATTAAATAAAACATACAACGAAGTTGCACTCCCATGAGTTATCAAAACTCAGTAAGGGATCGCCAATTGGTACTTTTGAAAAGTTAAACCCAACCCAACCCAATACGCAGACACAATATATGAAGAAAATTTTTACAAAACATTTCACAGAAACAACATACACAACATATGAAGAATCACTTTACAAATATTTCACAGAAACATGTCTTATAAGCTTTTATGAATTATTATATCCACTCATTTGATTTATGTACCTACTGTTGGTGTCAAAAAGTTAAAATAAAGTATCCTCCATGATGGACTATAGAAATGCATAAAAAAAAACAAAATCAGGAAAATACAATAAAAGGTACGGGCTCGAAAATATACAGACCCAATACGAGATGTTCAAATACAAAATACATGACAGGATTTAAAACAGATATAAACTGCGCCCATTATATCTGGATGTACAAAGTTTGGTATTTGGAGATTATCGGGACAGCTATCAGAGCAGAGTTTGTACCTACTTATGATTCGTTTTCTAAATAACATTTGAAAAAATAGGATTTCAATATATCGTTTCAAGATTTAGAGGCGTATACCAGTCTTAATTCTTCCGGAATTTGTTATATGTAGTTAGTGTAGGCAATGTATTCTAATGATTTCAGTCCGAACTTTGTTGAGTGTATTTTTGATATATTAATTTGTTGTGTTGTCATGTATTATATTGGTGAACGTCGTTGTTATAGTTCAGTTTTATGTTTGTGTGGGTGTTGCACTGAATATTATTTAAAATGGTTTTTGTTATCTCAAAGCTAGGAACAATCTTGTTGAGACTAAAATGGATAAAACGAAGTTAAGGGGCGTTCTTTACTTACTTTAACTAGTGATTACTGACATTATTTAGAGTAAAAAATGTTTATAAAATTTTGATCACGTTTTTGATAAGCATCTTTTTTTTCATTCTTTTTTTTCTTCAATACTCGTCAGTCGAGTAACCGTCCAACCCCTCACCTTGGCCCTGCATGTGCAATACCCACTGTTTGTTTATATTTCAGGTTGAAAAAACAAAAATGTTATCAGAGACCAAAGTTAAAATTTTTAACGTAGACAATGTCGGGAATCACTGGTTAAAGTAAATCAAGTACGTCCCTAAAACTTTGAATTGGGAAAAATGTTAAGGGAAGATGCAAAAGTTACAAAAAAATTCTTAAAAACTTTACAAAATTTGGTTTTGAATGCTTTTTTCCTGGTTTTTTTATCAAGTTTAATAAAGAATACACGATTATACAATTCAATAGGCCTTGCGGGCGGGGGGGGGGGGGGGGGAAATCGACAGAAGCTTCGTTTAGAGATGTATTCGAAGTCGGGTTCTTGAATTTCAATCGTATAGACGCTAGGGTATCAGTAACATCAGACACACGATATAGCGTCTTATTTTCCATGAAATTACTTTCAGTGAGCTCTCCCATCTTAACAGACGGATTGCAATCTTAAGATCACAGGCGTCGGGTGGGAATGCTATCCTTGTTCTACCGGTATTACAATGGAAGATGCTCCGAGGAACTAGCGTCATTGATCCCTTCGGCACCGGTGAATAGTCGGGAAACACGCCAAACGCGTGCCCAACATTTGTAAACGGTTGACATTTGTCACATGAGAACGGGTCATTTCTTTGACTCGTTCTTGTGTTCAACAGCTCGGCTGTGGAATGATTTGCCGGCCTGTGTGTTTCCTCCTCCCTGCAGCATGGGTCTCTTCAAGACCAATGTTCATTCCTTCCTCTCCTCAAAAAGACCCTCCACACAGCATCCCAGATGACATAGGCCCTGAGGGAAATTATTTTCCTCAGTGCCTCCTGTGTGGAGTTAATTTTAAAAAACAAAAGCACTCGATGGAAATGAAGTTTCATGCTGAAAACAGTTGTACGTTAACCTAAAAACCGTGCTCTAAACTGAACGTGTACCAAAAAACAGATTTCTGCTTTTGGTTAACAATAACAGTAGTTCGAATGGGATGTAACATTTTAATTACACCTATTTGGTGTCTGTTAACTAGTAGTGACAGCGATAAACTTATGAATAAGAGATTTTTTACTATATATATATATTTTTTTTTACTAAGGATTGAACCTTCCTCCCCAGGGGCTCAATTATTTTATTTGACAGAGTATCGAACCTTCCTTTCCAGGGAATGACTAAAATAAGTGAACACCGCTAACACCTAAGCCAAAGTCTTACCGGATGGTACCTACATTATTGCGTCTGCCAACCAAATGCGCGACAGGCCGGATCGGGAGAGACATGGTTGAAGGAGACCTTTCGACCTTTCCAGCAGGATTCTCTCAAAGCATCGCATTGCACCGCAATGGGAGGTATGGATTCATACGTCTGTCACTCTTGAACAAACTGACCCCCAGATTTCTACCCAACTTCTTTTCTTCCCCAAAGATATCATAGGCCCTGAAGGGAATTATTTTCCATTTGCCTCCAGGGCGGAACTAATTTAAAAAAAAAAACTGCTGCGTTTCAATTGCAATTCAAGAAATGACACGTTCACATGTAACAAATTTAATGACAACCATGTACAATTGTTGGTTGCGCCCAAAGATATTGAAATATGTATAAGAGATTTGCTATCCGCAGATTTTACTTGGTTGGGACTGTGTTTCGTAGTGTCGCCGATATTGTTAACCATTTAACGAATAAACCAAATGAACGAATAATTAACGAATAAACTAAACGAACGTTAAACTGAAAGAACGAATTCTTTCCGTATTCAAACTATATTGTTAACCAGTAGTATTGCACACCTTTAAAAATCAACTAAATGAACAAATTCTTCACGTGTGTACAATATTCCCATTAGGTAGTAGTCCGCCGATAGTCGGACGGACACCATAGCATATCTTTGGTCGCGCCTTTGGTGTGTATCCCGATTATGTGCAGAAGGGACATTATGACGCTAGTTCCTCGGAGCACATTCGAACAGCATTCCCACCTGAAACGTGTGCTCTATAGATTGCAATCCATTTGGCGTGGGATGGAAAAATATTTTTAATGTTTTCAAATGAAAAAAATATCATCACACAGCAAAATGACACCAACATTTTTTACTCCAAATATGCTCGGGAATAGCTTGTTAAAATTCTTCGGGTACGCGCCATATACCCTGTATACGTGTATGTTTTTGTCTTTCTTAATTTTTATTTTATTTTAATATTCTTTGACTTAATAAGACAAATCAATTCAGAACAACACCATACCTAAAACACGTGAACACCCCAACACATATGTATATAGATCATTTAAGTGCGTACGCACACATCTTTCACTTGACATTAATGTAATTAACATAATATTATAGGCATTCTAGATGTACAGGGTGTTAAGGAACGTACTTTAACCAGAGATTCCTGATATTATTTGGAGTAAAAAATATACATGATATTTTGGCCTCTGGTGACTTTTTTTCAATTGTTTTTTTTTTTTTAAATAAAGATCTATACTTCCGATAACACTGGTCGCAAAAAATTATCATCGGAGATTAAACCTTTTTTAACCTTCAACTACGGACGTTACATTTTGTTACACTACTATGGACGTGCAGTCTCACAGACCGCTATATTGAATGGCCAGAATCTATCTAGTTAAGTAAGTATTGTACCTAAAATTGTTTTGTTTTATTTTTTTATTTTATATATATTTTTTAAAGAAAACAAACATTCCCGGGTTACGAATAACCCAACAATGTTTGAAAATCTCTTACGACCACCACAGAAAGTCGAAAATGTTGTTTGCGTTGTGATGGAGGACTTAGCCAGCCGAGGAATTGAACACGCGACGCCCGGATGGGATCCAAGCGCTATGCTCTCTCAACCACTGACCAGTCATCAGTCAGGGGCATTTATTTACTGACTTTACCAAATGTAAATAAAACAAGACAATTTAATTAAAATATATTTATTTTAAACTAAAATCTAACCATTTAACAATCAAAGGCACTTTTCAGTCATTTTTACCCGAGATCACTTTGTAGGAACATTATCCAAGGAAAATTACTTTTTCAGTAAGTTTCACTAATTTTACAATAAATAATAAAAATAATATAAAAAAAAAAATTTACATTAACTTTTTATAAAAAAACCTTAAATTTTTTTATGAAAGTCACCATTAGCTCAATTTATTAAACGATGGTGGACGCGCGGTCCCACAGACCGCGATCAAAATATAAAGCGAAATTACTCACGCAAAATTCAGCCGGCGACGTAACCTTCACTTTCGACAGTCGTTTCGCCACTACAACCGAAGCTACTGAGGCGGACAGACGCGTGGGATACGCGGGAGGAGAGGGGTACGCGATTCACAAACTGCAAGCGGCCTGTGAGACCGCACGTCCATAGTAAAAGGTTAAAAACCAAACAAAAATCTGATTAAAGTAAGTCAAGTACTTATAGTATAGTATAATGAAATATTATTTATTGAGTGTATATTATGTAAGTATATTAATTGCATTAATTTAACTGTTATTGGTACACTGAAACATAAAATTAAAAAACAAAGATTTTCCATGGAAATCCTTCAGCTGCATGGGAAGAGTAAAGGGATAGAAATGAAACAGAGGAGTCAAGGGAGACATTTAATTAACATAGGAAATATCAGCAAGAATATTTTGATTGTATAATTAGCAACTTGGGAAAAAAAATATTACCAAAAGATGTCAATCAGGATCATTTTTCAGCTTTCCTTTGTAAGTGTCAAATATGTAGTAATTTCAATAATATGTTGGCATTTTATAAACAGGCTGGCATTTCATACGTTGAAAGAATGGTGCGTGCCTCTGATTCCACAGTGCTGAAGTTGTCCCATCAAAACCGCTTCATGTTTTAATATTTCGCCTTCCAAGATAGGGCCAATTCCTCCTGTCATTATTTGACAGGTAATTAATTTGCCGTTAAAACAAAATATTTATTTTACACCTACAAAAAAAGGTTTATTTCCCAACATTTTGTTTGAGCTACCAGGGTGGCAAGGAGCCGAGGAATTCTTATTAACATTAACAAACAGTCACCCGCCACACACGCACACAACATGGCAGTGCACACACCTCCTTTACACATAAATTAAAACACTAAAAATCACCTACGGACGCCTCATGCTCTCCCGATCCATTCATAAACGTCAGGAGGTATCGCCATTAAATATTTAGTACTAGCCCGCACCGAACCCGACCGCAGAAGGCGATCTACTTGTCCGACCGCTTAACCCGACCGACTTGTCGAAGATCCAATTTACTCTTTATTTATTGAGTTGTTCAGGCCGTATTGAAAAACGATATAATTTAAATAGTGTTATGTTTGACAGATTTTTCTCATAAATTTAATTTCGTGTTGTATTGTTCGATGGGTACACAAACACTCGCGTGTATTTTTTTTATTTATTTTATGACGAAACTTACACCGTTCTGCATCACTTTACTGCCCGACGTGATCGGTTTCGAAAATTCATCATTCGACCATATGAGGTCCTGGGGCTGTGAAGATGTGAAGGGTTATGAAATACTAGTAATAGCTGGGAAGGGTTATGAAATACTGATTCGAAATATAAACCCTAACGCGGTTAAGGTTAGTAAGAAAAATTAAGTTTTTAGAGACACCATATAAGATTATGAGACCTCCATTGTAACATCTCTTTCTTCTGATGTGTCGTTTATGAGCAAGAGATGGATTATAAGGGATCTATCAGCCGTTTGTCTGTAACCACTTATTTTGGGAGGCGGGTATGGGTAACATTTATTGGATAACCAAAACCTCTGCCACAGGTCACCCCGAGTGGTTCGCTACGTTTGGCGACTTAGCAGAGGTTCCCGGTTTCATGGGGTGAGGTTTGTCCAGGTCTTGGCGTGAAAGCCATTTCCTGCGTGATAGAGAGAGACCGTTGAGGGAGATCTTTTATCTTCCAGTTGGAGGGATGGATTCGTACGTCCGTCAATCCTTGACACACTGAGTCCCAGATTCCTACCCGCCCCTCGTACCTATTTCCTTCCCAGACCTTCATTTCCTTAAAAAAAACTCCGTACGGCATCCTCTAAGATGACGTAGGCCCTGAGGGAAATTATTTTCTTCAGGTCCTCCTGTGTGTGGAGCTAATGTAAAAAAAAATTGGGCGATGTTATGAGGCGGGTCAAGGAGGACGCTATAGAACGGGCTTTTTAATGTGAGTCTCTTTAATACCTGTAAAGCAGACACCGGATTCCCATCTAGTTTTGTCCTTATAATAGAGACGGTAAACATGCTCATAAAAAACATCAACATAGTTCGTCTTGACACAGAATAAAATTGTCTTTGTACTCTTAATCTTACTTCAGCGTCCTTGGGGTGATTTTTCACGAAAATGGCGCTATATAAATTATCCAAATATTATTATTATTATCAAATGAATCGCGGACGGAGAGCAAGTTAAATTCTGGTCCTAGATCGAAATATAGATAGGGCATGAGATATGCTTATATCTTTCACGTTTATATGAAAAGTGTGTCAGCCAAAAATACCAAGAAAAAAAACATCGACGCTGCTAATAACATGTTTAAAATCTAATCAAAAATATTTTAATCACATTAATTTTTCTTATTTTGACATTATCTTATGAGGTCATTATTCTTAATATTGCAAGTCTCTAAAACTGTTAATGTCTCTTATAATTAATGTCTTACTTCAAAATAATAATTACCTGGAGAAAAGGCGTTATTAAAGAGAAAATATGTGACGGTGACCAGTCGATTCGACCATGTTTAAAACGCCATTTACAACAAATTAAAAAACGTATTGACCCGTAAATAACAATTTATCTGGCACCTTTTATGACTTCCTTGTAAATGTTTCGTAAAAATAATGATAAACATAATATATTTTTAATTACCGTATGATATTTTTAACGATGTTTTTTATTTACGCCTTGCTGTTTGCATCCCGTCAGGTTTAATATTTTAAGCGAGATATTTTTAGTAAAATCTCATGATAATGATCTATCAAATTATTTAAACAAATAACGAATACTTACAAGATAATAATAACACATCGTTAGTTTATTATAAGTGTAGACACTATGTTGCGTTTACTTTTACCATGTATTAAATCTTGAAGCAAAAGGTAAAATATTTAAAAAAAGAATCAATAACCCATAACAGACACAACTGGAAATATGTCATTTTTACGTATCCACTCTTTTTCACAAAATAATATAAATCGATTTCGAATGATTGCTCTTTTATCTAGTAATGTTATGTTTTAAATTTTAAGAAATATATATATTTTTGAATGTAGCTGTTACTTTGTGGTTATTCATTATAAAAAAATGAAATAATTCAACTTTGTATAAAGCACTTATATGATGCGCAAATCCGACCGGTTTCGGAACAAACGTTCCTTCGTCAGGGAAAGCTTATACTAATTTGACAGTTTCGAACAATGTTTTATTATGGTATATGCGAATCATATAAGTAGTTTATACAAAGTTGAATTATTTCATTTTTCTTTAAGAAATATGTTTATTTTTATTACAATAAGGTTATACCGCAGATCTATTAAATTTTCAACCAAAATATTGTATTATACAACACACATTTCAAATCATATAATCACGCAGTAAAATAAATTAATCAATTGTCTAGGAAAGCTAGTATTCAAAATTTTAATCTTAGTTCAAATATAATCATTAAAAAAAGATCCGCGCTCTATTTACGGTGTTACAAAGTAATATACATCTGATTTTTTTACGTACTATTTTGCTTATGTGTTATTGAAAAATTATTAATACTTTGATCATAAAATAATTTCAAAAAGTACACAATTTTATTAGTTTTACCGCGTATAGAACATCGCGTTCGAGCGTTTTTTAATGTTGGCATAAATCAAAGCAAATTTTTAATGACATGAAATCGATAATGAGTTATTATTTTTAAATGCTGGTACGGAGAATAATTAATCTTTTGCTTCGGAATCGCCCTGTACAAGATGCCCTGTTGCAAGGGTACGATCGCAAGACCATCTTTCGACCAAATCTGAATACTGGGCCGCTGGTTAATGACCCTTAACGTAAAGAAAAAGCTGAATGAAACGAAGGCTAAAAACCAAATTAAAATGACATTTCGTACATAAATATATACACCTACAGCCTGTCAAAATTATATATCAAAGCAATCATTCAATATTTGATTGAGTGTAGTTTACCAGGTGATATGAATACGAAAGCACTTTCAATCAAAAGATTAGGAATCATTCAATCAAAATTCAATTAGATATTATAACAGTATGCTGTGAGGTCAGGTCATCTCAGGAATCTCATAATGAAATAAAAGATTTCACCTAGGAGGTACGGTATTAGGTATTATCGTAAATTATATGGAGAAGAATTGGATTGAGGAAATGTAGTTTTTTAAGTGATTCGTACGAGTATTAAAATCTAAAAAATGTCGTGATTTTTATTACACAAATTAACGTAAAAATCTCACATTTAATTTCAATTAAAAAATAATCTGATAATGTTGTGAACATCATAGTTTAAATTATTCCTTTTCATTTTATACTGTTGGCGAGATTATAATAAAAGATTGTGATCAAGTTTTTTTGAATGTTAATTTTCTTTATTTATTTAAATCGACTTTCTTGGCAAATTTTTCACAATACAAGAAAATCAATAAATTTTTACAACGAACAATCAGAACTGACATAAATCTTCATATTGCTGAAATTAGTATCAAAATTGTTGCTAAATTATCGCTTTTGACACGAGTCATGAATTTCGAAGGTATCTACTTGTCTGATAAAAGCGTTGCAAAAATACAAATTCGTACAAGTAATTTTATGTATATTTTATCGTTGCTCGATCAATGTTTTTTCAACATTCATCACCCATTGAATAGAACATACATTCCTCTATGGTTTCCCATCTGTAATTCCGTCTATCTCGACAATATAAACATCACGCTAAGTGGAGCAATTAATCAAACGGACAGAAAAAATCTACTTGTCTATGGGCTCGGATATTTTCCTATTCGAAATTCGAAACACTCCCTGGGTGGCTTGGCCGGAAAAAAAAATCAGGTGTGCCAACGGAAATAAAATTGATTGTTTTCATTGATTGGGTCGGGTTTCAGAAAAAAACTCAGGTGTTGATTAATTTGCATATTTTAAACGCTAGAGTGTTCTCCAACATGTTAATGTCGTTATTTATATCCGTGGCATTTTATATTTAAAATTAATTTATGCCAACAATAGAATTAAACACGAATTAGAGAAATCTTTGCAGAGGTTGGGTATGTTGCGACTCTTTTTATATATTTCTTTAAATAAAAACTTATTGGCATTTTAACACGCGAAGAACTTACCGAAAGAGAAATCATAGATAATTGGATAAAATATATACATTTAATTAATTGTTTAAAGAAACGGTGAAGTCAAATGAACTGTTCATTTTATTATAAATTTAACACCAGTTTCGACACATGTCATTCACTAGCAAACTTGAAACTAACGTAAAATTTACAAAATTATAGAAATTATTAAATTTTATTAGGTAGGGGTAGTGTTAGGGATGATTTTGGGAGTGGAGGAGAGCGTTGGGAGGCAACATAACATGGAAACATTGTCAATTTGGGTGATTTACAGGATGCTATTATTTGGCTAACTAAATTAATTGTTAAGATATTTTTTTTGATTATTATTAATTTATGTACATGGAAAGTAAAACTCTTCAACGAAAAACGAAATGTCTAGAAATTGATAGAGATACAAAAACAATATTACCCGGAATAAGCACCATTTACCAACATTAAATTATATCATACCAAAAGCACTACAAGGATATTAAAAAAAACTATAAACCATTCCTAAAAAATGAGAGGCTCTTGATTCGCACAACGAAGGTCGCGGGATCGCATCCCGGCGTGGCATATAAATTTTATTTGATTAATTTGTGTTATTTCACAATTTATTCATTTAAAATAATATAAAGTATATTTGCGGCACGTTCCAGAGTAAAAGATACTATCAGTATCGCCCTGGTGTAAGACCACCATTCAGAATTGAAACGTTGCTTGAAATGGCATCAGCCATGTTTAGGACTAGATCTGAATAGCCAAGTACTTCCCCACCTTCCTCTTCCCTATCTCCTTCCCCTCCCCACTACCTTCAGCCTCACAACATACCCCAATTGGGGATGCAATGGTCTCACTGGCTTCAGACGGGAGCAGTTGAGACTCTTGTGCGGTATTCTTATAAAAAAAAAGATGAAACCCAATGAACTCCAATAATTAAACTTTGGGAAGATTTGATAAGTGTCTGAAGACGTGATGTTCCAGAGGAATACCTAGGTAACTATAGATATACAGGCAAAACATCTATTTGATCGTCAGACGGACACAAATAGGAATTATCGCTATGTTAATTCGAAATTTTATAGGTTTAATTCTAATGCCAGCCGATTAATTCGCTAAAATATTGATCCTTCAAAATTTATACGCGTGTGCTGGGATATAAATTATGCCTCCGCTCATTTGCATAAATTAAATGTTTCTCGATAAGGTGTGAAGAAACACACTTAAAACTTTTTCGAAGTGTTTTGGTGCGATGTACTTACTTATATATATATATATATATATATATTGTCGTAATTTTATGAAGTTAATGGACTTACTTTCTCTTAAAAAAAATCACTAATTATAATGAATTTAGTAAACGCAAATTTCGTTTATATAATTCACAATTGTTTCTGCGTAAGACGGTTACTAATCTACGATGATTATTGTACAATGCAGTATTTTTTACTCTAAAAGAACTCACTCCACTAATCTCTTCTACATTCAGACTTAGCTGAATTTCAAGAGGTTGTAGAGGCAACCCCTTGTGAGATTCACTGGATCTGCATTTCCAGTTTATTTTCCAACATAGTTTAATTGAACCTTACTTGATTTTATAAAACCAAACTTGATCAGAATATTAAAAAGATGTTTTTATGATTTTCGGTTTTCGCTTGAAATATCTACGAATAAATTTTATTTGCAAAATGGCAATGATTAACTATTCCTGTTTCATTAGACAAATTTATTTATAAAATAAAAATAGTTTTGAAAATAACATTAAAAATTATTTATAGTTTTATAATTTGACCCATAAATGCTAAATGAATCAAAGGACAGGTTGTTATACAGAATTTGAAAAATTCATCAAATTTCTGAGTTATTTTTTAAGTGTTGTATTCGAGCTCTATTATTATTTCATTATGTTTCTAAGAATTGAAATAAAAATTGAATATGAATAGAAGTTTCACAAAGATTGAAAAGTATACTTGAAATTTGATGAATTGTTCAAATTCTATGAAACAACCCGTCCTAAGTGTGTTTTTCTGCTATAAAAAAACATTCGATTCCTATATTTTAATGCCTAACATAAGTTAATCAGTCGAGAAGGTAACGATAAAAATAATCAAAAAATTCTTAAGATTAGCATTAGCAATAAATAAAAATTCGAAGCTTAACTCGTGGAATAAAAAATAATTATTCGATTAATTAGAATTAAAAAGCTCGTTTTAACGATTATTACAGAAAATATTTTTATAGTAACGATTATTGGAACAATTTAAAAAGTTATTTGATACGATTAGAACACGGAGATATTTTCCAATGCCATTTATCGTCGTACGGGTCCATTTATTTAGTGGTATCTTTTAATTTATCGCCCAAAACTTATTAATATTTTAATTTTTGTAATTACATCAGCATAAATTAATATCCGGATAAAACGTTAATTTCAAGCTTGAAAGAAGTTGAATAAATAATTTAAAACAAGTTTTTATTCTGGATAATTAACATTTTTCAAAGTAATTATTTAATTTTTATGTGTCATTAGAGTGAGAAAAAACTTTATCTTCTAATCTCGAACTTTATAAAGCCATTGTATTTCTTTTAAGTGTCTCTGATTTTTTTATGAGACTTGCCTAGGATCGAATTTCACAATATATTATTTTAATTTAAACTCTTACAGCCTTCCTTATAAATGTGATTTAAATTTTACGCAACTGATAAACAACCATTAATGTAACGTAAATGATTGTTTATCAGTTGTGTAAAAGTTACATACATTTATTAGGAAGGGGGTTAAGATAATCAAATAATAATGAATAGAATTTTCTTTAGATTCTGTATTTCCGGAATGCCTCGGAATATTAAGGTTAGAACGAATTTTATTTAGTTTTTATCTATGTTTTTAAAACCAATAAATTACAAGAAACCGTTGGCCAAGGCATGAGTTTTGTTTTTAATTTTTTTAATGAACCAAAAAATAATATTTTATTGGTTTTCCATTCAGATTTTAAACATTTCTTTAAAATTAATGATTTCTATAATAACTATTAAAAAATCAAGAATGCAGATTTTTGTGTCGTTTCATTCATGTTTAAACGTATGCCGTTTTATTATTAGATTACTAGTCCCGTAGTGGTTTGTACGCTAGACTGCTGATTCACTTTTGAACAGTCAACATTTTGGCGCAGATTATTAAGATTAATTAAGAAAAAATTTAAAAGTGTTTTTTTTACATTGGCTCCACACAAGAGGCCCTGAAAAAGATATTTTCCCTCAGGGTCCGTGTATTCTTTGGGGATGCTGTGTGGAGGTTTTTTTCAGGGAAAGGTAGGAGAAGAAATTCTGGGAAGGGTGGGTAGGAATCTGGGGGTAGGAATCTGGGGGTCAATGTGTCTAGGAGTGACGGACGTATGAATCCATCCCTCCAACTGCGGTCGAGAGTGACCAACTGGAGAGGTCTAGCTTGAACAATTTCTCTTTCTATCTGGTCCGCCACGCAGTAGGTAGACAAGCGCATTGGCCGCCAAGATCTACCAAACCACACCCCATGAACCCGGGTGCCGTTGCTAAGTCACCAAACGTAGCGAAGCACTTGGGATGACCTATGGCAGGGTGTTGCAAAACAAAGGAAAACCTACCTTGCCTTGCCCCTTCAAACTTAATATCGATGGTTGGGTCAAAACCCAACACTGGAAGGAATGTGAGAAGGCATCAGGAATGAGGTATCCAAAGTACCTACTCGTGAATGAAACAAATCCTAGACGAACCAGGCAACAATTCAATAAGATAGAGTGTGCTGAACTATATAATAAGATACTGAAGTAGATATCTTTGCTGATAATTTATACTGATTCAAAAACATTTCTCTGCGATTGCTGGAAAATATGTGCTAATTTATTATGTATCATTTGTATCTTTAATTATGTCTCTTGTCTTGCCTCTCTTTAATTGAGTTTGTATGATTTTCTATTTCTAACTGTTTTTAAAGTTGTTTTATTTAAACTGTTTCATAATTTAACCATTGTACAATTTGGCTGATTGATTTTATATAAATTTTTACCTATTTTTCTTATTTGTATAATTGACTGAGTTTTAATAACTGGGTTGTTCTCACATGTATGAGAAAAATCTGTAAAAGCCCAGTATAATTAAATAAATGATGGTTTTATTTATTTTTTTAAATGATAAAAATAATAATAACAATAAAATTTTATTTCAGAATACATGCAGGGGTAGTGCTATGAAATATAGTTGTATTATTATATATACCATATTTCTAAATAACAAAAAGAGGTTAGACAAATAATGAGTAAAGGAAAAAAGTAAATAACAACACATAAGTAAGTAAAATACAAAAAACGAATAAGCTTGAAAAATATTGAAAACGAAACTGAAAAAAGGAATTAAAATTAATGTAAAGAGCCTTTTATGGAGGATATTTGATTGTCTCCCGTCTCCAGAGGGCCATCAGAGGAGACTCCATCTAGGCAATTTTGGCAGTGATTTAAAAAAAAATTATGTGAGTGCCCCAACTGCTACCGTCTGGAGCCAGTGAGACTATGGCTTCCCCAATTGGGGTATTGTAGTGTATCTAAAAGCTTCCGGCTTTCTCACATAGATAACGGTACTAAGAACTGTCTTAAGACTCCGCTAGATGACAGCTAGCTTATTACCAGCTATAGGCAACAGAAGGTCCAACAGCTCAGAGAGAGTCTTCAGCAGAACTCTCGCCTCAGATTCCAATTAGCCAGTTCCTAGTGGTCAACACTGTATACAGATATATGTATACTAAAAAACATTACTCTACCCATTTAAAAAATCTCCTCCCAAGGTGAGTTGGAGAACTGTTGTTGATATACCACAGGAATGTTGTGAGGCTGAAGGTTAGTGGGGAAGGATAGGAGATGGGGTAGAGAAAGGTGGGGAAATACCAGACTATTCTGTTTTAAGTCTGATTAGTGGTCTTACACCAGGGCAATACTAAGCGTATCTTTCACTCTGGAACGTGCCGCAAATATACCTTATATTATTTTTAATTATAAAATTGTTAAAGCAAAAATAATCAAACAAAATCAAAGAACCCGGATCACTAGTCGAGAGCTAGAAAAAACCATTTTTTTTTTTTTTAATGTTCTTTATTCAGTAAAGTTTATACATTACAGTAAATGGATAATTTTTTGGCCATCACACTAGGCACATGCCCGTGTTTATTTATCGTTTTTTGTTTTTGGGGTATTATGCCATGTTGCGCTACCTCCTTCTTTAGCCAACGTTTCGGACAGCGTTGCAGTGTCATCATCAGGACATATCCGGCAGATTCGGTAGGTGTGTCTAGAGGATTCTATTCCCATTCACGGCATATATTTACGTCTTGTAGTTTACAAATTTAGTGTAGTAAATAGCTGATTTTTCCTTGGTGTATTTTTTTTAATTAAGAGGGTTAATATTTTTTTTATAATAATTAGTGATCAATAATAAACCTAAAATGAAACTACTGTCGTACTGTTAATATGAAATATTAAACATTTTGTAATCTGAAGCAGGTATTAGGTAAAAATAATTCACTAATAAGATGAATCAAAATATGTGCATTTTAGTAGAGATAGCATCAGGGTTGCGTAAAAGAATCAGTAACCTAACCTAACCTAAACACCCACACAGTAACTTAAAAACTTTAAACTAATGTTAAAAAAAAACATAAATTTGGGTGTACTATTTACCTGGGTTACGCACTAATGATTCAAAGTAATGTGAGCAAGGTTTTACCGCATCATTGAGTTAATTTTACATAGTCAAATATTGACCAAACCTTTCAAACAAACTTGTCAACCAAACGTTCCCATATCAGTATTCCCGAAGACCGACTTTTACACTCTTGATTATTTTTATGGATTTTATATTTAATTTACAACATTTACCTTTCCAGCTTTTTTATGACCATTGAATCCTATGGGAACCAGTGTTGTTATCAAGTAGTATCATTTTCAAGAGTATAAACTTTAACGATAACTCAGCGACAACTATTGTAAATTAAAAAGTTAAATTAATGTATTTTGACTGTAGTTTTTACATGTCGCATTGTCTTTCTAATATAAAATCAGGTCGCGAAAGCTTCTGTTATTGTTTACGTAGTTTAAAGTGCTTCTACAGCCTCATACAGTGATTATTTTGACCATCTACAGCTACAGCAACGTACGATTTCGGTACCTACGAAAATTATAATAATACAACCTTGCCTAAATGTTATGCACAGGTAAATATTAACTGGTGAAAATGAGATATATTCTTCAAAACGGACAGTTTAGAATATCCCGAAGGGTGAAAGTCGAAAAGGTATCTACCTACACTCTACATTCTTTAATAGGTAATGCGTTTTTTTATTCAAATCCAAATTACACAAACGCTAAAAGAATAGTTTCGGTTCAAAACGGCTACATCCCGCCAAAATTATAAAATGCAAATACTTGTGTGCGTGTGTGTGTGTATGTGTGTGTGTGTATTAAAAAGTATATGCAGGATGTCCGTGGGTAAAGTGCATAGGTGATTCTACACGATGGTAGAAATAAAAAAAAAATTAATAACTTTTTCCAAAATCCCATTTTTTCCCATACAAAAAGACATTCCTACTCAAAATCCTTAGTGTGAGGTAAAATCTTACCCGATAAATTTGTTGTGAGCGTTTGTGGCAACGTTGCATGGTTGTGATTGGCCCGTATCGAAACAGCGGAAAATAATAATGCTAAACGCACACGGCAGACTAATTTTTATTTTTTTACCAAAAATATACCCCTATAATTGGAATTTAGAAACAGGTTTTTTTTGCTTACACTATTCATTTCACTATATTTATGAAATGTGAATACTAAATTAAAAAAGTGCGTTCAGATGAACATGAAAAAAAAAGGTTTCTTACAATTATAGAATTCTGATAAAACTCAACCTCAAAAAAATTGTTTTTAAAATACAAATTCATAAATACTAATTCAAGAACCTACTCAAACCTTACGTCACAATAAGCGAAACCATAATAGGTGACTATTGTTAGTTTTGCATTTTTAAATGCCCTACTAACAACTGTGCAGTAGGTAGTTGACACAGCCACGCTTAGGATTCGTCCACACCTGCGGAGTGTTTGCCTTTCTGCACGTCTTTTTGTTGACAGAACCGGCCTTTACTTGTTGGACAACCTCTCCAATGGTCACAACACCGAGACGCTCATATTCTTGTCCCCTTGTCTTCCTCTTCTTCGTATTAGGTATCTCATGGCGGGGATCATTGTTAATGAGTGTGAATGGGCAGAGGGTAAACATTGTACTGTGTTTGTTCATTGCGAGAACAAAGAGTATCTACCGTCGACCAGTCAAAGGTGAATCTGATTGAATGCCACCTAGTCTAGAATAAACATATTTCGTAATATTACAAAGTCCTGACATTGTTCAAGAAAATGACTTAAAACTTCACATTTAATGTTGTGGAAATTTTGTTGAAGCCCCAATGTTAAAATTTTTGCAAATAATATCTTGGTAATTTGTTATAATCTTTAAATAATTCCGCTTGAAAATCTTAATTTACATATTCTTTCTTTATATTCACTGACTCCAAATAAATTGGGAGTTTTTTTTAATTTTTTCTTTATTCATTGCATATTTGCTTGGATTTGTGATAAGAATAAACAATTTTCAAAGCCTGAAGCAATGACATCGCTGTTCAACTGCATTATACGATCAAAATTCTTCTGTTTGGGAAAACCAGAAAAATACCAGAAAAAATACATAGATTTATTGAAAAAATCCAAAAAAAATTTCTACGGTATCTTTATATGAGAACCGCGATTTATGCATCATCTGGATTTACTATCTGAAACGCGCTTCGAAAGTCTCCAATCCAGAAGGAATGGAACCCTAAAAGTAATAGCTTTCAAAATTATAAACTATTACATTGACAGCCCATACCTCTTAGAATGCTATAAATTGTTCGTACCTAACAACTACTGCCAGGGTCGCCACCACGACTTGCTCTGTATCCCACATGGCAGAACAGACGTTCTGGCCCAGCACAGCATGACAAGAGGTATGGTGCTGCTAAATGATATCTGTAGGTCCCTTGACATTTTCAACATTAGTCTTAAAGGTTTCAAGAGTAATTTTAGGCAAAATCTCCAAAATATGTATTACTATAATTTTATCTTTTTCTTTCTTGTTTAAAGTTATGTATATCACACGTACAGGCAAGAGCCATGAGCCTAGCATGGTAGTCGAAAAATCCACAAATGATGTAACCATAATATATATATATATATATATATATATTTATGTCATACCACATTTTGTGGCTCATCTTAGAAGAAGCCACTTAAGTTGCTCATTCTTTCGCATGTAATATATACTTACGTAGATGAAGTACCAACATGCTGTCTTTTAAATTTTGTTTAAAATATGGTCAGCTATAATATGTAATCAAAAATTATGTTTATTTATTAAAAAAAAATATCTTAAAATAACGTGCATTCCTTGATCTATTTTAAGAACACACTTACCGCATCACGCTACGTTGCCAAGTTTAATGCTACATATACATACCAATATAGTTCATATGAAGGTAGGTTGACAGAACAGGTCGGATGTTGCTTATTCACACATTTATTATTTCAAGCGGCCGTTTTTGATTATTGGCGCGTTTTTTTAAAATTGGAGTATGATTTGCTAATTAATATTGTTATTTATTTGGTGTTTACGGTTGTTTTGTGTTAAGGTTTATTTTAATATTATCACAAATAAAATTAGGTATTTAAATACATATTGGTGTAGTTTCTTTTATTTGCTACATAATTATTTTATCTTAGTTTTATTAGTGTTTTCGAAAAATTATGAATAAACTTATTAGAAATATATTACAAAATTTACTTTGTTCATTGATTCGTACGCTTCTTTAAGTTGTAGGTTGGTTTGCAAATTATAATTTTTAATATGTTTATTAATTTCATGTTTACATACAGTTTTATTAAAATGTGTGTAAAATGTAATTTTTATATAATGTTTTATATTATCATGTTATACCTACTTATCTTATCTTATCTTACCCTATAATTATTTTTACACGTGTAAGCATTGTCTCCAGTTGTATGACACATAGGTAGGTACCTACCTTCCACCAATTTTATACACGTATTCTAATTTTATTATTTTCTATAGTATACATTGTACAACCAACGTCTCTACAATAGGCCGCCCCAAATGGTTTGACTAGGTGTCGCATCTGGGAGAGGGTGGTTGAGGGAGACCTTTTAACCTCTTCAGCCTGGCTCTCTCGACTCATCACCTTGCACCGCAGTAGAAGGGATAGACCCATATGCCCGTTACCGACACACTAATCCCAAGATTAGTGTCGGTGTGTGTGTGTATTAGAGCACAGGCGTCTGGTTTGAAAGCTGTCATTGTTCTACTGGTATTTCAATGGAAGATGCTCCGAGGAACTAGCGTCATTGATCCCTTTGGCACCGGTCCCTTTAGTCGGGTAACACGTCAAACGTGTGCCCAACATTTGTCACATGAGAACGGGTCATTTCTACGACTCATTTTTGCCTGCCTCTGTGTGTCCTCCCTCCTACAATACGGGTCTCAAACGTAACTTTCAACATTTCAAGGGTGATAAAATAAAAACGATCATTTTGAAAAAAAACTATTTAATTTGAATTTTTAAAAACAAAAAATATTACTATACATACTAAAAAAAGTGTGTAATCATTTGAAAAATAACATAACACAATAAAAAAATAATTATAGCCTAATAACTTTATATTCACAATCATTATAAAAACAGCATAATATAATAAAAAATTAAATCATAATTAAAACCAAATAACTTTTTATTATACATCGTTCACGAAACATTTAGCGTTGTACATTACAGAAGAATCCTTCGTTTTTTTTTTATTTAACAAGGGATATCAAATTATACCTTGCACATAAATTTAACAAAAACTAAAATAAATTATAACCCTCCACAACCAATATCATGATGAAAGATAAAGGGGCCTTATTCGCCCGGTACTCTGTATGCCAGTATTACAAAAGATAAAATATATGGAACTGCTATAACGACTGCCAATGATCAAACTATGGAACAAGCCAACAGCTACTTTACGATTGCTTCACGCTTTATATCAGCTGTAGTGGAATCGGAGTCGATACCTTTGGATCGTTCAATCGTTGAAGCCGGTATAGCGGTCTCTTAATCAATACAATTCATTTGAATTCAAGTTAAGCATCCTGGAGGTAGAATTCTCTTTTTCTCTGCAAATCCTTAGGTAAGGGCAATTTCTTGACACGGTGATTATTAATAAATGTATTAATTTGCTTCCATGACCTCATTGACAATATTCCTGTTTGTTTTTTTATTTCGTTTATTTTCGTAGCGCCAGGATCAATCCCTTCGATGAAATAATTTGCAAAGTTTTTATAAAGTTCATCTTTTTCTTGATTAAGCCACCTCCTTCTAACTATAATTTTTTTTGCCATATTCCCATCAAGTAAATTACTTGGTAAAGACTCTTGGTCATTTTCTAAGCTATTATCCAACGTAACATGATCCACATTTTCTTTATGTGATTCTTCAGGTTGAGGGACGGAATCTATTTCATTTTGTAAAGTTGTTGTAATGTTCGTTCCATTATCAGACTGTGATCGGCAAGATATTTTTCCCTCAGCTAATTGCAGTAAATTCAAGCCAACTTTACCTTTCTCAAGAGCTAGTTGTGGTATCATGTAATTCCCTTTATGTGTACCTGGTGTATGCCCTAAGAAATGAGACAAAGCGTTTACATAAGCATTATTCTTTCCAGCTACTTGGCTCATGGTTGCAACATGGTGTCGCAGCCCAGTTGAAGTTATATGATCTGAATTCACAAAGGAAAACTTGTGTCTTAGTTCCCTTAAAATTTGCGTGCCACAAAAATAAGGTTCACCTCCTAGTTTTGGGAATAAAAATTTGTTTTCATTTGGAATTCCAACTAAATTTCTGTACGCAAATATAGTGTCTACATTTTTTTTCATCTGATTTCGAAGAAGTATTGGAACTGTTCTCCCCCTTTTTCCTGGGATATGGAAGCAATATAATGTATGTATAGCATTTTGCTCCTCAGAACTCATGATTTCCAATATTTCTTCAGGAATGTCTTGTTTTTCACTTTGGCTGGCTATATAATTTTCTAATGGAGCTCTTGCAACTTCTCCTGCCCTCCTCCTATTAAAAATTATAATATGAGCAATTGTTATTTTACATAGCTCCTCATAGGCGATATAAGACTTTTCACATTCAAATCGTTGAGCTATATTCACTTCTAGTTTCATAACTTCCGTGCATATTTTTTTTATATCAGTAGTTAAAGGCATGACATCAGTTTTCAGCATTTTTTGAGTTTTCCTTGATTTTTCAGCGTTAGTAGAAATTTCAAATTTCCAAGCGTGACCAAAGATTATTTTAAATTCAGACAACTTGTTTTTTATAACATCTTTGGATGAAGTGGTCAGCACAGGATTCTGTATTGTTTTACGCATCAAAATATCAGCACAATCTTTTATAGCTGTACAAAGTCGTTGAGGGATGCTAGGAATTTTTACAGAACCTGTACTTTCATCGTAACCACTATTTATTTTGACAGCGTCCATAAAAACATTAAAATGTATAGGGTCAAATGCAAGGTCAAATGAGGATATTGCAGGATTTTTTTCTTTGATGACCATGAACAGTCTAGCGAGATCTCTCATCTTGGATGTAATGTGTGTTTTCAAATGATGTTCTTTATGATTGCTTAATAGTAGGGAACCATATGCACAAATTAATGGCTCAGACTTTGCAATTTTTGCAATAGGATCATTTTTGAACACAGGAAATATCTGAGATCTTAAAGATTCAGTGATCTCAGAATTGTCTGGGGATAATAAAATAGCGGATGATTTTAACACTCTGCAGCGTTTTAGTGGATTTCCTTCATGTGATTGTTTTCTATTTGAACATTTTTTCAGGTGTCTATAGAGTAAACTTCTTTTGAATGTGCCACAGCATTCTATACAAACCGCATAATCTTTAGCTGTCGCAGTCGTTCTTGGGCGGCGATTCGGTAGTATTATTCCATTAACTCTATTTATCGCGTCCTGCTTATATAGATAATTGCCTCTATTTCTTATTTTCTTCGAAATTAATTCACACTTTTTTTTTCGTTCGCGCAGATCGGGATCTAAAATTTTATTATATTCAATCACTTCTGCCTCTAAGGGATGTTGGATTGTGATGTGGCGTACAAAGTTGGTTATCAGCTTGAAGCAGTATGGACAGAAGTTTTTACGGTCATAAACTCTTGGTTTTTTACTAGCTAAATCAGATGTACATTGTTTTGAAGTTGATGACACATAGCAGTCCGTTTTCTCCTGCTTCCCTGGATGATCGCTGGTATATGAATCTAAAATTTAAAAATGCAATAACATTTTATAACATATTTAATAAATTAAATTTGTGTGGAAAATTATACAGAGTGAATTATACAAAGTTACCACACAAACTTAAACCAGCGATTCCTGAGCATATGTGGTGTGTCAGTCATTTTATTATGGGATGACTTCTTTGTTCGATAAACTTAAACTGTATTCACGCAAGCTGTCCCGCTACAGCAGGGTTTCCCGACCCCGTGAACGGTTCGTATGTTCCCACCACTATTCGACAGAGACAGAATTCTTTCATAAACATTAATTAAAAATGTGAATTATTTTTATTTATTTGTTAGAGTTTTAAGTTTTTAAGTGCGTAGGTTTATTAAATACGTTTGTATGTTTGCGATATTGTTTGTATGAGTGGTTCCTTTGCTGACAGTACTTCGCAACTTGTCTAGCGGCCGCGGCGTGCCAGACTGTACTCTTCACGCTAGCCTGGAACGGGAAGTGCTATTCACTATTGCACATCACGCATTGTACTGCAGATTTTGTTCAAGGTAAGATAGAAGAACTAGAGTTAGAAATTTTGGACCTTAAGAATGATATTTAGCTAAAATCCTTAATATCAGAGGACTTTTGGAATACAGTGGACAGAGAAAAGTTCCCATTTTTGAAAAAAGCCGCATAAAAAATTGAATCATTTTTCAGTTCGACATATTTATGCGAATCCTTGTTTTCAAACATGAACTTAATAAAATCAAGATATAGATCTCGACTCACCGATGAGCATCCTTATGATTGTTTGCTAACAGGATTATCGTCATACCCTCCTAATTATGAGGCAGTGGCCAATGATATGCATTGCCTCAGATCACATTGACATATTGATATTATATTTTTTTTATAATTGAAACGTTGCTTGAAAATGGCTTTATCCGTGTTTGGTGACTAGATCTGAATCGCCGGGTATGCTTGAAAATGGCTTTATCCGTGTTTGGTGACCAGATCTGAATCGCCAGGTACTTCCCAACCTTCCTATTCGCCACCTCCTTCCCCTCCCCACTACCTTCAGCCTCACAACATACCCCGATTGGGGATTCCATGGTGTCACTGGCTCCAGACGGGAGCAGTTGAGATTTTTGTGCGGTATACCCGGTAAAAAAAAACTCCACACAGGAGGCCCTTAAGAAAACGATTTCCCTCAAGGCCTATGTCATCTAAGATGCTGTGTGGAGGGTCTTTTTGAGGAGAAGAGGGAGTTAACATTGGTCTTGAAGAGACCCATGTTGTAGGAAGGGGAAACAGAGGTCGGCAAATCGTTCCATAGCCGAGCTGTTGAGCACAAGAACGAGTCGAAGAAGCGACCAGTTCTCATGTGACAAATGTCAACCGTGTACATATGTTGGGCACGGGTTTGGCGTGTTTCCCGACTATGCACCGGTGCCGAAGGGATCAATGATGCTAGTTTCTTGGAGCATCTTCCATTGAAATACCGGTAGAACAAGGATAGCATTCCTACCTGACGCCTGTGCCCTAAAGATTGCAATCCATCTGTTAAAATGGGAGAATTTATCAATCAATCGGATCGCCCGCTTCTGCACAGAATCGAGGTTATTTTTCAGATATTTTGGAGCTCCAGACCAGAGGTGGCTGCCAAATTCAACTGTGGGGCGGACTTGCGATTTGTACAAGGCTAGCAGTTGTGTACTATTAAAGTATCTGCGGGCCTTGTACAGTACGCCCAGTTTTTGAGAGGCTAGCTTTACTCTGGCTTCGATAGAGCCCCCAAATCTGAGCTGGTCACTTAGAGTTACATCGAGCATATCAATGGAGGGCCTGTTCGGAAGGTTGCTTCCGTTGAAGGAGACGAGATTTTCATTGCGATTGCGAGACGTAATAATACATTAAATACATTTCTCTGTGTGTATGCAATTTGAATAATAATTTTATTATTTTGAAACATTTTTGTTTATTATTTATTAATAAATTATGGGAAAATGAGAAGTTATGGGAGGAGTTTGTCGATTAAAAATATGTGGTGCCCGCCACCCTACCGATATTTTAGAATGTGCTCTAGAGTACAAAAAGGTTGGGAACCCCTGCGCTACAGCATAGCGTTTACATTACCAAGTTGGAAATTTGAAACGAGCGCTTACCATGCGCTTATCACATATATGATCAGGAATCATTGGTTAACGTTTGTCAGATAAAGGGGTTTGTTTTACCTACCAGAATCAGACGAAATTCTCGAGGGTAACTTGAATAAGTCATCACTGCCGGACGTCACACTTGCTTCTAAAATAAAGCATAATAATGTAATATTCGAAATAAAACAATTCATATTACGTAACGTAATATTCCGCATCACTATCGTTAATTGCTAAAACATTTCACAATAATAAGTAACGTAATGTTGGTATGTAATGAAAAATACCTAAGATTATTGTATATTATCAGTAATTATTATGTACATAGCTACCTGAATCTGAAGAGTTTGCAAATAGAACATCCAGTTTTTCCTCCATTTCATTAATTACGGCTCTTTTATCCTCTGAAATTGGCGAACTTTCACTTGTACTACATATATTTTTATCTATAAAATAACAAAACACATTAAAAATCATAAACATAATAAAACAATAAGCATAATTATCATACTTATGTGAAAATCAACAAGAATTATTATTAAAATATCAGTGAAAAGCGTTTTTATAGAAATCATAACCTAAAATGTAATTTTACCTAAAAAAACATTTGGTAAATATCGGTTCGGACTGGCCACGATTATTACGAATAATTTTTAGAAAAACACTTTAGATTCGCCTTAATTACTTAAAAAGGAAACTTTTTATTATATAATAAAAATTATTCGTAATAAGCGTGGCCAGTCCGAACCGATAATCACCAAACATTTTTGGTATGTCATTGATTGTAATAATTCATTATGCAACACAATATTTAAGGTTATATGATAAAATCTTACCGTTAATTGAAGAATCCATTGATATTGCAATAATGGTACCTTCGCCAGCGCGACATTTTATAAAATGCGAAAGGAAAGGATTCATATGATCCACATTGATCCACATCCACACACGAATCGGCGGCGCCATAAATATACCAAATACCAATCTAGCGCAAATATCAACTAAATCACCGAGACAGTGTTGCCAACTTTATTTTGACCAATTCACTACCGTAACCCATCAGAAAACAACTAAATTTGGCTATCCCTCAAACCACCGTATTATGCCAGTAAGTTAATACCTAAATATTATTTTTTTACAGTGACTACCGCACAAGAGTCCCAACTGTTCCCGTCTGGAGCCAGTGAGACTATGGCATTCCCGGTATGTTATGAGGCTGAAGGTAATGGATAGGGGAAGGAGGTGGGGAAGATGAAGGTTGGGAAGTACCTGGCTATTCGGATCTGGTCACTAAACACGGCCAAAGCCATTTTCAAGCAACGTTTCAATTCTGAATGGTGGTCTTACACCAGGGTAATACTGAGAGTATCTTCCACTCTGGAACGTGCCGCAAATATACTATATATTATTTTAAATGAATTAATTGTGAAATAACACAAATTAATCAAATAAAATTTGAGACCTGCGGATTGTGAGTCAATGGTCTTACTCCTGGACTATGTAGGCCGTATATTGTAATTTATTTTTAAATTATTGTTTATTTTTGTTCATAATATTTTTTATAAAATACACCCAAACAACAATAAAACACCTTTTTATTATCTACTACAATACAACTAGAGACAATGCCTTTGAAAAATAGTCACGCGTAAAGTAATTACCTAGGTACAGATCATTTTTTTAAATGAAAAACTCTAAACAAATTAATATAACTGTATGAAAAAACATATTAAATGAGTACCTAATATATTTCTGAAATTTTTAGAAAACCCTGTATAGATATCATCACATTACAACTGACTATGCTTTCGGAACGCAAAAGACAAATACATAATTACGAAGCAAATATTTTATTTATTAAAGAAAAACTACATAAATGTGTATTAAAATACGAAATAATATAAAACTTGTAATAAAAACAAAAACCATTAACACAAAATTAATAACGATATTATAAAAGCAATTCGTAAATCAATCTTCAATTTTAAAAAAGGGCGCGAATAGCCGGTAAATATTATAATATAATGTCTGTTCTTCTAACAGTCCACCGCGAGCGCTCGACAGTCTGGCTACCTATGTAGGAATACAACATATTATAACATTCCGGCAAACATATAACATATCGCAAAAAGATTCAATCTGACTTAGCAATGTCATGCGATAATAGATTTTGAGGAATTTAACCATTGAGTTCAATATCGCAAAGCATTGATAAACGACTTGGAGTTTGAATGATATTGTATGACGAGAACATCCGGCAACGTCGCATGCCGTGATGTTATAGATGCGATAAAAAGTGTACCCAATTGATGTTCTAAGTATGGATGAATATTTACTGATAAAAAACGCATTCCGGAGCATTAACGGTCCACGTAAAAATGTCATTTATTCACTCAAAAATTTTTTTTACACCGTTCGACTCGTCTCATCGAGTTTGATATGATGGACTTAAAAAAAAAAAAACGATGAGCCACTAAGTGCCCAAATGAGCCAGTAAGTCGAAATGATCAAGAAGTTCCGGTAATTAAAGGACGCTTTGAGCCACTAAATGCCGTAACATAAACCTATATATATATATATATATATATATATATATATTTTGTGCATTACAGATTAATATAATCCTATTACGATACACATAAGACATACATAACTTTAAACGAGAAAAAAATGGCTCATTACGGAAGTCGATTTTACATATCTAATAGTGCAATAACAATCTAGAAGCCATAATGTAAGAGAACCTAATGGATTATAAAATAATATCAAAAATATTAATTAACACAGTATGAAAGAATGAAAATGAGCTTAAAATAATATAAGTAGGAAAGATATAAAAAATATAAAAATCATAGTATATGAAGGAATATAAAAGCACGCACTTTAAAATTATCTAAAATCAATGTAAGTACTATAATAACTAAAAAGAGTTATTATAGTTAGGAAATATTATTTTTGCATGTTAAATTACGTAGGTATATTATTTTCAGTAATTTTTGGACAAATAGATTCATGTTGAAACTATTAATAATTCGGTGAATTGTTATTGTAACAAGTTGTAAGAGTTGGGAGTCTTATGCAGATTGTGATTACAGAATTAATTGTAGAATATTTTTCCTTTAATCTATGGGGGATATGTTTGCAAGGGATTGCGTATAAATCAAATAAGCATTTAACGCTGTACTTACAAGTTTATTATAACAATTTATATCCGAACCATAATTTAAAATCTATAAAATATTTGTATGTGAAAAGTGGGAGCGATTTACAAAGCTGTTATGTCTTCGACAGTCTGGAACAGAATTTTTTTTTTAATTTGTCGCGGCAGACAGTGACTATGCGGAAATTTTGAGGAATCGCTATTGGCGTGTGAGGAACCAATATGAATGCTTCCGCGATTAAAAATAATTGCATCGTTCGTACCACAAAACTTTTTGAGCAAAGAAATTTTGTGAAAATTGTGGACTGATCCTGTAAGGACGGTTCCGAGATTTAGCATTTTTTTACTGAGCATCGTAGATATCAATGGTTGCTAATCTAAATGGTGATCACGACCCTCAAGAAACACGATGACAGAGAAAGATAAAGTTAATAGTCTATTAGATATCTTTAAAAATATATAAAATGTTTCAATATCTAAAGATATGAAACCCATTATCAATGCCTTTCAAATCTGTATTAGTCAGATAATGCATTTGCTAAGATTAAAGCAACGAATTAGTGACGTAAGCGATAGCATCATACCCTCCATAGGCATCTTAATGCAGATCATTTCAAAATTTAATCTGATCAATAAAAACACAATTTCCATCTTAATACAAATAATATTGTTTGGTAATCAAGAAGACTGGGTCCTTTTACGATAATTTTATGGATCTATAAAACCCCCACGCTCAACCGGATGGAGAAGGAATGGTATTAGTTAATGTCATTTTTGAAACAGACCACCTTTCAAATGAAAGGTTCGACTATTAAAATATTTCTAACTTAAGTGTATTTCTTTTCATTATGTATGGGTTATATTTGTTTGAATTGTGAATAAACTGTCGCTTTTGCTTTGCTAAATAACTAATCAAGTATCAGACTTAAAAAGGATTTGTTCATGAAATTAGAAATTGTCTTGCGATGATGATGATGACTTTTAAATTCAAGTCTTCCGTATCCAGTGAACTTATGTTATCCATATGTCGTGAAGGAAGGATTGGTAAAGGAAAACACAAACAATGAGATATTCTTTGAAAGTGCGATTTTTGACGCGAGATCATCTGGATCCACCCCTGAGATATCGCAGAGGAATCGAATAGCAAATTTAAGGAGGTGAAAATATTGCATGTTTGGCTGATCTGGCCTGGCTCTAATCCGTATGAGCCAAAGTTGAGTGGTTTAACAAATTAATTTGCATTCACCTACATTATGGTCAGCGTATAAAGATTCTAAAAATGACATAAAATAATTATATTCATCTCTATTTTATTTAGATTTTTCCAATCTCTCTTAAGTACACAATATTTTAGTATGTAACCGTATAAATAATAATAATAATAATTGGCTAATTTATATAGCGCCGTTTTCGTGGAAAATCACCTCAAGGGCGCTATCCTACACACGTATGTACACCTACACATATAGATGGTCCAGAATTTCAATTGTTCCTATTATTTTTATTTTTTTTATCTGAGCTCCACACAGGAGGCCCTGAGGAAAATAATTTCCCTCAGGGCCTATGTCATCTTTGGGGATGCTGTGTGGAGGGTTTTTTGGGAAAGAAAGGAGAGGAGAGTTCTGGAAAGGAAAAGGGTTTATGGGGTGGCTAGGAATCTGGGGTTCAGTATGTCCTGGTCATCAGCCTCCAATACCTAGACAAACCTCGCCCCATGAACCCGGGCACCCCTGCTAAATCACCAAACGTAGCGAACCACTTGGGGTGACCTAAGGCAGAGGTGTTGGTTATCCAATAAAGGTTCCCGGGGCGGCGGTACCCAATCCCGCCTCCCAAATTGAGACTTACCTATTACATACTTACCTATTGCATAATGTTATTCTATTTCTGTTATAATTAGTGTAACTCGCTCATCAAGCACAAGAACTAGCTTCTTCTTTGGTGAGATTGCAATTTTAAATAATTTCTGTACCTATGTGTAACTTATATAACACCACTGTACACTTATATATCTATATTAAGTAAAAAAAATAAATAAATAAATTTTTTTTTAAAATAACATCACTTGGCCAAAAGCATAGCGATCTGATATAATATGTGCATCTCTGCTTATATTAAATTTGGGATACTTGCTGAAAATCCTTTCAAATAACAAATTATTGGGGATGCAATGCGGAAACGTTTAAAGAAAATAATAAGTTATCTTCCACGTTTAACTTCATGGAGTAAACCTAAAAGCTGATCATGATGATCTTTCGATAAATGTGCTGTTCTTAAAACAGACCTTCTCATGATATGAAAAGGTCTCCATTACATGTCAATATCCAACCACGTATAGATGTGGGTCACGCGTTTGTGCACCGAATATGCACCCTAATGTGGGAGATTAACAATGCTGGCCTTTCAGAACACTTTCCATTGAAAAAGCGATAAAACAAACAGAACATCTCCACCTAAATATTCATCTGTTATGGTTATGAATTTTATTTTTTATTTATTTATTTATCTTAAGTTAGCTCACATCTTTGTGTGTGCTAATATTTTATAAAGATATAAACATTTTCATTGGTTGTCAAACATAATCATTCTTTAAATATTTCACACAAATAAAGACATTAATAATTGAGGTAGACATATTTTCGTAATTCTTTTTTAAACTTATTTATATTTTCTATCTCAGTAATTTCATTCGGGATGTTGTTATACAGTTGGACGGCCTGGTACATCAGAGATTTCTGGGTGCTTGATTTTTTTCTTGTCGGCAGTCTAATTTGCTTTGAATTTCTTGTCCCGTGACCGTGTGTTTCGTTATTATAATGTATTTTTCTTTTTAGTTCCTTAGACATCATCCCCATGTTAATTTTATGTAAAAAATAAGTACATTCATATACACAGTTTGCTTCACCGTCAACATATTTAGCTCTTTTAGCATGTCTCGTATTCGTGTGTATATGTTGCGCTTAAGTATTATTCGCATTGCTTTATTTTGCAGTATTTGCATTTTTTTCATTTTCTCTTCATTGCATAGAAAAAGAATACTTGAACAGTAATTAAAGTGTGGTGATATAATTGTATTATATATTATCTGGCATGTTTCTTTATTTACTTTGTTTCTGATTCTACCATGAAATTATATTTTTTTTGCAATTTTTTTAATTGTGTAGTCTGCATTTTTTAAGAAGTTCAATTTTGAGTCTATTATGACACCAAGATATTTAATTTCTTCCACTTTTTTTATGATTTCTCCATTTATAGAAACCTTTGGTTCACCATGCGTATTTGTTCTACTCATATGCATGTATTTTGTCTTATTTACATTTAGTTTCAATTTACTTAATTTGAGCCATTTTGACAAAGTTTCTAAGTCACTATTTATCTTTTTGATTGCTTTCTCATAATTATCTTCTGCAATATAAATCAGTGCGTCGTCTGCAAACAGTCTTATTTTGCAATGTTTTAGTATTTTTACCATATCATTTATGTAGAGTATAAACAATATCGGACCCAATAACGATCCTTGCGGTACCCCCAGCATATTTTCAATCGGTTTTGATACATTGTTTTTTATCTTTGTTGTTTGTTGTCTGTTGCTTAAATAATTTTTAAACCATTCCAATTCTTTCCCTTTTATTCCACATTTTTTTAATTTTTTAATAACTCTTTTTCTATCTATTGTTTCAAAAGCTCTTTGAAAATCTAAAAACACCGCAACAGTCATGTTGAAATGAGAGGTGATCCATGTTATGAAAATTGCGGTCAAAAGAAATTTATTTTAACATACTTGATATTGATGTCCATATCTATATCTGTACCCGAGAAGCATACGGATGCAAGTCCAAAATTTGAAGAAATGAGTTTTTGATGCAGACTTGAAGTAAATAATCATGTTTATTAGTGGCAGAAAGATACAGGTCCTATCATGATGAAAATATAGGATTTTCAAAATTGCATACGGATGCAACTACCATGTTGCAACAACTTTCTTAGAAGCAGAAGGATGTAACATGGACTTGCATCTTTATGATTTAGTTGCATTTTGAGTATTATGACTCATTCCTAATTATCTAGTATTATGACTCAAATTATACACTACTACCCTTTAAACAATTAAGTAAACAATTATTAAACATTGATCCTTTCATAACACACCACATGTCATAACAAAATATTCCACTTCGTTTAGAAGCAGAAGGACTCAAGTCCGTGTTTTTGTTTGACTCAAGTCAGCGCTTTATTTTTAAAAATATTTTTAAAGGCTTTACATATAAAATATTTCGTCTTATTTTCTCGTTTTTAAAACAAAACTAATTGATTTAATAATAATAATAAAAAAATATCTATAGGCATGGATATCCGAAGAAGTTATGAGACCTTATTTAGAGAAAAAATAGTTTTTTGGCTCTCCTGAACATTTACCTTTTTGGACTTGCATCCGTATGCTTCTCGGGTACAGATATTGCATTTTAAACGAATTTTCCATTTTTGAACAGAACTACTTTATGCAGATGACTTGGATCTACAGACCACAGATACAAGATTTGTGGTTTTACTTTCGAGTAAAAAGAAAAAAATGTTATAGTGGCAAGTCCACCAAAAAAGCTTTTTGTAACTGTTTAAATATGTTAAATCCATTACAATTAATATTATAGAAATTTCTCGATCCGATCGATAGTATTATCATTCTCAAAGAATGATTAAAATTTGTCTTACTAAAAATAATGTTTAAATAACGATAATTTGCCACAAAATATTATGTTTTTCATTAAAATGCTATTCACAAGTAACTTCAAATCTATGTTAATGTTATGTCCGAAGGTACCGGACATAATTCGTGAAAAAATGCTGTTAATTGGCGAATAAAATAGTATCGAAGATTGCCATAACATTAAACAAATTGTTTTTATAACGATGTCATGTGAAAACACTGGCAATATTATTTGGACCATTGACATTGAATAAACATGATGATCCCGTGGCAGTATAACGACAACAATTGTGATATTTACCTACCCGCTCCATTGTTTATCGGGACTTGAAGTTCAAGGTGTGAAGACACATAAAATCGTCAGCGTCAGTAATATAAAATTGCGCATGGTATACCTTCGCCCTCCGCAGTATTAAATTCAGCATTCCCATCGACCAAGTATACCGATGATTCCCTCCCTACAAATTGGCGTAAATATTCATTTTGGGAAAATGTTGAGGTTTTACTGGAAGTTTAATTCACTTTTTTATTTTTTTTATAGTGAATACCGCACAAGAATCTCAACTGCTCCCGTCTGGAGCCAGTGAGACTATGGCATCCCCAATTGGGGTATGTTGTGAGGCTGAAGGTAGTGGGGAGGGGAAGACGGTGGGGAAGAGGAAGGTTGGGAAGTATCTGGCTATTCAGATCTGGTCACCAAACACGGCTAAAGCCATTTTCAAGCGACGTTTCAATTCTGAATGGTGGTCTTACACCGGAGCGATACTAATAGTATCTTCCACTCTGGAAATATACTATATATTATTTTAAATGAATTAATTGTGAAATAACACAAATTAATCAAATAAAATTTATTTGCGCATGCCGGGTTCGAACCCGCGATCTCCAGATTGTGAGTCAAGAGTCTTACCCACTGGAATACGGAGGTCGTCAACCAACCAACAAAATAAGAAGGGTATTTCTAGGTACTTTTTGGCGTTAACGTGATAATTATTGGCACCGCAAATCCTGGAGTTGATATCCTTCTTAAGGAAACACCTCCACTTTTATCAGTATTCAGAAGTCTCCGTCTAGTTAATTATGCCTTAAGGTGCCGTTGTCACCTCCTTACTGACCAGCCAATTAAGTTTAGGTTACAAAACTACTTCGTTCTGTAAACATATAGCACAAAGATCTCTCAAATGAAGTAATTACAAATTTACATATCTCGTTATCGACAACTCTTCAAACAAATCGGTAAGGGTGGTTATATAACTTTTAATTCGTTGCTTTTCCGGAACACAATTAAACCTGTAATAATAAGATACTAAATAAAGTTAGAAAGGAAATTAAAATAGAAGAAAATTTAAACTTAAACTACGAAAGTATACGGGATGTTAAGCGACATACGCGACTTATTTTATTCAGTGATTCCCGACATTATTTGGAGTAATAAAATGAAAATGAGATTTTGGTGTCCGGTGATTTTTTCTTTCTTTTTTCATTTTTTTTTCACAATCAAATATTCAAAAAATTCTTCCACATGTCGTCACTGGTCACTCAGCCAAGTAACCGCTCTCACCCTCAACCCCGCCTCTAATTTTAAAAACCTAGTGATTTTTTGTTTTTTTAGTTGAAAAAAGAAACATTTAAAATATCACAGGAGACCAGAATTTCATTTAAATATTTTACTTCAAATAATGTCATAGATCACTGGTTAAAGTAAGTCAAGTATGTTCATTAACGTTCATTAACAAACTTGACTTACTTACTTACATGTAGGTAACTTTTAACCTATTTAAAACACCACAAATATGTAAATTAAAGGGCTGAAATATAAAGAATTATTCCCAATCAAAGAACTCACCTAGTGAATTTTGTACCATGGCTGGATTCTGCTAAGATGTAGATACCAATAACACGTTGTATCTCCCGAAACATCTTTTAGATGTTTTACAATAAAACGAACCTTTAACGGTAATAAAAATAACACCTTTCTGTAGAAATCTGGACGTAATTTATATACAGATATAATAATAATAATGCGTAAAATGCAAATGTGTTTTCGTTTACAACCATTGGAATATTTTGATTGGATTGTCTTATTAATGAGACAATTCGATATTAATTTTTATGTTACATTAAATTTTACACCTCTCGTGGATCTCGAATTTCATGCAATTTAACGTGTGAAGTATGGGACATGTAATTTTTAATTTATAAATTAATTAATGCTGTAAAAGAATTCCCTATCAAATAAAGTAATATTTTAGCTTGTTTAATAATATTTATTTTGGTAGTTTAATGCGGACCCGCGACTCATTATCAGAAGTAACACAAGAATAAGCATGTTTTTTTAATTGATTGTGACGTCATAAAATGTATTTCATAACACGTATGGTTAACATCTACATTGACTAATTTAAAGGCCATTAACCATCCAGCGGCCGTACATGGCGGTTCCAATGAGAAAGATTAATTATTCTCCGTACCAGCTTTTTAAAATAATAACTAAATATCGATTTTATTTCATTCAGAATTTGTTTCAATTTAGACCTACATACAAAAATGCTGAAAAGCGTGATGATAAAACTATTAAAATTATGTACTTTTTGTAATTATTTTTTAATCATAAGTATTTATTATTTTTCAATAATGTCTTAGCAAAATAAGAATGTAAAAAAATCTTAAATATATTAGTTTGTAAGGCCGTAAATAAATAGACAACCGAAGTATTTTCGTCACAAAACACGTGTGTGGATCTTTTTTAAAATGATTTTAGTTAAACTAAAATTAAAATTCTGACACAAAGCTTTCCCAGATATATTGACTTATTTTACTGCATGATTATATGATTTGAAATGTGTGTTGTATAATACAAAATTTTGTTTTAAAATTTAACAAATCTTTACTAGATAAAGAACAAACTTTCGAAATCAGTTTATAGTTTTTGTGGAAAAGAGTCAATACGTGTAAAATTTTATTTATAAATTACATATTTCCGGTTTTATCTGGTTATTCCCTTTTAAGTTTGAAAATATTGTTGCATACATACATAGTGTATACATGTGCTTTGAAATAAATTTTAGATTCTGTTGTTGTCAAGTTGTACTATGTTACCTAATCTATTATAGGATAGGTTAACTGCATTAGATTTTTTATCTACCCGGTGTCCTCCATGACTAATATTATTTTTTGTCATCTTTTTTCTTACTAAACAAATGTAAGGTTAGAAACAAATAATGAGATATCTTTTTGGCAGTTAATCGAAAGTGTGAAAGCTCTATAGCACACGACAGAAATAACCTTTCGTGCTAAAAATAGTTGCGTTGAGACATACATATGTAAGAAGTTATGCAAATTTCACGACGCCAGGCCAGATTGAGAGGTTTTGTCAGTTTGAAAGGTTTTGCTGCACAATTGAACAGAGTATCTGCTATAAGTAAAACACATTATTTTTTTTCTCTCCAAACAAATGAAAAGAACGAAACAATTAATGCTATGTGTTTTTGATAGTTAAACTGAAATGTAAAAGCGCTACATCACATAACCGAAATAACCCTGCCAGTTAAAAAAATTGCGATGAGTTAATAAATTTCATACAGAAAGTGATGTGCAAATTTCATGACGCCCAGAGTCAGGATTAGAGATTTTGTTGATTCAATTTTTTTTTTATACTTTATTTTTTCACATTATAAGTTTCTAAATGCAAATGTACATTTCGAAAATAATTGTACATACTTTCTAAATACAGTAAGATGTATAAGGTAAAAGTAATATTGTAATAGTTAGCAATTAGTAAATATAATATAATAGACAAAAGTAGATAATAGGATCCCACTAAGGCACTGCCCTTGTGTGGGTAATATAAACAAAAATGCTATATTACATCAATAAGTATAAGAAAAAAATTTTACTTTTAAAGTAAACGTTTAGAAATTTAGGTATCTGTGAAAAAAATATGTAGTAAAAAGAGTTAAACAAAATTTACCGGCTGCGTTAAGATAAAATTATGTAAAAACAATATGAGCGTGCAATTCATTCGCGGTAGACGCGAATCCTTCAGAAAACTTAAGTCTAAAAGAGTGGAGGTTAAGAAGCACCACACAAAGAGGAGACCAATAGGCTACGAAGCACCGCACAAAGAGGAGACCGATTATAACATCTCATTCTCTCGCAGGCTAAATCCTATAAATGTATGTGTTTGACTCTTTTTAGTGTCGCTATTTTTCGTTTCACCGAGTTTCAAATCACAACAGTGCTAAACAAGTTTATATAAAAAAAACTAATAATGTGGCGTTTAACAAATTAAATGCTTTCGCGATAAATAAAGCCTTTTATATAAAGGAGTATCATATAAGGTTTTATAAAGCGTGGGGAGTGTCTGTCGGTAACACCACAGTTGGTCACTCCGTGGAGCTCAAAACAATGGCATTCTGCCAATAATTGCATCGATTCAAACGCCAACGCTCTGGATACTTAGTCGAAGCAGAGTCGGCCTGAGGAAACATTTTTCTTTACTGCCTAACTCTGGACCAAAGGGTTGCATATTTAAAAAAACGTCGATTTGGAAACTTTAATTAATTTTTGCATCAAAGAGCAATCAAGTTAAAATCTCTTTCAAGATCTGCCTTCCTGGAAGAGTATTAGAATTTGCCCCCTGAACACACTTTTTGTAGACTAAAAGATAACTACCGGTCACAGTTTAAGGTGATGCATCACGTCTTACAAATTCGGGATAAAGACGCTAACAATAACACTCCTTACGTAGGTGGGAATAAGGTTTAAATTTACGTTTAACAACAGCCGCCCGTTTTGATTTATTCATAAATGAAAATATCTCCAAAAAGTGTGCTTTATGTTATTTGTGTGGCTCGGGCACAAATATTTAAATAGTTAACAATAATTTCGTGAAGAATTTCATTTTCCACATTATAAAATAAAACCACAACCGAAAAGGGATGCGTAAGTAGAAGATTTTGAACTTTAAATCAGCTTTTATAGACCTGATGGGAGAAATGAGATTCCTGAGGCTTATGTGATCCTGAAACTTGGAGATGATCCGCAAAGAATGCAAGGCTGTTGTAAGCGTAATGAGTAAGATTAAGAAAGGGTAATTCGGATGATTTGGCCGTGCAGCGCGAAAGAACGCGGAAAGGAGTGTAAGGAGAAGATACGATGCAAATGTGAACGGTAAAAGAAGTAGGGGAAGCCCGAGGAAGACATGGCACAAACAAGTGAGTCAGATACTTGAGTCGGCCATGTTAAGAGTCATAGTAATAGAAGAGCATGTATGAGACGATGTATTAATGTGAACGAGGCAAGGAGTGTGTGCTAAGATCGTTGTTTGGCGGTCTGTCCTCTCTGTCTACCCTTGCACGGAAATGGCGTGATGGTTAGTAAGTTAGACTTAGTATTTTAGTTTTTTTGGGCTTGTAAAAATACTAATAAAAAAATACTGGTTTTTTTCAGAGTTAAATATGTGCTCTAAAGCATTTAAAATATTTCTAAGCGATCTAATTTTCAAACCAAAATCACACAATTTTGCAGCGGCGATCCAATAGACCAGGAAAAAATCGAAATCGGATTTCACGCCCTTTTATGGGAGAAGTTAAAAAAATTGAGAAAAAGCTTTTGGAATGGTTGGAAAAGGTATTTGAGAATTTTTTTTACAGGTTGATTTCGTAAAGGAGTGCAAAAAACATTAACTTTTTTTACGCATTGTTTATTGCAATAAAACAGAATTTTAAAATTGATTTCACGGAAAAAAGTGACGCGAAGCCTAACGTTTGTTTCCCGCTCCGTTCGGAGGCGAACTGATAAAAAAAACAGGCGTGACTAGTTATGTAGCCCTTCGGTAGACGGTTCACGTTGAAAATCCAAATTCGTCTACTGCCGGCCGTATTGTAAAATAACAACGCGAAATTTTATTTTATTTTGTGAACTTCGGGCTTAAATATCAATTTTGTTTGCGATTATTATAAAAGAAACTGAATTTGCTACGTTAAACAATAAAACCATATCCGAAAAGGGGTTTATAAAGAGGAGAGTTTGGACTTAAAAGTGTTTTTTACAGGCTTTATATTTTATTTTTTTATAGGCTTATTAAAAGACTTATAAAAAAACAGACTTTAAGGGCCAAGATATGTTCTATACGCAGTATTTAATATAAATTCTATAATACTTCTAAGCGATCCAATTTTCAAAACAAAAACATACGATTTTGTATGATTTTGCATTATTTAGTATGGCTTCATCTTAAGTAAATAACGTAAAAAAAATTTAAATGCAGTGCAACGACCTATGGCAGGGTTGTTGATTATTCAATAAATGGTTCCCGGGGCGGCGATACCAATACCCGCCTCACAAATTAAATTCATTGTACAGGTCATTAATCGGGAACAGACTTACGACCAGGACGAGACAAGCATTCATTCCTTAACATCTGCAAGAATTCTCTCTCTATAATTATAGAAGTCAAATAATTTATTTCCAAACTTACATATTAGGTACCATTTTAGCCACATTCTCATCTCGGATTCTGGTTTATCCACTCAATGAAATGTCAGCTAATCCATAAAAATTATGGTGAATGTATTTGTGGAGATGAATGAATCGAAAACAGGTTATACCAAATATTGTACTATTGTGGCAGTTGTGGTTTTTACGACTCACAAATCAAGTACTCACCTCTCCTGTTAATGAATCCACTAATATAATATTTCTACGAGCCACTACTTGTCAGTGGAATTTATATAGTTGAATAAATTTCTTGAACCCGTGGATAAACACTCTGAAAACCTGAAAATAAGAATAAAAAAGCACCTTACCGTGTATAACATTAAATGTTGGTACCACAAAAGAGTCTCAACTCCTCCCAACCATCTCGAGGCAGTGAGACATGGCATCAGTCAATTGGGTTGTGTTGTGGGCTGAAGGTAGTGGGAAGGGAATGAGATAGTAAAGAGGAAGGTGATGAAGCAACTGGCTATTCAGGTCTGGTCACCAAACACGGCTAAAGTCATTTCAAGCAACGTAACTGTTTTATTTTAGAAATTTTCAAAAAAATATTGCGCAGAGCAGCGATGGTATGCGTATTCATTTTATAAAATTTTATAGCAATTTTTTAGGATAACATTGAAAATTTTTGATAATTATTAATAATAACATTGATTATTTTTGTCCGTCGGCTGTCGTGGAGTTTTTATGCAATTTTAGAGGCGTGTATCTCCGCCCAGTGACGTAGCTAGCATGGGTGGCACCCGGGGCGGATGTCACCCCCCGGGGCATGGTGTCACCCCCCCCCCCCCCCCCTATTAAGATGAAGCTATACGTGAAAACCTATTTAGATTAATCTTTATGACAAATCGGCTTATGAGTATGAACATCAAAAAATATGCTCCGGATAAATCGAGGCTTTTACTAGCTTTTCTATGTATTAGAATTACAATAAATTTATTATTTACATGACAAAAAATATAAGCGACAACCACTAAAAAAATTTTTTTCATGACTTAACTATGAAGTCATACAAGAAACAATTTTTAAAAAATACCTCTTTATGACTGAGACTATTTTTGGGGTTTTTTATGTTCTAACTTTTTTTCGTTCTTATAAAATTATGGACCAAATAAATAAAAACCACTTTTTCGCTTACTTGCCTCGTGTAAATAAGATGCTCGATTTATAAATTTTGCAGACGTGAGAATCGAAATATTTCTAGAGTTCTTTTTTCTCTTAAAGTTGAACGAGAGACTGTTTGTGGGAGACCTTTAGACCCTTCTCCAGCCGGAATTTCTCAATTATCGCCTTGCACCGCAGTAGGAGGGATGGATTGACCTCTCGATTTCTACCTACTCCTCAAACATTTTTCCTTCCCAGAACTTCCTCTACTTTATCCAAAAAGAAAGAAAATGACCCTCCACACAGCATCCCCAACGATTACATAGGTCCGAAGGATTTTTTGCCCACTAAAAACATACATTCTACAAGCAACATCAACTGTCTATTCTAATAAATTTATAATTACTTAATTTTATAAAAAGGTTCAAACTTGTCAAAACGAAGAAATATAACTACAAGCCGTTGGTTACAGAAAAAAATTCCAATAGAAATTGATGTTACACAACCGAATAGTTACCAAATTCGTAGGTACTTGAGATTTTTGAAGTGAAACATCTTTAGCACCGTTGTGATTTGAAACACGATGAAATGGAAATGACACTAAAAATTCACAAACACACAGATATATACGATTTAGCCTGCGAGAAAATGAGAAACAACGAAGGCTTACCGCATTGGCCGCTTTGATTATGAGCTCACTTTTCAAGGCTCTTATTGGCTGAGATATTGTCTATTATACCCACCTGTGCCAAAACAGCATTGTTATTGTTAATTTTGTTATTTTGGCATTGCATTAATATATACTGTAGGTATATTCTTTGTTCCATATTATTTGATCAACATTTTGTAAGGACTCGTATGGAACACTATAGAATTACTTTTAAGTTTATAATAATTGCACTTGAAGCTAAATAATACTAACTGCGCTCTACAAATATTACGTTATTATTATTATTTGTGCAGTGCTTCGTAGCCTTCCCACTCCGTCAACTTTAGTTTTCTGAAGGCTTCACTTCTACCGCATGTGAATTGTACCACTCAGTTTTTTTTAGGAAGCTTTTATAATATTTATCTATCGGTATTTAATGAAAATTTTTGCCTGATTTTCAAGCCGACCCTGTAACAAGGGCGTACATTTAACTTGCTATAATTCAACGAGAATCTATGAATAGGCATTCTCAGGTTTGTCCAAGAAATTAATTTCCTAATATGGTACAAACTAAATGTAAACTTTATGTACCCAAGGTGAATATACTTGATTGTATCGGCTAAGAACGCAATTCCATTTAATTTATGCGTAGGGTATTGTTAAGGTTCTTGGATAGGTGTAATCCCTACGTATATGAACAAGCCATCACTTATGATCATAAATACGAGTAAATAAAAGTTGCGAGTGCCCGCGAGAATTAACAGGATGTCTTAATTAGTGATATTTATCATTTTGAAAGTTGTCTGAAAGAGCCTCGGCAATTTTGTACTGACATTAATTTAAGAGTGACGTTTTGCATGAAGCAATAAGTGTGTATTTTTTATCTTGTAATTATAATTTTTTTCAATTAGGATATTATTTGCAAGTAGCATAAATATTATTATTTTTTATGTGTTGACAAACGAAGTAGAAACTTTTAGGTTAGTGGTGAAGTGGTACGAAGCATCGGGTTTCCACAAAGGTGTCGGGGGTCCAATCCTCCAATAGCTAAGTCCTACATCATTACACGAGCAACATTTTCTACGTTTGAAGCTGGTTTTAAAAGAATATATGATGCAAATGTGAATGGTAGAAGAAGTCGGGGACGCCCGAGGAAGACATGGCACGATCAAGTGAATCAGATACTTGAGACGGGCCATGTCAAAAGTCAGAATAATAGAAGAGTATGTATGAGACGATGTATGAATGTGAGTGAGGCAAAGAGTGTGTGCCAAGACCGAGTTGTTTGGCGGTCCGTCCTCTCTGCCTACCCCTGCGGGGAAACGGCGTGATGGTTAGTTAGTTAGTTAGTTTGAATTACTTTAACTGGTGATTCCCGACAATAAAAAAATCATTTTTGGTAATTTAAAAAAAAAATTATCAAATATTTTTTTATTAAATTAAAAAAAAACAAAGAAAACAATTTCTTCCACATGTCATCACTGGTCACTCAGCCGAGTAACTGCCAAACCCCTCACCCCGACTCTGAAACTTTAACTATCCAATAAATACTAATTTTTTTAAGATTAAATTGAAAAAAAAAATTAAATAATCGGAGACCGAAATGTTATTTATATTTTTTACTGCAATTGATGTCAGAATCACTGGTTATAAAATTGAGAGCATAATATATACCTATATTATAATAATAAAAATATAATAAAGTATAAATAAACTGAGAGTATGGAGCTAGTGTGAAAGCGTAATACGGTTGTAAGAGGAAAACAAATTTGTCTAGTTATTAAAAAAATAATTAACCTGGCAATACTATTTTTTGTATAATATTACTTTTTTAAAAACAAAATCCAAAAATCCAGATTATTTATAAGCAGGATATAAAAGCACACACGTAGGTACATATCCGAAATGCTTATTTATTTGATGCTGATACTATTACGGTAACAATCCTCACCAATCGGTCGCTATGTTGACATGCGCGTTTGGGTCATGCCCAGGCCTCGTGAGTTCAATTCTTCAGCTGGCTAAGTCCTCTATCACGACAAAAGCAACATTTTCTGCTTACTGTGGTGGTAGTAGGAGAATTTCAAATATTTTGAGGTTATTCGTAACCCGAGAATATTTATCTTCTTAAAAAAAATAATAAAATATATAAAAATTAAATCCGTAGCTTCCGAATCCATTACCAATACTTTTCCTCTTATACACGAACATCGTAGATATGTGAAAATTGCAAGTTGTTGCCATTGCTTCAATCGTATCCTTTTTTTCCATTAAAACATCAGACAAAACATGAAAAAGAAAACAAATATTTTCCAATTTTCTTTTCCCATTTCATTTCCTTTCAAGCGGCATTTATTTCAACTGTTAGTAGTTTTCCTTTTAATTACCTCTTATGAAGGAGGGTAGGGGGAGGCGAACAAAGATGACGACTAATAAAGAAGGTGTTTGTTTCACCGATATTACCCCAGCCAGCCGTATTGCTTCTTAACCCTCCGCGCTCCACTGGGCAAAGGCGCGTTAAACCGCGGTGCGAAAAGCACCCCGGTCGATCCACCTCAGGGGGTTAAATCAAGCTTCTAGCGTTCATTTGTAAAGCGGAGCTTTCTTTGTTTTGGTGAAAGCAAATTTATCAGGAATTTTCATTTTAGATATTGGTTTTTGCGAGCTTTTGTGTGATTTGTGCAGTAGTTAAACTTGAAGAACAGGTAATTATCGTTTTTTTTTATATTTAAAAAAACATGCACTGTATTGTAATCCAAAATAACGAAGAGTATTTGGTTAAATAATGATATGATAAAATAAGAACATCTTATTAATAAATGCGTTAATTTACAAGCATTTTATTAATTTAGCGGTGGACTTGGCTACCGCCCCCCGGGAGCCATTTATTGGATAATCAACACTTCCGCCGTAGGTCATCCCAAGTGGCTCATTTGGGGACTTAGCAGGAGTGTCCGAGTTCATGGGTGAGTTTAATCCGGTTCTTGGCGGCGGATGTATCTGTCTACCAACTGCAAAGCAGGTCGGATAGGGACAGACTATTTGAGGGAGTCTTTTTGACGTCTCCAGCAGGACTTTCTTGGAATATCGCCTTGCACTGAAGTGGGAGGGATAGATTAACTTGTCTGTCACTCCTGGATCACCTCCAGATGTCTACCCCTCCTCAAATATTCTTCCTTACCAGAACTTCCCCACCTGTTTTTCCTAAAAATACCCTCCCCACAGCATTCCCAAAGATGACGTAGGTTCGGATGGTAATTTTTTTTCAGGGCCTCCTAATAAAAAACCGTTTTACCGATTTATTCTTCTTATACTGGTGCATATTCTGTCAGAGGCTTCCTATCATCAAAGTAATCATTACTGATCTTGTGACAGTCACTTAAGTTTCTAAGCAGTGAAGTATCTTCCACTAGTATGTCTTCCATGAAATATTAAGGTTTTGCAAAGTATAATGGTTAGACATTGTGGGTATATTCTCCAAGGATTTGTATATTGGAGGAGTTAAATTTTAACCCTACTATTTGGTTTCCTAATAATATACAAATGGGTTTTCCTTGACAAGAGATAATTTATGTGCTTCTTGTCTTACCATTAATTATGTAATCCATTATGTATATTTGCGGCATGTTCCAGAGTGGAAGATACTATTAGTATCGCCCTGGTGTAAGACCACCATTCAGAATTGAAACGTTGCTTGAAAATGGCTTTAGCCGTGTTTAGTGACCAGATCTGAATAGCCAGGTACTTCCCAACCTTCCTCTTCCCACCTTCTTCCCCTCCCCACTACCTTCAGCCTCACAACATACCCCAATTGGGGATGCCATAGTCTCACTGGCTCCAGACGGGAGCAGTTGAGATTCTTGTGCGGTATTCACTGTAAAAAAAAAAAAATGTCGACATATTTGCTCCAATTAAATTAAGTAAGTCTATTATTGTATTTCTCCCAACCAATTTCGCAATAAGTAATCTTAATGATTTGACTCCATTCGCTGAGATCTTCCGACGCAATAATTGTATTGTTTAGCTCCGCTATTCATGTGTGACCTTCTCGAGACTTACTTGTCCAGACATCTTTCCACTCGGAAACCCCGAAATAATACACTGATATCTTTAATAATACAATTTCTTTATTAGTTGGCACCCGACCAAATTGCTAAGAGTAATCTCTCATATTGCTACTACATTCTTCGCTCAGAATTGGTGCCTTCTCGGAAAATTCTTCGGAAGTTGCGGTAGGTAATTCATTCTTGTTACAAAATACAATATAGTTTTGTATAACTGCTGTAAATTGGAGCTAAACTTAGCAGGCTATGAAATGGTGTTTAAATGAGAAACGCGTGACAAAATTTCAAAAAGTGTTCGAGTGTTAAATGCATGTGGAAGAATACAAAAATTATTATTCTCTGGTCGTCATCATAAATCGGAAAAGTTTAATTAAGTACGGACAGTCACAGAGTGAACGAGCTCCGGGCCAAAAAGGCTCCTTTCTCTTTATAAATAATATTAATTTGGTTATTGGAAAAACTGTACAATATAGATTTTTTTCGTTATTTATTTTTGGGGTGTTATGCCGTGTTGTGCTACCTCCTTCTTTAGTCAATGTTTCGGACAGCGTTACAGTGTCAATCATCAGGGCAGATGGGTGATGCCAAGTTGTCCGAAACGTCTTTGCTAAAGAAGGAGGTATCACAACACGGCATAACACCCCAAGAATAAATAACGAAAATACTTTTGGCCGTGAAAATCTAAAATCAAATAATTTAGAGTTTGTTAAAAAGTATTCGTAAAGGGAACATGTCAGTAATTTGATCCAACTACATAATTCATTTATGAGAATGTGTTATGTAAGGGTCTTCACACGATACAAAGGACATTTCGTTTGTTACTTTTTTGCGGTGCATTTTAATAGTTTTTGCACAGTGCCAGATTTACTTCTGTGTTTGCTTTTCAAAACAAGGTAAGACCAGAAGTAAATAGAATTATGATGATATAATCTTTGCCAATATTTAATTGAAATTCTCGTAGCATTGTGACCGAAGGGTATCAACCTCATATCGTGTCTCATTATCACGACATTACGGATGTGATCAGTTTACAAAATGTAAATAAATAACGATAATATCGTGTACTAGACAATTCAAGGAAAAGACTATCATCTTTGTAAACACATGTCAACCCACACGTCATCAGATATTACAAGCAATACCTAAGTACCTAGGTACCTTATTTGTGAATTTCGTAGTTTACTGAAGGAAAGGGATAAAGAAACCATGTTAACATGAAACCTTTAATCATTGAAGACAATATTAGCGACTATCAAACGAAAATTTGAATAAGAAGTCAGAAAAAGATTCGGTCGCATAAGGAATTGAAACCAGCACGTTATATAAAAAATGATTAAATATTACAATTTGAGGTTGTACTCAATAAGTTATTAAAAAAAACACTGAGTTGGGCTACATAAATACAAAAGAGTGGTTTATTGCAACTTGACGTTTTCATTGGCTTGGCTTTCAACACGTCGAAAAATACGCACCCTCACAATAGAAGGTTACCAAATCCAGTAAGATTGTTGGAGATCGAGGTGGTTAAAGGAAAATTTCGTTTTCTGTACTTACATATTAATTTAAGATGGTAATTTTTTTTATAAAATTTGGTTGTTTCAAAACGAATAAATGTTTCCCAATTACAAAAAGAAAGGTCCGTTCGGTGATTGTACCTATACAAGTGCTTTACAATTTTAAAAAATCAGTTTTTTAACAACACAAAAAATATCCTTGGTGCCATCAAATTTTGTTTTTAAATCTTTGTTACACTTTATTTTTGCGAAGTTTTTAAAACGTTTGCGAAGGCGTCGAACAAAAGTTCATAAAAATGGGTAGTTTTAGGATCATCATTTGACGGACTCCATGGTCGAGGGGTAAGAGTCTTGACTCGCAATCCGAAGGTCACGGGATCGAATTAATTTGTGTTATTTCACAATTAATTCAATAAAAATAATATATAGTATACTTGCGGCACGTTCCAGCTTGGAAAATACTTTCAATGTCGCCGCTTGGAATGGCTTTGGTGACCAGATCTGAATAGCAAAGATACGTCCCCACCATTCTCTTCCCATCTCCTTCCCCTCCTCACTACGTTCAGCCTCACAACATACCCTAATTGGAGATTCAATAGTCTCATTAGCTCCAGACGGGAACAGCTGGGAATCTTGTGAAGTAAGAGTATTCACATAAAAAAAAAAAAAAATTTCATTTTTTTAACTTTAAATCCAACAACCTACTTTCAGATAAAACCTATCCAGAATAAGCAAAACAATTTAGCGACCATAAAAAACGCTAAATAAGTGACATGTGAAAACTTTTCAAAAACAGTTTTTTTATTATTAATTTTTACAACACGATTCCACCAATCATAAAAAACTTCTCTATATTTCTATTTACAAATTCCTGTTAATGTCACAATTATAAATTCTCATTAAAATGTTATGTTGAATCTCCCAGCAGGTTTGTGTGACAAATATAACAGAATCTGTATGAAACTCCAATCCTTAAAGCCTTAATAACTCTTAATTTCGATCGTAAAACGTCGCTTTTGAATTTATAATTCTCGAACGATGCCGTTTGAATAGTCAGATTCAAATTTAGAATCCTAAACGACGCGTTCCACAATCCTTAGTATGAAATTTAAAAAAAATATGGGATACGACAACCGTGACTTTTTCACATTCATGTTAAAAAATATTAATTTTGGCATTAGGCATTCTTAATAATTGTAAAAAAAATACCATTAGTTATGCGCTCAAATCCTACTTACTCCAGTTTTCCATCATTTTAGTCTAGTTCATATAAAATATTTTGCAAAGTCCAAAGTTCAAAACATTTCGCAAAGTCCATTTGGCAAGTTCCAAAGTAGTAGGTACTCTTAGTAAAGCTCTAGTGAAGGATCACCGTTCAGAATCAAAACGAAAACAATGATATAGCTTTAGCCGTGTTTGGTGACCAGATGTTTTATTATTATTAGTTATTTCCCAGCCTTTCTCTGCCTTTATCCCCACAATTTGGGGATATCATAGAGCCATAGGTTCTGAAAATTAGGGTTCTACGTACTCTTATGGGGTATTGCAAAAAATGCACTTAAATTATTAAATTAAACGCCAGAAATGACTTAAATAGTAATCGGTTCTGATCAAAATCGGGCATCTACTTCGCAACCTCCAAATTCGCCCTCACCTTCTCCTTCCTATTGGATTTCCATCTCAGAACATTTACCAAATTCGTTCCTTTTATAGTTAGACTCTACAAAAGGAAGACACTTGTTTGGTATCATATTTGAAACGTTTAAATAGATTGGAGATATTAATCTAAACAAACAAAATTTTCCATGTGAAAAAACTTTCTTTCATTTTAACAAATTGTATTAAAAAGTTATTAAAATGATCATAAATCTATGCAACGTTTTTATAATCGGAAAAATGATGACGTCTCTCTCGCACTTGCGAAAATGCTCATTATTTATGGGCACCGTGTGTCTTTTTCTCTAGCACAATATTCGATTTAATTTGTTCTAAATGAGTGCAACGCTTCGACGAAGGTGCCCTTCACAGTAATGACACGGGAATGTAAAATAAGAAAATTCTTTGACCTTTTTTAGGAAGGACGTTGGGATTTATTTATTTAAATATGAAATTAATCGTGACGGTGCAGAAATTATATTTTTTTTGTAATAACAACATTTTGCTTTGATTTAATATTACAGTATCGAAAAGTAAATCAACATTGAAGAATTTTTGAAATGTTTCAAATTAGTTTTATTTATTATTTTTTTTGTACTATAGTACATATATTAATCTTCCAATGAAATTACAATCTCTCATTCTGACACTCGTAACAGCTGGGTAGAGAATTGCGAGGGTTATCCAAGAATTAAAGACCTTTCCTCATTTTCGGCGACGTGGACATTATTTCCCAAAATATGGTGGCACTAGCTTGTAGTCCGGCTTGGTAGCTGCTTCAGTGTGATCTTTGCGTCCGTTTGATATGGGTGGTCCGGTTAAAAGATCGGTTGAGTTCCAGGGTATCTTCAAGCAACGTCGATGTTTCAATATCCTTAATGTTAAAACGACGACGATATTTTTTTTATTCTATTTCAAAGATTTGCGGTGTTTAATGACTAAATGAGGCAACATTTATTTTTTAAGGCACTACACATATTTGTAAATGATTTAACTTTTAACCCGTATAAATACATCCCAAAAGATGTAATCGCATTATACTTTCATAAGACCAAAAACGTCCCAGAGCTTCCTTACATTTTAAAAGCTATATATCTCTCTTCCTCTCATGTAAACATATGTATTTTTCTTTTAACCAGAAAGAGAACGAAATAATGTTTCTTATTGTCTTTGAAATTTGAAAGCTATCTTGCATAGATATTTTACAATCTCGATCCAAAGTGACGTCTTCAGAATTTACGCGCGAAACCGAGGCTTCCGGATTGTGAGGTGCGAATATATTGAACTAAGCAGACGGGTCTAAAGAGAGATAAAACCATTAAAGTTACAAAATAATATCTTTTTTTTCTCAATGCAGACCGCATAACACTTTAATTAAAATATTTTAAAAACAAAATTATCCCTTACCGAATTGGTAAAATGTCTTTACTGTTTTTGAACAGTCAATTTTAATAAATTTCAACGGCAACTATATTTCGAAGTTCTATTATTTTTTTTCTATCCGATCCAAAAGCATGTTTAATTGTCTTTTTCAAAAGATTAAAAAATTTGTTAACATATGGTATAAAAATGAACGTTTCTTTGTTTGTCCCACGTTCCTAAACCATTAAACGGATTGCGATGCAACTTTGGTGATTTGTTGTAAGCAAGCCAGTGTTCACCATTATATATAGGTTTTTTATATATAATGGTGAACACTGGCGTTATGAAATTAATTCCTCTACCATTCATCCGATTGCGATGAAATTTTGGTGAATTGTTGTGCGCATGCCCGCGAATGTTTCTAAATATACTGGTGAACTCCGGCGTTATGAATTGCATAAAAATGTTACAATAGGTGGCGCGTGAAAAATATGTGTAATTCATATAGTTTAGCGATAGAGAGGGAAGGAGGAAAGGGGATAGGAATCCGTGATGGAGGAAGGGTGACGAAGGAGAAGGGGTTCGCGGGAGGGTGGACACACGGGAAAGGACACGCAGGGAGAAACAGTTTCTTTTTTATGTGGCATTGTAACCTCATGCCGGGTACCCGCTAGTATATTAACATATGTATGCGGTATTACTGTACGTAGGTATGTAAGAGTTAAAACCTTACCCAATACAAACCGCCGCTACCCGAATTTCTACCGATTTCTCACATATCTCCCTCAAACCCAATTTTTAAGGTCTTAAAAAAATATATGTTATTTTTTTAGATAATATAGAGGCGTTCCACGCCGAAACGCAAATTATACGAAATTCCCTCGATAGAAAAAAAATCGCAAAATATGCTCCGAAAATATTATAAACACGTTTGTTTCAGTTATTTTATAAGTTATAGTTGTGAAAAAATTCACAATGTTTCTTTAAATGATACTTAAGACGCTTTCCACAAGATTTTTGCTCTATTTTAAACGAGTCGTGTTTTATTAAATATTTTCACAATTTTCGCATCGATTTTATCGCTTTAAATATTCGCTCCTCTAACATTCGTAAGAGCGCTGATGCGGCGCCTTTCCCATTCTACTCCAAGACGCATTCAACAAACATTCGAACTACTTAAGGATTAGTTCAAATTGTAAAGCAGCATTTACATGGTCCGATGTTCAGATTGTTCAGTACCGGGTTCGTCAATTATAACTTCTGGTTATGTTTTATGGTCCATTAAGGGAAAGCGTAACTTTGCTCTCGCTTCTCTTCTTCTTTGTCCAACAGCCCGCATACTCTTAGCAATGCTCGGGCAACAATGCGCCATTGTAGTTGCTCCTGCTACCAGATAAGTTTTGCGGTGAAGCCAAAAGATACTGAGACTGTTTATAATAAAAATTGTTCACGAGAAAAAAAAAGGCTGAACAATTTTTTATTTTATTTTAATTAGACAACCTCAAATTATAACAGTTAATCACTGTAGACAATATTAGAGACTCTCAATCGAACATTTGAAACAGAAACAACTAGAAAAAGTGAAGATAATGTTGGTAGTTCTAAGTCGAAGTATGATGCAATTAAATATGACCGAAGCTTTGTTGTAGAGCATCGCCCGGCGAGGCTAAGTTCATGTGTGCAATTCTTAGATGTGACTTTCTGTTTATTTTTATTTTCTCATATGATCCATTGCATGATTTCAATGGATCATATGAGAAATAAAATATGATCAAATAACAAAGCATTTGAGATGAAAAAGGTTTGGTTTAATCCTGTCTGAATAGATAGATAGGTACTGCTCTAATTAAAAATAATTTCACACAAATACACGTAAATTAATTGATATAACAAATAGCACATTTGAGTCGTAGGTACTCCCAGTATCGCCAAGGTTAAAGAAACAGTTATAGAAATCACAACATACACAAATTGGGGTTGCCATGGTAGTTGCCACTAGCTCCGGGCAGTTGGTACTCTTGTGTGGTATTTGCAAGTAAAAACCATTTTGTATTTATTTATGAAACAATATTTTTGACGTTATATATGACGGAGTGGTAAACTTATTCGCTTTATATAAAAAAATATATAAAAATGTCAGGTTTTATGTTCCAGAGTGGGAAATACTCAAATTATGGCCAATGTGAGAAGGTATCATTTAGAAAAGAAACTTTGCATTAAATGACTTCAGCTTTGTTTAATGTATTGATATGGAAAGCCAGGTACTTATCAACTTTCCCGTTCGACTCCATTCTGGCGGGGTCGCGGTATCTTTGATTAATTTGTGCTATATCGCAATTAATTCATTAAAAATAATATACAGTATATTTGCGGCACGTTCCAGAGTGGAAGATACTCTCAGTATCGCCCTGGTATAAGACCACCATTCAGAATTGAAAAGTTGCTTAAAATGGCTTTAGCTGTGTGGTGACGAGATCTAAATAGCCAGATACTTTCCCACCAACCTCTTCCCCCATCTCCTTCCCCTCCTCACTACCTTCAGCCGCACAACATACCCCATTTCGGGATGCCATATCTCGCTGGCCCCAGACGGGAGCAGCTGGGACTCTTTTGAGGTTTTCACATAAAAAATTAAAAAATCTTTTTACTGCCCTCAACGTCACTCATTATTTAAATTGCCATCAAAAAAATCAGTCTGCGAACTTAATGACCGGGTCGCCTTTAACTACAACCGGGATGCGCTTTTGTTGTGACAGTAAAATGTGGAGAAAAATCCCAAGACTGTTATTATTATTTAATGCCTCGGCTGGTTATTGTCCAGATTAGCTACCGAACACTGCCAGGCGTTATTTATTGGCCTTAAAATTTACATTTATTGTCATTGGAATTGTGATGAATTCAGAATTTAAACGGGTCTGTGGGGGTTAAACACTGAACAGAAGGAAGCAAATTGAATGGGTTTGTATTCATGTAAAGAACTGGTCTCGAAAGGGGTATGCTGTGATTACTAATTCCAGGCAAAACCTATTTATTTTATGAACAAAATTTTATCTAATGAATATAAATGAAAATAATTTATTTTTTAATAACAGGAGATGCCTAAGGCAATGCTCGTCAACTAAAAAGCTCTCAAATTAAAACGTGTTCTAAAGAAAAAATTACCTAGATATCTATTATTAAGTATGACTCAAATAGATGAAGGTCAGAAAATTTGCAATACAATCCAAATAAATGGAATATTTCTGAATGTATCCGAAAACTAAAAATTGTTTTTAAAATGTGATAAAATATGCCTTCAAATGTTCTTATTAGAAATAAACATGTAATAAGTAAAATATTAAAAATTTTAATACAAACATAAAAAATTTTTAAACGTGGCTAACGTTTCGTTTTTTCTTTCAAAAATTTGTGATAACGAAAAAAAAGAAAACACATTTCTTCCCTACCTTCCTCATACCCATCTCCTTTCCAGCCCCTCTATCCTAAGCTAAACAACATACTCCCGCTGGTTCTAGACTATTGGGAGCAGTTGGGACTCGTGTGTGAAATTAATGTAAAAAGGATCAGGAATTAATCACTTATTAGGTCCTTACGTATGAAATTGGCGTTTTGTATGGGAGGAACATAAAGTCGGTTTTTTTTAAATATAATATATTTATTTGATCAAAGAATGTACCATTGCTATCTATGCACTTTTGCCATCTCATAGGTAGTTCATCGATCCGTTTACTAAAAAACCATTCGGAAGGGAATCAATTAAATCTTTGAAGGCGGTTTGGACTGCCCCATCGGAGTTGAATTTTTTCCCTTGCAAGAAGTTATCCAAATTTCGAAAAAAATGGTAATCTGTTGGGGCAAGGTCCGGAGAGTATGGTGGATGTCTTAGATATTCCAATTGAAGCTCCTCTAATTTGGTAGCTGTCTGTTGTGCAGTGTGTGGTCTAGCGTTCTAACGCGCGTTTGTTGATTTGCTTCACTCAATTCGTGAGGTACCCACCTTTCAAGCTTTTTCACCTTCCCAATTTGCTTCATGTTGATTAAAACAGTTTTATCACTAACACCGCAGCCTGCAGCTAACTCGGACGTGGTTTGCGATGGATCCGCTTCCACAATAGCCTTCAATTCTTCATTATCAACTTTGGTCTCCGGCCGTCCAAGGGGCTTGTTCTGCAGGTCGAAATTTCCAGAACGAAAACGTTGGAACCAAAAACGCACTGTGTTTTCTTTTGCGGCACCGTCGCCATACACATCATTAATCCTTCTAGCCGTTTCTGCAGCACTGGTGCCACGGTGGAACTCGTACTCGTTAAAACGCGATATTTCAAGTTTTCCATTTTGTAAACTAAGTGACGCAAAGAAAAAAAACAATGAAGGAAAAAACAAATGAATTATAATTTTCGAAACACAAATACATGAGTAAATAGCTGTATAAATTTGAATTTGGAATTCCTAACCAAAGAGAAGATATTTGAGATCGTCAATTTCATATGTAAGGACCTAATATATAAACACCTAATCCATTTTTTGGGTTAATTTTAATATAGTAAGTCATTATTGTTAGTCGAGGTTTAACCACCGTTCTTTTAGCCACTAATTTGTGTTGTCGATTTTCATTAGAGCCGAAGCCGATGTTTCAATTAGCTATTCGATAGAAATTAACAAAGACAATTTAGTTCTAAAAACATTTCTTAATTAGTCAATAATAGAGGTTAATTGAACTAATTTACATATGGGCTGGCAAGAGATGAATCGAACTGAAGCATTGATTTAACAAATGTGAGATTGACCCCGTCATGGCATGCATACCAAATTCATTATCTATGCTAGTTAACGAAGAGATAGGTAAAAAAAAGTTGCCCTTAAAAACGTTGAGTAACTTTGAACAAAGTTTTTTTATAACTTTCTTTATGAAAGTAAGTTTTTTAAAAGTGTCCGAAAAGCTTCTATCCATATCGAATGCATGCAGTTTTATTTGGCAGATTGACCAAGAAGGCATGGCGAAGAGTTATAATGACTATATAAAATGCATAGAAGTTTAAAATTACGAGAGTATTTTGCAGTATTGAAACATGAATACTAATTTTATCTAAAACTGATGATAAAAAATATAAATATGATGTAAAACATTTTATTTCTCATCACTTTTGAAAACGATGCGCGTACCATATCAGTATTTGGTCAGGTTTGGGCATAATCGGTGGTAATCGGTGAAGTTTGTTTTCGTAACTATTTATTGATTGCTTGATTCTGGAAAATATTTATTGTCGTAAAATTTATATTTCAATATTGTTATATAAATACATTATAATGGGCACAGAATATTTTTTTCTTTTTTGATGTCTCATCTAGGTAGTCGTATATCATTGGGCTAGAGGCTTAAATTGATAATGGCGAGCGAGAATAATATTATTGTTCTTTAATTCTTGGGTCACTTCTTTTTACTAATTACAAAGAATTGTAGCCTTGATTTGTGTATATATGTGTATATAACTTATAAGCCTAATAGAATATAACTCCATAGTCTGGTCGCCCTTCTACAAAATTCATATTCATACTATTGAAAGAATTCAAAGACAATTTCTACGTTTTGTAAATTTTAAACTTGACATCCCTTTAGAGCACATAAATTACCCGTCGTTAATGAATACTATAAATATTCAAACATTAGAAAACAGACGAAAAATAAACGATCTAACCTTTTTATTAAAATTATTAAACTCTAAATTCAACAGTTGTGAACTCCTGCAATTAATAAATTTACATGTACCTACACGAACAACTAGACAAACATTGACATTTTATATACGTACACCTCATTCGAACTATGATTTACATTCTCCAATACAACGTTTGCATAGTCTTGGTAACAAATACTTAAACAATCTGGATGTATTTGACAATAATTTGAACTTAGCAACTTAACTTCAAACGCCATATGTGCCAACTATTTATTTCTACCTATCCCATAAACTAATGTGAACAACAATTTCAAACATTACCCTTTATGTCAACTCATATATTTTTTGGACTATATTTTGTTTCTTATATTTTATGATACCTGTATTTTGTTAACGCTAATATTTTATAAAACCTAAATTTTTATTTTTTTTAACCCTTATATTTTATGTAATCTATATTTTGTTTTTAACAAATATTATGTTACTTGTATTGTGTATTGTATTTTGTAAACCCATTCTTTTCACTGTAATTTAAAAAAATGTACTATATTCATATTATGTAAAAGCCCTATGGGCGTTTAAATAAATAAATAAAAATAAATAAATAAAAAATAACTTATAAAATATGAAACACAATTTATAGGAGAGGATTAAAATAAATGATTTGCTTAATCTCACCATGTAATAATTTGCAATTATGCTATTAATTACTAATTTATTATATACTCAACTGTCTAATGATATTTAAAAAAAATAATCTTAATCCACATTTTTTCACCATAAAATACTATCTCTGTGTTATTTTCAACATTGCATATCACAATGTTTAGTGTATATATACATATGTTTATAGTTTATATGCTGCGATACATATGTGTGTGTTGTTGCCATGCTGATGCTTTAGGATTATTTCATGTATTGTTTTAACGTATCTGTGGAACCAATCTCCTGCTGACATGCTACTTTCAGTGGCTTAACGGGTATAAATTCCCATTGTATGTAACTTTAATACATTTATTTTTATTTTTCTACATTAACTCCACACAGGAGGCCTTGAGGAAAATAATTTCCCTCAGGGCCTATGTCGTCTGGGATGCTGTGTGAAGGGTCTTTTTAAGGAGAGGAAGGAATGAACATTGGTCTTGAAGAGATCTGTATTAGGAGGGAGGAAACACAGAGGCCGGCAAATCATTCCACAGCCGAGCTGTTGAACACAAGAACGAGTCGAAGAAGCGACCCGTTCTCATGTGACAAATGTCAACCGTGTACAAATGTTGGGCACGCGTTTGGCGTGTTTCCCGATCGCAGGGTGCCGAAGAGATCAATGACGCCAATTCCTCGGAGCATCTTCCATTGTAATACCGGTAGAACAAGGATAGCATTCGCACCCGACGCCTATGCTCTAAGGATTGCAATCCGTCTGTTAAGATGGAGGAATCTATCAAACGGACCACCCGTTTCTGCACAGAATCGAGGGTATTTTTCAGGTATTTTGGAGCTCCAGACCAAAGGTGGCTGCCAAATTCAACCGTGGGACGCACTTGTGATTTGTACAGGGTTAGCAGTTGTATACTATTAAAGTATCAACAATAATAAAAAATAAAAACAAATAAAAAATATGTCTACCATGAAAATGTTATTATTTATTATTCCTTATAATAAATTGATTAAAAGGGATGGTAAAGCGGCCATCCCACGATAAAACTGTTGACGCAAGATGTAGCTTTTAGAGAGTTAAGAAAAGGTTGATCATGTCCGTGGAGCTACTGTTCTATGGAGTTTATTAAAAAAATTACAACATTTTATAATCATTTTTTTTTCGTCGTGCGTCTTGTAATCAAATGATAGATACCCAATATTACTGTGTTAAGAACTTTTTTTGGGAGGATATTTCTTAAGTTTTTCAGATTTCAAAAAATCAGCGCTCAAGAAATGAGTGGTGACCAAAAAAACTACAACTAATCAATCGTATCCAAAAAATAGTGACTAATCGCCACAGCTCAGTTAGAAATCTTTTTATTTAGATAGCTTTTAGATATATGTGTATGATACATCAAGCCCTCCATACTAACGTTCACAATTTTCCCTCAATGGTCAACAATTTACATATTTTAAAGAGTATATGTAATGATGTTCAAACCCAGTGACTGAGATTATTTGATGTATATTCTGGAATCTTCAGTAAAGCTCGTTTTTTTCGAGATTACAAGTTACTTTATTTACGTTATTTTGTTGATTGCAATGACTATTTAGACCAAATGTCCGGCCTAATTGTTGCTCCGCGTAGTTCTCAATCAAGGGAACTTATGAAGGTGCCTAGCTGTCGATTGGATATCATCGGCTGTTTTCGTAACCGTTCGAGTATTATACACGAACGGTGACAGTTGTTGTTGGCAATCACCTAAGGTACTACGTTACTGAGTTAACGTTTGAGACACCTCAAAACTACACATAACAGCCTACACGAACGACATCTGTTGAAGGACATTGAAACTACATAAATAATCCTACACCCTACAAAATACCTGTACAAAAGTCATACGCAACGTCTAAACCTAATATCATAATACGTTCTTACAACTGCTAGGCTCCATAATATTGAATTATAAAATCCATTACTTTCATCTACGTACATAAAAATCAAAACATGTTTGGGGATTAGTGAAATGTCTATATGTACGTTGCTATACCATTCATCCGATTGTGATGAAATTTTGGGAATTTGATGTGCGCATGCCCGCGATGGTTTTTGCCTTCAATAGTGAGCTCAAGTGTCATGAAATTATGCGTTGCTAACCATTCATCCGGTTGATGTGCGCATGCCTGCCATGGTTTCTATACATACTGGTGAGCTCTGGCATTATGAAATTTGTATAAAAATTGCAATAGGTGGCACGCGAGCTGTTTGAAGACTGAATTTATGGAATGCGGGAGGGGAGAGGAGAACTAAGGAGGGGGTTCGCGGGACGGGAGAAGCGGGAGAGGGGAGCAGGGGGGAAGGAAGGCAGAGAAGGGGGAGTAGGAACGCGTGAGGGGAGGGGGACGCGGGAGAGGAAGGGAAGGCGAAATGGGAATGGAACAAATGGGAAAAGAGACGCAGAGAGATACATTTCTTTTTAAGTTGCATAGCAACGCATGCCAGGAACTCGCTAGTGTCCTTACAAATGTTACCATTTTTAATTTTTATTTTCCAATACTGACCTTTAACTTTTATTCCCTTGTGGGTAAATTAGCAGCGGAATAGATAACCAAAGCGGTCACGTTCCAAGGTAGTTTCACGTTCTCGAAGATAGTTGGAACGTTTTTATTTGCCAAGGGGAAGGAAAATACAACGTAAATGCTATGCATGAGAATTCAGGAGGATAATTTTTCAAACGTAAAATCTTATGGTATCAGTTTAGTTGCTTTGTCTACAAAATAATGAATGAAAGATAATTTTAATCTGAGTGTTTCTAAAAAATATAGGTGTACTTGTTGATCTCCATGGCAGATCGGTAAATTTCTTGGCTCTGGATCCAGTGGTCGCCGGTTTGAAATCCGGTGTAGCAAAACAGACTTTAATATTAATTTTCTATGGATTTTTTTACAAACACAATTAAATAAATAATATGATTTTTCGGACAGTATTACTGTTTCAATTATCTTCTCTGATTATGGATGTTACAATGTTGTTTAAAGAATAAACTTTGGCTAAAGAAGGCGGAGGGAACCGTGGCTTAAAAACCCAAAAATTATTTGATTTTTGTGTTATTTCAAAATTAATTAAAAGCATATGGTACATTTGCGGCACGTTGCAGAGTGGAAAATAATCTCAGTATCGCCCTGGTGTAAGACCACCATTCAGATTTAAAACGTTGCTTGAAATGGCTTTAGCCGTGTTTGGTGACCAGATCTGAATAGCCAGTTACTTCCCCACCTTCATCCTCCCCATCTTCTTTTCTCCTCACTACCTTCTCCAGCCTCACAACATAGGTAGGTACCCCAAATGGGGGATGCCATAGTTGCTCAGACGGGAGTAGCTGGGACTCTAGTGAGGTATTCTAGAAAAAAAAAATTAATCAATAAATCTCCAATCTAATTAATTAAGAAATTATGTTAATGAGCACCTCGTTTCAGAGTGGTAGATAATCTCATTATGAAGATCATTCAAAATCAAAAAATAGCATGAAATGGCTTTAGACGTATTTTGTTATCAGATTGTCCTAGCCTTCTTCTTTCTCACCTCCTTACCCTTCCTACACCATTCAGCCTCACAACATAGGTACACCAGTTGGGAATGCCACACACTGGTTCCGAGCAGTTGGAATTCTTGTGTGGTGTTCATTTTAAAATAAATTTTCGTTGAAAAATACCTCAAAACAATTTTGATCACCTTTGGTACAATATAACCTGCGAACACCGGATTAATAAACCATAGCGTCTTCCACGGAGGACACGAAATGGTTAGTTTATCTATGTTGTGATGTTTTGTTTTTAGTTAATTTGTACTTACGGTTCCCTACAAATGTAAAAAATGGATTCCTAGAAACAATGATTCAATTCCTAATCCTGATCTATTGTAGGTACCTACCAGCAACAGCCAAGAATGTTTTTTTGGTATGAGTAAAGAGCTACTAATTGTGTGCAAAGATCTTAACATTTCCAAAAGTATTTCTAGATCAACTCATTTTCATCCCTTAACCACATATTTTCATAACATCCCCCCCACCACGTAGGGTTGGTTGTTTACCCACCTCAGAGCACTTACCACATCACAGAGACCGACTCCACCTCGGTAATTCGTGGCGTTTGATCTTAACAATAATAATCATTAATACACTTCATCACGTATTGATGGCGTTCTTTCCACTTGACCATTCGCACACCTCTGCGGGACGCGCATACATGCAAGCTACCCAGAGTACCACATACACTGCTAAAACACGTTACAGGGAATTCTTAATCTCGCCACAATTACAGGGAGGACATGAAAAATGGGAAGTTTTATAATTTGAGAGGTACAGAAGCAAACACTTCTACAAATTTTTCAGTGGACACGATATACGTTTTTCATCTTTTTTTCTTGTTATTTAAAATGATATGTTTCAGATTTAATTTATTACCATTTTATACTCTTAAACGCAACAAAACATTTATGAATTTCTGCACCTTGTCCAAAATATTTTAATGAATAAAATGAACAGTGCACTTTTGCGTCGCAAATTTTGAATATGATAGTTTTGCAACTTAATGAAATGCGCGACGCGATTTTTCATCCAAGTAAAGTTAAAGAGAACCGCAGCGGCCATTTTAGATAACAGTTTTCAAACAACAAGTGTAGACGATGGGGTTTGCATTATAGTTTCATAATCAATTAATTCTCATTAAAAAAATGCAAAGGGAAAGATTTGCTTCTAAACATACCGCTCATTTATGTACAGTATGAAACTTACCAAACATGGCCCGTGTTTCAATGACGGACCCGTGTTTCAATCTCGTACGTAGAAATCAAATAAATATAAATAAAAAAATTGCATTATGTAGCTGCGAGTATTATTGGGTCTTAACTTTTTTTAATATATAAGTACCTACTTCAAAACCTACGGCCCAAGGTTGGTGTGTCGTTAACAGCTGAAACAATTGCAATTGCCCATAATACAAATTAAGCAAGAGCCAGCGGAATGAATTATGCCAGACCTCATCGTTGAAACCTTCTTCAGGTAATTAATTGAAGTGGACCGAAACAAAGTTTAGATTGTTGAACCTAATTACCTACTAATATTTAATAATATTTGGCTGATTTATAAAGCGCCGTTTTCATGAAAAATCATCTCAAGGGCGCTGATGCTACATTCGATAAAAACTTTTACCCAGAAACTATCAAAATCATTAATAATCAATACGGTTTTGTTGCTTAAACAGATGGCCGGCATTGTCCAATATTAAATCCGTACTCGGATTTCAAGTAGGTTTCAACATTTAAAAAAAAATAAAACACTAATGAAAATAATATTTTATTTGTATTATTCCTTTATTTGTAGAATAAAATTTTTTTTTTCTAATTTAAGTACCTACAGTGTTAACAGTTTCGTATATTTGACACAAATGTCATTTATCCAATTTTGAGGCCTTTCGTGTTTACTAGCCTCTTATGATAAAAAGTATGTCAGAGTATCATTGAAAATCTCTCTATTTTATTAATGACGGCAGAACAACTGTTAAATACAAAAAAATTTCAAGTAAAATTCAATTAAGTTTTTATATATTTTTCCGTAAAAATAACATAAAGTTTAGGACCACCCTATCCCCAACACCGACGCCACAAAGCCCAGGCGTCGCGTGTCCCGACGCACACACGCAAACAAGCGATCAGCTGCTCACCCACACTTACAAGTCTCCCTGTAACCACTATTGCTCATTCTTACGGGCGTCGGACCCACACAAGTATATGGCGTCTGACGGGGAAACGTATTAGGGAGCGTTCGCACGTTGATTTTAATTCATAAATAAAATTCATGATTTATACTTATTATAACGCAACAATCTATATTTAAGAGTCAAGTATTTAAATTACAGTAAGGTTAAGTTTTAAAATTTTTGGATAATAATATACCTATGCTGCGAATCAAAATAGTTTTTTTTCGTTTGAAATACAGGAACATATTGATTAACACTCTTTATTCCCTGTTTAGATGCCGTACAAGTTCTATTCATATTAAAGTATCATCCGAGAATGTCTTTTCATGGTTGTTATTAGAGACCCGATTAGGTTCGCGTACCATTGATACGAACTGCGTATAAAACCCGAAAAAATTTGTGCTTTCCTTGAAAGTTTTTTTTTAATCTTTCATAAGATGTTATTTTTCTATTTTAAAACAAAAAAATCTGAGGTACCTACTTACCGTACCCTTCTACTATTTGAATGACTGCAATATTCATAATGCAAATAAACAATAATTATTAGGTAGTCAAAAACAGTTTTTTGTATAACAGTTTTTTTTGTGTGATAACTTCTTTATTTGAAACTCGGTGAAATGGAAATGAGCGACACTAAAAAGAGACAAACACATACAACTATAGGATTTAGCCTGCGATAGAATGAGATAATCTAATCGGTGTTCTCTTTGTGCGGTGCTTCGTAGAATAAAATGTAAAATAATTTTTAAACTCAGTATCAATATTATAATAAATAAACCCTACAATCATCCTACTCTTGATACCCTTCATTCGTCTCATTCTCTCGAAGTTTAGTTTTCTGAAGGTTTCACTTCTACCACATGTGAACTGCACAGATGATTTTTTTAAATTTTAGATTAATAATATTAACTGTGTAACCGAGCCCGAATTATGGTACGTTTTTCGTAATAATTTTTTTTTCTACGATATTTTCAGGTCCGATATTGTCTTATATTAATGGTGGTAAGTTTTCATGTTTTCACGAACAATAATTTAGTTAACATTTTTAAGTAGTTGATATTTTGAAAAGATTTGCATGTGAACGAAGCTTTAGGCAGCCATACATCCTCGTGTGTGAGTGGCCGGCGTCAGATATGGGGTAAAGTAAATACCCGTCCGTCCACCAAAATACTCGGTCCGTGGGGAAGCATGTGTCTGCACGCCGGGAAAGTCCAGCGCTAGCGTCATCCGTCAACAAATCTCCACATGACCATCGATTGGAATGTGATACCGGTCCGCTAATCCCAGGTGATAACTAGCGTTACACGGATAATCCGCGTCAGTGAATACCCCGACAAACAAACGTCAAACCGACGTGACAGCCGCTGTCACTTTGACGTAACCAACGTGACAGTTATAAACGTAATTAGTTGTGGATTGTTTGCTTTAATTGGATTTACGGTTTTGTTTGTCAAATCAGTGAAACAATTGAATTTGCTACACTAATTAAATGATTACCCGCGTAATTTTTTTGTTAGAACTTAACGCTTCCGTTAAACAAGTGGAACAAACGTAATGGTTTAACCAAGACCGTTTTAAGAGCTTTCTACGATTCTAATTAAAAGTGCCTTAAACAATTTTTTACAGCTTTAAAGCTTATTCAGTAATTATAACGCCTTGTCTACAGTTTTAACTTGCATTCAATAAAACTTTACGTTTGATAAAAAAACGTGGACCGTGAAAAAATGTCATTTAATTAACAGTGAAATGATTGAATAGTGCGTCGTAATCGTATTGCTTTTTAGTGAGTGTCTTTTGAAAGCCTCTTGAGGCTACAAAAGCTGTGAAGACCTCCCAAAGTGACTGAAAGAGAAGACGCTGTTTGAAGAGGGAAGAGAATGTTTGTGTTTTTTAGGTGTTTGTGTTAACACAACTGCCCGAGCTCCCGAAGCACGACATTTCACACCTTGTACTATTTGATCTGACAAGTCAAATTTGAATAAGTGAGTATTTTCATTTTCAATATTGTTCATTCTTCGTGAGATTTGTGTGTTAAGCGATGATGTTTTGTCTAAATGCATCATGGTATTCTGGCCATCCACTCGAATGACCCGGATCATAAATAGACCGACTATTTTCGGGTTTTGACTCGTTATTATAAATGAAGTGTCGGAGAAATTAATTTACTGTCATTGGAGTGTAATTTACAAGATTTCAAAGGAATGTTAAGTATCTGATGAGTCTGCTTTGAACAACTAAGAAATCTGTGTAATTAGGTGAAAAACAAAAATTACTGGTGAATAAAAACAACCTACAATGTGGTTGTAATCATCCACTCCAGATTCCCTGATCAGTTTATACATTTTTTGCCAACATTAAAAAAAAAATCATTCTTTCGATTTTTAACGTGGAGACATAAAAACATTATAGTGCTATTTAGCCAATGAATTAACCTGTATTTTACGGTTTATCACATATTTGTAGGATTTATAAAAAAAATATTAAAAAATCGTAAAATTTATAACCGTGCGAATCATGCATGTTTGTCACTTTAAAACTCCGTGAGACGCACTAATTCGAGTTAACGTAGAATATGTTTGTTTTCTGTATATTGTCTGTGGTATTCTTGATAATGAGAGGTGCATATCTATGGAAAAAAAATACTTCATTTTAACCGTAAACAGCTGATCAAAAATTAGGCGTGAAAAAAAAAAATTATAAATGTCAAAAATAATTTATTTGTGACATCTGTACTCATAATAGATAAAGCATTTAAATAGTTTCGTTTTAAAAAAAATGGCTGGCTATGGAAATGTTTTAAATGATTACAATAAATGTTTTACGAATGATAGGAAAATGTGGTCCAATTTTGGACCGCTATCAATCGCAGAAAAATAAAAGTGGTCCATTTTTCGACCATAATTGCTCCAGCGGATAAACGAATTCTTAAGCTACAATACTACTACTTAATGAAATTGTTATATATATAATACGTCACTTACAATAATAGACGTGTAACTCCAGTTATGTAAGTTTCGATAAAAACAGCATTTTGAAACTGCTCTAGAATCAAATAAAATCGTTAATAAATGTACAAGTTTTTAATTTTCTAAAAATTATTAATAAATAAATTTTGATGGAAAAATAATAATATCGTGAAAATGGAGATTTAATAGTAATAATAAATATGATTATTTCGAAAATGTAAAAACAAAATTTAGTTTTTTTGATACAGAAGTAGACCAGTTGTTCATTGATTCTTTTTTGTATTGTATTTTGGGGGTGTCTAAGGCAAACACTGATTTTTTTCATAAAATTACTACTATTATTATAAGTAACACTTATGTCAATCATGCTTTTAATTTCGCTTGTATTTCAAATGTAGTTATTGTATTAAAAAGTATGGGCATTGTTAACATTTTTTAATTTGGCATTCAATTTTAGTACCGCCGCCTTGGGAACCAATTATTGGATTACCAACACTTGATCATAGGTCACCCCAAGTTGTCCGCTACGTTTGATGACTTAGCAGGGGTGGTTGGGTTCATGGGGTGAGGTTTGTTCAGGCATTAGCGGCGGAAGCGGCTGCCCACCAACTGCGTGGCGGGCCCGATCGTGAGAGGCCGGTTGAGGGGAACCCTTTGACACTTATCTCCTTGCACTGCAGTGGGAGAGATTCATTCGCCCGTCACTCCTGGGCACACTGTCCCCCAGATTCCTCCACCTCTTATACCCTTTTCCTTCTTAGAACTACTTCTCCATCCTTTCCTGTAAAAGACATTCCTCACAGCAGCGAAAAAAAAACGCGGCAAGATTGATTGAAGACGTGGACAACGAATAGGTCATTTTGCATCACTTCGAAAATTATGTGTCAGGAGGCGAAGACGAAAGAAAATATATAGGAAGCAAGCAGAAAACTGTGACTATTGTTTGTGATCGGTTAGTAACTGAGGTGGCATCGCGTCTGATTCCCAACCAGGCATTTTGTGTTCAATTCCCTGGCTGGCTACATCCTCCATCACAATTCAAGCAACATTTTCCGCTTACTGTGATGGTAGTAGAAGATTTTTAAATATTGTCAAATTATTCGTTGCCCCGGAATGTTTACCTTTCTGTATAAAACAAATTAGTTTGACCAGAAGTCATTTTAAGTTTTCAGGTAAAACAGTGACTTTTGGGTAGGTATAGTCGCATGACTGGCTCGGAAACCTGTCAGAATACAAGCTGAGGGCAAGCCCCCCGTAGCTAACTACTAACTAGTCTGGCTAATTTGAATATCAAATTCGTGGTTCGGTTTCGTGGAAAAACCGTGTTAGCCCGTAGTCCGTGGGCTGTAGGTCGATTAAAACCCCAATTATCCGACAGAACAGCTAAGAGAGAGGGTAGTTTTAATTACCCTTGAAGTTTTACTGGAATCTAAACATTTTAGACGCGTTCTGTAAAATGCCAATAGTATAAAGTAACGTTTTATAAACCATTTCCAGTTGCTTACGAGAAAAGGCCCGTACTCAACGCCTTGAGCCGGGCAACCGAAAGGGCTAATAGCAATACTGAATAGGGCCATTTTGAGAGTGTTGGCGACCAAAGTGGCTCAGTGGTAAAAGTCTTCTTTATTTATGCGTATCAACCTATAAAAAGCGAATGACACAGTGAAAAATTGAGCAGTAAGCTTCTTGAAAATTCTTTCACATTTGCACGTCAAGTTGCTTAGTATTTTAACCGAGTAGTGCAACGGGCAAAAAGCTAATATATAGTAAAGTTTTGTAAACCATTTATTTATTTTATTTATTTATTAAAGAAAGATACATAAAAGCACAAATTACATATTAGGAAGCTTTGCCTGTCCAACTAGGAAAGTTTCCCGTTCCAGGACAAACAAATTGACATGTTTAGTTCTTATTATTCCTGAAAATGTACATAATTACATAACAAAAAAAAAAACAAAGAATTTAATTTTTCTCTGAAATTAAAATGTATGTAATATATATAAATATAAGTACACATACATTTTTTTTGTGACAAAGGATTTTCAAATTTCCAGTTGCTTATTTAATAAATGATATCTCCGTCATGGACATCATAAAGTAAACTGTTTGATCTCTCGGTCTGCAGGACTAACTCGCCAATGGTCATGCTTGCCAGTGGGGAGAGCTATCTTGTTGTTGAAAAGAATGTCTTCGGATATTGACATATTTAACATTAATGATGCGAGTAAATGGCGGGCTTTGTTTCTGCTGGCACAAAACCAGTTATTTGTATGTGCGTATGGATTTCCTAATAATTCTGAGATAAGGAAGTAGTATTGATTTTAAAAACACAATGAAAATGAAAAAGTGTAAAATATTTTTAAAATTAAATAATTTATTATTATTATAATAATACTAGAAATTGGTTTCAATAATATTTCTACCATTTGAAACACTTATTCTTTGATTATTTTTATTTTTAAAAAAGCTGTGCGTTGCTGGTACAGGAGTTAATAATATTTTTTTTATTTTAGTAATTTGCACATTGAGTTTACAAATTTCTAATTAATTATAACATTTCATATTGCAGCTAATTAATTATAATATTTCATATTCACTATATTTTTTCTAGTTTTATGTAGCTCCTACAATACATCTTGAACTTTCCAATTGGTGTGGACTTTAAAGTTTCTGGTAATATAACTTCATTCCCTTGTACAGTAAACTGTTCTGCGTATTCGCTTTGTCCTTTTTTGTAGCCTAATTTCCTTGCACGTCCTTGTGTTATATCTGTGAATATCCTTGTTGTGTACAATTTTATTTGAGAAGTATGTTGTTCAATATTTTGTGAATAAATACCATCGTGTTCAAGGTCAGCATCTGTTTCACGGTTAACCAATTTAGTTCCTTTAAGTTATAAAATATTTGCACCTCATTTCAGCACCCTGTTGAAATAGCTGAGTTTAGTAATAAAATATAGTCAGGTAGGTACTACGCCACTTTATTAACCCCGTGGAATTCCGGAAGAAAGGGATTTGGTGTTCGTGAGGTATTTGGAGAAGAGATTTTAATGTATTTGAATAAAATTACTAGACAAAAATTAAAAATAACAATATTGTGTGTATTTTCAATCCATGATTTTCTTAAATTTGTCCTACTCCTAAAAATTATTAGAACTATTTAATACGTGACAGTCATCGGTTATAATATTTAAAAAAACATTCTTATCACCCCAGTGGTTTGAACAAAGCTTTTACTTTGGGGTAGATACAGAAAAATCAAATTAAAATCCGTCATTGTGCGTGCGTCTAATGACGGCTTAATATCTACCGGACGCCGCTTTACTTAAAAATACCCCATTCTCTGGCTTTTAGTGAGTGGTTTTTTCATCCGAGCACGACACACGTCAAAACCCGTATTTTAATGTACGTGTTCGCCCTAATCATGTAAATTAAAAGTGCCATAAAGCTCCTTAATTACAGCCCACGGAATAATTGCCGCAATCTCTGAATTTCGTTTCGTTTCTTTTAATTCCTAGCCTCCATTCAAATGGAACATACTAGGCAGGCCCTGTGCCAGGAAACTAATGAAATTATACAAAACGTAACAAAGGTCTTACAATATAAAATGTAGCGCTGGCTACTTTACGGATGATGGTTATTTGAGGAGATAATATTAGGATGTGATTTCTCATAAGGTTTGGAAAACCGAAATGTTCTGGTCCTTCTGAATCCTGAATGTTTCAACTTTTGAAATCTAACTGTGACCGACGTCTCATAAAAAATTTCAGCATCTCGAACGTTGGCATCTGACATTAAATTAGAATCATTGCAAAGATTTTTTGGGGAGTGCGGCCGATTATGATATGATCTCTATTGGAGTCCCTTAGAACGGTACATTTTTGGGCAAGCGAAAATAATGAGCGAAGAAAAGAAAAAAGACAATATAGATTGATAATTTGATTCCATGAAGTCGGGATAGAATTTTGTGGCATTTCATCCAGTCTAGAATTTATCTGCCTAATTCTATAGGTAACCGGCGTTAGGGTTAGTGTAATCAATGTAGGTCGCACATTGTGGAATAATCGGTCAGTGGCTGAGTTGGCATCGCGTTTAGGTCAAACCAAAGCGACTTGATTTTAATTCCTCGGCTGGCCAAGTCCTCCATCACGATGCAAACTACATTTTCGGATTAAAGTAGTGGCAGTAAAAGATTTTCGAACATTGTCAGGTTACTCGTAAACCAGGAATGTTCGTCTTTCTTTTTAGTTAAAAAATAGTGAACGTATATGTCTGATGAAAGAACGGCACGAACGGAGGGTGTAAGAGGCCTGTATGTATGAGTTTGACAGATCTTTCATTTTTGACCATCATACCGATTGTTGTAAATTGAATATTGTACTTAACGGAGAAGTCTATATTTTATTGTACCTTTCTATTAACAAAATACTTTCATTGCAGTTAATTAGGTAGTAATTTCGTGAAAGAGTGAATGAAGTCGCTAAATTCCTTGTGACATTTTATAGTTTTTTTTTTTTCAATTTTTTTTCTTCAAAACCAACCTTTTTTCCATATGTCATTACTGGCCACTCAGCCAACCTCTCATACCCCGGTGTGAAAATAAAGTTGAAAAAAAACATCCTTAATGTCACCGGAGACCAAAATTTCATTTACATTTTTTACTCCAAATAATGTCAGCTATCACTGATTTAAGTAAGTCAAGTTCGTACCTAACACCCTGAATTTTCACTATAGAGCAAAAACCATTCTTATACCACATTTTATAAATTTGGCCCCTCGTAGTGAAAAATTATTGAATGCTGCTGAAGTAAACTGTACGCCTATGCGTGGATAAACGGTCTCTTAATACATTCGGAGTATTAATTGAGATCGGGCGATAATGTATATATTAAGGGTTTTGTGGAAATTTTAATGAATTCATTCCACGGAATCTGTTTTAATGCCGTGCCACGTAATTTTATTCACGTTTTCATTTTAAAACTATTAAAACTTTTATTTTATTGGAAAAGTAACGGCTTTAGGGCTTAATAAGCTCGGTGTTACGACATGAACAGCTTTTATTTTTAATGTTTTAAGTAATATTAACTCACTGATGACTTTCTTTGAAAGAAATGTATTAAAAAAATTGATGAAAAAAGTAATAATATTGTTACTGACTAGGTACAGCAGGAGGGAATGAAGTAAAGTTGTAATATTTCAACTATAACGCCAAAAAAAATGTTTTTATTTATTTTTTCGTTTACCTTTTTATCTTTTTTATAGTTAAGTAATGTAATGACGGTGAAGGTCGGTAGTAATTCGAAAATAGTGTTCAATTTCAACTCTTGTAATAATTTTTGAAGGTTATATCTATCAATATCATATATCGTTGAAGAAGAAGATAATCACCCCTTAGCAGGGGTGCCAGGGTTCATGGGGTGAGGTTTGTCCATTGTTTGGACTTGACGGTGGATGCGTCTGCCCACCTGCTGCGTGGGGGACCGGATCGGGAGAGTCTGGTTGAGGGAGGCCTTTTAACCTTTCTAGTCAGATTCAGTTGGAGGGATGGATTCATAAGCCCGTCATTCCTGGACACACTGAACCCCAGGTTCCTACCCACCAATCATACATTCTTTATTCCCAGAATTTCCTACACTTCCCTTCCTTAAAAAGACCCTCCACACAGCATCCCCCAAGATGACATAGGCCCTGAGGGAAATTATTTTCCTTAGACCTCCTGTGTGGAGCTAATGAAAAAAAAAATAATAAAACTAATAAATCTAAACGAAAATATGAAAAAGAACTAGGCACAGAAAAAAAGTGAAAACACCACCGAGTAGGTTAAGACTTTGTCCGGTAAGACAAGAAATCCTATTCTAAACCAAAATATGAAAAAGAATAAGACACAGAAAAAAAATGTTAAAAAAATGATCGAATTGATTAAGGCTTAGTCCGGTAAGACAAGAAATCCTGGGTTCGAGTCGCGGTTGCGAACGTTAACTTTTTATTTTTCTGTGACTTGTTCTTTTTCATATTTTCGTTTAGATTTATTAGTAATTTTTCTTCTTCAACGAAAATTAAACATTCACAGCCTTACTAAAAAAAAAACCACAACGCGACCGATTAACTGTGTTATTGCAATAACATAAATATACCTCGTATACAATTAAACACGTTTTATTACCAATAAAGTTACTTACGTGGGCACGCTGTTAAAACGCATTAAGATGTGACAACGTTGTATATGGTTTTAATTTACTAGGAAACAATGTTGTTTTAATTTTTCTCCGCAAGGGGCATTATTGGCGCGCCTATGCATTAGTTCTTCGGCCCGCGACAGCCCGCGATGACAAAACAGCTCGGTGTGTTTTATGGCGGGATATCGAAAATTTTGTGATTTTACCTAATAATTTCTATTGTAGTGACGAATTTACTCTTCTGTTCACATAATGGATATATTTACCATGTTATTTGTGTGGTTTAGATCAGTTTAATCAAGTTATTGTACAAACGCCGTACTTTCAAAGTTGAACTGTCAGAATATTGTTTTTTATAGGTTACTTAAAAGATAAAATTTTCATTTTAAGATCTTTATTTTAAGAGAATTCCTTAAAAGTGATAATTTTTTATAATATTAAAATCTAATACATGTGTTCGTAAACGTATCAAAAAAAATAACGTCTTTAGAGATGCAAGAAATCTGTTTTAAATTTCGGTGTTATTTCTAAGTTATTTTTTTGGCAATAAACAAAACTTTTAAATTTTTTATTATTTTTTTATTGTATACACGATGAAAAAGTGAGGTGATAGTTTCCTTCCAAATTTATTACATAAAAGGACTGTGTTTTTTAAATTTTGATTTTATTTAAATTTCTCTACATTTTGGTCAAAAATGTTGAGGGAGGAAATTTTTTTCCATTTTTTTCCGAGTTTGAATCTTAAAATATGGCAGTTTTTGAAAGCTAAAGTGTATTTCAAATACACAAATCTAAAAGGTAATTTTATCTAGTTTTCATAAATGGTATTTGTTTTTACGACACCTTCAAAAATAAGAAATATATAGAACATTCAAAATACTATTGAAAAATTACAAATATCGTTCGAACATCAATGGTTAAAACAGAGATAAACTACCCTCTCAGGCCGCGGAAACCATGTGTATTTCTTTCAAAGAACAAATTTTTAATTAGTAATATTTTCACATCCGCGGTCGTTTGTCAATTGAATAAAATTTTCACTGGGTTTTTTAGTAAGGCTGTCAGTAGTTATTAATCTACCTATCACGATGAGTAAGGAACTATTTAAGTTTTCGTTATAGTGCCTTTAAAAAAATAGAAATTTTTAGTTGCGAAAAAAATATCATCGTAAGTCTTGTATCTCTTTCGCCCTAGCGTGTTCTTTTTTTATTATTCGTGACGGTTTATTCTAATTACGCCATGTTTTGGTTTGATGCACCCCTTAAAACAATCTTACTTACTCCCCAATACGGTTCTTATCATAAGTTTCAGACTCATCTTCACATCTGCCTTAACAAAGAACACTGCAATGCAAGGCTGTCTGAAAAACTGACTAACGAAGAAGGAAGCCCAACACGGCATAATTCCCCAAAATAAAGATATCTACTAAGTTTAGCGTTTGTTCAATATTTAAGGCAGTCGATTAATTTTAATGTACACATTTCCCAAAAGCAAAAAAGTTTAATCCAATTAACCAGGTGCTTCATCAATCAAAAAAACTTTCGCATTCAACTTTTCCATTAAAACTTTGATTGTCAAAATTAGTTTCTGATTAATAACAACTGTTACATTTTAAACACACTTAAGACGGCAGTCCTTGGGTCGCAGATAGAGACTTCCTGTTTAATTTTTATTTATTTTTATGTGAATACCGCACAAGAGTCCCGACTGCTCCCAAGCATCTGGGGCCAGTGAGACTATGGCATCCCCAATTGGGATATGTTATGAGGCTGAAGGAAGTGGAGAGAGAAAAGAGAAGGGAAAGAGGAAGGTGACAGTACCTGCCTATTCAGGTGGTCACAAAACACACTTAAAACCATTTTAAGCAACGTTTCAAAGTGGTCTTACACTAGGGCGATATTGAGAGAATCTTCCACTCAGGAAGGATCGGCAAATGTGCCTCATATTATTCTAAATGATTAAATTGTGAAATAACACAAATCAATCAAATACTTGCTCAGCCGGGATTTGAACCCGCGACGTTTGTATTACGAGAGCATTGCCCCTCGACCACAGGCACCGTTAATGTTTTCTCTACTACACTGATATTTTAATCATAATATTTTCAAGAAATCATATTTTTGGAAAAATATATTTATCCCAAAATATATTGAAATGAGAACCGAACAAGATGCCTATTGCTCAGTTGTGGTTTTTGCGTTATTCTGCGTAGTTACATAGTTATTTTTTGTTGTAAAATTGAATAAGATCAACAAATTTAAGGCTTGGTATATGAGACCTTAGCAAATAAAAACATTTTTAATATGAATGGAAATTGATTCCTGGACTACAGCCTTAAACGTCTTTATTTAGTGGACATTTTATGCTTCCGAGATTTTGGGACCGATTTCCAAAAGCAATCCGAAGAATTTCAAACAAATATTTGACGAGCCCCCCCGTGTTTGCTCGACTCGGCGTGACGGACACAGGACGGGCCATTATTGCGTAAGGCGCTCTAAGCAGGAGGGCAATCTCTCCGATTGTTATTCTCACTATCACAACCGCGAGCCGGGAATATTTTCACATTTACAGGATGTCCTATGTTTGGTTAGAATGCTTATAGGGAACAAAGAGTCGGCCAACTTGTGACTGTCTAAAAGCAGTTTTAAGATTTTCGGTTATGAATCCAGATGTTGCGGCTTCGATTACCTGTTCAGGAAAATAAAGTTATTTCACTTTTAATTACATAAACTAATAAAAAAATTAAACAATTTTAAATTTACCGCCGCCCCGGGAACCATTTATTGGATAACGAGCACTTCTGCCATAGGTCACTCCAAGTGGTTCAATTCGTTTGGTGACTTAACAGAGGTGCCCGGGTTCATAGGTTGAGGTTTTTTCAGGTCTTGGCGGAGGATGCGTCTGTCCACCTGTTGCGTGGAGGACCGGATCGGGAGAGATTGGTTGAGGGAGACCTAAGGAAACGTACCCATACTACGTGACCCCCGGGGGGGGATCTTCAAAATACCACGCTTGGTCACAATGGGGGGGGCTAAGTTTTTATCACGTAGTCAATCTACATAGAAATCTTTTTATATTTTTTCCACTAACTTTTTAATATTTTTTCCATTATAGGTATGCATGCACTCTTGCCGTCACGCAATAAAGACAAATATAAGCTTAATAATTTTTTTTTTAACTTTTTGTTAGCACGAAATGATTCAAAACCATATTTATGATTTACTACGTGAAAACTGTAGGGGGAGGGGGGGGGGGGGTCCTGGAATATACTACACGTGGTCACCGGGGGGAAGGGGGGGGGTTATAATTGCAAAAAGTAGGTCACGTAGTATGGGTACGTTCCCTAACCGAGACCTCTGCAGCCGGACTCTCTCGCCTTGCAGTGGGAGGAATGGATTCATATGTACGTCACTCCATCCAGAAATTCCTCTCCTTCCTTTCCCTAAAAGTACTCTACACACAGTAACCCCAAAAATGACATGGGCCTTGATGATTTTTTTTTTCAATTTCAATCTGGGAGCAATGTGACACTCCTAGATACATTGATCTCCAGATTCCAACCCACCCCTCATACATAATTGGGAATGCTTTAGTCTCACTGGCTCTAGACGGTTAGGAACACTTGGGGCTCTTGTGTAGCATTTACTTGAATATAAATAGTTTATTATTATTATTATTATTTATTTAATATAGTTATATAATTGTACAGTGGAGTTATGGAAATTACATAGCGGTACAGAAATTATTTAAACATTGCAATCTCACCAAAGAAGAAGCTAGTTCTTGTGCTTGATGAGCGAGTTACACTAATTATATAACTGAAAAAGAACAACATTATGTAATAAGTAAGTATATAATAGGATAAATTGAGACTTCTGGATCATCTAAATGTGTAGGTGTACATACATAGGATACGGTTACATACGGTTATTGTGCACTTAGGAGAAATTCGAAAAATCTAAATAAAATAGAGATGAATATGTATTAAAAATAAATAGAAAGAAAAAGAAAAACAGGTAATTATTTAGTTAATTATTCCTGATGAAGTGTAGCTTCAGTTTGAGTTTCAGTTTATTGATTTCTTTGGTTTTTTTTATTTCAATGGGAAGGTTGTTGAAAAACTTTATTCCTAAATAGACATAATTGTTTTGCATTAGTTTGGTATTAAATTTTGGTGTTTTGATGTTGTCTTCATATCTTTTTGATTGGTGAGTTTCAAATTTCTTGATGATATTATCTTTGTAAATTTGAATAATTGCATTTTTCTTGAAGATATTCTCAACTCGAGGCACCGTGAAATCTGCGAAAAGCGTTTCTGTTGGATAAGTGGAGGGTTTCTTTAGGATTACTTTAATGATTAGTTTCTGGATCACTTTGACAGGGGTTAGAATATTGTTGTATGACCCCCCCCATCCAATTATTCCATATTGAATTAAAGACTGGATTAGTGCATAGTATACTCTTTTTAGATTGTTGAGTTTTAAAATATTTCTTAATCTTATGAATATATATATATACACTTTCTGATACGCTTAACCAATTCACAGATATGGCTCTTCCACTTCATATGTTGTTCTATTATCACTCCGAGATTTAATTTCTGGTACTGATTTCAATGTTGAACAGCCTTGGATACATGTGATTTGATTACATTTGTAATTGTGGATAATTATTTTAGTGTCGGGGAGTGTTTTTAGTTTGTTGATTGAGAAGTGTATGTAGTATGTTTTGTTAGTGTTCAATGAGAGAAGATTTGTGTCAAACCAATGTTTTAAGATGTTCATGATATTATTTGCTTGTTCGTTTACTCTATTCCAGTCGATCCCATTCACTATGATAGCTGTGTCATCGGCATATGATATTATGTCTGCGTTAAGTGGTAGTTTAAAGATATCGTTGACATATATTATAAATAGTAGGGGGCCTAGGACTGTGCCTTGAGGAATCCCAAAATTACTTGTTAGTGGTAGACTTAGGGAGTTGTTTATCTTGACTACTTGGTGTCGTTCAAATAAATAGCTTTTTATCCATTTTAGAGCTTTATCGTTTATCCCAACACAGTTTAATTTTTTAATAAGTTTATCATGAGAAATACTATCGAAAGCTTTTTTAAGATCTATGAAGATTCCGAGGCATTTCAAAGATTTGTCTAATGTGTTCTGAATAATGTTCGATAATTTGGCAATCGCATCTTGGGTACTTCTATTTTTCATAAATCCATATTGGTTATCGTGAATTAGGTTATTTTTGTTAATAAATTCGGTTAATCTTTTTTTGATAATTTTTTCAAAGATTTTGGCAATGTTTGAAATCAGCGATATTGGACGATAATTTGTCACTTCTTCTGGGTTGCCAGATTTATGAATTGGAGTGATGATGGTTTATTTATATATCGTTGGGAATATTCCGCTTTGAAGACTAATGTTGATTAAATGCGTCAATGGTTTTGAAATATGTTTTTTGATAGCTTTTAGTGTTTCGACAGTAATTCCATCGAAACCTGGTGCCGATCTTCCCTTCATGCTTGAAATGATGTGTTCGATTTCCTGGGCTGAAGTAAGGGGAAACATGTCAATTTTGTTTATGATATTGACGTTAATGTTCTGTTCGTTATTAGACGGTATTTTTTGTATTTGATTTGCAAGATTTTTGCCTACATTTGCAAAAAAGTTGTTAAATATGTTAGCAGCAGCTGATGGATTTTCTTCGCATCGTATTTTGATATTATTATGTGTAATACTATGTATATCATTTTTTTATGTTTTTTCTTATCTATAATTTCATTTACAACGGAGCAGACTTTTTTTGCATCGTTCTCCGTTGCTTCTAGTTTTCGCCGAAAATAGTTTTCTTTTGTGTTTTTTATTAAATACATTAGTTTGTTTTTGTATGCTTTTAGGTATTTTTTTATGGTTTCGTTTGTAGGTTGTTGGATTAATTTTTTGTATATTGCTTCTTTGTGTCTGATTGATACAATTAATCCAAAAGTTATCCATGGTTTAACCGGTTTAAATTTTGATGATTGTTTTCTGGAATCAATAGAATGTGCAGTACTTACGTGCATTGATAATTTTTTTTCAAATAGCTCGAAGCATTCATTCGTATCATTACAATTAAAAATATCGTGCCATTTCTCTTTGTCTAGATTATGTACTAGGGCATTTATGTTGAGCGTTTTTCGTCGGCCGCTTTCATTCTCCGGAATTCGGGTAGTTAATGGTGAATATTTCTTTTCATAATTGTACGTAAAAATGCACCCGAAATGATCAGTGATTGTCGTTTGTATAACTGCAGATGCTATGTTTTTTATGTCTTGAATATTTGTAAAAACATGATCTATGCACGAAGGTCGTTGACCTGGAATAATTCTCGTAAATGAATTAATACATGATATATAATTTAATTCTGCCATCATATTAAGATAATTATCTTTATCATAAGACGAGTAATCATTTGCTATATTCAGGTTTATATCTCCGATAACAATGGTTTTCTTATTTCTGTTCGCAAGAAGAATGCGTTTTAGTTCATCTACATATATCGGTAATATTGAGGCATGAGTTCTATATATAGCGAATATGCTGAAGGTATACTTTTGGTAACTGATTTCCATATTTAGGACGTTTACATTGTGCATGTGAATTTCTCTGTTAAAAGTCACGACATATTTATTTGAGACAAATATTGCGATTCCGCTGTTCTTGTTAATTCGGGTATTTGTTGCATAGTATGTATAACCCGGAATATTATAGTTTATATCGCTCGATGAGTGAGTCTCTGTTAATATTATGCAGTCCAGTCTGTTAAGTGATTTTATTGTTACCAGGAGTTCGTCTAAATGACGTTCGATGCTTCTTACATTCATATGAAATATGATTAAGCTTATATAGTGACTGTACGCATTTTTTTGCATTTAAAACGTTCTCCCCGGAAAACCAAATTCCTACCCACCCCTCACACCCAAGTAGGTATGCCATAGTCCCGCTGGCTACGGAAATTTTTAAAAACACTTGAGACTCTTGTTTAACATTTACTGAAAAAAAACACGTAAAATATAAATAGTATTTATAGTGACTAAAAGCATTTTTTTAGATTTTAAAACGTTCTCCTTTATTCGGCCATTCCTTAAAAGGTCATCCACCTTGTATAATATTAACATGAACCTTGTAGATATTTTCCAAAACAAAATCTGTTGTGGAGTCACTAATTCAAAAATTATAAATTCACAGCGTGGTATAATAAGTTTTTTACTAATTTCCCAGCGATTAGAACACGGCCCTTTAATTTGGGAGACCTCGCGCCACCTGAGTAGACGTGGGAGAGTTGATAGAATGGGGTAGAGCGGGGGCAAGTGAGGTAACTAAACCCCCAGACGTTCGTGTGAGATGGTCGTAAAATTAATTTTTCTTCATTAACCTTTACGTTCTTACCCTTACCTTGCTTGCCGCATTTTTCGTCCATTTCCCGATTCTTTTTAATGCGCCCGAACCCGACACCCTCGGGTAGATTAGCTAATGAATTTCCACATAAGCTTATACAAATCTTTCTTAACTTTTAAATTTGGTTTAAGTGTGTTTACCATTCACCGCCCTTGATTTTTTTACGTTATCTCCACACAGAAGGCCCTGAGGAAAATAAAATCCCTAAGGGGCTATGTCATCTATGGGGTTGCTGTGTGGGGGTCTTTTTAAGGAAAGAAAAGAGAGGAAGTTCTAAGAAGAAAAATAAATGAGGAATGGGTAGGAATTTGGTATCAGTGTGTTCAGGGGTGAAGAACGTATTAATCCATCCCTCCCACTGCAGTGCAAGACGATGGGTCGACAGAGTCCGGCTAGAGAAGTCACTCACTCAACCTCCCGATCCGGCCCGTCACGCAACATCCGTCGCCAAGACCTGGATAAACCTCACCCATGAACCCAGGCACCAGTGGCAGTCTATGAGTTTTCTGTGAGCTAGAGTGCTAAGATTGAAAAATACAAAGTGTTTTTGTAGCTGAAAATGTTTTTTTTTTTTTTATTTCAATATTTTGTATGAACATCTTCAGGATTCCTTCAGTGTGTGAATACGCCACATCCTCATACTGAAAAGTTTTCATACAAAGAGTTGAAATTTTGAAAAAAAATTAAATTCATTTTCAGCTACAACAACATCAAACACGTCGTATTTTTCAATCTTAGCGCTCTAGCTCTCTGAAAAATCACGGACCGCCAATGCCAGGCACCCCTGCTAAGTCATCAAATGTAACGAACCACTTGGGGAGATCTATGGCAGGAGTATTGGTTATCCAATAAATGGTTCCCATATATTTGTTTTGGAGGCGGTACCCAAAAAAAAGGTGGGTATTAATTCAAAAAATTTATTCAGTAATGGGATCAGGGAATGCAATCTCGTTCTCGCGCGGTCTCGTTCTCGCGAGATCTCGGCATTTTTAAGCGAGATTGATCTCGGACGAAAAAAGGGCGAGATCTCGCGAGTTTAACGACATTGCACTCGAGCATAAAAACGTCTTATTCGAAGCGCGGACTGACACGGACGGAGTTGCGATCTGTCGGTTTCGTTCGGTGCGCGTGAGGCGGCGCGGCCTGATATAGCCTGAGATCTGTGGTTTCAACTAGCGTTGAATCCGAAAGGGTCTTCTCAGCGGCTGGTTATCTGGCCAACAAAATAAGAAGCCGTTTAGCAGACGATTCTTTGGACATTTTGTGCTTCTTAAGGAGCTATTTTCAAAATAATTCGTAATAATGACTTGTGATTTGAACTGAACAAATCTTTCATTTGATTGGTATATTTTGTTATATTGGTATATTAGTCTGTAATTTCTAATAGTCTGACTAATTTGTATATTTTGTTAATTATTCTGCAATATCTAATGGATCTACGGAGTAGATATAGTTTTATTTAATTGATCATAATATCTCAGTTTAATAGTCAACTCAACTTAGATAATAATTTTCATTTTTTTTACTTCTCGTTGTTTTGTTTGTTATAAAAGAACCGTTTTATTACTAAAAGATTTATGTTTGATATTAGAAGAGAAGACTGGTTGTTTTTTTCATTTGTTATTTGATAGATACGTACGTCAAAGTTTACTACTTAGAAGTTTATTAAAAAATTATAGACAAATACGTCAAACAATGTTTGATGCATAAAAGTCTATTGAAAAATTCGTAAAAATAAATGTTTTTCATGTAATACTTATAATTTTAAAAATTTTTTCCTAATTTATTCAAATATTGTGATTATTTGCAAAAAAAACACACAAAACTGCCAATCTCGCGAGATCTCGAAATTGGCGAGATCTTGCAGTACTGTTATTCATAAACCCGCGGGATCTCGCTTGAGCCCCAATCTCGCGAGATTTGCATTCCCTAATTATGGGATGTGATTCATGTGATGATGTGATGTGAAAAAATTGTGTTAAATTTTTTTATTAATTTAACTGTGTTGCAATGCAATAATACAATCTGACTTTGCAATTTAGGCAAAAAAATATTGTATAATAAGTGTACAAGTTCGATATCGGCGATTAGTAGTACAATGAAATAAGAATACAGGGTCGTCATAGTACGACATGTGAATCATTGTTTGATTCGGATTACGCCAAGATAGGTCGGAAAAACAGAAAAGTATCTTGCGACAAAATTGTGCGGCATACCAATCTTTCTGCATACTCCAGCAGACGTGATGGTTAGTTAGTTAGGTCAAATAAAAAAAGTTACATCTCAAAAAAAGTGAATTATTGAAGAAATCTATTAATTTATTACTTTAGCGCTGATGCTTTTCAACACAAATTAAATTGTCAGGTTCTCGTTCTCGTAAATCATATCCACCTACACGTGAAAAATCTGGAAAATGCTATAATAAATATGTAGAAATCATCGCTTTATGATTTGACTCATCTACTTCATTAAAATAAAGATTATAGAATACCATTCTCAAGTTTCTTAAAACAGTAGTTATTTTTCTAAGAATCACTATTTTTTGGTTTAATTGCATTATCAAAGCATAATTCCTGCAATTTATACATTCGTGCCTCAATTATCTTGGGTATAAAACCACTAGCCATTAGCGAGGCATGGCGGAGAACTTTCAGGAATTCCTAGAAATTTCAGCGTGATTCGGGCTTAAATGTTGTGCCCAGTACCGCGAATGCACAGACATTGTTAACTCAAAGAAATGAAATTCGGAAAAGCCAAAAATAGCACTAATGCAAGCGAAAAATTCAAAACCCTGTAATTATTTATTTTTAATCTATTTAGTGGGTAGCCCCTACCCTCTTAAAAATTTTGATTTTTTTATTATTCTTTGCTCAATAATCGTATATGTGGTTTTCTTTTATTTGAGTTTGTCAGTTCTGTGGTAGCACCCTTGTGGATGGAATGTTTATCGGCCATGATCGTTGTACGAAAAATTATAAAACAATTATTATTATACAGGCATTATTGTTTTTTGATTGCCGACCGAATCACTAAATGAGATCTTGTACCAAATTGAATACGTCTAAAATTAACGACGTTTTTTTAATTCTTAGTAAATTGGAAACGCGTTGTTTTTTGTTTCCAGACTTTTCAAAATATTTTCAACAATTTTTAATTTAAAAAAATATATATTTTACAAATTTTCAGACAATTATGTTTTATTGGTTTTATGTTCCCCGACGTACATAATTACATAGAAAAAATGGTGTTCCCTTTTAAACAGTACATTAAGAGCTGAACCGACTTTGAATTCTCTCTCCATCTTCAACAAAAGTTTCGGTCATCTTCGTAAGGTCCAATCATCAGGATATTTGTAGATGACTACTTTTATAGGTGAATTAAATTATCGATGCTGGTCCACAATCGTGTTTTGATTTTTTCATTTAGGTTAAAACGTGTGATATTAAACCACCATAATGCGTAATACTTTATCATCATCATCACTATTGGCTCTACGACCTCTGGTGGGTCTTGGCCTCCTCAAGAGCCTTCCTCCACTCATCTCGGTTTTGTACCAGCTCTCTCCAGTTTAGAAGCTCCAAGCTAGATATGTCTTTGAGGACGTTGTCGCTCCATCTTAATCTTGGTCTTCCCAGGCTCCCTCGCCCTATTGGTCTTAAGTTCAACAGGAACTTTGTTGCTTGATGCTTGGTCATTCTCTCCACATGACCCCGCCACCGAAGTCTTCCCAGTTTTATAAAGTTTAGACGTTTAGCTCCTTAAACAAAGTATTAACTAACTCATTGTTATAACGTCTGCGCTAAAATCCATTTTCTAGAACCGGTCCGAAGATGCGCCTCAAAATTTTCCTTTCAAAACGTCCAGTGCTCGCTCATTCCTCTTAGTTAGTACTCAAGTCTCAAATTTAATATAACCTTATACAAAGTTTAATACCAAAATGTAAAATACAACTACATATATTTTTGTTGGTGATTATACTATTACACCATATCTCCAAAGGGAAATATTAAGAAAATAGATGATAGCCTCGCTACAAATTATAAAGTTCCCATTTTCATAAGAAGTTTCTCACAGTCACGATGAAATCGCTCCCCTGAATAACCATACGCATTTTCGATATTTCAGCCTTTTCCCAATATTAGTGTTTCATTCAAAGTGTTTTTATTTTATTTATCCCACTTACTTATGAATAACAAACCACACAGCTTTTGCGTTCTTCCTTATAATAATGTAAGTGTGCTATCGAACAATTAAGCAGGCTAAAACCCCCACGTTTTTAAGGTTAATATATTTCACCCTGTTACCAAAACAGCCCCTAATAGTGAGTGGTCAGCGGCAAGTACCGCGTGGTATATGAATATGTATGCATTTATTCCCAGTCGTTAGGTTATCTTCCCTTATTGCCTCCTACCCCCTCTCCACCCCCTTCTACCTCCGTTAATTTCTTCACCCCCGACCATTCCTTAATACAAACACTACAGGGTTTGACCAAGAAATTAAATTTCTTGTAAGAGATATTTAAAAAAAATGTTTTTCGAACAAAAGTATGTAAATTCTAAAATATTAATAGTAAACGTACTTTGGCTGTATGGGAAGCTTTTTATAAATACAGCTTATAAAATGAAATTTCCATGTTTAGTGTCCAAATCTAAATAGACAGGTAATTTCCAAAATTGTTCTTCCCAATCTTCTTCTTCTGTGTATTCTTTTCAACATTACAAGACACCAAAATTGGGAAAAAATGGCATACTTCAGACATTTGGTACAGAAACGCACCCTTGTAGACGCTGAAAAATCCATGTTTTTTTAATTCTCAATTTTACCCTTTATCCTTCTCTTTTCCGATAACCTATCACAACATAACATTATAACAGACATTAACACAAATAAAAGACTTAGGCATCACCTTTCAAGCAAATCTTTCATGTGTTAACAGTATAACGGAAATCTCTAATAAGGGCTTAAAAATGTTGGGATTTATAACTAGGCTAACTAGAAATTTTAACGATATAAAGTGTATTAAACAACAATATTTTGCATATGTTAGAAGTCAACTTGAGTACAATTCTCCCGTCTGGAAACCACATTATAGTAAACATGTACAAGCTGTTGAAAGAATACAAAACAAATTCTTACGTTTTCTAAATTTTAAAATGGGTATTCCAGCAATTATGTTGAACTACAACACTATTTTAAATGACATGAATGTGCTCAAATTGTCAGACAGAATAATTTTCACGGACTTGGTATTTCCACATAAAATTCTAATGATTTAGTTGATAGTCCGTTATTGCTTGAATTGATAAGCTTCTGGATTCTACAACGTAATACTAGAAGTCAGGATTTATTTTAGTGTAGAAATTCTGGGACCAACTACCATATATATTCCACTTTGCCCAGAATACTAATGGAGGGAAACAATTATACCAAGACAGTGGATATCTTCAATTAATGTTTAAACAAATAAAAAATATTGTTACTGAGACAGTTTAGTTATGTACAATGAACGCTGTGTATTTCTTTTTATTCATATGTAATGTAAAAGCCCCGAAAAGGGGCGTTGTTAAATAAATAAAAATATAAGCACCTAGTCTCATTGACTCCGCGATGTTGCATCTGAAAAATATGGATTTTCAGACGATCTGTCGTTTAATTAATAACTAACTTAATTATTGTAAGATTTCTTCCTAATCCGTGGAAACATGATGCGGCAATTTCAAATTTGACTCGGAGCTTTATTTTGCTTTATTTTTTCTACCCTCATCTTGCGCCTCCTACTACCGGACTACTTAACTCGAGCCAGAAGACTTTTAATCAAATAATGGACTGTAATGTCGATCGCTCGCCAGCAGCCATTTCCCTTCCTATCTTATATATTTAATCACGAAATTCAGAACAAAGGCTCGCGTTATTATTAAACTTGCGGTATGTGGAAAGTTTCCATGAACAATGGAATTAATGATATATTAATGGATTGAACTAACACAAAAGCTGTGCGCGTATGAATCAATGCTAATGCTTTGTTTTCCCACTGTTAAACAAAGGTTTAATTAATTTCACTGAACATGATACATTTCTAAGGAAAATTAGTTTTTAATTATTTTTTTATATCATAACCAAACAGTATTAAGCAGAGAAATTGCTTTTAATGTTTTCTAACACAATGTTCACGTATCCATCTTAGTGGTCAAAACACTGAGAACTTTTTTTTATATAAATCAGGCTCGCTATTTGTAGTGTATGCAACCAGTGGAACTACATCTCATCCCGAATTGAGGCGGATTTTGGAAGAGGCTATGCGAAGAGATTTGTTTGTGTGAATGGGTCCGAAAAAAAGTGAGGTAGAAAAGACAATCCGAAAGCCACGCTCAACTTATACCGTTTCAAAAAGCTTGATTTAGAAAGGCCTCCGTGATCGAGGGGAAAGGCTCTCGACTCGTAATCCGAAGGTCGCGTGATCAAATCCCGACGTGGGCAAATAAATATTATTCATAAATAAATGAAACAATTTAACTTTGTTTGAACCACTTTTATATTTGAGTAAATCCGACCGGTTTCAGAACGACCGTACCTTCTTCAGGGCAAATGTATACTGATTTGACAGTTTTGAAATATGGATGGGAACAATGTATTATTATGGTAGGGGTGGAGCCGTTGTTAGGTATTAATGAAGAGTGGGTGGGTAGGGGAACATATCCATGATTGGGCTGTAATACTCAAATATAAAAGTGGTTTAAACAAAGTTAAATTGTTTCATTTATCTATAATGGATAACCACAAAGTTATAGCTACATTTAAAAGTGTAAATATTATTTGATTAATTTGTACATTTGTAAAACGTTCCAGAGTGGAAGATACTATCAATGAAGCCCTGGTGTAAGACCACCATTCAGAATCGAAACGTTGCTTGAAATGACTTTAGCCGTATTTGGTGACCCGATCTGAATAGCCATGTACTTTCCCACCTTCCTCCTCCCCACCTATTTTTCCTTTCCACCCCGGCAACCTTAAAACATATCCCAATTGGGGATGCTATAGTTTCACTGGCTCCAGACGGGAGCTGTTGGGATTCTTGTTAGGTATTCACAAAAAAGGGACTCCTTGCCTACATAAACGGTGTCATATTTAGGCTGTCAATTTTCAATAAATATTTAAATTTTAAAGTTTTAAAATGCTTATAATACATAAAAGTCATTTTAATTAAAGAATTTTAATCAATTAGAAAACACGTGAACATTTTTTCATAGACTGGCGGATTTAATTAAAAACACTTCATGGATTAAATAATTTCAACACAGACTTGTTAATTTTGGCATAAGTATTGCGAGAAAAAACTGTAATTATATAAATTTTACGACTGGATTTTCCCTTTTGATGTGACTTTTTAATGTGTCAATTATCTTGTTTTGGCTCAAGCGTGTGGCTCGCTTCAATGTCGACGAGTTGCGTCGCCTAAAATATTCATAATTAACTCGCGGTCCAAATTAATGAGTCTCGTTAGGGGCGTGTGTCGCCGATATTTGTCGCCGGCTTCGGAGACCATAGGAGCTGCTGCATCTTTTCGTGGACAAATATAAACTTCGCTATTTGGGAAGCCATTAATAATGTCGCTCAAATCGTGCGTGGAAGTCCGCGCATTGACGGGAGCGCGCGTATTCGCCGTTCCAAATATATATTTAAATTCAAACGCGATGGCAATAATTAATGTTGTATTTTTAATTTTTCGCGGAACGCGGCGAAAGTTAAATTTAATGAAATTCCTGACACCCGAGTGGGTGGGGGTTATTGCGGGTGACGTAACAAGAGTGTCCCTAATGTGAATCGGTTGCAGTAAATCTGTCGTATGTGTACTTCGTTTTAATTAAAAAATAATCACCGTCCAACAACTTTGTAAAGGTGATAAATACCACATTTTTTCTTTTCTGGCAGTTTGCAAAGATTGAGAAAGATTGTAAAAATTCAAGTTACGAAATGCGACTCTTTTGATTATTTCCGAGAAAATTACAATATACTATTTGTTTTTAAAGCTTTTTATCTTTAGAAACAAAATTGTGTTTTGTCAAACCAGTTTTTTTGTTATTTTTTTGTTACTTACATTTAATTTATAGATATACATATTATATAATAAATGGTATAAAATAAACAACATAAAAATTATATAGACAATTTTTTTTTTGAAAGGCGTAATTAAAAATGTATATATATATAATCGAATTGTGGCTTTATATTATAATTTTAATGAAAAACAGATCTCCTATTTTACCTCATTCCTTACAGTAACCCAGTCTCTTTCATAAAGTTCACCAGGATTGTCATTGGAAATGAAGCGATATCTTCTGGTTCGACAATCTCATCTCAGGTCTCATTTATCTTCTTCACTTCTCCTTGGTTCCCTGAAGGCACCACGAGGGAAGAGGGCTTCATCTCTCCTCTCCACTCCTTAGTTCCCCGAAGGTTCCACGATGGAGAGTTTACCTCCTCTTGGTTCCCTAAAGACCCCACAAGGGAAGAGTTCTCTCCACCTTGGTTCCCCGAGGGCTCCAGAAGGAAAGAGGACTTCATCTCTTCTCTTCACTCCTCTGTGGTTCCCTAAAGGCTCCACAAGAGAAGAGTTCACAGAGATGGTCTCATTTCTCCTCTTCTCTCCTACGTGGTTCCCTGGAGGCCCCACATGGGAAGAGGACATCATTTCTCCTCTTCACTCCTCCTTGATTACACAGAGGCCCCGCGCTGGAGGAGTGCCCTTCCCCTTGGTTCCCCGAAGGCCCCACAAGGGAAGAGTTCATGGAGGTGGCCTCAGATCTCCTCTCCACTGCTTCTCCTACAGGCCCCAGAAAAGAAGTCCACAGAGGGGGCCTCAGCACTCCTAGGTTCCCAAATAGCCCCTAGTTTTCAAATGGTCCATTTTTTTTCCACGAGTGACCAGGGAAATAGAAGGTCCTATCCAGCAGAGCCCTGAGTGCTGGAGTGAGTTCTAAATATTCTGAGATGCAACCTTGTTTCTCGGAGACACCGTTCGTGACACTGTTCCCCAGGACATTCAGCCTGACCACGGTAGCTCACACCTTGGATTGGGATGGCTATTGCAGGTTTGTGTTTCCACTCCCTGAGCGATTCGCCACACTTCCTACGCTAAAGAAAAATAGTTAGTATTGTGTGTTAGAAATAAAGTAGTTCAAAACTGATTTTTTAAAACTAGTCAAATTTATTTATATGCACATATTTATATAAAACGCTCAAAATCTGTATGAGTTATGCTGTGTCTTTAAAACTAAGAGTTAAAAAGAGTTAATGTCATAGAATAAAGAATATCCTAAGAAGTGCCTTGTGGGCGTGTTTCATTCGTGATCCAATGTAGGCCTAATTTCGGTCTATATTTCGGTACAAAACTGTATTTCACTATGATTGCGAAATTCAAATGGGATGGCGATATACAATTTCAGGCAAGTATAAGAGAGAAAAACCACATTAAATAGTTTAGAAACAAAATTTAATTATTAAATTTAATTATTAAATTTAGAAACTAAATAGTTTAGAAACAAAATTTCTAGTGTTATACTGCGGTCAGATAATTTATACCCTAAAACAACATACTAAACTGTATTTTTTTCTTTTTCTCTCAAATATTTGTTATTATTTCTAAATTTCTTAGTATTCTTATATAATCATTTTTAATTTTTATATTTCTTATTAATTGTATGAATATTTTTTATATTTCTCAACTTTTTTCATTTTCTTTTTCTTTCATTCTATTTATCTTTCATATATAAATAAAAAAATATCTTATTCTTTTCTTACAAGATTAAGTAATAATTTGACTAAATTCCTGCCACCTCGAAACAGGCTCAGCCTAGTGAGGTGGTGTTTACCAAGAAACAACAACAAAAAATATGTATTATAAAATATTATATATATGTAAAGTATTATAAAATATGTATTATAAACAAAAAATATGTAAAAAACAAAAAAAAATGTATTTGTGCTTATCTTGGTTAATAAATAATAATAAAAAATATATATATTCTTTATTCCACGGTTTATGTATAAAAAATATATTGACCATTGTTGAATCTGATGATGGAAACTGTAACGCTGTCCGAAACATTAGGGAACGTACCCATACTACGTGACACTTTTAGGGGGGGGGGGGGTCTTCAAAAGGTCACGCTCCATACAAATGAGCGGCGGGTTCCTTAGGATTTTGGTCACCGGGGGGGGGGGGGGGGGGGTTAAAAATTGCAAAAAGTTGGTCACGTAGTTTGGGTACGTTCCCTAATAGCTAAGGAAGGAGGTAGCGCAACACGACTTTATACCCCAAAAATAAATAACGAAAACAATGTAAATTTTTTTTAAAACAAAAAGTAAATCTATTTATTAAATCAAACATCTTTTCAAGTATATACTCATCATGCCAAAACACATTCCATCGGCCTCGATCTAAAATTAAACTCAATATAAATATAGGAAAAGTATTTATAAATAATGGAAACATAAATCAAAGATTTTTTACAGATAATTTGAACAATCTAAATAAGCGCGAGATAATTTATGGGAAGTGAATAAGTATGTTGGCTTAAGAAAGAATGTTCATTTTTATTGAACCGAAGCCCACGTTTACTTGGCTTTACATTAATTAATGTCTTCGCGGCTTTATGTCGACTGTCGAGAGCTTTTAAATTAAAGAAATATAAATTTAATTTGCTTCGAGTAACAAAGACAACGGATATTTTAAGATAAATATATTCTTTAGAAAGAGCATCAATATCGATCGGAGTGCAATTAATTTAAGTAAAAGGTATAATTTTTCTGATAAAATAATATGTATGAAGCTTTTTATTGAGAGGTCGAAATGAAATAACAAATTGTAAAGGTCATTCCAAGTTTAAGTGTTATAGATATATTATCATTTGGTATATTTTTTTTCTATCGGTTTGGTGATATACAAAAATCGTCGGTGGCATTTGAGGTTAAAATTGTAATTAGTTTAGGAGCCATTTCAAAAATTCTAAATGAAGATGTGAATTCTTACCAATAAATTAATTAAAATAAACCATTGGCAACATTGGTATGGTCAGAACGAACGATATTCACTGGTTGATGACTGTCATGTCTGTCACTATGGAATGATATTCATTTTTTTGTTTGTATAGATAAATTAGCACTTCTTTAGTGATTGTAAAATATCTTCATAGAACTTTTTTTAAAATTGGATTTTAGAAATGAACAGTAAGTAAGTATAAAAAAATATTAGAAAAACTAGATCTTAGAAATTACTACAAGGATCGGTCTCAATGATAATTCCACATGAAATATCTTTAATTAAATGATAATAAGTTATTTTGTTTTAATATTAATCACCTGGAAACCCAGCTATTTTTGTTTGTTACATTTAAACGAAAGAAATACAGTATCATAGTTTGTTTTCATTTGTCTAATTACCTATTATTGTTAATTTCATGAATCTTAAGCACAATATTTTATTTTCATACCATGCTTAGATTGCTTAGTAGATTAATTGTAATTTTTTTTTAAATTTATTATTATTTTTTATTTAGGAAAATCAACAGATTGTATTCACCTTATATTACAATAAAATCATACTGCCGCCCCGGGGACCTTTATTGGATAACCAACACCTTTGCCATAGGTCACCCCAAGTGGTTCGCTACGTTTGGTGATTTAGCAGGGGTGCCCGGGTTCATAGGGTGAGGTTTGTCTAGGTCTTGGAGGTGGATGACCAGGACATACTGAACCCCAGATTCCTACCCACCCCTTAAACCCTTTTCCTTCCCAGAACTCTCCTCTCCTTCCTTTCCTTAAAAAAACCCCCCACACAGCATCCTCAAAGACGACATAGGCCCTGAGGGAAATTATTTTCCTCAGGGCCTCCTGTGTGGAGCTCACGTAAAAAAAAAATTATAATAAAAAAAACTAAGGATTCTCTAACTGTGGGCCAACATATTTTTTAAAAAATACAACACTGTAAATAAAATAATATAGATTCTCTGTAGGTATACCACACATATTTGAAAACAAAAAGATTTAATACTTAAGAGGTATTTTAAAAAATTACATTTTACACAACAAGGACTAGGGTAATTTTTTGATAAATTCTGAGGTCTATATAAATTAAATTGAAACGATTGTAACGTTTTACACAGGGGGACTTCTAGATGTGTTAATACTATAGTCAATGAGCACGTAAAAGGTATTTAAATAATAACAATTATTCTTAATTTATTTATTTTTTTAATTTTTAAAAAGAAAGACATGCATTCCCGGATTACGAATAACCTGATAATATTTTAATATCTCCTACTACCACCACAGTGTAAACCGAGGAATTGAACATGGGTCGCCTGGCTGGGACCCAAACGCTGTCATGCCGACTCAGCCACATTTTGGAAACCAATTATTCCTATGATATAACAAAAGATTTTTAAAAAATTGACACAGATAACTAAGAAATTAGAAAAAGTGTTAAAAATCAATTAAATATTATTAATAACCAACTTTTCTTAAATATCTCTTAAATTAATAATAATAGATATTAATAATAATTTATTTTCGATATTTAAAGAACTTGATTATTTTGTGTTTATTTATAAAAGCTTTTAATAAGTAAATGCAATTATTATGTACCCAAGAATAATTTATTTATTTTATAATATAATTGTTTTTTATGATACCTGTAACTAATTAATCATCACTATTTGAAATGTTTTTGTCCACGGTTACTTATTTGTCTACACATGTTTGGTAATTTTAATTTCATTCCGAAGAAGCCATTGGTTTCGAAACATGTTGATATTTTTTGATTAGGTACATAAGTGTTGTATAGAAAGTGATTAGTATTAATTTAATTTTAAAAACATATTTGGTTACCATGCTAACAGTTTTTGGTATTTTTTTTAAACGAGGAGTGCGAGTTAAGGTGTTAACAATTAAATAAAAATTCCCCATTAGTTGGATTTAATGTTTAATCTAGTTTCAGTTTTCAAAATTGTCTGAAAAAAATCCCAGATCTATAATAGTGTCGTTCAATAGTATTAAATCTCGAGATGACTTCCTACTCAAAATCAAAGAATATAAAAAATCCTCTACCTCCAGTTCAAGCAAACTCAATACAGCAGATTTAGGGCTATCGCAAGAAGCAAAACGGATTTACGTGTCGGATCATTTAACGCAAAAAGGAAAATTCCTACTCTCTCAAACTAAAAAATTTGCCAGAGATTATAACTATAAATACTCTTGGACATCCTCAGGGCGCATTCTGCTAAGACAAACGGATACATCCAAAATTATTACGATTAAAAACATCATGGATCTCGATCGAGAAAAACGTCAACAACTGTGACAGATGATAAAAAGTACCTCAACATTTACTTCACCGATAAACGAAAATAATCCGGCTAATATCATTTTCACCGCAAGTTTTCATATTATGCGTTTTTTCTTTGTCTTTAAAAATAATGTATTAATTCATAATAATTCATTCTTACTCTTTTTAGTAGTTCTTTCATGCAGCAACAAAATCAGTATGAAAATTGTTTATATCAGTATTCACTTTTTTTATTATACGTTATCTCCTTTGAATGTAACTCACATTTCTTTAACTCTCTCTAAGAAAAAATTATATATCTCCATAAATAATACTGTCATTAAAAGTTTTTATTCGAATATTACCACTATCTACAATTCACACACACTAAGTATAATACCTAAGATTTATCAAAATAATTCATTCTCTAGTAACAGAAAAAATATTACAAAAATTACAAATCTTACAATTAAAAATTCTAACCTTACTCTTCCTCTAACCAAAAAAAATCACGCTGTTTTAGTATTCTTTAAGATAATATCAGTTTACTGTGTAAATATTATTCTTCATGCATGTTCTCGTAGGAATCTGAGTATTAATACCTTATTTACTCACTGTTGGATGCTCCTATTTTCTGTAATAATCTTTTTATTTTGGTTAACTATTATTATACTCACTTGTATTTACAGAATTTACATTAACTACAAATGCTCGAGCTCTGTCAAAATAATGTTTTTGTATTTCCCAAAAACCATTACTACTGTTTTATTTACATATTTTTTAATCATACTTTTGCATTTTTCACATGTTACTGTATTTAATTATTTCTTCTTATCACACCTATCAATGCAAACCTACTTATGGTACCAAAGTATTATCGCCAAAAGCACTTACCTAGCTATTATCCACTCCATTGTTATAATATGCTTTATGATTGATAATTATGTAAACATTTCCTTCGCTTGTTTTTTATCGGAACATACCTACATTTTCGAGAAGATTTTACGAACTCAAATTATTGTACTCCCACTATTATTCTTCTTATTATTATTAATTACATCGCATGTTATTTCTTGTTGTTTTATGAATCACACCACCAAAAGCAATATGTATAAAAATGTAATTTTCTGTCTTCAATCAAGCCAATATATTTTTAACATTTATATGCTCAAAACTGTATTCTTACTTTCTTGTATCAGCATAATTATTATAATAATTGCCTATCTAACTTCTAATTATTCCTACCCTATTTCACCTTTTTTGGCCAAATCTCAAGCCTTTTTAATATTCCTTAAGAAAATGGTAGATCACTCCATACATATTTTTTCACTCGCATGTTTTTATAAATTCAACACCATTCATAATGTTTATACCGAAAACAATGTATTCATACTTTCTGTAATGGTTCACTCTGGTATTAACATACTTATTCTCACAAAATATAATGTCATATCGTATTATTCGACATTCTTACTGTATAAACCAATAATAACATTTTTATTAACACAAATATTCCTCACCAGCAATAATATCTTCAGTCGCTTCTCTACTCTAGGTTTACTGACAACATTTACAACATTTATCTCAATAATAAATAAAACTTGGAAAGAAATCTACTGCAAATGCAAAACTGAAATTTACTCAAGCTCCGTTCTAATTACATCTTTGCACATTCCAAAAATCATTACAACTTTTTATTATATTATAACGTACTTATTGCACTCATATCTTTCCCGCATAATCACTTACCATGTTCTTATCTATTTATCAAACTTACCTATACTCTATCGACCTGCTCGTTCTAAAATTATCTTTTGCTTAAATATTCATTTTTTTTGTTTTTTTTTTTGTTTTTGTTTTTTACAAATAGAAAACCATGGATTTAGAAATGAATGATATCAATGTACAAATAGAAAATCATGGTAATATAATTACCTCTGAAACTAATGTTGCATCAACTTGTATAGATACACTAAAGCCATATACACAATTAAAATTATTCTCTACAAATATTCGCAGCATAGATAAGAACTTCAACAGTCTACTAGTAACGCTTGCTGACTTGAATAATATATTTGACATAATAATTTTAACAGAATGTTGGATCAAATCAAATTATACTCACAAAAAAATTACAGGATTTACTGTTTTCAATACATTGAATAACAAGACACAGTCAGATGGAGTAATCGTCTATGTAAAATCCGATCTCTACCCGACCATCTCTGAATTATCCGTCGACAATGCCAACTGCCTTAAAATTAAAATAAACCAGACCACCATTCTTGCACTATACAGGTCACCTAAACAACAAAATGTTTCAGCCTTCCTTAAATCTTTAGACGTGGCATTATTGAACTGTAGAACAAATGAAGAACTAATGGTAATAGGCGACATTAACATAGATTTACTTAAGCCCATGTCAACACAAACACTCGACTATAAAAACCTAATGACTCAATACGGGCTTGTTTCTTATATTAATGTCCCAACTAGAGTAACCGACATGACCAAATCATGTATTGACCACATATTCCTAAGAACAAAAAAAAATTCTAAAGGAATTGTTTATCAATCAACTATAACTGATCACTTCTCAATAGTAATTGGCCTCATGAATAAAAAATCCACTCCCATTACCTCATGTGAAAATACATTAAAGACTACGATCAATTTTGAGGAACTAACCTCCAAAATTAAATTAGAAAATTGGCTCTCTGTTGTAAATTCTTCAGATGTAGATGTTGCATTTAATAAATTTTCTGAAATACTATTGAAACATATTCAGGCTGTTACCGTTGAATCCCCTTTGAACAACTCAAAAAATAAAAAACTAAAACCATGGATAACAGATGGTTTAATTTTTTGTATTAAAAAACGGGACAAACTCCACAAAAACTTAATTAACAATCCAAATACACAAGCCCAAACATTTTATAAAAAATACAGAAATATTTGTAACAATCTCATCAGAATCACTAAAGAAAACTACTATAAACATAAATTGTCCAGAGCCGGTAATAATAATAAAAAAATTTGGCAAATTATTAAAGAAATATCTGACACTGACCATTCAACACCAACAATCAATAAATTAAACATCAACGGACTAGACACTTCACTAAAAGTCGACCCTGACACTGTGACCAATCACATAAATGAATATTTTTGTAATATTGGAAAAAACTTAGCATCACAAATTTTAAATAAAACATCTACCGATGAAAATGCTCTTGCCAACAATATAAATATCTCTGCTTGTGAAACAAACAATTCATTCACACTCAACCCCACCAACTCTGCTGAAATTTCACAAACTATAAAACAACTAAAGCCCTCCCATTCATGTAATCATGATAAAATATCCTCAAATATACTCAAAATTATTGAACCTTTTATAAATCTACCACTGGAACATATCATTAACCTCAGTCTCGACAAAGGTATATTTCCGTACAAACTCAAACTTGCTTTGGTCCAACCAATTTTTAAGTCTGGAACTCCTACTGAGATATCAAACTATAGACCTATCTCCATTTTATCATCACTCTCCAAAATCATAGAAAAAATCGTTAAAAAAGACTTACTGACTATCTTACAAAATACAATATTCTCTCGCCTAACCAGCATGGGTTCAGAGAAGGGCTCAGCACAGATTCAGCTATTCTAGAATTAACATCACACATAACAGAAGCCCTAGACAAAGGTGATAAATGTCTGGCAATATTTCTAGACTTAGCTAAGGCATTTGACACAGTCTCTCGTCGAATCCTCCTAGCTAAGCTTCATAAAATTGGAATAAAGAATAAGGCATTTGATTGGTTCAAATCTTACCTAACAGACAGAAAGCAATTTGTTAAGTTACCATCATACAAATCGTCTCAACCTATCAGAATCAATTTTGGTGTACCACAGGGCAGTGTACTCGGTCCAATACTTTTTCTCATATACATTAATGATTTATGTAGATTAGAAATTGATGGCAACATAATCACCTTTGCCGATGATACTGCCCTGATACTAAAAAGTAAAACATGGGTAGAAACTTTTCATAAAGCGGAACTAATTTTGCAAAATGTTAAACAATGGCTGGATGATAATTTACTAACGCTAAACATAACCAAAACAAAATACCTAACATTCAGTACAAATAATCCAAGTCAACCCTCAAGTAATCATGTATTAAAAATACATTCTTGTAGTAATATATCCAGCTGTTTATGCAATCCATTGGAAAGAGTAGACTCCATCAGATACTTAGGCGTAATAATCGATAACAAACTGCGATGGGAAGAACATGTAATTAACGTCACAAGCCGTATAAGGAAACTGGCTTATATCTTTAGATCATTGCGCAATATACTACAAAAAAATACAATGAGAACAGTATATTTTTCCCTGTGTCAGTCAATCTTATCGTACGGTATAATTATCTGGGGAGGATGCTCCAAAACTGTATTAGATCCATTAATAAAAGCCCAAAAATTAATAATACGGACTATTTACAGAGTTCATTATATACACCCCACGAAAGACCTATTTAAAGACTTCAAAGTTCTTAATGTAAAATCCATATATGTAAAAAATATTACCTCTTATTTTAAATTCAAATTTACAAAAAAAAAAAATATAAATTCAAAATACAACACAAGATATTCAAACCTATCGAATTATATTATTCCAACAACAAAAACTTCAATGGCCCAGTCCCAGTTCAACTTTCTTGCACCTAAAATTTTTAATAATTTATCATTTGAAATAAAGTCCAAAGACAAATATCTCACTTTCAAAAAGGCGCTTACTGACCTTCTGATGAGTGACAATGACAATGTTTATAACCTGTTTCACATACTAAAATAGTTATTAATTATTAATAGTTAAAAGAAAACAAAACGTAAGATATAATAATGTTTTATTACTAATGTTTTTGGGTTATTTGTCATTCAATTTATTCAAAATTAAAAACGGTTTTTGCAAATGCAAAATGATTTTAATGCAAAACGGAAATTTTCTAACCTTCGGAACATCCCCGATATGAGAGGTTAAACTTCCATATTCATCGGTTAATTATCATATTTAATGTCATATTTTATGTTTTTACCCCGCTTATAGCTCAATTTGACATAATTTTTCTTATAAAAGTAATGCTTTATAATATTATGATGTTTTAATTTAAAATCACTTCATTAATATGTTAAAAAATAGAATTATACCAACGCATATTGTCGAACAGGCTATGCCTTTTGTAATCTTTTTTGTTTCCATTTTTTGTATTATCTTGTATTTGTATGTTTTTTTTTAATAACTGTTACAATGAATCAAAACTTTTCAATAATAGAAAGAGTATATGCCTGAATTATTTATTGTACATATTTACATTGTATTCATTTATCTATTTATAAAATAAGAAATATATCTAGCAATAAGCTGCACATCTCACTAGGGCATTCCTGTATCGAGATGTGCAGTTTTACAACAAAGTTTTACAACAATGTAGTTTTACAATAATGTAATTTAAAAAAAAAAGATAAGAAAGAAACATACACATAAACTTAATAAAAATATTATAATAAACCTACAAAAGCAGCATGAGTACAGTTATTCAAACATTAATTAATAATTATATTCTGTCACCATGTTAGAAAATAACACCTCTTTTATTAACATATATCTCAATACTATTTGGAAAGATACTTACTGCAAATACTCAAGCTCCATTCTAATTACACCTTCATACTTCAAAAAAAAAAAAAAAAAATTACAACTGTGTGTAAATGTGTTGGTACTGTGTCCATGGCCGTATATATACATATTAATGTATTCATGTACCTAGACGCATATATATGTGTAAGTGTGTGTGTGTGTATATGCCTATGTGTGTATGGATGTGTGCACCTGTATATACGTATGCGTATGCACTCACACATATAAATTTTAAAATAAGGATATGTATCTTCTCACAAACTTATCCTTACCCAATTATTTTTCTCTTTACTAGTTTTTTATTATAACTTTACCAATTTTCAACATCATTACATTACTAATAGTTCCATATGTTAACAATAGACTTCACTTAAAGTAAATATCCTCCATTGTCACCATGAAACAGGCAGCCGCCTAGTATGGTGATTCAATGTATCCAATTCTATGTAAATGTCTAATTATGTAACATGTATTTAAATAAAAAAATAAATAAAAAAAAAAAAAAAAAAAGGTACAACCTTTTGCTCCATCACACTTCAGTGCAAATACATTAGGAATCTACTGTTAAATATCATTTTTAAAGAGTTTCAAAAGCAACAATCGTTTAGCTCTCGGATGTTTAGTCTCGTTAAATGCTCAAAATATTGAAGAATAAGCCTAAGTTGTGAGCGAATTTCTCACGAATATAATACGTTCCGAATGAGCGGCTCGTCCATTCCCACCGAGTTGTTTACGAAATATTTTGTATATCTGAAAATAGTTCGCAGAGATGATTCTCTCATATGAATTTAATTAATTTAATGTCTTGTATACTCTTCAGAATTACCGTTTCAACTTTCAACATTCTGCAAGACGCAGTATTATTTCTGACCCGTCTAAATCTCTGAGATTATGTGCTTATTCATTGGTTCTGCACGCAGATTTTGTCTTTTGAATTCCACTGAACTGTGAAGACTGTTACAAAATCAAAAGAGTGAGTAATATGTAGAAGGTACACATATTCTCCTAGAATGTGCTAGAATGGTTGAAACAACTGTAACTCTGACGGAAACATTCCTCTTGCAAACTTAAGTTAGAACATAAAAGCAAGGTAGAAATTCTGTGTTTGTTCCACTGGTCTTTCAATTAAATGTGCTCTAAAGAACTAAAGTTACTGATCCCTAAGCACCGGTGCACAGGTGTACCTAGGTAAGGAGCAGGAGTACAGGAGTAGTGCAGGAGTGCTTAGGAGTACTCAGGTAGGAGTACCCTAAGAATGTACAAAGGAGAAATGACGATAGATTCGCGCACAGACCGCGTTGTCAATGCAGAAGCAATTCCTTGTTAGCAAATAACTTAATAATTAGTTGAACGTTATTATCGTCAAATACCCTTTACCTTTCCCTTTGACTGAAAAACTTTTTATTTACTTATTCACTACCTGCGGTGTGTAGATGAAGCTAATCACGCGCTTAACATTAATTTGTCGTAGTAGATATTTTCAATGTTTTTGTGGATTTGCCAGTTTTTACATTTCCCTCCTTTAAAATGGGTCTCTTCAAGATTGAGGCAGACTCGTTCCTTTCCTTAAGAGAATAGTCATCAAGACATCCCCAATCATTACAGCCTCCTGTGTATTTTTACTGCTAGATACATAATATGTATTATTAAACTTCCCCACTACCGTTCATATCTGAAACAGGCTGACTTAGCCTCACTTCTATTATATATTGGTGCTCTAATGTGATATTCACAAGAAAACTAACAAGTATTTTGACCCCAGGCCCCAAATCCATTATCATATCTCGTTTCCACTAATATAAATCAGAAATATAACATTTGAAAGGCCCTTCACCAGAAGTCATATGAAAAGTAAATCACAGTTTTATTTTAACTGGAATCAAAAATTGTTCAATCCGCTTGCAATAATTTTAAAATCAATTAAATAGGACACGTCTTTTATAATGTACAAGGGAGATTAATTCATGTGATCTAGGTACCAAATATTAATTATAATATCATCAAATTTCGACCGAAACATAACAGACTCTCCTTGAACACTTTCCAGTTTTAAAAAATATAGGTTTGTTATATAGATAAGATCAAAAGTTCACGCATTCGTGGTAGCCTGGGTGTCACAGACATAAATAGTAAGCTGGAGGAACGACAGTTGAGATGGTATGGGCACGTAAGACGGAGACCATCAGACCACACAGTGAGGCAGACAATGTCTATGGAGCTTCATCGACAGTCATTCAGAGGAAGACCAAAGAACTCCTGGATGACTCAATGCTTCAAAATTCTTTAGAGAAACAGCCTGGATGAAGGCGATACTCAGAACAGAAGAAATTACAACCTGAGAACGAGAAGAGTCGACCCCAACAGCCTACCTCGTATTTACATTTCTCCCTTTTAATTTATCTTCTTATTTTTGAATGCTTTTAACTTTTAACTAAGCCGCTTTTAGCTTTTAACAGAACCTTTTAACTTTTACGAAAAGCAATGCTTTAATTGTTTGTTCCAACTTAGTTGACCTGTTTATACTCTTCTGTCGAATTGCTTTGCGGTGCCTAAATTGTTGAAATATTCTCAAGCAAAAAAATACGATGTGCGTGCAATGTAATCAGTGTTGGCAATTTTAATATAAATATTGTCATAAAAACTTATCATAATACTGGTGTATCCCAACCTTAAATATCCACAGATGCTGTGGCACACAGTCATCCCACACATTGCATTAATTTTAACCCATAATATCCCATTTGATAACTAAATAATGATATTAAAAAACAATGAAAATCTATTGTGATTTAATTTTATTTAATTAAATGAAGACTATATTAAAGAAACTCTATCGAAAATCTGGAAGGAGAAAAATCAGAAAAAGATATTGGCAACTCTGAGACTCGAACAAGAGGTTATTTAGGTTATTTTTCTGTTTCCAGATTTTTTATTGAGTTTCGCTAATATATTATTGTCTTCATTTAATTAAAAATTAAAATTTGAGGTTTTACTTAAGTTAAAAAATAAAGATTCAATTTTAATTTTTCACAGGAAAATTGATAATAACCGTTCTACGAGTAGTAGAAATGAAGATTACTTTTTAAACTTATTCTCAATAATAAAAACAAATATTAAAAAAATATTTTCACGATACGTAATATTAATAGTTGATAAGAGCCACTACATCCAATTTGGAAACAATAGTACTTTGAATTTAAAAGTCATTTTCAATATTGGAACTGTTTGTTCTTACCTATAAATTCAGAAAAGCGATCAAGTAGGTTTTTTATTGTCTTTTTTAATCTTGTGAAAACTGAAATATCAGAATATTTCCCTAAAAGATTTTGGCTTGAATTAATCGAATGTGTGTTCCTTCCGTTCCTTTCCTTCATTTCTTTTAACTTAAACATATAAATTTCTCAGCTAAAAATAGTACCAAGAGAATGATCTCCATCGGGTATGATGAGTAAGTCTCGGGAATGTTCGGAAACGATTCGAAAGACATTTGAGTCGTTTTCTAAATGAGTGTTTGGACTTACATCTTACACCGATTTTAATGATATGTTGACTGATAAGCAACACGTTTACTTCTGATCTTACTGTGTGGTTGGTCGATTCTCAACATGTTTTATGGATGTAGAGACAACAGACGCGAAGAAATTTTTTACAACAGATGTCAATCAATTTATGTGACATACGAGTGGCGCAAGATTTTCAATTGCAAGGAAAAATATTTTTTTTTTTTTTTTTTTTTTTAATTTATTTATTGCAACATTTATTATAATTACAATTTTACAACAAATATATAATTTTTTTTACAGGTATTTTTTTTTTACTACCCTTCCATTTAAAGCATTTGCTTGTGTATGGAAGGGGAGTGTACATAAATGCTATTAGTTATTAGTTATAAGTTAGTACTTAAATAATTAATTGTACATAAATATATGTGAGCTGCAGTATTTGTTTGATAATGGTGTGAATTTTTTTAAAAAAAGAAAGAATGTAATGGAAAACTAAGGATATTTGTAAGATTAATTGACAGTAATTTTTTTCTTAAGAATATTTTTAAAATGTCTCTTGACAGAGAGCAGTATTCGGGTTTTATCATTAATGCTTCTGATTTCTTCTGGTAGACGATTGAAAAAAGTTCTTCCCTGGTAAGTATAATGATGCTGTGCAAAAGACGTATTTAGTTTTGGGCATAGAAAAACATGTTTAAGTCGAGTTCTGTTTTCATTTAAAAATGGATATTTATCTTTTTCCTTTATAATTTGAATCAATGAATTTTTAATATATAAATCTTTAAATGTGGGTACTTGAAATTCTTCAAACAGGCGTTCTGTTGGGTAGTCTAAGGATTTTTTTAATATAATTTTAATAATTGTCCTTTGTACAATTTCTATTGGAAGAAGGTTACATTTATACGCGGATCCCCAACTAATAATAGCGTATTGTAGAGTGGATTGAACTAAGGCATAGTAGATTAAATATAGATTTTTTATCGACAGAAAATTTCTAATTCTTAAAAATATATATATTAATTTTCTGATTTTGTTTACTACCTGACATATTTGTTCCTTCCATTTCAGATTTTTGTCGATAATTACTCCGAGATATTTAATTTTATTTGTTGTTTTTAATATTGTACAGTTTGATTTGCAATAATTTTGGCTATGAATTTTAGTATTATCGTGTATGACAATGTTAAAATTTTTGGGAGCATCGTTTGGATGGATTGCAAATGGAATTACAAATGTCTTTTCACTATTTAGTGATAGTAAATTAGTGTCGAAAAAATTCTTAAGCGTGTTGATGTCTTCTGTGGCCTTTAATTCTACATTTTCCCAAGTCTTTTCACTTATTATTAATACTGTATCGTCGGCGTATGATGTAATTTGACCATTTAAATGTTGAAAAAAATATCATTTACATATATGGTAAAAAAAATTGGTCCAAGCACTGTACCTTGCGGGATTCCAAAGCTTGAAATCTCTTGATCACTATTAACATGATTGATTTTTACCACTTGAGGGCGGTTTTTTAAGTAGTTTGTGATCCATTTAATCGCGTTGCCTTTAATGCCAATATCATTTAATTTTTTTAATAGCATCTCATGGGATATGCTATCGAATGCCTTTCTGAGGTCAATAAATATACCCGCACATTTTTTACCTTTATCTAATGATTCGTAAATGTATGAAGTTACGTTAGCAATGGCATCTTGTGTGCTGAGCGATTTAATAAAACCAAACTGGTTTTTGTGTAGTATTTTATTACTATCTAGGAAATTTACCAATTGTTTTTTTACTATTTTTTCAAATATCTTTCCTATGTTAGAAATTAGACAAATTGGGCGATAATTCGTTACTTGTTGCGGATCACCAGATTTGTAAATAGGTGAGATTATTGTGTTTTTGTAATTCATTGGAAATATTCCTTTCGTTAAACTCAAGTTTATTAAATGAGTGATGGGTTTTATTAAGTAAGATTTCATAGATTTTAACATTTGTGCCGTAATAGAATCAAAACCGGGAGACGAACCTCCTTTCATATTTTCTATTATTTTTAAGATTTCACATTCTGTTGTTATTTCAAATGTTGAAAGTATATTACGTTTCTGTAATTTTTTATTTTTTTGTTTTTCTGGGTTAGAAGGCTTTTGAATATTTTTCGCAAGATTTTTTCCAACATTTGCAAAGAAGGAATTAAATATGTTTGCACATTGTTTAGGCTGTAAATTGGCATCTATAATTTTTTTATCATGTTCGATGTACTTAATATTTTGTATTTTTTTTGTATTGTCTATGGCCAAATTCACAGTTTTCCACATTTGTTTATGGTTATTTTCTGAAGATAATATTTTATTTTTAAAGAACTCTTCCTTACTTTTTTTAATATAAGATGTTAATTTATTTTTATATTTTTTATAAAAAATATATGCTTTTTCATCATGGGGATTTTTTAAAGTTGTTTTATAAAGTTTTTCTTTGTTTCTGATAGATATTATAAGTCCTTTGGTAATCCAAGGTTTTAAACATCTTAATTTTGATTTTATGTGTATTATTATTTCACTTGTCGAATTTTTAATGTGTTGTGACAGGATTTTTTCAAAGTTTTTCGAACATATTTCGGTATCATCACTCTTTAAAACATTGTTCCAATTTTCCATTTTTAGTTTTTCAGAGAGAATAGTCATGTCTATTGTTGATTTTTTGGGTACTAAATTATGTTTTTTATGTTTAATATTATTATTATACAGAAGTAAGCATGAATGATGATCAGTTATGTTAGTTTTCCAAACAATTGATTTTAGTTTGTGAAGATCTTTAATGTTTACGTTTGCCCAAATGTGATCTAAACAAGATGGAGTATGTTCTTTTATTTCTCTAGTATTTTTATTTATGCAAGATATGAAATTTTGTTCAGTCATACAATTGATGTATTCAGTTTTGTTACTATTTTCAATTTTTTCATTAATGTTCACATTAAAATCACTCACCACGAAGCAGAGTTTATTTTTTAATTTTAATAATATGTATTTGAGGTCATTAATAAACGTAATAATACTTGAGCCATGCGTTCTATAGATAGCTATCAAATGATATATTGATTTGCCGAGTTTGAAATGTACTTCGATGCAGTTTACCAAATGTATTGGGTGTTCTATAATGTTAACAATACTAAATTTATTATTTGCAAATATTATTATTCCCGAATTTTTGTTGATATCTACTTTGGTAGAAATATAATTGTACTCCGGTAAGTGATAAGACGGTGACTCAGCGTTTGTAAATGTTTCAGTTAACACTATGAAGTCCGGCTTTTTAATTAAATTATTTATTTTTAGAATTAGTTCATCTAAATTTTTCTGAATGCTACGGATGTTTATGTGCATAATAATTATATCATTGATGTTTTTAGAAATAATTTTGTTACATGAATCAGTACAAATACATTCATATTCTTGAATTTTAATATTTAATTCTAATTCGCTATTTAAGAAATCATCCATTTAATTAATGTATTTTGCAAAATTATATATAATTTTTTATTTTTTTTATTCAATGTCGTAGTTTATTCTTTCTTTGGCTAATTTAAGCATGTAAGAACGGAACTTACATGTTTCGCTGTTTGTTCGGTGGTCTATTTCATTCATTTTACTGTTGAAGGAGTTTATTTCTTTCTTCTTGTTAGCTGAGTGACAGTTAGCGCATTTGGGCGGCAGTTCCAGGGATTTACACTCGGAGATGGGATGATCTTCTGAACAGTGTTTGCATGTTGGTTTATTCATTTTATTGTAGCATTTTTGTGCTGTGTGTCCGAATCTTTGACAATGGAAACATTGGGTAAGAACGTTACAATCGGTTACATAGATTCTCATGAATCCTAGATGAATTTTTTTTCTATTTATAAGATGTAGTCTCAATTCTGGATTTGTTTGGAGAATTAAGTTTTTGCTGTTAGTTTTTTTGTTCGTAATGATGGCTTTAACTTGTAATATATTTTTATCTTGGTATTTTTCACATATCATTTTGATGTCGTTGTTTTTTTCAATTATGTCTTCTAAGAATTCTTTTTCGGTATAGTCTTTGTCAAGTCCTTTGAATATTACGCATGGATCCGTTTTCACAAGTACCTCCGCTATTATGGTTTTGTCGACTTCATTTATCTTTTCTTTTAATTTTTTTGCGTCTTCTTTTTCTGGGCATGTTATTATAATGTTTTTTTTTGTTTTTTTAAATTCACTTACTCGAATTCCCAACTGCGATATTTTGATTTTTTGTATTTTCTCTTTTATTTTTTCAGTGTCTTCTTCTTTTAAGCTTTTTATAATTATAGGAAATCGTTTTTCTTGTGTTTGTGGTATTAAGTTTTTTACTGCCGAAGAGTAAGAAAATAAGTTTTTTTGTGTTTGGTTTTTTTCTTGAATTTCACATTTTTCTTGTAATTTAGCTAATTCTATTGCCATGTGGGATATCATTTCCATATATGAAACCATGTTTTTCCCTTCGGGAATGATGTAAGTCTAAAGAAAGTGGGGGAAGGGAATGAGACGGAGGAAGCCGAGAGCACTTTATGCAGGTGAGAATGAATGTCTACCAGTGTATTGTTCTTTGCGCACAAAAAAATAATTACGGAGCGTTTTTCACACCTGGCGGGTGCGGTGAGCGGAAGCTCCATCGCGAACGGCTGCCACTCCGAGACTAAGCATCACAGAGAGTGTGACGTGGTGGGCATTTGACGTGGGCATTTGAATCAGGTTACACGTTAGTTTTGCGGGATCGCCCGTAAAATCGTTCCTCGCGATCGCAGCACCTTTGGTAACTTTATTTTACGGACAGCCCTCGTATTTTATGTGATATTGGTATTGTGAATATAGAGTCCCAACTGCTCCCAACCGCCTGGTGCTAGTGAGACTATGGCATTCGCTATTGGGTTATATTGTGAGGCTAAAGTTAATATGGAGGGGAAGGAGATGGGGAAGAGTTTTATTTCAGTGTGTGGGTTTTATACCAGGGTGATACTGACAGTATCTTCCACAGAGGAAATATATTATATGTACTTCCCCTCCTCAAAATTTTTTGGACTCTATTATAATAGATATGATTTTAGATTTTCATGGCCAAAAGTATTTTTTAAATTTATTTTTAGGGTGTTATGCCGTGTTACGCTACCTCCTTCTTTAGCCAACGTTTCGAACAGCATTACACTTACCTTCATCCATCGTCCATACACATCTGACCTGATGATAGACACTGTAATGCTGTCCGAAATATTGGCTAAAGGAGGAAGTAGCGCAACACGGCATAACAACGCAAAAATAAATAACAAAAATATATTATAATACGTCGTCCAAAAAGTAAAAGATTTCAAAAGATAATTAAAAAAAACTGTTAATTGCCATTTTGCAGTAGGATTGTTACGATTTAGTTGTACAAAACAGAATTTTTTGTTGCATTGGTAGAAAATAGAAATCGGCATTTCTTTTATGCTTTAATTTATATTTTGTTATTGTGACACTGATTATACGATACACAAGTTTGTGTCGAGTTGGAATTCTAAACAAAGTAACACAAATAACAGTGTATAAATACCAAAGTTATTTGAGGGTTGAACAGATTTGATAAATGCCCTGCCCACGCCTCGATAGGACTGCGAGATGGAAAGTGATGAGCGACAACACTAGCTATTGAACCAACGTGCTTTGCCACGAGCCACCACTGCCCTCGGGAATTCTACAAGTTGGACTCAGTGGCTGCTTTCGCTCAGCAAATGTGCAAAATCATCGCGAAGAATGCAAAAATTAAATGTGAGACATTATGTCATCAGATAATTTTATCGTGAATTACACGAGTTAAAGGGAGGATTTCCTCTCGAAATTTTCTGTTACGGCATCTCGTCAAAGCACTGCGATATCATTTAAATCTTTAAATTTACCATAATTTCAAATATGCACGGTGTCCGGAAACTTGCGTTGTACAAGCGAAAAACTGGTGAATCTACACTTCGATCTGAGCAGTTCGAATGTACGAGTATATACAAATGCCTACATTTTTTTCGACAACTAAAGGGTTCACTTTTGGAACCGGGCCGGGACGCATTTTAACCCCCTAACAATGTATATTTTTTAATTCGACTTAAATTAGAATTCGGGAGGCGGGTACCGATGACCCGGGAACCATTTATTCGATAACTAACACCTCTGCCATAGGCCACCCCAAGTGGTTCGCTACGTTTGGTGACGTAGCAAGGGTTTGACGTAGCGACGTTTGTCCGGGTCTTGGCGGCGGATGCATCTGCCCATCAGCTGCATGGCAGGCCAGATCGGGAGAGAATGGTTGAGGGAGTCCCTTTGACTTCTCCAACGGTACTCTCAGTGGGAGGGATGGATTCATACGTCCGTCATTCCTGGACACACTGACCCTCAAATTCCACCTACCTACCCTTAATACCCTTTTCCTTCCCAGAACTTCCTTTTCTTCCTTTTCTAAAAATATCCTCCACACAGCATTCCTAAATATGACATAGGCCCTGAGGGGAATTATTTTCCTCCGGGCCTCCTGTGTGGAGTTAATATAAAAAAAGAAGAAAAAAATTAGACTAGATTTATTACAAAAGTAACATGGAAAATCGATTGAAAATGCGATATCGATTCACCAGCTTCCCGCTTCTACTACTACGGGCTTCTGGACACCGTGTATATTGGGATTATACAACGTGTATTTTTATGTACAGTTGGGAGGCGGGTATGGGTACCGCCGCTCCTGGAACCATTTATTGGATAACCAACACCTCTGCCTTGGGTCACCCCATGTTCGCTATGTTTGGTGACTTAGCAGATCATGTTACCAAAAGCTGATTGATACGAAAGATCTTCTTAAATGACTTAATATGTTCTTTTTCCACTTTCTTTTAAAAAAAAAAACTTCTTTCATAGGTAATTGATACCAAGTAATTAAAAATGTGCTTGAAATGTTGGCATTATTTCAATTTATAACCATTTAAAAATACCACTAATCCAAAAGACCTAAAACCTCCCCCGCAATCCAGCGGGATTAGAAAAAGGTGCGGGATTTACAAACCTTAAACACAGAGGATGGAAGGCATTAATATTAATAAATGGATGAAAAAAATTGGAATAAGATTATTTTTTTTCTAACTTTGGTACATACCTAAAAATATTAATAGATATTAAATAAATTAATACGTATTAATAGAAATTGACAATATGCAAATATTGAATCCAGCATCGCCTTTTTTTGTCGTTTGATTTTGACGTTATCTGTGCAAAAGAACCATCACTGAAAATAAAAACATTTAACGCCTTTTGTCGATTGATTTTGACAATATCTGTGCAAACGAACACTCACTGAAAATAAAAACATTTAACTTCATCACCTTTTGTCGATTGATTTTGACAATATCTGTGCAAACGAACACTCACTGAAAATAAAAACATTTAACTTCATCGCCTTTTGTCGATTGATTTTGACAATATCTGTGCAAACGAACACTCACTGAAAATAAAAACATTTAACACATTTAAAAACAAAATTATTAGTCCGCCATTTTGAAATAATAATTGGAAAGCGTGCGCAATTCTAAATTCGTAAATGATTCAGTAAATAATAAAATAATAAACATAATGAGAGGAGAGCGCGGCAAAGTGGATTCCGAAGTGTTTATTTGTGTATGTAGATACTTACTCCGAAATAGATTCCAATTAGAACCTTGTTTAATTTTAAAATTGGAACAAGAAATCTCTGACAGATGGTGTCGTGTAAATAAGTTCGGATTTTACTGAAATATATTTCGGTGTAAATTCTTTTTGGCAACGGAAATAATTATTTCCATAAAGTAGTTAAAAGCTAAAGAACGCAATATTTTAGTGTACGTTTTTTAATATTAAAATTTTATGACAATTCTAGCACTAAAATTTGTTATGGTTTTTTCTGGGTTTTTGCAATTAATTAATAAATAATCTAGACTAATCCTGAGCATAGGTTTTCAACATGGGCGATAACGCCCCCTTGTGCGCGTTTCAGACGGGGGGGCGGTAGAAGACAAAGAGAAAATTAGGGGGCGTTGAGGTGGCACTGTGAGGGCGTGGGCAAGTAAAAAAATATGGTCTAAAAAAAAACAGACTTATTACGCACTTATAAAGCAAAGTAAACTTTAATATTGGTTAATTTTGGTTATTATACTCGTACGTTTTATTGTCTTTTTATCACGTGTGCTAAAATTCACGTAGTTCTGGAAGTGGATGAAAATTGATCTGAAAGATTTCATGACATTCAGATCTATACTCTACACCCAATAAGTAAAAAAAAAAATAGTGTCAAAGTGGGCGGTGGGCAAAATGGGCGGATCTAGAGCGTTATATATTTTATTTCTGTTATGTCACACAAAAATATAAAATTTATATATTTCCAATGCATTTCAAAAGGGGTGTACATGTCTGTAAAAATTGCTACGCTAAAATCATATAAAAAGGTTTAAACCGTGGCATGACAAATTTTTGGTTGTGGGTGTTTTTTGAAGTAAAAGTCGGGTGTAGAAGTTTGGTTGGATATTTTTTAAACAATTTTAAAATCGTTGAAGAAGAAGATATTACTACTCTAAACGAAATATGAAAAAGAACAAAAAACAAATAATAAATCTGTAACGGTCGCAACTGGGTATAAAACCAGGGACTCTAGCACAGTAATCAGATCGATAGACGTAACACCGTTGACAGCCGTACCGTTATTGACAGAGAATAAATAAGAAATCGATATAAGCTGGCAACACATTTTCTATGGAATCATATTCCGAAACGTCAAACGCCAAACAATAACATAAAAATATTAATAATTTATGTTATTATTTGGCAATGTTGAATTGAATACTAAACTTAATATGCACTGGCAGTCCGCATTTACTCTTTGACATTAAAAAGGGAGTTGATTAGTAAATGAGGTCTTTAGTCATATTTAAACCACTTTCATTTTTGAAAGATCGAACGAAATAAATTATTCGCCTCTTACATAAATTATTTAAGTCTATGCGGATTGCATACACGACTTCTTTCAATTCTAAGAGATTCTTATTCGTTAGTTGAACTTTGATCGTTAAGCCAGTAATTTTGCATAATCCAAATATATGCGTTTAATGACAGTTTACCGAAACCTACCTGATACTCTTACCAATTGTTGACCGTGCTCGCAAATATTGATAAAAGAACGTAGGAGTAGTTATGTTATTATTAAAGTATACAACAACCTTCCACATGATATTAAACAAATACAAGATACACTCAGATTTAAGTCATCACTAAAAACATTCCTTCTGAACAGGTCTCATTACACATTAAGTGAATACTTCACATAGGTACAACTGTTTTTATATTTATGTTTATATAATAAATTAAAACAAATTCACTTTGTATTACACCACTTTCTTATTTATATTTCATTTGTGTTCAAATCTGTACAACATGTTGGAAGGAAAAAGATATGAGTGTGGGTATAAATCTGGGGGTCATTGGTAGGAATCTAGGATCAGTGAAGCTTGGTCAGTCCGGGAGTAACGGACATATAAATCTATCCCTCCCACTGCGGTAAGGCGATGTTCCGAGAGAGCCCTATCTGTTGGAGAAGTCAAAAAGTCTTCATTAACCAGTCTCCCCCTATCTGTCCTGCCACGCAGTTGGTGCTTGCCACGCAACCGCCGCCAAGATCCGGACAAACCACATCCCATGAACTCGGGCACCCCTGCTAAGTCACCAACGTAGCAAACCACTTCGGGTAACCATACCCTCCTTCCAAACTGTGCCAGATTAAAAAAAATAATTTGCGTTTTGTAACACCTGAATGATCGGAGTTATATTTCTTAAACAAACCTCTTCTCATTTTTAATCCCCTTAAACCATTCATATTTAATCAAATGTTTAAAATATTTAATTTCAGGTTAACTTGAACAAGTTTACGGGCTGCCACTGGTGAATTTAACGATGCCATTTCACAATTTCAGAACAACTTTGAACGCGATAATATGCATGAAAAATAGCAGAAGTTGTATTGGCCGTGCCGTGGATACTATTTACAATTCACAGAGAGCATACTTTTTACGATCCGATACGTTTATTTTTGTTTTTAATTACTGGGGGCCATAAAAAAATCGACGCTTACAAATATTTCGAGCAGACGTCGCTTCGAACGACGTCGGTTTAAAAATACTCTGGCTCGCCCAAACATCATTATAACTTAACATTAATTTCTTGGTTTAATGGTTATGCATGATCGCGATTCGTTTATTTCTCAGTCAAATATATTTTTAAGTACTAAACATGATGTCTTTTTTGTCGGGATCACTCATTCTGGTTTCTGAACTCATAATACCGTTTCTTTGGTATTTAAAAACTTTTAATTAATTTGATGCACACGCGAAATAAAGCTTAGTTTTTTTAAGGAAAAATAATATTATGGAGTTAGACTAGTATTGGACGGTCTCCGTGGTCGAGGGGTAAGGCCAAGTCTCGGCGTGCGTAGACAATTTTTTTGTTTGTTTAAGTTGTGTTATTCACAATGTATTCATTTAAAATATTATGTAGTATTTTTGCGCGTTCCAAGACCACCATCCAGAATTGAAACGTTGCTTGAAATGACTTTAGCCATCTTTGGTGACTTTGTCTTCCCTATCCGCTCCCACTCCCACTATCTTCAACCTCAGAATATACCTTATTTAAGGATGCGATAGTCTCACTGACTCCAGAGAGTTGGAGTTATTGTGCGGTGTTCACATAAAAGAAATGTGTTTAAAAAACACCATATAGCCCTTAAAATCGAAGCTGATTATCTATGAAAAATGAGCAAGTGTGTGCGATAAAAATATGTGTAGCTCATTGAGAAGGATTACAGAAACTAGATTTTGTTGCATGTTTTATGGATGCAATTTTTTTGAAGTAAAACTTCTTTAGCCCCGGTAGTGATTTGTTCGGATAAAACGGAAATGCGTCACGAAAACTTATTATTTGACAGGTCGTCGGTTCTAATATAAAGCGGTAAATTCGCACCTCGGCGCGAGCCTTTCATAGCGCAGCGGCAAGGCGCTTTACAAGTCTCAGCGGCCAGAGAGACAGACATCCAGCGAACGGAGGTTCAAATCCTACGAAATCCAAAAAAAAATAAAGATTTTTATTTTTATGAAATCAATATCTAATCTTAAAGTCACTTTAAAATAAACAGGCAAACGAAAAGAAAGCGACATCTAGCGACTTTCTAGTTTCACTTCTACCGCGTGTTTACTCACACTGTTTTTTCATTAAAAAATAAATTAAGTACCTGCATTGCATTTTAACTTATTTATGTAGAAATTTGTTGTGTCTCAATTAATTTTTGTACTTAAGAATGAGTTTAGACTACCTTCAGGAATGTAAAATATTAAATTGACATTTAGCAATGAATAATTACACTTTAATTTTTTTTTCTTTAACTCCACACAGGAGGCCTATGACATCTTTGGATATGCTGTACGGAGCTTCTTTTTGTGGAAAGAAGTGAATCTTTTAGTATAAATAACAAAAAATCTCCTCCTTTTGCCTTAAATATTAAAATTCATTAAAAAAAATGCACCACTAAAATATTAACATGCCAAAATAATGACTGTCTATTCATAGCAAATTAAAAAGAAATAAAATATTTGGGTGAAATAATAGATTTTTTTTTTTTTTTTTTTTTTCATAAGAAGCAATTACTTTGTGGTTAGACATTATATTATAAAAATAAATAAAACACTTTGTATTTTAACCACGAATTTATTATATTACATATCGACCGGTTTCGCTTACATCAAGCTTCTTCAGGATATAAGTAATAATAACTAAATGTTAAGTGAGAGCTATGGCTTATATATAAGTTGAGGGACAGAGGGAGAAAGAAAATGACCAAGAACATAATTAGAAAGAGACAAAGTATTTGACAGAGGTAAAGTGGATAATCAATTAGTGGGAGGGAGACAACAATACAAATAACAATACACTAATTGATTATCCACTTTACCTCTGTCAAATACTTTGTCTCTTTCTAATTATGTTCTTGGTCATTTTCTTTCTCCCTCTGTCACTCAACTTATATATAAGCCATAGCTCTCACTTAACATTTAATTATTATTACTTATATCCTGAAGAAGCTTGATGTAAGCGAAACCGGTCGATATGTAATATAATAAATTCGTGGTTAAAATACAAAGTGCTTTATTTATTTTTATAATGAAATAATAGATAGTAACCTTAAGTGGAAGACTCAATTTACCAATACTATAAATAGATTAAGAAAACTTATATACATATTTATTAATTTAAGAAATATACTTGACTTAAAAATTCTTAAAAACATATACTATGCTCTAGCCCATTCGATAATACAATACGGTATCGTTGCATGGGAAGGAGCTTACAAAACCTCAATTTTACCGTTGGAAATTACTCAAAGATTAATAATCAAAATTATTACTAAGAAACCAATAGATTTTTCAACCTCTCAACTTTTTCAAGACTTTCAAGTCCCACCTCTATAAATAAGTTAGTTAGTTAGTTACACTGCTTCAAATACACAAAGACTATTCTAAGAAGTCGCACCGCGCCATGGTCCGCGTTGAGAGCAATAGGCAAAACACAGTGGGTCGCTTGTGTACGCCATTAATGCATACCAGTTTTGCACAACACTACTACACGTACAATGGAGTGGTGTGGTTTAATCAACTAGCAATAGAGCTGAGATTAGAACCTGACTACAATAAATTCAAAAATAAATTAAACAATAATATCTTAAATAATTTAGCCACTTTAACCGCATTAACCTTTAATTAACAATACTTATTCAAAAATTTATTTTATATTATTTTATTTTTTAATATTTTATATTTTTTACACATTTGATTTATGTAAGTACGTAAATATAATGAATGTGCTATAATTTTTAATTTTAATTTTAATTTAAAAAAATATATATATATTTTCTCTTCCCTTTACTCTCGTAAAGGTTATATATTATATACATATATATGTTTATACTGTTTCTAATCAATGTTGCATGTTAGTATTTAATGATTTGAGTTTAATCCGATTGTAACCTGAAAATGCAATTACTCATGATTATATTACATGTATATGTATATAAAAACTAATTAAAAAAAAAATTAAAAAACTAATCTTGGTCTTGAAAAGACCCAAGTTGTATAAGTGAGAAAACATAGAGGCCGGCCAATCGTTCCACAGTCGAGCTGTTGATCTCAAGAACGATTGTAGAAGCGTCCCGTTCTCATGTGCGAAATGTCAACCCTTGGAAAGTGTTGGGCGCGCTTTTTGCATTCATGTTGCATTGAATTAAAAACTAATTACTTTTGTAGTGAATCAAATATAATTAATAGCTGCTGAAGTTTAAAAATAATTTTATCTTCTAATGAACTTTAAACATTTATTCAGATTTTCGTCATTGTAACAATATTTTGTGTATTTTTATCACATTTTTCAAAAACATGAAATGCAGAATTTGGAGAGCTTGATCATAATATTAATAATTATTACACATCAAAAACTGTTTCTACTGGGCAGTTATGACAGGAAAAAAAGAATCATTAAATTTTTGTACATTTTTATCCGAGGACTGTAAAGTATAACTATAACATTCTGCCTGTGGTTTCTGATTGAGCTAACACAAGCAATGGTTTCGACCAGAATGATTGCGTGCAAGGCGTAAAATTTAATAATGTTCAATTAACAAATTTTATGGATTTATTTTATGGTAGACACATGGTTCATGTTTGATGCGTGCTTAATGATAAATATTTCTGTAGCGGACCACGCGAACCAGGTGACCGAACCCTTAAAGTGTGGATCGGGCATGGTTAACCTATTTCTAATATACTTTTTATAATTGCAAGTTCTCTAATGAAATGTAAGAATTTAAATGTGTTTACTAAAATAAAATAAATTATAATTTTTTTATCAGAACATCTTTTTTAATTTGAAGGTTATTATTAGAATAAGAAGATAATACTAATAAATCTAGACGAAACATGAAACAAAACAATACTCAGAAAAATAAGACTAAGGTGCTCTGCCCCGGTAAGACAAGAGATTCTTGGTTCGAGTCCTAGTTACGACCGTTGCCTTTTTAATGTGTCTTGTTCTGTTTCATGTTTCGTTTAGATTTATTAATACTATCGTCTTCTTCGAACATGTAGTATATTTGTGGGTAAAATCTTCAAAAGTTATTCAGATAAAAACTGAATATTTATTTAATCTTTTGGAAAAAGAATAAATAAAATCGGATATGTTTATCCGAGACCGAGGTTAGACATAAATTCATTAAAGAACTATGCAATCATTCAAAAATATAGCTGCCAAAAATATGGTGAAAATTAGTTGAAGATAAATAATATTGTTAATTCTGAATTTGATTGAGGTTAACGAAAATGACAGAAAAAATATAGGACCCAATTACCGAGTTGGTTAAGAGCGTTTAACCAGCCAGCGGACGAAAATCCACATTTCGTCGAAAGTTGTTCTTACGATCGTGCAGGGCGGTTACAATGAGAAAGATTAATTATTCTCCGTACCAGCTTTTTTAAATTATAACTCAATATCGAATTTATTTCAAACCAAATTAGCTTTAATTTATACCATCATCCAAAAATGCTGAAAGGCGTGATGATAAAACTATTAAAATAATTTACTTTTTGTAATTATTTTTTGATTATAAGTATTTAACATTTTTCAATAATATCTAAATTTAATAAGAATGTTAAAAAAATCTGAAATATATTAGTTTGTAAGTGCGCAAATAAATACATAAATGGACCAATTTTCGTCAAGAAACACATGTACGTACATATTTTTTAATGATTTTATTGAAACTAAAATTAAAATTCTAAAACATGCGTTTGCTAGATGATGTATTGATTTATTTTACTGCATGATTATATTATTTGAAATGGGTGTGGTATAATACAAAATCTTTTTTGAAAATTTTATAAATCTCCCAACGACCTATGGAATAACCTTATTATACTAAAAATTAAAAAAAATTCTCAAAATTTATTACATGCGAATGCTAGATAAAAGAACAATCTTTCTAAATCCATATATAATTTTTTTGTGGAAAAGAGTCAATACGTCTAAAATCTTTTTTGAAAATGACGTATTTCCGGTTTTCTCTGGTAATGCCCTCTTAATGCACTAAGTATCGGTAAGACAAGAGATACTGGGCTCGAGTCACAGTTCCGATCTACTGTTTCTCTACTGCTTAATTTGTTGATTTTTTGATATTTCGGGCAGGCACAGAAACACGTCAACAATAGACTGTGAGGTAGGTAGTACTTTTCGTTACCTTTTTCAGTACTTATCGTTACCTTTTTTTTATTTTTCTGTCTTGTTCTGTTTCATGTTTCATTTAGATTTATAAGTATTATCTTCAACATTAAAATGGATTTTGATTAAGTTACTACCGTATACACATATATCCGAGACAACAACAAATTCAGTGACAGACGTATAATTGTGCTCCGTATAAAATAGTGGAATAAAGCGCAAAATAATTATTTTGATCATTAAACACTTGTGTATCTGTGCATCTCAATGCTGCGGTAATTCTGAATATTATGTATGTACTGAACTATATTCATAAGAGAACCTCATTTTAAAAAGTCAAATATCTGTGATTTTTAACAATTTGAATGCTCTACCTACATATGGTATATTTATTCTACCTGTCAATAGATGGCAGTAAATAACTAAACGTATAATAAAATTATAAATTAATAGAGTTACGCTAGTAATCAACAGATGGCAAAGCATGCATAATTTGTGAAAGAAAAAAATGTTTGTAGATACCGCAAAAGAGTCTCAACTGTCTGGAACTAGGGGAACTGTGGCATCCTAGATTGGGGTAAATTCTGAGGCTAAAGGGCATGGGGAGAGGAATGAGTTATGGGAGAGGTACCATTGACCATAGTAACCATTCATATCTGGTTTCTAAACACGGTTATTGCCATCTTAAACAGCATTTACTACGTAACGATTTATTTCGTGTCGAACTTAATTGTCTCACGTAGAACAATTACAATTGAATGCTCAAAACCTAGATATTGCAAGTTTTACGATTGAAGTAATGCAATCTAGCTTTGAAATTAACGCACTTACGAGAAACACACTAGTACTCGAGAACTGGTAAACACCGCTCCAGTTGCTTTGAAATATCTGTGAGATTAAAACTTTTCAATCTAGAATGTGTATCACCGGGGATTGGATAGCAGTACTCTGACCCTGCTCGTTAGATGCCGCTATATTTATGGTGTTATTATTATTTGTTCAGGCCGATTCCAATCACGACCATTCCTATCACACTGGCGTAATCAAACAAATCCAACAATGGATAATGTGACTTTAAATGTTCCACAGAAAAAAATTGTTCGTGCCCCGAAATGTTTGATTCTCATTTGAATGGGTAATTGGCCGTTGTTTCGGGGTCTATACCTTATTATAGTTAATCTATGGACGGAATTATCACCACTCTGAGTGTGGGATATCTCTTGGGATCTTTGGGTAATGATACCTTATTTGGAAATCGGAACGAGAGTATACTTAGTGTGGTAATAATCGTGGATATTATCAGGGATCGTGTTGAGCTCTAAAATGTAGACATTCTGATATTAGCGCCTTTGGTGCGAGTACCTACACAAACACATGCAATTACCAAGCAGATTAAAAATAGTTTTATTTAATGTAACCCGGATCAAAGATCCTGAAGTGTTTGTGTAGATACTGTACAAAGAGTCTTTTGCGGAAATTTCTATTGGGTTTGCGAGGAAATATGGGAACCAGAGTAAAACAAAGTTCAAGAAAGGTTACTGTATACGACAAGTCAAGGAATGCTCACGAGAGAACAGAGGTTATTATAATTAATTATTGATAGTCCGGTGGAGATGTTCTACAAGCCAGCTCTGTGGTCGAGGGGTAAGGCTCTCGACTTGCAATCTGAAGGTGAGAAAATTCCACGCACAAATTTATTTTACTCAGTTAATTTGTATTATCTTCACAATTTATTCATTACAAATAATATCTATATATATAAAATTTTGTTGCACTCCTCCGAAACGGCTAGACCGATTTTTATGAATTTTTTTTCATATATTTTGTAGGTATGAGAATAGGTCGTAAAGTAAATTTAATACCGCTAGGTGTTATGATGTCCCTATCCAGATATTTTTTCAATTTTTTTGACAATTTTTTTTTTTCGCATAAAAAAACACCTGCAACCCCAAATTTTCACACTCCTACCCCCACCCTCCCATTTTTTAATCGCGATTTCATTATTTGTAGTTCGTATTTCAAACAGAACGAACTTATTTATGTTGTTGAATGACAGATGGCGCTATGTCCGCCTCATCGAACTTTCATCCATACATGCGCAAGTCGTTCACGAGAAGCGTCACATCTTTTTGATATTTCATTCGACAATTTGTTCGTGAGCAAAATATTCACTAGAAATAATTTATATGGTAGACCAACTTTTGCCGGGTCAGCTTGTACATTATATTTGCGGCACGTTAGGGGTCGCCCATTAATCACGTGAGGCTCGAAAGGGGGGGGGGGGTTCGGAAAAAATCACGAAATATCACGATGGCGAGGGGGGGATATAATGAGATATCAGGTGTGTTTATTTTTCGTGATAATATTCTGAAAATTTTAAAATATTAGATTTTGGGGGGGGGGTTAGTCTAAAACCTCACCACATATCACCAAGGGGGGGGGTTTAAAAAGTTGCTAAAAAAAATCACGTGATTAATGGACGACCCCTTACAGAGTGTGTAAGACCACTATTCAGAAATTGATGAAACGTTTTTTTGTTAGTCGTTTTTGAGGTTTTATGGCGTTTTGCGCTACCTCCTTCTTTAGCCTAAAGGAGGTAGTGCAACACGGCATAACACCCAAAAAAAAAAATAACGAAAATACTTTTGGCCGTGAAAATCTGTAATCACTTCCGCTGAAAAGTTGCTTGAAATATCTTTATCTGTGTTTTGTAACCAGATCTCAAAAGCCAGGTAATTTCCCACCTTCATCTTGTCCACATAATTCCCCTCCCCACTAACTTTAGCCTCACAATATACATATTTTAATTGGGGATGCCTAGTCTCAATAGCTACAGACTGTTGGAATTCTTGTGCGGAATTCACATAACAAAATAATAACAAAATCTGTCAGGCGAATCCTGTTGGAAACTGACATCGAAAAAGAAAAAATACTAATTAATAACACCAAAGTTAACATTGCCATCTCGAATGTAGGTACATACTTCAGTCGTGTTGTTAAGAGTTTAGTTCTATGAAAGTTCTTTTTTTAGATTTCATTTTTTCATTCATAACCTTAGTGAAAAGTTTGATTCGCTCTACTATGCAAATCATAGGGTTAATTTAAAAAAAATGTAAATTTTAATTATTTTGTGGCGTTGGTCTTATGTTTGGTTTTACTTTTATCAATTTTTTAGCCTAGTGTGGTAGCCAAAAAAAACCCAAATATCTGTTACTAATAAAAAATATATGAAATAAAAAAAATAAAAAAATAAAAAATTAAAGAGAATTTTAATTCGTAGGAACCGTACGATGTTAATATTTGAGTCCCTAAAGTATTCATTAGTGTTCAAGAGAGTTCAAAATATTACACAATGACTTGTAATACCTTATAAGAAAATTTATTAGACGAAGAACAATTATTTTTTCTTTATCTAATATTTAAAGATTTTTATATGGCATTGCATCTTTTAAAGTAACTAAATTGCAGACTGCACGACTCGTTGCATTATTCTGTTTGAAGACGATGACAAGGTGGTTGTTAAACACAACAAAAACCAATATTCATAATTTATTTTTGAAGATTTGATTATAATAATTGACAATGAACATCCTTAAAAGGCTCACAAATTGATCATATCTCAGATCTCTTCACGTCTTGAAGGTTTTTGCTCATTTTATCAACACGCACACAACGTACACCCACACATCTATGTAAATGTTTATGTGTATAGGTGGTACATGGACAACAGTTGAACGACTTTTCTTGTTAAGTTTATTCGAGACTTATACAATATAATTTACCTTATAAGTTTATCTGAAACCTCACCTAACTTATTACCTGAATATCTTATCCACAAATCTAACTAATGGTCGTACAAATGCCTATATTTATGATTACTCCTGTATGCATAATCGTATTTGTAATCTTCCACGTAAAATAAATAATATTCGGGCGATAAAACTTGATTGTGTTACATTTTTCGAAATTACCGAGAACAATAAATCGCCAAGAACTTTGTTCGGAAGCGTGAATCGGCAAAAATTACAAAAAACCCAAACAATAGGTCCGATTGACCGGACAAAATATTGTGAAAAGAAATTACAGCCAAGTTACCCCCGCGGTACGAACTTACGGAAAGCAGGGCTAGGCGACCTTTTACGTAAAATCATTCACAAAATCATTCATAATCATTTAGCCTTTATTACGTTCATAATACCCGAATGTGAATTGATGTGCTTGGTAGCGGACCGGTGCCCTTTCGCCCTTCCTCCGGTGACCCTATGCTCACTTTTATCCCTAGTGTCTTCAGGTCTTTCCGCCCTTAATCCCAACACTTTCTTCGAGGGCCTACCGAGAAGCCGGCTTAGGGGCGCGGACACCGAGTCTCGCTTGCCACTTGACTGATGGCTCCGCTTATCCTCGGGCGGCGGGACTGCCGGATGACTGTAGCTCAGCTGCTTTGGTTAAGTCAAACAATCTCATCATAAAATGTAATTTTTTTTATTCTGTTAACTTTTCTTCCTACATATTAACAAACTTTTATTTCAGCTACATCAGGTGGCGGAGATGAGACGTGATACTGTGAAATAAATAACTAACAACATATACGCACTCGCATACTGCCTGCTAACAATGTATGCCCGGACATTGGGGGTCTAGAGTCATTTTAAATAAAAAGTAGCTTCCTTATATGTAAATAAAAAATTAGAGTCCTGACGAGTACGGTGAAGGAGGAAACCATCTTTTTGTGTTTGGTTGGTAGGAATGTGCTTATGTTTGCTAACTGAAAATTTGATATTGTGACTTTTCAAATGTTTGAACTTCTTCGACTTCTGCTGACCTTAAAAACGACATAGTTAACAATTTACATAACTGCTTGTAGTATTTAATCACTTTAGAAGATTTTTGGTACGGAATTTTTTTATTAGAGCAAAGACGTTTGCATGCATAAACAAATCAAATTACAATATGCACTGATTATCGTGATTCATTTTTGGGGTGTTATGCCGTGTTTCGCTACTATCTTCTTCTTGAGCAGATGTGTAATCTAATTTTGTAATAATTGCAGTGTCATTACATTTTGGATATCCGCAAAGAATTCAAGGAAAATGTAAGCGTAATGAGTGAGATTAAGGTTAAACGCCCTTCCTTCGTCAGGAGAATAATATAGTTATAATATTCTCCTGACGAAGGAAGGGTGCTTCTGAAACCGGTAGGGTTTAAAATAAAAGTGGTCTTAAACAAATTTATATATTTTTTATTGGAAACTATTTTAATTGGCGCCATTTGTGAATGCGTAGATTATAACGTACATGACGTTTAACCTTAAGAAAGGGACGCTCAGATGGTTTGGGCGTGTAGAGCGAATGAACCAAGAAAGGAGTGTAAGGAGAATATATAACGCAAATGTGAAAGGTAGAAGAAGTCGGAGACGCCTGAGGAAGACAAGGCTCAACCAAGTGAATCAGATACTTGAGTCGGGCCATGTCAAGAATCAGAATAATAGAAGAGCATATATGAGACGATGTATGAATGTGAACTAGGCAAGAAGTGTGTGCCAAGACCGATTTGTTTGGTGGTGCGTCATTTCTGCATACTTCTGCGGGGAAACGGCGTGTTCGTTAGTTAGTAAGTTACAGAAATCATCTAAATATGTGTGATTACCGATTACACATATGCCCTGTTGATGGACCATGTAATGTTATCCGAAACGTTGGCATAATACCCCAAAAATAAATCACAATACTACTTTTGGGCGTGTAAACCTTAATCTTAGATTAAACTAACTCAATTATTACTATTGCACACATTGTAAAATCGGATTGAACTTATTGTGAAATCGGATTGAACTTATTGTGAAATCGGATTGAACTTATTGTGAAATCGGATTGAACTTATTATGAAATCGGATTAGACTTATTGTGAAATTGGATTGCACTTATTGTGAAATCGGTCAGAACAGTTCTGTGAAATGTTATTTAATAAAAATGCTTAGAAAAACGTTTGCCGTCCGCAAACCACCATTTCCGACCTCTCAGCCTAAAAGAGTAAAAAGGTAGACTGCGTAACGGGCTTGCTTTGTTTCTTGGCAATACAAAAGCTCTTTTGTGCGGCGAGGAACAAAGAGGTGGTGCGGGGTAACAACGAGTGTATGAGGGGCATTATAATAGCCCGCCATGTTTATTATTGTACATATCTATTGGATACTTATAATCGCTTCTAATTATATTCCAGAGTCCGGCTAAGCCGTGGATATCGTCCAACGTATAATTACACACTATTGTACAACATTACACTATTCAGGACTAGGTACCCACTATTACACAGAACCAATACATTATTACAATGAGCACGGTGGCGTGTTTTATGATTTTGTCATAGGGGTTATAAACTGCCGTATAAACAGTTAGTCTGATTTGGCATTCAATCTGTTGCCAAAACCCATGTTTCAACTGGTACCGCGCGTTTTCATCCCAGGACAAAATATCCCCGACACAATATCCCAAGGACAAAATATCCTACGGACGAAACATCCTTCAAAAAAATATCTACTAAAACCTAACCTAACCTAACCTAACTTAACCTAACCTAACCTAACCTAACTTAACCTAACCTAACCTAACCTTATTGTATATTTAACTATTTTTCAACAATAATTTATTGTCTTATAGCCCAATCATGGATTTGTTCCCCTACCCACCCACTCTTCATTAATACCTAGCAACGGCTCCACCCCTACCATAATAATACATTATTCCCATCCATTTTCCGAAACTGTCAAATTAGTATACGCTTGCCCTGAAAGTAATTAATTATAATTCCGAAACCGGTCGGATTTACTCATTATATAAGTGGTTCAAACAAAGTTAAATTATTTCATTTATGTATAATTTATTGTCTGTACAGGTTGTCTGTATTAGTTTTGTCCCATTTTTTTGGTAGGTTAGATTATGTTAGGTTAGGTTTAAGTAGATATTTCGTTGGGGGATGTTTTGTCCGTAGGATATTTTGTCGGAGGGTGTTTTATACGTAAGATATTTGGTCGGGGATATTTTGTCGGGGGGTATATTGTGTCGCGGGGTATAAAAGTTGCCGAACCGTTTCTACTAGCTACTTAGTTTTTAAATATTCATCGATGCTTAAAAATACTAAAATAGGAATATCTGCTTTAAGCTGTAGGCATATCGTCCATTGTCAATGTCCAGGTCTAAGGAAAAGATTTTTTTAAATTTAAGTAAAATTAATTTATTTTTTAACGTTTTTAACTAGTCGCCCCACCAAAAGCTTTTTAATATTGTTGGCTGGTTCGTATATTTTTTTTTTCAAGTTTTCATCTTTTCAATAAGCCTGTCGTTTCTGACAATTATCTACACGCAGAATAGGAATGGCTGGACCTTGAGAAAATCTCTGTTGTAAGAGGAAGGAATAACAAAATTGGGCATAATGTTCGATATTGAGTTGAGAGAGTCGTACCAGATTTATTTTTCTGGTAACCGGACAACTGATAATCCTGCCACTTAAACACCTCCATTGAAAAATCATTAAAATTGCTAAATAGGTTACGTAATTACGAGTTATGAGATATTTTTCAATTTTTTGTCATAACTTTTCCAAGAATTGTTGAAATTGCATGATTTTGCTTTTATCTGTGTTTGTGAATAGAGAAAAATACACTATTGATGATTTTTTTCAAATGATGGACACTTTAATGCAATTCAAAAATATTGTGAGAGAAGGAGAGATTGAAGGAAAAGGCAATGCGGCATATACGAGTACCAAGTGTAATGCTTAATGACCCAAAAAAATAATTATATTGCTAATTTTCATGGAAACACTATTTAGCGATATTATATCATCCTACCTGCTTGATACGCTTTAATATTTTCACGGCCAAAAGTATTTTCGTTATTTGTTTTTGGGGTGTTATGCCGTGTTGCGGTACCTCCTTCTTTAGCCAACGTTTCGGACAGCTTTGCAGTATCCATCATCAGGCACATCCGGCAGATGTATAATTTTTAGTGGGGAAATGTGCTTATTTACTTGGAATCGATACCGTGTCGCCAGCTCCACTATAGTCACCGGTACAAAATAATCGTGACAACCAGTGGCGTCGTTGCCGCAGAGCGGAATAGAAAGTTCACTAAATCGTGGTATTTCGGGGTATTCCTACCTGCTTGTTCAATTTGTACAAAAACATGATAACATTTTGCCTTTATGTTTACTAACAATTTTTACTCAGTAGTTTTTATGACAACACTAAATCAATTCAAAAATTTCTTCACTCCTTTTTTTACAACGAGCATGTAAATTGCCAGCAATAATAATTACAACAAAATGTATAAAAAAAGTTTATGCTTCTCTAAATGGCACTTGATACAAAATAGTATTAGGGGAGCATGAGTTATGAAGAGACACGATTCACAGCATTTGATTTCACAAGAGGGCTCGGCTTTGTTATTGAATGGAGACCGGTTCTAATTGTGATTTTAATCTGGTCTCATAAAGCGCTACGGGTCTTTAAGGACTATTTGATACAGTAGTTGCATTTTGTACTTGATCTTTGTGGAAGGGTTGGAATTAGTCGTACGCAGTCCGGCGTGTAAAATGCTCAAATTATTTTATAGGGGGCATTAAATATAATGATTCATTTGTGAAACAAGAAAAAAATTGTGGAAAGTTGTTTTTATTGAGTAAGAAGATGATATTAATAAATAAATTAAATTGAACAAGACACAGAAAAACTTTAAAAATGTGTTATGAAAATAATTTTTCTTATTTAACCTTCTTACCTTTCTATATTAGGTCCTTACATATGAAATTGGCGTTTTGCCGTACTGGCAACTTTGATCTCAAATATCTTCTCTTTGGTTAGGAATTCCAAATTCAAATTTACACAGACCAAAGTTGATAATAAAGAATTGAAGGCTATTGTGGATGTGGATCCATCGCAAACCTCAGTTAGCTGCAGGCTGCGGTGTTAGTGATAAAACTGTTTTAATCCACTTGAAGCAAATTGGGAAGGTGAAAAGCTTGAAAGGTTGGTACCTCACGAATTGAGTGAAGCAAATCAACAAATGCGCGTTAGAACGCTAGACCACACGCTGCACACCAGACGGCTACCAAATTAGAGGAGCTTCAATTGGAATGTCTAAGACATCCCCCGTACTCTCCGGACCCTGCCCCAACAGATTACCATTTTTTCGAAATTTGGATAACTTCTTGCAGGGGAAAAAATTCAACTCCGATGGGGCAGTCCAAACCGCCTTCAAAGATTTTATTGATTCCCGTCCGAATGATTTTTTTAATAAAAGGATCGATGAACTACCTATGAGATGGCAAAGTGCATAGATAGCAATGGTACACACTTTGATTAAATAAATATATTATATTTTTAAAAAATCGACTTTATGTTCCTCCCATACAAAACGCCAATTTTTTATGTAAGGACCTAATATTTAACCTTCTTCAATGCAAAAAAAATGCCCAAGTCTCCTCAGAAAGAGTTCACAGCCCAACCGAACTGAAACCCTGGATTTCCCTAAAGGAACCCGGTGACGCCCAGTTAAGTGTAATTACAACTTTATTTCCTTTCAACCCTGTGTATCAATGTGCATCTTCAATGTAACAAAAGTCATGGTCGCAAGTGGGAATCGATCCCAGGATCTGTGTCTTACGGTGACAAGACAGGCCATTGGGACCTTATTATTTTTCATAATTTTTGTCGATCTCATATTTCAAATGAAGAATTAATAATATTATCTTCAACCAATTTTTCCCGTTTTTTTAGAAAAAGTTATTTTGATAATGTTTAAAATGTTTACTGCATGCCTACTTTTAGGATAATTTATGTCAAGTAATGAACCTGTTATAATAATTCCATTTTTTACAGGAATGTGCAGGATTATACATAGGATTAATTCAAACACATCTCTCCATCTTCTTCTTTTTGAGCGGCTATACCGCGCCTTAACTACGTCGTACTTTTTGCTTGATGTTCACAACATTAACTACTTCATACGTGCGTCATTGATCCAGGCGTCAATTCTTTTCATACTATTTGCAAAGGAACTTAATCATTACCCACTTGGATACGAAATATTGGACGCAGGCCACATGTCACCTTTGCATGCGAAGAATAAAACGTACTTACCTCTTTATAAACAAATTAACATTGCATCGATCATATAATTTATCATCTATGGGAAAGGATGTCCCAGCCAAAGTGGTAAAACACCATAATTAATTCCTCTGTAATTTTTGCAAATAACTTATCTTTTATTCCTTTGTAAAATAAAGTTTTGTTGTTATTTCGCCACCCTCTTTTTTATCTAAGTACCTGTTTGTTTGTTTGTTGATATGATATTGAAAAAAAAACATGTTACAATTTTAACCAAGTTTTTCATCATGTGTGAGTGTGTTCGAAGTTTGAATAAACAGGGAAAAAATCGACATACCTACCTATAATTACAATATTTATAACAACTGTTGGTGTTGATGGAGTTCAAATAGTACTGTTTTATTTATTTAGGACTAGCGAGTTCCCGGCGTACGTTGCTATGCCACTCAATAAAGAAATTGTTTCTCTCTGCGTGCCCTTTCCCATTCGTCCCGAACCCTTCCGCCTCTCCTTCCTCTCCCACGACCCCTTCCCCTCTCGCGTTCCTACTCCGCCTTCCCTCTCCTCACTCCCTTCTCCCGCTTTCCCCGTCCCGCGAATCCCCCTCCCGAGTTCCTATCTCCCCTCCAGTATTCCATACATTCAGTTTCGATACATTCAGTTTTCAAACAGCTCGCGTGCCACCTATTGCAATTTTTTTATACAAATTTCACAATGCCGGAACTCACTATTATGTACATAGGAACCATCGCGGGAATGCATACATCAAATCCCCAAAGTTTCATCGCAATCGGATGAATGGTTTAGCAACGCATGGCATTTTTTGGTTTTTAATATATATATATATAGAAGATAGAAAATACAAAAAAAGCTTTGGAACCATAGAAAAAACATTTTTAGAATTTTATATATATATGGAAGATAGAAGTTACAGAAAAAGCTTTGGAACCATAGAAAAATTGTAGACTTTTAGAAAAGTGAAGTTGGAGAATGTTTTAAATAAAACTTTCGCTGAGATAATGTCCTCTTCTTAATAGTTGCCAAAAAGCTCCTGCTTTGTTTTGTCAGGCAAAAAGCGCAATGTGAGATCGTCATCGTTGCTAGGAAGTCATGGCGAATTGATTAAAAAAAGGTTTGTCTAATTTTAAAAAAATATATTCTAATCCTAGGTAGAGATCGTACGCATTGAATGAATGCATTGCATATTTGTTCGTTGATAGTTTTACCGTAAACATATAAGATATTGTCTTCATAAAGTTCCTTTCCGGGACGACATATTTTTAGATTTGTAACACTTCGAATTCAGTCATTAAAAGGTCGCGGGATCGAATCCCGGCGTGGCAAATAAATGTTATTTGATTAATTTGTGTTATTTCAGAATTAATTCATTTAAATAATATAAAGTATATTTGCGGCACGTTCCAGAGTGGAAGATACTCTCAGTATCACCCTAGTGTAAGGCCACCATTCGGAGTTGAAACGTTGCTTCAAATGGCTTTTAGCCGTGTTTGGTGACCAGATCTGAATAATCAGGTACTTCCCCTTCCCCATCTCCTTCCCTTCCACACTACCTTCAGCCTCACAACATACCCTATCGGGCAGTTGGGACTCCTCTGCGGTATTCATATAAAAAATCAATAATACAAGAAGCAAGTTACCAAATACGTTTCTTTCGAATGCTCCACGAATACAACCTTTGACTCTTTTTACTTTAGTAACAATAAGTTATTAAATGATTTGCGATTTTTAATATATTTTTATAATTATTTAAGATATCTACTGACTCTATACAGCACTAGTGCGCTTTGGGGTGATTTTTCAAGTAAATGGCACTATCAAAGTGAGCCAATATTATAAACCTTCGATATATCATACGTCAATATTAAAAACAGAATGAATTACTATGATTTGGGAAGTGAGAAAATAGTGATTAATTTCTCTGTGCTTTACTTAGTTTGGTAACTTTTCTCATTTTATTTTGGTTTATTTTCTACAATACGCTGAGAAATAATACCAACGGTAATTATAATATCCACATACTTAAATAAATAAATTGCATAGGTAATTGTTAAGGAAAATACTAGAAAACGATGAGACATTTCTCGTTGATTGTTTATTTATTTTTCCCTATTGTTATTCGAGTCATTACTATGGCAAGTAGTTAACGTAGGCAAGTAGGCAACGTTCAACAATGCAAATGACATAATTATACACATTTGCATTGAGTTAGCATTCCTTGATTCCTCGTCCAATTAGGTATCTGATCATAAGTTATAAGTTATTCAGTGAATACAGTCTTGTCAGGAAACTTCTGAAAAACTTTACTGTATTAACCGTCTTACTTGATTCTAACAGATGGAAAAATTCATGCTTTCACATCATATATATTTTTTTACGTTAACGCGACGCAGTTAACCTACAGGAAATTATTTCCCTCGGGGCTTTTCAAACGAAAGGAAGGAGAGGAAAAAAAGTATTAGTTAGAAATTTAGTGATCAGTGTGTCAGGAATGACTGACGTATAAATCCATCCCTCCCGCTGCGGTGCAAGACGATGTGTCGAGCTACACCAGCTGGAGAGGTCAAAGGGTCTCCCCAAACCAGCCACTCCCGATCTGGGCCTGCAGATGACTTGGGGTGTCCTATGGCAGAGATATTGTTTATCCTAATACCCGCTTACTCAATTTATAAATAATTAAACCTATATTAGTAAACGAGGTAGTAGAAATATCTGTGATTGGTCAAATATTAACGAATTGTTCCAAGGAAAGCACTCTCTAACTCAAAGGGGGCCAAAGTTGTGTGCAAAAGTTGTTCTTAAGGTTAATCATTTTCTTTAGAGCACATTCGTCAGGTAGGAATGCTGTCCACGTTCTACCGTTATTACAATGAAAGATGCTCCGAGGAACTAGCGTCATTGATCCCTTCGGCATCGGTGTATAGTCGTATACCCCTCCCAAAAACGTGGCGAGCTCCAAAATACCTCAAAAATACCCCCGTCTCTGTGCAGAAACGGGCGGTCCGTTTGATAGATTCTTCCATCTTAATAGACAGATTGTAATATTTAGAGCACAGGCGTCGCGTCGGGTTGGAATGCTATCCGAATTCTACCGGTATTACAATGGAAGATGCTCCGAGGAACTAACATCATTGATTCCTTCTGCACTGGTGCATAGTCGGGAAACACGCCAAATGCCTGTCCAACATATGTACATGGTTGACGTTTGTCACATGAGAACGGGTCGCTTCTTCGACTCGTTCTTGTGTTCGACAGCTCGTCTCGGCTGTGAAACGATTTGCCGGCCTCTGTGTTTCCTCCTTCCTACAAAATGGGTCTGTTGAAGACCAATGTTCATTCGTTCCTATCTTCAAAAAGACCCTCCACACACAGCAACTCAGATGACATAGGTCCTGGGGGAAATTATTGGCCTCCTGTGTGGAGTTAATGTTAAAAAAATAATACGAAAACGCGCGCCCAACATTTGCACATGGTTGACATTCTTCTTGCAGGATAGTGATTGTCCTGATGATAACCAATTTCCGATAAGAGAGTGCGCCAGAAGAAGGAGTAATGAGGGTATTTTAGATTTTTATTTTTTTTTAGCTCCACACAGGAGGCCCTCAAGGCCTATGTCATATTTGGGGATGCTATGTGGAGGATCTTTTTGGGCAAAAGAAGGATAAAAAGTTCTGGGAACTAAAAGATGTGAAGGGTGGGTAGGAATCCGGGTGACAATGTATACAGCCGTGTGAATTCATCCCTCCCACTGAGGGAGAGATTCTAAATTAGATATCCCTCAACTAGTCTCTCACGATACGGCCCGTCTTGCAGTAGGTGGACAAATGCATTCGCCGCCAAGACCTAAACAAACCTTATCCATGAAACCCGGAAACCCCTACTAAGTCTCCAGACTTAGCGATCCACTTGGGATGACCTATGGCTGGGTTATTGGATATCCAATTAATGGTTCCTGTAGAGGTATTACCTTTACCCGTCTCCCAAATTGCTCCTGCGCAATGTGAATCCACCTTTCTACTGCAATATCTATCAAAACCCCCTTGAAAAGTCAATAAATGTTATGAAAAAAAGCCCATAATGAACCCAACCTAACGTTACCCAAAAAAGTGTTTTTTTTTTTTTAATTTGGCAATTCATCCTAAAAAGAGTGCCTTGTGAAAAAGTTGTTTAAGTTGTATGATTCTGAGTTGTGCGGTCACCGTATCTCGTACCTAGGATCTGAGAACTATTTTCGGATGATGATACTTGGTTGTGTGTATTGCTTGCTTTATTTTTGACATTATTTTATTTGTTTTTTATTAAATCAGTTTTCTTTCCGAACACCGTGTTTTTATGACAAGTTATAATAAAATATCTTCTGGTTCGTCTCGCGCCACCTCTTCGTTATTCTGACATGCTCATTACGGTGGAAAAATAAAATGATACCATTTACGACCTTTCTTTTCCGTGACTAATTTGTGGATTCAGGGAAAATTTGCAAAGAAACTTGTCTATATTTATTTAATGCAGAATGCATTCGCATGGGGAATAATAATACGATATTTTATTATAATTATTTCAAGCAATGCATTTCTTTCCCGGAGCACCGTCCTGTTTCAATGATAAATTACTACCGTAATGCGAGAGCAATGGTTTCAATAAATTAAATAATTCTGCTCTCTACATGCGTAATATTCCATTTTTATTATTTCAGTGAATTAGCAAATAAATCTTTTTTTATTATACACCGCCATTTGTTGGAATAATCGCTTCGAAGCATGTACATACATTTGTATTGTATTGTATTGCACTGGTACATATAGTTTTGTACCAGTGATCGAATAACCGGTGAATGCATTTTTTTAACCATAATAAGTTGTTATGATGGTTTGTCTAGTCTGTAATTAGAAGTAAGATTTTAGAAATGTATATTATAAATTTGTACAGTGCCTTTGAGGTGATTTTTTTTCATAAACGGCGCTATACACATCATCCAAATATTATTTTTGTTTCGTGAGTTTTAATTTTCAATGTAAATTTGTTACTTTAATTTTTTTTTTGCTACCGGTTTCGACACATCCTGTCATTCACGAGCAAACTTAAAACTAACTTAAAAATTCTGTACAAGTACAAAAATTAATTAGGCGGGGGTAGTGGGAGAGGAGATTTTGGTGGAGGGGGAGAACGGTGGGAGGAGTCAACATTCCATGGAAATATCGTAATCGTAAGTAAAGGTGATTTACATGGTGTTATTATTTTATTAACTATGTAGGTACATTAATTTTCGATTTATTTTCTTTGTTAATTTCTAAAGTTTCTAAAGCGCACAAAATAAAATATGAATTTACATTGCAATGTTTAAACTTAGTTTTTTTTTTCTTTTATGAAGCTATGACCTGTCTATATTATATAGTTAGCAAACTCGGAGTAGTTATTATTTCGTAAACAAAGTTCATGTTCCCTGATTCTAGTTTTAAAATTTCTGGTCGTCATCACTACATACCGTGCATCACAATCGTTACATTTTGAAGAGTATACTGTATATCCCGTTTTTTTTTTCAAATTTATTAGAAACATCCTTTTTATTACTTAATCATTTTTTTATTTTAGAATTAGTTTAGAAAGCTGGAGAAATATGATCTAGTAAAATGCGGGATATTTTTAAAGATAAATCGCCTATATAAAGAAGTTTTTTTATGTATTCGGTTGTTACTAGGTTTGTTATTATTATTACCACTTTAAATATCCTTTTTTGTTAAGAATTTGGTTTGCCTTTTATTATTTAGGCATTTAATTATAAAAAAAAATTAAATTATAGTAACAAATGTACATTCAAAATTAAAACACTTCAAAACAAAAATGTCTAGAAATTGTTACATAGTTAAGGCCCAAGAAATACAAAAAAAATGTTATTATTATTAAAACTGGGAAAATTTTATTAAAAATAATCGACTTTAGTTTAACGAAATCAAATATTAAATACCTAAGCAATTAGTACGCGCAATAATATCTACATGATGTTTCCTTAATTATCAGAAAAACAACGCAAAAATCTACACAACGCTTAAAAGCGTAGTAATCTGTGCAGATAATATGATTCCATGCAGTTGATCCCTCAGTTGGCCCTGTCTTATGTTGGCACTATCTTTCTTAACTTCATCGGCATAAAACACTCTTTTTAGGGTGAATTGCCTATTTTAAAAAACTGATTATTATGCACAAAAAAATATCAATTTAATTTCAATGGGCCAACTGTCGGATCACTATATGAATTGTACCCCTTGAGCGAAAAAATTTAGCGATACAGATTGTGTGTGCTACAGATTTGTGTGATACAGATTGTTGATATTTTGATGTTTGTTTTGTTGTTATTTTGATTGTTGATACTTGTATTGTTCATACTTTGATATTTTTATTGTTGATACTTATACTGATATTATATGTTGATATTTTGATGGTTGATACTTGTATTGTTGATACTTTATTTTGATTTTGGTTGTTATTTTAATGGTTGATACAGATTGTTATGTGCTTCGATGTAAATTGCTGCCATGTCCCCTTGCAAATAGTTTTTAACAAACTCTAAACTCTAAAGGGGCCTTTTTGGCCCGGAGCTCTGTATGCCAGTATATCAAAAGTCAAAAGTCGAACCAAGCGGTCACTCAGTTCAATAGATAAAAACAAAAACGGTCTTTGGACCTCTAAAGTGAGAGCCCTTTCTTCTTTTCAAAACGATAACAATTATTTGCAAAATGAAAAGGAACCAAATAGATGCAATAAATTCAATCTTCGAGTATTCTCAAATAGCAAAGACCTCTAAAAATGCATTTTGCTCACCACAATTGTACAAAAATTAGGGCCAAACCCGCTTTGGCGAGCTGACTTCATGACTGACTGCATTTAATTATGCAATCAAAAGTCTTGAAAATGCAACGAATTACATGAATCCAGGAGTCATTTCCGTTTCAGAAATTGCCGTAATTCATGGTAATTAACAGGCTAACAATACAACATGGCAATACTTACCGTACTTACAAATTACTTCTTAATTTTACAATAAACTAACAAAAGGAGCATTGTATTAAATTCAGATACCTCAACAAATAAGTGACCTCGTTAAATGTGTGGTTTGGAAGTAGATAGATACTTTATAAATAAGGCTTTCAGAAAACATTAAGTTCCCTTTACCTAAGTAAGCAAAGGTACCAATAATTACTTGTACGTGAACCAAAAATCAAGATCGACAAAACGATTTTGTCTTTCATCATCTCTGAATAGTTATACACACTAGAAATGTCTGCCCTGTAGATTCTTACGGAAACCACTTACTTTATACATTTTGTTTATAGTCCTTTTAGAACGCGTTCTGTCTCTCTTAGACTTGCCTGATATCGAATATTGGCATCCCAAAAATTTCATTATTTTGACGGAACAGAGGAATTTCATAATCATGGTGAAGCAGATAATTATTTGAAATTTATAATGAAAATGATTGTCAGACTTTCAGATCACGGAATACACCCACTTCAAATTTTTGTTCTTCTTTATTATTGCGTTCACCATACATCTATCAAACACTTTGTCCCTTTTTTAACTAAAATTCCATTATACTTCTCACAAATTTAAAAATGCATATCTGTTCACAATTTCCTTGTAAATAAATAAGGCGCTAACCACGTTAAGCTGTTTTTTCATTTAGCATTCATTATTTACGACTTTACAAGCTGGTTATTAATGTAAAACACATTATGTGTGGATCCCTCCCGCGATGTAAAACACAAGATGTTATCTTTCCCTCGTGTTCAGACACTGTGAAAATGGAACAATTAAATCCGCATTAAAATACCAGAAGACAGTACAATTAACAGCTGATGGAATAACTGTAGAAGATGTGTAACTTTCACAAAAATATGTATGGACGTGTGGTAGAAATCTCAAAAGTGGATCAACAAATCAGCCAAAAACGAGGCTTTGTATTTGTCTTTAATTTAATGGTTTTAGTACTCAACAGCTAAGCCTCACTTAAGGTCGTATCCTACCAGTTGGTAAATTGCATTAAAAAAGCGTAAAAATGACCCCGTGAATTATGAGAAAATGTTTCCACTTCACGGCAAACACTGGTAAAAGCCAAGGAATAACATTTCATTCGTAAACGCACACAAATTATTTATTATTATTAAAATAAAATTATTTCGATTATTTAGCGCTATTAGAGAACGTGGGATAGCTAACAAGTCTTAGTGTAAGCTTATCTTGTCTCACAGTCACCACCCGGTACTACATCTATATCGTTCATACACACACGTTCTTTGAAATTTTTATCATGCATGAATAACTTTTGAATTAAAAATTTAATGAAAATTTCTCACTTGCCACATTGTATCTTGAATTATGAAATTTCATATTTATACTACCTATGAAATAAAATTTTATTCAAACTTGTTTTATTAAATCTGTACCTTAAGGCATAAACCACTCATAGGCACAGACTTTGTTAAAGGACTTACGTGGTTTATATTTTAAGGTACAGAAATTCTTTGGGACTTGCATCTGCTTGTTCTTTCAACCTAAACTCTGCCAAAATGAGTGCTAATTACGAATTAAAACATCTTTCCTGAAACGTCTTTAATTAAAAAATGGAATATTTATTATGATTTTCGTATTATTTAGATGGAGCTTTGGGTAGGAAATCATTTTCGTCAAGAAATGCCATCTATGGTTCTGCATCATCTTCACTTAAAAATCCCTGCAATTAACGCATCCACGCTCTGTTCCATAAATGCACACATTAAACGCTGCATAATTACAATACACAAAAGTAGAATAATTTCCTCGGCAAAACGCAACTATAATTAGCCATATAATTACAGTCTGCAACTCTTGGACGTTTGTCAAGGGAACGTGTTTGCTTTGAAATGGATGGATGGTCAACGGAAGGAGTTTTGGTGTTTCTTTTGTGTGTTGGTGAAATTCATGTATCTTTTGCAAGTGTTATTAAAGTTTCGCAGTTTTTTTTCTACTCCTCGTATCATTCGAACTTTAATATTTTATCAAAAATACTCATGTTGTGCCTTTTCCCGACCCTTCTAATAAACTATTTTTTTTAATTGATACTGTTCAAGAGTCCTAACTGCCCGGAGCCATTGGAAGTAGGGCATTTTCAATTGGGGTCTTTTGTGATGGTTCAGGGAATGGTATAAGTTTGGGAATTAGGAATGGCCATTCAGATCTGGTGATCAACATACTTCTTACATTCTTTCGTAGTACGGTGGTACACGGTTTATCCACACATAGGCCTCTTTAATTCGGTTTCTGCCAGACTGCCAATAGCTTAACTATGTAAGTGTTACTATCAAAACTCCAATACAGAATGTTAGCGTCACTTCTTTTAACAGCTTTTATCGGCATCTGCTGCATTCAGTACTAAACTTCTTTACTTGAATTTCCTAAATATAAATGTAGTAGCAGCTTAGGATAATTGAGAGAAACCCATTAACCGGTCAGTGGCTGAGTTGGCATCGCATTTGGGTTCCACCAAGGCCCCGTGTGTTCAATTCCTCGGTTAACTAAGCCCTCTATCACGGTTATAATTTTGACATTACCAATTAATTTATTTCTTTTTAACTGTACATAATGTTAAAACATTCTGGCGCCCTCATATATATCATTTATCTTATACACATTAGAATTTTCGTTCTATTAATGACGGCCGGCGTAGTGCAGCGGTAAGGCGCTTGACTCGCATTCCGAAGGTCGCGGGATCGAATCCCGGCGTGGCAAATAAATTTTATTTGATTAATTTGTGTATTTCACAATTTATTCATTTAAAATAATATATATCATATTTTCGGCACGTTCCAGAGTGAATGATACTCTCAGTATCGCCCTGGTGTAAGACCACCATTCAGAATTAAAACGTTGCTTGAAATCTCTTCTGCCGTGTTTGGTGACCAGACCTGAATAGCCAGGTATTTCCCCACCTTCCTATTCCCTATCTCCTTCCCCTCCCCACTACCTACAGCCTCACAACATACCCCAATTGGGGATGCCATAGTCCCACTGACTCCAGACGGGAGCAGTTGGGACACTTGTGCGGTATTCATGTAAAAAAAAGCAAAATTTTCCATTTACTGTGGTGGTAGGAGGAGATTTTGTAAGGTTTGACAGGTTATTCATAACCTGGGAATATTTATATTTCTTTAAAAAAAAGTTTAAAAATCAATACAGTTCCTAGCTTTTTTATCCAGATCTGAAGACAATTCCTTTACCTATTATACCATGAATGACACCATTATAAAAATAATTATAACCGTATCTACTCTTACCCATCAAAATATTTACATCACCAGATAACAATAGCTCGGGATGCTTCTGACGATAGTTTGAAGAAATATAATGCAATTAAACGCCTGTTTCCTCTACTCGAGTTAGTGGGCCATTGTCTGTTCATTAACATTGTAGGCCGATGACGATGACTTTTAAATAGTTTTCACCATGAAATACAATCATCAATCGTCTCGTAGCATGATGATGGACTTTTGGACTGAGTCAACAGACTGGAACGTCTGTTTGGTGTTTTTCATTAGCAAGAAAAATATGATTTATTATTGGATCGACGATTTATTTTAAATTCTATTTAGTGAGTCTTGTGGGAATTACAATTAAAATTATCGAAAACAATCAAGCGAAACTACAATAAACATGATGTGGAAAAAACTCTTATTGTAACAGTACCATCCCTATCCTGCCTTATCCTATCTTATCCTATCTTATCCTATCTTATCCTGTCTTATCCTATCTTATCCTATCTTATCGTATCTTATCCTTGCGCCCTTGAGGTGATTTTTCATAAAAGCGGCGCTGTACAAATCATCCAAATATTATTATTAATATATAGCTTTAAATTTCGCTTATTTTCCTTTTTTTTATCAATTATTTCATTTGTTGTTTTCCAAATTTGTTTATTGTTGTTTCCTGAATTCAATACCTTTTGTTTATAAAATTCCTCTTAAGTGGTTTTAATTAGTGCCGTTAGTTTGTATCTGTATTTTTTAAAGTGTGAGATGATTCGATTATTTAGTGGATATTTTTTTGTTTTTTGTTATCCTATCTTGTCCTATCTTATTGAATCTTATGGTGAGAGACGAATGGAAACGTTATTTAAAATAGCATTTCCATTTCGGAGGCGGGTATGGGTACCGCCGCCACGGTAGCCATTTATTAGACACCTCTGCTGTAGGTCGCTCCAGGTGGTTCGTTACGCTTGGTGACTTAGTAGGAGTGCCCAGGTTCATGGGGTGAGATTTGTCTAGGTGTTTGTGGCGAATGCGTTTGTTAACCAACTGCGTGATGGGCCAGATGGGGAGAGACAGCTTGAGGGACATCTAACCTAGACGTCTCCAGTCTGACTCCCTCGACCCATCGCTTTGCATCGCAGTGAGAGGGATGGACTTATTCGTACGTCACTCGTAGATACATTCACCCCAAGATTCCTACCCACCCCTCATACCCCTTTCCTTTCCCTAAAAAGATCCTTCACACATTAACCCCAATGATGACATAGGCCTTTAGAAAAATTATTTTCATCGGAGCCTCCTGTGTCGAGTTAATTATTGAAGAGCTAATGTGTTCTTCTTTAGTCTATGCCCTCGGTAGACAGCGTAATTATCCAAATCGATAAAATTGTTCATTTAATTGGACAATTTAAATAAAAAACACTAATAGATTTCTCCCGAGATTTTCAGAAAGTCTTTCTGATGGCGAAATTTATCGTGTATTACTTCTCCACTCTTGTATCGCGCAGTTGTTGCTTTAAACTGACCAGATTTATGTGTGAAAAAAACAAAACAGAAGTCATTAAAATTCAAAAGCGTGTATTAAGCGCGCACGCTTCAAATATCAGTCCTGACATTAATTTTTCGTAGGTTAACAGGGTGTTGAGAAACGTAACTGACTTACTTTGTAACATTGCTTTCTGACATTATTTGGAGTGAAAATATAACGAAATATAATTCAATTAAAACTTTTTATCAATATGTTTTTTCTCATTTTTAAGTCATTTTGGGAGGCGGATAATGGGTATCGCCGCCTGGGGAACCATTTATTATAAGTGATTCGCTTCGTTTTGTGTCTTAGCATGAGTGCCCAGGTTCATGGGATGAGGTTTGACGGGGCTTGGCGGCGGATGTGTCTGCCCACCAACTGGGATCGGGAGAGACTGGTTCACGGACCTTTCATATCTTTGCCTTTCCAGAACTTCCTCTCCTTCCTTTTCTATAAAGACCCTCCGCACAACATCCCCATAGACGACATAGACCATTCACCAGAGGAATTATTTTTCTCAGAGCCGCATGTGTGGAGCTAATGCAAAAATGCGACTCTAGGTAGTCAAACTATTTAAGATATCATTGTTTAGTCTATTTTTGAATTTATTGTAGTCAGGTTTTAATCTCAGCTCCATTACCAGTTGATTAAACCACACCACTCCATTGTACGTGTAGTAGTGTTGTGCAAAACTGGTATGCATTAATGGCATACATAAGCGACCCATTGTGTTTTGCCTATTGCTCTCAACGCGTACCATGGCGTGGTGCGACTTCTTAAATGTTAATATTCTTAAGTTTTAAAAAAGTCAGGGAGGGTCAAAATGTCATCTTCATTTCTTTTCAAAATAAGTTCAGAAATTTCTGGTCAAAGTTAATCAGGTATGTTGCTTAACAGTCTTAACACCCTATATAAATTATACATACAAGCACCTTCGTGCTCCTTACGCCACACATTCTTCGTTCGATATAAAACTGTCTGATGGTACAGAGCCGTCACGAGCCTCCTCTGTGATTCATCAGAAAAATTAATTGAGTGAAACACGCAGTTTCCATAATATTTAATTCCATCGTAATTAAAACGTCATCATTTTTGTATTGCAATTACTGCCTATTATTGTACTGATGTTTAATTTGAATTTTTCCAGGTAAAGCAATACAGAAGGACATAATGAGATGTTTATAATGGCGTACTAATAATTACGATGCATGTAACAAGCTTTAGTAAGACTTACAACTGTGGGTATTAAAAAATCTAGCGATAAATAAAAATAAAATAAATAAATTAAAAAAACCGTATTGTGCAATTCGCACGCAGTAGAAGTAAAACTAGAAAGTCGCTAGATGTCGCTTTATTTTCTTTCACCTGTTTATTTTAAAGTGGTTCGAAGATTGGATATCGATTTTTTTAATGATATACTATGATATGCATATAGTGACATACATTTTTTTAGTGATATCAATTTTTAACCTAGTTGCTAGACTCTTAGAGATAAGATAGCAGCTGTAATGTTCATTGATTTGTGTTGTGGCTCACTAGCCCACAATGTAAAGATTACAACGTAAGTTCTTTTTACTGGTTTATTGCGAATTATATTAGGAACAAATATTGTTAGTAGCGTCTGTTCACAGGCGATCTCTAATTAGGTCTGACCTGACCACGGTTCGCCGAACGGCCGACTGCTCTACTTGTACACACGTTCGGAAACACTCGACGCCGCCCAACCATCTCCGAACGAACGGGGTCTTTTCGTGTGGCATTCTGCACCCTCATATACTACAGCGCCAATCAAAATAAGCCTGAAGAAAATGAAGATAATGTTGTTAGTTCTTAGTCGAAGTATGATACAGTTAAATATGTCCCATTATCCCAGCGGTAGAGCACCGCCCCGGCAAGGTTAAGGTCCTGGGTTCGATTCCTAGATGTGACAGTATCTTTTATTTATTTATTTTTACATTGACAAAAAAAATTGAAAAAAAAAATCCCTCAAGGCCTACGTAATCTTCGAAGATGCTGTGTGGAGGTTCTTTTGAGGAGAGGAAGGAGTGAACATGGGTCTTAAAGAGAACGGGGTTTCATCAGTTAAGCGATAGAGCATTGCCCGGCAAGGCTAAGGTCCTGGGTTCGATTCCTAGACGTGACGGTAACTTTTTCTTATTTTAATGTTTCAAATTTTTGATTGAGAGTCGGTAGTATTGTCTTTATTAATTCGACATTTATACTATTGAGATTCTGCACTAAACTTGATGAGTCTTTTCCTTGCATTTAAAAACTAATCCATTTGGTAAAACAACGAACCTTTGTAGTACGTTATGACGAGGATCACTTATTAACATCTTATGTAGTTCGCGGGGAAACTAGGGCATGATCTTGAAAAATAAAAACATACTGCTGGAATGTTTCATGATTTTTCATCCTTTCAATTAATTTTTGTCAGTGCAGCCCACAGTTGCAGAACTTGTCCTAACCTCAGTATTTAACAAGCATGTCGGACAAATGCACTACAATAATAACTAACGAGGTAGGAGAACTGACACGTGTTACCTCCGACAGGTAGGTACAACAAATGCGCGAGTTGGAAAAAATAAAATATTGTAAACATTCCAATAAACGAAAAAAGCTAAATTTTCTTGCTCTCAATGAAATTCGATAAATTATGCTTTTGTATTATAAAGCTAAAGAAAACTAGCATTGAAAAGTAGTTTTTATAAGCAGACCTTATTGTCATGTTCATTGTATAATTCAATAAATCGTGCAGAATCTTATATTTTTTATTAATTGACCAATTTGGGAGGCCTGTATGGGTTCCGCCGCCCCGGGAACCATTTATTGGAAAATCAACACTTCTGCAATAGGTCAACTTGACTTAGCAGGGGTGTCCAGATTCATGGGGTGAGGTTTATCCGGATGCGGTGGATGTGTCTGCCCACCAACTACGTGCTAGGCCAGATCGGGGGAGGTCTTTCGGAACATCACTTAACACCGTAATGGGAGGGATGGAATCATTCGTCCGTCACTCCTGGACACACTGACTACCAGATTCCTAACCACCACTCATACCTTTTCCTTCCCAGAACATCCCTTCCTTCCTTTCCTAAAAAAGACCCTCCACACAGCATCCCCAAAGATAACAAGGGCCCTGAGGGGAATTATTTTATTCAGAACCTCCTGTGCAGAGCTACATATTGCAATAAAAATATAATATTTGAAAAAGTGTTTTTATTACAGCGATTTATTTTTGGGGAACTTTGCCGTGTTGCACTACCTCCTTCATTAGCCAACGTTTCGGACAGTGTTACAATGTCCATCATCGGAGCAGGTATCTAATCGAAAATTGGGGTGAAGTATGTGCTTATATTATTGTGTACGTGTAGATATTAGTATGTACATAGTTTTTCGATTTTTCTCAAAGGAGAATCAGCTTAGGGAACGTACCCGTACCACGTGGCCAACTATTTAGAATTTTTAACCCCCCCCCTCCCCTTCGTTGAATAAAAACATAAGCCCCCCCGCCGCTCATTGTGACCAAGCATCGTATTTTGAAGACCCCCCCCCCCCCGCCTTGAACGGTTCACGTAGTATGGGTACGTTCCCTTATCGTAATATTAAGACCAATCCAAGCGATTTCTTTCATCCCCTCTGTCCCGATCCATTTCACTCTCAGTAGTAGAACCTTAGGTAAGTTTTCTAGTAGAGACTGGAGACTACACGAGAAAGAAAAAATTACGGAAGGTCGGTAGAGTTACTACGTAAATTGATGGTTTTCTCAATGGCAGATCAGAGAACTGACAAAACAACAGATATTTTCTTAGCTAAAGCGCCAATTCTGAAAAGGGTATTTTATTTAGAATTTATATATTCAACAAATAATAATTGCAACACAAATAAGGCGAATTGCATTAATGCTATAATCATGAAAAGTCACCTCAAGAGAACTTAACATTTTGGAAAATGACAAGAAGTTAACCTTGCGTTTACAGATTTATTATTGATTAATTTAACCTTTTTTGGGTTTTTACATATGAATGGTAAGAAATATATAGTAATAATTATTGTACATAAATGAGCTGCCTCAGTAACAATATTTGTTGAAAGATAAATTGAAGATGTCCACTGACTTGGTATAATTGTTTTCCTCCGTCAGTATTCTGGACAAAGAGAAAATACACATTGTAGTTAGTCCTGATAATCCTGACTTCTAGTATTCCGTAGTGATATCCGGAAGTTTATCAATTCAAGCAATACCGGATCAATTTAATCATTTAGAATTTTATGTAGAAATACTAAAAAATAATACATAAATACCAATACAGGTGTAGAGAAATGCTAATATTGCTTGCTCTGTTAAGAAGTAATAAACCAAAGATACGAGCATTATTTTGTGCTTTGATCAACGAGAAAAATTCACAGTATATATTCACATGATGCACGCGAGGAAGAAATGTTTAAAAGCGTCAGTTAAAATAATCCTTTTGTTAAGATTTTATTTTTAATTTGTGGATTAGGTTTTGACCAATATAAGAAAACAAAAGAACACTATCTTTGATTAAAAAAATATATTATATAAGTAGATGGGTACATAATTATACGTGACTAATAATACAGTTAATCAAATAACCAAACATCGCGTGACGCGAACTCACCTCGACCAACAAATTAACCCAGACCACAACATACCTTGCACACTTCTTCACGAGACCAACTTATATCTCGGTACAGATATATTCAAAGTACAGCTTCACTGGATATCTTATCTGTGTGTTGTGTGGTTTGCCAGTATTGGTGTGTGCCGACTGGTCGTTAGAAACGGTGCAGCCCGGCGTTATTCCGTTAAACTAAAAGTTACGGCGTTATCTAAATGAGACATCTTTCGTTATATAACCTAACTTAATTAAGAACTCGCCAGATGAGATGGGGCGCCAAGGGGTTGGGGGAGGGGGTAGGAGAGACGCCAGGGGTCACGAGGGTGGGGGCGATATAAGTTTCAGGCAAGTGCCGGATTGAGAAGGTGTTCGATTACTGGGGATCAACAAATATATTTTTCACTATTAACTCGTCTATAACTTGAAAACATCAATGGAGCTGTGACGGGAGTTAATTTATTTATTAGTAATTTTGGCACCTTTTCCTTACACGTCACGCATCTGAGAATGATTGTTTACCGGGGCGAGTAGAAGCTCCATCGCGAACTGCTGCCACGCCGAGACTAAGCGTCGCAGAGAGTCCAGCGTGGTGGGGATTTGGCGTGGGGGAACCAGGCTACACGCCAGCGTTGCCGGATTGTTCGAAAAATCGTTGGTGACCTAATACCTGCAATAAGATTTTTGTTGGTTGATCCATGTCGTAATTTGGCGACCTACAATTCAACCCATCCCTTTTGCCCACATTCTTAGAATGAACTGCCAAGGTTGTTAAAAACGTAAGACCACAAATTAATGCATGAGTATAGAATCTATCGAGACCATCTTCTATCCTTATCCTGTATTCCTTCTCCCAATGTCTTCTCATTAGTTTTAAGGCAAAATAGAAATCGTTATCTCCAACCTCCATTACCATAAGAATCTTGTTAAGAGCGTTTAACCAGCCAGCGGACGAAAATCCGCATTTCGTCGAAAGTTGTTCTTACGATCGTGCAGGGCGGTTACAATGAGAAAGATTAATTATTCTCCGTACCAGCTTTTTAAAATTATAACTCAATATCGAATTTATTTCAATTCAAATTAGCTTTAATTTATACCTTCATCCAAAAATGCTGAAAGGCGTGATTCTTCTTCTTCTTTCGTATGGTGGGGGGTCAGAGGGGGACATCTAGGTCTGCGAGCCAGTCTAGGGCCTCAGGCGTTGCCCTGTGGACCTTATAAATCCCGCCGGGGAATGAATGGAGCGGGCATTCGTTGACCACATGTTCGGTGGTCTGCACCGAACATGTGGTCAACGAATGCCCGCTCCGCACTGAAAGGCGTGATGATAAAACTATTAAAATAATGTACTTTTTGTAGTTATTTTTTGATTATAAGTATTTATCATTTTTCAACAATGTCTAAATTTAATAAGAATGTTAAAAAAATCTGAAATTTATTAGTTTGTAAGTGCGCAAATAAATACACAAACGGACCAATTTTCGCCAAGAAACACATGTACGTACATATTTTTTAATGATTTTATTGAAACTAAAATTAAAATTCCAAAACATACGTTTGCTAGATAATGTATTGATTTATTTTACTGCATGATTTTATTATTTGAAATGGGTGTGGTATAATACAAAAACTGTTTTTAAAATTGAACAAATCTGCCAACGACCTATGGAATAACCTTATTATACTAAAAAATAAAAAATTTTCTCAAAATTTATTACATACGAATGCTAGATAAAAGAACAATCTTTCGAAATCCATTTATAATTTTTTGTGGAAAAGGGTCAATACGTCTAAAAACTTTTTTGAAAATGACGTATTTCCGGTTTTCTCTGGTAATGCCCTCTTAAGACTTAACTTTGTTGAACCCCATATGTCTTTGTACTATAAATAAAAATTGTTTTTTGCAAGCAAAAATAAATAAATAAGACATCTAAAGTTATCATGTATAACTAAACGGATAAAATGCCTTAAATATTATGTCATTTTATTTTAAAGACTTCGGAAATTCACAAAATGTTATACGAAATAAGGGTAGGTAATGATGACATTGCTATAGTCACAAGATATTATACTATCATTATTTAGATAAGAAAACGAAAAACTTTTCATTTCATATGGCGCAGCCTGATTCCACCCTGGCTCGAGATGCTGGGGCCATCTTCTTAATCTCTTGCTTAATTACATTTTGCGGGACACTTTTTTACTATTTTAGTTCCACATCCACAAGTTAGCAGACTTTCCACAGACTATCCGTGGAAATTGTTGAAATTGCCCTCAGCTCTTGTCCACAAACATTAGTACCTCGGTATCTACAGTAAGTACTAGTACTACGTGCCTCAGGGTAATAAAAGCGCCCCGTTCCATGTTTGTCGAGCCCAGAGAAATTAAAGCATTTGTGATGACAGTTGTTTTTCCCATTAATTACTTAATCCGTAGTAATACTTTGTTGAAAAACTGACCAATATCCTTGAGAGTTTAACAATAGTGATGCCATCTTTTCGTGTTAAATTTTGATCATAATGCATGCTTTGTTGACGAAAATGTTTTATCAATGTGTTACAGAAAGTTTTAAGGCCCCGCAACCGCGCACAAAAGAAGAAGATGGAGAGATATGTAATTACGAATGTTAGAGTAGCGCGCTGATATTTAAAGCGATAAAATCCATGCGAAAATTGTGAAAATGTTTAATAAAACACTACTCGTTTAAAATAAAACAAAAATCTCGCGGGGGTTGTCTTAAACAGCATTTAAAGAAACACTATGAATAGACTGAACGCTGTAGAAATGAGATCCCTGAGGCGTATGTGTGGTAAAACCATGTATGATCGTGTGAGAAATGTGGAAATCCGCAAAGAATGCAAGGCTGATGTAAGCGTGATGAGTAAGATCAAGAAAGGAACGCTCCGATGGTTTGGGCATGTAGAGCGAATGAACGAGGAAAGGAGTGTAAGGAGAATATATGACGCAAATGTGAATGGTAGAAGAAGTCGAGGACGCCCAAGAAAGACATGGCACGACCAAGTGAATCAGATACTTGAGTCGGGCCATGTCCAGAGTCAGAATAATAGAAGAGAATGTATGAGACGTTGTATGAATGTAAACGAGGCAAGGAATGTGTGCCAAAACCGGGATGTTTGGCGGTCCGTCCTCTCTGCCTACCCCTGCGGGGAAACGGCGTGATGGTTAGTTAGTTAGTTAGTTAGCTATGAATTATTTCATACATATAACTTGTAAAATAACTGAAACAAACGTGTTTATAATCATTTTTGGGGCATACTTTGCGATTTTTTTCTATCGATAGAAGTTTATCTAATTTGCGTTTCGGCGTGACGAATGTCTAGACATTATATTAAAAAATAACAAATATATTTTTTAAGATCTTAAATGTTTAAGGGAGGTTTGCAAGAAATCAGTAGAAATTCGGGGAGCAGCGTCTTAACGATTGCTTTCGTGGTCGAGGTGCAAGGCTCTCGATTGGCGATCCAGAGGACTTTGGTTCAAATTCCAGCGTTAAATTTTATTTGATTGATTTGTGTTTTCACAATTTAAACATTTAAAATAATATTATAAGGTATATTTGCGGCACGTTCCAGAGTTAAAGATACTCTTGGTATCGCCTTGGTGGCAGACCACTATTCAGAATTAAAACGTTGCTTGAAATTGCTTTAGCATGTTTGGTGACTAGCCACGTACCTCCCCACCATCCTCTTCCCTATCTTCTACCCCTCCCCACTACTCTTCGTCTTCCCCTCTCACTTACATTCAGCTTCACAATATATCCCAAATGTGAAGTAGTCTCACTTGCTCCAGGCGGTAAGGAGTAGTTGGGACTCTTGTGCGTAATGATCTAGCGGTAAGACTCTTGATTCGCAATCCAAAGGTCGCGGAATTGAATCCCGGCGTGGCAAATAAATTTTATTTGATTAATTTGTGTTATTTCGCAATAAATTAATTAAAAATAATATATAGAATATTTGAGGCACATTCCAGAGTGGAAGATACTCTCAGTATCGCCCTGGTGGAAGATCACTATTCAGAATTAAAAACGTTGCTTGAAACGGCTTTAACCGTAATTGGTGACAGATCTGAAAAGTCAGGTACTTTCCCACCTTCCCCTTCCCCCGGACTCTTGTGCGATATTCAGTTAAAAAAAATTGACATCCATGTCTAGTGAGTGACATGCAGTCGTTCGTTGGAGAGAAACTTTTAGACGATATTTTCACCTGTGATGATACTTTTTTAACATGTCTTATTGGTGGGGGGAAATGGCGTAGTCACTAACAGTGATAACTTTTTGATGTATTATTTTTAATATTTTCCCAAAATCCTAAAACTGGTTTTATTGAAAAATGCAAGGACTTGATCGAGTTGGCATCTAATTTTGCATGTGGCAGTGTACCTACAAGATTGACATGAGTTGTAAAATGAACTCATACCTATTAAAAGGTTTTATGAATATTGTAAATGGAAATTAAAGTTTTTGTGCTACAATATTGCATGTATTATATCATTTTCTATCAATTTTTTAGATAATGTTTGTAGGCATGTCTTTTTTACTATTCACAACAACTGAAAACAGTTTTATTTGATGTTAATAGAATTAGATTATATCTTAACTAGAGGCGCCACGGAACAAATGTATTCGTGTTTGATTTAACACAAATTTAAATCATTAAAAAAGTCTAAGAAGATTTGCTTTCGCATAAAATGCGCTTTTCCCCGAAAGAAAGATTAATGATCAAAAAAATGTCTGACCAATGATACGTGATGTCTTCATCACTCGCGCCTGCAATTGTTATCTTGTTTATCCTGGGCAGTTTTATTAATCCATAAATTAAAACTGTTTTAAACGTCTAAAATGTTTAAAACAAACCGGATACGACCATTTTTAAATAAACCAATCTAGACGTCATAAACACAATGTATACCGCACCAAACAACAGCTGAAATGGTTGAGTCCACTGTTTACTAATACATCGCCCAATAAAAACACATAAAAAAAGAAATCCGACGTCTTAATTCTAACCAATGTTTTCTCGTTCTATCCACAGCGGCTCCCATGTAAATAAATATATATCCTAACTAAACTAATTTCGTCGTTCGTCTGCCGTTTTGTTATGCTTTCTGAGGTCTGTGTCGTCGGGTGTATTTTCTGTTGAACATAGCTCCGGATGCCACATCCAGCACTGGACTTTAATTCGCGCGTCTCGTTCTTTTTAATGGTGATTAGTGAGACGGATGTGAAGAACAGAGGCTGAAACGGAAATTAATTCTTGTAGGGGTTAATGACGGTCATTAAATATCATTACTTACTCAGTAAGATGACATTTTATTAATTACCCAAATTAATTTTGTGAGATTGTGTGCATAGGTGACATTGATTAATGAGTCGCAGAAAGATTCGAGATTTAGTTTTTTTATTTTACAAAAAATTGTCTGCCTACCACTTCGAGGCCCATGAAAAAGAAATTGTTGAACCTAACGTTTGCTATAATTAAGAACTTAGCGAAGCTAGCAGTCCACATTGGCCTTCTGATACCAATTCAAAAAATTACAGTGAAGCATGGATCTGACTGACGAAGGAGTATAGCAGACAGAAAGTAATATAGATTAGATTTCGGATTAGGATGTGAGTTACAATACAACGATGCACGTAGGGAGTTCAATATAACCGTGCATGTTTATTTATTTTACTCTTATTTATCTTTTACGTTTGGTACATAATGTTTACGGTTTTTACAAAAAAGTAATAAACAAAAGGGTAATAAAAATATTTTTTTACATTACAGTGAAATTGTATAATTTTTGAAAAATAAAACGATGATAATAAACTTAAATTATCAGAAATGATACGTTAACATAAATATATTCAAGTAGTGTCTATGTTTTAAACATAGAAATTGTTACATTAAAAATGTCGATATCATTTGTATATTTGATTGCTAAAGTATGTAAGCGAGAAATTGGCGAGGTTTCTCCATATTTTTTTTGTTGATAGTGACTTTAAAATAGGTCTTTAGGTCCCAGTGAGTCGATTAGGTACTCTTAAATTGACTTAATTCAAGAGTTCGCAACAGTCGAGCTCCGAATTTACATTTAAAAAAAGAAACAAAGTTCGCTTATTCTTCGCCAATCCTCAAATATATGTATTTTAAGATATTTAATAAAATTGTATATTAAATTTGTTCTAAGGGGATAAAGAAAAATAAAAAAAATAAAAAATAAAATAAAATAAAATAAAAATTAATATAAATAAAAATAAAATAATTAGTTCGAAAAGAAAATACATGAAAAACCACGTATTTTCTTTTAAATTATTCGTCATTATTCGTATTTAAGTGTCAAGTCACAATGTGTTTGCTTGTTTTGAAAATTTTAAATTAATAAGTCGTACTTAGTATGAATTTTATGATGAGGTGGCCAAATGTTGAACATATTATATCGCGCAGGTAATCATAAGAAGAAGTGGGGGTCGCCCCAGGAAGACACGTCACGATCAGGAGAACTAAATTCTTAAATGGGGTCATATGGTCGCTGTAAGGAAGAGAATAAGAGAATGTATAATACGACGTAAACCAAATAAAGCGAGGAGTGCTGTGCTAAGACAGAATTACATCTGGTTAATTAGTTAGTTGGAAACAAAAACCTTTTTCCACTGCCTGCTTCAAAGGAAAAACTACTCAGCTCGTTAATTGAGTAGTGTTTCCACTAAAACTCCATTGTTTTGTAATGCATTGCATTAAGGCATCGGTCGGAGCTGCTTCCACCCTTGCCTTAATTAATATTTCTCTCTCCTCCCCCTACCCCCTACCGCTATACCCGCCCACCCTCCTGCACACGTCCCTTGAGCGGACAACGAACTTATTTTTCTTCTTTATTACCGAACTAATGCGACTTTCGATCCGGTGTTACTTAGGCGGGGATGCTTCGTCTGTGGTTTCGAGCTTTCGTGTTTAATTAAAGAGTACTGCTTTGTAATTTACTACATATCATTGGGAATGGAAAAATAATAATTTAATTACATGATAGCACCCATGAAAAAGACAATTATAGAGACTCTAAGAATGATGGCTTAAATTTGTATAAATTTCGAGGAGTTATAAAAAGTTTGAAAATAATTTAGTTCTCATAAAATTGAAAAAAATGTACATCAGATTAGAAAGTTCCATTTGCATCTTTTTATAAATAATATTATTTTAAATTATTATATTCGATGATTAATGATAATTTTGCATTTCATTAAAAAAATTGTTCATAGAGAGACTTTTACATTTCTTCTTCAAACTTTGCAAAAGCACTTTGTGGAGTCATTTTAAATTAACTTAAACAAATAGTTTTGTAAAACACCACTTATTTAATCAAAATTATCTATAATTTCATTAATTGATAATTTTGATTAAATAAGCGGGGTTTTATGAAGTGATTTGTTTTCATTTAGTTTTTATTCCATTTCTTTTATTTTAATTCTAACTTTATTTCTAATTTTAATTTTAATTCAAATAAAGTTACATTTTTAAGTCTTGGAATAAAATGAACTTATTTGGGAGATACGTGCAGGAGAAAGGCAAACATAAGGTCCCATTTTAAGGTGCATAATAAACAATTGCTGTAATTAAATTAATTAAAGAAACTCTTTGTAAAACGTTACAAATTATGTGTTTTGGTTTTGTTTGTTTTGCTGTAGGTAAAAAAGTCTAGTTATGTGAGTTATTTTTAAGAATTTTTACCATTAAGATTTTAATTTTTTTTTACTTTTTACTTTTTACAAATTTGCTGAAATCGCAAAAAACAACGTGATATTTGCTTCACTAGAAGCGTTGTTTTCTGATAATTTTGTTATTCCTATGTTTTGAACAAAGATATTTTTCAAAGTTTAAGCCAAAGCTTAACATGGAAAATCACAAAAACAAAACATGGTGCACCTCTGCAAGCATATTTCCAGATATTAATCATACATCAGAAGTTGGAACAGACCCATCGAAGCTTCCGCAGCAATATCCTCATTGGTTTCTCCATGCCGTATGGCTAATATGAGATATAAAGATTCGCCACCGCCTCCCTCGGAGATATAATTTCGCTCAGGGAGGACTGTAAGGGGAGGAGAGGGCAGAGAGAAGCGTCTTGGATAAGTTTTCCAATATGAAGTTGGTTAATTAATGTCCCCGCCGGGCGCCGGGTGTTGCTCCCGTGGAGATATAATTATGGCGGGGTGGAATAGGTCTTATACAAGCCATTGTTTTCATATTTAATATATTATGAACATTAATAACTACGCAGGAGATAGCACTATAAGTAATGTGTAAGTTGACAGTTAGATGCTGTCCTATTTTGGGAAAGATGTGCTCAGGTGCGCTCAAGATACATTATGTAATTGGGTAGGCTGAAAAGTAATGCATACATTCTTGTACTGCGCGAACAAAATAACCTTCAGAAGCGCGCCAGGTGGAATATGGAAGTAACATTCCTCCTCTATATGACCAACATATTATGTTGCGTATAACCTTACAATAATTCTGCTACTACCAAAGTAAGTAGAAAATGTTGTTGTTGCAGGCTGACGCCTGTGTGGGATCCAGTCGCGATGTCAACTCAGCCACTGTTGACCAGTTTTAATGAGAATTCTCGATTATTTTATTCGTTAGACAAATTGCCCTCCAAATGCAAAATATATTAACAAATTTTATTCAATTAAAAAAAAACTTTTTAATAATTCTCAGGCTCACGATTTAAGTAAAATAAGTAAGATGTTCTTATTCAGTACTAAGCTGGATACAAGAATATTTTAGTTTTTTTTTAATTCTAGAAGATAACGTTACCTAAATATACGCGATCGTTTTGTGCCAGAATGGGGATGATATAATATTATGATCCTCGAATTCGTCGGAACCGGACCTATATAAATTCTCGTTGATACTGCAACGTTCACAACTATGCGCCGCAGTCTAAAACATCAACATCTCTTATCTAACTATTAATGAAGCTTTTTCTTGAAACTCTTAGAAAAGGAGGTAAACCATCTTACTTCAACTTGTTTCCCAACCAAGTTAGTTGATTCGGTTGTTTTTCTCTTGTACATACCAACGTAGATACCAACCTATTTTAAAACAACGAAACACCATTGTATCAGCCAATGATATCGACGATTGGGGCCCACTAAACAGCGGCCGAGAATTCAAATTTCGTTCAAAGACGATCTTGCGATCGTACTTTTGCAACCCTTCAGAGCGGTTCCGGTGAGAAAGATTATTTTTTCTCCATACCAGCATTTTTAACAAATACTCAATATCGATTTTATTTCATTCAAAATTTGCTTTAATATACACCTACATTCAAGTTAGTAATAAAAATGCTCAAATGTATGAAAATATTTTTTTTTTAATTATGCACTTTTTGTAATTATTTTTTAATCATAAGCATTACCACTTTTTAATATTTTGAAGCAAAGTAAGCGGGTAAAAAAATCTGAAATGAATTAGCTTGATAAATAGTAGGTACTTTAGTCACAATTTGTTTGTGATTTTATTGTATCTAAAATAAAAATTCTGAAACCAGCTTTCCTTTTTTACTGCATGATAATATGATTTAAAATATGTTTTGTATCACGCAATATTTTGTTTGAAAATAACAATAAACATTAAAAACCTATTATAATAAAAATAAACATTTTTTTTTTCAAATTTTAAAACATAAATTATTCTAGATAAAATAACAATCCTTCGAAATCAATTAATATATTTTTTGTGTAAAAGAGTCGATGAAGATTAAAAAATTACTCATAAATTTTCCTCCACACAGCATCCCCAAAGATGACCGGGGGGGGGGATTATTTTCCTTAGGGCCTCCTGTGTGGATCTAACGTAAAAAACACATATTTCCGGTTGTCGGGTTATTCCCTCTTAATACTTTACAAACAAAACATTCAAACTTTCTAAATATGGTCACATACTTTCAGATTGAGCACCTACATTGTGTATAAGGTATCAACATTAGTACTAGAATTAAGTAATGATTTACTAGCCTTCTTAGACTTCTTTGAATCTTATTAGCTTCATACCAAATCCAATTCAGCCCGGAAGTGTTATTACATTTAAAGACTTCACAAAGAAAAATTGATTGCAAATATAAGTCACCAGGCAATTAATTGCCTCTCTCATTCACAAGTGTAATAAATATCTCCGATTGTTCGACGCTCGGAATAGAAATCCGAGATGGCGGTATCAGGACTGCAGAAGTAACAGTAGTGTCTTTGTCGTGAACTAATCTAGCGATGATCCCGGCTAATAGCCTGTAATACCCGGCCATTGTCCGCCCCGACCACCATCCAACCAACCATCCCCCTGCCCGCATGTAACCCTGGCGGGAAGGACTCTAAAAAATATAGTACCTTATGTAATTGTGTGAAACTGAAGGACCTGTGGTTAGTGATTAAATAATTTATTTAATAAAAATGTGTATTTGCTTCAACAACTTTATGTAAACATGACCTAGTTTATAAACAGATGACCTAGTTTATCTCAGTCTTGTAAGATCCTTGTCTTAAAACGTAGAGGTCACTTGTTTAATCGTCGACAGATTGGAAAAATTCAGTTTAATTTCCGCGTTGCATTCCACATTTTTTTTGCTTAATTTTTTAAAGTGAAATTTTTTTTAGTTAAGTTGTGATTTAATACTCAATGAATGAAAATAGCGATACTAGAAAGAGACAAACACATACATCTATCGGTTTTACTCTGCGAGAAAATGAGATAGTCTAATCGGTCTCCACTTTGTGAGATGCTTTAAAGCTTCCCACTCTTGTCTACTTTAGTTTTCTGAAGGTTTCACTTCTAGCGCGTGTGAACTGCACACTCTTGTATTTTTATATTACATAGCTCCGCACTGGAGGTTCTGAGAAAAATAATTTCCCTCAAGGACACTGTCATCTTTGTGTGAAGGAGGGGATATTCTGCGATGGAAAAGGTATGATGGTAGGTAGCGTGTCCAGGAGTGACGAACGTGTGTCTCAAGATAGTCCTGCTGAAGAGGTCAAAAAGTCTCCCTCAACAGGTCCCTCCCGATTCGGCCATCCACGCACTTAGTTGGCAGACGCCACTTGGGATGACCTATGGCAAAGGTGTTTGGTTATCCCATAAATGGTCCCTGGGGAGGCGGTACCCATACCCACCTCCCAAAATAAAATAAAATTAATTTAAACATTTCGTAGGTATCTCAGTACCTCATTTCAATAGAAGACTCTCACATAATCTCTTTGGTGAGATGCGACCTTTTAGAATACGAAAACTTTTCTGAAAAATACTTCCATCTACTTTCCCCAATAATGGTAATGACGTAGTTCCATTGATTTGTACAAATGGGATTTCTTCATGACAGAATTGCGAATAAATTCTTCCCCTTCATTTTTGTCAGATTCAATGATTGTTGTTTACAAAATTCCAGCGATTAAACGCTTTGAAAACAACTCGCATTTCTGTTGCCTGGGCTAATGATCACTGTCCACTACCCCTATCTACTCGGGAGAGGTGGCCATTCAATACATTCAATAAGAAGCTATGGCATCATGACATCACAGAGTCAGTGCAATAAAGGTTCGGTGGGCAAGATCGGTGGGTTATTTGTGGAATGTGGTAGTTATTCACGGTTTCGCCAAACTTTGGCAAACTTTTTTTTCAAAATCTCTCCTGTGGTACTGAATTATTGAAAATGTGGAACCTGAAATTTTGCAGCTTGTCTCGTTTTTGAGACTTCAATGACCTTATGACATAGCAAGCTGGAATTTTTACATTCACCTAGAAATGTCTGTATTTCTGAATACCTACCAGAGCTCATTGTTCGAGAGTTTTTTTTTCTCCTTCAGATGATTAGACGAACAGATTTTCTGCTTTGGAATTTCATAAAATATAATATTATGTTATATACACGTGATATTATTGGTGCTAAACCATGGCGCTGCCTGTCTATGTATATACTCGTACTTGTTAATTTAAAATCTTTATGATACCCCGGTGTTCAATGGTTCAAAAATTATACTGTTTATGTTACAGAAAAAAGTGGAAGATATTCTTACTATCACCCTGGTTAAGACCACCATTCTCAGTATTTGGGGACCAGATCTGAATAGCCAGGTACTTCCCCACCATCCTCTTCCCATCTCCTTCTCCTCCTCACTACCTTGAGCCTAACAACATACCCCAATTTGGGGATGCCATAGTCTCATTGGCTCCAAACGGGAATATTTGGGACTCTTGTGCGGTATTCATATAGGTCAGGGATGGCGAACCAATGGCACGCATGCCATTAATGGCACGCGACACAATATTTTGGGTACGTCACTGATCAGTGATCACAAAATTTATTATGCACTACGAAAAAATTGTGAAGTGATGTCACGTCATTTGATAAAATGAATTTGAACCCATTGGATTGGTTGGAAATTGATGAATTTGAAATGCAGCTGATTGATTTCCAGTTTAGTTCAATATGGATTTAAAAAAATTGTTGAAATAAGGAGAGAGTTAGAATTAATTGAAACAGAAAGATTGACAGGTAATATAAGTGAAAATGCTAATAACAAAATTTTGGAAATATGGAATGCGTTACCAGACACATTTAATTGTTTGAAGAAGCTGGCTCGTGCTTTTTTAACAATATTTTCATCAACCTATGCCTGCGAACTGCGAATTATTATTTTCAGAGATGAATAACATTAAAGACTCGATTTACCGTTTGACAGATGACTCCAGTTCAGCATGCATTCTGCTAAAAGTAACATCTTACAACCCTAACATATGTTATTGGTCATCTAACCTGCAACAACAGAAGTCACACTAATTTTACTTTAATTTAAATTACGCTTATAATGCTAAATGTTCCTAGTTTTTGTAGTAAATAAAGAATTTTTAATTGATACTAAGTAATTATCATTATTATTTTCCCAAAAATTCCCAATGAAGTCAAAATTATTTGATGGCACGTCTATGATCTCATTAAACATTTCTTTAGAAAAATGGCACATTGATACGTAAAGGTTCGCCATCCCTGATATAGGTATATAACAAAAAGAAAAGAAATTTCTGCTTTACAGTTAAGATTATGCAATTAAAAGTTCAATATAAAATACGCATTTATTTTTAAAGAAAAACCACGATTTTTTAATACGAACCGGTTTCGCTTAGCACAAGCATAATCAGGTTATAAAATTAAACTGTTTTTTTCATTTATTTCAAAATCGTAATAAGTTAGTGACATTTTAACGCTTTTAGAAAGCTTTATTTCAACCCTCTTTAATTAATTGAATTTATAAACCTTTATCACCCCATCCACTAGTACTTATCCAATCCCTCAACCGTTTGTTCCATTGCTCTTGTGATTCAAGCTCCGGGCGAACAAGCGTATCGGTCGTTTTATCGCCAGTGACACAAAACAGTCTCTGAAAGGAACAATTAGAGATCTCCTTGCTTCACACATCTCCTTTCTTTACCCGATGCTTCATTTCTTGTGAAAGCTCTCAAGGGGCTCTTATCAGGTGACAGTAGTGGGTATTGTCTGATGGCTTTCACCCACGATTCTTTTAAATGGCACGATCAAATTGATTGTCCACTAATTTCCTTTATAGTTTAAGCTCTATATATTACTTAGCGATAATTACAATGTTTCATTTATTTTAATGTTGTGTATTGTGTCATGAATTTTGTGTCGGGAGACTTTAAAGTCATAGGTATTAATTAAGGTGTATTTTTTGCAGAATTTAAAAGGCTACAGGGAAACCTTTTCTAGCCTGTAATATTGGTCGAGATTTTACCATACTTAATATTTTTCACTTTAGTAAATTTTGGTACCGTTTGACCACTCCGGGAGTAGGCGTAGTACGTTTATACTCCACGGCAACCTATCAGGATTGCTATTGGCATCTTCTGCTAAGCACCTTGTTTGACTTTTTTTCTCGTTTTCTTCTCTGTTTGTTACATGTTTAATCACAAATTCCATCCGATCATATTAAGACTTACATATATTTTATAAGACTGTTGTACATCCGAATTATTTTTATTCCAATCCAACAAAATCTATTTATATAAAGGATGGTGTATGTGCTCTATGGTGAGCAGACGCGTGGCGGACACCGGGCGAGCGGCGTGGATTTGATTTTTATGCAAATCTACTGCTTTATCGAGACTGATCAATTTTACAGACTTGACCTTCAAAACAAGAGGAACAAAACATTGTGTACATTAGATATCGAAAAACCCTGCGTAAAGCCCGGGCAACGCCGGGAATTTGAACTGATTCTATAGAAGAGAGACGTTCCTGTCGGAGTAAACAGAAAATCTCATCAAATTCAAGTCTGCATTTGGTTAAGAAAATATGGAAATAATGTTTTGCAGATTTTTGGTGATTCTACGAACGCTTTAAAAAAATCTACCGTTTCGGACAATTGTGCATTTGGTCGATAAAGTTCATATGAAGTAAGACGTTATGCTTTTCGCTTTGGTGACTAGAGTGTAACTCCGATTGAATATTCTGTTGTCTCTTAAGAGTCAGACAAATAACAAAATCAAGTTGTAATATAATTTCCGAGAAAATCTTCTTGTGGTTATGTCTTCATTAGATTGATTTTTTTTGTTTACTCAAAATACTACATCACAAAATGAATGTGGATTATGTTATTGATTGTCAAGTTACATGGATCTTACTAAACCGTTGTACCTTTAGCTTCTGCAAGCGACATTAATAAAAATAAAAGTAGTCAACAAAAAAATACCTAAAAATAAACTGTAATCAAGACTCACCGACAACATCACCAACCGAGCAAATATATAATTCATTTTTATCTCCCAATTAGCGTTGGCTGGATGTGTCCGAAACCAACACAACATAAACACGTATTTACAGTAACGGGCAAAACAGACGTTTAATTGGAAAACGTTTTTAATCAGAGGGTTCTACGTGTCGCCTTTCTTCGGCCACTTTCTTGGGCAAACAAGTCATTGGTGTTTGGTTCGTTCTTGGAATGTTTGCCGAAGACACAATATAAACACTCGCTGATTGGCGCAATTACTCGCACGTCCGGGATATTACGAACCAATCAGAGAGCCTGAATTATGTGACTTTTTTCTGATTTACTGAATAAATTTTTATTTCCCACAAATGAAACATCATTATTATGAAGATATGAAGATATGAAGTTACGTACGCGTTTTTCTACGTTTTCAGTTACTCTTTAATGTATGATTACAAGTTATAGTAGTACGCAATGTTAAATTTGCATCTCAGCATCATCTAGCTTTAGTCTGTTGTTTTTTTTCTGTTTGTTGGTGTTAATGGAGAGCTTCTAATAAAGTGTTAAATTCAAAATCAAAACAAAGTGACAACATTAATATTATCCAATTTATCGGGAAATTTGCATCAAACTTTGAATGAGGACAATTCAGCGACCTTGAGGAATACTTTTTAGAGTTTTTTTTTAAATCAGAGATTTCCTTTTACAGATTTGTTTAAGCGCTTTGATACTAATTATACCGCATAATGAACTTGCAAGTAATATTATATATTGCATTTTCCATTTGTTCTAAAAATATTCTTAACTTGTTCTTAACTTGTTAACTTATTGTTCTTAATATTCTTAACTTGTTGTTCTTAACTTGACAAAAAATTTTCGCCAAGTAAAAGAGTCAATCTAGAGATTTTGTATCACTAGACCTGTAGTACTGTTAGTATCGTTGTTTTTACTAAGAACGTTTATATTCCTTGACCATTTGATCAAAAAATCCATTTCACGCGTCGCGAAAAAACACACGTTTTACCAACAAGTGTAGTGTTGAGACACTTTATCAAATGGATTAGAAATGCGTCTCCTTCTTCACGAAACGCTCATTGTTTTGTCTGGACTTTTTTACTATGAATTCACAATTTGCTTGGAAGTGATGACAAAACAAGGATCACATGGCATTTGCCTGTAGTCCAAGGCCCCCCTTTCTTAATCTACCCCACTCCCGCCCCCCCAACTCACCATTGTGGCCAACTTTGCTAATAGCCATGGCAACATCAGTTGGCCACCAATTAACTGCCCACCCGCCCTCTTATCTCCTACTTGTACCACCCCAATCCCCTCAACCCCCCATTCAATCTCATTCCAGCATCCCTGCCTCATCTCAGGGTTTGAGATATGATATAAATGCATTTTTTCGATGCTTCATGTCTCTAAGATAATTAACCCTTACTGTGAAACAAAGTTACTTTTTTCAGGTCAATGTTTCACGAGGTCAAACTCTGAAGATAATAATAATATACTTTAAAGAAGTTTGATCTGAAATTTATATTTATTTCCAAAAATTTCGGTGGTCAAGATAATGACATTCCTTTTAGCGAGCAGGTTTTTCACTTGGAATCAGTTTCGAATCCCTTCACAGAAATAACTCATGTTCCATTTTATGGCAGCGTTTCGTATGACTTTAGATCGTCTTTAGACATGGCTTTAGTTACCAGATCTGATTCACAAGGTATTTCCAAAAGTTTATCTTTCTTATCTCCTTCTATTTCCATTCCCTTCAGCCGCACAATATACCATACTTGGGGATGCCATTGTTCCACTTTCCCAGTCCAGAGCAATTGGGACTCTTGTGTGATATCCACATTAAAAAAGTTTAGTTTTATTTTTCAAAATTTTATAGCCCATCATTTGTGTTCCGATCTATTATGTATGATGACCTACACTTCCAAACAGAATTTTCCTTTGCACATTTATTGACACAGAAATCGAGCGAGAAAAGTATTAAATAACCAAATGGTTAAGTGTTCCAGTTACTACCCGGTTTCGCCCGAGATTCAACACCCTTATTCGGAAACTGTTTATTGTTGAAGGGCGTTTGAATTGGGCGTAGCAAAACCTTTTTAATTGAAAAAATATATTGCTCTCGTTAAAAAAACGTAAAAGAATATCTTATGTATCATAACCAGAAAAACGTTTTTATACAATGTCTTCTGAAAAAATAAACTTTTTTTATGGTAAATGTAATCGTGTAACATAATTTCAAATGCTCTGTATTCGTACTGAATGACTTTAATGCATTCAGAATTAATAGGCCTCGAACAATAAAATCAGCACACACACGCAATTAATTACGTTCAATTGTCGGCAGCCATTTAAAAGGCGAACAAACGAAAATTTCGAATGGCGGTAAAATCTCTCGCTTTTAAATTTTACTGCGTTTAATTTATTCCTCCCACTCGGCAATTATTATTTCATCCATTTCCCGAGACGAAAGAACTTAGGAGGATGTGTCACGAGACACTTAGTCGATGCCGATCTGGTAAACACGGAAAATAAACCTCAATAAGCGAAAGGTAACCTCTTGGGGTCGATACCCAGAAGCAGTGGATGCTGTCAAATTTTGTGGTATATATTTAAATTAGCAGACCTGTGTCCGGGTCTGCTAGTTTACCCAACCTTTATAACCAAGGTCATCTATTAACTTGCACACATATCAAATCCACACCGCCCGCTGCCCGCTGCCCGCTGCCCGCTTGCTAGCCCGCTCCCATTATATATTATATATTTCAACCAATTTACACAAAACCTTGACAAATTATATACCTTAAAAGCTTCCTCGTGAATCACTCTATCTGTTGGTGAAAACTGCATGAAAATCCGTTGCGCAGTTTAAAATATCTAAGCGTACAGACAGCGGGAGCGACTTTGCCTTATACCATGTAAAGATTTGTATTGCTATGTAATTTACGATTGCTAGATTCCCCCAAATAAGAAGGCACCAAAATATGAAGTTTTTACGCAGAAATGCACAAATAATGCAGGGGTAAAATGTGATGAAAGTTTTTTGCTACTCATTCCAGAGTTGTAGATACTCTTAAGAGGAAACACCGTTGCCGAGAGATATGAATAATATTATTTTGTTGAATAAACTAAAACTGTTGCTATCACTGATCTGTGTCACCCCCAAATACTGAGCGAAGGGAAAACTGCACCTCAAGCTAATCGTGGTTTTGTATTCCCATTTTTTCTCCCCCAAACTGGACCGATTTTTATTTTTTTTACCAACTACAAGTATAGTAAAGGAAAATATCCCATGTTTTTTAGGTTTTTCTAGTTGTCGATACATATATTATTATTTTTTTTTAAATTGCCCAAATTGGGGAATACGTTTAATTGGACTCTTTCGTCCTGGTGAAAGACACAATTCGGAAATGAAACATTGCTTGAAATGGCTTTAGTGGTGTTTGGGGATCGGATCTGGTCAAATCAGATCAGCCATTTATTTCCCAAACTTGTTCTTTCTCATCTCCTTCTACTCCCCACCTGTCTGTCTCTGAAATTTTGTGGATTTATGCGTTGACGATTCGAAAAATTTTGTAATTGAAAAATGTGTTGTTTAATTGAAAATTTTCTACACATTTAGATAGGATAGGTCCTGTTCATCGCGGAGCTCCATTCTTTGTGTATTTTTATAACCCCATTTTCAATGTAATTATATATTTTCCGCAATGGATTTTGGCGGGCTTTTTCCGATCCGGCCACCAATCACAGGCCATTCAGTAATGACATGCGCAATCAGTCCGCACTGCAAAGGTCGTTAGTCGGATGCACTTTTTTACGGAACTCGGAACTTCCGCTAAATTGATACGATCACCAATCGATCGGAAGTATGGTTTTCGTTCTCGGTTTTGGGTGGGTAGAAGGTTTTGTTTAAGCTTTTGGGCAAATATTGAAAAAACGAAGAAAAAAAGTCAATCATCACATATCATCGAAATGAAATCATCACTCATCATCAAAACGAAATCATCACACATCTGCCCTGATGATGGACACTAAAATGCTGTCCAAAACATTGGGTAAGGAAGGAGGTAGCGCAACGCAGCATAATACCCCAAAAATAAATCACGATAATGATATAATAATAATTGGCCGTGATAATCCCGAATTATATCAGAAGAAAAAATAAGTTTAAATAATATTTCTTTAACAATTGCCATTAGGCAACTTCATTTTATTATATTATTACTAGCAGACCCGGCAACACGTTACTGTGGCTAACGAAACACAACGCCATTACCCAATCTTTATAAAATCCACACCACCCGCTTGCCAGCTGCCCGCTGCCCGCTGCCCGCTGCCCGCTGCCTGAATTGAATATTTGAATTTATCGGCTTTTCTCCACTATAATAAGTATGTAAACTAATTAACTCACCACTAATTATACAATGCTTGCAATGCAACACTGGATATTTGAAAAGGGAAAATCAAATACCTACTTACTCTAGGACATCTATTTTCCAATTTCTTCCGTAGAACGAATTTCAAAAGTGACTATAGTACGGCCCGCCAGCCGTTTTAAATCGTATATAAATATGTTTTCTTTGAATTTCTCGGCTTTTCTCTAATATAATTTACATGTATTATACATATAAACATTCCTCTTCAACCACTCTATCTATTGGTGAAAACCGCATGAAAATCCGTTGCGTAGTTTAAAAGATTAACGCGCACATACATTTTGAGCGACTTCATTTTATACTATGTAATGAATGATGATTTACTTCATTTTAACGTAAGATCCAGCGTGAATGTAACATACCGGTCACTTTAAGTTTTAAAGCTCTTTAAAAATACATGTTATTATTTAAAATAATCTGTATTCATTTTTGTATTTTTTCATGTGAATACCTCACAGGACTCCCAGTTGCTCCCGTTTGGAGCCAGTAAGACTACGGCATCCCAAATTGGGGTATGTTGTGAGGCTAAAGGTAATGAAGAGATGGTGAAGAGGAAGGTGGGGAAGAGGAAAGTGGGGAAGTACCTGGCTATTCAGATCTAGTTTCAATTCTGAATGGTGGTCTTTTACACCAGGCAATACTGCGAGTATCTTCCACTCTGAAACATGCAGCAAATATAGGTACCTACTATATAATATTTTTAAATAATTAATTGTGAAAGCATTGCGAGTCAAGAGCCTCACCTCTCGATCACGGAGGCCGTTATCATCCGGACTAAAAAAAGAATCGTATGATATTCCTTTAATGGGAAAAAATGGCAAACTATCGCCCAAAAATTATAAAAGTCATGTTTGGTTCTGTTATTTATAATGTCATAGGTATGAAAAAAATCACATTTATTCTTCAAATAATACTTACAACATTTAATGTTTTTTAATGAAAATGTATTTTACCTAAATGACAAAATATATATATAAATAATAAAACTAAACAATTTTTTTCTACTTTTGCGGCATTAATCTTCTTTTTTTAATGTGTGTACCTAACAACTGCTAGTCTGGTGTCAGTGAGACTATGGTATTCCTAATCGGGCTATGTTTAGGCTGAAGGTACTGGGGAGGGGAATGAGCTTGGGAGGAGGAAGTAAAGGGTTGAAATTTGCTCATCAGTGTTATTTTAAACACTCAAACCTGCCTCGTGGGGATATATTTATTCTGATTTCTTAGATTACAAAAAATAATTACTTTTTTTTTTAAAAAAGCATAGATTCATAAAATAATCAAATTATGTACGAAAGTAATTAATTTCATTGTTGTTTAGCTTACACCTAAAGGAGTGAGCAAAAAACATCATATTTACTTAAATCTGTAATGAACGATTGATAAATGCTTCCAAAAGCGTGTTCATTAGGTCGCTATAAAATATTATTGAAGAAATCATCTTCAGAATAATGAAAAAATATACTATACCGCTTTTTAATATTATTGCAATATTGTGGTAGAAAGTTTAATAGACGCTACAACAGAATTTTGTTTGCACTTTGAGTTGGTGCTCTAAAAATACAACAATGCACCAATAATTATGGTCTTTGTGCAAAAAAACTGCGTCGGATTTTGGGTTTTTTCGTTGATTTGAACAAAAATATTTTTTGAATTCTTGATTTTTGTGTTTTTGCAAAAGAACTGGCCGTATTTTGTGCCTTTTTGAAAACTAACGATGGGAGATAACCAACGAACCAAATATTTTTGAAAACTCTCTCATTTTTTAAAAAGCTCTTCGGGGAACGATTTTAACTATGATTGGACTCACTCAAATAGCTTGTGAATAAAAAAATGTATTTCTTTATTCAAAATACCACGTACAAAGGCGTGCGTTGAAATTGGAACTCTCATTGATGATATATTTATCTTTTAATTTTACGTTACTAGTTGTAACTACCTGGCCTCGTCCAATTTCCAGTGCTCTTTTCCAGAAATATTTTTTTTGTTAACTTTTTTTTTAATTTGAAGCATAAATTAACGACGTTGAATAGTCAAAATTTTCATTCTGAAAAATCAATTCAAATTTGTTGACGCCGTAGCCTGTTTAAGAAGTGTCGCAGTTTATCAAGCACATATCAAAAACTCTTTTTTTTATTTCGAACCCTGGGATATAACGTGCCAAAATATTAAACTTTTTTAAAATAGGCAATTAGCCTTGGGCTTATTTGGCAAAAGAGTACTTTTTACCAAGTAATATATAAAATTGCGATTCACCGAATAAATTCAGAAATATGCTGAAAACATGGTAGAGATGGTAGGTTAGTTAGTAGGTGGGTTAGTAGAGATGCTTTATACGAAGTCATGTTAATAGTTATTGTCAATATATTTTATAATTATTAATAATATTATGCATACATGTAATTGAACAAGCATTGTAATTGAACATTAACACCCTGCTGACAGACTGCTTAATTGCGGTGTAGCGAGATTGTATTTTGAAAAACGAAAAAAAAAAATTCATGCAAAATGTATAAATATTATTTTCTTAATTTGACACACGCATTTCAAAGCTTAAACTCCCCTTTAGTTGGTACAAAAATATGTATTTATATCATTGAAGAAGAAGATAACACAAATAAATCTAAACGAAAATATGAAAAAGAACAAGACACAGAAAAATAAAAAAGGTAACGATCGCAATTGGGTTTCTAGCCCAAGATCTTTCTCTTATCGGGACAAACGCCTTAACCAACTCGGCTATTCGGACTTCATATTTTTAAGTCATTTTTGTCGATCTCACATTTCAAATTCAGAATTAACAATATTATCTTATAATATTTTTCCTTGTTTTTTCACATTTTCGTTTAGATTTATTAGTTTTTATCTTATTCTTCAATTCAATGATATATTACATTAATAGGCATAATCTCCAATAGTTATTATAACAAGAGGTAATCCAATATAAAAATAAATATACAAAAACTGTTTGCAAAATTTTCTCCCATTAAATATCCGCCTACAAAGTTCTTCTCAATTGCCTTATTAACAGATTTTGACATTACTCGCGTGCGTTTTATATTGAAACATAGTGCAATTTCACTCATAAGTAGACATGGGCAAAATTGAATGACCGAATTAAATGAATAAATTCAATCTTGTGACACACTTGATCTGATTCTCAATTTCAAAAGGAATTGATTCTTCATTCCTTACCTTTGGCCTTGTATCGTACGATTTTTAACGGCAACATAAATGTTTAATTTCCATTTATTTTACTGTTAAATTATTTCAATGAATAATGTGTTCCGTAAAAGATTTAAATATTATAATGTTTCATAGGTATTTTTAAAATATATTAAATACCGTATTTAAATATTATTCAATGGGCGGCGCGCCGCGAAGTTGTCGACGGTATTGTGAACGACTCGTATCCCGCTACCACCGGCCGCCGTTCTAAAAACCCGTAAATCAAAACGCGGCCGCGATTCAACCGAATTGTCCGAGCGTCCCTTTCACGCAAGGAATTAATCATTTGTCGTAGTCAATGTCCTGAGATTGTCCTAAGGTCCCCGCGCGTCCCGTCCCGTCCGCGTCCCAGATACTCGTAGCTAGTCTGTCGCTATCGGAAATTGTCCGAAGCGCTTTATTCACGAATTAAAACTAAAAGTCTTTTTCACTTGTGACGTTGTTGTCTCTAGATAATCTCAGACCTAAAAATGACGTCAGATGTCATCGTCTTACATCATCGTTTCACGTCAATCTCGGCTCGCGAGTTGATCAAGTCTCTGCGGGGTAAGACACAAGACACTAGTCAAAAGTTACTCTTTCATTCCTCAATGCCGGCCCTTAATCCGTCCGAGCGCAGCGGTTCACAAATTCCTCGGCGGGCCAAGCCTTCAATTTCATTACATAGTTAGCCGAAAACTTTCGACATTGAATCCGAACATCGCGGCGTCGGCTAGAAAAGTGAGAAGCAAAAATTGTGCACTTGTAATCGTTTTTTTGGCACGTATGAAAGATTTGGAATACAAATACCTACCTACTTTTAGACGTGGATCTTGGGTAGATGTAAAATGTAAATTTGCATATATTATAAGGCCAATCAGCTGTTGTCAGCTGTTATCAGCTGTCATAAAATACTTTTAAGTTTAATAAATAAAAAATACTTTAAGGGTGAAACAAAAAACTGTAAAATTTAAAGATTTAATTGCTAGCTATAAATACATTTTACATACGAAAAATAACGATACTAAAAAAAGACAAACATATACATCTAAGTATAGGATTTAGCCTGCGAGATAATGAGATAGAATAATCGGTCCTCTCTTTATGTGATGCTTCGTAGCCTCCCCACTTATTGTGATTTAAAATGAAAAGAAAAAGCGACACTAAAAAGAGACAAACACATTAATCTATAGGTTTTAGCCTGCGAGTTAGTGAGATAGAATAATCGGTCTCCTCTTTGTGCGGTGCTTGGTAGCCTATCAGTCTCCTCTTTGTGCGGTGCTGCGGTATTTCATAGTCTACCCATTCACTCGAGTTTTTTTTTTTTTTTTTTTTTTTTTTTGGAATTAATTGAATTAAAGGAATGAATAGAAGGAATCAATTCAAAAGGCCGGGGGAATCAGACGGGATCTATTCACTTTTGGGAATCATTTTGCCCACGTCTACTCATAAGCCTTTGTTACTAGCGAAATGAAAGAACACCCATACAACAGGTGCATAATGGTATTCTTAAATCCAGGTACTGCAATTAAGTTCAAAGCAGCGATAAATAATACATAAGAGGGGCTGTGTGGCTCCGAAGGGCTCCAAATAGATCAATCGGGAAGTTTAAAGGCTCGGATCAATAAATATAATATAGGTACTGCTTAGTTAAATTTCACCAACACGGATTAATTGGCATGGCTTAGATAGGTACACAACGTTAAATATTAAAATGTGTTTGTACAACTCTTTACCTGGTTCTACCTAACGTCTTGAAATGATTTTTGGACGTTTAGATGAAAGGGCAAAAATACCCACTGACGTCAGAAGACCTTGAATTGAGATCTACGTCCGTTGTACCCAAACCTGCAGATCAACTGTTGAGCTGAAATTTTGAAGGGCACAAATACGCTCTTCACAACGCAACGCTCCGACCATCAGGCGAATCGAGCGTTACTAAACAAATTGCTTAGCTGATTGGAGACTGATTGATCGACGAAGGTTGGAACGGACATACGAGTAAGGCATAGATTTCAAGTTGTCAGTATGCAGAGTGCATATATTTAACTTATTGCTTTAAACTTAATTTTTTTTTCGTGAGTAGAACTCTCAATGTACTAGAAGGTAAGGATAAAACTTGTTTTACAATATCTTTGGATAAACAAATAAATAATTCTTTCAGTCAGTTTAATAGGTATGCGATCGTCTCTTTCTAATTTATAATAAGGGCAAATTTAGGGCTCAGGGATCTGTTAAAAAAAATAAAAATTCAAAAGCCATTTTAGTCAGATAAACAAACCGATGAAATGTCATGAATGCAACAATTACGTCGAAACTTTTTTCTCATCACATTACTAAATTTAGGTTTGATGTATGAAGAACAAAACTCTCCTAGTGAGTTATGTTTCATTGGTTCCAGCTAACAGACGATAATAGCTCTAGGAAGTGACGCCGTAGCGCATATTATATCCCGTCATGTGGCGGTTTATGCGGTTTTAAAAGATAATATATCGATCATTCATTTTAATTCGTATCCTGTGCTATTGATTGGCGTATTATTATATTCTTGGGGAAGTTTTAATTTTTAATGCTAAAATGAGTGTTGAAGGCGGTTAAAATTTCTCAGAAAAATAAAAAAATATCAACTCGACCGTTAACCTACATATTTCTTGGACGAAACAAAAAATAAATAAAAAAACTTGATTTTATTTAAGAAAATTGTTAAATTTTTGAAAACAGAATTTTTTCATTGATCATTATGAAACAATAACTGCGTTTTACTTATTTTTCCCTCATCAGGAAGAAAGTAGGTAGGTATGCTGTAGGTATATACCATTGCAATTGTGTGTTTTAAGAGAAACTTTGAGTTTCCCAAGGATCTGTTTTGGGACCGCTCCTATTTATAAATATATTAATGGTATAGTGAAGAGCCTAAGGTACTGTTCCATCAAACTTTTTGCAGATGACACACTTTTATATACTGTGGCAAGTAATATTGAGAATGCATTATCAAAAATAAAAATGGCACTTCATGCAATATCTAAATGGTTAAACATAAACAAACTGAAATTAAATGTAACTAAAAGTAAATTCCAGGAAAATAAGTAATCCTATAATTATAGGCAATCAAAATTGAAGATGTAGAAGAAATTAAATACTTGGGAATCATAATCGATAACAAGTTAAAACTTAACACTAACTTTGCAAATAGTTAAAAATGACCGAATCTGATAGGGACACATTAGCTCAGTTGGTAAAGTTGCGGCTCGGAAAGCTGAAAGTCCTGGTTTCGTGTCCCAGATGTGCCAATATCTTTTTCTGATTTTTCCTTTTCCAGATTTTCTTTATTTTCACTCTAATTCAAAAAATATACGTACTGCATTATGTGTAAAACTTCACGTGGGAGCAACCTACGTACCAATAAATTGCATTATGAATAAAGTTTTTTGCCAAATAACACCGCTTTCCCCAAAAAAACCCCAAATTGGTTTAAAAATAGCATAACACCTACTTTCATAAAAAAACGACGCGAAATTTTCTGATACCTACTTGTCAGTAAGTAATCAGTTATAATTACCACAAAGTAGAAACCAAGTCACGCCAAAATATCCGTAATCGCTGAACCTAACACGTAGCCTAAAGAAGGCTTTAGGCTTTTTTAAATTCAGATTTTAATAAATGAATAAAAGCAAAATTCAACTTTACTTGAGAGCAACCCACGTAGCAACAAATTACAAAATGAACTCTTTGTAAATTAATCAATCAACAATTTAAAACCTCGCCTTATCCAGATCTAGATGGGATAAATAATAATGTATTATAAAATAGCCCGTACATGAGAGAACTCGCATTAAAAGAAATCAAAATGATTATGATCGTGTGTGTATATCCTAATTTACTTATTCCCAATAATCAGTGATCTCGTACTATCAATCTGAATAATCTGACTCGTCTTTGTGATAGATTAGTGATTCAGGGTTGTAGCGGGTTAAGTTCAGATGTTTAATTCCAACCAGAAAAAAAATCTATTTCATAAATAGCTACTTCCCGCCGAGGGTCGCAATGCCACTTAGATAAATAAATTGCTTCTCCCTTCTTGACCTTTCCCATTTATTCCCTCTCTACCGCTAAACTATATGAAATACACCCATCTTTCACACAACTTGCGCGCTACCTTTTGCAAAAATTGTATACAAATTTCATAACGCCAGAGTTCAACAGTGTGTACAGAAACCTCAGCGGGCACGACAAATCACCAAAGTTTCATCGCTATCGGATGAATAGTGTAGGAAATAATTTCATAGCGCTAGAGCTCAGTATTATATACGGAAACCATCACGGGCATGCGCACATCAAATCCCCAAAGTTTCACCGCAATCGGATGTATGGTTTAGGAACGCTTAAGTAACTAACGAAGAAACATTATTTTTTATATGGATAATAACAAAAGTGTTTTCAGCAAAAATAAATATGTATAGCTGTAAGTACCTTTGTGAGTTAATATTTTCTGTATTCTAGCAAAGTTGTGAATAAGTATTTCAAATCTAAAATTAATCGCAAATAAACTTGGTTTGTTCAAATTAGCTGCTATCCCAAAAAATATTAATAGATCGCTGGTGTCATTTTTTAAAAATGCTGGTTCATTCAAATTTGTACTGCTCAGCCATATTTTTACCACTACCCAAGTTCGTAGAAAATTTAACAGGGTTTGCTCAACGAGGGGATAGAGCGATGATTAACTAGAAAGTTGTGACGTAGCTTGAAGTCCATTCTCCACTGGGAGATTTGAATTTACTGCAATATAAGTTAATGTCGTCAAGTGACTGAATACATTTACAAATGATTTATTTATATTAGTTTGGTAATTATTTTTTATTAAAACTAGTATTCGGATTGAAAGCGAAATAATTTTTGGATTTTGCAGTGTTACCTCCCCTTTGATGATGTAGGTTTGAGATTATTAGCGCCTTACGCAATGAAGAATAACAGGATACTTGTTTTCTAACAAATAATGTCAATTTTCTAAATTGAAAGTCTCACTTATCCAACTATTCCTATCCAGGATTAAACTGGGAAAGTGTTGAGAATAATCGAATAATAATAAACCTCACAATCAGAAAAGAAATAACCCAAAACGACCAGAGTGTTATCAGGCAAGGTATACATGAAGACAATGGCCAAATGTCAAGTTGCCTAGGTATTCCTGCCCCGCTTACATGGAACCGGTTCCTTTACTGTCAATGGAACCGTAGATATTTTTCGCAAAGAACCGATTATTTTTGGAACTGGTTCTTGGTTGAATATCAATAAAAAAAAATATATTAGTAAAATTGTAAAAACTATAATTTTTAACAAAATTTTTAGGGAACCGGTACACTTTTTCACAGAATATTACGCTAGTCATCCCGTGTTTGTTTTTTCTTTTGAAAAGACAGTTTCAAAAGTAAATGTATAAAGAACCTGTTACACATCGATCGAAGGTAACTAGTACCGCAGTGACAACCTATTTTAGATACCACCCATCTCTAGTTTCGGGACTTCAAGCTACGTCACGAGCCAATGCGCTTTTCGCCCATATGAGCCAACCTAATTAAAAACCTTTTTCTATGGACCTTGATCACTACCTAAAATAAAATTTAACAGGCGGCATTTAACAGTAGATCGAAATGTCTCTTGAAGAAAATTACATTGTCGGTGATTGTTAATAAGTTAAAACAATGCTTTGCCTTTGTTTACTGGCAGTTTTTTTTATACATCATAATGTAAATTTATATTCTGATTGATATTTATCTTGTTTTTGCTAATCTAGTTTATACTAACATATTAGCGTAGGTATCATATCATACATGTGTAGCGAATGCACTCACCTAAATTCAAACCATAAATTAGACATTTTCAATGAGGGGTAATGAACAATAATGTTATATTGATGCAATGAGAATACTAGGTTTTATCTTGAGAATGGGGGCAAATTTTAAAAGTATGTTAACATTAAAACATCTGTATTGCTCACTAGTACGAAGCAGATTAGAATACAATTCCTCTGTATGGTCACCATACTACAATGTTCATTCTCAATAATTGGAAAAGGTACAAAACAAATTTCTTCGGTACATCAATTATAAAATGAAAATTCCAATCGAATTTATAAATTATAATTACTAACGCGCTGAAACCAGACTTCTTAAATTATCGGATAGAAGAGTGTTAATTGATTTATTATTTTTATACAAAATTATAAAATCTTTAATTGACAGCCCTTTTTGTTGGAACTAATTTGCATTAGCATACCTGCTAGACAAACTCGTAGTAAAGATATTTTTAAATGCAACAATAAACTCAACACTAATTACTCAATATACTCACCAATTCCAAGAATCCATAACCTTTTTTTTATTTTATTTTTTTTATTAGTTTTTATATACATATACATGTAATATAATCATGAGTAATTGCATTTTCAGGTTACAATCGGATTAAACTCAAATCATTAAATACTAACATGCAACATTGATTAGAAACAGTATAAACATATATATGTATATAATATATAACCTTTACAAGAGTGTAACTACTCGTGTGTAAAGGGAAGAGAAAATATATATATATATATATATATATATATTTTTTTTTTTTTTTAATTAAAAAATTAAAATTAAAAATTATAACACATACATTATATTTACGTACTCACATAAATCAAATGTGTAAAAAAAATAAATGCGAATATTGCGAACCTTGCGAATAAATACTGCGAATCTATAGATATATTTGGTGTTGACAGTTTTGAATGTTCCAAAAATCAACTAATCTCGATTCTATCTGCTAATAATTAACTTTTATTATTTTTTTGTTTTTCTCATTAAATATTTTCTCATCTAAACCTCACCAGTAAAATATATACTTACTTTATAATATTTTTGCAGTTCTATTTACACTTTGTTCTATGTCAGGTCTTATTATTATTGTTAATAATATGTATAAATATTTAAAGCTGAATTGTTTTAGTTTTTTGTAAGTACAACTTGTACTATTTCATTTAATTTCTTTTTTATGTTGTAATATTCTTTACCTAACGAGTCGATTGCATTAATATTTATTCTGTTTTATTGTTTACGTAATACATGTAATTAATATTGTTAATTATATATTTGCTTCTTTTCTTGTAAAAGCCCACTAGGGCGTTAATAAAATATAAATAAATAAATAAATATTTTTATCTGATACGAGATTACGTACAATTTAATACCATAGAATTTGTTTCAATCAGTATCGTTTCTAATATACACTAAATAGGTACTTGATCCAATAGTATCCTAATCACTGCTCATGTTGAGATGAATTGAAAAAAAATGTTACATCAGCCAATACTTTAAGAATTTGAATTATTGATTGTGGAGCGAGATGAAAAATTAATTATCAAATGAAATCGGGTCATTTTATTTGAACAGTTCTGCCTGGGTGAAACTCGGGAATCGTGGGCCAAATCAGAAATAAAATTAAAACCATCTTTTTTTAAGAGTTTTACTTTCCGTATACATTTGTTAGTTAAATTCTTAAGAGGTAATACCATCGGTGAGAAATCTCGACGGTAGGTATTTTCAAAAATTATCGTTATCGCACCGCGCTCACAAAAGAACTAGCTATAGATGTGTGGGTGAGACCACGTGAGTGTTCTCTCTCCCCCTCTGCGCCTCCTTCCTACCGTCTTCCGCGAATCTCATCGCATGCTTAGTCAGAATCGCGCTATAGATGTGTGAGTGAATGCAGGCCTTGTGTGTGTGGGCTACGCGCTTCACCCGTAATAAGCCGAATTAATTTCTGCCGACCACGCATGTTCCAATCTGCAAACGTGTAGAGACAAGACTAAACATTCAATTTCTCTCCCCGCTCACAGGAGCGTCCCATTGTAAGCGTCCTATGAATATGCTATTATAGCTACTTTATATCGTTGTTGCGCGCACAAAATATCCTGTGGGTATTTTAGAATATTAGGAGAAATAATAAATAAAAAAATAGGGACCCATATTTTTATTTATTTTTATTAATTGTAGAGTTATTTGTGATACCATGTTTGGGTGAAAACAAGTGGGCTTAATATATATTTTTTTAATAAAACCGACAATTTTTTCTTAAATTTTGCATTCAGGATTTTTGTGCGCACTTTTTATGCACATATGATATTTTGTGTAGCAAACGTAGGGCCTCGGGCATATTTTTTCATAAGGTCGAAATATTTCCGCTTTGCAATAAAATCCAAATAAATGGAATATTTCTGATAGTATCCGAAAACTAAAAACTGTTTTTGAAAGGCGATGAAATAAACTTTGGTTTTATAAAGGTGTACAATTACATTATTTTGTGGTTAACTTTTGAATTTGAATATAAAGTTTGATATTTTCTCTTTCTCTTTCGAACACCGTTTAATACTTATTTCTCAACATAATACTCACAATAGTTATAATAGCGTATTTTCCAATGTGGACATTTTCAATTGCAAACTTACTGAATATAAAAGGTCCATAAAAAGAGTGCTTCTCTAATGGTTCTTGAATAATGTTATGTTTTTATTGTTTATATTTCTGTTATGATTTGATTTATATGTACAACCTCTCTCCATGGCTACCAATGTTTTGATAGATTTTTTGTTTTGTAATTTTTCATTTTATATTAAAAAAAATGTTTTGAGTATACATATATATATTTTTTGTTTTATATAATTTTAGATTCATATTCCTTTTTATAAAATTAATTTAAGTACTTATTCTTATTATGCTGTCTCAGTGGAAGTAAAGTCACAAGGAGGAAATCCGTAATTGGTTTTATTTTGGCTCTTTGATACTATGTACAAACTGAAATAAATATAAACTGTCGATTTCCCGAAAATTAATAAATAAATAATAGTAAGGGAGACACAAGATCGATATGAGTTGTTCCCAAAGCTAACAAATAGCCGGGGGGGGGGGGGGGGGGGTTAAATTTGGATTTGTGACCAAAACACCCAAATAAACTGAAAATGTATTTTTTTTTTTTTTTTATCAAAAGGTAGAGAAAATATCTTGTGTGGATAAATATGTTTTATTTTATTTATTTTTGTTTCAAATTACGAAATATTGGTCTTAAAAAAATTAATTTCGTATGATTTTGGATGCAACTTAATTTTTTGGTAATTTTTTGAGAGTTAAATATAAATTATAAAAAAATATTTTTGCTTTACCTACTGAGTTAATATTGAAGAAATATATATATATATATTTTTAATATTTAATATAGATATATAATTGTTCAATGGAGTTATATAAATTACATATGGTGTACATACATAGGATACGGTTACATACTAAAATATTGTACACTTGGGAGAAATTCGAAAAATCTAAATAAAATAGAGATGAATATAGATTAATAATAAATAGAAAGAATGAGAAAAACAGGTAATTATTTAGTTAATTATTCCTGATGAAATGTATCTTCGGTTTATATTTTTTTTTATTTCTGTAGTATATGTAGTATATTTTTTTTAAATAATTACCATTAATTACAAGTAATGGTCAGAGTTGCCTCTAATATGATTAAAAAGATGAGTTTGAAAAATGGGATATATTTGTCAGATTATTTAGGAAACCGTGGTGAATCAAATGGTGTAAACAAAAAAAAATTGGTCGAAAACCTCACATGGGATATTTTGTGAATGCAACGACGATATGTTCTCAAGAGTTTTGAGAATAAATATATAGATATATTTTTTTTACGTTATTAATTTATCAAAAAAATAACATTCTTGCATCTATTTTATTATATACTTGATGTGGAAAATAACATAGTTACTATATTAAGCCAAATAATGTACATGCGGATATACAATTGGATATATGCATAATGATAATTATACTAAAAAGGTTTTATTTCTGGGAGTGCAAAAGTCATCGGAGAAGCTGTGTGGAGGTTATTTTTAATGAAAGGAAGGAGAGGAATTTCTGGGTAAGTAAAAATATGAAATGATGGTGGAGAGAGTCCGGCTGTAGAGATCAAAAGATCTCCCTCTTCCAGTTTCTCCCAATCCGGCCCGCCACGCAGTAAGTGGACAAAATCATCAGCCACCAAAACCCATGCAGACCTCACCCGTGAACCCGGGAACCCATGCTCAGTCACCAAACATAGCGGACCACTTGGGGTGACCAAGTGGCGGGGGTGTTGGTTATCCAATAAATGGTTCCCGGGGCGATGGTACCTATAACGCCTCCCAAATTGAAAATTTATTATAGTACTTGACATAAACAATTTTAATTTTGCACAATTTTAGTATGAAAGCTCGGTCAGTATTGGTATACCGCGATGAGTCACTAAACAGAAAAAAACGAATAAAAATATCTATTACTCGGGCAAGGACAACACTAGTCTACTGATAAAATTCGTTACATCACTACTTCGCTTTATATGTATTTGTCAAAACCCCCGTTCCCCGGCCCCCCCAGGAGAACTGAGCGAAAGGGACACCTGCACGTCGGGCCGAAAATACCTAAATAAAATCTTCGAAATCGATGTTTTGTATTCCCCATTTTTCTTCTCCAAAACTGGACCGATTTTAATTTTTTTTTTCACTAACTGTATTAAAAGAAAATATTCTATGTCGGTACGTTTTGCTTTTTTTCAAAATACATTGTTTAGTTTGTATACTGAACGTTTTTTGACGGCGTTTAAATTTGGCAATTTTATTCATTTTTGGAAGGTCCTAACTTCTATAAGAAGTAAATTATCAAAAAAAGCAAAACGTACCGACACGCTAGTGGTCGATATCTATATTATGTAAAAAAAAAATTTGCTCTAGGGTCAAAATCCAGAGAGATAAACGGGGAATACGTTTGTATGGAAAAACGCCGCTAGTATTTCCTCTTAAAACCATCTTTATTTATTTATTTATTAATTTACGGACAAAAGTCCATTAAAACATAATAATAACACGAATAAAAAAATAAAAACAGAGATGACAGTGAAGGGCATGAATGACATGAAGAAGCATTTAATTATTGTGTATCGACTGCCGAAAGTCATTTAGTTTTACATCAAAAAAATCAAAGCTTTAACTAGCGTTGACAAGTCTCGACATTCTGGATAAGGGAGAATGGTATCCATAATTAGTAGAATGTTGATTGGGGAACAGAAATTCATTATTTCGGAGTTGTAACAATGCAGGTGTATCAGTAATACTGTTTATAATTTAAAATATGCCAATTAGATCAGAGCCTTTCTACATTTTACTAAAAAAGAAATGTTTAAAATGTTTTCAATTTCATCATATGAGTACTCGCCTCTTTCAAGACCCAACCTCCAAGCAATTCCTCTTAGGAAACAATGTTGTACGGATTCGATGTGACAAATGTGGACGGCATAGAAAGGAGACCAAATAACACTAGCATATTCAAGGTGAGGGCGAACCAGCGAACAGTAAAGAGTTTTAAGTGTATCTTGTTTAACTATTAGATATGATTTAAGATTTTCATGGCCAAAAGTATTATCGTAAATTGTTTTTGGGGTATTATGCCGTGTTGCGCTACCTCCTACTTTATCAAACATTTCCGACAGCATTACAAAGTCCATCATCAGGGCAGATGTGTAATCTTTGAATGATTATTATGATGGACACTGTATTGCTCCGAAACGTTGGCCAAAGAAGGAGGTTGCGCAACACGGCGTGATACCTCAAAAATAAATCGTGATAATTTGTAACTATTATTAACTAGCTGACCTGGCCACACTTAGCTGTGGTTAACGAAACACGACGCCATCTACTGGATAGTTACATAACCTTTTAACTCACACTGTTATCTATTGTACAAATCAAATCTTCACCGTCCAAGCTTGCGAGCCCGCCCGTCCACCACATACAGACATTCTCCTTTAAATATATATATTTATATATTATAATATATAAACACAAAATCTTGACAAATTATATACCCAAACCTTTCTCATGAATCGCTCTTTCTATTGGTGAAAACCGTATGAATATCCATTCAGCAGACAGACGCGGCGGAGGACTTTAATTTATAATATGTAGAGAAGATTCTCTCAAGGCAGACATTTTTACATATCCATTTCAACAAAAATAAAAATAAAATCCATCGAACACCTTATCAATTTTAACCGTACTTAGGTACTGAGTAATTACCATATTTTTAAATTAAGCCATCCGCTAATAGAGAAAGTGAAAAAAAAATAGTTGGCAACGCAATCGCAATCAACCTCCTGAACAAAATCGATATTTTTCTTATCTGATATGTCAAAACCAAAACTTAGGTCCTGAGCCGCTACCTTGGCAACCTGCCAACAAGGCAACTGAAAACGTACTGCTGGTCGCTGCTGCAGTCGCGTTTCAGTTGCCTTGTTGATAGGTTGTCATGGTTTTATATCGAAAACTGACAGGTCATGAGCCGCTACCATGGCATCATCACCATGTCAACAAGGCAACTGAAACGCGACTGCTGCGGCGACCAGCAGTGCGTTTTCAGTTACCACGTTGACAAGTTGCCATGGTAGCGGCTCACGACCTGTCAAGTTATCGACATAAATAGATGGGTACAATTGAGTAAGAACACAGGATCTGTGGAAATGAACACCCACAGATTTTCTTGAAAATTTTCAGGTGATAAAGATTCAAGATGCCCTAATCTTTGCTCCATCCCTGACTCCCGATATGCAAGATACACGTTAATAATACAGTTGATTAATGATTGCCACTTGCGAATGATACAATCGTGTATGTTTGATCGTCATCCAACTGGCAGGATACTAACGAGTCTAAATACATATTGAATTCCAATCCATATCGGTACACAAATGTGGGAAGAGGCTCGCCGTAGCTGATTGTGGCCCCGTGGTGATACTGACATTACTGACGAACCACAGGGTCATGAATCATCCACCATGTTAATAGCACTGCTTAATTCCATTAATACATGCATCCTTCATCTTGCATACATCAGGCGGAGGGGTCAATGATGGAATCAGGTTCTTAATTATATAATGGGTTAAATACGTTATTGATTTCGTTGCGTCTAAGTCTAGACGGATGTGGAAGGAATGTGATGTAATGAAGCAAAACCAAACAAAACAAAATAACTTTAGCAGAAGATAAAGCGACGGATCAACATTAAAAATAATAATGAATTTTGTACCCCCCGAACGAATACCAAACACATGCAAACACACAGTAGTTTTATTGAACCTACTTGCAATCTTTTATCCCAAAAAATTCAAGTTCAACTAAATTACCTCAATACTTAAAAGAATTTATATAACATTATTTATTTCACAAACTGAGTATTGTACATACTTTTTGTACAAACTATTTAGACAAATTTTAATTATAAACTTACTGTTTTTGCTTTATCTGCCCACTGTTTGTTTCTTTTTAGTTACAAAAATAAAATTTATGTATTTGTATTACCCACGCACAGGCTGCACCTTAGTGGGTTCCTATTACTCATATCATTTTATTTTCGATATGTATAGATATATATTAAATGTAAAAATTGGCGAAAACAAAGAAAATATAAAAATAATTAAAAATTGCTCAATCGCATTGCCTTTTTTTTTTTTTTTTTTTTTTTTTTTTTTTCAAAATCAAAAAATATTTATTGTAAAATGAAAATTACAAAAGGTGTAGCTTATGGGTAGACCCCATTTCTTCCAGCTAACCACATTTATTTAATTACAATGTTTGCCTTTTGTGTGATCACCTTTTACATCAGGATTGTACCGTTGGAATATTGGTCAAGAGACTGTAATTAATGAAGATAAACTGGACAACCTTGCACACTCTTATTCATAATTTTTATAATTGTTTTTTATTACACGTCTTTATTAATTCTAATACAATTGCTGATGTGCCTTGTCTGTCTCACTAGGAACCCCTGTTGTAATATTGTTATTATCGTCGTTCCTCTTGCATACTCTGTCTCTTTCATACTAGACGTAAGTCGAATTTCTTTAGTCCCGAAGAACATTGTCGGATGTGCGATTTTGTAATTTTGCAGTAGAGCATTTTCGTTTCTGCATTTTTACTGATTTTGAGATATAAAATTATAGCATATAAGAAAAACGTGAATATTTCATTTAATTTCTTCCAAAATTCAGTATTTTAAATCAACAAAAAGAAATTAAGATAAGCCAACATTTGTAGCATATTCGACATTGTGCTTCGGGATCTTTGATTTGCATTACAAGGACATTTTATAGCAAGAATAATGACTCTGTCCAATTGAAACTTTGAACAATTTATTTAATCAAATTAATGAACTTAATAAAACTTAAAAGCAACCCTTTAACCATTACAGTTTTTTAACGAAGCATAAAAAGGTAGGTTACAAATTAATCTCACATTATTTGAACTTCTACAAACATATTAATTATTATAAACGGTAAATATTGGTTGTGCAATAATGGAGAACCTAACTAAGAGAAGGTTCAAGACATCCATTGAGTGTTAACTCAGCGCATGTGACTACTCTGCCACTATCCAGTATTCGATTCACTTTGTCGTGCCATGTCTTTCTTAAGGTGTCCCCGATTCCGTCATCCATCCAATGCACATAATGAAAGCGTCACTTTGTCAATTTCTAGTCTAAATATTAAAGAAAAAAAATTTTAAATGAAATAATTCGAAAATGAAGTCAATTATCCGAACAGAAACATGTATACAGTAAGTAATTTCATTATTTTCATTTGTGATAAGTTTAAGTACCTACTCAACTTGATACTTGTGCAATTTAATTCAATTTGCAAGATTGCGTATAATTTACTTTTTATCGTCAACCGATATTTTATGCTTCGAAATCCGTTCGAGAGGCGGCGCCAGTATTTTAATATTTTAATGATCCGCCCCCCCCTCCGCAGAGCAAGCCACGCCCAGCCCTCCCCCACCGACCCCCTCTCTCCCCCCGCACAGGGACCTTATGCAAATCTTCCTCTTGCAATCCATACCGCTGCACTTCTGCGATCCTGTGCGGCGGGCCTGATTCGCTGCCGGCTGCAACGCTCCAAGGATGCGAGTGCGAATGCATTCAGTCTAGATGCAGGCACAGGCGACCTACTGCGTTTTGCTTCAGCTTGTGCATGTGCAACGAACTCATATTGTGACTGCAGATAGGGACATAGGCATTCCATTCAATTCTAGTCTTCTGACGTTTTTAATAGCGGGTAATTGCATTTCAGAAAATTTGTTAGCTCCTGTCTTTATAGTGTCGGTGTGATTAAACAATAAATATTGTCAATTAAAAATAAAATCGACTAAGCAAATCGCAAACTCACTTTTAGTAAGTGCGGTTTGTCTTGTCATGGGATAAGTAGTAAAAATATAAATAAAAAAATCTATCACACAACTTAGGTAATCATGAGTTATTTATTATAAGTTTTTTTTATTTATTTTACCAATTAATTTCATAAAATAATATTTGTTGCTCATTGTTCAGGGTCCACCGTAATAATGATGAATGTCCTTAGTTTTTTGTTTCGACATAATTGGGTTTTAAGTTTATAAACGGTGAAAAAAAACTCGGACCTGAAGATAAGAAAATAGTTTTTATTCAAGTTAAAGAACATTATAAACTGATTAAAAATTACATAATCTTGAGTAAGTCTTAAAAAATCAGCACTATAATGATGACAGTCCACGTTTCCACACTGCTTTTACAGTCAATAATGATAGATGTCCAAATGATTGGTTGGTTTTACTTCTGATTCTTTTGCAACATGAGGAAGTTCATCGTAAAAATACCAAACCAGCTAATTTGAATTCTCCCTTATTAATACCTGCCTTCATAGGACGAAAAGAAACTGGTGTGTTGACCATACTTGATTCACATGGACTAATTATTAAAATGTCTGTGAAACATGTGCCGTGGATGTTCTTTCTAGACTCTAAATTGATGGACATATATCATTATTGCCGTGAACACCTGTGACGTTGAGCGTTCTATCCGTTTAACTAAATATTAAAAACATATTTATCTCGGAATTTTTTTTATTTTATTTATTTATTTATCTATAATAAATATATTTACAATGGTTTTATTTGTATGCCTGTCTCACTAGGGTATACCTGTGTCGAGACAGGCGTACAGGTATATAAATGAATATAGTAGTTACAAGGATATTTCAGGTAAAATACATATTATGAATAGAATTAAAACATAAGGGTGATTGGAAGGGTGGTAAATCTTTTAAAGAGAGTTATTTTATAAATGTTGGAGATGGAGTAATGAAATAAATTCTGCCTAATCTATTTATAGGTTAAATTTGGCAGGATTCCATAATTTTCATTTATTTTATATGGGTTAGGTTGTATGTGAATAGTTATTTCTGACTATGTGTGATTTATTGTACATATATTTGTGATAGTGTGGCGTCCAATACTTATAATCCATTTTTTAATATCTTGTTTGAATTTTGTAAAGGAGTCACTTTGTCTGATCGTAGTTGGTAGTGTATTGTATAGTTTGCAAGCTATGTATTTAGAGTGTCTTTGCCCGAAGGTGGTTTTGAAAAAAGGAGTTTGGAGAAGTTCGTTGTTTTTGGCTCAGGTATTGTGTATTGTTTGTGTAGCTTTGTATGGTGTTTTGTTGTTTTTGTGTAAATTAAGTAATATGGATCTTGAGTAGAGTTGTTTTATGTCCATAACGTTGAAGGAATTGAATTGAAATTGAAAGCGTTATTGCTGAGTTTGTAAGCAAGATTACTAACTACATTATGTCAAGTGACCGAATGACATTACTCGCTTAGATTTAAATATTTTTGGACATTTATCATTATTGCAGTCGACCCTTCAAGCGTTCTTGACATAATTATTGAATGATAATTAGGTTAACACGAAATAAATAACTTTATTCTTTACAATAAACACTTATAAATTTGTTATGAACCATTTTTATTTTATTTTATTCGAACCGGTTTCGGAAGATCCTTTCCATCGTTAGGAGAATATTAGAACTTTCTCCAGACGTAGGAAGGGTGCTTCCAAAACCGTGATCTGTAACAAATTTGTATGTTTTTATTGCAAATTATGGTGAGCCACAGCTTTTTATAATTATGTAATTTTTTTCTTCTTCAGATATTGCCCAAAATAAAAATAAAATTACAAATCGGAGTCATTTTGCATACTTTATCATTTTGGTTATAAATGTATCAAAACTTCATTTCCAAGTATATAAAGCGCCTTTTAGGTAATATTTCAAATAAATTTCTCCAAAAATCAAGTAAACTGATAAATTTAATTGAAACGCTTCCATACGCAATTAAATAATCGTACCTTTTCAGTTTTTTCTTACATTAGATGAAACTACAATAAGATTTTAATGTTCTAATGGAATCCCATAAGAAAGTAATTCAATCTACCTAGGCTGAATGAATATTTTGGCTTTCGTGAAAAGATATGCAGATAATTTTATCAAGTATTAACAGGATAGCTAATAAAATATGCTTTTAAAATATTAATTCTGGACTAATGTCTAAGCAAGCTAACTTATGCAAACATGATAATATGCATATATAATTTCAGAAAATATGCATATGTAAGTATATAACAAAATATGTCTGCTAATCCACGATTGAGCAATAAGCTTAAGAGGAACGTCTGCACCGCCGTATCGGCCCGTTTCACACAAAACTTGAATTTTTTTTTAATCAAAAGAAATATTAAATATGTATGCGCTATTTTATTTATTTTTGTTTTAAATGATGATATATAGAATCAATTATTCTACATTTTGGAGGCAACCTCAGAATTATTTGTAAGTTAATTGTAATTTTTTTAAATAAATGTTACCTTTTCAACTGCGTTAATAAAATGAAAAATATAATAAAAAACAACAAAAAGAGCGTTTTTCTAGAAGTAATTTAAATTTATATAAAACAATTTTGTTTTCCGACGTAAATAGGCCTTTTGCAATTTAAATTTACACCCATCAAAATGCTATCGTTTGATAATTTTTTTATATCGTATTTTTATGATAAATATAGTAAAATTATTTTTTAGATATTTATCACAAATAATTGCCCAAGTTTCCGCTAAATTCAAAAATTTTAAAAATTTTGATGGCCTATTTCTTTTTATAATTTAATACATAAATAAATAAAGTAGCACATATCCGTACCTGAAATTTTTTATACCTTTTGATTACCAAAACGGTTTTCCAGTTTTTTTGTGTATTTTGACCTGAAATCAAAAATTAAGATTTTTTTAATGGCTCTGGATTGGATCAGTGGTCGTGGGTTCAAACCCCGTAGGTGAAAAAAGTTTTATGAGAAACATGTTTATATGGCCTACTCGCACACTAAAATAAAAACTTTTCCACATCGGATTATACAACCGGATTGTATCAACCCACTTACAAGACAACCTTGTTCACAATCGAAATGAATTTGACTATATTTAGCGATAAGGTCTCAAATATAAAACATTTCTCTAACCTCTAAGCCATTCTCCTCCTGTCCCACTTACTTGTGCCTAATAAATGTGAACCATTAAATTGAGAATGCCTAATCATGTTGTCTCATGGCAGATGCGACTTTTGTGCGGTATCTAAGAATAATTATTTTTTTAATAATAAATACATATATTTAAATTTTGAAAGCGGGTATGTGTATCGCTGCTAGGGAACCATTTATTGAATAACCATTACCTCTGCCATAGGACACCCCAAGTGGCTTGCTACGTCTGGTGACCTAGCAGGTGTGCCCGGGTTCATGGGCTGAAGTAAGTCCGAGTCTCTGGGGGAGACTGGTTGAGAGAGACTCCAGATACTAATATCTACAGCCTGTATGTCGGACGAATATCTACAGCTCATATGTTGAACTACGAACTTCAGAGTGTTGACTAATATCTACAGAGCTAAGGTCGGATGAATATCTATGACGGTCTCAGTGTTGACTAATATCTACAGAGCGTAGGTTGAACTACTATCTACAGAGCGTAGGTTGGACTAATCAGCTAAATGTGTCCAATAGTCCGATATTAGGGATTTTTACATACATACTTACATAAAATAAGTTTTTTAAACTGCATACGCAATATTACGATATTCCAATATGCTATACATAATTGCAAATCCAACCTCTGCCAGTGGTGTAGATATTCGTCAACACTTTGGTTCTCATAGATATTAGTCATCAGTTTGAGTTGTAGATATTCGTCAACACTTTGGTTCTCATAGATATTAGTTCGTTTTTTCAGTTTTTGGAATTCCTGTAGATATTAGTAGACGCCTCCGTTGAGAGAGACATTTTGACCTCTCCAGCACGACTCTCTCGGAATATCGCTTTGCACCGCAGTGGGAGAGATGGAATCACTTCCGTCACTACTTCAGTCACTAACCCCCAGATTCCTACCCAACCCTCATACCTTTTTCCACACCATATATTACCTTAGAACTTCCTCTACTTCCTTTCCTAAAAAGACCCTCCACACAATATCCCCAAACATGAAATTTGTCCTAATGGGAATTATATTAGTTGACATTAAAAAAATAACAGTTTGCGGTTATCTTAGATCACAGCTACAGTTATTTGCTCAAAAATTTTGAACCCCTTTTATCAAATAACTGTTTTTGAAAACACGTTCTTTTTTAAAAAATTAATCATTATATTAGCCAACATGCCTTTTCAACAGCCAACTCCCTAATTAAGACTGTTATTACAAAACGAAAAATCCAAATTACTCCCTCGATAATTATATGTTGTGGGTTCCTTCCGTTCTATTATGCCAACAGTCTTCGGCCGTAGCATATGCCTTGTTCTCTGTTCACGTTCTCAACAAGGGCTCTTCATTATTCCTCAAATAAAGGCTTTATTTACATTCATAAGTGCTTGTTAATATATTGACTTGCGGTTGTGCACATACGGTCGATTGTCGATTGCTGTTATTAAGAAAATAAGAATCCTGCAAATTTGATATACGTTTAATAATTATGAATAATCACTTCTTGTTAAAATACAGTTTTGAGAAATCTACCAGAAAATGGAATAAAAATATTAAATGAGTCACTATAACATGATTTTTTTAAATATTGGAAATGAGAAGTATTCGCTAATAAAAAGTGGTGAATTGAAGCGAGGCCAGCAGACCACATTTGAATTCTGATACTAACTCTGATATTTGACAATGAGGCGTAGAACTACATATGTACATAAAAGATGGCTGAAAGTTTTTTTTTAAATATGAATACCTCACAAGTATTTTGTGAGGCTGAAAGTAGTGGAGAAGGGAAAGAAATGGGGAAGAAGAAGGTATGGAAGTACCTGTCTATTCAGATCTGGTCACCAACACGGCTAAAGACATTTCAAGCAACGTTTCAATTCTAAATCATCATTAAGACCATCGTCTTACACCAGGGCGATAGATACTAATAATCTTCCACTCTGAAACGTGCCGCATATATACTATATTTATTATTTTAAATGAATTAATCGTGAAATAAAACAAATCAAATAAAATGTATTTGCTCACGCCGGGTTTCGATCCCGCGACCTTCAGATTGCGAGTCAAAAGCCTTACCTTAGCCTAGACATGTCGGCCGACATGTAGTCAGAAGTAGATTGAATAAAAGAAAAACCATGTATGTACTTACGTCTGAATTAAGAAGAGATTTTTAAAATTATAAGAATTTTTTGCATTTCGATGGTTAATTAGGTTCTCTAAAGTAGGTTTTACACCATGTCTTTTTTCAGTCAGATTCCAATTAGAGACCAAAGTCAACATTTTTCGCTTTACGCGATCGCTATTTTCTTCTATATTTTCATATCTATGATGTCAATTGTCATCACTGCAAACAACACATGAACCATACTGTTTGCTGTGAAGCCAACTGAAATCGTAGATATGAAAATAGAAATGAAAATAGCGATCGCGGAAAGCGAAAAATTTTGACTTAGGACTCAAAGTGGAATCGGGCTGAAAAAAGAGATGGCGTAAAATGTTGAAAACTTTCTTTTTGTTGAAACCACCCGCTCAACTTAAAAATATACGATTTGACTATTAACAATATTTCTCATGCTCTCTTCCCGTATAAAAATTTGCATTCCTGAGAAAAAACGTGAACGTGTGTTTAATTGTCTTTTACTACAAAACAATATTTGCTTAAGATTCAGCAGAAAGCAAATTTATACAAATATGATCCTTACGAAACTAAGAGGTTTGTACTAATGTAACTTGGTAATTCTTACAAAATTATATCTTGGCGCTTACCTATCCAGGTTCGCGTTTGGTATGTATTTCAATGTGTATGAATAATAATTATAGACACCTTGAGATCGGACCAGCTGAAGTACCGTGGGGTTTTATTTAAATATTTAACGACATGAAATTTACTTGTGAAATCACGTTTAGTCACAATAGACCAGCAATTGATCCAGTCCGTTCAGAACCAAATCGTGTTTTAATATTTCCTCTTGCTCCATGCATATAAAACATACTAGAGAAGTCCTACTTACCTACTCTAGTCTAGAAAGGGGTCGAATAAAATGAGAGAGGTAAAGTCTTACTGTTCATCTTATTAGATTGTTAGAAATCGTCGAAAAGGAAACGTATTTCACCGAGAAAAGTTGTTTGTTTGCAAATTCAACATTTAGGTTATGCAAATTATTGGCAATCCTTGATTCTTCGATTTTTGTTTTAAAATAAGTTAAGTCAAGCAGAAACTTGTCATAATTTTTTCCGTTTGCAAAATTAATATTTATTACAAAATTATTGGCATTCCTTGTAATCCATCCAATTCCACAATTTTCTTTAAAATAGTCATAAAGACGAAACGTTGTACAATGTGAATTATGTTTATAAAACTACCTTTGCTAAATGTTACTGAAATGTGAAATCTAGAAAACACGGTTGAAATGTGTACCTCTACTCATACATTATTGGCATTCCGTGCCATTTTTTCTCCTGAAATGTTATTAGGTTGTTCAGAGTATTGTTCATCCTGAAATAAATGTGCAATTTAATTTTATTAGGAAAAAAATGAGGAGATCAAATTAATACCTATACTTATTCCAAGAGTTTCAAAAATTTTTTCGACGATCCTGAAGAACAGTGTCTTGTATTTTAATTTCCTTTTGATGATTTAAAAGTCGGTGTTTTATTTAAAATTTTTATGATATGCAAAATATCAAAACAACACTATATTTTTTGATCTCAAAAACCAGAAAAATGCAGAAACGACACTTTAAACAACTCTACTATAAACTACAAAATCGCTCATCCGACATTGTTCTTCGGAACAGTCGATTTACATATTTGCGTATGACGAGTATTTTTGCAGTCAGAATGATTTCGCATTTAGCGTCATTCCTCTGTTTAAAACATTAAACCTTTTATAGTAGTGAGTCCAATCTCACATATTCTAAATCATCGGCTTCCTTTCATCGGTTCACCGTGCGGGCTATAATTAAGCAAGTCCGCAGTCGGCCCGGCAAACAATACAACCGGACGGGTCTTCATTATGTGAAGGGCTCAATAAAAATAATGAATGAAATGAAATAAAGGGACTCGACTCAAATTAACAGAAAGGCTACCGGTTGTGGAGCACCCTCCGTCAATCAGAACCTGAAATAAGCACCCAACGGCGGAGGAGCAAGACCAAGAACAAAAGTTTTAGGCTCAGCAACAACTCGGCAATGCTGCACCGATGGGTTCTAGAGCGTGAAACTGGTTAAAATTCTAATGAAATTAAATAATATATTTATGTAAATATTTATTATTTGATAAACTCCTTGGCACAGTACGGCAGTATTTTATATTATTTGTATGTAAATAAGAGTCCCAACAAGAGTTCCAACTGCTCCCAACCGTCTGGGGTAAATGAGACTATGGCATCCCCAAGCGGGGTATGTTGTGAGATAAAGGAAATGGGGGGGGGGAAGTAGACGGGAAAGAAGAAGGTAGAGTAGTACCTGGTTACTCAGATTTGGTCACCAAATACGGCTAAAGCCATTTCAAACAACGTTTCAAATCTGAAGGGTGGTCTTAAACAAGGGCGATATTGATCTTATCTTCCACTCCGTAGCGTGTGGCAAATTTCAATCAAATAAAAATTACTTAAACCCGCAACCTTCGAAATGATTTTCGAGAACCTTTCATCTCGACCACGTAGACCGTATGCTTCTTGGCTTTCAAACTGGTTATCTAGAGGTCTCAGCTTCAATATCCGGCTACAGCGAATAAACACGTTCTTATTTTCCAAAATATCAAAATGCATTTTCTTCTTCCTAAGGTAGAATAGGCACGCATCTCGTCACCCTGTGGAGAGTTTTTTCTGTTTTTAAAATGGATTTCGATAATTATACAAGTAATGTCCAGATTTTAATAGCCAGGTTAAATCCAAACTGCCACTTTTCTTTCCACTAATCGAATCACCTCAGACGCACAAGTAATCGAACAATGCTTGTATTTTTGTTGTATTTTCACGACCTATCACTTATATTATGTAGTTAAAAAAAATCAAAACGAACATAATATCACTGTTTGTGACACCCTCAAGTGTGATATGTTGTGAGGTGGAAATAACAAGGTGAAATTTACGTTGATAGCTGAACGTTGTGTTAGCAATCAAAAAGAGCAACGCAAATTTTATTTTCACGATTTTTGCAACATCAAAAAGATATTTCGATTTAGAGTTTTGATCACATAGAAGATTTTGGTTTGATGTATTTGTTATTATTAATCAAAATATGATGTAATAGTTTCTAAATCTTTTCCAATGTTCGTTATGTACAAAACGAGACATTGTACAAATAGGACAGATAACTTTCAATATATTACTTATACAACATTGTAACGAAAGTTATTTAACTGATAAACAAGTTTTAATGAAGACAGTGTATTGTATAAACAGTGGGTATTACAAGTGTTTATAAATAACGAGCCCAAATCTTAAGAAATAACATTATTTTTCTCACAATCTTAGCAAGCGGGCATTACATATAATATAAATATATGAAATTGCCAGCAATTCTTTATACAAAGAGACAATATAATTGGCTCTCCCACGTTTTTACCATCTTCTTGTAATATACTCGTAATAAAGTATACGGTAAACGGAAACTCACGACCGCAACGGAATATTGGAGAACTTGCATATTATTTTATATTTTGGTAGAAAGTAGTCACTTTGAGTTTTGACATATTATTGAAATAAAAGAAAAACATTTTTTACATCTACGATGGTTAAATTTGGGTATATTTTTTAATTATTGTAATATAAAGAATATTAGTAACATTTATATTATACATAACATATATTTTACAAAATATTATGTTTAAGGTCATCATTTAAATGAATGAAACTAATCTTTATGGTCCTAATTACTAACCCTTGTGTAAAACAAATGTAAACAATATGTACCAAATATAAAAGTCGCATGGGCGTAAAGAGGAATACATTAAAAAATAAATTAAAAATGTCTACATCTTCTAGGGTGTTGAATGTTTTGCAAATAAGAACTATTAATGTATTATTCGCGTATATTCAGTTCCAGTAAATTCAATTTTCAAACAGCTCGCTTGCCACCTGTTGCAATTTTTTAATATAAATTTTCATTTCTCATACATTACAAACTTTCATTTTTACGTATTTTAAGAACAATCAATCAAATTTGGTACTTAAAATAGGTACCTATTCAATGTAATTCTTGATAAACTTCAAAATTCGATTTGGGTGAGTATCATAGGTTAGTACTTCAATTAAATTCATTAATTTAAAGATTTTAGTCGAAAATTTTATTTTGATCGAACAATTGATGGTTTTTTCAAAACGTCATTCTCAAATTGTGACATGTTTGACAGTTTCGTAAGAGTTCAGGGTATGGTACAAGGCTAAAAATAAATCCCAATTGTTTATAGGCCTTTTCTAAAATTTGTTCCATACGATCCTTGCGTATCATTTCAGAATCTAGTAAAACTCCAAGATTTGTGATATTTCTTTCTTCTTTGAAAAGGTTTAAATAAATAAAAATAAAAAAAAACTATAAAAGGTTTTCAGGCAAAATGGTATTACATTACATTTGTCATTAAAATAGTAATGCACTAAGTTAAACCACGTGCTTCCAAACACCCTGTACAACTTAAAGTGAATTACGCTAAGTTTTAGCAGACATTGTTGGCTAAGTATTGGTAGATGGCGCAAGAGGTAGAAACTCGTTGGCAGTGGGATCACAGTATAATAAAGCATACTCGTATTCTGCTAAAATGTGCCTTATAATAGCAAAGATAATAGCGGAGGGGGCCACTAAAAGGAGTCATCTTATATGATTAGAGGATGTTACTGTTAAATCGGATGTAGACTCTGTTCTGCTCTGCGTGCAAATAATATTCCATTTATTTCTTGTTATTGTCTATAATTCGTACATCCCCGTTTATTTATTAAATTTCATAATTTAAATTACCTTAATCAAATTTAATGCTGTTATTGCAAGGATCTGCAAGCATTTTAGTTTTTATTATTATGACAGCTGTTTCGACTTTCAAGGCTATTATTAAACTGGGGAGCATTATCATATTTTGTTTGGAAGATTTGCATTGAACATTTGTTATTTATTTGCTACCGATTTCGACCCATCCGTGTCATTCACTAACGTTTTTAAAACTAACGTTTTTAAAACTAACAGAAATAATTAGATATTATTCAGTGAAGGAAGTGGGAGTGGTGATTAGGGTGGGTGGGTGTACGGTAGGAGGTGTCAAAATAATAAGGAAGCATAGTCAAGAGAGGTGACTAATAAGTAATGCCCTAGAAGTACAAAAGAATTGTGAACTGTATTATCAAACTCAACATTAAAGGGTGAAAACCAAAGTTTTAACTATAAGTGATTCACTCAATTAATTTTCTAATAAATCAACTTTTACCGAAAATATTAATAAAGCACTTAATAAAAAATAGAAAAAGGTTAAATAAAATCGTATTGAAAAGTCAACTCAATGTGGCAAAACCACAGTTTGATAACGGCCTTGAACGATAAAATAAAACACGTGTTACAATAATAAAAAAATTATAGAACACAATAAAAACATTATTACAATTGTCTGATTTTAAGTTACAGAAAAATGATATTAGACTTGGGAATTAAATAATTAAACATGTGTCACAATAATAAAAAACAAAAAAAATATGTTCGACTTGGGAATAAAATAATTAAATACGTGTCACAATAATAAAAAATAAAATATTTAAAGAACACAATAAAAACATTATTACAATTGACTGATTTTAAGTTACAAAAAAATTATATTCGACTTGGGAATTAAATAATTAAACATGTGTCACAATAATAAAAAACAAAAAATTATGTTCGACTTGGGAATTAAATAATTAAACACGTGTCACAACAATAAAAAAAAAAAATTTTACAGAACACAATAAAAACATTATTACATTTGACTGATTTTAAGTTACAAAAAATTGATATTCGACTAGGGAATTAAATAATTTACATGTATTGTCGAACATTTTAGACAGATGAACACAATTTATTTAGTCTTTAATTTTATAAATTAATTTAATTTTCTTCTTTATTTTTATAAATAAAAAAAAGTTGTAGCTTAAATATACATCCTTAGGTAAATCTTTATAAGTTTACGAAATTTTTTGATTTTTTAATTTCACCATTTATATTTTTATTGTTAAATGCATTCCATAGTCGTTTTCCTAGATGCATTTATTTTTAAACGCTGAAACATATTTTTTTTATTATGTGAAAATCTTAGTTAACAGGCGCTAAATCACCAATTGGCGCTTAATTGATGAGGAAATTCATAACACCGTCCAACCGACGAACATTTGTTAATACATTCATAATCCATGTGTGTTATTTATTATCAATTTATTAAATTTCACTGGGCATCCACAGGGCGCTAGGCCGAGCCATATTAAAAAGGGGGGGGGGGGGGGGGTTGTAATCGTACAGTGGTAAATGTGGTGGAACGATAATCACGATTTGCCTTGTGTTATCTACGTTCTTGCTGTAATATCACACTTCAGTTTTGTGTTCGGAATGAAAAAAATCTTGAATTTTTTCCAAATAACCATCCCATTGCAGTCTTTGGGACCCTTGACGATAATATCAATAAGCTATGATTTTAAAAGTTTTATTTGCACCTACTAAAAACCAAGATTGTTAAAAAATAAATCCAGCTATCAGTGAGACCAGATTTATTAAAGTAATAAACTAATCTAAATGAATATTTTTTTTACCTATTCAGTCAATTTGGTAGGAATGGTGATTTTTAGTCGAACGCACTCTACTGCTGAAGTCGGTATTATCGCGTCCATAGCCTAGTCCTGCTAAGCCTTGCATACAAAGGAAAGATACTTAGTCCGCGACTTAATATAACAAAATGAACTAATGGATTTTTCTGCTTTCTTTTATGTTTTCGCATTATTGCCGTAATATACTGGGCGAATGCGGTATTTGGGATGAATGCAGGGGAACTGGAGACAATAGACCACCATCTTGCTTATTGCGGCGGTGTGCGTTCAAATTTAATTAACGCCTTCATAATGTATATTATCTCCTTCTGTGTTCACTGCTCCTGGTACATGAAACTTATCAATTTATATGAGCAGCTTGCATTGTTATCAAAACCTCATTAATTTCTCGTTTCATTTACAATTAAGGACACTTCTTTCTTGTGATTAAGGACATATTAAATTACTTTTTTTAATGTGAATACCTCAACTTTTTGAAGGAGATCAACTTATATGTCCCTAACGCGTATACTTGTGGGAGATCCTACGCACTTTTTTATGCTCCGAAAGCGAGAACTTATGCCTTTCAGAATGCACCATTAAGCAGGGCAACTGCCTAACGACTGTGCATTGAGCATCGACATCTTCAATGTCACCTACAGAGAATTAGTAACTATCTCTTGACATACGTCACAACGTAGTTAAACTGCCCCAATTCATTTTAAAAAAAAAAATTGTAATCTTCTCCATAATTTTTAGAGTATAACTTAAGCTGGGACTCTTATAAAATCTAGTCCCAGCTGCCCCTGTCCAGAGCCAGTGAGACTAGGCATCCCCTATTGGGATATGTTGTGAGGCTGAAGGTATTGGAGAGGGGAAGGAGATGGGGAAGAGAGAGGTGGGAAGTACTTGGCTATTCAGATCTGGTCACCAAACAAGGCTAAAGCCATTTCAAGCAACGTTTTAATTCTGAATGTTGGACTTACACCAGGACGATACTGAGATATTATCCTACTCTTGAACGTGCCGCAAATATACTACATATTTTTTAATAATTAATTGTGAAATAAATAAATTAATACACTGGGATGGTCCGTTGCTCGGTAGGGAACCCGCTTGCACAGCATGAGTGTTAACTGTGCACCCTAAAGTTTAAGTTTAGACTTACGTAATTCAATACTTTGTTTGTGTGAAAGCTCTATAAAACAATAATCAAATTTAAAAAATGTGTTTGCGCCCGCCGGATTCGGTCTCGCGTACTTCGGATTACCTTACCCCTCGACCACAGAGGCCATCAAGGTAGGAAATAATTTTTTTTTTCAGGTAAAAAAGAAATTTTATTTCCAAATGTAAAAACGTTGTATTATCGCTAATTTTTTGAAACAATTTTTCGTTGTTCTAATTATCCCAAGGTTGAATGAAAAATTCTTATTGTTTCAATTATTTTTAAAGTTTGAACCAAAACAGCAAACCCCTCAACGAAACGTTAAAAACGACCTTAGAGTTCTTTAAAAAGCATGTCCACCTATATCGAAGTCCTACCCCAACAAGGTTTTGCCGAGACTAAACTTTGATAAAAGCGACCAACTTACGAAATTTGGTATAATCACAGTGTATCTACAAGTTGTATTGAAGGTTGTAAATATTCTTAGGACCCCAAACCTACCAAGTAATTTATTTTGATTAATAATTTTCTTTCCTCCACATAAATAATAGTAACTAGTGCCCACAGAATACTCCGACAAGAAGCAATCGATCTAATTTGTAATTCCAATCAAGAGAGAAGTCATTCCTCCCCCAACAATTATTTTCTTTTACCCCTCATGAGGGAAATAAACACACAAATACACACGCGGAATGCACTCAAAATAGACGCGAACAATGCAAACATCGAGCCTCAAATAACCACAATCAAGGAGTAAATACAATACGTGCCACGAACAGAAAAGTCAAAACCAATTCTCGTAAGAGGAACAAAAGAATGTGTTAATGATTAACCTTTCTACAATTAGCCACATCCATTTGAAGAGCTTATCTGCGAGTGGTTCTGGATGGGGTTAATAGCGATGCAACCGGCCAGACTGACAGAGTTAAAATAAATAAGAACCGACGTACTTTTATATTTTTTTCTTCCTCTGCGAAAGAAAATTTCTAACCCCAAGAAGGTACTAGCTAAGTCCAGTAAGTAAAGTACTGGCCGCATTACGTCCCTGAGGACGAATCTACGTAAAATAAAGGTAAGCTGCTGGTAAAATACTAACACATTGTAAAAAAGTTAGATCTAATTTCAATGTGAAAGTTAAGTGGTGGAATGATATTGCGCAGTTTTGCGAGGTGCCAAAAAGTGCACTTATCGCGTTGAAAACAATCCCCGTAGTCCAAATTAATCTATATAAAAGAGAGCGTGGAGTGAAGTGCAAAGAGAATAAGTACAAAAATATGAGCGTTTTCCGTTGTAATAAGGAATTTGTTGAAGCCTTTTGGTTAGGTGTTCATGTTTTATGTGCGGCTCGCCCCCGCTTCTGGTGGCCGTCAGCCTATCCGCTTGTATGGAGTCAACCCTTGGTCAGTGCGATTCGCGACTTCTATAGAAAAGGTCGATTTTCCAGCTTCGGGGGAAAAAATACACGCCGGCTACTTCCGCCGGAATACCGATCGAAACGAAAATAACAGCAGCTGTCAAAAAGCCCGCGCGTTTTTTGACAATAGTAAACGTCAAACTCGGAGCACGTGGCATTCGAAGTCCTGTCAAAATTGATCTGTGTTGACATACCTATCGTCGAGTGGAAAATTATAAACTTGCATGTGTTACGTTGTTTTTAGAACATCGTAGGGGATATTTTATACGGTGAATGGAAAATACAATAAAAGTATTAATAGTTACGTGTTTTGATGGACTTATTATATAAATAAAATATTGTGGTTTCATCTGAATAAGAGTGCATAACATTCCATTGATTTCCTCTGAGGCGAATTACAAGGGTCTGACAGCTGATACTACTGTTGAGGTAGGTTATTTATCTTTTCCTTCCTCGCTCTATCATTTCTTTATATCCTTGGTGAAAACGTAAGTGAATTTCGAATACGTATATTTGTTATGTTTTCAAACACGGATACCTCGCTAGCTTCAGAATAATGTAAAAAATGCTAATATATATTTTTTAAATTAAGTTTTTAAGATTGTGAACTTTAAACGTGTATATATATCACTCTTCTTGATCTATAGAATTCATATTGCCTACCTCCATATACGTTTTTGCGTAAAAAGTTAATTATTTCAGATTGATGAATAATTTACTGTGACCTGTGACGCATGTTGTCATATTATGACGTATCACGAAAAAATATCCTAAAATATACGAACGGTATTTTACAATGGTATTTTCAGAACAATCTTTATTTTTACTTTACATAACTAAAAATCTTTTTAATTGTTTAAAATGGCTCTTGTATATTTTTTATTTAATATTTTTTTTGTACTTACAAATTATAATTACATATTTTTAAACTTAGGTATTGCTCATCTCACTAGGAGTGAAATTCCTGCGTTGAGATGAAAATATAACAGGAATGGTAATTCAGCGAGGATAATTCAATTTAAAAAAAACATAAAAGATTTGAAAGGAATTTTGAAGCAGTAGAATTTAAGTTACAAGAAAAGCATAATTTTAGCGATACACAGAAACAAAAAAGAAAATGAATATGCTTAAATATATAGGTATATGCAAATCATGTACATATAAATAAGTACCTTAATATTTATACATGCATAATATTCACATTATGGAATATGAAATAGTCATGATAGACAGGTTTATTGAAGGAGATCAATGATCTTACTTTTGAATGAACTTTTGGTTTGTGTATTTATAATGTCACTAGGTAGGAAAAAAATAACCTCGGGTGAAGCGTCACCTAAACAAACATTACATTAACTTGATATTTTTTTAAATTTTAACATTTTGTTGAAAATGAACTCTATTAGCGAATCATAAAATTTTAATTGGAAATTCACTGTATTAGTCACACCTTCAAAAATGGCATGCGAAAGAAAACCTTACAAGAATTGGGATATAATATAGTTTCATGATGATTCATATATCAAATTGACTTGATATTAATCATGATTTTTTTTCAGTAACCTGGTTTCACAAAGGAAATTAAAAATTATTCATATTATTGGAACCGAACGTCATAAATAGAAATTTTCTGCGAAACAATATTTTGTTTTTGTTTTTAGTGATTTTCATTTGAATAAATTTTCCAAATTCGCCAAAAATATTATGCAAATATCAGTTTCATTATAATATAAAATACATATTCTGGTTGTAAAATAAAATAAAAAACCATAACCTCGACGGAAAATACAGTAAGGATATGATATTTTTAAGATATCGGAAAATCATTTATTAGAATAACTTTCAACTTGTAATAACAATTCAATGAAACAAGATTTCGCAAAATAAAGTACAATTACTAGCGTAGGTGATATTTTATACCAGTTACCTAACTTTAAGTAGGTATATTATTAAATCTTGTTTAACATAATAAGTTAAAAGTGACAGAATTTTATAAATTCAATTGATTTTTTAATCCGATGATATAATATGTAGGTAGTTATAAGTTATTAACGTATAAATTCATTTTTTGTGATCTCATCATCCCACACATTATAAAGGTAGGTTCATCTTATCAAATGACTAGTTTTTACGAGAGATTCATCTTAAAAAGCTATAAATCCAGAACTATAACAATACAGGCGACGCTTACAGATCAATAAAATTAAACAAATGACTCCAGGACAATAAGAAATCGGAATATTTATAGGTTTTCTTAGAGCATGTAGGCTCAACTAAATTTTCAGTGAAGGAAGTAGAAAAATAAGAAGATTTTTTTAAGTGTGTTTTAGAATCGATCTTTAAGCACGTGGGTTTGATTTATAATTTTACGCCGCATTCCTTTGTTAATCATGGCATTAAAGTTGTTTTACTGTTCTTACAATTTGGGTCTGAGAAATTGATATTTTTATCACCGTCATATGGTGGCTGGCGCGTCGGTATCAGTTTAATGGTCACCTTTGTCTTGTTGTTGTTTATTTCTGTGTTCTCTTGTTTCGGGAGTTATTTATTGGTTTACTAAATAAATCATTAATCTAATACACACACACACCAACAAATACCGTTGTTGACGTTAAAGATAAATAGAACCTACAAGCGACATTTTAAAAAGTTCGTTAAGCCACGTTTTATATATTTATTCTTCGTTTTCGTGTTCCGTTCTTATTGGAGGTTGGATTGCATTAATGACATCTTTTAAATTCTTGACACTTCAGCCAGGAATGGCAATGTTTTGCTAGTGTCACATAGCTGTCGGAAATTCCTCAACCTCAAAGTTTTGACATGTTACTTTCGCTGCATAATTTTAATATTATTATGTCTTTCTTGACTTCACCTTGAATAATTGAGCCCATGCCCGGAAGAATGTTGTATTCAACAATATTCTAGTTCCGAGAAAAATTGAAAAAACTAAACCAGTTATGTTTCATAACATTTTATATTTAAAATATATAATTCTTAAGAGTTTTAATTGAAAAGTTGTCTAGAAAATCAATTAAAATAGAGTTTATTACTAGAATTTACATTGAATTTTTGGAATAATGTCGTATATGAACACTTTCACTTACAACGTTATTCCACAAAACGTTTTTTTTTACTCTTGGCACCTTACAGAAAGCATCATGCTCTTCTTACATAATTGTTCAGCCTCTTGGTTTTGAAAACTTTGTAGTTGAAGCCATAAGACGTTCGTTATCACCATTTATTGCCGTAAATTAAACCATGCGCCGTGATTTTGATGAATGGCGTTTACAGCATTGTTCCACAAAACAAACTTTAAAAGGCTGCCACAGGCCTAAAAAAATTAGCATTGTCATAATTCCTACCTTAAGATGCGTATTAATGTGCCCAACATTATTCCATCGATAACTCAACATTAATAGTTTTGTTGGATACAACATTATTCCGGGCAAGGGCTCATTTAGTAACTCCATCCAGGAAATTCTCAATAAATGTGTGACTATACATTCTACGCAACCAGATATCAGAGGATTCGTCAATTCCATTGTTATTTTTTATTAAGATCTACGATTGTATGCCATAGATGCGTGAGAATCGAATATTGTTCTGTCGCGAATCCCAGCATCATGAGCTTAAGTAGGTTCTACGTACTGGTGCTGCTCCTTTTAAAGGTTTGCTATCATCGAGACATTCTTAGTGTCTTGAAGCAGCAGCCATCAGCGATTCGACCATCCCGTCATATATTGAAACAATGAAGTGCAGCGTCCGGAGGGGTAATTGACAATGCGCATGTTAATCATCTGTTAAACTTATATCTTCCGTAGCTCTACCGTAGTTTAATGTTCATTTTTTCATTTCACCGAAAAGAATTAAGAAAACTTACAAACCAATTTATTTCGAAATTAGTGTTAGGTCACGGTTGTAGAAGCGTTTCTAAATGAAAGCACTCGTCATCTGACTTTCAACCCTTACTTCTTGATGTTAGAATTTGAATATTTTTTATTCATACTTAATTGAAGGCGTGCACATTTTGCGGATGACATCAGATCTGTTGAGAACAGAATTAAAGTCTCATCTTAAACGTAATTATTTTCTTTTGCCCAGTGCAGTGGAAGCGACCATCACCTTCACCATCTCTGACGCGTTTGATTAATTCGAGTGCGCGACCCGCTTAGCAATATGTGTCGGTAATTTCTCATTTGTGGCGTCGGTGGTAATTTGGCGGCGACATTGGTAATCCCCGCTGGGGGATGGGGGTAGGAGGTGTTCTGGCGAGGGGGTTGCTTGGGGGAGGGAGTAAGGAAAATAGCATTGTCCCCTTCCTTTACATCCAAACAGCGTGTTCTAGGATCGGTGGATTGCAGTGATAGAAAAACAAACATTTCATGACAAATTCCAGAGTGAGTCAATAGCGTCTGATAAGATGTTTGAGGCTTAACAATTAATCTGTTTTTGCAAACTACACTTTTTTAGAGATTTTTATTGAGAATGCATTCAAAACAATTCTTACAGTTCATCATGAAAATTTATGATAATTTAAAATAAGGTACTTTAACTTCTTTTTTTACACTTAACGAAATATTGATAGAAGTTGGATTCGATTGCGCGGAATTGAACACAAACAATTTTGAACACATACGTAGAAAATTTACCACAGATGAAAAATCTACCTTTAGTCGTGGAAAACTGCTATCAACTCATTTCTATAGCTTCTTCCATTGTTGCAATAAACCGGTGACGTTGGTTCGTAGAGAGGTACCTATTTAACTTACTTAAACATAAAAATGACCCGTTTTCCCGACAATGAAAAGGTGTTACCTATTTTGTTGACACCTTCGCATTTAAAAGGAAAACTGAAACCAATTTTCCTGTTTCATTTAATATTTTTCAATAAATTTAGTACCTACTTCCAATTATTATTTTTATGTTGATTGACTGCTGGTTTGCTAACTTAATAATAAATATAAATCAAATATTAACACTTAAATATGTAGCCAATTGAATTGGCACATACTTTCCAACCATGCAATCAAATAAATGTAAAATTTTAATCGTGCAATAAGCTCCCTGCTGATTTTTAATGATTTACAAAATCATTAAATTAAATAAGGAATTTTAGTAGGTACATACTTGCAAATTAAGTACATTTCATGGTATTTAATAAAAACCGTGTAATCATAACCCTTTCACAACCAGAACTAAATGAAGATTGAAGAATCTTTTTCGCGGTTCTGGTAATTTTCTGTTTGTTTTTATTTTTTATTATTATTATATTTTAGTTACCTAGGCTTACCCTATTCTTTAAATAATAAACATAGAATTTTTGACAATTAACTTTTTTTGAAAATCTAAAGTAATAACGCTCGCAGTTTTGTAGATATATTTTTGTAGAACAGAAAGCATTAAAGTGACAAATTATATTAGAAATTAAAAAATAAATTTAAAAAGACTCTTTTCTAATGGTCTAAATCATAGGTTCCCAACCTTTTTTTGCCCACCGCCCACTTTGAGAATATTTTTTTTTCTAGCGCCCCCCAACTCGTAAATCTGAAAGAGCAATTGTCGTCAGGATTATATTTACCAACGGGGGCGGGGGGGGGGGGGGGGGGAGATAGGATGGGGCAAGATGCGTTTTTTTTATTTTTTATTGTATATTTTATTTGGTGACCGGCCAACTCAGAATGAAGCCAACTCAGAAGCACCTCATAAAGGTCATTAAAGAGTGGCGATAAAAAAATATTGATTAAGTTAGGTTAGGATTACCGGCAATTTTAAATGTATTTTTTCATAGCTTTTAATGACCTTTCTGAGGTGTTTCTCAGATGGTTTAATTCTGAGTTGGTATGGAACCGTTCTGAATTATTTTTATTTTTTTTACTTGTGTTTTACTGCTCAGAAAGATTACACTTGTGCAGTAATTCACGTGACACGCTACAGTGGTATTGTAGACCAATTTACGTGTTTTGACGTCTAACTTTCCCTTTATCCCACTTTTCTTTTTCATTTTAATCTTTTCTGCAATTTTTTAATTTAACATTTCAAAGTCAGTGTTTAGTTTTAATTTGTTATAGATTATGATTCCTGAGTATTTAATTTCTTCTACTTCTTCAATATTTTTATTTTATATATTAAGGGTAGTAATTTCGTTGAGTTTCTTCTCTAATACCATTAATTTACTTTTAGTTACATTTATTTTCAGTTTATTCGAAGAAAAAAAAACTTTAATATATAATACAGAAGTGTTCTTTAAAAAAAAGCTTTTTTTGACAATGCATCTTCGATATTATTTGGTATAATATATAAAAGTGTTTCATCAGCAAAAGTTTGATAGAACAGTACTTCAGGCACTTCACTATATCATTAATATATATACTTAATAAATAGGAGCGGTCCCAATACAGATCCTTGAGGAACTCCGAGGTTTACTTGTTGTTCTTCAGATATCCAATTTTGTTTCTTTGTTTTCTATTTTTAATTTTATTATTAGTATTTCTCTGTCTATCGTTTCAAAAACACGTCTAAAATTCAAGAACACTACTATTGTATTTTTCTTCTGATCCATACTGGTTTTCCATTATGAATATTTGTTTCTAAACCCTGCTGTTTTACAAGAATGTTATTTTTTTTCAATAAATTTTCTCATCTCTTCTTTAACTATGGATTCTAGTATTTGTTCAAATGTAGGTTATCCATTTATTTTTCTGAGGTCTTCGAAATTTTTAGCATTTATTATTTTAGGCACTGGTGTTATTATGGAAGTTTTCCACGACTGCGGAAAAATTCCCTTTAACACAGATTAATTTATTAGTGAAACTACTTAAATTTAATTATGCCTATAGTAATTCCAGACGTCGATGATTTTTGCGTCATTGTATTAAAATTTTTCATTAAATACTCACTGTTACCTGAAAATATTATTATTCTCTCTTCTTTCCGACGATTGAGAAGAAGTATCTGTGAATAATGAAATACTCTTATTTATGTTTTCGACACTTAGTATTAAATTTGGCTATTTTAGTTTTATCATCTTCAACTCCATCGGGAACCGAACTTCCTTAATGTTTTCCCTCTGTTTGCCACTTATAATTTCTGTGTAATTAAAGTGTAGTCCACATTTTTCTTGAATCTCCTTGAGAGGTAATAATTTTTAGCCTCGAATACGAATTTATGGTATGTTTTATTTCTGTACCTATACATGTTTCTAAGTTTCTTACAGGTTTCCCACCTTTCTTCTGGAAATTGTATTTTACAGGCTTTATAAGCTGTATCCCTTTGTTTTTTTAGAAGATTTAGGGATTTCGTAGGTATATTTATATTATATTATATGTATTTTGTCAATGCTCTTCATCTATATGTAATCTCCTTTCATTGTGATCTCTCTTTTTTTCTTTTCTATTCGTGTTATTGTTATATTGTTAATTGGACTATTTGTCCGTAAATAAATAAATAAATACTATTTATTTGTATCTTTTAATATACTACTAGCTGGTTCCCGGCATGCGTTGATATACCATTTTTAACGAAATAAATTGTTTCCCTGTTCCCCTCCCGCATTTCCTTCCCCTCCCGCGTTCCCTTTCCACCTTCCCCGCCTACCCTCTCCCCTCTTCCACTTCTCCATCCCTCCAATCCCCCTACCGCGTTCCATATAACAGTCCCAGTACATTCAGTTTTCAAACATTTCGCGTGCCTCCTATTACAATTTTTTTATTAAAATTTTCGCTTTTCATTCAAAACAATTATTCATTTTTATATATTATAAGAACAATTTATCTGTTATGGGTTATCTATAATTTAAATAACCCATAGATAATTCTTTTTTTTTCAAAAAAAAACGATCGAAAACACAATTCAATTTCGTCAAACGCGCGAACTGTCAAACGTGTGAAGTTAAAATAGTCGTTAAGTTTTCTGAAATTATCCAATTTTCTGAGCAATTTTCTTAAATCTTCTTCCCGTAAGAACCTTATACAAAGTATTGGGAAACTTAAAAAAAAAGTGAAATGAAGGCGTGACCAAGGAAAACAGGAATTTATATTATATATAAATATAATATATAAATACTATCTACTAATTATATATAAATACTATCTGGTCCCGGCAGCGTATTTACAATCCCTACCGCGTTTCAGTCGCTTTAAATTTTCAATATCAAAATTTAAATATTTAGAAATAAAATTATTAATTTCTAATATACACATCAGAAAGAATATTTTATCTAGATTTTAGAACAATTTTTGTTTTTGCAATGTGATAAAAAATAACCAATATAGAGGTATATTTAAAATATAAATTGTCGTTACCGCGACTGAATCGGTATAGGTTTTGTAAATACGCGTCCCGGCATGCTTTGCTATGCCATTAATAAAGAAATTGTTTCTCCCTGAGTGTCCTTTTCCATTCGTCCCGTTTCCCTTCCGCATCCCCTTCTTCTCCTGCGTCCTCTTCCCCTCTCGCGTTCCCACTCCATCACCTCCACCTTCCCTCTCCCCACTCCACTCCCCCCCCCCCTTCCCCCGTCCCGCAAACCCTTCTCCCGAGTTCTCCTCCCCCTCCCACGTTCCCCTCCCCCTTCCAGGTTCCCCTCCCCCCTCTCGTCTTCGCCTTTCACCTTCCCCGCCTTCCCTTTTCCCTTTACCGCTCCCTCGTACCGCCAACCCTCCTCCCGCGTTCCATATATTCAATCCCAGTACATTCTGTTTTTAAACAGCCCGCGTGCCACCTTTTACAATTTTTATTAAATTTCCATTTTTCATGTATATTAAATTTGGTACCTAACATAGGTACCTATTTAAAATATCGAAAATTCTTGATTCGATTCAAACTATTAGGGGAGTAACTACTTTAAATAAATTTATCAACTTAAAGTTTTTCAAAAATAGAATTTTATTTAACAATCATTGTTTTGCAAAATATCCTTCTCAAACACGCGTACTGTCAAACGTGCGATAGTCGTTTAGGTTAGTAATAGGTTTTCTAAAATTATCCAATTTTCTGCGCAACTTTCTTAATTTTTCTCTCCGTAAGAACCATCCTCGTACTTCAAGGAATATTCGAAAAAAAAAGAATTAGCGAAATCGGTTCAGCTGATCTTGAGATTTGCGCTTAGCAACACAAGCGATTCATTTTTATACATAAGAGAAGATATATCCGTTGTAGGCATTCGTTCATTTACTACTATTTCAGGTGTCCTATTAGTTCATCGGCTTTTCTGTCTAAATTTCCTTGGTTATCGCAGATCCACTTTTTGTTTTGTAGGTAATGCCGTACACAATTTATCCTTATTATAGTTCTTTTTATTTCTGTATATATATATATTATGCTTCGTGTTCCCTGAGGCTTCAGACTATTATATTTAATTTTTGTAATAATTGTTTCGTGATCAGATTGATTTTGAATTCTTCCGCAGCATTAACTTCCGCGTAAAAGTCATTTGAAATTACATTAATCATGGCTTTAGAGTTTTTTCATATTCTTGTATAATTTTTGACAAGTTGCTTCCTAACCATGCAATTTATGATGATTTGTAATCATGTGCTTTTTATATTGAATATTAAAATCTCCACAGATGATTTTCAAGTCTCTTGTATTTATTTGCTAACGGCACCATTCTTCAAAAAAATCTAAGAATTTTGTATCATTTTGATTTGGGGAATGATAAATAGCTGCATAGATTCCCAGCTTAAAATCCTTCAATAGTCAGTAGGTATCCAGGTATTATTTTTATCTAGTACCGCATTTGTTGTGACTTTGTAAGAGATGTTGTTTACACACTCACACACATACACTGCAGAATTAATGTGATAACTCCACCTGTATGCCTGCTGCTAAATGAGTCGCATCTAATCGTCGAATAGCCCAGAAATGTTGTTTCATTTTGGTTAATTTCTTCGGTAATACTGGTTTCGCTCATCATCACCATGTGCAGTTCGTATTCTTTTAGCATGTCTTCGACTTCTTCGATATGTGCTAGCAAACTAGCTATGGGTTTCTGGGTCTCCTACCGCCCCCCTGAAAGTCTGAAACGCCCCCCAATTTTCTCTTTGCCTTCTACCGCCCCCCTGAAGGTCTGAAACGCCCCCAAGGGGGCGTTATCGCCCACGTTGGGAACCTATGGTCTAAATGTATACCATTAAGAAATTTCAATTAAATAACTAATTACCCACCTACGAGTATGAAGGCTAGCCGACTGACCCACTGAATGTTCAACCATACAAATTATACATACAGTTGTTTCTCCGACAATTGACCCTTCGACATTATAATAATTATAAAATAATACAATTTTTGTGCATTATTTATCAATTTCATACCTAAAATCGACCTCAAAAATACCTATAAAAAACGAGTGTGCTTTAGACCACACAACTGAACTAAAACTTCTTTAGCTCCTTCTATACGATAGGAAGAGAGAAAGAAAATGTGCGCGCGCACAGCTCTCCCTTGCTCCTACACTGTGATACAGACAATAGGCCTGCACTGTGTTGATGTACGAAAGGTAACTCTCTTGCCTCTACAGTAATAAATACGAAACGTAACACTCTCTCTTTTTACCTTCACTAACTTATATCTCCCTCTCAACTACCATAAGCCTCGCTTTTCGTAACGCTCTCGCCACGCATTCGCCAGCTTAATCCCCAAGTCAAGCGTGCGTAAAGAAGTTTTACTTCAATGATAAGTTGGTATGGACTTCAAACGAATTTATTGACAGTATCAATTCTTTGTGTTTCCCGTCTGCTTTTTTTAGGAATAAATACATCCCAAAACAAGTAATCGCGTTATACTTTCATTAGACCAAAAACCTCCCGAACGATGTTACATTTTAAAAGCTGTGTATCTCTCTTACTCTCAGGCAAACATATGTATTTTTCTTTTAACCAGAAAGAGAACGAAATAATGCTTCTTATTGTCTTTGAAATATGAAAGCTCTCTTGCATAGATATTTTACAATCTCGATCCAAAGTGACGGTTTCAGAATTTAGGCGCGAAACTGAGGCTTCCGGATTGTGAGGTGCGAATATATTGAACCAAGCAGACAGGTTAAACACTGGTACATATAGTTTATAGACAAGTACTTTTTCCTTGATGCATTTGGATGAAAATATGTTTTATACTTTTATTATTAGGCGGTACATCCTCTCTGCACTTAGTAATATTTTATGTATGTTGGTATTCCGTATTTTCCGTAAACCGACTACATATTGTATATACATACGCCGGGGGACCGAATGTTGGGAGATCAATTGTCATGTAATCAAATTGTACGTGCCGTATTCTAGTTCTGAAATATGGCTCATACAATTCTCTTCTCAACAGCAAACCATGTAAAAGGTCATTCAAATTTACTCCAAATACCTACTTGTTCGTATTAAATGCTGTGCTGTTTGCTTCACAAAGTTGGGAGATACCGATTTTTTTGTGCTCCTGAGAGAGACATTAGAAGCGTTAGAGTAGTGGTTGGAGGTACTGATCCCCACCAGTTTCATAAGCGCATTCACCGAACCCTTCTTATGGAAAAATAATATATGATTTTTTTCAAATTCAAAACATAGGTACCTATATATTTATATATAAGTGCACAAAATGAACAAAACAATTAAAGAACACAACCATTAAAACACGATTTTCACACAAAAGCATAATAATGAATATTGACTGCAAATCAATGTAACTTGTGCTGTTGCTCTTGACCTCAACCTCTTGACCAAATCCGCGAGACTGACTCGCCGAACCCAGGTTAAGAACCACTGGGTTAGAGGGTTAAAAAATACTTCTAAAATTGTTTGCACTACGACGTCGGGGTCACCAATATTGAAAATGTGAAGGGAGGTATTTGAAATTACTTAAAATATTAACGGATTTTTGTTGAATACAATATACAATATACTAGGTATTCAGAAGGACACGGTTACTACGATACTAAAGGAAGGTGTTGAACGGAGGGACAGGCTCTTGGAAGACAACGTGAAACAGGAGGGCAGGCTGCGGGCGAGTTGGTTCGTTGAATTGTTGTAATTAGGAACTGCCATACAGCAATTTACCTTTCGTTAAATTTCATCTTCATTTCCAAAAATGTTTTGTAAATTGATAAAATGATTGTTTTCGGAAGGAATCATCGCCATGTACCAAGCCGTGATCACAAAAAATATTCAACAAAGTTTTTAAAAAAGTACTTACTTCAAATTCTGAGGTTTTTCACATCAGTATGGAAATCTGCATTAAAACCACAAATGGCAAAACAAATAAATATATAGACGGAGCCTGATCACTCCTAATGGTATTTTAATGCTGCCATTTTCCACGATAAACTCAAGAAAAACAGATAAAGTATAAATATGCGATTGTACTGCCGGGATACGGTATACGGTACAAAACGACAGGGATAAATTACAAACGCTATCATCGACATCTCCTGATGAAGCTTTACTTGAAACAAAAATATAAAACTTTGATAATATTCTTATTATAATCACATTAACACTTCGTAAATAAACACCTCAGATATGGTCAAGAATTTGATGACAGGTTTTTTGCAAATTTATTAGTGTCATTGCAGACTCTTCCACCGTCCGTCAGGCTTCTCTAATATTGGTCAAAATTTATCAAACAAGTCAAAACTGTCGAAATCAGTACCGTAGCATCCACAATTGCGGGATTGAAGGAATTGGGAGAGCAATGAAATAGGAAAGGATGGTTGGTTTGGGTTGGATATGAAAACCTTTTCATATTTGATTCCATTATTCCTTTTTTGTGGGATGTTAACCTCCTGTATCTTGGCCCAAAGTCTATGAACATACCGCTTTAGCACGGTGTCAATTTCTTTAGATGGATATGCTGGATTTCATTGGCGAATTTTTATTCAAAACTAACTACTTAATGACTCTATCAATTATTTTTTTATCATTCGCTGAAAGAATATTTTTTCACCAAAAATTTTCAATTACGTATTGCAACGTAGATATTAGCGTTTTATTATTTTTTATAAAGACGTATTCCAATCTGACAGTATGAATAGCCTAGCGTCTGTACGGTTGAAATTTAATAATCCGACTACGAATACAACTCTAGAGTCGCATCTTACACAAAACGGTTTTCGTACGCCGAGAGTTTTGAGTGCCAAAAGAGGGCGCCACTTACGTTAAAAGCTAGCATGAGGAGTGCCGGTTGGCAGGCGTAAGTACTATTGGATTCATACTTTCGTGGACCTCTCCGGGTATTTTTTTTTTTAATATGTTTATTTAGTTATTAATTGAACAATAATTTCTCTTACTTAAATCTTACAAAACTGATCAATCAGTTTGGTTGTAATAATGAAGGGATGCATGGTATAATTATTATTGTAACTGGCAATTTTGAATAATAATACCACTTTGTGATTTTTACCACGTATCTATATATTATATATGACGTCATTGCCTGTCGCGGTTACCTTGTCTCGGTGATTAGCTGTCACTGGATCCGAGGAACCGGCTATTTTTGGAAGCAGTTCCTAACTTGTTTATATAATGGTCACCAACACTTAAACTGAGCGAAGCCGAACAAATAGCCACCCGCAGGGCCTGGCAGCTAGAAACCTGCTAATGTCAAATTATTACTGTAAAATTTCTATTTTATCATTATTACTGTATGAGACCACTTTTCTGTTCCATACAAATACTGTAAACAATAGGGGCGCTAGACTCCGATCGTCACTTTGGTTTCGGGAGATAATAATAACTCAGAAGTTTCTTGGATAATGATCAATATTTATTTTTCAGACGGTTTTTATACTAATTTTAGTTAAAGGAAAACGTAAACATGTTATTCATTTTGCCACCTGGTGTTTACCTCGATGATCGCAGGTGCAAGTTGCACAACAAGCTAGTTTTAACATGTAACATTTCGCAAGAATTGACTTGATTATATTGTTTTACTCTTCCCTGAATAGGCAATATTTTCAAGGGGACACGTGCGGCCGATAGCTGCGATTTTCACGTAAACAAACTTGTTTTGACACGAATTATTTTTTCTTGCATGGTTTGACGTCAGTCTCACACCTGGTGTTTACCTCGATGATCGCAGGTGCAAGTTGCACAACAAGCTAGTTTTAACATGTAATATTTCGCAAGAATTGACTTGATTATGTCGTTTTATTCTTCCCTGCGAGTTTCACGTAAACAAAAATCCAATACATCAAGACGTCTGTTACACTCCTCCCGGTGTAATCTGTTTGATTGCACCTAGCTAGTTCGTCGGACGCATTCTTGATGTAGATATTTTGGTTTGATATGTGTCCTTGTGAAGAGGAGGGGGAGATGACTCAGCAGGTGTAGGAGCTGGTAAGATGACGGCGATTTTAACGGCTGGTTCTAGGTACACCTCGGAACTAGTCTGGATTCGAGCGGTTCTAACTTGTCCGTCAGCTGCGGTTATCTCTTCGATGACGCGGCCGCGAGGCCAATGATTTCGAGGTAGTGCAGGATCCATGATGATCACCAAGTTATCCTTTTTTATGGGTGTGACAGGGTGGTGCCATTTTGTCGGGCCGCTAAGGTGGGAAGGTATTCTCGAAGCCATCGTCACCAAAACATGTCTGCCAGTCGTTGGCCGACACGCCATTGTCGGCGGAGACATATTTCTTCGTCCCTTTTTCGTACATGGACAAGAGAGAGCGTTTTTCCGGCCGACCCCAGAAGAAAATGGTTAGGTGTTAGAGGTTCTTCATCGCGAGGATCCATTGATATATGGGTGAGTGGTCTGTTGTTCACTACGAATGCTTCGATTAGGGTAGTCAGGAGAATTTCCTCTTTAGGTGCTCGTTTCACCGAGCGTATCAGTCTTTCCCATACTCCTCCCATGTGCGGCGTCATTGGTGGTATAATCTCCATTCGATGCCCTGAGTGGTCAGGGCATCAAGCATTTTAACGTCTTGACTTAGTAATTTCAAGGCATTTCTCATCTCGGCTTCGGCCCCATGGAAATTAGTCCCGTTGTCTGAGTACATGGTTACGGGCTGTCCCCTTCGCGCTGTCATTCGTTGTATGGCCATAATAGCAGGCTCGGTGGTTAGAGAAGAAACGAGTTCTAGGTGGACAGCGCGTATCGAGAAGCAAGTGAAGATTGCGGCGTAGCGTTTTTCTCGATGTCTGCCAACTGTGATAGTCATTTCATCTATTTTGCCCAGACTGTTTGCCACAAAGGTGGGGTAAATGTGTGGATCGGTGCGCAGCAAACACAATACGGTTGTTGAATCTGTCCAGAAATGGAATTGGGTTATCAGGGCATGGCTTTCCTTTTACATGGTTCAGGCGAGTCTTGCTGAGATGAGTGCGGCATGTTATTGAAGCAGCGTCTTGGGATGGTGATTGTGTATGTGTTTTTGCAGGATCATCCAATTTGTCCACTTCTGGATATGTTCAGGGGCACTGGGTTTGTCACAGCTCACGTTCGAGTGCCACACAGCTTGAAGTTATATTTTGGGCCAAATCGTAAGGCAGGAAATAAAGCCGGGTTGATCTCCTACTCGTGGGTCGTATTGCCTCTTCGTGGGTCGTATTAACCTTTCCTAGATTCTGCGGTTTTTATTGGCGGTTAGCAAAGCCAATTGATGCACGGTATTGCTAGAGAATTGCGTGTCTGTCTCGTGACTTTAGTGCCACTAGAGCGTTTTCATCTTGGAGTCAGTTCCATGAAATTTTATCCCTTTTATTGTGGAAACGCGCTCCTCCCGTCTGAGGAGAGTACCGATGTTCTGGAAGGCCTTGCTTGCCTTGGCTGCTCCGATGAGGACCACCGTTGTTCTGGCAGTGGTACTGCTGGGGAGGACTTGCTCACCTTGGCTGCAGTGATGAGGAGCACCGCTATTCTGGTAGTGGCACTGCTTGGCTGCAGTGATGAGGAGCACCGCTATTCTGGTAGTGGCACTTGGCTGCAGTGATGAGGAGCACCGCTATTCTGGTAGTGGCACTGCTTGGCTGCAGTGATGAGGAGCACCGCTATTCTGGTAGTGGCACTGCTGGAATTGAAATTAGAAGATGGAATTAGCCTTGCTGGCCTTCGGTTGAGTAGCGTATCTCGTTGAAAACTTGTTGGGAGGCGGGCTATTTGTTGCCATTGCTTGAGTTGCGTATCTCGTCGCAAACAAGTTAGGAGGTGGGCTAGCTGATGCCATTACTTGAGTTGCGTATCTTGTCGCAAACAAGTTGGGGGGCTGGCTATTTGTTGCCATTGCTTGAGTTGCGTATCTCGTCGCAAACAAGTTAGGAGGCGGGCTAGCTGATGCCATTACTTGAGTTGCGTATCTTGTCGCAAACAAGTTGGGGGGCGGGCTAGTTGCTGCCGTTACTTGAATTGTGTATCTCGTCACAAACAAGTTGGGAGGCGGGGTTGGGTGCCATCACTAGGATAAACAATAAGAAGGAATAACTTATCATGAAAATGGGATGGCAGGACGCGGCTCAGGCTCGTATGGGACTGCAAATTCAGGCAGGTTGGTGATCAGCTTGGCGTGGAGTTGCAGCGCGCAGGGCCGCGAATGGGTCAGCAATCTGCTTTGCGTGTCAGGCCAGCTGTTGTACTCTCTGATAGGGCTTGCTTCTGGCAATGTGGAGTGATTCTGCTATCGCGGAGGTGATCTAGGCCAGTGGATCTATGTTTCGATATGTTCATCCAGTGTGAGTACGGTCTTAGTTTTCAGTATATCCGGGACTAGCATTTAGGGTCGGGCCGATTGCTGCAAGCTCGGGAATTCTCTGGCTGGCTGCCACAGGGTATCGAGTATCCATATATGCGGATTACTGCATATCTAGTAGCTGCATATATCGCTGTTGCATGAGTGGTAGCTGTATATTTTGTTGCTGCTCAGTTTATTGCCGCATGTCTCATTGTTGCATTTGTGGAAGCTGCATATCTTGTTGCTGCTGGGTTAATTGCTGCATATCTGGTGGCTGAATACCTCGTTAATGCTCAGTTTGTTGCTGCATTTCTCGTTGCTGCATGCCGTAGCTGCATATCTCGTTGCTGCTGGGTTTGCTGCATATCTTGTTGCTGCATGTCTGTTTCTGCATATCTCGTCGCTGCATGTATAGTAACTGCATATCTCGTCGCTGATCAGTTCGTTGCTGCATGTCTCGTTGCTCCGTATATGAAAACTGCATATCTCGTTGCTGCCAATTTGTTGCTAGACGTCTATTAGCTGCATGTCTCGTTGCTGCATGTGTGGAAGCTGTATATCTTGTTGCTGTTGGGTTTGTTGCCGCATATCTGGTAGTTGCATATCTCGTTGCTGCTCAGTTTGTTGTTGCATTTCTCGTTGCTGCATGTGGTAGCTGCATATATTTTGCTGCTCAGTTTGTTGCTGCATGACTCGTTGCTGCATGTCTGGTAGCTGCATATCTCGTTGCGGCTGGGTTCGTTGCTGCATGTGTGGAAGCTCTATATCTTGTTGCTGTTGGGTTCATTGCCGCATATCTGGTAGCTGCATATCCCGTTGCTGCTCAGTTTGTTGTTGCATTTCTCGTTGCTGCATGTGGTAGCTGCATATCTTATTGATAGACGTCTATTAGCTGCGTGTCTCGTTGTTGCATGTGTGGAAGCTGTATATCTTGTTGCTGTTGGGTTTGTTGCCGCATATCTGGTAGCTGCATATCTCGGTGCTGCTCAGTTTGTTGTTGCATTTCTCGTTGCTGCATGTGGTAGCTGCATATCTCGTTGCTGCTGGGTTCGTTGCTGTATACTGGTGGCTGCATATCATCTCATTGCTGCTCAGTTTGTTGCTGTATATCTCTTGGCTGTATGTCTGTTAGCTGCATATCTCATTGCTGCTCAGTTGGTTGCTGCATATCACGTTGGTGCTGGTTTCGTTACTCCATATGTGGAAGCTGCATATCTCGTTGCTCCATATGTGGAAGCTGCATATCTCGTTGCTGCCAATTTGTTGCTAGATGTCTATTAGCTGCATGTCTCGTTGCTGCATGTGTGGAAGCTGTATATTTTGTTGCTGTTGGGTTCGTTGCCGCATATCTGGTAGCTGCATATCTCGTTGCTGCTGGGTTCGTTGATGCATGTCTGTTAGCTGCATATCTCGTTGCTGCTCAGTTTGTTGCTGCATTTCTCGTTGCTGCATGTGGTAGCTGCATATCTCGTTGCTGCTCAGTTTATCGCTGCATGTCTCCTTGCTGCATGTGTGGAAGCTGCATATCTTGTTGCTGCTGGGTTCGTTGCTGCATGTCTGTTAGCTGCATATCTCGTTGCTGCTCAGTTTGTTACTGCATATCTCGTTGCGGTATATGTGGTAGCTGCATATCTCGTTGCTGCTCAGTTTGTTGTCATCTTTATCAGCCTCCTGTAGATCTCTGATGGTGGAGGCGTAGGCTTAAGGTAGCATCTGGATCGGCGGTAGGTATAGATGCATCTGAGTTTGCGAGGCAGGGCCGTGATGTCTCGGTTGAAGCCAGGATTTTACGGCCGCTGCGTGTGATGCCATCTCCACTGAGAAAGATTTGATGACGTGGGATCCGGCTCGAAAAGGACCAATTTGTATGAGACCACTTTTCTGTTCCATACAAATACTGTAAACAATAGGGGCGCTAGACTCCGATCGTCACTTTGGTTTCGGGAGATAATAATAACTCAGAAGTTTCTTGGATAATGATCAATATTTATTTTTCAGACGGTTTTTATACTAATTTTAGTTAAAGGAAAACGTAAACATGTTATTCATTTTGCCACCTGGTGTTTACCTCGATGATCGCAGGTGCAAGTTGCACAACAAGCTAGTTTTAACATGTAACATTTCGCAAGAATTGACTTGATTATATTGTTTTACTCTTCCCTGAATAGGCAATATTTTCAAGGGGACACGTGCGGCCGATAGCTGCGATTTTCACGTAAACAAACTTGTTTTGACACGAATTATTTTTTCTTGCATGGTTTGACGTCAGTCTCACACCTGGTGTTTACCTCGATGATCGCAGGTGCAAGTTGCACAACAAGCTAGTTTTAACATGTAATATTTCGCAAGAATTGACTTGATTATGTCGTTTTATTCTTCCCTGCGAGTTTCACGTAAACAAAAATCCAATACATCAAGACGTCTGTTACAATTACTATAAATTAAGTACAATCACTTTACATTGACTGGTTGTATCCACACAAAGTACAACGTCAAGTCACAAATTATGCGGTTATAAAAAATACACATATAATAAAATATTTAACATTGTTCCAACGTTCAGAAAGTAACCAATTTCCAAAATATTTAAAACTGTCTTACATATATGCACCTTAATCTCTTCTCCTAGACTGGAAGTCTCACCACAACAAACACCCCCTCTCTCGCGTCCAGAGACTTGTATTCACCGCACCCCCTCAACCCCCGAGGCATTTTCTTAATTTCTTAACCCCCGCCCCCCCCCCCCCCAACCAACCCCACACTTAGCCGCCCACTCATCTGACGAGGGCTTACAGCATACTTTAGCAGGAAACCTGCGTCAAACACGAGGTCTAACCAATATTTATCAGTGTATCTCATCGTGACCTAATGCTACAAATGTAGATTGTTTTCAGAATGCAGTGATAGCATTCGATTTTTAAAATTTGGAATTAAATAGCATTTGTTGATTTTTAAATAAATTAGGCTATGATATTGCAAAATCATTACTATTTGAATGTAGAGTTTGCAATCCATGAAACTTTCCCAGATAATGAAGACACCTTTTTCTAATTGAACAATACAAAATGTGGACCAAACATTTTGGGTTGCCTTATCGTTAACTAGGCAAACATACACGGTTTCGCTCGATTAAAAGAGTTTCCGATTGAAGGAGCTATGTGTTTTTCACGAAGCCGGAGCCCATCATTCTGTCTGCTTCGTACCAAAAATTGTGTCTGCTTCTCTAAAACACCATCCGATGAAATCAAAATGGCGGTCGGTGGAAAATGGAAATAGTGTGCAGTTATTATTCAGCAATTAAAATTTTGTTTATACTTGTTTAACAGTTATTGATCAAACCTCAGTCAAATAGCTGCTCTTAAACTAATCTTATCTTATCTTTATCTTATCTTACGTTTATAACCTCAGCGTTGCAAAAGGACCACAATTTGGGAGGCGGGTGTCGGCAACGCCGCCACGGGAACTATTTATTGGATAACCAACACTCCAGCCATAGGTCACCCTAAGTGATTGGCTATTTTCTGTGTCTTAGCAGGGGTGCCCGGGCTCATGCGAGTAAGATTGTCTAGGTGTTGGAGGCGGAGGTGATTGCTCACCCACTAGGTGGCGGCGGATCGGGAGAGACTGGTTAACCTCTCCACCCGGACCACTCCACTCGGACTCTCTCAACCCATCGTAGTGAGACAGATGGATTCATCCATCCGTCTCTCCTGGACACATTGAACTCCAGATTCCAAAGATGATGAAATTTTTGTTCTCGGGGTCCCCTGTGTGGAGCCAGTGTAATAAAAACTATTCTATGGCTACCTATGGCTTATCTTATCTGAATTAGCGAAGCAATTGTGTACCTAAGTGTTTTACTTACATACCTACCACTTAAGATTTCACTACCTTTCGAGAACGAGCTGTTTTCTTATCGTGAAAGTAAGTTTTAATTGGCAACGGGTTTGATTCTAGCCTTGCCGTAATTTCTAATTCCAAATGCACTTTTCCGCGGAAACCTCACGATATTTCCACATCCTCCTTTCCTTCCCCACTCCTCCCCATTTTCCAACCCTCTTCACCATTACGCCAAACACCGAAGACATCTTCTCGTCTAATGTAGATATGCTGCTTTCAAAACGAAGGTTCGCCATGCATGCCAGACTCAACAAAAAATCACACATCGAACGGACAAGCATATTAAAGGCACATAACAAAAATTCCGTAATTAAATAAATGTAAATTTCGACGTCGACTTCTACTTTTTACTTGTTTTTGGAGCCGATACCTACTTAAAAAATAGTTTTTATCGCAAAATGTAATGCTAACACGCATGATGTGAAAATATATTTTAAGGATTACAGTAACGTCGAAGAGTTTCGTGGGTTACTTTGTCTGTGTTGTTCCTTTCTACTACACTCCAAGTCGCTATTTTTAAATCAAATGTAGTCTAGATGAAACCATATGTGTTTTCTTGGCCATAGGTGTCTCGTGGCGTTCGATTACTCCTCATTAGAAAATCGTTGATGCCGAAGTACTAAAAAGAAGAAACTTAACTTTATTATTATAAGTAGTCGTTTTCTGCCAACTCGTCACATTGGATTGATGCTCTATTTTCAAATAATTCAAAAAGTTTTGAATATACTGAGATAAATAAAATTTTACAACGGAATAACTTTATACCTTATGTTATAGTTATTGACTGCAAAAATATTGATTACAATTACCTCCTCGATAAACGTCCCAATTGAAACTTTCAGAAAGAAGAATAAGCACAGATTTAATACGTTTATATAATACATTAATTAATTAATTCTGGAATTAACTATCATATGTATTCATCTTAGCCCAGAATACTAATGGAGGGAAATAATTATACCAAGTCAGTGGATATCTTCAATTTATCTTTAAACAAATACAAAATACTGTTACTGAGGCAGTTAAGTTATGTACAATAAATACTTTATATTTCTTTGTAAAAGAAATATACATTATTTATATTTTACATAATCACAGTGTAATTTGTAAATTTCAGATGTAAAAGCCCCGAAAAAGGGCGTAAATAAATAAATAAAATACTGCATTACAAAACTGAGTATCCTGAATTGCTTCAATTAATCGATATTCATGTCCCCAAAAGATCTTGCCGACAATTTACTTTATATTTATTTATAAAAACATAATTTATATTTATTTATAACAACACAGGACAATGTCTTATCAAAATTTCCCGATTCACAGACTCTAAATATTCTGGTCATGGAGATATATTTCATAATAATAATAAACAAAAACATTTAGTCATCAATAGATTTATAAAATTTTATACATTTTGTTTAGTTATCAATAATTAATTCTATTGACAAAAGGGTCACTGCTCAGCTAAACATTTAGGATTTCTCTTGGAATGCAGCTGGTTTTCAGCAGTGCAATATAAAAGTTGTTTTAATACTTGTATTTATACTATATATTTTTTTTATTGTTATTAAGTTTATTTTGTAGAACTCCATTTTATTTTTTTATTTATTTTATATATTTAATAATACTATTATTCAATGTATAAAAACAGTTTATTATAAACAAGTTCTGCTTCTGCTTCGTAATTATTATTATGAGTTACAGCTGTTTCGCCCTCTGAAGGCTTTATCAAACTGTGGTTGTTACCACCTACAGACGATGTATATAAAAGCTATTTTGTCATCATAAGTACCTGTTTAGAAATGATATAAATACATCGTCTTTAGGTGGTAACAATCACAGTTTGATAATGCCTTCAGAGGGCGAAACAGCTGTAACTCTTTTTTTTTTTTTTTTACAGTGAATAATAACCGCACAAGAATCTCAACTGCTCCCGTCTGGAGCCAGTGAGACTATTACATCCCCAATTGGGGTATGTTGTGAGGCTGAAGGTAGTGGGGAGGGGAAGGAGGTGGGGAAGAGGAAGGTTGGGAAGTACCTGGCTATTCAGATCTGGTCACTTAACACGGCTAAAGCCATTTTCAAGCAACGTTTCAATTCTGAATGGTGGTCTTACACCAGGGCGATACTAATAGTATCTTCCACTCTGGAACATGCCGCAAATATACTATATATTATTTTAAATGAATTAATTGTGAAATAACACAAATTAATCAAATAAAATTTATTTGCGCATGCCGGGTTCGAACCCGCGACCTCCGGAATGTGAGTCAAGAGTCTTAGCCACTGGACTACGGAGGCCGTCATAATAATAATTACGAAGCAGAAGCAGAACTTGTTTATAATAAACTGTTTTTATACATTGATTAATAGTATTATTAAATATATAAAATAAATAATAAAAAAAATATATATATATATATATTTTATACTTCGTACTATGTACTCCATGCATATACATTTGACTATGTTTCACTTGTTTTGTTAGTCTTGGTTTCCAATTTATATTAATTTTTAATTTGTAGGTTTTTCTAATAGCATACTAACTACTTACAAAATTCTGATTGTAAAAGCCTGTTATTAATAAATAAAAAAATCATGCCTACAGTTCGAAGATGGCATCGAAGCAATTGTAGTAGGTACTTTGTAATTTTCTGGCGTGACAAAATGATCCTGCGCAGTGTAATTAAAACGCCCCCTTTTAATCTGCAAATTTCCTTTAAATTAATTAGTGTGAAAATTTTACTCAAAGCTCCGCCCACGAGCCGGCCTTGTCCAACAATAAAACTGTGAGCTTCCACGTTCATTAATTAAGCTCGGCTTCCCTCTCCCTCACACTTCCGGCGCCGATATCTAAATGAGTTTCTCCGTCCCTCTCGCCTGAGCTTTGCGCAAAAATTAAGCGCTCCTCCTATACATACATACGTACGGGCTATTAGCAGTATGAGAATTTTCCGCTGGAACAAAAGCATCAAAGTGCAATCTTATCCTAAGAGAATTTTACACTTTATGCAATGCGGCGTAAGAGCGCAATTGCACTAACACGAAAACATCTACATATTTCTTTTAAGCCACATTATTTTTAATGGATTTTGTTTTAAAGTACGTTTTTATCATTTAGATTTTTCTCATTTCTTTGAGGCTGTGAGACTCTGAGTCGTAATTGTGTGAGTGCTATGCATGTGTATGCGTCTGTAATCTTGTGTTGTTTTCCTCGGCTTTTGAGCGTGCCTGTATTATTTTCATCTCTTATCAAATTACGTTGGCAACATTTGTCGCATTAAAAAGATACTTTAGCTGCTACTGTTATTGTCGCCGACTTTCATTAAAAATTTCATGTATTCGTAGATCTTCCGCTATTATAATTGTTTCCACAGCTTGGGAAAGGGAATTTCGAGAAGAATTCCCCATTCGTTTGGGAGGTGGGTATGGGTACCCTTTCCCTTGAAACCATTTATTGGATAACCAATACCTCTGCCATAAGTCACCCTAAGTTATTCGCTGCCTAGGATTAGGTGACTTAACAGGTGTCCCGGGTTTATGAGGTGAGTTACTTCCGGGATTTGGCGGCAGTTGCGCCTGCCCTACTGCGTAGTGGGCCGGATTGGAAGAGATGGGTTGAGGGAAAACTTTTGCCCTTTCCAGTCGGATCATCGTCGTTCACTGCAATGCGAGAAAAAAATTCACACGAGCGTCACTCCTGGACACACTGAATTCCAGATTTCGACCCACCGCTCATGTCTTTTTCCTTCCCAGAACTTTCTATTTTTTCCTTTCCAAAAAGGACCCTCCACACAGCATCCTCAAATATGACATACGCCCTGAGGGGAATTATTTTCCTCAGGACATTCTGACGGCTAACGTAAAAAAAATAATAAAACTTCAATGGAAATGAGTAATTATATTTTAATAAGTCGGGTACGCCTCATACACCTCGTATATAAATGTCTGGTAATGTTATATTATCGCGAAAACAAGCTTATGGGTCCGAGTGTCTAATATCGTGAAATATATTAATTTATCATTTCTTAAATTGATTTTGGAAGTTTTATTAATAAAGAAGGCATAAAATTAAGAAATATACTCACAATTTTATTCGACATCATCATAAATATTACATTATATATTTTGTTCCACACAATATTATAGGGCAGGGATGGCGAACCAATGGCACGCGACACAATATTTTGGGCACGTCACTGATCAGTGATCACAAAATTTATTATGCACTACGAAAAATGTGTGAAGTGATGTGACGTCATTTGATAAACTGAATTGGTCCCCATTCGATCGGTTGGAAATTGATGCATTTGAAATGCAGCTGATTGATTTCCAGTTCAGTTCAATATGGATTAAAAAAAATTGTTGAAACAAGGAGAGAGTTAGAATTAATTGAAACAGAAAGATTGACAGCTAATATAAGTGAAAATGCTAATAACAAAATTTTGGAAACATGGAATGTGTTACCAGACACATTTAATTGTTTTAAGAAGCTGGCTCATGCTATTTTAATAATATCTTCATCAACCTGTGCCTGCAAATCATTATTTTCAGAGATGAATAACATTAAAGAGTCGGTTATTTACCGTTTGACAGATTCAGACAGACTCCAGTTCAGCATGCATTCTGCTAAAAGTAACATCTTACAACCCTAACATATGTTATTTGTCATCTAACCTGCAACAACAGAAATCACACTAATTTTACTTTAATTTAAATTACGCGTATAATGCTAAATGATCCTATTTAGTAGTGGTAAATAAAGAGATTTTAATTGATAGTAAGTATTTATTGTTATTATTTTCCCAATAATCACAAAGTCAAAATTATTTGATGGCACGTCTATGATCTCATTAAACATTTCTTTAGAAAAATGGCACGTTGATACGTAAAGGTTCGCTACCCCTGTTATAGGGCATATGCCCACACTCACCAGACCACCAAAGTAGATCAATGATTTGAAATAATTTTATATCATTTAAAGATGCCACGTGCGTGGGTTTGAAAAATAAAAATTCAAAAATGTAGAAAAGAGGAAAAAGAATCATCTCGCGTATAAAAATTACGAGCGATGATAAAATCTTATTACCGATTTATTATATTTAATCTTCATCTAGGAAAACTTACTATCAATATAAAACATAATGTGACAGCAACCGGGTTTTGTTATTTGAAAAGAATTAGTTTTCCAAGGGACTGCTCTTACCTTGCGTCTATGGTTGCAACCTTCAAACTTTATATTATTACTAGCTGACCCGGCAAACGTTATTCTGCTATATCAATTATATCTAGCGTATATTTTGGTTGTTAAATAAAAAAATAACGAATTAAGTGTGTGGGGATGGGATCTACGACAGAAAGAGGAATGGAGCGCTGAAGACGATTACCGCCGATAAAACCAAAAAAACACCAAGTAAAGAATAAAAATGAAATAAAAAAAAAACCAATATGAATTTCGAGGAGCAATTGAGTGTACAATATTTTTTGTCAGTCTGTCTTTAGCCAAACCAATAAGTTCGATGGTTTGCCCACGCGAGAACATGATACTTCTCGTAAATATCTTGCGTATGTGTGGATGAAAGTTTGATGAGGCGGACGTAGCGCCATCTGTCATTTAACAACATAAATAATTTCGCTCTGTTTGAAATGCGAAAGACGGTTAAATTTGTTCATACAAAAATACTTTAAAAATGGGAGAGTGGGGGTAGGAGGGTTAAAATTTGGGATTATCCGTATTTTTTGATGCCTGATAAAAAAAAAATAAAATAAATAAATGTCAAAAAAATAGATTTTGTTTTCTGGATAGGGACACCCTAATCACCTAGCGGTATGAAATATACTTTAAAACCTATATTCATACCTACCAAATATAATACAAAATTTCATAATAATCGGTCTAGCCGTTTCGGAGGAGTGCGACCACAAACACCGTGACATGAGATTTTTATATAAAAGATTAATAAAAATACTTTTTTTCCAACACTGTTTTATGTTTGTGGAAGTATCGATTTAAAAAATATCGCATTTTAGTAACGAAAGATTAAGAGTTCTACGAGTGAATCTGTTAACAATGTAAATAATTGAATATACAATAATAAACACAACGAAACGATAAAATGTCTTGATTTTACCTGTTTGATAAGGATAAATAAGAATGGGTAGATTCCTTTACAACAAAATTCAAGGAAAACATCTAAGTCTAAAGGACACACGTAGATATTAAATGAATAACAACGATTTTCTTGCAAAGTCAGAATTCCTCGTATGCTATTATGAATATTTAGAGTTGAGGATCCAGTCTTTTGACAACTTCCATGGCCCAGCCGTCACATCACGAAGCCGAGATGTCTATGTATTTAAGCAAATCACCTCATGAATTTAGCTTAGATCACAAAGCGTGTCCATTCTTCGAACGGAAAATCCTTCATAGGTAAGTCGGTAACTCCGAAGGAATTACTGAGAAATTACATCTTACGTCCGCATCTGTGGATCTATGCGCGTCTCCCTCCCACCGCCGTATTTACCTCCAGACGGCATTTCAAATTTATTTCCGTCCTTCTCGAGTGTAATTGTAATTTGCATACGCCGTTAGTTCGTCCCTCTCTCGCGGGCGCGCTATCTGGTCCCGCCGACGCTTTTAAATTGTAATTTCGCGGAGAAAAAAGCCTCGAAAGCTTCTCCCGTTTGTTCGAGATTGTCGCGCTCCCAGGACAGGACGAGGCCGTATGCAGAACGTGCGGGCGTCTCTTTCCTTTCTCGAGGAGGGGGTCGGACGACGTCTCTCTCCGGCGCCGTACAGTGGCGTACAGGGTGTCGCGACGCCGCCGCCGAGGCTGTATTGGTGGAGGTGCGGGTGTGGGTGTGGGTGAGGCTGGCTCGGTATGCAAATGCGCGGATATCTGACGTTAAGGAACGTTTTCATATAGCGGCGGCGTGAATTTTGTATGTGTAGTTGCTTTTAGGTGTGTTAGTGGCTCGGTAGGGTGGCTTCCCAGGCGAGCTACTAGAAGAGGGACGGTCGCCTCCCGAAACGGTCGTTTATTGCGATATTTTAACGAGCGCCCGATCATTTTTTTTCCTGATGTCTCATTGTATAATTGATTTATTGAGACTCAAATACCTTACAGCCACTTGAACTCAACTCTAACTCAACCTGTCAATTACACTATTTATAATTTTACACAAACATAATTTATTTTTTATTATTTATTATAATTTTTAATATAACAAACCACCCATAGGTATAAAAACGATAATGAAAACAAATTACGTGCTTCGAAATTTCTATGTGTTTTTATTTATTTATTTCAAAATAAATCGTGATTATCGTATGTGATTTAAAAACAATAAAAGTGGATTAAAAAACTGTGTTTCCCAACTCCATCATTAAAATGTAGATAACTTATCTCAACTATCTAATAAACGTCTCCAATAATAGTAAATTTCACACCAAATGGAATGAGAGGCAGAGCGGCTTGTGACGTCATAATATCCCATGATAATAACTTGTTTTTGGATAACCGTCAAATAAAAATGGTCTCCTTATAGTCGGATCATTACGAGCCTACTCTCGGCGTGTGGTCCATCTTGTATGTTTGCTGTTTTGACACGTCATGCAGTTGAAAACTGACTCAAATCGTTACAAAACTACTGTCCTCTGCAAAACGTTTTTACATTCAGTGTCTAATAATAATTATGTTGCAATTTATTTTTACCCATTTAGTTAAATCAGTCGTAATTGTAATTTATTCTAATGATCCTAAGATCATAATTTTCAATGTAAACAGTGAAATAGAGTCCTCATTTACAACATTTTTAATTGCTTTATTACCCAATCATACCTTTCAGAAATGTAATAACAATTATAAATTTAAAACTCATGTTTTTTACATCTAAAAAAAGAACAATTTTTAACAACATCAGTCGTAGAAATGAGTCCGAACAATGTATGAATTATTGCGCTATTTTTTTCGGTAATATTTTAATAACGGCCATAAAGCAATAATTGAAAATTATCTAAATTGTATCAAATGTAATTATGTATGTAAATCTGTACTACCAAAAGTTAATATAAATCTCAGTTTAAATTTTGTATTTTATAAGAGTTGATGTCGGGTCTAATATTGGATAAGTACAATTTTCCTAATCCATAAACCTTAATTTAATAGAGACCTCTGACACAATATTTATCCCCACAATAATTATCGTAGGCAATATTTTTTGAGTCGCGTTTCCGTCGGCGATATAATAATATTTAAATATGAATAATTTAATATGAATTCCGACAGGTTCGGACCCCACGTATCGCTGGGGGGTCGCCCGAGACATAATTTAAGGGCCCTTAAGCCGTAAAATACTGACCCCTTCTGTACGCCACTGGACTGTGGCGATAATCCGGGCTACTTAATTGGGACTCTCTCATTGAGGATAAACACTAAATTATAAGTAATTATTTTTTCGGATTGGTGAATGCGAAAATTTAAAAATTAATAAAAATAACTGAGAAATATTGCGGTAATCCACAGAAGATTCTTTCAATCAATCAATTTTATTGATACCTAAACATAGTAATTAAATAGTTCTTGTTAAGTACCTCCCTAAAATTAATTATTCAATTTCATTTAGGAACAATTTTTAGCACGGAAAAGCTGTTTCTTACAATAAATACATAAAAATAATAATTTAAGTGTCTCAAAAAAATTTCATTTTCAACCAATAAACGTGGCAATGAATTCATTTATAATTACTTCTTCAATTTTCATAACTTCAATTGTGGCATCATTTTCATTAAATGAAAATAAATCCCTTTGTAAAACACCATTTATTTGATCAAAGTTATCTAAATATTTCAATACCAATGGTTTTCGTCAGGATAATATTTAAAATTTTAATCTTATTCTGATGAAGAAACCATTGTTTTTGAAACATGTTGATATAATTTGGATCAAATAAGTGGTTTTTTACAAAGCAATTTTTTTATTTATTTAGCTTTGACATTTTTTTTGTTTAATTTTTATTTATGATTAAAATACGTAATTTTCGATATTTCTAGGTAAGTTGAGGTGAACTTTCAACACATATTTTTTTCTTTATCGTTAATGCGCTTTCTACACCTGTGGCCACTTTCGTCTAGACTTAAACACTTAATAAGCCAGTCAAATAATAACATATTAATGCCGTGTGTTACCGAGACCAGCGGCCAAATTTTGCGGTAGGTTTTTACGTTCCCGAAAGGTGTTCACTTTTACTCTCGTAGCCATAAAATGCACAGGAATTCCCTGCATTTTTTGTTCCCGTTCCCATTAATATTTATATTTTTGGCTACAATATTACGGATGACTTTTACAGCACGGTTAGAGGAGTGAACGCATTTAATATCGATTTTATCTCTTCGTTTACGGCGCACGGAAATATACGCTCTATTCCATAATATGATATTACGGATTCACGCGGGAATCAGATGAATATTTTAAGCGATAGTGAAACGTTATTCAAGTTCTTACATAATAATAAGCGTACCTTCACTTCAAACTGTCATTTTATAGAAAACGAGAAAATGCATCACATCAAGTTATGCTCGATTTTCCATGTTAAAATCTGTTGTCTGATTGTTCTGGGAAACACAATAAATAAACACAAATAATCGGAACAAATATTAACAATTTTTTTCAACTTTAAGATAAGTGCATACATTATGGTTTACTGATGTAACAACATTCAGCTTAATGATTTTTTTAAATAATGGTTTTTTTTTAAATCATGTCTATTATGAGATGGAAAATTTAATATTGCACTCCTCATACACGTTTGCTAAAATTAACATTTTATTTAAAAATATATATATTATTTTCGCCGTGTGCGGTAGATTTTAATTACAAGGTAAAGCATACACTCACCAACAGTCGTAGGCAATCATTATATTTAATGACCTATTCGGACAGAGCTCACGCGAGGGGTAGTTTGGTCGCGAGAGCCAGGCAAAAAATAGTGAAATCTCCCATATCTTAATACGTTGATAAGCTTGTAAAATCACGGGCCAGAAGTGCGGCCCACGATCTTTTATCGCGTCCACCCGGTTATAAAAGTAAATTTTACGAGGCTCGCCCGCCTCTGGGCGCTGGCAGCCGGCCCCGCCACCCGCCCGGACCCGTCGGGGACTCCCGCTCGGACATATTCGGCATTTAAGAAAATAAATTTGAATATATTCAATAAAATATTTAATCTGCGCCCGGGGCGTTGCGAGCTTTTTATGTGTAAAGGGTGTGCCGAGAAGTTCGGTCAGATTTAATTGCCGGCCTGACTGACGTTTATGAGCTGGTTCTTATTTCTTCTTGCGCCATTGTTGGGGTTCCTTTTGTTGGGGCTGGGATGAGTTCCCCGCAGGAGAATCCGAGATGAGATTCCTTCCAAGGAGCCGAGAGGTCTGGGGCAGTAATGGCATTCTGAGGGCGAGGCCTTGGACTGCTGACTGTTGACTGCTTTAGCCTTTAGCCTCTCGATGCATTTAATAGTCAAACATATTACCAATTCGTTCGCTTTCTTGTTGTATATTTTCTAACATAAATTATGTGAAAATACACTCTTAGAAATACCCATTAGATCATATTGAGTCGGGAGTATACAACTTCCGCATAGGATCTATAAATAACCCGATTATTTCCTTAATAGAATACTTTAACGCTTTATTTAAATGAGATGAATCAGGCAGTATTTCAAAACATGGAGTACAAATCAGTTCGGAACACATTCACATCCCGGAGAAATGGCCGCGTATCAAAGGCGTCATTAACCCTCCGATACACCTTCCTCGGTGTCTAAGACTATCCGTAAATCTCTCATAATCCGTACATAATATAGCTTCTTCTCTTGAGGCATTAACATTACAATGGCATGACGTCTCTTATCCTGAATTATGTCCCCTGGAAGGGTTTGATATGGTGGGCTCGGAGCCCTAATTGGGACCCAATATCCAGCCTCGATCCACAATTATGGAGGCCATTGTTGCACCCACTCAGCTCGGGAATAACAGCGAGTCGCCGTGTTCCAATCTTGGCTTGTTTTGGAACCAATAAAACGGCTATCGGGAATGGCCATTACGATACAAATATATAACTAAGGATATGCCTCGGAGATGTCGCCGGTCGCAGCATCGGTATTAAAAGCGAGCTGAATTAACGAGCGGGGCGCGTTTTTTAGTGACATCTCGTACACCGTATTCTGAGATGCGGGAATTGTTGCGTTTTATTGTCTGTACTGCGATTCTCTTAAGATTTAACTCCTTGCCTAATTTATATTCAGCAGTTAAACTGAAATGGCCATCTGGTTGTGCGGTAGTACCGATAGTACGACACTCAGTATTGACACTCGCTTTACAAGTTAGTAACGAGTTACTACTGGCAATTAGATTCACGAACATTCGAGCAAATTACTTCACTAAACTTGCGGGAAATACTGCATTTAGAATTATAAAGAAATTTCAAAATTTTCACAAAAGATTCGTAATGGTTTATGATCAAAGCATGGGGGACCTCGGACTTGGCTCTACAATTATTACTGCCTACCCTAAAATTACACCTACGTAGGTACGTGACGATTTGTTGCGTGATAAGCTTTCGTGTTTCACGGATTATGTGAATGTGATATTATATGAATGATTATGCATAGTCCAATGAATAATTTGACATCATGTTAAAATACCTAGAAAAAATCTAATAGTCTTCTTTTCCTGTACTCGCTAAAAATAACCTAAAAATATGTTCATATTTATTTTATTTTAATCCTTTACTTTATAAATATGTTTTCGCACAACACACTTCATTCAAAACACCTATATTTATTGGCAACCTACTCGATTTTTTAAAAAGCTTAAAATGAGCTAATTAAGAAATCTGAAAATTTACAATTGGTTTTGTTTTTATAGATCCGGAAAGTGTCTTTTACAAAAAAAAATTAAGATCGTCTTTCGGAAGTGATATGTTTGGACTGTAGTAATCTCGTAGAAAAGTGGAAAATATTTTTATTACTGCAGTGCGTCACGGTGACCTACAACAGGAAACGGAAACTGGATGTGATATTACAGGGAGATTGAATGATCGAACAGATCCCAATGGCGGGAGTGTGTGCCATGAACGGAGCTTTTCAGGTGAGGAAAAGCTTTATATTTTTATGTTTCCTTCGCATACAGATATTATACATATCCTTTTCAGTAAGCTTTAAAAGATCTAATCCACGATAAGTCAAGATATTTCTTTTGATCAAAAGTATTTAAGAAAAATAAATCTTTTTGTTGACGATCTTGATGGAAAATTTTTATAAGAAACCATTTTCTTGATGACAGCTTTAAAAGATAAAACAATACTTTTTGGCAGACAACTTATAAGGAGAAAATAAGTAAAGTTTATTAAAGATAGCTAATTTATATTTTCTTAATGATAACTGATAACTTATTCAGCAAAACTAAGTGATTTAGATAAGACAATTTTCTTCTCGACAACTTACCATAAAATGTTATAACTTTGAAGAAACAATACATTAAAAATTAGTTGATTACTTAATTTTAACCACGTTTATTGTTAAAAAATAATAACCCTGATGAAGTATCTAAGTATTGCTTATGAAATATATCGTTTTTTTTAATAATAAACATAGTTATAACTAAGTAATCTATTAATTTTGAATTTAAATTGTGCCACAAAACAAGTTTGCAGTATTTGAAGAAGATAAAATACATTTTTCTTTCTTTTAACTTTGGTGGATTCGTAACACTTTATTTTTTAAAATTAAATCATTTTATGAACCGTTTGTTTGATAATAAACTGGATAAAGAAGGTGCTTAAAGTAAAACATTTCCGATTTCTTTTTTTTCGTTATTCTGCATACATACCTAAATCATTGTTAAAAAGTAAAATTGATTTGATGAATGTATCTAATTGGGCAACACTTTTAATAAATTACTTCCTCTGTAATATTTATTAGGTATCCACAACAGGTTGCAATTTAATAACATTGCGGCCTTCGCTGGGATTCGAACCTCAAACCGCCTGTTTCCTTCGCCTGAGGCGGTCCCCATCTACCAGCCAATTGTCAGGAAATGCTAATAATGTCTGGTGTCGAATATTTATTAAAATTATTTATTACGGTCTTAAATTAGTAGGCAACGCATTTTTCTAATTTAAGTATCCGGCTTTATCAGGTTTTCTGAAAACGATAAAGTTTCTTTAGTGATTTTTTTTTTAAATAGGCTAAATAAAACTATGCTCATATCCATGTTTATAAATAGTTGAGCAGATCAGAAGGACAAATGACAAAGCTAAATCTTCCCTTCCACCATTTAAAATAATATATTTATCCACTTGATCTGCATCAAAAGAATATATCTTTTAGTTTGCACCCTTGGAACAACAAGTTTCTATCTGACATTTTGCCAAAAATTGACTTTTATGTACCAAATTTATAGATTTTTTTTCTCTTTAATACCCCTTCAAAAATAAGCCCAAATGCTACATAAGTTCGTAGATTAAAAACTATGTACCTATATTTTAATGAATTTATTTTTGAACGACAAGGTTCCATTTGCAATTCAAGAGTGATTTCGATCTAATTTAAAAAAAGTGTACTTTTTAAACAATATAGTGTCATTTCGGCAGATCCGGTAGATGTGTCCGGTATGTATCCGGTAGATGTGTCCGGTCTGTGTCCGGTAGGTGTCTACCGGATCTGCCGGATCTGCCCTGATGATGGACATTGCAACGCTGTCCGAAACGTTGGCTAAAGAAGGAAGTATCGCAACACGGCATAACACCCCAAAAACAAAAAAACTAAAATACTTTTGGCCGTAAAAATGGCCGTTAAAACGTATCCAATATAGTGTAATTTGCATATTTCATAGGAAAATAAGTTCTATCTGCTATAGATAAAATATTTTTGGAGAAACATAGTTCCGTTCGCGTTGTACTTTGAGCTCATTTGCTTGGGACAATTGCGTGAAACTGGAGTTATTAGGTTTTAGAACATTCTATGCAAAACACTCAGATAGAACCTCGTTGCTCTGATTTGATTTTCAAAGCAACAAGGTACTATCTGCTGTTTTTTCAATCTTAGTTTTCTGTCTAAATGCTGTATGTTTGTTTACAAGTAATATTCATGCAAAAATAATTTAAAAAAATATTGCCAATGGTTCGTCATGTTCACTTTGTCATAAAATTTTCTTAGGATTTAATTCTGGATTCAAACTTTGAATCTTAAATAAATCAGTTTCTTCAAATGGCAGATAGAACCTTGTTGTTTCAAGGGCACGAATTATCTTCTGACAAGGTGTAAAACAGAATAAGAAAGAACACGTTATTTGCATCACTGTCAAATCGATATGCAATATTTTTTACTAATTTGTCTGCTTCACGAAAAATATGAATTCTAAAAAGAAGTCTCTACTTGCAATGGAGGAAAGTAACATAAGTATAAGATGAGAATGTTTCAAAGTAATTTGTTCTGAAAAATATACAGATAGGGGGATGAAAAGAAAATTGTAGTTGATGACAAATTCAAGTAAAACATTTATGAAGCACGGACAGCGCGTTAGCTTTCGCTTTAGTTCGAACAAGGTCTTTTCGGGGTGGTACTGTACAACCCGCAGTCCAGTAAGTGCCGGCTACCTGCCTACCCCGGCGTTGACCGGCCGGAAGAGTGTAATTATCATCACTTCCGGTCGATTACAAATCCCGTGTCAGGCGTGGTATGTGTAACAAAATTACACGTGCCAGTTTCCATGACAACATCGACCGTGGTCATAATTAGCCCGGCGCGGAGCGCGTGGCACATTAGCCCCGAATGAAATTAATCAGTCACCACCAGCAAAGACAAAGGCCTAGCGGTTGATTGTCAGAAATCTCATAGCTGAATATGGCAGGCAAAAAATATAACATGAATGTTTTCTTTTTCACATTCAAGTTCTCAAAAGATTTTACGTCACCTCACTCAGAACTCATAAATGACGCCAAGGGCCACTTAGTTAATTTCTAATTCGAACAATCTTTAAACGATTTTTCTGTAAATTCTCTCTGGGTGGTTAGGAAAATATGTTTTTGAAGTGAAAATGTCTTTGGCACCTTTGTGATTTGAAACTCGATGCAACGAAAAAGTGACACTAAAAAGAGACAAACACATAAATCTATAGCCTATAGCCTATAGCCTATATAGGATGTAGCTTGCGAGAGAATGAGACAGACTAATTGGTCTCCTCTTTGTGCGGTGCTTCGTAGCCTCCACATTCTTGCCTACTTTATAGGATGTAGCTTGCGAGAGAATGAGACAGACTAATTGGTCTCCTCTTTGTGCGGTGCTTCGTAGCCTCCACATTCTTGCCTACTTTAACTTTCTGAAGGTTGTGCTTCTACCGCGTGCGAACTGCACATAATTTTATTTTATGTGACTACCACACAAGAGTCCCAACTGCTCTCAATCTTGGAGTATCTTGTGAGGCTGAAAAGATAGCGGGAATGGGATTGGGAAGTACCTGGCTATCAGATCTGGTTTTTAAACAAGCCATTAAAAGCTAAAGGCATTTCGAACCTTGATGAAGTGTGCTGGTATTTCACTAGGGCGATAAATAAAATCCTTAAACTGTAATCTTTTAATTTCTGTAAGAAAATAAAGTCTTTAATTAAATGAAGACAATGTTAGCGAAACTCAATCGAAAATCTGAAAACAGAAAAATCAGAAAAAGATTTCCAGATTTTCAATTGAGTTTCGCTAACATTGTCTTCATTTAATTAAATAATATAATTTGAGATTTTACTCATAAAGTTAAAAATTAAAAATAAAAAGAAAAAAAAATCATTTGAAGAATTTAGCGCCAAAATTGTGTGCTGACCCTCAAGACAAAATGGTAGGTATATGGGGTCTCTCAGTATACCATTACCACCATTTTTAAAACTGAAATTAGCCTTATTTGGTGACTAAATCTGAATTGCCAGGTAATTCCCACCTTCCTCTCCTCAATTTTCCTCTCCTTCCTGCTCTTTTCAGCCTTGAGGTTGTATTTTTGTCCCACTATTGAGGATGCTATAATTACATAGGCAGATTTGACACATAAAAACGGAAGTGCCTTCAAAATGAATAATGTAATTTTTATACGTAACATCCATTTTTAAAGAATCTCATGTGATACCATCAGGAATATTTTCAATCTGTTTTAAATACTCAAAGCACATTTTGTATCATGACTGAAAATCCGTTCAATTTAAACACAAAAATTAATTTTTCAGACAAGAATACCATAAAACTAAACATGAACCCGACTATCAATCTTCTAAACGCATTACCGCGGCCGTTAACCGCATATTCCGACTGTTCTCATATATTAGAACTGACCATCGGCCACTTATTTTGACAGTTCTGCAACGTGAGAACAAAACATGCGGTCAGCTGTTATAGTAAGGCCCTTTAAAAATCTGAAACTTTGACTTTATGTCCTTTGGTTTTGATCTGTGTTTAAGAGCTTCACTAATAATGTGGTTTTACAAAAAACTGCGAACATTCTTACTTTTTACGCCAAGGTCAAAACTTTCCCATTACTCCAACATTCCAAATATTTTGCTCTAAACCTAATTACGTAAATATCAACAGCATTATTAAACATTAAATTTACTTCATTCTCAACACATTTCATTCTCATTCACATCGCTTTTTAAATTATATGAATACTAGCAGACCCGGCCACACGTTGCTGTGGCTAACGAAACACAACGCCATTACCCAACCTTTATAAAAACCACACCACCCGCTTGCCGCTGCCCGCTGCCCGCTGCCTGAATTGAATATTTGAATTTCTCGGCTTTTCTCTACTGTAATAAGCATGTATTATACATAAAAACCTTCCCCTTGAATCACTCTATCTACTGGTGAAAATCGCATGAAAATCCGTTACGTAGTTTAAAAGATCAATGCGCACATACATCTTGAGCGACTTCATTTTATACTATGTAATGATAATGATGCATAAATTGTCAGACGGAAGGATTTTCACTGACTTATTGGTATTTCTATATAAAATTATCAGTGATGTACTCGTAGTTGATGTCTGGTATTGCTTGCATTGATAAACTTTCAGATTCCACTATATAATACTAGGAGTCAGGATTTATTTCAGTGCTTATATTCTGGGACTGACTACCATTTGTATTCCTCTTTGCACAGAATTCTAACAGAGGGAAATAATTATACCAAGTCAGTGGACATCTTCAATTTATCTAATTATAAATAAAATATTAAATTTCAAATATAAAATATTGTTACTTAGGCAGTTTAGTTATGTACAATAAATACTGTTAATTTGGAAGGCGGATAAGGGTACCGTCGCCCCGGGAACCATTTATTGGATAAACAACACTTCTGCCATGGATCACCCCAAGTGGTTCGCTACGATTCGTGGCTTAGCAGACGGACTTGAGAGACTGGTTGAAGGAGACCCTTTGATCTCTCTGGCCGTACTCTCTCAGAACATCGCCTTGAACCGCAGTGGGAGGATGGATGCACTGACTCCCAGATTCCAACCCTCCCCTTATACCCTTTTCCTTCCCAGAACTTCCTTTCCTGAAAAGACCCTCCACACAGCATCCCCAAAGATGACATAGGCCCTGAGGGGAATTATTTTCCTCAGGGCCTCATTTGTGGGGTTAATGTAAAAATAAAAAAACTCCAACATTCAAGTTTTGCTCTAAATCCTCATTAAGTAAATATTAACGACATTATTAAACATGCACATTTCATTATAATTATTAAGTTACATTCGCGTTAACACGGAACACACTTTTAAAGCAATATAAATCAAAATCTTGAAACAACCAGCCAGCCCAAGTGTTACATTCACGACATATTACGACGGCGATAAGAAATCGTCACGACTCTAATAACAATATACGACAGCTACATACAATGTTGAAGTCTATGCCTGTTGTGGCCGATTCGGCCTGTTGTAGTCAAATCGTTTTTTGTGGCCTTTTCTACAATTCTTTGCAACAAATTCAATTCCATTTTGATTCACGAAAAACCCGCGTAGGTATTTTATACGGCATGTCAAAATATGCCAGACCCATTATTGACCTCCCTCAATACGATACTATTAACTAGTTTGTACCTGTGTTTTACGTGGTTCAAAATAAATACACCACACAACTCGCGGTAGGTAAAGAAACATCTTCGATTGGGTTACTCCAGTTGTTAGAATGGAATCTTATAAACTGGTATTTGTATTTGCATTATTTCAGTAAGAATCTTCTACGATATAGCAATGGTTTCCATTTAAGTTGGAATTCGTTGCCTTAGATTTTTTAGAAGAACATAATAAAGTATTGAGTAGTGGACGCGTTGTTCTCTTCTGAAATAAATTATTTATATGCGGTAAGTATAATCAAGTTGTTATTCATCTTCTCATGTGGTTGTAAATTTGGGTACAAATAGGAATCTTACTATATTTAATTTTATTATAGTGCTTAAGATGAAGCCATACTAAATAATGCAAAATCATATGTTTTTGTTTTGAAAATTTGATCGCTTAGAAGTATTATTTATAGATGCTTCAATTAAATACCGCGTGTAGAATATATCTTGGCCTTTAAAAATATTGGTCATTTTTTTTTAAATAAGTCTTTTAATAAGCCTACAAAAAAATAAAGTATTAGGTCTCTGAAAAATACTTTCAAGTACAAACTCTCCTACTTATAAACCCCTTTTCGGATACGGTTTTATTGTATAATATGACAAATTAAGTTTATTTTATAAAAATCGCAAAAAAATGATATTTACGCCCGAACTTCACAAAATAAAATAAAATATGCATTTCATCGTTGTTATTTTTTAAAACAATCAATACGGCCCGCAATCTACGAATTTGGATTCTTGAAGTGACCCTTATGGCATGGGCACAAGAACGCACCTCTTGTTTCGTGAAATCAATTTTAAATTTCCGTTTTATCACAATAAACAATGCGTGAAAAAGGAATTAATATTTTTCTCAGGCCTTTACGAAATCAAGGTGTAAAACAAATTTTTCGAATGCCTTTTCCAACGCTTTTTTTCAAGTATTTTTAAACTCCTCCCATAAAGGGCGTGATTAGGTTCTGATTTCGATTTTTTCCTAAACTATTGGATTGCCTTAACATGTCAGTAGCTAAGTTGGAATGTCGTTTGGGTCCCACCCAGGCGTCATGAGTTCAGTGCCTCGCCAACATTTTCTTCATTTTGTGGTGGTAGTATGAGATTTTTTAAAATGTCAGATTAATCGTAACCCAGGAATGTTTGACTTTATTAACTAACTAACCATCACGCCGTTTCCCCGCAGGGGTAGGCAGAGAGGTCGGACCGCCAAACAACTCGGTCTTGGCACAAAAAACTAAATATTAATATATTTGTTTTGATAGTTAATTCCCCTTGGAATGCTATGGCCTATATGTGCCTGAAAACTATGCCCGTAGTCATTACCACAACGTGTTAAAGATACCACTAGAACGGCATAGTATGGCAAGAAGAATGGTACTATTTAATGAAATTTCTGAAAAAGAGGTAGAATTCTTAATTTTTCTTTTAAATAATTTTAAGACAATTTTTATACCAATTTTTCCAAATGTTAAGAATGTAAAAATAAGAATTCTTGTTCTGTAAATGATATTTAGGAATCATTTCACCATACTCCTCATAGCTTATCCATATGATAACCAATATTTATAAATTAACAAATAAATGCTCCCAACAGGTAAAAAAACCCGACAAACTTAACCTATATTTTGCCACCATTCATAGGTGCACATGCCAAATACTTAATATCTCAGACTTTTTAAATAAATTAATTGCATTTAATTAATCAAAAAAGTACATTATCGTACAGATAATCTTTGAGGAGGATGGTGAAATACCCCCTTATCTACCACGATATTTGGCAAGTTAAAAGATGGTCATAAATTTGGTGAAAAAATATCAAATAAAATAAAATAATTTTTTATATATTTATTTTTCGGTGAAATTTCTTACGGTTTAAAAGGACACAACAAATAATTAATAAATAGCGTAATGAATATTTTTATTTCTCCAACAAGACCTGATCCACGAATGATGTTTGTGGGTGGTTCGGCAGAGGGCGCAGGGTGCAGAGTGCAGGGGTGGGTTGTTTAGTCGGTTGCGTGCCGCGGCTCACCACCCCTGCCCGGGCCTAGATTTGTCTAATTACTAACGAGGGGTGACACACTCCCTTCTACTTATTCCGCTGCCTATAATGCCCTATCCATGCAGGACTTGTATCGATGGTATTGATTGAAAATGAAATGTGCAGCTGTAGTCTTAATGGCATCAAATAATATCGATATATTAATATTTTACAATATGATGAACACCATTATATTGGCTTGCGTTAACTAAACAACTGATTAAAAATGTTAAAATTTTATAGCTTATTTTGTTTATTTTTTTAAAGAAAGAATTTTTTGGGTTACGAATAACCTGACAATATTTCAAAATCTTCTACTATCACCACAGTAAGAGAACAATGCAAAGATATTCAAATAGAGATATGCTATGGTGTCCGCGCAACTGTCGGCGGACTACGCACTACTTAGAGTAGTTTGCATACGAAAATAATTTGTTAATTTCGTTAACTTTTTGAAGATGTGCATCAGTATTGGTTAACAATATAGTTTGAATACGGAAATAATTCGTTCATTTAGTTTAACGTTCGTTTGGTTTATTCGTTAATTATTCGTTCATTTAGTTTATTTGTTAATTGGTAAACAATATCGGCGACACCCGGAAGCCCAGTCACACCTAGTAAAAACTGCAGATAGCACATCTACTTACATTTCAATATCTTTGGAACAATGTGTACCGTGATGGAGGAATAGCTAGCGGAGGAATTGAACTCACGACGCTTGGGTGGGTACCAGACACGAGGTACCAACATGTTTTTTTTTTTTAATTCAGCTTGATAGAATTTCAATAAAGAATACTCCGAAGTACCTGCCACAACAATTTATTGTGTTACGTTACTTGGTACCTACCTATAGGTATTAGTAGTTTTGTGAAGAGTTGATCTATTATTCTAAAAATTAAGTTTCTAATTTTCTCTTATTTAATAAATTCGATCCAAAATTTCCTTTGTAATCATAAGATTTGAAATACTTTTATAAACAACATATTTATATTTTATTATTTTTAAATTTCAATTAAGAAATTACTTACGTACGGTTTGTTCAAAGTAATGTCACTAATTGATAATTAGTGGTAGATTTCAATTTGGGAGGCGAGAATGGGTACCGCCGCTCCGGGAACCTTTATTGGATAACCAACACCTCTGCCATAGGTCACCCCAAGTGGTTCGCTACGTATGGTGATTTAGCAGGGGTGCCCGGGTTCATGGGGTGAGGTTTGTCTAGGTCTTGGAGGCGGATGACTAAAACACACTGAACCCCAGATTCCTACACACCCCTTAAACCCTTCTCCTTCCCAGAACTCCCCTCTCCTTCTTTTCCTTAAAAAACCCTCCACACAGCATCCCCAAAGATGACATAGGCCCTGAGGGAAATTATTTTTCTCAAGGCCTCAGGTGTGGAGCTCATGTAAAAAAAAGGTAGGTACCATAATAAAAAGGAGAAAATATACGAATATAAAAGTCCAAATAAACGTGCGTTCGCATTTGAAAAAGGGATTTTTATTGAACCATTAAAATGGCCACTATCTTGAACCGGAAAAGGAACGTAGAAACAAATTTACAGACGTATAAATACTCTTTAAACAAGGTAGTAACTTACCAAAAACTAATGCAGTGCATTTTAGTTGATTTTTCACAAAAATGCAATATTCAACCTACAAAATTATTATTATAATTGTAGTCATGCGACGTATGTTTAAAAAAATGTGTATGTAAACATAAAATTGTAAGTGGAATATGTGTAGAAATAGCATCTATAGATACAACATATTTTTTCTTTCTCAGAAAAATATCATTGGATTCAACTCATCAGCATCTGTATTGATTCTAACTTGATGAACGGTACAATTTTGTTCTGCCCAATATTTCAGAAAACCGAAAATATTATAAAAAATATTTAAATAAATGAAGACAATATAAGCGAAACTCAATCAAAAATCTGGAAACAGAAAAATCAGAAAAACATATTGATACCTCTGGGACTCGAACCCAGGACCTCTTGCTTTCCGGGCAAAAGGTCCTGGGGACTTTGCCCGGAAAGCAAATATTACAATTTGAGGTTTTACTCATAAAGTTAAAAAAATATTATAAATTCAAACGTGAAAATGCGGTTGCAGTAATGAGGATAAATTAAAATAATTACTGAGTGGTTGATCTCACTAATAGCATAATGATGAAAATGTCGATACTGAAGAGTCTCGAACTAAGAACACGAGACTTCACATGTCTTTTATTGATTTTATTCCGTTCGTATGTGCGGTTGTTACACAGACATAATTATTACTGGTTACTGGGGTGGCCACTTTATTAATGAATGCACGTTGAACAGGACACGCAACTATAAAAACGTTTACAACTAGAGTGCAATCAAAATGTTTAAAATACTTTATTTCATCATGTTCGCTAACACTGCCGTAGTCAACATTAGATCCTTATAGATCTGTGTCATGTTTTAATTTGTGATGAAAGTAATCCCTTTACGAATTATTTCAATTTGGCGAGCAATTTGTAGAAAATATATCTGGTCATTTAAATATTTGTAGGAGTAGGCAAATGCTTGATAACTTATTTCATATGGTTTAACTGTATATATAATATTTGGGTGGTTCGTACCCCTAGTTATCCATGACATCCTGAGTCAACTTTGCCAACACTACCTGTTATGACCGTGGCCGGTTATCATCACGTGTTTCTGGGCTCCCTTGGATGGATCCAGATTCCTCTGATAGTGATAATCTTATTACAGTGTGAGATCGCAATAATAAGACGTAGGTAGTCGATTGATGTTTATTCCGAGATATTGTACAATGGTGATTCTAAGAAGTCTAATAGTATAGAGAGCAAATGGACAACAATCACACCCTTTTATATGTTACTCAAGCTGTCTCACTCATACACGCATGTCTCTTTCATACCGCAAGACATACGTTCACTACACTGCCTCTCTTGAAAAATAATCATAGGTAACAACACGCGTTTTATTTATTTCGTTTTAAAGCCAGTTCTGCGTTAATCTACTGGTATGTTTCTACTTTTATGGTTCTTCTAATAGGCTCCAAGTTATCATCTGCTGAACTGAAAACCCACCTAAATTCTGCATTTATGAATTGTATGTTTCAAGCAGATCAAAAGATAAAATGAAATCAATTACTAACTATTTTTGAAGATGCATCAATTTAAACCAGAAATCAATCCATGCAGTCAAATAACACAATACAACATCGATTGAATCTAACAAGAAAAAGTTTTTAATACCCTTAAGGTTTTACAACAAGAAATCATTTGAACATACGCATTATCTATTTACTCTGAAGTTGAATGTGAAGATAATTAATTAGTGAAGTTATATTAATTTTTTACGCTTGGTTCAGCTATCTCGACGTACAGACTATTAACAAACATCGATGTCTGTGATTGGATTAAACAGGGGTTTGTGGCGCGGGCGGGGTGGGTGCAGTGGGGGTGGGAAGGGGATGGGAATTAGGAATGTCGATATAATCTGTTCTCTGTTTATTGACACGTTTATACAAATGATTTTTACAAAACATCAGTCATGTTTTTTCAAAGGCACACCATTTACGTAGACAAGAAGCAATCGGGTGAGAATCTAGATGAGAAGCTTTTAAAATTGACTTACGTAAGCACAATGTTTGATTTTTATGCAATTGGCCATGTTTAAACAGTGTTTTAATTCATGTGAGGAATCCTTACATCCTACCAAAGGATTGGATAAGATTCAAATTAAAGAGGTACCTTCCTAACAATCTAAAAAAAATATTCTTACGGCCATTATACATGGCATCTTTTTTCAGCCCGATTCCAATTAGAGACCAAAGTCATTTTTCAAACATTTTTCGCTTTACGCGATCGCTATTTTCATCTCTATTTTCATATCTACGATTTCAGTTGGCATCAAAGTGCATACATGGTTCATGTGTTGTTTGCAGTGATGACAATTGAAATCGTAGATATGAGAATAGAGATGAAAATAGCGATCGCGTAAAGCGAAAAATGTTGACTTTGGTCTCTGGTTGGAATCGTTCTGAAAAAATATGTCGTGAATTGTAGGCATTACTTTATTTTCAAATTCTTGAAGCTTTCGTTGATTCTTTTATTTTTTTATACTCGAACGGAAATTTAAAAGATCTATCCAAGAGAAGAAAAAGCCTTTGCGAGCTGAAAATAGATGCGTTTTCATGTGTTTGCCAGAGAGAAAAGCTGTAAAAACTCATCATTTTCACTTTTGCTGCTCTATACCAACAACTTTTCATATTAATTGAATTTAAAAATATATATTCGTACGTATATACATGTTGTTTGTTGTGTGAAGTTAGCATAAATATTTTGACAATATCTATGGAAAGTATTTTTGATTCCCAAAAGAATACCCAACCTCTGTTACCTTGGAACCAAAGGGATGATCGCCAAGTATGAACCGCTGGGGGTAGCTCGGTGGTAGTTCACCCTCATATAAATACAGGAAAGGAAAAAAATGTGACTCATCAACCCCCCACCCCCTCCCCCCGCCACAACCATCCCCCTATTCAGTCTGTGCTAATGAGACGTGGGTAGCGTTGTTTACAGCTCCCGCTTAGCAACTAACCGAGTTCTTTCTCTGTTTCAAATTAATAGGCCACTTGCATGGACTTCATAACGACTTGGAAAAAATCGTGTGGATAGAGTTTTTTACTAAGATTACGAAAATGTTAGTAAAAAGTTTTAGAAATGTACAGTTTTTTTTTATTTTTAAATAAATAAATCCATTATTTGGGCTCGTGACGTCACTACATGAAAATGTCCCGTCACCGAAAATGTTCCTATTAATTTTATAAAATTCCACACTGATTTATTTTTTTATATGGCATCACTTTGATTTCAGGCGAATTTTTGAATTCGTTCACTAGATTTATTGTTTGTTCTCTGCGAACTTATCATTTGGTTTGATTTTTTGACAGATGTTCTGAAGAGAACCCCGTACAATTAATGGGTACGGGGTTCTCTTCAGAACATGAAGAGGATGTCGGTACATGTTTTAGAGGTATAATGATTATGGTGCTGATTTTAACAAAATAAAATTTTATAATATTCTTATTATTATTACAATTCACAAGTTCAAGTATATTACATTGAATTTAGTAATATAGACGCTGTACATTATAATGATTTATGATCAATAAGATGGATCAAGGAAAAAAATATTTATGAGATGTAATATTTTTGGTATGCCTCGTTATTCTCCTGTGCCATTCGTGTGGAAAACGTTCTTTTTTTTTTTAAATGATTTTCGGCTATGTAATTATCGTTTTTTCACACCTATAAAATTATGTCCCGTCTTTCCGGTTTATAAAAAATGGTCTGATTTTTCGTATTGAAATTTTCAAAAAATCCCCAGGGTTTCAAAAATACGATTAAAAAAAAAAAAAATACAGAATGTCTTAGAATATTTGCCTAAACCGGAAAAAAATTTAAAAAAATGTGATGCAAGTGGCCTATTATCCTTAGTTCAAAACCTATTATTTTAAAGTGCTCATATTTCAGCTTCGATAAATAAGAGATTAAAGCCAATAAATTAATAACATCCGACTTAATATGTACCTACATTAATAAAATATATATCGAACAAAGAAATTTGAAATGCTGTGAATGGCAACATGTTAATTGTTCAGAAGAGCGAAGATTAAGTATTTTATTTTTTCAAAAAATCATATCTTCTGTTTTTGTAGACCTGTAAATACAAAATTTTATTATTAAAAAAAATGAATAGATCTTTCAAAATACTTAACATTTTTTGTAAATTTATTTTTAATTTTTCAGAAAAAAAATCTTCATAATGCAGGTCGTAAAAGACGCACTGATTTTCTTACATATATTTTGACGACGCAGATCAAAAGAGTAAAAAGTGAGAAAAAAATTATATAATTTACTTATTTTTGGATTTATTATCCTTTACAGCCTTTTAAATTTCCGCTGTCGATATGCATTGTATGTAGTACTGAGCTGTGTTTTGCATTTTCCTTCTACTTGAGCTAATATGCTATAGAGTATTGTAGTCTCCATCATCAGGGTAGACAAGTAAAGTGTAAACAATGTATTTATTGTTTGCATTTCAATTACACCACTCGAAAATGTGTCAAATACTCATACAGTGCTGGTTTTTTTTTTTTTTTTTTTTTTTTTTTTTTTTTTTTTTTTTTTTTTTTTTTTTTTTTTTTTTTTTTTTTTTTTTTTTTTTTTTTTTTTTTTTTTTTTTACGGTGAATACCGCACAAGAATCTCAACTGCTCCCGTCTGGAGCCAGTGAGACTATGGCTTTCCCTATTGGGGTATGTTGTGAGGCTGAAGGTAGTGGGGAGGGGAAGGAGGTGGGGAAGAGGAAGGTTGGCAAGTACCTGGCTATTCAGATAATTTCCTACAAAGGGGCCCATCAAGAATTGTTGGAAGTTCATTGTTCAACTGACCATTCATCGATTAATTTTTCACATTATACATACCAATGAATACCATCGACATTGAAAAATTAATCTCATATCTTTCTTACGAGATGTTTCACTAAGTCAAAATATTTATTTATTTATAATTTCTCACCATACATATGTTCTTATTTTTTTTTTACATACAAAAATATTAACCTCACTTGGACTAACACCCTGTATTGAGGTTAACATTCACAAATTTGAGTGATACAAAATACTAAAACACTACATTCTAGACACTAAAATATTATACTTATGCAGAAAGTAAAAAAAAACAATATTATATTAGTGACCAGATGGGTAATTTGAGTATGATTTGTAACAATATAGACTATAGACCATAAACAAGTCATTAATTACTATACCCACCAAGAAACAAGGCTAGTTCAAAACAACTAGGGTGACACTCCGATTTTGACAAATGGAACTCAAATAAAATCTAGTTAAAAAAAAATCTTATTATTTAAAAAACAAATATGATTAAAAATATATATGTATCTTATTATTTTTAAATAAAAAATCTTATTATTTAAAAAAGGACGAGGATGAAAAAATAGTATGCCAATCCTCTGACAACACAAAAATCTTAACATTCTTTTTAAATTTAGCCAATGAGTTTGAAGACTTAAGGTAATCTGGCAGAATATTAAACATAAGTGGAGCCTGACTTAAAACGACTGAACGATTTTTTTTTGTACGTGACTTTAAGAATTAATTTGTGAGCAATATTTAGTGGCTCTACATTGGACTTCAAACAGGATCCCCAGCATACAATATTGTAAGAAAGTCGAGATTGTCCTAAGGCATAATAGACAGAATATTAATATTATTCCAATAAGATTTTAAAAAGGCCAGAAGTTTACATCAAAAATCGATTTGGTTAGAATATTTGAACTATTTGAAATGCCGTTATGGAATGCCATCGCAATTTATCATAATCTGATAGGTTTTTTAAACCTTAAATGCTTAATCAACGTGTTTTATGTTACACACACTGAACAACAGTTCCATAAAACAAACAGTTGTAAAAGTCCCATTTTTAAGTATTCTTAAATATACCTTTGTTAATTCAGAGCATGCAATACGGTCATTCTTGGAAACTTTCGAGATTGACAGAAATTCTTGAACTAAAACGTTTATCTAAATATTATAACTGCAACACGTAAAAATGGAGCACAAATTGCATGTAATGAAATGGTAATGCATCCGTTTTGTTTCGGGGCAATCAAATAACTAAATATGCAAATTTGCCGAAAAAAAAGAAAATATGTAGTTTGGTTTTCTTAAGACGGGAGTGCACGCGAAATAATTTGTTCTGGGGTTGCAATTCCCAGCCCCCGCGGTTCTGGAAAACCTACCTCTCAAAATATTACAACAAATTACAATTTTAAATTTCGAATTGACGTGCGGCATCACGCCATTTTACAAAATTTGCAAATTTTCAAATTACGGACGACAGCTGAAAAGTAAATACGTATCTACTGAATGGAAAGAAAAATATTTTGTCAAGAGAAAAGTTGTTGCGGAATGAATGCATTCTTTCGGAAGTATGATTTTATTATTCTGATAATAACAGATATCGCGTTCAAAAAATAAGTTTCTAATTTTCTCCAAATATGTTAAAATCTCCTCAGACATCATTAGTCTTGTAAGTAGGTACTTCAATAGCTTCCTACTTAATTATAAGCCATATATTTTATGAATCTTTTTTTTTAAATATCAAATAATGAATTATACAATATGTCCAAAGAAAGGTCACTATCTCAATGAACATTCTTTTTTAAACTTTCTTTGGGCAGGTACGATAATATTGTAAAAATTCGAATAAGAAATTGAAATAAACACGACGATTACATGTTTGAAAAGGGTATCATTATTGGTTATATTAATTTACAGACAGACGAAATAAAAAACGGTCGAGTTAAAACAGGATTTCGCTACGTTCAATCAATAATACAAACATGTATTAGTAACGGTCGTTTGCCCTTTGGATAGGACGTTTCCACTGCAGATAGGTACCTAGAGATCTACCCCCCCTGTTGAACGTAGTTATGCCTATCGCGATAATTCTTTTTTTTTATAAAAAATCCGGAATAGCTGTACGTACTGCAGACTAAGGGGCAGTTAATAAACATAATTTGAACAATTTTCTTCTATGAAAGTTGTATTCGAGTTCTGTTAATTTATCGTTACGGCCAGTGGCTTCACAAAACTGAAATAATTTAACAATACTTGAATAGTGAATTTAATATTTATTTTTTCAAGACCAATAGGGCGAAGGAGCCTGGGAAGGCCAAGACTAAGATGGAGCGACAACGTCCTCAAAGACATATCTATCTTGGAGCTTCCAAACTGGAGAGAGCTGGCACAAAACCGAGATGAGTGGAGGAAGACTCTTGAGGAGGCCAAGACCCACCAGGGGTTGTAGAGCCAATAGTGATGACGATGATGACTTGAATAGTACTTCCACCGGACTTTAATAAAAGTTGAAATTGAAATTTCATGAATTGTTCAATTTCTGTGAAACGACTGGTCGAAAATATTTGATGGGTTATCTACTTTTTTTAAAGGCACGATGGGTTTTGTTGTTTTATACATAAAGAAAAAAATTGTTATGTTGTAACAGTAATCAAGGAAAAGGTAACAGATGGAAAAAAAATTCCTAAAAGCTTAAAAATAAGCACCGGTATTAATTTAAATAATGTAAAAGCAATTCATTTAATTATCGTGAAACTTAAATTCTTTGTAATCAGAACAAAATTGCCTGAGTGCCTGAAGGCTAGTAATATGTTTGGCATTATTTTAATGACTTGTTCTACCAGGAGGTCAGCATAATGAAGGAGGTTGAAAATTCTAAGGGAAATCGTTATCGTTTCCTTCCTCAAACCATAATGTTAATGCAAGCAATTTTTTGTTTCTCCTCAATTGCTTCATCAGCCCGGCCCAATGTATTTCCATCATGTATTATTTTACATAATCATTTAAAATTTTGCCTTTATTCTTGGTGATTAGGAGCAAAGAATGAGTTCAGCGTTTCTGTAAGAATAAATAATGATCACCGGGTTTAACTGAAAGGTGGACATGTGAATATATACATATATACTCGTAGAAATGTTTGATGCTTAATTCGTGGTGGAATTTCATAGCCAATCTGACAAAGTCCATAGAAAATTAGGATTTTTAACAGTGAGTGATAGCTGTGGCGTCTTCTGCAATTACTAATGTAGGTTTTACACCATATATTTTTTCAGCCGATTCCACTTAGAGACCAAAATCAAAAATTTTCGCTTTACGCGATCGCCTCTATTTTCATATCTACGATTTCAGTTGGCATCACAGCAAACAGCACAGTTCATGTGTTGTTTGCAGTGGTGAAAATTAAAATCATAGATTCATATCATAAATAGAGATGAAAATAGCGATCGCGTAAAGCGAAAAATTTTGACTTTGGTCTCTAGGTAGAATCGAGCTGAAAAAAGAGATGGTGTAAAACCTACTTACGACTTATCTATTAAGGTTAAAGTTTATATTATCATCTCTTCTCGATGTCAAATCAAATATCTGCTTCTCTCTTCTCTTTTGGTCATTGTATAATGAAATCTATTTTATTTTTAATTTAAATTACTTTTGCGTTGTTATGCCGTGTTGCGCTACCTCCTTCTTTGACCAAAGTTTCAGACAGCGTTCAACATATCTGCCGGGTTGATGGACACATCTGTCCTGGTGATGGACACTGTAACGCTGTCTAAAGAAGGAGGCGGCGCTACATGGTATAACACCCCAAAAATAAATAACGATAAGACGATAATACTTCTTGAAAATAAATATTACCCGAAATAGGGCCACCTGAAAATATCACAATTTAAATAATAAAATCATTACTTTGATTGTAATCACAGCGTTCCAAAAAGTCGTTATATTATGACTGTATAGAAAACATCGTTACATTTGCATTTGTTAAAGATGCTCAAGCACAACAGTAGTGTTGTAGTTCGATAAATCGATATTCCTTAACACACTTCATTGTCCTCACTTCACTATGCAATCGCTATTCAAATTATGCACCAACGTGTGCATTATGTGGGGAATATTTGAATATATCGATATTCCTTTGTGCAGGGGTCGTTGGTTCATTAGTAATAAGAAATTGAGTTGATGTAAGAGTTCCTTCTTCCGACGAGTCCTTATAGATTATCCTTTGAAATCAAAAGGTATAATATTATGTTACCAATTATTTCTTCTTCAAACTTTAACCGTTTCATTTGTGAAACGATTTTCAATTTGCAATTGTAAGATATAACACTACGTTTAAAGCTTGTTGATGACTAAATTATTATTACTTTTAAATCATCTAAACTAAAAAACTGACTACTCTAAACCACTGAGTTATAACGACGCCGAATATATACTTAAGTATACGTAAAAATTCGTAATTTTTTGTTAGAACAAAAAATTACGAATTTTGGGTTTCAAATCATATTTTCTTTGTCCGAATCTTGTTAGCCTTAAAAATGTTCTTCCCCTCAGAAATCAGGAGTATTTTGTCAGAAGGTTTTTATTGGAAATAAAAATATAATATTTGAAATATTATAATTATAATACAAACATAAGTAGCTACGTTAAAAATGGCTAACCTCACATTTTTTTCTCTAAAATTACTGATAACGAAAAAATAAAAACGTATACATATTATGTTACGCAAATATATTAAAATCTCTATAACCACCTCATGTTTTAGTTGATTTATAAAAAAAATGAATAAATATTTCTCTATGTTTTATACATTTTTCTCAAATTTCTACCGGAAAATTTTGGTTTCATAGAGGTGCACATTTAAATTTTTCTAAGGTTAACATCTAGATTGGAATATAAAGCGTGGATTTTTTTATTTCTAACACCGTTAAGATCATATTTTTCACCATGTCAGTAAAGGAGATACAAAGATTTATGTGAGCTGGGACAATGTTGGTCTTCTGTGTTTAAACAGGTTAAAGGAATTTGTTTATTGGTGGATTTTTTACTTGTTCACGAATATTTGGACTTTATAGTGACACTGCAAACACAAACATGTTAAGATATTTTTGAATACCTGTCTTGGATAGATGTTTCAATAAATTCTATTCGTAGATATTACATAAATATCTGTTTTGTAAAAATTTACACTATATCCAGATTGGAAGAATTTGACTGTATCACTCTAAAAGCGTAATACAAACGGCTATAAAGAATGTTGTAAATAAGTTAACATACCTAGACCTCCCTTTTTCATGCTTGTATATATTACTTAATTTAAACAACTTTCACACGATTAAATACATGTTTTGTCTAATCGCATCATCAAATAATGTTATATTTTAAAGAAATCTGTCAACCCAAAACTAACGTTCATCATAAATACACCGATTTGCATATCGCTGAGCCGAATGAAAAATCATTTTCGATAAATTATTCTGAAATTCTACTCGTGCCAAAACTCGTGCCTAAGGGAAAACAAACATTCAGAAATCCTGGCATACCTTTTGGTTTTGGGAAAAATAACTTATGAAGGGTTTAAAAAACGGTACCGCTCAAACGGTAAATTTATGTTAAAATCTCCGAACAAAATGAAAAATTATGCATTCGGGCGCGAGCTGCATATTTTATTCGGCGAATTAGAAAAATACATTCTTAGGTTCATCACTGCGGCTATATGCAAATATAAAAACCTAAAATCATGTTTGGCATGCGCTTCTACTTTGAATGCAGCATGCGACAAATGCATCATAAACCGATATTTTTAAAACTTTAATTTGCATGAGGACAAAAAACCGTTACGTCTTCGCAGGCCTTATCTGTTACAATTATTTTGAGTACACCGCATATTATTAAAAGTTCCTACGGTTCCCCTAAAAAAATTCAAATTAGATATCTCAGTACAGTTAATATGCAAAACATAATCTACATCCCTGCAAGGGGGACAGGGTTTTGATTATTCCTGTGACATTTGAACAGGTAGAAATATGTAATGAAGGTTTCCTGTCAGTCCTATATTCTTTCTCACATTTTTTTCATCAGGGTGCTGGGAGATGATACTGATTTTTTTAATGTATGCTAAAAATTCTTAGCTAACCACCCCTCGCAATATTCTAATTTAAGGGTAGCAGAGCACCGAGGGGTAGGGCGTGAATATTATCTAAATTTACATACAAATAGATTCTTATGTATTTATTACTATCTTTTGAAATGCATTATTGAATATTCGCAAGGTATATCCAACGCTTTTTCGAAATACTCACATGATCCAATCTATGAGAAGTAATATTATTCAATATCAAAAATATCCATTCTCCACACCTGATGTTAAATGCTATGCAACAAAGTTATCATTATTGAAAAAATACGTTAACGGTTTTTACAGGATTATTAATAATTTTCTAAAAATTTAAATGAAAACAACAAAACAACAACAACTAGGGCTGCCCGTAAAATAAGGTCTCCAAGGTGCTGCGGTCGCGAGGAACCATTTTACCCACAATCCTGCAACACTGGCGTGTAGCCTGGTTTCCCCTTACAGATTTACCGAAGCAAAGTTTAAAAACGAATTGCAGAGCGTAACTCACACCTGGCGGATGCGGCGACCGCAAGCTGCATCGCGAACGGCTGCCACGCCGAGACTACGTATCACAGAGAGTGCAATATGGTGGGGATTTGGCGTAGGGAAACCAGGCTATACGCCAGTGTTACCAAATCTCACATAAAATTGTTCCTCGCGACCTTAGCGCCTTGGAGACCTTATTTCACGGACAGCCTCGTATATAATGATCTGGTTTTACCAGCCATTAGTTAACATACCCGTAAAATAGTTCCAAAAAATTGGCGTCTTAGCTTATTTCTTGACAGTAAAAGCAATATTTTAATGCTTCTTAACTCGTGACGGAAATGATGATGTGAGCTGAAAATAGTATAAATGACCTAGAGAGCAAGAAATTTGTGGCTTTATTCACATAGTACCAAATTAAATAAAATTTTAGTTGAAAATAAAGACTAAAAGAAAAATAACAATTTAATCAGTAGCTTTTCACTATTTAGAGACAAATTTACGTGCCTTTTACAAAAGGCTGAAACAATAATAAACAAATCCATGATTTCTTCAAGCCTTCAAGCCTAATACGTTAGAACTCGAAACAGGTTGAAAACAAAAAAGTATTTTTATATCTTACGTTTCTGGAATAAATTCTAATAATGTGTACATTTCTCCCGAAATTGAAGCCAATTCGTATGAAAACGGACAGTAAATTTGCAACGCTTCAGCACGCGTGCCAACTAAAGGAAATCAAGACCCGTATCCTGATAAAAGAATACCAACAAAAACATCAAACAACATATCAAATACCTCTCATAAATAGCCAGATCAAATATTCAGGTTTTTGTACGATATTCATATCCCAGTTATTATCCTAAAGCCTCATTTACATGTATCCCCACGTGCTGCGTCTGGCGAATCTTCGAATTTATTCAAATTCCCCACGTGTCCGATAGAGTTGCAAATTTATCGGTAGCAAGTGAAGTATAAAGACGCTTGAATTGTAACCATAAGTGTTGTAATACTTATTGCCGATTTGTAATCCTCTTGTGAAGAGTACAATGCAAGAATGGCCAGTTGGTTAAACATGCAAAGGTATTGTCCAAATCAGACGTAAAATATTCAAAGTCAACAATATTTCAACCCTCAGAAAGTGGTAAAAGTCACCATTCGCATTGGTATGGTGATCAGAGAATGACTTTTACCGAGTTTTACCCCTATTGCCTGAAAATGAATAAATCAACATAAAGAATTTGCATAAAGTCTTGAATTTATTCATGTTGTTTTTTCTCATTGTCGATACATTTGTTAATGCAGGTATCTACCTATTAATATGTTTTGTATATCTTTAAATGCCAATATAGCTCTTCGAATAACATTTCCTGTGCACGGCACCAAGGAGTAAAATTTGCCACCACCACGAGCACATCAACTGATGAAACAAGGGATTTTAAATTATAGAAAGAAAAATTTGAATATTTTTAAATAAATATTATACTTAATTATTTAAACGTGCATACTTCGGTTTCAGTCGTTAGTTATTATTAATGTCACACAAAACAAGTCTCACTAGCTTTACTTATGGTGGTAGCTTTTAAAATAGGCCAAGAATTATTTTATTTTCTTAAATTTTATTAGTGCGATAAGAAACAATATGCCTATTGTCATATGTTTTATTATCATTTAGTATTTTCTCTGTTGCATAATAATTGCTCTATTTTTAACACTTAATGAAAAATATCCTCTTGTTTTAATAAGTTTCGACCGAAATTCAAAATTTATCCCGCCGCAAGATGCTTCTAATATATACGTATTTTATTATTTCCAGCACGTGTCAAAAAGTGTTTAAATAACCATACAGTTACATGCAAATTTCTCTAACTGAGCAGGGTTTAAAAGCGGATCTGCTTAATATAGCCACGTACCACGGTGCATTGTAATACAAAAATCCATAAAATGCAAATATTTAAACCAGAACTTAGCCATAGAAAAGACCACTCAAACGTATTATGTAGATTCTTCACAGCTTTCCTTTATGCAACTAAATGCATTCAGTGCATTGTCATTAGGTACATCTTATTTGAATAGCTACGCATCTACATAAAGTTGTACCTACCAGCCACAAAATGCATTCGTTTATTTGTTGATATCAAATTAAACTCTATAAGATAGGGATGAATCCAAAAACATTCAAAATTATGTAGCACGCGCCGGACAATGCTATAATCACCTGCAAACCTTTTTGGTAATAGCTAAATGCGTGTCTGAGTAGGAAATGGTAATGTCCTTGAGTGATAATGTATGGCCACGTTCCTAACCAAATGCAAATTCGTATAAATCCTAAGGATATTAGGGATCCTTATGTTTTGATATGCTGATCTGTATATCCTGGAGGTAAGTGTATTGTGAAATTTAAGGCTTCATTTGAATACTGAATCGGGGAAAAAACTAGTTTTTCATATTGGCAAAGTGGTTAGAATTATCGACGTATTATTTAGGGTGTGGGAGGAATGCACCAATTCAAACTGAAAGCCTTGTTCTTGTTATAGGGTGAAATTGTCCGGTCAAAAATGAATTAAACGGTTTTTAATCATGGATTCAAATGAAATTGACTTGAAATGATGAATGCATTAGAAAAACATCACAAATACGTTATTACCACGACACGACCACTCGATTCTAACCACTGAGCTTTTGCGACAAACTAAACACCTGCCTTGTGTGAAACTTATGGTGTTTGAGTATGTAATTATGAACATTGTTTCTATTTTTCACCACAACACCCTTAATTTATTGCTAGCGAACGTGGTTTTAACCATAAGTCGCCTGTGGGTGGTTCTCTCTCTCTGGTTTCAATCGTGGGATTGGTTTGCAGCAATTTCATCTATACGTTTCTTCCACTCTTCCCTGTCTTGTGCGGCTCTTTTGAAGTCTGCATATGATGAGCAGCGCACGTCCACCAGCAGGTCCTCCAGGTACTCTCGGCGTGGGCGTCCCCTAGCGTTTGTCCCCTCGGTCATACCCTCCATTATGGCATGCAAGAGGCCTTCTTGTCTAATTACATGGCCGATCCATCTTGCGCGCCTTTCGGATAAGGTCCTGAGCAGGTGCCTTCCTCCTTCGATTCTTTGGAGAACCTCCTCATTTGTGATGTGGTCTCTCCAGGAAATTCCTAATAGTCTTTTGTAGGACCACATCTCAAAAGCCTCTAGTCTCCGTTTATCTCTTTCGGATAGGCACCATGTTTCGCAGCCGTACGTCAAGATACTCCATGCACCGGTGCATAGTCGGGAAACACGCCAAACGCGTGCCCAACATTTGTACACGGTTGACATTTGTCACATGAGAACGGGTCGTTTCTTCGACTCGTTCTTGTGTTCAACAGCTCGGCTGTGAAATGATTTGCCGGCCTCTGTGTTTCCTCCTTCCTACAACATGGGTCTCTTCAAGAACAATGTTCATTCCTTCCTCTCCTCAAAAAGACCCTCCACACAGCATCCCAGATGACATAGGCCCTCAGGGAATTTATTTTCCTCAGGGCCTCCTGTGTGGAGTTAATGTAAAAAAAAAAAATACATAGGTCTTGATGAGGAGTATTCTCAGTTTTAGGTCTATATTATTCGATTTTATTATTTTCGACCTTTTATTGAATGCAAGCCTAGCCTGGTGTATACGGCTGTCGACCTCGCTCTTAGATCGACCGTCCCATGTTATTTTGCTCCCGAGGTAGACAAACTCCTTGGTGTTCTTTAGTGGAACTCCTGACATCTCTACTCACATCTGATGTTGCGTTCGGCCTACAGTCAGCAGCTTTGTTTTGTCTTTATTTATCTTCATGTTGTAATTGTTTTGAAGAATGCTTTGCATGATTGTTAAGGCCTCTTGCAGTTCTTCTTCGCTTTCAGCAACCATAGCAATATCGCCAGCAAACCTTATCATATCCACCTTTTGTCCGTGTATCTTTACACCTTTTCTGTGACTCATTCTCTCTCTCAAGGTTAAAAAGGGTGGGTGGTTACGAAACCTTCATACCAACATTTTCAACATGTAAGTAAATGCGTTTCAAAAGCTTTTATCATTTTTAGTTGTGTCTTGTTTGTGGCATTAGAAAACAAATATTTTTAGGAAGAAGAATTACTTTTCAAGATTGATTGTCAAATTATTAATTCAATACACATTCATTACCTAACGAAGCTTTTGTGATATTCTGCCATCACATGTGTCATCCAATATAATAAATAAATGCACTTACCTATTAATTCAAAATGCAAAAATTGCACATTAATAAAATCTGTTGCAATTGTCCGCATGGAGGCTAATATTAAACTTGGTGACTTGCCAAATGGCCGCACAAAGCAAATAATTAATAAATTTGGCAATAATTACATATTGCAATGATAAATATAATGCATCACAAGTTACACTAAATTATTCAAAAGAGGAATTGGCCATGCTATCCAATTTTGATTTATTAAAATGTTTTGCAATTCAAATTCGAACAAAGATACAAACTTTAATTTGGTTTATGTGTGTAAACTTGTACCTACTCGTGATAATAATTTTTCTTTAGATAAATAGGTACCTACATGCTTTCGACGGAATATCTACTAGATATGTTATTGGAGAGATTGGAATTGAAATAAACAAAATACTTATATTCATTTTTATTATTTTTAATGAAGCTCTCCAAAAAATTATGAGAGAATACCAACCTACCTGGAAAATGTAAGGTTTTTTAAATGGCCACTAATCAATTTAACTGCAGAATTAAACCGGGTCGAATTGCCAGACATGAAATATGTTTCACACGACTATTATGTGACATGTGTTCCATTCGATACCTGCAACATAGGTATGCATAGTAATGGGAACAATCGAAATATTCCATTTCGAATCATTATAATGACGTTTCGAATGAATTATCTAAACATTTTCGCAATATTAAAACTCTGTATTCCCTTTACACCACGTATATCCGCCCCACTTAGAATACTGCACACTAATTTGGGCACCGTTCTACCAATGCCATATTGACAGAATCGAAAGTGTACAAAATAAATTTTTTAAACACATGAATTATAAATTCAAATTACTCTTTGCAAATAACACCGAATCCTTAAAATTTCACAACTTTACTCCACTTAAAACACGAAGATAATATCTGATCAAATATTTTTATACAAAATTCTGAATTACGGCCTGGACTCTCCTGAACTCGTAAATTATTTAAGAATTCACATACCTACAAGGCCAACCAGACTAAACCATTTTTTTCATTTGCCAGCGTGCAGAACCAACCTTAGAAAAAATTCTCCAATCCCCCGTATATGCGCGCAATATAACACGCAATTTAACAATATCGATATTCTTAATAATACTCTTGTGAAATACCGAAACGAAATCAAACGTACGACCACAAATGTTAATTAAATTAATGCACAACTATAGAAAAGGTACAGCATGAGCATCTCCTGTCCCCATCCCACCTTCCTCTGCCTCTTGCCCTTTCCTATTCCTTCTTCCTTCTAAAATACTTATATATATATTTTTTTGTTGTTGTTATTTTCATTTTCATTTAATGGTTATTACTAATTACAATTGTATATTATATCATAAAAACCAACATTAGCATAAGAAACTGTTTTGGCTTACCTCATGTTTAACCTCTTGTATAACTCATCCTGTATATAAATTGCTGTTTGTTTCTTACAATAAATAAATAAATCTATATTGACAACTTCAAAAAAACTTTTTCCATACTTCTAAACTTAACGATTCTTTTGGATAAATATGAACATCACAGTATGCGTCCTTAAAATAGTTTAATGAATAATCTTTTAAGTAATATTACTGAGTGTTTTTGGCTTCTTCTTTTGGTCACTATCTTATCGGAGATTGGCCGTCATCAAGGAATCGAGATTACTCGTACCGATCACTACATATGTTTCTCTAAAAGTTTGAGGCTTTTTGCTTAATTATTTTTTTTACACTAGCTGACCAGGCCACGCGTTGCTGTGGCTAACGAAACACAACGCCATCTATTGGATGGTTAGCCAACCTTTTGTAACCACCGCCATCTGTTAATTTGCATACAAATCAAATCCACACCGCCCGCTTACCAGCCGGTTCGTTCACCACACACAGACAAGCTCTTTTATATATTATATATTTCAACCGATTTACACAAAACCTTTACAAATTATATACTTAAATCTTCATCAAGAATCACTCTATGTATTGTTGAAAATGGCATGAAAATCCATTCAGTAGTTTTTGAGTTTATTGCAAACAGACAGAAAAACTGTCTGAGGACTTTAATTTATAATATTTTTTACATAATCTCTACATAGGAGACTCTGAGGAAAAAATATCACTCAGGGGGCTGTGTCATTTTTGGGAATGTTGTGTGGAGGGTCTAAAAAAGGTATGAGGTGTGGATAGGAATCTGGAGGTCAATGTATTCAGGATTGACGAACGTATGAATCCATCCCTCCATTGAGATGCAAGACGATAGGTCGAGGGAGTCCGGCTAGAGAGGTCAAAAGAGCTCCCTCAGCCAGTCTCTTCTGATCTAGCCCGCCACGCAGTGAGTGGGTAAAAGCATCCGCCACCAAGACCTAGACAAACCTTAACCCGAGAACCCGGGCACCTCTGCTAAACACCAAAAGTAGACTACTACGAGATTACTTAATCAATCGTGGAATTTTAATTGTAATTTAGAAATTGATGTCTTTACTAATTATGACCATCACTATCTATATAATATCATTAAAACGAACAAAAAAACACCTAACCTATTCGAACATACCGCTGAATCCATAGGTAACATCTCAAGTACAAAATATACCAAATTTCGTTCATAATGTTTTCTTCCGACATTTAGTTATGTGTCCCATGAAGTCATTTTCCATGAGTACCAATAATGCCCCACGTACAGGCAAATCCCGCCCTTAATGGCTTGTTCCGACATTTAGGTATGTGCCTCTACAGGACATATTCCACACGGGGCATATTTGTGGAGCCATTAACGACCTCTGGTGGCAATCATCGTCAACGATAAAAGTCACCGTCGATAATAAATCTGCCCCGCGCGCCGTATTGTTCCGCCCGTCCCGCAGCGCTCAGTTTGCTCAGTTGGCTCAGCTGGCGCGGGACTTTAAAACAACGCACAATGGACCACTTTCCGGACACCTCTGATGACCGCTCACAAGTGGTCCAGTGGGCGGCTCTCAAATCTAACACAAAAATCGGTTATTATAAAAATAAATTGTGTTATGGCTCTGCCGCTGAGAGCTTCGACGTGTCGTTTCATTCTGTTAGATGCGTCAACATGGGAAAGAGGGAGAGGATATTTATTTATTTATTTTCATAGTCCCCGTACGAATGTTATTTTCAAAAACCAATATTATATAGGACATTTAAAATAATATATAAGTAAAATAATATAAAGTTAATTATTTTTAATAACACTATGTTCATGGAGTGAGGTTTGTTCTTGGCGGCGGATGTGTGCCCACCAGCTCGGGCAGACTGGTTGAGGGAGACCTTGTGACCTCTCAAGCAGAAGTCTTTTGGAACATCGCCTTGCACCGCAGTGGGAGGGATGGATTCATACGTCTGTCACTCCTGGTCCTGAACCCACTGACCCCCAGATGCCTGCCCACCCCAGATACTTTTCTCTTTTAAAAGACCCTCCATATAGCATCCCCAAAGATGACATCGGCCCTGAGGGAAAATATTTTTCTTAGGGTCTTCTGCGTGGAGCTATTGCAAGTAAACTGTATACATACAACAGATATACAATCCTCTTTGACTAAATAAGCAATGTGTATTGTCAGTTTCCAATTAGTAGGAACACGCATGGGCCCCACAATTTCCCCCAGGACCTATGTCATATTTGAGGATGCGTTTTGGGGGGTTGTTTTAAGGAAAGGAAGGAGAGGAAGTGTTGGGAAGGAAAAAGATGTGAGCGGTAAGCAGGAATCTAGAGGTCAGTGTGTCCAGGATTGACGGACGTGTGAATCTATATCTATCGCTGTGTTGCAAGACGATGGTTCGACAGAGACCTGCCTAGCGATTCCGTATTTTTTGTGAGATCGTTATTGGATAACGGACGTTAACTTCTGTCAGATTTGTGTGATTTTTACGTCATGTATTTTAGTTTAGATCGATTTACAGGAGATTACGTCCGTTATCCAATAATGATCTCACAAAAAATACGGAATCGCTAGGCAGATGGACCTCTCTCGATCTGGCCCGCCAAGCAGCAAGTGGCCAGGCACATCCACAGCCAAGATCTGAAAACCCTTCACCCGATGAACACCTCTTCGAAGTCACCAAATGTAGCGAACCACTTGGGGAGACCCATGGCACAGTTGTTAAGAAGAGAGAAGTTGTTACAAAGAGACAATATATATATATTTTTTTTTAAATAATTTGCTCGTTACGAAACTACCCATGATTCCCGAGGTGGCGGTACCCATACCCGCCATTCAAACTGAAGAAAATCCTCATTGCAACAGTGAATAAATTTTTAAATTATATTAACAAAGTTAATCAGATAAATTAATAATAAATAAATTAGATAATAATAATACCCTGAATAAAGCCTGAGCTTTGCCTTTGTGGGATCTTTTTTTGTTACTCTCTTATATTTTATGTTATTATGTATGTACCTACATATCTCCATGTATAAAAAAATTGCTAATAAAAAAAATAAAAAATCAAAACCATCTCATACTTTTAGAAAATTAGTACAACACTCGATGAATTAGACTCCAGATACTAATATCTACAGCCTGTATGTCGGACGAATATCTATAGCTCATATGTTGAACTAATACCTACGAACTTCAGAGTGTTGACTAATATCCACAGAGCTAAGGTCGGACGAATATCTATGACGGTACCAGTGTTGACTAACAGAGCGTAGGTTGAACTAATATCTACAGAGCGTAGGTTGGACTAATCAGCTAAATGTGTCCAATAGTCCGATATTAGAGATTTTTACATACATACTTACATAAATTAAGTTTTTAAACTGCATACGCATTATTACGTTATTCCAATATGCTATACTTAATTGCAAATCCAACCTCTGCCAGTGCTGTAGATATTCGTCAACACTTTGGTTCTCATAGATATTAATCAGCAGTTTGAGCTGTAGATATTCGTCAACACTTTGGTTCTCTTAGATATTAGTCAACAGTTTGAGTTGTAGATATTCGTCAACACTTTGGTTCTCTTAGATATTAGTCAGCAGTTTGAGCTGTAGATATTCGTCAACACTTTGGTTCTCATAGATATTAGTTCGATTTTTTCAATTTTTGGAATTCCTGGAGATATAAGTAGACGCCTCCGATGAATTAAACTTAATGAACTCTATATAGCTTCCAACTCAAAAAGAATATTTCTACAACGAGCAAATTTATTTTATTTCCTTCGATATTAAAGGTGTCGCAAACTTCAGAGAACAAAAGATCCTCATCGGGCCGACCAACGAGGAACAGAGAGGGCGATCCGGCCAGATAAATGACACAAATTGAACGGAATGAGCGAGACAAAAGAAATCCTTCTCGGATATTTTTAGTGCTGTAGATAAACACAATGAAAGGATCGGATCCTGCCCCGATTCATATCTTTGTAAGATGGTGTGAATGCAAGAACCAAGTACTCACAATACTTGCCGAGAATTGCAATAAATGGGAGAAAAAAGGACTCAACGGATTAATTCGGATTGAAATTCTTAGAAATGAATCCACGTTAAAACTAGATTTCACAAAGTTTTTTTTTAATAAGAACTGAGCTGAATTTTATGCTGAAAACAATTCTGGATAAAGGTTTCTTCAATCTTCCTCACAATTTTATTTTTTTTTGTAATTTAATATTAGGTCTTTACATATGAAATTGGCGTTTTGTATGAGAGGAACATAAAGTCGATTTTTTTTTAATATAATATATATATTTTATCAAAGTTGCTATCTATGCACTTTTGCCATCTCATAGGTAGTTCATCGATCCCTTTACTAAAAAAACCATTCGGACGGGAATCAATAAAATCTTTGAAGGCGGTTTGGACTGCCCCATCGGAGTTGAATTTTTTCCCTTGCAAGAAGTTATCCAAATTTCGAAAAAAATGGTAATCTGTTGGGGCAAGGTCCGGAGAGTACGGTGGATGTCTTAGACATTCCAATTGAAGCTCCTCTAATTTGGTAGCCGTCTGTTGTGCAGTGTGTGGTCTAGCGTTCTAACGCGCGTTTGTTGATTTGCTTCACTCAATTCGTGAGGTACCCACCTTTCGTGAGGTACCAAGCTTTTTCACCTTCCCAATTTGCTTCAAGTGGATTAAAACAGTTTTATCACTAACACCGCAGCCTGCAGCTAACTCGGACGTGGTTTGCGATGGATCCGCTTCCACAATAGCCTTCAATTCTTCATTATCAACTTTGGTCTCCAGCCGTCCACGAAATTTCCAGAACGAAAACGTTGGAACCAAAAACGCACTGTGTTTTCTTTTGCGGCACCGTCGCCATATACATCACCTTCGAGCCATTTCTGCAGCACTGGTGCCACGGTGGAACTCGTACTCGTAAATAACGCGATATTCCAAGTTTTCCATTTTGTAAACTAAGTGACGCAAAGAAAAAAAACAATTAAGGAAAAAACAAAACGCCAATTTCATAGGTAAGGACCTAATATTTTGGAGGCAGCCCAAGAAACAATTTATTGGATAACCAAAACCTCTGCCGTAGGTCATTCCAAATGTTTCGCTACGTTTGGTGACTTTGCAGGGGTGCCGAAGTTCATGGGGTAAGATTTGTCCCGATCTTAGTGGTGGATGCATCTGCCCACCACCTGCGTGGCAGGCCGAGGCAGGGAGAGGCTTTATGAGGAGACGTTTTGACCTCTTCAGCAGGACTCTCTCGGAATATCGCGTTGCACGGCAGTAGGAAGGAGTCATTGACCCCCAGATTCTTACTAATCCCTTATATATTTTTCCTTCCCAGAACTTCATCTACTTCCTTTCCTCAAAAGTTAGTCCAAACAGCATCCCCAAAAATGACATAGGCCCAATTGAAAATTCACAGAATTTTAAGGATTGTGCCAGGATTTTTTAATGTTTTATTTTGTTAGTTTGAAAAATCAATTTAAATTTCATCAATGCCTTCGAAAGGCGTAACAGATGTCATGGGTGAAAATAAATAAAAGCTCTTTTAAATAATTAAAAAAAAATTTCATTTTTATAGCAATTTTTTTTCATTTTTAAGTAATGCTAAAGGTTTGACTATTGTGCATTAGCTGTGACGTTAAACCCCCTCTCTAGCACATGACAAGTTGTGAAATATTTAACAGTCCTCAAAAGATTTCGATATTCTCTTGGCTTTTTGCGAAGTCAAGGCTGTGCGCCGACCTATTATTATAGTGTCCAGATATCTGCATATTTATCCATGCATTTTTTCTTGACCTTAGTAGTCCTGTATCACTTTCTTGATTTATTAAAGTAACGCAAACAATGAAATGAATGTTGCCAGTGTCAGCGGGATATATCATAATATAAAACACTTAAACATATCTGTCAGATAGGAAACAATGCAAATGTGCGTTGAATAAAATCTTTGCATATATTTATAAACCATGGTATAAAATCTAAAGGGCTATTCGAGAACCTTCTTCCATCGTCGCAGAGATAAAACAGCTTCTTTTCCTCGCTTTTTAGATTGTTTAACCTTCAAGTGGGACTAATTTTAACATAAATATTTTCTGTCAAAATGGTATAAACATTTAGAGCCTTACTAATAAGACTTGGCATCGCGTTTGGGTTCCACCCAGGCATTGCATGTTCGATTCCTCGGCTGGATAAGTCTTCCTTCACGACACAAGCAACATTTATCGCTTACTGTGGTGGTAGTAGGAAATTTTCAAATGTTGTCAGTTTTTTCGTAACCCGGAAATATTTATCTGTCTTTTTAGTTAAATTAAGTTGATTGTATGCAATTAATAACCAACTGTGGATGAAAAAAATCTTTCCAATAGAAACTTTAAATGAAAACTGCCATAAAATAGTTCATGGAAAGATATATTATAAATCGTTTATACCAGATTACATAAAATTATCCGTTGTATAAACTTTCTTTCTTTTCTCTAAAAATTTCTCGTCGAATTTCGGAATATTTCCAAGGTAACTAAATGCACCAAACAACAAGTTAGATAATGCTTTATTGACTAACCACGATGAACAATAAATATTATGGTGAATAATTTTTCGGTTATTATGGAGTATTGCGCTTCCATCTTCTTTGGTCAACGTTTCGGATATAGTACAGTGTTCATCACCAGGGCACACGTGTATATTGTGGTAAAGTGTGTGTTTACGTATATAAAAATTACCGCGTGTTACAAGCATTAATCCTTTTAACGTAGATGTCTGCGTTTTCTTTTTTTTTGTGTACACTATATGTACGTTTTGTCTACTTACACTACCTACTTTATTTATTTGAAGTCCAAAATTTGCTAGTTTTGATAACAATCTCAAACTTAAATGCAATATAAAAATCGAATAGGCAGATCGAATAGTCAATATAGACAATAATCAGATTGTTGAATGACATTCGTGAAAAAAAGATTTTTTTGTATGAGTGATAAAAATACATATTATATTATAGAAATTAAAACTTTGCGTATTATTTTACATCAGATGAAAGAAAGTAACAATAGCAACCTACAAGAGGAATAAAAATGTATTTACCTATTTAATATCAAAATGTGACAACTCTTAAAATTATTTAATCGTATAGGCAGATCATTTCTATTATAGCCCTTGGCATTGGCGAAGTAAAAATAATCTGCCTACTTACCTGCCTAAGAAATTTTAACCATAAATTCTTGCATGTTTTATTTTTTTAAATTTGAAACATTTTCATAGTTGGTTGTCCAAAATAAGATTAATTTACCAAAGTTCTTTTATTTCGTTCGTTGGTACTATTTTCTCCATAAAACATGCAAACAAGGCACGGTTTAATCACAGTTGTTCGTTTTTTTGTAATTACTTTAAGAAATTCGTCCGCGAGCTTTCTTAACAAATGCACTTTTTCATCAGCGCAAATAATTCAAGTACAGTGATTACGCGGCCTCGCGGACCCCGGCCACGAGAAATGAGCTTTTTCGGGTTGGCAGTCGTCAGTACCCTTCCCCTTCCCCTTCCCATTTCCTCCCACCCGAGCCATTGTTACGCAAGACAATCTCTCAACATGTAATAATAAAATTCCTTCGCCGAGACATTCTTGCGGAAAACAATTAATGCATTGTGTTTAATGTCGGAAAGCTGCGGGGCTTTTGTCGTCTTGCCGCGGGCTGTTATGGAGGCTAAAAATGTACTCCGCGAATTAAAATACGACTTTTAATATTTAATTGCTTGGTTCTGAATGTAAATGCGCAGTCTTATCCGTGATACTTTCCTTAATCATACCATTTATACCGAGTCCACCGAAAAGAAAAATAAAACAATTGAAACATCGGAATAAAAGATCATCACAAAAATTTACTGTTCCCAGGGTTTGACAATTCTGCTTTTTATTATGTATATTTCGTCTAACGACAACACAAATATTTGTGAAGTTTGGCCAATGTGAGTCATTGTACTTAACCCGTCACGCCTCGAGCATATTTGGTCAGAAGATCAAAATATTTCCGCTTTGTAATAAAATCCAAAAAAATGGAATATTTCCGAACGTTTCCGAAAACTAAAAAATGTTTTTAAAATGTGATGAAATACGCTTTTAAATTTTGAAATTAGAAATAAACGTACAATTTTTAAATATAAAATTTTTGAATTCAAATGTTTTAAAAACAAAAATGAACACACGTTTAATAAAACTTTGTTTTAAAAGTTGTATTGTACCTTTATTTTTTTCATTTCATGTGAAAATAATTATTATTGGATTTCCAAAATTTCATAACTTTTTTTTTCATAAAGGTGTACATTTTAATTATTTTGTTGTTATCTTTTAGATTTGAATAAAATGCATGGTATTTTCTCTTTCTAAGACCGTTTAGATCATATTTTTCACCACGATAATAACGGAGACACAACGATTTCTATGAAACCTATGGGAGTTGTGCCCAAATGCAAACAAATTAGCCTGACGGGTTAAACAAAGATTTTAATAAGTTTTATTTGAAAAAAAAAAATTGGTGCAGGTTATCAAAATTAAATTCTCGTTTTTCTAGCTTCTAGATCTATCGTTCGAGATGCAAAATTATGAATGCAAATAACATCAACAACTCCATGTGTTTTATTGAATTTAATATTCATAAGTAATTTTAATGTTCGTAAGTAATGCCTTTCTATCTGAAACATCTATTTGAAACACGTTCACCAAGCAAAGCTGTGTTGCATTGAATCAGAAGACGCCCATAATAATATATTAACCAACTCAACACTATCTAGACATTATCAATGTTTTATATAATAACAAAGTGACAACTCGTAAAAGGCTTAGAGATGTAAGTACTTACCTACATATTTCATTACAGATCGACTATTTCTTTGCAGATTTGTATATAACTGTCAATTTTTCCAAGCGACGATGTTTTTTTTCCAAATAAATAAAGTAAAGACTAAAATTTGTCAAATCGAATGAAATATTATCCTACAACTCGTGGCAGCTTTTGTATTTTAAAGATAAATTTGCTGAAAAAACAAACCAAATTTAAATTCAGATATGACCTGAAATTTTTTTGCCAAATGTTTTACCGTGATTTATTTTTGGCTTATTTTGGCCTTGTTGCACTATTTTCTTCATTAGCCAACGTTTTGGACAGCATTACAGTATCCATCATCAGCGCAGGATTACACATATCCCCTGAAAATGATCACTTTAATGCTGTCCGAAACGTTGGCTAAAAACGGAGCTGGCGCAACACGACATAATACCCCATGAAATTTCTCAAAGAGTCTTAAAAGGAAACTTCCCTCAACCCCTATTCAAAGGTTAGCTACTATTGTTCTCGTAAAAATAAATAATTAAAAAATGAAGCTTATTTTGCATAGATTCTAAGCCTTTTTCATGAAACATTACCCCTCTACAAAAAATAAACAAAAGTTGCAATCCCAGAATACTCGTCCAAAAAATAGTCTGTGTGCAGTTTAATTACCTTCTGATTTCGTGGTTTAACATTGTTAGCGGCTTGTCAGCGATGTCGTGACCGGCTGTTGTGGCGTCTTCTCGACAAGCAAAGCGGCCAGTGATTATATTATTCATTACACGGCGTCTAGGAACACGCGTTTTGTCACAACCCGCCATTATTATGGTGCTGTGGTGCGGTGCCGACTCATTAAGTACCTACCTGCTAGAAAGTAGGCACCCGCGGATAAATAATGCAGGAAATGCTACACAAATTCTGTGCGTGATGGTTAAACTGCACTAACAACGATGGTACTTATAATTATATTGAAGCCTTTTCTAGAATAGTGCTCACGATATTTTTTCTTGTATAAAATGAATTGCAATAATTTTTTTCTCGGCAGGTTATGAGGGAAAATTATGTTTAATTTATTATCAGACTTTCTCATTCATCTCAGACTGATTCTACCTTCCTTACCGTGACAGATTATGTTATGACGTATCATTCTAGGTGCTCGGATTGTTTTTGATAACATTCAAAGCATTGTATGTGAATATGTACTTAGTTTCAATGTCTCTAATAGTTGTCATTAGTGTAGATTAAGCCTCTTAATAGATTTCGTTGGGTAGTTCGATGTAGTTTTGTATCTCGACAGGGGTCAGTTAAATTGCACTGTATGAGAAAGACAACTGTCGCCCATTTGGGTCTAATATCCGAACGGTTACGAAGATGGCCGATGATGTCCGATCGATAGCTGGGCACCTTCAGTGACTTCGTGCTTCGAGAAAGACAACTGCCGCCCATTCGTGTCTAATATCCGACCGGTTACGAAGATGGCCGATGATGTCCGATCGACCGATGGGTATCTTCAGTAACTTCGAGCTTCGATAGAAAGCATCCTTTAGAATGGACGTTAAGTCCTGTCAAATAAGACGATAACAAATATGACTAATCTGCCGAACCGAAGAATCATTGAAACTCCCGATTAACCGAGTTGCATTGTTCATCAGAGTAAACAACAGTATACCACAAACACCCTGCCTTAAAAGTATTTTTCTTTATACCGCACAAGTTTTATTTTTGCTTGGAGCCAGTGGGAATTTGTCATCCTGAATATTGGGAATGTTGTAAGGCTAAAGTAAGCGGGGAGGGGAAAGAAATGCCTTGGGTAAATATTGGAACGAAACTGGCTATCGAAATGTGATTATTCAACGTATGTAGAAATATCCATTTCAAGCAACGCAACGTCTCTAAACTTTCATTTGCTAATGGGATTTTATCGCCTATCCACTGGGCCCAGAGCCAAAATATTGAAATATTATGTGATTAATAAAAATGTAAAAATATCAAAAACATAACATGGAAACGTTATTTATTTAAAATAAATATCATAAAAAATCCTTCAGTGGAATTCAAGCACTGAACGGCGTGAGTGACGTAAGCCACAATTTACGTACTGACTATGCAAACGCACATCGTAATACTATTCTTCTTCGTGGAAGCATTTTTTATTCATTGGTGGGCAGTAAGTTACCTGGTTCCTATAAATAGACAGCAGGTAGCTCAGAAAGCGCCGACTGCTAGAAATCGTCATCATGTCAAATTATAACTTGTGTCCATGCAAATTACATCCTTGTTCTATCAGGATTGGCGCCACGCATAAAAACGTTTGAGTTCTTTCAAAATTTCGTTTGATCTTTTGTTTTTAGTTAGACGGTTGACGTCAGGATTTGTCAATAGTCTAATAGGTATATTCTGGTAGAAAAACTGAAAGCTTGATAGGTAACCAAATGTATTAAATAAATAAAAGTAAAAACGATACTATTTACTTATACTGGGTTTTTACAGGTATTTTCACTTGCACCTGTTAGATAATCAATTAGCAACCCATTAGTGTTAGATAATCAATGTAAAACTACGAGTTCTAATTTCATTTTGTTTTATATTATCATAATAGTAATTAATTGAAAAGTATTGTAGCCGAGCAACGAACAACCTTAAAAATATAATTCAAATACGATTTTACGGACTGGTGTCACCGAGCACCGCTCTCCGGTCTAGTGCACAACGAGTCAAAACCATTCCGGTTTCAACGTTCGTTCCGTCCGCCTGCTTTTCCCCTAAGCGAGATAATTATTAAATCTATGCTAATTTATTGTAACGCAAAGATTTTATGTAAATATATATGACTCGCGTTAATGAAGAGTTATTATTGAAAACCTCCACAACACACGCATCCAGTTTACAGACGTGACAAGGACCGTAAACTGGCAAACCCTCTGGATAAAATATCTAAAGATAACCCTCTTGTCAAAGTATTCTTATTCTATTTTATGTGAATACCATACAAGACTCCAAACCCAACTGCTCTCAACCTGATGTCAATGAGACCTTGACATCCCCAATTGGGGTATGTTGTAAGGCTGAAGTTAAAGTGCCTGGCTATTCAGATCTGCTAAAGCCATTTCAAGCAAGGTTTCAATTCCGAATGGTGGTCTTACACTAGGGCGATGCTGAGAGTATCTCCAACTCTGGAAAGTGCCACAAATATAGACACAATATTTTATGTTTAAGGAATAAATTGCGAAATACTACAAATGCTAGTCGAGAGCCTTACTCCTCGACCACGGAGGCCGTCAAAAGATGTTTAATTAAAATAATATATATCATAATCGATTCGGTGTTGGATAAAGGCTTCCTCAAAGGTATTTGACCTTTAAAACCTTAATCTTGACCTTGTAAACGAAATGCCTACTAACAATTTTTTTCAAAAAATATTTTTATTTTTATTTTACAACAGTGGTTTTAACTATCAATATTCTAGGTGCTAAGATACCTACCTAATCAATGTGCGATCGATAATGCACCGACAGTATTTGAAATTTTTTATTTTAAATTTCAAATATAAGTAAAAATCAGTAATTACATGGTTTCAAGCTTTGTGTATGTGTGTTGACCCATTGTTCATCATTATCCATTAGATTTATGACTATTAGTTGTTAACCGCACGGGCCACATAGCGCTGTATTTGTCACGAAACATGTCGCATGGAACCATATCTGTCACCAATTGACACGTCCTTGCGTCCTCTTGTACCTCGTTCTACCTTTTTTTCTATGATAGTCAAACGTATATGTCGGCTGATGTGATGTATTTATGTGAAATTAAGTTTTAAATATCATGTTCCATGATTTGTTAATTTGTGCTCTTCCATTAAAAGCATTTGCTTGTGGATGAAGAAGAAGCATTTACGTTCACAAATTTTAAATTGAATGTCAAGTGGGAATATTTCAATCTAAATCCTTTATTTGATAGATTTAGTAACGAACATGATATTATATTGTCTAGACAAAAGTGGACAAACATTTACAATCATCGTAAAACTTTATCTCCACAGAGCTTTCTAAAGAAAGCTTATCGGTACGGTAAAAAGTAGAAAATTATCGCAGAAAACATTCAACCGTGCACATAATAAAAGCTACGTATTTTCTTTCAACGGATTTGCACTTTCTCTAATTACACCCCTCCCCAGGTGGTTTTCAGTTACTTAATTATTCCACGAATCGCTTCCCTTCATACAAGGGCTGCACGCCACCTTCCTACCACAATGGTGCAAACATTCTGGCAAATCTACACCACCATAAAATTCTTATCAATTTTGTGGAAAACTTTTATTAAAGAAATAAAAAATTTTCGTTACTTGTTTTTGGGATGTTATGCCGTGTTCTGCTACCTCCTTCTTTAGCCAACTTTGGTATCCAGTAATTGATGGCTACACCAAAGTTAAACGCAGAAACCTATTTTGAAGCATATTGTAATACCAGCTCGTAGAGGAGTGGAGCTGTCAACACGGTATTGCTTCTATATACATAAGAACACACTTCACTACCATCAATTACACATCTGCCCTGATGTTGGACACTGTAACGCTGTCCAAAACGTTGGCTAAAGAAGGAGGTAGCGCAACACGGCATAACACCCCAAAAACAGCTAACGAAAATACTTTTGGCCGTGAAAATCTAAAATCATATCCAAAGAAAAAATTATTTAAAATTTTACTTCGGCTAATCTAATTGATTTGGAAATTAATTTTTCAGTGTATTAAAAATATCGAATAACTCGTATGACTTGGAGTAGTAAAACAGTGGGTTTGATTCCTATTGCAGTAAAAAATATTTTTGAGGAGAGTTACAGCACGGTGGGTAAGACGCTTGTTAGGCAATCGTGTGATTTGAGTTTGAATCCTGTTGCAGGTAATGACTTATTCCCTTTTCGAGGGGAAAAGGGCACACTTTGTATTTTCGGGTTTCAAAAATCAATTATTATTGAGAACAAAATTCGTGAAAGTTTTATTTTTCATTTTTTTTATTTGGTGAATTCATCCATACGGCTTTACAATTTTAAAAAGAAAAATTATGCATAACATAAAATATGTTATATGTTAAAACTGTAGTAGCGTTTTTCTTGGAGTATTGGAGTAAAAATAAAACAACGCTGTACTATGTATAAGTGTAGGTACATTGTGTACCACATGCGAATACCAAACCTTTAATTTTTTAACGACATTCACACAAACTATCTCCGTGACTTTGCTCTTTTCTGACGTAGAAATTCCTTGAAAATAGAGCGTTTGTGTCTGTAATAAATACAATAGATTTTAGAAAAGAAATAAAATGAAACCTAAAAGTTCTCCAAAGAATGAGAATTCTCTTTTATTCCCAGCAAAATCCAGCAAATACCTGATTTCAAATCGAAAACAATAACAAACGATAAATTCGGCCATGAACCTTTCAATGCCACGGGAACGTTTCGCCGAAAACCGAAAATATTACAAATCGTAAAGCTTCAACGAGCTTCCAGTGTAAGAGGTTTAAGTCAGACCCGCCCAAAACGGTCAGCTGTGGAAACTAAATAAAGATAAACCAACCCCCACATCCACAGCCTCCCACCTCCCCTGAAATGGACCATTCCACCCACCCCCTCACACCCCCTTCCCCTGGCCAGGCGACCACGTGTGTGTCTAAGAATAACCACATAAGTTGTTTTGGTATGCACAGTGCTTCCAAAGTTTCGGGAATAAAATAAAGAATAAAAAGTTGTAATATTATTTTGCAAGAGTATTTTTGTTCAAATTATATAAGTTTACATGAGAGTAAGTCACTTTAGTATTTAGTATACGACTCAGTTAAGGCGATCCAATAGTCCAGGAAAAAATTTAAATCGGAAATTAAACCCACTTCATGGAAGAAGTTTAAAAATACTTGAGAAAAAACTTTTGGAAAGGTTGGAAAAAGTATTTAAGAATTTGTTTACAGATTGATTTCGTAAAAGCCTGTAAAAAACATTAACTCCTTTTTTACGCATCGTTTATTGTAATAAAACGGAAATTTAAAATTGATTTCACGGAACCAAGCGACGCGGAGCCTAACGTCTATTCCCCGCTCCGTCCGGGGCTGGACTGACAGAAAATGGGTGTGGCAAGTCTGTTGTCCTTGGATGGACGGCATAGAGAATTGAAATTCCAAATTCGTCGACTTCCGGCCGTATTGTAAAATAACAACATAATTAAACGTCATTCTCAAAGACCAAATTTTTAAAGTTACTTCCGTCATAAATATCTTGAAGTTCCCAAAAAATTCACCAATGAACGATTCGCACCGATGTTATTAAAATTTGATTGCATTTAAGTGTAGTGACTTGGCAAATCGTCCGTAAATCGGCAGCAGATAACATAATTAAATAACTCTTGCAAATTTTTCAACAATTCGCTATGAATCTATTCACAATACAACGCTTTTTTCCTGACTTCCTTACTCACTGTTACTAGCGGCTGAAACTTACAAAAATAATCTTTAAGATCGTCAAAAGCTTGAGAAAGCCTTGCCAAGTCAAAAACCGTGGGGGAGTCTTGTACGGCGTAGCGGTATCGTAGACCAGTGACCACGTGGGCAGCGGACGATCGTAGAGCCAGCCCATTGAGTCTACGAGCCTACGGTCGATATATCGATTGCATCCAAGCGGCTGAAGGGCGCTCTGGTACGTGGCTTTTTATACGCCAACATCATATGTCTTTTATCTGTATCGTAAAACTTATACTTACCTTGGTTTGTTCGTAGAAGGTAGGTAGAGGGATGTTTTGATAGTAGTGTTTCATAGTATTTTGTCTCGACTATTGTTAGTAGAACCTGTTTGGTACTTACATTGAAAATATATGATTATTAGTCTTCTATAGTAGATACAGCTCACCATGGTGATGACGATTTGTTTATATACGTAATAATTACCACAGATATACAATTTCATTTTTATGAACTATCTTTTTCAGTTTAGAATTCACAACATGTTTAGCCAAATTTATAAGTTCTATGAACTTCATTAAATAAAATATTTATTCAATTCAACGAGCTTTCCGAACAATTGTAGTTTAGATTTTATTATTTTGTGTAGGCCGTTGTCTTCTGAGGCCTTTCTAGACTTCTTCCTTTCCCTCACATGATGGACTTTTGAGTCAATAATCAGAAATTGAACACCTGTATACTAGATGAATGGAGTTGACTTTACCTTTGCACCACGACGATTCTCTGCTTTATGAAAAAAGGACTAGTGTGCAGTTCACACTCAGTTGAAGTGAAACCTTTGGAAAAATATAGTAGACAAGAGTGAGAAGGCTACGAAGCACCGTACAAAGAGGAGTCATATTATTCTCTCTCATCCACGCAGGCTAAATATAGATGAGTTTGTCTCTTTTTAGTGTCATTTTTTCGTTTCATCGAGTTTCAAATCACAACGGTGCTAAAGAAGTTTTCATTTAAAAACGTTTATTGTATAATATAAGAGCTTTCTAAACATTAAACTAGTTTTGAATTTTTTTCATTTTTGTTTTGGCCATTTCATTCTGAGGCCTATCTTGACTTCTTACTTCCCTTACCTGATGGATTATTGAGTATAATAATTATAAATTGAAAACCTATATATCAGATAATTGAAGTCGATTTTTCCTTTACAGCGACGATTCTCTGCTTCGTGAAAACATGTAATATGCATCTTGTGATTTAATTCCTAAAAAATAATTATGTCGGTGTTTAACTATTAATGTAAAAGCTTATGCGACTCCACTATAAAACCAGTCCTCATAGCACATAGGGTTATTCTGAAAATTATACTTAGGGTCCCCATCAGAAATCAGAACCCCTACAGACAATGTTTTTAAAGCGCTGAATTTAATGTCACTAAAACAATTATATACAAAAGATTTTCTAATATACGCATTAAAAAACCAGGATAACTTTACACAGACAAACTCGGCCCGATTCACAAGATCTGCATTATAACATACATTCCACCAACCTACAACTAAAACGACTTTTGGACAAAGAAATATGCAATACTTCTCTATAAAATTACTTGCAATAAAAACCATTAAAAAAATAACCGACTTCAAAAGAAGCATAAAAATATGGATTATGGACATGGGAAGGCCGAATATAAATACAATTTTGCAACCTAACAAAGATTAATGCTTGTACTGTACTTTCTTTTAGAGTTAACTTTATAATTTTCCTCTGTAATATTTAACTAATATTTCAATTAAGAAAACTTGTACAATGTGTTCTTAGAACGGGATATCCCGGTAACGGCACATTTTTCTCTAAAAAATTGTTAAACAAAGAAAAAAAAAATAAAGAAATAAATGAATATTATATAAAAAATTCTTGTAAAACTTTGTCTAAAATGCTTAGCATTTGTTGTGTGGCTTATAAAAAAGTAAATTGTCTTAACATTTTGTATTAAACAATATCCGTCCTTAACAACGGTATTATTATTATAATCAGTTCTCATTAATGAAACGTTCCTATCAAATGCTCGCCACATGCCAGGCGAGTATCTCTCCTTGTATCCAATATCTCATATTAAACGCTGTACGAAAAGCTATTAATTAAATTCCCAACACCTGCCGATATAGTTAAGTAGCACTAACTTTGTTAATTAATTCGATATAAGACATAACGCCTGGCGCTGGACTTAATTACAGAACGGTCACGGGATTATTATCGATGATCAAGTTGATGGCGAAACTTAGATAGTTTGGGGTGGGGGCGCCAGCACGTAGGAAAGTTAGGGTTAATTAGTTTTCTCGCCAAATTACAAAGGAGCGAAATAAGGCTCTATTTTCCTCAAATGCGAGCGAGTTTTTTCGACACATACCTACTTGTGATAATTAATCAAGGGTTAATTATTAGGATTGTTCATTATCAGAACTAATTTCTTATAATAATACCCCAGTTGTAGTAAAAAGGTGCCATATCTATTATTATTATTATCACACAAATTTTGTTATGGAAGATGATTTATAAGTAAATTTCTTACATCGTTCCTTAAGAAACAGTGGCAATTTACTGCTATAATTATTAAGATTGTTCATTATCAGAATTAATTTCTTTTTTTAGTTATTATAATTCAGTAAAAGAGGTGCCATGTCTATTATTATTATCGCACACATTCTGTTATTGAAGATGATATATGTATAAGTAAAATTCTTACATTGTTCCTTCCAGAAACAGTGACAATTTACTACTATTATTAAGTTTGTTCTTTATCAGAACTTATTTCTTACATAATTACCCCAGTTGTAGTAAAAAAGGGTGTCATATCTATTATTATTATTATCACACAAATTTTGTTATGGAAGATGATTTATAAGTAAATTTCTTACATCGTTCCTTAAGAAACAGTGGCAATTTACTGCTATAAGATAAGATTGTTGATTATCAGAATTAATTTCTTAATTTAGTTATTATAATTCAGTAAATTAGGTGCCATGTCTATTATTATTATCGCACACATTCTGTTATAGAAGATGATATACCTATAAGTAAATTTCTTACATTGTTCCTTCCAGAAACAGTGGCAATTTACTACTATTATTAAGATTGTTCTTTATCAGAACTAATTTCTTATATAATTACCCCAGTTGTAGTAAAAAGAGGTGCCATATCTATTTTTATTATTACCACTCACATTCTGTTATGGAAGATGATAATTTCTTACATTGTTTCCTTAAGAAACGATGGCAATTTACTACTATCATTCTTTTTCTTCATCTGTGTCATTGTAACCTGACTTGGGATTGTGATTTTGGGAGGTGGATATGAGTACCCCCGGGAACTATTTATTGGACAACCAACACCACTACCACGGGTCACCCCAAGTGATTCGCTACGTCTGGTGTCTTAGCAGGGGTGCCTGAATTCATGGGGTGAGGTTTTTTAAGTTATTGGCGGCCGATGTGTCTGTCTACCAGCTGCGTGGCGGGCCTGATCGGGAGGGACTAGTTGAGGAGGTCTCCAGACAGCATGCCCATCTTAATGACACAGAATCTGAGGGAAATTATTTTCATCAGAGCCTCCTGTGTGGAGATAATGTAAAAAAAATATTTCTCGACAGTCTAGACAAAGAAAGAAGTTTAATGTTTGAAAACGAAGTCCACCATCCATTATCATAAAGTTGCTTAAAATAGTCCTAGAGTGAGGTTGGACATACGTCATATATCTTGTATGAAACGAAAAAGACGAATTACATCTCGCACATCCCAACTTTCATTCCGTCATTTTTTGTCCACTTACAAGCTCTTTAGCCTAAATGTGAGGATTCCGTAGTCCTACTGGCTCCACGGCAGTTCCGACCTATGTGCGATGAACAACATTTTTGCGAAATAACCCGATCAGCAGGAAACCTTAAGTAGTAAACCTTAAAATACCTACCTACAAACAAATATTCAGCGTCAAAGTAAAAAAAATCAGAGTGTGCAATTCACATGCGGTAGAATTGAAACCTTCAGAAAACTAAAATAGATAAGAGTGGAAGTAAAACCTCCACAAAACTATAGTTGACAAGAGTGGGGAGACTACGAGCCACCGCACAAAGAGGAGACCCATTATATTATCTCATTCTCTCGCAAGCTAAATCCTAGAGATGTATGTGTTTGTCTCTTTTATTTTCCTATTTTTCGTTTCATCGAGTTTCAAATGCGGTACTTCACAACAGTGCTAAAGAAGTTTTCACTTTTAAAAAAGCAGGAAACCTTAAGTACCTACCTATAAACAGATTGTTGGCGTCAAAGTTTAAAAAATCAGAGTGTGCAGTTCACCCGCGGTAGAAGTGAAACCTTCAGAAAATTAAAGTTGACAAGAGTGGGGAGGATACGAAGACAGCAAAAAGAGCAGACCGATTTTATTCTTCATTCTCTCGCAGGCTAAATACCATAGATGTATGTGTTTGTCTGATTACGTTTTAATCACAACGGTGCCAAAGAAGTTTTCACTTCACTAATTTGTAAATAAAAGTGTTTTAATCTACTGCAAGCCATGAAAAACCGTAAAAGAAAAGTTTTACAACACTAAAAATAAACATGTAAACAAAAATATGGAGTGTTCTATTGCACTATTAGAAACTTATTGGCTTATAAAAGAAATACATAGTTCATTACAGAGTTGTAAAGTGAACAGTGTACGTAGTACGTGCACAGTATTTGAGTTGTGTATGTTTGTTGGTACAGAAATACTTGTTTCATGACACTTGTTGAACTCACGGCCGTAAATACACTTCTGGTTGCCCCACGCACCGAGAATTCTGTGCTGTGCCTTGTGGCCCGTGGCACTGTCACACTCGGCCGTCGAGTTGCTGCCATTTGCTGTATAAAACATGATCAATGATTCACGCAGTATTTGTAAAGGAGCTTTGACGTATTATTAATAAAATGCTTCTCAGTTTGCGAGGAATCTATGAACATTGAATGTTTCAATAAAAATAAATCACTACAAATCATATTTTCGCCTATTGAAGTGAAAACTTATTTAGCACCGTTTGCTTTGAAATTCGATGAAACAAAAACCAGACAAACACATACATCTATAGGATTTGGCCTGCGAGAGAGTTAGATTGTATTAACGGTCTCCTCTTTGTGCGGTGCTTCGTAGCCCCGACTTCTTTAGAACTCGATAAAACGAAAAATAGTGACACTAAAAAGAGACAAACATATACATCTATTGGATTTAGCCTGCGAGAGAATGACGTAGTATTATCGGTCTCCTTTTTGTGCGATGCTTCTTAGCATCCCCACGCGTGTCTGCTTTAGTTTTCTGAAGATTTCACTTCCACCGCGTGTGAATTGCACTTTTACACTTTTTTTATTATGACTTCCACGGCATGCGATAATCCTCGAAATCACTGGTTAATTATGAACACAAAAAATTTTATTTTGTCCTGAAATAATGTTTTTCTTGTTCGAATTTCATCTGCATTGGTGAAAAACTGCGGGCTCTGAGTTTTGGCGTCACCGGTATATGTAATTAGTTAGAGCTGTTGGAGAGATTTTTAAAGTTAAAATAATTACCTAGTTGGGGCAATAACTGTTATTCTAATGATTGATTTTGAATATTCAGGTTCGTCACCACCTTCCTGTCTCCCATCTCCTTACCCTCCCCACTACCTTCAGCCTCACAACGAAAAAAATCCCAATTGGGGATACCATTTGGCTCCAGACGGGAGCAGTTGAGACTCTTGTCAGGTATTCAGAGAAAAAATCGTTCTAGCAGAGTTTAGTAAGCCGATCTCAATAGCCAAGTCTTTCTCGGCCTGCCGCTTCCTCTTTTGGTCTCTCTCTTCCCTCCATATTTTTCTTGCCCTTGATTTGAAACTTTGCGCGATTAACACATTATAAAAACCGATTGTTTTAATTTAAGCGATTGTCTTAACTAAACCGAAAAAAAAATCTGATAATAAAAAGTGACCGGAGCAGGCCCACCACTACCTACAAGTGACCGGTCGTGCTTCGGCGGGCACATGATGCATATAATTTTCGACCAATGCATGGAATACACGTGTGTATAAAATAATATAAATCGATGAAGGAATATTCTTCTCCTTAATAAATACACATTTTATGCCAGCCGGTAATTCACCGAGGGATTTTGTCCCATTGTTTGATGATATTTATGATTACTGCAGTCCGTGTAGTCCTCCATACGAAACCCATCGATTCACATTGATCATCCGAGCGTGACCGAGAGAAATGCATGCCCCAAATATAACGAATAATAATATTATATTTATAAATATTACAAAAAATTACAACAATAAACATTGCTATACAAAAAACGCAACAATGTGAAAAGTGAATCCCCGCGCTGCACAAATTAAATGCACCGACATCAAACAACCAACAACTCTCACAAAATGCACACATAAATAGTGCTACAACTACGAGATGCATTATTTTATTAAATACCAGAATGAATTTTAACTGTGCTCCACTTTAACTCTTATTTAAAGGTGGGTTATTTTTTTAGGGCTTTATGACTTGTGAGACATAGTTCACTGTTTTTCGATTTTTCTTCGTCATCTGTCATGCGTGTTCACATCATAAACTAAGCCCTTTTGGGATAACCCTTGTTTGTGAAAAAAAAATACAACAATGCACTTTTTTGTAGCGAGTAACGAAGATCGAATCTGAGTCACTTGCGTGTGTGAGTATAAATTTAATGAAATAATACAAAAAAATCAATTGCTTGCACTGGGTACGGTTACATCCTTTGACGGTAGAATGCTTTTGGTGGTACTAATACCTATCCGAAGATTCTTTGGTCCTTACATCGTTTGATCCCTTTTTGTGACAGTTTGGAAATTAGGTAGTCCCGTTGTCTAGCCATTTCGTATTTTGAAGATTGGTCTTAGAGGGGTGAGTTTCTTTTGTCAGGAACGATTAAAAATACACTTTCTCACTCCATCGTCCGTCAATCATACAGATAAGGGAAAAAAACGAAACAATTGTGCTAAAAAATAAGTTAATAAATTTAAGTTTCTGAAAATGGTACGCTTTTAGTATATTCTTACAATTTTTGTAAAGATTGGACGAAAATATTGGTTCAATTAAAATTCACATTGTGATCTCATTAAAAAATCGTTATTTATCCCGTTACCAATATTTATTTGTGTTGTTGAAATATACAATGAATATCTTCGTTTAAATAATGATTGTAATAATATTTGTGCGCGTATGTAGAAAAAATGTTCACATGTAAATTGATATTTGAGTAAAACAACCTACAAAGTAAGTCTCAAATACTACACAGAAATTAAGGGCAATTCAAACTCACACCAAGGGCGAAATTAAAAACTTCGAACCGGATATCCTTTGTATTGGGTAAACTTGAACCCTTTCCAATCGATCGATCAGTTCCCGCCCAATCCAAGGAACAAGCCAAGTCCTTCTGTTCATTTAAAATAGCAACCTAGATATTATTAACAATTAGTTTGTACTTTTTCTCCTTAGGGGTTGAAAGTCTTATTAAAAAAGTTCGGCGTTCAATTTCTGGCATCGCATTGTGTGACAAATAATCAAAGGGTTGACATTTTTTTACCAATCATTCCGAGGGTGCTCGTTTTGACGAAGGGATAAGAGTATTGGTAAAAAAAATCCGTCTTAAAAACAACAAAGAGCCCCTTGTCTGTTGGTCCTGCCTAAAATATCGCACGTTTCGTATTTCTAATTTACCTGTGCGTACCTTTCAATCACAAAGAATCGGTAGGAATTATAATTTATGCATACATATCTGCGCTTGTATTGTATTGTGAAAGCGGAAAATAAACATGTATTTTAAGGCCTGGGAATGTTCGAGGCATTGTCTGTTTTCTGTAATATTTCCCGAAGTAAAAGTTCGAGTTGGTAATTTGTGGGTGGCGTGCCAAAGGGCCATATCTTGGGATCAGAACTTTTCATGTTTTTTTATTGCCTCGATTCGATTCATAACTCGGTCTATTCGTCGCAACCGATAAACAACTAAAATTAAATACCCGAACATTCATTGAAACTTTCCCCCTGTGTAACTTATTTACCTAATAAAATAAATAGGATTCGTCGGTATTTATTTTGTATGGCAACCTTTGGATACATACCTACGTATCGTTTCATTATATGGTAAAATATGCCAAGATACATTTTATTATGAATACATAAGTGCTCTGTTAAAACTAAATCTGGTTTATTTTGAGCATCGGCAATCATATGGATAATGTATGGAAAATCGAACATTTAGATTGCCCCTTTTCGGTACAATAACGTACAAAGTTCGAGATAAAACATTTTAAGATTACTAAAGTCAATTTTTTTATGGATTATAGGTAACCTCTCCCCCTCTACGGGGAATATTGTGAAGTTCAATGACCAGAAGAGAAAAGTTGAGAAGTGGCTATTCAGTTCTAGTCACCAAACAAGACTTAAGCGAATTCGAGCGACGCGACCCATTCCGAATCTACTAGTTTTCCACTAGTATGATATTGAGTAGGTGTATTCCTCTCCTTAAATATAAAAATGTATTATCTTCTATATACAAAAAAATCTCGTGTCACTGTGTTTGTGGTCGCATTCCTCCGAAACGGCTTGACAGATTTTTTTGAAATTTTTTATGTATATTTGGTAGGTATGAGAATAGGTTTTAAAATATATTTCATACCGCCATATGTGATTAGGGTGTCCCTATCCTGAAAAAAAAACAATTTTTTTGACAATTTTGAAAAAAAAAATTTTTTTTATTTGACATCAAAAAATACCCATGACCTCAAATTTTATCCCTCCTACCCCCACCCTCCCATTTTTTAATCGCGATTTTAATATTTTTGTATGAACAAATTTAACCGTCTTTCGTATTTAAAACCAAACGAAATTATTTATCTTGTTGAATGACAGATGGCGCTACGTCCGCCTCATCGAACTTTCATCCACACATGTGCAAGACATTCACGAGAAGCGCCGCGTCATTTTGATATTTCATTCGGAATCATGTTCTCGCGTGGACAAACCATCAAGATTATTTGTGTTGGCTAAAGGCGGACTGACAAAAAATACCGTACATTCAATTGCTCTTCTAAATTCATATTGATTTTCTTTATTTCATTTTCCTACTTTAGTTGATGTTTTTGTTTGGTTTTTATCGGCGGTTATCGTCTACAGCGCTCCATTCCTCTTTCTGTCATAGATCCCATCCCCACACACTTACAATACATTCGTTATTTTTTATTTAACAACAAATTTTGACGACCTCCGTAGTCCAGTGGCTAAGACTCTTGACTCACATTCCGGAGGTCGCGGGTTCGAACCCGGCATGCGCAAATAAATTTTATTTGATTAATTTGTGTTATTTCACAATTAATTCATTTAAAATAATATATAGTTTATTTGCGGCATGTTCCAGAGTGGAAGATACTATCAGTATCGCCCTGGTGTAAGACCACCATTCAGAATTGAAACGTTGCTTGAAAATGGCTTTAGCCGTGTTTAGTAACCAGATCTGAATAGCCAGGTACCTTCCCAACCTTCCTCTTCCCCACCTCCTTCCCCTCCCCGCTACCTTCAGCCTCACAACATACCCCAATTGGGGATGCCATAGTCTCACTGGCTCCAGACGGGAGCAGTTGAGATTCTTGTGCGGTATTCACTGTAAAAAAAAAAAAAAAAAAAAAAAAATCACTAGAAAAAATTTATATGGCAGAACAACATTTGTCGGATCAGCTAGTAGGTTTCTTATATTATTTTACTGAGCAATTATTGTTCGTGTCATTAAAACCAAAATTATTTTAAGGTAATCCATGAATCCTGTATCCAGAGGCATTGTGGCTAACACAAAATTCGTCAAATTGTGATTACAACAAAAAAATAAAACACGTGAATTTTCGCCATAACATATTTCATTAATTATCAAGGAAGGCGCCACCAAAGCTTTACACGCCATGCGAGACCGAAATTCCTACGATTAATTTAAATTAATTGTTCATTAAAGCACACTTACCGTCGGTGTCCGTTTGTAAGCGGCGACAAAAGCTGCCTCGAAAAATCTAATATTTTATTAATTTGTCCCGTTTAATATTAAATCTTCCCGCAGCCGGTAATGGCGGTAATGGGTGTCTCCGGACACGGGTACAATGGTCCCCCATTCGACTATTAAACACAATTTAAAACTTCATCGAGATCCTTCCCCGATTCAAGACAAAATCCCTGCACAAAGCAATGATATATTAATGTCGCATCGCACCAATTGTCACGGCAATACATCGTCCCTTCCATAGACAGAGAATCTAATTTTCCCCCTATAATTTCTCTTATGTGAAAAATATCTCTAAAATAGTGATTTATATTTGCTTCAGTTATCCCTTCCTACATTCGATTTCGATATTCTCTGATCTGGTTACATATTAAACGGAGTATCATGTATCGTAAAAAGGTCGCCTTATTTCCAAGTCTCAAGGTAAATCGTCGCTAACGAACTTTTTTTTTAATACTTTTATTGTATGGCAGAAAGATTTATTTGTTCTCTTGTGTGCATGTGACTGCTGAGGACATCTTTATTGTATGCGAGATATTATCGAATGTATAACAACTATTAAAATAGATATTTTATATTTTATGGATCCGTCCTCATGTGAGCACGACATTTAAGCCAAAATGGATGGTAGAAATTAATGCAAACTTACTTTTGCTTTTTGATTCTGCTAACAGTTATTTATTTAAATTGATGCTCTTCTTTGTATAATAATTCATACGTTTTTACCTTGCTTCTACAATTCCTTCCACTTTTTACTAAAAAATGTAATATTTGTAAAGTTTATTTGAATAAGCTTTATAGTAGCAAAATATTTGTGTTTTTTTTCCAATCGCTCTTATACTACTTACATACAATTTACCGATTAATATCACAAATATTAATTAAAAGTGCGTCTAATAATTATTAAAAATTACTACAAAATGTTGTTATTGAGGCATTTCAGTTATGAAATTTTTATTCATGTCTAAAAGCCCCTAAAACGGCGTCAATTAATAAATAAATAAACAACATAATTTCGGTTATTTAAATACGTGTCGGTAACATTTTGCAGGTGTATACGTAACATTCTAATATTAAAACACACCTAATTTCTATTATATTTTCTGTACCTAAGTATATTAAGGGCCCGCTACCCGAATTACTACCGATTTCTTATATATCTCCCTTATACACGTTTTAAAGCTCTTAAAAATATATGTTATTCTTGAAGATAATATCTAGACTTTGCCCGCGCCGAAACGAAAATTGTATACATTTCCCTCGATAGAAAAAAATAACAAACTATGCTCCAAAAATTATTATAAACAAGTTTGTTTCAGTTATTTTACAAGTTATATGTATGAAAAAAATCACAGTGTTTCTTTAAATGCTGTTTAATACAATGCCCGCGAGAGTTTTGCTCTATTTTAAACGAGTCGCGTTTTATTAAACATTTTCGCAATTTTCGCATCGATTGTAATGCATCGCTGTAAAAGTTAGCGTTCTTCTCTAGCATTCGTAATTTCATATCTCTCCATCTTCTTCTTTTCGGGCCCGGTTGCGGAACCTTAAGGTTTCTTTGACCCCGTTCTTAAAATAGATGTTTAATGGTCAGCAACAGTTAGCGTAGTTGCCTTCCAAGTAGTTGATCAGGGTTCTATTCTCAGTCGTGGCATTTTATTTAATTAATTTTGATTTTTTATAAATATATTTTTTTGAAGTGTAACTTCTATAGCACCGTTGTGATTTGAAACTCGATGAAACGGAAACGCGTAACACTAAAAACAGACAAACACATGCATCCATAGGATTTAGCCTGCAAGAGAATCAGATAGAATGAAACCATACTTACGTACAGTACCTACGGAACGTCGTGCTCTGTCAAGCGTATTGGCCGCTTTAATTATGAGCTCACTTTTCAAGCCTCCTATTGGTTGAGATTGTGTGGGTGAAGGTTTCACTTCACGGCGTACTGCACTCGATTTTTTTTAAATTTTGTCTTTCTTTTTTGTCTATCACGTGATTTTTCACGTGTCCGCGTTAGTGTAATATGATAGTGCACAAACAACTTTTCTGTCATTCGCAAGCAACTTTTTCCGCTTCTGATAATTAAAGTAGGAGAAATTCAACCGCAAGTGGGAACTTAACAAATAAGAACATGCATTTCTTGAGTGTCATCAAGCGGGTATCTGAGTAACGTTTTTATTAATCTGTTATTTGAATTAAATGCGTTTACCATCGCAATAAAGAAATTATACATGCAGTCTAGCAAATAGAATGTGCTTGCATGGTTATTTAGTTTATTGACTGCCATTAGTTATTAATAAAACCAATTGAACCTTAAACAAAAGCGCTAATTTTATTTTGATAACTGGTTATTCCCTACGTCAACTTTTCAACATTTTTTTTTCATATTGTGTACGCCTATTATCGTGATAATGTTTTGTGTTCCGCTTGCTCCTTCTTCGAGCCAACTTTCGGGCAGCGTTATATGTCACAAGTATCGCAAAAATTAATCACAATAATTCTTGTGGCTTCAAAAATCTATTATCGTATCCGAACCTGCCATCTTATCTTTTTTAAGACATCTGAGCTAATGTTCCAATACTCCTTAACATATGGTGACTATGTCGTTTCAAATTGAATATAGCAGTTTACCCCTTCCCAAATTGTTATTTGGGTACCGCCCCCCCCCGGGAAAAATTTATTGAAAATCCAATACCTCCAAGTGGTATAAGTCACCCCTAATTGTTCGCTACGTTTGGTGACTTAGCAGGCGTGCCAGGGTCATGGGAATGAGCTTCGTCTGGATCTGACGGCGGATGACCTGGACTCACTGATCCCTAGATTCCTACCCACCCCTCTTACCTTTTTCTTTCCCAGAACTTCCTCTCCGGCATTTCCTTATAAAGATCTTACATACAGCATCCCTAAAGATGACCTTAGGCCCTGAGGATTTTTTTTTTCTTAGGGCCTCCTTTGTGTCTTTTTACATTACCTCCACACAGTAGGCCCTTAGGAAAATAATTCCACTCTGGGCCTATGTAATCGTTAGGGATGCGGTGTAAAGGGTCCACTTAGGAAAAGGTAGTTCTGGGAGGAAAAAGGAATGAGGGATGGGTAGGAATCAGTGGTCAATGTGTCCATAAATGACGGACGAATGAATTCATCCCTTCCACTGCGATCCAAATCCTGCTGAGAGTCCTGCTGGAGAAGTCAAACATCTCCCTCAACCAATCTCTCCCGATCCGGCCTGCCATGCAGTTGGTGTGTAGACGCATCCGCCGCCAAGATACGGACAGATTTTCCAAATTTTTGGAGCTAATGTAAAAAAAAGTTACGTTCACCTAGAAACTCCATGCAACAATGGGAATTATCGAGTTTTTGCAGCTTCAGACCATTGAAAATGATCACCACACTAATAATTTGATTTATTCTTTTTGTTTCAGAAGGTGAGCTTGAACATGATTCCTTTGGACGGATATCGAGTATAATACGAAAAACACATTTGTGAGTATAATTAATTGAAATTCTAATAAAGTTAATGAACAATAAAAGCAATATTAGCAACAAAATATTAATTAAAAAAAAAACGAATATACGAAACTCCTTATTAGGTAAATTCCTTTCTTGGATTGTATATATTAAATCGGTCCCTTTTCTCGTCTGTACCGTTGCACACATCTAACTAGGGGATAGCTATTTCCTCCACAACCACCCACACCACCTTCCGCCCCATTCCCCCTAAGATCCCCCAGGAAACAACCCCTCCTTAGCGTACGCAAAGTGAAGCTTTTTTATATTGTAAGTAGGGGATGAAAAAAATAATAAGTATGCGTAGGCGACTGATGGGTCGCGATACTAATGCTCCAATGGGCGGCTATATTGATTTCTAAGGTCTTTGCACTATAACTGAACGATTTTAAAAGCATTCAGCTAGCCCATAGCAAAGAAATCTCCGATACAAATTTCTACCGATTTCTTACATATCTCCCTTAAACACGGTAAGTTTTAAAGCTCTTAAAAAATATATGTTATTCTTGAAGATAATATCTAGACATTGCCTGTGCCGAAACGCAAATTATATAAAATTCCCTCGATAGAAAAAAATCGCAAAATATGCTCCAAAAATTATTATAAACACGTTTTTTTCAGTTATTTTTTGTTTTTTTTTTTTTTTTTTTTAATTTTCAACGCCCTGATGGGCTTTTACATTATAAGTTTATAATACAGAGACATTTTTTTTTTAAATAAAAAAGATAAACTATAAAAATATAACTAGTAAACATCATATGAACGATAGGTACGCAGATAAATTTAGGAAAGATAGTGCATTATAATAAAAGAGAATGTTTCTAAGTTGTAAATGGCATAGAAATAAACTAGTAGGTATGTTAGTAATTTAAAAAAATTACAGGTGATTGATTAAATGTCATGAATAATACATGACAAAATGCAAGATACATAAAAAAAAAACGTTAACAAGTTTGTACATTGTGGATTAATATAGAAATACACAAATATATGCAATAGACCCTAGGTGATGCTCCTTAGATATCAAAATATTCTACATAAAAATATTGTTCAGATATTTCTTGAATAACGGTAAACTTGTATTGAATACATCGATATTTGAGGTGTATTTGTTCGCTAGTGTGTGTAGTCGAGAAATTGATGCATGTGTGTGATAGTTAGTTAGAGAATTATTGTTGCAGAATAATATGTTTTGCCTTGTCGCTCGAGTTGGTACCTTAAAGTCAATGAGATGCAGAAGTTCGCAACAATCTAATTCGGAGTGAATAATTTTAAACAAAAAAGTTAGGTCGTTTATTTTTCTTCTGTTTTCTAAGGAATGCAATTTAAGTGTATTTAGTAAAGATGTGTAGATAATGTGTTGAATAGGTATGTGTAACTTGAAGTTAATAAATCTTAAAAATTTGTGCTGCACTCTTACAAGTTATGTGTGTGAAAAAATTCACAGTGTTTCTTTAAATGCTGTTTAAGACAATGCCGCGAGATTTTTGCTCTATTTTAAACGAGTCGTGTTTTATTAAACATTTTCGCATCAATTTTGTCGATGTAAGTGTTAGTGCTCTCCTCTAACATTCGTAATTTCGTATCTCTCCATCTTCTTCTATTATATAATATATTTCTTAATTATTTTTTATATATTTTTTTAAATTATCTTAATTATTTTTTTTTAATCAGTAGGTGTGTTTCAAGACCAGATATGAAAAGGTTTCGTATGTTAGGTGACAGTTATTTGGATATGTGTAGTCTGAGGTGGGATCATGTTAACCAATTTGAACATTTTCTTAAGCTGCAGTACCACCTCTTTATTCAAGGCTTTTGTGCCCATGTATCGTGTATCAAGCATTTGTTTTCCGACCTCCTAGGAGATTAATGATAAGAAGAGTGTGTACAATAATAATTACAAACATGAATGGTTACTGTTGTCTAGACAAAACTCTTTACGGGTTTAACTATCTAAGTGAAAGTACTGGTACATTAACATATTCTATTAATTTTCTTTAAATTACATTATCACAACAATTTTGTACATACCACTGAAAACGTTATAGATGCAAATTTATTAAATTACATATTAATTAATGGAAGAGATCTGACTGAAAATTTGGTATCTTCTCATTCGTCACTTTTTTGTAATTTATTCATACTCCAGGAACTTCTCTTTGACAGTCTTAGTATTTCAAAATGAAGCATAATATTTAGAATTCCGGAAACTTCAAGGGTGTTCCTTTGTACGATTTTTTTGCAATGCAAAGGGTGCGTTATCAGCCTTCGCGGCAGCATCTCGGACGTCGCCCTTAAAACATCCCTCTCCCCAGAAATACCCTAATGCCACCCCCCACCCCCCCCCCCCCCGCGCAATATATCGATCAGATATTTTTTATGTATTCCGAGGGGTAAAAATCCACCCTCGCAACTAAACTACCCCACAGAAACAAAAACCCTCCGTGTTGCGCCAAATGCTGAGGGTTTTGAATCGTTTTAAAGCTAGAAAATAAATATTTCATCTGACAGTTTAGAATTGTAAGGAAAAGCTTCTGGAATAAGAAGCATGTTTTTCAGATTAAAAACTGTATTACATCAAACTCTGAATATGTATCTATAAAATAAAATTAAACATCTTAGATGAATGTAATTATTGTCTTAGTACCAGCCATATTATGCCTCAATCAATAAGATGTACCGACATTTATTTTTTTTAATTGAAAACTTCTTTACCACCGTTATGATTTGAAACTCGATGAAACGGAAACGAGCGATCCTAAAAAAAGAAAAACACACACGTCGATAGGATTTAGTCTGCAAGAGGATATGATAGCAAATATATATTTATTTATTTTACGGGTACTCGGTTCCAATATAATACCATAAATTCACGGTCCTATCCAAGTCTCCTTTGGTCTTATAGTATAAAGCGCCTGACGAACCTTAGCGGCCAGACATTCAGCGGACAAAGGATCGAATCCTACGAAATCGAAAAAAAAAAAAAATTTCATTTTTGTAAAATCCAATCTTCAAACCACTCCAAAACGAAAAGGCAAAGAAAACACAAAAGAGACATCCAGCGATTCCGAAGGAGAAACCACAAATACTAATAAGATGACCAAATTATATTGACCAAAAAAAATGGAATAAATCATCCTTCACATTGATAAAAGACATTGTTTCTCCCCACTCTTGTCTACTTTAGTTTTCTGAAGGTTTCGCTTTTATCTATTACATACTCTGATTTTTTTACGGTAGATACCTGTAAAGTCGTTACGAATAATTTGTAGTGCGTTACCACCTGCCATAATGAGATTAAATAAATAAATCCACAAATTATTTTAACTTTAGACTAGTTAAGGGCCCGCATCCCAGATTTGTACGGATTTATTACATATTTCCCTTAAACACGGTAAGTTTGAAAGCTCTTAAAAATATATATGCTTGAAGATAATATCTAGACTTTGCCCGCGCCGAAACACAAATTATATAAAATTCCCTCGATGGAAAAAAATCGCAATGTATGCTCCAAAATTATTATTAACACGTTTGTTTCACTTATTTTACAAGTTATATGTATGAAAAAATTCACAGTGTTTCTTTAAATGCTGTTTAAGATATTGCCCGCGAGATGTTTGCTCTATTTTAAACGAGTCGTGTTTTATTAAACATTTTCGCAATTTTCGCATCGATTTTGTCGCTGTAAATGTTAGCGCTCTCCTCTAACATTCGTAATTTCGTATCTCTCCATCTTCTTTTTTTCGGAAGAATCCTCTTTCCTCTAATCCTCTAATCTCAAAAGTTTAACTAATTTATGTTGTAGGTTCGATAAATAAAATTAATGTATGCTGTCCATATAAATTATTCGTGAGCTTAAGCCTTTATATCTAGTTAATTTAAGTTCGTCCTTTTAAAGATGATATGCAACAACTTTTATTAATTTTATTTAATATTTACAAATGAACGAGTACATTCAATAAAAAATCAACTGGATTTCCAATTGATTGTAAATTTAAGTACACAATGTTAAAGAAGCCAGTTACGCGGACATCCATTTCACTTATAAACATTACACTACATACACATAAAGAAAGAAATCCACATACACAACGGCGGTAAATCCACTTACAGACACATATGTGCAGACGAGTGTCCTCAGACCCGGTAGGCTTAGAGATAAAAAATAAGAGGGGAGCATAATAATTGCAAGCGAACTAGAAAAAATCATCTCGACCAAAGAACTGCTCTGACTACTCGCTTTTGCGTTGCAAGACTCGGATGTGCAGCCGCGTGTAATGCAATAAAACATTTTGAATGTGCTCTCAATCGAAACAAAGTAAAGCATAATTACTTATAGTTCAGTTATTAATATATTTTCTCAATGCACATTTTGTAACGGTAACTAAAAAAAAATTGATATTTATTTGAAGGATTTTTTCTCTTTTTTTAAGTTAATTACAAGCTTGAATGATTGTAACTAACTAACTAACTAACCGTTCAACTAACTAACTAGAAGTTAGTTAGTTGAATGATTGTGATTTTTTAAAATTACATCTTCTAAAACAAACAAAAATTTTCAATCCCTCTCCAAAAATGTCAAATCATGAATGCGTAATTGTGGTTTATTTGAACTCAAATTAATAAGTGGTGCTCATTTTATTAATTTTATCTCACGTCAGCTGTTTCGCCTTCTGAAGGCATTGTCAAACTGGGGTAAATTCAGTTTTTAAAACACCAAATTAGAATTCCAACTCAGTTTTTGAGCCCGTGTTCTCAAAGTCGAAGAATTTACCTCTACGCCACGGAAATCGCCAAATATTTTTGTCGTGGATGCAAAGAAATCGTGAAGATTTTTTTTCCATTTTTATCCCTATCATGACGTGGAATATTTATTTATTATTAACATTAACACCGCATAAATTATATAGTTTTACCAATAAAAAACTAAAGCAATTTAGATAACAAGACTTGACATGAAACAAAATTTAATGTATAAAAGCCAGAATATAGGTGCATGGATTCAATTATTTGTGTGTGTTACAACCGGTTCCATACCAACTCAACAAAGTGGCATTTCAACACCTCTTTGAAAAGTCATTAAAAGGTAAGTTTTTTTTAAATAGCCCGTAACCTATCCTGAGTAATCTTTTAGTCAATTTTTTTCTTCAATTTTAATGACTTCTCAAAGGAGTTGTTGAAGACGTGTGATTCTGAGTTGTCCGGTCACCGTTACAACCAATAAACCAAAAATTAATTATGTGATATACTCGTAAGGTATCAAATATTAAAAGAGAAAATTTTATAAATAGACGAAAAATAATAAAACGTAATTATCAGAAGATTGAGAAGAAAATTGTCAACACCGAATATATCGATAAGTTGACAATATTTATTTACAAGGCGATGGATTCTAGAAATTGGTGAATAAATAGAGAAATTAGTACTGAGGTTATTATTACATTCAAAAGTATTTTTATTTCATAAATGCAAATTAGTTTCATCAATTTAGGGCAATGTTTGGGGCAGTCAATTAAAGATTTAACAATCTTACATGAAAATAACACACCAGTTAACTGTTAACTCTTCTATCTGATAGTTTAATAAATCTAGTTTCGGCGCGTAAGTTATTATAATTTATAATTTAGATTTGAATTTTCAGTTTAATATTGGTGTACCGAAGGAATTTGTTTTGTACCTTTTTTGTGATTGAGTAGTACGGTGACCATGCGATTGAATTGTATTCTAATCTACTTCGTACTAATGAGCAAATCAGATGTCTTAACGTTGACGTAATTTTTAAATTTGACCCCATTCTCTAATTAAAACCTGCATTGCTTATACAATAATGTCTTTTTAGGTAGGTATATTCTTTTAAAAACCACGTTTAAAAGGATCGAATGCACGACACGTAGTATTGATATTAACCTACTGAGCATAGAAGATATCTTCCCATCTCACCCAAATAAACGTCCTAAAGCGGTCCGCCAATAACCGTGTCCCCACTAGCGGACACCGGGAAGTGCGGACCCCACGTCCATTCCATTCCGTTCCGTTCCGTTCCGTTCCGTTATCCTCACCGAGGATTCAGTTCACGCTCCGTTCGCCGACACGATCAAATACCAATTAATCCCCCGCAAGATGTTGGGGTGAGATACCGGCGCTGGCCGCTGCTCGCTGGTCATGTCGCCGCCGTTGTTTGTCAACAAAGCGACACACCTCGGCCAGTGGGATCTAAGCAACCCACCTGGTCGTTAGGGGTTAGCGGGATTGTTGGCATTTGTTAATAATGCCAATTATTATGATCATGGTCACATACTTTTGTTGTGGATATATTCAAGTGAGAGACTTTTGTGGAGTGTGTATCTTTTTAGCTGGCAATATTTTCCTTCTAATTAAGTGCTGGTTTTTAATTTGATGAGATTCGTATTTTAAAGTAAAGTGGATGTGGAGAGAAAGAATGAATTACCCTTGCAGAAATAACACTTTAATCTGACATCTCGCCTTGAAATGTTTATCTTATTCAACCACAAACAACATCTCGAACAAACAGACGGAAAAAAAGTTTTTAATTAGAACGGAGACAGAGAAGAATTAATCGTCCGCGCCCCGAGACTCTTTCGTTATAGAGGTGTTTTGGTAAACACAATTAGAGACCTCGGTGGACCCCAGACTCTGCGGAATGGGGAAGTGAGAGGTGGGGACAACCAAATTAAGTTCCATCCCCAGTCCTTACCAATGTCGCCTAATAACTGAGAAAACACTCCCGTAATGAATCACTTTTACCCGAATGTTTGTAATCGAATCAGAGCGGGAGGCAGTGCGTCTGCCACGGCGGCTGAGAGAGACAAAACCTCGAATAGGTATAGGGAGAAAAACAACGGGAATTATTTCTTATTCAGTCGCCGGAGACAGGCCAGTGTCTGCGGTCCGGATCATCCGGGAACTAGGAAAAACGTAGGAGAAGTAGGAAACGAACAGCAAGGGGCAGTAAATCTAAAAGGACCGACCCGCCATCGCCGCAATCCACTTTTGTCTTATGATGAATGGTCCTTTTTATAGGATGAATGGGGAAAATTAAGAAGGCGATCATTCATCGAGAAATTAGTGGAGGAATATTCTTAATGACCGGGGGTGAATTAAAGAAACTCTGCGGGGGAATCCGGGGTGGCTCTATTGTGTAGGGAAAACGAAAATTAAAAAACAGGATTTTTTCCAATTGTAATTTTCCTCTTTTGTCTCGTTAGCGATATTGTAATTCGATCAGACGAGATTCGGGGAAATCTAGCCGCGCATGAAACGCTGAGAGTTTTTTTTATGAAAGCGTTCTTTTTAATTAGAGGGTAGCGTGGATTGCAGATTGGGGGAGGTTCGGGGCTCAATAACAACCATTTCGCTTAGAGGTGTATTTGATTTCGTCTTCTGACTTCATTAAGACATTCAATGAGACACTTGATTTGGGAAAAAAATCAATTACTAATTTCCGTGGCCGAACGCTACTCAAAGACTTAAATCAGTTAGAAGTCGGTCGCTGTTATTCGAAGTCAACCATTATAATGCCAAGCTAACAGAAATATTTCTTAATTAAAGAGAGTGCCTTCTTATTTAAATTCTGGTATAAATACAGAATCAAACTTTAAACAACAGCGGCTTTATTTATAATATGGCGATTGTCAAACTTAATTATTATTATTATTAAAGGAGTGGCATGTTTTACTTTATACGTATTTATCAAATAATGTGTTGCATGTCACAAACCAGTCCAAAGTTCAGCAATACGAACAGAATCTTACTAGAAGTCCAATAACGTTCATTTCCTGATACGAAATTCTGATTAAATATGAATAAATCCGAGTCCCCTAAGCCGATTTGCTGGAACTGGAACGTAATTATTGTTCTACCATATGACTTGTTCTATGCACAGTGTGTAACTGTACGTACGTTTGGACAGTACAATTTTAAAGGAGTCAAATTAACTACTAGTTTCAGCTTTTTACGGGAACTGTCCTGAAATGACAAGATTATAAATTTGAACAAAAACTCTGTTTTCTCATTTTTTTATTTTTTATTATTATTTCCAACAAAAACACAATTTACAAAATACATATTTTAGACAATTTATCGGTAGTCCCGCGAAGCTGCCACATTGCTGCTTGTCTGCAGGTTCTACCTCAATATACACTCGTAGTCTTCGCGAAAAATTAAATAAAATAACATATTTGGCATCATTCAAGAAAAAAGTCAAAATATTCTTAAAAATTAACTGCCGTAACATCTCCAATCTTTCTTTTTTTTCTTTGTTTATTCTGTTTTTTTTACAGATACATAGATTTTTCATTGATATTATTACAATTTTCATGCTTAAATTCTCATTTTCCTCAAAAGCAAATTTTTTTTTAACTTATTAAAGATCACTGGTACACAGTACTCCAGCGTTCGGCTTCCATACTTATTGGATATTTTAGTTATTTTCAGGCCTTTTTTCTGTGAAACGTGTGCTGTGACTATGTACTAGTGGTCAATATTATCTCCCCAGTTATCCTCAATGGTAAGGAACCAAAAAAAAAAGTATATATATATACGTATTGTGATATTTATTCTTTTTGACCTATTCTTATTTTTTTGTGAATCCCGCCCAAGAGTCCCAACTGCTCCTCGCCGTCTGAAGGCATGTGAGACAATGGCATCCCCAATTGAGTTATTTTGTGAGGCTGAGGGTTGTGGGGAGTGGAAAGGGACAGAGAGGAAGAACGTGGAGAAATACCGGGCCAATCAGATCTGGTCACCAAGCACCATGGCTAAAGCCATTTCAAGCCGCGTTTCAATTCTGAATGGTGGTCTTACAACAGGGCGATACTGGGAGTATATTCCACTCTGAAACGTGCCGCAAATATACTGTTGTATTTGTATTTATTTAATTTTTTTAATTGCGGTATTAATTTCATATTTCCTTACTTGTATGAAGGTTTTAAAGAATTTTATAAAAAGGACAACATCAGAGATGGCATAAGTCCTTATTACTTTATTTAAAGTCAATTCTTCTGAATAAAAATAAAAATATTGTTTTACTTAAATTCCTGAATTTGTACCTAATGTGATACCTGCATGCAAAGAAACTATTTATTGTACTTACGTGAAATTTAATACAAAATGCATACGTAGATATAGAATGTCTTATTAGGAAGAAATCTTTTTTTTAGAGGTTTTTTTTTTCATTTTCAGCTCTCTACGGCTTTGGCAGCTTTAACGTAGAACTATACTCACATCACATGTAACTTCAAAACGTTGATTTAAACCAAAGTAAACAATGAAACGCAGCCACTATTTACTTCGTCATTGCGCGGAAGTCGCTCATAACGTAAACAGTTGCCATATTAAACGTCCAGAACTGCATGCAAAGGTTATATTTGTACTCAAACAATTGAATAATTACCCCCTGAATAATTCTCCTAGTTATTCGTCAAACTGTCTGACAATAATTTCGTGACCGATTTGTAATTCATGAACTGTATGACGGATTCAAGAATAGCAATAATTATTGATATTGTGGTTTGTTTTCCTTTGACAATACCGTAAACTGTAATTATATCTCGGTGTATTTATCTAATTATTAATTTAATAACAAGGGGCGAGTGAAGGCAGTTTAAGTCACGGTTTCTTAGACTTTGAGTCAACAAGGGTGGACAAAGCAAGGCAAATAATATATAATAGAGAATATATTGTTGTCAAACTTTTCTAAACTACAATTAATTACCGGAACTTAATCATAAGTCATCAAACACACTCATTTTGGATGTCTATGTGTGATAGTTCGTCCGGGGGAAATAAGTTAGAATGAACTCAAATTTGATTTCAATTTCAAAATTGGAACTGATTGTGTGGGAATAATTTAGGAGTAATAAGAATTGCGAAAATTGTACGAAGGTGAAGATCTCTAATAATATTTTTATCTCAAAGATATTTTTTTAATGCTAATTAAAAATAAACCTACCTAGATTGGTAGCGCCAATCGTGTCGAAATTATCTATATTCAAATTCTTCTGATCGAAGCTCGTATTCCAATTTGTTAGGCTGGTATGCGTACCGCCGCCCTGAGAACCATTTATTGGAATACCAACACACCTGTCGTAGGTCACCCGATGTGGTTCGATACGTTTGGTGGCTAAGCAGGGGTGCCCGGGATCATGGGGTGAGGTTTGTCTAGGTCTTGGTGGCGAATGCATTTGCCCACATACCGCTTAGTGGGTCGGATCGGGATGGACTGTTTTAGATATTCCTAACCTTGACCTCTCCAGCCAGATTCTCTCCAGCCAGATCATCATCTTGTACCGATTCATTCCGACAAAGAATGTCGGATGTGCGATTTTGTAGTTTTGAAGTGGAGGTTTTTAGAGATTAATTTCTGCACTTTTACTTTTTTTGAGATCATGAAATGAAGTGTTATTTTGAATTTTTGCAATACATTTCATTTCATTCAAAATTGCGAAAATACAGGTGTCCGGGGGTAAAGTGTATTAACTTCGGGAGGTGATTCTGCATGATGAAAGGAGTAAAAAAGATTAACAACTTTTTCCGAAATTCTAACTTTTTTCCATACAAAGAGACGTATCTACTAAAAATCCTTAATGTGAGGTACGATCTTACTTGCTGAGAGCCTGCCGGGCGCCCGACTTGATTATGATAGGCCCGTATCGTAACAACGGAAAATAATAAATCTGGCCGCACATGCCGGATTAATTTTATCTTTTTACTTCAAAACTACCTACCCCTAAAAGTTGGAATTTCGAAAAAGGTGATTCATCTTTTTTAATAATAATAATAATAAACTTGGACAACTTATATAGCGCTGTTTTTGCGAAAAATCGCCTCAAGAGCGCTGTACAAATTAGCATGGATTTTACATTAGGATTTGTACTATGTGGAATCACCTCCCGAAGTTAATGCACTTTACCCCCGGACACCCTGTATCTTTTTAAATCCACAAAATAAACCAACAAATAAGCCAACTAAATGATTTTCAATTTTTAGCAGATCTCACATTGTTATTCGTGACTGTCGATACGTTCGTCACTCCTGGACACATTGACCCCGCGGATTCCTGCCCACTCAAATCCTTTACCGTTTACCTTTTAACCGCATACCTTTTTCCTTCACAGAACTTCTTTTCCATCGTTTCCCTAAAAATATCCTCCACACAGCATCCCCAAAGATGACATTTACATTGAGGGATTTTTTCCTCATGGCCTCCTGTATAGAGCTATTTTTAAAAAAATAGAGCGTAGATACCCACATTAGAGCCAAATGAATAAAAATATCAACCCATTCCATCTTGTCTAGAATAATTAATATCAGCAATTACGAAATAATTCATCAATATCCAGGTCAACGAGAACATTAACAATTCTTCTCTGCGGCTAAGAATGTTAGTAAAACATCCCTTGCTTAGTTAGTTGGATCATTCGAAGAATGGGGAGGATTCCGGAGAAGCATCCATTTAGTTAATTGATGCCAACCAGACTTTAAGAGGTAATTAATCCTGGAGATGCTGAGCTCAATGCGCACATGTGAAGCTGGAAGCTGGACTGTATCTTAAACTTTTCAGATTTGGTCCAGCAAAGTGGTAAAAGATTTGTAAAGAATGCGTTGTTAAATTAATTATTTAAATATTTAATAATAAAAAATATAAAATTCCATTCCACATACCAATTAATACCTTCCTGTACTGTCTCATACCGTGAATATATTGAGAAAAAACCTTTCCATAACTAAGGGATCGCTCGTTCTTTGTCTTCTTATAAAGTGGCATTCCTTAAAAAAATACGAAATTACGAATGCGATTTCAGTTCGAACGGTAGGTAGTACAGTACTGAATTCGTCCATAAGTTAATAGATATAGGCAGGATAAATTCAGAAATATTTTTAAAAAATGTCATCTGATAATTTATTAGAAGTGACTAGTTTTCTCTTCGCTTTTGTTTTCTCTAAAAACTTTATGTATGATATAAGGATATACATAAGGATTGAATTGAAAGTACTGTTTTTATATTTGGGAATCTTATTGGATTCGTTCTGAAACAATTGTATATTTTTAATGTCTTAAAACTAAAAAAAATATATTCATTTCTATATACAGATACCTATCTACAAAAAGATATATCATGGCCAAGGAATAAGATGAATTGGTATATTTAGGCACAAATGTTTCGCAGAAATTCACGTATAACTAATTCATCTAACGGTCATTCAGCGCTTTTTTTAAGTTGAAAGGTCCCCGTTAAATGCCGATTCTGAAGACGGGTAGTTTTAAAAAATTTTAACAATTCATCAAATTTTTATGTCTTTTTATCAGGTTCGGTGTAAGGCATTTCAAGTTCTGTTATTATAATTATTATAGGCCAGTTGCTTTATAAAACTGAAATAATCACAGAATTTGAATAGAACTTTTACGGAACGTGAAAATTGATTTAAAAAATTTAATGATTTGTTAAAATTTTTTGAAAAACCCAACCTAAGTCCGTTTCAGCGTTTTGAACAAATTGTAATCAGCAGAACAGGACAACTATTACAAATTGTAATCAGCAGAACAGGACAACTATTACAATTTGATCAATAACTGAAACGCATATAAATGGCCAGAGTGGAAAAGGTTAAGGGAGATCTTTCAAATGACAAAAAAGGGGCTGAATAGCCATTTGATGACAATGTTACATTTGAATTTCTGCGAAACAACTGGGCCTTAAATTTTTGTTTTTCTTCCTCGAAATTATTTTGGTATTAAAAATTAAGCTTTTTTTACGTTTGCGAAATGCCGACAAAACTGTTTATTTCTTAATGTTTTGCAGGATAACTTGTAAAAAGAGTTTTCCTGATATAATTAAATTACTGATATCTATGAAACAGCAGATTATGAAATATTATTAGTTTACCCTTAAGCGGCATTCTCTGCAGTTCGGTGATCTCACCACTACCCCTATCGTCCATCCTGGTACTAGGAGTCTGGACAAAATAAATGAGTTGAAAGCTTTGTGAGTCTCGCAGATGATTTATTTGACGGAATATTAACAACGGTGTGTTATACCACTTTTGGAATTTTGCACGTAATCGAAGTAAACGAAAAAATATGTTAAATGAAACAATTTTACTTTGTTTAAACCACTTATATATTTGAGTAAAGCCGACCGGTTTCAGAACGTATACGTTTGCCCTGAAGAAGGAACTCAAATGTTTAAGTGGTTCGAATAAAGTAAAATTGTTTCATTTATCTATAATGGATAACCACAAAGTTACATTCAAAAGTATTAAAAATATGTTCTTCAAACTTAACAAAATAACGTTGTGGTATCATTGTATGAAAAAATATGTATTTATAATATTTTTGAAATCATAATAGGTACTATTCGACTTAATTTCTGAAAAATACTAGTCCAAAAGAGAAAACAATTTAGACTTTTAATATTTTGTTTATTTAGCTCAAGGCAAGAGCCTTAATTCACCATGCTAAGGGTTATCCTTGAGATACATCGTGTGATACTAACAGAATATTTGAGAGGAAATGTTATTTTTTTATGACGACAGTTTGATAATGCCTTCAGAAGGTGAAACAGCTGTCACGCGTAATAATAATTACACATCAGAACTTGATTAAAAATAAACTGTTTTTATTAAATTAATAATAATATTATTGATTATATAATAAAAAAAAATAAAAAAAGGAAATGTTAACTTCACACAGGAGGCCCTGAGGATAATAATTTCTATCAGGGCCAATGTCATCTTAGGTGATGCTGTGTGGAGTGTCTTTTTAATGAAAGGAAGGACAGTAAGTTCTGGGAAAGAAAAAGATATGAGAGGTTTGTAGAAATCTAGGGGTCAGTGTGTCCAGGAGTGACAGATGTATGAATCCATTTCTCCAACAGCGGTGCAAGGCGATGGGTCGATAGAGCCCGGTTGGAGAAGTCAAAAGACCTCCCTTAACCAGTCTCTCTCGATCCGGCCGCCACGCAGCAAGTCAGGCCGCCAATATCCAGTGAAAACTCTTCTCATGAACCCGGGCACCCCTGCTAAGTCTCCAAAAGTGACGAACCACTGCCTGTTGAGTGACCTATGGTCCTACTGGAGGTGCTAATAAACTTTGGCAATATGGAATATTGTTTAGATATTTCATCCAGGGTCTGACAGTCTACAGGCCTTGCCACGTCTATAAACTGGATGCGTGTGTTGTGGAGGTATTTAATAACAACTCTTGATTTAACGCGAGTCAAATATATTTACAATATTGTTACAATAATTTGCACAGATTTAATTTTTATCTTGCTTAGAGGTAAAGCAGGCAAAGAGAACGAACGCTAAAACCGGAATGAATGTGCGTTGTCATGCACCTTGCCAGAGAGTGGTGGCCGGTGATACCATTGTATAAAATAGGATAAAAATAGTATTTTATGGTTGTTCGTTGCTTCGCTACAAGATGGTTCCAGGGGCGGCGGTTAACATTTACCTAAATTGACAATGTATTGGTGTGGGGTATATTTTAAGTCTGAAGGTTATGGGAAGGAAATGGGGAAGAGAAAAATGTTAAAGAACTTGGCCATTTAGATCTGGTTACCAAAAACGGCTAGTCCTTACAAGCAACGTTTCGTTTCTGAATGGTTGTCTTTCACCAGCTGCAGTCATTTGAAAGAATATTATTACAACATTGAGTAATTTTTTCTCACAACCGAATCTAATATTAATTTTAATACCTAACACATTTTATGTTCATTAAAAATCAAATAAATTGTATTTATTATTTAATTCAAATTTAAATTGATCCCTCGGTCTCTAGGCCGAAATCAGAATATCTTATATACAATTATACCTACATGTTTATTTTTATAATAAGTACTCATAAATATTATTGCGAAAAATAAACAATAAAAATATACTAAATGAAAATTTCAAGGCTCATCTGGAATGGTTTATGTTGTCATCTTCACAATAGTGTCATGTGTTCTCTGTTCACTCAAATTTGTTGGTAAATTGTGTTCCTACCAGCCACAGATGTGGTATGGCCTACCTTAAAAACATGCTGAAATTAATTTAGTAAAGTTTTTATTCGCAAATCATGTAGCTAAGTAATGTTTCTCGGTAAAGAGCGTTCCTTATTGGCAGGCCTGTAGCGTAATTCTTGCGTAGGCAGCAACTAACCATTTAAAAAAAGGATAATTTACGACATTGTTCTTAGAATTCGAATCTACATATTATTTTTGTATTCATTATGAGGACATGATTTTATAAATATCCTCATATTTATGGCCCAGCAATTAAACGGACCGATGTCAGTGATTCGGTTACCAATGAGTCCTTGAATAATTATTTCGATCACGTGCGATCCTTGTCCTTACAACTGTTTTAAAAACAAACCCTGCATTAACATTCCGCGCACAAGCCTCACACAACTCTTTAATCTGATTAATATGCAAGAAAGGTTGCATTTTAATCGTGTTATTTTTTCCTTGAAATTCTACGGACGACGCCTGTTGCCTGTTTTTTTTTTTGTATCTTACTAAGTACTCGGTGAGTTACAGTGAATCGGTTTGTATTTACGACGAATGTTAGGGAATTTATTGCAATTCTTGCGATTGTTGAAATATCACTATAAATATAAGCTTAACGGCATGCGAAACGGAGTTTGGGTCATCAAATATCCAATTTGCAATCTACCTGGCGAATACTAAGCCGATACACCTCACCACAAAGCGCCATGCGCCTAAATGGCCTCACGAATGCAAATGTATTGCATTAAATTAGTCGAGATCCCTTCACTATGTGGATACCATTTCGCTGGGGCTGCCAGCCTTCAAATAATAGACTATGGATTTTGTTTCAGAACGCGGTCATTAACTTCTTTATGTAGTCTATGGTGGTGTCTACGAGTGTGACTCATGTAAGGCATCTTGACTTACCCATTAACCCAAGCATAGGGGTCAGCCATATACTTTTTTTTAAACGAGATGTCAAGCTGAACCTTTATGTCAGAAATATAATCAAAATTCTGTTTACGCAGCGTTGATCCGAGGGTTTAAAAAACAGTAGAAGGACGTGGAAGTAATTCAAATTAATGCTGTACGTTTCCATCCCTTGAATAATATGTTAATCCCAGAAGAGCTGCAGGCTTAATTCCTCGGTCCTCAGGTGACTTAACTCCTACCCTTAGGACGAGTGAAAATTAAAGATTCCCCGCTTTCTTTTCCCTTCGTTCTTTATTTCTTCTTTTTCTTTATCCACCCTCTTCTTGTGTTTGTGGTGCACAAAAATTGAGGCGCAATATGTAAATTCCGCTGAGGTGGAAAGAAAGGTTAGTTGAATAGAAAGCTACGGAGGGTTTTATACTTGATTTAAAAACAACTTCATATAATTTCATATAAGAAAAATGTTTTTTTGACCGGAAGCTATGAAATCTACCTAATTTTTATTAATGTGTATATTTTATTTTTTATATCAACAGAAAAACAAAATAATATTTTTGTCACGATCGGGGCAATATTTTTTACAAAAAAAAAGTTAGGTTAGGTACAATAACTTGTATTGAAAATACGTTTTTTAGATTCGTGATAGTAATTACAGTATACACGATAAGAACCGTCGGTAAGCGATATATAAACCATATTTATCATTTATATTAGCGTTCAAATTTTATTATTTTTAACTGAAATTTTTAATTATGTCCAAAAACTGCAAGTCCATTAAAATTGAATGCCAAGCGGGAATTTTTGAATAGCTTTATAACCTTTTCCGTTAGAGGTCTAACATCTAACAATTTCATTTATTTAATAATTTTTTTTTTATCAACACATAAAAAATGTTAAGTGTGGTAATTAAAATTCAAATAATAAAATTAATGATTTGAAGTTTTCATTTGTATTGTCGAAATGTCAAAAATAAATACTTAATAATATTTAGTTTTTACGATGCGGTTGCACAAGATTATTTTTATTAGAAAGCAAATATCACACAAGATTTACGAAAAACAGAATTTTTCAAAATGGAAAAAATAATCTGTTTGTGTTGTAAGAGGTAATTTTTTATTTAAGCTGATGTTAATTAAAATTTTCGATAATTTCTAGATTTAAAGAAAGGGAAGGTTATTAAAGTATTATTCCTAGGGAGAGTTGTATTTTAAATTCGCTTAGTCTTCAATTTTGGTTTTGATAGCATACTGATTTAATAAGGTAAGTTATTTATGTACCTATTTAACAACCGTTATCTTCAAATATCATTATATTTTAATGGAAGCAAAAAGTAACTCATTACAAAAACTTTATTTGAACACTGATTTTTTATACGTTATTACCATGCGCATTGCTTCTAAAATGTTATTTTTGTACACCAGATAGAAATTGTGCTTTTTTCGAAACGTAGCATAACATTTTTTTAGCAAATGTGTACCGAAGCAATTATTCAAGTTCCTGTTTTTCTTGCATCTGCCATTCCTCCAGTACTTAAAAATTAAAACCCTTGTTTACAAACAGAAAAAAAAATCGTCAACTTATGGACTTTCTTTTTCTTGAAGGGGATGTTGGATTTTAATTATTATTTTCCCCCAAAAATACCCTCGGCGGGAAATGAAGCGGGGGTGGTAAGCCAAATATTGTGCTTTATCGGGTAATTATCGAAGTGTAAATTATTTGCTTTGAGGAAAAAACTCTCGAAGGTTCTGCGGGATTTTTTTCCTTCATTATTTAGAGCTTTATTTTGGGGTTCCATTAATTAAAAGTCATTGTCAACAGATTTAAAAAAAAAAATGAATTGAAGATAAAATCTTGATTCCAATGAATTACTTAAGAGGATAGGAAGGTACCTGCTTGATGGTGACCCCGCAGATGATCCGCCGACAATTGGCCCCCTGAAATGATACTTAGTATAAAATTATAATTCTTTGTGCATTATTTACCAATTTCAAACGTAAAATCGACTTCAAAGATACTCTTGATAATAAGTTGAGAATGATTATCAAACGAATTTATATACATAGTCGATTTTTTTATGCATTTGAAGGACAATATGTTTTATACTTTATTATTCGGCGGTACATCCTCTCTGTTATATTTTGTGTAATTAGGGAAACAGCATTTTCCCTAAATCGACTGTATACTAGTACGCCAAGGGGCCAACTGTCGACAGATCAACTGAGATGGAACCCTACTTGATTACTTCTGCATTTGCCGTATTACGTCATTTTGAGTTCTCAGTTATGGCTGTTAGTAAATAAGGTTAAGTAAATAAACCTTTCTTTTCTCAGGTATACCTACCACAAACTCTTTTTTGTAGAATTTAATAATATTTTTTATATTTACTGGGTAGCGTTGAACATGCATTTTTAAAATTATTTAGAAGACGTGTTTTACGGCTTGTTACAGGGATCAACTACATAAAACAGACGTTATCAAACATTTACAACCGAACAAAATCAGATCGAATTGTATTGAATGTATTGATGTATGCAACTCCTTTGATACAACAAGATACGAAATCCATTACCAGGGATCTTTGAATAGTAAAAAGTACAAAAAACTCAAAAACCAAAACCAAACCGAAAGCGTCCGGCTCATTACTGAGCGTTCCCTCCGACAGCCCCCCTTTATCTTTTCTTTCTCGCCCCTTGAAAAAAATAAGAAACCCCCGTGGATACAACCCTCCCCCCTCCCCCCTCCCCCCTCCCACCGCCCGACCGCCTCATTTCGTATGCGAGTCTACCGACCAATCATTATGGCTGAATATCGATTATATTTTTTTCTGTCGCGACATGCGCTTTATATTCCAACCTTAACACCCCCTTAGACGTTCCTTAACCCCCCAAGCAGCGATCCTTCTTCCGTTCCTCCCTTCCCCACCAGCCCCCAGCCCCAACCCCGCTTTGCCCCCCCTCGCTTCTTCTACTTCTTCTCAAAGCTTTCTTCTTCAGATGTTTGCATATTGCAAATGTGGATACTGTACCAGAACAAAATAACAGGTTACTTAACCCTTCCTCTGCAAGCGTCGATTTTATGCGCATTTTTTCGTATTTTCAAGGATTGTCTCTATTTGGGACTGATTTTAGATAAATTATTTGTAAAATGAGGTTGCCTGTGGCCTGTGGCGGGCTGATTTAATGTATATAAAAATCTGCACATTGCTGACATTTTGCACACTTGACGTTTAAAACAAGAAGGAGGACAAGCTAGTAGGTACATTATAAAAATAACAAGCCCAAATCTTTAAACATCGTTTAAATTTACATTTACGAAGAATATTTTTTTGTTATAAATAATGAATCAAGTACTTCAAATAAGATTGTGCAGATCATACATCAAATAGGTAAGAATGCATTTAAAAAATGTAACTAAATTATTATTATATATTAAATGAAAAAACACACTTTGTAAAACACCACTTTTTATTAGAATTAATATTTAACAGCCAACCAGGTTTCGCTTAGCTCAAGCTTCATCAGGGCTTATTATATCAACGGATAGATGTTTGGCTGTTAAATATTAATTCTAATAAAAAGTGGTGTTTTACAAAGAGCGTTTTTTCATTTAATGTAAAATGTCACACCACAAAGTATTTGCTTCCTTCGATTAAATTATTATTATTGATTATTGTGGTATTCATTATCACTTTCGAGTATCTCAATCAAAACACATGGTGAATTGAAAGAATCTAATATGAATGCATTTTTTTAAATAAATATCTTATTAGAATCCGCAATTATTCCCAACAGTCCGGGTCAGTAGGACTATGGTAACCCATTTGAGTATGTTGTAGGGATGAAGGAAGTGGGAAAGAGATAGGAAAGGTGGGAAGTACGTAACTGGCTATTCAGATCTGGTAATCAAACACTGATTAAAAGCATTTCTGCCAACTCAAGATCCGATTCTGAATGATGAACTTCCATCAGGGCAATTCTGGAAATATCTACCTGTTATTAACCCGTCTAATCACAGGAGACCCAAGTTGTCCCAAAACATCATATGCCGTTATAATAACAGGAGATCCAGATTGTCCCAGAGCGACAGTGCATTATTAAAAGTTAGATATCTCTCTTCCTGTCATGCGAATATTTGTGATTTCTTTTATGTTAGAAACGGAATGAAATAATGCTTCTCATTGTCTCCGAATTATACGAGCTAGATTTTTCAGATATTTTACAAACCCGATCAAAAGTGACGGTTTAATTTTTCGCCAATTTGTGACGTATCACACAATTAATTTTAAAATAAAATTGTATGAAAGTGATAAAAAGTGAGGTTACAGTTTCATTACAAATTTTATTTAAAAAAGGAGTCTGTATTTTAAATTCTAAGTTTATTCTATTTTAATTACTTTAATTCGAATATTTAGCCAATTTAAATTTCCAATATTAAAATTTTAATATTTAGAAACAAAAATTTTGATTTCTAATAAACACACCGGAAAGATTATTTTATCTAAATTTTAGAACAACATTTAAAATGCATGGGAAGAACCAGGAATTTTGCGCGCTAACCTTGATAGGCAAAATTTGACAGAAAATTATTTTCTTTTTATTCGAAGGGTTAATGTAACCAGCTGTATTTAATTACGATTTAATTGCCTACATAATACGTTATTTAGAAAGATTTGTAAATTTTTAATCAGTGAATCTTTGGAAGTAAAACAAGTTTAATGGCGTCATTGAATAAAAACTTTAATTTTATGAAAAAAATCGTGCCAAGTTTTTAAATAATCTCTTCTGCAATCTATCCATCCTGCCGAAATAAAATCTCTTTCACATTCAAATAGATCTTTAAGGGTGAAACTATGCATGCATCCCCCTACTGCGCCACCTTGATAAAGCTCGGAGGGTGGCATCCCTTATTTCTCTTTGTTAAAAGCTTTCTCGTTCTAACCTAACCTGATCCTTCTAAGATTTAAGAAACCTCCCTCAGCGATCTGTTTCAGGGGACATTTGCAGATTTAATAGATAGATTCGATTTATACGATATGTGATGATCCGATTTTTAGGTCTTTTATATTGGATTGTATTGCAGTGAAGCTTTCGCATTTATCAGTGATTTAGCGCGGGCTATACGAACCAGTATAAACTAAATAACTATTTACTACTACGCTTTAGCAATTTACAGTTAAAGAATCGGCCTGTGCTTTTTACTGTTTGTTTGCAGTCTCATAGCATTACCCTATTAAGTCTACCCAGCACTATAAAATTATTTTAAACATTGAAAGATGCATCACGTATGTTTCAAGTATTATTTTACATACCCCGATTTGTACCTACACTAAAGAAGAATTCTGATATTAAATGAGTTAATGTGATGTTTTTTTGGAAACTTTATTAGATTCCCTGTTTTTCACAATCAACAAAAACATAATATGTGAAACGAGGTTAAATTCTGGAGTTGTGGCAAATATCTCAGATTGCAGCAGTGAGTTCAGGCGACATAAAATTTGAATAACTTTCACTGTCTTAAATTTATGGATCAATGCAACTATTCTTAAATCATTTTCATCACGAGCTATGGAGCTGTTGAGTACCTACCTATTCTTAATCCAAAAAAGACACGACTTTCAACCTGGTTCCCCAGGGATTCCACACATTTTCGGAGAAACGTTTTTCTTCTTCTCTCTCGTGTGAAAAAAATACATAATAATATGATGAAGACACAAGAAAATAATCTTGAGTTTAATTATTTTTATATTATCCAACAAAATTAGCGATTTTCACAATAAAAATAAGTCATTTGATGATTCCACGTAAATAAATACAGTACCTACTATGGCTTTTAAAAATCGGAATTACGACAGCTAGAATTATTATCATTTCTTTGCCAAGTGAAAAATATATATTTTATTATGCTCAGAGCACTTTTTAAGGCTCTAAATATAATAATGTCGCTACGTCGCGACGTGACGGCAGTGAGCTTCTAGCAAATCCACGGAAGAGGATAGTTAAGTAGTATTAATCCAAAGTAATAACAAATAAATTTGATTTAAAAAACTCATATCGTATCTATTTTAAGTTGGCAAAACAATGTTCACCTTTCACCGAACTTAAAAATACCTACGCACAACCAATATCTACCAGTGTAAGCATATGCAGCTTGCAATCAATACGCGACCAAGATGGTACGGGAGTGGGTAAGGCAATATGTTCCTTTGGTCGCATATTTCCATGACGGTTTTTACTTTGCCAGCAGTCTAACGCAGCCTGGCTTTTAGAGGGGGCGAAATTTATATCATTAAAACAGAAAAAGATTTTCGCAGGGACCTTTTGTATGCAAACGTGTAGAAGTGGGAGTCTTTGATCTTTGTTCAATTTGATTATTAATATTTGTCTTAAGTAAAAAGAAAAATAATTATTTCGTTGTTTATAACTAACTGTTTGTACATGCTTACTTTGGAATCCTTTTTATAAATTTATAAAACAAACACTTAATTGTTACTCTTATGTTATCATTGTTTGTTATTGACTTTAAATGCCTTTTTGCAGCTAAAAATTGTTAATTTAGTTTTGAAATTTGAATTGCTTCTGTGGATGAGGGTTAAGGCTCTCAACAACGTATTCAGATGTCGCGGATTCAAATCTCATAAAGGGCACAAGTCAAACTTTATTAAATTAATTTCTGTTATTTCACAAGTAATTTATTTAATATTACGTAGGATTAGAAGATACTCTCAGAATCGCTTTGGTGAAAGACCGCCGTTTGAATTGAAAATGCTTTAAATGGCTTTAGCTATATTTAGTGACCAGATAGCCGTTTCTAGCAACATTTAAATGTATAGCGGTCGTTTGCAGGGGCTCTTCTGAGAGTGTACCTATCACTCTGGAACCTGCCGCCAACACATTATATATTATTTTAATTCAACAATATGTAAAATTAATGTAAGAATATATTACAATATTGAAAATTACCATTCGATCACCAAAATACTTAAAATGAGTCCAAAACCAAATTCAGCTAAATCTGGTTAAATTGCTCAGCAAGTGGTCTTAAAAAATAAATTATTAGTTTGATTAATTATTTCATTTAGAATGTTCATAATTAATCAAGTGACCGATTTTGTAGAAACTTTATTTGATTAATTATGGTAAGAGAGTATAATTCTATTATGGGGGACACTCTTTCAGAATTAATGATCTTGTTCAACCATCACCAAAATAATTATTCAAAGATGTAATTAAAACTGAAAAAAACATCCCTTCGTCATAATGTGGAAGTAAAAACAATATATTTTTTTTTATTTATTTAATATTTTAAAGTTTTTTACAATAAGTATACATTTTTTTATATGTTATACAGTGTTACAAAGTAATACAAAAATAGCCTTTCCTCACCATAAAGAAGCAAGGCTTTTGTGTTTGGTGAGGGAATTCGTGCTCAATTATATGAAATCATGTACGTTAATAAATAGTTAATAAATAATAAAATATTGCAAATAATAACAAAAAAATAATAAGTAAAACTCAACATTATTATCAACAATAGATTTATGGACTCAAAAGAAATAATAATAATAGATTTGAACTCTTATTGCAGTTCCAGGTAATTTTTCAATTTGAGCTGAAATTAATGATTATTTTCGAATATTTTTAGTTTTAACGGAAGGTTGTTAAAATAAGTTATAGATAGATAGGTATTTTGAAAGTGCTTGGTATTAAATTTTGGGATTTTAATGTTATTCTGATATATTGAATCGTAAGTTATTTAGCTGTGTTTCTTTGAGAGTTTGCAGTATTGAACATTTTTTTATATATTTTGTCTATTATGGGTATATTGAATGTTGAAAAGAATTTTTCAGTAGAAAAGATAGATGATTTTTTCAAGATAACTTTAATTATCAATCTTTGAAATATTTTGAGCGGATTTAATTATTAATTCATTTTATTTTCCTCCCCAGCCTGTAATACCGTGTTGTAATATATATTGAACATAGTACATCCTTTAAAGACGTTTGATAATATTATCCAGCTTTAAACTTCAAATTAAATAATACATAAATTTAACCACAATCAATTAAACCACTAGTTTAAATCATGGTTAATGACTATTTAACTAATGGTTATGAGTTAAATTTTAATTTCAACCCTTTCTTCTGTCACGGAATATTGTTTACGAAATCACACCCAAGAATCGAAAACAGAACATTGTCAAGGGTTAAGTCAAATTTCATCGTCTTAATTAAGGGCTGGGGTGAAATAAAGGGTTAACGAAACGTCGCTCAGTTTGTAGGAAGTTGGTACTGTTATGTACTGGCCCTTTGTCGTTGGAGGGTTGTTCATAAAGAGTGATAATATTTTAATCGGTCGGTGAAATGTAAAGGGTTATCCCCCTGTCTAAAGCGAGTTACAAATTTAATTTGGGTAATTATTTTTGTTTAAGATGTCTTGAAATTTGGAGATTTGCGTTGATGTTGTTTTCGTTTTTTTTAATTACGTTTTAGATACAGTGTGGTACAAAATTAAAATTATTAAAAAATCGACAGAACCCTAAATATGGGCATATCGTTAGTTCACAATTTGGGAGGTGGGTATGGGTACCGCCGCCCGGGAACTATTTATTGGATAACCAACACCTCCACCATAGCTACCATATCCCAAGTGATTCGCTGCGTTTGGTGATTGAGCAGGTGTGCCCGGGTTCATGGGGTGAGGTTTTCCGGATCTTGGCGGCAGATGCGTCTGCCCACCAATTGCGTGGCGGGCCAGATCGGAAGAGACTGGTTGAGCAAGACTTTTTGACCTCTCCAACAGGACTCTCTCGAAACATCGCCTTGCACCGCAGTAGGAGCTATAGATTTGTACAACCATCACTTCTGGACACACTGATTCCCAGATTCCTACCCATCCCTCGTACCATTTTCCTTCCCAGTACTTCCTCTCCTTCCTTTCCTAAAAAAAACCCCACATTACCGCCAAGATGACAATTAATTAATTATAAGCCTGATGAGAATTATCTTTCTCAGGGTCTCCTTCGTGGAGCTAACGTAAAAAAATAAAAGTTGAAAATAAGTCAGAATTGAGCAGAATATGACAGAAAGAAACAAATATCCAAAATAGTAACATTTTATAAATTATTAATTTTCACTCAAGATCTTGAACTTAATTTCTTACCTAATGACAAATAACCTCATCAATTATTTGCGTTAGAATAATAACCCATTATAGATTAAATATATTTTTTAAATATGCCAGTTTGATGTACAACCGACATTATTATCTTAAAGAGCAAAGGTTCAAATGCCCTCTTTTGCTAATTAATTTAAATAGTACTTGACATAAAATATGACAGCATTAATTCCCAAAACACTGTCTTCTGACCTCTTTAAATTCATTTCCACAAAAAAAGAAGACTTACAGAAGTGCCTGCTTGGAAAATCTTAAAGAAATAATTAATTGAATGTTAACCAGGCCTTAATTTACATTAGGGGGCAGTTTTTTTGCCTTTTTCTCGGAGGGTAACTTGGTTTGCAATGAAAATCGTGTAAAAAAGGGAAAAAAATAAAAAAATGAAGAAACAAGGAGGGAGGAAGTCGTTTGCCTAATTATTTTTTTAATGAAGAAAACTTGGGAGGTCCCCGAAGCGACAGGCAGCAATTAGGGCGTAACTTAGCACTCAATAAATTTGACATGATTATTCATCCCTTGTTTGTTGTTTGCCAAGCACTTTACTTTTGAATTTTTAATACCTTTCTTTGTGATTGAGCATCGACAAAGACGGTCTCCGTGGCTTGGTGGTCTATTGCGACTTGGACTCGAATGGACGAATGCGAGGTTCGATTCCCGCAACAGTCAAAACATATTTGGTGTGGTTTATTTAAATGTATAAATGCGGTAAATCAATCTGAATAGTAAATCCTCTTACTAAAGTGATGTCAGTAAATGAGTGTTTACTGGAAATGTGAAGATCTGTGTAATAAATCATAAGAGTCTCTAGGTTAAGGAATAGTTAATGATATTTCGTAATAACTACCACCTTTTGCCGCAGGAAAAAACTTTGGTAAATTATTATAAGAATTATTGAAAAATTATGAGATTTTTTGAGACATTATGAGAATTTTTGAAGTTTTTTTAAAATAAGAAATATTCAAGGACATTTAAATTTTGTGTGAAATTATTTGAATTTGTTAGAAATTACCATAAATTATGAATAAATGTTTTTATTCAAGATTATTTTTGAAAATTTTTGGGTTTATGGATATTAATGTATATTTTCATTCAAATATGTTCACTTGGACCGTTTTTCTATTTAAAATAGCGTAAAATTAGTGCATCTGAACTTCAACATTTTCTCTTTGAAAATTATAGACGGCAGCCATTCTGTTTGTAGCTCGCATTTGAGGCCTGAGTACTATAAACCTTAGCAGCGCCTTACTCTGCGGCCGGCGGTTATGAGAAACATTTACTAAACATGTGTGTAGTTGAATGAAATGTGTTGTCACTTGTCAGTGCGGTTCCAGGTTACTAAACATAAAGTAAGTGACGCAATGAGTTTTCACTTGACACTTCGCTTCCAGTTAACGGAGCCGTCGTGGAACCGGTTCGGTATTCAGTTTCTTTGGTAACCGGTTCCTCAAAATAAAATAAAAAATTCTGGAGGGGTGGCCAGATAAATTCTGCAAAAATGGATCCCCGGTTCCTCGAATATTCAAAATAAAATTACCCGATTCCTCAATGAAATAATATCAACGGTTCCAGTGACAACAATTGAAACGGCTCCTTGCAATGGGTGACAGTAATATCAACCATTGTTACACCATGGCAAAATATTATTTTTAAGCGTGGCGGGTGAAATAATATAAAAAATATATTCAGTGAACAATTTTTTTTGCAAGAAATAAAAAAAAAACATCCTGATTGAACCAATGCTAATTGTGCTAAAAATCATTAAGGATAAAAGAGAGAGGTGATTCTTCATGATAGTATAAGTAAAAAAGATAAATAACTTTTTTCGAAATTCCAACTTTTAGTGGTAATTTTGTGATAAAAGGATAAAATTAGACCGGCGTGTGCTGGCAGCATTATTATTACCAAGCAACGTTGCAACAATCGCGTCCGGCAAGCTAACAGCAACTTTATCGAGTAATTTTTACCTTACACTAAGGATTTTTAGTAGGTATGTCTTTTTGTAAAGAAAAAAAGTTGGAATTTAAGAAAATTATAAATCTTTTTTACTCCTACTATAATGTCGAATCTCCTCCCGAAGTTAATGCACTTTACCCCCAGACACCCTGTGTAATACAAAACCGAAAAGCCGTTGGTTTTATCAAAATAAAAAGTGCCAAAGGTCAAATTAAATTTATTATTATGAAGCAAGAGTTTAGATGTCACACATAAACAACAAAATTGTGGTTCTATTAGGAAGCAAAAGTCTCCTCTAAACAAAAAACTCCGGTTAAAAATGTTTACAAAATACTTTTCTTTCTTTATTTTGAAATCCGTTTTTAATTACACCGCAATATTGTTGTCTTCCGTCCCCCAGGAATCTCGAGTGGCGTCTTGAGCCAAACCACCCTTCACCCCTCACCCCGGGGGTCCCCCTGCTTAGGCGCAGGCAGCTGTGGGGGGTTTAAATTAGATTTACATAACATTGTCTTATGGACTTAAAACACGAGGTCCGCCGAATTAGCAAGCCGAGGGTGGATTAATTATTTAACCGCAGTTTTATGTTGATTTGCACACGAAACTTTGCAGAATAAATCGTCTAGAAAACTTACTACTTCCTTTTATTTACTGTTGCTGTTTTGAAATTCAGGTAGCTGTAACTCAACGTTTTTTTCCCTTTTCCCACTTTCTTTGGTTTAAATTGTCGAGTGCGTTCCGTATCCGGATCAAAATTTATGAAATGCAAAAATCGTTGCGTCGACATTTTTATTTACACCCGGTTAGTTAATTTAAGAATGTAAATTTACTTAGTTTTGGATGTATTGTACCTACGATATAATATAACAACTTAATTATAACCGTATTAATTTGGGAAGCGGGAACGGGTACCGTCGCCCCGGGAACCTTTATTGGATGACCAACACCTCTGCCACAGGTCACCTCAAGTGGTTCGTTACGTTTGGTGATTTAGCAAGAGTGCCCGGGTTCATGAGGTGAGGTTTGTCTAAGTCTTGGAGGTGGATGACCAGGACACACTGAACTCCATATTCCTTCCCACTCCTTAAACCCTTTTCCTTCCTAGAACTCTCCTCTCCTTCCTTATCTTAAAAAAAACCCCCACACAGCATCCCTAAAGATGACATAGCCCTGAGGGAAATTATTTTCCTCAGGGCCTCCTGTGTGGAGCTCATGTAAAAAAAACATGTTCTCCAAATAATAATGTTTTGAATAGTTTTAATTCACACGAGTTTCAAATCACGGTACTTAAGAAGTTAAAAAAAACTTCAAAAACTACTGCAGTGATATGTATTATTGTCTGATATATTATTGGGGTATTATGCCATATTACACTTTCTCATGATTTGGCTAAAACCCCAAAAATCATCACTTTAAAACTTTTGGCCGTGAACATCTTAAAACCTTTGCATATTAAGTCGTTTTACATGGACCACGCTTATTTCAAACTGTTCTCCTGAGAAATTTTCAGTTCTGCATTAATCTTTTTTTGACCTCGTAATAAACACACATAAGATACTTTGAGAAGAGTTTATAATTCTGCAAAACAAACTTATGTCGTTTATGTATTGATTATTCGATCCAATAACAATGTTATTATAATTTAATATATATCTTTAAATATCTATTTAAATCATATCAGATATCATTTATCCTGTCAACAATCTAAAGTCTAAATTATTAGTACAAGGACAGTAAAAAAGCCATTTCAATGATAAGTAATAAAATCAAAGCAGAAAAATAAGGAAAACATACAAAAATATATTAGCCAAACTGGAGTACTCTGTTCTCATTGTAAATTTATTTTTAAATGCGACACAAATTCTGTCGGAAACAAGTTTTCTGCAATCAAGTTAATTACAAAGTTAAAAAATAGAATTCAATCTGTTTAACAACCAACTCGGAAGTTGAAAAAGCCTTTTCCCACGTTAAATTAAAGCACAAAGTCCCCTTTGAAGGTGTCTGGGTTTAATCACTGCATCAAAACCGTTCGGACACCTCGCGAATAAAACTTCCCTTAAAGGGGAAAATTCCCACAAAAAATAATTTCCTAACAAAAATAAAGGACTTTAATTTCCCGCAGAAAGTAAAGATAATTTCCCGGTCAGAGTCAAAAGCGCATCAAGCCCTCTCATTAAAAGCTCTTTTAAGCGCTTTGAATCCGGAGCTTTTAAGCCCTTTGAGTCTCCGGCAGACGTTTCATTTACATTGTAATTAATTTTGCCGAGGGGTTGAAATTAACACGAGCTTTTTAAAATTTTCAAATTTTTTTCTGGAAGTTTTCGCAGAGGTGTCAGTTGATTGCAGGATGTTTCTTTTTAATTATTTTAACATAATTTATTGCGGAGATTATTTTCAACGTAGCGGGTATAATTAAATAACTAAATTAGCTTTATGGCGGAAATTTTACGGTAAATTTTATAAATTCTTCAGTTTTTCTACGTAGTTTAAAATATTTTATAAACTAAATGATTACAAAAAGTCAAGTATAGATCGTTATAATGTCTTTTTAAAACCCTGTAAAAAATTAGCTCTAAATCAATTCTGATACTGACCGACGAACAATCGGGCCAGGTGTACCCCTGCCCCTCCCCATCCCACTTTAATCCCCCCCCCCCCCCCCTAAAGGATATAAGAGCAAGGGACGACAATGTCCGACAATTTATTCATTTGCTCTCCGGTCGGGCTAATTGTAATTTGTAGAGCGGGTATTTCACACCATCTCCACTAACATACCGCACATGTGTTTAAATGTATGGGTGTATACCTTTATATCGGTGCGTGGGTACGTATGTGTACTTATTCGAACACCGGATTGCAGGACCGAACTCGCATTACAGATTGTTAAATAATTACTCATTTTTATTGCTAATTAAACTTCCGATGTATTCACAATAGAAATTTCCTCTCAAGGTTCTATCTTCTTTAACTTTTAAACAAATCAACTCTTTGTCAATTCAAAAATATAATAAATCATCGACATGTTTTGTCGCACTGGTCATTTCCAAAATATCAGTAATTTTTCCCTCGACCAAAACTCAAAACATTTGGAAAGGCGATTTTTTTAACTCTAATGAGTAAATATTTCAAATTAATAGATAACTTTGTATTAACCACTTAATTATTTAAAAATTATTATTATTTTTAATTATTATTTATTTAATTTTGTAAATAATTAAGTGGTTAATACAAAGTTATCTATTAATTTGAATTTAAAATGTTACCACAAAATAATTTTGCACTATTAGAAGAATTGAGTAAATATTTAATTTTATTCACCATTTCCAGGTTACTTCCTAACATTCGTTCAGTGAATACACACATCTGAGTAATTGTCGTAACTCCGGGTTTGTCTCACTATCTCTTTAAATAATATCTCGGTGATCAACAAAATACTAGAATTTTATTGGTGACAGATTACAATCAGCTCGCAACAGATGGCTTTATTTAGCAGGCGGTAGGAATGTTTCTGGGCTCCGACCTTGAGGTTCAATTCAATGTATGTATTTCAGCTGTAGAGTCATCTATGAGTAAACACTTAAACTACCATCTAGGACCGTAGTCGTCAAACTGCGGCCCGCGGCGGATATTTGTGCGGCCCACTCAAATATCTGGCGTTTTCTTTTTAAATATATATTTTTTTCATGTACAATTATACAATCCGTTTTTTTGCGGACCGCACAAATATCTGCCGTTTTCTTTTTAAATATATATTTTTTCATGTACAATTATACTATCCGGTTTTTTGCGGATCGCACAAATATCTGCCGTTTTCTTTTTAAATACATATTTTTTCAAGTACAACTATACTATCCGGATTTTTGCGACCCGCACAAATATCTGCCGTTTTCTTTTTAAATATATATTTTTTCATGTACAATTATACTATCCGGTTTTTTGCGGATCGCACAAATATCTGCCGTTTTCTTTTTAAATACATATTTTTTCATGTACAACTATACTATCCGGATTTTTGCGACCCGCACAAATATCTGCCGTTTTCTTTTTAAATATATTTTTTTTTTATGTACAATTATATTATCCCTTTTTTCAAATATTTTGATTACGTTTACCCATATGATTTTAAAACGTTGATTTTAATTTATTTAAATTTGATTTTAAATCGCCCAGTTGGTTTTTGAACACATAGTGTACGTCATAGGTTCTCAACGTGGGCGATAACGCCCCCTTGTGGTCGTTTGAGACTTTCAGGGGGGCAGTAGAAGACACAGAGGGCGAAGAGATGGCACAGTGAGGGTGTAGGTAGGTAAAAAAAATGGTCTAAAAAGACCAAAAAATACAGTTATCACGTTCTAATAAAGCAAAGTAAACTTAAAATTGGTTAATTTTTGTTATTGTATGTTTTGTAATCATTTTTATCACGTGTGCGAGATATCACACATTTAGATAGTTCGGAAAGTGGATGAAAATTGAACTGAAAGATTCCATTACAGATCTACACAATTTTTTTTAAATATAAAATTATGATTGTACGTGTATTTTTATTATTAAGAATTGAGACTACAACCCATACAAAGAATTGTTTTTTAACTTGCTAAAAAAAAGGTACAACACCCCCCCCCCCCCCCCCCCCGAAATCATAAGTGTGCGGCCCGCGGTGATACCTCACATTGTCGTATGTGGCCCTTGACCAGAAAAGTGTGACGACCGCTGATCTAAGATATCACAATGATGAAAAACGTTTTAAAGTTTCCGAAAAATCCTTTTCTCGGGAATTAAAAAAGCCTAACCATGCTTGTCATGTTACCACCACAAATTTGCACAAGAAAAGTTCGCTTTGAAATTTTCTTTAAAATAAGAGTAGGTAATTCACAATCGTCCGAGTAGAAAACAGCATTCAAAAATACCACTTCTTAATTCGACCCTGCAGCTTGGAAGAGCTCAAACAAATAAAGGTGAAACAAATTACTGGAGAGCACATCTCTTCCGTTCATCAGCAGCCGAGTGGTTGAGCGCGTTATGCCCGTATCGCCGTTACGGGTTCGAACCCCGCCGCAATTAGCTCTCGGACACGATAAAGACAACATCACAGCACAGTTGATGTATCGGTCCGCCGGGATGCAAGTATTTGTTTAAATTCACCTTTTTTAAAGTGTGAAGTGTTCGCTTATTGAGACGTGGTTAATTCCGCTTAATTTATTGCGCTTACGGATGGGTTTAAGAATGTAAGAGAAACTTCGATGTTGTATGACTGCAATGTGCAAAAATGTACTGCTCAGACCTGAGATTCTTTTACACTCTTGGAAAAAAAGAGATTTTTAACTAAGGGAAAGAGCTTAAAAGTTAAAAGGAATTCTAATTCAATATTGTTGCCAAGAGAAAGTACATCTCTCTTTCAAATCTCACATATCAGACATTGTCTCCCGCGCGAACAAAACGCTCGGATTTGTTGAGATCATTTACTAATGGAATTGCAATACGAAGAACATATGAAGCACTTGTCCGCAGCATCCTGGAATACAGCTCCATTATTTGGGCACCCTCTGAACAAAACCATATCCTAGAAATAGAAAACGTACAAAAAAGGTTTATGCGTTAACTGTATATGAGGGAATATACATACTACCCATTCCTGTATCCATCATTGTTCTTTACAGGAATGCTCGATCTTAATACCTTAGAAGCCCGCCGTAAAATATTTTTGGGGAAACATTTTTTAAGCTGATCTCCGGTACTGTACTGAATCCACCTATGTTGAAAGAGATTAACCTATATGTCCCTAACGCGTATACTCGTGGGAGATCCCACACACTTTTTTATGCTCCGAAAGCGAGAACTTCTTCCTTTCAGAATGCCCCATTAAATAGAGCAATTCAACTGCTTAACGATTCTGCATTGAGCATTGACATCTTCAATGTTACCTATAGAGAGTTCAGTAACTATCTTTTGACATATGTCTCAACATAGAGAAACTGCCCCCTTGGCCTTTTTTTTCTCTTATATTTTGTAATCTTCTCCGTAATAATTTGGTGTATAACTGTTTGATGGAAAAGCCGAAAAAAAAATGTTATTTTTATATTTTTTTTATTTCTTGCTAGAGCAATCCCGATGAGTTACAGAACTAATTTTAGGACGGGGGGAATTACAATACATAAGTGGCAGGTTATTACCTGTAATTACAATTTTACGTTGGTAATATGATATTTTTAAAATACAAGTTTCACATACAGTATAGCTGAAAAATAAAAGTCAGGTTAAGCAGAACAAACTCCAACAGAAAACAAATATAGAAAAAAAGAACAAGGTTATCCAAATATGGATGATTACAAATAAATTAAAAAGGAAAGGAGAGAAATGGAAACAAGACAGAACAGAACATGACAAGAATATTACGTAGTTTCATCCTTAAACGTAGGTACATAAAAATATTCTTTTGAAGCATTGCTCTGAAATATTTTATTTTGCTCGACTCTCTTGTACATACCTGGAAGCGAATTGTATAGTGTGTAGGCAATATAGTTCAGAGATTTTATCCCATATTTTGTAATGTGTATTTGAAGAAAGTGGATTGTATTGCTATTTCGAGTATCTTGAGTGTGGATGTCTTGGGTGTAAAGTGGCTTGATGTTAGTATGAGCTGATGGTTGAATAATTTGTAGTATGGTGCTTGTAATTTCATGTTTAGGAAAGATTGTGATAGGAAGAATACCGGAAAGTGAAAGTCCCAAAACATTTCTGAGAACTCAGTTTTGAACCACCTGATGCAGATCAGCTATCAATTTCTATGAAGCAAAGCCCCCGGTACAGCAGCTATAGGAAATTATTATTATTAATATTATTTTAATTTTTAAACCGCATGTTATGTTCAATCACTGAAGATAATTTTAGCAACTCCGCGAGGCCCTTCCGCGAACCAATGGGACCGTGTCCCCTTCGGTCATATTTAAATTTTTCATACTTCGACTAAGAACTGCCAACAATTTATTATTTATCGAGATCTCTTTTATCTTTTCGTATGATTCCAATCATACATAAAGATAAAAGCCAATAAAAATATGTTCTTAGTCGAAGTATGATGCAGTTAAATATTACAGAAGGGATAGGATCCCATTAGCTCAGTGGTAGAGCATCGCCCCGGCAAGGCTAAGGTCCTGTGTTCATTTCTTAAATGCGACCGTAGCTTTTTTTTGATTTTTCAGTTTCAGATTTTCGATTGAGAGTCGCTAATATTGTCGTCAGTGATTACATATCTTGCTACATATTACAGAACAGTTAGATTTAATATCTTTTTTTAAGAACAGACTCCGAACACTACAAACTATACACGGAGAATAATTATTCGTAATTATTCACGAATTTTCGTAATTATTCACAAATCTTAAATATTTTTAGTGAACACACCACCGTGCGGACTCAGTCGATCTAAGACAGCCCTATTTAGAGGCTGATGGAAATGGCTAAAGGAATAGGAAATGTGAAAAGGAAGGTAAAGTAGTCCTTTTTAAACCACTCTGTCTTGGTGATTGGTGATCTTTCACCTTGCTGAAAATGATGTTATTTTCTAGAAAAAAAGGCTGATTTGGCGAATGGCGGCGATTGTTGTTGATACTCGTTGTTACTGAAGATTTGTGTGTTGTTTTACCGCAAGTATATTAAATAAATAGACTAATTAGATATTTTCAATTGTATTACTATTCAATTTATAAAAGTAGTTTGTAAACAAATTCTGCTGTGTAATTAATATTACTATACTGATAATATTATTGATTTTGTAGAAGAACAAAAAATGTAGTTCTATAAATTAAACTTGATAACAATAAATAAATGAAAACGAATGATTAGACTATTATTTTGAATAGTGCAGTTTACTTAAGCCTAGTAAAAGGTCGAGCGTGTCCGTCGAGCATAGTCACAAGCCAAGCGACGAGCATTTCTGTGTAGAAATGTATACACAAATGCTCTTCGCTCGGCCTGTGATGTCATGTTTGCCCGGACATGCTCGCCCGAGAAAACTGGGCTTTGATATAGGCTTGGAATACATATAACTGATTACGTAATTTATAGGTCGCGCGCCCAGGCCTGTAATTTCTATTCGGCTTTGGTAAGTCTTGTAAGACGGTTTATAAATGTGGATAAAGAGTGTCGGCGCGGCGGAGACATCATTTGGTAGCATTCCTTCCTCGCTGCACCCTGCAGAAACTTTGTGAGCTTTTGTTTTGCCTCCCATTTAATTGACAATTATTCGAATTAAAACTACCCGTTATCGGTTGTTTATAATTATACAATAGTAAGACGTTTATTCAATCAACCAAAAGTTATTTTACAGCTTAATGTTTTAATTAATTTTACACTACAGTCGAAATTTATGCAAGCCAAGTTGAAATGGCCTTCCGCAGATGTAGGTTAAATACTCCATGTTAAGGCAATCCAATAGTCCAGAAAAAAATCGAAATCGGAATTCACGCCCTTTATGGGAGGAGTTTAAAAATACTTAAGAAAAAGCTTTTGGAAAGGTTGGAAAAGGTATTTGAGATATTTTTTTTACGGGTTGATTTCGTAAAGGCCCGTAAAAAATACGAATTCCTTTTTTACGCATTGTTTATTGTAATAAAACGGAAATTTAAAATTGATTTGACGAAACTAAGTGACGCGGAATCACACGTCCATTTCCCGCTCCGGCCGGGGCGTGACAATAGATGTGCCCAGTGCATGGTTCTTGTGCCCATGCCATAAGGGTCAAATCAAGAATCCGAATTCGTAGAGTGCGGGCCGTATTGATTGATGTCAAAAATAACAACGAGAAAATGCATATTTTATCTTATTTCGTGAAGTTGGGGCGTAAATATAATTTTTTTGCCATCATTATAAAAGATGCTCAATCTGTCATATTGTACAATAAAACCATATCCGAAAAGGGGTTTATAAGTAGGAGAGTTTGCACTTGAAAGTGTTTTTTAGAGACCTAATATATTTTTTTTGGTTTATTAAAAAAATGACCGATATTTTTAAGGGCCAAGATGTGTTCTACATGCAGTATTTAATTGAAGCATCTATATTACTTCTAAACGATCAAATTTTCAAAACAAAAACATATGATTTTGCATTATTTAGTATAGCTTCATCTTAAATGGTGGTGTCATTTTTCCAATCATGAAAACCAATGTAGCTTATTCTAATTCTACGCTATCCATATAAAAAGTTGATTCGATAATCAGATGTTGTCTATAAAGAAAAAATCACCGTGGGTCGTTTTACTACAAATTAATTTGATGACGTAACCGAATCGAGAGAACCGTTCTCGATATAACACGATTTATCAATTAAAATAGAAAGGTTATTTTCAGATTATAAAAACAGAAAGATTGTAGGTTTCGTTTTACAGCCCATAAAAATTATTTTGAAAAAAAAACTTACGTTGCAGATCACTTTATTTTCCATTAGAACTTGCATACATATTATTTTGACAAAGAATTATTCAAATAGAAAGTGTAATATATTTTTACACGCTTTAGCTTGGTACTTAGTTTGGTCAGTTAGTTTTGAAATATATTTGTTGAAAACCAATTTTTCCAAAAATTTCTGCAAATCAATTTAATTATACGAATGATGGCTGTTTCGCTTTCTAGGGCCATTAGCAAACTACGGTGAAGTCCATCTCGATAGTATCATATGCTGAATGTAATTCCATGAAAAAATAGGTACTTTCTGGGTTAGGAACGTAAGTGGCGCCATCTCTTAACCGTAGCATGTTCTTTCCCCCAAACTTTTTTTTTGTTATTTCTTTCTGCTTTCCACGGCGAAGGGTGTATAGGAAGGTATACTTACGGGTACTTCGAATCAATCACGTCTTTGATTATTATTACAAACCGATATTTTTAATCAAACACCATCGCGTTGAAATTTGGTATGACCTTTGTTTAATTTTGCAAATCAACAATTAACTTCGGGAAATCGCCGATCGATAAACAAATGATTGCATGCAATTTTTTGTACTTCTCTCCATACCTTGTTATTATAAAGTAATTATCCCACACATAAAAACATGATTTTGTTATACATCTGATTGAGAACACGGGGTTACCAAAGGATGGTTGTCGAATCCCGTATTAAACTTTTGTTAAGCATATTTTGAATCAAACAAATAAAATGAGACGAGAAATTCATCAACGTTAAAATATTGGGAAGACTCAATGTACCAAAATCTTGGAAATCATTGTAAGAAAAGAAGAGAAGGAACTCTAAGGCTAAACAGCAGTAACCTATTAATAACAGTAACCTATTTAAGTTGGTACATACTGAACTCATCAGGATATTCGACTGTCATTATAAAAATGTTTAATTTCTTAAGTATTTTTCAATCAATTTTCCTTTACTTTTTTTGCTTAAAAATTTCTGTGTAAAAATTTTAAAATGTAACTATTAAAAATTGATCAATGCGCATAATTTCAGAATAGAAAACGCTAAACCAAAAATTATTGCGTATGATGGATATCGCACATCTTTTTCATGATGTGTGTGTTGGAAGACTACGCAAAATATGAAAAGCTAATTGGTTTGGAGTTTTAGAACAGTAATTAACATTACGCTGTTCAATGCGTTCTATAAATCTTGTCTTATAAACATTTTAAACTAGGTTTGTACAAGCCTGGTGTAGTGTGGAGGGTCAAATCTTTAATCCTATTACATCTAATTACAAAGATTACTGGAATTCCACCTAATCGCTATTAACAGAATTACACTTCCCTGGCTTCGTTGGTAATAATGATTATTAATCGAACTATTTACCTCATACAGCTGGTATATAAATATTATAAGCACTAACTTCTCACGTATCGAATTTCAAATTGATTTTTTTATTACTGCATTTCATTAGCTGAAAATGGATTGATGTATTTCATATTTATATTGTGAATTTTTCATAGGGTTAAATCATCTGTGAATAATGTACTGATTGACATGAATTACAATTTCATTTAAATTAAAGCCACGTAGGTATCTATAATATTTGGTTCCACCGATAGTTGTTCCATAGCCAGTTAGCCCCCGCCATACTTACAATACGCCTTCGGTTTAGAGAAAATATGTTTACCTACAAAGACCAAATATGATCGGTGGAATAGTTCATATCAAACCTTTTGTTTTGGACACAGCAGTTGTTGCAGATTTGAGTTTGTTCTTTGTTTTCACATTTGGATAGTATATGTTCCTTAGTGCAATGAGGGCAAATGGGAGGCTGCGTCCTGGCGAGACATCTTTGAGCTGTGTGGCCGAACTTGAGGCAATGGTAACATTGTGTGAGCGGGCTGCAGTCGCTGACGTACACTCTTTGGAATTTGATGTTTAATTTTTTTTTTATCAATTAGTTTTTTCCTTAATTGTCCAGTTGTTTCGATAATGTAGTTAGTGGTGTCGTTTTCTTTTCCTTCATTGTACTTATTTTTTAATTCCTTGATAAGCTTAATGTCTTTTTTGTCTTCTAGGGTTAATCCTTCATTTTGTTGTACAATCCCGTCTATAATTTCTTCTTCAGTCAATTGGCATTGCAGGCTTTTCAACATTAAGCACGGTTTCCTTTTTTTTATTTCTTCGGCCGATACTTCTTTTCCAATTACTTTATTTATCTCTTCGGTTAATTTTTCTGCATCTTCTTTTTTTTGGCAAGAAATCACTAATTTTTGTTCTCCGATCTTTTTTACTCCATTTACTCCAACTTTTATTTTTGTTAAATTAATATTTTTTTGAATTTTTATTTTTATGTCCTCGGCCTTCAAGGTGTTTTTTGAGGTAATTAAAATGGCGTATTTCTGTTCTGCATTATATGAAGTTTCTGCGAAGTTTTTATTGTTACTTAGTGCACTCGCGTATGATTTTTTGTTATTTTGATGGATTTCTTCGAGTTTCTGTGTGTAGTGATGATTATTTTTAATATTAATTTCTTGTAATTCTATGATCTTCTTTTGTAGACTAATTAGTTCGTGATGAATTTTTTCTTCCAGTGATACAATATTTTGTTCCAGTGTTAATTTTATTTTTGAGTCTTTCACTGAAGTGATCTTATTAACTAAGTCTTTAATATTTTTAAAAATTTCTTCGGTTTCCATATTAAATTAATGGAATCGCCCAGGTGGGCGAGTTATTAATGTAAGTAATTATATTTATTGTTTTACTTCTTACAAAATAACGCGACTGTACTCGTTCGGTGCTGAGCGAGGATCATAGAGTCGATAGCATAAAATGCCTTTACCGGCAAGAAATGCTTCGAATTGCCAAAGAACGCATTGACTACGAATAAATATTGTAAATTTTCATTTCCTCAAACTCTTATCTATAAATTAACAATGAATGATTTTTTATGTAACGCATTAGATAAAAAAAATATGTATTGAAGAAAACTTATATCACTCTATAAGAGATTTCTATTTTATTTGCACTCAAAAAAGATTTACTCAATTTCATAAAAATATTAAAAGCGTAAAAATTTTTTTTGAAAAATTAATAATATTTTTAAAAGAAATATTTTTTTTCCCGGGCTTGATTGGGTTTACAAAGACCTACTCTACTGGCGAAACTAATTACTCCATTCCAGGGTACCAGGTAACAATAATAAGAATAAACAAAAACTCTGATATTGGAATATCTATTTCCAACCAGTATAATGTTCTCAATATTAATGAAGTAATTAATGATTATGATGTTAATATTTTAAATATAAAATTTAAAGACGTAAATAAATTATCGCATTATATTGCTATTTATCCTACACATAAGTCTACAGTACAACAATTTATAGTAGAATCAAAAAACGCTTTATTGAATTTTAGAAATATAAATAATATTATTTTACGAGATATGCATTTAAATATTGTAAATGATTATGCTAGTAATGATAAAGATGTGATCAATCAATATATGATCAATAAAAAACCGGAACATTCTTCAACAATCTCTACACATTATAAAATCCGTATTTGTATTACTAACTCTATGTCACACTCTACTTTGAAAATACTCTACATATTTAAAAGAAATCAATATCACATTAATATTTTTACTAAATGGATGACTTCATAGCTAATGAATTAGAAAATAATTTTAAAATACAAGAATATGAGTGTGTATACACCGATTCATGTAATGACATAATCTCAAAGAATCTCAATAATATTTTCATTTTTCATAGTAATATACGAAGTATGGAACGAAATTGGGATGAATTAATTCTAAAATTAAACAATCTAAATAAAAAACCTGACATCATAATATTATCAGAAACTTTTACTAATGACGAATCACCCACCTATCATTTACCAGAATATAATTATGTTACAACCAAAATAAACATCAATAAAAATAGTGGTCTCGTCATATTCATTCACGATAAATTTAGTATTGTCAAAATAACTGAACATCCTATACACCTAGTAAACTGTATTGAAATACAATTAAAACTCGACAAAACAAACTACCACATAATAGCTGTTTACAGAACACACGGTTCGAATATCTCGTCATTTATAAATGAATTTAAACAAATACTGTTAAAATTTAGTAATAAACTTTGCTTTATTGCAGGAGACTTCAATTTAAACATTAATGAAAACGTAGAAAATAATTTCAAAAATGAATATATTAATTGTATGACTGAATTTAACTTCATATCGTGCATTAATAAAAATACGAGAGAGATAAAAAATCACACTCCATCTTGTTTAGACCATATATGGACTAACATAAATATTAAAGATATCGACAAAATCAAATCAATTGTTTGGAAAACGAATATAACTGACCACCATGCATGCATTCTTCTCTATGATAACAAAATTAAACATAAAAAATTTAATCTAACAAAGACAAAATCCTACACAAATATGACTATTTTATCCAAAAAACTAAGAAATGAACAATGGAACAACGTGTTAAATAGTTATGATACCGAGACTTGCTCAAAAAACTTTGAAAATATATTGTCTCAACACATAAAAAATTCAACTACTGAAACTACAGTCCGCATTAAATCTAAACTAAGAATTTTAAAGCCTTGGATAACACAAGGACTTATAATATCAATTAGAAACAAAGAAAAACTTTATAAAACAGCATTGAAAAATCCTCTAAATGAAAAAGCATACACTTTTTACAAAAAATTTAAAAATAAATTAACAAACTGTATCAAAAAAAATAAAGAAGACTATTTCAAAAATAAAATACTTTCTACAGACAATAACAATAAACAAATATGGAAAACAGTCAACTTAGCCATGGATAACACTAAAAAAACACAAAAAATAAAATACATTGAACATGAAAATAAAATAATAGATGCTAATATTCAACCTAAACAATGTGCAAACATCTTTAATTCTTTTTTTGCTAATGTAGGAAAAAATCTTGCGAAAAATATCAATAAATCTTTTAACCCGAAAAAACAAACGATTGAAAATGTACAAAATCAAAATAATTTATCAAAATTGGAAACAACCTCAGAAAGTGAAGTTTTAAAAATAATAGAAGGCATGAAAGGAGGTTCGTCTCCCGGATTTGACCTTATTACAGTACATTTTCTAAAATCCATGAAAATTCATTTGGTAAAACCAATTACTCATTTGATAAACTTAAGTTTAACAGAGGGAATATTTCCGACAAACTATAAAAATACAATTATTTCACCTATTTATAAATCTGGAGATCCTCAACAAGTAACTAACTACCGCCCAATTTGTCTAATCTCAAACATTGGAAAGATTTTTGAAAAAATTGTGAAAAACCAATTGGTCGGTTTCCTAGAAAGTAATAAAATTCTTCACCAAAACCAATTTGGTTTTATAAAGTCACTCAGCACACAAGATGCTATTGCTAATGTAACCTCATACATCAATGAATCATTGGATAAAGGTGAAAAATGTGCCGGTATATTTATTGATCTCAGAAAAGCTTTTGATAGTATATCCCATGAGATTCTACTAAAAAAACTAAACAATATAGGTATAAAAGACAATGCAATTAAATGGATTTCGAACTACCTAAAAAATCGACCGCAAGTCGTAAAAATAAATCAGATTAATAGCGATAAAGAAATATCAGACTTTGGAATCCTTCAAGGTACAGTAATCGGACCAATCCTTTTCACCATATATGTTAATGACATTTTTTTTCAACCACTACATGGCCAAATTACTTCATACGCCGATGATACGGTACTAATAATTAGCGATAAAACTTGGGAAAAAGTAACATTTAAAGCCACCGAAGACATAAATATTTTAAAGAATTTCTTCGACGTAAATTTACTATCACTAAATGGTGATAAAACATTTGTAATTCCATTTGCAATACACAAAAATGATACCCCTAAAAACATTGACATCATCATCCATGATAATTCCAAAACACATAGTAAAAATTATTGTATCCAAAACTGCACAATATTAAAAACAACAAACACAATCAAATATTTAGGAGTCATTATCGATAAAAATTTGAAATGGAAGGAACAAATTTGTCAAGTTGTAAAAAAAATTAGAAAATTGATTTATATATTTTTAAGAATCAGAAATTTTTTATCTGTAAAAAACTTATATCTAATATATTACGCTTTGGTTCAATCAACTTTACAATATGCTATCATTAGCTGGGGATCCGCATACAAAACTAATCTTTCCCCAATTGAAGTTGTGCAGAGGCTAATAATTAAAATCATATTAAAAAAACCTTCTGACTACCCAACGGATCAATTATTTAAGGAATTTCAAGTACCATCTTTCAAAGATCTATACAATAGAAATGCATTGATTCAAATTATAAAAGAAAAAGAAAAATATCAATTTATAACTGAAAACCGTACTAGACATAAATATATTTTTTCATGCCCAAAATTAAACACTTCCTTTGCACAAAATTATTATACTTATCAAGGAAGACTTATTTTCAACCGATTACCGGATGAAATTAGAAAAATTAATGATAAAATCCAATTAATAAACACTGTAAAAAAATATTTTAAAGATAATCTCAAAAAAAAAACAGTTTCCGACTAATCTAATCTACTTATAACTCAGTTTCCAAGTGATACTCCATTCTTCAAATAAGTTAAATTTTGTATTGTTTTTAGCAACTAATTACAATAATTCTGGACACATTATCCAAATAGTAAAATTGTTTTGATAGTAGATAAATACTTATAATTACATATCACCGAACTTACAACTTATTGTTTTTTACATTCACATTGTAATTTAAGAACTTAAATATAGCATTAAAAAATGTACACTACTCTTCCAGACACAAGCTAACGCTTCCATGGAAGAGTGGTATTAACATATTTGAATATGAACATGTAAGCAAATTAACACATCATCTAAATGTACATTATATTTTATATGCTATAATCAATAAACGTTTGATATAAAAAAAAAAATAAAATAAAAAAAAAAAAAATAATAACAAAGTGACGTCGTGAATTTAACCGTAAATTTCGTTTCTGGGGACCAACTGTCAGGGGATCAATTGTCGGGTTACCATAGTATTTATAGAATGGCTATTTAATGCACTTTTATCTAGATTTTTGATAGACCTTTCCAACACCGAGTTGACGCGCAACCGTTACCGTTGAAATATAAAAATGAAATTAATGGCACCTTATTTTGGAAAAGTGACAGATTTATTTGATTATTTATATTTTTGGTTATAATTTTAAATTTTCACAACCAAAAGTATTTTTGTTGTTTATTTTTGGGGTGTTATGCCGTGTTGCGCCACCTCCTGCTTTAGCCAACGTTTCGGACATCGTTTATTACAGTGTCCATCATCAAGGCAGATGTGTTATTTGTTCACTGTAATGTTGTCCGAAACGTTGACTAAAGGAGGAGGTAGCGCAACACGGCATAACACCCCAAAAATAAACAACAAAAATTTATATTTTTGTTTAAAAAAACAGTTACTTAGGTATACCTATTTGTTAAATCAAACCCTCCACACAGCATCCTCAAAGATGACATAGGCCCTGAGGGAAATTATTTTCCTCAGGGCCTCCTGTGTGGAGCTCATGTAAAAAAAAAAAAAAAAAAATAATTTACATCACAACACCCAGACTAATCCACAATTTTTTTTATATGGTAGGTATCTATGGCGTAAAAGCATTATTTTCGTTGCGTTAAAGCGTTGGTAAAAAAACTGTATCTGTGCTTTTTTAAAGTTGTTCGATTCCTGTATTTGATTCTGAAAAAAAAATTATTTCAATTTTTTATACATAGCTTTTAGGGCAGCTTTACACGTATTTGTACCAGATAACTGATAATTGTCAAATAAGAAATGAGCATTAAAAAAAGTTGAAAACAACAGGTACAATATACAATTTTATTTTCAACTTATAACTTCAGCAATTAAAAAGTTACAAGAAACCTATTATTGATTTTAATAAGCTTATTTCACTAGCGTGCCAAAGTTATCCGACCCCTGCGACTGTCGTGGGTCAGCATGGTCGACACCTATCATTACTTGGGAACAAATTAATTTCCAAAACCTCACCATTCCGTCGGGCTATCGTAACACCATCTCGGGTAAATGTGGCTCGTGTTACGGCCTCAGAACAGCCAGAACAAATAACACCTCCGAGCCGAAACCGCCGCGCCGCGCATGGCGCCCAATACTATTTTTATTTTAACTGATGATGAAGTGAAGGTGTTAATCAGGTAATGACATCGAAAACCTACATTGAAGTAGGTGTCTACCTAAAATATGTGAAATTAGTCGGTTTTGGATCATGTCTTAAGTCTTAACGACAAAACTAGGGTTCATATCTTAGTCGTAACACTAACAATCCTCAAGTATTTCGTTGTCTAAACTTTTGAATGATCATCGAAATTTGTATATTCGCGGTAGTAAAAGGGCTAATACCTATATAAAATAAAATATCTGATACATAATAATTATGTAGTTGTTGAATGTCTGATTAAGAAGAAACTCGATTCGTAAATACATATTGAAATAATAATCTATCTTCTTTTTATTCACTTAACATAAGATTGTCTGTGACAGCCGGCGAGCGGTCGGTGTTTGTTTGATTTTTATACAAATCTACAGTTTTATTCCTACATTGATGACATTTTGCACGCTTGTCCTTCAAAACAAGAAAATGCTTACTGTCTAAGTCTAATTTCTAAAAACTCGGAATAAAGCCAGGACAATTCCGGGTAAAGCTAGTAAAATGTACTATAATTTAAAATTTCGGAATAGCTGTAGGTACCTTTTTTTTTACATTAACTCCACACAGGAGGCCTTGAGGAAAATAATTTCCCTCAGGACCTATGTCATCTGGGATGATGTGTGGAGGGTCTTTTTGAGGAGAGGAAGGAATGAACATTGGTCTTGAAGAAACCCATGTTGTAGGAAGGAGGAAACACAGAGACCGGCAAATCATTCCACAGCCGAGCTGTTGAACATAAGAACGAGTCGAAGAAACGACACGTTCTAATGTGACAAATGTTAACCGTGCACAAATGTCGGGCACGCGTTTGGCGTGTTTCCCGACTATGCACCGGTGCCGAAGGGATCAATGATGCTAGTTCCTCGGAGCATCTTCCATTGTAATACCGGTAGAACAAGGATAGCATTCCCACCCGACGCCTGTGCTCTAAAGAATGCAATCCGTCTGTTAAGATGGGAGACTCGAGGGTATTTTTCAAGTATTTTGGAGCTCCAGACCAGAGGTGGCTGCCAAATTCAACCGTGGGACGCACTTGCGATTTGTACAGGGTTAGCAGTTGTGCACTATTAAAGTATCTGCGGGCCCTATACAGTACGCCCAGTTTCTGGGAGGCTTACTTTACTCTGGCTTCGATGGAGCCCCCATACCTGAGCTGGTCACTTAGGGTTACACCAAGCATATCAATGGAGGGCCTGTTCGGAAGATTGCTTCCGTTGAAAGAGTACCTACAATAATTCGGAAAAAATCTCCATCGTTATTGACGGGCCTAAACAAAAATATGTAGTATGTAAATACGTAAGTATGTATATCTATTTAGAGCTGATGTGTCACATTCAAAATGTAATTGTTTAGGTATTATCGTCTTCTTTTGAACTTTGGAAGTAACAAATAAAAATTTTAAACGTTAAAAGTTGTAGTTTTAGACAAAACATGTTTTATTAACAAATTAAGTCAATTGCCCTGTTTTTTTCCTTATGAGTAAGTATTACTTAATACATTAGTCCAAACATCTTTGATGTGTTTTTTCTGCACAGTATCTAGGTACTGACGACAAGATTTTGCACAATAGAAAAACAATGTGATTTGTGTCTCTTTTAATCAGATATTTGTGCGTATTTAATGCATAAAATATCCGATTAAATTTATAATATTTATCCATTACTTAAATAACTTTAATATTTTACATTTATACTGGTTTCTTACACATTTTCTCATTTACGTCAGAAAAATCCAGTTATGAAAATTCAGTACGTACCTACCTAAACGTAAAAACCTACAGTAAAAAAACTTTCGTACCTAACAATAAGGGAAAAATACAATTTTAAGAGATTTTAGATCTTGAAAGAAAGAAATTAAAGCGCTAATTAAATCAAATACTGAAAAAAATAGCGAACACATAAAAATATAAACATCCCTACATACTTTCATTATATGTATCCGTAAGTTTTAGGTACCAACCTAGTACCTATTATGCCTGTGAGATAGAATGGCAAGATTGAAAAATACGACGTTATCGATGTTGTATCTAAAATTATTTTTTCAATTTTTTGTACGAAGATTTTTCAGTTTGGGAAGGCACAGCCTCCCCATAATAAAAAAAATTCTAAAAAAAAACGTTTTCCGTGAATGTTCAATGATGTATTTTTCAATCTTACCACTATAGTTAACTGAAAAGTCTTTGACCGCCACCAAAGATATTCAAATAAAAAGAGATATGCTATGGTGTCCGCGCAACTGCCGGCGGACTACGACCTAATTAGAGTAGTTTACATACGAAAAGAATTTGTTCATTTTGTTGATTTTTTTAAGGAGTGCATTAGTATTGGTTAACAATATAATTTGAATACGGAAATATTTCGTTCGTTTAATTTAACGTTCGTTTGTTTTATTCGTTAATTATTCGTTCATTTAGTTTATTTGTTAATTGTTAAACAATATCGGCGACACCTGGAAGCGCAGTCCCACCTAGTAAAAACTGCAAATAGCACATCTGCTTGTATTTCAATATCTTTGACCGCCACTGATACCCGGTAGATGGCGACCTAATGGAAAAAAAATTATAGGATTTATTTTCAGTAAATTCACTAACCAAATATTTCTAATTATTTTGCGGGCCATTCGTGCATATAACTTCCAAATGCGGCCCTCCAATCAAAAATATTACCCAGGTCAATTTGATTTTTTGTCTATTTTCTATGAACTCTAGCATTGTGTAAAACAAAATCGTAAAACTCGAATTAAATCAAATTACCGTAAAAATTAGCTTCTACGAATTTCAAATAATACTTTGCACTATCGCCTTTGGTCATCTATTCCATCTCCCAAGTCCAAACTAACCGTTAATAAAGCCACATAATTTGCATTAATTCCCGATTTGATAACAAAAATATTACCTACACTCCTGAAAATCTTATATCATTTCACACCACCGAAGATACAAACCTACAGAAGTGTGTTATTGGCGTTTATGAGTTCCTAACTAAGTAAGGTCAATTTTTCCTTATTTCTATTAAAATTAATCAAAAGTTTTCAAATACGTACTCTCATTAAAGCCTTGATGAATATATGTGTTTGGTGACCGGATCTCAATAGTCAGAACAGTCAACTTCTCCACCTTCCTCTTCCTCAACTTCCCCTCTCCATACCCTTCAGACTCATAAAATAATGTCTACTGCTAATAGCCAAATAACTAAAAATCCAATCATCAAATACGACATGGCAACAAATATGGAAAAACCATGTAAATTGAATAAAATCCTTTTATTATCGAAGAAAGTAAACAATTTGTGACTTGGCATTATACAAAATGAAACAAGTTGTTTGTTTAAAACCACTTTATTTATATTTATATTCGTCGACCGGTTTCGGTTGTACTCAACCTTCTTCGGGACAATAAACATGTAAGGGAACGTACGAATACTACGTGACCAACTATTTGCAATTTATTACCAACTATTTTTTAATCTAAAGTGGTTTTTAACAAAGAACTTTTTCTTTTTATAAAATCCTTATAGATTACCGCCATATGTTGTGTATATAAACTTATATTTATAGATTAAGAATTATTTGTACCAGTCTGAGGATGGCTTTATCAGGCTGAAACCGGTTACGGTCAAAAATAAATTAAGTAGAAAAGTTTAATATGTTTTATTGTATGTATTACCAGGATTTGTCCTATAAAGTGTCTCTGACTCCGCTTATTATAGGCACCATTTGGCACTATTATGCGGTATTCACATAAAAAAGGAGAAAATCTCTTTCTCAATTTCTTAGCGGTCGTAAGTCATGTGTTATATCGCTATATCATGATATACGATTAATTAACTCTTCTAGGCATTCTCTGTTCAGTATTTCACACCGTTTCATATTGAAACTATTTGAATTTGAGTGTTTGAAATTTCGACACCACTTTGAAACAATTTCACAGCGATACTTGTATTTATTCTTTTTATTCGTAGCCACGAATAACAAATGGGAGCAAAGGCATTAATTATGCGATAGTATCGTGAGATGTTTGGAATAAATAAAGGAACGAAGTTGAGGCAATAATTACACGCCGCTAGGAACAAGGCGAAAGCTTACCGGGGAGATAATCACAAATAAGAATATTAAAACGATATAAATTTGCCCTTAATAAGAGGGTAGGTGGCTCGTTGGGGCAGTTCCACCCTCATTAGTGACGCATTGTATTTTTAATTCAGGCGTGTTTGTTTCTCTGCTGTTTACTCGCCACCGATTGATATTTGTGATAGGGAGGTCGAGGTGTTGAAACTAATGGGTACCCTGTAACTACACTTCCAAACAAAACACCTTGGGGAAACGAAAAAATAATAAAAGATAGATTGTCACTGATAGTGCCTTCGTTATTATAGGTAGATACCGACGTAAGTTTGTGAAATATTTCTGGGTAAGCTTTGAGATTACGATCGGTGCTAAGTAAAAATTGCTGTAAGTAAAAATCTTGTTTGACAACACGCTGCCTTCTAACACTGAGCGCCACTCCTGTGTGAGCGCTGGGCCCGAGCTCATTCAAGACTACATGCATTGATTATATATATATATTATTGTTTATATGTTTTTTTCTGTTCTACTTGTTTCTTTTCTTAAACTTTATTGTGTGGGATTGAACTATCCTCATCCTTACATGCAGGAATAAAAAAAAATATATCTCATTCACTCCATGGTAGGTCACCCCAAGTGGTTCGCCACGTTAGGTGACTTAGCAGGGGTGCTCGGGTTCATGTGGTGAGGTTTGTCTAAGTAGGTTTGGCGGCCATTGCGTTTGTCCACCTACTGCGTGGTGGGCCGGATCGATAGAGATTGGTTGAGAAAGACCTAACCTAGACTTCTCCAGTCAGTCTCTCTCGACCCTTGCACCGCAGTTGGAGAGATGTATTCGTACGTCCGTCACTCCTAGACACATTGACCCCCAGATTCCTACCCACCCCTCATACCCTTTTCCTTCCCAAATCTTCCTCTCCTTCCTTTTCCTAAAAATACCCTCCACACAGTATCCCTAGAGATTACATAAGCCCTGAGGGAAATTATTTTGCTCAGGACCTCCTGTGTGGAGCTAACTTAAAAAAATATATGGAAATTAATGCGGAAATATTTTTGCATTTTTTTAGTTACATTTCTGAGAAATTCTTAAAGTATCGTGAAGCATTCAGAGACACATGTTCGCAAAACGTCTGTAGGATTATGTTATGACTAAAGACATTCGAAATTCTAGTACCATATATCTTTTTTGTTTTTCTTACAAGACGTGGGAAAAGGGAAGATTTTTATGAACTGCTTTCAGGATGATCGTCGATGACGTGCATACGATCTTTCCTGGGACTAGTATATAAAGAATTGAAGGTTTCTTGAATTACTGGTTGACAAGTATCAACCAGCCGTTAACAATTTAAGGCCTACTAAATAAGAGATATCACTGATATCGCCTTGCGTTACTACGTGCTACTGATATAGAAATTTTGTTAAATGTATTCTAAGTAAAAAGGTGAAAAATATCTTAGTACTGTTCACACACACTATCCCGTTTCGGTATAGAAGTGTGCTATCCTGTAATCGCTTCAATGAAGGTGGAAGAAACCCTTGGAGGCCTTCAATCAGCAATGGGTCAAGTGAAACTGATAAAATAATACCTAAATGTATTATCTAAGTTAATAAAGGTAACCTTACTAAACAATTATCATTAAAGCGCCCTTGAGGTGATGTTTCACAAAAACAGGGCTACATAAATTATCGAATTATTTTTAAAGTTTAAGTCTCCGTTTAAAAATAAGAAGAAGGTTACGAAGACGGAGATATTTAAATATGGGTGACCCGACATTTGATCCCCGACAGTTGACCCCCGAGATGATAATATATATTATAAAATTATAACTTTTTGTTAATTATGTATATATTTTAAACCTAAAATCGACATCAAAAAAACCTTTGATTATAACGCACTGTGTTTTCTTTTGCGGCACCGTCGCCATACACATCATTAATCCTTCGAGCCGTTTCTGCAGCAATGGTGCCACGGTGGAACTCGTACTCGTAAATAACGCGATATTTCAGGTTTTCCATTTTGGAAACTAAGTGACGCAAAGAAAAAAAACAATTAAGGAAAAAACAAATGAATTATAATTTTCGAAACACAAATACATGAGTAAATAGCTGTATAAATTTGAATTTGGAATTCCTAACCAAAGAGAAGATATTTGAGATCAAAGTTGCCAGTACGACAAAACGCCAATTTCATATGTAAGGACATAATATAAGTAGGTATACAGTATTTTCCCTCAACCAAATGTATAGTCTGTACAAGTATGCCTGGGGGCCAACTGTCGGGGATCAACTCAGTTGGTCAGGGGACCGTAAACATGAATGCTAGAGGGAGCGCGCTAATGAACGATTGTGATAGGCATAAGTGACTGTTGTGAAAATATTTAACCAAACTCGACATATTTAAAATAAAGCAAAAATCTCTTTACAACTGAGTTAAGTGGCAATAAGCACTGTGAATTTCATACCCATAACCAGGGCTGGGCAAAATACATGCTTTGCTGTAATTAAAATACAAATTACAAAATACTTTTTTACATGTATTTAAAATACAAAATACTTTCAAGTCGTGTATTTGAAATACAAAATACAGTATTTTAACCATTTTTTTTTTATTTCAAATACAAAATATAAATTACAAAATACATTCGGTTTTGGTAGAACCTTTGGTTGCAATAAATTGTCGTAAGTGCCCTTATCTAAGGGTGCGATTCTATACAAGCAAAGCTGAGCAGAGTGAAACAGACACCAATCATATTGCTCAGAAGACACATCTCATCACCGCTTTACTTATTATTTTTTGTGGTTTAGAACCCAGGTGTTAGATGATAATAATAATTATTACTATAACACGACATTTAAATAGCGCAGTTTTGTGTTGTTTCACTTCAAGTGCGCTCTACTGAAATTAACTTAAAAATAATCCAGTATTTAGTCAAATTGTTCCTATCAAATACTATGACACAAAAATGTACAATACAAAGCAATAACAAGTATAATATAATATTGCAAAAATATGATAGAAAATGTACAATAACTGTGCTATTATAGCACAGGACAATAATAATAACTAACATGACATAAAAAAAATGTACAGTCTATAAAGCAATGATAAGAGAACTACAAATTATCAATAGTAAGAGTGCTATAGCATTATTATATTATTATTAAGATCACTAAATGTATTTGAAAATGTATTTGGAAGCCATAAGTATTTGAAATACAAATTACAAAATACCTCAGCATGAGGTAATTGAAATACCAATTATTTAGGAAGTAATTGAAATATTTTGTTTCAAATACGTATTTCAATTTTCAATTACAAGTAATTCAAATACTGCCCAGCCCTGCCTATTACATAAATACCTGTTAAATAACAGAACAAGATGTGTTTTAATTTTTTTCCATCGAGGGAATTTCATATGCGTAATTAATTTTTCGACTAGGCATAATGAATACAGATAATCTATAAAAATAACAAATAATTTTTAAGAGCTTAAAAACTAACGGCCTCTGTTAATAGACGTGTTTTAGATTTTAAACAACTGATAAACGACCATTAATGTGTGGTAAATGGTCGTTTAACAGTCGTGCAAAATTCAAAACACGTTTTTTAATAAGGGGATAAAATTGTTCAAGTTATGTTATGTGTCGGTAGAAATTCAGAACGTACGTCTTAAATCAATTATTCTCTCATATATGTAGATACTATACAGTGTCGGAAGTACCTAATGGTTTTTTGTTCCCACATAGAGATATGTCATCCACGAGCTATTTTCCATAATATGTGTATATATTTTTTATAAACTTCTTATTTGTTTAAACACTTCATCTTGTATTGATATTTCCACGGTTCCATGCCAAGTCAGAATCAAGTCAACGCAACACTTCTTTGAAAAGTCATTAAAAGCTGTGAAAAAATAATTTTAAAATAGCTTATAACTTATAACCCTAACCCCTAACCTAACGAAACCTATTTAGCCAATTTTTTTTATCACTTCTAATGATTTTGAAAGGAGGTTCTGAGTTGATTTCAGTCTGAGTTGTCCGGTCACCATTTACACGGTCCGTTGAACAGTCATAATTACAGCACGTTTAATTAAACAGCCCAAACGAAGCTTGGATACAAAGGCACAATCTGGTCGAAGTCCTTAATATTAAAAAAGTGTCTTCAAAACATGCAGTGGATACCTTTTTATTTATTTTACATCGTAAGAGTCGTTCAATTTCTATATCCGCTATATCAAAAATCATACCTTTTATGAATTTTAACTCCTTTTCAATGTACTATAATAAGCCATGTTCCTCAAGTTTCTGGTAATTGTTTGGTTTCGATTACCTCCTTGCTATAGTTTTATATGCACTCTGAATTTGTATTATTTCTAAATGTTAACTGCCTCCTATTCTATATAATTTAGTTTAAATGATTCTTGTTGAATGGCACCGTGATGGTTTATCATTATATATTGTACTGTGCCAAAACAGCACTCACTATTGTTGTTAATATTGTTCTTTAGGAATTGCTTTGTATATTTTTGTATATTCGTTATTTCACATTATTTAATTAATTTTTTAAGGACTCGTAAGGAATAGAAGTGGGTTGATTCACTCATTTTACGGAATCAATTCCGGACCTATATTCGACTGAGTGGACTCGATTCACTGGACTCGCTCCTTTGATTCCGGCGATTCCACCGGACTCACCGAATCAAACTCATTGTGGCGTTCCGCCGGAGTCGTTGAATCGGCCGGAATCAAACTCAGTTTGGCTCTTGCTGATTCAATGCCAGAGTTGATTCCGCCGGACTCGCCGAACCAAACTCATTGTGGCGCTCCGCCGGAGTCGTTGAATCGGCCGGAACCAAACTCAATTTGACTCCTGCTGATTCAATGCCGAGAGTTGATTCAGCTGAACTCGCCGTACTCGGTGGAATCGTGGAACGTTACGGAGTTAAGGAATCATGTGTTTAAGTAGCCGGGCGTGTGTACATTAACATGCTATTGTTTATTGCGAGCGAGAAGTCTTATCTTTATATAGCTAATAATAATGTATTTGACATGAGTGATATCTTTGTCGGCTTTATGAGAACCGTGTAAGATATTTACGATAAATTTGAAACTTACGAACAGTGGAGTCCTTGTATAGCAGTGAGCCATGGAACCGGCAGAGGAAGGATGAAAGTAAACTGAATGCTGTTGAAATGAGATCCCTGAGGCGTATATGTGGTGAAACTATGTATGATCGTGAGAGAAATGTGGAGATCCGCAAATAATGTAAGGCTGATGTAAGCATAATGAGTAAGATTAAGAAGGGGACCCTCAGATGGTTTGGGCAAGTAGAGCGAATGAACGAAGAAAGTAGTGTAAGGAGAATATATGCCAAAATGTGAATGGTGGAAGATGTTGGGGACGCCCGGGGAAGACATGGCAAGATCAAGTGAATCAGATACTTGAGTCGGGCCATGTCAAAAGTCAGAATAAAAGAAGAGTATGTTTGAGACGATGTATGAATGTGAGTGAGGCAAGGAGTGTGTGCCAAGATCGAGTTGTTTGGCGGTCATTCCTCTCAGGAATGAGAAAAACCCCTGCGGAGAAACGGCGTGATGGTTAGTTAGATATTTTACGTTCTTCATAAAACTAGTAATTCACCAGAGTATCACCGGCGCGAACTTGCGGGAAGGCAAATTTGCTCCGTGATGACCGACAAAAGGTAAAAAGCAGTGCTCCTTGCTATCTTTTGACTAAGATATAATGCTATTTCTTTTCGAAAAATGTTTTCACGCTGTCATCGCGCCCCGCTAGAGCAATACAACGCCGCCCCGCTTGCGCCACACACCTCATCCCGTGAATAAGTCCTGTATTCTCACTCTGTCACTCGTTCCCGAGTGATAGAGTGACAAATCCCCGCCCGGCCTGCGCCGCGCACCTCCTCCCGTAAATGATTCCTGCCGCCCGGCCCGCGTCGCACACCTCCTTCCGCGTCAACCTCGCCCGAGTGCGAGCGACTCCGGAACTGATTCATAACATTTTGCGGACTCGGAACGAATCAAACGCATTCGGACTCGGAATCTTTGGATTCGTTCCGGCCGGAACGACACACTTCTAGTAAGGAACACTGTAGGTTAATTTTAAGTTTATTATAATTAAGCGTACTTGAAGTGAAATATCACAAAACTGCGCTATATAAATACTACGTTATTATTATTATTATCAACTTTCACTGATTCGCAGAAAACCGCAAAAAACTGTCACATCACTAGCGTAAATAAAAAATCGCGTTTTCTATTTTTATATAATAAATTGGAGTTATATGCATTCGAAAGTGTTCATTTTTAAAAAATGTCTAGAAATATTTAAGTAATTTGAATAAATAAAATGGATATAGCGGATTTTGATACTCACTTCGTGATTTGTATGGAATATAGAGGCTTTTGAAACTCAACTGACCTGAGGGGCGTGTTTCTACACCCACCATTTTGGCAAAATAACTGCTCGTGATTGGTTGAATTCCGATATAGCGGGTTTTGATAGTAACTTCTTGAATGATATAGCGGGTTTTGTTTCTCACTCGCAGTTTTAACATGGTTTTTGGTCGTGATAGGGTAGATTTTAAAATTCGATTTTAGGCTAGCCTTGTCAAGACAAGATGTCATACTCAGATCATTTCGTCAAAAATCGGATATAGCGGGTTTTGAAATTATAGGACTCGTTTATTATTTGGGTAAGCCATGAAATTTGACAGGAAACATGGACAAAGCTACCTGGAAAATGTGAAATTAATTGATTTGGTAGCATTATTTCCACTGTCCGTCTCACACCATATTTATTTAGAGCACGTGATCTTGACATTGCATCTTTTAATTGAGCCAATCCAATTACACCCCACCGTTGCCGAGTGTTAGTGTTTGTCAAGTCATTACTACCGCATTGGCGACCCTGCAGGGTCTAACACTGATGTATTTACATCATTATATATTATAGGGGATGATTGTATAAGTAACCTATAAGACAGATTAGGAGTGGACAAAAAAGCTTCGGGTTACCACCATGGCATCGCGAGATCAATCCTCTGCCAGCGAAGTCCACCATCATGGCACGAACGTCATTTTTCGCTAACATTGATGGAAGTAGAATTTCAAATATTATCATTTATTTGTGACGTGACATTATTTTTCTTTCTTTTAAATAAAAAAATAAGTCATTTTTAATGGAACAACTCTTGCTAAAATAACTTTTGAAGTGTGTACCTATGAATGTGATATACTCGTATCATTAAAGACGTAGATAATACTAATAAAACTACTCGAAAATAACAAGAAACAGGTAAATAAAAAGGTAACAGTCGCAATTGGGACTTATGGGAAATATGGGAAAAATTATCGTTATTTATTTTTGGGGTGTTATGCCGTGTTGAGCTTCCTCCTTCTTTAGCCAACATTACGGACAGTGTTAAAGTGTTCATCATCAGGGCAGATTTAGACCGATGATGGACATGGTAACGCTGTCCGAAACGTTGGCTAAAGAAGGAGGCAGCGCAACACGGCATAACATTCCAAAAATAAATAACGATAATACTTTTGGCCGTGAAAATCTAAAATCATATCATGGGAAAAATTACTCGAAGATAATATTGTTAATTCTGGGTTTTAAATATGGGTCGCAATAATTACTTAGTGGCCGAGTTGGTTAATGCGTTTGTCTCGGGTTCAAGTCCCAGTTGCGACCGTTACATTTTTATTTTTATGTTTCTGGTTCATTTTCATATTTTCGTTTAGAGTTGTTAGTGTTTTTTTCTTCTTCAACAAAAAAATAAGTATTTTTAAGAAGAGATCGCTAGTTCGATTCCCATCACATCCCAGAGTAAAACGTACTGGCAAGATTATTTTAATTGTCAGTATAAATTTTAATTTTGTTTGACTGTCCTCAAAAAATGTCACTTTCCATTTATATCAAACTACTCAATAGTTGTATAAAATACTTGGTTAACGTTTCAAGTAATACCCACTATGTTACTTGATTATATCGACACCTCGATGGCTATTTATCGATGTGCATTAATTTTATAGATACCTCTCATCCTATTATTATTGCGAGAGGTTCATTTTAGATTGTTGGTGTTTTAAATCCCAATCACCTCTCCTATTGATCCTTAGTATCCCCAGAACACATGTCTTACACAGTGTTACACCCTGTATACTGTTAGTTGTTGGCTTACAAGGGGGAGGGGTAAACCTTGGCACCTGCAGGTCTTCCCACCCCTGGTAATTAGCAGCAAGGGGGTAAATATAGCGCCCCAGCGTTAATGACGCGCAGTGGCAGACTTGACCTTTTAAGCGAATTCTAAATTAATACAAGTTTCAAATAAATAAAACACAAATCAAAAATGTGTAAATAAATCCACTCCACGGTTTTCAATTTGGTACATTCAGGCCAAGTGCATTAATTTAAACCCATTTAATTATTATAATCTACCATAACTCTGGTAAACTCTTGTTCATTGGAAAACTCCTGTGGGTAATTTTATAGCTGGTTTTCCTAGTGTGCCTTTTAAATGATGCATTTTGAACAGTAGCACGACAAACTTACGTTACCACTAAATATTGGCAAATCACCTCTCTTCAGCGAGATTACTTATATTGGCATCGATCCACGATCATAAAAGTTTTTGTCTTGTAGTGTATACCGCTGTGAACGGTTCAGTGCAATCATCCTTGGTTGATTCTCTAAGTGAAAGAGGCTCTTACCAAAATGCCAGTTTACAGTATTCTATATATGCAGTTTACACTAGTCAATCGGCCAAGGCTGGTGCATATGATAACTGTTTAAGCCATCTCATACGAATGTTGTTAAATTTATGATAAATGTATTCAACTTTTTGGACCAATTTTTCGAATGAACTTTCAAATGATATGGCCTAAGAAATACAGTTGGCATTGAAGAATTTAACAGGCATCTAAAATACGTCATACTATCAGAAAACGGTAACTTTGGAAAAATCGTTGTATGCGATGTTGGATGATTTAATGAGAGTGTAAAGCCTTCTATACAGGGTGTAAAGGGACGTACTTGACTTACTTTAACCAGTAATTCCTGACATTAATTGGAGTAAAAAATATAAATTAAATTTTGCTCTACGGTATCATTTTTTATGTTTTAAGTTGAAAAAAATATATCAAAATGTCATCGGAGACCAAAATTCCATTTACATTTTTTACTCTAAAAAATGTCTGGAATCAGTGGTTAAAATAAGTCAAGTACGTCTCTCGGTACGTACCGGGCTGGTATGTACGTTTACGTACCAGCCCTGTCTAAAAAAGTGGAACTAATCGTTGTCTCACCTTGCAATAGACATCTTCAGACTGTTAAATTATTCAGTATTCTATTACTAGAACGGCTATTTTAAAATTATGTATTGACTATAATATTTATCAAACCATTACCAACTTATGGTTATTAATATTTATATTAGAAACATAATTATTAATAATTTAATTAGATGTACCTAAAATATATACAATTCTACATGTTTTCTGCACAATGATGTATCTTTTGAGTTATATAAACCATGTTTTGTATTTCCAGCCGTATGTAAAAATTAGATGCACGAGTGATTAGGTATAAAACGAGGTGAAAGATTTTCTACACGGATATATTATTAAGAAAATTAGATGCATACGTAGCACAGCGTTGTAGGTTTATTATATCCATTTATTTCTAAAAATTTCCGATCCGCACCTGGAACTGCATCGATATCCAGTTAACAAAACCAATTCTTGTTTACTTCACGCATAGAATAAAACATTTATAAATACAGAAATCTCAAGTTGTCACGATTATTATCATAGTTGAGTGAAGGCTCCCGATATAGACAGAGTTATAATTTAGTGAGGTCATTATTTCATTTTATTTTGCATCGTTAGTGCACAGACAGCAAACTTGACAGTATTTCCCTAGTTGTTCGAGTTCGCTTTTGTTATTTCGTTTGACAAACATTGTCAATAGAATTGCTGCAGAAGATGGTCATTACGAAATCAATAAGGTTTTCACTAGAATGAAGAAAATAAGGGTTGATAATGATATGGAAGTTATGTTGCGTTAGAAAAATAAATTACTTTCTTGCCCTTCTGACAAGAAAATAGCAACAATTCTTTAAATGTACCTTCCTAACGATGCGCGATGGCTAAAACTAGAGAATCCCAAATTTTGTGATATTGTGGGGTGTGGGAATGCGTAAAAAAGAGGAAGAAGAGAAATATATTATGTTCCTCTCTAACTGTTTAGGTCATAATATACACATGCTCGTGCTATTTTAAGCAAATTTTTGGTTCTGGGAGGTTGTAGAGGGATGGCTGCGCGGCTTTTTTTATATACCTACAAAACTTATTTTTTATTTGACACCAAAATACCCTACTAAACCCATTTTTTTTCTTCACCAGCTACCTACAGCATATATTTGTAGAAATGTGAGCAATTTTTATTTGTTAGTTTTTAATAATGAAATATATTGAAGAATTCGATTAACATGATTTTAGTGGTAACTTTGGCAACTTTTTGTGAGTTAACTTTCCTAAAGGTGTCAGAATTTTGAACCCGTAATCTGTGGGTTTAAAACCAAAGATCTTTCGGCTCCGCCATTTTCTACAGAGCTTACTTAAGTGATGATGGGGCCCATTTAATTTTCAGATTTTTTTTTTTTGATTTTGTTTAATTATTGCTTTTACTTTTTCTGTGTGGTTCTGACTTATGGTAGTCAGTGGATACCTATATGGTACCATCATTTGGGCTACGCTTTGAGGGTGGAGGGAGTTGGAAAGAGAAGGAGATGGGGAGATGAAGGTTGGAAAGCACCTTGCTACTCAGGTATAGTTACCTAACATGGTTAAAGCCATTTAAAGCAACGTTTCAATTCTGAACGGTGGCCTAACATCAGGGTGATACTGAGAGTTTCTTTCGCTTAGGGGAAATATTATTAAACACACTTAAAATACTTACCTTACGTTAAATTTTTACGCATTTTATTTTTTCAAATCTTAGGGGATGTTGCGTGGAGGGTCTTTATAAGGAAAGGAAGGAGAAGATGTTCCGGGAAGGAAAAAGGAATAAAGGAGGTGTAGGAATCTGGGGTCAGTGTATTCAGCAGTCCATCAGCAGCCATCTATCCCTCCAACAGTGGTACAAGGCGAGCTGGAGTAGTCTAAGAGTCGCCCTGAACCGACCTCTCCCTATTCGGCCAGCCACGCATCTAGTGAGCTGGCGCCTCCACCGCCAAGACCTGTACACACCTCACCAATAAACCCGGGTCCCCCTGCTAAGTCGCCAAACGTAGCGAACCACTTGGGATGACCTATGGCAGAGGTGTTGGTGTTCCAATAAATACCGGGGAGGCGGCACCCATAGCCGCCTCCCAAATTGTACTATATATACTATTCTATATCAATACTACACAAATTTCTTTAAACACCGTTTGTAGAAAATGATTTGATATTGAGGCCGTGCAGTGGCTCGTTATTTTAGCATAATCAGGATGAGGCCGTGGCTCCGCCCGCCTCAATGCTAATATGTGAATCCGATGATATTGTGTTTGGCCGATGTAAATGACGGAATCAAGAATTCCGATGGTCGATGGACAAGGTGATTTATCTCGAGCCCGAAACAATAGACTTAGGGTTTAAAAATTCAGCTCCAATCCGCCGAGGCCATAAATTGCTAATCTCGCCAGACAGGCTTTGTCAGAATCATTTTGTATCACCGCTCCTGAAAATACCAAAAGCTCTTTTAATTATTATAAAAATAGATTCCTGTTGCTATTCTTTGTGAGCCTATTATAGCACTTACGTAGTGTTCTGCCTCTCAAAACTGAAAAAGTCGTCAAGTTCATAATTGAGTTCTGATTCAGGCAAAAATTACATGTATCTATTTTGATAATGGGACATGGTTAAACCATGCAACCTACCATTTGATCTAAATAATGAATTAAAAATGCATTACTAACTAAACATAAGAGTACTTATGTAAAAAAAAACTTTGGTTGATTTAGTATTTGGTTGAGTACTTATGTAAAAAAAACTTCAAATACCTAGGTAAAACATTATTTAATATATTACCAGAAAATAAAGGATTCATAGATTCAAAACACATCTTAAAAAAATTAGGTAAAAATACTGAAAAATGCAACGAAAACATGTATTATAATTAAATTAAGCACTGAAATATTATTAAAACAAATAAAAAAAAAAAAACAACGACAATTGTAAAAAAAACTCACGTTCGACAGGGATTTGAAAAAAGGTTCGACAGCTGCATTTAACTAATTTTATATTCTTGTATCTAAAAAACTTTCGTTCAACAAAACCACAAATACCTAGAATAAAATTATTTAAAAAATTACCAGAAAAGAGAGGATTCATAAAAACTTTAAAGAATTCAAAACACGACTTAAAATAAGTACGCAGGAGTACTGAAAATATAAACAAAAAATATATAATAATTCCAAACAAACATGATAAAACACTGAAATAAAATATTAGTAAAAAAAAAAAGTAAAATGTAGATTCAAATGTATTTATGTACACCAAATTATAAGAATGAATGACATTTTTGACACAATTGACCCACTTGCGTTTAAAACAAACTGGAAATCGGGTCACAAGATTGGATCTATCTGTTTAAGCAGAAATCAAAGGAATACCATAGTTGCCACCACATTACCGCTTCTTCTTCACACTTAGCTTCTTTTAGGTACCGAATCTGAGTATAGTCAATTGCTCTCGACCATAATTTTTTCCTACATATTTTCTCTCCACAACAGCCGTTGCCATTAGCTTCAGGAAACTAAGGAGACAGTATATTATTGACTAAAATATAATAATTGGTACATTACCTACGTAATATCTTACCTACCAAGTTGTCAATCACCTCAATGAACTTACAAACCCAAAGGCAAACATTCGGAATCAAAAACGCAAAAGTATTTAAATGAAAATCAAAAATATCCCTTCAGACCACTTATTTCATACACGTAAGTCTCGCACGCGATAGAGTTTTGAGAGTTTTTCCTCGCCTCATTAACAAGCATCCTAAGACGTCTCTAGCCGATGGCTGTTGTTTTAGCCACCACCTTTGGGCCACGTGACCAGACAATGTTAAATTATTTAAATAGAATCAAACCTCGAGATCACATCTTCTGCTTTCGGGGCCCGCTGGTACCTCGGATACGGACCTATTGTGATGTATCTCCTCAGAGAGGGATCTAGGGTTAAGAAGCTATTGATATGTTTTATAGAACACAAATGATACATTTATAGATTAACGTTATTAATGATTTATCAAGTGAACATTTAAAAAAATTGATTATTTAAGAGACGGTCACCTGTGTCTTCTTAAAATCGGAATAACTCAAAATTTTCAGTTTAAAAAACATTTCACGTTTTGATTCAAGTTCAACGTAATTATCAAAAATGAGTGAGGAGTGATTAGATGGTGAGTAGATACGTGTAGAGGAAAGAGAGGAAAATAGATAGAATAGAATTCATATTTATATTTGAAGCATACGTGAATGTTTGAATACGTCGTGGACTTCTCGTGGGCATCTGGAGCAGGTTATGTCGATTTAAGAAAATTGTATGTATCAAACGAGTGTGTGCAAGACATGAATGGCATCCTCTCTACTGACGACAATTTGGTCGTATTACTATGTAAGTTCTTTCAACAATCATTCGATCAGCAAAAAACTTATCTTTGTCACTTGTACACATATCATAATATATCTGGCTTGCAGGGAAAATTGACAATTTCAGACAGTCGTATCCATAAAGTCAAAAGCTTTTCACATTCACCATCACTGCCCGCGACATCGTAAACAACTAATTTTATAAAAATGTTAAAAATTCATATTTGTAGGCTTTTGTAAAGATCATTTCATAAAAATAAATTCTCCAGCCCTAAAAAGACCTAATTTCTCCTGTCTTTCAAAATAAAGAGCAACTCTACTTATGCCACTAATCTTCTCATAAATGTAATCTAACAGTGAAGGGGGTAGCAAATGAAAATCATGCGATGTTCAGTGTTTTAAATGTAATGCCCTCCGCGTGAAAAGCCGTATCTTCTCCAAGCATAAAGTTTCTAATAAAAGTGTTTTGATCGGAAATGTCCTAAGTAAGTATGTTTAATGTATCTATTTTAAAATAATAAAATTAAATACAGCTGAAGAATTCATAGTAAATTGTACAACGCCCTTGAGGTGATTTTTCACAAAAAATGGCGGTTTATAAATTATCCAATTATTATTATTATTAAATGGCATGAGGGGTTTTATTTTTTTTACATTAACTCCACACAGGAGGCCCTGAGGAAAATAATTTCCCTCAGGGCCTATGTCATCTGGGATGCTGTGTAGAGGGTCTTTTTGAGGAGAGGAAGGAATGAAAATTGGTCTTGAAGAGACCCATGTTGTAGGAAGGAGGAAACACAGAGGCCGGCAAATCATTCCACAGCCGAGCTGTTGAACACAAGAACGAGTCGAAGAAACGACCTCCGTTCTCATGTGACAAATGTCAACCGTGTACAAATGTTGGGCACGCGTTTGGCGTGTTTCCCGACTATGCACCGGTCCCGAAGGGATCAATGATGCTAGTTCCTCGGAGCATCTTCGTCTGTTAAGATGGGAGAATCTATCAAACGGACCGCCCGTTTCTGCACAGAGTGGAGGGTATTTTTCAGGTATTTTGGAGCTCCAGACCAGAGATGGCTGTCAAATTCAACCGTGGGGCGTACTTGTGATTTGTACAAGGTTAGCAGTTGTGTACAATTAAAGTATCTGCGGCCCCTGTACAATACGCCCAGTTTTTGGGAGGCTAACTTTACTCTGGCTTCGATGGAGCCCCCATACCTGATCTCGTCACTTAGGGTTACACCAAGCATATCAATGGAGGGCCTGTTCGGAAGATTGCTTCCATTGAAAGAGACTAGATTTTCATTTCGATCCCTTTTAGACGTAATCAGACAAGATTGGGTCTTTGAAACATTAAATTCAACGAGATTGTTTATACCCCAAGAGAAAACACTCTCGAGGTAACCGTCAATTCTTTGCTTCAAAGCCCTACGAACTGTAGGGCTTTGAAGTATTTACGTATTTAAATATTTTAAGTAGAGAAATCACTTACTGTTCACCTGTGAAATCAAAATTCATCTCCAACAACAACAACAACAACAGAGCCATTCCTATTTCTTTCCACACTCCCTAAACAATAAAAACTGATCTTCCACACCCATGTATCAAAACATCTTTCCGAGTCCGGCACGTGAGAGACTGAGAGGCTGTGGTCCAGCGAGTGTCGGGTGTCACCGGAGAATGCTCGCGGCGAGCCTCTCGCATCACCCGATACATTCTGAAGGCGGCCGGTTCTTCTTTCTTCTTACGCCCAAACTCTTGCCTATGCGCGACCTGTGCAAAACGGGTTTTTATTCCGGGCTAAATGGACCGGCCGAGTCTTTTTCTTTTTTTTACGAATATCACGTAATATTTGAGGAAATGTTGTGAAGGACTTATTCTAGAGCGTAATATTTCACTTATTTGACCCTCGCCAGGAGGTTTAACAGTAAAAAGGTATCACTATAGCAGGTATGATAAACATTCAGCAGCATCGTGCACCTCTTTTTTATGTAAATCTCAACTGCTGCCCCAACCGTTTGGAGCCAGTGAGACCATGGCATCCCCAATATGGTTATGTTATCAAGCTGAAGAGAGTGGGGAGGGGAAGGAATGGATAAGAGAAAGGTGGGGAAGTACTTGACTATTCAGATCTGTCATCAAACATGACTAAAAATTCTGTCTTACACCAAGGCAATACTGATAGTATCTTCCACTCTGATGCGTGCTGCAAGTATATGTTATTTTAATAAAAAAATTGTGAAAAACAAAAATTATTCAAATTAAATTTATTGGCACTCCTCGAGATTTGAACCCGCGACTGACTGCAAATATAATATTAGTAAGATCATAGAAATTCCCTTCCAAAATCGAACAATATTCACTCGAACATTATTTCACCTGACAATTTTACTATGTTAAATAGTTATATTTTCTACTAGCTTTTAATTATTTTTTGTACATATCCTTTAATATAATTATTTATAATACCAGCTACAGATGGATTACTTTTGAAAAATTGTCAAATTCAAATAAATTAATGTAGTGCATGAAAAGATATTTTTTATCTTAGATTTCATGAAAAATGTTTTTAATAATAGATAGTTTTTAAAAATCTTACCTAGTTAACTATTTGATATAACAATATTGAGTGTTAACACAACAAACTCAAACGAAATTTCTCGTTGATAGTGCTGGAAATGGTCAATGGAATAGTTTATCCAAAAAAAGTTACCCCAGCATTACCTGTCTAGCTCTTTGCAACAATAATTATCGTCCACCACTGACAACTAGGTCCATTGTGTGCCAATAATAATTGCCGAAAGGCAACAGCGACCAGCAACGAGCAACTTACCGTAAATGACAGCATTCTGACAACTGTGACTCACAGTTGTTGTTGTGAGTTGTAGTGCAAGCGCTTTAGCATATAACAGGTTAACATACTCGTGTTCCAGACAGTTACGATACAACGTGCAAAAAATAAGTGATTGTATCAATCATTAGAATCTATTCACTAAATCCTACGTCCTGAATGTGTTATATTCGATATATACGGTGTACCTACGTTAAATCGGAAAGTGGCTTTTTAGACACCTGATTTTGATGTTATTTTTTGTGTAGAGTTATTTATTTTTCCAAGTAATGGGACTTCCTTGGATGGGTGGAAATAAGATGTAAAGAAATTATATGACGCGAAGTGGATGGAAGAAGTCGGGGACACACAATGAAGACATAGCACGATCGAGAGAATCAAATGCTTGAGTTGTAAGCAAATGCTTTTAATGGAAGAGCAATAAAAATTATATGATGCAAAGTTTAATAAAATAAATAAATTTATGTGGGAAACGATGTATCAAACGGCCAGAACTCAAGAAGTGCGCCAAGAACGATTTGCGTGGCTCCCCATCCGATCAACATACATTTTTGGTTGGTGAAATAGTTGCGAAATCTTCCTTTAAACTTTATTATTGAGCTTTGCTTATGGTGAATAAAAAAATGAAAAATAGGTAAATATAAAGTTCAGAATTCACATTTTTAAAAAACAAAAAAAAATCCTGGAACATTGCGAATGTCTCAAGGAAAGTGACTTACATAGTTTGACCAGTGATTTCAAACATTATCAGGAGTAAAAAATTAAAATAACACTTTGGTCCGCGGTGACGGTTAAACCTTATTTTTTTATCAAAAAACATTTAAAAAAGCAGGTACTTATTTGATAGTTAGGGTGGAGGTAAGGGGTTTAGTGGTTAATCGGCAGACTGACGAGTGTACAAATAATGTTAGGAATCACTAGTTATTTTTTTTGTTTGAATTCAAAAACGTTTTTAAATAATGTATGTGCCTCTTTTAGAAACACATATTCGTAACGGTTCTAAATAAATACAATTGGCTGAAAGTTTTAATTTTGGGAAGGTGGGCAATTGGGCAAGTATGACAGGTGTGGTACGCAGAGAACAACCAAGAAGTTATAATAATAATTATCGCAAGGCGTGGGATTCAATCGGTCAGAAAGGTAGACACGTAAACACCTGTTCAATTCTGCAAGGAAAATTACTTGATTCAGCAAAATATCAAAAATATTTTATTTTTCCATAAATGTAAACATCTAAACCTACACACTACTAAATTATTTATTGTTGTTATTGTATAACTCCATTTATTTTTGTTTATTTAAAGTAAATCAAATATATTTTTTTTTTTTTACATTAACACCACACAGGAGGCCCTGAGGAAAATAATTTCCCTCAGGGCCTATGTCATCTTTGTAGATGCTGTGTGGAGGGTCTCTTTGAGGAAAGGAAGGAGTGAACATGGGTCTTGAAGAGACCCATGTTGTAGGAGGGAGGAAACACAGAGGCCGGCAAATCGTTCCACAGCCGAGCCGTTGAACTCAAGAACGAGTCATAGAAACGACCCGTTCTCATGTGAGTAATGTCAACCGTGTACAAATGTTGGGCGCGTGTTTGGCGTGTTTCCCGACTATGCACCGGAGCCGAGGGGATCAATGATGCTAGTTCCTCGGAGCATCTTCCATTGTAATACCGGTAGAACAAGGACAGCATTCCCACCTGACGCCTATGCTCTAAAGATTGCAGTCCGTCTGTTAGGATGGGAGAATCTATCAAACGGACCGCCCGTTTCTGCACAGAGTCAAGGGTTTTTTTTAGGTATTTTGGAGCTCCAGACCAGAGGTGGCTGCCAAATTCAACCGTGGGGCGCACTTGCGATTTGTACAGGGTTAGCAGTTGGGTACTATTAAAGTATCTGCGGGCCCTGTACAGTACGCCCAGTTTCTGAGAGGCTAACTTAACTCTGGTTTCGATGGAGCCCCCGTACCTGAGCTGGTCACTTAGAGTTACACCAAGCATATCAATGGAGGTCCTGTTCGGAAGGTTGCTTCCGTTGAAGGAGACTAGATTTTCATTTCGATCCCTTTTAGACGTTATCAAACATGATTGGGTCTTTGAAACATTAAATTCGACGAGGTTATTCTTACCCCAAGAGAAAATACTCTCGAGGTAACCGTCCATTCTTTGCTTCAAAGCCCTCCGAGCTATTGGAGTTTGTGTGCCCTTTGGGGGCTTGTCAAACAAAAAGCTATCATGGACTGTACTGTCATCCGCGTAACAATGAATCGGTGCACATGACAAGAGGTCATTGATGTGCAACAGAAACAAAGTCGGTGACAGAACCGATCCCTGTGGGACGCCAGCATTTATCGAATGCGAAGAAGAGGTGAAACCGTCAGCAACCACCTGAATCGACCTCTCCCTCAAAAAGTCGGCAATCCACTTACACAAGGATGCGGGAAGTCCGTAAGAAAGCAGTTTGTTGACAAGCCCTCGGTGCCAAACCCGGTCAAAGGCCTTGGAAATATCCAGTGCAACCGTTTGGGTCTCACCAAAACGTTCCAGGCACCGCCCCCAAACATGCGTCACATACGCGAGAAGATCACCGCACGAGCGGTTCCGCCGGAATCCGTATTGACGGTCGTTAATAATTTTGTTCTTCTCGAGGTATGTGAGCAGTTTGTCGTTGATCACACGTTCCATTACCTTAGACAGAACTGATGTGATCGCTATGGGGCGGTAGTTGGCTGGGTTGGAGCGGTCACCCTTCTTTGGAATAGGGTGAATGATCGCTTTTTTCCAACCAGAGGGCACAGAACCAGACTTCAGGGACATTTTGAAAAGCTTCGTCAAAATTGGAGCTATTTCTGCAGCGCACCTCTGCAATACCAGGGCAGGTATTCCGTCAGGCCCACTAGCTTTATTAATATCAAGCCCTCGTAAGACTTGGAGTACATCCCGATGCCGGATCCTCAGCTTTTTCATATGAAAACCGCAGTGAGGAACCGACGGCGGGGTAGCACCTTGATCATCGAGGGTCGAGTTTTCCGCGAACATTTTGCCTAATAAGTTAGCCTTTTCGGCGGCGGTATTTGCTAGAGAGCCGTCAGGTCTGGTAAGAGGTGGCAGACTGGATTTGCAGAAATTGCGACCTATTGAGCCCGCAAGCGACCAGAACGCTCTGCTGCCGTGCGGGCAGGCAGCCAGCTTTCTACTGATCTGCAGGTCGTGCTCGAATTTAGACCTATTAATGATCCTCTTGCTTTCCTTTGCCATTTTGTTATATTCTGTTCTGTTTTCGGACGTTCGAGATGTGTTGTAGGCTCGGTAAGCCGCGTTTTTTCGTCGCACTGCTTCAGAGCATTGTCGACTGAACCACGGCTTTGAGCCCACACCAGTTTCTTTAACAGTGGATTGGATGAAGCCATCCATCGCGGATGTGATGACTTCACCAATTTCCTGGGCACATCTTGAGGGATTCGAGGTCCGAAAACAGACAGCTGACCACGGGAAAGCATTAAAATGTGCCCGCAGACCAAACCAATCTGCTGATCTATAGTGCCACACTTTTCTCTTCAGCCGCTCGTTTGGCGGTCTGAAGGTTACGGGGATTGACGTCGTCACCAGGCAGTGGTCGGACGATCCTAAAGGCGCTGTGACGTCAATCTTGTAGCCGTGTGGCACAGTGGTTAAAAACAAATCTAACAGATTGGAGCGGTGAGTCTGGACATCAGGAACCCTTGTCGGCCCCTGAACCATTTGCTCCAGTCCATGGCAGAGGGCAAAGGATTCCGCCTCTCGTCCAGCCGAGTCCGTTGGTCCTGAGAACTTTAACCAAGGTTCGTTATGAACATTGAAGTCCCCCAGGACCAGAAACTCTGCCGTAGGGAAGCGGGGCAAGAGGTCATCAATAGTATTACTTAGATGTTTGAAGAGTTCGGACGTATCTGAAACGCTAAGGTTCGGTGAGCGGTATAGACACGCGTAAAATCTTACCGTACTGGCAAGATTGACACGCACCCACATTACGTCGAATCTGGAGTTCTCCAGATTCAACAGTCGCACACAGTTGACGTCAGCTCGGCTGAAGAGACAGACACCTCCTTTGGGTCTGAATTTGCCAACGAGGGTGAAGCCCGGGCAATCCAGATAGGTGGCGTCTGTAGGCTCGGCTATCTGCGTTTCGGAAAGGAAGAGAGGTTAGTATGATATGTTATAATTAATATGATATGTTATAATTAATTTCTGCAAGCATTTCATTATTATTGTGATAAAGGCCATTATCAGACATATGCCGTAACAGCCGTCAGGATAATAGAAAGTAAAATAAATAATATCGTTAAATTTGATTTACTTTAAATTATAAAATAAATAACTATAAGTTCATTTTCATTAAATCTTCGTTTGCAGTACTTACCTACAGTCTTTGTATAACATCTCCTTTTATTTAACTTCCTCTTGCCTAGAATTTTTGCACAAAATTTTTATTGGTATCTACTTATAATATATTTTCTTTGCAGTTACCTTTTACTTTAATAATCATTTATACGTAACCATTTTTTAAATCTACTTTTTGAAGAGAAACTTCTTTTGCACCATTGTGATTTGAAACACGATGAAACGGAAACGAGCGACACTAAAAAGAGACAAACACACACATCTAAGGTTTAGCCTGCGAGAGAATGAGATAGACTAATCGGTGTCCTCATTATGCGGTGCTTCGTAGCCTATCGGCCCCCTCTTTGTGCGGTGCTTCGTAGAATAAAATTTTAAATACTTTTTAAACTTGGTAACAATGTTATAATAAATAAAGCCTACATTTACCTTATCCTGATAAGTTGTATTCATCTAATTCTCTCGAAGTTTAGATTTCTGAAGGTTTCACTTCTACTAAGTATAAACTGCACTCATGTTTTTATCAGTCTACATTATGATACCAAGATTAAACGTCTGTTACGGAGCAATTAAAACATCATAAATGATATTTTGTCTTTCTGATGAAAATGTAGTTACTAATTTTTACGCACCAGATTTAAATGTCCGGGTTTAATTTTCCCCACAGGAAAAACTAAACCCTTTCACAGACTTCCCCAAATGATCATCTAGTCAATCCATGCTATGTAATTGCACTATATAAGTATTATAAATACAAAACAATACAAGAACAACATGTCAATCTACCAGAGACCAAATGGGAAAATAATTCACCGACTCCAGATATTTTCATATCAGAGGGTTCGGCTCTGTGGAATTCCTAATTGAACCTATAAATCCCTCAATATAAATATTTAAAAAATCTTTTGTAATCCTACATGTATTTAAAATGACCGATTTTTGCATTTTTATATATAAATTCTTTGACAAATCTAATATGCCTAAATTTTGAATAAGAAACCTAGGTATAATGATATATTATTATTATTACATAAAATATCAAAAGCAACAAAATAAAATTTAAAAAACCTTTAGTAATGTCTTCATTGTAATTCTGTTAGAAAAATCTGCACACATTCAGTTAGTAAAACGTACATACAACGAAATACTTCAATCTACTTTGTTTCACATGTTATCTTTGATCTTGGGGGTGTTATCTGTAATTATTTTATCTGACGCGATCATCTTGCTGTCGTTTATCCCCTTTTACCTTTCTTTGTTAATTCCCACCTGTGTTAAGTTAATAGATAAGTACGAGGCATTAAGTACACGGGTAATTCGAGCAAGTGTAATTACATTAATTACATTTCCTAAGACAATGTTGTATTGTTAGCGGGTAATTACAGGATGTGTTTATTCACGGATGCTCCGAGGCATGGCCTAATGGCGTGCGTGTCATTGTTAAAGAAATGTATCACTTGTTCGCGTCCGTGTAATGAAATTAATATAAATACACCCATTTGCTCGTGTAATTGACGTGTATGATCATTACGTTTCACTACTAAATTTCATTTTAATTTACGCGACAGCTCCAACAACAAAGCTCACATTCAATTATCTGTTATTAGACGCTACGACTCTTAGTGACTGCTTCTTGGGAAACATACGCGGCGATTGAGATTCCAATTCTTTTCTAATCTGGCGGTTAAATATTTACAGAGTGCTTTTACTAGTTTAATGACGATTTGATGATTAAAGGCCGTCGTAAAGTGTTCATTTGGGAATTCATACTCGTAAAACCAAATTTCTTAACTTCTCAACCGTGAAGCCATAGATACACAAATTTGACCACCGTAGCATTGTGGGTTATGTATTTGGCTATTAGTCGAGAACAAAGATATTGAAATATAAGTAGATGTGCTATCTGCAGTTTTTACTAGGTGGGACTGCGCTTCAGGGTGCCGCCGATATTGTTTACCAATTAACAAATAAGCTAAATGAACGAATAATTAACGAATAAATCAAACGAACGTTAAACTAAATGAACGAATTCTTTCCGTATTCAAACTATATTGTTTACCAATACTAATGCACATCTTCAAAAAATCAATGAAATGAACAAATTCTTTCCGTGTGCAAACTACTCTAATTAGGGCGTATTCCGCCGACAGTTGCGCGGACACCATAGCATATTTCTTTAGTATTTGAATATCTTTGGTCGAGAATAAGCGGGATTTTTTCTAAAAATTTCATGTGACCGCTGCCATAATTGGGTCTTATTTTGTTGACTGTCAAGTTTTATGAATATTGGGTAGATGCACAGTTGCCCAGGCACCCTTTTCCGTATAATAATAAAACGCAGTATTTAAGATGACTTGATTAGACTCGACCGGAAATTTGTCATTTTTAAATCAAATTCTGGTCCTTACGAGCCAAATGGGTCTTTTCGATGACTTTTGAAAACTTCATTTTGGATTTGAGGCCAAAATACTTAACCAAACTGAAAAATTATTAATTAAAATATCTAATATGTTTGTACGGATATGTGCTATTGATAATCCGACGGTTGATCCGCCGGCGATTGGTCCCCGGGAAAGGTATTTACTAATTGTGTATTATTTGCCAATGCATTATTTACAATTTGCATTATTTACCAATTTCAAACTTAAAATCGACTTCCAAAATACCCTTCATAATAAGTAGGCATGAATATCAAACGAATTTAAGCACAGTGTCGAATTTTTTGTACTTATGCGCTTGTATTCACAGTATTTAAAGAAGCAGAATTTTCCTTAACGCATTTGAACTAAAATATTTTTTATACCTTTGTTATTTGTCAATTTGGGAGGCTGGTTAGGGTACCGCCGCTCCTGGAACCATTTATGAGAAAACCAACAACTCTGCCATAATGGTAGTCACCTCAGGTGGTTCGCTACGTTTGGTGACTTAGTAGGGGTGCCCGGGTTCATGGGTGACGTTTGCACAGGTCTTGGTGGCGGATGCGTCTGCTCACCTTCTGCATGGCGGGCCGGATCGAGAGTGACTGGTTGAGGGAGACCTTTTGACCTTTCCAGCCGGAATCTCTCAACCCATCGCCTTGCACTGCAGTTGGAGATATGTATTGAGTTAATTATTTGTTATTAAAAAATATATTTTGCCCTACTTTTCGAGTTAATACAATGAAATTAGTGTGTAGTAATTTTAATTTATATAAAACATAACTTCAACGGAAATCGGTCGTTTGTAATTTGAATGTAAGCATGTCAAAATGCTTTTTTGATCTGATGAATTTTTTTTTTAAATAATTATCATACCTTTTGAATAAGAAAATAATTTTTTGTTTGGTTCAGTTTTGGCCTCAAATTAAAAAAAATATTTTTTGTATGAAAGTGCTACGCAGCCGTTCTCCTTAACTTTTTCAAAGCAAAATATTTATTATGATAAAAAGTTTTAATCGGCCCTTCTGAATTCGCAACAAATTAAGTTGGTTACAATAAGTACCTAATGAGAATTATTAATGATGTTTTAATTTCTTGTACATTTTTGGAACCTTATAACCACAGTCACAGACATTCCAGATTACATGTAAGAAACGAACTTTTTCATTTTCCTCTCGGAACATATTTTTTCACGTTTCATTGAAAAAAAAATATTATCTGAGGCAAGCATAATCGATGTTAAATACATAAATAAGTTTTCATAAGCTTAAAATTGAACCAGCGCAGAGGCATAATACTATAAGCACCACACCTCACAGCTTGGCAATATAATGAACACCCGCACCCATCTGACAACACTTCCCCATCAAGCATCCACTTGAAATAATTCGCTTCAACCAACAACCAGCTACTTGTCTCTTGTCTACTTGTTTCAAGCTTTAAACACGGAGGAGCCAATCGAGACAATTTCCCGGTGTCGCCGGGTCCTGGTTGCGCCGTTAACTCTGGGGGAAGCGAGTCACAAAGGGAGCCAACAGGTGGCGGTAGTGTCTACCAATTAACTTCGCAATTAAGCCTTCGCCTCTCCTTAATTACTAAAGCGTAGCACTTCCGGGAAACTGAGCGCTACGGTGGCTACGAAACGTGCTACAGTGAAATCGTGAGAACGCTTTTCTGACTTTTTCAAAATATTCCAATTACTGAAATTGCTTTTACTTTTAAAAAAGCGAATTCATTACACTTACTAGCCTAGCAACTCCCTGCATATCGCACAAGGTTGGTATGATTGTAATTTGTTTTTACCAGTTTGCAATAAATCGGCTAAAGAAGTATACACAAATAATTTTCTTAAAAAAGTGATATAAATCGGAACTTACACCATTTTTTATTATTTTTGTGTGAATCAATGACGCATTTAGTACAGACATTTGAAAAAACATCGAATTATTTGTATTTTGAGATGCGTACTCGGCTTTATGATCGCTTTACGCAAATTGAAATAATAATTGCGAAAACAATTTTATATCAAAAGGATTTATATTTTAAGTGAAATTGAGAGGATTTTTACAACCTCATAAATATCGATATAATAATACGAACATTTTTCCTTGTTATTTGGAAAAAAGAAGATCGTAAAAGTTTTTGCCTTGTTTCATGAGAGGGGATTTTTAATGTTAATACCGTACTAGAGTCCATTGCGTCCAACTATCCAAAACCAGTGGGACTAGGGAATCCCAATAGGTGTGTGAGACTAAAGGGAATGGAAGAGTTGAGTTTTTATGAGTTAAGTTGAAGTAGTTGGATTCTGTGATTAATTAAGTACTCGTACCAGTCTATTGATTGTTCTTAATGCTTTTTTTTTCAGGAAATGGTTAATACATAGCAAAAATAAAACCAATTTTGAATATCATCCTTGTGATCTTATCTCTAATAAGACGGTGACCGGACAACTCAGAATCAACTCTACTCAACACCTTCTTTGAAAAGTCATCAAAAGTGACGAAAAAAATATCTTAAAAATTGATTAAATAGGTTATCTTAAATTAGGTTATGGACTATCTTTCAATAATTTTTTTCATAGCTTTTAATGACTTTTCAAAGAGGTGTTGAGGTGAATTGGTTCTGAGTTGTCATATCAAAATCATATAAAACGAGGAATCATTCATAATAAACAAGAAAAACGTTTATTTTTTGGGTGATGAATTGAATAACCGACGATGTCATATTAAGATGAGATGTCATATAAAATCATAAAGATATCATATAAAAATAAGACAGAATATGTCAATGACATCATTAAGTTCGTAGTTTAAAACAGGAACCGTTATATAAAACAGGAATAACGACAAATCACACTGATAATTCAGAAAACCTTTTTTTTCAGTATATGTACCTGTATGACTACTGAGACCGGTTCTCATTTATTAATAATCAAAAGAAGACAGGTTACGCAAAAAATAAAAATAAATACCTAACAGAATTATATATATATATATATATATATATATTTTTTTTTTTTATTTATAAAAGGATACATAAATTATAATATATTTTTTACAATAATTAATTACATAATACATGTATTTGATGTACCCCCATAAATAAGCAGGGCTTGTGTGTATGGGGGGTTTTTATAAACAACAAGAGAAAAGTTAGATACTCATCTCTCAAAATCATTTCAAGATGTGCATCTGAGATGATTTTTCCCAAAAACGACGCTATATTAATTATCATTATTACTATTTTCATTATCAGAAAAATATTATTTTATCATAATGTAATTACGATATAGTCTGTTCAAGCAAAATATTTGTTTTAATTAATTTAAGGCCCATTAACCAGCAGCGAGAATCCAAATTTCGCTGAAAGATTGTCTTGCGAACGTACCATTGCAACCGTAAAGGGCGGCTCAGATGAGAAAGATTGATTATTATCCTTATCAGCATTTTTCTGGCGATACAACTCAATGCCGATTTTATTTTATTCAAAATTTTACTTTAATATATACCTACATTCAAGTTAGCAATACAAATGCCCAGAAGGTAAATAAAAAAAAATCGATCGTAATTATTTATTAATTTTCAATAATGTTTCTTAAACATATAAGTTTGTAAGACTGTAAATAAATAAACAAACTGAAGTATTTAAATCACAAAACACTACTCAGATTTTATTTAATAATTTTATTTGAACCATAATTAAAATTCTGAGAAGTAGCTTTCCTAGATAATTCGTTGATTTATTTTACTGTATGATTACATGATTTGAAATGTGTGTTTCATAATACAACGAATCGTTTAAAAAAATTAAAAAATCTGCCAATGACCAACGGTATGAACTTATTGTTATAAAAATACACAAATTTTTTTCAAATTTTGAAATATAACTTTACTAGATAAAATAACAATCTTTCGAAATCAATTGATATATATTTTTTTAGAAAAGAGTCGGTACGTCTAGAATTTGAATTAAAAGTGGTATATTTCCGGTTTTGTCGGGTTTATACCTTCGTAAATTTTGTTTTAAAAATGTTTTGAATTGAAAAAGGATACAAAATAAATGATAAATATCTGTATGCATAATAAATAAATTAATTGAAGTGCACCAACATTAAAAATATGTAATTAAATGAAGACAATATTAGCGAAACTTAATCGAAAATGTGGAGACAGAAAAATCAGAAAAAGATATTGGCACCTCTGGGACTCGAACCCCGGACCCTTTGCTTACATGGCAAGTGCTATACTAACTGAGCCTAAGGTCTGAGGTTGTCTTCATTTAATTAAATATTATAATTTGAGATTTTACTCATAAAGTTAAAAATAAAAAAAAAAAACAAATTAAAAATATGTTTTTAATCACCCTGTGGTTCTGGAGCTTTTCACCGTAGCCTGCTGTTAATTTAAGTATCGTATTACAAACGGGGTTTGCGCTTAATTTCTATTAGCCTGGAAGGTGGGAGGCAAATTTATCAGAGATTCGCCGGTCTCATTTAATTAAGGCAGGGCGTTAGGGCGGATTTATCATCACCTGGACTGTTTACTCCGCGGCTGTTTACTCGCCCTTGCAGCCTTGTAGCCAGGTACCTCTCTTGCTTTCAACTCGCTGGTGAATTTCTAATTGAAATTTAGCGATCTAATGAAAGCAACTCTAGTAGCTTTTAATTGAACTATTTTGTGGATTACCTGTCTTTTATTTGCAGAGTTTTCCGGTTAACTAAATCAAGGCTCTTTGAAAGCACTACTAATTTGTTATTCATTTCTCTATAAATTTACAATTTTTTTTATGTAAATCGAAATTTCAATTTATTCAAATGGAGATTTATTTATTTATTTAACCCCCAGAGGGCTTTTACAAAAAAATACACGCACGAAAAATACAACAATTTTTTTTTTATATAGCTCTGAAGAAAATATTTCCCATCAAGGCCTCTGGAGATGTTGGGTGGAAGGTTTTTAAGAAAGGAAGGAGAGGAAATTCTGGGAAGGTAAATTCTGGGAAATCCTGTCAGAGGCATCCGCCGCCAAGACCTGGACAAACCTCACTCCATGAACCCGGGCACCCCTGCTAAGTCACCAAACGTAGCGACCCACTTTGGTGTTGGTTATCCAATAAATAGTTTCCGGGGTGGCGGTACCCATACCCGCCTCCCAAATTGAAAATTAGACAGGTTTACAAAAATACAAGATATGTTTCGGAATAATGTTTAATATTTTACATGATCCACAAAACTCGCCAATTTGATATTAAAAATGTCAACATCACCTAAGTATTGATTTCCCGTAGTGTGAAATCGTTGTATCGAAGAGTGGGAAATGTAGTAGCGTTTATGAATGCTGCAGTAGAATAGGGTATTTTGTCATACTGTTACTGTGGGTATTCGTAAGTTGATCGACGATCTGATCCTGAATATACGCTGAAGAGATAATCATATTGAAGCATGTTGTCAGTGTGTCTGTTGTGCCCAAAAAAGAATCATGCTTACTTCAGGTGAAAGGTTCATGTTTCGAATTTATTTCTTGGCCTATCTGAGGCCTAAGTGTCGAAACGACGTGTTAATTGAACATCTCAGTTGTTTCATTTCGGTACAGATAACACTTCTAGAATTGGAAACTAGGTAGATAAATATAATGAGGTAAAATTATTTTGTTATTTTGTTGTATGTATTGTTGATTAGTAGTTTTTTTTTGTTACAGGTAAGAAGATAAACCACATACCTACTTGACTAACTACCGCGACACCTACAATCCAAACCAACAATCAATCTAGGTAGGTACCTATTCAATATACCTATATACATAAAATACAGTCCGATAGGTTTTTTAAGAAACAAAACGTCTTTTGTGTACATTTTTACGCCTGTAAACAGCTGTGGGTTTTTTGGGTTAAAAACCTGTTTATCTTTTAAATCTCAATGTTTTCGGTTGTAAAAGTTCCAACACATTTGGTTCTGGAAAATCCTTTATAGAAAAACGACATTCTTTCCCCATCAATATTACTACATAGGTACCTACATACTCGTTTCAGGTCGAACATTTCCGCCATGGGGTAGCTGAAATAGGTACGCGATTTGCATTTTCTAATGATTTTATAATTAAACTTAGTAAGATGATACCATGATGAAAATCAAAACCATTTTTATTATAAGCTTCATTAAAAGCAAGGTTTACAATCAAAAGCTATATATTTAATGACGTAATCAATATAAAACTCGACCAGCCAAACGTATATGATCTAATGAGTTTTAGTTTAGTTTTAGTTTCCCGCCAAAGAGAACTGACCTTTAGTGGAGGGTGATTTTTTCGCAAAGAGTTTCTTCTTTCCACCGCTAGATGTCAGACAGGGAGGAAGAAAGTTCGCATCTTGGCTCTGGGGTGGCATGTGTGATGGGGTGGGAAAAGATCGGACACATGTGTGGAAAAATGGTTTGTGTCCAAGATAAAAATACTTCGGTTACTCGACACCCACGGCAGCACTTTCCGGGAAACTTATTCGGAAATACCTTTTGATTTCCTCATAAATATTTTAGTTTATAACAAAGAGCTTAGAATGTAGCTATTTTTGTAAGTATTACCCACGCATTTAACTTCTTCCTTGACTGATGAGTTTTTTCACTTATTTTATAGGCGCTTCCAGGCATTAAACTTATTATTAAAGGCTTTATAACTGTAATAAGAATATCGTAAAACAAATATAAAAAAGGAAAATCTATTTTGAAAGACACCCGAAACAAGCCCTGTAAACGTTCATATGAGCAACATTCCTACATTTATTTATTTACTGTTTCTTTAAATAGTAGGTATTATTGTTTACATTCACATTGATCTGTTTCTGATGATGGGTGTAGGTATAGATAATGATAATGCAACAACATTATACTGGTAATGTCACCACGAAAGTAAAACAACGATAATTTATCTAAATAATTATTTGAATGTACTTATGACCATTTTAAGAAAGTCTGAAAATAGTCATTTATAATTAACCATCAAAAATATATAAAATAAATGTTTTATTTATTTTTTGAATTACTCAGCTGCACAATATTACGATGCAAAGCACGACGGAAGGTACTACAAGATTTGTGAAATTGATGAGAAATTCAGAGATAGATAAAAAAATAGAGCGTTATTAATGCTTGAAACTATGATTGTACCCAAACCCAAGCAAATCCTTATTGTTGAGAGTGTTGAGACATTAAAAACAATGGAATGGTTGATCGCAATCCTATCAAAATTTAAACTAGATACCTACCTGTTCAAAACATCTTATCAATCCTTTCGATGGAAGCAAAGGCTGTATTTTGCTAAATAAAATATTCACGAAATCGATCAAAATATTAATTTTATTCTCCTTTGTTTTTTTTTCTTCTATTCTTCACATTCTCAACAAGCCAGTATGCAGGCAGGTACTTATTGTAAATTCCTGTGGTTTAAAAAAAAATCGATACGTTTATTGAATATTTACTTTATAGGATCCAAAGCTACTGTACATATTATTCGTATTTATTATAAAAAAGACAGCTTTAATGGGTACAGCAAAAGCCACAATGATTTGCATTCAGCGCCCAGCAAACAAACAAAAAGAACCACTTCCACAGTTGACCGATTCACTTGTTAGCACAAAGCGAAAATGCATCCCCGTCAGAAAATTCTTCAAGGGTGGTCCGTTTTTTTAGGGGCTGTACAAACTGTTGAGTGCCAGAATGCCGCTTTATAGATTTAAAATTTGAAAAAAACACTGTATTTCACGCAGAAGCGGAAGAAGAAACGGTACGGTTAGCAAAAAAAGATCAGGATAAGTACATACATGTACAACTCGTAACAGGTTTTGCTTTGTGATGATCGGCTTTTAGAATATCATCTAATTATGTTTCTCCCTCTTTTCGTTTTTCAAAAAATCTTTCGTTATTCATCTTAAGTGTTTTTTTTTTTTTTATATATTTATTTATTTATTTATTCCATTTTTACAATTTTACAAAGTTAGGTATAAGTACAATTATTTTTTTTAATTATGTACATTAATGCAAATATTTTTTAATGGTGGTAATAATACCTCTCTAATTGAGAATTTCTCGTGTTTAGGGAGGGAGTACTAACACAATTGATATTTTGATATATGTTTAATTGATGCTACCATGAGCGTATTTATGAAAAAATAAAATAAAAACAACATGTATGTAAAATTATATACCTGTGCACTATTTTAGGAAGAAAGTTTTTTTTTTAATTATAAAATATAAAACCTGTGTACACATTGAAAATATAAGTGGGCGTAATATAACACAAACATGAAATTACTTAGTGGTGAAATGTATTTTAATTTTTTTCTTAAAAATTTTATAATTTTTTTCGGATTGAATATCTTTAGGGAGTTCGTTAAAGCATTTTATGGCTGAGTATGTGTAATGGTGTTGGGCCGTTGTAGTATTAAGTTTAGGGATTATTATTTGTCCTGTTGTTCTCGGCCTGGAGCTAAATGACTTTATTGTTAGTTTGTCTTTATGGATTTGAAGTAATGCATTTTTTTGATAGATTCTGTTTATTTGTAAAACTTTGAATTCATCGAATATTTTTTGAGTTGAATAGTCTAAAGGTTTTTTTAGAATAATTTTGATGAGTCTTCTATGTACTATTTCAAGTGGGGCTAAGTTGGTTTTATACGCTCTTCCCCAACCTATTATTCCGTATTGCAGAACTGATTGGGCTAATGCATAGTAAACCTTCAGCAGTATAGATTTATGAAGTATATTTCTTAGTTTGAGGAATACGTAAAAAAGTTTACGTATTCTGTTTATAGTTTGTGCAATATGTTCTGTCCGTTTAATATGTTGGTCTATTATTATGCCTAAATATTTAATGTTGTTCTTTTTTGAAATTTTTGTGCATTTAGATGAGTTGCAGTTGTCAGTATAATTTTTACAAGAGCTATGAATAGTTATATTGGAATTTATAATTGGAAGGAATTTGTCTGATAGTGTAAATGTCATGAAGTAAGTTTTGTCAGAGTTTAAGGAAAGATAGTTGTCATCCAGCCATTGTTTTAAGTTGTTTATTTCTACATTTATTTTTACATGAATTCCGCACAAGAGTCCCAACTGCTCTCATCTGGAGCCAGTGAGACTATGGCATCGCTAACTGGGATGTGTTGTGAGGCAGAAGATAGTGGGGAGGGGAAGGAAATGGGGAAGATCAAGTTGCAGAGGTACCTGACTATTCAGATCTGGTCACCAAACACGGCTAAAGCAATTTCAAGCAACGTTTCAATTCTGAATGGTGGTCTTACACCAGGGCTAGACTGAGAGTATCTTCCACCCTGGAACATGCCGCAAATATACTATATATTGTTTTAATTCATTAATTTGTGGAATAACCTTTATTTGCCCATGCCGGGATTCGATCCCGCGACCTTTGGATTGCGAGTCAAGAGCCTTACCGTCGACCACGTCGGCCGTCAAAAGTGTACCTATTTGTCAATTCAATTTGGTGCAGTGCCGAAAAATGTAGTCAATTTGTTAGATAGAGGGATTTGAAACATTTATTAAAACAATTTTTTAAGTTAGTATTTAATTACTAAAATAAATTAGATGTACACAAATATATCTAATCTCTTCTTCTTCTTCAATGGCGCTACAGCCCATTTCGAGCCTTGGCCTCCTTCAAAATAAGCCTCCACCGCCCTCTGTCCTCGGCCGTCGTCTTCCAATCTGCAACATGGAGTAATCCTCTTGCATCCTTCCTGACATCATCCTCCCATCTCAGTCTAGGTCTGCCCGCCTTTCGTTTACCTCCCGGGTGTCCTGTCAGAACCTTCTTCGGTACTCGTGTGCTTGGCATTCGGTGCACATGTCCGGCCCATCTTAATCTTTGGAGTCTTAAATGGGTGGAGAGTCTGGGAGCTTGGTAAATATCATAGAGCTCATTATTGTGGCGGATTCTCCATGCCTCTCCCTCTCGCACCGCTCCTAAGATTCTTCGAAGTACCTTTCTTTCGAAGATGTCCAGCCGTTCCGCTGACTTTGCTGTCAGTGTTCCCGCCTCACATCCATAGGCCATATCTAATAGGTAGAGTAATTGGTTAATTTGATATGCAGAAATTTAGTTTAATTAGGGCAGTGGCAGATAAATAAATTAATTAGCAATTAATTAGTGGCAGATACTTATCTACCGAAGTGCGAAATTACATAAAGCTGAGATTAAAGTCCGCGTTATTGAAGATTCGACTTGATGCACGAATAGACCTAATAAATCCTTGCAACTACAGATGTCACGTGATAATTGACTCTGTGAGATTATTTGAAACATTCGTAAAAGCAATGAGAGATAGTGCAATCATTGAGTATACTAGTTCCAGCGAGAGATCGTTCGTGATGTCATCGTTCAAGTATCTTCTGTCTTTTTCGTTTTCAAACAAGACGCGTGAGAAAGAAGTGAACGAAGGTCGATGACGGCAATATGAGCTCTCGCTGGGACTAGTTTAAATAGCTATATAACCATATATAAGATTTATGGCCCCAAAGTAGATACTTGTATTGCCAACCAAGGTGGGAATGCTGTCCTTGTTCTACCGGTATTGCAATGGAAGATGCTCCGAGGAACTAGCGTCATTGATCCCCTCGGCACCGGTGCATAGTCGGGAAACACGCCAAACACGCGCCCAACATTTGTACACGGTTGACATTAGTCACATGAGAACGGGTCGTTTCTATGACTCGTTCTTGAGTTCAACGGCTCGGCTGTGGAACGATTTGCCGGCCTCTGTGTTTCCTCCCTCCTACAACATGGGTCTCTTCAAGACCCGTATTCACTCCTTCCTTTCCTCAAAAAGACCCTCCACACAGCATCTTCAAAGATGACATAGGCCCTGAGGGAAGTTATTTTCCTCAGGGCCTCCTGTGTGGAGTTAATGTAAAAAAAAAAAACCAATAGCATTGGCAGAGAAAATCTTGTACAAGATTGAAAAATATTTTAATATGAGAAATACTTTGATTTTTGATTTTTACGGCCAAAAGAATTATCATGATTCATCTTTGAGTTTTTTCATGCCGTATTACGCAGCCTCCTTCTTTAGGCAGATTTTTGGACAGCGTTGTGGTATCCACCATTAGCCCTGACTGCGCTGTTGAGGATATCTGCCTTGTTATCATCATCAGGGCAGATGTAAAGATGTCCGAAACATTACCTAAAGACGAAGGAAGCGCGGCACGAATACGGCTTAGTAACCTTAAAAGTAATCACGATGAAATGTAATGTAAATCAACTGAGAGATATTAATTTCTTAATTTTTTTACTTACATTACCACAAACATGACTCCTAACGAAATTATTTGAATGTTTTTTTTTATATTTAAGTATTTATCTTCTCTTAACTATTTTTTTCTAGGTTTTTCTTTTATGTTTTTCTTGTCTAACTACAAAAAAAAACAAAAAAAACTATCAGAGAAAACACGTTTTTAGGCTTACTGTTTTGTTTTAGCATTCTTTTTTTGTGTCTTTGTAAAGCTGTTTGTTTTCCAAATAAAGATATTATTATAATGCAGCGGTCATTTATACTTTCAGGCGGTCCAAAAATCATATAAAAATGACCACGCGCCTTTTTCTTACATTGGTATTTGTGCTATGTATTAACATATTTTGTGACAGGGACATTATTTTACCACAAATCAATCGACTCAATTTAATCGATTCAGTTCTAATCTACTTTATTTGGATTCGTTGTTTCAATTATTCTTAGGTCCTTAAAAAAGCACATAAACAAAACTAATTGAAAACTTGTCACTCGAGCGAGATATAAAAATTACGAAAGTTGCTCGAATCCGACATTTTAATGTTATTATTATTTTCATAGAATACGTGTGGGATTGGCCAGCGAATTATTACTTTACGTCCGTATGAATATATTAATGTAATGGACTAATTCTTTAATAAATTACTCACACTTCCCAATTGTTAATCAGCCACAAATCCATTTAACTTACGTCATCCTCCATTTTAGATTTAACCTCTCGCGCTGGGTTGTGTTTGACCACACAGGTGGTTTGATATATTATTGGGCAGGTACCTGAATGATTGAATATCTGGTGGCTACTTTTATTTCATTTGTCAAAGATAGGTGCCTACCTTCTTGCTTTTATTGTAATGCTTTTTTTCTTTTGAATAAATTGGTAGATAGTTATGTGTTCCTTCCACTGAATTTATTTTTTCTAATAGATGAAAAATACTTTTTTTATACTGCAGATTGATAGATAGGTATCTGCGTATATATTTAAATTTTCAAAACATACTTACATGAAAGTACATGCCTATTATTATTCAAGTATATGTAAGGTGGGTAGGTACCTACTTTCCTACGTATCTACCAGCTTATTTGCTTATTTGTTGCTAATTCAGTTTAAATTAATTTTTTCTACTCAGTAGGTATACGAATTAATCGAAGTAGGTAGTAGGTACACCTAGTACGTACCTAGAATATTGAAGAATGTGTTTTAAAGTTTGGTTTAATGATCAAATCATTGTCAAAAAATCAAAATTTAAATTTAAATAGGTAAAATTATCTTCATGCAGGCGAAATAAAAATTCTCTATAGCAGAGTTGCCTATCGTCAAAACATTTAAAAACCTGTGTTAATGGTCATTTGCAGCGTTTTTGACACTTACTCAGGTCTGAAATAGAAGTGTGTACAATGACATTAGGAATAGAAAACGGAGTATAAGCTTTTGAACTCTGGGTTTGATCTGAGAAATTTCTGAAAAGGTGATTCATGGTCATTGTAACCTTTAATGAAAACAAAAAGTGTAAAATAAATAATCCTAAGCATAAATATTATAGAGAACGAATTGCCACAAATGAATTGTTGAATGAAGGAACACCTGAGAAATCCTCATGAGTGGTTTGACCGCAACATACTCGTATCACTCTTTCAAGTAGTTTGATATCAATGATATTGTGTAACCTTTGAATGGATCCGAACGTGATGAAGAAGGGTAAATCATGACTGAAGAAAATGATAATACTAATAAATCTACAAGAAATATAAAACAGAAGAAGACAAATAAAAATTAAAATAATTAACGGTCGCAACTGGTACTCGAATCCAGGATATCTTGTCTACCGGGAAACAGACAACGTCTTAGCCAACTCGGCCTATATTTTTCTGTCATTTTATATTTCAAATTCAGAATTATCAATACTATACTCAACCAATTTTTCTATGGTTAAGGCGCTGGGTCCCGGTAAGACAAGACATCCTGGGTCCTAGTCCCGTTTTGTTGTTGCAGTTACATTTTTAAAAAAAGTCTGTGTCTTGTCCTGTTTCACGTTTCGTTTAGATTTATTAGTATTAACCTCCAAAAGTTAATCCAATTCAAAAAGAGTAATTCAATAACTGATTGTCATTATCTGTAACCATCGATAAATAATAACATGGGTAGATACCATAAACACTTGAACCTAACATTTTTTAAAGATAGGTACCTTTTTTCATGTGAATACCTCACCAGAGTCCCGGCTGCTCCCGTCTGGAGCCAGTGAGACAGCGGCATCCCCAATTGGGTATGTTGTGAGGCTGGAGGTTTTAAGGGGCCGCATCCGCGCTCAAAAGAAGAAGATGGAGAGATATGTAATTACGAGTGTTAGAGGAACGCGCTAATATTTAAAGCGATAAAATCGATGCGAAAATTGCGAAAATGTTTAATAAAACACGACTCGTTTAAAATAGAGCAAAAATCTCGTGGAAGGTATCTTAAGTAGGTATCATTTAAAGAAACATTGTGATTTTTTTTCACAAATATAACTTGTAAAATAACTGAAACAAACGAATTTATTTTAATTTTCGGAGCATACTTTGCGATTTTTTTCTATCGAGAGAATTTTATTTTGCGTTTCGGCGTGGAACGCGTCTAGATATTATCTTCAAAAATAACATGTATTTTTTTAAAAGCTTAAAAACTTCAAATGTTTAAGGGAGATATGTAAGATATCGGTAAAAATTCGGGTAGTGGCGCCTTAAGGTAAGGTGGGGAAGTACCTGACTATTCAGATCTGGTAATACCCACTTCTATAAATTAATAGATACCTAAATAAATCTTAATCAGGCTACTTTATCTATTACGTATGTTTAATAAATTTGAGTGGATCGCAGCCTCACGGTTAAGTCACCCAAAGCCGTACCATTTCATTGAGAAGAATCCGCGCGTGGGTGACAAAAGATGACATAACTTATTCAAATTATAGAGGCCCAATGTTAATGGCGGAGATTTATTGTAATTGTTACGTTTTATACGTTTAATTCGTGACGCCAAGTGTCATTAATAAACATGGCCGCGAGATTACGAGAATGACGGCCATTGGACTCGGGAATCATCGCGAGAAATGACACTATCTCACTATTTATAAAATGCGAAAGGTGAAAATAGTCATCATCACACTACTTGACTCGAGCAAATATACCTAATAAAATGTTTGAAAGAATTTCAAGAGGTTATTACAGGTCGAGAAATTATAGGTCTACCTTGTTAGAATTTTAAAATAGGGTAAAATATGTTGTTTGTAACATATCGTTAGTTTACCTCAGTTGGACAAGGTTCTAAATGAAATTTTGTTTCCAAAAGTCCTTTGAATGCAAAACCATTTTATTGCCATAATAATTTTCAGGGCCATTTATTTTGATTTCCGTAGATGACGAAGTTCCTAACATTAAGTTTCTGAAGCTTCCATTTATTTTACAAGAGTCTAAAATCACTTTAAATTTAACTTTTTTCAACTACAGTCATGTTTGTAGGTATCTGACAGTTGATCGTTTTTACGAGGCACAGTTCGTCACTTTAGTTGGATGGGTTTCTAACTTCGCCTTATACCATGTTCGGAGGTGTTAAAGATTGCAAAGACGAATTCTGATAATCAATTAACAATTTCTCATTTTAATATTCAATCTTTTGTAGAGTATTTCATTTTAGCATATTTAAAGGAAAAAAATAATTAAAACGTAGCCCTATCTTGAAATGGCATTAAGGAAATGTAATTAAAACCTTGTGCAATGAATTATTAAAACTACTCTAGATAGTTGCTCTGTTGCTAAATCTGTTATGGCTCTATCTGCAGGTTTAGGTATGTTATAAAAACTAAGCAGACGTCCTGGGAGGGATTTAAAACTACCTACTTGAGGAGACGAGGTTTAATTACTCGTAAGTATTTTTCGTAGGCCTAATACTTTTTTTTTCCAGACTTATAAATTATAAAAAGACTTATTAAAAAATACTCGATTACGCCAAGGCCAAGATATGTTCTACTCGCAGTGTTTAATTGAAGCATCTATAATATTTCTTCAAAATGACTACTCCATGTCGCAGATTGGAAGACGACGGCCGAGGACAGGGGGCGGTGGAGGCTTATTTTGAAGGAGGCCAAGGTTCGAAATTGGCTGTAGCATTGTTGAAGAAGAAGAAGAAGAATATTTCTAAGCGATCAAATTTTAAAACCAAAAACACAAGGTTTTTTTGTGATTTTTCATTATTTCGCATGGTTTCATCTAAAACTGAAATAATTTCCTCATGATTCAACCTCAAAATGAGATGATTATGAGAAATCGTCTTTGCAAACTTTAAAAAACTTCGTATCTCAGAACAAAGTAAAGTGTAGTTAGAACCCTGTCCAAACAAAGTGACGTTATATGCACCTATAACGGTGCAATTATGCAAAACATTGGAAGGTAATGTATTTCTTCAGTATCTTTGATGTATGTCTATATTACTCTCTGGGGAGGTTTAATTACTAGAAAAATAAATTAATTACATCATTACCCCTCGCAGGTAGGAATAAAAAGTGCTCATATCGTATTCTGTACTTATGTATTTTCTTATAGCACCTACTCGACAAAACCCTGTTAAAGTAGGCAACTGATTCAGTTAATCGTGCAGGATTTTAAATTTATAATCAATTAATTAATATTCAATTTTTTATAAGAAAAACCCTCTTTTTTATAACTTTTTAAGGTTTTTCCCATCAACCTAATATATCATTAAAGAAGAAGATAACAATAATAATCTAAACGAAAATATGAAAGAGAACAAGACACAGAAAGCAGAAAAAAGACAATGGTCGCAACTGGGACTCGAACCCGCAGACCTTTCGTCTAACCGGGACGTGCGCTCGCTATTATTTTTCCATATTTTATTCCAATTATTTTTCCATATTATGGGCAACTTCTCTTTTTATTGGAAACAATCATTCTAAGAATTGGTTTGCATCCTGGATGGCGTCTCTATATATAAAGATATTATTATATATCTCTCTATAAATATAACCTTTTATAATTATAATTGAAGATAATATTGTTAATTCTAAAATTTGATATATGAAATTGACTACTTTAACGGCTTGACAGAAGGTAGCAATAGCGAAATTAGTCAACGCGCACGTCCCGGTTAGACGAGAGGTCTGGGTTCGAGTCCCAGTTGCGACCATTGTCTTTTTTCTGTTTTCCGTGTCTTGTTCTCTTTCATATTTTCGTTTAGATTATTATTGTTACCTTCTTTTTCAATAATTAATTAATAATTCAAAAATGAAAAGAAGATGGTTTGAAAGGAAAATATGTAAATACGAATGATAGAGGGAACGGGCTAATATTAAAAAGTAATAATAATTAAACTTAAGAAATATTTTATAAAACTCGACTCGTTTAAAATAGAGCAAAATGTTTCGACAAATGCCAAAGATGTACTATGAATTTTTTCATGCCTGTTACATGTTAAATAATAGAAAAAATGTAATTATATAATAATTTAATAATTTTCGGAGCATCCATCGCTATTTTTTTTTTCATCGAAAGAATTTCATATAATCACCTTTTAAGCTCTATGAATGCATAGATATTATCTTTAAAAATAACGTGTATTTTTTACGAACTTAAAAACATAGTGTTCAAGAGAAATATGTTGCAAATCGGTAGAAATTTAAAACAATGTACCTAAGTAACATCAATTCTGTAAGTAACATCAAACTAAACAACAATAACAAAATACCCAAACTTTATACCAACTATTGAAGTCTTAGTATTAATCGAACCCATTGTAAACTTTTATTTCTATACAGGTGTTTTACAGTATTTTCAAACAGGTAGATAATTTGGCATCTACTTACTATAAATAGTAGTAAAGTAGGTATATCACTTAAAAGCTCTACAAATCATCATTATAGATTAACAAGGATTAGAAAATGAACTCAAAACAAAACATAAAATTGAATTTATACCCCTATAGTTCAATATTAACTGGCCCATAAAATCCTTAACAAAACACCAAGTCTATGGAAGTCTGCAGATAGGTAGATAAATGCGTTAAAATCGCAATTTATGCACTGGGGAATCTATTTTATTTAAGCAACAGTAATTCGATGGCGGGAATGCACTTAAACTAATCATTTATTTACGATAATTGACAAAATTAAAATAATCCCGTTCTATAAAATGGTTGAATGGCGAGAAAAGCTGATATTCTTGTCGAGACTGGGACTATTCCATACCTACGTTACATAATTGATTATTATTACGTTCCTACTTGGCGCTAGGTGGCGGAATTCTTTGCGAATTTTATTGTCTTTAGGGTTATTGCAGTCAGTTTAATTTTAGTCAAACTTTTATATATTATATTTTTTAAAGTTTCTACTTGCATGAATGGAACATGATTTTGTAGGGAACGGTGAATGAAGTTTTATATAGAATTCAAACTAGTTAAATAAAGCACAGGTGTGTAAAGTACCTACCAGTATATCAATTATTTTTAACGAAAGGTTGTTTACTAACACTTGAATAGGTGGCATGCAGTGACCTCGTTTTCCGATATTTCAGAGTAGGTAGTTCAAGAATGGTGTTTTACACATGAAATGGTTTAATTTTATTTTTTTGCTGCGTTCTGTGAAAAATGCGAAAATCGAAAACAAAATGTTTTCTCGTCACTGCTGGGGAATAGAGTTGACAGAGGTTGTAAAATTGTGCTTACCCAAGGCAAGAAGAAGGAAAAAAATCCCATAATTAATTTGAACTCTCAGATTTATGTCCAACTTGACTTTTATTTTAAAATTGTTAATAACATTAATAATAGTAACAGAGTTTTGTTACAGGATGTGGGGATGATAGTGCAATCCCACAAGTCCAATGTAGTTATACACATTTACCTACACAGTAGAATTTGATGTAAAGTAAATTAATGATTTTATAGACAGCCCTGATTTATTAAGCTTAATTATCTTCAATTTACGAATAAGAACTACCGGATATAAAATATTTTTAATCGTAACAACATCAGGACGGAGTTATTTAGATACTCGCTTGTACCTAGATTGCATGCAGTTGACAATACTTTCTCAGAAGTAGTAGATGTGTTCAGCTGCATGGAAGCTAGTTACAAAAAGGCTATAATAACATACCTCAAAACCAAAAAATAGTCAATGTTAGTATAATACCTACTTTCATCTGCATGGGTTATACCTATATATCTTAATTTGCATAATGTACTTCGTACCACACGTTCGTAAAAGCCGATATTTTTTTCATGAGCTCCACACAGGAGGCCCTGAGGAAAATCATTTCTCTCGGGGCCTATGTCATCTTAGGGGATGCTGTGTGGAGGGTCTTTTTAAAGAGGGGAAGGATAGGAAGTTCTGGGATGGAAAAAAGGTAAGAGGGGTGGGTAGGAATCGGGAGTCAGAGAGTCCGGGAATGACGGACATATTAATCCACCCCTCCAACTGCGGTGCAAGGCAATGGGTCGAGAGAGTCTAGCCGGAAACGTCAAAAGGCTTCACTCAACCAGTCTCTCTCGATCCGGCCCGACACGCAGCAGGTAGGCAGACGCATCCGCCGCCACGACTCTTACAAACCTCACCCCATAAACCCGGGCACCCCTTCTAGGTCACCAAACGTAGTGAACCACTTGGGATGACCTATGGCAGAGGTGTTGGTAATCCAATTAATGGTTCCCGGGGCGGCGGTACCTATACCGGTCTCCCAAATAATAGATATGAGCGTATATTATAATATAAATAAATAAATAAGTTTTTTTACGTGAATACCTACCACGCAAGTGTTCTTGATTCCTCCTTGCTACTACCAACCGTCATGGAGTCAGTGAGATTACGGCACCCCAATTAGATAGGGACCTGAGTTTGGAGGCTGAATGTAGTGGAAAGGGGAAGGAGATGGAGAAGAAGAAGGTGGGGAAGTAGTACCTGGTTATTCAGATCTGATCACTAAACGAGGCTAATGTCATTTAAAATAAATTATGTAAATTATATTTAAAATAATAAGTTTCAATTATGAATAGTTATCATTCACAAATAGGTAGGTACCTAGTTATTATTGATTGAATTGATTTGAAATTTACTTGCGGACGCTTGGATTTAAAATCACCACCTCCGAACTTCTAGTCAAGAGCCTTACCCTTCGACCATAGAGGCCATCCTTTTAATCTTCACCTGATATTTATTTTTTTATTAATACGTACATAGGAGAATTTATAATTATAGGTATACCTACTTTTGAATGTAGCTATAACTTTGTGGTTATCCATTATAGATAAATGAAACAATGTTACTTTGTTTGAACCACTTGTATATTTGTTTAAAGCCGACCGGTTTCAGAACAACCGTTCCTTCCTCAGGGCAAACATATACTGATTTGACAGTTACAAAATAGTGGGATGGGAACAATGTATTATTACTAAGGATTGTGGTATCTAGTGGTGGAGCCGTTGCTATATAGGGTTTAATGAAGAGTGGGTGGGTAGGGGAACATATCCATGATTGGGCTGTAAGATAATATTTTTTGTTTGTTGATAATAGATTCAATATTTTTAAGGGATTTTTTTTTATTTCCAAGACTTTTTAATTATTTATTTGGGAGCAGGTAGTTACCTACCACCTACGTAGTAGATAGGTAAATAGCAGTCGGTGTATTGCTCATTGACAAGAATTTAAAAAGCCCTGGACAGAGCAAGATGGCGGCTATCTTGGCATCTTGTATGACAATCTTATGAAATGATTTGTGTACAAAGCATTAATATGATAGATACTATTTATATTGGCTTGATGCGACAAGGAATAAGATACGTCATTACTAAATTAGAGCAGATTTTGACATTTATCACAAATCTTCCCCCTCGCCCCGCGGCTTATTAGATCCATATCTTTGACCAAGGTTAGGTTGTGGGTCGTTTTCCAAGTTCGGCAAAGAATTTGTATTAAATATTTGAAAATTGTCAGTACATTACCATCTTCCGCAGATTGGTGTTAGAGATATAAATTAGCGTATATACATTCCTCATTGTTTTGAATACCTACTTAACTATAATGTTAAAAAAATAATTAGGTAGGTACGTGAGGAATTTCCTTTTCACCGGTCGTTTTTCTTAAAGTCGGCAGAGATTTTCAGTATGTATGGAATAACTACACGTCCCTTGTAAAAAGATGTTTAGATTTTTTTTATTGAAAACTTCTTTAGCACCGTTGTGATTTAAAACACGATGAACCGAAAAATAGTGACACTAAAAATATATATAGTATTTAGACTGCAAGAGAATGATATATGTAGTATAATCGGTGTCCTCTTTATGCGGTGCGGTGTCCTCTTTATCCTCTTTATTAAGAGCTTCCCAACTCTTGTCTACTTTAGTTTTCTGGAGGTTTCACTTCTGCCGCGTATGCATTGCACACTCAGTTTTTTTGCCATCATTAATTTACGAAATTTCCTGTGTAGTCCAAGCAAATTCTATAAAAATCGTTTTGCAGTGATATCCCAAAAATCTACAATAGCGACGCCTCTAATTTTTACATCTGTGGGTAGGTTCCGAAGTGATTTTAGATTAAAGTACCTACCTAAGTTAAATAATATTAAAAATTAAAGTAAGTTGAATAATTTACGAAATTTTCTGTGTAATTCAAAAGAGATACAACAAATGTTCGTATCAAAATTGTTTTGCAGTTGTATCCCCAAAATCTACAATAGCGACGCCCCCAACTTTTATATCTGCAACGGCACCTTCCCAAGTGATTTTGAATAAAAATAAGTTTGTTAGTTAAGCACTATCGATTTGAACGCTCTGCTCCGAGGGAGAGAAGCGAAAGAACACCGAAATGAAGCTATTACCTAGCCCTAGCAACCTGTTCCCCAATCCAAAATACAAAAAAGCGCGTCCCCCGAATTAGCATAGGCAGCGCGGGCCCCGTGGTTCGCGGGCCGCGGTCCCGCTGGAGCCCGGCTTTTTAATGCGCGGCCCGGGTTCGACTCCCGCCCGCGGCCTGCAATAAATATCCCGCCTTGTCAACGGCGATAAATCTCAAATCTGCGGCCTGTCTAGACTGGACTGTCTCAATATTTTTATTTCTAGCTATCGTGATTGAGTCAGGTAGGTAGGTACACTATTCTGCTAGCAGCGGGTAGGTTGGGTTATTAATCTCGTTTGACAGTTGTCATACGCTGGCTGCCCTTTAATCGAAAAAATTAATTGATTACTATATGTAATTATTGGTTTTAAGGTAAATACAAATCGGCTGCAATTATACTTTCACATACCTACCTACACCTACGTATAACGATCCTGCTGTTTTCGTACCTAAGTGATTATTTTTAATGATCAGTTTCAATTGGATTCGTTTTAATAGCTATTCTTGCTGAATCGTATTCACACCACCAACAATTTATTGAATTCGTACAAAATTTCATAAGATTCGGACAAAAGAGCTTAAAGTAGATATCAAATCTAACCTAACCTAACCTAACTCAAATCTACAATATTTAGTCCACAGTGTTAAAAGAGTATTTTCTCCTCCTTTGGTGATTTTCTTAACCCAAATCTGCAATATTTTATCCACAATGTTAAAAGAGTATTTTCTCCTCCTTTGATGATTTTCTTAACCCAAATCTGCAATATTTTATCCACAATGTTAAAAGAGTATTTTCTCCTCCTTTGATGATTTTCTTAACCCAAATCTGCAATATTTTATCCACAATGTTAAAAGAGTATTTTCTCCTCCTTTGATGATTTTCTTAACCCAAATCTGCAATATTTTATCCACAATGTTAAAAGGGTATTTTCTCCTGGTTTTGATGATTTTCTTAACCCAAAACTGCAATATTTTGTTCATAATGTTGAAATGATATTTTCTCTTCCTTTTGATGATTTTCTTAACCCCAATCTACAATATTTTGTCCACGGTGATAAAAGGGTATTATCTTCTGCTTTTGACGATTTTCTTAACCCAAACATTTTGTCCTTAATGTTAAAAAGGTATTTTCTCCTCTTTTTGATGATTTTCTTAACCCGAACCTACAATATTTTGTCCACAATGTTAAAGGGTATTTTCTCATGCTTTTAATGATTATCTTAACCCAAATCCGCAGTGTTTTGTCCACAATGTTAAAGAGGTATTTTCGCCTCCTTGTGATGATTTTCTTAATCCAAATCTGCAATATTTTGTCCTCAATGTTAAAAGGGTGTTTTCTCCCGCTTTTGATGATTTTCTTAACCCAAATCTGCAATACTTTGTCCACAATGTTAAAAGGGTATTTTTTTCTCCATTTCAATGATTTCTTAACCCAAATCTGCAATATTTTGTCCACAATGTTAAAAAGGTATTTTCTCCTCCTTTTGATGATTTTCTTAACCCAAATATGCAATATTTTGTCCAAAATGTTAAAAGGGTAGATAGTTTCTCCCCATATTGATGATTTTCTCACTGAATTCAGATTAGCAAAAGATTTTTTTCAAATCTTTGTAGAATTTTTAAAAATTTTAACAATTTTTAAAACAAACTGAGTTGAGATGTAAAAAACTCGCTGTGCTCGAATTCTACATTTTAAACCTTCTAAAAACTATATTGAGCAAATTAAATGATTTCATGAAATTATCAAAAGAGAATCTTAATAGATTTTTTAATAGAGGTGGTAAGATTTTTCCTTAATTAATTAGAGGATGGTTGAAGTTTAAAGCACGTTTCCCAATTATGATTACCTAAAGGGATTATTTCTGGGGTTGTTGTGACTTGTGACGGCGTTGTAGAAAGAACGGTACCTGTTGGTTGTGATAGGATAGAATGAGAATGATAGGATCGCTCTGTGGCCATTTCTTGCGGGGATTCCTTCGGGCGCGAAGTTCGCAGTTCGCAGTTCCAGATCGGCCGCTACGAATTCGCAGCAAGAAACCCAACGCAAGCGAACTTGGAGCGAGTTATTCACCCGCGCTTTATTTTTTGAACTTAGAATCCCACCGGCCAGACGCTCTGCCGCCTCCGCCCCCCTGCACCCCTGCACCTCTGCACCCCTTCTTCTGCCCGCTCATTACAATACGGAGCGACATTTCTACTCTCCTCTCCGCCCCCTCCCCCCGCCAACACCCGTCACCCGTCCATATTATTTATACAAAAGATGTATAAGATGATTTTTTTGTCTCACTCTCCCACTCCGAGGCTCGCATTAATAACTGCCGCCCCCTCCGCCGCGCCGAGACCGCGGCCTCACACATCCCAGTCTAGCATCCCTCTCTGACTTTCTCTCCTCCGTAACACTCCGTCTCTCATTGGTTCTGGCTCCGCCTCGTTTCGGCAGTGGAGGGGCGTGCCCCCGACCCCCCGGCCCCCCCGCCCCGCACATTGATTGCCTCCGAGAGGGGCGCCAGTTTCAAGCCGATCACCGGCCAAACAACACCTCGTTGCGCGTAGATAAAAAGCGCTTACGCGACGTAACATCTTCGCACTGAAAAAAAACAGTTAAAATTTAATTAGTTTTAATTAATTATATCCGCCGATAATAATTTATTGATGTTTGTTAACTTGACTTTTGATTAATTCTGTGAAGTGTTTTTCATTTGCTAGAAACTGAAGTGTTCCTTGTTGTAAACATACCCCCACTCTCGTCCTTCGTGTTGATTTTGAGAGGAGTGAACAATGTTTTTCTGGAGTGGTGTTTTATGTTACGATTGTTTATAATTACGCACTTGTAAAGTTGAGTGACGTTGTTCTGTTGTTGGAGCACTCGAGTTGTCGTTGTTGAGTGTTGATTGTGATATTTTGACTTCGCCGGCATTCGAGACGGGGACTCGTGCTATGCACACCGTCTGTCTCACACCGACTCTAATGGGCCAATGCTAACAGGTCAGCCTTACCCATTTATCCATTTTTAAATCTAATCATATTAATTAAGTGTTAATTAGGTACCTGCATCGTTAATTAGGCCCCGAGTCTGTGATTAATTCAAGTCACTACCGTTAAAAAAATCAAGCCACAACCATTCAAAATCCTGAAAATAAAGTGAAATTGTTTAAAATCATCGCAAAAGTTACAAAACATCACATAATTAGCTTAAAACAATGTTTTAATTGTTAATTAGAATACCCGCCTACATTCCCAACTAGATTCGATAAGATGACGAACAATAAGAAACTAGTAAAGAAAATCCAATTTTCACACTTAGCAAAATTTTCCACTTAGAAAAGCAAATCTAACTGGGAGTAACAACCCAAATTTAAAAGTTCATAAAAAATGGTGTTTTTCACAAATTTCTCTACAAGTCATGGATGTTCTAATTAATTAATTTTTACTTTTTAAATGTCATTCATCAATTTTCTACACTTTTCGATTTCTGAATTTCATCATAAATTAAGAACTGCAAGTTTTTATTACTTAATTGCAAACAAAACGAAACCGTTGTCTGAAATTTTAAGACATACCGATTTGAAAAAATTGCACTTTAAATATCACCTTGACATTAGATACAGTTTTTTTATGGAGTTTTCAATACCACACACGAAGTAGGTAAATGATAATGTGGATAATAAAATCTATTTTCAAATACCAAACAGACCTCATTCTTAAGTTTTATCACATCTACCTATTATTAATTTATTGAGAAACAATCGAAATTATCTTTTGACACTCATCTTTTATAAACATCGATATTAAAAAGACTGCCGTCGGCGAAAACAATGTTCATTTGATGCAAAAACAAATTAAAATCAATTTTGAATATCTCAGTAAACAAGTTTTAATGCATTTTATAATCTTCTTCAGTCTTCGTGCATATTTCTAATCATGGTTTATCCGGGCAGGTGTAGGGTCTGCCCCTGAAGGGCCTGCCTAGGTACTGACCTAACTAAACAATATCGGGTCTATAGGGCCTCTCTCGGACCTAGGGTCCATTCAAGCGGCCACCTTTGTAACATCTGCCGCCCGAACAAATGAATTTTTGCACACCTTTTGTAAAGTTAGATTGGAACCTTTAATTATTAGATAGAGCTTTTTCTATCCGGTTTTAATTTGAATGGAAGCATATATTTAAATTTAGTTTGTGGTTAATTTCTTTCTTTTTTTAAAAAATACATGACAAATTTAACAAGTCAAAAAGTGATAAAATATTGCAGGTTGGTACTCAGATACCTAAACCAAATTTGGTTATCTTTTAAGTAGGTGATAGGTTTTTTATGAACCTTTTAAAACTCTTGATTCGACATTTGAAATTCAAGTACCTACCTATCTAGCTTGTCGTCCTTTAAAAGCAGTTTTTTTTTTTTTTAAGTCCCCCGGACAATTGTTATTCTTCCAATTTTATATCTTTATTATGTTTTATACCAAGATAAGGTTTAGGAAATTATTTTTTTTTTTTATTGCGATGACATTAAATCAAAAAAAAATACTTGGTGATGCTAACACGATTTCTGAAGTGCTTGTCAATAATCAATAATAACTAATTTCACATTTAATTAATTTCCCACATATCATATGATAACGATTGTTCCCACGGTATCGAAAGCACCTTGACATAAGTGTAAATAATATACTTATAAAAATTTAACTAATAAAACGAACACCGTGTGTACCTAATTAATCATTATCACAAGCTATAGATAAAATAACGCATTAAAAACGTTATTTTATCAGACTATCTTTTGATCTGCCCTTGAAAAGGTTTATAGGTAAGTAAGTAGGTACGTAATTTTTTTCTTTGCAAAACACACTTATGTACCTACCTACCAACCTAAATGTTTAAAAAAAATAAAAATAAATGTGATAACTTCAAATCTGTGGCCTCTAATTATTATTTCGTATTTTTTTACATAAATTGTTAGGTATTTAACTGTAACAAAATATAAATGCGTTTTACTACGAACAGATAATAATCAGTTGGATTCTTTACTAGTTGGTTTTACCTAGAGATCATAATACGGAATTCTAAATTTTATCGAGCTTTTATCAGTGTGTAAGTACCAACGTCTAAAGTTCTGACTCAGTAAATTTATAGCGTATCGAGTGACTTTGGACGGACAGAACCAGTTCGTTCGTTCTGAGGCTATTTCCTATTATTTGTCTTGCATTCCAGTTGCAGCAATGAACTGAATTATTTTACACAACAAATATCACATTGCTTTGAGTTAGGAGCATTATACTATGATTCACAAACCAAAAATTCTACTTCATAACTTCAGATCATTCAAAAAATGCTTATAAAATATCTCACTTTAATCAATTTACATTGCACTGACCTTCGATTGTCCATTTTTACCACCTTTAAGTAGGTCGACATGGCAAACAAATTGTTTGTTTATACTTAAGAAAAGTACCTAACTCGTACCTAAGTGACCTAACGAAGACGTGAAGATGTACGTGTTCAAAGTTCTAAGTGTCAAATAAATATTTGCTCTGTGTACCTTCGTTCGTAATACGCCTAATCATAACACGAAGCAAACGAAACATTAGCGTCTTGTTACCAGTTACCTACTTGCCTTCACGCGCAGTGTCAACATGGGAACATCCAGTTTGCGCTAAACGGGTACATAGTAAGCTACCTTTATACCTGAGTACCTACTTATTCGTTGCCATCCATCACGGGGCCTATCAAGCCTTACTGGAGGTCTGGGGACCCTCTCTGCAGGGGTCCTGGGTGTTCAGAGGTCCAAGTATACCTCCGTACTATGATGCTTTTCGTCGTACTCTAGAATAAGAAACTTTTTTAACCTCTAGACTCAGCTTGGGGCGAAAACACATGTTTTGCAAATAACAATTTTGCTTACAAATGAAATCTGTATTAGTCCATGTTTGAAAAAACCGGTAAGGTTGCCTTACTAAGTGCAATTGGAACAAATTCTTTGTTTAAAATCATAGAATAATGCATTTTATTTCTAATATCGACCGGTTTCGGAAGAACATTTCCTTCTTAGGGAAAAAGTTAGGTATACCTACTGCTGGATACCGAAAGTTTTTTATGATTGATTTTAAGTTGATTTTTAGAATGAATTCAATAATAAAAGGAAAATAAAATACTCACACCTACAGCTTTTAGCTTATTAAATTATATTCACGATCTACCCATTTACAGATTCAGATAAACAATTTCTCTGTCAAAAAGGTAAAGTACTTTTATTTACGTTGTTTATCTTTATTTATAAAATTCCACTTACGTCCCTGATCCGTGTAGTATAAAATTGCTTTATTCTTCCTCCAGAAGGAGTTTTCGTTAGGTTATGTAAAAAAATGTTATTTTAGTTAAACCCAAATAAATGCGACGTATACATTGTTAATTTATTCCTTTACAATGCAAAGACACAAAAATGGCCTTAAATTTTACTTTAGGTATAAAATATGTATTATAAACGAAGCATTATTTAGGAACAATATTCCTTGATCGTACGTAATTAATTAGTTCTTCAATGATTGTAGTATAATCACTCTGATTGTGGCATATTTTTAAATATCTAAATAAAAATATTAAAACCGTAATGGAATAGATATTTTTTTATACGCCGACCGAAAATATAAACTAACTTAACATTACAAAAAATTGGGTGAAGAAAATATATTAGTAACTATTGAAGTGAGGGTAGAGGCGAGACTACGGATTAGTGAACAGCGAGAACTGATGAATGTTATGTGTAAAAATAAAACTATGTATGCGGTGGTTCAAGAAATGTTTATCTTTGTTTAAACCCCTATTTAAATAAAAAGTAATTTAGATGTCTCAGAATCAAACGGTATAGTGGATACATAAGGATTCACCAGCCTTTGGTTATGAAACATATAAAATCTGTACATTTCATAACCAAAGGTTTGTGAAATCTGATAATTTTTTTAAATTAAAATATTGGTTTAAACAAAGATAAATATTTTAATTTTCTTATTTATTTCCCTACGTCGTGCAAACATCACAAAGATAATCAATTACAAGGTTGTCAACATCGGCACAAAGATCGTGAGCCCATTTCTTACAATGTGTGCTTCATACTCTCCTCGCCATTTTCTTTACATAGGTAAAATCAATAAAAAAAATTATGTGTAAAACCAGACATCAGATTCGTTACTCACCTCATGCTGTAATATAGGAATACAGGAATGTAGGAATACAGGAATGTAGGAATAGTATTATTTGAGAACGATTGCAAATTTTGCATGTCTTGCACACAAATATGCCAAAAGGAACTGCCGAATGTCATGTCAAAATATCACCAAAATATTTTCTTTTGAATTAAAATTAATCTTAAACTTTTAACAGTAGCGAAAAATTAAATATCATCTTACGAATGCAACTCAATACTGAACTCGTATATAAATATTTGTTTTTAATTTTAACTTAATTATTAAAAGCTCAAATTGAAATATATAATTAAATGAAGACAATATTAGCGAAACTCAATCAAAAATCTGGATATAGAATTTTTTTTTCAGATTTTCGCTAATATTGTTTCTTATAATTAAATATTTCAATTTGAGGTCTTACTGTTCAAGTTAAAAATATAAATAAATATTCATCCTAGACTTGCAGAAAGATCAACAGATGTCGCATACTAAAAATAAAAATGGATAAAAATTTATCCAAGACATCATCCAGGATCCAGATAGCATTTAGTTCGGGTTTGGACCTTGCAATCATAAATAAAGATGGAGCCAATAAAAATATGTATTAAGATTATCTAGTTGACCAGATAAATCATGTTATATACTTATTATAATCTACTATAGCATTTAATATGATTGTCGACTAGTAGTAATCGCCAGGGTCGCGAAATAACCTAACTTATGAGATAAGGGAGTTTTTTATAATCATTTAAATCTACACCCCAATGTATTATGTATTTGTGCCGAAATAAAATAACTAAACAAGATAAAATAATTACACCCGCTCTGCCCACGCGTAGGAGTCCAACGTTTTCAAATAAATTTACTAAGGAAAATTTTCGTCCTTTACCTTTACAAGGACCTTCGAGTTGAAGGCTTCTACACAGTATTCTAATGTTCATACCTACAGTGCCTACCTAACTATCTATTAGGTTGTATCATATCATATCACAGCCTTACTTTGTATGCATTATTGGTTTAGACCAGTGTTTCTCAAAATGGAGCGCAATTTGAATATGTTTGTGGCAATGAGCAAATTATTAATATTTGTTACTTAAATAATCACATATAAAATACGCAACCCCGGCTTTAAATAAAGATGACAACACTAGCACAAATATCAACACAAGCAAGATTACAATAAATTCGAGTATTTGTGGGCTAGTAGGTAGGTAGGTACGTATTTTTCGTAAATGAAGAAATGCGTGCTGCGCTTACCTTTGCAAACATTCAAATATCATTATACTCGATATTTTTAACTCTGAACCAAGAAAAATTGTCGTTTTTGTAGTGAAAACTTCTTTAGCACCATTATGATTTGAAACTCTATGAAAAGGAAACGAGCGACACCAAAAAGAGACAAAAGCAAACATCTATAGGATTTAGCTTGCGGGAGAATGGGATAGCAATAAAATATTTATTTAATTCACGGGTAGGTAGGTACTGGGTTCCAGTATAATAGCATAAATCCGCAGTCTAACGCAAGTCTCCATCGGTGTAGTGGTATAAAGCGCCTGACGAATCTTTTGGGACATTTAACGGACCATCGATCGAATCCTCCGAATCCAAAAAATATGTATATTTTTGTAAAATTAGTTTCCAATCTCTAAACCACTCCAAAATGAATAGTCAAAAGAAAGCAACACCTAGCGACTCCGAAGAAGAAAATAAATACTAATAAGATGACCAAATTTATAGGAAAAGGTTCACTGGAATTCAACGACAAATATATGAAGAAAAAAAATCAATCTTCGCATTGATGACAAAAAAGTGCTTCGTAGTCTCCCCATACTCTTCTACTTTAGTTTTCTGAAGGCTTCACTTCTACCACGTGTGAATTGCATAGGTACTCTGATTTTTTTTATGAGGGGGGCATGTAACATTGAAGTGGGGCATGGCACAAAAAAGGTTGAGAAACACTGATTTAGACACTTACTTGAAATTAATCCCATGTCGAATTTCGCATACTTTCCTGCTGTTATACCGGACTTGTGTCTGTGCATATTTGTGTATCGTGTTCGGCCCACACTAGATAATATATATTATGGTGAAGAAAATGGTGGGCGAACGGGGAATCGAACTGAAAATGCTCTTACAAGCTTTCTGGCGCCTGTGATTCGAAATTTTTAGGATTTCAAACACGTGATAAATTAGATCAACATTTTAATCGAATTCCTTTCAAAACATTTTTTTTTATTTTTGAATGTAGCTATAACTTTGTGGTTATCCTATCGACTGGTCAGTGGTTGAGTGGGCATAGCACTTGGGTCCCACCCGAGCGTCGCGTGTTCGATTCCTCGGCTGGCCAAGTCCTCCATCACAACACAAGCAACATTTTCGGCTTTCTGTGGTGGTAGTAGGAGATTTTCAAACATTGTTGGGTTATTCGTAACCCGGGAATGTTTGTCTTTCTTTAAAAAAAAAAAAATCTAATATGAATAAATGAAACAATGTTACTTTGTTTGAACCACTTATATATTTGAGTAAAGCCGACCGGTTTCGGAACGACCGTTCCTTCTTCAGGGCAAACGTATACTGATTTGACAGTTACAAAATTGTGGATGAGAACAGTGTATTATTATGGTAGGGGTGGAGCCGTTGCTAGGTATTAAGGAAGAGTGGGTGGGTAGGGGAACATATCCATGATTGGGCTGTAAGACAATATTTTTTGTTTGATAATAGATTCATTATTTTTAAGGGATTTTTTTTTATTTCCAAGGCTTCCAAGTTACCTAAGTGTTTTCATTTTTTTTTTTCAAAACTATGGTATTTTCAATGATATGGTTAGCGAACTCATAAAATTATTATTATTAAGACACCTTAAATGTTCTTTGATTCTGATTTCAAAATTACGAGTTGTTTTTCCAATATAAAATGAGGGACAATCATTACAGTTGAGTTTATATATTCCTAAATTAGTCAATTTATGTTCTTTGTCTTTAGCATTTCTCAAAAAGTTACCGATATTATATCTTGTATAAAAAGCTGGTTTAATATTAGAATATATAGAAGGGAGATTTTTGCAACATTGAACTGAAAAATTATTAATTTACAAAATTTTACGCCATTCTTTATTATAATTGCATAAATATTTATTTTTGAAATTTTGCTAAGTTTCTTATTTAAGATGTTATCAATTAAACTTGGTTCATATCCGTTATTTACAACTGAAGAAGGAACGGTCATTCCGAAACCGGTCGGCTAACCGGCGGGTTATGGGTAAACATCTATTTCATTGCAGTTCTGAAAAGCTGTTGTTAGTTTGGCAAGCACAAATGTTGCATAAAAAAATGCTCTTCTCCTCGCTTGATTTATTATATTATTAAAAAAATAATTAACCAAATATCAAGACATTTTGCAGAGATAAAAGATGGAACTATTTTTGAAGTGAAAACTTCTTTAGCACCGTTGCCTCCCCACTTTTGTCTACTTTAGCTTTCTGAAGGTTTCACTTCTACCGCGTGTGAATTGCACACTCTGATTTTTTTTTCACAATGACACTTACTCCTTGCTTCATTGCATCTTGGATAATATTTAGTTATTCCGATTTTGAACCTTCCTAGAATAAAGAATTTCATAAATTTTGAAGAAAACAGTCAAGTAAATCGATCAAATTTATTTAGTTTTAATAAAACTAACTCGATCTTTCTTTTAAAATATCTTAGCTTAATATATCTGCAAAGTATCCAAGACATCTATAGACGTCTATCATCCCTTATACGAGCACACGAGCCTTCCGACAATAACAAAACCAACAACTGACAAAATAAACTAGACGCAAGTTTTACGACCTCACAAACTTTGACCCCGGCTTTTTCTATCCGCGCAGGCCAATGCCCAAACACTAAGTACCTATTGCCTTTTTGCGCCGAAGTTTTTTTTTTCGCAAAGTGTGGCCGTTTTTTTGGCGCAAGTTTTTTCGACCACCTGTCTGTCGACCCAGCGATATCTTGGATTATCTTCTATCGAAAGCCTAACCAATGTTTAAGGTTCATTAATTGAGTTTAACTTAATATCTGAAAGGTGCTATTAACTTCTTTTAAAATCATGACAAACAAGTTTCGCGTGCGTAAAAAACAATGTTTCACGAAACTTTGCTAATTAAATGGTTGCTAAATCTACAATGGTTAATTTATTTTTTAACACTTCACATTGTTAGTAGTTTGGCTATGAAGTGCCTAATAAGTTCATATTATGTAGGTACCTACCGATTAGTACCATTTTTTTTATGAAATAAGGAGAGATATTATTTATTTTGTGTTATTTTCTTCATAACTAAAAATATTTAATAATGGTAGCGTTCTTACAAAAATTGCATTTACGATAAGATTATCAAGTAAAATAAATTAGAAATACGTTCATTTTATATCATCTCGAGAATAACTTCCCTCAGCTCTTACTAATATCCAGAACTTGGCTGAATTCAAAAGAGCTTTAAAAACAATCTTATTTAAAAAATCATACCTTTCATGAATTTTAATTCCTTTTCAATCTACTATAATAAGCCATGTTCTTCAAATTTCTGGTAATTGTTTGGTTTCGATTACCTCCTTACTATAGTTTTATGTGCACTCTGAATTTGTATTATTTCTATACGTAAACTGCCTCCTATTCTATATAATAATTTAGTTTTAATGATTCTTGTTGAATGGCACCGTTATGGTTTATCATTATATATTGTCCTGTGCCAAAACAGCACTCACTATTGTTGTTAATATTGCTCTCTAGGAATTGCTTTGTATGTACTGTATATTCTTTGTTTCACATTATTTAATCAATTTTGTAAGGACAATTTTGTAAGGAACACTACAGGATTAATTTTAAGTTTATTATAATTAAGCGCACTTGAAGTGAAATATCACAAAACTGCGCTACCTATATAAATACTACGTTCTTATTATTATTATTAATAAAACTGATTAAAAATCAGCTGTAACTATCATTTTATTGTGTTTGTAAGGGGTTATTTTTCATTATTACATAACCGAATGAAATATGCAGTAACTAGGAAAACCATAAAGAAAACACGCCTTCTGATTGTGGCAAAGAAAAATAAACAATAGACTTCATCATCAAAATTCATTAATTTTCTCATTATAATCGTAATTGAAAATCTTTCAATTGCATTTCAGAATTAATACTATACGTAATTGTTTTTACCCGACATAATATGTTAAACTTATCAACACACAATAGGAGCATTTGCAATAAAAGTGTTTTAATCTCAGGAGGGCAGTAAATAAGCGTAAGCTATTTAATTAAAATCATTTATTATGGAGTATTTCCGTTTATTCAGATTATCAAACTCACTGTTACGTAACACTCGTGACAATTTTCCAATTAAAATAATCATATCAGCAAGATAACGCGAAAAGTAATTACAGTTAGTCATAAATTTATCGACCTAAATTTGTATTTTTACCTTGGAACCTTGCATAGCTACTAAGTTTTCTCGAAAGGCTTATCAAACATGCAAGTGATAGTATTTGCTATTTTTTCTGCTCATTTTTAATACCTACTAATCCAAATGAGGCATCAGAATACAGCCACTATCCTTACAAAGCACGACAAACATCCTAGTGATATTATTTGCTGTTTTTTTGCTCATTTTGAAAACCTACATGGTGATCCAAATGGGTCATCAGAATGTAGCTTTTAGATTTATTGGGTATAACAAACATCCTGGTGATATTATTAGCTGTTTTTTCTGCTAGTTTTGTAAACCTACATGGTGATCCAAATGGGTCATCAGAATGTAGCTTTTAGATTTATTGGGTATAACAAACATCCTAGTGATATTATTTGCTGTTTTTTCTGCTAATTTTGAAAACCTACATAGTGATCCAAATGGGTCATCAGAATGTAGCTTTTTTACTTATTGGGCATAACAAATACCAAAGTGATATTATTTGCTGTTTTCTCTTCTCGTTTTGAACACCTACATAGTTACTCTAGTAAGTCATAAGAATATAGCTACTATCCTTGTGGAGCGTAACAAGTGATATTATTTGCATTTTTCTGTGCTCATTTCGAATACTTACCTACATAGTAATCCAAAGGAGTCGTCTGAATTAGCTGCTATCCTTACAAAGCGTAACAAATCCTAGCGATATTTTATGCTGCCGTTTTGAATACCAACATAGTAGGTAATCCAAGTGAAAATACATCAGAATATAGCTACTATACTTCCAGAGCACAAAAAACATCTAAGTGATATAATTTTCTGTTTTCTCTGCTCTTCTGAATACCTACATAGTAATCCAAATGAGTCATCAGAAAATAGCTACTATACCTATGGGGCATAACAAACATACTAGTGATATAATATGATGTTTTCTCTGCTCACTTTGAATACACATCAAAATATACACATTTAATCCTAAATCCTACAAACAGTGTTTATATTTCCAGCTTGTAAGTACAAGTATAATTTTCGTTTTATGATCGGGACCCAGGTGTTCCTAACTCGGATTACTTGGGTGCAATGGTTCATCTATTCCTCTCGGCGAGGGTCCCTCTCCCGCTAACCTCTTTGTCATTTGGTGTTGTATTTTATTATCTCCTTTGGATAACAAACCGGATACCAGATCAATTTAAATATTCTCACCTAGAAATACTCCTCGTAATCTAGTAAGTAAGGTAATGTATACCCCACTCACGTCTAAAATATTTAAATTATTTACTTCAATCTTCAATGTCATCATCTCGTAGATTTTCTCACCTGTTTTGAAAATTAATTTCATATCTGAAATTGATGTCGGTTTTAAGACGGTTGTCATTGAAATAATAAAATTGTTTTACAGTTTGAAAATCGCATACTTATCAGAAAGCGATAAAAGTACTCACATTAAAATAAAATACAGATTGAACGAAAGACATACATTTTTTATGGTTTTTGCCAGTTTTTTTAACGCTTTTAAAATTTAATGTTTACGGAAAGAGAAAAAAAAATAATTTTTCCAAAAACAAAGTTTATATAACAAGTAATCACTGGCATCGTGTTTTTACAAAATTTGATAGGTAGGTAATAAAAATTATCTTTGCTTTGTTTATTTTTTTTTTCTTTTATAAGTGTGTGCTGTTGATTACTACTGCTACAAAAATCCGTTAGAAAAATGAATTTAAACGCAAACACTCAGCTGAATCAAATCGAAGACATATTGATAAAGATCAAAATAATAAACCTCCAAATAATATTATTAGCTATCCATTTTCTTATCAAACCGTCAAAAGTTAAAAACTCTCAATGTTTATTTGACTTCCCAACGGTTTTCCCAACTAATCAAATATTCCGTCTTTAAAAATCTATTTTTAAATAGCAAAAATATTAATGCAACACTATCTTTTATAGGTATCTACTTATCTGCCTGTCTGCCTTAGCTATCATAGAGGCGTCAAAACAAACTGTCGAAATCCGTTGAGGTTTCGGGTTCATTCAACGCTATCAATTTTCAGACCCGTGCCATATGTAGTTGATAAAAGTAAATACATAAATTACGAATTCTAAATAAAATCTTTTCATCGTCTGAATGTACATGGTCTATGAAAACGAGATAAATAGCTAATATTTTGTCTATTTAAGGAATTAAACAAACGTACAAAAAAGTGGTGGTTTGGTGTTCCTATACATATTTATCATAAGCACATAAAATTTTATTTAGGTGGACACCTACCTATTACCTATAGCAGGGATGGCGAACCTTTACGTATCAACGTGCCATTTTTCTAAAGAAATGTTTAATGAGGTCATAGACGTGCCATCAAATAATTTAGACTTTGTGATTATTGGGAAAATAATAATAATAAATACTTACATCAATCAATTAAAAACTCTTTATTTACTACTTAGGGACATTTAGCATTATACCCGTAATTTAAATTAAAGTAAAATAAGTGTCACTTCTGTTGTTGCAGGTTAGATGACAAATAACATATTATGTTAGGGTTGTAAGATGTTACTTTTAGCAGAATGCACGCTGAACTGGACTCATCTGTCAAACGGTAAATAACCGACTCTTTAATGTTATTTATCTCTGAAAATAATGACTCGCAGGCACAGGTTGATGAAAATATTGTTAAAATAGCATGAGCCAGCTTCTTCAAACAATTAAATGTGTCTGGTAACGCATTCCATGTTTCCAAAATTATGTTATTGTTATTAGCATTTTCACTTATATTACCTGTCAATCTTTCTGTTTCAATTAATTCTAACTCTCACCTTTTTTCAACAAATTTTTGAATCCATATTGAACAAACCTGGAAATCAATCGCTGCATTTCAAATTCATCAATTTCCAACCAATCGAATGGGGACAAATTCAGTTTATCAAATGGCGTCACATGAGGGTAAATAATAAACTTGAGTATTTCCAATATTCTTTGAACTGAGAAAATCTGAGAACTCGGGTTCACTCTTTCACTTCACACTTTTTTTCGTAGTGCACAATAAATTTTGTGATCACTGATCAGTGACGTGCCCAAAATATTGTGTCGCGTGCCATTAGTGGCATGCGTGCCATTGGTTCGCCATCCCTGACCTATAGGTTTCATTGTTCACTTGATATCCCCAAAATATATTTTGTCGTTATTATTGATAAAAACATGATTTTTGTTGTCAGTTTTAAAAGCATTCTATTTCTGTTGTACGCAGTGTGGATTATTTTTCATAGTTTTGTTTTTACGAGCTAAATAGCTTTCTATGTATGTATATATTTAGTATGAATAAATCCTAGCATTCCTTTTCCGGATATATGGTTGATTCACAATTGCAATTCCGATTACGATCACTATTCAAACGTCAAATTAATAATTATTAAATTTAAATTTGAATATTCATCATCGGCGAGGCTTTGTGCATTATGTTTCGAGTGTTGCATTGTTATGAAAAGAGTTTTTAGCAAATATTGCAACCGCCAAAAATGGCAACATGAGTATATCCGTAGTGGAAAATTATGTTTATCTAGCACCTGCCTCTCAATAATCATGACCAAATTAATCCCTTTGTATTAAAAACATTTATGTGAAAAAAACAGTCGCTCCATAAAGACAACTAAAATGCAATGGTTTTGCAGTTACAATGTTTTAAAAGATGATTGATATTTTCAAAACTGTCAGGTTAATTTAGTTTGCCTTTACATGGATTACCCACAAATTACCAATGAAATAGATTCGGACACATTTTTTTTAATAAGTATTTTTGAACCATTAACAATTAAAACATATATTTTTTTAAGTTTTCGCCAATACAGGGCGTTAAAAAATGCATTTGACTTTCTTTAACAAGTGATTCCTTACATTATTTGGAGTAAAACGCGTAAATGACATTTTGATCTCCTCTGACATTTATGATGTTTTTTTTAAATAAAAACATAAAAAATCAGTCAGTTAAGGAGTTGAACAGTTACTCGGTTGAGTAATCAGTGACGGTATGTAGAAGATAAAAAACTTCAATAAGTCATCGGAGAAAAAAAAATAATTTAAATTTTTTACTCCAAAATAATGTCAGGAATCGCTGGTAAAATTAAGTCAAGTACGTCGTTTAATACCTTGATTACTAAAAGATTTCAGATTTAAAAAAAATGCAACATGATCATTAGATAAGATAATATTGGATATAAATATTTACTTAGTTTTCTTAGCCATGAAAATTGGAAAAGTTAGGGATAACTAATTTAATCACGATAGTTCCAAGCTTTTTTTATTATTTATTTAAGGTAGGTACGTACTTGCAAATTTTCAATTCAACGTGCATGTGTATATAGATAGGTACATTTTTATGTAGGTTTAATCAAATTATAAAATGCTTAACGTTTAATAGTTTTATGTAAATGAATTCCTCACCTCACAGGTAGGTATGATTAAATTTTACGCAAATTAAAGTTTTTGTAATTATTATTTTAAACAGGATGCCGTCACTCCATGATCGAGCCTTGATGTAATTATAATGCTATGACGATATTTAAATCTCGGGGCCGGACATCCAAATTATAAGGAGTTTTACAATCCACCATTACATTTTATAATCATTAGGTACTGTAAGCCTAAGATGTAACCAAATATATTAAATTTAATGATAAAAGTGTACAATAATTAATTCACGGTTTATAATAATATGTAAATGGGAACTCGCTCACATAACGATATGATGTATAGAATGTAAAAGGTAAAGTTAAAGTTGAAGGGAGTGAGTACCGCTGAAAGATGTCCTGGTAAACACAGCTATGCAACCACTTTCATGTTTTATCTTGACTGTACCTTTATGATTAAATAGATATCATGTTAATGCATTTAATTTGCAATTTACAGGATTTTCAACCCGCGACCTCGTGGTCACGAGTCAAGGCCATCACCATTCAGCCAAGTATCTTATCTCTTAACGCGTTTCCCACAGCTCTGCCCACGAGGACGAGGTGTTAAAAACAAATTATTTAGTTTGTTTTAATTGCTGGACCTTCACGAAAGCTGTAAAGTCGAACTGGACCCGCTTCAGTTTTTACAAGGCTTGTTTAATCCCAAATTAATGTCCCACATTAGTAACCCAGCAAGAGAAATCTTCGTTCGGCTAATGACGCCCTCGCTATCGAAAAAATGTCCACATTAATTGCTTCTTATCAATATAACACGACCCTTTTCTTTCAGATCAGAAATACTTTATTTTATTTCAGTTTTATGTGTTTACAGGTTTAAAGCATCGACCGTATTTTAAGAAGGTTTTGAATGAATTTCAGGCTGGTGAATATTTTATTAAGGTTATCCTTTTGTAAATTCGCCTAATTTTCAATTTGTAATCTAAACATCGCACCCATCAAGTATCGGTATGTTTGGAATATAAGATCAAATACGAAAGTGTACCTAATGGTCTGCCAATGGTCCCAATGTTATTTTTATTAAGGCGTTTGGAACACTAAATAAATGCACTTCGTTGTGACGTTAAAAATAGAAAGTGCATGATGTTCAATAATAAGTATCAACTGTAAGTTTTTCCTCAATAGACTGAATACTGAATGTATTTGAAAGCTACGTCTTGTTTTTTGTATTGCCAACGATAATTTATTAATATTTATTCTTATGTAGACAAGTTGTATTGCCAATATGGCCAGGTTCACGCGAGAATTAGTTGATAGAGATTCAAAGCACGATATGACTTGCCATATTTTTTGCGTTATGCAATAATTCATTATCAACTGAAAGATTTGATGGGAGGCAGTTTTTATGGCTGTTTCAGAATAAACATCAGTTTCAACGAAGCAATTATTTTGAACAATCTGGACTTGCGATTTTAGCAAAATAGTTAAGATTTTGATCACAGGTAAAATAACACAATTTATTACACGTTTAGCGTCAATCACAATCTTTGAAGTGTGTTTTGGATAAGTATTTTGGTAAGTACAATCTATTTATTGATGTCACATTTAATCTGATTCAATATCATGAATTACTTTTATTAATTACATTAAGTTTAATTATTTAATCATCATAATATATTATTTAGATTCAATTTCACTTGCGAAAGTGCTACAAGAATTTTAGTAGCGCTATGCCATGTCTTCTGGCGCGCCAGTACAACAACGAAATTTACCTTATAACAAATTTTCAATTTAGGCACATTGCGTGCAATTTGTATGCATAGTTGGCGACAGGCGTGGAACACGAAACAGCGAATGTATTTAAATGACTTACTTATCACGTTACTACGGGTTAACAGCCTCCACCTGACAAAATTAATGAATTTAAATTTGAAGCAACTTGACGAATAAGCACATTATCCAAAATAAATGTCAAATGTTCGACACAAAACATTGATAACCAATTATTTTCTTTCTTACCAAATTGTTCCTAGTAATCGGGTTCATATATTATCCAGTACATTCTCATTTGCTTTTCAGACTCTCGGCATGACTCTAATCAGGCGGGTATTTGATTCTCTTCATCTCCAAGTCTTCACATGATGTCCCTGACTTTTTTTCCATACACTTGAGCGTCATATGTATTTCTGATACTCTTTCTCTGTTCATGTGCTCTACATTGCGAAACTACCTGCGTTCCCTTTATAAATCTTATTCATTACATCTACATCGGCCTTGCTTCTTTTCGTATCTCCTCATTCGTAATACGGTCAAATATACGTTTACCTTAAAATCCATGAAAATGAAACTCGATGAAACGAAAAATAGCGACACTAAAAAGTGATACACACTTACATCTATAGGATTTAGCCTGCGAGAGAATCAGATAGCATAATCGGTCTCCTCTTTGTGCGGTGCTTCGTATCCTATCGGTCTCCTCTTTGGTATTTCTTGGTATTTCGGTATTTACGTGGTGTTTACGTATATTTATTTATTTAAGTATATTTATTTTTTTATATATATTTTTTATTTTTGTATTTTTGGTATTTACGTGGTATTTCGTAGCCTATTTATTTGTCTATTTTATAGTTTTCTGAAGTTTTCACTTCTACCCCGTGTGAATTACCCATTCTGTTTTGGAAGTGAATACTTCTTTAGCACTATTATGATTTGAAACTCGATGAAACGAATAATAGCGACACCAGAAAGAGCCAAAACATACATCTGTAGAATTTAGCCTGCGAGAGAATGAGATAGTATAATCGGTCTCCTCTTCGTGCGATGCTTCGTAGCCTCTCTTTCCGAAGGTTTCACTACTACCGCCTATGAATTGCACAATCTGTTTTTGAAGTATAAACTTCTTTAGCACCGTTTTGATTTGAAGCTCAATGAAACGAAAAATAGCTGAAAAGAGACAAAGAAACAGTAGGATTTAGTCTGCGAGATAATGAGATAGTATAATCGATCTCCTCTTTGTGCGGTGCTTGAAAACTCTTCCCCACTCTTGTCCACATTAGTTTTCTGAAGATTTCACTCCTACCGCGTGTGAATTGTACACTCTGATTTTTTATGTTACCTATTGCTTAAATTTTATTCAATATAAGGCGTTTCAATATGGTAGCGTCAGAAGGATAGAATAAAATTGTTAAGATCTTTGTAAACGATGTTTTTTCCGGTTTACGAAGGTTTTTATTAGATAAACATAATAATATTAATGTAATATAGGCATTTATTACATATGAAACCGATCGTTCTAAAGCTTTTCTCTACAAACTTATAAACAGGGAATACCTACATAGGTATATATATATAATAATACTTTGATAAGCGCTATCAATGCAAAACAGCCATCAATCAATCCATACCCGCGAAAGGTAGTACAACCAATGAACCAATATTACGAATCAATTATCGCCACTCCAAAATAAAGTAGGTACTTAGAAGTTCCATGATTTTGTCATTAATAATACTCTACGTGGTGCTTCAAGTGTGGACAGTCGCTGTTGACTCTGGCAATTCACAGCCAAATAAGAATTACTACCGTAATGAAGTCCAGGCCAAGAACATTGCACGAGAAGTATAATTTGTTGGTAGAAGCAATTAACGGTACGGTCATATTAATTGTTTGAACTGATGGAAAATTTCGTAGCGAGGCGAAACTAGGATTCTTGAGATGTACATCCTGTTTTTTATAATATTTGAACAGCGCCTAAAAAAATCATTAAAATATGAAATTCAATTTAATATCGATGTTGACAAAACAAAAAATTGCATTTTTTTTTTTTTTTTACCGTCTAACTTTAATGTCATAGTGGTGATATAATCTTTTTAATAGCTCTTTTGTATAGAACCTACCTAAATTATTAAAAATATATTCTGACTTGTACAAACGGGCTCAACAAGGGATTTCGCAACAGATGACGTCACATTTTTGTCAATATCGAAAGAAGTGCGTGAAAGATCGTAGGTAGGTACCTACATCTGTTTTTATTAATTTTTCGAAATCGATCTCCCCCTCAGGCTAATTTGATCACTTTTGGGAACAGCTCATATAGGTCTCGTATAAGTCGTTGTATCTTCCTTACTGTCATGGTGAGAAATATGATTTAAACGGTGTTAGAAAGAAAAAAAACACGCTTTATATTCAGATGCAAAAGTTGACCATAGAAAAATTAAAACGAATTTTAAAAGAAAGGTGAAACTTTGGGAATTTTTTAATAATTATTTTTACATGAATCGACAAAAAAGTGATGTAATTTATTACATAATATATGTCTAATAAAATAGTTTTTCTTTCACCACCTTTCAAAATATAGTTTTTTAGTTTTCGGATCCGTTCATAAATGTTCCTTTTATTTGGATTTTATTGCTAAACTGGAATAATCTGACCATCTGATAAAATATGATCGAGGCTTGAGGGGTTAATAATTTATTATAAAATTAGCAAAATTAAATAAAAACCCATTTATCCAGAAACGACGTTTATCATTCTAAATTAATTTACCTATTTATTTTTCCCTGCAATTCCTTATCGTGCTAATATAATTCTTATTAAATATCGGGAGATAATGAAGATTGAGTCTCAAGGTGAGATTCATTAACTATCTGCAACCGGAGCTTACATATAGCTATAGCTTTACAAATAGCTATAGATATAGATATAGCTCCTGATGCGAAGTTCTGCGTGTTTATCGAATTAATTATAATAACTTGCGACATGACAAACATGACATCTTTTGAAATATTTTTCGATGTATTCTCATTATTGACGTAGTGACGTACAATCTACATATTAAATAAACGAGGTAAAATAATTAAATCCGATACAAGGAGGGTTAAAATGCCTTGTTGAAAACAATCAAGGTCTAAAAACTTTTTTAACAAGCATTTATGACAACTTGAAACAAATTACACCCATATGAAAGCAAAGTAACTACATTTTATTTCATGTCGTAATACTTTGGAACTTCCGAAGGATTACCTATTTCTGAAGGTGAGTTATCAACCTTTTTGCAAAGGTGTTTTTTTTTTTTAAAACTTGAAATTATTTATTTATTCTTCTTCATTTTGTATATTAAATTACACTACGGAGAAAAAAAGCTTTTTTAATATTAAATAGTTAGTGGAACTAAAAGTTTAGCACGCGCTAAAAAATAAGTTCTTATTTATATTTTTTACGATTCTCTCTGTTAATTGATGAGAATTATAATCAAATATGCTAATACCACCAGTTAATTCAAGACAACCATTTTAAAGTGGCTATTAAGATTAATTAATCTTAAATATTTGCTAATTAACGAAAATATTTTGAATATTAGTAATCTTAATTACAGTTTAAATGTAAATCAGCTCTGATAAATAAATATAAATTAAAAATTAATGGATTATTTAGTTTATTGTTTATATGAAACCAAAATGTTTCGTGGAATTGAGTAACTACATTAAAATTTTAATGGTGTTCATTTGGACAAATTGTGGATTTAAATATTATAAATAATAAAACAATATTTTTTAAATTTACCATTATTATACTTGTTCCCTTTTAAATTATGCTCTATTGCCCCCCTGCCCCCCTGTGAGTGAGCATTTCTCACGAAACAGTTGGTACTCGGCATGCGTTGCTATGCCATTTAATAAAGAAATTGTTTCTCCCTGCGTGTCCTTTCCCATTTGTCCCATTCCCCTTCCGCGTCCCCTTCCCCCCTAGCATTCCCACTACGCCTCCTCCACCTTCCCTCTCCCCACTCCACTCCCCCACTTTCCCCGTCTCGCAAACCCGCCTCCCGAGTTACCCTCCCCCCTCTCAGGTTCCCCTCTCTTCCTCCCGTGAACCCCTTGCCCGAGTTCACCTCCCCCACTACACAATATTATACTTACCACAATATTCCTGCAGCTCTTTCAAAATATGAGAATTTGTTCCATACAAAATGTATGAGGAAAAGAATTTTCTTCATAATTTATTTTTTCGTGAATTTTTCGATATTTTATAGCAATTCTGCTATTCGGGGCCGAGACAAATCCAACAAATCAAGAATCATAAAAATCGGTCCAGCCGTTCTCGAGTTATAAATGGTGTAACTAACCCGACTTTGTTTTATATATTAAGATAAACGTGGTTAAAACTCAGCAATCTATTAATTTTTAATTAAAATGGTGCCACAAAATAAGTTTGCTTGAAGAAGAAAATATAAATGAATACAAACTAAGCGAGAAACATCAATTTCAATTTCAACGTCTTTTATTTTTAACTATCTGTCTTTAATACCTATTATGACTTTGAAAAAAAGAACAATTTGAAATAATCTACATTTTGTGTCATCGTACATTGTTTATGGTGTTAAAAAAACAACTCTTTGTTTTTGTTCCAAATTTAAATTTCATTGTCAGTTTATTCCAATTTTGAATCCCAGGGGTGGCACGTTTTTCTCTTTGATTGTTCTAAATTAGATTTTTTATCACCGTAGAAAATTAGTACAAAATGTGATAAAAAGAAGTATTGTATGAATCGAATCCGCCCGGACCCGTTTCGGTGATCATTATCGGTTCTGATCACCACTTTAAGTGCAAGTCCAGTTTTCTAACAAGGTGTTAGGGTCATTTGGTGGTATCTCCATTTTAAGGTCCGTGTCTTAATGTCCGCCTCACGCCCGGACAAATTATTTAATTTACGACCCATCTGCAAGGTGTCGTTCTCTCGGTTCGCTTCAGAATAAATCTTTTTCTTCTAATTTATTTTACTCCACGAGACTTTTACGATCATTAGGACGGAGAAAATAAATAAATTTGAATAAAATAAAGCGTGAAAAAAGTCAATACATACTTTATTAATCCATTCAAATAGCTTAGAGGCATATTTTATATACATAGTCCAAGCCTTTTTTGTATATTCATTTAATTCGTCTAAGAAAGATTTGTAAAAATCGTTGCTTAAAAATAACTTTACACGTTAAGCGATCAGGTACGAATAAATTGATACTTATAAACTTCCCTCTTATCCCCTCCCCCATTTTCCAACCTCCTCTATTATTTGGGAGGCGGGAATGGGTAACCAACACCTCTGCCATAGGTTACCCCAAGTGATTCGCTACGTTTGGTGATTTGCAGGGGTGCCTGGGTTCATGGAGTGAGGTTTGTCAAGGTCTTGGCGGCGGATGACCAAGACACACTGAACCCCAGATTCCTACCCACCCCTTAAACCCTTTTCTTTCCCAGATCCCTCCTCTCCTTCCTTATCTTAAAAAATCCTCCACACAGCATCCCCAAAGATGACATAGGCCATGAGAGAAATTATTTTCCTCAGGGCCTCCTGTGTGGAGCTCATGTAAAAAAAAAGCCTCACAAAATTGAAGATGTCACAATTCAACTGACACTGATCAGCTGTTGACGGCCTCCGTGATCGAGGGATAAGGCTCTCAACTCGGAATTCGAAAACCACGGGATCGAATCTCGACCTCTTTAGGGGATGCCATAGTCTCACTGGCCCCAGGGGGTAGCCGCTGGGACTCTTGTAAAAGTATTAACATTTAAAAAAATAAGAATGATTCGTAGAAATCGTAGCTTCACAGATATATTTTTGAACCTCCCTCTTTCTCATCCTCATTCCCTCACAACATTCTTCAATGAGAGTGTCATAATTCAACTGATTCTGACCAGCTCTTGGAACAATCACTCAAAGAACAGAAAAAAAACACAAAAACTTCATTAACTACATACAAACCCGCAGGAACAGAAAATAATGCGTTAGATGCAACTTTTTTTGGCACAGAAAATCGAAAACGTGAGTTTTATGTAATATCTAGATTTCGTCGAAAAAAATAATATTATTTATTTAAACAAAAGCGTTTATTAAGTTTGCTTTGCTCGTTGTTCCTGCGAGTCGGCGGTCTACAGCGCACCGCACACGACACGCAGCTCATCCCATCTCCAGAGTCGCAGAGTTCATCTCACAATGGTCGCCCGAGGCGTCTCGATGCTATCTCCGCTCGCCGCCACCATCTTTTGTTTGCGCGCGCATTTCAGATTTGAATTTCAAAAATAGAACCCGATTCCAATCTCAACAGATTTACGTCACACGATTTTAATAACGCTTGACGTAAGTGATATTGATTCTCAGATTGTAATCGCAGTTTTAAGTTCAATGAAGATATAATTAACATAAGTAGGTTAGGCCTCCTTCCTCCCACTTTTTTTCTTTGCCACAACGACTTTTTCAAGATACACCACAGCGGAACAGATTTTCTAACACAGCATAGCAAGACCAGAAGAATGGCTGTTGAACGAAATTTCGAAAACAGTGTGTGAATATAATAATAGTGAAAACATTTATTTGTTGAACAGATTTTTACAGTTTTATTAATTTTGTTTGTATATCAATGATTCCATTGACAAAAGGTCATTACTCAGCTATGCGTTGCTGTGGCTAACGAAAAGTAACGCCATCTACTGGTTGGTTACCCAACCTTTAGGTATAACCAACGCCATCTGTAATGCATACAAATCAAATCCACACTGCCCGCTTGCCAGCCAGCTCCCTTTATACATTATATATTTCAACCAATTAACACAAACCTTGACAAATTATATACCTGAACCTTCCTCATGAATCACTCTATCTATTGGTGAAAACCCCCTGATAATCCGTTCAGTAGTTTTTGAGTTTATCGCGAACAAACAGACGGACGCGTCGGAGGCCTTCAATTTATAATATGTATGTTGAGATAATTTTTTCAATAACCTTAACTATTTTGTATAAGTATCTATCTATGTTCCCAAATGTTAAAATACGACATCTATCATACAATATTTAATCTTCTTCTTCTCTATAAATAAAAATGAATCCCTGAAATGTATGTACGCGCATAACTTCCGAACGACTGCACCAAATTGCATAATTCTTTTATTTTTGTGTTCGTTATTGTCAGGACAAGGTTTGTATAAAACTACTGGTGAGCTATGGCATTATGAAATTTGTATAAAAAATATGCCATAGGTGGCACGCGAGCTGTTTGAAAACCTAATCTATGGAATGCGGGAGCGGGGAGGGGGAGGGGGAACTCGGGAGGGTGGTTCATGGGAAAGGGGGAGTGAAGTGGGGAGAGGGGAGAGGGAAGGTTGAGGAGGCGGAGTGGTAACGCGTGAGGGTAAGGGAACGCGAGAGAGGAAGAGGAGGCAGAAGGGGAACGGGGCAAATGGAAAAGGACACGCAGGGAGAAACAATTTCTTTTTTAAATGGCATAGCAACGCATGCCGGGAACCAGCTAGTAATATATAAATCGTGCATTCTAAATGTATTGGTTTGATTTGGGTGCAATGATTTTGCATTGCAGATTAGGTAGTCTTTAGTCTTATATTTTAAAATCATCTTGGCACACTTAGGGTCTAATGTTCATACTTACCTATGGTGTAAGTATTTTCAATAAAAAAATATATTTAACTTTGCATAATGTGACCTCGTTCCAACACGCGATCAAACCTAAGAGTTATGCACGATTGAAAATTTGAATATGACCGATTTTTTCAACCAATACTGCTCCATCTTTGAATAATAATGAGAAGGAATCAAAATATTTACACAGAAGAATATGCGTAAGTACCTTAATACTCTTATGCCCTTGACGTTAATAATTTTAAGGGTTAAATATAGCAAAAGGGTTGAAAATGGTACAATATATAAGAAGTGATTTAATTGTATTTATCATGTTTTATTCTTAAATGTTTTTTTGATACAATTTTTTTGCAAGTTGTATTTTGTATAGGTACGAGCTATATGTAACGTGATTGCATAATTCTGTTTTTCAGCTATTTTATTAGACATGAATGTCGTCTGAAATGCGATTCAAACTTGTGTTAAACGGGATATCCTAATATGTAAGAAGCTCATGTCAATTAACAAAACTGTTGATAAAGTGATTGCCCAATTAGTCCATTAATGCGGTAATTAGTGTAATTGTGGGTACACCTCTTTTAATACCGGAAGATACCATTAAAACATGCATTCCTGCACGTGGGGAATTTTTAGTTTAATATTAAAATATTCATGTTCATAGGGCGTAACGTCGTTGTTGTAAGTGATACATGAATTCAAGATGTAGGTATACAGTAGAATATGCTGTTTAATTAATTATTATTGTAATTGATGTAAATAATCTTTTCACAATAATTTATCTTTTAAGCGTGCCGTTGAAGAGGGTTCTAAAATATTCATCTTTCCACGCTTTAACCCTTTATCATTTCCTTCTTATGTAGATATTAACATACTCGGGATTGTGTCATTTTATAAGGGCCCCAAATACAACACTATCATTTTAATAAGTCAACAATATAGCTACCCTCGTACGAGCATCTTGTGATATTTACGTATGAATATGTCACGTGCGAGATGTGGAACTGCGTCTGCATATTGACAGAAAGGAAATTACGTCATTACCTCCCTATTATATTGAGGTAAAATAGCATGAGCGTATAAAATAATATAATGCGTGTCCATTCACAGTCCCACAATTTCTACAATATCATCTTACACCGAGAGGTCTTGTCCAATAAAGAATATTACGTATTATTTAGAGGCATTTTGGAGAGAAATAAGTGACATAAATGCAGTTCGTATGCAAGTAACCTCCTGGTAGATAATTTCTGCAAGGATCGTGCTATGCAAAATAACATCGTTAACGATCGCAATATTTTAAATTGGAAATTGTTTATCTTTATACAATATCGAAAGACGATTAGTTTGTAGTGTTAATTTGACGTTTAAATTCAATTATTTTTGCACAATAATTTCCAAATGAATCACGCCATTACCTCGAATTCATTATATTTAACAGCCTGCAAAACCTTCAATTATTATTGATACATACTCGTTATGATTATTATCTACAATTATTTATTTGCACTATTCGCGGAATCCCAATTAATAATCGCCAAAGAGAGGATAAATCACTGATTTTATCTTGTGCCAGTCGAAACGCAAGCAAATAATGACAAATCCGATGATTTATAAATCTGAAGAAAAAAATCAAAATGATTTTCTCCGGATGGTAAAAATGTTCAAAAAACGATTTAATCAAATTATGTCATAAATAATTATCACGTTATCTGAAGTTGACAGTACCTATCCAGAAATTTATAATTCGTTCATATTTATTGACGAATTCGCTTTACGGTAAGTCTCATTGCTGTTAAGATGCAAATACTTTTGCTATTCAGCATACCGACATCACGAGATTCCTGATGCTGCGCACTCGAAGCCCCCGTCTCGATATGGACCAATCCTTTGACCGCGGAGAAGCCGACAGCTCAATAGTCCCAAAGCTCACGTTCCCAGCTCGTAATGCAATAACATAAAGCTGGGTAGGTACCTAATAACCGCATCCAAATTTTCCGTGTTAGATGTGAATAATTTAACATACATCTAGTATTGTTTATAAGGCACGCTGCCGCTTGTGAGGGATTTGCTTCAGACGGGAGATAAAGGAGTCGTGAGGCCTTTTGTTACGCGGAACAAAAGTTCTAAGGACGTGCATTTCGGAGCTTTTTCAGGCGAAAGCGGGTAAGCCACAAGCCCTGCATTAAATATGCAGAAGAAACCTTACACCTACAAATTATGATTCAAATTTAGTAACCCAGGTAAGTGAGGGTATCATAAAAGAATCATGAGCATTTAGGAAAGGTCGAAATGCATGTTTATTCTACTTTTTTCGTCAACATTATTGATTGCATAATCTTTTTTTCATCAGGGATAAAGATAACGTATTTTTAGCAATTCTAGCAATAAAGTGCAGTACTATAAAATTTTCACAAAGTCTTTTCATATGTTTTGTATTTAAGATTGTTTAATAATAAAATCTGTCCCTCGGATGTGTGTTTCAGTTGCATCGCCACACAATGCAAAGGATTCGGTATAACGTACCATACTCCGATTAAAATTCCTTAGCACTGCGTTCCAAGTCACAAACATTGTAGCCCTAAATTAATCGCCTCAATATTTCACCCTCAATTTCCCATTCAGTCTTCGAGAGCAATCTCTCATTCGCAAAGAGGAGATATCCATCGGCCCCGGCCCACCCACGTATTACTCTTCCCGCTATCTGTTCCCCTGATACATTTCATATTTTTCAAACAGCTTTTTTGTACAAGAATTCAAAATTTATTCCTAATAGCAAGCTTTAAAAATAAAATGAAATAATTTTAAATTATTCAAGAAATAAAAAATCAAACAAATTACTCTACAAGCCCACACATCATTATTACAACCACTTCACACTTTTAGTTCATTGTTTGGGTCACGCTATTTAGCAAGACATTTGTCGCCTCACTGTCATGTAATATTACCCTAACCGCAGAGTAAAAATAACAATTCATTTACTTGACGCATTTTATAGGCGAGGCGCTTGAGACGTTCTCTTTTATGAGGCGCTGTCAAGGGAGGCGTTTGGTTTGTCAGTGTGAATTGTGACACAAAATGGACATGAACTCATTGTGAATTGTCAGTCATGGAAATTTGGAGTCAAGTGAGAAGATTCATGGAGCACACCGTGTGAACTGAGTCAACTGTCGACATGAATGAGATGAACTGAAGAAACAACGAAACAGAATTCTTAGCATTCCAATAAGATTAGAATGCGTTTGTTATCCTTGGATCTCAGGAAATTTGCTATGGTCCATATGGTTTATGTTAAACACGTACTATTTATCTAAGCATTTCTTGATACTACAACGAAGTATTTTAATAAAAGTTTTTATTTCCAAAAATGCCACTGAAAACTGCAAGTAAATTCCGTTGACTCAGCAACGCAAAACATTAATTGCGCAAAAAGCTCCCTTGCAAAACTCACCATGAATGAAAAACAAAGAATTTAAAAAACAGATTGCAAAATTAAGTTTACGTTAAAAATGATATGATGGCAAAAAATTACAGGACTAAATACTTTTATTATGTCTTCTTGGAAGTTTAAGCTTAAAGAATTTGTTTTAAAAAGTGTTATTTGTACCTTCACTGAAAAATATACAATGCTTGCGTTCGCGTGCTAATCGTATGAAAATATTGCGATACCAATCTGAAATTCACTTGGTATTACAGTTCCGTTTTGTTTATCAAGCCCCCTTAAAATCTCCAACCGCTTTATTAAGTGTTGGAATCTGTTAGCACCACCGATAAATACGTCAAGATTAGCTCCCTGGAATTTAAAGCAAATTTTCCAGCTAAACTGGAAACTCCGTTAATTGAGTAGGCAAACAACCCTCTGCTTAGAAAATTTATACACAGCTGAAACGGAATGGAGCTTTGGTATTATAAGCTCTAAAATAAATACTTCTGAGTATTATGAAAACGGTTGACTTTTAAGGCTTGATTAGTGTTAAGATTTTTTGATGGATATCTCATCCAAAAGCTTTCAATGCACGACTTATTTAGGAACTAAGAGGTCAAAAACTAAGTACTAATGTATAATACGTTTCATCATCATGGCCTGCATACCCACAACTTGATAAAAGCCTAACCAAGCATCTTTTACTTCAATTGTCTGCTACATCTTCATGGTTGCATCGAACATGTGCAATGTTCATGTTCATATTATATTTGATACTGAGGCTTTTGGTTTATTTGGCAATATTAAACAATTTTTTGTCTTCTTATCCACTGGAGCGACAGCACAATTTAAAACTTTTTCTCCGATTGCTCGAGATGTTTTGGTGACCATTTTGAACATTTTCCGCCCACATAAAAAAAATTCCTCCGAATTTTAATATGGAGAAATTGATTGTAGTTCTACACATCCAATGAATTCACCTATCTTTTGTGTTAATCGATTGTCGATTAACATAAAATGGTAGGATTTATAAAAAAAACATTATAAAATCTTAAACTTTTACTTAATTACCACAAATAAGGGAAAATTTGCCAAATTTGGCAGCAAAGCAATCCGAGGTATTTTAAATAGTGCTATATTGTGGCAAAAAGTGCTCCAGTGGTTAACTGAATAAAAATTATCATTTCAACGATTCTCACTAGTTTTTTTTTGGCTTATTCAATTATGTAGGTACCAATCTATTTAGGTTACTCTTCTTTTTGTCCTCCATTTAAATATTCTTTCGGGGGGGGGGGGATACCTAGCATACATTCTTCCCACTACGGATTGTAATAATACCTACATCATACAAATAAATTAATTCAACTCTCAACATCCCAGTTTCTTCAAAATTTTATCATTTTTGACTTTCCTCTTTCATCCAACGGTTTAGCATTTCTTATGTCTGTTATTTGTACTTTTCGTTTCCGTTCAAGATGGTTTGCAGTGTCGTGTACTTCCGACTTATCTCGCCAGAATTAACATGAGCGTGGATCCTTCTAAGAGCTGTCAAATCGGAATTATCAATATTATGGTACCTACCTACAATACGCCTGTCTGAACTAAAGTTTGAAGAAATTATCATTTTTTGAGATAGTGATGTTTTTTGTACAAATTAAACAATTCCTTAGTTGGAATTTAAACAAAATAAAATGTTACTTAAAATTAAGTTGTTGGGTTTTTAAGTACCTACTTACAAATCTTATGATTTTCGATGAAATTTTGGTTTTTATTTATTAAATAAGATAAAATTATAAAGATATTTTTTGGACACGCAGTCTATCGTCAACAGAATTACTTGGTATTTTTATTTATATTTTCATTTTAACTCCATCGGATAATGACGTTCCGCGATCATTTTTCAATCAACGCTGCCAGAGAGAGACCAAGGCCAGATGAAATTGTTGATTAATCATTTTATATATTAGTGTGGTTATAGCAGTATAGTCGGTAGGACGGTGGCTGTGGCGGTGGTAGGAGGAAGTTGACGATTGGGCCAACACCGCCACGACGGGATCATCGACATCTCTCGAACCTCACCAATTAGTGCATCGAGACCGCGGAGGGAAAAAAGATCAGACAGCGTAATTATTTTAGTCATGATTACTTTACAATATAATTCGACATATTACATAATTACGGTAGCCGACAGCTCCGGTTGGGGGGTATAGTGCGAAGCGCCCTTGACGATCAGAATCGTTGACTAAATCAAACAAATCGTTGACTAAAACTAATAAAACATTGACTAAATCTAATAAATCGCTGACGTAATGTAATAAATCGTTGACTAAATCTAATAAAAAGTTGACGAAATCTAATAAAACGTTGACTAAATCTAATAAATCTTTGATTAAATCTAATAAAACGTTGACTAAATATAATACGTCCCCGTATATGCATGAAATAACAATTATTACTTCTTCAATGGCAAATTCACTTCGGGGCGTCATTTTATTTAAATCAAAGCAAATCACTTTGTGTACACTACTTAAATAATTGTAAATAAATATTTATTAATCAAAATCGTTAACATGTTTCGAAATCAATGATTTCTTCGTCAGGATAAAATGATAATAATAATTTTCATTTTATCCTGACAATGAAACCTTCGGTTTCGAAACAAGTTTATAATTTTTATTAAATTCCATTTAATTGACAATTGTCTAATAATTGGCTAAATTATCAAATTTTCTAAACCTTTACTAATGCTTTTCGGAAGTTTTGTACATTGTTTTAAAACATGAAACAAATATTCATTTTTATATTTAATTTTACATAATTGTTCATGATATTTTTAAGTAATTAATCATATCTTCCTTTAATATTATGTATATTAGTCTATACTTGTTTATATTTTATTTATTTTAATATTAATCTTATCCTGACAAAGAAAACTTAGTTTTCGAAACATGTTGATAATATTGATTGTGTTTTTAAAAAGTATTTGGTTTTCATTTAGATACTCGTAATAAAAAAAAAGAAAAAAAAAAACTAAAAAAACCACGTCATTCAAAAGTCTTACCATTCTTTGCTTAAATTTCATATATAGAACATACTGTGTTTCACCATCAATGTGTAATTCAAATAGGATGGCTATGTATTACGTTCGATCTCAGGCAAGTGTGGGAGAGACGGAGCGCATGTTAAATAGGTTCGAACCAAAGGGCACTAATTTAGTAGCGACATTAGTTTCCATTCAAATTCAAATGCAATTTATATCTAATTTTCTTTTTTGGGGACAGCTCCGTGATGACAAAAATTGCATTCTTAAGACGTATGTGATATAATAATGTTTCCAGGCTTGTTACTTCAATCAGCCGTCATTGACAATTGCTTAGAAACACCTTGAAATGAATCCGGCCCTGTGTCGGCAATAATCTGTTCTCCAGTACGATCCGCCGTAATGATGAACACTGCGGTCCAGTCCCCAGTCCCGTCCGCCGCGAGAATTAAGATGAAGGATGCTGGGCGATGTGATTTCAACAGGAGCGCTCATCTCGGAATAGTGCGTCATCTCGAATTTAAAATAATTGAATCGATTGCAGGAACTCGGGAATTAGTGGTGATATTTTAATTGAACATGAAAACAGCAGAGCTTCTCATTTCCCTAGGTTAATGTTTTACAGCCTTACTAAAAAACATAGGAAAATTTTATTCAATTGGTAGACCACCGTGGATGTGAAAACATTACTAATTAGAAAATGGCAAAAAATTGTTCATGGAAAGATACGAGTATTTACCATTGCTTACACAGCCAGTGGAAGTTGTTTATCTATTGTGTACGCTTGTTTTATTAATAATTTCTGAACGAATTTTGGAATTTTTCCATTATGTATCTATTTATATAACTTTTGTGTAGTATGGGGTTAAATTATCTTGTAGAAAAACAACTGTTGACTTTATTTTTATTTTAACTTACCTAATGATCAAAACCTCAAATTGTAGTATTTAATTAATGAAAACAATTTTAGCGACTCTCATTCGAACATTTGAAGCTGAAAAATCACAAAAAGATAAGGTCACATCTAGAAAAAGGAAATATTAGCTCAGTGGTAGCTCGTCAATTAAATAAGACCGTAGGGAAAGGGTCTCATTAGCTCAATGGTAGAGCACCGCCCCGGCAAGACTAAGTTCCTTGGTTCATATCCTATATGTGACCGTATCTTTTTCTGACGTTTCTGTTTCAAATTTTAAATCGAAAGTCGCTAATATTGTCTTAATTAATTAAATATTATTCTCTAAAGTTTATTCTTCTTCATTAGCCTTCTGGAGCAGGTTTGATGGTCATTTTTATCATAACATTCATGGTAACAATCAATTCTGGACTATGATTAAAACCTATTCTTATAGATGTCTAATCTTATGTTGATGTAGATTATAGATTGTAGATACATGAAAGTTCGTCCAAATTTTGAGTCCTATATCCAGAAGTTTTTATGGTACCTTAACTAAGGTTTTTTCAATGGATGTAAGATCGAAATTGCTTCGTGGCACTACCTACACGAAATATTATCCGTAATGACGTGTTATTGCAATCTCAGCATTTTCACACTAGATATTAGTCATTAATCACAAGTCTCTTAGATTGTTATAACAATGCTTGTTTTATTATCCGTAAAATTGTTTCTCTCAGGACTTAAACATTTTACGTGAACCCAACTAACGCAACGTTCACGTGCGACAATACAAATTCACGCGATTTGTTAAAACTTCGGTTAGACAACTAAATGACAATTACAAGCACTTAATCGGTCTAATGTGGTCGTACGTGGTACAAGCATTAGACCGCTAAACGTGATTCGAGTAATGACAAAACTAACAACCAAAAAATCCCGAATTGACGAAACAATGTAAATTTGCTTTGGTGACATATTCGAAGTGTCGCTTTGAACAACAATACAACAGAATAACACAACAATGGTGACCTTTCATTACAAAGTCATTAGGAACATCTAGTTAGCTATAAAATAAATATTTGAACAATTATAATCGTAGCCAACACCGCTCAACATTAGTGTTGAAGTCTTTTGTTTGACGGAGTTCTCGGGACATAAATCATTCCGTGTTTATTTGCCTTACCGAGTAATTAATGGCCCTAATAATAGCAGACAAAATAATGACATCGATTAAAAGCAAACAATGGCTCTAGCTCTTCCGGGTGGAGTACCTAAATTATAGTGTACAGATTGTTATTATTTAAAGCTAAGATAATTGTCTTCGACCGTTAAAAATAATCAAAAGGTAGGCTTGAGTCTGATAAAACGACGAATTATTTTGCTTTATTTCATTATCTGATACGTAAAAGCAATAAATATGCTAACAATTGTTGGAATTGGACATTAGAAACTGTCTATTACAAAATTTTGACTTTAAGTGTTAACTATGCACTGTACTTAGAAGGTATCATAGATTGGCGCTAGCAAATTTTATACGAGGTACCTACAGGAATCTCAAAAGAGATTAGTACCTACCTACAGGGATGTTAGTATCATGTTATTTTTGAAGTGAAAACTGCTTTAGCACCATTGTGATTTGAAACTCGATGGCACGAAAAATAATGACACTGAAAAGAGACAAACACATGCATCTATTGGATTTAATGATAATGAGATAGTATAATTGGTCACCTCTTTATGTGGTGCTTCACAGTCTCGCCGCTCTTGTCTACTTTAGTTTTCTGAAGGTTTCACTTCTATCGTGTGTGAATTGCACATTCTGACGTTTTAATTGCAGTTTCCGAAAATTGATTGACACTTCTTGTCTAATGTATTAAGTGGTAATCGCGTAAACAACGTATTTTATATTTCTCAAAGAGATCGGTGAAACATTTACTGGCTATTGTGCAAATTGCTTCACGTGCCAAATATCCAAACGTCCATGTCCTGAATTTGATTTAACGATCGTATTCTATCATTCAACTGCCACTAGAATGGTCATTGCCATCTTGTGATTGGTTGGAAGTCTGGCCTCAGACGTGAGGCGGATGTGTTTAATAACTTCTCCTGTATTTCAGCCTCCATGACTCAGTGGCTCCGCAGCATTCATTGATCCATTCATAACTTGGAAATCATCTCCGATACATTAACACCGCCGACATTCCGCGCATTTGACGAGACCAATAGTCACTTACCTTGCGACGAAAATAAACTGACAGGTACCTAGTAAACAGGCATCTAATAAATCTCAGAAGTTTAAAATAATATCTAGGTACATTAATACCCGCAGATTAAAAAACTCGTAACGTGTCGTAATCAAGTTCTGTGATCAACCAGTAACTAGCCTAAAACAAGAGAAGACAGCAGATATATGATATGAAGAATGCCTACATATCATCATCATCAAACAGTATTAATAGGCTAGAGACTGCACGGTTAAAATAATGCAGCTCTGACCCCACGCCTTACGCAAAAAGAGTAACGGTTCTACTTGTAAGTTTGTATACAAACGTACTAATAAAACCGAATTAAAGCAATGCCAAAAGATGGCGCCACTTACGTTAACAGTTTGCTTGATTAGCATCCCCTGGCAGGCGTAAAGGGACATGGAGAGATTAACGATAACATGATTATTATTGTAACTGGCAGTTTTGAATAATAATACCACGCGGCTATATATTACAAATTATGACGTCATTGCCTGTCACTTTGTCCCGGTGGCTGTCACTGGATCCCAGTGGATCCTATTTTTGGAAATGTGCGAAGCCGAACCAAAAGCCGCCCTCAGGGCCTAGCAGCAAATAACTGAGGAGCGCTAGAAAAAAAACTGTTAATACAATGGGTCCTCTTAAAATGACGCTTCCGTTGTAGCTTTTCTGTGTTACTTTTCTGATTCAGTAATTATTAAGTCCGATCTGAGAATGTGTTAGCCCATCCAGACTCTCGGCGAGAAGCCCCGAGAACACCCGAGAAGCGAGAATGTGAGGTGTTTCTCGCATTCTCTTTCTCGGGCTCGGCTGTTCTCGGATCGTTGTCGGTAAATTTGGCCGCTTCAAAGGCTTCAAAGGATTTCTCGGGCGAGAAGCGAGAAGGCTACTACACTCACGTTTTGTCTCAGTGTTGTTTAGTGAGCGGTTGAGAGTAGACGTGCGTTATATTTTTGTTTTTGTTTCGAAAATTTTGTTTCCCTGTGTTAAAAATGTGGAACAATCAACAAGAGTTGCAATTTATCGCACAGAGCCAAACCTGCAGCATTTTGAATATCGTCTGTAATGTCGTCCATACCGGATGGGAAACAGATCACGAGTGAGAAAAATGAGAGTGTGGATAAGTGCTTGTTCTCGCGAGAAGTCTCGGCGAGAACTTCTCGCCGAGACTTCTCGCCGTGAGTCTGGAATCAGCATGTGAACTGTGTAGACTATTTAATAGTCCACAACACAGTTATTATTGCTTAATTTGAACAATATTCTTGTCACGGGCTTTGCTAGAAATAAAATTCTTTGTGTGTCATTTAATTGTCCAACTGAAATATTATAATAATTTCCGTAGCCGGGTTTCGTAATTACCGCGGGGTAATTATCATTTATGTTTGAAAAAGTAATATATGAGTGCCCAGGATGTGACATAATCTGTTTGTGTAGTTTTTTTTCTAACAACTAAGTACATAATAATTTAGAACGATACTATTTATTCAAAACTTTAAATGTTGGTAATATTTTATCGAAAATACGGGAGTTTTATTTTTCGATTATGTTGGTTTAATACGTGATTTTTAATAAATCACAGATAAACATGGAAAATGACACCTTGATATTAATTAAATCACCTCTTTTATTTGAGCTTCTGAAATTTTTTAATATATTAAATGGTGTCACGCTGCAGTAATAATTTGTTATTTTATTTTATTTTTATATTATTTATTAAATAGAAACAAACAGTAGGTACGTTAGATATGATTTTAGATTTTCACGGCCAAAAGTATTTTTGTTGGTTATTTTTGGGGTGTTATGCCGTGTTGCGCTACCTCCTCCTTTAGCCAACGTTTCGGACATCGTTACAGTGTCCATCATCAGGGCAGATGTTTGATGATGGATACTGTAACGATGTCCGAAACGTTGGCTAAAGGAGGAGGTAGCGTAACACGGCATAACACCCCAAAAATAAACAACAAAAAACAGTACCTACGTTGGTTACAGTAATGAGAATATTTAAAGTTATGAAGTAATATTTCGTGGTGGGTGCCAATGAACAAGTTTCTTTGTAGTGTCTTTCTTATATATGGCAGGTTTTTTGTAATTACGGGGTGATGTGCATTGAGGGTTGGTGTGTTTGTGAGTATGTTTGTAGATGTGTGAAGGGATATGTATGCGCATTAAACATTTATATTATTGACATGATGCTCTTTTTAAATTTGGGCAGTGAATCGGAGAAAATATCGATGTTACTTTTATTTTGTAATTAAACATGTGGAATAGTTCTGTATGGCGTGTACGTCTTAAGAGTATTGGAGGTTATCCACCACTTACCCACCCTGGTATAAGTAACAGACGGTTACTCCTTTAAAGCTCTCACAAAATTCTAATTTTTTTGTTAAACTAAGCAAAATTTATTTATTTTGAATGAATCTAGACCCCCAGTGTCCATGCATACGTTGTTACAAAGCAGTATGCAAGTGATTAACAGGAAAAAAAACTAATACAAAAAATCACGGACGGCTGGCGTAGTCGAGCGGTAAAGCTCTTGACTCGCACTCCGAAGGTCGCGGGATCGAATCCCGGCGTGGCAAATAAATTTTATTTGGTTAATTTGTGTTATTCACAATTTATTCATTTAAAATAATATATAGTACCTATATTTGCGGCGCGTTCCAAAGTGGAAAATACTCTCAGTATCGCCCTGGTGTAAGACCACCATTCAGAATTGAAACGTTGCTTGAAATGGCTTTAGCCGTGTTTGGTGACCGGATCTGAATAGCCAGATACTTCCCCGCCTTCATCTTCCCTATCTTCTCTATCTCCTTCCCCTTCCCACTACCTTCTGCCTCACAACATACTCCAATTGGGGATGCCATAGTCCCACTGGCTCCAGACGGGAGCAGTTGGGACTCTTGTGCGGTTATTCATGTAAAAAAAAAAATCATGTTAGTGATACAATTTTTTGAAAAGTAAATTGGACAATCATCATTATTGAATGTCTTAAGGGTATGTTAAAATTAATTATGGAAATAAGTTCGGTACAGTCGATGTTATTATTTAAAATTTTGTGTATAAATGTTAAATCAGCTATTACTTGCCTTCGTTGCAAAGCTTGAAATGTGCATTTTTAAGCACCAGATTTAAATGTCTGGGATAAATTTTCCCCACAGGAAAAACTAAACCCTTTCACACACTTCCCCAAATGATCATCTAGTCAATCCACGCTATGCAATTGCACTATATAAGTATTATAAATACAAAACAATACAAGAACAACATGTCAACCTACCAGAGACCAAATGGGAAAATAATTCACCGACTTCACATATTTTCATATCAGAGGGTTCGGCTCTGAGGAACTCCTAATTGGACCTATAAATCCTACTGATCCCTCAATATAAATATTTAAAAAATCTTTTGTAATCCTACATGCACCAGATTTAAATGTCCGGGTTAACCTATAAATCCTACTGATCCCTCAATATAAATATTTAAAAAATCCTTTGTAATCCTACATGTATTTAAAATGACTGATTTTTGCATTTTTATATACAAATTCTTTGACAAATCTAATATGCTTAAATTTTGAATCAGATTCCTAGGTATTATGCCAGTGGCCGAAATAACAAATGGCAATATTTTTATAGTCCGAGAATGCCAAATTCTTTTAATCTCATTTCCTAAATCTGTGTATTTTCTTATTTTTTCAGAAATAGTTTTTTGAATATTACAGGAATTTGGAAAAGCTACATCAATGATATAAGTTATTTTTTTAATTTTGTCATGTAAAACTATATCAGGTCTATTATGACTAATTGTTCTGTCTGTTAGTATAGTTTTATCATAATATATTTTATAAAATTCATTTTCTAAAAATGAATTTGGTTCATATTCATAATATGGTACTATATTACGGCAGTCAATCAAGTTATGTTTAATTACCAAACTTTGGTGAATTATTTTTAAAACCTGATTGTGCCTAAATGTATACTCGGAAGGCGCTAATATAGAACATCCCGATATAATATGTTCTATAGTTTCGGGAAAAGCCAAACATTTTCTACATAAATCATCAATTTGATTTATATCTTTGATTATATGCTTTCTATAATTTTTAGTATTAATGACTCTATCTTGAATGGCAAGCATAAATCCTTCTATTTCTGCGCTCAACTCTCCAATACTCAACCATTTGTTTGACGAAAGTTTGTCAACATATTTATTATTGTTATTATTATTATTGTTGAATTTGAAGGTAAAATATTTTATAAAATAGTTTTGAAAATGTTCTACGCTATCTATGTATATTTTAATTGTTTTGTTATGTGGATATTTTTGGGCGCCTCTTTTGACTAGCTGTATATAGGAATAATCAATGAAAATAGGTCGGCCTTTTGATGATTGTATAGAAAATGACGTCAATCGGTGCTGCCAGATTACGCGCATAATTATCCTTAAAAAATAATTACCGATTCATTTTGAATGGTATGAAATTAACGTGTCCGCGTTTTTGAACACCGTCCGCGGATTCACCGTTTAAACGCCCCGGCCGGAATTCGGTAGTCAAATGTAATTATAAAATGTTTAAGAGCCGACATTATTAATTTCGGATCTGGCAACTAACGACAGGGGCGTAGTGAGCTTTGCATACGTAAACTGAAAATAATTAAAACACTAATTAATTACAGAAAAGATTAACGTTGATTTTAGATTGATTATTTCGATGCCAATTATCTTTGATGAATCTTGAATTTATTGAATAATTGAAGGGTCTAATACAAAAACACTGAACGTCAAAAAAAAAATTTCTGAGTTACGATTGCCATTCGAAAGCGTAGTTTGCAGATAAACTTTGTATGTTTCTAATCTATTCAATATCGCTCAAAATTCCGAGAAAAATTACAGCACGTAAATAAAACATTACACGGCTATAATGCTAAATGTCACAAAATTGGACGGTTAAGGCTCTTGATTAGCAATTAGGAGGTCGTGGGTTCAAATCCCGATGTGCTCAATTAATTTTTATTTAAACGAAACAATGTTACTTTGTTTGAACCACTTGTACATTTGTTTAAAGCCGACCGGTTTCGGAACGACCGTTCCTTCTTCAGGGCAAACGTATACTGATTTGACAGTTACGAAATAATGGATGGGAACAATGTATTATTACTAAGAAATTGTTCATTATTACATTGTTCCCATCTACTATTTTGTAACTGTCAAATCAGTATACGTTTGCCCTGAAGAAGGAATGGTCGTTCCGAAACCAGTCGGCTTTAAACAAATATACAATTGGTTCAATCAAAGTAACATTGTTTCATTTATCTATAATAGACAACCACAAAGTTATAGCTACATTCAAAAGTGTTTAATTTTTATTTGTTCGATTTGTGTTATTTCGCAATTTAATAATTTAAAAATAATACATAGCATATTTGCGACACGTTCCAACGTGGAAGATTCTCTGAGCATCGCCCTGGTGTAAGATCCGTTCAGAAATGAAACATTGCTTAAAATGGCTTTAGCCGTGTTTGGTGACTATATCTGAATAGCCAGATACTTCCCCACTCTCCTCTTCCCCTCCACACTACCTTCAGCCTGACAACATACCCCAATTGGGGATGCCATAGTCTCACTGGCTGGAAAGTAAATTGGACAATCATCGTTCTTGAATGTGCGTCAATGTTAACAATGATCGTCCGTAAATGGTAAAATGGACAATCATCATTTTGCAATGGAAACCATGGAGTTATTGGGTACATAATGTCCCATTTTATGTAATTTTTTTAGTACTAAAATATGTATACATTATTTTGAAAATATGCTCCATTTTCTTCTCAACACTTTAAAACGCAGATATCTCAATTTCACTTCCCGTGGACGTTCAACGGTTTTGTAGTGGTACCCTTCAATTATAAATCTAATCATTAATCTGGTCAATGCAATCAAAGTAACAGTAGACGGTAGTGGGTCAGGTTTTCGCTATTGACGTACATAGGCATATTTCAATCTGAAAATGGTCTTGTTTGGACCAGAGTGTGTTGCAGGGTAGCGGTTTAAATTCTCGCTTGGATTCATCTAATCTCCCATTTGAAGTCATCCCGCGTAGCCGCCCGTAATTTATAACTTCTGGTGGATGTCAATTGTCAGCGTATAAGCTTCATCGGATGATGACAAGATTGCATTAAAGTGCATTCACCCCGAGGAGGTGATCCGCGACCGGTCAAACTGCAAATTATCATTAAACTAAAATTAAAACTTCATTAATACGGAGTGTGGACATTAATTCACTTTTGAACGTCATGTCGCCGATGAATAACACGTAACAAAATGGGTGTTGCCAGAAAAGGAAACGAAGAAATGGTACTTCCTTAAAAGGAAATCAAGACCATTAACCATAACGGATGAACGCGCCGAGATGATGGCATTTTTTAAGACAAACGCTTTTTTATCCTAACTACCCAATTCCTTCAAAATAATTACAAAAATGTGTAAATCCAATCCGGAAAACGCATTAAAATTTTAAAAATTAAAACGATATTCTTTCTGCATTTTAATTTATTTATTTATTACACGCCCTAATGGGCTATTCCTTCTAGTTTATAAGTTGAGTATCACAGTTGTTTTAAATAAAATATAATACAATAAGAAAAATGTAACAACAAACGCATATAATAATATAAAACACATTGATAAAAATGATAAGAAGTCTCACATAAATAGATATTCAATGTAAACAAAAATTGCATAAATTATGTTTTGTTTATTTGTGTCTAGATACATAAAAGAATAGAAAAAAAACAATGTTTACACTAGTATTATACTTTATTGAAGTAATGAGACACTTGATAAACAATTTGCTAAACAATTCAAGATAAAACTTGAAAAATAGTAAACCAGTTTGGTAGGCGGATATAGGATTCACCACCCCGAGAACCTTGTATTGTATAACCAACACCTCTTCCATAGGTTACCCCGAGTGGTTCCCTACGTACGATGACTTAGCAGGAGTGCCCGGTTTCATGAGGTGAGGCTTGTCTTGATGCCTAGGTCTTGTCTTGATGCGTCTGCCCACCTACTGCATGGCGGGTCAAATTTGGATAGAGTGGTTAAGGGAGATCATTTAACCTCTCCAGCAGGATACTTTTGACCGCAGTGAGAGGGATGGATACTCACTCCTGACCCCCAAATTCCAACCCACTCTTCTTTCTCTTCCTTGCCAGATCATCCTTCATTCCCTTTAAAAGAATACTCCAAATAGCATCCCTAAAGATGGAAAATAATTTCCCTCAAGGCCTTCTTTGTGGAGTAAATGTTAAAAAAACAAAAATATTGTTAACATACAATTAATTTACAAATGTCATATCTCTCTGTTATAAACACGTAAGATGTCAATTATCTCATAAAACAAAGAAATAAATATAAAATGTCTAAATCAATAACAACTCATGAAAAAAGTGACACACCTTATCATATCATAACTTCTTCAGACCATAATCCAATGGAACCTGTTTACTAACAATCCTGAAACAAACCTCTTTCTCCTTTGAGAGGATCACTCCCAGTTTGTGCAACTTGATCTGAGTTAAAACCAAATCGGTAGTCGCGACTGCTTACTGTTCAGGAGGTCTTTGTTTCGACCAGTTCCTTGAGATTTATGCAACGAGTCAAATTTCAAAACGTTTATCATCATTTTGACGGTCAAAGCAAGCAAACCTACTTCCTATAAAATATCTGTCGTTATAATAAGTAATAATTATAATTAATATATGATACAGTCCAGCTTTTCGTTTAGTGCAAATGGATGTTTATCAGTCCAGTAAAATTTAGTAAGGCCTTTAGTAATTAAATCCAATGATTAATGACACGTTTTCTAATGTGTGCGTAAATACATCGATTTCATTCTCAAGATGCAGTTAACGCCAGCATTTAATTACCTACTTTATTCTAATGAATAGCCTGCCTTCCCATGTAGGCCTAATAGCAAAACGAAGCAGGTAGTAGGTAGCAGGTAGCAGGTATCTAATCATGAAATTGAAGGAACTTCAGATGCCATTTTGCACACTAGTATACGTTATTATTCTTTATCACGTATTTCTGCTCTATTCCTCATCAAACTACTTATAACAGTGTTCAAGTATATCTCACATATATAACGACAAAAGTGTTCATAAAGGTGCTAACAATTTGGCGTTGATCGCTTTGCACACGAAAAAAACAGTTTGTCCGAAATAAATTGCCGGTCAGATTCAAAACATCGCTGTCATCTCATACACACGGCCGCTACCGTCTTACTCTTTGTGTTGCATCATCATCATTTTAGTTTGAGATAATTCTTGGACTATGCCACCTGCGGTGAGTAACCTGCTCCTCCCAACGCCAGCCGGCAGAATTGCTTCTAGTTTAGTAGCGGCATACCAACACACGTACTCTGCTGCTCGTACATCAACTGACCACAATGCTAAATAAAACATCTCGTCGGGAGAAAACCCCCATTTTTATTTTTCTATTAATCAACTTTCTAAATTGCTCAAAAGTCATTTGTATGAGATTCATCAAACCTAACAATCAGCGTCCTACCTTATTATCGTTTTTTTTTACCTACTTATGTCATAAAAAAAACCCTGTCAAGATGTTTACTTTACGGCGGAAAGCGGGAATAGAAAACCCGATCTCCTTTTAAATACTGAATACTCTTAATACTTACTTTTCTACAAAAAAAGAGAAATATCTAGATTCGCAAAGAATGCAAGGCTGGTGGAAGGAAAATGAGTAAAAAGGGACCCCATAGATGGTTTGGGCACGTAGAGCAAATGATCGAAGAAAGGAGTGTTAGAATGATATATGACGCGAATGTGAATGGTAGAAGAAGTCGAGGACGGCCGAGAAAGACATTGCACGATCACAAGAACGAAACGGAATAACAGAAGTGTACGTGTGAGATGATGTACGAATGAATGTGCGCAAAGACCGTGTTACTTGATGGTTTATCCTCTCTGCATACCCTGCGGAGAAACGGCGTGATGGTTAATTAGTTAGTTAGTTGTACAAAATATGTCTCGAGTAAAATGTTTACCTAACGTAAACTAATTATTTTCTATGCATTAAAAATATATCTTGGAATCTTGTTCAAATACTTCAGAAATGTTGGATTCGGTATATTAATGTCAATCAATTGCATTGGTATAAAAAAACATTAAAACACGTAGGCTATAGGCGTATGTGTTTAAATAAGTTCTTGATTATAACAAGCATACCGAAATGCGTAATTATTCGTAATAGGCCACTTGCATGGACTTCATAACGACTTGGAAAAAATCGTGTGGATAGAGTTTTTTTACTAAGATTACGAAAATGTTAGTAAATTTTTTTAGAAATGTACAGTTTTTTTAATTTTTAAATAAATAAATCCATTATTTGGGCTCGTGACGTCACTACATGAAAATGTCCCGTCGCCGAAAATGTTCCTATTAATTTTATAAAATTCCACACTGATTTATTTTTTTATATGGCATCACTTTGATTTCAGGCGAATTTTTGAATTCGTTCACTAGATTTATTGTTTGTTCTCTGCGAACTTATCATTTGGTTTGATTTTTTGACAGATGTTCTGAAGAGAACCCCGTACAATTAATGGGTACGGGGTTCTCTTCAGAACGTGAAGATGATGTCGGTACATGTTTTAGAGGTATAACGATTATGGTGCTGATTTTAACAAAATAAAATTTTATAATATTCTTATTATTATTACAATTTACAAGTTCAAGTATATTACATTGAATTTAGTAATATAGACGCTGTACATTATAATGATTTATGATCAATAATATGGATCAAGGAAAAAAATATTTATGAGATGTAATATTTTTGGTATGCCTCGTTATTCTCCTGTGCCATTCGTGTGGAAAACGTTCTTTTTTTAAAATGATTTTCGGCTATGTAATTATCGTTTTGTCACACCTATTAAATTATGTCCCGTCTTTCCGGTTTATAAAAAATGGTCTGATTTTTCGGTTTGAAATTTTCAAAAAATCCCCAGGGTTTCAAAAATACGATTAAAAAAAAAAAAATACAGAATGTCTTAGAATATTTGCCTAAACCGGAATTTTTTTTTAAAAAATGTGATGCAAGTGGCCTATTCACTTCGTATAGAGATATTTTATAACCTAATTAAATTAAACTTATCTAGAAACACCTACAAGCATTCCAGTGTACATGTATCAAAAATAAAATTGCACCAACTATAACTGCAGCATGACTATTTTAAAGTTCTCATACGTTATCAACGGTATCTTTGACTGATTCAAACCACACCTTTAATTGCTGTGCTATAACATCCAGTAGTCACATTAACATTATCCTATTAATGTTACCTCTTAAGAAAACATATTTTACAATATTACTCGGTAGCCGTCAATTCGCACAAAAGGCAATGTCTATTAATAAATTACACAGCGATAGTGATTCAAATTGCCATTAATGAAGGGGTTTTTTTCTATTTAGTAAAAGTCTCACAAAGCAATGCCATATGTTGAGTTTCGGCAAACAAATGCGATGTTTTTAATTGACCATTTAATTACACTAAAGTAAAAAAAAAACTTGTAACTACGGACACTAAATTATTTTATTCAGCTTTATATCCTATATAAAGGTGCAATGCAAAGACAACGTTGTCTCTACAATAAATTATGTTTCTGAATTCAGATAAAGTTGTATACTTACCTACAATGTGATTAGATTTTTTTCAGCTTCATCTGAACCAAATCTCTTTGAATTCATTCCTTCATCGAAATTGAATGCCTAATCAAACAAGTATCTCCTTCATAGGAATTTAAGTCATTCTCACTATTAATATTTACGACTTAAGTCCATATTATGTCTAGTTGCAAGTGCAATAACTAATGAATGTTTTTTTTTCTTATTGCAGGTAAGATGGCGTTAGAAAAATGCAAAACATTAAGGAGTCAGCTTGATCACATGAAAACAGCCACCAAGGAACGCTAAGCCTTTAATTAGCGTATGTCCACATATTTTTATAACTTTAATACAATATTATTATATGATATCGTTGAGCTATTATTTTAACATCGAGCTTTTGTTGAAATTTTTGCAAGCATCGCATTTGGGTCCTTCCCAGTCATGTGAAAAACTAGAATAAAAAACATCTATGCTGTTTAAAACAGTTAAATAATTGTTTCAACTAATTTAATCTCTTTTACTTCTGTGTTTATATTTTACATTGCGCATCATCGACTTTACTTCTGTTATTGTTATTTTTCAACTTGAGCATTCCAACTCGTGGTCAGTCGTTTCTTTTTAACAATTTACCTTCACCTACTTTTGAATTTCTTTTGCAAAATTCCAGACGAAGCCAGAAAAAGTTCAAGGGTGGGAGTTTTACCCAAGATGTGAATAATTCGCTTATCTGCACAAATAATACATTGATATCACATTTAATCACTTTCATAGTGTCGCCTAGTTGAATTGCCACGATCTTATTAACAACTTTTCAATTATTTTATTTATCTTATGAGAAGAATATAAGAATTAACGAAGTATTTTTTCGTAAAACCGCTTAATAATGCAAACGTCCAGCTTTTAAAGCAACCATAAAGAAGCACGTAGTTCATCTCACGTTTGTATTATTACAATGTTTTTTTTTTAATTCCCCTCATTTGCTATGGCATTTCACACGTCGCGTCGTGGACTTGTGAAATTTCGAAACGGAAAATAAATTATGTTCCACAATTATTATTATTATTATTAGGTTCCTACCAACCACTGCGGGTTCGTTCACTCTGCAAATTGTTATGAAAAAACGCAGCCAATAAAAGATTAAAATAAGAAATCGTGTCCAGTGATATGGAACGTTCACTGAAGAGTGTAGCACGATTTTTATATGAGCATACAATATCCACTGTAGGCATTATTTAAAGGGTACAAAAAATCTTTTGTCATTAAAGTTGTTCAATTAACTTATTTTGAAATAAGTTTGTATCTCCTACGTACACAACATGATACATTTTCGATTGGTTTCACTCACATTTAAATGATAATTCTCATTATGCTTCGTTCCGTTTCTCAAATGGAGTTTTTGTGACAACGCGCAAAACTCGTCTAATTTTGATTGTGTGTTCATGGCAGGGCATTAGAAAATTTAAACAATATAATATATTGACTTCGTCTATCTCATTCAAGTAAAAATATACTTCTTCATCACATGGTGTTTTCATTTTTCTATTCGGATGCAATGTTATATGTAAATTATTTAGAAAATATTTGTATAATGAAATCGAGAGCTCAAATATCTAGTCACTTTTAAAATTAAGGTTTAATTCTTCCCGCAAACATAATTGTTCGTTTTTTCCCATCTAAATCCGTTTCTTTAATTTCCTTATAAATTCCGTACGTTTTAAGTTTTCAAGAATTTAAAAACAGAAAGACAAACTTTTCCGGTTTACCAATAACCTGACAATATTTGAAAATCTCCTACTATAACCACAGTAAGTGGAAAATGTTGCTTGTGTCGTGATGGAGGACTCAGCTAGCCAAGGAATTGAACATATAACGCCCGGGTGGGAAGAAAACACGATGCTAATTCAGCCACTGTCTATTGTCCTATTTTGATTGAAGTTTTTAAGTTGTTATTAACCAAACATTTTTTAAAAATCATTTTCACTTAACCAGTTTAGTGCCAATCACTCCCATGGGCGGATCAGTCATATGTACTTGTAATGGTAACGAATGGGTTAAAATTGGTGTCAGTCGGCAGAAAAACCTTAATAATGTACCTACTTAAAGTTTTAATAAACCGTCAAAAATTCACGATCTCACATCAATTTATGCGTTTTCGTGTCAACCTGTACCACGCATTTCTGTTTCTCTTTGTAATAATTACATCTGCTCTTATTACCGTGGAATATGTCACATTTACAGAGTGCGATTAAAAAGCCATCATCCGGGCGCTTTGGGCCCGCCGAAGTGCGCGCCCGAGCGTGCTGTTTGCCCGTTTAATTACCCCCGCTTTAGTAATTAGTCCGGGCCATTCGGTATTCATGAATACCGGGACAGCAAGAACAAACATTGGGGAAACGTGACGGGGTTTCTTCCGTGTTAATTCCTAAGTAAACAGAGGATTCGAATCGCTTATTAAGGCTGCCCCATCGATGACTTTTTATCTTTCACTTTGCGGCTAGAATTGGATTGTACTAAAACAAAATGTTAATTCGAGAAATTCAGTATGTAGTATGTATTAGAGAACTAAAAAAGAAAAAAATAAATTACTTACTAATAACCAACTTAATACAAAGCGGTTTTATTGGACCTTTTTTATCTTTTATCAAAACACATTCAAACGACTAATTAAAAATCATTCTATGTAAAAAAAAGTGTAATTATTATTGCTGAATTGTATGTTGAAACGTAAATAATAATTTGTCAATTCTATCCGTTGTTTTATTTTTGTCAAAAAATTTAATCTCTTTTTTGACAGATAAACCCGAATCTTGCAAAACCAATTTGTCCTAAAACGTATTTTTTTTTTCATCCATTGTTGCAAATTTAAAATTCGGAGAAAATAATAATTTTCAAAATTCGTTATGGTATCGAATTATTGGGATCCATTAAATTTGTTCCGCGATCCCTTTATTAATATTATCATTTATATGAATGAAAAAAAAGAAATTACACTTTATCGTGGTATTTAGGAAAATATGAAAAATATATTTAAAGAAAAGGTTAAATTATCTTTCAAAATGTATTAGTTTACTTAGTATAGAAACCATTATATTTTTATAGATAATTTTTTAAGAAATAACCAAATTTTATTCAAAAATGTTGATATCTTGAAAAGACGATTACTTCATTTCTAAACTTATGTCCCTAAATTAATTTAGTATGTAGCTTATTACGGTCTAATTCACATGTTAATCATTCAATAAAACGCATCTTTAGATACCATTATTTATTTATTTATTAATTTTATTTTAGTAATTTGTACATTTAAGTTTACAAATTTCTAAATAATTATAATATTTCATATTGCAAACTAAATTTTATGTAGCTCCTACAATACGTCTTGAACTTTCCAATTGGTGTGGACTTCAAAGTCTCTGGTAGCTTGTTATACAACTTCATCCCCTTGTACAGCAAACTGTTCTGCGTAGTCGCCTTATCATTTTTTTGAAGCCTGATTTCTTTGCATGTTCTTGTGTTATGTCTATGAATGTCCTTGTTGAATACAATTTTATTTGAAAATTTTTTTATTGCGGTAAGCTTACTGAATGGATCTGTTTAACGACTGTTTCCCCAAAAAATTCTTCTCTATCCTTCTCTATCTTTGTATATGACTGTCCCTTGTCTACTTAAAATGGCTAAAACTTCATTCTGATTTCAAGGGTCACCCTTTTCCTCTTCTTTCCTTATTTTTTTACCTTGTCACATTTCTCAATATTAATAGTCTTGCTACTACGTCTTGCTTGATAATTTTGCGAGTGTCTTGCAGACAAAACATATAAAATCATAAAATGCAAAGGTAACAAATAAAATAATTAATTAATTATGTGCGTATTATATAACATGCCCATTTCCAGAGGGCGCCATGTCTATAAGGATATAATAATAATCATGTCATTTGTAATTAATATAAATAAATAAATAATGCAATGCTGAGTTGACCTGACGTGAGTCTACCTTATAAGGCACGCAATTTACAGGCCTTTTTAATAAGGACAAAAATAATAATATCGTAAGATTAATATTTTCCTTGCATCAGAATGCCAGCTACAAAGCCCTGGGCAATTAGAAATTATTTCTTAATCTAAACATAAAAATATTAAAAATTTTAGAAACGTCATAATATTTCAAGCACAATATCACGAAATTTAAAAAAAAGTAATTGATTTAAGTGGGTTCCAATTATTATTATTATTAGAAGAATTAAATTATAAAATTGATGTCTTCCTACCTATTTTGTGGAAACCTATTAATACCTACAATATTTGTGACTTCTAAAAAAAGTAAGGTTCAAACGTTATTAATTTGAGGCTTTCTGTAATGAAAAGTTCAGATTCTCATAAAAAAATCCAACCCTTTTACTCCTCATCTTTTTCGCAAATAATAATAATAATATTTGGATGATTTGTATAGCGCCGTTTTTGTAAAAACATAACCTTAAGGGCGCTTTACAAACTTATAATATATTTCTACAATCCTCCTTCCAACTACAAACTAGATAAACATTTATAACAACTTAAGGCCAAAAATTAAGATTGCATCCACCGGTTAATCAATCACTGATATGAAACTATATATGTACCATGATTTGACCAATGAATGAGAGGCAATCCCACTTCTATTATTTTGTAACGTATTCTAATATTGGAGATGCCATAATCTTACTGCCTCCGGATAATTTTGCCATTTGCGTGGTATTTAGTATTTATATTACAAAAACAATCATTCAGCTCAACAAAATCATATTATATATGCCAATAGTCAAAGTTTTCAACACTTATAAAACAAAGGAATTTAACTTATTATTCCAATATTTCAATCGGCGTACACTCATTTCTAATTAAAATTATTTTTTTCAAACATTTTAAAATACGTTTTTCGGTCATATATGTCAAGTTTTATCCTGACGAAGGGAGCCATTTAATTTTAAAAGAAGACAAAAACTTGGCATAAAATAGTTTCTCGCCGTGTTAGCTTACTTAACTTGCAGTCACGACTAAACGTTTAGTTGTTAACATTTAGTAAACTGCTATCTACTGGAATAAACATTTTCCGAGTTAATTAATGTAATGTAGATGTGTAGCCATTATCTACATGTTAGATTTGTTGGTTAATGTTCAAAAACATGTTTTCTCTCAATACCAAAGAAGTGTATTGATTTTTCTAATTAGAACTTTTACTAACAAGAATTTCGTTTAGGTCTAGGTTTTCTGTCTAGGTTAACATTTTAAGTAAACTGTTCCTATAACTAGATTTTGATTCCAAGAACGTTCGAAGTTAAAGAATTTTTAAGTGTTATCTTCAAATCAATCAAATTGCACAAAAAACCTGATCATTATAAAAATCCGATCTTATAGCTAATTATTTTAAGTATAAATCACATGCGAACATTTTCTCAAAACATTCCATCCTTCTCATGGTAAGTAAAGAATGTCCTTTTTCTCATTATGTATTTTTCCACTTATTAAATTATGATAAAACTTGGGATTTCAAGTTTTTACGCAACTAATTATGTAGAATCCCTTGATAATATGTTTTCAGAAACTAATCGGCGTGATCCTTGGTTTGTCTTGACAATAATTATTTTTGCCGTATAAGGGGCAAAAAAAACCCCACGGCTATCCAATGGGAACTCGTCAATAATTTCGCGCCAATCTCGGCGTGTTCCATTTCCGAAAACACGCCGCGCGCAATTTTTATTTCTCAATCGGTGTTGCCAGCTCTGATGTATGGAGGAGCTCACAATAAAAACAGAGCAAGTCCCATAGAAACAGTGCGTTGAAACAAGAAAATTTCTAAGTGATAATATCCATCTAAGTATCGTGTTATATCATAATCACCATGTGCGGACTTAGTGATGACGTTGGACTACCAGCAACATCCCAAACTTTCTCATCCCCGTCTCCTTCCCTTGCCAACTCCTTCAGTCTCACAAAAGTTTTTACACTTGTGCGGTAGGTTTCCAGATACAAAAATGAGGTACAAGATCAGTGGCGGCTCGAGACTTTTGGGTGTGCTAGGGTGCTATTACTAACAAAAATGGCATTATGGATGTTGTCGTAGGCGAAAAAATATTTTTTTTTTTTTTCAAAAATCGGTTTTTGTATGAAGATTTTTCATGAAATCCGTGCAGCGCACGGCCAAACTGAAACTTTCTGAAAATTTTCATACAAAAAACATATTTTCAAAAAAAAAAAAAAAAATTTTTTTTCGGCTACAACAACATCCATAATGCCATTTTTGTTAGTAATAGCACCCTAGCACACCCAAAAGTCACGAGCCGCCACTGGGTACAAGATCAATGATTGATTTTAGCGCCCTTGAGGTGATTTTCTCACGAAAATGGCGCTATAGAAGTTATCCAATTATTATTATTATTATTATGATAAAATATTATTATTTTTAACACGCATAAATGATTATTTCCGTATTTTTTATTTATATCAAACCTTTAACAGTAAATTAAAAATTTAATTATCGAAGAAAGCATTAAATTACTTTGTGGAATGTCATAATAAAAAATAAATATGTCATTTTGTTTGAAACTATTTTATTTTAATAATTATTTCTCCACCGGTTTCGGAAGGGCCCTTTCCCTTCCGAATCCCACAATAATTATTTTAATATAGTGGTTTCATATAAATGTAGGTTTTTGTATTGTTAATGTATATGCAACGATGTGAAATTATAAAAATATTATAAAACTAAGCAATTTTTTATTGGTTAATTTTGATGTGACTTACGCCGCTGTTCTCTCAATTCCTTCATATTAAAGATCCGTCGGATGGAAATAGAGAAAAAAGCCTCCAAGACGAAACAATGTCCCAGCGCGCATGCCTCCTGCGCATTCCATCCGAGGAATTCCTATTCTCCGGATTGCCCGAGGAATCCACCCCTGCGCCCCATTGTGTCCAAGTCGCACCTCGCTAGAGGCCGGACTGGGAGAGGTGGACAGGGATGTAGCCTCTTACTAATTAAATTAAAAGAATAAAATAATTAAAAAGTAATTAATGAGATTAAGAGAAGTCACCCATATAATATGAGATGGGCTAATGACTTGAAGAGAGCTGCAGGCTTCTAGGTAGCCGCCAAGGTTCAGAAAATACGGAAAAAAATGAGAATTGACCTGTGTCCATCGTAGAATAATACTTAAAGATTCATAATGCTTGAGAAAAATAAATTGAATCATCACTTTGGGAGGTGGGTACCTTAGGTGGGTAGGTACTACCGTCCCGGGAACCATTTATTGAATAACCAACACCCCTGCCATAGGCAACCACAAATGGTTCGCTACGTTTGGCAACTTAGCAGGGTTGCCCGGATTCATGGGGTGAGGTTTGTCTAGATCTTGGCGGTGGATGCATTTGCCCATCTACTGCATGGCGGGCAGATAGGAAGAGACTGGTAGAGGGAGACCTTGTGACTTCTCCAGCCGGACCTTTCCGACCCATCTCTTTGCATCGCAATTGGAGGATTGCTTCGTACGTCCGTCACTCCTGGACACACTGACCCCCAGATTCCTAACCACCCTTCATACCCTCTTTTTCCTAGAACTTCTTCTCTTTCCTCTTCCTAAAATACCCTCCACATAGCATCCCTACAGATGACATGGGTCGAGAGGGGTTTTTTCTAGGACTTCCTGTGTGGAGTTAATGTAAAAAAATCACAGGATCTCGATTGATGTCGCCGAACATGATTTTGTCATCCTATGGATATTGTTTCTTTGGGGAAGTTTTTGTCTAGACGTAATTTATTTTGTGATCGCGTTTTGAACTTGTCTCTTAGGCTGCGATTGTTTCAATGCAATGCCAGTTTTTCTTTATGCGTACAGACTGGAATTTATTAAAAACAAGCTCTATAAATTAGACCAAAGCCTCAGAAATGAGACTTCAGGAGATTACTCCAAAAGCCCTGTGGTCATTTAAAACGCTTTCGGAAGCGTTCGTGAATCCTCGGCAATCCTCGTGCATCACCTCCCGTCGTGCTGAGCCGTCTCCTTATCGGGCCAACAGCGGCGTTAATTACGGCACCTACCCCGCAATTAAATTCGCGTCCACCTGGCTAAAGCTTCTCGGAATCAAACAAAGAATACTAGGCGAAATCACAAAACAACCATGTAACATAGAATCGATGACTCTGCACACTAAAGCAGACATAAATAAATCAAAATCACCGACATTCATTTAACCCTTCAGGCTAATTTGTTACGTTTTCAGATTAACTCATGTATGTCTCATGGAAATCGTTGTGTCTCTCTTACTGTCATGGTTAGAAATATGATCTAAATGGTGCTAGAAAGAGAAAACAGCACGCTTTATTTTCAAAACTTCCGACCGCAATTTGAAAAAAAAAATTTTAAATAAAAAATTCGCAATACATTTGCCTAATAAAACATGTGGGTATTTTTAGTTTATTTCGTTTTCAGTCCTTTTAAGTTAGATAAAACGTAAGGTGAGCCATTTTTAAAACTTTCTTACGTTTGCATTAAAAAAAATTATATTTAAAAAAACATGTTTTTTCCGAATTCTAAAATTTTAAAGCTTATTTCATCATCTTTCATAAACAGTTTTTAGTTTTCTGATGCGTTCAGAAATATTCCACGTATTTGGTTTCTATTACAAAGTTTGGCTTCTATTAAAAAAATAGATTTAATATACGTTATTTGTGTTTTCTACGTAACCTAACAAAATATTCTTTAGCAATTTAACATAACCTTAAATAATCAAAGCATTATTAAAATTAAATAGCGTTTTTGCTTATTCTACTCAAATTAATTTGGACATATTATATTTGTAGTTTGTACTGTTGTTCAACATCTGTATTCTGTTCCGGTCGATTGTCTTTTAACTCTACCCTGAGGCAACTAAAAAATTAGAAGAACTTATATCAAAACCGACAAGCAAAATTAAGACGTTGTGTATAAATGCACAGAACATAAATTAATCACGAAAAATTACGACCAATCGAAATATACACCTTTTATTAGGTGCCAAAATACCGATGTTTTTATCATTAGAGTTAAAGATCGCTGATAACACGTTGAGAAGCGAGATTTCGATAGTCTATTCGTGTGTTAAGTAAATGAACACTATGATGAAGTGTATTTTTTATTACCTGTTCAGCACACTTGTAGATTAATGAATGCAAATATTTTTTTACAAGCGATCGTAAATCTACCGTGCCTAAAAATATTTGTGTCGAGATCTCACTGAGGAGATATAATAATTGATAGGTACCTCCGCTTATCTTCGGGTATTAAAAAACCACTTAAGACAATGAATGTGGAATTGTCGTTTTTTATTATTTTTATATTTATATATCAATGGTAACCATCTCGATTATTAATTCAGATGTTTAATGATGAATGTCAGCGTTCAATGAACTTTTGAAAGTATTTTTTTTCTCGTTAACCTGTTGAACGTGGGATGAGATTTCCGAAAACCGCGCGAAAATTACCTTCATGACTTCTGGTCAAATTATCCATATAAAACAAAATAATAGTTTTTTTTTGCGATTGTTTTCTGTTTACCAGAAAATATATCTTAATATTCATATATATTACATGATGATATCGTTAGAAGTTTTCCCAGGATAGCTAACTTTGACTAAAAAAATAAATATATATTCGTGAAAATATAAACTGATTTTATTATTACTACATAAATCTGAAGAAATAAAATAATTGAGACGAGTTTTCAGAAAAATAATGATATTGATAAGTTTGAAAACGTATTTTATTACGTTATTTTCGTCACTGACACCTGCTAAAAGTGATGCACTATTGTTTTAGAACATTTGTTTGAAAGCATTCGAGAAACTAGATTAATCAAATACAGTGTTATATCGAGAAAGAAGTTGGCGCAAGCGATTCTAACATTATCTTTCATACAGTTTCTTTATACATAAGGGTTAAAATCGCATTAAAAAAAAGATTTTTTTTCCTCCGAGAGGTTATTGTGAAAAAAATATCTGAAAAAAATGGTACACACATAAATAAACAGTTTTGCATCAGGATAACTGATAACAAATATATACTGTTACCTATCTCGTAAGGATAACATGCTATCATCATAATATAAGCTATCAAAAGTCATCACTGCTGCAATTATTAATGACTGTTATCTACTGCGCTAAGTTGATAATTTTTAATTAGGTGACTACATCTTTCTATAAATAAGTGCAATAAATACTTTTGATCTCGCTTCATTACACGATTATTATTGGATTAAAGTCATCAAGTCGGTACCTATTTAGGATTGTGATAAAAAATTCCCGTCATAAAAGTGCATCAGATGTCATTAAATCTACTACATACTTTTGGCGCATTTGATAATTGCGATTTAAGCAATAAATTTCAATTAAATTATGATAATTTACTTAGTGTAATCATTATTCTAAAAATAAAGTATTATATATAATTCCTTGTGTATTCCTCATTGACCAGAATATTTTGTTTAGAGGGAAAGAATTCTGACGAGTCAGTGGACATCTTCACTTTATCACTAAAAAGATAATTAAATGCGAAAGACTGTTACTGAGGCAGTTCAGTTATGAACACTTTGTAATTTTTGCTATGTAAAAGCCTAATAAAGTAAATAAATAAATAAATACTAATATTACGTAGTACATATTAGGAAAGTATACTAAAGTATCCTTTTGAAGCAACCATTGGTTCTGAAAAATAGTGACATTATTGAATTAAAATGGTGCAAAAGAGTAATTTTGATATCATTGAAAAACCAAATGTATTTACTACAGAACTGTGAGAGTTTTATACCATATTTTGTTACATGCTTAGGTATGTATTAATAAGAATAACGTTTTTCTTTGTGATATAACTTTGGTGTAAGATTGGTCATTATTACCTTTTCTTTTTGTTTTATTGGTCGTGGTTTGCAACATTACGCGCCTGCGGTCAGACTCTGTGAGAACACAATCAGGCTAGAAAAGGCAGTGTTTGGACAAGTTGTAGTTGTATCGGGGTGGACAGTTCGGAGAAGAAAAGGGGAAGATTTCGCGATAGTAGGGGAGGATATTCCTGCAGTGGCGTGCATAGAAACTTCGGTGTGATATCAAAATGTACGAAGATACATCAATATTTTCTAGACCCTTAAAAAAATCACAATTTCTTGATATGTGTTTAATGCCGTTCTTGAAAAGTATTTTCAATAACGTGTATAGGAATAAACTTACATAATGTCGCATTACTGCTGATGGCTTATAAGCTTCTGAGCGGTTTCTTATTAATACTAGATATCTTAATTGAATTAGGATTCTATATCCAGGATAATTTCACGATAGAATACCAACACAGGCTAGGTACTTATTATTCCCAGAAGCAGAATTAACTTATTAATCCTAGTATTTCTTACATATCTCTCCCTTAAACACTAAAGTTTCAAAGCTCTTAAAAAAAATGTTATTCTTGAAGATAATATCTAGATATTCTCGGCGCCGAAAGGCAAATAATATAAAATTCCTTAGATAGAAAAAAAACGCAAAGTATACTCCAAAAATTATTATAAACACGTTTTTTTCAGTTATTTTACAAGTTATATGTATGAAAAAATTCACAGTGTCTCTTTAAATGGTGTTAAGACAACCCCCGCGAGATTTTTGCTCTATTTTAAACAAGTAGTGTTTTATTAAACATTTTCCCAATTTTCGCAACGATTTTGTCGCTTTAAATACTAGCGCGCTCCTCTAACATTCATTCATTCATACCTCTCCATCTTCTTCTTTTTGAGCCCGGTTGCGGCGCCTTAAGTGCCTCGCAGGAAATGCCGATATTTTCCGAGTGCGAAATATCTAAGTTGTAACTACAGTATACCTACATTTGTCCTACTTGAAATATAATGTATGTATTAAAAATGTTATAATTTTTCATCGCTTTTGTTAGGTATTGGGCCCAACTATTTTTGCAAAATAACGTTTAAAATGTTAGTCAACTAAAAACATTTTACATAAATATTGAGATTTGTTCAATTTCCATATCGCCGTTCAGTGATTCGTTCAACTCAAAGCTTTTTTACATTGGATATCATTTAAAGTAGTCTTTTCTAAAAATGTGTAATCACAATATTAGTAATGTGTACATTAAATAAATATATTTTTATTAAGAACTACATATTGCAGTTCTGAACGCCTTTTATCAGAAATCAATGTCCGCCACTGGAAATGCTACAACTTGTGGGGCATAAGTTAAGATAGTGACACAATAGGCTCTTAATTGTAACATCAGGGGATGAAGTCACCCCAGGGGGGATCACTGGAAGAGGTGTCATCAAATTAAGGGACGGGGAGGATAATCATACGCGTGGGAAGCCAGAGAACTAAAGATGCAATTGATTTGGCGAACAAACTGGCTGATTTTATCAAAAATTATATCAATAACCATTGAAGTCAATCGCGCGTGACCTTATAATGCACGAATGCATATTAATTGATACATTGTTAATTTGAGAACATTGTGGTGAAACACATTATTTTGGTACTTAAATTTTTATGCTTTAAGTTTTAATTGTCAGTAATTTTGTAGTTATATTAGCGTCGAGACTTGTAAAATGACTTTACTAACATCGTGCATTTAGTTACTACATTGTACTATTGTGATATGAATTGTGTTTTATTTTATAATAACCACGTTTATGAATGAAATATTGTAAAAGTCATTTGCATCCGACCGGAATTGAACACGTAATCTCATGATCAGAAAGCGAGCACTGTACGTCTGGTCTGTCGAGGCTGCGAAAGAGTACCTAAAACAAAACAATCCGAGCAAAGCCATCATCATATTCCAGTTGCATATTCAGCGATGCATGTAACTGCATCACAATGATCCGACGACGTCTCTCGTTGCATTCATTTCGCAGTATGCAAATCATCACTGCAATTTTCCTATTAATAATTTGAAGCGATCAACCGCTTTGTGTAGCTGATATGGGATGCATTGGATTTTTTCATTACCGGCCATACTTGCATTTGAATATGATTGTTGTTAATAAGGGATTTTGATTTGTGGCAACTGTCATGTTTAGGTGCACCATCTGTGTCAATGTTTGTTTCAATACTATCTAAAAAACACATTATGCAATCTATATCCTGATCTGAACAAGTCATAAAACAGGCACCACATTTGAAAGGTTAATAAATTTATACCAACCAGGATAACATAAGTTTCCATATCTTTTTAAATTTAACATTAAAATTTAATGCGAGATTTTCAAACTTTTGATCCATGCATTAGATACACACCTTTCACTAATTCAAGTGCAAATACCACCATAAAATATTTAATTAATTTCAACGTAAAAATATGTTTGCTGACATTTTTAATTTGGCTTTAAATGACTTATTACACATTCTTATTAGATGGTTATTAAAGGTCTTAAGAGATAACATTAATAACAAGAATATTAATCGCTTTGGATTATTTAATAATTTCGTAAATAATGTTAAAGTTCTTATCTTCAATTCGTGCAATCGTCACATCTATCGTCTTGTGCATATTTTTATAATAATGTTTTTTAATGGGTTAAATTAAAATAAGTATTTTTAGAGCTTGCTGGGTTTAGTTTATAGTTTATTTTTATTTAAGCGACTGTATAAAATAATTCTATAAGTTTACAAAATGTAATGGTTATGTTAGGTAAAGATATTGTATTTCGTAGTCCTCCTCACTAGGGGTTCTTATGCCAAAGCGGACTAAAATTGTTTAATTATAGTTTATTTGTCTTCTATGTAGTTTTTAGTTTCTTTATTAGAGTGTTTCCGTTGACCTCTTTCAGCCATGTTTTTATTCTTAATTTGTACTCATTAAAATTTTTTTATTAGTTTTATGTTTTGGGTAAGAATATTATGGAGTTTGGTTGCAAAATAAGTGTAGTTTCTTTGTCCGAATGTGTTATTATAACTTAGAATGTTTTTTATGTCATTTTATTCGATCTAGTGTGGTGAATGCACGGTCTAGTAGAGTAATTGTAGCCAAATAAGTTTTTTTTCTACCAGCGATACTTAGAAAAGGGGCTGAAATTATGGATTACAAGAAAAACAGCAGAAATCTTAAAGACCACAGTCAGCAAACTTGTTTTAGACTTAGTACCGCCACCCCGTGAATCCTTTATTGGATAACAAACACCCTCTACCACAGGTCACGCCAAGTGGTTCACTACTTTTCGTGACATAGCGGTGTGTCCGAGTTCATGGGGTGAGGTTGGCTAAGATCTTGGCGATGGATGCGTTTTCCCACCTACTGCTAGCCGCATTGGGAGATACTGGTTGAGGAAGACTTAACTTAGACCACCCCAGCCGGATTCTACCGACCCAACGCCTTGCTGCGCAGTGGGAAGGTTGGATTCAAACGTCCGCCACTTCTGAACACATTGACCAATAGTTTCCTACCTATCCCTCATACCTTCATCTGCTTCCTTTGCCTAAAAAGACTCTCCACAGAGGATATTCAAAGATGACATACGCCCGTGGGCAGGGCCGGATTAACCATGTCGGGGCCCCTAGGCAATGCATGTCTCGGGGCCCGTTTACAAATTGCGGACTAACGGGGAGGGAGGGGGGGGGGGTTGAAGCTTAACAAGGCTTTAAGGGGGGTGTATGTAAAACATGTCAGTATATTGAGTATTGTGTCAAAATTTGAAGTAAATCAGAGCAAAACTAACGAAGGTACAGCGTTTTAAGCGACCGGCCCTCATGCTCGATTCAAGTATATTTCGAGTATTAAAAAAAATAAATCGGTTTTCTCGCAAATAACATTTCTGAAATTCATGAACATCATAACTCAAAATCTTGACTTGACTCGACCGATGCTTTTTTTCTACGAAAACGTAATTTTATTCATTATTAATGTGATCTTTTTCTACATTACGAAAGGAAGGCCATCACCTAATTCAATAAAAAACGAATACAATACAATGACCCTTTATTGCACATAAAAGGACACAAACATAGAAACAAAAATATGTATTATTAAACAAAACATTACAATGAGCCGTCTTGTCACTAAAGTGATCTCTTCCAGATAACCTTTCCCAGAGAATTTTAGCAAGCAGAAAGGTAGTGCATACTGAAGCTTGTACAACATTTATATTAAACATATAATTAGAAATAAAACAAAACAAATGCCAATATAAACCACACACGGCACTTTAAATGACTTCAGATAGTAAATAATGTTGCAACAAATAGAAGGAAAGAAAAGTAAAATACAACTATGTTTATATATTTGTTATAATTGTAGACTTTTTATTTATTATTTGTGCATGATGGGAACATTAGTTATTTATTGGGTTATAACCTAATTATTATAATTTGTTGTTTTCTTTAATGCGTGTACCTAATGTTATTAACCTGTAAATGTTTCAAATAAAAATTAAAAATAAAAACATATTTAAAGCTGACTTTTTCCGAAACTTCGTTGCTCACTTATTGAAGCAAGTCATTTTTTCTCGGGACGCGGGGCCCCTAGCTGATGCGGGGCCCCTAGGCAGTTGCCTACTCTGCCTTAGGAATAATCCGGTACTGCCTGTGGGGAGCTAATGTTAAAAAGTGCAAATTCAACACTGGGTAATATAAGAGAATAATCGTTGGTACATTAACATTTTTAATTTAGTTCTGCTTTTTGTTTACCATCAAACTCTTTTTATTGCCAACTATTTTATTTGACCCTAATGATGTTGTATTTTACCGCACCACAATTAAAACCACCTTTAATAGAAGCCTTATATTAGAAGTTAATTTAATGCAATTACTAAACATGTTTTTAACTTATGTCACGGTTTTAAACCTGTGTTTCTGAAGTGGTAATACAAAACTTTTCCTATAAAATCTTGTTCTTCTTATCAATTAGCTCTTACACCTTATACAGTAAAACTCTTACATTAATTACCACTGGCTCGATTTCATAAAACCAGAATAAAACGTGCTGGTATGCCTTTAAAGTGTTATTTTTATTTACCTTTCCATCAGATCGTAAACACCGTAATTGATAATGCATTTTTATTACTCGTTTTAAAATATTAATTAAATAAACTGATTATATTTTAAGTAACAGTATTATAGCCACAGGTCACCTCAAATGGTGTGCTACGTTTGATGACGATGAAAGAGATGACGCTTTTCTAGGTGTTGGCGGTGGATTCATTTACCCACCTACTGCGTGGCGGGCCGGATCGGAAGAGACTGGTTGAGAGAGACCTTTTGAATTCTTCAGACGGACTTCTCGATCCATCGCCTTGCATCGCAATGGGAGGATTGGATTAGAAGTGAAACCTTCAGAAAACTAAAGTAGACAAGAGTGGGAGGCTACGGAGCATCGCCCAAAGAAAAGACCGATTATTCTATCTCATTCTCTCGCAGGCCAAAGCCTGCTGTTTGTCTCTTTTTAGTGTCGCTTTTTCGTTTCAAATCATAACGGTGCTAAAGAAACTATCACTTTAAAAAATATAAATTGATATTTTTTACAATAAAACGCGAAATGATTTTATTTACGCCGGGTTTTTGCGCCTACCGTGCGTTGATGTTTTTTGTATGAAAGTTTTCGGCTTCGTTCAAAAACATTGCGGTAATAATTAATTAGTGCAAAATGATTTTTTGAGTAAATTGTATATATTCTGTCTTTGTCGGACACGTGCATGCGTGTGGAGAGTGAGCGAGCAAGTGTGACAGATAAAGGTGCAAGCAAGTTGAGATTGCGAGCGTGCCTTAACCTGTCAGGGGCCAGGGTTTTTTACCTTACCTTTTTTAAATTACCTTAATAACAAGAATGGAGGAAGCTATTTTAAGCTTTATTTTATGTTATAAATTAATGGAATAAAATTTAAAATCGCATCCAAATTATTTGAATTAATATTCTTTTTTGAAATTCCAGTCTCGCGCGCGGGCGCGTTCCTGGCCTTTGAAAGGTTAAGCAACTGATTTAAGTCCCCTCAATTGGTCCTAATGAATGTATTTATTTCACTTGGCCTTAATTCGCTACGCCGCCAATCTACTACGTACCAACTGGTGTTGTGTGTACACATTATTCAGCAATACGTACTCATACACAAGGGCGGCTGCATGCACAGTGTGTTCGTGTGCAGCACTGGTAAATTATATCGCCTAAAATTACTTTATAATAACTTACCGAAAAATATAAAATCTATGAATCTCATTAAAAATGTCGCCTACCAATATAATGCCTAATATTATATGAATCAGGGAAAGCAAATTCTCAAAGTTTCGCGCGAAGTTGCCCTGGCCCCGTGTGCACACCGATGGCAAACGGAGCGAATTATGTTTTTGTATCGAATATCCCAAATACCGCAGGCGCGCAACGCCGGCCATATCTATGAAAAAATTAAGCTATTCTCGTGTATCACACGGGCGGCCTTTATCATACGAACTTAAATAGGATTTGAAGCCAAAATTCTTAACTGAACAATTCTTTTTCTAATCAAAAGTTATATATGGCAAATACCCAAATTTTACATATATTTGCTTTTTAATTGATTTGTGTTTTAAATTAAAAAACGCAGATCATTAAGGAATCCAATATTTTATAGGTAAACCTTGACAATGTTGGGCACGTACTGTTTATACATTGTTTGTAAATACTGTTTGTATGATGATATACTTATAAAATAAAATGAATTAATCATTGTAAAAAAAAAGAGTTTTTTGGGTTGAAATTTAAGATTTGTTTACAAAAAAACTGTGTTGCGTTTTTATTTTCTTAGTACTGAAAAAAGATCTAATTATATATATTCTATAAATTATCTAATCTATAAATTAAAATTTTAATTAGAAAGCGATATGTGAAGTTTTCGCCTTTCAAAAACAGCTTAGAATAGACATTCTCTCCAAATAAGATTAGTGGAATTATAATTATATTTACTATGTTTCTTAGTAATCGTTATCTCATAGGTACGGATTATCAGTGAACCACCACATTTTCAGGGCAGCGGCCGCCACTGCTCACACATATATCCCTACATCCTGAAGTGGTAGTACCACGGTAGTATGGAAGGCACCTCGTACGAATTATGATATTACGGTGTCGGTAATGTTATGTCTTGAATACGCCGTTTCAATTTACTATTCGAATATTTAACAATAAATTTCTTGATGAAATAATACACTTGCCCGCTCACGATAATTTATAGTTTCGCCGTCTTAGACTTTAATGAGAGAAACTTGCGGATTGTGGGTACTGGAAACATTTATTTACTACCTATTAAGTACCTTTATATTATTTATAATTTAAATTAATGCTTTTCTATTTCAAAATATCTAATTCGCGTAGGTGGAAATATCACCAAGGAAAGATAAATTTTCTAAAAAATTTGTACACCTCCGGGTAAGACTCTAAGCTCTGGGCCAGATTTCACAGATTCAAAACGCGGTTAAGTGAAAAAAATATATGTATTTTACAATTTATTACAGAAAATAAAGTATATCTACAATAGAGGTAGGCATATACGGCCTTCGTGGTTGAGGGATATTGCTCTCGTTACATAATAACAATTAAATGACAAATGTACATGTGAAATAAAAGTCTTTATTTACGTTCAAAATGACCAGACATTGTTACATATTTAATCCCAAAAAAACACTAAATTTCATTTGATTGATTTGTGTTATTTCACAATTTAATCGTTTTAAAATAATATGAGGTACATTTGCGGTGTATTCCAGAGTGAAGGACACTCAGTATCACCCTAGTGTAATACCATCATTTAGAATTGAAACGTCGCTTGAAGTGGCTATAACCATGTTTGGTGACTAGATCTGAACAGCCAGGTACTTCCTTATCTTCCTCTCTCCCAAATTCTTCCCTTCCCCACTACATTCAGCCTCATGACATACCCCGATTGGAGATGCCATAGTCTCACTGGCTCCAGACGGTTGGGAGCAGTTGGAAGTCTTGTGCGGTGGAACATTAAAAAGTGTAATAAATAAAATCACTTAATACATTATTTTTCTTCATAAATCACATATTTTGTGGTAGTTACGTTTAAGTATCTATCTAAAATTATCTAAAAAAAAATTGTAATTAAAAGCAGATATCTAGTCATATTTTCTTTACCTATCTGAATTAATACAATTTCACTCGGTACACACACCAAATACCAAAACAATACTTTGTTAATCTTGTATAATTTTTCATAATCTCCTCCAGCTTAGTGTGCAATAATTATTGTTAATTTCCATTTTATCTGCAATTAGAAAGGCGATGGGGAAATCCTTCACGGCAATTAAAAGATTACGTTTCTAGCGATAATAACCAGGTTTGTAAAATACGTCATAAAACGTGTGCATGTGTTTATTTACCGCTTATCTTCAATTACCATTTTTAATTTAATTCCTTTATAAACAAAAAAAAAATGCACATCACATTATTATTATGGGGCATTTTGTGGTAATTCGTTTGTTTGATTATGCAATTGGCGGCAATCGTATGAAGTCTGAATCCAGGTACAGATGATCTGAATCATGAATCACATCACTAACACCTGTAAACCTGTGAACGTCTAATGCACACGATCCATTTGCATACTACGAGAGAGCATTTTATTATGCTTGATATAAGCCTGCGATTATTCAATGAAATCGCATTGATATACTCAATAACTCGTAGTAAGTAGGTACCTACCTGCTTAACAATCGGTGAATTAATAATTTTGACAGTTTTTAAACCGATTTTTATTATTATTAAGTCAACTTCTTTTGATTTATGTAGGCAACTACCTTCTCATCTACCTCATTTTCATTGGTCCTCTCACAATGAGTTTATTGGGCGATTCTGAGGCACAATACATTTTTGATGTTGGTTTTTTCTTTAGATGACGTAGGCCCAGAGAAAAATATTTTACCTCGGGGCCTATGATATCTTTGGGGTTGCTGTGTGGAGGGTTTTTTAAATTATTTTAAATAATATATTAAAATGATTTTAAAGGAAATGAAGGAGAGGAAATTTTGGGAAACCAAATGGTTCTGAGAGGCCAAATGGTCACCCTCAACATTCTCTCCCGATCCGCCCCGTCACGCAGTAAGTGGGCAGAAGTATCCGTCACCTAGACTTAGACAAACCTCATCCCACGAACCCGGGCAACCCTGCTTTGCCACCAAACATAGCGAAACACTTGTAGTGATGTATACAATGGTGTTGGATATCCAATTAATGATCCTTGGGGTGGTGGTACCCATACACGCATCCCAAATTCAGTTGTTGTAAACAATACCAAAATTTTTTATCAAATAACGAGTGGGTGCATTAATTTATTAATTATTTCGTCATTGCCTTTTTTTAATGGCTTTTCATCCCAAAAGAGTGTTCTGGCCAGTGTCAAGTAAATGCTTTTGTGAGTGTAATTTTTGGTTAATATTAACTAATTTAGTTTTAATAACAAGAACCTATATTCATTATATAATAATACTATACAAATAATAATACACAAAATTATTACAATAAAAGATGATTTTAATTGAACATAACAAGGAAATTAAAAGATATGCTGACACAATTTATTGTGCGTAAAAAATAAAATAAATACACGAAAATTAACTAACAGTTACAAATTGATGCTGTTAATATTCAGGAAATTAGCCAAGATTTTATACACGCGTTTATTCACAGGCATGCAATGTTGTAGGGAGGCAATATGCCCGAACTGATTAGGTGAGGGATGAAATTTTTGTATGAATTATTTAAAGGGCAACTGAAAAAAATATGATTGCGCGAAATATAAGCAAATCAGGTTTATTTTCTTTATATAAGTTTAACATAAAATTTGTTATAAAATTCCCCAAAAAATTAAACGCTAAAGTTGGTTATTATACACCACACTGATCCTAATTTGGATTCTTACTAAAATTTATCATGAATGAATAAATAGTTTAATAATATCAAATGCCTGATACATCTCGTTTTTTTATTAAAACCAGTAATCTAAATTTATCTTCTCTGTCGTGATGCTTTCTAAAGGCCATTTTTTAAACACATGTCGGATTGGATACACGAAAACATCTAACAATCCATTGATTTTCGTATGCAAATTTAAAGAAAAAAGTTAAATCCATCCATCTTGTGGATCCAGTAAATCACCCAGAGCGTTAAGTATCCTACGCATTTAAATATGGCCGCAATCAAAGCACAGAATGGGGCATTAAAACCGATAGCACATTATCAAAATCAAATTAAAGCATCGATCCTCGTTCTCTTAGCCCCGGGTCTCTAAGAGTCTGTAACAATCGGGAAAGGTAGGGCAACTGGTCCATTCTTTCATAAGGCCCCGACAGATTTATAGTACAAGATGAATCCCCTCGCGATCGTGAAATGAGACATCCATACATAAATATCAAACTATTTTGTCGTTTATGTAAAGCTGCAAGATTTACTCGGTGATAAATTCTGAAATTTTTCCCTTGGCTTTTGTTATTTTTAAATATTAGTTCAAGAATATAAAGCATTTCAAACTTGATCGTAAACAAGGCACGTAGTATTTTGAAACTCAATATATAGATATATACACCAACATACTTAAGATTTGATATGAAGAAAAAACATTGAATTATTGTACTGACTCTTTTATAGAGGTCAGAAGTGCTGTATTTCTGCTACGGGCATTTCAATGAAAGGTGCTCTGAAGGATTAGCGTCAATGATCGGTTCTGCATCAGTAAATAGCCTGGAGACAAGTCAAGCTCACGTCCAACATTTATACATGGTTGACATTTGCTTCATGAGAACAAGTTGGGTGTTTGCTCAATGAAGAAATTTGCCTGCTTTTATGCTTCCTCTCTCCTGTAATATGATTTTTTTAAGACCATGGCTCAATCTTTTCTCGTGTTAAAACAAATAACGTCCCAATTATCAATCGCAAAGGTGACGTGAGATTCCTCACAGCATTCAATTTGGAAAACATTGATGAAATAAAATTGTTATGCGGACTCAAATGGGTATAGCAAGCACGAAGTGTTTAGCGACAAATCATCAGCACAAGATCATTTCAAATATTGCATGAATTTGACATATCAGATCTTCCGTCAGTTACAATTAATTTAATTGAATTGCAAGTGACTGGCGGCTTCTAAGGCCTCCTTCCTCCGGGGTTCGGGATCTCTGGTTGTGTTCCAAGACCCAAGCGGACTGGTCTGATCCGAATCGCCTAGGGGAGTAATTAATCCAGCGAGCCCCGATCGGGCACTTGTACCTCCTGCCGCAGCTCGGCCCGTCACGATTGCGGCCGATAATGGCGCTGGACTTAATTGCAGGTATTGTCATGGCATTTTCCATACGATCCGTCTCGCGGCTCAGAGGATTGGCGTAGTGCTTCGATACTTGGATGTTTGTACCTAACCAGGGGCGAGCAGCCAGATAAAACTAAAACACTGCAAGAAAAGACAAAGGAAAGCAAATTACAAATGAATTTATCAAAGTAAAAATGGTGTTTGTTTGAGGAAAACGAACACTCTTTCTTACAACACCATGAGCAGCTTCACATCCACGTAACTTACCTGCTTAACACTCATGCAGACATTGGTACCCTACTTGTCCCTTTATTACATTTTTCTTTAAAGCATACTTTTTTCAGTTGTTAGTATTTAGGAAGTTTCAATAAACAAGAAATGTTTCACAAGGTGCGTGAATTAGTGTTAAGTACGAAAGATAATAATTAGAATACACCAATTTACAGCGATTTTAAATAACATTTATACATTAATTAAAGGAAAATAATCACTTTGTTTGTAACCCTTTGTTTGTAAATCGTGGTTACAAACAAAGTGATTATTTTCCTTTAATTAATATGTCAAACCACAAAGTGACTGCTTTCTACCAAAATATAACATTTATACAATTATTACAAAGCATTACAAAGGGGTAGTGATAACTAGATTCATATAAATCAGCCGTCTGTACTTGGCCTTACCAACTGGTTGTTGATGGCTTTGAACGCCGAAACAGCTGTCACATTTACATATAATTCAGGAACTTAATTCAGGATATATTTATGTTTAATGCTTTTAAATTTAAAAAAATCAGATTTTGCAATTCGCACGCGGTAGAAGCGAAATCTAAAGTTAACAAAAGTGGGAAGAACACGAAGCACTTTTTTATGGGGATGATTTTTCTCCATATTTTTGTCGTCGAATTCCACTGCACCTTTTTCTAAACATTTAGTCATCTTATTAGTATTTGTGCTTTCTTCTTCGGAATAGCTAGATGTCGCTTTCTTTTGTGTGTTATTTGCATGTTCATTTTGGAGTGGTTTGATGATTGGATAATGATTTTTGATTTCGTAAGATTCGATCAGGTCAGGCGCTTTATACTACTAGACCATAGGAGGCTTGCATGGGACTGTGGATTTATCGTATTACATTGGAACTAAGTTCCTACCCGTGAAATAAATAAATATTTTATTGCCATCTAATCCTCTCGCATGTACATCGCCTAAATCCTATAGACGGCGTATGTGTAATATGTTTGGCTGTTTTCAGTGTCGCTCGCTTCCGTTTCATTGAGTTTCAAATCACAATGGTGCTAAAAAAAAATCACTTCAATAATTTTATCGCTCTAGATTAATTTGAACATGTATATATTATAGTACGATACAAGAACGCAACCAGGTTCCTATTTGTAATTCAATAAAATTATGTACCATATCGGTAGGTACCATTAAATGGATATATAAAGATAAAGCGCTATATTTTGTTATTATTACATTTAGTATTACTTTTACTTTGCATAACAATTCTCATTTATCTTAATTATCAACCGCTCGAATTGACATTAACAGCTTGTCGTAACAACCGCGTGATTTACAGAAGAAAAAATGCAAATTGTAAACATCGCTCGTGATGCATATCGATAATTAACCTAATTAATGTCTACTTATTCAATTACTTTAATAACATGCCGTTTTGTATGCACTACTCCGGCTTAATTAAACGACAGGAGTACCTACTACAAAGAATGGTGGTCGCGCATGCATATCGAAACCAATGCAGTTTGCTGTCCCGGGCACCGGGCCACATTTGTACTGCTAATTGCATGTTTTTAATGCACGCACTTTAAAAAAAATACACATGCTTGTGAAATACAACATGCCCTTATACTTAAATCGTATAATATTTTGTTAAAGTACAACAATAACCTACAGAATAATGAAATATTTTTAAGTGATCTTCTTCAGCACCGTTGTGATTTAAAACTTAATGAAACGGAAGCGAGAGACAATGAAAAGAGACAAATACATACATCTGCTGGATTTAGTCTGCGAGAGAATTAAATAGCAATTAAATATTTATTTACTTCACTCGGTTCCAATATAATACGCTAAATCCACAGTCCCACGCAGATCTCCTTTGATTTCGTGGTATAAAGCGGCCAGACATTCAGTCAACCAAGGATCGAATGCCATGAGACCCAAAAAAAAGTAAATATTTTTATTTTTGTAAAATCAATAACCAATCTTCCAGCCACTCCAAATTGAACAGGCAAAGAAAACACAAAATAAAGCGACATCTAGCGAATCCGAAGAAGAAAACACAACTACTAATAAGATGACCAAATGTATAGGAAAAGATGCACTGGAATTCAACGACAAAAATATGGAAAAAATCATCCTTCACATTGATAAAAAAAAGCTTCGCAGTCCCCCCATTTTTGTCTACTTTAGTTTTCTGAATGTTACACTTCTACCGCGTGTGAATTGCACACACTGATTTTTTTTTAGTAAATGCGCTTCTAAATAACTACAATCTTTGATATATTAAATATTTTAATGAATTTTAGATGGCTATTATCAATAATATTACTATTACCTTTCATAGTTATCTGTACATCTATCGATTACCACAATTCCCACACTTTTGTATCAATCGATTGGGCATGTTTATCAATTTAATATTTCGAGATCTCGGAATCCCCAGGAGACTGTCAATGTTTATTGATCATTAATTTCCAGTCAGAGATGAATAAGAATAACTTTGATGAACGTCGTAAGGGTGGTGCAACCTCTCCCCCACGCTGGGGGGTTTGATAGAGCCAGTTAACCCTAAAAAGCGTATGAAAAAAATCTATTCAGTCTAATGCCATTCAGGTCTGCGTTTCTCAAGCCCGTTCTAAGTGGCCTTACCGTATATTTTTTCTAGTTCTTCTCCAAATCAGAGATCGTCTCATTTTTCATCGCAGCATTAGCCATCTAACATACACACATAGCAAAAAATGCGTTGTGTTCCTTTGAATAATTCATCTACCTGCCAAAGACAAGTCATTTATTGTCCACAAAACAAACTAAGGTTTCGCTTATTTAGATAAAGCCGGCCAAAAATAACACGAGGAAAAAAGCTTGCAGGTGTCCTGGAGGGATGTCTTACGTGAATCTTACCTTTTTTCAAAAACTGTTTGGGTCCCTTGTATTAATTATTCTTCGTCATTAGAGAGCTGCGTTCTGAGAATTTGAATTCTTTTGAATTCCTTAATAGCGTGTTTTGTGTTCTGTGTCCCATTTGTTGCTAATGTCGGATTTATTCGTTTTTGTCGTCGTCCCTCACAGCCGCGGCGAATATGCCACAAAAAATAGCTTTGACGATCTTCTGAATGTCAATGCGGGTCGTAAAACAGTATTTTTTTGCTACTGATATTGGATACATTTGAATGTGGGGCATGTTTTATTGGATGACGTCGCTTTACTTAAAAATCAATAGAAATATTTTGAAGAATACCTACCACTTAACTCTTAGTATAAAATAAAAATCTAAGAACTAATCTAAAATAAAGGCCTTTGAAAACCTCAAATCGAATTTAAAAACACTATCACCTATCGGAATTCGCGGACAAGTTCAACCCCCCTTTATTTACACTTCTGATTTTGGTTTAGCCACCCTGGGTGTCCGAGCTTTCCCCTCACTCCATCTGCCCTACATTCGCCGTAAAGCCTGCCTAGGGTGGGCAGCCACAACAGCAAGTAGCTACACTACACACTCCCCCCTACAGGTCCTTTACTTTCATCCCCTATCCCCTGCTGACCTACCCTCACATCGTCCATTGACTGACCGGACACGGTAGCCAATTGCCTTTAGGTAAAGGAAAAGGTTCGCCATAGGTTTACAATTGTGGATGTATTGTTGTTCAATATCAACATTGCGTATAGAACCACGCATGAGAATCTCCATTCATAATATAACTACAATTGAATTGAGCTTTTTTCGACGCGTTTTTATAGAGTCAATAAACTAGTAAACTGTTTTGTATTTTATGGCTTATTTAAAACAAACAAAAAAACCATAGATTACTCCCGATACCGTGTTTTACTAAATGATCATTAAAACTCTTGAAAAAATCAAAGTATTTACTAAAATTTTGTTTATTTCACTAATGAATATGTTTTTTTTTTTGAAGATTTAAACTAATTTATATTTTCTCTCTTTTCAGGTAAACATAATTTTCTGCTTCTGAAAAAGCTTCGATGACTGAAACGTTGTACATCCCATAAGCAACTAACTAGGTATGTTAGCAAGATATAAAGTACAGAAATCAGCATTCTAAAAATTCTCATTCAGAATACTATAAAACATTTCACCGCCAGATGTCACCTAATAACATTTCTTTTTTTAATAAATATCGTTTCATCGTCTTTTTTCGTAAAATATTAAAACAAATTATTGCAAAAGATTGATCGTGAGATCAAAATGGTGTAAAGTATGAGATCGCTGGCTACCGGGAGCTCAGAAGGGAGCAGGTAAAATATTTCCGACATTCCGTGAGTTCCGTGACATTGTGTCGTCCGGCGTCCCAACACGAAGGTATCGTGTATCCAAGGGGGGAGACTGGGCTAATGCGTGGTCAATAAAGTTTTTTGTAGTATATGTGGATATGTATCATTTAACTAAATTCCTATAAATATAGGGTATTTTCAAATCTTTTTTCTTTCTTCTGTGTAAGTTGATTTCATGTGGATATTTGAAAAATTATCGTCTTTAATTAGGTCAAAATCATTATTCTCGTCCTTTTCATTATAAAATTATTTTCGGCTCATTAGATATTAGCAAAAAGCATCCAGTTTCATTGCTTGCTTTGATTGCTTGGAGTTGTATATACTTGTTAATTTATGTTTAAACAACAGAGTATACTTAATTTTAAAAAATTAGGATATTGAACTTTTTTTATTATATTTTTAAGTTGATGAATAAATTTTCAATAACGATTTAAAATGTGCCATTTTCGTTTTCCCGCCAAAACGACACGTTCGTTTTTATTCGTGGATTCGGTGGCGTTGACGTCACGCCGAGCAAAGTTATTGACAGCCGTCCTACCAGCCAGTGGCGTTCTCTATATCAGCGTTTCCCAATTTTTTTTCGCCCCGGAACCCTTATCGATCATGCTTTTCTAGGCGGAACCCTATTTTTAAAAGAAAAAGATATACTCGTAGTTTGAATACTTTCATGTTTACCTTGAAAAGAAAGATCTAAAGTTTTGTGTAAAACTTACATTAATGTGAAGAGTGATATCTTTTAAATTTTTTTGTTAAAATAGCATTGAAATCAGGCTTTGTGTCAGACAGCTGAATACGAAGATCTGGAGCTGCATCCAGTCTGTTTTTGTGTAAGGGTAAGCCAAAAAACCAGTTTCACACCGGTAAGTGGTCACAAACGGTAACAAAACTGTGAAAGCCTTCTCGACGACTTCTGGATATTCGTTTTTAAGTCCAATCCAAAACTTATCCAGATTAGTTTTTTCTGAATTTAAACTTTTGTTGAAAGGAAGAAGAACATTTGATATCTATCAAAGTCTCGTACTCTGTTGCTGTACGTTTCATGTGAACTAGGAATGGATTCTGTACCCAGTCCTGCAGGTTTTTTTCAGGAAAATACTCTTCCAGAGATTTGTTGAGGGCCATCAAATGTTCGTAAATGCATTTTTCAATATCTGAGGTTACTTTCAACTCTTTTTTTCCAGAAACTCGTTTAAAAGAGAAAAAAATTGGTACTGTTTCTGTTCAACACATTATGTCCAGTAGACAAGTTTCTTTCTAAGAGAAGAGATTTTGTCGTTTACTGTAAAAGTATTTGTGTTTCTTCCTTGTAATGATCCTTGCAACAATCCGGACGGAACGCGGAACCCTTGTGATGCTTCTACGGAACCCCAGGGTTCCGCGGAACACCTTTTGGGAAACGCTGCTCTATATCACAATGACTTAGCCAGTCGGTTCCAGTTGCAGAATGTTTGATTTCAGATAATTTAGAAAATCAATAATTATAAATGAAAATATTAAAATTGCTTATTTTTAGTACAATAATCAGAATCAGATAAATAAATTAAAAACCTTCTGCACATTGGTACTCAAATAAATTTATTGCCGGAATTTGATTAAACATTTATTTGATAAGTAAGGGTGTTGATTTTTGCCCAATAGTGATTTAATTTTATCTAAAAAGAGTCTATTTTTATACGAAAAGAGTTAACCTTTACGTAAAAGTCGTTCAGTTTGATATGAAAAATAGTGTTTATATAAAAGTTGTTCAATTTATTAAAAAATAAACTTTGCATCGTTTTGCCCCATTTTCCCCACAAGTGGTCGGTTCGTAGCTTTGTTGAGGCGCGACCGTTAAATTACACCTAAACAACACACACGGGACACGAATTACCCATCAAAACAAATCACGCTATCGTTCCATCCCTGTCTATCTCGCATAATCGAAGCAGTGTGACAAAGTTTCTAAATGCATCTTCAATTTGTATTTTGACCGCGCGTTTAGCGTGGACAGCGATAATTTTTTTTTTATGCATTTTCAAGTAGCAGCAGATCTCATAATTTATAATTTTATGAGTGTAAAAAATGGATGCGGTGAAGTTTTTTTAAATTTTATTTTTCATAACGCGTTGATTTATTTATAAGTCTGACGGTTTTTTATTTCATTCTTGGAATAAACTTAATAATGCACACCTTCTTATTTTAACAGGTTTGAAAGTACCTACGTATAAATTAATTAATCGTTTATATTTAGATGTTTGGATCCCCCAGCAACAATCTTGATTAACAAAGATGTTTTTAAAGATAAATACATCATAAAATGTGTGTCCATTCTAGGCATTCGATTCTTGATTCATTTTTTAAATCATATATGTACATATAAGGATTGTACGAGTACCTTGGTAACTATGAATCTATTGAAAAAAAAATACAAATAAAATAAATAAAAATTTTTAAAGAGAACTTTCGACACATTGCAGACACCTACAATCCTACGGTATGTACCTACAGGGTTCAGAAACTCTTAGTACAAGCACTAAACTAGTGAAACTACATCATATTTGAATTCGATTTTGTTAGATAACTTAGGTATTTTAATTGAGTTATCGCTTTCGAGTAAATAGAGTCTGAAGTTGTTAGGTCAAAAAAAATAAAATAAAAACTAGGGGTTGTGTATGTATTTTAAAATGAATCGAAGCATGGATTCGGCTATAAAAAAAGTGAAAAAAACGAAATTCTCAGATGGGTTGGTAATGGATGTGTATTTAAATCAAATGAGCATTGTTCTTTACTTGCAGGTTTATTGAAAAATATTTTAGCATCATAATTTACATTTTTTAAAAAATCGGTTAACGGAAAGTGGGTAGCGAAGACGAAGCAATTCGCGAGCCGTCAGATCGGCGGCAATCGGAAACAGAACGAATTCTCTTCAAGGTCGATACTCGTCATTTGTATATCTGCTATTAGCGTATGAGGTAATCGCATATCGAATTTGCTGCGTTGTTCATTAGCCACATATTAAAAAAATTAGTTATTTTATGTCCTCTAAGTGAACAAGATTATCTAGTTTCCCGCTTGTACTATAAGATTCCGAACACCACGTATAATGTATATGGATATATTTTTGTCGGTTAAGTTTATAATGACATATTGCCGAGTAATTTGATATTTACGAAGTTCCTGTTAGTTTTTTTTTTCTTTTAGAAAGCCTCCGAACGGTAAACAGGCACCTTTTTCAAAATTAACAACTTGGAGGATGAAGGATTTGAAAGCTTTTAGCTTCAACACCCGCGTTTTGTGGGTGAGTCCCTAACCCGCCCACATCCTATTTTTATTATCATCGTAAAAAGGATATAAAATCATATTCCATATTTAAACATGCAAAAAATATATGCGAGTGTGAACATATATAGGCGTTCAAAAAACTCTATCCCTTTTTTACGTGACACAAAGGGAAACAGGGGTGAAGAAGAAAAACGGAAAGATTAAGATTTACAAAAGAAACTTTTTATCAAATAAAGTCCATGCATTTTTAGTTTTGGTATAACTTAATGAATTAAACGTCAAATTATAGTATATAATCATTAAATATTAGTATATAATCATTAGGCCGGCGTAGTGCAGCGGTAAGGCGCTTGACTAGCATTCCGAAGGTCGCGGGATCGAATCCCGGCGTGGCAAATAAATTTTGTTTGATTTATTTGTGTATTTCACAATTTATTAATTTTAAATAATACATAGTATATTTGCGGCACGTTCCAGAGTGGAAGATACTCTCAGTATCGCCCTGGTGTAAGACCACCATTCAGAATTGAAACGTTGCTTGAAATGGCATTAACCGTGTTTGGTGACCAGATCTGAATAGCCAGGTACTTCCCCACCTTCCTCTCCCCTATCTCCTTCCCCTCCCCACTACCTTCAGCCTCACAACATACCCCAATTGGGGATGCTATAGTCCCACTGGCTCCAGACGGGAGCAGTTGGGACTCTTGTGCGGTATTCATGTAAATAAAATAAATGAAGAAAAAAATATTTAAAGACAATATTAACGATTCTCGAACGAAAAATGTGAAGCAGAAAAGACAGTCGGATTCATTGCACAAAGAAAAGCCAAATAAAAATATGCGTTAAGAAAATGAAGATAATTTTGGTAACTCTGGACATGGTTAAAAATGACTTAAGTTGATATGGTCGTACTAGCTAAGTGGTCAAAGCACTTGCTCGGAAAGGAGGAGGCCATGGATTCAATTCCTGGATGGGACTGAATCTTTTTCTATCTTTTCTGTTTCACATTACCTAACCAAACCTAATCTATTCTAACCTAACCCAATATCCATGATATATAGTTTTTAGTGAGATATATAACTGACCGGTCAGTTGTTGAGTGGGCATCGCGTTTGGGTCCCACCCAGACGTTCCGTGTTCGATTCCTCGGCTGGCTAAACAAATCCTCCATCACGATTCAAACAACATTTTCGGCTTACTATGGTGGTAGTAGGAGATTTTAAAATATTTTCGGGTTATTCGTAACCCGGGAATTTTTGTCTTTCTTTAAAAAAAAAACAAATATATGCATTAAGTCCCAGCATACATACCTATCGACATAACACATGGCATTTTTTGCAATAGATTTCAGTCAACTTTTCAAAATGCAGTTTTTGTTAGATTATTTCACAAAACTTCCAAAAAATGTTTTACTAGGTAGTTACCTACCTAACAAATAAAATTATTTTCCTGTTGCACCGTTAAGTATAGCATAATTCCTTCTTTTTCTAAAATTTTGCGAATAGCGCGCCAATTCTGAACCTACGTGCTTTGGAAATCGTTCGAAATTAGAATTGAATTTTGAAGTCTTCCCTTTCCCCGTTACCACGGGGAATAAAATCCCTCGATGCTTTTTATTCCCGTCGTTATGCGAATACGGTGATGGCTTCATCCTAACACGTAGGTATAAATACCATACGCACAAGTACATTGACAATAAAATATGTACTTTGAGTAAAAAGGTGCGAATCCTTCAACATGAAATAACGTGATGATATAGTTTTTTTTTGCTATGTGCCCAAAGACTAAACGCTGTTTTTTCTTGCGCTAAGCCGAGCTAAGCGAGGGTTGCCTGTATAAGGGGAGGATTTCCCCTACATAAATTTTCCTACGCCTTAGGAAAAAGTCTTGATTTTTCAATAAGTAAGTTTTTTATACATCACGTTCTGTACATTTTTTAGTGTTGTTTTTTTATGGAATTATCTACATACGTAGGCAACGTAGGCATACCAGCGCAACGATATAGGTATGATTTCCAATGCGTTCAATAAATGGTATCTACCTAGGAAAACTGTGTTTTTTTAAATACAATTTTTTTAAATTTTGGATTTCTTCAGTTGCCTGGTTGACGTTATATTGTGGTCTGTCGCTGTAATCCCCGTCGCAGTGTTGCCAGATTGCGGGTCTGAATTTATAGCGGGCTGCACGATACCGCTTCTTTTAGACATGGCAACTTTTTCAGTATGGAAACCAAAGGCAATTTGAGATAAGTCCGAAGAAAATAATGTCGCCGACTTGTTTTTATTCAAGTTCTTGCTTACGAAGATAAATACTAACTACCTACATACTTGCTTTACTTACACTTATGTTTGAATTCAGTTATTTCACTATTAAACTTATTTCTTTGGGTCTTCTAACTATTTAACAATAAGGTAGGATAGAATCGCGCTATTATAGATCATTTTTTGCCCGAGTTTTTCAGAATATTTTTTCTTATTCAATTGAAAAACGTGCTACATTTTTGCGTCTTTTCAATTCTTTGGCAGGGTAATTAATTGGCCCTGCGGGCGGCTTTTACTTCGGCTTTGCCAGTTTGAGTGAAGGTAACCATTTTATAAATCCGACAAGAACTGGTTCCAAAAATAGCCAGTTCCTCGGATCCACTGTGAACTGTGATCCAGTGACTGCGTGACAGCTATTCACAGAGTTAAAGTAACCGTGACAGGCAATGCCGCCATATGTAATTTCTCCATATCCGTAGTACTTATACCTAGGGAAGAAACGTACACATGCGAGCTGCTGACGGAAGTAGCGACATCTTGTGTCGAATTCTTGAATTCGAAACCGAATTATAACAGTAGCTTTGTGTGAAAGCCCACGTACATAGATGTTATTTGTGGCGCGGCGCTTATGGGTGGCGTCCGACATGCACTCGTAGCTGGGTTCTGAAATTCATCCACGCAGACGCAAGCCTATTAATACTGTTTGATGATTACAAACTTCATAGCTCGCGATTTAAATAATGTTTTGAGCTGAAAATCAGTCCTGATCGGTGAAATGCAACTTTTGGTAGGTACCCAGAGTGTAGATATTTTTTTCTAATTAGATATATCTACCTAATAGTACCTACTCCTAAATAAGTGCAAACTAATAGATTTTTAATTTTTAACATTCCAAAAGCCGTAAAGAAAGCCACAAGTCCTTGCCCTTTTCAGAGAACATGTGCTGAAAATGTGAACAAAAAATTGTATCAATAAAAAACCCCGAAAGAAAAACATGTTGGTTTTGTAAACAATAAAAGTGGTAAAAACGAAGTAATTTATTAATTATACCTAATATATTATACCTTTGTAACATAAATGTACTAAGAATAAATAAATAAAATAAATAACTAAAAAATTTAAATCAAAATGGTTTATGGCCACAAAATAAGTTTGCTGTATTTATACTTTCAAAGATTTTTTTTAGTTACTTCTTAATATATCTATTTATCCGTATATTTCTTTATTGTGAAAAAATTATTTCCTCATAGGTGTATGAAAAAAGCAACGTTTAAATACATGTTTAAACAAAGACAAATGAACGCACTATTGCGTGTGGCGCGTGCGGATAAAAAATAGGAATTAGAAATTAATTTACTTGCCCAATCTTTCCTCATTGAAAGAAAGTACCAATCTGTGCGCGGAATGTATGTGCGATTGTATGAATGTGTGTAAGTTGCAGGGGATTAAATCGTATTGCCGTGTGCGGCAGAATTAAACATGGCGACCTCGGATCGAAGAGACTGAATGTGTTTCCAGCATGATTTATAAACTTTTGTTCTTGGCGAATGCAAATGGCGTGGGTGCCCAGGACGTGTGTGGTACCTACCAGGGAACCAATGTGCTTATAAGTACTGTGTATAAGTGCGCCGTGTTATTATTATTGAGAATAAATAAGGGAGAAATGAACGCGGATCGTTCGGCCGCTCATTTGCCGTCTCCAGGCGCGGGAAAATGAATTATTGCAGATGTCAAATCACCGCCATGAAGCGATAATTCTGTCTTTGTTAGTGCTCGCGTGTTTGTGGAACGACTCGATGCATCTTTTTATAAATGTTAAGCTTTAATTTATCATCTAACTACCATGCAAATACTGCAAACTATTGAATAAATGATTGACGTAGGTTAGAACGCGTTTTCTCGCTGTCCATCTGTCATCAAAGAATGCACCAGTGTGCGATTAATTCTTGAATGCGTTTTTTTATGTGACCACCAATAATTTATTTCTGCCTCCGTGCAGGGAAGTAAGATAAACATTGAGAATAATTTTAACTTCATCATTTGGAGTGATAAACCAATCTAATTGTGTTGTGGGTCTGTCCACGTGCCTAATGTAAGGTCACTTTTTTTATCTTACTTAACGATGTAATTTATCAAACTTTTACAAATATCGAAGTTATTTCATGAACTTAATTGGCAAGTCAGTTAATGTTTCTTGTAGTTTTTAATGTGATATAGCATAATATTTGACGGCCTCCGTAGTCTAGGGGTAAGGCTCTTAACTAGCAATCCAAATGTTGCGGGTTCAAATCCCGGCGTGCGCAAGTATGACCGCCGGCGTAGTCCAGCGGTAAGGCTCTTGACTCACACACCGAAGGTCGCGGGATCAAATCCCGGCGTGGCAAAAAAATTTTATTTGATTAATTTGTGTTATTTCACAATTTATTCATTTAAAATAATATATAGTATATGGCACATTTCAGAGTGGAAGATACTCTCAGTATCGCCCTGATGTAAGACCACCATTCAGAATTGAAACGTTGCTTGAAATGGCATTAACCGTGTTTGGTGACCAGATCTGAATAGCCAGGTACTTCCCCACTTTCCTCTTCCCTATCTCCTTGCCCTCCCCACTACCTTCAGCCTCACAACATACCCCAATTGGGGATGCCATAGTCTCACTGGCTTCAGACGGGTGCAGTTGGGACTCTTGTGCGGTATTAATATTTTTAAAAAAAGTATATTTTATTTCATTGAATTGTGTTATTTCACAATGCAATCATATAAAATAATTTATGGTACAACACGTTCCGTAGAAGATACTCTCAGAATCGCCCTGGTCCAATAAAACCATTCTGAATTGAAACTTGCTTGAAATGACTTTAGCGTGTTTGGTGACCATATATGAAGAGCCAGAAACTTTCTCAAGTTTCCTTCCCCTCCCCGCTTCCATCAGCCTCACAACATACCCCTTTGGGCAATATGGTGTATTGTTTAGATATTTCATCCAGGGTCTGACAGTTTGCATGCCTTGCCACGTCTGTAAACTAGATGCGTGTGTGGAGGTATTTAATAACAACTCTTGATTTAACGCGAGTCAAAATATATTTACAATGGAATTTTTATGTTGCAATTATTTGCGCAGATTTAATATTTAAATTGCTTAGAGCTAAAGCAAGTAGAGAGGACGAACGCAAAAATCGGAATGAATTGCGTTGTCACGCACCTAGCCAGAGAGGGGTGACCAGTGATACCATTGTATAAAATCGGATAAAAATGGTATTTTATGGTTGTTCGTTGTTTCGCTACACCTCAACTGGGTATGCCAGAGTCTCTGACTCCAGGCGGTTGAGAGTAGTTGGGTCTTTGGTGCGGTATTTACATTAAAAAAAAACACAAATTCAAAAATCTTAAGGCTGTGGATCCACTTTTTTCCCACTTGGGGAATGTTGTGAGATAAAGGAAGAGATGGAAAGAGAAGAGAAAAAAATGAGAGAAGAATGGGATCTAGTAATATAGCTGAAAATTATGTTCTGGTATTTTTTTGTAAATTAAATAATTCATATGTTTCTGCGTTGAATCCACATTTCTAGACTGTTTGTTTTCTCTGAATTCTTCAAATAACAGCTCATTAGTCTGTCTTACAATAAATTCCATCCACCTCAAAAATCCAGTGTTTTGGAATGTAAAACGTGTAAACACATGTAAAGCCGTGTACACACGTCAAACAATTAAATCGTGTGAATTCATAAAACCATTCCACCACCTGTAAGCTTTATCGCGGCCCAAACAAATAATAATAATAATAATAAAACCGGCAGAACAATGACAACATTGTTCACCGTTTTCAAGATGGCGGACTGTCAAATAAAATGAACAGAACGTCTGCCATTTAATAGTATCAGAAATGAGCTACTTGCATGCATTTTAAATTCTTCTTCTACTGTTAATGCTGAATGCTGTTTTTTAAAAACAAAAATTGAGCAATTTATTAAATATAATATAAAATATATTTATTAAATATCACGATAAGGCGATTAGTCAGACATCTCCGAAATATCAAATTTGAGTAGAGTATGCAGTTGTATGTAAGAGTACCTATACCCTCTATTTGGCATGTAGAGCGAATGAACGAGGAAAGCAAAATATATGACGTAAGGAGAATACATGACGCAAATGTGAATAGTAGAAGAAGTCGGGGACGCCCGAGGAAGACATGGCACGACCAAGTGAATGTGAATAGTCGGAATAATACAAGAGCATGTATGAGACGATGTATGAATGTGAACGAGGCAAGGAGTGTGTGCCAAGATCGAGTTGTTTGGCGGTCCATTCGCTCTGCCTATCCCTGCGGGGAAACTGCGTGATGGTTAGTTAGTTTTAGTTACCCTCTATCTGGTACAATACGCAGATTACTCAAAAACACCGCAAACCAATTACAATGCAAAAAAAACTAGAATTAAACAAAGTGTTGAGTTTTCTGGGTCAGTGGAAGGATATTTCAAAATGTCAAATGTGCCGGACCGTTATGGTTCCCGGTGTTATTTTAAAGCATATTTAATATATTAAACACAGACATTTATAAATACCTAATATTTGATTTAGCGCAAGCATTCGAATATTGCTTCCCTCGTTATCTCAAAACTTAGTATTTGGAGATGTCTGAATAATCAACTGGACGATCGATATAAGACGTCCGATTTTTATGCTATTTTGTCTGTGTGAATGTTTTTTTAACATTGCATACTTTTGTTCTCTTTTTTAAAAGAAAGGTAACACTTTTGTTATTTTTTTTTTTAATTTCTTGTATTAACTATGTAACAATTGCTAGACATTTAGTTCTGAAGAGATTTACTTTCCATGTACATTTGTTACAAATTTTTTTTATTTATTTATCTCTTATCAGTTTCGACACATCGGTGTCATTCACTAGCAAACTTAAAACTAAGTTAAAATTCATACTAGTACCTACAGATTAGATTTTATTAGATGGGGTAGTGGAAGGGTGGATTTTAAGGGGTGGGGAGAACGGTGGGAGGAGTCAACATAACATGAGAACATTTTTAATAAGGGTTGTTAATAAAAAAAACTACATTTTCATTGGTATTATGTTTTAAAAAGCTTTAAAAAATATTCTGAGATTATTCTTAGAAATTCTTAGAAATTTTCCCAGAACCGATTTTTCATTTGCGTAAGAGGCTCATTGTGCACACGACACGGTTCTTATTAACGATTTCTAATTTATCTAGTGGTATTCATTAATTGACATTATTGGAAATGTGACGGCATGTACGATTATTAATATTACGATTATTATTAACAGACAGACATCGGTGGGTAATTGGTGGCCATTACCAAGTCGTGATTGGTCCGGCACTCTAAATTAAACAATTAGAATTGACAGATCTATTGTCGCCTATTAAAACACAAGGTCTGCATTAGAATTACGAGTGTTTTTCAATAACTGCTTGTGGAATTAAGTTTTACGCATATGCAATCATATTTTCTGTATTTCTTGCTGCCTGCTTTGCGGAAAAAATCTGAATAGGCGTTTAGGAGACACATAAGATTGAGGCTGTGTTATATTTTTCATTGTCACAGTGCATAAAGTACAAAAATTATTTTTTAATTTATACTTTGACATTTTGTTGAGACTTTAGACAGCTATTTTTTTGGAGGATTTTCTATTATCAGGCACATCTTACTTTCATTTGCACTGAAGCATATGATACCAACTTTTTTATAGTTAGATATTACCAATTTTTTTTTTAAAGATTTTTTGACAAAATCAGCCAAACGTGCATATTTTTCTGCTTGAATTTTCAAAACAAACGCACCTATTTGAGATTTCAAGATTTGATTAAATAAATTTACGAGAAACAAAGTCGTCATATTGTTTGCTCCAATTTCGTCAATTTTTTTATTATTTTTTTTAAAGAAAAACCAACAAAATTCCCCGGTTACGAATAACCCAACAATGTTTGAAAATCTCTTACTACCACCCCAGCAAACGGAAATGTTGCTTGTGTCGTGATGGAGGACTTAGCCGGTCGAGGAATCAAACACGCGACGCCCGGGTGGGACCCAAACGGGATGCCAACTCAGCCACTGACCGGTGGTTTATTATTACTTTTTTATATTAAATCCATGCAGGAGGTCATGACGAAAATAATTTCTTTCATAAATAAATGTCATATTTGGGGATTCTGTGTGGAGGGTCTTTTTGTGGTAACGAAGGAGTGAACCTGTTTCTTGGAGAGACCTATGTTGTAGGAAAGAGACAACACAGAAGCCGGCTATATGACGTTTACTAAGAATCTACTTTCCTAGGTATTTAATTCGTAATTTTTAATTAAATCAATTATTTTAATACGTAATTCCCTGTTATGTTCGTCCGTAATAAGCTCAAACAAAAGCACTTGTTGTCTGTTGTAGCAGTACTTTGCCGGTTGATTCTGGCTTAATTCCCAGTTAGTCGGCCGTGGCCGGCCGGGGCTCGCCGCGGCCGGCGCTGATAAAGTCCGCATCTGCACGAATCGGCATCCATTTACCGAGACCGTAAATTAAATAGACGTATTTCATTGCTGCCATCGTAGAATTATTATCGACATGAATTTCACGAACACGCTCCCAGCGAAAACCGAGGAACAGCCACCCAGCCATTTTTGCCATTATTATATTAGATGCTGTGTCGATGTAACAATGCTTGTGAACTACTATCTATTTCGCTAAATGCGGTTTTGGTACCGATTTACCCACCTATTAAGTAATAATTTACGTCAGAATTAATTTAATAACTTTTGCAGTTATTATATGGAACTCAATTCTGTCAAACGTTATTATGTGATACTGAACTAAATCTTGTTAACAACTCGAGACTGTTTTGTCAGAAAGTTCAAAATATTTCAGCTTTGAAATACAATCCAAGAACGCATCCGAATAAAAAAAAAACTGTTTTATAAAATTATTTTATAATACGAAATAAACATATAATTTTTTAACTATAAACATTTTTAATCTTAAGTTAGGTACTTATTGTAAAAAAAAACACACTTACATATTTTATTAGGCAAATCTTACTAATATTATAATAGCGAAAGTTTGTATGGATGTGTATGTGTTTGTTACTCTTTCACGCTAAAACTAATGAATGGATTTTAATCAAACCTTACCAAAATGTAGTTCATACATCAGAATAACATACAGGCTATAATTTATAAAGCTAGCAAGGAAGGGGACACGGAAGGGGAACGGGGGGCACGGGAAAGGTTTTTCAGGGAGAAACAATGTATTTCTTTGAATATGGCATTGCAACGCATGCCGTGAAAAGCTAGTGTATTATAAACGTTATTGTCAACTCACTTTGTTGGCGTTCCATGTAAAAATAATTTTCATTTTTTTTTTTTAATTTATACTTTGGATTCATCAAGTTGTATATTTGAATTAATTTGTTGATAATTTTTGTATATAAAGCGTGGTGTTTTTCTTTCTAACACCGTTTAGATCATATTTCTAACCGTGACAAAATGAGAGACACAACGATTTCTACGAATAAATTAGCCTGACGGGATAATAACCACTAAAATATCGGCACAGAAACTGATTCTGAAAAGCAGCTATATAAATTATAAACATTTTACAAACAACCTCCTCTCACATGTTTTTAGCTATCTTCATAAATATTACCGCAATATTTTAATGTATTTTATTTTAATCATTAACGCAATTTTAATGTCTACGGTTTAAAATTTACATGAATTGATTGAAATAGAAAAATAAAAAAATTTGTAAATGAAAACACCAGTTTTAAAAACTTAAAAATAATCAACTGTTTTGATCTTGAATTACATTTAAAAATTCTTGCACGTCACTGAAGAATTCGTACATAGTTTTTTAATCGATCCTGGTGATATATATGACTGGCATGCAGCCTTCAGAAATAGGATCGGCTTGATAGTAGTCAATCTCCGATAGGAGAAGACACTGAAAGAGAACCATTTTTCAAGCTTCATAAAATATCTATCATTATATTTTATTTTATTAAACTGTATGGTGAAAAACATCTATCAATTTTCAAAATAAATCGTCATGTTTATGGAATCTTTATAGGTGTCCGTCCGTTCAATCTAGTTCTCTTATTATTAGCCCTACCTAAAAGGCTCTATCCATCTCCGACTAGATTCGATGCGTCGATTACAAAATCTTGATTGATTTTTCTGTGGAGCATTAATTAATTCCCCATTTGACTTTCAAATTCGGCAATTCATCAAAATGACCTCGAAAGTAATTCCACCCGAAACATTTCAGATTCCGTCTTTAGTTAAGATATTTTAATTAAATTTCATACTCATTGTGAATACATTTGCATATTAAGTTAATGGCAATTATTTGTCGCCACACTGATTGGAAAATCCAAATCGGTAAACGACTCTATTTATAATTAACTTTATAACGTATTTACTTAATTTACGACACAATAATCTTAAAAGAAATCATAATTAACTTCACAATTTCATTCTAATATCCGTATCCAAACTATATTATTTGCTAATATGCTATATTCGTGGAATTAAACAGAATGCCTAATAATAATCGACAATCCCAAAAGGCGATTAACAAATCTAGAAAAACTTAATACTGTAGATATTAAGCAAAAAAACTTAAACTGTAGATATGTATCTAAAAAACTTAATACTGTAGATATTTATCTAAAAAACTTAATACTGTAGATATTTATCTAAAAAAACTTAATACTGTAGATATTTATCTAAAAAAACTTAATACTGTAAATTTGTATCTAAAGAACTTAATACTGTAGATATTTGTCCAAAAAACTTAATACCGTGAATATTTTTCTTTCAAATGTTCTAGTATTTACTAACATTTGAAATACTTTTCCCTAAGATTAAAGGTTTTATAAAATAAACTAATCTTAATAGCTGAAGGTTCGTGTTAGTACCTATAATATTATATTATTACATCTAAACTACCATGCAAAGAGAATAAATCTGAACTGCGGCGGCATTCCGAATTTCCACTGTTTTATAACATATTTCTCTTGAAGTTTTCAAGTTTCTAAAAAAATATGTGTTATTTTTAAGGTAATATCTATACATTTGCTACACTGAAACGGTAATTATATGAAATTCTCTTTTAAAAAAAAACACAAAATATGCTCGGAATATTATTATAAACACGTTTTTTCCTGTATCATACAAATTATGTGTATGAAACAATTCACATTATTCCAATAAATGATATTTAAGACATTTCCCGTGATATTTTTGCTCTATTTTAAACGTGTCGTGAGTCCTGTTTTATTAAACATTTTCTCAATTTCGCTAAAATATTTTCGTTTTTAATATTAGCGCGCTCTCTCTAACATTCGTATTTACATATCTGTTCTTCTTTTTCTTTTTGAGCGCTTAATACCGGGCCGTATCCGGTGATTCCTACAATATTTAGAGCAAAAAATTTTAATTAAATTTTGGTCTCCGGTGACTTTTTCCTTACAACTTGAATCATAAAAAATCAGGATGTTATTGAACAGTAAGAGTGAGAGGTGAGGGGTTCAAAGATTACTCGGCCTAGTGACCAGTGATGACAAGTGAAAGAAAAAAAAGTTTGGTTTTGAAAAATTTAAAAAAAAAAAATTTAAAATTACCGGAGACCAAAATTTCATTACCATTTTGAACTCCAAATAATGTCAGGAATCACTCTTTTAATTGAGTCAAGTATGTCCCTTAACATATACTTACACATCGCATAAATAAATAAAATTAATTAAGTAATTGGTACATAGATTGATAATTCTTTAAAAAGTATTGTTCGAATTGTTATTACGTTTAATTGTTACCTGTTTAATGATGACATCACAACAATCAAAGTAATCACAAATTTTCAAACAAAAACCCACTAGTATTAATTTACACTTGAGAAAAGATTAATCACTGTTGATACATTGTTCAGCCACACGTATTTACGAGTTTAATTTATATCGTTAGATTATTTGTCAGATTAAAGCGATATTCAATCTTTCGTTCAGTGGGTACTTGAGATCGATAGTGCTCTACGTAGGACTGGATCAAATGTCCGATTACGTGGAAACGTTTCCCACACTAAATCGATTAAACACATAAATTATCGACTCGAACAATTCATCTCGGGCATCGCATTAATCTTGCACGGATACCATAAATTAATATGGGTTCATGTTCGTCTTGTTGGAACATAGAACACGGGTCACTTTGCTATGTATGAACATCAAATCATACAAAACATCTGCTCAACTAGCGATGAAATTGATACTAAGTAGATAATACAATAATGTCGCGTAAGAAACATTCCAAATTTCTGCAAAAATCATTTTAACTAAAGCCTCATTATTAAGCAATGAGATAAAGGTGTATTTTTAATGTTTTGTTTTACTTACAGTGGTAAACGCTCTTTTGTTTGTTTTTCTAGAAACTTCTAATATTTTCCGAGCTTCTTCTTTTATCCTTTTTCTTCCACCCATAACAATCCTTAATCTGGGGAGTCGAAGACTCCCTTACTTAAAAAACATAAAATAAAGAAGGTATATTTTGGTAGAAAGCGGTCACTTTTTGATTTGACAACTTTAATGAAATAAAACAATAATTTTGTTTATAACCACGATATTTTATTTAATTTATTAACACCGACCGGTTTTGCTTAACACAAGCACAATCAGGGTACAAAATTAAACTGATCAATCAATTAAACTAAATCTCATCCTGTGTTATGTTTTGTTTCTTTCTATATATGATGTACCTATCTAGGTATATATAAGCTCACACAATGTATTTTTGATTAGCTTTATTTTGTACTGTTAGTATGTAGTTGTGTGTACTTATTGTTAGCGAAACTGGACGATATTAATAAATGAATTAAAATTTTGTGGTTATAAACAAAGTTCTGGTAAAGTAACAAAGTAATTTCATTAAATAAAGTAAATTACATTACATTATTTATAATTTTTATAACATTTATAACACTTATCATGAATTGACTCCCTGTCGGTATGTCACTTGTTGACAAAGGCCTCCTCCAACTGTCGCCATTTCTCTCTATCATTAGCTACTCTTGTCCATGTACCACCTGCTATGGCTTTGATGTCATCAACCCACCGTCTAAATGGTCTAAATCGTTTTCTCTTCTTGTCACTTGTGAATCAATTCATGACTAATTTTCACCATTTTTCACGTCCTCTGATTGGGCGGCTAAAATATTGAACAATAATTCAAATTTCTGATCTAATTAAGAACATTATATAATAGGTAGGTACTTATCTATTCTCGGAATCTTACAAGATCTAATTTTAATCTAAATATTATATTAGATACTGCGTGGGATGTTTGAAGTAGAACCAGAATTCTCGATTGTATTTGGACCAATTCTATGCCTCTTAAATGCCGTACAATATAAATAATCATCATTCATACTGGTGTATTGCCTTTTCCATCAAATCTGTATGTTCAAGAACACCCATAGATACTCGTACCAGAAAGGTATTGACAGTCTTGTCAAACTTACCAAGAATGATTAGCATATCCTTCGTAAATATCTCCATGTAAATTTCATCCATAAACATGCTTAATGGATATTCTGATATGAACATCGGAAACGATTAATTTCTCGCAGAATCATAACTATGAGAACTTGACATGTTCGTATTTATAGCGAGAATGAAGAAGTGGAAGGTAGAAGATGTAGTTAACATCCTTTTCGTCGAAGAATTGCGAAATGTGAATTCAAATTAGGAGTGGAAACAATTGAGCACGTAACGACTATTGTTTAAAGCCTTCTGTTTGAGTTTCGAATGTTTGAAATGTGTAGAAATTATATATTAAATTTATTGTATATATTTTAAGTATAGGCATTTAGAAACCGACTTCATTGAGCACTTTTATAAAAAAAATTAAATGAGCTCAACACAGGAGGCCTCGAGGAAAAAATAATTTCCCTCAGGGCCTATGTCATCTTTGGGGATGCTGTGTGGAGGGGTTTTTAAGGAGAGGAGAGTTCTGGGAAGGAAGAGGGTTTAAGGGCCCGCAACCCGGATTTGTACCGATTTATTACATATTTCCCTTAAACACGGTAAGTTTTAAAGCCCTTTAAAAAATATATGTTATATGTTGAAGATAATATCTAGACTTTGCCCGCGCCGAAACGTAAATTATATAAAATTCCCTCGATAGAAAAAAATCGCAAAGTATGCTCCAAAAATTATTATTAACACGTTTGTTTCAGTTATTTTACAAGTTATGTGTATGAAAAATTTCACAGTGTTTCTTTAAATGCTGTTTAAGATAATGGCCGCGAGAGTTTTGCTCTATTTTAAACGAGTTGTGTTTAATTAAACATTTTCGCAATTGTTGCATCGATTTTGTAAATGTTAGCGCTCTCCTCTAACATTCGTTATTTCGTATCTCTCCATCTTCTTCTTTTCGGGCCCGGTTGCAGAGCCTTAAGGGGTGGGTAGGAATCAGGGGTTCAGTGTGTCCTGGTCATCCGCCTCCAAGACCTATACAAACCTCGCCCCATGAACCCTTACAGTGAATATTCACGGTTACAGTACCGTGACGGCAAAATGGCAATAAACATACGTTCCTTATCGCTATAATACTGGAGCTCTTTCTTACACATTAAATAATGGCGAGACACATAAAATACGGGTGACTGTTTCCTCCAAAGTACTACTTTTTTACTTGCGTTTCATTTTCTATATATGTGTGAGGGAGATGTTTGATAATGCTTGGATATTTCCTTTAGGGGGGGGGGGGCAGACATACTTTCACCGATTGTCTCATTTTCAACTGCAGTTATTTGGTACATAAGTAAGAGCTACAGCATTATGGTGATAAGGAACGTATGTTCATAAAAACAAGTCTCATCGTAGAAACAGATTGCAAAAATTAGTTCTTTCAATGGAATTAGTACATCACAAAAATATACACGATAATTAAATTGCTGCTACTTTACAAATTTAATAAACAGTTTTGTGTATTTATTAACGAAGTTTGGTGCGCGTTTGTTACAAATTTCACTGATTCGTAATTTTTCAAATTAAAAAGATCTCGGAACGTTCAACCTGCGCCAATCTGGAACACAAAAGATGCCAATCTTTCGTTTGCCGTTTGTATTACAGCCAATTCCGTGATTCTTTAATAAACAGTCACTATCGGAAAGTCTCGAATTTAATTTGATTTTCGTGACTATTAATATAACGCTCCACGAATGTGATAATTACGAAATAATTAAACCACACAGCACCTGAAAACATGTAGGAATAAAGTGCAAATCGTGCTAAATAACGCCGGCAAGGTGGTTTTAATTGTTATTGATTCCATTTATAAGTTAATTTCGTTGGTCGCTTTGCGAACTGAGCAAATCTCGACGGCTGCGTACACAGGAAAAACACTGCAAAAAAATGAGAAATTAGTTAGCTTATTTGAGCTTTCAATTGGCCTGTTTGCACACAGCTTCCCGACGGGCATTAATTAGCACTTCGTAATTATTGCAAAACAAAATCATGCGCCGACTTTGCTTCGCTGATTTCTGTTTGGCGAACTTATTGAGAATGTGTGTAAAAATAACGAATTTCAAGATTTCTAAGATATTATCTAGTCTCTTTTAACTTTTTGAAGCGAAATCTTCTTTAGCACCGTTGTTTTTTTGAAACTCAATGAAACGGAAACGAGTGACACTAAAAAGAATACATCTATGGGATTTGGCCTGAGAGAGAATGAAATATCAATAAAATATTTATTTAATTCACAGGTACTCGGTTCCAATATAACACGATAAATTCACAGTCCCACGCAAGTCTCTTTTGGTGTAGTGGTATAAAGCGCCTGACGAACCTCTGCAGATATTTAGATTTAGCAAATCAAGGATCGAAGTCTACAAAATCCAACAAAATATATATATTTCACTTTTGTAAAATCAATATCCAATCTTGAAACCACTCAAAAATGAACACGCAAAAGAAAACACAAAAGAAAGCGACATCTAGCGACTCTGAAGATAAAAACACAAATAGTGATAAGATGATCAAATGTATAGGAAAGGGTTGCACTGGAATTCGACGACAAAAACATGGAAAAAATTATTCTTCACATTGATAAAAAAGAGTGCTTCATAGTCTCTCCACTCTTGCCTCCTTTACTTTTCTGAAGGTTTCACTTCTACCGCATGTGAATTGCACACCCTGATTGTTTTTAAACGTGAATATTTTACAAGTGACCAAACTGCTCAGAATTGTCCAGTAGGATAATGGACCTCCATTTGGGTATGTTATGAGGATAAAGGGAGTAAGTAATGGAAAGAGATGGAAAAGAAAAGCTTGTACCTGGATATTCAAATATTATCACCGAACGGACCAAAGCCATTTCCAACAACGTTTCGATTCTGAATCTTTCACCAGGACGATACTAAGAGTATCTACTAAGTGACTGAGCGTTTATAATACATAGCTAAATTATAAATTACTAACATAGGTTAAAATATTTAACAGGCTTCAATATAATCACTAAGGACTCTTCTTCTTCGAAATGGAGTCCGTTTTCTGACCTTCAAATGATTTGTTAGGTAGATTACTTAAACGTTTTTCTCGAAAGCATTTTGGGTCGTGAATTATAAGGTCTCGCCCAGTTTTTCACTAATCAATATTATAACAGAAATCAGACGATAATTTAGGCCTTATTGATCATGGAACATCAATCTCTCAACTGCCTGTTTATAAAGTGGGCCCACTGGCCCTCAAACTTTTACCAATAACATTCTTATTTCATGTGCTTAAATTTCTTTCAGGTTCTTCTTTCTAATCTCCCAAAAGATTTGATGAGCCCATGCATCAAAGCTTTTTCTGTCAACTTCTTAACTAACTCCACTCTTTTCAGATTGTAACGTCAATTACATTATGAGTTATGGTGATTTGAAATGTACAATAATGTGTCGCAGAGTTCCTATCTGACCTATTCTAGTTTAGAATCTATGGTTAATTTATAGAACCAATGTTTTTTATTGACTCAACTTTGAGTTTCCGTTCCATGAATATAAATAAGCCTGTTCTTATTGCTCTGTTTCGTAGATTCTATGAAATAGATCACAAAATTAAGCTTATGATTCTATTATCAATTTGTAGAATGCAATGAAATAGATCATAGAATACGTCAGGTGGGATCCCATGTGATCTATTCTAAGATAATCTAATTAATTCATAGAAAGAATTTATTTATTTATTTATTTATTAACGCCCTTTTTCGGGACTTTTACAAGTATGATGAAGGCGAATCAACTTTGGGTTTCTATTCCATAGAAAGCCAGTTCTTACTGACCTATTACACAAATTCTATGAAATGCATTATAGAACATATCATAAAATAGATCTTGAAATCCACCTTAAGAAGAAGATGCCATATTTATTTATTTATTTGTTTATTAAGACATACACAGTACATTATAATACAGATTAAAAGTATGTTAAATTAAATTATTACATGGTTATGTACCTATTACGTAAGTCCATAGAATGTCATTTGGTAATTATGCCTGAGATATGAACCGGTCTAGTAACTTAATTATTGAATGAATGAGTAATAATAATAAAAAGGAAGAAAAAAAAGGGGGGGGGGGATATCATATTTAAAAATAAATATCATATTTTTCATTAATTCGTTCAATATGAAAATAAAAATTTAAAAAAAAATTAAAGGGTTTTCCTCAAGAGGAAAAAATTACAACAAAATAACTAATTGGTAAAATATTTTTAAAAATTTTCGTGAATTTATTGGTGTTAAAAATTGTTGTAAGTGAACTAATTGACAAGCATCAATCACTGAGATCCCAAAGTTGAGGGTCCTCCGCGCAGGGGACGTTCAATAATTTGTACGCCGGGTTTTAATTACAGGCCCGAGGCGATTTCATTTTTGTTTCACCTCCATACTTTATTGGAACGGCGGGCATTCATTTATTATTATTTTCATTTTTTGGGAATTATATCCACGATCTTTATATCCCCTGTGATTACAGCCCCAAGCCTTGACCTTCCACATCGCGTGTCAGACCTTATAACTAAATAATTCCCTTATTTTTTCACAATCATTTTGCGGCGTAATTAACAATATTGCACCGCGTTTAGGACGATCAACTGGACCTTTAGAAATACCCAAATGTTTCCGTTTATTTCCCTTTTATACAAAACCTTCGACAGATCTGACACTATCACGCACCTGGCAATTAGGCGTCACGACGGTTCTCTTTGCGAATCTGTAGGTATACGTAAAAATCAAAATATACTTGTTTATATATATGTAAGTTGTCTATGTATTATTAAAAATAATATTGCTACATTAAGTATAGGATATGTTTGAAACTTACAAAATACCTTATTTAAACCCCCGCGAAGGTTTCTGGATTATTATATGATTTGTGGTTATATATGGTTTCTGGATGATTATTATACATGACAATACATTTGAAAAACTTTTAAATCATTACAAGAACTCTTAAGAAACTGTCAAAAATGTTACAATTTGAGAATGACCTTGTGCAAACCATCGATTGCTCAATAAAAATTCAATTTTCGAATAAATTTTTTAAATTAATTAATTTACTTGAAGTACTAAGTAAGAATTATAGGTATTTTAAATATGTACCTGTGTTAGGTACCAAATTCGATTGATTGTTCTTATAATACACAAAAATAATAGGTGATAAAAAACTAAATAAAACTGAATGTACTGGGACTGAATATATGTAACGCGGAAGAGGGATTGACGGGGGAGCGGGAGAGGGTTGTGGGAAGACGGGGAAGATGGAGGGGGAACGCGTGAGGGGAACGGAACATGGAACGGAACGGAACACTTTTCTCTTTCAGGAGAAGGGGCGGCGGATACGAATGGGAAAAGACAAGCAGGGAGAAAGAATTTCTTTATTAAGTGGGATTGCAACGCATGCCGGGAAATCTCTAGTTTTTTGTCAATCTGAAATAATGAATTTAATCTCTTTTTAAAAATTTATTAGTAGTGCCTTTTATTAATATCTGGCAACATTTTAATTAAAATCATTACTGTGACACATCTCCGGTATTTCCCGTGTTAATTTTCCTCATCCTGTCAAAAAACTCACCACAAAAATCATATTTGCAAAATTCGCCATTTATAATATTATGAATCCAAGCTTCATTCTACACCAAGTAGAAACATCGTAACGTCTCGCATACCACGGCAATTCAAGTCGCCCACGATTGGAATTTTACACTATAGCATTTACAGCATATTCACGGAGGAATGATTAAACCCGAGTCCCCCATTATCTCGTACGAAATTATTTTAATAGTACACATTACACATCTTAGAAGATAATTAGGTTTTCCTTCAAAACTGAAGAGTCGCCAGTTGATTCGACGGAAAGGTCTGGATTTTTTTCAACGGGTCCCTTAATCCTTGGGCGATTTGATTCTGAATCTGTTTTTTTTTCAGACTTATTACTGACACGGCATCACCTTTATGGATGACTATTATGTAGCATTAAATAATTAACTTTCAATCGCAATCAGCTTTTTTAATTTGACTTCCACGAATGGGTGAATATCGTGTCATCGTATCACGCGAAGCACCTTTTTAGATAGACGTCCCCTCGTTGTATATTTTTGGAGATATAAATATAAACATAAGTAATTTAATTATGCATTAAAGCGATCCGTCCATTTGGTATTCGTGACAAACCGTTTCACGCATTTCAAACCGTCTATTAATGTTCATTACAATTACTTCGCTATTTGACAACTTTGTACTTATTTTAAAATCCACATTGCCTCACTGCTTCTAATGGCGATTGCAGAAATCAGATAAATAAATACAACTAAACAGATCGTAAATTTGATACTTTAAGTAGCCTGTACTGTCATCGTGGTTTATGTAGGAAGATATTCAATAGATTAAAGACCACCTGTCACATTCAGAGAAATGCTAACTTGTTTAATAATATTATTATTATTTATTAGAATGGTAACATTAATAAACTTTCTGCCTGTAAATCATTCCTATATCTGTACGTTTGAATTACTTGCAAAAACAGCAGCGAGGGATATTATACTGTTCGAATCTCTCAATATTTTTATAAGGCGTACGGAAACTCGTTGTACATTCGGGAAACTATTTAATCTAAGTACATCGCGTGAGGAATAGCCAAAAAATGTCTTTAAAATAAATTTGTTTTACTTTTTTTTTCATTTTTCTGGGTACTTTAATAAAAAAAAAAATTAAAATGGAGTATTTTATTTTAATGCAGTAGTAGTAGTAAACGATCCTCAGCAATGAGGAACCTACCTAAGAAGAAAAATAGTAATAATATTTTGAAAATTAGTGATTCGTGAATTTTTGTGAAAAATCACATCAAGCGCTCAAATAAAGGGTAAAAAAGCTTTTGCAGTCGGGTCTACACTTCAACGCATTTTTAAGCCTCGGCGTCCGAAATTCTACCGTTTTATAGTCTATTTCTTTTTAAAAAATATATGTTCTTTGATAGATAATATCTCTACATTTGCTATGCCAAAACGGTAATAACATGAAATTCCCTCGATAGAAAAAAATCCCAAAGTATTCTCAGAAAATTGTTGTAAACAAGTTTTTTTTGTTACTTTATACAAGTTATGTGTATGAAAAAATTGACAGTAGGTAATTCTTTAAATTTTATTTAAAACATTTTCCCATGTGATTTTGTTCTATTTTAAACAAGTCGTGTTTTATTAAACATTTTTGCAATTTTCGTTTAAATATTATCATTTTTAATATTTGCGTGCTCCCTCTAACATTCGTATTTACATATCTCACCTTATTTTTTGAGCACTTGCTGCCGGGCCATAAATTCAAACCAACCCCCAGCGTCCGACTTTTTCAAAATTGAACAAATAAATTCCTACCTTGTGGGTACTCGATTTACTCGAAAATGAAAGTTCAAATCAAAAAAGTTATATTGTAAAACCTACTCCAAATGTGACGTAGATTCATCAGATTTCCGCTTGTACTACGAGTTTCCAGACCCAGTGTACAAATAATATAAAGGTTTTTTTTCTTGGCGCCTTCGCTGTATACCTCGACAGATTATGGCGCCACCATGATGTTTCAAAAATTCTGAACTCTCACTGTGACCACAATAATAATTGCTATAATACTCTTAAGATTTTTTCCCCCAATTATCTCACATCCTGCTACATCCTTCCCATATTGTGGGTTCGTTAGACCATTTATTTATTAATTTCCGAAATTTTAAAAAGGATTTTAGCAATCAAATAATTATTTTCAATGCGTAAATAGTATTTGTCGGCTGCTTTGAAGATAAAAGGATAAGTTCTCAGGGGGAGGTATGTTGCTAGATTGGTACCTACCGGCAATTATATGTTTTACTTTACATACATTTTTTGGCATTACTTAGGGTACTGTATTATAAGAAGATACATACACAGCTTATAGGCGACCGAAAAGAGGAACTAATGAAACGAAGTATTTTTCATTCTTTCTCCTGACTTCAAATTAAGTAAGTCGATCTCTACAGGTTCTACGGCTTCTCTATAAACACCTAAAATAATAGAATCTTCTCTCTAGAATGCTTCTAATTATACGTAAAAATAAAAGGGCACTTCTTCCATTTGCCAATTTTTACAATAGCTCTACACAGGAAGCCTTGAGGAAAATAATTTCCCTCCAGGCTTATGTCAAATTTGGGGATGCTGTGTGGAGGGTCTTTTAAAGGAAAGGAAGTAGAGGATTTTGGTGAGGTGAGGTGGAAAAATATATGAGATGTGGGTAGGAATTTGAGGATCAGTGTGTCCAGGAGTGACGGAATGCAAGGCGATGGGTCGAGAGAATCCTGCAGGAGAGGACAAATAGTCTTCCTCAATCAGTCCTTCATGTTCCGGCTTGCTAGCGGTGGGCAGACGATGCGTCGCCAAGACCCAGACGAACCTCACCTCATGAACGTAGCGAACCACTTGGAAAGTAAAAAGGTGACTGAGGCGTTGTTTATCCAATAAATGGTTCCCGAGGCGGCAATACCCACAACCACCTCCCAAATTGAGTGATTATTTTTATAGAACTAAATTGTCTACATAATATAATAAATAACGGTATATGTGTACAACTGTACAGTCGTGGAAAGAAAAAAATGAGTAAGTCAAAGAGATATTTTTTAGATACAGGATTTTATTTTATAATGTTTTTTTTTTCGTGGTTTTCCCTTCCAATCAAACATTTTGATTAATGAGGGAAGTTCACCATTCGACACCCCATTTAAACAAGACTAACCACTGCAACGTATCGTGTTATTGCCGTAAAGACAATAAATTCCGGCTATTCGGGGCATAAACGCCATAACAACTGATATAAACGATAAACGGTATAAAAATGCAGAGACAACCGTGTCAGCTGCTTGATAATGTGGTCTCTTCATACAATCTACACACGCCAACCACGCTTTTTTACCAGAAATATAAAAATATTAATAATTAATTACGTTCAGGGGACGAACTTTATAGCTTATTATTTTTTTATGTTATTTTAATAATGAACAAGCTAAATGACTGTCGTTTAGGTCGTTTTGTGAAAATTAATGGCTAGAAATTTAAAAAAAAAACTGTGTGTCACCTCATTAAAGCTCATCCGTTTGTATTTACTATGTATTTATAAGCATTTGAACCATGGAATAAAAATGAACACAAGAAATGCCTTCCATAATATACTTCCACGATGACCTCCGTGGTCTAGGGGTAAGGCTCTCGACTAGCGATCCGGAAATCGCAGTCTCAAATCCCGGCGTGCGCAAGTAAATTTTATTTGATTGATATGTGTTATTTTACTATTTAATCATTTAAAAATATTAACTGTTCAAAGAAGCGAAGCTAGCCGTCCATAATGGAGTACTAGTACCTTCCCTGATGGCAGTGAGGCATGGAACTGGCAGAGAAAGGATGAAAGTAGACTGGATGCTGTTGAAAAGAGATCCCTGAGGCGAATGTGTGTTAAAACCATGTCGATCATGTGACAAACGTAGAGATCCGCATAGAATGCAAGGCTGATGTAAGCGTAATGTGTAGGATTAAGAAAGGGACGCTCCGGTGGTTTGGGCATGTAGAGCGAATGAACGAGGAAAGGAGAATATATGACGCAAATGAAAGAGAATATATGACGCAAATGGTAGAATAAGTCGAGGACGCCCAAGAAAGACATGGTACAAGAAGATTGTATGAATGTAAACAAGGCAAGAAATGTGTGCCAAGAACGAGTTGTTTGGCGGTACGTCCTCTTTGCCTACCCCTGCGGGGAAACGGGATGTGATGGTTGGTTAGTTAGTTATAAGACGAATTTGCGGCACGTTCCGGAGTGGAAGATATTCTCAGTTTCACCCTGTTGTAAAACTACCATGTAGAATTGAAAGGTTGCTTAAAACGTGCTTGGTGACTAGATCTAAATAGCCAGGTACTTCCCCATCTTTCTATTCCCCATCTCTTCCTCTCCCCACTTCATCCAGCATCACAACATACCCCAATTGGGGATGGTAAAAAGATAAAAGAATTTGGGGATGCCCGAGGAAGACTTGGCACAATCAAGTAAATCAAATACGTGTGTCGGTTCTTGTTAAGTGTCAAAACAAACAATTCATTATATATATATGTATAATGCTATGTATGAATATGAATAAATCAATGAGGGTGTTCTAAGACAGATTTGTTTTGTGGACCGCAGTGTAATTGTTATCTAGTTAGTTAATTGAGCATACAAATCGCAAGTGCGCCCCACGGTTGAATTTGGCTGCCACCTCTGGTCTGGACCTCCAAAATACCCGAAAAATACCCTCGACTCTGTGCAGAAACGGGCGGTCCGTTTGATAGATTCTCCCATCTTAACGGACGGATTACAATCTTTAGAGCACACAGACGTCGGGTGGGAATGCTATCCTTGTTCTACCGTGAATGAAGATGCCCCGAGGAACTAGCATCGTTGATCCCTTCGGCACCAGGAAATAGTCGGGAAACACGCCAAACGCGTGCCCAACATTTGTACACGGTTGACATTTGTCACATGAGAACTGGTCGCTTCTTCGACTCGTTCTTGTGTTGTGATTTGCCGGCCTCTGTATTTCCTCCTTATTATAACATAAGTCTCTTCAAGACCTATGTTCATTCCTTCCTCTCTTCAAAAAGACCCTCCACACCTCTCAGATGACAGAGACCCTGAGGGAAATTATTTTCCTCAGGGCCTCCTGTGTGCAGTTAATGTAAAGAAAAATACATACATTTTTCATAAATAAATGATTTAACGATGCAAAAATTTTATAATAACGGTCTCAAAAAAAAAACAGTGCCGTGTAGTGGGTTGTTAGCGTGGTTTAAAAAAATGGCTTGAAAACTTATTTTTAATTTCTTAATGTGATCTACGACACGAACATGGGCACCTCGTTAGTGTTATTTTTTAATCTTCCTTTATAAGCTGAAATTATTTTTTATTATTTATTTTATAGCCGTGCCTCGGCTAATCCGTAACCCCTTAACCCCTCTCCGAGCGATAATTAAGTTTAATTCGAACTAACTGCGGCCGTGCAGCAATGTGTTTACAGAGCACGCTCGTTACCTCCGCTCCCCGCCAACAGTTTCCCGTACCGCTGCATTCAAACAGCGCTCCGCAGCCTCCCATACAATTTGTTATTAATATTTGATCTTTCATTTGGATTCCCACGTGAAAGTAGTGATGGGGCAGACTAAACATCGAGGGCTTTTAATGTTATTTTTTTTAAGTAAGGACCTACTTACAAATAGAAAAAAAAAATTACGTTAATATCCATATTTTTATCTGTGCAGATCGACGCACTTTTTTTTCAGTTGGGAGTGTTGCTTAAGCAAAAAAAAAATAGATTTAACAAAAATACTTGGTTTATTCGTTAGTTCCTCATTTAGACTACAAAGTTAAGTGTGTCAAGTTTTACACACTCTTATGATCGCCTGCAGAGAAAAGAGCGTCAAACTGCGTTGCCCTTATTATCTAGTTTGTAGGAAACTTTACAATTCTAACAATGTTTTGTGAAAGAAGTTAAAAAAACATCGTTTCCTTATTTCCTTAACCAAATTATTTCTTACAAAGTGCATTTTTATTAAGAAACAGGCGTATTGTAAACATTGCATGTAGACAAAAAGGAAGAAAAAAACAAAAAAAAAAAAATTATGAAAACCAAAAACTAAATAAATTATAAATAAAAATAAATAAAAGTCTATTTTTAGTATCGCTGTTTTTCGTTTCATCGAGTTACAAATCACAACGGTGGTAAAGAAGTTTTCAATTCAAAAGATAAAAAAAACATTAAATAAATCTTGTCAGCCAAAAAATTCATGGTCAATTAAAGATTTACGATGGGTTATTATCGTTTTTCTTATTTTGTTAGAAGTTATCTATTTTGCTAACGTAATTTTTTAACAAATTTATTGAATATTTTCAAAGTTCTCCACTACATGTGTTATGATATTACGATATTGTTCCTAAATAGGTGTCTAATTGACTGCATCCCTGACTTTGTTAACCGTTCAACAAACAAAGCTTAATCTTAATTAAATCGCCAAAGAATGGGTCAAATATAGCTCTCGTCGGCTTCATAATTAATAGGTGCGCAAAAAACAATAAGAAAGAAAACCGCTGACCGGGGCCGGGCCTTTGATTTTAGGCGGCCTCGGCATTCGAATTCGATGATTATCGAACATTGTTGAATGCTTTGAAGTCGGGATTTACTTTTTCCTTTCGATTTTTGTCCCGTTTCTTAGTAATTAAAAATAATCGAAAATTAAGACTTGATTCTCAATAGTTTCGCTATTATTAAAAGAGCTAAATTTTACCATTTTTTGTGTTTTATATTGAGAGAAATTCTCCTGCATTTTTGCAAATAATCCATTTGGGAGGCGGGTTTGGGTACCGCCGAGCCGAGAACCATTTATTAAATAATATCATAGGTCACCCCAAGTGGTTCGCTACGCTTGGTGACTTAGCAGGGGTGCCCGGATTCAAGGGGTGAGATTTGTCTAAGTCTTGGCGAAATATGTGTTTGCCCACCTACTGCGTGGCGGGCCGGATCGGGAGAAACCTTTTTAACTCTCCAGCCGAACTCTCTCGATCCATTACCTTATACCGCAGTGGGATGGATTCATACGTCTATCATATCAGTTATTTTTTATGCAGGAGAAAAATTGGAAATAATATATATTTTTTAAAGTTGCGAAAAAGGAAAAAAATCCAAGAAAGTAGCTTCAGAATAATACTGTTCAGAAACTAGTGCAAAAAGTAAATCCCGTATTTAACTTTATTAATTCCCCTGAAATTCCACTAATTAGTAATAAAGAACCGTGATTTTCATAACCTTTGTTCGAGGTTCAAGAGCTTAAGTTTTTTTGTGGAACTTAAATTAAACACAAATATGTATTATCTTTTATAATTTCAAATTAAACATGATTTAAATAAATTAAAAAGTATTTAGACGCAGTGTTATGACGTGTGTTTAGATAATATATTATAATATGTAGATATGGCAAAAAATCATAATAAATTTGCGTCACCAAATGGATTAAAAATATATATACTCAACTCCTTAGACTAATTCAGGTCTCAAAGAAATCGTTGTGTCTCTCTTACTGTCGTAGTGAGAAAAATGACCTAAACGGTGTTCAAAAGAAATATTACCATGCTTTGTTTGCAAATCTTAAAGTTATCAATAAAATAATTAAAATTTACGCATACATGAAACCAACGTTTTCGAATGCAATTTGATAAAAAACTGTGAAACTTTGTGATTTTTTTAAATTATTTTTACGTGAAACGACAAAAAAGTGAGGTGATAATAAAGTTTATAATAATCATCATCATCACTCTTGGCTCTACAACCTCTGGTGGGTCTTGGCCTCCTCAAGAGTCTTCCTCCACTCATCTCTGTTTTGTGCCAGCTTTCTCCAGTTTAGAAGCTCCAAGGTAGATATATCTTTGAGGACGTTGTCGTTTCATCTTAACCTTGGTCTTCCCAGGCTCCTTCGCCCTATTGGTCTTAAATTCAGCAGGGACTTTGGTGCTTGGTGCTTTGTGCTCGGTCATTCTCTCCACATGACCCAGCCACCGAAGCCTTCCCAGCTTTATAAATTTTGTGACATTTAGCTCTTTACACAGAGTATATAACGCAGGTCTGCGCCAAAAATCATTTTCTAGAACCGGTCCGAAGATGCGCCTCAGAATTTTCCTTTCAAAAACGTCCATTGCTCGCTCATTCCTCTTAGTACCCACGTCTCACCTGCGTACGTGAGTACTGGTCTGATAAGTGTGGATTTTATTTGGTTTATAATGCATTATAAAAGTTTATAATACATTCGTCTAATTAAATTATCTGTAATTTTTGTCAGAAAAGGTGTAAGGTGGACCATTTTTAAATCGTTTTTACGTTTGCATTAAAATTTTTAATACTGTGACCTTCTGACAGAATATGCTCGAGGCCTGAGGGATTAATGCATCAATTCTCATTCCTGTAGTTTTTTGTTTCATTTGCAACGTATCTTGAAACGTTCGTATTAAGTTACACGCGATAATTACACAAAACTGTCCCTTTGTCGTTTTGCGGCAAGTACTTAAATGCAAATATATCGTAAATCTGCGGCAACCTCACCAGGACGTGCAGAATTACGTGCCTTGTCAAAGTCACCTCCTTAGGTTCACCGCTGAATTGCGTACCGCGTGCTGGCATAATAAATAAAACATTTATTTCTAAAAGACGTCACAAAAAACATAACGCAAATAAAAAAGCACCTTCAAATAACTTTTGTCTCGTTTTAACACTGAAACATTTATAGATTAGTTAGTTTTTAATTACTTAAAAATCGTCTGAAATTGAGTACTTTTTTGTCTGTCTCTAGTTCTCTTTATAAAAAAGGAAACCATGAAAACAGTGTTTCAACAAAACAACGTATTATTTAATATGTTCGGGTTTTTAGCAAATTCAAATTAAAATAAATTGTTTTTAGAATGCTTTTTATTGGAATTAAAATATGATTTTATGTGACAATCAAAACATTATTATAACGTGACAGGTACCATGTCCTCTAATTTATATCTTAATTAATCAATGTAATAATACAAATATAGAACTTTTTTCCACTTAATTTATTTGTGACCGTAACCGGTTTCAGCTTGTTAAGGCCATCTTCAGACTAGCCCAATTGTTTAATGTACAGTTTATATACGTAAATATCTACCATAGGTCACCCCAAGAGGTAGGTACACTATGTTTGGTGACTTAGCAGGGGTGCCCGGGTTCTTGGAGTGAGGTGTGTCCGAGTCATGGCGGCAGATGCATCTGCCCACCAGCTGCATAACAGGCCGGATCGAATGGTTGAGAGAATTCCCTTGACTTCTCCAGCCATATTCTATCGGAACATAGCCTTTCACCGCTGTGGGTAGGACGGATGCATACGTCCGTCACTCCTGACCCTCAAGTTTCTACCCATCCCTCACCTTTTCCTCCCCAGACCTTCCTCTCCTTCTTCTTCTCCAATGAATCTCTCTCCAAAGAATCTCCACACAGCATCTCCAAAGATGACATGGAAATATTTTCCTCAGGGCCTCCTGTTTGGAGCTTGTGTAAAAAAAACATAACATATGGGGAAGAGGGGGGGAGGAGTAGTCTGCAAGATTTTATACAATTTGTCTGGGTGTTTTCCATATTTATTGCCGTGTTGTCTTCGACGTATATCTTTAATTAACATCGTTCCTTCAATCAGCGTAATTTTTCATGCGCTGATTTTCGGTACATTTCAGCTTTAGAACTAATTGTAATCAGACGAAAGTTTGAAACAACCCAATCTTAAATAAATTCTCATTATTTAACTAATTTAGTAAGGTTAGATAAGGCTTAATTTGGTGTGATCGTGCAGTATGAACGCACCTTTACAATCACGCCCATTCGCCGGAGTAAATGAGTAAAGATACTCGCGCCAATTATTTACCTTGAGATTTTCTCACGCTATATGTACGATCGCTTCCTCCCTTAATCCGCCGACAAAACAAAGCCACTTAATCAAAAAGTTTCATACCATCATCCGCACGCTTTTTGATTGGCCTATTGATACTTCGGTGCTTTATCGCGTTGGTGCATAACTGATTAATTTGAGGGCAGTTTGGAATGCTATGTGTCTAGAAATGTCGGTGCACCAATCCAGATAAAGTAGATACTAAGCTCGTATGTGTATATTTACTTGAGTCACTTATTGATAACATGTGAGTGCCTAAAGACACGTTATTTTGCATACCTATGCACAGTACTTTTACACATATGTGACTTGTAGACACAGTAAAAAAAACATTATACATGAAGGGAGCTTTGTGCGAGCAGATAAGTAAATTAACCCTAAAATGCTTTGTAACAAAAAATGTGGTAAATACCAACGCGATGGACTGTTTCTACAGTGAGACATCTCAAAAATCACTGATTCGTACAATAATGATGTTTGAATATTTTAAAATGTAACACACTGCAAATAATTCTAGGGAATAAACAAACTGACATTTTTCCACAATTTTTTTGAAATTTCATAATAAAAGCAATCATGGCGGGATAGTGAGTGACTCTCTTATATTTTAAGCCCCCGCATTCCCAATTTCTACTGTTTTACAACATATTTTCCTGCACACTTTAAATTTTTAAGTTTCCAAAAAAATATATTTATATAATTTTTGAAGATATATCTATATCTATAAATTTCCACACCGGAACGATAATCATATGAGATTTCTTTGATAGAAAAAAATCTCACAGTAGTATGCTCAAAAAAACTATTATAAACAAGATTTTTTCTGTTATTTTTCAAGTTATATGGATGAAAAAATTGAAAGTATTTCTTTAAATGCTGTTTAAGACATTTCCTAGGAGATTTTTACTATATTTTAAACGAGTTGTGTTTTATTAAACAATTTCACAATTTTCGCTTAATTATTGTCGTTTTTAGTATTTACGCGCTCCCTTTAACATTTGTATTTACTTATCTCCCTTTCTTCTTCTTTGTGAGGGCTTACTACCAGGCCTTAATAAAAATACATAATTAAAGCTATTTCTACTTTTCAAGTTTATTTCTTTGTTTGTGTATTTGAGCTATTTCTCTATTAAAACAGGAGCAGAGCACAATTCATGACGGAATTGCATCATAAACTCAAAATGGGCATTTTATGCTTATCTCCATGTAGAAAAAAATTGTGTTACCATAGAAAAAATTGAGGTTATGGTAATAAAACATTGAAATCTTTTTAAAAAATCCAACTCATGTATTTGTAGCACCTAACAATGCAAAGTATAGCCCACACTGTTCCGATACGTGGTGAGTCGTGCGTTGTTGACAAACTCTGACATAATATTTTTATATAGATACATATACGTATATGAATATTTATAGAGTTCTGTGATAATATGGACCCCTCCACTTAGATTAGAGACAATATTACTAGGTACATTAACGGTAAAGACAATATTACCCAAGGATTTTTTCTTTTTCGCATTTTTAAGAAATCATTTCTCCCCCGGCGCGTGCGCATTTCGCCCATCAATCTCAATTATTCCCCCGGAATTAAGACGTTATTATTCCCGACAATCAAACCTTTCCGTTAAACGGCTTGTTTGTTTTCATTATGGGATCGCTTGATGCGTACATTAGTTAATAAATGACAGGCGGGCACGCGAGCCGCGGCGAACCGCTAATCCCGCCGGAATAATGTTAGGCGTTTTCCTCGTTTACGACCACTTATTTCAGGAAGCACTGATAAAGAATACACCAGCGGACTCAAAAAGTGAACCCGTCCGATCCACCCGATAGACTTGGGCTCATTTTTTAACATTAACTACACCCAGGAGGAAAAAAAATCATCTTTGTCATCTTGCTGTGTAGGGTCTTTTTGAGGAAAGAAAGTAGTGAACCTGGGTTTTGAAGGTCCTATAGGAGGGAGGAATCACAGAGGCTGGCAAATCATTCCATAGCCGACCTCTTGAACGCAAGAAGGAGTCTAAAAACCACTCCTTCCCATGGGACAAATTTCAACGCGCTCAATTTTGACATTTCCCGACTGTCCACCGGTGTCAAAAGGATCTTCCATTTAAATACTGGTAGAACAAGTATAGCAATCCCACCAGTGCTCTTAAGATTACAGTCCATTTGTTATGATAGGAAAATTAATCAAACGGACTTTGTCATGAGTTTTTTCAGGTATGTTTGGGGCTGCAGACCAGAGATGGTTTCCAAACTCAACGGTACGACGCACTTGCGATTTGTTCAGGGTTAGCAATAATTATGTAATATTAATTAGTTATGAATGATTTTGGAAAGAATTTTCTAATAATTTCAGTTTTTACCTAAAAGAAGTCATTCCAACACATTAAATTCTGTCCTCTTCTTAAAGCAACGAAATACCCACATTTCATGAAAGACTCTAATGTAATATTATGCAGGTAAAAAATTTTGATTTTTATTTCAAAGTACATATCTGAATTTACCAAGAAATGTCCTCTCATCAATCCTCCGTTGGCACTTCTCGGTTATTTATTATTATGACAAAGATTTAGATCGAAAACAGTTTTTTCCTTCGGTGATTTTAATATCAAAGATTTTAATAAATCATTACCCACTTAGCCCTTTGAATATTTTACCCATAAGGCACTATTTTGAATCTCAAATACCATCTTGTGTGCTCTACATCAATGGTTTAACCAGATTTCCCTAAAACTGGCCCTTTTAAATGAAAAATGCAATCAATTTTAGTAGTCATTATATTCCACGATGTATTTTGAAACAAATTAGATGGATATTAAATTTTCTTAACGGTTTTGAAGTCAACATTTTGACATTTTCTTGAAATATTATCAAAGTTTACGATTTGTTTACGCGTTTTACAAATGTTCCAACACTGTAGCAATCGTTTATATTCGAAATAATAATGTTTACAAACATTTATAATTATACAATCAACCTCTTCTTGACATTACGTCCTAAGATCATAATAATCAGTGATTATTTTAACATATATGATCATTACCGGAAAATATTACGCAAGTACGTAGTTGAGAAAGGTATAAGGTAATATTATTATTTAGTACCTTATTAATATAGTAAAGTATCAAACTTATGTTATCAATTGTTTTTGTGCTTAATTCGAATTAAATTAATAATGATTAAATTTATTCATATTATTATTTAGTTCTGAAGTATTTAAAGTTTTTATTATTGTGACAGCTGCTTCGGCTTACAATGCCATTTTATAAACGTGGTTAGACCACTTTGAGACGACTTATTTATATGATACTAAATTTCAATCTGAGGGTGCCTAAATTGATTAATTACCGATTAAATCGATTTAATAAGTAAATAATTATGACAATAGATTACCACAAATTTAATATTAATGTGTTGTTTAATGATGATGTGACTATTAACTTATCTAAATGTGTTAAATTGTTTAGGCTTTGTTGACATACTAAGGAGTATGATGTAAATAATTGTCTTATTTTTTTTAAATAGTATTATATTAGGGTCATTCGTTCTTTTATTGATTTCTAATTGTTCAAGTAAAGAAATACTCAAACACTTGCAGAAATTCAATTTAATTTTAATTAAATAAAAAAAAGTTTGTGTTAGATACTCAATAAAGTTGCACCATTCGAGTAAATTTGATTTGGTGCTAAATTTACTCTTACAATGATTTAGTTGTGAATAAATTACACGTGGAGCATATGAGTTAACTCACAAAACCAGACAGGGGCTTGCCTTCGCGACCACACATTTAAATAAGATTTGTTACCTATTGAATAAGATTTTGTAATTCGAGCATGGGACTTCGAAATTCCTCATTCACTGATTTGTCCCGACAAATAATTCGGTTGGTATTTTCGTGGTAACGTTTTAATTAAAGCTGGTTGATATATTTATCAACCTCGATGTTATTTGATACGTTCGTTGCTTCGAAACACCGAAGGAAGATTTACTGTTGAAATTTAAGGTTAAGATCCCAGGCCCTTGATTGGACGATCCGCGATGTTCGCTTGTTTCAAATTAATTATTATATAGTCTGTCCACTTAATTCCGCACGCACAATAAAATAAAATTAAATATTTTAAAACATTTTAATTTATAAATGAGGTTAAGCTTTAATACGACTTAACTCAAATGCGTAATAATCTTTTCCCTGATTAAAAAGCGTTTTTGCTTCTACGTCAATGATAAATTTTATTTTTAATGCGTTTTTTAAATTAAGTACGAAATTCATTAAACAACTACCTACAGCTTAGACATAAGCCTTTGACTTTGAATCCTAGACTCATCGCAATATGGACAAAAGAATTACATATTTTTTACTAAACACTTTCATTGTTTGTCTTTTCGCAATGTAGGTACAGAGATCACTAAGCATGATTAAATAATACAATAATAATTTGCAAAAATATGCCCGTAATAATAGTGGAGTGACAGGAGTTGAGTTCTGTTCAAATTTTTAAATTTTCGGGTACACACGTTTTCGCCGGATGTACTTGAATTAAAGCGAATTCTGTCGGTAGCTTTGAAAGAAAATACCCAATACAAGCTAAGTCCCAAAGACAAATTTTGTCACATCTTCTGAGATAAAGGAACAATTTCAGAAACAATATTGTTTTTTTATTATTAAAACACTTTTTACCCATTTTTTCTTCGTGAGATCGTGAGAAACAAAATCGTTCATTGCATTGCAAATTTCTAATATTTTACATTTTAATAGTGTTGGAAATAAATAGAAAAACGTTGGTACGTATCCCTTTGCAGTTATTCGATTATGGCAACCGGTTTCGGCACAACCGTTAAGTAAAAAAACACAAAGTACACTTCGAAAAGTAATAAAAACACATTTTGTTCTGTTATTTAATTACAATCACAATGAAAAAATTCACAATGTTTTCTTAAACGCTAATTAAAGCATTTGTCGAAAGATTTCTGCTCTGTCTTAAACGAGTCGTGTTTTGTTAAACATTTTCACAATTTTCCCTTAAATATTATCGTTTTTAATAATAGCGCGCTCCCTCTAATATTCGTACTTACTTATCTCCCTACCAAACCACCATCTTCTTCGTTTTGAGCCTTAAATAAGACTTCATTAAGATCAACGGGTCACTAAACACAGTAAAAGTAGGTATCTTCGTAATTACTCGTAATTTGAAGCAAAGTTTCATATCAATTAAATATTTTCCCTAAACATATTTACAATAGTTTTCATTTCTGTGGAATTTCTTCAACGAAAAAACATATTTAGCCTATTTAAAAATAACACATTGATAATTATTTATCATTCCACAAAATGTGTTAATCGTAACACTATCAAGTAAAATAAACATTATAAAATACAACAACGATCCACTCACATTAGTGTTTACCTAAAAACATCTGAACAAACTAACACAATATCATATCGTAGGTCCTACCTATATCACTCGAAATGGATTTAATCTCTAAGTGTAATACATACAATTAATTATGTAGATTGTAGAGGACGTCAAGGGACTTGGATATAAATCTATGGAAGACAAATCGTCGAGTGTTTGAGATACGGTCAAGTTTTTCTTTTGGGTTAATCTACGAATTTAAATCATACGCTTTTAATTGTAATGGATAGGTGGCGTTATCAGGAATCTGTGATTGTCTGTGAAGAGATCTTTGAATCATTTAACTTTTTTAATCATTTAATAAATAAATTCTATCTTTATAATGTACGCATATCTGCATGCTTTTGGTTGGTATTTTTTGTAGACATAGAGTAGATTTTTACCTCACCTTATAACTTTATCTGGTAAAGTTAACTTTTTCCTGAAAGAGTATTTATTTACCAGAAAGCATCTATTATAACTTAAGACTATTATAACATAAGGATTTCTATACTCATCATCATCATCTTTTTCTTCCCCGTGTCCTATTCAGGTCGGGGACCCATTGCATCGACAAGGCTCCTCCATACGTGCTGATTGTTCGGCCTCCGTCCATGGTAGACCCATCCTCTCCTCACACCGTTTCTGGAGTTGCCTCTCCCAACTGTGATTTCTATAGACTCATTACTCATTATGATACATTGAAACAATATTTAACCGTCATCCCCTTTTTTAAATTTTGGCTTGTTGCCACTTTCAGTCTTTCCTGGTCAATTAAAGTGATTGTTTGTAAGAGAAAGAATTCCGATGTTTAATCAAATTAAAACGAAGATTAATGCTAAATAATTATTTTTGTTCAATCTATACTACGAATTAGTTTGCGTTATGAATAAAATAACAAAATATTTATTATGGATAAATTGAAGCTTTACCTACCGTTTTCATTAAGTAGAATTAAAATAAAATTGTTAATTACTTTATAAAAAAAATTAAATGTAAACTACTAAAAAATGTATTTTGTCATTATAAGTATATGGAAGCATATAAGAAAGAACTTTTTAAATATACGATTTAATGGTTAAAATTAGCTGCCACAGTTTCCCTTGATTAACTTTTTTTTCTTATTAAATTATTCACGAAATAAATTTTCAAAAAACACTTTGGCGCTTTCGTGACCTCTGTACTCCGTTAGCCAACCGATTTTTATGCCGATAACCTACATTAAAAATAAAAAAATGAAATAAGGCACACTTATAACAAATACATTTTTGACTTAAACTTACGTCGGGTACAATATCGGATATTACTTATATTCAGTAGTGCTTCCATTATAGAGAGAAACAAAACTACATATTAGCAAGGTCCTAATTACACGTGAAAAAGTTGATATGTTTCTGTTATATCTGCGTATATAATTTAAGCATTAGATTAGTGATAAATGTATACAACGGGTTAGTTATAAACTTAGGCGTGCCCTGTAACATTCAAACACTGAATAAATAAAGACATTATTACTTCCAGGTGTTTAAATAAATACTTTCTTAAGGAAACCAAATAAAAAAATTATCTTCCGATGAAACCACATTTTCATAAAGAGTGCTTTGTAATACCTCACCAAATGTTCCGTTTCATCAATCGATCAAATCATTAGATTATCGAAGCAAATAACAAGCCTACTTACATCATATTAATGTATGAGACGATTCATGGATAATAATTATTCGTGGTGACTTCAATGTTTCGTGCTTTTTTCAACGAATCTTTTAAATGATATGGGGACATATCTACTTTAAATTATTGCAATTTTTAACTAAAGGACCCTTATCTGTCAAAGTAAAAATGAAGGGTTAGTCTTTAGAAGTGGTACGCATCTTTACAATATATAAAACCTTTCGATTCCTAAGTCCTAGAGAGGTTATTAAAATTGTTTTTCTGCTCCAAGAAGAATTTCGGTATTTTGAAAATGTTAGATCAATTTCATGAGAAGTAATAAAAAGTAAGGTCAATTCGGGCACGCAGACACGTTTACAACACACTTTTTCTATTTATATATTCATTGGTGTAAGTAGGTACTATTGCCTATCAAATACAATCCATCTCCACAGTAAATGGTTTTCCAGACAAGTAGGAATCAAAATACATACCTATCTGGAGGCGTCTACTAATATCTACAGGAATTCCAAAAACTGAAAAAATCGAACTAATATCTATGAGAATCAAAGTGTTGACGAATATCTACAGCTCAAACTGTTGATTAATATCTATGAGCACTAAAGTGTTGACGAATATCTACAGCACTGGCAGAGGTTGGATTTGCAATTATGTATAGCATATTGGAATAACGTAATATTTCATATGCAGTTTAAAAAACTTAATTTATGTATGTATGTATGTAAAAATCCCTAATATCGGACTATTGGACACATTTAGCTGATTAGTCCAACCTACGCTGATATTAGTTCAACCTACGCTCTGTAGATATTAGTCAACACTCTGAAGTTCGTAGATATTGGTTCAACATATGAGCTGTAGATATTCGTCCGACATACAGGCTGTAGATATTAGTATCTGGAGTCACCTATCTTGGTACTTAATAATGTATATTTGTCAATAGTAGTGAAAAGTCATCGATATAAGTCGTCTGGTTGCATCGTAGTTACTTTATACATAACTTAAACGATTTTTAACAATACATGCTGAATAGTTTTTGACAATTCTATTGTCGGCCTTACTCTATAAAAAGATGATGTATCATCTATGGTTAATAAAAAGGTTCTTACCTATTGTTTTTATATAAATTGGTTTACATAATTACTACATATACATAAGCTAGTAGCAACAACAGTCTCATTTAAAAACAGAATAATAATTAACGACATTGAAAATTCGAAATATAAAAAGTCAATCAATTCTCATTTGCGTCATCGGACGTTTTTTGTAATCAACTGATTATCAACGCACGATCGTCAAACACACGGAATTAAATTAAAATGGCACAATGTCTGTGGGCATCATTGTCAACCAATCAATGAGGAGTATTGTCTATTATCGTCGATGCCGGGCTCATTGTCGATGGCCAATTTATTGTTCCACGCCGGTGTGTGACGTCACGCCCTTTCAGTCGATGACAATTTTTTCGGATGTAGCTAATCACACGAAACAAATGATCGCGATTGTGAGAACTTTTTTCCGAGTTCAATCTATAGGCAGATGCACTGAAACATAACATGAATTTAAACAAAAAAATACACCACTGTTTAAAAAATCTACACACTGTTATAACATTTCACTAGGCATAACTTGATCGAAATGTGTCTATTGGCACTGCAAGATTAGAACATAGTTTTTTTGACTCCAGATACTAATATCTACAGTCTGTATGTCGGACGAATATCTACAGCTCCTATGTTGAACTAATATCTACGAACTTCAGAGTGTTGACTAATATCTACAGAGCGTAGGTTGAACTAATATACACAGAGCGTAGGTTGGACTAATCAGCTAAATGTGTCCAATAGTCCGATAATAGGGATTTTTACATACATACTTACATAAATTAAGTTTTTTAAACTGCATACGCAATATTACGTTATTCCAATATGCTATACATAATTGCAAATCCAACCTCTGCCAGTGCTGTAGATATTCGTCAACACTTTGGTTCTCGTAGATATTAGTCAACAGTTTGAGCTGTAGATATTCGTCAACACTTTGGTTCTCATAGATATTAGTTCGATTTTTTCAGTTTTTGGAATTCCTGTAGATATTAGTAGACGCCTCCGTTTTTTTTGACATATCAACCACCTTGACCTATCGACCAACAGTTCAACGTCAATTCCAATTTAGTCTAGTTTTAGCAGCGTTCTTTGGCCAGATCTAAATAGCCAGATACTTTCCAACCTTCATCTTATCCATCTCTTCTACCACCCATGCCCTTTAGTTACACAACCTAAAACGTACTAAAAATATTTAATTTTCATTCATAATTGTCGTTTTTAAAAACAATCTTAAAAGACACATTACGAAACTGTTTCAACTAGCTACATCGTCATTTTGACACCGTAGACTCTAAGACAAGACAGTTGTAGACGTAAGACAGTTGTCACCAACGTTGGAGGGTGTGACGTCGATAACGCCAACAGAAACAAACATGTAAAGAAAAAAAATCATTATAAAAAATGTTAAATAAACAATGAAAATACGTTATTGGTGACGCCACTGGCTCCGGAAATAAAAAAAATGTGGTTAGAAAAACTTAACTAATAATAATAATAATATTTATTTCGCATAAAATTATACAATGAAACATATGTGGAAACTTTGACTAGCCAACTAGGAATGGATCCTGTTTTAGGCCAGTCAAATTGACAAATTTAGTTCATATCATAATTTCATATTACATTGATAAATTATATAAACATATTATTTATTGAATGAAACAAGTGTTACGATTAAATTCCTCGTAGAAGCTTTAGTTAATAACTACAATTTTGAACTCATAAAAAAAAGAATAAGCGAAGAGAAAAAAATAATGTCTTAAAGTACAGATTTAGTATCGAATGCTTGTTTAACAATAGATAAATGTTTGGACATGTGAATCGCTTGCAAAAATTGAGAATCGAGACCAGCTTCAAGTGTGAAGTCAAAATCCATAACTACCTTATTCACATTATTTTTGTATATATTTTCTAAATTGCTTATTCAATTTTTCTTAATTGTAAACATGCCTTTTTATTAAAGACATCATCATATCGTTTTATTTTATGTTTACTTAATTATCAACAAATATTGTTCGAAATTGATATAATGAATGATTAATAATAATGAGCAACTTCACTGACTACAAGTGTCTGCAACCTAAAATGAGCCTTAAGATCGGTTAAAACGAAGGGGCAGAGCGGTCATTTTTCGCCTAAAGGCCCTGGCCCTGACAAAAAATTCGCGATGAGTGTTACTGCATATATTATTTTATAAAGCGAAGCAATCAGCACACCTTTGATTGTGTGTCACAGATTGTTTCTGTGTTTAAATTGTGAACAGATTAAAAATACCGACAAAACCAATCGAACCAATGGGCAATGACTGCAACGAATAGAGATAATTAGTTGACTACAGTCAGCATAAAAATATATGAATATATAGGTGCTCAAATAAACAAAAGAGAATATAAGAATAGTATAAGAATATACAGAGCTTTTGCTAACCTAACTGATTACAAACTGTTAAAACTTAATGGTAACAGATTAGTTAACATTTTTTACTCTTTAAAGGACGTAATCTTCCCCATAAAAAAGCCAAGTTTTCTAAATCTTTCTCCTTCAATCAAAAATATTTAAAGTAATTGGTACCTGCCATTGTTCCCTGTCTCTAAATCAAGTCATAATCAATATACAAATTTTGCTCAAACTCATTAATACCTAAATTTCATATAATAATGTGTTTGTGTTTCATCTACCTGCTTACACGCATGCAGACGCACTAAATAAATTAACGTACTCATACGAATACCAATGTAATATGTACATTGTACATACCTCAGTCGACTATGAATGAAACACGTAGGTGTAACAGTTTACTTCCTGTGATCTGTGATCCATGTGAACACGTCGACATGTGCTTGATTCGACGTGAGATACAATGCGTAAGCAGATCGGACCAGATAAATATCATAAATTCAACAACGGTCTAGAAAGCTCAGATCATTTCTATACTACCCGTATATAATTTCATGCAAATGAATCGATTTTTCGGAAAAATAATTAAATCAGCCACTTTTATAATTTCATTGATTTTAATTAAACATTTTGTTAGGCGGAAAACCAACACCTCCGTCATATGTCACCCCTTTTCGTTTGGGGATGAGTATTGCCGCCCCGGAAACCTTTTATTGGATAACCAACACCTCTGTCATCATCTCAAGTGGATCGCCACGTTTGGTAACTTAGCAGGGGTTCCGGTTTCATGGGGTGAGGTTTATCTAAGTCTTGGCGATGGATGTGTCTGCCCACCTTCTGTGGGTCATAGAGACTGGTTGAGGGAGACCTAACCAGTCTCTATGACCAGCTGGACACTCTCGACCCATCGCGAATCGTCTTGGACCGCAATGGAAGGGATGGATTCATACGTCCTTATGATTCCTACGATTCCTATCCATCCCTTGTGCCTTTTTCCTTCCCAAAACATCCTCTTCTTACTTTCCTTAAAAATACCTTCCACACAGCATCCCCGTAGACGTCATGAGACGGAACTAACATAAAAATTATCCGTATAATAACTTATCGTAAGCATATTAAACTATATTTGGGAACATTTAAATTGGTTCATTAAATAAGCGTAGTTTTAATAAACTCAATATTAAAATAATCTTAATGTGTGCAAAGACATTATCGCTGCCATTTATTTTAGTAATTTAATCTAACCGGTTAATATCACTGATACAATTAAGTACCTACCCACAAAATCAATCTAATGTGAAGATTGACATGCTTATCTTAGCAGCCGGGGGGGTCGCTAACGAAATCTTTTATCACTTAACAAACCGATAGATGATACTATACTTATATAAATGTATATTCAGTATATACGCTATTACAAAATGAATTACCTGCGTACAATGCTCTTACACAAACGATTTATTTTGTTGATACGGATCTAAACAACTGTGACGCAATGAAATTTACATCTAGATAGGTACCCACCTTACGGAATTGATAGGAAACGTATAAATTAATGTCGACATTCGGACAAAGCATTCAACGGTATAAAATACACTACGGATGAACGTTTGCTAATAAACAAACAATTGATCAAAACCAGTTGATCAAAATTGAATGAACGATAAAAGGAAGATGAAAAATAAATCAAAATCAATAGAAAACTGCAAAGCATATTTATATTTTTAATGAAACTGTAAATGCAGATCATTTTGAACACAAATAAGATAGAAATTAGTCTGTTTAACATACTTAGCAGACTTGCTTAAATTTTGATGCTTTTAAATAGTTTCACTTCATTCAACATCTCATCTCTTCTAAGTCTGAACTCTACTCCAATCTTCCATGCAATTCATAAGTTTGCTCATTTAAATAAAATTAATATATAAATTCACCTTTCCTTTCTGTTTAATTTTAATGATGGCCTAGAACACCCTTGAAGGGTGAAAGCCAGAAATAATTGAAAAAAAAAATAGCTCCACACAGGAGGCCTTGAGGTGAAATAATTCCCTCGGGGCCTGTGTCATCTTTGTGGAAGCTGTGTGAAAGGATCTTTTTAGGGAAAGGAAAGAGATGAATTTCTGGGAAGGAAAAAGGTTGGGTTGGAGTCTGTGGGTCAATGTGTCAGGACAGTGAGGGTTGTATGAATCCATCCCTTCCCACTGCAAGGCGATGGTCGAGAGAGTCTGGCTGGAGAGGTCTAAGTTAGGCTCCCTCAACCAGTCTCTCCAGATCCGGCCAGCAGCTGGTGGGCAAACGCATTCGCCACTAAGACCTAGACAAACGTCACCCAGTGATCCCTGGCAATCCTGCTAAGTCACCAAGCGTAGTAAACCACTTGGGGTGACCTATGTCATGTTATCCAATAAATGGTTCTCCCAAATTGCATACTTGACTAACTTGACCAAATTGTGTCGATCCCAGCACATCATTCCACAATACCATAAATTCTTGTGCAGATAGGTACCTACCTACGTAAACAGAATTTATGTTGGTGAATTGTCTTTTTTACCGTAGATTCCAATCTTGCGTATTCGGTATCAATTGTATGAAAATAAAACATAACTGCGATTTCGAAAACGCCTGTGTTTCTTTAATGCATTTTCTACGTGCCGCAGAAAAAGTGTTTAAGGCACATTAAGTAATAAACATAATTTGTTTTCTCCCGACATCGCCATCGTTGTTAGCGTTGTTATTAAAATCGTTATTATTATTTAAGTTATTATTAAAAATGGTTTTTATTGCTAGGCCCGCGTCAAGTGGAGCGTGAAACGAGAATTTTTTTTGTATTGGACTGAATGTTAGACCATCTCTCCCGCGGCTATAAAGTCAGCGGTGAGCCAGTCATCAAGCATAAGTGAAGAACTGATTGACGAATAGTAAATCATTAAAAAATCACTGAAATGTCTTGAAATTATTGCAGTAGTAACATATAACACGATTTTTTAGCTTTGATCCAGTCATTCTGGATATTAACAATTGTTGAGTTCGTTGGTATCATATTGGTAGGTTATCAACAGATATTCTCCAAATAACGTTGATTTATCACCTTCCAAACGTGTACTAACCGAATAATATGAAGATGTGTGAAGTCAACATAATGAAACACTTCTGTCCGCAGTCTCGGTTATAGTCCACTGCACAAATAATGACCAAAATTTTGACTGCCACAAAAAATGTGTCGCAGACTAGATATAAGGACTAAAACAAACACTGCACGTATCAGATTGAACTCTTTTGAAGAATGATACTTTTTGATGATGTGGTTATAAATTGTCAGCTCATTTTGTTAACGAGATCCAGCCACTACTGGTTAGGTTTATTTGGACGGAAAAATTCAATAACCGGTTGGGACTTGGTCAAACAATAGCAACACTTATTTATATTATAAAATACACGTGTGTGCGTGTTTGGTGTTGGTGATGTGTGGGCGCGATTTTCGTATTGAAGCATAAAAACATAATATCATTAATGATGTATTGGTGGAAAGAAACATTGAAAAGCAACCACTAATTAACAAATGATTCAAAGAATGATGAATAATGCACGTTGAACTATTGTTGTCGATGGAAATCCCGTTGCAATGAGACATTCATTTGGCGGAGAGAAGGAACCTAACCTAAAAATCATAAACAGTGAAAAAAATCACAAGAAAGAAATCATCTGATGATAAAAAAAATGTTTATTCATGCATTCCGGGTAACCAAAAATAAACAACAAAAAATCATCGTCGAGGCTGTGACATTAATTCAGAGTCTTAATAATAATAATTTAGGGATTTCGAGTGACACAAAACCGTTCCCAATCGGATGACGATCTGTTATGATCGTCATTTCTGTTTTAATTAAGATAATCAGCCACTCAAGATGGATGCGGGTCCAAAAACACCAGTACCCAGCTACTTGGGTAGCATATTTGTGACAAATTTTGAACGATCGGTAGGGGTGTGAAGAACGATGATCGATATAATCATCATAATATAAAAATAGTTTAATTTCGGTTGAGTTTATTTATTCAAGTACTGATTATAATCTTAGGAAGGATAAATAGCACAAGGAAGATTTAAATATTTTTGCTGTAGCCTAAAACAAATTTTATGAAAAAAACTTTGTCATCATACTCGTCAACCAACAGTTTATAAAAAAGACAATATAATTTACGTTTCTTCGGATCATACTATACCTAATATACCCTTACATTCTGAATTTCTATCGTTTTAAAACATATTTCTCTTGAACATTCTAAGTTTTTAAGTTTATAAAAAAATATATGTTATTTTTAAAGATACGTAATAACTACACATTTGTAGAGTCGTAACAGTAATTATATGTAATTTCCTCGATAGAAAATATCGCAAAGCATACTCCGAAAATTATTATATTCCATTTGGTTTTATTATTTAACATGTTATGGGTATGAAAAAATTCACAGCTTATCTTTAAATGCAACTAAGCATCTGTCGAGATTTTTGCTCTATTTTAAACGAGTCGTGTTTTAATATACATTTTCACAATTTTCACTTAATTATTATCGTTTTTAATATTAGCCAGCTCCCTCTAACATTCGTATTTACATATATCGCCTTCTTCTTCTTTTTGAACACTTACTACCGGGCCTTAGGTAGGTTCTAATTTACAATAATAATAAAAAACATCTGATTAAATCCGGAAGCTAGCTTGTAAAATTGGAAAGTTTTATTACGCATGCGTATTGTGTATTTTATACAGGTCGACCGGTGAATATAAAACGATAATGACACTAAGGATGAGCGTAAACATAAATTTGGTTGATAATTATGATTGTTTCTCAATCGAAGCTGAATAACAATTTATGATGCACAATAAATGTTGTGATGAAAACAGTTGTTATTCTGTGGTTTATAATCCATCTTTTCAGATCAGTGAAAAGTTTGTTAAAAACATACAATATTTATTTTCCAGGCGTAGTTTTTTTAACGCACAAAAAATGGATTCCTAATCTCCCCTAAAAAATACAATCTCATTATTATACTCGCCAACTGCATCTTACGCAATAACGATTTTGAAAAATGCCTTTTTAAACAATAAACAAAGAGAGACAGGGAACATCATCTGCCCTAACTCGAGACATGATTAACCCTTTTAAAAAAATACGAACAAAAAATTTCAACAAAAAAACTTTACCAAATGATCTATCTAATGGCGACTGCATTTAAGTAAAGACTTCGCCATTATCGAGTAAAATGATTAATTTAAGTTTGTATAGTTTGCTGATTTCATTGTGCATCTTTCTGTTAGTTGTTCGACCCTCTTGTTTTTGCTTTTCGCTTTCGGCGTCTCCTCATTGTGTTCCGCCGGTTCAGTATGAATTAGTTACGGGAAGGGGATTATACCCCGGGCCATAAATCCCGTGACGTGTCACACGATATTATGGTTTATGTCCTAAAGAAGTCGCGAAATCGGCCGGAAAACCATTCTTTATTATTAATGGGATAATATTATTTTCTTCCGCCATGGCACAAGGCGCAGGTAGACCTGGGGACTTGGATCGAAGTTTTGGGAGTTTGTTATCATCGGTCATTTTATCTTATTTAACTGGACACATACTTGAACTGGTAACTACTTTCTGATAATACGACGAAGTGAAGTCAAGAATCAAGACATCCCTTCTTCTTCCTTGCGCTGAAGAAGGGATGTCTTGAGAGCAAGGAAGAAGAAGGGATGTCTTGATTCTTGACTTCACTTCGTGGTATTATCAGAAAGTATTATCAAGACATCCCTATATGTATATAATTGCCATACTTGTGTGTAGTTGTGGTCATGTATTATAATTTCTCACGCATACTTTTGTTGTTGTTTCAGGGAGGGATGTGATGCCGGCCGGCCCCAGGCGTCATGCCCAGCCCGGTGCTGTCAGGACAGGGTCAGGGACAGGGACAGGGACAGGGACTAGGTCAGGGTCACGGCCAGGAGCAGGGTCAGCAGGGTCACACACTGGGTCCAGCGCAGGGACAGGCCGGGGGACCCGAGCCCACTAGCGCCCCCGGCGGCGCGCGCAAGAGAAAACGGAAGCGGGACGATCCGCAGAACTCCTACGCCTACGAAGAAGAAGACATGAGTCCCGAGGAAGAGGCCGCCGCCTCGCCCCCGCGCGCGTTGCACCCTCCGCACGCGCCGCACCCCGCACTCGCCCCGCACCCCGCGCACACCACCCATCCCGCCCACACGCCCCGCCATACGCCGGACAACTGCAGCCTGTCTTCGGACGTCGAGCAGTTCGATGGCAAGATCGTCTACAACCCAGATGGCTCCGCCTACATCATCGAGGAATCCGAGCTCTCGGACGAAGAGGCGAGTCTGCCGAGGCTGCTGGGAGACGGCTGCATCGTGGACGGGCGGGGAGTGCCGGCTGACGTGCCGCGGGAGTTCCCGCAGATCGCCAGCGCCGTGTACGTGTCCCGCCAGCAGCTGTACGGCGCGCTGTGCGCGATGGGAGCGCCGCCCGCCCGCGTGCCCGAACCACCCGCCGTGCACACGTACCGAGTATTCAGTTTTCGAGACAAGACGCGACCTGCCCAACTGCGCGACCACTACCGCGCTCGCGACTGCCTCAGTGTGCCGGTTAAACCAATTCTCATGTGTTTTGTGTGTAAACTGAGTTTCGGATATGCGAAATCGTTCATCGCGCACGCGCAGACTGATCATGGACTAACGCTGCTCGACAGTGAAAAAGACGTCCTCGCGCGCAAAAATTCATCGGCGATCATCCAGTGTGTGGGTAAGGAGAAGGAGCCCCTCGTGTCCTTCTTGGAACCATCGGGAGCAGCTTCACCGCCCTCCTCTTCTCACCCGCTGCAGGGGTCCGCTGACGTAACGGAAGTTCCTAATTCTTTAATGAATAAACAGACAGACTCTAACGCTAGTGATAGTAATAATGATAGTTTACTCGACAATGGTTCCTGCGAAAGACAGGATATGGACGGTGGAAGGAGTGTAGGCGGAGGCCCCAACAACGTCTGGGGAGATCCGCCGATGTCTCTTATCACGGTGCAAAATCCTCAAGCGATCAACGCCTCCGTCCAGTCGCGAGGAGGATCTCCCAACTCCCCGGGGACACCCGCTCCCTCTTCCCTGGCATCCCTCTCCTCCCTCCCAGCACCCCCAGCCTTCCTCTCGGGAACTACTATTGGCGTGTGTCCCGAGCATTTGCAAGGGAGACCATCCGCCGCAGACTGCCCCAAGTGCGAACTGATCCTCGCGTCCAGTAGGATGGGTGGACCGCTCGCCGGTATGCATAGTCGAAACTCCTGCAAGACTCTCAAGTGTCCCAAATGTAACTGGCATTACAAATATCAGGAAACGCTTGAAATCCATATGAAAGAGAAACACCCTGAGGCAGAAACGAGCTGTATATACTGCATCGCGGGGCAGCCTCATCCACGACTCGCTCGGGGAGAAACATACACTTGCGGATACAAACCTTACCGCTGCGAAGTATGCAACTATTCAACAACAACCAAAGGAAATCTTAGCATTCATATGCAATCAGACAAGCATTTAAATAACATGCAAGAACTGCAAAATGGTGGCGGAGGCGGAGGTGGTGGGGGTGGTGAACCCCTCGCTCCTCAACCTCCTCCCCATACTCCTCCTGGTCCACACAAACCCCCGCCTCCTCCACATCATTCTCCGGTCACCTCACATAAGCCGAAGCCCACTTTCCGCTGTGATGTGTGTAATTATGAAACGAATGTGGCGCGAAACTTGCGAATCCACATGACGTCTGAGAAGCATACGCACAACATGCTGGTTCTGCAACAGAATGTTAAACACATGCAGACACTATCTGCTCTCCAACACCAGCATCAGCATGGTCAGCAGCAACTCGAAGGTCTTCTTCATTTCCATCCAGGACTACTGCCAGCAGACAAACCTTTGCCTAATGCCGAAGCTGCTTTGGCCGATATGGCTTACAATCAAGCCCTCATGATTCAACTTATGACAGGTGGTCCCCTACCAGGTCATGGTCCTCCAGATCTTGCGCCGCATTTGGACCTCGGCCTTAATCCTGACACGATGGAACCTCCACCGGAACCTGCAGATCCTGATCCGGATCGAATTTATTCCTGCTGCGTATGCAACTGCTTCTCCACAGACTCGTTGGAAGCTTTGGCCCAACATCTTGCCCAGGACAGGACAAAGGTTCGCGAGCAAGAAATCCTCGCCCTTGTTGCCGGTCACTACGTGTGCAAGCTTTGTACTTACAAGACCAACCTGAAAGCAAACTTCCAATTACATTGCAAGACCGATAAGCATCTGCAACGCTTACAACACGTGAACCACGTCAAAGAAGGTGGACCCCGGAACGAATGGAAGCTCAAGTATGCTTCCGCTGCTGGTGGAGTTCAAGTAAGATGTAACGCGTGCGACTACTATACCAATTCAGCGCACAAGTTGCAATTGCACGCCGCGGGCTCTCGCCACGAGGCGGGCGCTTTGTTGCTCAGGTTGTTGCGCTCTGCGCCCCCGGGCACGCGAGCACGATGCGCGTTATGTGGATTCGTGGCACGAGCACGGCTGCCCCTACTGCAACACGCTCGCTCTCTCAACCACCTTCAAATGGAGCAAATCCATCAACTTCAACGCCGCTCCGAGGGCAAGGACATGCCGGCTGACATCGGGGAAGTCTTCCAACTGATGCCGAACCCCGACCAGTCCTTTGGAGAATCTGAAACAGGTTAGTAAATTAATATTAAACTTTTTATCTAATTCACTGTTTATTCTTTTGGTCTTTATATTAAGGGTGCCAATAAACTTAATTTTGATTGCAGAGATACCGTTATACGCGTATGTTTGAAATTCGACGAGAAACCAGTTTAATTGAGCATCGCACTTTACCTCGCTTCCTTAATTTTAATCTAAAGCACTTTTCCACCCTCGGCTACCATATGGTACTTCCACCCAAAACAAAGCAATTATGTTCCCACAAGGTTGGGAGCTTGTTCCTTTCAAATTTGAAAGTTCACTTACCTACCTAGTTTTCGCCGCATCATAATTATGAAACAAAAATGAACTAAATTTACGACAGACAAAAAAATAAAAGCTCATGAATTCTGATCGACGGTGTAAGCTTTTTTGAGTGTTGCAACAACAAGCCATCTGCTGTCGTTTAAAAAAAGTTTAATCAGTTAATTTAGTTTTACATTCAACACATAAATGGAGCGGTTAAAATGGTGTTACGTAACCTTTCAAATGATGATGACGATGATCAACGAATATGGTTTACCATTGTCCAATGTCTGGTATTGTACCAAACTTTCTCCCAGCTAGAGTCAGCCTAGGTTATTTTGATGTCGTAGATAAGTAGGCACGTACAATCTTTGTTTTTTGTTATTGTTTCGTGTTTTCACCACAAGTTATTAAAATCAAATTCTTTTAGAATCAGGCTTTTGAAATCATTTTTTTTTAACGTCCACAACACTGACTTGCCTAAAACATGTTTACTGTCTTTATAATGATCGTTATGACATAGTTTACTTCAATTGGTGATGAAAATCAAATGGCACGTGGAAAATTACCATTGGCAAATATTCGGTAGCAGTTTAGTTTACATGAAGCGTGTCACACATTTTTAAAGCGATTGAGTGAATGATTTCAAAAAAATTCCATAAAAAATACTTAGAAACTATACTCAAGGAACGAACGTGCATTATAATTATCGTTATGACTTATGACATAGTTTAATTCAATAGATAAAATCAAATGGCACTTGGAAAATTACCATTGGCAAATATTCGGTAGCAGTTTACACAAAGCGTGTCACTTTGTAAAGCGATTGATTTAACGACTTCTGAATTTTTTCTAAAAAATACTAGGAAACTATACTCAAAGAACGTACGATGCTTTATAATGATGGTTATGACATAGATTACTTAAATTGGTGTTGAAAATCAAATGGCAAATATTCGGTAGCAGTTTACACGAAGCGTGTCACACATTTTTAAGCCAATTGATTTTTAAATTGTTAAAAAATACTAAGAAACTATACACAAGGAACGTATGAACGTGCGCCTTTTTTAATGTACGTAATAAATTAAACATTCCTTCAAATTACGTCAAATTTCTATTTAGGAACTAAAACAAAAACAAAAAATCGTGGATTGCAGCCTACTTCAGAAATTATCGTGTCACGTAATAGACGATGTTACCTACTTATTATTTGCCACCACATTAACTTCGCTCCAATGATAGATAAAAAAAGATATCAATAAATCTAATGGGACCGTCTGCCTTCGAGGACTTTGCACTCGACCAAAGATTTGTCTGGCAGATCGTCATTAGATTCAAATTAAATTGACCTCTGTCGCCATCACTCTCGTAGGAAATCACAGTCTTTTTTCAATTAACACAGCACCAAAATAGTTTATACATCACTTTTGTCTACGATCTGGCAGAAATGAACATCTCAGATTGTTTTTCTAAATCGACCATTTTCTTTACATGATCTCTAATATAAAAATTGGAAGGGAGGGAGGCCATGAGGAAAATGATTGCCCTCAGGGCCTATGTCATCTTTGGGGATGCTGTGTGGAGAGTTTTTTTAAGGAATGGAAGGAGATGAGAGTTCTGGGAAGAAAAAAAGGTTTGAGGGATGAGTAGGAATCTGGGATTCAGTTTATTCCACACAGGAGGCCCTGAAGAAAATAACTTTCCTCAGTGCCTATGTCATCTTTGGGTCATCTGTGTGGAGGGTTTTTTTGGGGAAAGGAAGGAGACAAGAGTTCTGGGAAGAAAAAAGGTTTGAGGGATGAGTAGGAATCTGGGATTCAGTTTATTCCACACAGGAGGCCCTGAAGAAAATAACTTTCCTCAGTGCCTATGTCATCTTTGGGCTTATGTCATCTTTGGGTCATCTGTGTGGAGGGTTTTTTTGAGGAAAGGAAGCAGATGAGAGTTCTGGGAAGAAAAGGGTTTGAGGGATGAGTAGGAATCTGGGATTCAGTTTATTCCACATAGGAGGCCCTGAAGAAAATAACTTTCCTCAGTGCCTATGTCATCTTTGGGCTTATGTCATCTTTGGGTCATCTGTGTGGAGGGTTTTTTGAGGAAAGAAAGGTGAGGAGAATTCTGGGGGGGAAAAGGCTTAAGGCTTTTTCCACACAGGTGGCCCTGAAGAAAATAATTTCCCTCAGGGTCTGTCATCTTTAGGGATGCCGTGTGGAGCGTTTTTTTAAGGAAAGGAAGGAGAGTTCTAGTTCAGGTGATCCGAGACCAAGACGAGCCTCACCCCATACACCCGGGCACCCCTGCTCATCAGCAAACGTAGCGAACCAATTGGGGAGGCGAACAATGGCAGAGGAGTTGGTTATACGACAAATGGTTCCCGAGGCGGCGGTACCCATTCCAGCCTCCCAAATTGAAGAAATATTTTAAATTTGATAATAAAATTGTGTTATCTACCTACATTTTGGTAGCAATGATAAAAAATTCGTTGGATATCAGATACATACGTTAGGTAATAGCTAAACCATAGATATCAAATTAGGTATAATTAGGTGCGATAAAATCGACACTGAGTAGTAGGTAGTTAGGTACCTAACCCATGCAAAAGATAAATCCAGGTAGGTAGGTAGGTACCTACCTACCAGGAATTCCATCAAAATAACCGATTCATTTTAATTATTTTTGATTCGTTCAACTTCGACGTGTTCCAAAGTTCTTCATTTGAAAACTCATTATAAAATATATATTGACCAATCCACACAATTGCATTCCATCTTTTAACCGTTTTTTTACAAAACACGTGTTGTCCAAACTCACCATTAGATTGGATAACGAACTGCGAAAAAAACGTGATTTTTAATGTTTCATTTTAGTGAAAATCATTAAAAAGACTGCGTAGTTTTCAAATCTTGTCATTAAAAACCAGTAAAAATGTTTGATATCTGCGAATATTTTTTAAATGTTTTTCATACTTCATAACATTTAATTAATAATAACGTTCGGCTCGCACTCACAGACACATGGCCATTTCAACAAACGTCTCAATATTGCAAATAATAATTATTTCCAATTAAATTCAAACTCGAGCGTCTAATACAGGTTTTAATAGCGCGCCTTTTGCGTTGCTCGCCCACCATTGGCCGGCCGCGGCCCCGCCCCCCGGCGTGTGAGCGGGACGCCGCCGTACGGGGGAAAGAGCCGCCCTACATTAACAAGGACAATGTACTGGAAATCTGCATATCGGAAAGAGACAAAATATGGTAGTGGGGGAGACATTGGCCGGTGACACGTTGGTGGATGTATTTTATGAACTTTTTTATTCATTTATCGAATTGCGTGATTTTAAATTTTAATTAGTTTTAATAACCGAATGAAATGTTGAACCATTATTTATAAAACATGGACTATTTATTACTACATTCAAATACAATAATTATGGAGTTATGCTTTAATCGAGTTAAAGTAATTAGGTACCTACCTACCTGCGCAATTGGAATCATGTGTAGGTAGGTACTACACACGTTATTTTTTTTTCAAAGCCTTTCAAAATGTATTCTGCATAGATTTTCTGAGTAGGTATCATTCGTGTTTTGTTTAAAATCACATAGTGTCAATTTTTGCACTTAGGAATGCTTAGGTTACCTACCGTAAAAATGTACCAGGGTACAATTGCCTGGAGTTCATAAAAATATGTAGGTAGGTACCTACCTACTACCAAAAAAGCCTATCTAGTAGATTTGTAGTGGTAGTCCGTGAGTTTTCAGCAAGCAGAGTGCTAAGATTGAAAAATACGAAGTTATTGATGTTGTTTGTAGCTGAATTATTTTTTTAATATTTTAATATTTTTCAATATTTCGAGATTTTTAGCATTCTTTCAGTGTGGGGATGCGCCGCATCCACATACTGTAATATCTTCATACAAAAAGCTGAATTTAAAAAAAAAATCGTTTTCAGCTACACAACATCATCAATAGGTAACGTCGTATTTTTCAATGTTAGCACTCCAGCTCATTGAAAACTCACGGACCGCCACTGGACTGTTTCCCTATCTGATAATTGCATATTCGAAAATAAAAATATCACTAAAACATAAAACCATGATATATTGTACCTACTCACCTACTGGTTGTTAATAACACTATTTTTGTAAGTCGTAAAGTTCAGATAAAAAAAGGTTTTTAGATGAAAATTCACAGAGAGTGTCAACTTTTTCAGCATCTTTTAAAGTTGTAAGATCTACAAATTAGGTGCGTTAATTAAGTTAGTTAAGTAGATGCATTAAAATAATACTTCTTTTCTCTTTTATATCTACTAGATTCAATTCCATGAAAATTGATCCCCCGACAATTGCCCCCCCCCCCCCTCCCCCCTGCGGCATACTTATAAACTTATATTCAATTCGCAGTCGGTTCAGAGAAAATAGATTTTATTCAGAGAGAATAAAACTGCTTGTCTATACCTAATACCTACTGTAACACATCATCGTATAGGTACGTATACAAAAAATCGATACACTAAATAAATTCGTTCAATATTTATTCAAACTTGTTATTAAATTTATTTTTGAAGTCGATTTTAGCTTTGAAATTGCTAAAGAATGCACAAAAATTGTAATTTTATAATACAAAAAATTCAAAAAATCAATAAAAACTCTTTTTATATAGGTAACTTATCAACATAACAACTCAAATATAACATTAGTTATCCTTTTTCTCTCATTATTTTTTATCTCATCCGCTTCAATCTGTTGTTTTTCTTATCTATTAGATATTTGTTTTATACATGTATATAAAAAAATATTTATATATATGTACAAATATGATTTTTTCTTATTTTCTGTTAATTGTCTATTTTTTGTTTAATATATTTAAAAAAATATTATTTTTCGTTTGCTAAATTGTGGTTAACATGCGTTTATCCGCCTTTTTAACTCGAGCTCTGCTCTTAAAAAGCGTGTAAAGCGTTTTATTAAATGTATTTTAATAGAAAACTTTATTTAATGTATATAAACATGTAATTGATACTATTTTATTAAATAAAAAAAAAAAATCATAATATCGGGGGTCCAACTGTCGGGGGATCAACTGTCAGGTCAACATTAAATTCACAACACATCACTAGCCAAGACATATGGATTACACTCACATAAAAGAAGATTGTTACATCTAGGAGGAACGTTACGTAGGTACCTAGTAGTTAGGGTAGGTATAGTACGGAGTGGTCAAAATTAAAACGCACATTATGAACAATGAATCTTGGCAAATCCGGTTCTTCAAACGAGTTGGTGTTTAGGTAGATACCTACCTACATAATATCTTGTTCTCCACATTTTGTTCTCTCTGCGTTCTCTCTTTATTTCTATTCAAACGCATCCCTCTTTTAATCCGAAGATACCTATGTGTAGATGTGTTGTGTACCCAGCTACAAGATATTGTTCTTAAGACCAAATATACCGGACCATAGTTCACAGATTCTCAATCTTTTCCTAATAACTTTAATCAATTGTTACGAAAAGTGCACAATATCAAAAATCACAAAGCGTAAAATGTAGAGTAACCTGTTTATGGAAGCTAAACAATTTTTTATGTGAAATTTAGGAACATATACCTACCTAAATATTTGACTTTCGACTTACATTGGTGATGATTAAATTGGTCAACCTTTCCCATTAATGGGACTTTTCTTATCTTCGTTGGAAACAGGGTAAAATATTTTACTGATTTTTAAAGAGTTACCGAAAACCAGTTGTTTTTAGTCGAAAGCTTTCTTTTATTCCACTTCAGAATCAAAGTGGATTGAAGGGATTCCTAGAAAAAAAAGTGAAAATTGATAAACTAAATATTGATAGTAGTTTCTATTTCTGATTCGGATATTGAAGCAATCAATCTTGAGTACCTACCCACCTACGAAGGTACTTCCCGCCATTATACTGATGTAGAATTGTATAAATAACCAAATGATTATCAAAAATATCATTGAAAAATTACTATTGAAATGGATCATTTAAAATATTTGATTCCTATTCGTATAAATTCATTTGCATTGGGAAAAACATCGAAGGGGAAAATGATACCCACACACAAGTGGATTTGACTTTCCCACGAATTCCTACCTACTTTATGTAGGTAAGTTCATTTAAAAACATATTTTACACAATGTTCTTAAAAAAACATTAGATACTTTTAATTTATTAAAAACAGTTGTTAAAACTATAAACACGTGTAAAAAGTCGTTGATTTGTTTTCAAGAAAAAAAAATTTTAACGCCTACACTTTATTACTTAGGTAGTAAGAAGATACACCTGCGGATTTCCGGCAAATCCAAGATAATTTTGTTATTAATAAAGTTGTACAAAATTATCGTGGTCACGATAATTTATAAACTAGGAAGAAATAATTATCATGATTTGTTTTTTGGGGTATAATACAGTGTTGCTCTACCTCGCTTAGTCAGCGTTTCAGACAGCATTACAATGACGCATCATCAAAGCAGACGTTGATGATAGACACTGTAATGCTTTCCGAAACTTTGTAAGAAGGAGGTAGCGCAGCACGGCGTGATACAAATAAATCTTGATAATACTTTGGATCGTGAAAATCTCTAATCATATTTAGGTAGGATTTGATAGTTCCCGCACTTTTTTCACGACTTTTGATTGCTAAGTTCAAATTACATGTTTTCAAAAACATCAAAACCGTTTAAATATTGTTACCAAGACTGTGCAAAGGTTAATTTGGGGTAAAAAATTATTGTTTTTAATATAGGTTGGTACCTGAAGATTGGAATTCCACCATAAATCAATTGTTTCAATTTCAGAATTTTTTAATATTTAAAAAACAGTCACGGTTCTTAGGTGCTTAGGTGCCTCTATCTAATAGGATCTTAAATTTGAAATAGAAGAACACCAAACATCGGTCGCATAACTTTGACAATCTCTGATACAGTTCCCAAAAATAATGGAATCTGAAATCTCCCTTTTGTACGGTCCGATGTATTGAATATTGAATGTAACATTTTACTCTTTGTTTGAGTTAGTTACCTACTTACATCCATTCGGGACAAAAATGGGAGCTCATTGTAGCAGTTTATCTTGACTGACGTTTCACTTCACAAACACAACTTTTTTGTTTAGTCAAAGAAGAATATTCTAAATAGCAAATGGCGGCATACACGATCGATAAAATCAGAGAAAAACATCTTATATAGGTTCCAGGTATCTACGTGTTATTAGTATCTTATTGTGAATAACCCATTTTTTGTTGTGAACCAATCTTTTAACCGTTAAAAACTGATTAGATGATCAAATATCGTTATATCTCTACCTACCTAGCGACTTCATTATTAGATATGCAAGAACCTAATACACATTTAAGTCAAATCAAATAAATTGATAGGTACCTGCCTATCAGTGGTGTGCAATGTCAGTTTTATTTCCTATCAAACAGTTTTGTTCCGAAAAATCGAGAAATCTGTTAAAAAGCCTCGACACCCTTGCAAGAAAGTACTTAGAAACTTATCAGCTAACGACTGTGATACTTTATTTATGTTTCTTTAATTTTTGACTGGAACTGCAATAGTGTGTGTGTGTGTGTGTGTGTACGTGTAACAAGGATGGTGTTTGTCTACTGATATTGTATGTAGGAACTAAGTAGGTAGGTATCTATTTGTTGATAAAATGTGAATCAATGAGACAACTCACTACCCTCAGTCAATTTTTAAAAAAAGTTGGGTACCTACCTACTTAAATGTCCTTATCGCTCTGATAAAGAGTTGAGTTGTGAGAACCGACAATAATTTGTCGAAAAGATATAATTTACTTCAGTTCGTTTAGAAAGCTTCAACCGTCAATATCCGAGTAAAACACGCGGAAAATTATCATTGTAGGTCCCATGCGGTTAGCATTTTCCTTATTTGGATCACATACGGCCAAATTTTGGTACATTTTTTCGCTTAGAACAACAAAATCTTTTCGTACCTGGATTTGTTATTTGTGTTCTTATTGTAAAGATTCGTTCACACGATGTTTGGTCAAACGGTACCTACCTAATGCGCATCGTTCTCTGCGCTTTATTTTTTCATGAATGCATCTCGGTTTCTCTTCGAATTTCCTACAATGAGCGCCAAAATACAATGCGGGAAGAGAAGGATCGAAAAAATAATGTATTTTTCGAATGCATTATTATTTCGGATTCATTTTGTAAACGGACGTGTTGTGTTGGTGTCGTGCGTTTCGCGCATTTAGATTCGCCGTGCTTTTTGTTGTGATATTTTTCATTCATTCCCATTTATTCGAATGGAACCCAATATTGCCAAATGACTTCTCAAAATTAAAAAAAGTGAAAATAATCCATTTTCTGTAAATTTTTTTGTAGTTTTATCTCATACATGACATGTTTTTATTTCTCGTGATTGACTCTGTGACTGTTTCACTAATGGACGTTTGTTTTATTTCTTCACAGATAACAAAGAGCCAATTGACCAGAAACCAGAGCTTAGCCAGGAGCAGCAGATGCTGAAGTTTTTGGAGCAACAACAGCACCTCCATCAACAAATGCAGCACCAAATGCACCAACAGCAGGCTATGCAGCAGATGCAGCAGCAACAACAGCAGCAACAGCAGCAAAGCCAACAACAAGAGGAGAACAATGCTGAACAACACGCTTGTCCCTTCTGCAATTTCAACAGTGACTCCGAGCTCCGGCTCCAAGCTCATATTGTGGCTCAGCATGGAACTCCTACTCCGACACCACCAACATTTTTGTGCCCACTGTGTCAAGACGGGTTTAGAGACCGGCCAGCTCTCGAGAGGCATGTCATGCAGATCCATTCAGTCAACTCAGAGGGCCTGCAGCGACTTCTTATGCTTGTAGACCAAAGCCACTGGCTGAACAGCGCCAGACTCGTTAGTCCAGATTCAGTCGCCAGCAGCAAAGACTCTGGACCAAAAAACGATTTGGCTAATCTCGAAGAAGATAGGGAGATCATGTCTCCCCAAAGTGAAGAAAATTCTGAATATGAAACTGAGCGTTGTACCACCTGCCTCAAGAATTTCAGAAACATTGACGAGCTCTGTATTCACCAGAATGAAACTGGCCATCTCGAGCTGAAGCAAACGCCTCAAGGGCCCGGATATCTGTGCTGGAAAAAAGGATGCAATCAATATTTCAATAATGCGCAAGCATTGCAAATGCATTTCAAAGAAATTCACGCCAAAAACTCGATCTCGAATATGTCAGTATCCGAAAAACATGTTTATAAATACAGATGTAATCAGTGCAGCCTGGCATTCAAAACAATGGAGAAATTACAACTACATTCTCAGTATCATATGATTCGTGACGCTACCAAGTGTGTTCTGTGTGGTCGCAGCTTCCGGTCCATATCGGCCCTTCACAAGCACGTGGAGACTTCTCATTCAGAATTGACTGACGAAGAGATTGCTGCCTTCAAGCAGAGTCTCATGAATAACCCTCTCCTTTTAGCTGGGCTACAGGGGCAGGTGCTCGACAGCTCCACCAACGATTTACTCAAGAAGGAGTCGCTCAAGCTCACTGAGGAGGAACTAATGGAACTCGAAGAAAATAAAGATCTGAATAACATAAGTAACGAAGATGGAAATCAGGTCGATGGAGAAAACTCTGACGATTCCATCGTATACAAAGATCAACAGTTCTTAGAGGATTATCTCAATTCTCAAGCCATGGCAGAAGATTCTTATAATGATCCAAATAGAAAATATAAATGTCACCGATGCAAGGTCGCTTTTACGAGGCAATCTTATTTGACATCTCACAATAAAACACTTTTACACAGAAAGGGTGAAAAACTAACCTACCCCATGGAAAAGTATCTCGATCCGAATAGGCCATTCAAATGCGACGTTTGCAAAGAATCTTTTACACAAAAAAATATTCTACTCGTTCATTACAACAGCGTGAGTCATTTGCACAAATTAAAGCGAGCAATGCAAGAACAGCAGAATAATAACAATGTGCCTCCGAGCTCTCCCGGAGTGGGAGGAACGGGTCTCAACACCTCCAACCTCGCCCTCACTCCCAAGAGCACCTCTAGTGAGGAGGATGATAAGAAGCGCTACAAGTGCAATATCTGCAAGGTCGCATATACTCAGGGAAGCACTCTGGATATACACATGAGATCAGTGTTGCATCAAACCCGCGCTAGCAAGCTGCAAGATCTCGCGATTAGCGGACAAATAGATCTTTCTAAACCGCTCATCGAACAACCCGACGCCCCTAAACAAGACCCGGCGAAAATCTTTCAAGACATGTTGTCGCCAAAAAATACATCCCCTTCGTCTAGCAGTAGCGGTGGGGCGCGCGGGGGGTCCCCGGCAGGACCCGGGCCCCCCTCCCCCGGGGCGCAAGGCGTGGCCTGTAACAGATGCCACGCGCTATTCCCGACACAGGATCAGTTGAGTGCGCACCAGGCGCTGTACTGTCTGCTAGGGCCGGCAACCGCAGCATTGGCCGCAGCAGGATTAGCGCACCTAGACCAACAAGACACGGCCGACGACATGGTCGCCAAGACTAACAACCCGCCCAAGAAGACGGACTCGCAGATTTACAAGCACCTTCTGGAGAGCTTCGGCTTTGACCTCGTCATGCAATACAACGAGAACCATCAACGCCGCCAGCTCAAGCTCCAGAGAGAGAACGAGGAGAAGGAGAACATGAGAGCTCCCTCCCCGCCGGCACCTCCCGCCCCACCAGAGCCTGTCATTCCGGTAGAAGAGGAGAAGCCGCAACTGGAACTTCCAGAGGTGGCCAAGTCTACCTGCCAGCACTGCAACAAGGAGTTCTCCAGCGTGTGGGTGCTCAAGACACACTGCGAAGAAGTGCATAAAGATAAAGTGCCGTTAGAGTTTCTAGAACAGTTCGCGGAGCAGTTCAAAAGTGAATACGAAAAGAAAACAGTGGTAGTGACAGCCGCGACGTCTTCCACCGTGACGTCCAGTCCCCGCGTGACCTCTCCCAACGGCGGGGAGGTGACCGCCACCCCCGCCATCCCCACCCCCGCCGTGCAGCAGTCCCTACCGCAACCACAGCAACAGCAGCAGCAGCAGCAGCAACCGCAGGCTCCCCCGCCCGCACCCACTCCCACCCCGCAGGAAACTCGCGAGGAAGAGAGGGCTGCCGAGGGAGCCATGCAGCTGGCGCAGCACATGAGCGAGGTGCAGGCTGCCCTGGGGGTGATGCAACTCCAGCAGCAATTAGGCCAACTGCACCCCATGGTGGCGCAGATGCTCTCCATGGGCCTGCCCCTTGGCCTCAACATGAGCGCCTTGGCGGCCCTGAACCTTCAGCCCCCGCTGGTGCCTATGATGATGCCTCCACCGCCCTTTGACCAGATGTCCATGAACCAGCAGTACTCCCCGCAGGACGGCCCCCAGGCCGCGATGCTCAAGCAGCAGCATGCCATGATGCAGCATCAACAAGTGGTAAGTTATCTAAAACAGACTATCTTTTCCCTATCTACAAATATTACAATCTGCATACCCCTTTCCCGTTTTCATAAATCATAAGAGACACCGTATTACGAGTACGTTTTAACCTAAAAACTAACATATTCGAGTCTTTACTTTCATTGAAATTTATAAGATTATTTCTCAAATAATATTTTAATTTCACGTGTGCATATCCTAAGTAATGAGGTACCTAATTATTTTACTTTTGTTTTGCGACAGTCATTCATTTATATAATGAATGGAGAAATTATCAAACGATTTACTTTGTATAATACATAACTTACACAATCTCTCTAACCCTTTAAAATCGAAAAACCTAAGTAAACTACAAAGTAGACCATACCTACCCACCAGCAATTATAAGCAACTGTGTAGTTTAAATTGGATACTTCATTTAATAAATCATCGCAATTATCGATAATAAAACTTGTCATAATAATAATTCAAATCTCTTTAATCCAACTTAGCTGATGGTAAATTATTTATAATAAGTTGTAAATTATAAATAATTGACAATGAATTATAATACGCTTTGGATATTCCAAATTGTTACCTACACGATTTGCAGAAAGTAATTAGTAACAAAGTATGATTATAAGTTAATTATGTACGAAACTACGTTGTTGCCGATCCGAGTCCAAAATAATTCAATTCCTTGTGACGTGATTTGTTTCAAAGCCACTGCTCGAAATTAAAGCGACTAACGATTTTTGTAAACGTAGAACAGTAATTACGTGGACCTATAATTTGGCTAAATTATAAACATGAAAGTCGTTCTTTGATCCCACACATTTGCATAAGTCCATATCGTTTCGTCCAATTATTGTAATAATAATGTAAGCAACCCATTTTTTCCTGCATACCTCAGATTAATTCGAAAGATTTGGAAAACCATTTAAAAGGGCCGGTAATTTATACTACATTCTGTGATTTATGGAAGTTGGAATGTCGTGCATCGTTCTTTATGAATTTCCCTTTGATTGAATGTGAACACGTATTATTTCCTTTCTTTAAACTTTGATATCTACAAATTACACGTTCATTATTTTCATACCTCAAAATATAATCGTTTATACAAGCTTATCACAAATTACACCAACATGTAAGCTATTAATGCCCGAGTGATTTTAATTTCGTAATTGTAAACGAACGCAAAATTAAAAGCAAAATTTCGTTTCAAATAACCAAGGAAAGCGTAGTTTTTTTGCAGCTGTCCCAATTTTTGAAAAATAAGATTTGTCTGACAAATTCCGCAGAATTAATCTCTAATTACGTCACATTAACCGTCATTTCTCTGAGATTGGGGTCCGGTCCAACATCCCCCCAGTTTTGCAAACGCCGATACATTGCAACGCAATTTGCTACATTAATTATTATCATGCACTGCAACGCCGTTTGCTCGCACAGTTACCCTAAATTCAAAACGACCCTAAATTTTTACCTGGACAATATCAAAGCACAATGATCTACCTACCCTTCTATCATCTATGTGTGAGTCGGAGTCGTCTCTTGAAGGCTCATAATACACTAAGCGATTTTTTGTGTGCAACCAGTTTGTCAAGTAGATAATTTTATAGCATCTTGCAGGCTTTGTCGTTTCCATACTGTACGCACCTTTTTGTAGACAATATTGTACATATGCTTTTTAGCACTAAAACATTAATTTAACAATAATTATAATTAATTTAACTAATCTATGACACTCACTGTGTGCTGTTATTTAAATAGTTAATTCCACATTTCGTGAAGTATTAACTCAAATGTGCAAAACGCGGGTACAAAATAGCTTTATACTCAGTCAACATTACCTACCTGAAATAACCTGAGCCATTCCACAAAGATATTGCCATATACCTATGCTGTTGTCGATATATTGGCAAGGTTCATCACCTATGTTCGGGAGATCGAGCCACTTAATCGAGATCGAGCATTCCATAAAATCGATCTTTTCAATTTGGGATTTGGGAATGCCAGGTGAAGATCCACACTCTGAAACCTCCACCGGATTGCATTGTTCATTCCGTTGTTTGTTCAGTAACCATTCTTGTTACTCGCTCCATTGTCATGATGCGCCATAATAGATGAGCGCGAGTGAAAGGGACGGAGAGATGAATCTTTTGTTCCAAAGGGATGAAATTTAGATTCGGAGAAATAGGAATTATTATTGCGTTTTTTTACACGTTACCTGAGTTTTGTGTTCGTCAACAGGACTCATTGTTAGGGGATTTGGCCAGAACGCTTCGTTAGCGAGGGTTTAAATTAGTTGTTCAAAACTTCGAATATTCATTTTGAAACATCGTGCACACGATATTTTGCATGTTTCTGTTAGGTTATTCAATTTCCCTAATTTCATAATATTTTTTTGCAAATAATTTCTCTGAAATTTTATACGGATATAACTATGAGTAACTACATTCTACTTCAATTACTTTTTTTAATTGTCAATGTTTTACAAAAAAAAATAAAATGATTAAAATACTTTACCGACCTGGTTTTGTTTAGGATAAGCTTCGTCAGAGGTTACATTTATTATATGAAATATTAATATAATGATGCTTTTCAAAGTTTGTTTATCATTTAATGTAATAATAATGTCACACCCCTTAGTTTATTAATTCCATCGACAAAATATTTATTCATGTTTTTTTGTCGTAGGCAAACGCAGCGGCTGCAAACCAGAAACGTGCCCGAACCCGTATTACGGATGACCAGCTGAAGATCCTTCGGGCACACTTTGACATCAACAACTCCCCGAGCGAGGATGCCATCCACGAGATGGCCGGACAATCTGGCCTTCCCCCCAAGGTAATCAAGCATTGGTTCAGAAATACCCTTTTCAAGGAGCGCCAAAGAAATAAAGACTCGCCGTACAACTTCAACAACCCACCTTCTACGACGCTCAATCTCGAAGAATACGAAAAGACTGGTGAGACTAAAACAACTCCTTTAAACTCTTCCGCTAGTTCCGATGAGGGAAAACCACCACCGGAAAAAAGGCCCAAACCATCACCGGCACCGACACCACCGAATCCATTTCTTCAACAAGAAGCAGTAAAGCTTGAACCGATTGAAGATCTTCATTCCGAAGAAATAAACCGTTACAACTCGTATGATAACAAACATCAGGAAGATAAGATGTATAATTTTCCGATGGGGCTCCCACCTCAAAGTCCCGTATCTAGTCTAGCCGGATCTGATCATCATCATCCGCAGAACATGTCTCGTCCTAGCACCCCAAATCATATGTCGCTCAGCTCCATCATTCAATCTCAACTTGAATCTATACCGGCCTCGGCGATTCCGCAAGTTCCTCAACTTTCCGGAAACAACCATCCATCAATGCTCCCGCCAAAACTGACACCACAAAATTTCGCTTCCCCAAACAATTTGCCCCCGAATGTCTTACCCATGACCCCAAACAGAAGTTTAAGCCCTGGTCGAGGTTTAAATGAATTTGGACTTTCCGGGGGCAATTCCAATGGGTCTAACAGTTCCGGTGGGTCATCCGGTAAACGCGCCAATCGAACCAGATTCACCGACTACCAAATCAAAGTTCTTCAAGAGTTTTTCGAGAACAATGCCTATCCAAAAGATGATGATCTCGAATACCTTTCAAAATTATTGGGGTTAAGTCCGAGAGTGATCGTGGTATGGTTTCAGAACGCTAGGCAGAAAGCTAGAAAGGTTTATGAAAATCAACCAGCTGTAGAGCAACCTCTGCCTGGAATACCTGATGAGGCCGGAGCAAATCGTTTTCAAAGAACTCCGGGATTGAATTATCAATGCAAAAAATGTCAACTTGTATTTCAACGATATTATGAACTCATAAGACATCAAAAAACACACTGTTTTAAGGAAGAAGATGCTAAGCGCTCAGCTCAAGCCCAAGCGGCAGCAGCTCAGGTTGCAGCAACTTTGAGTAGTGAAGATTCCAACTCGAGTACCACTACCGTTGAGCAACACCACCCGTCTCAGCAGATGTCACAGCATCGAGAGAGCCTACCTCCTCAGCACCACAGTGTGCCAGCCAGCCCTATTATGGCGATGCCACAACAACCCATCACACCCACGCCATCCAGTTCTAATTACCCTTTATCGCCAGTTACTACTCCTACACCAAGTGAAAGAGGAGTGGAACGCGAACGCGAACGAGAAAGAGAACAAAAGGAAGGGACATTTCAATGTGACAAATGTAATCTAGTATTTCCTCGCTTTGAGTTATGGCGAGAGCATCAGTTGGTGCATATCATGAATCCTAACTTATTTCCATCATATCCACCGGATTCCCCTTTTGGGATTCTCCAGCAACACGCGCAATTACAACAGTTAAATGCTTCACTCGGCGGGAATGATCCCAGCGGAGTACCGCATCCTCTGATGTCAATGCTCAATAATCAAATGAATAAAAGAAAATTCGATGATTTTGAAGTAGAAATAGATTCTGGAGATCAACCCAAAGATAAAAGATTGCGTACCACCATTTTACCTGAACAACTAGACTATTTATATCAAAAATATCAAGTCGAATCTAACCCTTCCCGAAAAATGTTAGAAAATATTGCCAGAGAAGTCGGTTTGAAGAAGAGAGTAGTGCAAGTCTGGTTTCAGAATACGAGAGCCAGAGAGAGAAAGGGTCAATTCAGGGCGCACGCTCAAGTCATCAATAAGCGTTGCCCATTCTGTCCCGCCTTATTCAAAGTGAAGAGCGCTTTGGAAAGCCACTTGACAACCAAGCACGCGGACCAGTGTGCTCGTGGAGAAATAAACATAGACGCATTGCCGGACGAGGAGCTCAGTATGGAATCTTCTCCGAGCTTTGGATCGCAGCAAGGGGACAAACCAGGAAATTTTTCGCAAGGGGGGGCAAATATGATGCCCCCCTTATTTCCACCCTTTCATCCCGATATGGAGAAATTTATTAAACAATACAATGAAGAATCCATGAAGCGCTACATTACTGAACTCCAAGCGCATGCCGTCAGTCAACAGAATGGCGTAGAAACTGAAAAGCCTAGTGGCAGACCCGAGGGAGAGATTCCTCTGGACCTGAGTAAACCTGTGGATCTGTCAAGACCAATGAAAGTAAATATGGATCATGAACGAGGAGGCTGCGAACCGGGACCTCTCACAGATTTAAGCGAGAGATCACTATGTGACGAACGTTCCGACAGCATGTCAGAAACTACCGAGTTCTACGATGACGAAAGCAATCCAACGTCGCCTAGTTCAACTCAAAGTAACAATCGCAATAACTCGTCAGGAAACTGTAGTAAACGTTATCGAACGCAAATGTCCTCACTGCAAGTAAAAATAATGAAATCACTCTTCGGAGATTACAAAACACCAACGATGGCAGAGTGTGAGATGCTGGGGAGAGAGATCGGGCTACCGAAACGTGTTGTGCAAGTGTGGTTCCAAAACGCGCGCGCCAAGGAGAAGAAATACAAGCTCGCGCTGCAGAAGCCCGGTGACTCCGAAAGTCGCGGCCCGGAAGAGTGTAAGCACTGCCAGTTCAAGTACAGCCACAAGTACTCCGTTCAAGATCACGTGTTCACAAAAGGGCACATCGCGGCTGTGCGTGCATCTCTAGAAGGCAGCTGCGCGCGAGGAGACGGGGGTAACAACGGTGCGCGTGAAGAAGGTGGCTTAGCCCTGCTGATGGCCGCTCGCCTGGGTGGCCTGGCAGGGCTGGGCAGCGACGAGGAGCTCTTGAGGCGGCTGTGTGCCCCCGCGCCGGCCCCTTCGCCAGCGCCCCCTTCGGGCCCCCGCCCGTTGCTGCCGGCACTGCCCGCCTACCCCCCCAACGGTGAGTGCCCCATCTAGCCGCTCTCCGGCCATTCTGTGATCTATGTTTATAGTAATTGTAACGTAAACCTCGCTTCCGTAATTGATGTTGTATAGCTTGTCTTGTTGTGTATTGCTTTTTGTGCTATGTGTGAGCGTGTGGACACTGGAAGAAAAAGCTCCCGAGCGCTAAAAGAAACTTTATCTCTGTTATGTATTTCAAAATGTAAATTCAAATTGTGGACTGTATTCATTATCATTTTATCTTTTTGTATAATTTCTGACGAGTGTCAAACGAGACTTTATTGTATTTATTTGTATGTGACGTTTTATTTGCATTTTATATTAGATTATATTTTTTCTTTTAAGTTTGTACATAATATTTTAAAATTATTATACGTGTGAAATACAAAGACATTTTATCAAAATTATTTATGTTCTGTTTTGTTTATTTTTCTTTATTTTCTCCCAGTGTGCGCGTCACCGGCGCCGATTAGTTGCTAGGCCCGCCTTGGTTAGGTCTGCCACTCTAACGATGAATACAATAATATCATATAAATAATAATTAATGCAAAGTGTAACATACACAAAAATCCTACTAGTTTCATAATCATGTAAATATTAGTTTATGTTTTTAAATAATTTAGACAAACGCTTGGATATCTTTGCCAAATTACTAAGTAGTATAAAAGTAAAAGTTGAATGTATTAACAATCAATCTTAGTAGTTGATCAAAACACAGATGGACTGTTGGTAGTTAGCTCATTTGAACCCTGCACCCCTTGGATGTCTCCCTATCCCTTGTCTCTCACCTACCGTGTGATACTTGTATACCAGCCTAGCCACTGACTGAACCAGTTTTACTTCGAACCAAAACCCGTCACTTCCTAACGAACAAGTACCCACAAAAAACACCAGGTACCTAATCTTGCGCAGAATTGGAAATAAGTTCTCACGTATTTTCGAAGGTACGTATTCGCTCTACAAAACATTACCATTTGGGTAACTCGTGTTGCGTATCGATATAATTAAAATTTTATTTTACAATAATATTGTAGCGTTCTTTGTGCCAATGTATCTGATATTGTCACGATCTGTCCCACTGCGTGACAAACTACACTGCCTTGCAAAGTATCCATCTACACTTGTTTATTTTGCATCTTATCACAAATTTCTACAATGTGGCCACCGTTAATTTTAACACAAAACTAATTCGATCTCTTTTCAATTTTTCGACTAATACTGATAGACAATAATTTGTCTCCAATGAAAGTTGCTTTCGACTCAGTGAATATTTTTAATGCGTATCTGTAGACCTTTTCGCGCAATGGTTTTCGATTCACAAAACACGTAAATTCAATTATATGTTTCTCAAAAGAAATTGGCTCATTAGTAATTTTACACACCATTAAACTTACTCTACAAAACCATCGTTTAAACAATTAGATATTTCGTATAATTTCAATTGCGTAGCAACAGTTTTTCTCAGTTCTTTGAAACGCGTAATTTCATAATTATTTGTACCTACGAGGAAAATCGGTAATCTAGTTTTTGTCACGTTTGATGTTAAAATTTAGTTTGTAATTTTAGGGATATTCTTGGACTAAATGTAGCGTATATTATTGAATGCAGACTGTTACAGTAATCATTAGAATCTCATTCCTTGTCTCCGATAAGAGCTCTTGTAAACACAGCGCAGAGGGGTGAGTGTGTATAGGAAACGCAGGGGGATATTCGAAGGCTGCCGAGGGTATAAATGAGCAATTATTCAAATGAAACCTCCATTGTCTCCAATCCGGTATCCGACCGAGACCCTTGGAATCTCAGTTGACCATCGGAATATTTATCACTATTCTCACACATGTTCAAAGTTGATATTAATAAAGAAGCCGGTTTGTCGGTATTGTTTTCACCCCTCACAAAGAGGATTCCTATTCTTGTATCAAAAACCGTTAAGAACGAGTAGGCATAATAATAATACAACCAAATCGTATGATCTAAATCAAAGATATATGTTGAGTCATTAGACTGCATTTTATACATATTTATCCATTCTGTATTGCGAGCATTTATAAAATATAATATGTAATTTTACTTATTTTTAATAATAAATAATTGAGGATTGTAGATTCCAAATAAACCGTCACATGACTGAATATGATAATGTTAAGCAATATATATTATACATGTTTTTATTAAGAGTACTACGTATGGAAGTTACTAATTATCTGAATGCCTTAATAACCATAGTATGTTTAGTAGGTAATATACATTGTATTACAATTTGTCAATTTAATGACTAATTCAAGGTTCCTTTTTGGATCAACAGTTTAAATATCATTATAATAGCTAAATACAAAAATAATTCTAATAAATGTTTTAATTACATTCACAAAATGATTTTCCAATGTCACAAGATCTTTTATCTTTATTTCATTTTGAAAAAATAATAATATTAAGGTTCTCCGCATATTACGTATGCGTATTATTATATATTCACAGTAAGCGTGCCAGCTATGCAATATGCAAATATTTATGTACAAATTTGAGTTATATTCAAAGACTTTTTTATTCATGTTAGTTAAACCCTAAAAGGGCACGCGTTTCTCGCCCAAATGGTGCATTTGATATTCAAATCTACTATTTATACACCCAATATTATTGTTACTGCACTCAAATTATAATAAGAAAGGAAACAGTTGTGACATTACGATTTCCTTGTACGAAATCCGTACCTCTTTTGTCGTGCTGCAACAGCTTGCTTTCGTAATAAGCTTAGATAAAATGTAAATTTTAAATGAGGCTTGCTAAGATCTAAGCGTGTTAAAAAAACAACAAAATTGTTTAAATCTCTCAGAAAAATCTCGAAAAATGATAATAATATTTTTAATAGTTAATATAAGGACACAAAAATTATACGAAAATATTAAACATTATCAGCATCTCGCCTTGTATTGTATGAGTATCTCTCACTACCGATAAGCTTTGTGATTCCTATAAAAATGGTTGCTAGTGTCATTGTTAAGAAATCAGGTCAAAAATAATTTGATCGAATATTTAATTTATGTACAGTAAATTGTGATTGTATACGTAGCGAAATAAATGTATCAGATTCAACCCCTCTCACTAAGGGATGGAAATGATCTGTAGAGTTACTTGAACAAAACGTTGTTAAGTCATTTAATTAGTATAAGTAGAAATTTAGTATGATAAGTAATAATTTTAATATTTAGGCATCATTTATTTTACCTAACTGTCGATTGTTGAAATAAATATTATATTTATATTTTAAAAATTATTATTTCTTTTATTTTTTGTTTACCCTTTTGTTTCTTTGTGTTTTTTTATTATTTTCAGTTGTAACTTGTTTTACATACACAATTATACACACACACACACACACATAGACATTAACGTAGGTAATCCTACACACAGAAGAAATTGAAATATACCTATTTAGAAGTCTCACAAATTCTTGGTAAAATGTCAATGTTATAACTATTGACATCTTTTCCTACACAGGTAAAGGTGAAACATCAAAATTAAAAAATTTGCATTCACATCTTTAAGAAGACCACTAATTTGGTACCTGCATTTAATTGCTTCACAGCATACCTACAATATGGTGAGACATAAAGACTAAATGCTGGAAAAACCAATTGCTGGTAATAAACAGAATAGGATGTTAAAACAATCCGGTCACCACCGGATTCTGAGAAAGGTTTGATATAATACAATAGATATTATCATCTACAACAATTTACAGCTTTGTTGGTAATCCACAAAAGGTCAACATTTAATGGTTGAAAACCACATACCGACCTAATTACGGCAAAGATAAGTATTCATTTATTTCTTCGGTGATTTACAAAATTCTTTCTGGCAACATTTTAATTAAATTATATTGATGTAATTTAAAGCTTAATAGCTTAAATCTGTGATGCCACTATTTTCACTATATTTCGAAACCGAAGATTCCTTCTTAAAGAAACGTAATTATTTTCTTTTTAATTTAAAATATAACAATAACTTTGTAAACCAAATTTTTATTTTATATACTTTATGCCGACCGGATTTCGCTACAGCCGTAGCTTCTTCAGGGCAGTTTTTGTTATGAAAAGTTTTAATTTTCCATGTACATTTGTTACTTTAATTTTAAATTTTTGCGACCGGTTTCGACACGTCCGTATCATTAACGAGCAAACTTACATTAACGGATACGGACGTGTCGAAACCGGCCGCAAAAATTTAAAATTAAAGTAACAAATGTACATGGAAAAATTAAAACTTTTCAAAACAAAAATGTCTAGAAATTGTTACATAGTCAATGCCCAAGAAATACAAAAAATCTTCAGGGCAGTATAATACTCTACTAACAGTGTGTTATACATAGATAATATATGATTTAACAAAATTGGACTGGACTCCTCAAGTGAAGGAGGAAGAAGACGTAAGTTTAGATGGAGAATTGGGAAGGGAACGGAAGTGTTCTTTGTCAATATGGAACAATCTAAAAGATCAGAAAGTGAATGTGCGATTTTTGTAGAATGGATATTTACGTTAATTTTATTTTTTAATTTTGTGTTTATTTTTAAATTTAGAATACCTACACCGAGTAAAAAAGAATAGATTTGCATCGAGAGTAAAATCAGTGAACACACCCCACAAAATTGATTTTTATGAGTTTTTTCATGAGTTCTATGATTTTATATACATATTATTTTCATATAATTAGGACATGTTTAGTAAAAATTGATTGATGTTGTTTGATGTTAGATTCCTTTCATCCCTTCAGGTTAACACTTGTTAGATTGTATTTTTATGTATTTTAGAAAAAGCTATCACCCACTGGTCTAAGTGATATTTTCTACCGCAAAACCGTTATTTTAAACCAAAAAAAAATTGAAGAAGGTAAGTAAAATAAAATTGTGATTGTAATTTCGATTGGATTCTCTTAATTTGATGGTAATAGGTTGGCTTGCTATAAAATAATATCCATTGCGAGTAGAGATTTTTCAACCCTGTCAATTGGCGGTCCTATCCATTATTTCATTAACCACATTAGATGACTATAATGGCAGATGGGTTCGTTAGCGACTAACTGTACAATACATTTGTCACGTAATCGAGTTCATAGCCCTGCCACAACGGCGTGACTGTATTACAAAGATTTATACAGTTCTTGGATCGTATAAGTGTTGAGGATGCTGCGAGATGATAGATGACAGACAATAAATAAAAAAAATGCTTTAGAATTGATACAAGTCGTAGGTATAGCTTGAATTAGTTGGTGGTAAGTACTTACAGCAATAATATGGTGTAGTTGTATACTTACAGTACTCACAAGTAGTCGGTTTGAAGTACTTTTTGGGATCAATGTAATTTGATCTGGTTAATAATAATGATCGTAGGAACTTGTCCCGGTGGCGTATTTACAATCCCTACCGCGTTTCTTCGCTTTAAATTTTCAATATCAAAATTTAAATATTTAGAAATAAAATTATTCATTTCTAATACACACATTGGAAAGATTATTTTATCTAGATTTTAGAACAATTTTTGTTTTTGCAAAGTGATAAAAAATTATCAATATAGAGGTGTATTTACAATATATGGGAATAATATTAAAATTTAAATATTTAGAAATAAAATTATTAATTTCTAATATACACACCAGAAAGATTATTTTATCTAGATTTTAGAACAATTTTTGTTTTTGCAATGTGACAGAAAATAACCAATATAGAGATATATTTAAAATGTAAATTGTCGTTAACGCGACTGAATCGGTATAGGTTTTGTAAATACGCGTCCCGGTGCGTACTTCTTGCTTCTACCATATTAATACATTGTCCCATCTTGGAACTCCCATGCATTACGCAATTTTGGTACTGTTGGTTGGATTCTCAACATGTTATAGTAGTCGTGTCCAGTGGCGGCTCGTGACTTTTGGGTGTGCTAGAGTGCTGATATTAAAAAAATTGCATTATTGATGTTGTTGTAGCCGAAAAAAAAATTTTTTTTTTTTTTTGAAAATCAGTTTTTTGTATGAAAAATTTCAGAAAGTTTGGCGGTGTGCCGCACCGATTTCCTGAAAAATCTTCATACAAAACAACGATTTTTAAAAAAAAAAAAAATATTTTTCGCATACGACAACATCCATGATGCCATTTTTTTAATATTAGCACCCTAGCACACCAAAAGTCACGAGCCGCCACTGGTCGTGTCATATCTTTCTGAAGTACCCCCAACTTCCTATATCTTCCTGTGCATCATACGAGTAAGTATGCTTCTAACACTGCTTTCTCCGTTCTTCCGCTCCATATGATTAAAACAAATGAGCCATATAAATTGTCCGATAATAATAATACACAATCTAAGCTTTTCTGAATAATAACAATATTTGGCTGATTTTCATAGCACCGCTTTAACGAAAATCATCTCAAAGGCGCTGCACAAATAAATATATAATATAATTAATGTTACTGACTTACAACTAAGATTTTTAAATATAACTGGTGACTTGCGTTTTAGGCTTAAAGCTAGTGACCTACGACTAAGACTTATAACTACTGACTTAATGACATATCTAGAAAATTTACGACTGTGACAAAGTTAGAGATTTACAACAAACAAACTAACATAAGTACCTACTTACCTTTAAAAATACTTGTTTTGGGTTTTGCCAGGGTTAACAGTGAGGGATAACTGATAACATTAAAAACCCAACAAGCAAAACTCTGTAGGTATAGGTACAAACAGTAAACACAGAAGCAAGTAATTGTTACGAGACGAAGCTGTTTGAAGATTTTATGCGTATTATATTCTAGACATTTTAAACATATTATATTCACATAAGTTTTAAGATTTTCACGGCCAAAAGCATTTTCGTTATATGTTTTTGGGGTGTTGTGCCGTGTTGCGCTACCTCCTCACATCTAACGGATCTGCCGGATCTGCCCTGATGATGGACACTGCAACGATGTCCGAAACGTTGGCTAAAGAAGGAGGTAGCGCAACACGGCACAACACCCCAAAAACATATACCGAAAATATTATATTCACGTTTACAATATTTTTAGCGCCAAAATGTGATGCGTTACACTTTTCCACAACCAAAAATCTTTCATTCACGTTTTTTTCATCACCAATACTTCATCTCCATTGTATTCAGTGTACGTCAAACCTAATCCTTTATGATTACTTCATCATTGGTACAGTTATACATCTTTCGGTGTTCCCTGTAATTAGATTATAATAATTGTGAGAAACTACCATAAAACTTGGAATGCTGGCGTGTAATTTTATTTCGATTAGAGTAAACGCGAAGGAGACATAGTTATTAAGCTGCTTCCCATATGTTCATTTCATACACATGATTATCACTTTGTCTTTTTTGGTGCATATAATTTTTTTTTGTATTTAAACCACTGTGTAATTTCGTGTCGTTTGCTGTAAATAATGTATATACCTCATACAGGTCTAATTACCAGTGGTTTCAACGACGGAACGTGCATTGTCAGTGCCAGCTTGCTTCTTGAACGACACCACAGTTTCACTTAGCCCATTTAATGTCACTCAAAATGTCGGGACAAAATTTTGCGAACATGCATCGCCCCTACTAAGAAATCAGTCTTACATTACTTTAATGTAGGTACAAGTTTTTTTATACTCGAATTCACCAGAGTTTTAACGCTATACAATGTAAGTATGCAATACACACGCGGTAGAAGTGAAAACGTCAGAAAACTACAGTAGACAAGAGTGGGGAGACTACGAAGCACTTTTTTAAATGAAACTTCTTTAACCCCGTTGTAATTTGAAATTCAGATGAAACGGAAGTAGGTACGTCACTAAAATTTATTGTTTGACGGGTCCTCGGTTCTAATATAATGCGGTAAATTCACGGCTCCTCGCGTGCCGCCGATTGCGGAGTAAGGCGCGTGACAAATCTCAGCGGCCAGAGAAATCCAGCGAACTCGGATCCTACGAAATCCCAAATAAATAAACATTTTTATTTTTGTAAAATCAATATCCAATCTTCAAACCACTTAAAAATACACAGGCAACAGAATAGAAAGCGACATCTAGCGACTTTCTAGTTTCACTTCTACCGCGTGTGAATTGCACACTCTGATACTTTTGATTTTTTTATTAATGAGCAGGATGATTTTTCCCATATTTTTGTCATCGAATTTCAGGAGGCGTCTACTAATATCTACAGGAATTCCAAAAACTGAAAAAATTGAACTAATATCTATGAGAATCAAAGTGTTGACGAATATCTACAGCTCAAACTGTTGATTAATATCTATGAGAACCAAAGTGTTGACGAATATCTACAGCACTGGCAGAGGTTGGATTTGCAATTATTATACCCTTATGGAATGTGTGGGATTGCACTCTCCTCCCCACATACTGGAATAAACACTTATTTATTTATTTATTTATTATTTATAGCATATTGGAATAACGTAATATTGCGTATGCAGTTTAAAAAACTTAATTTATGTAAATATGTATGTAAAAATCCCTAATATCGGACTATTGGACACATTTAGCTGATTAGTCCAACCTACGCTCTGTAGGTATTAGTTCAACCTACGCTCTGTAGATATTAGTCAACACTCTGAAGTTCGTAGATATTAGTTCAACATATTAGCTGTAGATATTCGTCCGACATACAGGCTGTAGATATTAGTATCTGGAGTCGAATTTCACTGCACCTTTTCCTACACGTTTGATCATCTTATTAGTATTTGTTTTTTCTTCTTCGTAGTCGCTCTTTTGTGTTTTCTGTTGCTTATTCATTTTGGAGTGGTTTGAAGATTGAATACTGATTTTACAATTTTTTTTTTGGATTTCATAGTACATAGGTATTCGATCTTTGGTCCGCTAAATATCTGCAGAGGTTTGTAAGGCGCTTTATACCACTACACTAAAGGAGACGCGTGGGACGTGAATTTATCGTATTATATTGGAACCTAGTACACTAGTAGTTAATTGCTATCTCATTCACTCGCAGGCTAAATCCTATAGATGTATATATTTGTATCTTTTTCGTGTCGCTTTTTCGTTTCATCGAGTTTCAAATCACAACGAGTCGGCTAAAGAAGTTTTCACTTCAAAAAAGAAAATATGAATTTACGTTATCTCGTGTGTGCTTTCCATCAATAAACCTAATCAATATAATAGAAGAGTATAACGGTATTGTATATATAATGTGCTTCATTGACAATATTGGGTACAAATGAATCAAGCCGCTATACAATGGAATAACAATCATGATCGTTCAGTAAAGTAATGTTTCCAAATGATTTCATGTGTAATTATATCATGGGAATAATGTGCCCGCACGGCGGTACGTCAGTGCTTGAGTTGGTACTTATTTTGAAGACTATTATTATTCAAAATCAAAGAACCTTACTATCTAACTATTCACGTTTTTTTTACATGAGCTCCATACTGAAGTTTCTGAGGTAAATAATTTCTCTCGGGATGTCTTCTTTGGGGATATTGTGTGGATGGTTATTTCAAAGGTGGGGGTAAGATTTAAAAGACGAAAAAAGGCATATTTTCATGATTTTTATTGGAGTTGTGAATAATTTCAGTTTATTTTTTTTATATACACGTTATAATATAACATCTGAAGTATTCTTGAAAAAAAATCCAATTAAAAATATCAATAAATAAGTCCGTGAGAGTGAATCTCCGGAGGCGCCTCGATAAAAAGGTGTTACGCGGTGAACATCATAACTCGTTACCGGATCATTTGAAACAAATAATCGAAATGCGTTTGGAAGGTGATATGTTTTTCTATGTAATCAGAGAGAGTTTTTTTTCTTTTATTTATTTTTGGCAGCATTTTGAAGTGAAAAACGGGATTTTCGCTACAAAATATCGGTGAATTTGTTATTATAAAAAGCTCCATCTGATTACCTGTTGCTTTATGTGTAGGAATAGTGTACAAAATTTCGAATCGATTAGTCAAGTAAATTTTGAGTTATGATGTTCACGATCTTCAAAAATTTGTTTGCAAGAAAATAGATTTAAAGTTTTTTTATACTTTAAATATATTCTCGACATGTTTTGAGTGGTGGATAGGAATCTGGGGTTCAGTGTGACTGAGTCCAGCCGCTGCCAAGACCTAGACAAACCTAACCCATTTAATTAGTAGGTTGGTATTGAAAACACTAGTGCTGAGAAGGAACCTTTCATTTTTTTATATTGCCATCCTATTTCCTTGGAGAGTATATAATTATGAAATTGGACAAAATTTATTATTCTTTAAATTTACTTTCTCGAAGTCAATTTTTTTTCTTTCATTTCGTTGTGTGTCATTTTACAGTGTAGAAAATAAGATTTTATAAATTAAACTCGATAAAACTTAGTCCAGTGGGTAAGACTCTTGACTCACAGTCCGGAGGTTGCGGGTTCAAACCCGACATGTGCAAATAAATTTTATTTGATTAATTTGTGTTATTTCACAATTAATTCATTTAAAATAATATATAGTATATTTGCGGCATGTTACAGAGTGGAAGATACTATCAGTATCGCCCTGGTGTAAGACCACCATTCAGAATTGAAACGTTGCTTGAAAATGGCTTTAGCCGTGTTTGGTGACCAGATCTGAAATCTGAATAGCCAGGTACTTCCCAACCTTCCTCTTCCCCACCTCCTTCCCCTCCCCACTACCTTCAGCCTCACAACATACCCCAATTGGGGATGCCATAGTCTCACTGGCTCCAGACGGGAGCAGTTGAGATTCTTGTGCGGTTATTCACTGTAAAAAAAAAAAAAAAAAACTAATATCATGAAATACGTGCGCAAATTCTAAATAATTATCAAAATTAAAATTTAAGAAATAATAGAAAAACTATTTTTAAAATAATGCATAAATAAATAGTACAATTCAATTATAATGCTTGTATCCTATCTGAACGTACACGTGCATACAATTGTCAAATCTCATTACAAAACTTATCACAAAGTCAAATTTGCATTAATATTTTGTTTTTCAATTTATACGAAATCACGCGATTGAATTTGCAATTTTAATTCGTCTTGTGATTACCTAATTTGTTTACCACAAATAAGTTTTTTTAAATCTTTTTGACTATTATTATCATTTCGTGTGAACATTCATGATCGATTTCGATAGTTTTTTCTGCATTCGTTGAAAATCAATTATTTAATACAACCAAAAAAAAGTGTACAGTCGTTACTTTCACATTTGACCAATCATAATTAGCATCAATCAACTCAATATTATATCGACACTAATATTGAATTCTGGTAATTTATTTTATGGTTTCTACGTAATTAATAGTTTGCCGGTGATTAAAATAGCAGAATTAATTAAGCCATCATTGAAATGTTTTAATAACAGAATTGAATGTTGATATAACTTTCCATAAACCGGATCTATGTTTTTATAACATCCCCTTTTCCGGTGTGACGTGTTGCGGAAATGATAGAGGAAATTAATAAAATCAATTGTCATATCAGCTAAAAAAAATTAATCACGCATTAATACAATAATAAATGACATTTCATTTTTTGTCAATAATATAACGACCTTAGTAGAAGTCGGCTGAGTTATTCAAGTCTTGAGGTTCCTGAGTTTCGATCTAATTAAAGGCGTTCTTGAAATTATTGGAGGTACCTATCTAAATAGTTAGACCATTATCAAAACAACAAGTATATTTTTTTAAATAATAAAGTCCTTGGACGTGCGACATTAATGTTTATCGCCTATCATTTTTTAATAAATAATTACTACCTACCTGCGCGGAATTAAATTGATATCTTGCTCTATTTACCGCTAGACAGAAACGCTTCTAGACAATCACACATCGGAATATTTATATTACGAGAAAATTAAACGCAATTCAATTTTAATCAACATACTGATCTGTACTGCATATGTAATAATTTAGTTTATGGTAAAATTGCACCCATTCTTAAATTCATGTATTAGTTCTTAAACATATTCATTTAACACTTCAGCTCTTTTCTTTAAATGAAGAGTGGAGTGTCTCAAAGTTTCAGCGAGCTTTTTTCAACCCTATTTCCAACACATATCTTCTACCCTCCTAAGCAAGGATTAGGCAGGTACTGTTTTGGTATCATAAGTTTAAGTTATCGTCTGATGACTTCTCCTGTCGGAGGCTGGTTATGTCAGTGTAATCAACCCAGCAGAACAAATCAGCGGAACTACACTCGTACCGATACTCAAATCTCGATGCGTACGGAACGGAACCCTATACCGAATCTTCAAACAATCCAGGAATATCAGTAGGTTATTCTTGAATTTGAAAAACCGTCAGAAGTACAATTTAAAAGAAACTCTCGTTTAGGGCTGAAAAACTCGTTTCGCGTTTCTTTTCACTTTTGGCGAGCCCACAAATAATAATTGACTTTAATAATTTAAAGTATTTCATAATTGGATAGGTAGTACTTCCTTTGTTCGATCTTCGTAGGAACTCGCAGGGAGACGAATTTAGTTCAAAAACAGGTAAAAAAGCAAAGCTTAGCGATAAAATGACTGTCTTTTTGACAAGTGTTTTCGAAATTCAATTCCTAAAGGTACCTCGGTGAATTTGGGGTTATTTTTCGGATAAGTGACCCAAGTCTAGACACACTACGTGGATGAATTGTCCTCTTTCATCTTTAAAAGTCAGTAGATACGTCTTGCAACACTTCTTCAATTATTTAGAAAGTTGTATAATACGTCTCTTAGTCGGTTCTTTATTGAAGAAAGTCAGGCCTACCCGGCGGGTTATGTACTTGTACCCTTTATTAAATTAATATCTCGTAATCTGCGTCGTGAGACAATGGCCGCGACGTGTCGGTGGTTTCCTGCTGGCGAAAGGTCGCGGGTTCGAGTCCCTAACAAGAATCAAAGAAAATCAGTGGCGGGTGCTAAAGGTCAGCATCTTTGTCGCCAGTTGGAATAATAATAGAATAATAGACGTCTTTCTTCTTGTGTTCTATTAAATATATTATGGCAAAGTGGCGTTTAGCACGTAGTTCCTAACAATAGAATCGGTTTGCAAATACTTAAGCGGCAACACATTGGATGAATTCGGTTTGCCATTTCAAGAAAAACAATAGTGGAGCAAGAGTGGAATCTCAAATAGATATAGATACCAAACACATTGTTACTTTATGTAAGTATTTCGAAAGCATTTGAAACTTAAATATCAAAATCTTTCTGACGCATCGTATTATATACATAAGTCTCTTATTAAAGTTTTTCTCTTAAAAATAGTTATGGGAAGGAAACGAAAATTACCTTTGTCGGAATTAGTGTTGAAAACAAAATGTTTTTTTAAATTGGTAGTTCGGAAAAATCTGTGCCTCATTTTCAATATTATATAGAGATATTTAGTACTAATTGATTTCTATTTGACGAATTCCTTTTGTTTTTAAATCATTTATTTCCGTGTTGACTATTTTATTGGATATTTATTTCAAAATAAATGTTTGTGAAGAGAAAGAGATAGAACCTCTGTTGAAACCTCTCTTTTAAGTATCTACGAATGTCGTTTAGGCGAAAAAGCGTGAGATAACAGTAGAACTCTCAGAGGTAGATACATCCGTACGTAGGTACCTACTTAACACTATTCAATTACTACATAATACTATCAGCTGTATTAATTATTTGAAATAGGAACAATAACAAACAAGAACAACAGCATTAAGACATCGTTCGAAATTCAAACAGTTTTCTAGCACCTCGGTTTTGTATTAAATATTTGAAATTGGAATAATAACAGAACAAGAACAACAGCATTAAGACATCGTTCGAAATTCAAACAGTTTTCCACCACCTCGGTTATGTATTAAATATTTGAAATAGGAACATTAACAGAAGAAGAACTACAGAATTAAGACATCGTTCGAAATTCAAACAGTTTTTCACCACCTCGGTTATGTATTAAATATTTGAAATAGGAACAACAGCGTTAAGACATCGTTCGAAATTCAAACAGTTTTCCACCACCTCGGTTATCATGTATTAAATATTTGAAATAGCAACAATAACAAAACAAGAACAACACCATTAAGACATCGTTCGAAATTCAAACAGTTTTCCACCACCTCTCCTCGGTTAGGTAGTATGGTGGCAGCGGCAGTTGTGGCAGTTGCCTCGTTGCGGCGAGCTGTTGAACCCGTCTGACCTCCGCCGCGAGTTGCATTGAATTATCCTCACTATCCCCACTAAACATTAGCTTGTGCCAACATCATTTTCCAACTATGAAATTATGACAGAGTGAGACCACATCAGTGTGGCCATTGGAGTAGCGACCTCGCGGGCAACGGGGGCAAGCGCTCCTGAAAAAGACCTGAAACATAAGATAATATAAGATTCGAGGGTCCTAGTAGTAATCAAAGGGGATTTTTTTAAAACGAGTTTCGCACAAGAGTCCCAACTGCTCACGTATTGAGCCAGTGAGACTATTCCATCCCCAAATTGTGAATTGTTGTGAGGCTAAAGGTAGTGCGGAGGGGAAGGAGATGGAACAGAGAAAGGTGGGGAAGTTCCTGACTACTTCAAGCACCGTTTCAATTCTGAATGGTGGTCTTACACCAAGGCGATACTGAAAGTGTTTTCGACTCTAAAACGACCCGCAAATACACCAAATACTGTTTTTAAGTGATTAATTGTGTAATTACACAAATTATTAAATAATTTATTTGTATCTATAGTTGCGATAGGATTAGAAGAATCAGATTTGCAAGATAAGCTATTGCATTTTTCTGTGAAGCAATATAACATGTTTTAACGTCAGACGACTAAAAGACAAAATGTAAAATTAATATCTACAGCTAATATTTTTCGTAAAACAAATCATAACTCGTATTGATAAGTCAGTAAATCTCTATTCCTTGTTCGAATTTAACTACAGCCTAACCATTGGGCTAAAAATCACCTAAATATTTTTTGTCAATCTTAATTGGTTTACATTTTATCGAGCGCAGTTTTTGATAAAGTATACGTCTGATGTATCTATCTACCAACACGTCACGCTAACTTATTTGCTGGAAACTTCCCAATTTCCTTTATTATGACTAAAAACATTGAATATTATTTTTTTGCACTTTTTTTCCCTAATTGTTTTGCCTCGGGTCCTGAGAATTCCTAGTTACGTCACTGCTTAAAGCCTTAGCGAGTGTGGAACAACACCAGTTCTTACCAAAGCAAGAGTAGTACAGAACGATCTTCATTATTATAAATTTGAATAACAGTGCTAAGTGGCGATTTGACGGCGATAACGGAATTAGGTACTGCGTTTGTTATTCCGTCTTATTATTAGGTACCTACTAGAGACACGTCATGTCAAAACATCGTTTTGGTTGACATAATATGTTGACGTTTACTAAGGAAGCTTTTTATACAGAAAAAATAATTTTATTGTGTTGGTTTACATTTTCTTATCCGCGTGGTTTATCTTCCAGATTAAATACAATAAATCACGTAGATAATAAGAGTAATGAGTAATGAGATTTAATGGAAATTCATACCAAATCTTTACTTCTTACTTTACATTCTATTCATAGTGGAAAATACTTTCAGTATCGACCTGGTGAGAAACCATTACCCAGAAGAGAAATGTTACTTTAAGTGACCAGATCTGAAAATCTATGAAATTCCTAACCTCCACACTCCTCCCTCCAACCATTTATTTCAGCCTTATAATTTTCACCAGCATGAATAGTAAATCCACTGGATCCGGGCCGTTGGAACTACGCGGTATCAAGATTTGTAAAATTTACGTATGGTATGAAAAATAAAAAATAAAATTCGTTAGCTCCACACTGGAGGCCCTTGGGAAAATAATTCCCCTCAAGGCCTATGTCATATTTTGGGATGCTGTGTGGAGGGTCTTTTGAAGAAAGAAAGGAGATGGAGTTCTGGGAAGTCAAAAGGTATGAGGGGTGGATGGGAGGGATCAGTGTCTCTAGGAGTGACGTACGTAGGAATCCATCCCTCCCACTGCCTGTCCTGCTAGAGAGGTCAAAGACTCCCCTCAACAAGTCTTTCCCGATCTTCAATAATTACTTTTTAAGATTTCGTTCATTACATTAGCGTAAACGCTAGGGATAAGTTTATAGGTAAAAGTCTTTTTAAAATAGGTAAAAAATAAAATAAAAAATGGGTTCAAAATTTTTCCTTTGTCGCCAGCACTTTTTGACATCTGGAAGAATTTAAAAGATTGAATTATTTGATTTTTTTTATTGATAAAAACAAAAGTAGAGCTTCGTTCGAATCGGGGGAAAATATTCCGCTTCAAGATCAGCCCGACCGCTCGTCGAAGTCTCCGGAATTGATTATTTTAATGTGACCACAGACTAAATTATTCCCCGGACCAAAACAATAGCCAACATGTCCGTTTGCCCATGGGAAATAATATGCATCCGGCATATACAGGGTGTAACAAGACGTACCCGGAAGAAAAGAAGAGATTCCTCAGCTTCTTTGGATTAAAAAATATAGGCTGCCTATAAAAATCAATTTGGATAACTAACACCTCTGCCATAGCCCACCCCAAGTAGTTTGCTACGTTTGGTGACTTAGCAGGGATGCCCGGGTTCATGGAATGAGGTTTGTCCGGGTCTTGGCGGCGGATGCGTCTGCCCACCCACTGCTTGGCAGACCGGATTGGGAGAGACTGGTGGAGGATGACCTTTTGACCTCTCCCGCATCGCCTTCATAGCAGTGGGAGGGATAGATTCATAAGTCCGTCACTCCTGGACACACTGACCTCCAGAATCCAACCCACCCCTCATAACTTTTTCCTTCCCAGAACTCCCTCTCCTTTCTTTCCTAAAAAGACCCTCCACAAAGCATCCTCAAAGATGATATAGGCCCTGGGGGGAACTATTTTCTTCGGAGTCTCCTGTGTGGAGTTAATATAGAAAAAGAAGGTGTTTTGTTCACCGCAGGCATTTTTTTTTCCTCACAAAATAAACAAACAAAAAAATAGCTTGTCGCCTCTGGTCACGTAGATTATTTACAAGGCCCACTTGTACCGAATGGTACACACAACACAGAGACGTACAAGAATGTTCAATAAAAGTCGGACCTCTTTTTCCTACAAATAATCTCAGGAGTCTGGTACATCTTGTTAGAAAATATCAACAATCAAATCAGAAAAAATCATCAATCACCAATCTTCGATCAAGAAAAACTTCGGCAAGCTGCGAAATACACGTGTTCAGTATTGAAACAGCTTTGAAACTAATCCATTTCCCAAGGTTCTGTTCAACGTATCTCCCATTGAGCCTATCCTTCCTCAAAGCCCTACTTGAGAGAAGAAAGAAGAAGACGAAATTACTACCTACTTCACTAGTTCAAAATATTATTATACAATCAATTTTAAAATACCCACAATGTCAGTTAAAAATTGGCCCCCGTGAAACCTGGAAAGGTTCATTAAAACTATCGTTACTTTGTGCAACCAGCAAAATGCTTCACATCCCCTCATCTTTAATCCATTTCACTTCTTTTTTTTCACATGAGCTCCAAACGGGAGGCCCTGAGGAAAACAACTTCCCTCGGGGCCTGAGTCATCTTAGAGGCATGCTGTGTGGAGGGTCTCTTTAAGGAAGGGAAGGAAAAAGGTACGAGGTGTGGGTAGGAATATGGGGGTCAGTGTGTCCGGAAGTGACGGACGTATGAATCCATCTCTCCAACTGCTTTTTTCAACTGCAACATTGGAAATATTGTCGCGCTTGTGATATCAGCAATTATTGATTCTCTCTCGAAACTCGCGTTCATATAAATTTTGTATTAAACTTTTACAGTGTAATTGTGCCAACCTGTGTAATTGTGACACATGGATGGACCAGCAGATCAACGCATCAAAAGGTTATGCTTTTCCCGTCATTTGCCATCGGACCTTAACTACACGAAAGGTCAAGGGTATTCTCTGTTTTGACAAGATCCACATCCTGTATGTAGGCAGATATAGTCGCCTAGACGAGTAACCCTTATCAAAATAAATTTGAATGTATTTAAAAATCAGTCGATGACAGAGCTGGATAAATCATTCATTACTTTTTGCATCTCCGGCACGACGACAGATGCCGTCTTATATTACAAAGTTATAAATAAGCAATACGGGGGCGCTGCGGTTATACGATCGTTATTCCGAGTTAACAGCATTCAAATGGAGACAGGCCTACTGGAGAAGGTTAAGTTCATTGCACTTGGAATTGTTGATTACTCGGCAGGCTGTAAGTTATAATGTAACAACAACCTCCTACTACCAGGCGGAATCAGAATAACTAAGATGTGCCAGCTTTTTTATAATACGACGAACGCAAATCATCCAACAAGTTGACGGATAATCAACTGATTTGGAAGAAAACGTGGAAAAACACCAGACTATGTCTCACTAGACTTTTTGTGCGACCTTGAATAAGTTTGTAAAAGTACTTAGTTCATCAGACTTGTGTATTTTACGATCGAAAATATTAGATTTTGGACAACACTATCCTTTCAAATGACAAAATTTTAGCTAGCAACTTTAGTTCCACCATGAGCTATAGAGCTTTGAAGTACGCATAAAATATGGCAGTCAAACTTTCAAATCGGAAAGGGAAGATGCTACATTGTTTTCGTTAACTAATTGTTAAAATTACAGCGAAAAGAGAATTTTTTAATATTAGCTTCACACAATAGTCCTTGAGGAAAATAATTTCCATCAGAGCCTGTGTCATCTTAGGGGATGCTGTGTGGAGGGTTTCTTTAAAGAAGGGAAGTCGAGGAAGTTCCGGGAAGGAAAAGGTATGAGGGATGGGTAGTAATTATGGGGGTCAGTGTGTCCAGGAGTGACGAACGTATGAACGTAAGGCTGGAAAGGTCAAAAGCGAAGAAAACAAAAGATAGATAAACTTCACCCCATGAACCCGGATACCCCTGCTAAGTCACCAATCGAAGCGAACCACTTGAGGTGACCACTGGCCAGTGGCAGAGGTATTCTCCTATCCAATAAATGGTTCCCGGAGCTGCGTAATCCATATCCCCCTCCCAAATTGAATGCTGAAATCTCTGGCTAAGCTGGGTACTTGCTTGTAGTGTTAGATTAATGCAACTATGTAATTAATGCAGTAATTTCATGGCTGGATGATGGTATGCAGACTATCTATATCTAAAGCTCGTATAAATGTGCTCAACATATTTAAAAATTGATCAGTTGACAGTTGTCATACGTTATCATAAAACAGACATTAAAAAAATACGCCATTCTCTCCGAGGATTGGTCATATTTATAATTTGTATTTTATACATCAACTTGTTTCCGCATGTCGATAATTAGATAGGCAGGTACCTGTCAATCGTATGACTTTTTTCGGCGTAATTCTATTACCAATCGGCTAATTTATTTTTTGTTTAAACCTCAAGGACATTTTACGAAACTGTTAAAAATGAATCATAAATCAATATGCATAATATTTTGTTAATTTCATATGAATTACAATATTACTAGTGCCAACTTCGCATTAGATTCAACACATTTTTTCTTACTAAACCAATAATATGGAAAATACGTAAATCTTTCGGTCTAACATAATCAATAAATAAACATGAATGTTTCTTTGTTTGTCCCTTATGCGCTCCTAAACCATTCATCCGATTGCAATGAAACTTTGGTGATTTGATGTGCGCATGTCCTCGATGGTTTCTGTGTATACATATTAATTATTAAGATCTTAAATGTGTACAAAAAAATGCATTAGTTGGCGCACGAGTTTAAAGAATTAATGTATTTTTTATATCGCTTAACGAAAGGGGGGAAGGAGGGAGGGGGAGGGCAAAGGTGGAGGGTGAACGTGTAAGGGGAAGAGTACGCGGGTGGGGAATGGGAAGCGGAAGGGGAAGGAGGACGAATGGGAAAGGACACACAGGGAGAAACAATTTCTTTATTTCCGCAGCATTGCAACTCTTGCCGGGTACTCGTAGTATATGTAATATTTTTTAGATGCTCACCAACTGATTAACTCAAATCATTCGTTTCGAGGGTAGTCAGATAGGGTAGTCCACTACACAACTCTATCTCGTCAAGTGCACTCCTTGTTTCCTTCACATTCATGCACTGTTTCGTGGGTTCTAGCTCTTCCGTTATTCTGTCTCTTGACTTTACCAGCATATGATTCACTTGGTCGTGCCATGTCTTCCTGAATCATTACAAAGCCACAGGTAGTTTGTAAGAACAAGGTATTTCTCATTCCCGCAACAGCAGATGATGTGTTTTACCCGACAATAATCGCATTAAAATGACTCAAGTTATTAACTTTTAATCGGGTTTCTCTCATTACAGCAACGTTACCGACATTACAATCATTAAAAAGGTCAGCCTCAGGCAACATAGCCTCACAATAATAATTAGCTGTTGAATAAGACAAATTATGCATATCCTTATAGCCACCCATACAATTGCGAACTGCATTAATGTTGTAAAAGTGCATTATGCAGTCAGAAACCGCGACGCGTCTCTCAATGTATTTGGTTTTACTAAATATGCCACGCTTTGTATTATCTGCTATTTAGACATATTGAGTTGTAAAGTAATTTATTTAGTGATTAGAGTGTGATGCAATAATTAAATCCTATTATTAATATTTCATAAGAGTCCCGAGTGGTCCTAACCGTCTGGACTGAACCTGAGACCACGGCATCCCCAATAGGCCACTTGCATCATATTTTTTTTATTTTTTTTATTTCCGGTTTAAGCAAATATTCTAAGACATTCTGCATATTTTTTTTAATCGTATTTTTGAAACCCAGGCGATTTTTGAAAATTTCAATCCGAAAAATCAGACCATTTTTTATTAACCGGAAAGACGGGACATAATTTTATGGGTGCGTTAAAACGATAATTACATAGCCGAAAATCATTTTAAAAAAAGAACGTGTTCCACAAGAAAGGGCACAGGAGAATAACGAGGCATACCAAAAACATTACGTCTCATAAATATTTTTTTCCTTAATCCATCTTATTGATCATAAATCATTATAATGCTCAACGTCTGTATTACTAAATCCAATGTAATATACTTGTACTTGTAAATTATAATACTAATAAGAATAATGTAAAATTTTATTTTGTTAAAATCAGCACCACTACCATTATACCTCTAAAACACGTGCAGACATCGTAAAATGTACGGGGTTTTCTTCATAACATCTGCCAAAAAGTCAAACCAAATGATAAGTTCGCTGAGAACAAACAATAAATCTAGTGAACGTTAAATGTCAAATTCTAAAATTAGCCATATTAAAAAAAAATCAGTTTAGAATTTTGCAAAATTAATAGGAACATTTTCGGAGACGGGACATTTTCGTGTAGTGACGTCACGGGCTCAAATAATAGATTTATTTATTTAAAAATAAAAAAAAACTATGCATTTCTAAAAAAAAATTACTAACATTTTCGTAATCTTATTAAAAAAATCTATCCACACGATTTTTTCAAAGTCGTTATGAAATCGATAATAGGAAAATAGGAGATGTGTAATCTATCTTATTATATAGTGAACACATTTATGTGAGAGGAATAAAATAGGCGATTTTATTAATAAATGTATTCAGGTGAAACATGCTATGGCATTGCCAAGACATGATGTAGTATCAAGATGGAATTAAATTATTTTTGTAAATTAAATTAAATTAAATTATTATTATAATTTGTCTCGACGCCACCTAGCGAGGGACTTAACACTTACAATGTTTCTCTCGCAAAAATAAAGTTGGTTGTTTTCAGGTGGAAAAAATATAATAAGCAGTAATTGTTGAATGAAACACTAGCATATATTGAATCATTTGGCGGGTACGAGATAAGCCGCCATAGCTCAGTGGTCAAGAGCAATCGACCGGCAATCGAGAGGACACGGGTTCAAGTCCCGTTGGCGTCATGTATCTTTTCTCGGAAGATTTTTCAATGTGGATGAGTGTTTCAGGCTGATAATTATTGCTTATAATAATTTAAATTATTTTTAATTATTTAATTTTCGATCAGCCAATTTTCTTCTAATTTTAGGTGTATTAATCTTGAAATATTTAAGACGTAAGCGTTATCTATTTGCGAGCTGGCCGCTCGATCGCTGAGGAGTGGTCTGGCCTACGTGGTCGATGGGTTAGCATTCGATTACGTGGTGAAAAACTGAATCTCAATTTGGAAGGCGGGAATGGATATCGCCGCCCCGGGAATCTTTATTGGATATCCAACACCTCTGCCATAGGTCACCCCAAGTGATTCGCTACGTTTGGTGATTTAGCAGGGGTGCCCGGGTTCATGGGGTGAGGTTTGTCTAGGTCTTGGAGGCGGATGACCGGGACACGCTGAACCCCAGGTTCCTGCCCACCCCTTAAACCCTTTTCCTTCCCAGAACTCTTCTCTCCTTCCTTTCCTTAAAAAAACCCTCCACTTTTTCTAGTATTTTTAAAACTTCAATATTGTTCCTTTCCTTAAAAACCTTCTACACAGCACCCCCAAAGATGACATAGGCCCTGAGGGAAATTATTTTCCTCAGGGCCTCCTGTGTGGAGCTCATGTAAAAAAAGCTAGAGTGCTAAGATTGAAAAGTACGACATTATTGATGGTGCTGTAGCTGAAAATATTTTTTTTTTTCAAATTTCAATTAATTGTAGAAAGATTTTCAGGATTCTTTATTCTTATACATGTATTAATACTTGATCATATTAAAAAATAAAAAAACAAATTAAATGTTTGAATCTGTTACTTCGCTGTTTTTCCAATTAATTCAAATTATAGGTACCTAACTATTTATATTACAATGTATAAAAATGTGCACGTCTTTTTGCTGTTTTGTATAACGATTTTAAAAGATTAAAAATTAAAATAAAAATTAAAAAAACAAGAAAAATTAAACGTTGTTATATCATAATCGATATGATAATGTCACGGTAAAACCTGTTCGATAAAAATAAATTAATAGAGCATTATATCAGGCTTTTAGTCACAATAATAGAAACCTTCGTTTATCAATGCCAAAAAACATATTTTTTAGATATTTTCTAATATAAGTACCTGTGCTTTTTGAAATATTTTTCATTAGACAGAAGCATCGTAAAATTTTTGACAATCATTAATTTATACCTGGAAACCTTACAAAAGTTTGCAACTGTTACATTTGAAATGTGAAATAATTAAACCCCTATTCTTTTTTTTTTTTTTTTTTTTTTTTTTTTTTTTTTTTTTTTTTTTTTTTTTTTTTTTTTTTTATTTTAACTTTATGAGTAAAACCTCAAATTGTAATATTTAATTAAATGAAGACAATATAAGCGAAACTCAATCGAAAATCTGAAAACAGAAAAATCAGAAAAAGATATTGACACATGTGATGTCCCAGATGTGTCAATATCTTTTTCTGATTTTTCTGTTTTCAGATTTTCGATTGAGTTTCGCTTATATTGTCTTCATTTAATTAAATATTACAATTTGAGGTTTTACTCATAAAGTTAAAATAAAAATAAAAATATTCATCCTAGACTTGCAGAAAAGTCAATAGATGTCGCATATTAAATAAAATGGATAAAGATTTATCCAGACACTATCTAGAGAGCATTTAGTTCGGGTTTGAATCTTGCAATCATACATAAAGATAGCAGCCAATAGTATATGCGTTAAGAAAAATGAAGATAGTGTGGGTGGTTCTTAGTCGAAGTATGATACAGTTAAAAGTGACCGAATTGGATATCGACACGGTGGCGCAGTGGTTAGCGCGTTCGCCCGGTAAGCGAGAGGCCCTTGTCCCAGATGTGTCAATATCTTTTTCTGATTTTTCTGTTTTCAGATTTTCGATTGAGTTTCGCTTATATTGTCCCTATTCTTTTATTTATGTATTCACTACCCCGATATTTGATCTCCGTTCATTTTGCCACAGTTTCATTGTGATACTCGCGTTCTTCCCCCATCAGAAGTCGATGTTATCGGATACTTGCACATGGGGATAACAATAATCAAGGGAATGTTTGATGGATAATAATTTGCTGTAACAAATCTGAAATGAAAGTAATTACGATCTTTATCTCTTGCTTAAATGAGAATCAACTATAAGAATCAATTGATTAAAAAGCCTAACAACCTATCAGTACCAAACAAGCTTCATGAAAACGGGCTGGCTCCGTTGAGCAGGATTTTTGACACCACCTACTGCCTCGCGGGATTGGATCCAGAGAGACTCGTCAAGGGTGGCCTTTTGACCGAACCTCCAACCGGATTCTCGACCCGTCACCTTGCACCACAATTGGAGGGATGGGTTCATATGTCCATCACCCCTGAACACACTGATCTCCAGTTTCCTACCTATCCCTCACAACTTTTTACTTCCTAGAACTTCTATCAACAACAAAAGTATATCCACACAGCGTCCCCTAAGATTGCGTGGCCCTGAGGATTATTTTTTACTCAGGGCCTCCTGTGTGGATGTAATATAAAAAAGACCTCACGCCCAAAAAACATTTAAATTTCCTTTTTCCAAAATACCCGGTAATTTTGGTAAGAGAAATTAGGACTTTGCAACGCCGCGCTTAGTCAACAGGATTAATAAGACTTCAGGACAAAGGAGTATTAGGAAACCTAAACATAATAGACTGGATTTTTTTTTTGTATATACCCCGAGAACCTGACAATATTTGAAAAACTAAAACAGCCAACATTATTTTTAACAAATCGAAAATTTAACTTGTACAGTGATGGAGGCCTTATACGGACTTGGAAGATAAATAAATAAAATACATTAAATACGTGCACGCGATAAAACATAAATTTTCTGATCATTATTTAAGATTAAAAAGTATTTTTATAATGCCTTCCGAAGGCGAAATAGCTATCACGCACAATATTAATTACACCTCAGAACTTGTGTATAAATTAAACTGTTGTTTTTATAAATTATTAACACTATTAAACATTGAAACCATTTTTAAGATTTTAGAGACTTTTATAAGATATATATTATTGGTAATAAAATGTAAATTAAAAATTTATTCTTTCATTTAAGAATTGAATTTCGGAATATCCTTCAGAAGGCACAATCAAACTAAATCACGTACTTCACCCGAAGACTTGAAAATACTCGTATAGTTAAATACTGGACAGGAATAAGCCAGAACATTTTATTGAACCCGACCCATCTTAAGATCTCTTAATCCGTTGAATAAACGAATACGTTATTTTGAAAGGCCGACCTACCCTTTTGTTTATTTTGTCAACAAAGGGTTTAAAATACACTTTGGAATTGGAACTAATCCGGGCCAAACAAATTAAATAAATCAGAAGTGCTGAAATGTTATACCTGGATGGTGTACCTACCTGGTCTCAAAAAGGCAAAAAAACAACCGTCGACTCAGTCCAAATATTATCTTAAATTAGTGTTTTGTTCTGTTGAATAATAAAAAAAAATACCTATCTTTAATTAGGATTGCTGAATTAATTATTAATTTAGTTGTTGAATCAATTATTTAGTGATTAGCTTAAACACAATTATTATAACACTGCGCATAACGATCCATGAATTCAGTCACCAACAATTTTTATTAACAATATATTAGCTCTCTCGTGCCTAATTTCAACAACAACTAACTCCCCATTGAATTCCGATGCTTTGCTTCAAAAGGCTAATTATAAATACGAGTTACTACAATATAAAAAAGATTCCATTTTTAAGATTTTTATTGGTCAATTTCGAACCTGAAAAGTATCCTGTCATGAGTTTATCCCTGACTTTCTTTATGTTATTCGCATTTTGTATATTATGTAAGCACTTGCATACTGCTTGCATTATAATATGCGAGCCTGAGGTGTGTAAATAACCCCAGACCCTCTGGGCTTAATACTTAAGAAATTATGATTTGAAAAAAAAAACTCTACTTGCAATATGTCACAAATGGCACAAAGAGAAACTCCAGAGAATAAACAAATCCACCAACCTTGTTTTTGCTGATCTTGAAGTGTGGAGGCCTCCTTAATGTCATCCAATGAACAATTAGATGCAGTCAATGCAATCCTTGGGTGATTCATAAGTTTTTACAAGAGATGAAATTTGTCAATGAATACACAAACTCTTTCACAATGCATCAAAATTTTCCAAAACAAACAGTGTCAGTAATTTTCTTGTTTTAGAATCTATTTTTGAAAAACAATCCATTTCGGTGTCTTTGTCAATTCCAAGGAGTGAGTAAGTACCATGCTTGTGATATATATTTATTTAAAATTTCGAACAAACAAAAAAACATATTACCACTGCTTCCTAACACCGTATGCAGGGATACTGGAAGTCTAGATTCGTTCAAACTTAAATGAAGATTCGTTCTTTCAAAAAAATTAGAGTTCTTGCGAGAGCCTTGAAGGAGTAACCATCTGTTACTTATACCAGGGCGGGTAAGTGGTGGATTACCTCCACTGTCATGAGAAATATGTAGATATGAACTTAACAACTCCAACTTGTTGTAAACTTGTCATTCAAGCTCCCAAAATTGCACGCAAAACCAGCAAAGATCGTTAATTTTGTGGCAAAAGTGTTGTCGTAATTTGTTGCCCGACATAGTTATTTTGTATGACTGAGATGTACGAATTTTATCAATTGTTACTTTTATCGTTTATTTATATTTTTTGGTATTCATGTAGTCACTTAGTTGTTAATGATAAAGTCACCTTCATTTCCTACATTTCTAAATGCATCTATTTCATGTCTGAAAAATGATCTTCACAAAGCTAACAAAATGCCCAATGAACGTTGGGACGAACTTGCTGAAAGGTAAATTTGCTACATGCAAACCCACAAAAAGGAAAAAGTAATTCTTCTTCCGATCTTCCGACTGCGAGATAATGCACTTTCTTTTTGATGAATGTTTACTTATACCGATATTTTTGGTTTCGGTGTTATTTTTAATTTTCAAAATTCTTTTTCTCCTACTTCACATTCATAAGTTATCTCGTGTAGTCTATCTCAATCTACTACTTCTATCTACATACAATTCAACGAGTTTTAATGATTATTATGATATAGCTACCTACCCGGGATCGTTGAAAAAGTTTCTACATATCATATTGGTCTAAAATCGGCGAGATATATGAATAGTTAAATAGTTTGTCAAAAATTTGCATATCATTTTGTTTTTAAATGTAGACACCTAAACAAATACTGTAGGTACAAACTGCGAATGTTGGCTTCAGATTTCATCTCAATCTAACAGGAGCACAGCTCTCTCAGGGTTAACCATCACAGATCCAAAGCATCAAGTAATCGGTTTTGAAGCATCTATAATAATTACACCTGGCTTTTAACCGTCTAATTGCCGCAGCACATATTCCCACAGAAATGCCTCAGCAACACTGTACAGCATACAGTGTGCACTGTAGACAGAACTGTGAGAGTGGCAATTACAGCAATACATCAAAACGTTTAGCGCAGTAAAAAGCAACCTGTGTATCCACGACTTCGGACCGCAGGATTACCTCACATTAAGGAAATTAAACGCTCTAGAAACGTCCATCAACTACATAATTAGATGTATTCATACAATGCGTCAAGAAGGCTTTCATATTAGTGAATATTCAGAATTTGTTGGGTGTATTCAATTATTTGGCACTGTTAAGTGTTGACTCACGCGGTATTGGAAGGCATCTGATTAGTAAACGAAATGTTTTTTGTACTCATGGCGTAAATTCCCGGATTTAAACATAAAATAAACGAAACAATCACATTACACCAAAGGAAGTATTTAAGATATCATACCACAACCCCCTTTTTGAGCATTTTTGGTTCCAAATTCAGCTATCTAATTAGAGATATAGATTTGATAACTTAGAAACCTTGGAAATAAAAAAATCCCTTAAAAATAATGAATCTATTATCAACAAACAAAAAATATTGTCTTACAGCCCAATCATGGATATGTTCCCCTACCCACCCACTCTTCATTAATACCTAGCAACAGCTCCACCCCTAACATAATAATACATTGTTTCCATCCATTATTTTGTAACTGAGAAATCAGTATACGTTTGCCCTGAAGAAGGAACGGTCGTTCCGAAACCGGTCGGCTATACTCAAATATATTAGTGGTTAAAACAAAGAAAACATTGTTTCATTTATTTAAAGATCTAGATATCAATTCATTTGAAATATTTTGAAAAATTGCAATAGATGGGTATTTATTTTTTTAATCCTTTTTACAATAGCTACACACAGAAGGCTCGGAGGAAAAAAATCGCCCATGATCTATATTATCATCTTGAGGGGTGGTATATAGAGGGTCTTTTTAGGGAAAGGAAGGAGAGGAAGCTCTGAGAAGGAAAAATGTATGAGGAGTGGGTCTGGGAATACCTGTGGTTCAATGTTTCCAGGAGTGTACGAATCCATCCCTCCCACTGGCAAGGCAATGGCCAAGAGAGTCTGGTTGGAGAGATCTAAGTTAGGTCTCCCTCAACCGGTATCTCCCGATTCGACCTGCCACGTAATAGGTAGGCAAACGTATTCGCTCCAAAACCTTGACAAAACTCAACCCAAGAATCCGGGAACCGCGGTCAAGTCACCAAACGTTGCGAAACACTTGGGGTGGCCTATGGTGTTGGTTATCCAATAAATGGTTCCCGGGACGGCGCTACCCATACCCGCCTCACAATGACGACCTATGTCATCTTTGTGAAAATTCATATTTGTAGATACAAAACTTCGTTTCCTCCACTTTTTCAAAAAAGTGAACGATATAAAGTTATTTGTCTAGAAATATGCGTAAATAATATTATTATGTTGACGCTGTGAACTAGTTTTCAAATCTCTACGCATTTTCGCCTTTGACACTCGGGTAACCATATAATTTACGTATTCTCATTCTTACGAATTTTATTGTTTAAGCATAATGACAATGACGTACCTGAGAAGGATCCTCTTTATTTATTCAGTGACAGGATCTTATTTTGGGACCCTCGTTAATAAGAATTTATATTATTATCGTTGTTACAATTCCAAAGACACCTGGAATGTTTCTCTGGAAGGAATCGTTCGGCCTCTATGGAATTAGACAAACAATGGTGTTTTTTCATCCCACTGAATCTGGGCCTGTGATCTATGGTTGATGTGTAGTTTGTGTAGGCATGGGCTGGGGTACTTACCCAGACCAATACAAAGAGATGTCGAACGAAAGAGAAGCGTATACTTTTGTTACACTTGTGATCATTATTTGGGATGCTGTGTCATTAATATTGAGCAAAATTATTCAAAAGGCATTATTATATAGTTTTACACTCTTCTTACGTAGCTTTACTGAAAATCGATATGATTTTGTCACACATGACTTAAGACTAAATTAAATATGATGCGAAGAAAATTAGGTGTCGTTCCTAATTTTTTACTGTTAAATAAATATTTCAACGCCCTTTAAATAATGGTGAAAATGACGTTGGAGTCTGTAACATTTTTTTTAACATAAGCTATGTCATCTCTGGGCGTGCTGTGTGGGGGTCTTATTAGGGAAAGGAATTTATGGGAAAGAAAAAAGTATGTGGGGAGGGTAGGAATATGGGGTCGTGTGACAAGGAGTGGAGATTATCCACCACTTACCCACCCTGGTATAAGTAACAGATGGTTATTCCTTCAAGGCTCTTCAAGTTACATTTATTTATTTTGAACGAATCTAGACCTCCAGTGTCCCTGCATACGTTGTTCGAAAGCAATACGTTGTTGTGACCAGGAGTGTCTGATATATGAATTGCAAGCTGCGGTGAAAGGCAATATTCAGAGAGAGTCCTGCTGGAGAAGTTAAAAGATCTCACTCAACCAGCCTCTCCCGATCCGACCTGCCACGCAGTTGGTCGGCAGAAGCTTCCGCTACCAAGATCTGGACAAACCTGACCCCATTAACCCAGGCACCCCTACTAAGTCATTAAATGTGGCAGAGGTGTTGATTTTCCGATAAATTATTCACGGGGTGGCGGTACCCGTACCCGCCACCCAAATATTGGTTAATGGTGCATTGAACGTCGAATACTGTCGAATTTGCCGTATCAAAGAAAAGAAGAAGAAGAAAAATAATGTGGGAATCTTAACGACGTAAGTGAAGAAAGCGTTTAAACAAATATACGCCGCGGCACGGCGTATTGTACGAACGTACGGTCGAATTCACCCTAGCAGGCCTGGAGATTTGACCTTTCTGCCGCGTTCATTTTAATTAATTCTGAAGAACGTGTTACAAATATTTAAAATGTGTCTCCATGTTGTCCTCCCGAAGTTATTAATTCGTCGTCTAGAAAAATAAAATCTGGTGCTTACCGCTAACTTTATGGTTGAAAAATGGGTTATAAAGTTTTAAAATCGTTGTACGTAAAATATATTAATGGTAAGGTACTGTTTTTATTAATCCAAAATATAAATAACTCGCATTCCTTGTGCGGCATGGAAATAAAAATGTTCTTATAGTTACGAATTCGGCGGAGATGATTAAAATGTGAGTTTTGAGCAAACTAAAATTATTAGGGTTGTGTACCGCCCTAAATTTGAGATGCCATAGTCGCACGGGTTCCGAGTATTTGGGACTCATGTTCGGTAAAAAAATAAAAAAATCACAATTTTTGAAAAAAAAATTGTATGAAGAAGAGCACTAAGTAGTATGATTTTTAGGCTTTTTAAACCAGAATGTACTTTAGGTAGGTAAAGCTACGCCAATTCAATTTAACTTTAACACGACTCGTTCATGTTCCAATACAAACCAATATAAAAATTAACGATTCACCTCCAATCCGCGAGCATTCCGTACCGATAAAACCGTAATTATCCTTGCCTTACCGGTAATTAGTCCGGCACCGTGTTCCGATGATGGACCAAATTGCATCGAAATGCTTTACACGGGTCGGCTTGCGAAACCGCAGAATATGGAAGGCAGTACTGCTGTTCGGCAGTGGCGGTTCGTGAACTATCTAGTTGGGAATTCAACCAGAATTCATCCAGATTTTAGTATGTCGCTGAAACTAGGAAGCATTGCCACAAAATAGTGGACGTAAAACATATTATTTTTACTGCCTCAAAAATTCCGTAAATGCTTGAAAAAATCTGATTTTTGTAACATAAATTGCATTACACCGCGATTAGCGACCTATCGGCATTACTCGATTTGACCACCCCGATTTGAGCCCGCAATACGAATTTCTACCGATTTCTTACATATCTCCCTTAAACACGTTAAGTTTTAAAGCTCTTAAAAAAATATGTTATTCTTGAAGAAAATATCTAGACATTGCCGCGCCGAAACGCAAATTATATAAAATTCCCTCGATAGAAAAAAATCGCAAAGTATGCTCCAAAAATTATTATAAACACGTTTGTTTCAGTTATTTAAACGTGTACACACGTTATACAAGTTATATGTATGAACAAATTCACAGTGTTTCTTTAAATGCTGTTTAAGACAACGCCCGCACGATTCTTGCTCTATTTTAAACGAGTCTTGTTTAATTAAACATTTTCGCAATTTTCGCATCGTTTTTGTCGCTGTAAATGTTAGCGCTCTCCTCTAACATTCGTAATTTCGTATCTCTTTTTGTCCCTTTAAGTTACTTGGCATATAATATAAAATCTATCATAGGTGCACAGCACGCGGATGGGTACAATATGAATATGTTTTGCATTCTACCGTTAGCGCACTAGCATTTTTTTGTTGGTTTTTACAAGAACTATTTCTTAGGACTGAAAGTCCATAGGTGCCGGATTGATTTAGCATCATCGATTAATCGATGTTTAGCACGTACGATAATAATTTCGGATTAATATACGAAGAGCGATTTTTACTATAGAATTTTAATTGCGTGCAGTTTAAAAGGTGATAATTTTACAATTGTGTAGTTGTGATTCATGGATATGATTTTAGGTTTTCACGGCCAAAAATATTACAGTAATTTAATTTTAGGGTGTTGTGCCAGGTTGCGCTACCTCCTTATTCAGACTTCCGGGGAGATGTGATAGATGTCTGAAGGACACTGTAACGCTGTCCGAAATAAGGAGTAATACCCCAAAAATAAATCACTATAATGCTGATACTTTGTTTGTGTAGTTTTTTTGTTGGAGCTTTTTGCATAAAAGCTCTTAGGAGAAAACCGCCACTACTGCTCGAAGGTATGGGTCGGTAATTGAAGGCGTGGGAACTTGTGCACTTTAATTATTCTGGATCTCTTCTTTCAATAACGATTTCCTCTAGATACTATCTATCCATTTCAAAGTGTTCAGTAATCTTTGCTACATAAATTATTCGTACTTAGGTTTAATGGACGCCCTCTGTAGCTTGATGGTATATGCTCTCTGGAATTTAAGTTCCAAGATTGCTGGTCCGATTCTCGTAAAATGTAAACCTGGGTTTGGATAGTTCGGATGTTTCGATGATGTTTAATGAACCCAATTTTTTAGTTATATTTTTTTTTTATTTGGTAACTATATATGTATTATTTTTTACATTTTTGTATGAAACATATTAGGTATATATATAAAATAAAAAATATATTCGTAGTCCTCCTCACTAGGAGATCCTGTGCTGAGGAAGACTATGCTTTGGTTAAGTTTTCAGCGACTTCTATGGTTTAACTTCATGGTGTGGATAAGGTTTTCTAGAAACTTCCATGACAATGTTTTAAGTATACTAGTAAGTTCATTTTCCGATAGTTCCTTCAAGTGGGAGTTTGTTATATAACAGCTGAAAATTCAAAACATCTTTGACCAAATGAAGAGTTACACTTTGGTATATTAAGTTTGTCTGTTTGTTAGGCTCTGGTTTTATGAGCAATAATTGAAAAAATAAGATCTAAAAAATTATTATAAGTATTGGGGTAAAAATTGTGTGCGTTTTTTTATAACATTAACTCCACACAGGAGACCTTGAGGAAAATGATTTTCCCAAGGGCCTATGTCATCTTAGGGGATGCTGTGTGGTGGGTTTTTTAAGGAAAGGAAGGAGAGGAAGTTCTGAGGAGGTAATAGCTGTGAGGGATGGGTAGGCATCAGGGGTATCTGGGAGTAAGTGTGTCCAGGGATGACGGACGTGTGTATACTCCTTCTAACCGCGGTGCAAGGCGATGGGTCGAGAGATTCCGGCCAGAGAGGATAAAAGAACCTCCCTCGATCCGGCCCTCCACACGTCTGGTTGGCAGACGCATCGGCTGCCAAGACCTGGACAACCCTCACCCCATAAACCCGGGAACCCCGGACAAATGTAGCGAACCACTTAAGGGTGACCTATGGAAGAGGTGTTGGTTATCCAACACAAGGTTCCTGTGGCGGCGGTACCCATACCTGCCTCCCAAATTGTAAATTGTTACCAAGTAAATACCCTGCAAGCTTTGCTACCTGACTTCGGCCGAAATTTATAGTATTTACTTATTTTTGGCTCAGAAATGGAATTTCAAAGATCAGCATCTCGATTAATGGAAATTATTTTCCAAATTAAAAACAACCTCGAAATACAAATAAGATAAAATTATATAATTTTAACATCATCAGTGTTTACTGTTTGATAAACTAAAAGATTTGCTGCTTTAGATAAACAAATAGATTTTATTTTTTGTGTTTTTGCAAATTAAAGTTTTACATAGGAAGAATTGTAGGAAGAAAGTATGAATAATTTAAAAAAATTCAATTCTCAAAACACCTCCTCTTGTGGTATCAAAAATAAACTTGAGTTGTCCCATTACTTAATATGTACAAAAAGATATTAACCTACATACACTGAACGCACAATAAATTAAATTGAAGTTTACATCATAACGTCCTAAATCATGTCCAAAATAATGGCATAATTAACCCCCGAATGGCGGTCATCTCTTTAGGGGTGGTAGGTAGGCTTGTGCAAAGCGACCGCCACCGTTCACCATAGACCACGCAGGGAATACTAAAAGCCTCATTTGTTCCTCACCGCTCCTCGGACCGTGGGATAATCGGCAGGCCGGACGCTAATCGCTGGAAATTTGTATAAATTAAACGTTGCATTTTTTCCGCCGGCGCTCACAGGGTTAAGAGCGCCGTTTAACCGCGATCGAAAAGTATTAAAAATTACCTGCAATCATTTAATGTATCGATGAGTTATCTGCTTTAAATTATCAGTTGACGGAATTTAAACAAATTCTGATTAAGTATTAGAAAGCTGACATGATATTTTAAAGATATTAGTTTGCCATCGCTGCGTTTTGTCCGATAAATTAATATTTCAAAGCAACATAGCCTATCAACGAAAACAGTTAACTAGATATTCCAACTTGAAAAAATTGAAAGTCCCTTAAATTGGATAATGACATATTGTACCCTTAATGTTTACCCTTTATGTAATTAATTAATTTACCCTTACTTAAAACAGCGATATTTAATATTAAAAAAAAATTGTATTGATATTGTCCTTATATAACTATTTTTGTCTAAATTGTGTACCTGCCTAAGATATTTATGTCATTAGTTTTTTGAAAATTGTTTACAAAATGAACATTATTATAATTTTTTTGCATGTAAAATACTCCTCCCATAAACACGAGCTCCTAGAGCTCAACTTATGGAGTAGTAGAATAAAACATGAATTATTTTGTAATCTTGCATATATTACCATTGTAATGTATAAACAAAAATCTTGAAATAAATAAATAAAAAAAAATAAAAATAAAAAAAAACTTCACCATTCAAAAGCTTTATGTGCTTTTAAATTTCAATTCCACGGCTGTTGGCCTCCCGGCGTACTTATTTACAATATGCAGTCGGTTCAGAGAAAATATGGGATAACTACTTAAACAAAATTTAACCAAGTATCTCCGAAGGGGTGTGCAGAGAGAGAAATATATGTACCACAGAATAACAAAAATAAAAACAAATTTTCATTTAAATATTTATTTAAGAATAAAACCACTTGTCAATATACTGCATACACCAGAGTGTAAGTACAAAAAATCGACCCTGCTTTATTTTAATTTTATTTTATTTGGAAAACCAATACTTATATAACAATAAAATTTATAAATACAACAATATAATTTATAATTTATGATAAAATACATGTAATTTATTTATTGTTATCAAGTTTAATTTGTAGAACTCCATATTAATTTTTATTTTTTTATTATATAATCAATAATATTATTATTAAATTAATAAAAACAGTTTATTTTTAAACAAGTTCTGCTATGTAATTATTATTACGCGTGACAGCTGTTTCGCCTTCTGAAGGCATTATCAAACTGTCTTCTGAAGGCATTATCAACTGGCATTATCAAAAAAAAAAAATTACATGTAATTTATTTAACCAATAATATGTTTTCACTGTCGTATTTAAATTATTTAGTGAATATGAAGAAAACGAGTTACATTCGTTTGATATCCATACCAAATTATTATTAAAGGTATTTTGTAAGTCGATTGTAGGTTTGTAGTTGATTCATTATGCACAAAAATTATAATTTTACGATAATTGCGATAGAGTGCCAACTGTCAGGGTCTGTCGTATCTCCAAAAAATGTTTATGAATGTGAACATATATGAATCATATATTATAAATCATAAACACGAAGAACTTGAACATATATGAATTATATATCAAAGAAATTCTCACGCCTACTACTAAGAAATAAATTTCTACCTACTACAAATATTTTTTTTTCATTATAAGTGCATTGGTAAAGATGCAAATAATTGATCGAATTTGATTCAGATTGTAACTCTAAACAAAACCAAAATTCTTTCCCAAATAAATTTATTCCATCTAATTTCATTTTCTAAAGTTATTTTCATATTTTATAACTCGAAACATGCAAGGAAGCTATGAATCATAATGATTTTTAAATTAACGTGCCACTTTCAGATTTAATTTTAAAAGATTCTAATAATTATTCCGCGTATCCACAATGAACTTTGTATTAATTTATGTTTGCAACATTTTGCATACATTTTGCAACAATTCATTCCGACTAAAATGCCATCATGACATTCATGACTGCATCCTTTACCGAGAATTTCGTCTTGATTGCCTGTTTTTGCATTCCACGAAATGCTGGCCGCTTAAGTATAATTAATTAATTAAAAATAATATGCATAAATTATATTTTTAATAACTTATCGACAGTCACTTAATAAAATCGTTTATATTTCATGTTAGTCATTCTAGTTTATATAGTTAGTCATCCGGTTTTACCCGAGTTCTAACACAAATGAAAGTACTTTTCTTATTTCAATAATCGCTCACGATTGTGAATTTTCAGCAAACAAATGAGCGTCTTGTCATTTTTTTTTTAAATAACTGGATATTTCAAAGCTCCATAGCGCATGGTGAAAATTGTGAAACGTGCTAAAAATATCTGCGTCAATATACAATATAACTTCAGACAGTAATAACTGTCCAATGTTCGTGACACCAGAGCTTACCGTTCGGTTGTTTTTGGAGAATTTTATTGCATTTGAGAATGCCTCACGGGGAACCATTTTTTGGATAACCAACACCTCTGCCATAGGTCACCCGAAGTGATTCACTAACTTTGGTGACTTAGCAGGAGTACCCGGGTTTATGGGGTGAGGTTTGTCTAGATCTTGGCGACGGATGCATCGTCCGCCAACTGCGTGGTAGGCCGAATCGGAAGAGACTAGTTGAGGGTTGATGGAGACTTTTGACCTCTCCAGCAGGACTCTCCCGGAACATCGCCGGGCACCACAGTGGAAGGGATAGATTCACATGTCCGTTCCTCCTTGACACACTAACCGCCAGGTTTCTATCCACTCCTCAAAATTTTTTTCTTCCCAGAAAATTTTCTCCTTCCTTTCCTACAAAGGCCCTCCAAACTGCATCCCCAAAAATGACATAGGCTCTGATGGGAATTATTTTCCTGGGTGGATGTAAATAAGAAATTTATGTCATACTAACTATTTTTTTATGTTTGGAGTAACTTTATTGAGTAAAACATCAATTTATAATATTTATTCATTGAAAACAAATTAGCAACTCCCAAACGATAAACTTGAAACAGATAAATCAGAAAATAATAATTCTTAAATGCTAGCAAATTTTTTTCTGATTTTTTTGTTTCAAATTTTCATTTGAGATTCTTTAATATTGTCTTCAATGATTAAAAGTTAAAATAATTATTAATGATATTAAAATATGTTTAATATCTTAAATAACTTTAAATATTTGCCTAGATATATCTAGAATGTTTGGAAGTAGGAAGTAATTTATTGAAATGCTTAGAGATACAGATGTACATAGATATACCTCGATTTCTGAATGTTCGTCGAAAATTTGGCCTAATTTTATTCGCTGTCTCTCGCGTGTTCTTATTATTTTTTTAAGATGAAATCTTTAAACCTGACCGACGTAGTGGCACTGTCCACTGTCCAGACACAATATGCATAGGGGACATGTAAATTTTGGAATATATCAAGGATTCGACAGCCGATTGTTCTAGAAGGAAGCTAATTAGCATTGGCGTATGTCATTTGGCGGTCAACATAAATTATAAACTTTAAGCAATGTCTACTTCAGAGGAAGCAGGATAAAGCAATAAGATTGTCAATTATTTATTACTTTCAACATTTTGGTCTTCTGGGGCATTTTGCTATCGAAGGTTGACATTCTGAAGGCTGCAGTGAGTAACAACTCTCTGAATTGTAGAATTGTCATTTTTGAAAGTCAATACTTGTTTGACTTTTGAAGTGAAACTTCTTTAGCGCCATTAGTGATTTGAAATTCGGATGAAACGGAAATGCGTCACAACTCAGTTCTACACATATACTCGGTTCCAATATAAGGCCGTAAATTAGCACCTCGGCGCGTGCTTCCCATGGTTCAGTGGCCAAGGCTCCTGACAATTCTCAGCGGCCAGAGAGACAGATATCAAGCGAAAGGATGTTCGAATCAGACGAAATCCAAAAAAAGAACATGTTTATTTTTGTAAAATCAATATCATCAATTTGGGAGGCGGGAATGGGTACCGCCGCCCGGGGAACCTTTATTGGATAATCAACACCTCTGCCATGGGTCACCCCAAGTGGTTCGCTACGTTTGGTGATTTAGCAGGGGTGCCTGGGTCCATGGGTGAGGTTTGTCTTGGTCTTGGAGGCGGATGACCTGGACACTGAACCCCATATTCCTACCCACCCCTTAAACCCTTTTCCTTCCCAGAACTCTCCTCTTTCCTTTCCTTTAGGAACCTTCACACAGCATCCCAAAAGATGACATAGGCCCTGAGGGAAATTATTTTCCTCTGGGCCTCCTGTGTGGAATTTAAAATTAACAGGCAAAAGAAAGAAAAGGGGCATCTAGCGACTTTACAGTTTCACTTCTACCACGTGTCAATTACACACTCCGCTGTGCTGCTGCTGTGTGAAGGGTCTTTTTAAGGAAAGGAAGTTCTGAGAAGGAAATAGTAGGGATGAGTAGGAATCTGGGGGTCGGTGTGTCCAGGAGTGACGGACGTATGAATCCATCCCTTCAACTGCGTTGCAAGGCGATTGGTCGAGGGACTCTGGATGGAGAGGTCAACCAGTCTCTCTTGGACAGACACATCAGCCGCCAAGACCTTCAAAAACCTCACCCCATGAACCGGGGCACCTCTGCTATGTCACCAAACGTAGCGAATTGGAGTGTGAGGTGTTGGTTATCCAATAAATAGTTCCCGGGGCGGCGGTATCCATACACGCCTCCCAAAATGGCACATTTTTGATACTATTTTTTGTTTATAATTGCTGAATAACTTACATAGTTTGTTCACTTTTTTCATGAAATAATAATCACCGGTTCATTTCTTCATTGGAATTATTTTGGAGCCACCCACATCCATAATTTATAAGAGCGACGGGAAAACCATCAAAGTCAGATTTTCCAGGAAAAAATTATAAAAAGTTAAAAAACCGTGGTTGTTTTGAAGACCACGATTTGAGAGTCGCATAAAATTATGCAGATCGGCCGCTGCGGTGTTCGGCCCCAAACCGCGATGTGGGATTGGGCGAGACTATGGAAATGCTCATTCAAATGAGGCCTCATCAACTGTCAATCAACAAATCTAACGACTATTTAAATGGGACTCAGATTAAAGATGAAAAAATTCCGGAAAATAAAGATTTAGCCTGTAGGAGCTACATTTACCAGACCATAAACAAAAACATCCATTTATGAACGGTTATATTATCTGAAAATGCTGTGGCTGTATAATGATTTGATTTTAAATGGTAATCCTATAGTAAACCTTAACGAAAGTAAAATATTATTGTGATTTAACATATTTAGTAAAAATAAAACACAAATTTTGTGTAAAACCACGAATTTCAATTAATTTATTTACCGACCGGTTTCGCTTTGCTCAAGCATCATCGGGGTAAAAATTACAATAAATACATATTTTGTGATTACATATAAATACAGAGCGAGAGAATTTATTTAAAAACCGAAACCGGTCTGTAAATAAATTAATTAAAACTATTACAATAAATTTTTTTTTTTATTGAAAATAAAGTAACGCATAAAACTTCAACGTTTAGCAGAAATTTTGTACTATCAGAAGGACAAAATCCCAATCTAGTAGGTACTAAAAAAATATAGATCAATGTAACTGAATCTCTGAACGTTCTCTTTTTAAATGAGGTTTGAAAATTTTCTGCGCAATAACAACATGTGCAGGTTCCTGAAAAATAAGAAACATACTGAATAATTTTTCAAAAATATTTTTTGTAATGAGATCAGTCCAAATATCTGACATCATTTGAATTTTCTGTCGATGGTCAATTGGATATTTAGATCACTTCACAATCCGTCTTCTACTGGAATTAGACGAAGAAAACTATGCACTTTAAATTTTAAGGTACTATTTTTCATTCTTTATATTTTTTTAAATAACCTTATCAAAGGTTTCTTAATTAAACTTTTAATGGAAGTAGATTTAATTTCTTCAAACTTTATCAAAAATTTTAAAACGAAGTGTCGGGAAATGTTGAAAGCTATATAATTTTACACTGGACAAAATAATGAAGAGTCGCGACGTGCCCCTGAAAAGCAACCACTTCAATTCCACTTACATAATGCATAATCCCATTATTTAAATCATTTGTTCTAGATTTTTCCACAAGTAAGGTCATTTTTCAGCCGTATCGAAAACAGAAGTATGCTAATAGGTGCTACATACGAATAAAGAATCATCTTCCACAAATTTAATAATATCGCTCTTTATGTTCTTCGAATTCTAAATTCGAATTTATAAACCTTCAAATAATTTGCCCTGACGACCACCTCAGAAGCTCGTTGACAGCGAACACAAAATGGCCGTTTAAATTTATGAAAAAGTATTCTTAAATTGAATTTGAAATTCGAATACAGTCAGGAGATGGGTCACCATTTATTTCGATAAATTTCCGGATTTATTCTAAAATCAATACGTTTTCAATTCTCATTCTATTTTTTAAAATGCTCTTGTAAAAAGTGGGTCACTTATATGGGAAAAAGATGTATAACAGTTTCTTTTGTTGTCCTCTTCTATCAGAGGTTTGACCTCACCAGGGCAACCTTCACCCTGGAGACTGCAGCCAGTCACGTAGCGTTGGTTTCAAAGCCATGTTTTTTTTTATTAATCTTCCCCTGAATTATCAATTAGGTTATCATATATTTTAAATTCCTCATAAACTGACAAATATACCTAGGATATTGGAGTTTTCTTATTTTATATCTTTCCATAGTTTGTATGGATATATGAGTGTTTGTTACTCTTTCACGCAAAAACTACTAAATGGATTTTAATGAAACTTTACACAATAATATAGCTCATACATCAGAATAGCATATAGGTTATAATTTATAAAGCTAGCTAGGAAGGGGACGCGGGAGGGGAACGGGGGCGCACGGGAAAGGTGATTCAGGGAGAAACAATGTATCTCTTTAAATATGGCATTGCGACGCATGCCGGGAACCAGCTAGTTTTATTATAATTTAACAATTTTAGTCCACTCGCATAAAATCTTCAAGTATATTTACATTCGATATCTCATAACAGATAATTAATGAGTTTACTTTATTCCTGTGGCAAGTGTAATTGATTGCTATCCTCCGTGAGAAATCAAAGATGTTTTTCTCCGTCATTATTACGTTCGTTTTCACCAAAAAACCCGTCTCATTTCCTATTCAAGTGGCTTCAACACAATCCAAACACATTCATCAATCATTTTTGACCGCATAGAGCCTACCTATACAAGCGTATGTACGTAATATACAAGTATCCCTTTTCTTTGTCCGAAGAAAACGGGAGAAAAAAGACATAGGTATCAGCCGGTATAAATTATGGCTCCGCCCTTACGTATTCGTCGCATAATTTGGCCGTAGCCGGTTTATACATTTTATACCTGCTGGAATTAGTCGAGTGAGCCCGAACGTAGAGCAGGCACAGCCTCTACGTGAGCCGCATGACAATGGCCCGCTGAAGATGGCTCACGCTCTACGCTGCGGGCTCTACGCCGTAGAGGTAGCGGCGGACGGCCGATTTTCACCGTTTGAATTTTTAATTCTGCCGTCATTACGACGCTGCCTAATTCAACGAGGAAAATAAGAAAAACGGGAATATTTTACCACGTTGTTGGCTATGCATGTTCGAAATAAGGGGATAGAACAGTTTTCTGAAAGCAACCATTTATAAATTTTATGCTATACTTTGCAAAAGTTCAGTCAAATTAATCAATTAACACATTTCTAAAGAAAAATTTTATATAGATACTTACATAAATAAATTATATTAATTGTTTTTGACGAGTTATAAAGAGCAACCAGACTAAATTAGGAAGGGTATTAAAACAATCACAATATCCATGGAGATGGTTATCACACAATTGAGAGTATTGATTTATTAAAAGTGATGTTTTTTAATAACTTAAATGTTTTAATACATGTGTTTGTAAACGTGTCAAAGAAATATACGTTTTAAGATGGGCAAGTAATGCGTTGAAATGCCAGATTTATGAATTATTAATTTTTGTGACTTAAAAGTAAGCTTAATTTTTTTTTTTGCATAAACCAGAAAAAATTAAGTAAAGTACTGTGTTTTTTAATTTATTTTTTAATTTCTATACATTTTTTTATGAAAAATTATTGTGTTTAGGTTTTTTTTTAATTTTAGTAATTGAAGCTATAAAAATATGGCATTTTTTAAACGTTAAAGTGTATTTCAAATACAATAATCTGAAAAATGATTTTTTCTGTAATGGTATTTATTTTTACAACATATTTAAACAATAAGAAATATATAGTAAATTTAAAATACCTTGGAATATCTCTACATGTTGAAGAGGATTTCCAATCTAACTAACTAAAAAGAAAACCATAGAAGTTGGTATGATGGAAAAGTTTCAAGATTCGTGTCTACTAGAATCCCCGTACGGAGGATGAATGAGTGGAAGGGGGGGGGGGGGGGGGGGGGAATAAGAATTGGTTCCACCCGCCTGAGAAACTGTCACGAAGCGTCGATGATATGAATTTTTAAACATGGAAGCGTTTGGGCTTAGGCGGGAAACCCCACCCACCCCTTTCACCACCCACTCCACCCGCTCCACCCATCCCTCTAACAACCCTACGCGAGAGACTTACTACCTTCCTTATAATTTTCTACCATTTTTCTAGTTTAATAAGTGAGTGCTCCACCTTTTACTTCGAGCTGTTTTATGAAAAATTAATCACGTTCATAGTTCAAGCTAACATAAATGACTGAGTTGTTAAATTTCTGAGTTTTCTTCACTTAAGTTATACATCCATTAATACACCTTACGAAAACAAACACGATTTGAAATGAAACATAGATAGCAAATGAAAGTGGTTTCTAGCAAAAGTATTAATTATGAAAATTAAGCTAATACGGTTCAGTAGTAAACATAAAATGTTATTCAATCGAATTTTCTATTTTTCCCATCATTCGACAGATAATTCTCACAAATATAACATAAAGAAATGCAGTTAGTGCTAGTTATTAAAAGAACAAATGTTCGTGTCCAGTTTTCTACTTATGTTGGTGTTCTCACAATACGGTATCAGTTAAAAAATATATATTTTTGAAGTAAAAAAAAACATTAATAGATTTGAATTGCTCTAGATTTTCGGTTTTAGATATTTAAAAAGAAATACCTTTGTAGATTGTAGTTCGATATCAAACAAAACTAATCGACATGTAAAACCATTAAAATACTTTCCCACTTTAGCATTTATTGGCGGGGACTCACTCAAGGGTGCAATGCTTACTGTTCTATTCTAGTTTGTTCGGATTTCGTTTATTCGGCTACCCATCCAAGGGAAAACAATGCAAATTACTTTTCCCTGCCTGATCGATCACTTCAGCTCGGCCTGAGTGGGGTGAGTTAAAACGTAATAACAAAGCCTTGGCAGACGTCACATGCACACCCCATCCCCCCCATGCCAACCCCCACCCACTCCACTCACCCCCACCCAGCCCATACATCTCCCACACTGCTCTCGGCTGCTGCTTACATACAGTCCCAAGCGTCACGTATGACTTTACCTCGGCTGAATACGAAAAATAAGGCAGTAAAATTTATTCCCCGGCGAGTTGACGTTCAATCATTGACATCGGGTTGGTTTTTCTACCCCCTTCACTATTTTTCCTTTCCAGAAGGGGGCGGGTTCCCCCGGTGTACCTACCACCCACCACCTTCTACCTACTACCCCTGTGGATGAGTTTGTGGACTGAATACTAAGAAGCGAAGAAAAATTACCGCGATATAACATCCCGTCTAGTTTGGTGGGCGCGCCGGCGCTCAATCATGCCTCTGATGAATGTCTTCTTTTTGTATTTTTAATGGCCGAATCTGGTATTCAGTCCGGAGAAGGGAAGAATTACTTTACATAGAAAATTAATCGCAATATTTGCTTGAATTATGGCTTGAAAACATTTAAATTTTGCCACCAATCATTACTCTCACGAATCAAGTAACGTTTAGAGATATGAAAATTACGTGTTTGCAATAACACGACTGCAACGCGAAATTCGTCATCATTACGCGAAAAACACGAGTTTTGCAATTTTAGGTTTAAGGTTAGAAAGCCGTTAAAATTTTCGTGCAAATAACGCGAATTTTCTATTTATTCAAAAATAAGAAAGAAATTTTATCCAATCTAAGTAACTCCTTATCTGCGGTTTTATCAGACTTGAAATTCTGATATGGTTTTAGATTCTTTAGCTCCGTTTTTAACGGAGAGCATTACAGTGTCCTTAATCAAGGAAGATGTCAGGGCAGATGACACAGCTGCCCCGATGATGGACACTATAACGCTGTCCGAAACATTGGCTAAAGAAGGAGGTGGCGAAAAAAAATAAATAACGATAAGCTTGAAATTCATTTTCCGATTATGTTAAAAAATAGCTGCTGCAAAGTACCAAAAAGTTAACACAGCATTACTTATATTTCAAAATGGTCTTATTGGTCTTTTCGAGACCCATGTTTACACTTTCCTCTTCTGAAAAAGACCGTCAACCCACCTTCCTCTTTCCCGTCTCATTCCCTTCTTTACTACCTTCAGCCTTACAACATACTCCAATTGGGGATGCCATAGTCTCATTAATTCCAGACAGATGCTGTTGAGACTCCTGTACAGCATTCACATAAAAAAAACTTTTCACACATATCTCCAAGGAAGACATAGGCCTTAAGGGCAATTATTTTCCTCAGAGGTTCTTGTGTGGAGGTGATGCAAAAAAATTTCAAATTTCTCAGATATATTTTGAGAAAGTAATGATAAAAAACATTAAAATAATCCAAGTATGATCAAGGTTAAATAGCTTTTTCCCCTATGCTATTTCGCGGATATATATGTTTACTTCGAAAAGCATGCGTCATAACTTCCAATAGTCCTTCGATGTTATATTAACAAAAATAGGATCCCATTTTTTCTAATATCCTCTGTCGCCTTAATCTTCTCACATCCTTAGGTAAATCTAACACAGCAAGCATCCCCATAATAGTGTTTGGAATGGCCATTAAGGATTATATCACCGATCGTTTCATCCCCCTGCGACCCCCTGTAACTCCCACCCCTCGCCCTGTTTCTAGCTGGGAGAGCCATCCTTTCTATACATTTCTTTATCCATTTTTTATCCCCCGCGCTATCAGGCGGTTGTCTGTCTTTAGTCGGGCTTATCTGCGTTTCAGGGTCATTTGATGCGTGCTAGAGGAAATTATTAACAAACTGCACACAGTTCGACTGTTATCTAGTGGAAGAGGGATTGACTCGGGTAAATATTTACACACGCAATATAGGTACAATTCCAAGACATCGATGCAGTATATTATTATGTTTTGTGTACTCTAGATTTGACGATTCCAGCTTTTGTGTGCGGAGCGATGGATAATTTATTATTGATGACGCTTTTACGAGAATTTGAGACCTTGAATATAAATCATTTCTTCATCTTTATGGTTCTTTAGAAACTAAAGATAACGAATTGAAAAAAAAATTGTCTATATTTGATATCTTACTCTACTTTAACTTTTTATCGAGAAGAATTAATCAATCAAATAATAAACATAAACGTATACAGTTTATCTGTATCATTTTAAATGACTTTCCTCATAAAAATTCAGATGTTTGATTAAAAGGTATGAAGCTTTGTATATCCAAGTAAACTTCTGTTTTTATTAATCTAGGTTAACTTGCAGTAACCCACTAATACACGTATGTGTTGTATAAATTTATTTATAATATTAATTCAATATGAAAGCGTTGCTTAGCCTGGTGAATAGGTAATACATTGCAATCACGTAAAACAAACCCCACCAACACCGAGGCAATCTCGCAGCCAACCAGAGCAAGGTATGGCAAGCATATAATCTGCTACGTGTACGTATGTATACGGAGGTGTTTGCTCACGTACACCAAGATGCAAGCTAGCCTGTGTCTTAACACAATCAAGCAGGCGTGTCTGTATTGAGTAATCTACGGTATGTGGGCCAGTGTGGGTATACAGCCTTCTCTCGGAGCGCCGCGATGCCTATAGCAGTTGCGGACGTCGGTCTTGGTGTACCGGCGTCGGTATTAGCGGCGTTTATTGGCTCGTTAGAGTGATTAGCCCGGTGCGGGGAGGGGAAGCTGAAACGCGCGCAGACTCCGAAAGGACACGCCCAACTAAGGGATGATTTCAATCTGGATATGAACCGCACCCCTTTTTGCATTCAACGCCGTATTACGAGAACTAATTAATGTACCTACTAATTAATTAATGTTTTCCCACCGCATTCAACATTCAGGAACTAAAAACTCTAAGATTAAGATGACCCCCGTGGATATTCGATAAATGAAATATGTATCTACTATTTGTAACCAACAAAATTTAAAAAAAATCACACTGAAAAAAAAACACACATAAACGGTTGGTTAAATAAAAAAAATAATTAACAATTATAAAAAAAACATTTATTGTGTTAGAAAAACCAGTTCATGGGCATCTTTACTTGCGTTTTAGTTCTTGCTGACTTACATCCATGCTTAAGGTAACCATAAAGTGCAATTAAAGAAAATCAATGCCTTATCGATTACATTTTAAAAAGGCCACGAAAGAATGTCTAAAATATTTTTCGCAGCACGTTGTTATGCGACATTAAGTCTCGGAATAGTTCGAGGAAACAACTTGAAATATAAATATCTTAACAATGACTTGTTATTGCATTCCCTCGTCTTGTATTTTGACGTAATTTATTTCCCCCTCGCATGCAACCTCCCCCACCCACTATCTACCCCCCCCCCCCCCCCCTCCCCCACAACCCCTACCTAGTACCTAGCCCGAGGTTAGGTTTTCCATAAGTCCGCGCAATTTCAATTCAAAGCCCGTCTCGGGATGCTCTCGAAAGCGCTTAGTTACGTAACAACCTTTGGGCGAGTAGTGATAAGGCGAGCCTTCCTTACGGTAGGAATAAGATTTGTATGCGAAATAGGATGCATGCAACTACCTGGGCTTACCCCCTCTCTGTCCCCGCTCCACCCACCACCGGCTCTGCTACCCGGGTACTCTAATGTCTTGTTTAAAGTGGAGAAATAGATAGAACATCTATGTGCATTTAGGACACGTGTGAACAAGGATGCAGTATGCATGACTTTTTAGATTGACAAAAAAAGATTCGATGTTTGTTTATGTACTGGCTGAAGAACTCGGCGTTGCATACGCTGCACCCGTGGCCGCCCGCTACAGACACTCTTCTTTAAATATATAGATGTGTGCTCAGGTGACAAGAAAAAAATTGAAAAATCTCAATCACTTCATTTTGTTTCATGAATATAATTTTTTCAGCAAATAAATACTAAACAATAACAGAAAATATTTTTTTCAAAAGTAGTTAAAATAATATACTAGTACTTAATTTGTATTCGTATTGTTGGTTTTTAATAATGTAAAGATTTGAATATTCGCTGGCACACAAAAAAATGCTAAAAAGTTTACAAAATTTTGTTATATTTGAAACTCGATATATCATAGATGTTGTAAAATATATTTTTTTAAATATGTAGGTATAATAATAAAAATATTTTCATAATCATGGGTTTTTTCTGCAACAATTTGCAGTCTTGTGATATTTTTAATATTTATTTTTGCACACAAATTCGTAGTCGACGTTAAATCGATAATTTATTTTAGTTCTATCAGAATATGCATTTTTGAGGCTTGTTGTTTCAAAAGCTTTAAAATATTGCATTAAAACATTTATATATCAAGAGGATATTTTTGAAAGAAGAAAAATAAAATATTATAAACAACACAAATAATCCATATAAATAAAAATGAATCGCCGAAATGTATGTACGCGCATAACTTGCAAACGACTGCAGCAAATTGGATAATTCTTTTTGTCGTGTTTGTTATCACAAGTCAGCACAAGGTTTGTATAAAACTACTGGTGAGTTCTGGTATTAGGAAATTTGTATAAAAAAATTTCAATAGGTGGCACGCGAGCTGTTTGAAAATTGAATGTACCGGGGCTAAATGTATGGAATGCTGGATGGGGGAGGGGAACTCGGGGCGAGGGAAGGTGGATGAGGCGCAGAGGGAAAGCGTGAGGGGAACGGGACGCGGGAGAGGAAGGGGAGGCGGAAGGGGAACGGGACGAATGGAGGAGGACATGCAGGGAGAAACAAGTTCTTTATTAAATGGCACAGCAACGCATGCCGTTAACCAGCTAGTGTTTTACATTTTTCAAAAAAACATTATTATTGTAAATTTCACCTGCAAATGATGACTTACGACGTCAAATGTTAAAGAAATAGTGATTAGCTTCCTTGTTTGACAGTTAATATATGTTTACTTAAAAATTCTAGATATAATATTATTAATTCGGTATATTATTCGTGCATATTATTTTTTGCACGTTTTCTTCCAGAAACTGCAATATTTTATCCTGACTTGATGTTATTCTAATAAACGCATTTGGTAACTGATATTCATATAAATAAAATGTTAATATCTCAATAATCAATTATACAACCGCGTGAAATTTCTCATGTCACAAAAACAATACAATCTGTGCGGAAATTGCTATTTTATGTAAATTATGCGTAATACACTGCAAATATTTGTGATATAATCAAGTATAACAAGCTTCAAAAACCACTGTAAGATCCTAAGTATGCCATGATTTAGAATAACCCGATAAATTGTGTGTGTTTTTTAATACCCCCGGTCTACAGGGGGTCCGCGGGCAGCTAACTGGTCATACCAGCTGTCCAATAAAACCTGTGTTATGAGCCTCCTAACGACCTCTCAATGGCATTCTTTCTGCCGCGGCCAAGTGCCCGGGCCTCGCACTACTCCGTACCTCCATAGTCCCGGGCCTGTGCGAAGGCATTTGAATTCCGATTGAGCAATAAAACTCACACCTTCCGTTTGCTGTGCTCCTGGTAATTTATACTTGCGGATTTTACTGTGATTCGCTGTCTAATGCAATTAAACAAGGCTCTTAATCGGCAGTTTGTTAAGGATGTAGTCAATTTTACAACCCTGTTCTTTGTACGTGCATTTATTATGGATCGTTTTATCATCTAGCTTCGATTATGACTTTCGTTAAGAAATTTCGAAAAATATTTTTCTTTAATTAATTATCCAAAGCAAAATACAAGTTAAGTTATTTTTCATCGATTTCTTGCGTCCTAAGTACTTAAATCTATCAGACGTTGAGCTAAGGTATCATAAAATTTGCACGTTTTGAACTGTCAAAGTTACTGAACTACATATTTTAACAGCTTATGAGTCAATGCAACATCATTATAAGTCATTTGTTTTAAAATAATCAAAAAGGTGAGGTGCTTTTACGATTGTTCCGTTTTTTTTTCTCTAGTCGGGCGAAACTGGGTAGTACAGTAGGTGTAAATATTGTGGCGTTTGGACTCGATGGAACACGTGCGTAAATAATATCGATTAATTTGTGTATTTCTTCGAACGCGAATTAGGCATATCGTACCCCCCGCAATTTGGCGCCCCGTTTGTGATTTCCACCAAATTCCGCCAAATGATCTGTGAATATTTATATTATTTATTCCCGTTTGATTTAACCGCCGCACCGCCGGCAGATTTATCCCGCTCAACACTTTCTTCGATTTATTCCAAGTGCAAAATACAAACAGTCGGTTAGTTAAACCCAATCATAGATGAAGCCGAGCGAACGGGGCTCCTGATTACCCCTTCCTTACCCTCCCCATGGGGTAGATCCGCACCCCCCTCCCACACCTCCCCTATATCGCCTTTGATCAATAAACGGACTGATGGTACAAAGAAGCGAAATTTGAATTTCGAAAAAGGGAATTTCCAGATTCTCCCGCGCTTCCGTGCAGATAGGTACCTACTACCATAGATGAATAAAGTAGAAAGAAGTTAGGTACCTAACGTATGAAGTAGGCACCTCCTACGGAGACGTATAAAGTTGGAATATGTGGGTACTTCTAGCTACTCGTATTCGGGATTTCTTTTCCCGCGTCTTTCATCTTGCAAATTGGCGGGCGAACATATTTATGTTAACGGCTGAAGAATTATCCAACCTGGAGGGAGTTTTTCGTGATTGAAAGACCAGGTACACAAATATGGCGCCTCGGGCTGTTTTGTAAGATTAAGTTTATTTGGAAGGTGATTACGGAGACGTGTGCGCTTCAATGTCGAAACATTACAAACGTGTTCCGCACGGATGAAACGAAGAAATATTGCGTTCACCAACCAAATACATACAAAAAGTTAGTTCCTACAAAAGAACGGATTTTTTATTGCCTACAATAAATTGCCACACTCAAGGCGTCTTAAAATCATTTGTTTAGCTACTCGTGTACTAATTAACATGCGTTCAAAGCGTTCAAACTGAAAAAAAAACAATAAGAACCTGAGGGACTATTGTATCCCCGCTTTGGGGTTTTTTGAGATGCTGTGGAAGGCGGATAGTGCTGGAGATTGGAAATAGAAAGATTGAGAACCACGAAGCTGTTCAGACGTGGTCACTAAAGGCGGTTAACGCTATAGCAATTTTTCTTTTACGAATGTATTTTTACAATAGCTCCCCACAGGAGACCCTGATGAAAAAAATCGTCAGGGCCTATGTTATCGTTGGGGTTGCTGAGTGAAGGGTATTTTTAGGGAAAGGAAGGAGAGGAAGTTCTGAGAAGAAAAAATGTATGAGCGGTGGGTTGGAATCTGGGGGTCAAAGTGTTAAGTAGTGACGGACATGTGAATCCATCCCTCCCACAATGCAATAGTTCGAGAGTCCGGTTTGAGAGTTCTTGGTTAGGTCTCCCGATCCGGCCCGCCACGGAGTAGGTGGTCAAATGTATTCGCCATCAAGACCTAGACAAATCTCACTCACATGAACCCGGGCACCCGTGCTAAGTCACCAAACGTAGCGAACCACTTGGGGTCACCTATGGCAGGGGTGTAAATAATCCAATAAATGGTTCCCGGGGCGGCGGAACCCATACCCATATTGGATTTATCCTCAAAATGATGGATGGTTTTCCGAAATACATACAAAAGTGTAATCATTTATGCTTTTGGTAGCTAAGTTTAGGTTTTTCGTACTTCACCAACAGTAACATACAAACGTGTCGAAAATACGTTAATATTCAATATCTCGGCAATATTTGCGAAATAAACGTTATTCCCGAATCCCAGAAAACACCCACAGCAGTAAGTAAGAAAAAGTAAAAGAATTATTTCGTATTAACGAATAAAGTTTCCCAATTTTCTGGACGACCGGGGAATGTTGTTTTCTTATGGGAGCCGACTTCCGAACGGGAAACTCCACACGAGATTCATTTAGAGCTAAACTTTGTCGAGCCTTCGAAATGACGTGAAATTATTGCGGATCGTTAAACTGGGTGTTCTTGAATAACTACAAGGTATGGGATCTATGCTTGGGGAAATAAATTTGTTTTCTCGAGTTATTACCTACTGATCATTATTTTGATAAAACACGGGAGAACCAAATACAACATAACTTATAATTATCCTATATATACGATTTATCTTTTAGATAACGTACAGCGTCTCTTTCTACAAACCTAAAAATAATGAAAATATCTACAGTTCCTGAGCTTGTGATAGATCAATCAAACGTCAAATAATATCAGTGTAATTGAACGAGTAGTTTCAATTCATTTTCACGACATTTTTCTTGTTAAAAAATTATAATCAAATATAATATGATTTTTTGGACGTTAAGTTAACATTTCAAATCATCATAGCTCATGACGGAAATTTAGATGTCCTAGAAATACTTTGAAAATCTAAGCTAACCTCACCTTTCGAGAGTTTTGTTGAAACGAGCGAACAATGTCTGTGCTTTTCAGATGAGATTAGTTTTAATGTAAGTCCGAAGTTTGATATGTTGTAAGGCTGAAGGAGTGGGAAAGGGAAGAAGATGTGGTAGAGGAAGGTTGGGAAGTGCCTGTTCCTTCCAATCTGGTCTTAAAATTCGGGTAAAGCCATGTTATCAAATTATTTCATTTTGTTTTTGTTGCTTTCCAAATTATTCAAAGATCAGCCGTATAAAAATGGAAATTAATTTCTTAGTATATGTAATTCTAAACCGCTATTATTCATCTTTATTATAATATTTAAAAGTCGATATTTCCAAATTCCCCTGGTGTTTATTTTGTCCCTCGCTCCGAGCGATCTCCCGAATAAATAATGTAAAAAAGACAAATAGGCCTGATAAGATTCCGAACATCGGTTCCTAATAATAATAAAACATCTTTTCTGGGAAGTTTAAATTAAATAAAGCCAGTCAGGTATAATTGAGATAAACCTATGTAAATATGTAAGGAATCTGAAACCTTGGAACCAATATCGTCGGGAGGTCGGTCCAAATTAAACAACCCCTAATTTTAATGTATTTGGTGTTTTAAAAACGCTTCAGTTCAATTTTTTAATTTTTACAAAATTACTTACATTTTTAAAATTATCATCTCAGAGTATCTCCAGTACACCAGCTACCAAAGAATTATTGAATTTAACATTTTATTGGGTGATAAATAACAATACTAATATCATTGAACAAATAATATCTACAAGCGCTATCTCTCTCCCATTTATTTCCATATAAGTTTCCAATTCATTCAGATAGTTCGATGAAATTGTTTATCTGCTCATGAAAGAATTTCGAAGTTCAAAAATGCTACTTCACTTTCAGCAGAATTGAGAAACAATTAGCTGGACTTAGACTTGGGCACACAGATATGCACGCAATATACTTCTATCAGTTTTTCTCTTCAGTGAGCAAAGCAAATGCCAAAAAGGTCGGTGTCAGTCGTACGAGAAACCTGAAAACTCAATGAAATAGAATTCCAAGATGAGCATAAATGAATGAGCAAAATGTTTTATGATTCCATTTCAAAATTGCGGGATTCTGGTAATGCTGAAATTATTGCTTTTCAATTCCATTAGATTGTTTTAACAAAATGATAATGCGCCTATTCGGGGACCGCGAAATAGAAATTGGCGTTTTTTTGTTTCACGTTCGATTTCCAACCGCTCCTCGGCGCGCGCGCATTGTCTGGCGGGAAACAATAACAATGGCGGACAGGGACGAGATGTCACATTAATCAACCGACGGCCCGCCATATCTCAAACCAGCGAGGAAGGAAAAAGACAGAGCAGCAAGCAACCAGCTCCATCTGTCGCCTTCATATTTTACATAATGTCCCCTGCCCGAGTAAAAACACCCGCGCCACTTACACAAATGCACCAGAGAACGCAGCTCAACTACCCGTAGTCCGTAGTACCAAGAGATCTACTCCACACAGTCCACAATCCACAGACCAGCGTCGCGCGTCGCATCGCCCGAGAGAGAGCGTTGCACATCTCCACATATCCACATATTGGCGAGAACGACTAAACTTATACTTATATCTGCAAATTCTCTGGATGTAGTTCGATAATGCCGGCCGTCTGGCTGAGGCATCTATCTACCATTTATTGTTATGTTATTACATTGACGATTATCTTTCGTTTCGCCTCTATATCTTATTATTTATTTATTCGCCGTTTTATTCCGTTGGTTCTTTTTGGTCGGTGTTTGCGCGCTACGACATTGTTTTATTTTGAATACGTTTAATATACATCGGATCGTGGATTTGTATTTTTTATCATCCTCCATTTATAATTTAATAGTCTGTTGTTGAAGGTTGGCCAGTCGAGGCCCAGCGTTCAGCTTACAGCATCCCGCGTCCGGTGGGAGAGAGAAACGTGATAATGTTCTTCTGTCAATATACCCAATAAGAAGATCGAACTCCTACTTATTGTCCCGCGCGTTCCTACTCTAACCAGCCAGCCAACCCGGTAACCTCCACTCTCTACAGTCTACAGCCTTCTACCTCCTTATTCTACCTCCTTATTCTACCTTATATATTTTACCTCTACCTACGGGCACTTCAACTTATGTACAAATATTCTGCACTTAACGCATTGTTTAAATATTATCTTTGTTGAATTTAATTTCTACGTGGTACCTACCTTCACCTACCACGTTCTTTTTGAATCGCCTACAACTCCTCGTGACATTTCTTATGTGAATATCGCACAAGAGCCTCAGCTGTTGTCAAATGTGTGAAGCATGAAGTATGTTGAGATGTTGAAGATAGTGGGGAGGTGAATGAGATGGGGAAGAGGAAGTTGGGAAGTCACCAAACACAGCTTGAGCCATTTCAAGCAACGCTTCAATTCTGAACGCTTAACTTTCACCAGGGCCAACTGCTAACCCTGTACAAATCACAAGTGCGCCCCACGGTTGAATTTGGCAGCCACCTCTAGTCTGGAGCTCCAAAATCCCTGAAAAATACCCTCGACTCTGTGCAGAAACGGCGGTCCGTTTGATAGATTCTCCCATATTAACAGACGGATTGCAATCTTTAGAGCACAGGCGTCGGGTGGGAATGCTATCCTTGTTCTACCGGTATTACAATGGAAGATGCTCCGAGGAACTAGCATCATTGATCCCTTCGGCACCGGTGCATAGTCGGGAAACACGCCAAACGCGTGTCCAACATTTGTACACGGTTGACATTTGTCACATGAGAACGGGCTGTGGAATGATTTGCCGGCCTCTGTGTTTCCTCCTTTCTCAACATAGGTCTCTTCAAGACCAATGTTCATTCCTTCCTCTCCACAAAAAGACCCTCCACACAGCATCCCAGTGACCTTCTGTGTGGAGTTAATGTAAAAAAAGGGCCATATTGATAGTATTTCCACTCTTCCAGTATCTTCTTACTAAATTAAAGTAGTATAGATTTGAATATTTCGAATTTCATTACTAGCACTGTCGTTGGCTATATCATTCTGTATAAAGGGTAAAAGTTACAATGAACAAACTTAGTAATATAATTAAGAATTAGTAAAAAAACTACCTTAGGCGGTGTCTTTCTCCCTGGTCAGAAAAAAGGAAGCACGACTTTGTACAAGAAACAAATAATAACATAGATGATATACAGAGTCAGCAAGACACCGAAAAGGCTTTCATTTATTTTTCTAAATACTTTTCTTTTTTTAATCTTTCGGCGGGGACACTCTTGTTAAGGACGTTTTATTTTTAGTTAAACATCGTGACCAAACGATTCGACTACTCTTTCTTGTTCAGGGCTGAATTAATGCTAAAATTTCCAAACATTTGTCAATTACTACATCGATTTGTTGCAATGCATGCAACCTTTCGCAAAATGTTGCTAATATTATCGAAAAGTGCACTTCAACCAAATAAATTGGTAATGTTTTTAGTATCATTTTTAAACTACTTTACGATATGTAGATATAAGTTAAAAATAACTTATCACGAGTTATAAATTACATCTGTTTATTTGTTGTGTATCTCACGACTCTTGTCTTGGTTGAAGTTGTAGTGTCGAGGAAAAGATTCTGAGAAAAGTTTAAATTGTATTCAAAATATTATTTTAATATATATTATTTTTTCACTGACCAGCCCTTAATATTGAAGAGTTACGGAGGTCACATCTGCACCTAAAGGACTGTCGGGCCTTATAAATAAATATTACAGGGACAGCTTTACAGTCAGAGCTTTTGATTAAAAATTTACATCTCAAAATCAGGATTCGAATTAAAGCTCCTTTGTAGAACACGGTTGGGAGCGATAAAGGGTGAAACGAAATGTTTACGACATAATTTACAAGTTTATTTGTTTAAAAGGTTTATTTTAATGCGTATTCGAATCGTTATTTTCATAATTCCGTGGTATTTATGAGGCTTTACTCGCTCAAGCTTTGGCTTAAGCATTTTAACGCACACACATAAAGTACGAATTGAAAAGGCTTATTTTCAAACATAATTTAACGATTTGAGAGAGGACATCTATAATTTTAAAAGCAATAGCATCTTTCATGCTACTAAGTTAGGTAAACGCAGTAGGTGACCTTTAAGAAATTTTCAAAGTTTTCTTTAATTTTTATTTACATCACTTCACCGTCATTTTACATCTAAATAGGCAACTTTCCACAGTTATTGCCATTGCAAGCAACGTTTCGATTCCGAAAGGTGGTCTTTCTTTAGCACAATATCACTCAGAAACGCTATAGCCATATCAAACTGTATAAATAAGTGGGACCCAATGAGGTCCATTGTTAAATTTCAACCTTCTAACAAAACAAAAAAATACAAGTAGGTATGCAGTTCACACGCGGTAGAAGTGAAAACATTAGAAAACTAAAGAAGAAAAGCGTAGGGAAGCTACGATGCACCGCATAAAGAGGAAATCGATTATTCTATATCATTCTCCTTCAGGCTAAATCCTATATATGTATGTGTTTGTCGCTTTTTCATCGAGTTTCATATCACAACGGTGCTTAAGAAGTTTTCACTCAAGAAAACATAATACAACGAGACATAATAAACCGTTGCTGTTTCAGAGTGCCAAAATTTTACCTGTTAAGGCAATACTATTGCACAAAATTATAATTCTGCATATATTTACCCCGCAGCATAAAGAGAAATCAGACTATAAATACAGCACTAGGTTCACGCGCAACGACGGGTTAATAGTTCCGAAATTTAACAATAAGTACGGACAGAGAACGTTTGAATACATCATACCAAAGATATTTAATTTATTACCTGACACTATAAAGCAATGTAATTCTATGAATAAGATTAAATATATGGCGAAAAATTGGCTATCGGAAAAAAATATTTATATTGATATTGATATGTATGAAAAAACCTTGAATCTGTAGATATAAGATGTAAATTTTAAATTTAAAAACTGTATGTGAAAATAAAATATAAGCACCTGTTGACAAGCCAATTCAATTTGCTTAGCAGGACTTGTTTATTGATTATATTACGTATTATCTATCCTTTCAATAAATAAATAAAAATAAAATTAAAAAATGAACTTCTTCGACTTTCGCTAATTACTGAAACATTTTAGTTTTAAATCAAACGATTGACGTCAGCATTAAATTATATTAGGATTATTTAAACCCAAATCTCCTAACTGTCTCAGTTCTCAGTGGTATGGGTCCGGGGGTTTTTCATCTAAAATTAATTGAATTTCTCACATTCCCTTTCGTTTTGTGGTTTGACAGTTTTAATTACGCTTTTTTAAGGTGTTTTTTACCTCGCGCCTCGTCACAGCAGGTAACATCATATTATGTTCATACCTGCTTCTTTAAACCCTGTTTGAATCTTATAAATTCCAGACCCTTGCGTGAAAAGCAAATCTTATACTGCTTACTCGTATCTTGGTGAGATTTCAATCAAAATATTTAATATTTAGCAACTAATTGATTTGTAAATTGAACACGAAATTGTATAAATCCATTTTTTTGTTAAGCACTTAAAGGTTAATATTATTCATTCAGTGTCCTGCAAGGAAATTCGATTACTTCTCAAATGCTTATGCAATTTTCTGAGGGTACCTAATTAATTTATTTACCTTATTTAAAACTGCGTTATAGGTATATATAATATATTTCTATGCAAGTGGTCAAAATAGGAACTAAAGATCGGTGTGTTAATACTATCTCTTGACAGATGCATACAATATTTAGAGTCAGAAGTATAAGACAAATCATATGAAAGTAGTGCATCTGACGGTAGGTTGTTAGTCTCATTATTTTTCCATACCTTCTCGGCTTTTCAACAAACTAGAAAAAACTAATCTTAATGTATAAAAATGAATATTTCTTCGTTTGTCCCTTATACGTTCCTAAACGATTCATCCGATTGCGATGATACTATGGGGATTTGATGTGCGCTTGCCAGGGATGTTTTCTGAATATAATGTGAGCTATGGCGTTGTAATGTTTTTTCCTGTACTATTCATCCGATTGCGATGAAACTTTGGTGAGTTGTTGTGCGCACACCGCAAAGGTTTCTGTATATTCTTGACATTATGAAATTTGCATAAAAAATATGCAATAGGTGGCGTGCGAGTTGTTTGAAAAATGAGTATATTTCATATAGTAGCAGGGAGAAAAAGAGGAAGGGTGAGGGGAACTATGAGGAAGGTGGAGGGGAAACGTGGAAGGGGAAGGGGATGCGAAAGAGGAAAGGTGATGAATAGGAAAGAACACGCAGGGAGAAACATTTTCTTTATTTAAGTGTCATTGTACGCTTGCCGGGAACCAGTATTTTATAAATATCTATTTCAAATCACACTTCCCCATCGAAATATAATACGTTAATAAACGATTTCCAAAATGGCGTCGTTTGACTTCCGTCTCTAAAATAATTTCCCTCCGCTTTCAATCTTCCACCCGCCATTTTAAAGACACTGCGTCGGAAATTGAAGTCAATCACTCGCTGAAATCTATACAGCCGAACAATACGCCATCTCGGCGCATTCGGTTGACTTAAAAGAACTTTTAAAACATATTCGGGGGGTGAGGGAACCGGCTACCCTCAAATACTGACTAATGTACCTAGGCACCGTGAACAACCCCGTATGTGAACAGTGTATTAATCTTTGAAAAATTCGCATTTGACAGATAATCGATGCGAGTTGTTCAGAGTTTTCTCGGGAAACACACGGGCGGGATTACATAAGGTACACGAAATATCCTTCTTTTTTCTCGAAGACGTACGTACACTTCCATTATTATTAAATTTGTACCCAAGTCGTCTTGTTTTATTGCACCCACTCATCAATTATGTAATAAAAACACTATAATAATAGGATAATTTCTAGAACGCTGTTTTTTTTTGTGAAAAATCAAGGGTGCTGTTCAATTTATTACGAATTCTAAGGCTCTATCTAATTTTATAATTGAAGTGAAAGCTTCTTTAGCACCGTTGTGATTGAAACTCAATGAAACGAAAAAACTACACTTAAAAGAGACAAAAACATACATCTATACTATCTATAGGATTTAGCCTGAGACAGAATGAGTACGGTGCTTCGTAGCCTCTCCACTCTTGTCTACTTTAGTTTTCTGAAGGTTTCACTTCTACCGCGTGTTAAGTGCACACAAACTTTTAAAGTGAAAACTTTTTATTACCATTTTGATTTGAAACTCGATGAAACGAAAAGCGACACTAAAAAGAGACAAAGCACGTTCATCAATAGGATTTAGCCTGCGAATGAACGAGATAGACTAATCGGTCCCCTCTTTGTGCAGTGATTCGTAGCCTATCGGTCTCCTTTTTGTGCAGTGCTTCATAGCCTCCCAACTCTTGTCTACTTTAGTTTTCTGAAGGTTACACTTTTCCCGCGTTTGAACTGCACACATTTTTTTTACAAATAGATACAGCAAAAAATACTTACCTGGCAGGTCTCTTCCGATCAACACACTTTAATTAGAAAGTTTATGCTTGGAGAAGATACGGCCTTGCACGCGGGGGACCTTATATTTAAACACTGGACAATGCATGATTTCACATTTGTTAATCCCATCACTGTTAATATTACATTTATGAGAAAATTTGTGGTAAAGTTGATATTTTTTGAAAGGCTGGAGAATTTAGGACTCTGTAGGGATTAAGAATTTTTATGAAATGACCTTTACAAAAGCTTAAAATAAGAATGTTTAACATTTTTATAAAATTAGTTATTCACAATTTCGCGGGCAGTGAAGGCGAAGTTGAAAGTTTTTGACTTTTTGAAAACGACTGTCTGAAAAGGCGAGTTTGAAAATCCTTTTCCTTTTGAGAATTCTTTTTGAAAATCCATAAGTACTTTGGTACTAGAAATTTTCCCATTTAAGAAGTCCTCTGTTAATTTGGAGTTACCTAAATAAAGAAGAAGAAGCAAATAATTTAGAAAATCTATTTAGGGATAGCTACTGTTTTTACATAAAATTAATCACAAAGTTTGTTTAGATACTTAACAACCTATCGTTCTATATCGCCATAGACATACAAATGTGAAAATGTTAATTAACCCTTTCTCAACCACAGTCATTTTAAAATAACGTGAAATTAGAAATTTTTTTACTAAGTAAGTACTGAACCAATTTATTTGCGGTTTTTTATAAATACTTAAGTGAATCCTTCCTAGCAACACTGATTTTTTTCATTGCGTTGGCTGCATTGTGTACACACTTTGTATCGTTGATCACACCTTTTGAAAAGCTGTGATCCGAGGGAATTGCAGTATTAAAACCGTCAAGGTATTTATGTTTTTTTCATATATTTTTCCATTTTTATTTACAGTAAAACGTACATTCTTTCATATTATAATGAAAATACAAAAAAAAACATTGACAATATTTGTTTTCAGCATCCTAAAGTATCGTGTCATTTCAAAACGACAGTAGTCATTTGAGGTTATACAATTTGACTATTTTGTATGACTATTTTATATGTAAACACATATATTTATTATGTGTTGTGTGTGTTTTGATGAGAAGAACACAACAATAATACTTTCAAGTTATAAGTAGACACGATATTGTCTTTAGTTGATGTATTTTTTTTAATATTATTTGAAGAACATGGTCCATTTTTATGGTAATACATCATTTACCTCCACTGTCGTTTTAAAATGACGTTGAATATTTCCTAAACTACGGTTAAAAAAAAAACTTTAAAAAAAATCTAGTATTTCAAGAACACATAATGGTATATCATTTATTTATTTATATCTGTAGGAATTAATTTAGATGAGAAAAGCTTAAGCAAAAGATATTAACGGTTTTTATTATTTTTTACCCAGAACAAAGAAGTTGTGTCATACTGTGTTTAATTTCTGGGATTTTTCCTAACAGGTTTTCGATATTAAACTTTACCGAGTGAAAAATAAACGCAAAGAAAATTGTCTAGTGTTGTTAAATTCCGCGCTTGGAAACGCAGATTTAAGAGGTTTGTAAGGTTGAATTAGATTGGATTAGAATATGAATGAAAGAAAATCTTTATTTTAATGAGAAAAATGTATTGAATACACAATAACCTTCCCTTTCCATAGAAATTATTCCAAGCTTCACTTAAGAGAACTTAGGCAATCTTATCTTAAGCGTATTCACATGCCGTGTGTGTCTCAAAATTGCTTGAAAAAAGTCATTCGAAAATGAAATTACGCTCAGGCGATCAAAGCGATCGGCAGAGGGAGCCCTCTCCCCACACATACTTGAAGCTTATTTCAAATTGAAATTAGAACGTCCCTTCCCGCGTGGCGGCCATCTTGTTCCTTTTGACATTTCTCTCGGAGCGAATGGAAATTCGAATAATAAGGTTATGTCGGAACACATAATGTGTCGTACGTCTTCCAGAAATTTTATCTATTTTAAATAGACGGATAGTTTTAATGTGTTTGCTGTTAAGTACGACATATATGTCTGTCAATTATTTATAATTTGATAAATGCGTACATTTTAACAATTCCATTGATTTAGTTTGGGATATTAAATAATCATTTAACCAAAAGAAAAAAGGAAATAAAATTTATTTTTTGAAAGCAGTCCATATCACAGAGCTCATTAAGTACTACACAGAATCGGAGAAAACCCGGCGAATATGAAAAAAGAGGAAAATTTGATCACTTTTTAAAATGAAGTGATGAAATATGTGAAGTTTAATTTTAATTTTTCAATTTTTTATATTAAATACTTGTTTTTTAAATTTACACATAAATATATAATCACCGTACCTACATAATAGAACGCACCATTTTTAGTTAAATAAATAAAAAGAACACCTGAAAAATTAAATAAATTTATTTTTATGATAAGTTCTTCATTTCTAATCTGTAGTGTAGAAAATTATGCATAAATTGTCTACGAAACAAAAAAACAGAAAACTATTTGATTTTTATTTACTATGCATTTTTATTTGAAAGATTCAAATTATTCTCCTAATAAATGTCAATTTAATAAATACACGTGAAAAATTAAGAAAAAAATTTCATCAAAAGTTTTTCATTTCAATTCTGTAATACGAGTACTTGAGATATGTGTATAATAGTCCACAAAACCAAAACAGTAAATTACTGTGATTTTTATTTACTATGACATTTTGTTTGAAATATTCAAATTGTTCCCCTGATAAATGTCAATTATTGCACTTAACGTATTTCGACCCAATAGCACAGACACTTTATATGTCAATACATTAATGTACATCACATATTTCAGACTGTTAAGGCCGTATTGACTTTGGCAGCGATTCGCGTAGGCGGAAAAGGTGCTTACGTATCTCGAAAAGCGAAAATAATGACGCTTCTTCGTATTCACGGAGAGAAAAGAACCAAGCGTCATATTAAATATGTTATTTTACATTTATATTAACTCGCATTCCAAGCGACGCATTCGTTCGCGGGCCATATCGAACAATACGTCAGAATGTGAGCAATGAACCATAACCCGCGGTTGAACAACTGAATTTCAAATGCGCATATGAAAGCCCGTAAGAATTCCTACATCCACTAAAGATTTCGCCGAGATGTTTTGGATAGAGGAGGGGGTTAGTGGGGGCGTTGGGGATGCGGGGGATGTTGGGGTGGGAGGGGGGGGGGGTGGAAAGGGGGAGGTAAGGCACCACGTTTTTTAATATTTCAATTTCCCTGTGCTTTTTTGAAGTCGTTTCTGGATGGATAAAACCAGCGGACGGCTCGCGGGGTAGCGAAGGAAAATAAACTTTTCAATTCGGTTAAAGCTTCACATGGGAATTCGTATTGCAGTAACGTAAGGGTATAATTTTAATATGTGCATTCTCGATATTATCTACTAATAAATTTTTTTTTTCTAAACATCAAAATGATTACCGCGAAATTCCCTATGGTGATAATGGTATTTTTTTTTATTTGTTTTCCTTCCGATATAGTCGATAAGGAATACCTCTAATATTAAACATTGTAATACCTTTTACTAATTTTTGGACAATTTTTTATTCTAAAATGGATGTAATAAATAATAAATGACTGTTTTCACATTACGGAAAGAACGATAGATCAATTAAAAAGTAGCTGATTTTGTCTACTATTTTTTTACTATGCTGAAAATGAATTATAGTTAAATAGTTAATAACTGAGTGAAGTTATAGTTACATAGCTTTTAAATTGAACTTGAGCAAAACGTATGCAATGGTGCATAGTGACGTCACACGAGACACGATTTGATACATTTCATAATTCGGATGGCAGTGCTGCAGTACCATATACTATTATATCACAGGCTTTTCGACCGGCCGCAAATAGCAATATTTTGACGGCTTATGCCTTCTGTATCTACTATTTGGCATTTTCAAAAAATTAAAGAAGATCTGTTGTTAGCACTCTGTACTTAATAAAAAACCTCATTATAATAATGGCTAGTTATTACATAAGAGTATTTTTAAATAAACCGCTTTCCAACACAACCGTAACTGTTTAATATTTCTATTTTTGTTTCTGATAATTCGTGGTGGAATTCCATTAGAATACAAAATAATAAACATATACAAAAACTTATTTCTACTTAAATTTATTTGTGACCATAACCGGTTTCAGCCTGTTAAACCCATCTTCAGACTGGTACAAATGTTTCTAAATCTACAGTTATATACACAACATATGGGGGAGAGGGAGGGGTAATCCTCGTAGACTCTCCCCATATGTTAAGTATATACATTGTTTATTGAGAAACATTTGTACCAGTCTGAAGATAGCTTTAACAGGCTTAAACTGGTTACGGTCACAAATAAATTAAGTGCAAATATATAGTATATGTTTTACTGTATTATTATTATAACCGTAACTGTTTACATTTTTTAATAACGGTAAGGTTAAGTTCAGTTGGATACATAACAGAATGACCCGCAGATTTCCAGGCACAATAAAATCAATCGACGCGATCGCACGACGGGGAAATAAATCTCAGCTTCGGTGTATAAACCAAGTTGTCTCTCCTCTCATTCCGAGATTCAGCCTCCGCTAATGGAGAGCGGATCATCTCTCCAACACCATTTTTCAATATAACTGCAAGTAATAGTTTAATATTATGTGGATTCATATTTGTGGCATCTCTGCCCAGTCATGGTTCGTGAATTTATCATTAATAAAGGATGCATAAAGTTTTATTGGGCAGGTAAACCTTCTTAGGGAAAGGTCGCCCCAAATGACGCAACGCTAAGGTTAATGATATGTCACAAACACGGGGTAATGAATGGTCTTTTGATTTTATATAGTTTCAGAACGGATTTTATGGGTTCAGAATCTAAGGTTATTCAATTCGATTAAGGAAATAATATATGTATTATAAATTATAACGCAGCTTTTACAAATAGTAGAATTAATATTTGCCTGCGTGTATCTGTAAACTGAAATGCATGTCTCACGTAAGATGAAAATGAGATTGGATAATTAATCTAAATAAATAATTTCGGTTGTGTGTTTGATTATGATTAAAACTCTGGTTAAGTGAACTCAAATTTGTATTTCATTTTAAAAATTGGATCTGAATTTGTTAAGAATTTAGACCAACGATTAAGTACCTACCATGGAGTGAAGAATATAACACCAGAAAAGCCTTTTATACAATTGAATTGAAACAAATGTCCCAATTAGCTCAAACCCCCAGCGTTGAGTCTCACTTGCACTCACCTGAAATTACAGATCTCCATCCCATTTAAATTTTGAAAACACACTTTGTATGGAAATATAGGCTCAGATTGGATCTATATTTGGATTATGAACAGGTCCACGAGGCACTTCTTGTGTTATTATTTATTCTATGGTGTAGGCACCTACCTATAACATAATATTTTAATCGAAAATTATTTTTATTTAAAATTTAAAAATTGAATGTGTCAAGGATTCAGAGTTTTTTTTACTCATTTGATATATGAAATACACTTCCAAATTTAATATTTCGAAAAAAACACTTAATTTTTTAAATACAATAATTTTGAATGCAGTCTTAAAAACGGCTCACCTTACGTTTTTTTAACCAAAATTACTCAAAACGACGAAAAATAAAAAATATACCTACTTATTTTATTAGGAAGATGTATTTTAAATAATTTTGTCAACTCACTTTTTTGTCGTTTAATGTGAAAATAATTAATAAAAAATTATCTCATTTTCATATTTTTTTTTCATATTGCGGTCAGATACTTTGGTTTCAAAACGAGAACGTTTTAATTATATTGTGCTTAACTTATTGATTTGAATTTAAAGCGTAGTGTTTTCTTTTCTTTCTAATACCGCTTAGGTCACATTTCTAACCATGATAATAAGGGAGACACAACGATTTCTGTGATACCCAAATATGTTGTTCCGAAAAGTGTACAAATTAGCCGAAGGAATTAAGTTCTTCCACAGTATATTGATATAAGCATATAAGTAGGTACTTTTAAAGGAGAAAATCATATAATTCCCCCGCGTGTGTGACGGCGAGCCGAGCCAGGTTTTCCGCAATCCGAGACAGCGCACGGGAGCGGCCGGCGAATGGGAAATTTTCCCGTCTTTTTATTCCCAACAATGGAAAATATAATGGAAAAACGTGGAATGATTTACTTCTACATACATTCTTACGTAATGTACTTAACCGACTCAAAGAGCGCGGGACTTCTTTGCGGTGAGAGGGACAGGGAGGGGGAGCCAGCCATACTCGGTTAGAAATTAAACAGCAAAGAAAGTGGGCTTTGTGGAGCTTTCAAAAGGGCTTTGGTTAATTTGATCATTGCAACGGAAAGTACAACTGCGCCGAATAAATACTTCAAACTTTCTAGGTAGATTCGATTAGGAATTTAACAGCAAGAGAAGCTTTTAAAGGGAGTTTCGGACTGATTGAAATAACGATGGCAAATTGGTGGACGTTTATGGAGCTTTTGTTTATTGGACTTTTTTTTTACATGAGCTCCACACAGGGGGCCCTGAGGAAAATAATTTCCCTGAGGGCCTATGGGATGCTGTGTGGAGGGTTTTTGGGGAAGGGAAGGAGAGGAAAGTTCTGGGAAGGAAAAGGGTTTAAGGGGTGGGTAGGAATCTGGGGTTCAGTGTGTCCTGGTCATCAGACCTAGACAAACCTCATCCCATTAACCCGGGCACCCCTGCTAAATCGCCAAACGTAGCTTGGGGTGACCTATGGCAGAGGTGTTGGTTATCCAATAAAGGTTCCCGGGGCGGCGGTACCCATTCCCGCCTCCCAAATTGGACATGCAATGACTTACAGATTGCATATTAAAGCTTAACAAAATAAAGTAATTTAAGTAATCACAACTTTGCAATACAATGGATTTCTTCATATTAACTTGTTCGCAATTATTTGGGTTTAGTTTTTTTTTTTACATCAGCGTCATACAGGAGGCACTTGGGGTGACCTATGGCAGAGGTGTTGGTTATCCAATAAAGGTTCCCAGGGCGACGATACCCATTCCCGCCTCCCAAATTGTATCTTTATAAAGCGATTCATGGGACGAGGTTTGACTAGATCTTGGCGAATACGTTTGTTCACCAACTGCGTGATGGGCCGGATAGGGAGAGATTGCTTTAGGGTTAGACTTCCCCAACTGGACTCTCTCGACCCATCGTCTTGCACCTCAGTGGTGAAAGGATAGATTCATATGTCCGTCACTCCTGGACACATTGACTCCATATTCTTAATTTCATACCTTTTCCTCGGGTTTTCCTGAGATTTTTTTAGGATTTCCTATCCTTCCTTTCCTTTAAAAGACCCTCCACACAGCATACCCAAGTATGACATAGGCCTTGAAGTCAATGATGCAAAATTTCATCAATTTCAGAATAAAACTGTGGATTTGTATAAAAATCAAATCCAGTCATTCTTATGTATGGTATGGAACGTACTTAACTAACTTTAACCAGTGATTTCTGACACCATTTGGAGTAAAAAAAATTCTTCCACATGCCATCCCTGATTTATTTTTTGTTATAAGTTTTAAGTTGAAAAATGTCACAAGAGACCAAAACTTAATTTCAGTTTTTACTCCAAATAATGTCAGGAATCAGTAGTAAATGTAAGTCAAGTACGTCACTTAACAACATGTATATATTATATTATTACCAATCGGTTTTACTTTTATGAAATCCAATGAAAAAATGACACACATATATAAATAATAACATAAATGTCGTATTACTCATAACAAAAGCAAAAAGCATACTTTATGATACGAAGTGGCTAAATTTATTTATGCCTCAAAAGAGTCTTTGTTTTTATACAATAATGCCGTCCATATCGTTAATAGATATTTTATTAAAATGTCGGCCATTGTACGTATCAGCACTTCCCTTCAATAGTTTCTTAAAAAGGACATGTCCTCATGTTCCACGACTATGTAATTTTTCTACCACATTAAAACCTGTCGCATTTGATTAGAAGGCTACAGTCAACAAATGATATACTCCATTATAAAAGTGAATTGTGAAATTATACAGGACATTTCATAGCCTCGTGCCATTTGTTCAAAGACAAAACTTGGTATCAATTTTTGCACAGTTTATTGACTAAATTATTTATTTTCAATCAAAAGCTGTTTAAGAAAAGTGATGTCTGTTTAATATTATTTATTACAATAGGTTGCAGACTAAACAGAAATGGAGAATCAAAATTTATTAAATAATCAAAGTCGTCAAAATAAACCTAGGCTAAAATAATTATTGATGCTGTAATTTATCGAAAAGCATGAAAGAAAGCACTTATATAATTTAAATAATATGGCACGACCTTCCCTGGCACTGGCGTCATGAATTTTGCAAAGATTTTTCTTTCTTTATTAATCTATTTATAGCTATAGGAATCATTGGTATGCTTGGTGTAACCCTAAATGACCAGCTCAGGTACGGGGGCTCCATTGGAGCCAGACTTAAGTTAGCCTCTTAGAAGCTGGACGTCCTGTACAGGGACCGCAGATACTTTAATAATACAGGATTGCTAACCCCGTATAAATCGCAAGTGAGCCCCACGGCTTCACAGCCCCAAAATATCTGAAAAACCCTCTAATCTGTGCAGAAACGGGCACTCCGTTTGATAAATAGATGTCGGGTGGGAGTGCTGTGTTTGTTCTAACGGTATTTCGATGGAAGATACTCCGAGGGCCTAGCGCCATTGATTTCTTCAGCACCGGTGCACAATCGAGAAACACGCCGAACGCGCACCCAACATCACATGAGAACGCGTCGTTTCTAGGACTCATTCTTGGTCGACTGTTGAACGATTTCAGGCCTCTGTGTTTCCCCCTCCTACAACATGGGTCTCAAGACCCAAGTTCACTTCTTTCATTCCACAAAAAGACCCTCCACAGAGCATCCCCTAAAATGATATTGACAGGCAAATAATTTTCCTCGGGGCCTCATGTATGGAGTTAATGTAAAAAAAAAATTATCACCCCACAACATCGTTTCTATTATGAGCCCTGCAGTTCTTGATAGAAGTAGGTTGTAGGGCCATTAAATTCCCAATATAAAAAGTAAGACATTGTTTCGAATGTTCAATATGAATAAATAGGTGTTGAAACTCGGGTGAAGCCGGGTAGTACGTAGCTACTAAAGCGGAATAAATCAGTACCGGGTGGGTCTTATGCAACGATTCAAGTTACATGTTCAGTAATGACATTACGTGTGGATATCTTTAAGTACCGTGTGGTTCGAAAGTTCATTTGGCAGACACTATAATTACATTTAAACGTGAGATGAAACCTTAGAAAGGGGTGTGCGATTACCCGAGGCTTAAGTCACCTTGACACGGATTTCCGGGTTGCAAAACACCGCTAAACGACAAGAAACCCTTATTTGCATCATACAATATTACGCCAAACTTCGGTTTGGAAGATATTTAAGACCCGGTAGTACCCGCTCAAAAAGAAGAAGAAGGAGAGATACGTAAATTCGAATGTTAGAGGGAGCGCGCTAATATTAAAAACGGTTAGTAAGCGAAAATTGTGAAAATGTTTAACAAAACACGACTTATTTAAAATAGAGCAAAAATCTCACGGGGAATGTCTAAAACAGCATTTAAAGGTTCACTGTGATTTTTTTCATACACATAAACTTGTAAAATAACAGAAAAGAACGTATTTATAATAATTTTCGGAGCATACTTTGGGATTTCTTTCTATCGGGGGAATTTCATATAATTGCCATTTCGGCGTAGAGAATGTGTAGATGTTATCTTCAAGAATAACATATATATTTTAAGAGCTTTAAACTATTTAAAGTATTTAAGGAAAATGTGTAATAAATCGGTAGAAATGCAGGAAGCCCATCCTTAAACAATTCAAGTTTTTTTCCGATCTATATATATTTCGTGCGCTTACCAGGAAAAATGGCCAAGTCAAAATCTCTCGTTGGCAAATTATGATTAAAGTTCTTGCTTCAATACGAATTTATAGTTTTTTTTTATATTAAATGAATAACACAACACTTTTTTTTATTTTAATTAATAATTAACAGCCAACCAGGTTTCACTTAGCCCCAGCTTTGTCATAGCTTATTATATTAACTAAAGTAATTAAATATGTATATATACATACAAGAAAATAAACCAATGAGCGAGAGACATAAAAATAAAATAGAAGAAACTTTATTGGAAACAGAAAGAGATACATATATACAAGACACATTATTATAAGATGGGTTGGTAGGGAGGGAGGAAACATTTTCAGAGGAGGTATGAATTAAATATGGGACTGTCATTAAATTTATTTGATTATTTATTATGTTTGAACTACTATTAACGGTTTTCTAAATTTCGAGGGCTTCTAAATTGTTTAAACTAATTCCAATTCCATTTTTATGCGATATCTTAGTTCCAGAGGTTTTATCAAATGAGTGATTAGATTCAAGTTTATGGTCATATTTATTTGAGATTCCCAATTAATAATAAATGTATATTAACACAAAAATTCAAATAAAATATTCAGATATAGAAATTTAATACAAAAATCCTATTGTAAAAATTGCGCACGATAACCCCACGTGACTCCGTGGGATACCCAATATTTTACAAGCACAATGACAGAGATAATTTTCTTTTTTCATATTTAACTACGTATCTACGTAGTACCAGAAGTACCTATTTATTCCATATCATAATATTTGGAGAGCAAGGTTTACAGTCTACTTTTCGCGAGTCATAAAATCGCGTTCGTCGTGACTCCGCTTCGGGGGCTTCCATAATAATAGCAAACGTATGACCATAAAATAATAAATAAACAACTTCTTAGAAAACCGTCTTTAAAAAAATTGCACGGTCATAAAGACTTTGAAGATAATATGACTAGAAAATAATAAATATTAGTAATTGACATCGATAATGATTTTAAAAATTTTCAAATTGAGTCGGTGATGGGCTTTATTTATTGTGATATCAAAATATTAGATTATTGATTTTAAAAAAATCATTTGAAAACTGTTCTATAAAATACATAAGTTAGGTGGTCGAAAGCCCAATAGTTAGGTATTTTGATTAGGTTAAGAGGGTCGTTTTTTTTTACTTTACCTTACACAGGAGGACTGAGGAAAAAATCTGTGGAGGTTCTTTTAAAAAAAGGGAGGAGATTCTGAGAAGGAAAAAGGTATTAGAGGTGGGTAGGAATCTGGGGGTTAATGTGTCCAGGAGTGACGGACGTTTGAATCCATCCCTCCAACTATGGTGCAATGCGATTGGTAGAAAGAGACCGGCTGGAGAGGTCTAGGTTAGGTATCCCTCAACCAGTCTCTTCCGATCCGGTCCACCACTCAGTAGGTGGGCAAACGCATTAGACGCCAAGATCTAGACAAACTTCACACCATGAACACAAGCACCTCTACTAAGTCACCAAACATAGCCAACCACTTAGGGTGACTTACGGCAGGGTTGTTGGTTATTCATCAATGGTTTCCGCCTCCCACACCGATTATGTTTTAATCACATGGCGAGTATCTACTAACATTACTCATTGTTGGTGTCTTTAAAGTTTTAATTAATTTTAAAGTTTTAATTAATTTTAAAGTTTTAATTAATTTTAAATATTTAATTAATTTTAAAGTTTTATTAAATTTTAAAGATTTATTTAATTTTAAAGTTTTAATTAATCTTTCTTAGTTTTATTTTGCATTTCGTTCTGAAGGCTGTAGACCCAATTGCACAATAAACATATTTTATTTTATCTTAATTTATTTAAATGGATTGGGTGTGAATTGAGAACACCTGCTAACAAAGAAGTGACGCCGAGGGTCTTCGTTAATATTGTTATGGAGGAAGTAGGAAACTAACTAGCGAAATATTTAACAAAAAGAAAGCACCTCAAAAGCGCAAACCAACTTGATAATAGTACTTCACCTCGGCACGATCTGTGATACCATCCATGGCTTCTCAAACTATCTTTCAAATTATACCTTGCATTCAAAGTCTTCGTAACTCGTTATTTTATGCATTTCTTTGTGGTATTGTTATTTTTCAATACATTTGTGAATATCCTTTTACAAATTAGTAAAGAATACCTAGCATTTTCATACATTAGCTCCACACAGGAGGGCCTGAGAAAAATAAATTCCCTTAGGGCTTATTTCATATGACGGTCTTCTTTAGGAAAGAGAGCAAGTTCTGGGAAAAGGCTATGAGGGGTGGGTAGGCGTCTGGGGTTCAGTGTGTCCAGGTCATCCGCCATCAATAACTAGACAAAACTCGCCTCATGAACTCAGGCACCCCTGCTATATCACCAAACGTAGCGAACCACCAAGGGTGACCTATGGCGGAGGTGTTGGTTATGCAATAAATGGATGCCGTGGTGGCGGTACCCATTCCAGCTTACCAAATTATTTTACGGCTTATAGTTTCAGATGTTATGTACACGAAAGACATAAATTGAAATAATAATTTTAAATTTATTTTAATAACACTTTTAGTTAGAAGCTTTCTTTAAAGGAAAATGCGCAAATTTTTGAGCTTTTTGAAAATTCATACATTCGAGATTCAGTGAAACAAAAGATCGCTTGATTCCACAAATATTGTATTAGTCGTTGTAGGTATTCCCTGTGTTAGATTTTTATTTTTGACTCCCTCAATATAAAACATAATTTCTCAGAGAGATGAAGTATTTAATTAAATAATCAGAATAAAGATATAATGAAATATTTATATATTTTATTGCGATAAATAGAATGCCGCAAAAATTGAATTTGCAATGTTTGAAAAATAAATAATAAAACGATTACAGATTAAAAGATTTTCTTGCTAAACTGTTTTCTCACCATATTTCTTAGAATTTATACAAATATTTATCGGATTCAGAAGCAAACAAAATGGAGAACTTAACCCATGTCTGCATTTAATCCAAATCATCTTGAAATTATGCCACTAAATTATTTTGTGATTATTTCTTTTGGACCAGGCCAATTTCCCTTCGTACAAGCGTCTTCGTACTGGATTACAAGTGCTTTTGGGTAAGCTAATTACATCAGAAATTACCTACAAATTAAAATTTTCTCGTATTTTGGACTAAATGACCTTTGGACTCTGTAATGGCGTATTTATGTCGGTTTCTTATTAGGAACAGCTCAGTACATCTTTGTTATGCCTCCATCCGTTTTGACTGCAACGTCTCCCCTCAACAGATCGGCTAATAGAGAATCTCTATATCCCATTATCTCAGACATGGTAGTACCACCGCACAATCTTTCGCCGTTGTTTGCGATTATTTTAGCGTCCATAATAATTTGAAGTTCACAGCCCGGAGGTGTAAAATGGTTGACCCGGGCGTCACGCCGGTGACCCTACTTGGTGCCCGCTATCTACCTATTCTACCTCTACTCTGCCTATACCTCTACCTCTGTACCTCTATACCTGTACCTCTCAACTCTGTTACCATCCTTTTTCTTCGGCTTTTTCTCGCAGCTCTTTCTCCTACCAGCCCTAAGACAATCGCCAGGGACGGAGCGATACCATTATATTTATTTAACGCTGGAATCTCAATGTTCTGTGAATCTTTTTGCCACACCAGTGTCCCAACAGGTCCCAACTGAACGAAATCAGGAATACAATTTAAATAATGCGGCGAGATCAGATGAAGAGGAGAGTAGTAAATCAATAACCAATTTAAGTATCATTTCGATTCGGAATTCTTTTACTACGAAACGAGATATCAATAAATAGGTGACCGGACATCTCGACAATGTACAACTTCATCACTCCTTTAAAAGTTATTAAAAGTAATGAACAAAAAAACTTGGTTAAATAAGTTATGTTAGTTTAGGTTATGGGATATTTTAAATTATTTTTTTCGTCACTTTTAATGATTTTGTTGAATTTAACCCAATAAATTATACAAAGAGCACACATAATATTTTTTCAATAAACCTTATATTTTTAAGGTCTTCTAAATTTCTGGAAATTCGGTTCAGAGATTGGCTTTATCGTGACAAGTTGATTTGGATTGGGTACCTTAAAAATATAACGGCGTTGGATACAAAAATTTAATAAAGTTATGCAATGTTTTTCAATTTGGGGGGCGGGTTTGGGTACCGCCGCACCGGGAACCGTTTATTAAATAACCAATATCTCTGCTACAGGTCACCCCAAATGATCCACTACGTTTAGTGAATTGGCTGGGGTGTCCGGTTTCATGGGGTGAAGCTTTTTCGGGTCTTGGCGGCGGATGCAACTATAAGGCAGACCGGATCGGGAGAGGGTAGTTGAGGGAGTCGTTTCGACTTCTGGAGCTGTACCTACTCTCTCGGAACATCGCCTTGCACCGCAGTGAGAGGGATGAATTCATGCGTCCGTCACTCCTGAGTACACTGACCCCCTGATTCCTACCCACCCCTCATACCCTTTTCCTTCCCAGAACTTCCTCTCCTTCATTTCCTAAAAAGACCCTCCACATAGCATCCCCAAAGATGACACAGGCCCTGAGGGGAATTATTTTTCTCAGGGCTTCTTTTGACCTTCAGGGCCTCAAACCTGTATGGGGTTGATGTAAAAAAATATAATTGATAAATGAATTTATTATGTAACCTTGCGTAGTACATACCAACGTATTTCAAAGGAATTTGCAGAATTTCTTTGCGATTTATTCGTCCGGCACTGAACATCACACCTCTCGGCTGTTCGTTCCCCTTGTCCTTAAGGCGGTTTGTTCCATCTTTAAGTCCCCTCTCTTTCTGCACGCCTTCTAGATTGTTCTCGCCCGGGGCTAGAACCGGCCTACACCATCATACCACCCATACATCACAGACCCTAACCCGCAATCCCTACCAAATCCTCATCTCAGATCACCGACTTTCAAATCACCCTGAATCTTGTGCTTTTACCCAGAAGTGATGGAGCGTAGTTTTATATCTCGGAGGTGGTGATTTGAATAATCCAATCTGATTAAAGATTTGCTTATAAAATCTAAATATCGTAAAGATATATTCCGATTTATGCCCGTATTAAAAATGTATCAACACAACACGTGCACATAATCAAAGCAGTTACATATATTATTTAACGACTGTCTCTTCGAATGAATTTCAGGTTTTCGGTGTCGGAGAACATGGAATGAATAATTAGTAAAACAAAGCGAAACGTTGTTTGTTTGTTTGTTGTTTTTAGTGTTTTTTTTATGTGAATTCTGTTCGGATAACACAGACAGCGACGAGGCATATAATTGTGTTACTTCCGAAGATAATATTCAAGCAGATTTATGATTCCATGTAACACAGGATCGTTGAACTTGCCTTAGGCTCAATTTTAATGGTCCCGTGTACTACATAGACTATTATCGTATGGAAACCTTTAAGAAATAATAATAAATGCCTACTTATGAAGTTATTAAATAAATTTGTTCATGTTTTTCAAGAATTCTGAGACGAATCATATATGTTGTCTTTACGTAAAATGAATAATATAAAGCTTAATTCGACGTATATCATCGTAATATTCTAATTTTGATACCGAACCGGTTTCATCCTGCTAGGGGCAACTTTATTCCACTGAAAACTGCATTGGACATTCCAGTTTATAATTTGGTAAAAAAATATTTGTTATTATCTTGATTTATTCTTGGGGTATTGCTTCCTCCTTATTTAGCTAATGTTTCGGACAGCATGAAAGTCTCCATCATCACCGTACAATGTACATTGTAGGTACATCTTCCGTAATCAATATGGGAAAATAAATTTTATTACTTTTAATTGATAAACTAACGTTTAAGACAAGATTTTTATGCATAGCACAAAGGGTAACAATTATTATTATTCAGGTCCCGTTGGCGGCATGCTTTTCTCGGAAGATTTTTTCAATGTAGATAAGTGTTTCAAGCTGATAATTATTGCTTATAATAAATAAATTTTATTTATTTTTATTTTTAACTTTATGAGTAAAACCTCAAATTATAATAGGAGTAGGTATTTAATTAAATTAAGACAATATTAGCGAAACTCAATCGAAAATGTGGAGACAGAAAAATCAGAAAAAATATTGGCTTCTCTAAGACTCGAACCCAGGACCCTTTGCTTACATGAATAGTGCTCAACCAACTGAGTTAAGGTGTCGATATCAAAGTCGGTCACTTTTAACTGTATCATACTTCGACTAAGAACTACCAACATTATCTTCCTGGATTCGAGTCCCAGAGGTGCAAATATCTTTTTCTGATTTTTCTGTCTCCTCATTTTCGATTGAGTTTCGCTAATATTGTCTTCATTTAATTAAATAAATTTTATTTAATTAATTTGTGTTATTTCACAATTAATTAATTAAAAATAATATACGTAGTATTTACGGCACCTTCCAGAATATAAGATACTCTCAATATCACCCTAGTATAAGATCAGATTCAGAATTGAAATGAAGCTTGAAATGGCTTTAGCCGTGTTTGGTGACCAGATCTGAACATTCAGGTTCTTTCCCATCTCCTTCCCCTCCCCACTACCTTCACACTCACAACATACCCCAATAGGGGATGTTATAGTCTCACTGGACTCTTTTTAGGTATTCACGAAAAAAATTCAGTCAAATATTTTATTTATTCTAAAACCATGCAAAAATACCTAATAATTATGCGTCTGCCAAACTATAAATATTTAGGTATTACACCAATGTAATTTGATAGCATCTTATGTTCACATATTTAAATACCATTTCCCGTTAAAATATTTAATCAGTTCCAACAAGCGATTTCCTGTAATTTTCTAATTCCCTAATAAGAATGTTAACAGTTTGATTATTTGAATGCGGTCCGTCAGTCTCTCGGGTCGTGACTCCGGTGCAAAATTACCGCCGCTAGTCTCGGATCGCTGCCGAGAAGTAATCATGCAACAACTCTCATTAAACCACTGTAATTAGTTTAATTTACACCTAATTTACTCCTAGGCCCTTTGCATCAATCAGCCCTATGCACCTTTTGTGCAATGTTATGGAAGTACAAATAACCCTTGGAACATACAAAGATAAAAATTAATTGACTGAGTGTAGCAAAGTACCTACTGTTTAATTCGACGATTTGGAATATCATCCGTCTATACATTTGTTTGTTACGATCCGGTTCCGATTCAAGATGGTGGCATTTTTATTTATTTTTTTACATTATCTTCACCCAGGAGGCCTTCCGGAAAGTAATCCCCAAAAAGACCCTCCACACAGCATCCCCAAAGATGATATAATTGGTTGAAGTGAAAACTTCATTAGCCCCGTTGTGATTTGAAACTCGATGAACCGAAACTGAGACAAACACGTATATCTATAGGATTTAACCTGCAAGAGATGCGACGGAATAATCGCTCTTCTCTTTGTGCGGTGCTTTGTAGCCTCCCCACTGTTATCTACCTTGAAGGTTTCGCTTCTACCGCGTGTGAAATGCACGCAATTGTTTTTCCAAGGGCTTCCTGAGGAAAGACAACCTTTAAAAAGAACAATTTTATTGCAATTCTATGAGTTAGTTCATTTTGATTAACTTATTTCTTTCCAGTAAAATTATTCACAAAGTAAAGATAAACCACTTTTGCGCTGCAATCGACCGTTTCTAGACTCCATTTGTCAAGCGATTTTTATGCCTATTGCGTATATTCGTGTTGATATAGGGCACACTATATACGCAATTACGCTTATGTATTCCTCTTAAGGCGATCCCATAGTCCAGGAAAAAATCGAAATCGGATTTCACGCCCCTTTATGGGAGTAGTTTAAAAATTCTTAAGAAAAAGCTTTTGGAAAGGTTGGAAAAGGTATTTGAGTTTTTTTTAAGGGTTGATTTCGTAAAGGCCTGTAAAAAACATTAACTCCTTTTTTACGAATTGTTTATTGTAATAAAACGGAAATTAAAAATTGATTTCACGGAACAAAGCGACACGGAGCCTAACGTCTGTTCCCCGCTCCGTCCGGGGCGTAACTGATAAAAATTGCGCGACAACTATGTAATCCTTCGGTGGACGGCATAGGGTTCACTTTAAAATACCCAATTCGTCGACTAGCGACCGTATTGTAAAATAACAACGCGATAATGCAAATTTTATTTTATTTTGTGGAGTTTGTGCGTAAATATATTTTTTTTTGCAATTATTATAAAAGAAACTGAATTTTCCACATTATACAATAAAACCATATCAGAATAGGGGTTTATAAACAGGAGAGTTTAAACCTTGAGAGTTTTTTAAAAATCTTGTACTTTATTTTTTTCTAGGCTTATTAAAAGACCTATAAAAAAATTGACCGATATTTGTAAGGGCCAAGATATGTTCTACACGCGGTATATAATAGGCCACTTGCATGGACTTCATAACGACTTGGAAAAAATCGTGTGGATAGAGTTTTTTACTAAGATTACGAAAATGTTAGTAAAAATTTTTAGAAATGTACAGTTTTTTTTATTTTTAAATAAATAAATCCATTATTTGGGCTCGTGACGTCACTACATGAAAATGTCCCGTCGCCGAAAATGTTCCTATTAATTTTATAAAATTCCACACTGATTTATTTTTTTATATGGCATCACTTTGATTTCAGGCGAATTTTTGAATTCGTTCACTAGATTTATTGTTTGTTCTCTGCGAACTTATCATTTGGTTTGATTTTTTGACAGATGTTCTGAAGAGAACCCCGTACAATTAATGGGTACGGGGTTCTCTTCAGAACGTGAAGAGGATGTCGGTACATGTTTTAGAGGTATAATGATTATGGTGCTGATTTTAACAAAATAAAATTTTATAAAATTCTTATTATTATTACAATTTACAAGTTCAAGTATATTACATTGAATTTAGTAATATAGACGCTGTACATTATAATGATTTATGATCAATAAGATGGATCAAGGAAAAAAATATTTATGAGATGTAATATTTTTGGTATGCCTCGTTATTCTCCTGTGCCATTCGTGTGGAAAACGTTCTTTTTTTTAAAAATGATTTTCGGCTATGTAATTATCGTTTTTTCACACCTATAAAATTATGTCCCGTCTTTCCGGTTTATAAAAAATGGTCTGATTTTTCGTATTGAAATTTTCAAAAAATCCCCAGGGTTTCAAAAATACGATTTAAAAAAAAAAAAATACAGAATGTCTTAGAATATTTGCCTAAACCGGAAATTTTTTTTAAAAAATGTGATGCAAGTGGCCTATTGAAGCATCTATAATACTTCTAAGCGATCAAAATTTCAAAACAAAAACACATGATTTTTTATGACTTTGCATTATTTAGTATGGCTTCATCTTCACTTTTTGATCTCCAAAAACAAACGTATGTATTTCTGAGCATCGTGATCACCCTCTCCGTCTGTGACTCAAAATTATCCCAGCGTTCTGAGTACAATTCAAAGTGTCCAACGTTATTCAAATAAGTTTAATTTAATAAGCACAGTGCTTGATATGGATTGAAATAATTCCTGATGGATGAGATTTTGATTCCGCTCTATTGTGATACTAAGCGGTCTTCAATTGGAAAACATGATCCTATCAGAGAGCATATTGTTCTGCCAACGACCTAAAACGGAGCATATCAGATCATGTTTGGGCTCCGTGGTCCTCCAACTTCGAATATAAACTGATCTTAATACGAGAATAAAACGAAATATATTGTTGATCAAGAAATCCTAAATAATCAAGCTTTAGGCATTAACAATTTTTTGTTTTTTGGATTAAGTCAAATGGATTTTTATAACGCTGTAGAATTTTAAAATATGCAGCAGTCTACGCTCCATAGTTCACTATGGAAATGATAACCTTTTCTTTGAAAAGAAATTCGAATTTACTTCGCGAATGCTCACCGATCGTGGGTTTTTTCTATGTCAGAAAATTGTTTTTTTATAAATAATCTACTCTAAAGTTATGTTAAAATTGAATTAAATTTGAAGTTAATATTCTAAATTCGCATACAAAAGCACTTCCTTTTACTTGTCGAGCTATGCTTAAGTAAATATCTATTTGTTGAATTAACGACGAACGAATAAGGTGACACATTTTGAAAGGTTTCACAGAATGTGACAAAGTTCTGTGTAAAGTTCTATTCAAGTTCTATTCTTTATAATGTACCGAGATGAAATAAAAACAGAACTTGAATAAAACTTTCACAGAATTTGGATTTTAACATTGAAATTTTAGGAATTCTTCAAATTGTTTGAAATAACTTGTCTTCCTGAATCTTGCATTTAAGATCCGGTTTTCCGAATTTTATGCGCCCCATAAACGTTTTAAGTTTAAAAAAATGTATATTTTAATTTTTAAAATAATCTATTCAGATACCGAGTTAAAAAAGTAATTATAAATGTGAAATTTCCTACATGGAAAAAAATCGCAAAATATGCACCAAAAATTGCAAAACCACATCCGTTTCAATAACAGGTTATATAGATTTGAAAAAAATCATGTTTTTTCTTAAAATTTTACAAAATTCAGTTGTCGTGAGATTTTTACAGTACCAAGTATTTCAAATAAGTCGTGTTTTATTACATTTTTTACAACAGTCGCTTACGCCTATTCATTGCGATAGTTTTATTTAGTACCTAATAGTGCGCTCCCTCTATTGTTAAGAGCTTAAAAGTTAAATGTTTTATAATTTTTTTAAGAGCATCAAATAACAAAAATAGTTGAAAAATATGTGTTGTTGGTAGTTTATTTTACTACGGCGAAGTTGAGCTTTTAAGAGCTGACCGAATATCTCACTGGAGCAAGATTCAGTATAAATTACGAAGAGTTATTATTGCATTTCCCAAAGTTTGGGAGCTTAGAGCAAATATACCTATTATAGGTCCGGATAAAGTTTTTGATTCATATCCAGATTCCCCCTTGGACCGGGTATTATCTCAAATCTCCGTCGATCTGAGACATTGCCATCAGATATTATTGAATGATAAAGTAATGCGGGAGAAGAACATCTTCGGCAAAGATGGAACATGAAATGCGAATGCAAACAAATTCACAAAATACACCAACTGGAATCTGTACATCGTTGAAAACTAACCTAATTGCTATTAGTTATTGAAAACAATACAACGACAGGGAAGATGGTACCGCCTAAGATTTTCGTCGTTAGATGTCCAATAAAACAATTTGTATTGCTAATTTCTTCATAAATACACATAATTTATTTAACTTTATCCTAATTTCCAAAGAATCAAACATCACACGTGGTAGCTAATCGTAAGCATAGAACCTAATAACTGTCTGTCATGGAATTTATTTGGAGATTTTGAAATGGGGAGTGAAATGCCACAAAAATCTGTCTTGGCACAAATTTCTTGTTTCATCAGTATTTTTTATATATATTCTTGCATATGGTATTTATCTATTTTTACAATTCTTGGTTTGGCAAGTCTCAGTAAGGCATTTGACTCGGTTGATCGTACGTCGAGAGTAGAGAGCCCCCCGATATCTTCCTACAGAGGAGGCCTTATATCGCTACGTATATAGGTAATAGGCATAAAAATCGCTTGGCAAACTGAGTCTAGGGGTCACGATTTTAAGCGCACGATTGATTTTTATTTATTTCGTAAATAATTTCATAAGAAAGAAAAAAGTTAATCGATGGAAACAATCACAGATAATTTTAGCCACAAAATTATATTTTTTAAGTTGTTTCTTATATGCGTTCATACATTTCTAAAGGAAAAAATTCGAGTGCAGTTTACACGCGGTAGAAGCAAACTTCACCAAAACAATCTTGAAAAGTGAGGTCATAATCAAAGCGACCGATGAGCACAGACCTCGCGTAATTTCCGTTTCATTTCTCAACAAATAGAAGCCTTTAAAAGTGACATCATTATCAAAGCGGCCGATGAGCGCAGTTGATGCGTCGCAGGTGCAAAAATCGTAATTTCCGTTTCATCCGAAATCCAAATCACAGCGCTGCCGTAGAAGTTTCACTTCAAAAGCACATTTTTTATTATTCGACTTAATTAATTGAGCTCATATTTTTTTATGAAATAAGTAACCATTTTATTTTAAATCTATTCAATGTAAGCGGTAGGAGGAGCTTAAATTTATCCAACGCATGTATGTATATTTTTTTATGATGATGGACATTGTAACGCTGTCCGAAACGTTGGCTAGAGAAGGAGGTAGCGCAACACAGCATAACATACCAAAAACAACAAACGAAAATACTTTTGGCCGTGAAAATCTAAAATCGTATCCAACACATATTTAGTAAAGATTAAACTAAAATGGTGATTTAGCATTTCGCTTCGTCTTAATATTCCTGGCCTCAAAACTATAGGACCTATCTGCCTAGATAGCTTTACAACTCGTCAAAATACAAATGCCTTTATTTCGCAATATATTCTATATACCCACATTACACATTGTTAAAAATAGATTGAAAATGAAAACTTCTTCCAAAGAAAAACATCACAAATGCTAACAAATTACTCTTCATTTTGTACCTAGTGGTCGAATTAATTTAAAAATTTGTTTTCTTCTCTGACCTGTGTGAATCGAAAGATGGAGTGTAAAATTCTATTCTTCGATATTGACCATGGGACGTCCGCTGTGATTGACACTGCTAGATTTGTATCGAAAGATAAATCTTGTCCAAATGACATCAAAGTACCTAAACCGAGTTACCACACCTCATAAAAACGTACACATCCACAACACAACATCATTTGAAGAACCCAGTGATATTTGTTATATTTTTACTCGAGGGTGTGTTTTGCTTGTGTCTTTGATAAGATCTAGATTGTTTAAAGCGATGAAAATATCCGTGACTATTGTCGGGATGAAATTGTGTGAAGTCGCTGAAGGAATGTGAATTGCAATAATATAATATAGTAGGTATACATAGAGATACAATCTTCTGAAAGTGGTTTTTAAAACATTACAAATTTATGAAGAAGATTCTTCGAATGCTTTGAATTGTTTCTTTCACGATCAAAGATTAATACATATACTTTTTATGCTTCAGCGTATCGTAACGAGATAATCACAATAAATTTAATATTCATCCCCATTATTGTTAGATGGATTTAATTCTGAACACCTTTCGAAGCCGAGCAAACGGTGTCCACTTTTTTGTGCATTGGTTTCATTCGCTCTAATTTTGATTGATTGGTTGATCCGTATCAGTTAATTTAATTAATCTGAATATAATCTAAATAATCTAATATCAAACGCGCTCTTACAGGAATTTAATACGACGATATGTGATCTTTTGGATATGATACTCTATTGAACAATGTGTAGGAATCTACCATGCATGCTTATAATATAACATTACTTCATTACAATCTACGACTATAATTATGTAATATTTAATTTGTATAAAATCTAGTAAGGAATGTATATTGTAGAATCATGCTATCTTAATCTTACTACCTTCTCAACAATTTATGTTGAAAAATAAGTGTGTCAAATATTTTTATCTTTAAAATCTTGCTTCCTTGAAAATGCGACCTTCATTTACAGTTAAAATTTGAACATAAAGGATTCTCGCATAAATTTTCACAACAACTAATCAAAAAGGTGTTTTCACTAAGAGACTCAACAAAATTAGTAACAAAAATGTAGCGATTTTTCTACAAAGTTGTGTAGATTTAATGTTTATTTTTGCCAGTAATGTGCTCATTTTTTCAAAAATGTGTAATCCTCACAGGGAAGCCGCCAGCTTCCATGTTTTTTCTGGCATTGTTAGCAGGGAATGGCTCTTTTTCAGGTTCTTGTTTCGGCAGTAATTATTTCACCTATTGTAATGGATTCAGTCCGCCATTACCGATATATTGTTGCAGCTTGAATAGCGGTTCCTATGGGACGACCGTGTCAAATCTCCAAAGACGATAGGAAGTCGGTATAATAAACAATAAATGTACAGGTTGACCCAAAACCCTCAGAATACTTCTATTATTTTACCCAAAATTGCAGTATGTTGTATTTGGTGATATTCTTCGCTAGTTTTGCAAATGTGTATTTGAATAAGTAGGTACATTCATACGTACTGTCATATTAATATAAGCGATATTTTGATTGGAAAATTGAAAAACCTACTTTGGAGAACCTTTCAATTATTACCTAACCAATTAAATAAAATTACTTGTTAATAAAACCTAGAGTAAACTGAATACGCCTGAGTTTGTAAATCATTAAATATCAGCTCTTTGTAAATCATTAAATATTTATGTTTCAAGGGTCGGAAATACAAGAATATATAATTATGCTTTCCTATGAGAGTATTGAATTTTTGATTTTTTCTGCTTATAACAGAAAAATTAAAAACTCACAATTACCTACATGTTTAAGTATTTTAAACAAGATAGAAAACAATACAATATAAGCAGGTTCTATTTCTGTAACGAGATGCACTACACAGTTTGAAAGATTTTTTTTCTTTTGAACGTATTGTAACTTGTCAGGTCTAATATTAATTTATTATTTATTACCAAGCATAGATATAACCAAGGTTCACGGAGACATTCGTTCATATCCTTTCTATCGGTACTTACATTTTTTAACAAATATTTTTATCGCTCTTAAGGCTTTGATATATTTTATAAAACCGGTTAGGCAATGTCGCTTCTTCTGATTAGAATACTGTTTTTGATCGGTATATTAAATAGAAAAGTGTATTTAAATCCTGTTAGTTGTATAAAATAATGGGGTAAGAATTTTCGGATCCCCCGTCACTTCTACCTGGCCGTTGCATTGTCTTTGTTAAACACATTTCGTACCTGCGTGGCATTGTTCCTACAACATCCACAGGCATAACCCAACAATGAATGTTGCACGATTGTCAAACGCAGAGTCGGGCGAATGGCGAATTGTCGATTAGCCATTTCTCGATGTGTCACAGTTATCAATCACGATCGAAGCTCGGCAAAAGCTCGAAGCTCGCAGCCCGCACCTGGGGCAGACTGCAGACTGCAGACTTGCCGCTATACGTTATACCTACATTATGCTGTTTGATGTTTGAAGCTCAGTCAAATCGCAGGTAATGATGCCGTGTGTCATAAGTAATTGCGCGCCAAGGATTTATGGCGGGAATTGCCGCCGCGGCCATTTTGACGACTCGCCGGAAGCCATGGTGTGAAATATTAAATAATGGACCAGTTTATAGCGCGCGATATGGGAAATGAACGCTCCGGAATGCGCAAGAAGAAAACAATGCTACCATCGTAAAATCTTACAATAAAATGCCAAACTTGATGATATTAATATGCTGTTACAGATTTATTTTGTTTTATTATTTGCATTATTAATTGTTATTTATCGATCTACGCTTATACAAAAACCCTTAATCTTGGTAAAATCTTATTTTTTTTAAATCACTGAACAGAAAATCTTTTGAAGTGTGATGAACACCGATTTGATAGATAGAAAACTGGTATAGACAATTCGCATAAGATATTACCTGCTCAAGAAAGAATTTCGAAATGTTTTGTCAATTTTATCAGAAGTCAGGAAAAATTTAACTTAGTTTGGGCCCATAGGCCCGGTGTATCAGTCAGTCCGTATCATCGCTATTTGGGTACGTCATTCCTCCTCAAATTTAAGTGGGCTAAAGCCTTGCTGTGCCGCAGAATACTTCCCTTTTTAGACACCGAGGCGCTAGCAGTCACATGTCGCATGCCAAATCTGTGACAGCCCTACGTAAACAATTGAATACTTTCATGTCACTAAAATTAAATATAATTATATTATTATAGATTATTATATTCATCGAAGGATGAGGAATGTTTTTTAATTATTTTTTTATTAGGTCAATTTAACAATATTAATATAACACTAAAGCACGATTATAACAAGAAACCACAATATAGAAAATAGATACAGAAGAATAACTTTTAAGTAATTACAACATGAAACCATAAAATACGTAGACAGACAGATATAACATATAACACAGGCAAATTACTCATAGTCATATTACACACAAGATTACAAAAAAAATCAATATAAAAAGTCTTGATCTATTAACCACTTTTTTTTTTTTTTTTGGTGCAATTTTAGGATGATGTCATTCATTGATAACCAAATAAATCAGGCGAATTTCATGAATAGTGCACGTCTAGTTAGTTCGTTGTTTAAAAAACCAACATGTTTCATGAAATTGTGAAGAAGATTTCAAATATTGTCAGTAATCAAAAAACCAAATAAATGACCCTCTGTAATTTTTTTTAATAGTTCGCCCTAATACCCCCCCCCTCCCCTCCCAACGCACTCCCCCTCATCCTTTTACATCTAGGTCTTTAATTAAAATTTAGCTTTAATATTAAAAATTTAACAAAAAAAATTTAATTAATTAAAACGGTTTCTGAAAAAATTAGAAAATACACAGATTTAGGAAATGAGATTAAAAGAGTTTGGCATTCTCGGACTATAAAATTATTACCATTTGTTATTTCGGCCACTGGCATAATACCTAGGAATCTGATTCAAAATTTAAGCATATTAGATTTGTCAAAGAATTTTTATATAAAAATGCAAAAATCACTAATTTTAAATACATGTAGGATTACAAAAGATTTTTTAAATATTTATATTGAGGGATCAGTAGGATTTATAGGTTCAATTAGAAATGCCACAGAGCCGAACCCTCTGATATGAAAATATCTGGAGTCGGTGAATTATATTCCCATTTGGTCTCTAGTAGGTTGACATGTTGTTCTTGTATTGTTTTGTATTTATAATACTTATATAGTGCAATTGCATAGCGTGGGTTGACTAGATGATCATTTGGGGAAGTGTGTGAAAGGGTTTAGTTTTTCCTTCTTTTTTTCCTTTTTTTTTTTTTTTTTGGGGGAAAATTTAACCCGGACATTTAAATCTGGTGCGTAAAAATAACGTTATTACATTAACCAGAATAACGATTATGCTTTATTATTTTATTATTTTTTTAAGTAAACCCTGAAAAAGTAAGCAGATTTATAATATCTGTTGATTATTTTTTTAAATTTTAATGCCACAAAGTAAGCTTGCTGTGTTAGAAAAAGAATTCACACGAATAATTTATTTATTAAATTTGGGGAAATCGACAGTTTACATATTTTCAGTTTGTACATAAGTATTATATAGCCAAAATAAAACCAATTATGGATTTCCTTCTTGTGACTTTAATAAAATTCATTGTAAAAGTTCCACAGTGGATACGAACCAGATCAGGTATCTACTGTCGTTGTTCAATTTTAATCAGGTATCTACCGTCGTTATTCAATTTTAATCAGGTATCTACTGTCGTTATTCATTTTTAATTAGGTAACAACTGTCGTTGTTCAATTTTAATTACGTAACTACTGTCGTTGTTCAAATTTAATTAGGTATATACTGTTGTTATTCAATTTTAGTTAGATAACTACTGTCGTTATTCAATGTCGTTAAGATCTTAACGCTATGGAGTTTTTTATGGTGCCTATCTGTATAAAAGGCTACACAACCCAAGTAACAAAGTTTGTATTAATCTCCGCTATCGACTCAATCATTACTTTGAAAGCGTATAAAGAAGGTGGCAGTTTTTTAATCATACTTTACGACAATGTAAATCTCGCAGAATGCAGACGGCCATTGTGATATTTAACTGTTGTATAAAACGGCCGCGTGTTACGAAGGATATTAAAAACGTCCCACCTTATGCGAGTAGGTACTTGCGGCCATTTTTATGAAAGATAATTCTGCAACAGTGTTGCCCTCCATTGTGCATGCGGTGCAACAATGCACTTGCGAAGATGGAACCGATTGAGGGCAGTGTTTTCTTATTTTAATCTCGTAAATCATTCTAGGAATCAATTATATCAGAATTTCTTTTCAATTTTGGTAAGTGTTCTTACAGGCTTGAACTTCCTGCATCTTTTGACAGATAATTCAGACTATAGACTGGTTAGACTGGATTATAAACAAGCCTAGATTTTAGAAAATGCCTTTTTTAATAACGTACCTACCTATATTTAATGGCCTCCGTGGTCGAGGTGTAAGGCGCTTGATCCAATCCGAATGTCGTGGGATCGAATCCCGGCGTGCGCAAATAAATTATTTTTGATTTGATTTTTTATTTTATTTGTTATAAAATACATTCAGTGTAAGGAAGCTTTGACTGTCCAACTAGGAAGGTCTCACGTTCTAGGATTAATTAGGATTAATTTGTGTTATTTCATAATTAATTAATTTAAAATAATATATTTGCGGCACGTTCCAGAGTGGAAGATACTCTCAGTATCGCCCTGGTGTAAGACCACCATTCAGAATTGAAACGTTACTTGAAATGGCTTTAGTGACCAGATCTGAATAGCCAGGTACTTCCCCGCCTTCCTCTTCCCATCTTCTTCCCCTCCCCACTATCTTCAATCTCAGAACATACCCCGATTGGGGACGCCGTACGACTCACTGGCTGCAGCAGATTTCAGATTCAGCATTCTTGGAACAAATTTATAGTTACATTACTGATTTCCAACGGTTTTCAAAACTATTCGCATTCGCAACATATGAGTATTACATTAAATTCGCACAAAAGATTTGCTTCCCATGGTCAAAAATCAGTTTTTAATTTATGTCGTTGCGTAACGGAATTAATTATGAACATCTTTCCCTTACATCACAGCGGTCAAGAAACATTCAACGGCTAGTAAAGGGGAGGTATCAGGCTCGAGGGCTGTTTGACCTCCCTTACCATAAATAACACGGGACAGGGGAACAAATAATACTTCACGCGAATATTTACCCCAGCCCTGTTTGTTTAGGGTTCCTACCCCAATGGCGATTTTTCATTATTTATTTTATATAAAAAAAATCGTGGGTGTTTTCGCGACCCTTTGCTCAGGTATCTTCGGAAATACACAAATATCGTGGTGTTTGTTTATGATTTCGGCGTGTTATTTGATATTTTTACTACGGGAACGTTAAATTCTTTCGCCGTGAAATACACGAATAGTGTTTTTATGATTTTAGTTAATTACCTTCACATATCTACAATGTAAATAATACATTGTTGTGTCTACGCGAAGGCCTTTATATGGACCACCCTGAAAGATCTACTTTAATCTATATGAGATAAAAAATCTCAAAAATTCTAAAAAGTAATGCCGAAACATTAATAATTCAAATAGGATATACAATATTCCCGTGATCATTTTATTAAGCTAGTTTTAGGGGGTGCTATTTCTTTTTTTATTGATATTATGCATGATTTAACACCTTTTCTTATACACTGTGGAAAAATAATATCGTAGCATTTTATCTAATTTTTGATATGGTAAATGGAAAATTTAAAGCTCTTAATGAAAATGAATTAAAGTATGAATTGAAAAAGTTGCGTGGGAGTAAAAAATCTAAGACAAATTTCTTGACGCCGTAGCTCACAGATCCCAAAAAGGTATGTTTAAAATCTCCGTAGATCATAATGGGAATCACGTTACCAATTATAAATAGTTACGAAGACCTTAGAATTCCAGAAAGAAAAATGCTTTCCACATCGGTAGGTATGAGAAATACCCTCCGTAGAAATCATAATATAATTTGTTTTATTGGTACAGAACTATACAGGATATGTCAGCACGTACCCAAAAGACTCTAATAATATCATTTTGCTCTCCGGTGACGTATTTTTTCAACTAAAACCAAAAAAAAAATTATCACACCCTTTGGGTACAACCTAGCGTACCACGTGATATGCACTTCATATAGTTCCAGCAGCACCGTACAGATGAGACGGAGCGTATGTCACGTGATACGCTGCGATGGTGTAGCAGGTGATGATTTTTTAAGTGTTGGTTTTAATTGAAAAAAATGTCCTCGGACAGAGCAAAATAACTTCTACTTTTTTAATACCGATTATATGCTTAGGAATTGCTTGTTAGTCTTTCGGGTAAGTGCTGATACACCCTGTTTATAAACATACCCTAAATTAATAGCAAAAGTAAGTTCTTATTATTTAAACCACCCGTTGGAATCTGCGATCCAAGGGTTCGAGGTGGTCAGCGGGTAGTGAGATGAGGTCATTATTTAATTTGCTACGCTCCTGGTTTTAGGAGAAAAAAATCCGAAAATCCCTTTTTCTGACGGGGCAAAGGGGCCGCTGGACCCTGCTCCCTTTGTCCGCGTAAATTGGCTTGTTTCAGAAACTGTTTATGAGAAATCGTACCATGTTCCTGTTTCTCTCATACGAATCTCACGCATAACGGTATAAGATAATCCTGTAATTATTTTTGAATCCTTAGCAGCAGCTGGTCGACCGAAGATGTTCGCTGTAGGTAATATTTTTAATGCATAATATTTAGCGTTGTAAAGGTTTTTGTGTTTCTTCCTTGAGGTGAAATTGTTATTTTACTGTGTTATTGGACGGGAAAGCTTACCTCATTAATTTTAAGCTCTGTGATTTATACTTTCGTTTGATTTAAAATTGTCAGAATGTTTGGGAAAAACGTGCTTTCGTATTGGAATTTTATTCAAATTCCTACACTTTGGTGTAACTTCATCTAAAATTTAATTTATGGCAACACGTGAACCATCGCTACTCGCAGTATCGCCCCGGTGAAAGGACACCATTAAAAAACTAAAAGTTGTTCTAAAAAGCTTTAGCCGTTTTTGGTAATCAGATCTTTCTAATAACGTACTTTTTGATCTTGCTTTTTCCATCTCCACCCTACTAAACTTACCTTCAGCCTTATAACTTACCCCAAATCAGGTCATAGTCTCACTGACTCCGGAAAGTAGGTACAGACTCTTGGCGGAATTTACAAAAAAGTTTATATCTGTCCTGATAGAAGCGCGCTTAGGTCGAAACCGGTTGTCCTGTTGTTATATGCTAAGGAGTTGCATATTAAAACATTTAACAGGAAATAAAACAGTAACCAAATGATATTCCGAAGCACCCGTAGATATTCTACCTACATATTAATTTGAATGATATTCTATCCATTCTAGTTGCGAAAGTGCCTTGAAATGATGTAAGTGTTTGTACAGTGATTCCTAAACTCTGCCTTTATGTAATGCCACACACGTTGCTCAGGTATTCTGCGATTCTAACACGTGCAGGTTGATTTCTGAAACAAAACACTGCCATTTACAAAGAATACCTGACGCATTTGACTCTCTCAAACAAAAGAGGGATTCTTAAAAATTATAAAAAATAGAGGAAGCTTTATATTAGACATTCTCGAAGAGCAAATATGAATTCTAGGATCCACTGATAGATCTTGGTGTTAATAGCTCGTCTCTCAGGGGTGGTCATATAATGATAAAAGATATTTATAACTAAATATTTGGAAGCTTTCTTACCCGTAAAAATTAGGAGCCAATAAATAGAAGTTTATTATTGTGGGTAAAATGTTTGTAGGTACTGTGTTTCTGCGTATTAGGTATATGCAAAGCTCAATTCATAGGTAGATGATACTATTATATACTCATCCATACTTACGGAGTGCTTTAACTTACAGGTAACTAAACTTATAGGTGCTTTATGAACTACACGTTAAGGAGGCATGCTTATTTGGATTTCTTCTTAGGGGTCGTCCATTAATCACGTGATGTTTTTAGCAACTTTTTAACCCCCCTCCCCCCCCCCCCCCCCCCCCAATGATATGTGGTGAGGTTTTAGACTACCCCCCCCCCACCGCATACCCAAAATCACGTGTATTTTTTTAGTACAAATATATTGAAATTTTCAGAATGTTATTTATTTCAAAACATACGGCACAACATGTGCCATTGACATAATTATATTTATATAATCTAAAACAATAACATAAGAAAGTGACATATAAATGAAAAGTTAAACATAAAAACAAAAGGTAAAAAAAAGAAGTTAAGTTAATGAGTAGTAAATAGAATTAAGATGTATAAAATATAAAGTATAATGTAAAAGTAAAAAGTTAAAAAGTTGAAAGACCGGAAATGTTTAAGGTTATCTTTAAATACAGGTATAATCTGATTAAATTTTGAAAAATTAAGCATCGTGATAAAAATTTCCAGAGAAACATTATGGTTGCAGGTTGTTTTTGACTGGCATTTCGTTTAGTAATCGTGCGTTCAGCTAAAAATAAATGCGCGTGATATGTCATTATATCCCGGCCCCCCTCTCGTGATTTTTTTTCGACCCCCCCCCCCCCCCCCCTCTCGAGCCTCACGTTATTAATGGACGACCCCTTATTTGTACGATATAGTTGGTTTAAGTTGTACATAAAAGCTTATCTGAGATCGGAAATAGGTTACGTAGTTATTAGAAGTACATATATAGTCGAAGTAGTTACCTGATTAAAAGCTAATTAATTAATCGCTATTTATTCTGATTATTATTAAAATATCCACGCACCTACACAGGAATTTAATCTTGCAGCACTGCGATATGGCCTTATTTTTCCCTTTAAAGCTGATCACGTTTGTAAGTTCGCTTTATACTCTGTCAAAACCAAAGAACGCCATTCTTTCGCTTCGGTTTTATGTAAACAATGGAGCGGACCCAAATTTCACCTTAATCATTGTGATGAGGTCTTTTTGTAGGGAATTTCAAGGTAGAAAAATGTATATTTTTACACTGTATCTTTTGTCAGGGGAGAAAAAATTAAAAGAATGGGTCCGTGGGGATGAATGGATATTATCCCGCTTATGACTAGGACTTTTAGGCAGGCCATTGTGCCCCAGGGGTGGTGGAATCATTCATTATGCTCTCCGGTCTCTGGTCTCCGGTCGGGAGGCGGAGGTGTGCACTGCACTGATCTTAATGCTTAATGCTTCACGCGGACATCTGAATTTCTTTACACTCTCGGAGACCGATAACTCAACGTCATCTTGTTTGGACACGATTCATAACTTTTTTCAATTATGCTGTTATTGATGGTGATGCTTGGGTCTATGGGTGTCGGGGAATCGAGAAATTCTGTCGAAAACATCGAAAAATTTAATGACATGATTTTAGATTTTCACGGCCAAAAGCATTTTCGTTTTTTATTTTTGGGGTGTTATGCCGTATTGCGTTACCTCCTTTTTAGCAACGTTTCGGACAGCAGTTACAGTATCCATCATCAGCTACCCTGATGATGAACACATCCACCCTAATGACGGACAGTGTAACGCTGTCCGAAAGAGTAGAATGTAGGTAAAGAAGGAGGTAGTGCAACACAACATAACACCCCAAAAATAAATAACGACTAAAAAAAGATAAACTTAATGTTTTTCGTTTATCACTAGTTTTTCTAAGCGCGATATATGTAATTTTTCATTCTATCGATAGGGTCGTGAACAAACGTGAAGGGCTGTTTTTTTTGTGTAAATACCTACTTTTGTTGCATATCTCAAATTTACACTACCTAGCCTACCCCATTCACCCAAAATTAAGTGACATGGTTATAAACATTTTATATTTTTGAAGTAAAACTTCTTTACGCACGCTTGACTTGGGGAGTAAGCTGGTGAATGCGAGAGCGTTACGAAAAGTGTGATCGGGCGAAGCGAACGGTCGGGCCTTTACGCACGCTTGACTTGGGGAGTAAGCTGGTGAATGCGTGACGAGAGCATTATGAAAAGTGTGATCGGGCGAGGTGAACGGAATTTGAGATGGAGATATAAGTTAGTGAAGTTTTACTTCAGTATGTGGTCTAAGACTCATACTGAAGTAAAAGTACTTTTTTTTTGTTCATTATAATTTCAATTGACACACCGTTACGTAAAATAATCAAGTAAAGCTTAAATCGCCGTGTAAACTTAAATAAATAATATTATTTTAAAACTGTCTATTTTAAAAATCAGATTATAAAATAATAATCTGTGAATCGGTTCCTCTGTTGTTTGACAACCCATTAAAAACAATAATTAGGCAATAATGCTTTTGAAATATACATTATTTAATCGTTACTTGAAAATTGTAATTTTTTAAGACACAAAGCCATTTTGGCATTAATGGTAGGCATTAGAAGTAAGTTTACATAAAAACGATTCTTAATTATTATAAAAATCATAAAATGTTCGGCGATTGTCAAATATTTTATGGGGTTATTGGAATGGAATTGGTACTTGGCACGGAAAGTGTACATTTTTGTGGATTACAGAAACATTAAATTGGAACAAATTTTAATGAACGTTGCAGATGTCTACCTCGTAGTTATATGCCAACGAAAGCTAGCCCCGATCATTGTATTAAATAGGCTGTATTAATTTACAATATTTATGGCATTGCCAATAGATTTTATGGCATAACGAAGCCATTAGTTTTTAAAATGACATTTAGGTTATTGAGAGCGCACGCGGATTCGATTTTGGAATGCCATAAATTAAAAATTTAAAAAAAGAACTAATAATGCCGCCATGTCGTGATTTTCCCCCCCTATGTCTGCTTGATCGGAAACTTCTCAAACTAATTTCAGTGGTTAGGGGAGCTTTTAAAATAAATACACAAAATGTATTGTCGTTCGCGCAAACAACGATGAAATGGATAAGTTAAAAATAAATAATATGACGATTTTTTACAAATAGTGTGTTTAACTTAAGTTTTTAATAGTACTTAAGTTAAAGTAATTTTAAGGCAGCTTCCAAGGCCAGGACAGATGTGTTGAGTTACTTTAAATATTACACATAAACTCAGAAAGTGAATTTTTATACAAAATTAATATAAAAGGACTAAGTACCTTTTAAAGACCGTTAGAGATTATAACGATAATATTATAATGTAAAAACATATGAGGGAAAAAATGACAATATTGTGTGAGTCAGAAGCCTCGATAATATACACGACATTAAAAAAAAACATAAATTAAGAATGTTTATGAAAGTTGAAAGCATTATTTTATTTATTTATTTATTATAGATACAAAAGAAAGTACAAATTATAATTTGAAAAGCTTTGCCTGTCCAACTAGGAAAGTTTCCCGTTCCAGGACAGACAAATTGACATGTTTAGTTCATATTAATGTAGATACATAATTACATAACAAATACAAAAAAAAACATTTTTCTCTGAAACTAAGCTGTGTAATAAAGAAAATGTATATAATATATATAAATATAAGTACACATACATTTTTTGTGTGACAAAGTAGAAAAGGTAATCTGGTAGCATATATTATAATCGGATTTACCGAATTAACCTGGTAATATTTCATACATTCAGATTTACAGAGTATGAGATAAGTAAGTTAATAGTATTGAAAAGTGTAACATATACCTGATAACATGATGGAGGAATTACAAAAGATTTACAACATAAATATATGAAATTACGTTAGGTTATGTGTTTAGTAGTTTGAACTATTAATACATAGTACACTTATAGGAGGAACAGTAAAATTTTAAATATTAGCTATAATTTATGAATGTAATAATTTATGTGATTTTACGACAATATGCATATACGTGATACAATATACGTGAATACTCATGATAGTACGACAATATGAATATACACCGCGCTCATGTCTTGAACTAGGCACTCTAGGTTATTATCAGGTTTAGGTATTTAGATTTGGATGTATTAATGTTTATTTTATTTTTTAAACTGGTAAGCAGTTAATTTATATCTTCAACTGAGTTCCAACATTATAAAATCAACCCGTGAAAACAAAGTTTTTTTTTACTACAATACATCTATTTTCAATTTTTGACCTAGTTGCGACATTTCTTAGACCGGCTGGTAGACAATTTAATTGAAATATATTTAACAAAAATGTTCGACTTAGGATTGAACCGTCCTCCTCAGGGACTGACTTAAACACACCTCTAACACTTAAGCCAATTCCTAATTGGACCGTACCGAGATTTTTTATTTCATGTATTAACTGCTGTATTTTTTAATATAGCGTAATCCAATATCTAAAAAACGCGTGTGTCTGCTTGCATATGTGCATGAGTGACACCAAAAGTTGATAGAATACTTTCCGAGTCATCATGCCGGGTTTCAGCTCGATCGGATTTCGGGAAGTGGGTTAATTTTCACTTCTATGATTTGCATTAATTCATTCATTCAAGAAAACAAAATCGACATTCAAATAGATCAATTTAAAAATTCACTTAAATTGATTTGATATAACTTGAAAAAATTACCACGCATGATAATTTGGATAATCTAGAATCTATAATATAATATCTAGATATTCCAACAGAAAAATTGCACAAATTTCGTGAAACTATCAAATGGATTTTCACGTTTTAACGCTTAACTATATGCGTTAACACAAGTGAAGGAAGAATAATAGTGAAGGGTGGGAATGTAACAGTTTGAGAAGCTCGCGTTTTCCATGGTCCACAATGAAAGCCATTCCGCAGTATTTTAGAAGCGCGTGATAAGGGATTATAAAACTTATTAGATTTATTGACAGCACATTAATTTTTTGGCTGTATCGAATATCAAAAATGAAAATTGCGAATAAAAGAAAAATGTGTGGACATTATTGGCGGGCCGTTATTTGTACACCATTAAAAAAAACGTAACCGCATTGTTAACAATTTTACAAATATTTTTTTGAATATTCATATTATATCAAATCGATTAACCCTTTCAATGCATGGAGTGATTTGTGTACTTTTGTTAAACAACACAACTATTTCATCGTGCCTGAGATATACGGGTTAAAATGTAAAATGAACAGTTAACGATGTGATTTCAGAAGCCATAAATCGTAAGTATTTAATTTTATCGCACGTAACTTGTATATACATATTTATTGAAAAGCATTTAGTTTCTTTTTTATTACTTGTGTTTTTAATATTCCGATTTTTTAACGTTCATGAACCAATACGGAGTTCCATTAAAAATAAACGGCGTTAAATCCTTAACTGTATCAGTAACGCTTATTTACTGATTCCAAAATTGCTTTTAGAAATCACTTTCAATGAAAATACAATAAAAATCTTAGATAGTTAGGGTTTCTTCCAAATGTACAAATCGCTTGAAATAGGAAATTAGTTTGTGCCTATTTGTATAGAATTGCCTATTACACAAAAGGGAAAATATTTTTTTTACTGAAAAAATTAAGCAAATATCTTTTTGAATTGGATTTTTCCCTTAATTTCAGTGTTCGAATCAACACCCCTCCAATATCCACACGAGATCTTCGTAGATTATTCGCGAAAGGTTAGTGACACATTCAATACAAAATACAATGTAGAAATCGGTCTTTCGAGCTTTCCTTATGTTGCTAATCGAACACTGAAACATTCCTGATAGATTCAAGAAATCAAATCAAAATTCTTTAAAATCCACCAATCGGAATGGAAAACGGAGACCGTCCTAATCTTTTCATTTAGGAGGAATATCACCATCCTCTCGATAACTATCCCTTATAATAAATAAATAAATATACGTTATAGGTATAAAACTCGGCTAGGTTATCTTATATAAATATATAGGCACTATTCATAGTTTTAAATACCGAATAGCAAACTCGGAACTTTATAAATAAATAAATTGTTAAACCATAAATCGAAAACCGAAAATAGTACTATCCGTAGGATAAGTACTATCCGTATCCGTACATTTTCGATAAGCACTATCCGTAGGATAGTAGGTACATATCGAAAATGATTTTTTATTTAAATTAATACATACAAATACAGATTTAAAGTGAAAAATATGGTTCTTAAAACTAATTCAATGCCTACAATAATTTTTTTTTAACTACCCAACTCAAAAGAGAAAACATTTCTCGTGTTTCAATTTTAGAGTAGTGCTATTGCAAAATGCGAATAGGTACAGAAAGTATGTTATTACAAGTAATTATATTAGAAAATATATACATTTACTAGCTGATCCGGCGAACTTCGTACCGCCTCAGAATCAAAAACTGTTGTCACTTATTAGCTGAATTGATCTAAATTGTTTCTCCCTGCGTATCCTTTCCCCTCTCGCGTTCCCTCTCCCTCTCCCCACTCCACTTCTCCCCTTCCCCCGTCCCGCTAACCCCCCTTCCTGAGTTCCTTTCCCCCCTCCCCCGGTTCACAGTTCAATATTATACACCTTACAATATTGCTGCAGTTCTTTCAAAATAGGAGAATTCGTTCCATACAAAATGTATGGGGAAAATAATTTTCTTCGGAGTGGAACACCCTTTACTTTTAGGGGTATTAAAAATAGATGTTGGTCGATTCTCAGACCTACCAGATAAGCACACAAAATTTCATCAAAATTGGTCCAGCCGTTTCGGAGGAGTATGGTAACAAACACCGTGACACGAGAATTTTATATATTAGATATACATGAAGACAGGTCGACGTAATGAACTTGAAAAAAGAGTTAAAATTAGAATATACAATATAGATAATACAGGCAAAAATATGGCAAAAATAAAAATAATGTTATTGCATTCACTCAAAAGGTAGGTGGTAGGTACATAGCGTTGGTTTAAAAACATTGATATTTGAAGTGGATGGGCTGACAATATTGTAAAAGTAGTACATCTTAATAAAGTTGCAGCAATTTGGTGCATACAAATAACGCGTTTCCTCTTTATATAGGTATATACCCTTATATTAATTAATGAACTTTAAAATTCTCAAAAAAATTTTTTTGTTTATCATTAAGTTTAATTAATTATTTATACATTATTTATACATTTTATACATTTTACATTATTTTATACACATTTTACATTATTTTGTACATTATTTATACATTTTACCTACTCAAGTCACAGATATTCCTCTACGTGAATTCAAATGAACATTATTTGGGAGTTGGTAAAAGTAAAAAAAATATAGGTATGTATTAGTTGCACCACCGCCATCTTTATTTACAGGCCGTGCTGTAGAAAACCAACTGACATTCAAAGAGTCCTGTTTTTGGGACTTCGTGATAGCTTTTTTCTATGCGCCAGTATGGAAATTGTAGGCGCCCGGAGAGTGTGTGCTACTGGTTGAGCAGTTTTTTTAAACATTTTTCATCATGTTTCTGCAATATTTATTCTTCTTTTTGTAAAACAATACGTTGGTGGTGATATACGATCGTTAAGATAAGACATTTTAAATATATTTACGGTTTTAACGTAGTAATAATGAATAATAATGCTTTCAACAATTTTTCATAATGGCGGATGATGGCTTAGCTTTGGAGCTGTATCGATTCTAATTACAAATTGTGTAATTTACTATATAATATAATATAATATAATCTACATAATTATTGTACTATGTAATAACATGTGTAGAGCCTTCTGAGAGAATAATGGAGTAATTAATCCATAAGCCGCCACGTTTATACAGTTTATAGTGGGCACTTGGAAATGACACTTCGTTTTAACTTGATTGTTGATTTGTTTTCAAAGTTAAATTTGATTTTTTTTTTTACATGAGCTCCACACAGGAGGCCCTGAAGAAAATAATTTCCCTCAGGGCCTATGTCATCTTTGGGGATGCTGTGTGGAGGGTTTGTTAAGGAAAGGAAGGAGAGGAGAGTTCTGGGAAGGAAAAGAGTTTAAGGCGTGGGTAGGAATCTGGGGTTCAGTGTGTCCTGGTCATCCGCCTCCAAGACCTAGACAAATCTAAATCACCAAACGTAGCGAACCACTTGGGGTGACCTATGGCAGAGGTGTTGGTTATCCAATAAAGGTTCCCGGGGCGGCGGTACCCATTTCCGCCTCCCAAATTTATTGTATTTGTTTTGAAAATACGTAATATATTTATTAGTGAATATTACAATCGTATTTCTTCAAATAAAAAAAGTAATACAAGAAAACTTAAAACATATTTGTAATTAGTTTGTACCTGAGGACCTCAGATATTTGTGTGGTGGGTCCCCTTCAATGTTCCTACCCATATACATATAATGTATTGAAAATAATTGTTTTGTTTATAATGTAATAAAACATATACTTCCACAAATAATTCTTTTACTATTTATCCATGAAATTCTAAAATTAATTAAATATGAAATATAATAATAATAATATCTTTATTTGGAAAACAAACACCATGACTTCACTTCAATTGAAATCAACATTTTCTATTAGAACCTTTAAAATCAGAGCTGGAATGATGTTTTGCTTCTTGGGGAAATAGGCCTCTTTACTTTGAAATTTGATTTCCCGCCAAGTCTACAGCACGGCTTGTAAAATAAAGATGGCGGTGGTTGCACCCGTCATTTTTTTGTAATTATACAAACTAACCCTTGATTATAATTCACTGTTCTCAGTTCACATAATATTGTTTACACATGCAGAGCGTGTGACGAAGATAAGAAACCACCCCTTGCAATCAAAAAAACTTTAAAAATAATCAACCGAAAAAACTCAATTCATATGCAAATGTGGCTTATGTCTAATTGCACACAGTTTAAACGTTGCCAAAATTTATTCCTCCCTTCGTATCACAACTGGTGTTGCTAACAATTAAATCGAACCACAAACTCGCTCATTAAAGAAGAAAAAAACAGCGAAAACAACCCCCCGTTAGCGCTAAGAAAAAAACGCAGAAAAAAACCTTATTAAAAAAAAGCAATCAAAACATCCTCTGTTACGTCAACAGGGTGGCCACCATTAATTTTGCATGACAATTAAAGCAGGATCCACTCGATTTTTTTGGTCCTGTAATATATACAAGTATTCATAGCAGTTTTTTATACCTCCCCTAACCACCCCGTTTTTTCTTGCAGTGCTTTGAGTCAGCTAACCCCCAATTACTTGCGTTTTTAGGCCGCTTAATTTTTCCTTCTCAATTAAAGAAAGTGTTACGGTCCCGACGACAATAATATTTTTGTAATTTCTTTTGACGACTTTGCAAACGAGTTTTGCATAATTTGTACAATTCATATTATCGGTAAATACAACCAACAATTTATGGAATGTTTTGGGACATTTTTTTACGTACATACGTACGAATAGGTACCTACGTAAGTTGGAGTAAATTAAGGGGTAAATTTGAAAAACTGCTTTATTTTATATATCGCCATTCGGTTTGACAACGTTGTGAGGCGGGTTAGGTAGGTACGAAGGGATTTGTTAATGCAGGTCTCGAAGAGGCCCGGATTATGCGAATGAGGAAAAACAGATCTTTCTAACAGAAATAGAAAAACTTATATTTGATTTTTTTTATATGAATACCGTACAAGAGTCCCAACTGCTCCCGTCTGAAGCCAATGAGACTACGGCATCCCCAATTGGGGTATGTTGTGAGGCTGAAGATAGTGGGGAGGGAAAGGAGATAGGGAAGAGGAAGGTGGTAGGATGAGATGAAATAAGATAGATGTGTGAGAAATTTTCTTTTTATATGAGCTGATTTTACATAGGTTTACAAAAACACTGTAGGAAAATATATTAAAGAAAATATTGCTTTCACATGTCACATTTTTATGTAAAGTATGATAAATCAGTTTTGCAAAAATACCCATTAATCATTCGTTAATTATTTTCGTATAGTATTTTTTAATTTGCTAGTTTGTCTGTTTTCGAGCCAATCATTAAATAATTTCAGCCCTTTATTAGAATCTATAAATCAGAAACAATTCAAAAACCATTTCAATTCCTTTTGATCGCTCGCTTCTTTCAAATGGCATCGTTATTTCATCTACTTACATTCAGTTCGTATCTATGGCTGATTCATTATTCGTCTATTGTTTGTGTTTCCACCCCAATGTTGCCAGTTGCCACCCCAACGAAAAACCGAAGGCTAAAAGGCATTTTAAAATCGGATATTATAATTAATGTCGGTTCCGTAGCTCGCCTTGGATTTAAAGAACAAAAGGCCTTTTTATAATATCGTGATAGGTGGAACTAAATGTTTAGCCGAGTTTTATGCTCCATTGTACATTTAATGTAAATACAGACTTGAAACATTCCTTGAATAGTTGATACAGAATTACAGCGTAATTTGCAATTATTATTATTCTGACTAAGAATTCAGTACGCACTAAAAATTCCATTGAAAATTAGTGGCCGCCCTCTGATTCGCGTAACGTTACGTAAGTTAAATGGGTTGCTTTATTTAAATTTTATGCTTGCTTTTCGTTTGTGAAATTGAATGGCTTGTGAGCAAATTTTTGATGAAATCAATTAATTATTAATTTAATAAATGATCAATTAATTATATATTGGAGAGTATTATTATCTGTTTGTAATCCTCACTACGTATAATTTCAAAGAAGATGACAAGACAACATCTTGCAGACTTAACCGTGAATCGGAAATCTGTTTTCAGGTGCGAGAATAATATCTACTCTCAAACAGTGGCGGCTCGTGACTTTTGGGTGTGCTAGAATGCTGATTTAAAAAAAAATGGCATTACTGATGTCATTGTAGCCGAAAAATATATATATATTTTTTTTGAAAATCAGCTTTTTGTATGAAAAATTTCAGAAAGTTTCAGTTTGGCGGTGTGCCGCACCGATTTCCTGAAAAATCTTCATACAAAACACCGATTTTTGAAAGAAAAAAAAATATTTTTCGCATACGACAACATCAATGATGCCATTTTTTTAATATTAGCACCCTAGCACACCCAAAAGTTACGAGCCGTCACTGCTCTCAAATAGTAAATTTGAAACCGAAACTATTTGCAGCTCGCATTCTCATTTTACGATGAGCTTTGAAGCGTTAAAATGCCCTATTTTTGGAGTGAAAACTTCTTTAGCCTCGCTGTGATTTCAAACTCTATGAAACGAAAAATAGCGGCACTAAAAAAAGGCAAACACATATTTTTATGGGACTAAGCCAGCGAGAGAATGTGATAGTATAGTCAGTCTCCTCTTTGCGCGGTGCTTCGTAACCTCCCCACTCTTGTCTATTTTAGTTTTCTGTAGGTTTCACTTCTACCGCGTCTGAATTGCACATGGAAAATGGACAAGACCATAATGTTTTTCCGTAATAGTAAAAAGATCGTCAAAACCCGAACGAACGCGGGAGTTACCAGTATTTTAAAAAAATATACCTACATTATGTTTATATTTCGAAGCCCTGAAACCTAAAAATATATACCAAAATAAATAATGTGGCAACTTCGGCAGTGTTGCAATGATATTGATTCAAACAATGCGTTCCGCGATATGAAACAATGCGTCTTTCCGCATTGTCTCCGGCCGCCCCGGGTAGGGGGACTAAATGCGTTTTTTCACGGATATCTCGGTAACGCGTTTTTTTAATGCGTTTTTTTTTCATCCCGCCAAAGGGGTAGCGATTACCCGAGGGGTTGCGGACCCAATAAAGTAAAAGTGCACCCTCCGCCCGGCTGCAGTAGCAGGGAGTAGAGGCAGCTACCCCCAGCACGCGGAAGGCCGTGCGCGACTCGAATATCTGGATGCATTTTAGTGCAATGCGCTGATAACGTTTCTTAAGCTTTGAATAAGCAAGGAATTTATATTGAACGCTGTGAATCTGCTATACTTGTTTCTTTTTGAAATTTGGATGTCGAAAGCCTCTCTAAATTTTATTGCAATTAAAGACGTACGTTTAAAAATGCTAAATTTCTCGTTATGAACATAATGAATGATCAACTTTCAGGACTCAATAAAGCTGGAGAATAACCAGCAGTTAAATTGTCGCAAAATACAATCTCGTAAATTAATTGAAACGTGAAATTGTTCATCATGGATATAAACTATTAATAAGATCAAAAATAAAACATCGGATCTAGTTCTATTGTGTAAGACGACAAATTAAGTTCTTTAGACAATTATTGGAAGGCATTTTAATATTTCTGCCAGAATTTCACAAAATAAGACAAAACCCTGCGATTTTGTGCTGTTTTTTTCGGCATGAATCAAAATGGGCGGTGTTCAATGAATTTCGAATTGAGAATTAAGTCTTATGGCGTCCGCATAAAACTATTTGCATTTTGTATCAGTTAATGCCCCATTAAGGTGGCGAACGGACGTCCTTAGACTCTATGTCACTAGTTCCATATCACTCACTCCATGTCACTTTTTTATTTTACATGAATCCCACGAATCCCCGCACAAGCGTCTCAACTGCTCCCGTCTGGAGCCAGTGGGACTATGGCATCCCCAATTTTTTAATTTGAATTTTATTTTAGTAATTTGTACATTTAAGTTTACAAATTTCTAATTGATTATAATATTTCATATTGCAGTTTTTTTTTTTTTTTTTTTTTTTTAATTATAATATTTTAAATTCACAAAATTTTTGAAATCACAAATTTTTTTGTTTTTGTTTTATGTAGCTCCTACAATCCATCTTGAACTTTTCAATTGGTGAGGACTTAAGAGTTTCTGGTAGTGTGTTATATAACTTAATTCCTTTGTACAGCAGACTGTTTTGCGTATTCGTTTTGTCCTTTTTGTTTAATCTTATTTCCTTGCAAGTCCTTGTGTAATGTCTGTGAATGTCCTTATTGTATACGATTTTATTTGTGAAGTATTTTGGTAACATGTTGTTTAATATTTTGTGAATAAATATCAACGTGTTCAAGGTCAGTATTTGTTTCACTGTTAACCAATTAAGTTCCTTTAACATTTTAATTATTTTTGAAAATCTATTTCTTCGGAGTATTATTCGCATTGCTCTGTTTTGGAGAATTTGAAATTTATTCTGTTCTCTTTCATTACAAAGGAAAAGGATACTTGAACAGTAGTTGAAGTGTGGAGCAATAATTGAATTGTAAATGGTGATGGCGGTTTTTCTGGAAATTTTAGGCCGAATTCTTCCCAAAAAAGATATCTTTTTGCCAATTTTCTTGTGGGTATATTCGGGTATGTTGTGAGGCTGAAGGCAGTGGGGAAGGCGATAGGGAAGAGGAAGGTGGGGAATACCTAGCTATTCATATCTGGTCACCAAACACGGCAGAAGCCATTTCAAGCAACGTTTCAATTCTGAATGGTGGTCTTACACCAGGGCGATACTGAGAGTATCTTCCACTCTGGAACGTGCCGCAAATTTACTATATATTATTTTAAATGAATAAATTGTGAAATACACAAATTAATCAAATAAAATTTATTTGCCATGCCGGGATTCGATCCCGCGACCTTCGGAATGCGAGTCAAGCGCCTTACCGCTGCACTACGCCGGCCGTCAAACTCCAGGTTCCGTGAAATCGATTTTAAATTTCCTTGTTAGCTTTTTACAGCCCTTTACAAAATCAACCTGTAAAAAATAAATCTCAAATACCTTTCCAAACTTTCCAAAAGAGTCTTCTCAGGCTGATTTTTAAATTCCTCGCATAAAGAGGCGGGGATTCCGATTTCGAATTTTTCAAGGACTAGTGGATCACCTCATCATAAAACATCTAAATATTATGTACCTACTCCGGTAGATAAATATGTCTTACCTAACAAAATGTATAATGTATAATGCGTTTCGGAATGCCTTAATTACAATCACGTATAATTTGATGAGAATGATCGGGATTTATATTATTTGATTTTTGTAAAATTATTCTATTCCTTTGTACGACTGAGATAAATAGCTAACTAAAAACAGTAATAAAATTTATTCTTGGCGATTAATAAATCAGTGCAATAATGACATCGATTCGCATTATTTTTATGTATTTTTCTAGGATAGATAAATCCCGGTTCCAATAGAATCAGATACTGTCAATGAACCAAAACAGTTTTTTAATGTTAAACTTTAATTTATATTCCGTCGTAAAGCTTATAATCTATTTTTTAATCGCGTCACGCAATTCAAGGAAGATTGCTGAAGTTCTAGAATAAGTAATGATAGTGGACCAAGGAAGGGAAAAAAATGGGGGAGGCCTTAATGTTTTTTAGGCATGAGGATAATAAAATGGCTTTAGGGTGAGATGAGGAATTATGGCAATCCGGGAGGTCGGAACATTACGCATTTCAGATATTTCAATATTAAAGGCCTTTATTGGTTGCTTGGGATGGGCGCCTGCTCTCAAAACGGGATTTTAAAGCGAGACTGGCATATTATTTTACCCATGCATGTACTAATATACTTTATAAATTTAAAAGATTTTTAAAAAGCATTTGTATAAGCAGAGAAATGAGCAAACGAATCTTGTGTAGATATATAGCTTGACTATATTTTGCAAAACAGTAGGCAAAAAATTATTAAAGCAGGTTTTAATTTTTTGTAGTTTTTCGGTGGTTAATGGAAGTGCTGTAATGTGATTTCTTAACGTTTGAACAACATTTTTAAGCATTTTGTTGTGTAGATACTATCAAAGTTAATTTCGGACGATTGCTACAAACTAGCGTATTATTAACTAAGGTCAACGAAAACACTCTAATGAAGACTCTAAAAATGACATAGAAGACAAATAAACTAAAATTAAACAATTTTAGTCCGCCTCGGCACAGGAACCCCTAGTGAGGAGGACTAAGAAACACAATATCTTTACCTAACATAACCATTATATTTTTTATACTTATAGAATTATTTTATATAGTCGCTTAAATAAAAATAAATTTAAAAAAAATAAACATGTGAATTTCTATTGTCGCTGCACCGATGCATGTGTGAAGTGATTTAAAATTATTGTATTCCTGCGCAATGCGAAAAATTATTTAATTTTAATGAACTTTAAATGAAATTGGAACTGATAAGAAAAGATCATGTTAGACAAGCGATAAAATTAGACACAAAAATTATTTTATTCCTTATTTCAAATGTGTATTTATTAGGTATCTATAAATGTTCGACAAATGTCTTAATGTTTCAAGTCTAGGGGTGGGTTTCTTCATTTACCGAGACTGCTAAATGCAATGCTAATTGTAAAAATAAACGATCGAAATTTAAAAATTTCTATGCATTTGACCGTTTACTTTTACAATTAGCATTGCATTTAGCATTCTCGGTAAATGAAGAAACCCATCATTAAAAATTCCAATTGTAAATTTCTTCAATAGGCAATGTTCTTAAGCCTCACAAAACCTACAATTATATCTTGGGATTTTTCACGGGTCTGCGCTAGTTGGCAATAAAAATCTAAAAATAATACCCGATGAAAATTGTTTGTGATAATTATTTTTTTAGCTTTACGATATTGGAAAAAGAGCCAAGAAATTGGTTTGCCATGCAAATAAAATCTCCGAATGGGTTGGTTTGTCGGTACCTAATGTCGTTTCAATGCATTATTATTTTATTTCTATTTTTCAGAACGAATCGAACACGATAGCTGAAGTAGTAATATTTCGTAATGTCACCAAACCACGCAATTATTCGATACATCATGGTGCTATCGATATCTCCCCTCCCAGTGGGCGCTTCGCTCCGTCATCCCCCTCCCTAATGAGAACACAACAGATCTTCACCGGTAAACTTAATAATCGCGTCTCCACGGCTTATATTTTCCATTACAGCTTCGCATTACGTTTTCATGAAAATCTACTATGCAATCACTTCCCATTGTGTCGGAAAAAAATATAAAACCTTCTTACCCCTCCCTCCCTTCCTATTCTAAGTCTTACGTCTTGACAGTGGAGCCTCCCTTCCCAACAAGGGCGCAGTAGGTAGGTTAGGCGTTCAAAATACTGGCAATCATATCAAATCTATCCTTTCAGCAGAGGAATTTGTATTAAATAGTATTATATTTATTTTAAATTAGTGAATAATAAAGTGAAAAAATTCATGTTTTTTCTGTGATTTAGGTACTCGGTTTATCCATGCTTTGCTCTATTTTTATTTTGTACATGAAAAGCGCCAACCTGCGAACCTCTAAATCTGACTTTATTTGACAAGATTAAGTCAAAGGAATTTTAGTATAAGAAATACACATTTCAGATATAGAATTAATTATTAAAATAATTTTCTTATATAAAAATATTATATTCTGGGTAGGTAGGTACCTCGTAGATTTATCGCTTTATTATCAATTCTAATTTTAAAAATGTCGCTTAAATTCAAAGCACATCCGAGTTGCAGAGTTGAATTTGACAGACTGAACAGAAACTGAAACTGAACAGACAGACGCATAACTGAAGTTAGATTATCATGTTCGTTGTACACTTCATAGGTAATTATGTGACATATATGTATTTTTTATTTATTTATTTATTTATTCTTAGTACATTTACATCACAAAGGTATAAAATATTGTCCTCCACACTAGGAGTTCATCTGTGTTGTAGAGGACATTTTTCAGTTGTAAATTATAAATTGTGAATAGTAAAACAAAAGAGTGTTCATAGTTAATATAAAAAAGAGAAACAATAAAAATCAAAATATAAAATCGACTTCAATTATTAATCAACTTTAATCAATATATTATAATATTATGCTATTTATTTTTATCTTCTTATGTTTGTGTTATTATTATAGAGACTACATAGCTATCACGGTGGAATAACGCAACAAAAATATACTCCTAAGTGTTAGAACTAGAATTACACTAAACTACACGTACCAATGACACAAGTTCGACGCTTTTCCTCTTAAAAATCAATCAATAACTTCTTATGGATCATCAATGTGGTGGAGGAATTATTTGAATTTTTATCTGAAGTTTTTTAATATTTTTTTTTTTTTGTTATTAATTTTCAACGCCCTGATGGGCTTTTACATGACAAGTTTATAATACAGAAACAGTTTTTTTGAATAAAAAAGATAAACTATAAAAACATAACTAGTAAACATCATATGAAAGGTAGGTATACAGATAAATTTAAGGAAAGATAGTGCATTACAATAAAAGAGAAAGTTTCTAAGTTGTGAATGGCATAGAAAATAAACTAGTAGGTATGTAAGTAATTACAAAATTTACAGGTGACTGATTAAATGTCATAAATAATACATAACAAAATGCAAGATACATAAAAGAAAACGTTAACAAGTTTTTACAGAGAGATAGAAATACACAAATATATGCAATAGACCCTACGTGATGCTCCTTAGATATCAAAATATTCTACATAAAAATTATGTTCAGATATTTCTTGAATAACCGTAAACTTGTATTGAATACATCGATATTAGAGGTGTATTTGTTCCCTAGTGTGTGTAGTCGAGAAATTGATGCATGTGTATGGTAGTTGATTAGAGAATTATTGTTGCAGAATAATATGTTTTGCCTTTGGTACCTTAAATAATTATCGTATCACGTAATTTACGTAATTTCGCAATACTTTAATAGAAACCCTATATTTTCTTCTTAGTCAATTTACTTGTTTATGTTAAGTGGTGTTCTCTAATTCCCATCCCTAACTGTTAAATATTTAAGATACTGCGTTACCCCACGCTGCTGAAACTCCCTTATTTCGCAGGAACAATAACTCCCTATATTTTCTTCATTCCCACTTCTGGTATATGCGTCGGCATCTTATATAATATTTAATGTTAGTCATAAGCAGGAATAATTGCGCCCACAATGTTTCCTGCACGAGTCTTGTTGGAATTATTTATTCTGATGGGAATCTCTTATGGACTTCTGCCCTCCTGGTATCTTAGTAATTCATTTAGTAATACCTACATACATTCATAATTGGATATAAACGTATTGGTGATGGACGTATTATTATCGTTGCTATCATAGATTTATTTGGTAATGTGTTTTATTTAGATTGTATTTATTTACATTAAAGTGATACGTGAGATTATAAGTGTACTGTGGTACACAGGAGGGTATCAGTATTATATTAAGAACAAAATAAGAATGTACGAGTACACAAAAATAGTACTGCTGAAATGATAGGTACAGCTGTTGTTAGAAGTACAGTGAGATAATATTGAGAAAACAAATTTAAAGAAATATTTGCTCTTGAAACAGTTAAATAATTCACAAGGTTTATAATATAAGACCTGACAATAAACAAAGTGTGATGTAAGTATGATTAAAGCTAGTATTTAAGTACAGGATACAATTGTCTATTGTGTGTTACAACAACAACAAAAATATGAAGTACTCTTAAGGTATAAAATGTTATAATATAAAAGAGAAATACAAAAAAATATGTGCTCGTGTAATATTTAAATAATATACTATTTAATAAGACCTGACATAAAACCAAGTATGATGTATATACATATTATAAAAGCTAGTATTTAGGTATAGGATACAATTATTTAATGTGTGTTAAAAGCAAACAAAGGAAAAAGAAGTACCCCTAAAGTTATAATAACACAGATTATACCTACGTTATCTCACGTATATGCCATAATAACAGAGAACATTTACTATTTTACTAGAATATTAGTTTGTAAATTTTTAGGTGCAATTTTTGACCACCTTCAGAACGCTTTACGAAGATAGAAAATAAATTGCGATAAAGATCTTATTTCTTATTTGGCAGTCAAATATTCGACAGTAAAACTTTATTCCAATAATACAGGTAACTTCGGTTTCAAACCGCGACCGTTTTGATTTTTAAACGAGAATGAATTTTTTGCGAAGCATATTATTAATATATTTGCAGTTACGCTATTTTATCAATAGAGTAATGTATTTGAAATTCGATATGCTAAAACTGTTCAAATGAAGAAAAAAATTGGAGAAATACTTGCAGAAAGCAATCAAGAAGTAATTATTTACAAATCACTTTAATACGCTTCCTTGTCGACTCTGAGAAAACGAATAAAATAAAATGCTGGTGTAATCTCCTCCGATTTTATTATAAACTAATTGAATGTTTTCGGATGGGCGTTTTCATTAGGAAAAATCAATTATAAATTTCAGTCATTTTTAACGCACGGAATCGTCTGAATTTCAATTTCGATTACTCCGCGCTCTTAAATGGAATTAGGAACATCAAAGCGTCTCTTTAATGTGGGATGGTGAGGCGCTTCTATTTACGAAGACGGAGAAAAAACGCAATTATATGCAAAAAGAGATCTCGCCTCAACCCCCGTCTACCCTATTGATTTACGCTCTCACAAAGGTGTGCAATAATTTAAAGGAGAAAAATGCTCCGGATGGGGGAGGTCGGGGAGAAACGACGCCCTTATTTTTTCGATAATCTTTTTCTCCCCTCTTTAATTTACAGGGAAATTTTTATTTATATAGTTGGGACGTAATAAGGAAGGTTTTCGCAATTTTGATTGTTTAAGGGTACCTTTGTAATGCGCCTTAGGATTCGGTTTAGATAATTTTATTTATTTTCTCTCTCTTTCTTATCTAAGTGATGAGGAGTAAGATGATGCACAAATAAGAATTTCAGCTTGGGGGAGGGAGGGGGGAAGGGGGTCTGCCGCCCCAGCTACGTGTTTCAGACTCATAATAAATTGGAAGGGTATAATTTTTCCTTTTTAAAAAAACTTTTTGATTAGATAAAATAACGAAGAAAGAATCGTGGAGAGGAGAGGAACAAAAGGATTTTATATCGCCTCAGAAATAAAAGGGTATTGATTTTCGCATTCCATTATAATATCTCTACATTGTATGAATAATCGCACTCTTTTTTAATCATTATTTCAACAAATCCGGTGCTCGCGTTTTTGCTGCTAGGCCCTGCGGGCGGCTTTTGGTTCAACTTCGCCCATTTTAAGTGTTGGTGATCATTTTATAAATCCGTTAGGAACTGATTCCAAAAACAGCCGGTTCATCAAATCCAGTGACTGCTAGCACCGGGACAAGCAATCGCGACAGGCAAAAAAGATGTGATATATAATTAGACGCGTGGTAAAAATCACAACGTGGTATTCACAACTGCCAGTTACAATAATGATCATTCCTCCGTACCCGGACAGGTTCACGAAAGTATGAATCCAATAGTACTTAAGCCTGCCAGCCGACGCTCTTCAAACTAGCTGTTAAGTGGCGCCATCTTTTGGCATTGCTTTAATTCGGTTTTATTTTAAAAGTCGATTTATAAAAAACACCACGTACGAAACGGTTTTGCGTAAGGCGCGGCGACAGAAGCCTGGTTCTTAAATTTCAACCATACAGTCACTAGGCAATTAATACCGTCAGATTTTGTTAGTGCAATCCTGGATTTCGGTATTCTGGCCCTGAAAAAGATGTGTGGTTCAAATGCTTGAAGTATCCAGCTTGGTTCTAGATACTCAATCTGAACAGTCGACTCCAGATACTAATATCTACAGCCTGTATGTCGGACGAATATCTACAGCTCACATGTTGAACTAATATCTACAGAGCGTAGGTTGGACTAATCAGCTAAATGTGTCCAATAGTCCGATATTAGGGATTTTTACGTACATACTTACATAAATTAAGTTTTTTAAACTGCATACGCAATATTACGTTATCCCAATATGCCTATATAATTGCAAATCCAACCTCTGCCAGTGCTGTAGATATTCGTCAACACTTTGGTTCTCATAGATATTAGTCAACAGTTTGAGCTGTAGATATTCGTCAACACTTTGGTTCCCATAGATATTAGTTCGATTTTTTCAGTTTTTGGAATTCCTGTAGATATTAGTAGACGCCTCCGAACAGTCAACACTTCTTGAGCAATTCTTAACTTATATGAGACTCTTATTAGAACCTTGCCATCGTTATAGGCCTACCTTTCTTATCATAACCAACTTACGTTGTAGATATCTTTAAAGAATGTTATTTATATTTTTACATATTGTTAACATTATCAAAGAATTCATAGTTATCAAAATTAATGAGAACCCCTTGAACAAAGTAGACATAATAAAGCGAAACTCGTACAAAGCGAACTCAATGATCAATGAGTCTAGTAATTGTAACATATGGCCTCATTACGACTGATTGAATCACAGTCTAAAAAGTCTCCGGCAGTATATTTACACAACAAAGCAAATGAAACCGTTATAACAAAATTGAAATAAAAATCGATGGTATCCCATTACGGGCTTTCAATTATTCACGGTCTTAGGTTTGTATGTGTTCGGGATAGACTATAAAATACACGGTGTTCGGAACTTCACAGTTACTGTATGTACGACCTCCGTAGTCCAGTGGCTAAGACTCTTGACTCACATTCCGGAGGTCGCGGGTTCGAACCCGGCATGCGCAAATAAATTTTATTTGATTAATTTGTGTTATTTCACAATTAATTAATTTAAAATAATATATAGTATATTTGCGGCATGTTCCAGAGTGGAAGATACTATCAGTATCGCCCTGGTGTAAGACCACCATTCAGAATTGAAACGTTGCTTGAAAATGGCTTTAGCCGTGTTTAGTGACCAGATCTGAATAGCCAGGTACTTCCCAACCTTCCTCTTCCCCACCTCCTTCCCTTCCCCACTACCTTCAGCCTCACAACATACCCCAATTGGGGATGCCATAGTCTCACTGGCTCCAGACGGGAGCAGTTGAGATTCTTGTGCGGTATTCATAGTAAAAAAAAAAAAAAAAATGTACTTACCTGTACCTTGCCAAACAATTCTTGGCAAAATTTCAACCTAACCTAACACTTTTTACAGTTTTTTGTTCTTATTTATTAAGTTAACGTCTTAATACCAGTACTTCCACTCGAATTTAATGTCAGCGTGATAGTTTTTTCTCATTTTGCTTTTACCGTTGAAAAAGTTCATATTATTTTTTTATACTCTTATTTTTCGACATTAACTCCACACAGGGCCAATGTTGTCTTTGGGGAGGCTATGTGGAGGGTCTTTTTAGGGAAAAGGAAGGAGAGGAAGTTCTGGGAAGGAAAAAGTAAGTGGGATGGGGAGGAATCTGGGAGTCGATGTATCCTAGAGTGGCGAACGTATTAATTGCGAGGCGAAGGGTCGAGAAAGTTCAAATGAAGAGCTCGAAAGGTCTCCCTTAACTAGTCTCTCTCAACCGACCTGCTGCTCAGAAAAACCTTCCCCTGTGAACCCGGGCACACTGCTAAGTCACCAAATGTAGCGTACCACTTGAGATGACTTAAACTAATTGATGACTACAAGTAATTTAAAATTACTTCAAATGGGATTTCTAAATACCAAATCGGAAAAAGTATAGAAATTAGGTACTTAAGAGAAGACTATGGAGAGATATGTAATTGCAAATGTTGGAAATAGTGCGCTAATATTTAAAATGGTAAAATTGAAGCGAAAATTGTGAAAATGTTGAATAAAATACGACTCGTTTAAAATAGAGCAAACACTTTGGGGGCTGTCTTAAACAGCATTTTTTTTTTTTTTTTACAGTGAATACCGCACAAGAATCTCAACTGCTCCCGTCTGGAGCCAGTGAGACTATGGCATCCCCAATTGGGGTATGTTGTGAGGCAGAAGGTGGGAAGGGGAAGGAGGTGGGGAAGAGGAAGGTTGGGAAGTACCTGGCTATTCAGATCTGGTCACTAAACACGGCTAAAGCCATTTTCAAGCAAAGTTTCAATTCTGAATGGTGGTCTTACACCAGGGCGATACTGATAGTATCTTCCACTCTGGAACATGCCGCAAATATACTATATATTATTTTGTTAGTCTATCCTTTGTCTACTTGTACATGCAGAAAAAATATTTATTGTTGTCAATTATTAAACCAAATATGTTCTGATCAAAACCAAAATCTAACTATGAATATATTGTTAATGCTTACTGCTATAAAAACATTGATTTTTATAATTTGCTTTCATAAATCTTCACACATGTTTACATACTATTCCCGCATATTTAAATATTATTCAGTATGGGTGATTTAAACGGAGATTTTGATATATCAGAAATTGATTATGAACGTACTCACAATTTTGAAAATTGGTCAAATAAACATGTATTAGGAATTAATAATATAACTGCCATTAACCTTAACATTCGATCCTTATCAAAACATTTTGATACTTTCCTCCTAACTATTTCTAGTTCCTTGCGAAATATTGACATAATAACGCTATGTGAAACGTCGATAAATGAAAATAATATAAATCTATACAAAATATCGGGTTTCAACTCTTACTATTTTTGTCGTACAAAAAGATCGGGTGGCGGAATTATTGTATACGTGAAGGATCATCTTACATTCGAAAAAATAAATATAGTAACAAGAAATTTTGAATGCGTTTACGGTACTATTTCTATTTACAAACATAAACGTATACATCTATTGGCAATGTACAGACCTCCAAACACAAATAAAAAATTATTTCTCCATGAACTGGAAACTATATTGGGTAATATTGACATTAAAGAATCCATTTTATTACTTGGCGATTCGAACGTTAACATTTTAAGTGAACTCGAACCGATTGTAATCCAATACGAAAACCTAATGGCCAACTTCGGATTGGTCAAAACTATTAACGATGTGACACGAGAAGCAGTATTGTCAAACCATATAACGGCTACTTGTCTAGACCATATCTATATAAGAGAGAGGGAGACCATAGAAATCAGTTCGTGCGTATGTGAAACAATAATAGCTGACCACTACCTAATTGCAACGACGATTTATTTCTCTACCTACGACAAACTCACTTCAAACAAATCGCACGCTGAGTACTATACTGCACTCTCTGAAAAAAAAGTTAATCTATTTATCTCAATCACTGATTGGAATGAAATGCTAAAATTATCTGAACCAAATGTATTGTACGAAGAAATGAAATCGAAATTTAAAAATATTTATGAACTAAGTAACATCACAAAAATTAATAAAAAATATCGCAATTATCAAAAAACTTGGATGAATGATTGCCTCATTGAAAATATACAAACACGAGATACTCTTTGGAGGAAATGGAAAAACTCACCTAACAACAAAACATATGAAATGGATTTCAAAAAATACAGAAATAAATTAAATAAACAAATAATAAACACAAAAAAATTATACTATAACTATAAATTTAATCACTGTTTTAAAGACATTAAAAAAACTTGGAATGAAATTAATAAAACTTTAGGAAGGAAAGATAAATCCGGTTGTGATGAAGTCATATCAAAATATTTCTTAAAATCCAAATCGAAAGATGCAGTGGCAGAAAATTTTGCAGACTTCTTTGATGAGGGGGTAAATAAGTTATTACATGTATGTGATGTCCGAGCGTCAGAATACACGCCGGAATATTTAAATCACACAATGTATCTACCACGAGCAAATAAAAAGCAAATCGAATTAATTATCGGAGGTATGAAAAATTCCAAGACACCAGGCATAGATTTAATTCGTATGTATGATTTGAAAAAACATGTTAAATTACTTAGTCCTATAATCACACACTTAATTAACAGAATAATTGATACGGGCCATATTCCCGATGAACTAAAATATAGCATTGTAAGGCCTATCTTTAAAAATGGAAATCACTCTTTAATAAACAATTACAGGCCGATTTCCTTACTTCCTGCATTAGAAAAAATCTTAGAAAAATATATATCAATAAATTTAGATAAATACTTAAATAATCTGAGTATCATTGATGAATGCCAGTATGGCTTTCAAAAAAATAAAAGTTGCGATAAATTGCTCGAAAAATTTTCTAATCATATAAATTCACAACTAAACTGTAAACAACATGTATTGGTTCTATTTATTGATTTCTCAAAAGCTTTCGACACACTTAGCCATTTACAAATAATTAAAGTACTTGAATCTATAGGTATCCGAGGTAAACTCCTCTTATTCTTTAAAAACTATTTGTCAAATAGAAAAATGAGTGTGAAGATTCTAAATATAATTAGTAAATCAAGATACATCAAATCGGCAGTACCGCAAGGGTCAATTCTAGGTCCAAAATTATATATTATATATGTAATTGCTATGTGTAAGATTTTCAAAAAAGCTCGTCGATTCATTTTTGCTGATGATACTGCTCTTGTTGTATCAAATGAAAATCCTGAAATAGCTATACAAGAATTACAAAGAGATTTTAACGAGCTTCTCAAATGGGCTCATGATGTAGGATTAATTATTAATGTTAAAAAAACCAAATGCATGTACATAAAATCACCAAGTTTGAAAATGTGGAATGTTCCTAAAATAACCGCTCATAGCTTTGACTGTATACATAGAGGAATTGTTAATGTTTGTGACTGTGAAAAAATCGATTTTACAAATGAATATACTTATCTGGGAATAATTGTTGATAACAATTTTAAGTGGGATAAACAAGTGGCTAAAATTTGTAACCAGCTCAGATCCTTAGCTAGTATTTTTTACAAATTAAAATTTATTTTGCCTCATTGTACTCTTAAACTCATATATTTTTCTATGGTCGAATCTATCCTTAGATATGGTATTCGAACTTGGGGACATGCAAGCACTACTTACATTAAATATATTGAAAATTTACAAACTGCCATAATTAAAAAAATTGTCACAACAAATATTTACAAACAGAGACATAACTTAAAATTACTGTATGGCTCAGAGAGCCTACTTACAATAAAAGGTCTTCACTGGTTCACTACTATTATGGACAATATGGGGGAAAGCCCTTACAAACACCTACTTGTACACAAACATACCACAAGATTCAGAGAAGGAAAGGGCCTAAAAACTCCTCGAATATTAAATAAATATGGAAGCCGTACTCTTGAATATCTAATACCAGTGATTTTCAATAAAATTAATAAAAACATAAAATTTGAAAAAAATGAGAGACTATGTCCTAAAATGATAAAACTATGGTTAATGAACGAAAACTCCATGTATCTTTGAATATCTTAATATAGCTGCCTACATATCTTGTTATTAGGCAGGTATATTGAAATATCTTATATATTTATAGCTGTAAGTTAAACTATCTAATATTAATATGTGATCTATTCTAATGTTTCCTTAAAAATATAAATGTATTTACAAATATTTTCTTAGATATTATATTAAGAATGTTTAAATTGTTAGAACCTGCAGACAAGCTGCCATATGACAGCTTTGTGGGTCTACTCAAATTTTTGTACAAAATGTATTCTGAAATTTAATAAATAAAAAAAAAAAATAAAAAAAAAAAAAAAAATAAAAAAAAAAAAATGAATTAATTGTGAAATAACACAAATTAATCAAATAAAATTTATTTGCGCATGCCGGGTTCGAACCCGCGACCTCCGGAATGTGAGTCAAGAGTCTTAGCCACTGGACTACGGAGGTCGTCAGAATTTAAAGAAATTTAAAGAAACTGTCAATATTTTCATACATGTGTATAACTTGTAAAATAACTGAAAAAGGCGTGAAAATAATAATTTTCGAAGTATACTTTGCAATTTTTTTTCTATTGAGGGAATTTCATATAATGTGCGTTTCGGCTTGGGGAATGTATAGATATTATTTTCAAAAATAACATGTATATTTTTTAAGGGCGTTTAACCAGCCAGCGGCCGAAAATCCACATTTCGTCGAAAGATGTTCTTACAATCGTACAGGGGGGTTCCAATGAGAAAGATTATTTATTCTCCGTACCAGCTTTTTAAAATTATAACTCAATATCGATTTTATTTCTTACCAAATTTGCTTAAATTTATACCTACATCCAAAAATGCTGAAAGGCGTGATGATAAAACTGTTAAAATTATGTGAAAATATGTTTTTTTTTCAATTATTTCTGGCTTTCACCCTTCAAGGGTATTCTAGGCCATCATTTATAAATACAGCGAAAGGAAAGGTGAATTTATATATTAATTCTTAGGTTCTAAAATTAGTTAGAACCTAAGAATTCTTAATAAATTGCACAGCGCCCTTGAGGTGATTTTTCACAAAAACGGCGCTCTATAAATTATCCAATTATTATTATTATTATCTACCTTTTGTAATTTTGATCATAAGTTTTTATCATTTTTCAATAATGTCTAAGCAAAATAAGAATGTAAAAAAATCTGAAATAGATTATTTTGTAAGTGCGCAAATAAATACACAAACGGACCAATTGTCGTCAAGAAAAACATGTATATTTTAATGATTTAATTTAAACTAAAATTAAAATTCTGGAACATGCGTTTACCAGATAATGTATTGATTTATTTTACTGCATGATTATATGATTTGAAATGGGTGTTGAATAATACAAAATCTTTTTTTTTTAAATTTTACAAATCTGCCAACGACCTATGCTATGACCTTATTATACTAAAAATAAACATTTTTTCTTCAAATTTAAAACATGCGTTTACTAGTTGAAAGAACAATCTTTCGAAATAAATTTATAATTTTTTGTGGAAAAGAGTCAATACGTCTAAAATCTGATTTAAAAGTGACATATTTCTGGTTTTCTCTGGTATACCCTCTTAGGAGCTTAAAAACTTCAAATGTGTAAGGGGGATATGTAAGAAATCGGTAGAAATTCGGGTAGCGGCGGCTTTTTTTAACGTAGAACAGCTAAGTAAATATATTATTTCGAATTCAGTTTGGAAGAATTTCATTCACATATTTGGTTTGGTTTCACAAAATGGTTTCTACGGTTTCCGAGTCTGAAAATTACTAGAAATCTGTTACTTTTTACACCAAAGTAACATTTTTTAACATCTGGATAGTTTGTAAATGATCCCCGATATCCGCTCCCGAGTATCTTGGAGATAAGTTATTGATAATACAAAAATATATGTGCCCATTTATTATATAAGTCTGATTGTATGTTGATAAATGTAATTTGGCAGAGCATGAATAGATTTCATTGACACAAAATGTTTGCAGGATATCTAACTGCGCTGGTACTTAGTTAACGCAATGTTGTATCCGCCGATAATACAATAATATCAATCAATACTTATTGGGAGGACGACATGTGTATCGTTTTTAGTTGGCTCGCTAAGCCCTTTCAACCCCCTTCAATGGCGTGCGAAATAAAAATGCAAAAGTATTCATGTTTTAACTTGTAACGATTTCTTTCGATATTACATTAAAAGATATAAATTTTGACTATTAAACAGAAATAATTTTTCAGTCATATTAAAGGTGAGGGTGCATTGTAAAACCCACTCTAATAATACAATTATGCACTTGTATCAAAATATAATTTATAATCACGTTATGTAATTGTAATGCATATGCTTATCAGGGCGTTCAAAATTATTTAGGAAATTTATAAATAACTAGCAGACCCATTTTTTAATTTGGGCGGCGGGAATGGGTAGGTACTGCCGCCCCAGAAACCTTTATTGGATAACCAACACCTCTGCTATAGGTTCCTCAAGTGGTTCGCTACGTTTGGTGATTTAGCAGGGGTGCCCGAGTTCATGGGGTGAGGTTTGTCTAGGTCTTGGAGGCGGATGACGAGGATACACTGAACCCCAGATTCCTACCCACCCCTTAAACCTGTTTCCTTACTCGAAATTTCATCTCCTTCCTTTTCTAAAAAAAACCCTCCACACAGCATCCCCAAAGATGACATAGGCCTTGAAGAAAATTATTTTCCTCAGGGCCTCCTGTGTGGAGCTCATGTATAAAAAAAAGACCCAGCTACACGTTGCTGTGGTTAACGAAACACAACGCCACGCCATTACCCAACCTTTATAACCAACGCCATCTGTTAAATCAACCAGCCCGCTCCCTTTATTTATGTATTTCAACTAATTTACACAAAACCTTGACAAATTATGTACCTAAAAACCTTCCTCATGAATCGCTCTCTTCGTTGCGTAGTTTAAAAGATCTAAGCGCACAGACAGCGGGAGCGACTTTATTTTATACCATGTAAAGATTAGTTAACGCTGAATGGGTTTCATAATTTGTTGGGAATAATATATTATTTTTTTAAATTTTATCATTTAAAATAAATAAATACAATACACTTCATTAATTGTTTTCATTAGCTCCGCGCAGGAGTCACTGAGAAAAACCATTTGCTCTTGGGTCCTATGTAATCTTTGGGGATGCTGAGTTGCTGAGTGGAGGCTTTTTTTAGGAAAAGGAAGGAGAGAAAGATTTGAGAAAGAAACAGTTATGAGGGGTGGGTAGGAATCCGGGGGTCGTTTGAATTCATCCTTCCCACTGCAGTGCAAGGCGATGAGTCGAGAGAGTTCGGCTCATAAAGCTGGGCACCCCTACTAAGTCACCAAACGTAGCGAAAATAAATTTTGAGGTAACCTATGGCAGGAGTGTTGGTTATCCGATAAATGGTTCCCGGGGCAGCGACCCGCCTCCCAAATTATTATTATAACTTCTTCACTAGAGATACACTTTTAAACCCAGAGTAAAAACTAAAAGAGTTTGTTTTCCAATCATTTGTAATCTACTTCACATGTAAATAAAAATTCTAAAACGTTTGTTATTTTGCTACCCGCCTCTGCCATGCTGATTGGTATTTTTCCCTTTCCCTTAAGGGTTAAGGGTGTGTTTTTTGAAGGGGTTGCATCCTCTGGGACTTGTATTCTAGAAGGATACAAGGGCCGATAGTACACACGACACGACACAACACAAACACACACATACGGAATACATTATCTACAGCATACAGCCTGACAAATCAACGGGAAGGATTTCTGTACAACTGTCAAAAGGCAAGCTAACGCATCGATATTAAAAGAAACAATAATTACAATAAAACCAGTAATTGTTAAGATGAAGCAGTAAATAATGCAAAATCACACAAAATCATACGTTTTTGTTTTGAAAATTTGATCGCTTAGAAGTATTATGGATGCTTCAATTAAATACTGCTTATAGAACATACCTTGGCCAAAAATATCGGTCTTTTAATAAGCCTATAAAAAAATAAAATATAAAGTCTGTAAAAAACACTTTTAAGTCCAAACTCTCCTATTTATAAACCCCTTTTCGGATATGGTTTTATTGTTTAATGTAGCAAATTCAGTTTCTTTTATAATAATCGCAAAAAAATTGATTTTTACGCCCGAAGTTCACAAAATAAAATAAAATATGCATTTTCGCGTTGTTATTTTACAATACGGCCGGCAGTAAACGAATTTGGATTTTCAAAGTGAACTCTATGCCGTCCACCGAAAGGCTACATAACTAGTCACGCCCGTTTTTTATCAGTTCGCCCCCGAACGGAGCGGGAAACGGACGTTAGGCTCCACGTCGCTTTGTTCCGTGAAATCAATTTTAAAATTCTGTTTTAGTGCAATAAGCAATGCGTAAAAAATGAGTTAATGTTTTTTACAGGCCTTTACGAAACTAATCTGTAAAAAAATTTCTCAAATACCTTTTCCAACCTTGCCAAAAGCTTTTTCTCAGGTATTTTTAAACTCCTCCCATAAAAGGGCGTGAATTCCGATTTCGATTTTTTCCTGGACTATTGGATCGTCTTAAGGGTTTCGTACTTAGATTTAAGTTGAAAAAATGACTAAAAATATGTAGTTAATTGTAGTTAACCATGTGTTGGGTTTGTATGGGTCCATTTTTAAATTCAAAACACTCTTTCACTGAGCTATTTATTTACAACTTCTTTTAAGGTTAAAAACATGATCAAAGAACACTTGAAACATGTAGCAATATCTCACAGCCCGGTTCCCCGATATTTAGCTAATAACAACTAGGAAAGCTCTGGTGTTATTGTAGATTATAGTCACGCTATGGCCAAAAGCGTTGGTTTCGTTTGGTTTGAAAATTAATAATCATAATAGTTTCCCATTATAATATTAGTAAGGTGTACCCATAAACTATCCATCATTATTTCAATCGAAATTAAAATATCATAGGAACTGCCCGTCTTCCATTCCGAGCACCGTACTTTCGATAATTGATATTGGTTTTATCGATCCGCGGTTGACGCATGCACCCCCGGTCCGATACGCACCCACCCCCTCCCACAGCTGCCACCCTTAACAAATTATGTCCTTTTTAATGCCACCCCTGTGACATGTAATAAAAATGACGTGACCCTTTAATAAGCATCCTACATTATATATGACCACCGCCTGGGAATACCCGCGATGGCTCGCCGGTAATTGTGTCGCCAGATAATTGAAGAAGTTCTGTTGGACCTGAGTCCGATGTGTGCCTCACAATGGTAATTTTACTTTGACATAGTAAACAAGACGGTAATTGCACTGATTCATTATTTATTGTCAGTCTAAGTGGATGATAAATAGCCGCCAGAGAAATCGATGAAATGTTTCGTCATGTTGACAGTTTATTAAGGCATTTAACTTCCCATCAGGAACCATACCTCCTTCACAACTTTACCTCCAACCAAAAGCCCTAACATTTTCATAAAGTAAACATTAAACGTATTCACAATACTCTTTCTACGTGCTATCCTTCAAGTCGTCCCATCCATCAAATTTCAATATTTTCATAAAACAATTCAGACCATAATCCATAGTCCAACACTAAAATTTTACAAAATGTTTTGTAGTTTTTATCAAACTATCAATAATTTTGTTAGAAACGGAATGTAGATCGTATCAGAATCATTGAAATTATTGGTGCTGAACTAAATATCAAACATGCCAAATGGATTGGGATGGGAGGAGCCGATTGAAACGTAATAATTTCATTTGCCTCAATCCCGATAATAAATATCCACGGAAACACAAATCATCCTTTTTAACTCTATAAATTATTCAGCTCGCTTCTTCATACCCGAAATACCCGCCCATGCATCAATTAAAGATCCCCAAACAGCTATCCCATTAGACATGTAATATAAACCATTTCAATTTGTTCAAGACAGTGGGCAGAACCGCGTGTCAAATTAAAAGCACTTCTCTAACGTTTAAATAAATAAATATTTTAATATCCAACACAGTATCTTTCATCGCGGCTGGCGGAGGTTTGAGTACCACGCCCATCCTATTTCTCAAAGTAAAAAGAAATGATAATTTATTAACATTCTAGTATTTCATTCACGGCGAAGTGAAAATTTTCAACTTTGCTACTGGGGCGAGCTATACAATTTATTTAATTCAATATTTGACAAAATAACACTTATAAAGATGGGTTACCTAACAAAAGCAAGTAGGTATGTGCTCATTAAATATGTATAATTAAATTAAATTATTTCTCTTAGCATAAAGGAATAAATAAACAATAAATAACGTATACTTTCTTAAATTTCTAATCTTTAAGTACAAATCATTTTCTCTTCCGAGTAACTTCCATTTTGCTTTTATTGTTTAACTGCGGTCATAATATTAGTCCACTTTGAATTATTTTGAAAAAAATTAAAAACCAGTTGAACTTACCTACATAAGAAAAAAATGAATAAATCGTTAGATGATTTGAGAAAGTATTTTTTACCTGCCTACTTTTGAAACGCGGAAATTAATATTTTTTAGAAGTTGTTACTTATATGCGTTCATATATTTCAAATAATTTTTTTTTATAAATTATTTATAAAGTACCTATATAATTTATAAAAAAATATTATTTTAAAGTAACATTTTTATTATTCTACACAATGGAAACGGTAGGAAAACTTTTAATTCATCCAAAGCATATTTTTAGGTATATATATATTGTTAACCAATTCATAGTAAATATTAATCGAAAATAGTGGTTTAGCATTAATTTTCGCTTTAAGCCGCGTAATATGTGTATTGTGTATTTTCCCATTACTTCCCCACCTTCATCTTCCCTATCTCCTTCCTCTCCTCACTACCTCCAGCCTCACAACATACCCCAATTGGGGATGCCACAGTCCCACTGGCTCCAGACGGGAACAGTTGGACTATGTGTGCGGTATTCATGTAAAAAAAAATGTGCATTATTTCCATGTAAAAGACTACATTTAAAACTTTAATTATTATAATGACATAACCTTACAAATTCACGCCATATTTAGAATCTACTAAACTAATACTCTTACAATTAACGCCCTAGATTTTGAAATCAATTTATCAAAAATCTTAAATACCATGTTATTACAGCCATTTCGGTAGCCATTCTTACGGGCTGTGAAGGGGTTAGCTTTAAGACTTCTTGTTTATTAATCGCTCAGTTAGCCCGTTAACCGCCCAGCCTATTTGGATAATTACCCAAAAGTCTCACGCCCCTTGAAGGGTTGAAACACTTAATAAGACACTGCGGTTGTTGGGCGGGGTAGAGATACAATAATTAATTTAAGACGCTTTCAAATTATTCATTCATAAATTTTATTTGTAAAGTCAGCACGAATCTGATTGCCAGAAGCAGTGGAAACTCTTGAATGGTGAGTGCTGGCGTCATGAAATTTTCACAGTATAAATTTTTTAAGTGATAGCACCTTTGTGATTCGAGACTCTATGGAACGAGAAAGCGACACTAAAAGGAGACAAACACATACAGAGAATAGAAATGAGATGGAATAATCAGTCTCCTCTTTGTGCGGTGCTTCGTAGCCTCCCCACTTTTATCCACTTGAGTTTTTATGATAGTTTTCTTCTACCGCGTGTGAATTTTTTTGAGTAAAAACTTATTTTGCACCATCGTGATTTGAAAACTCGATGAAAGAAAAAGCGACACTAAAAGAGACAAACATTTTCATCTACAGGATTCAGCCTGCAAGAAAATGAGGATAGAGATGAGAATAATCCGGCTCCTCTTTGTGAGGTGCTTCGTAAATAATCGCTTTGTAGCCTCCACTCTTGTCCACTTTAGTTTTCTGAAGGTTTTACTTCTTCCGCGTGTGAACTACACACATGCTATTTATTTTTGAAGTAAAAACTTCTTTAGCACCGTTTTGATTTGAAAATTCGATAAAACGAAAAAGCGACACTAAAAATAAACAAACACATACATCTATAGGATTTAGCCTGCGAAAGAATGAGACAGAATAATCGGTGTCCGCTTTGTGCGGTGCTTCTTAGCCTCCCCACTCTTGTCTACTTTAGTTTTCTGAAGGTTTCACTCCTACCGCGTATGAATTAGCTATCGAGCTTTGAAATGTTATTTTATCTGTGAAAAATATTCATGACGCCAAATTAATGTTATTTTTTTTCAAGTATCTAACTAACTAACTAACCATCACGCCGTTTCCCCGCAGGGGTAGGCAGAGAGGACGGACCGCCAAACAACTCGGTCTTGGCACACACTCTTTGCCTCTCTCACTCACATTATTCTGACTTTTGACATGGCCCGACTCAAGTATTTGATTCACTTGATCGTGCCATGTTTTCCTCGGGCGTTCCCGACTTCTTCTACCATTCACATTCGCGTCGTATACTCTTCTTACACTACTTTCTTCGTTCATTCGCTCTACATGACCAAACCATCTGAGGGTCCCTTTTTAATCTTACTCATTATGCTTACATCAGCCTTTCATTCTTTGCGGATATCCACATTTCTCACACGATTATACATTGTTTTACCACACATAATTAAGTATCGAGAAAAATATTTTCGAAAAAGGAGTATCAAAACTCGGGCGATGTCGGTTGATACTTGACTCTTACTAATTAATTTAAGACTAAACTCGTCGCAATTTGCCGATCATTTTCGATGTAGTTCTGAGAAAAAAAAACACGCCAAGTGTTTTTTTAAAAAACGTCAGAAATTAATTTAACAGCTTCTAAGAAGCCATGCAAGCTATCAACCCCTTTCTTCCCTTGAGGCATTTAAACTGAGCGTTGATTTAATTACCGACAAGGAAAGGGTTGGTTAACACCCCCGTCTCTTTAACAGTATGCAAATGTTGACTCGGCGCACCACCCAGCCACTAATAAAGCGGCGGGACCGAAGGGGTTAGCCAGGAATCTCGGCAGTTAATGAAAGGGATATTATTACGCGGGGGTATTTAGCGAACAGATTTGGTTAACCCTTTCACGGGAGGGGCCGCTGGGAAAACAGAGGCAGTTAGTCAAGTCATGAACTCCTTCGAGGAATGGATTATCATCGTGTAATGGGTTAATAAGTGTTTTATCACTTTGTATTGTTTGGAATAAAATAGACGAATTTATTATAATTTTTATGTAGTGGATATCAACATGTTCGCATTTGGAGGCTATAGACGGTGTAAGAAAAAATCATGACGTTTTTCTAAACACAATATCTTGTGATTTCTAGTTTTATACCTCTCAAGGGCGCTCATTTCTGCATTTACACAAAAACGAGGTGAAGAAATGACCAATTCTCATGAAGCCAACATCAACTGTGAACGGGTGTTCTGCTCGTATCAGTCGAGTTTTATGCATGTGCACCGGTGCACAGGGGATCAATGCTGCTATCTCCTTCGAGCAGGCTTCGTGTAAATGCCTGTAAAACAAACTCAGTTAGCAGATAGCTCTTATGTTTAGGCGTGATTGAAATGATAATCGAAACAAAGATCAATAATAGATTAATTGCATCCATTTTTTATTGAAAAATCTGCTGAATTAATTCAAAATGTCATCTCGCGAGTTTTCAAAATTTTGTACAGCGCTCTTCAATGTACAATGACAGAAGTGTAAGTTTAATTATTAATAACTATATTAATGTGGTTTATAACATATAAGTTATATATTGCATAAATGATCATTATATTATAATATTTGTTATTCGATAAAGTAAAGTATTCGATTCCAGAATTTTCCTAAAATAATTGCAAGCAATTTATAACCGTAGGTACAACTTTGCCAAAAAACGAAATCATTAGTCGAGTATCAATTTTCCTAATTTTCATTTTTGTCGCTAAGAGATTTAAAGCGAGCTGTGAATGGAAATAACTTAATTATCCAAGTGGTTCTGAAGCGGAGCTCGAGTCCCTAAGTGGGGGGTCTTAAACCAATTAGCCAATATCCACCTGCGCCCCTAACTTTGGTCACTTCTGGTCTAGGTAATTATTATTATTACAATCATCCTGATTTAATTACTGGGTACTCTAAAAAAATATCCTCGGTTCTTGAGTCAACTCAAGGAAACGTCGGAATTTCATTTCATATTATCCAACAGTAAAACTTTTAACGAGCTCTTTAAAAGTATAACTGTGACTTGGAAGGGTAATTTTTGTTTGATATACACTTTTCTTTTTAATACACTTTTTAGACATAAATCATATAAAAATACAGACAAGCCTTGTTATTTCTTTGAATTACGTTTTTATATAAGTGGAGGTTCTACGCTCCCATCACTACACGTGTCTCTTCAACGCAAAATTTCAAATTAAATAGCTTAAGATATTATATTATTATAAGAATTTTTATATTTTATTTATTACCTCTCCCAAAATACTAATTCAGTATTACAAGGAATCAGAATGAACCATTTGGTTTCTTTTATAATAAAACGTTATGGGTGTATTTTGCCTGCTCATTGAACTTAATAAATCCACCTTAGCGTAAAAATAATTCTAAGAAAAGGAATGGAAGTAATACCTACAACTACAGTATTCTTAGCGTATAAATGAACCTTATAATTTCAATCTCTCTGCTACACTTCTTACTAGCCAGAAGAAAATTATAATTTTCATTTAGTCATCAATTTTATATGATACAAAACGTTAGTTTGGGTAAGACAAGCACGCTGAAATTTTCTGTTTAAGGTTAAACGGAACCTTCATTATTATCTACGCATTCACAGATGGTGCCAATTTGATTATTTTATGTTGCAATACTTTTTGCCAATAATGCTCTAAAATATTAATGCGAATTAATTGCTTGCGCCTGAACATATTCAAAATGAATATAATTAAATAGTTTCGTCCATAAACAAACTCAAATCTTTTAATAAAGGTTAACTATTCCAATTTTGTATCGGTGACTCCATCCAATATTGTATCTGTTAGCCTAGCCTTATTGACAGATTTAAGTCTGTTTATGAACGAAACTATTTATTCATATTAAATTGAGTAATGTTTTGAAGCATAACTTGTAACCTAAAATAATTAAATTGACGCCAGCTGTGAATGCGTAGATTATGATGTAGGTTCCATTTAACCTTAAATACCCATGTCGTGTTCTAGAACAAAATTCAGTTTTAAATTCACTGTTTTTTTTTCTTTTGATATTGGTACTTTAAGCAATCAGCCATACATATTTTCTAGTATATTGTATGAAATATCGCTGTGGTCTAATGTGAGGGATAAATTTTGACTTTAAACCATGATTATGCTCATTTATTCTTTGCAGCCCACTGTAGCTGGATACTTTCATTTCCTCCTTGGCTTTATTTTTTTATCTCTTTATCCTTTTAACCGTGGAGGTGCTAAAAGGAGCCGAGACTTTAAGGAACCTTAATCCCTTTGGAAAACGGGGAGAAACTTCCCTGTTTTTATAAAAATAAATGAGCGGACATCCATCCCCCTTAGCCCAGACCCCTGGATACAAAATACTTTTATTTTTTCACGTTTTGAAACTCATTTACACCCGACTCAGCCGCGCGTGACTCAATCTACGTTGTCGTTACGTGAATTAGAAGAAACTTCTAAAAAATGAACAGTCCGTGTCGGTTTCGGCGAGGCTTGTTACTCGTTACTGCAGCGAATAAGAAAGATTGAGAATACCGTACTGAAAGTGATTATAATGTTTAATTTCACACAAAATAATAACGGATTTCCTAAGGACAAGCTCAACTTCATCCATCTAATTATCCATCCAATTAAAAAAACAAGTGTACTTTAGACCACACGACTGCAGTAAAACTTCTTTAGCTCCATCTATATGACAGGAAGAGAGAAAGAAATTGCGCGCGCACTGCTCTCTCTTACTCCTACAGTGTGATACAGACAATAGGCCTGCACTGTGCCTTAGATATATGAAACGTAACCGGCTATGAGAAAAAGAGAGAAAGAAAATGTGTGCTCGCACATCTTGCTCCTACAGTAATATACGAAACGTAACTCTCTCTCTTTCTATCTTCACTAACTTATATCTCCCTCTCAACTACCATTCGCCTCGCTTTTCGTAACGCTCTCGTCACATATTCACCAGCTTACTCCCCAAGTCAGCGTACGTAAAGAAGTTTTACTTCAAAAATTATAATGAATAGTTTCACGTTTATGTATGTCAATTATGTACCGGTATTAAAGTGGAAGATAGTGGTTGATCTCTTCGGCACCGAAACGTAGTCGGGAAACATGCCAAATGCGAGCCAACATCTGCACACGGTTGATACTTATCATGAGAGAACGGTTCGTTTCTACAACTCGTTCTTGAGTTCAACAACTCGGCTGTGGAACGTTTTTCAGGCCTTTCTTCAAACAACCCTCCACACAGCATCCCCAAAGATGATATTATAGTCTCTGAGGGAATTTATTTTCCTTAGGGCATAACGTATTGAGTTAATGTAAAAAATATATGTTTTGAAAAGTAAGTCTAAAAATTACTACTTTTTCTTTTACATGTTTTCGTTGTTTAGTTGAATACGCCCTTAAAGTCGTGTTTCACAAAAACGGTTCTCTACTAATTATCGAATTTTGATTATTATTTTTATTTCCATTACATGTGAAATGAAATCTAAATTTCGAAAAATGAAACGCCGGACCCAAAAAATTTGTCCAGTTTTTTTAAGTCTGTAATTTTAAGTTCTCTGTATGCATTGTTACCTTATTAAATACCAATTTTATCATGATCTACAGAGCTCTGATATATTACTATATTTGTCAAAATATTACTAACGCAAATATGTTTGTTGGATATTTTAAAAATTCAAACTGCGGTTAATCAAAGAGGGTTCCTTCTATTGGCCAATTTCTTGGGATATGGTCTATGCTGTGCTTAATCTGAATCATATACAGAAATCACACGACGTGAGTGAATGATAAAGGCGATGAATATGGAGAAGCCTTAGAAATTCCTTTTCAATAAAAATGAATTGGTCCAATTCAACGTTTTTCCGTGGGAACTGGAAGTATTTTAGGTTGATGGATAAATTAGCGACAAAGGTTTTTTTCATAGCACACACAGTAATCCTTAATCGTTAAACTTCAAATAACCTAATTATGTTAACCCTAGAATGCCAATAATATAACGCTTATGGTTTTTTATTTAAAAATTGAAAAAGCTTAATCAAATTTAATACAAATAATTCACATCTGATCGTTAAAATCATTCAGAAGGCATAATTTTTTTCGGATAGTTGGTGGAGCGGCCCAAAGCGACGTGTCACAATTTGGGAGGCGGGTATGGGTACCGCCGGATCTTGGCGGCAGATGCTTCTGCCCACCAGCTGCATGGCAGGTCGGATCGAGAGAGAATGATCGAATGGTTTAAGGAATCCCTTTGACTCCTCCAGCCGTACTCTCTCGGAATATCGCCTTGCACCGCAGTGGGAAGGATGGATTCATACGTCCGTCACTCCTGGATACACTTACCCCCAGATTCCTACCCACCCCCCATACTTATTTTCTTCCCAGAACCTCCTCTCCTTTCCCTAAAAAGATCCTCCACACAGCATCCTCAAAATGATATAGGCCCTGAGGGTTTTTTATTACTCGGGGCCTCCTGTGCGGAACCAGTGTAAAAAAAGGGGTCGCGGGTTTATTCCACGGCTAACAAAGTTCTCCATCATCGCTCAAGAAATGTTACCCGCTTATTATGATGGTAGTAGAAATTTTTCGAATTGCTACTGTTAAGTTACTCGTAATATAAAGAATGTTATAATTTTCTGTTCTTTATTTAAAATTAAAAAAAGGTATGTTTGTATTTTTTAACACAAAAAACATCGATTCAGTTATTGGTTGATCATTTTAATGTTGTTAAAAAATAAAACCGTCTTTAATTACCCGTTCTAGAAAAGTCCACTGTTCTGTAGGGAGGCTATTTCCGGAACATGTTCCGCCGGAGGGTGACTTTCCAATGTAACCGGAAGGGGGTGATTTTGAGAAAGTCACGTGATCAAAATCTTAATGAGCCCTTTTCACTTCTCCGCGTCGTGTAACGCTTCAACACTTATAGTCGTACACATAAAAAGTGACCTAAGATTTTATAAGTAATTACTTTTAATTGGCAGTTGTCGAGAAATCGTGAAACTTATTTCTATCATTAAGATGTTCTGGTTTATTTCTATGTTTTTTAAACTAATTTATCGAAGTCCTTCTTGACTCTTGTGTGTGTGAGCAAAATTTAAAAAGTTCATTAAAATTACGCCTACATCATAGATATATTTTTACGAGCATTGAATCATAATCTTTTTATTTAAGATGAAGCCATACTAAATAATGCAAAATCATACAAAATCGTATGTTTTTGTTATGAAAATTGGATCGCTTTGAAGCTTCTATTAAGTACTGCGTGTAGAACATATCTTGGTCCTTAAAATATCAGTTTTTTTAATAAGCCTATAAAAAAATAAAATATAAAGTCTGTAAAAAACACTTTTAAGTCCAAACACTCCTATTTATAAACCCCTTTTCGGATATGATTTTATTGTTTAATGTAGCAAATTCAGTTTCCTTTATAATAATCGCAAAAAAATATATATTTACGCCCGAAGTTCACAAAATAAAATAAAATATGCATTTTCGCGTTGTTATTTTACAAAACGACCGGCAGTAAACGAATTTCGATTTTCAAAGTGAACTCTATGCCGTCCACCGAAGGGCTACATAACTTGTCACGCCCGTTTTTTTATCAGTTCGCCCCCGAACGGACAGGGAAACAGACATTACGCGCCGCGTCGCTTTGTTCCGTGAAATTTTTAAAATTCTGTTTTATTACAATAAACAATGCGTAAAAAATGAGTTAATATTTTTTACGGCCTTTACGAAATCAACCTGTAAAAAAAATTCTCAAATACCTTTTCTAACCTTTCCAAAAGCTTTTTCTCAAGTATTTTTAAACTCCTCCCATAAAAGGACGTGAATTACGATTTCGATTTTTTTCTCTACTATTGGATCGCCTTAAAGCAATATTACTATTATTGGTATCTTCTTCTTCAATGTCATTTTAAATACATTACCTACACATTTTATTTCTGTCTGAATCTAGCATTTAATACTGTTTTATCCGCACGATAAAATCACTTTGGCTTAATGACCAAAGCCGCTTGTCCGTCACGCGAACAATTGCTATCGTACAATTATTCACATTATCTCAGAGGATCTTCGTCAAATTACAACAGGACATTCCTGACCGAATAATTGGAGCGAGCAGGCTAATTTCCTCCAACTTTAATGTGGTTTTCCTCATTTTAAATTGAGGGCGAGGGCTTACCAAAAAGATAAAAATAAATTTATATCATAGCCAAAAAAACTTTTTTCTTTATTTATATATTTCTTTGACTGATCTCTGAGTATAAATTGTGTGGCTACTTGCAAAGCAATCATTCAAGACTTCACAGCGTTTATTACTTGTGTGGATAGATAGATAAATGTTTATTGAGAGGCTCAATTTGTTCTTACACCAATGATTTTATTTGTGTGATGTCAATTAGAAAATGCGTAGTGACAGCCCTGCCAAAGGAACCTAGTATCATTGCTCCAATTATTAACACATCCCTGAGTCCGCCATTGATGGTTTTAATTCCCGCCTAAATCATGTGACGTCACGTCCTCCGCCCACGTGACACGGAATGTCCTTACTGAATCATTACCAGAATGTTCTATCAGATACAGTACCAAAACAGACTATGTCCAACATTGGTGGCTTGGTAAAATGATTCGTACGGTATAGGATGTGGTATAGTTTAATAATGTATTGTTGTGTCTCGTTCATTCCGCTGGATGATTGGGGAGTGGGTTCGCAAGGCGACAATTGGCTAATTACAGCGACATTCTAATCACACGGGAAGTCTATAGCTACTCTTTAATGCTTATGGAGATACGTTTGTGATAGATTTGTTTGTGGTATGGTGTTCTATATCACAAACAAATGCTCGCCAATCATGCTGGTATGGCTATGGATACCGCCGCCCTACGAACCATTTATTGGATAACCAACACCTCGGCCGTAGCTCAAGCCCAAGTGGTTTGTGAGGTGTGTTCAGGTCTTGGCGGTGGATGTGCCTGCCCACTAGCTGCGTGGCCGGCCGGATCGGTAGAGGCTGGTTTAGGGTTACCTCTCCAGCTAGTCTCTCTGGACGCATTCAGCGGGAGGGATGGATCCATTCGTCCATTACTCCTGGATATTCCGAACCCTAGATTCCTATCCACCCGTCATACATTTTTCTTTCCCAAAATTTCCTCTTCTTTCTTTCTTACATAGAACCTCCATACAGGATTCTACGGATGAGGGGAAATTGTGTTTTTGGGGCCTCCTGTGTGGGGTCAATGTAAAAAAACCTCGTTTTAATCAAAACTTAAAATGTCGTTTTTAATTGATTCACTTATTTCACAGAACTTGAACAATTCATCAAATCGCAAAGTTAATATCCAAGTTTTGTGGAAGATCTGTTATTTTTCCATTATGAACCAGTTGTTTCACAGATTGAATAGAACCTTCACAGAACTTGAATATTGACTTTGCAATTTAAGGAATTATTCAAGTTCTGTGAAACAACAGTTCCCAAGTAACCAACAGTTGTATACATAAACTTCATCCAGAAACAGTGTTGAACGATTGAAACACGTTTCACAGAAGCTTAAGTATGCAAAATAAAAACGTAATAAAACACTTCCACCGGCTTCTAATTAAAAGAATCAAAGAGGAAAGTAATACTTGAGGCCTAAATCTGCTGGCTAATCTTTTACACCCCTAAAATCTCCATAAAAATCCATCAGAAAATCCACTGTTAAACAATAAAAACCCGCATTAAGAATTAAGGGCGCGTAATTAAATCGACACCCACCCTCGCGAATTACGGATGTTAATCTTTCTTTTTTCCGCCCGACAGATTTAATTGTTTGTTTTAATTAAAATCCGGTTTCCTTCCTCAAAGAATGAGATTACGGAATCAGCGAAAATCTTGATTTTTCAGGACTTTTAAGGTTTGTAAAAAAAGCAATCAGACAGTTTTTTCAGGGTTGGACGCCTTTATTTCGGTTTGCTGTTCCTTTCCTGCTTTAGGAAGGGGATGGGAGAAAATTTTGTAACGGATCTTTTATAGGGATTAGTTTTTTTTTTATTTTAAAGTCTTTCCATTTCCTAATTATTCACCAAATTAATGTTTAAATCGTTATATGGATTGTTTCAACCTTGTCATGTAAATTGATTACTTTCTGTTAGGCTAGGGAACAATGTTAAACGTTGTATTAGATAAATCGATGAATTGTTGTTAATTATAGTTGCTACGACCTGGTAATATTAAATACACAATGAATTTGTATAATCGTTTTCCATTATATTCCACTTCTTCAAACAACCGCGAAGCCTTGAAACTAATATTTGTTTTGTACGAGTCTCCATTGTTACTGAAACTGTTCCGTGGAAAAAATAATAACGAAACCATTTATGTGATATTCGACAAGGTCCACGGAATCGTCGATATTCACAAACTGCTAAATTTGGGCATTTTTTTGCCGCGAAATGTATTACGATGTTCTCCGCGTGCGAGAGAGGAAACGCGGGCACCACTTTGCATTATCAACGTGACAGCCGCGTGATGTATAAACGTCAGAATTAACGAGCGATATGCCTACCTCATTTCGTTAAAAAAGAGCTCGGAATACGGCCACACATTACGCCGCCACACACGCACAAACACAGACACAAATACTAACACAAACACGGGGAATATTATATACATCGGTGTGTAAAACATCCACGTCTTAAGTTATATTTCTTTCATCCCTCATTTCTGCAGCCCGCGGCAATCTCGACCCACCCGCACCCGCATCCACCCTCAATCCCGCTCGTGCTTTTTAACCACCCGCCACCCCAATCTCCCACCCCCTACCCCCTTGGATCGCTATTAAAATCCGTCAAGCGAGTAAGATAGCGGGGAAACTGGAAGAAAAAATGTACTGGGGGAGGCGGTTGTGGATAAACATTTCTTTCGCTTTTTAAATGGGAAACTCAACGCTGAGGCATTCTAATGGCTAAAAAATCGATGGGCATTATGTGCGGGTTTAAAATATCGCACACCAACACAAACTTCAAGCATTCAAAGAGGCTATTTCTAACCTTACTACAAAACAATTAAATGATCAATATTTTCAAAAAGCGTGTTTTTTTATGTTTGAGCTTATCGAATAATTCGATCAAACATGGTTTTAAAGAATTAATGACAGGCAATTAAATTGTAAATCGATTCATTAGGACGTAACAGACTATCAGACGCACGCACTAAATAATTGTTTCGAATGGAAAAATATGAAAACAAACAAGGGATAATTAAATAGCTAACAGATAACGTACAATTAAAAATGCACGCTAGTATCGTTAAATGCTTTCTGCACGCTTCTATGGCGAGCGCAAAATGTGACATAACTTGTAATTACTTGAAAATTCAAAACAATTTCATGCCAACACGAAAGCCCAAATCCATGAAATATTACTAAGGGACACGAAATTGGAAGAAAAAAACTCGGACGGGCGAATTTAAATTGAAAGAAGATATGCTTCAATAATTAAAGCTTCCTCCGCAGTCACGCAGTTGGAGGGTTCCGTTTCACCCCTCTCTCCTCAAATTTATAATATATATATTATAACGATCTATTTTACTGCAGTCGTGTGCACATAGTATTTATTGATCGATGTGTTTACAGATGAGCACTTTAAAATGCTATGAAACGAGCTATCTTTCTACTTTTAGAAAATTAGAAAAATTCCATGACAATATGCAGTCGGTTTGGGGAAATATACCTACTTACACAAAACATAACTAATTGTCCCCGAAGGGGTGCGCAGAGATGATGTACCACCGAATAACAAAAATATAAAACATGTTTTCATTCAAATGCATCAAGGAAAAAACTACATGTCGAATACTGTGTGTGTATATACAACCAACATGTAAGTACAAAAAATTGACACCATAAATAAATTAGTTTGATGTTCATGATAGGTATTTTTGAAGCCGATTTTAGGTTTGAAATTGGTAAATAGAGCACAAAAATACAATTTTATAATATACTAGCTGACCTGACAAACGTTGTTCTGCCACATAAAATTATTTCTAGTGAATATTTTGATTGTTAAATAAAAAATAACGAATGTAAGTGTGTGGGGATGGGATCTGTGACAGAAAGAGGAATGGAGCGATGTAGGCGATGACCGCCGATAAACACAAAAAAACACCAACTAAAGTAGGAAAATGAAAGAAAGAAAATCAATATGAATTTCAAAGAGCAATTGAGTGAACAATTTTTTTGTCAGTCCGTCTTTAGCCAACACAAATAAGCTCGTTTTTTTGCCCACATGATGCCGAATGAAATTCTAAATGATGCGACGCTTCTCGTGAATGTCTTGCGCATGTGTAGATGAAAGTTCGATAAAGCGGACGTAGCGCCATCTGTCATTCAACAACATAAATAATTTCGTTCTGTTTGAAATACGAAAGATGGCTAAACTTGTTCATACAAAAATACTAAAATGGCGATTAAAAAATGGAAGGGTGGGGGTAGGAGGGTAAAAATTTGGGGTTTTAGGTATTTTTTGATGCCAAATAAAAAAAATACAACAAAAAAAAATTGTCAAAAGATTGTTTTTTTTTCTGGATAATGCACCCTAATTACCTAGCGGTATGAAATATACTTTAAAACCGATTCTCATACCTAAAAAATACGCATAAAAAATTTCATACAAAATCGGTCAAGCCGTTTCTGAGGAGTGCGGCCACAAACACCGTGACACGAGATTTTTATATATAAGACATCAATTCGGGGGTCAAACTTTCGGTCAAACTTTCGGGTCAAACTTTCAAACTCTAACAAGCGGCTCACCATTTAGGTAAATAATCACACAGTTAAGTAAATGATTTTAAATTCAGGGTTATTAATAGGTTTTTACTACAATAATATCGACTTGTTGAAACATTAATATTTGAAAAATGATGTATTTACTCTATTAATTCAACGTACGATAATTAATTACTCGTCTTTATTTAATTGCAACGTATTCCTGCTTTCACGCTTAACGCATTTTCACTATTTTTTAGAAAATTCATAAATAATTTAACATGCACACAAAGCGTTCAATTTATCCAAAATCCAAAATGCCAATATTACACCTAGAATCAATAAAGTTTGCGTTTTTGTTAGGTCAATGTCTACTGGCATTAATTTTAAAACTCAATTTACCAACGAAACAAACAAAAAATCCCATTTGGCCACCGCGTGTTTATGATGCTGGAGTATTTTCCCAACATACTTTTGCACTCGTAATGTCAAATTTGTGTCGGTCGGAGAAAGGGAGGGGGGTGAATGCACCACCAACCCCACTCCACCCACCCTCCCAAATCTTACTCCCAGGGGAGGAAACCATCGGGAGGGTAGTGTGGTAGAACACGACCCTGACGAAATCACAAACATCCAAAAGAAGCAAAAAAATTCAGTCTACCAAGTAAGAAAATTTCACAGTAAAAATATATCGTTTTGTTTACAGTGTTTTAACTTCGCTTTTTTGTTGGATACAGCAAAATAATCGTATTGTACGTTTGATGGATTAAACTGGTAGAAGGTGGAGTAAGGGAGGAAAGAAGAAAAACCAGAAAAAAAATTGGAATAGACATGGCAGAAATTTAAGAATACGACTTCGAATACATCTCTGAGGCCGCACCTTACGTAAAACCATCTTCGTACTTGATGTTTATAAAGCTTCTTTTTTAACAGAACCGAATTCAAGCCAGTAGGCAATAATGCCAAAAGATGGCGCAACTTACGTTGACAGCTAGCGTGAAAATCGTCGCCTGGCAGGCTGATGTACTATTGGATTTCTAATTTCGTCAATCTCTCCGGCATGGAGAGATAAATGATAATATATGATTGTTATTGTAACTTGCAATTGTGAATGATAATATCACGCCTATATTAGTTATACATGACGTCATTGCCTGTCGCGGTTACTTTGTCCGGTGACTAGTGTCACTGGATCCGAGGAAGCGGCTATTTTTGGAACCAGTTCCTATCGGATTTATAAAATGGTCACCCACACTTTAACTGGGCGAAGCCGAAACAAAAGCCGCCTGCAGGGCATTTCAGCAAAAAGCGGCTTTTTAGATGCTAGTTGCAGTAATTGTTGTCTGAAATATTATAATAGTAGATAGACACATTTTAAAGATTATGTGCAAGATAAAAATTACGTCATATTTTACGATCCTCAGACAAATAATGTAATTCGCTGCGTGCAAACATGAGATTTCACCTTGCACCGCCGCGGGGAGAACGGGACAGCAGAAGCCGCGGGGTAAAGCGGACTCACAATTTAATTTTTTATGTATTTTCCCCCTCTGCGTGGGGTAAGGCATGTGATATTCAGGGGGAGATCTGCGGGGATGGGGGGACGAGGACGCGGGACTTGGGGTGGCTTCGCAATTTCGTTACGGTTTGTTGAGAGCATTTTTAATTAGGGGAGCGGATGATTACTTTTACGCCGAAACTCGCATTAAAAAGTGAAAAACGGTGGGCTTTATCGGCAATCGGGTGTAACTTATAAGAAGGAAGATCGTAATAACTTTTTTTCACTGGGTAATTGAACTTCGGAATCTTTTCGTAATAAAAATTGCCGGAGGAAGATTGAATTTTTAATTTACGACAGCGCCGTATAAATGAACCCATTTATTACGATTTAACCATTTATTTATAGGGTCATTTATAAAAAAGAAATTTTACTGATAAAATAACGGGATAATATAATTATTTTCCATTAGCTCAATATTTACACCTAAATTATATTAAACGAACGACATACAATGATATCTCTACACTGAAGGTGGGCAAAAATACATTTGTATCGGGATGTTTTTAAAACTACAGTCGGATAATTATATTATATGGGCATTCCACCCAAAGATACAGAGAATCATCTCAGAACTACACCTTTACAAATGACAAAATGGCTTTCCGTTTTCTCGTTGCGTTTCTGGTCTGTCATTTCGTCGTATCAAGGTTTGTTGACTATCACCATACGCTGTGTATGCATTTATACCTAGTCGTCATGCTAAAAAGGTTTCTTTATTTTAAATATATTTGGTAAATAAACACAGAATACAGGTAAATTGCCTTACTCCATAATGTTAATATTCAAGACCTTCTGACTCCCAACAAGGAAGGTGAAAATGCAATATTTAACTCAGTAAAAAGGGAAACTTTATTTTTCTAAAATGCAGCTCATCCCGCTGTGAATTTTTAGCAATCCCATTTTGCAGCTTTTAACGTCCACCTACCAGGGTGTAGTTTTGCACCCCTCTCCCCCGAGGGGACATTAAACATTCAGAAGGCACCTGCGGTTTGAAATTTCTGGAGGAGGTCGCTAATGGAAGGAGACTAAGAGGACCCGTGGGGTGGCAAGTGGGGGTGTTAATATAAAAGTTAAAGAAAAAATTACAAACACTTCACCCCCTACCGCCAAAGTGTTCGCCGTAAACTTTGCTATGAGTACTTCATTCTAATTTGAAACAGCGTGGTGTTGCTTAAGTTTTGTTTGACGGGGATCTCATTTATCAATGTTTTAACGATGTTTTTACTATTCTAATTTAATTTATACAGTATTGCGAAAATGGGTTTTCTTTGGCAGATTTTGATTCAATGAAGAAGAAAAATTCCAAAATGTATTCATTTGCCATGTAAAAGCAAAAACAAAAAACAACTTCTTAATCGTAAAACCTTCCTCACATGTCCGGATGAAAATTGCACTTGGCTCCGTTCCCTTTCCACTTTTTTTAAATACACGTTCTTGACTCCCAATATTGTTTTTACAGTGAGAACTTTAGGACACATATTTCTTACACGTCTTTTTGACGGCCGGCGTAGTCCAGCGGTAAGGCTCTTGACTCGCACACCGAAGGTCGCGGGATCGAATCCCGGCGTGCAAATAAATTTTATTTGATTAATTTGTGTTATTTCACAATTTATTCATATAAAATAATATATATTATATTTGCGGCACATTCCAGATTGGAAGATGCTCTTAGTATCGCCCTGGTGTAAGACCACCATTCAGAATTGAAACGTTGCTTGAAAATGGCTTTAGCCGTGTTTAGTGACCAGATCTGAATAGCCAGGTACTTTCCCCACCTTCCTCTTCCCTATCTCCTTTCCCTCCCCACTACTTTCAGCCTCACAACATACCCCAATTGGGGATGCCATAGTCTCACTGGCTTCAGATGGGAGCAGTTGGGACCCTTGTGCGGTATTCATATTAAAAAACGTCTCTCACTTAACTAATTCCACTCCGATTAAAATATGTCCACTTTGAATTATGTAATTTTAAGATTTGATCTTCCCTTTCTCTATTTAAATGTTGGCCAACTCTATCGATGATAACTAATAACACTCTTGAACAGTGAACATATACATTGGGAAGAAAATAACTATTCTAATATGTGGGTTCTTGGCGCCGTATCCCCTCTAAAAAAGAAGAAAATGGAGAGATATGTAATTACAAATGTTGGAGAGAGTGCGCTAATATTTAAAACGGTAAAATTGAAGCGAAAATTGTGAAAATGTTTAATAAAACACGACTCATTTAAAATAGAGCAACAATCTCTCAATGGCTGTTTTTTTTCATACATATAACTTGTAGAATAACTGAAACGAACGTGAAAATAATAATTTTTGGAGCACACTTTGCGATTTTTGTCTATCGAGGGAATTTCACATAATTTGCATATATATATATATATATATATATATATATATATATATCACTTCAGAACATAATTGTCAATTATTTTATCAATACCCTTCCCATTGTTCTACATTCATCTCCTGCGGTGATCTTTCTTTTTATTATTACCATCTGGATTTTACTTACTTTACCTGTTTTATTTTATATTAAGTGCTCTAAGGGAAAATATCTTAGTAGGATGAAAAAATGACGCAAGGAAAGGGAAATAAATACAATTGGTTATCAACCCCTTTCTCATGTCACTATTTATACATTAATTTAAGACATATTTATATACAAATTGTTTTTATTCATTTGCTGCATCCTTTTCGAGTCTCATTCTTTTTGAGTTTCTTTACCCGCTCGTAAAGTTGAGGGATACGTCACTCACGTTAATTATACTTATTTTTTGTAATCATGTTTAAACATCCACTTTAATTATAATATGGATTTTGTCATCACACTTGAAGCTGGTCTCGATTCTCAATTTTTGCTAGCGATTCACATGTCCAAACATTTATCTATTGTTAAACAAGCATTCGATACTAAATCTGTACTTTAAGACATTGTTTTTTTCTCTTCGCTTATTCTTTTTTTTATGAGTTCAAAATTGTAGTTATTAACTAAAGCTTCTACGAGGAATTTAATCGTAACACTTGTTTCATTCAATAAATAATATGTATATAATTTATCAATGTAATATGAAATTATGATATGAACTAAATTTGTCAATTTGACTGGCCTAAAACAGGATCCATTCCTAGTTGGCTAGTCAAAGTTTCCACATATGTTTCATTGTATAATTTTATGCGAAATAAATATTATTATTATTATTATTATTATTATATATATTTTTTAGAGCCTAAAATCTTCAAATGTTTAAGGGGGATATGTAAGATATATCTATGATACCAGTCAATGCTTTCTTGTCATTACAATCGCCTTGCGTTTTGCTAAATCTTGTTGAAAAATCTCGAACACAATAACCGGTGTTCGTAATGCAAAATGCAATATGCATTCCACAGATAAAAATAGTCCTAGTAGATGAACGCGACAGGACCTCATTACAACATGTTCAGTTAATGAACTGTCCTTGGGCCAGTTGATGCTTCAAGGATCCTGCCTTCAGTGTCAGGTCCTCTTTGCGTAATGAAGTGATTGTCAGTTGCTGACTTCAAATGAGGTGGTCCCACTGCCCTGGCTACTCTGACATGGGAACTATTTACTCCTGATTTTGAAAAGTTGCCCCTCTGAACGCTTCTCATTCAAAACGACTGCTGATGGCAGTGATCGATGGAAGCTAATTTTAAGTATGCAAGTCTTCGAGGATTGTTGAAAAATTAAAGATGAAGAATACAAAACTTGCATCTAACACCAGCAGTTTATATTAAATCAATTTTTTGCTTCAGTACTTGATTTAACCCGTCTGCTTATTTAGGAATAAATACATACCAAAACACGTAATCGCGTTATAGTTTCAAAAGACCGAAAACGTCCTGAGCGACCTTACATTTTAAAAGCTATATATCTCTCTTCCTCTCATGCAAACACATGTATTTTTTTTAACCAGAAAGAGAACAAAATAATGCTTCTTATTGTCTTTGAAATATGAAAGCTATCTTGCATGGATATTTAACAATCTCGATCCAAAGTGACGGTTTCAGAATTTACCCGCGAACCTGAGGCTTCCGGATTGTGAGGTGCGAATATATTGAACCATAAAGACAGTGCACAAGACTGATGGCATCAGTCTAAAAAGTATGAAACTCCTGGCCCGTTTTGCAGAATAAAGGACTAGAAGGTAACATTATCTTGTGCGTTCGTATTTTGATGACGAATTATGTCAAAAGAGGTGACAAGTTCCTGTGATTTCAACAAATGTGGTACAATTTGCCTAAAATCTTCATTGATTGCGCTAGAATCATTGTCAGTAACTTGATAAATTAACTCCTATATCCAGATTATTGTAGAAAAAGCATGGTTTTCGGTACTTAATACTTCAATAATCACTTTAAATCTACATCATATCTTTCAGAAATTTGACGTATTTTTCAGATGTTCGAAATATTTCCGCTTTTCAATAATATGAAATAAATGGAATATTTCTGAATGTATCCGAAAACTAAAAACTGCTTTGAAATACGGTTTCAAATTTTATAATAAAATTCGAAAAACACATAATTTTAGAAATATACAAATTTTCCTTGCAAACATAAAAAAGTTTTAATAATGGCCAGCCTTACGTTTTTTCTAACTAAATTTACTGGTAACGAAAAAAAATAAAAATCTTACAAATGTATGACTTTTTTGTTGTTATGTGTGAAAATAATTAATAAAAATTGCCAACGATTCAAAACTTTTTACTTTTTTGGTGGCTATTTTAAGATTTGAGTATAAAGCATGGCGTTTTGCCTTTCTAACACCATTTAGAACATATTTCTCACTGTGATAGTAAGGGAGTTACATAGATTTATATGAGACTGATGTGAGCTGGGACAAATTTGGTCTCCTGTGATTAAACGGGTTAACTATCTATTTTTATTTAACTGTATTAATACCAACATTAACAGCATTTCATGTCGATTCCCAATGAAACTCGGTCCTGAAAGTTTTAAAATGAATTTTGCAAACAAATACAAGTTTAACGGCGTTAAGATACAAAACACTTAGCTATTGCAAAAAACATGCGCATTCCGGCCGACACAAATGTACACGAATTATTGCAGGTGTGTTTATCGGATGCACGAACCAGTTGCTAGGTTTCTTAATCCGGGATTTGAACCCTGTTATGTGTTATTATAACGCGACGAGAGCGACGCGCCGCGGCAGGGCTTAATACTAATTTACATCTCATTAATGGATCGACTTTTGTTATTCTGTACCTTGACATGTGTAACTTTAGAAGGGTTTTGTACTAATTATTAGTAGAGTAGGGATAGGGAGATAAAATCAATAATGAAACCTTATTTTACTTTAATCACATTTATCGCTTTTCACTCACTCTCTTTTTAATAGCTTTCCGTTTTTTTTTTTTAATTTGCATTTTCCATCAATTCCAAACATATACACCACCCATGATAACGATATTTTTTATTTTATTTAAAAACTAGGAATTCAAATTTTAGCAAATTATAACATTCATAAAACAAATAGGTGGAAAGTGAATCAATTAGAATTAGTTTTCGAGTATTAGTATTTAATTTATAATTTTTTCCCTGGGGAAGAACGGTTGATCCGAAACCGGTCAGCGTTAATAAAATAAGGGGGATTAAAAACAGTAATATTGTGAATTAAATTATAAAAGTCATAAAATAAAACATTGCGATAATGAAAGTTGTATCAGAATCTAGGTGACGAATTTGCATGTATTTCACATCCATACCAACTAAAATACAAATATTTAACAACATATTACCTCAATTTTTCTTAAAATTATTACTGTAATAGAGAACTCCAGCCCTATTTTTTTAATTTTTTTATGATTAATAATCCTTCTAACTTAAATAACTGCATTTTTATTTTTATTTTTAGAGTTAATAAATAAAATAATTGTCAAAGTTTTAATTTTTCAAGACCCCCCGAAAACCACAATATGTATGGTGAATCGTGTGACGTCATCAATCCTAAAAAATTAGTATTGGATCGGGCAATCAACTGATCAACAACCGCCATTTTGAATTGTTCGTTTTCTCCCTAGAAGATGCTATTTACTGTAATTTACTATTTTTTTTGTGCAGTAGTTTTTGAATATTTTCAATAATAGAGATAAACTAATAAGAGATACCTTTATTTTTTAAACATTATTTAGGCCTAAATAATGTTTCAATAAACACAACAAATAAATCTCTACAAACAGTGTGTAAATAAACGAATCAATGAATACGTGGCTTGTGTCATATCATACATTCCCATACATACGGTGACGTCACGACACGTCGAATAGTGACGTCACCACTAAAATTTCAATAATGCCAATTTGACGGCGTATTCTTGCGACCCGATTAAAAATGGAATTTTAATAATTTTTTAAAAACTCTGCGTTTAATATTATTAAATAAAACTTATATACTCAGAATCAGCGTTTATTGGTCTATATGAACATATTTTTTTAAAGCCATAATATTTTTTCACTGGAGTTCCTTATTGTTTCGCATAATTTCATTAGTGTTTTCCATAAATATCACCATTTTATTAAAGAAAATATCGTACGTCGCGTCCGTAGGAATTTTTATAGGCAATAACTTCTTACAAGAATGAAATTCAAACAAAGGTGGCAAAATTATAAGGTATAAAAATTAGGGAAATTTTGAATTCTGTACTCCCCCTAGCCTAGAGATACGATGAGATACGATATGGAAATATCCCACCGTGTCGCCCGTTTGATGGAAAGGCTCGCGAAGTTCGCACGACATTATTCAAATAGCGCTGCCATACAGCCTTTGGAATAATCCAAATAGCAAACTCGTCCACCGAGTCAATCATTTGCTGTTGATGCTCGTTATGGCGAAACCCCCGATCGCTCCACTCATTACACCATCTACAGATCTGCTGCTCTGTGGATATATCTGACGTCACTTAAAGGCTGTATTGTTGGACGTGTAGGCTGTTATTAGTTACCATTTGGGGTCTGGTTTAATAGTGGAAACTGGTGCTACCGAATGCAATAATGAGGCAGTTGTAGAGCAAATTATTCGTAAAGTTGCAGGAATGAACTTGTGTTTCAGTATTTGAATAGTCAATTTACATGCTTGAAATCATCTGAGGTGTGAAACTTGCAATGCAGATTTAAAAACCTATTAAAACAGCAATTTTCCACACTAACGATCTAACGACAAACTTAACGATCACGTGAACTACCCTCCCGGTGATTATGTAACCGTTTGTTTGGAAATATATATAATAAGCGAAACTTATTACCTAATTACTAATAAAATTTCACTGTTAAAGAAAAATAAAACAATACAACTTTGTATAAACCAATTATAGCCCAATCATGGATTTGTTCCCCTACCCATCCACTCTATATTAATACCTACCCACCCAATCTACATTAATAACTAGCAACGGCTCCACCCCTTCCATAGTAAAAATTTGTCAAATTAGTATAAGCTTTCCCTGAAGAAGGAACTTTGTTCCGAAACCGGTCGGATTTATGCATTATATAAGTGGTTTATACAAAGTTGTATTGTTTCATTTTTCTATAATGGAAAACCACAAAGTGATAGCTACATTCAAAAATATTTCACTGTTAAAATTATCATATTTTAAAAGCTTTTTGACTGCCGTGCATTTCGTTGACGAATCTGTTTAAATGCAAAATTTAAAAAAATACTATAATTGCTTCAATTTTTAATGCGAGTCAATCGTGTATCACGTTAATATCAATCATCAAACGACTATTGGTAGGTACAGACTTTAATGTTCATTTATAGTAATATTCACATATTTTAATTTTTAATATAGTAACACAAAATTTTTACAGTTGGAATCGACATGTATGTTACTACATATTTCATGATTAATTTTTGGGTTGTTATGCGTTGTTGCGCTTCCTCCTCCTTTAGCCAATGTTTCGGGCGAAGAGAGATAGTGTCCATCATCGGGCAGATGTGTGGATCGTGGAGAATTGTGTGTTTATTTACGTAGAAGTGATGTCGTGGTACAATAACTGCATTTTGTGGTGTATTTTTAACCGTGGTGCATATTCTGCGTTTAGTTTTGGTGTAGCCATCCAATACCGAACACGAAAAACTATTAAGCTTAATCTCGTGGTCCCTATTAATATTTATGGGGTTCTTGTGGATTTCAGTGTATGAATTTTCATACTTTTGAATGCAGCTATAACTTTTTGTGCAAAATATACAAGTGGTTCAAACAAAGTAACATTGTTTCATTTATATATGAATTTTCAAATAAAAAATAACCTTATATAGCACAGCCATTTCTTTTCAAGTTTTTCAAAAGACCCATTATAATATTATTCTTCTTAAAATGTCCACGAATTGAAAAATAATTTTGAGTAACTGTTCCTTTCCTAAATAGTAATATTGGTAACATCTAGTTTTCCTTTAAGGCGCGGTAGTAAGCGTTCACGAAGAAGGAGAAGAGGAGACAAGTAAATACGATTGTTAGAGGGAGCACGCTAACATTAAAACCGATAATAATTAAGATAAAATTATGAAAACGTTTAATAAAACACGACTCGATTAAGATAAAACAAAAATCTGTGAAAAATGTTGCATTTAAAGATAAACTGTTTATTTTCATACCCATAACATACAAAATTATGGAACAAGATGTGTTTTTAATAATTTTTTCAGCATACTATGAGATTTTTTTTGAGAGATGAGACCGGGTAGGAATCTATGTTCACTGTGTCCAGGTCATTCGTCGTCAGCTCCAGACAAACCCGGGCACCCCTGCTAAGTCACAAAACGTAGCGAACCAAAATGTCAGGCGGGGGCTTAACCACATTTTAATACGCGCTAAATACTTGCGTACGTAAATGAGGGCTACTTTGTACAGAATCATGTGAAAAATATAAAATTCAATTTGTCATTAAGAATGCAATAACATTATCCACACTGACGTGACAAACAAAATAATTATGCCGTCACGACAATCAATTACCCTGTCGATATGGGTAACAGATAATTTTCATTAGTCATATTAAACATGCGATAATAACATTTTGTACTTTTTCGTCTAAAAACATTGTATTTAAGCCGTGAAATATGTTTTACGTATGTTGACAACACTCAAACTAATTGATTCGCTTTTCGAAAAATAAATTGCCATATCAATTTACTTTGTTAAGTATTTGAAAAACAATATGTCAATTGAAGTGGCTTTCGTTTCGTGCTGAATATTAAATTTATAGTTTTATTTTTAATGATTTTTTAACACTTTGCAACATGATTTATAATAGTTTTTGGTATTAAATTCCCAACAAAAATTTGGTATTAAATTCCTAATAGAATTGTTTTTGGGATTAAATTCCCAATACAAACCATTGCAGGAAGACATGATTTAGAATTTTCGTTATTTGTTTTTGGAGTGTTATGCCGTGTTCCGCTACCTCCTTCTTTAGCCAACGTTTCGGAGATCGTTGCAGTGTCCATCATCAGGGCAGATTCGGCAGATCCGGTAGATGTGTTCTGCCGGATCTGCCCTGATGATTGACACTGCAACGATGTCCAAAACGTTGGCTAAAGAAGGAGGTAGCGCAACATGGCATAAAATCCCAAAAACAAATAACGAAAATGCTTTTGGCCGTGAAAATCTTAAAACTTATATAATTTAGAATGTTTTTTGGTATTAAATTCCCAATGCAATGTTTTTTATAATTACAATAAAATAACATTTAAATATTTACACTACTACAGTACATTTTTTTCTAATTTCCTTCAAAAATAATTTTCAGCAGGGGTGCCACCCTTTCTTGAGTCACATAAATTCTTCTTTTTGGCCTCTTCTCCATTTTCTTTTGACCAATGTTATAAACATCAAATACCGACATAAAACTAAACAAGGTATTAATATTAAAAACCAGTTTTACTTTAATTTTTTTTTAATTGCTAAAAAATCAAATAAAAATAACGAAAAAATAACTTCATTTTCAAAACTCAACAATAGCCACGTGCAAATCTGTAAAAACAATTTGTATCACTTAATTTTTGAGACAGAAAAGCTACGTGATTTGAAAGTCCACAAATTTGACTCAAATAATATGAATTAAAGTAACATGAAAAAACATATCGTTGTTGTCGAGTTTATTTCGTAGAACTCCATTTAATTTTATTTATTTACTTATATAATCATTTTATTAAAAAAAAACAGTTTTATTATGAACAAGTTCTGCAATGTAATTGTTATTACGGAGGTGTCACCTTCTGAAAGCATTTTTGAAAATGTCTTCAGAAGGCAGAGTTTGATAATGCTTTCATAAGGCGAAATAGCTGTCACGCGTAATAATAATAATATTGCAGAACTTATACATATTTAAACTCGTTCCGTAAATTAAATAAATGTTGAACGAAATAAAAATTGAAATAACATCGTTGGACAAAATTTATGACAAAATATTGATAATACCAATAAATTAAAGGTTTCTTTAGAAGCGCTCCTCGTTGATTGGATTTCCATTACGTTTCCTTAACGCCCATCTACTCCATAATCATTTCAGTGGCTTATTGATTGACACAAATTACATTTCAAGTAATTGATTATTCAGTGGATGCCTCATTACGTAATGGCCGGCCTGTTTTCCTATTCTGTGGGGATGTGGAAATTTTATTTCATATTATCATTAGCATCGTAATGGTTACGTAAGGTATTTTCTTACAAATACAATGAAATTATGGGACTGTTAGCTTCGTTTCAGTTACGTAAAGCGTTATTATATTGTAATTAAGGCAGATTTGTCATTTATTACCTACGCATGTATTTTTTATGTTAACAGTTTTCAGCCTTGTGGGAATAATCGTTATGCGCATGTATTTTGACACGAATAAAATACTTTCGTAGGCATAATACATTATTATGATTTGTGATATGTTCTAGATTGTCATTCAGAAATCAATCAAATTTATTATATTGTTAATGTATTATTTACCATATTGACAAAGGGGCAGTTGTTTCACAGAATTTGAACAAATCATCAAGGTTCAAAGTTAATTATCAATTCACATGAAAGTTATGTTCAAGATCTCTTTTTATTTCAGTTCTAATGAACAACTGGCCCATAATGAAATTATTGCAAAACATCAATCTAACTTTCACAGAACTTGAATTTTAACTTTAAAATTTGGTGGATACAATTTCTGTAAAACATACTATTTATCAAAAATTCGAAGTTAGTTTTCATGTAAGTTCCATTCAAGTTCTGCTACTATATCATTGTAGGCCAGTTGCTTCATAAAACTGAAATAATAACAGAACTTGAATAAAGCTTTCATGAAAATTAACTACAAATATTTTAACAATTCATCAAATTTTTAAGGTTAATTTTCAAACTCTGTGTAAGTTCTATTCAAGTTCTGTTATTCAATAATTTTGGGCAAATTGCTTCATAAAACTGAAATTAACACAGAACTTGAATAGAACATTCACAGATCTGGAAAATTATCTTCAAATATTTGATGAATTGTTAAAAAAATTTGAAGTAACCTATCCTTAATATTCTTAACATTATTTTTTTGAATTTTGTTAATCAGTGGCCAATCGAACACAATATTGTTATCATTAAGAACCTTAAATATGTTAAACAAAATGATATGATTGCAAAATAGATATTTCATAGGTCCATAGCTCATGATGCATGCATTACCAGAAAAGCAACAACAAAAAAATACGGATATACTTAGGACAAGCGGGAAACTGCTGAATCTACATCACATTGCAAACTTGTGATAATATACTTTTTAATGCACTGTCAACTCAAGTAGTCAAGTACCACAAGTACAAGTGTAAGACTCGCTAATCTTCACGGGTAGCTACTTAACGGACTGTGAGCTTTGGTTCTAGTCCCCCTCGCCTCATTACTAGCTGGTCGATGTTTTACAACACCTCAGGTGATTCCTAAAGCGACACCCGCTCCGGTCTGGCGGTGTTAGGCCGCGGTGTCGGCTTACCTTCAGCGCCGAGGGTTCGTGATTGACCCGATATAAATTATAAATTGCGGATAGCTTGATTAAAATATAATGATTTTTTATTTGTGCACGCTAAATACCTGCCTTCAATAAATTGTTAGGTATTTATACCTAACGATAGCTTTGGGATGAAGAATGTTTATCGATTTCTTGGCGCATAAAATGACAAACCATATTTAGACTTCTACTTCTAAGATAGGTTACAGTTTCATCAATCAGGAGCTCCTGATATAGGTATTCAAAGTAATCAAATAAGGGACGTTTTAGATTACTTTCTAGCACCTAAATCAAATTACCAAAAACTGACAGACTCTTCTAGCGTTAACCCCCGGATATATATATAGTAGAAGGTTTGACTCGTATGTTATATCAGCAAGTTAATTATAACCCTACGTTAAATATGTTCTCAGTAAGACGTTGTGTATATTGCATGTATTTTGTTATTTGTGTTGTTGGGGTTGGTAATTGCTTTGCAGTAATTTTGAGTTCGTCAGTTATTTAATAAATTGACACTCTTCAGCAATAATATGCTCTATTGTTTGAACCTGTCCAAATTTACTACCCTTATCTCAATTTCTACATCATTTACTGCTGTGACTGCATAAGATTAATGGCTTATTGCTATTAAATATTACACCCGCATTTCAAGATAGAAAACCCTGGCAAGTTAATAGAGGAATTTACAAATTAGGATAGGATTTCTAATTACTAAGACATTGTTTTAAATGTACACAAATTTAGCCTCTTTGTGTTCAATTTTACGAAAAGCTCAGTCGAGTGCATAACTAATACGATGATTTTGTTTGTTGCAGTAGGTGGAACCGGCGCCGGAGCTGGTCTGGTAGTGGAGACAGGCTCCGGGGCCGCCCTGCTCGACCTGCCCGGGACATCCCTGGAGCAAGTGCGCCACATCGCCGCAGACCCCGGCCTGTCCACCCTGCGCCTTCCCCGTGCGCCCCCCGCGCCCCCAACCTCCAGAGACGTGGACCAGGAAATCTGCTTCATCTGTAAACACTGCAAAGTAGCCTTCGTCACCGACCACGCACTTCTCGCTCACCAGAGACAGACCTGCTACTCGGGCAGAGAACAAGAACGTGGCGTCATCAGAGTGGTACAAACCGTACTAGAATGCAGAACTTGCCCTGGAGGAGACAAATTCAAAACCCTCCAAGACTTCAGGAAACACACTGAAACTGATTGCCACATCATGAATATCAACGTAAATACGCAAGGTGTTCAGAAGCCTATGGGCCTCCCTCCGCCGGAATCGCCACTGAGCCACGAAATGGAAGACGTTGTAAATCAGATAACTCTCCTCGCGGCCAGGGCAGCTCAGGAGTCTCCTTCCACAGGGAACAAGGACTCTAACGCCAACATCCAGAGGGAGTTCTGCGCTCCTGGACCCGCCAAGCCCAGGTTTCCCCCACCAGGGGAGCTGATGGCCCAGCAGGCCAGCGCGGGACACTAACAATTAACTTTCTTCGAATTCGTTCGAAACAGTTATCCGGGTCGGAAATTTTAATTCACTCCACTAGACAAAACTCGTGTAGAAATCTATTAAATTCCCGCACTTGCAGACGTGCGTCATGCTACATATTTTGAATGCTTGATTTCTTATATTGTTATTTTGAACAAGTTGATTCTATATTTCACATTGCGTGTTTAAATTTTCCGACCTGAGTAAAATGATGCGACTTACGATGGAATAGGAGTTTTGGATTAGACGGGAATATTATTGCACAAAGTTGACTAGGAATCTCAGGAGTAATGCTGAATGAAATATATCATTGTTTATTCATATCTTTTGTATCATAGTATGAATATTTGAAATAGAAAACTCGTTCGCACGGACGAGCATGTTACGCGTAACGATGATTCCTTATATTTTGAAAACCAATGATTGTTAGTGAAAAGCAAATTTTGTAAATGTATAATTTAGCGACGTCGTTATTGTTTGAAAAAGTATTCTTATACCTGAATATGTATTTATAAATCAATATGATTCCTTTATAGTTACTATTTTCCTCACCGGCATTATTTGTGTAAATAAAAGTCAAGCTTTCGAAAGAATAGACAAAGTAATGCATAACTATTAACTTTACTGTAACTTTGGATTCCTACTTCAAGTTGAAGCTATTTGGGTAGTTTTGTTTGCTCGGTTAAGTACCTACTCTGATAATCTGAGAAGTTAGACACGTACTCGTAGCGCTCTCTGTAGGTTAAGCAATGTACATAAATATATCTGGCAGAATAGGATTTAACGCGTATAGTTTCTTGTGAATGATATATAATATGTGTATGTAAATGTAGGTAGGTCCATAGATTAAACGGGGGTAGATGACTGTTTTTATTTGTAAAATTAATTGTGTAGTTTATATGATAGATACATCGCCCTCTGAGAGTTCCTGGTTCGAAATTCCTATTTAAACACGTGAAAAGTCATGGGAAAGTGATTTATCGATAACGACTATAGCTGGCTAGCCGCGGTGCGGCGGCTCCGTGGCTGCTCCTAGAAAATATTCGTGTTTCGAAAGAAGATATTTACTCGATAGAAAAATTATTATCTCGCAGTAACATGTTCCTACTTCTTTTGCAAGAAGATCGTGATTATCTTCCGTTTTCATATTTTGAAAGAAGAGTTACTTATATCTTTTTCATTATTGAAGCAAAAAAATATGCCCTCGCTTATTTTTTATTAATTATTCAATCTCCGTCTGTATAATGGCGCACTAGCGTGAGAAATCTCTATACACAGTGGAGAATGATTTCGATTCTTTGTAAAAGCGATTCTAAAGAACGCTTTCGGGATATCTAGTCATCGTTCGAGAGATCAGCGGATGCTACACGGATATGACAAACGACGAGAAGGTAGCGGTGTTTACGTATATGACCAAAAAATATTAACATTTTTGAAAAAAAAAATCGATCGCGTGCCAGCGATTAATGATCGAGATATATAAATTGAATAAATCGTTTTGTAAACGTTTTGAAATTGTTGATAACGTTCTAAATAAATAACCAATAAGGTCACGCCGCGTACTGGGGGGCGGCGTGACGGCGCTTGGCGCGCTCCTCCGCAGCACCCTGCAGCAGGACTGGTGTCAGTACCAGCTCCTGGACAGTGGACAGCCACCGGCAGCGGTACACGGCTCACGCGCAGCGCGAGAGGTGCACGGCTCTCGTGCTCAGCCAGATATACAGCCTGCTCAGTGACGCAGGGGCAGATACCTTCTTACTCTTCTACGACACACACGACTCGCACGGAATTATCACTCCACTCTGTGGAGGGCTGATTGATTCCATCCAATCTAATGATCATATCATGATGTTGTATGTCCTACAATGTTCTAACCTTATTCATCATCGTGGAGAAGGAATGTCGGATATAAGGAGGACGACAAGTGTGAGAGTTGCAAGAAGTAGAAGAGATAATTCCATAGCTTTTTTGATGAATAAGTTATATCTACCGCCACGGTTTGTGCGCTGCTGTAGAGAGTGCGTCACGACTAATCAAGTACCATCGACTCCCAGTAAAGCAAGTTCCTATCTTTATAGCATATAATACTATAATTAATAATAATACTATATAATGACTATGTAATACATATTTAATCAACTACGATAGATATAATGTTATGATAAGAGTTCCTGGAGCACCCCATGCGATGTTAGGTGTGTATTGTGTACACATGCACTACACATTATAGCAGCGTTCGCGGTGCCAGTATTACGTTCAACTTATTGTTTGTTTCATTCACTCTTATGAATTATTTATACGATCAACTTTTTATAGATATAAACCATATTTTTTGTAATACTTGTGAAATTTGACAGTTTACGTCACTTTTGTGTTGTTGATTCGACGGATGATAAATGAATCAAAAGAGATAGCTCTGATTTTTTGTTAAATTGAATGCAACTTTTAAAAGCTCTATGTCGATGGATTTTTAAACATGACTTAAAAACAACAAATAAAATAACATATTTTCGTAAATGATAAAAGCTATTCAATTATCAGCATTTGTTAGCGAAGCAAGCATTTTAGAAAGAATATTAATAAAATCAATCAAATTAATGTATTTCGTAATGCGTTCTTCGCAAAAAGCATCACCTCACTTCAACCGTCGAATTGGTATTAAAACTTTTTACAGGCTATGTCTGAGCTTTTCTTTTGTTTATAATTTATGTTTAAGTTGATGTAAATTTTATTTAATGTCAATAAATGAAATATTTTATACCTTAATACTTACTGGTCGTTCGCCAGAAAAATGAAAAAAATTGGTTCCTATTAATAACTACTATTGACATATTATTATTAAGTGAAAGAATATTACTACAGAATTTTAGGTATTTTAATGAAACACACCTAATAAGAATGTTTTAAGGAGTTAATGTGAGACGCTAACAGCGGCCCCCTTCAACGGGGCCTCAATCTGTATTATTGTACGTAACGTAATGTAGGAGTAATTATAATTATTAAAACACGTAGACATAATGATTAATAAAATATCGTAGTTATATTCCAAAACGAACGAACTCGAAACTTGGGCCCTGTTCGCTCGGCCTACCTCGCAAACAAGTGAGTTTCTTTTGGAAATTTGTGTGATTCTTGGATTTTATTATTATTATCATTATTAATTATTATTAAATGAGTAATTTTACTTGCGTAAGTTAGTTCCCATGGGCTGCGCGACGTTCTAAACACGCATTCTAATATTGATTCACATTGTCATTTCTATTACAAAATCATGTTCTTTCTTCTACTAAGCATACGAGTTAAGCGCGTTCCTACTGAAAGAAAAACCAGAAATTTTAAAGTTTTTTTTAAAAATGTTCCTATTTTTATGAATAATTGAATTCCTATTTATCCTACAGTTATATTATAATTTGAAGTGAAATAAAAAAAACACAGTAAGTGGAGATAGCGTGTTTTGAATCTGAAGTTAGAACGTGGATACAACGCCCGTGTAGCCTGCTGCAGTAAATAGTAAACGATGTTGTCATTGCAGTATAACCCGCCACAACTTGGCTGTTTCACATGAATCAAGAAAAACCTGTGAAAACCACTTAAATATCTTCCTTGCGTAGTTAACTATAACTGAAGACCTTAGTCCACCTGAAACAATTACCTTCTTGCAATTTCTGTTCAATTAGAGCTTATAAAATCATAAACAAAAGGGTGATTTGATTTATCCATTGACTTTTCTCTTGATTCAGTTGATCCAGTCTTTATTACAACATTATTGCAACGCATATATACCTATATGTAGTCAGTGTATGTGTGTGTGTGAAGTCAAATTTCAATGAACAACAACTGGAGTATATAAATATGATATCATTTTACATGAAACGAGAAGAGTCGGTTTCCTATTAACTATTAAATTATCAAATATAAACCTACTACAATATTTTCATTGAGTTTGATGCTTTATTAAATCAAATTTAACGTAGTTGAATAGCCAATAATAGAATATGTTATAATTCAATGTTTTAGTGAACTTTTCATAAGTCTGTTTAAAATGTGCCGATTCAAGGGCATGCCATGCATACTAGAAACTAATTACCACGATAAGTCTTAAAATACCTGTATACCAACTATTTTAACAAGATGCAAATAAACAAACAATTTACTTTTTCATATAAAGACTTCCTTTAACAGTATGATTAATTATTTTAAAAACATTTCAACTTCACCAAAATAACATGCATAGAATCAAATGTTTACTTAAAACGAAGGGTTTATACCATCAAGATTAGATTGAATTGATGCTAACATCACTTTTTTATCAAGTTCACAGGATTTAAAATGTTTACCTAATCTATTTTGTAATAAGAAAGAGGATATAAAAATAATACTTTATGAAATCATTTCCTGCACTGACATTAAAGGTCCTACTTTGGGATCAATCATTTTCAAATCCAGAATGATTATGAAAATTTTTAACAATGCCTATTCTTAAACTGTCTTGTTGAAATGTGGAAGATTGATATGAAAATACTGGCATGTTCCTAATCTGGTGACATAATATATCCGCATTTTTCTGTTTCTATATTTACAATTTGTTGTTGTTTGTGTTCTATGTTGCCATTTGTCGGAATTTTAATACATAACTGGTGTAATGAAATTATAATTTGAGCGTTGTGGAAGAGGCCGTACGTCGCGAGATGTTGGCCAGGCCAGATGTGTGCAATGGCCAATAATAGTTCCTATGTAAATTTCATATCTCTATGATTCTGTGTTTGGCAATTTTCTATGAAGTTTCAATCACCAAGATTTATATATTAGCCAAACTGTTTTCAATCGATGATAATTTGTTGAAGATATTTTCTTAATAATACGTGTTTTTAGTGAGGAACGCTTATGTAGAGTCGCACGAGGGACAATGGTTCAATCATTTAACGCATTACCCTAAATCATTATGTAACTCGTTTATTTACCTACTTGTAAGATTTTAACATTTGATTTAATTACTTATATTAATTTAAATTGTAATTATTTCGATAATTTCTTTATATCATAATAAATAATTTGTTGTTTTATTTTTGTGAGATTAAATATTGTATTTTTAAATTTGAGCTTAATGGCCAACTGTCATTCGACTGAAATCTTTTGTAAATATTATTTCGCTATTTTTTCTTCATAATAATTTCAGCGTTGTATATTTTTAATAATGTACCAACTCATAGATTTATAATTTACTTATAAACGATTCAGATTTCTGACGTTCTTTGTTTAGTATTTAAAATTAAGTTGTTTTAAATTTGTTTGTATGCAATTTGTTTATTGTATACGAACATCATCAAATGCAATATAGTTTGTAAACAGATATTATAGGATACAGATTTGTGTAAACAATCGATGATACTGACTGAACGTGGTAGCCTGTTGCCATTGTCAAAAATATAAGTTTAGTTCTTGAACGAAATGATTGAAATAATATATCACTGTCCCTCAGTGTCATCAGTTTGGCGAAAGTACCATCACTTTGCTGCTCACTTTCAACGGAACAAGAACATTGTTGAAAGATGACGATTTTAAATACTTCTACTACATTGTCAAGTGTAAATGGTGAAATAAACTCAATGCTAGTTTATCAGAAAAATACAAAATTGTTTCAATTGCATCGAAAATTCCTGAAAACCTTTTCTCACTTCCTGAACCTAAAGCAATTGGAACATAAAAGGTGAAGATTCATCGTCCTCCAATATGCTTCCAACCTACCGAGAATCTTGTTTCAACTGTTGAAATACTAAAAAGAAGCCAATTGTAAGCTGTGCTGGTTCCCCTCAAGATTTCTCATTTCATAATATTGCCAAACTGGATACTACCAAGATATTGTTCTGAAGAACTTGTGGAATTCAGAACTGCACTGCCATATTTAATGGCAAATTGATAAAACTTTGAGATGAATATGGTAAGTATTTAAAACAAGAGAGTAAGTATTTAAAAATTAAAAAAAATATATATTTACCTAATCTATTAGGAGGTAAGAGAGAGGATATAAAAATAAAAAAGAGGGCTGAAAAACCTGAGGTTTGGCCAGTCTACCTTAGAGCTTTTCCGGGCCGCAGTAAACAAAGTCCGCATGGCCAACATGATCGCCAACGCCCGTTGAACGGACAAGGCACAAGAAGAAGAAGAAAAAAACATTGGAAAGAAGGGTAAGGTAGGTACTTATAAATGTTCCATCGAGATCATAAACATCACAAATTTCTACATCCGAATAAGCCAAAAGAAAACAATCGTTGACCAAAGACGTGTACATAAATAAATTATACCAATTTAAATCAATGCAAAAAGTGATATAACAACGAAGTAATATTATAATTTTCAAAATGTTTACAAGAATACCATATGTTAGTATAAGTTATTCTTAAAATAAACATATTTACACGGGAAAGTCATTTTCTACAACTTTTGTGAATTTTAAAAATACCTATAAAAATACTTCAAAGAGAACAACATGAGATAAAACATCTTTGCAAAACATTAAAAACAAGCTAAAATTCACATTCAGCTTAATTCAAGTCAAAATTTTCCATGAGAATCGGATAATCAAATAGAATAAATAACTTCGGAGGTTGAAATGCACCGAGTTACTATATTCAAGAAGTTTTCTCGTCGAACATAGTACAAATTTTTTAAATATCATAATTGTGGTGGCCCAATTATGTTGATATTATACCGGCAGTACCTACGGAGCCCAAATAAATAATTTTTAGCCGCAATTGGGAAAAGTTATAGAGTTGAACACCAATGCGAAGTTGGGGGAAACAAACGCGGAAACTTTGAGGATAGACTGGACCTGCATCAGTTGGTGGCATCTTATCGAAACAATTGATCACCGACACAACTAAAAAGGGATTTTACAATTATTTTAATTATGATTTCAGAGAACAATTCAATTTTTTTTTTTAATTCTTTTGATACAACGAAGGAAAACCTTTTTAATTCCCTGCAAGTTCAAAATCGCACAATGACGACGATTATTATCTGGCAGATGGTGTTGATCTTACACACCGATAAAGGTATATTAAGTGCCGACGTATTTAAATAATGGTAAGTTTGACGATATTGTTAAACAAAGAAGTTGCAGCACTCTCTTCCACCTTTGGTCAACGTAGCTTTAGATACTTTGCCACGAAAATATTCAACACTCTCCCAGAAAACTTCAAACTGAGTCAAACACAGAGAGAGTTTAAAAAATATATTAAAATATGGATATATTCTAATTATCGAGCCTATACTGGTGCCCTCACCCAAACGCCCAGTCATTGACAGTTGTTATTGTAGTAATATCCTTGCAGTTTTTGTATTGTGTATGTGCAAACAATAATGTAAACTAAAATAAAGTTTTTTCTGTATAGAAACCTACATTATACATTTATAAAAAACCATAGATAAAATAGCGAGAAACAATTTACAAAAAATTCTGCCTCAATACAGGTTCACCTAGTAAGGCAGGCTATGCAAAATATTGTATAATTATACTACTTCTGTGTAACCGTTCTTACATTACTTTCTATTTGTTATTTTTTTTGTACTGATTGATGTAATCTATTTATAAACTACATTGAACATGTAATTTTTTTAGTTATAATGTTGCCAATTTCATTGAATAAAGATATTATTATTATTAATATTTTTGGTAACACTGAAAGGATGGATTTATACATCCGTCACTGCTGAAAATATTGACCCCAGATTCCTACAAATAAATCCCTCAGAACTATCAGAACTTCATCTCCTTCCTTTCCTTAAAAATATACTCCACACTATATCCCTAAGATGACATAGGCCCTGTGGTAAATTATTTTCGTCAGGGCCTCCTGTGTGGAGCTAATGTAAACAAAATACTTTTTAGGAAATTTTTATCAAAGAATTCAAACTTTTTTATTTTCATTAGGTTCAAACATCCGAGAAATTGATTTGTTAAAGAAGCACTTACAAGTACCAGCATACATTCTAGTAATTCAACACAAGTATAACAATTGATAAGAATTGTTCATTATTATTTTTTTATTGCAAATTACATAAGTAAATACATAGAAAATTTATATGTTACGAGTACATAACATTTATGGGGGCGTCTACTAATATCTACAGGAATTCCAAAAGTGTGGACGAATATCTACCGCACTGGCAGAGGTTGGATTTGCAATTATGTTTAGCATATTGGAATAACATAATATTGCGTATGCAGTTTAAAAAACTTAATTTATGTATGTATGTATGTAAAAATCCATAATATCGGACTATTGGACACATTTAGCTGATTATTAAGGACTTGGGTTTTTGTTTTAACAGCTTTCTTTATTTCTAGTGCTTCTAAATTATTTAGTCTGTTACTATGATCATTTCTATGTCAGTTAGGTTAGGTTAGGTTAGGTTAGGTTAGGTTAGGTTAGGTTAGGTTAGGTTAGGTTAGGTTAGGTAAGGTTAGGTTGTGGTGCCGTGTATTTCGAAATAAATAAATATCTTTGTATGATGACCTCCATGTTTGTTCAATAAATTATTGTCTTCGTAAACTCAAAATACGTAATATTATACAAAAACTTCACGTACGTACTTTAAACGTTTAAGCTTTTACGTAATTAGTAGGTAATTACGTAATTGAAGTAATTTATGCTTTTCCGTACAACCTCTTGCTCAGCTGCCCTCTTTAGATATTAGTCCAACCTACGCTCCAACCTAGTCACCACTGGGACCGTCATAGATATTCGTCCGACCTTAGCTCTGTAGATATTAGTCCACACTCTGAAGTTCGTAGATATTAGTCCGACATATGAACTGTAGATATTCGTCCGACATAAAGGCTGTAGATATTACTATCTGGAGTCACATTTATGAACCATTTTTGTTACCCAATTAGAAGAGAAATAAACTCGTGTGTAACTGAGGAGCTAGTCTATTTACTAATAGAAATTTAGAAATAATAAAGGTTAAACATACTGCTTATACACGTGTATAGTAGGTATAGTTACAAAAAATCGAACATATTAAAAATATTGAGCAATCGTTAAAATACATGTACCTACCTAATAATAGCAACAGACTGACAAAATGTATCTGATAATCATAGGTAAAATCAATCAGTCTGTTCGTTTTCGGTAAAACAATAACGTTATTTTATTTTAAAACAGCTTTTCTCATTTTTCATTAAATCAGGTAAATAGTTCCATAATCAGAAATTATTCCATAATTCTATTTCATCCATATCAATCTGTGTATTTTCCAATTTACTTACAGAAAACAATTAGTTAGCGAATCATTTAAAGAAATCACAAAACCAGTTCAGGGCCAAAATGACACAACATGCCTACCTAATTCACAAATCGGTGGAAATTATTTCATCATTCTATTTCATCCACATCAATCCGTGTATTTTCTAATTTACTTACAGAAGACAATCAGTTAATCAAAGGAAGTATGTGAATTATTTAAAGAAATCACAAAACCCGTTCAGGGCCAAAATGATACAGCATGCCTACCTAATTCGCAAAAGAAATTATTTCATCATTCTGTTTCATCTACATCTGTCTGTGTATTTTCCAACTTACTTGCTTTAATTAGTTAATTAGTCAAAGGAAGCATGTGAATTATTTAAAGTAAGCACAAAAACAGTTCGGGCCCAAAAGAAAATGAGACAGCATGCCTACCTAATTCGCAAGTCGGTGGAAATTATTCCAACACTCTATTTCATCCATATCAATCTGTGTATTTTCCAATTTACTTACAGAAGACAATTAGTTAATCAAAGGAAGTACTCGTATGTGAATTATTTAAAGAAATCACAAAACTAGTTCAGGGCCAAAATGACACAGCATGCCTATCTAATTCGCAATTCGGTGGAAATTATTCCATTATTCTATTTCATCCGTATCAATCTGTGTATTTTCCAATTTACTTACAGACAACAATCAGTTAGTCAAAGGAAGTATGTGAATTATTTAAGGAAATCACAAAACCAGTTCACGGCCAAAATGACACAGCATGCTTACCTAATTCGTAAATCGGTGGAAATTATTCCTTCATTCTATTTCATCCACATCAATCTGTGTATTTTCTAATTTACTTACAGAAGACAATTAGTTGGTTAGCCAAAGGAAGTATGTGAACTATTTAAAGTAATCACAAAAACAGTTCAGGCCCAAAAAAAATGAGACAGCATGCCTACCTAATTCGTAATTAAGTGGAAATTGGTCCATCATTTTATTTCACCCACATCAATCTGTGTATTTTCCAATTTACTTACAGAAATCAGGATGGGTTTATATAAATTGGTAATCATGGCTTAGGGAACGTACCCAAACTACGTGACCAACTTTTTGCAATTTTTAAACCCCCCCCCCCCCCCCCTCCGGTGACCAAAATTCTAAGGAACCCGCCGCTCATTTGTATGGAGCGTGACCTTTTGACGACCCCCCCCCCCCCTAAAAGTGTCACGTAGTATGGGTACGTTCCCTTAATGTATATTTAAAATTATGTAATGTTGTGGTTGTTTTCTAATTGCTTCACGCAGTTATTCTCAGGAAAGAATCAATTTATATTTTTAAGGTTTGAGTCGACCTGCACGTGAGGTTTTCGGCAGACAATCTTCATGGATTTGAATATTGTTGTTTCTTTCCAGATTTAAACGGCTTTGATAATTCTAACACCTGGATCTATTTCTTCGGTGGTGATGTTTTTCATATACCTACATACAACGATAGTCCATGTTGAATGTAGCACCGATATCTACATTTTTGTTCAGCCAATTTAATTCAAATCCCAGTGGCAATATTTCAGATTTAATAAAACTATAAATATCCTTGAGACTCCCCGCCACTGTGTAACATAAGCTTTATCTCCTTGTTAGGCGATGTTTGGCGAATGTTATTAGATGTATGTAGCCGTCAGTGGGGAGAGGGGAGGGGGGGAGGGCGGGGGCGGCTCGGAGTTTTCAAATCCCAACTGATGAAACGCAAACATCTCTTTGTGAGGAACGCAAATCTCTAGAAGCGAGCTCCGCGCTCTCAACAGCAATATCAACATTAAAATTGTCTGAAATTCCGAGAGAAAGAAGACTGCGGATGAAACAGTCTGCCGGAGCATATTTAAATTCCCTCCGCGCTCTTGTGCTGCGTAAAGTGTGTATTAAATATGTTTTTCCAGCCAATTATTTATAAACTAATAAAACACTTGATGTGAAAAATTTGGCTCACGTGCGAATTTTTTATATAATACTCGTTACTTCATAAGGGTTCTTAGTACATGGGTATATTTTATTGTGTATAACCAGCACTGTTAGAAAGACTCAAAACGCGTTGCTTGAAGTGGCTCTAGCCGTGTTTAATGACCAGATTTGACCATCTCGACCTTCCTCTTGCCTCACAACTCACAACATATCCCACCTGGTGGTGTCATTTTCTCAGTGGCTTTTTTTCATGTTATCTCCTTGTACGAAGCCTTGAGGAAAAAATCCCTCAGGGCCTATGTCATTTTTGGGGATGGTGTGTGAAGGGTCCTTTTTATGGATAGGAAGGAGATGAATCTCTGGGAGGGAAAGGGGTATGAGGGGTGGGTAAGAATCCGGGAATGTATACAGGAGTGAGAAACGTATGAATCCATCCCCCCCACTGCGGCGCAAGGCGATGGGTCGAGATGGATGAAGAGAAATAGAAATATTAATGTATGGTATAAATTATATGATTTACATTTATAATAAGTGATGCACCTTCATTCTTTTCCATGAATTTAAATTGTTTATTTTATTTGTCTTAAGTTATAATTAATTTTACAATTGACAAACGTTTCACAACATTGTAATTAATATCAAAGAAATAGTGTAACACAAGTGTGTAATCTAATAAACTAGGTTTTTAATCTATGTTTAAACAGCTCCATACACTATTGATACCTATCAATATCTAGTTGTCGAATCCCCCCAATATATTTTATAATTCTTTCGGGGGTAGGAATACGACTTCGATCTTCGAAAGGTCAAAAAAACCTGCGCCCTAAAACTGCATTATATAACTTGCAACCCCTTATGTCAAAATCAAACTAAACAAGATCAACTACCCCTATCGACATTTTTGCAGCAGAAGAGTGCACCGACCGATGCAAAATATTGATCCGTTTTTTTTGTTAGGGATTTAAAATTCAAGTTCGAGGGGCTAAAATAAAATAAACGGCAATATAATCTGTCAAGAATTATTGAAGAAAATCCAGGGAAAAATAATAATAAATATTTGTTTCAAATTTTACTAGCCGCTCCCTTTCTTCCGCTCTAATGTAAATTAAAGGAAAGCATGTAAACACTGGGGTATTGTTTTTGGGGTGTATTCACATTTACCTCCGCTATTTTGTCAGTTCTTTTACATTCAGCAGTTCTCAGTTTATGATATGTTGTCAAAGAAAGTCACTTTGTTTGAATTTTGACTGTAACAGAATTGGCTGGATTAAAATCAGAGACAGATCCGCCAAAAGTAATATTTGAGAAAATTTGGGGGATAATCATCGCTTTATAATTTTTTTGAGTCAGCTAATTTGTTTGAGAGTAACTCAGATTAAAAACGAAATGCATTTTAATAACCTTAAAAATACTTAAGCAAGCAATTCTTAATTATTTTCATGTGGCGGAAAATTCAACAATCCTTTAATAAAGGCAGCAACTTTTTGCTTGGACGCAAATCGACTGTATGCGAGAGAGAGAGAGGGAGTTCATTTTTTCGGATGTAGTAGAACCACCGGGTGATTAGTTATTATAATTATTTCTAAAATGCCGTGCTACCGACCAACTCCTTAATACTCGTATTTCATATAAATTACCTATGTCTGTTTTGTGCAAAATTGTATCCCTTATAACCACTAAAATACTCCCAAGTAATTAAGCGAACAGAAACCGACAAACATAAAAATTCCTTGGTTTGTGAAAAGGCTAATTTCGTAATTAGCATCTGGTTCTAATAAGTACCAAAACGCTTTGCCCCGGGTCAAACTCAAGGATTTTTTTTTCAACGCTTTGGCTATGGTTTCGGGGGTGGCACGCTCGAATAATCTCGTTGATAAATGGGAGGGGTTACTTTTTAATCGAACTCCTTCATCCCCGATCGCCACTCTGGGAAATGAGTCATCTTCCATCAAATCTGGAGCTACCCTTTAAAAAAATTCCGCCCCCCAACGGGCTAAAGTTCAAGGGTTCAATTAAATATATTTTTTTCTGTCAATATACTCGTGGTAGCTGTCTTTTGGGTTAGTAGCTCGATAACGCGTACTCAAAAGCTTAGATAACTACTATTTTTAAGGAACATACCGAAGTATCCAAGTTTTTTTACTTAAGAAAGTAGAAGTTCAATGCATTGTTTTAGAAAAAGTCAATTCTTCACGAAATAATCTATTACCGTGTAGTTCAATCAACCTTCAAAAAATGTTTTCATTGTTTTAAACGTTAGTTAGACGACGTATTATTTTTATTACTGAATAAAGGTAATTTATGAAATACTAGCTTTTTCCCGCGGCTTCGCTCGCATGGTATTAGGGGTTTCCCACTCCGCCTCCTCCACTTTCCCTCTCTCCACTCCACTCCCCCCCATCAACCCCCTCCCCTTATCCCTCCACCCACCCCACCCCCTACCCCTTTACATTCCCTCTCCCCACACCCCTCCCCCCATCAACCCCCTTCCCCCCACCCCCTACCCCTCCCCACACCCTCCTCCATCCTTCCCCTTTTCCCTTCCTTCCCTCCCCCCTCTCCCTCCCCTAACCCCCTCCCACCACTCTCTTCCCCCCCCCCTTTCCCCCTCCACCAACACCCTCCCAACACCCCCTCCCCCCCACCCCACTCCCCCCTCTCACCTCTCGCATTCCACACATTAATTCCCGATACATTCAGTTATCAAACTGCTCGCGTGCCACCTATTATAATTTTTTATACAAATTACATAATGCCAGAATTAAACGGTAGTTTTATACAAAATAACGAACAAAAAAAAGAATTATCCAATTTGGTGCAGTCGTTCGGGTTTATGCGCATACATACATTTCGGTGATTCATTTTTGGAGATTGTTATTAAGTACGACGCCAACAAAGCACTCTTTTTAGGGTGAATTGCCTAATTTAAAAAAAAACATCGTTTCCAAGACGACAATTAGTTTGCCTTTTTTCTGACGTTTACAATAAATCAATTTTGTTAGGGACAGAAAACGTATGATAAATAATTTCATAACACCAGAGATTATTCATAACGCCAGAGCTTACCAATATATATAGCCTATAGATCTCGCAAATAATGTAGCTTTCTATTAGTGAAGTAGTTTTTGCGTGAAAGAGTAACAAACACACATCCATACATCCATACAAACTTTCGCCTTTATAATATTAAGTAGGATTGCTGCCTATGTAATGTATGTATAAGAAGCTATTTAATTAAATGGTAGGTACTGATAAAATAAATCTTATAAATAATATACCTCAAGGATTCCTTACCAAATTTTCCCTACCAAAAAATGACGGGAATGGGTACCACCGCCCCGGGAACCATTTATTGAATAACAAACACCTCTTCCATAGGTCACCCCAAGTGGTTCGCTTCGTTCGGTAACTTACCAGGGTTCATGGGGTGAAGTTTGTCACAGTCTTGACGGCAGACACGTCAGCCCACTTGCCGCGTGCAGGGCTGGGCAAAATACATGCTTTGCTGTAATTGAAATACAAATTACAAAATACTTTTTCGCATGTATTTAAAATACGAAATACAAAATACTTTCAAGTCGTGTATTTGAAATACAAAATACAAAATACAGTATTTTAACCATTTTTTCTTTAAAATACAAAATACAAATTACAAAATACATTTGGTTTTGGTAGAACCTTTGGTTGCAATAAATTGTCGTAAATGCCCTTATCTAAGGGTGCGTTTCCATAGAAGCAATGTTGAGCAGAAGGAAAAAGAGACGTGCAAAAATTGACCAATCATATTGCTCAAAAGACACATCTCATCTCCGCTTCACTTGTAAAATTTGTGGTAAAGGACTCAGGTGTTAGATAATATAATAATAATATTATATTATTATTATAATACGATATTTGTATAGCGCAGTTTTGTGTTATTTCTAGTGACCGACCGAAGGTTCGGTTTCGGTTTCGGCAAGGTTCGTGAATTATCGCGTGCCGTTTGACTGACTTCGGGTGAGTTTGTGGCTCGTGTGTCATCCACCATCATCAATCGGTCCGGCGTGCTTGTATTGTGAGTTTATGTGATCACAAACTTCAATTATTTTTATTTATTTCATTTAACCAGTGTAAATAAAAATTACAATCTAGTCTCCTTCAACGGAAACAATCTTCCGAACAGTCCCTCCTATGATGTGCTTGGTGTAAGGCCCTCCGTTCATGGAGATACTTACAATCTACGTAATTGTGACGAAACCACAAGTACCCTGCTGATATATTACTTTTTAATGCTAGTCTCCGTACGGGCTATCCGAAATATACTGAACTTGATCATTTTTCACGTGCAGTCGTGGAGTTAACACGCGATGTATGATTTTTTATATATGACTATATGAGATATATGACTTTTTTTCCAACATCAAACCATGCCATCTCCACTAAATCCTTTCTTACGTATTCTGGTAAAGTATAGTTATATAAACATGCATTTTTTCCACAAATCTAACATTACTTTTATGTTCCGACGTCATTTCTGTCAAACGTCAAATGAATAAGTATCAGACACAAATTATGCGACGCGTCGCGTGCGATCAGCACTGTCGGTATCGTGATACTGATTGGAAACCGACAGCCACCGCGTAGCGCCGTGAACGGGCACCAGCAAAATCACATCACAAATCAAACACTGTACTAATGGCAACTGCGCCCCACTATTGAATTTGGCAGCCACCTCTGGTCTGGAGCCCCAAAATACCTTAAAAAAAACCCTCGACTCTGTGCAGAAACCGGTGGTACAATTGATAGATTCTCCTAACACAAACGGATTGCGACCTTTAGAGCATAGGCGTCAGGTGGGAATCTGTCCTTGTTCTACCGGTAATACAATGGAAGATACTCTGAGGAAATAGCGCCATTGATCCCCTCGGCACCAGTGCGTGGTCGGGGAACATGCCAAACATGCGCCCAACATATGTACACGGTTGACATTAGTCACATGAGAACGGGTCGTTGCTATGACTCATTCTTGAGTTCAACAGCTCGGCTGTGGAACGTTTTGCCAGCCTCTATGTTTCCTCCCTCCTACAACATGGGTCTCTTCAAGACCATTTACTCCTTCCTCTCCCCAAAAAGACCCTCCATACAGCATCTTCAAAGATGACATACGCCCTGAGGGATATTATTTTCCTCAGGGCCTCTCATGTGGAGTTAATGTAAAAAAATGTTGTGATTGTAAACGCAATTTAAATTATAATACTCAATTTATGAGGTCCTTACTTTATAGTGAATATAAGTGTAAAAAATAAGCCGAATTTCAGTAAACAATAGATTTTTGACATGTCTAAAAAAGTTTCGGTTTCGGTTTCAGCCGAAACTGAGACAGATATCGAATATTCGGTTACGCTTTCGGTAGAAAATCCTGTTCCGGTCGGACACTAGTTATTCAGAGTTATTAGTCGGACACTTCAAGTGCGCTCTACTGTAATTAACTTAAAAATAATCTAGTATTCAGTCAAATTATTCCTATAGTGCTTGATTTAATACTATGACACAAAAAAGTACAATACAAAGCAATGACAAGCATTATATAATATGATACAAATATGATAGAAAATGTGCAATAACAGTGCCATTATAGCACAGGACGTGTTGCCAACTCTAAATATTAACATACATAACATATAGCTCTGGATTCTAGCGTTTTTAATCTACGTATTATCTATGTCAGTTTATTTTTCATTGTCATTATTAAGATCGCTAAATGTATTTGAAAATGTATTTTGAAGCCATAAGTATTTGAAATACAAATTACAAAATACCTCAGCCCCAGGTAATTGAAATACCAATTACAAAATACATTTTTAGGAAGTAATTGAAATACAAATACAAAATACGTATTTGTATTTCAAATACTTATTTCAATTACAAGTATTTCAAATACTGCCCAGCCCTGGCCGCGTGGCTGGTCGGATCGAGAGAGACTGGTTGAGAATTTCGACTTTCTCCAACCGGACTCTCTCAACCCATCGCCTTGTAATTGAAGGGATGAATTCATGCGTCTGTCACTCCTGGACACTGACCTCCATATTCCAACCCACCCCTCATACCTTTTTCCTTCCCAGAACTTCCTATCCTTCCTTTCCTTAAAAAGACCATCCACACAGTATCCCCTAAGATCACACAGGCCCTAAGGGAAATTATTTCCCTCAGGGCATCCTGTGTGCAGTTAACGTAAAAAAAATTACCAAATGAATCCTGAATCCTGTTTCTGAGTCTGGACCTGACAGGTAGATATTACAATTACCTTAAATTTGTAATAAAATTCGTTGTGCGCGTCGGACACGATATATAAATCAAAACACAATACAACACTTAGCGGCCAGTTTGCAGTTTGCGGACGCAATCACACATTATAAAACTGCCGCCTTCTAGACGCCAATTATCTGTACAACCAGATACTATATTACCCTCCATCTCCAACTCAAGTCCTCGGAATGAAAGGTCCATCGCCTCGTGAATCATAATCATAACCCAAGTGTGACGAGAATACTACCTACTAATAGAATTCATTAATTAGGTATGTAGCTGGTAGCCATTTTCGCAATTATTTAACCCTGTATTAACCTAATAACGTTTTCGTCAAAGTCAGACGGTTAAAATTTTTGTCTTCTTCCTAGTATCTAATAAAAGTTAATATGACTTGGATCTAGTTTTACCCACAATATTTAAAAAACTTAAGAGGTGGTACAAATTAATGTATAGTTTGAGGTGGTCGGATGTTGTGTGGGACGTTTGTGCACCTTGTGTGATCAATGCACCATCAATGCTAATCTAGTTTTGTACCTACTATATTTTACTTGTTATAATTTATAAGATTTTTCGATTGTTGCAAATTTGAAAAATCCAGAATCCTGTTAATATCTTAATATATAGTCGGGTTAGTGTGTTAGTGACACCATTTATAACCCAAGAACGGCTGGACCGATTTTTAGGATCTTTGATTTCTTGGATTTGTCTCCGCCCCGAATAGCATAATAGCTATTAAAATATCGGAAAAATTTAGGACAAAAAAATTATGAAGAAATTTCTTTTTCCTCATACATTTTGTATGGAACCAATTCTCATGGACCTTGAAAGTAAATACCATGAACAGGTTAGAGGCTTTTGAAATGTGGCTTCACCGGAGAAAGATCAAGGTCCCATGGACCGACATGATCACCAGGCGGGCTAGAGCAGATGGAGAACTGCTTACATTAATAAAAATCAAAAAAATTTCAAATCTGGGTCATATATTTCGAGGGGAGAAGTATCACTTGCTACATTTAATATTGAAAGGCAAGATAGAGGGTCAACGAGGGCCTGGTAGGAGACAAATGTCTTGGCTGCGTAATATACGAGAGTGGACCGGCATTAGAAGTGTGGAGGAGCTATTCCGGGCAGCGCAAGACAGAGAGACATTTTCAAGAGTGATCGTCAACGTCACGTCGGGGGGACCTGATACGGCACACAAAGAAGAAGAAGAATTCTCATCTTTTGAAAGAGCTGCAGCAATATTGTGATAGGTTAGTATAATATTAAATGGTGGGTGAATTCCAAAAATTCAAAAACGTCAAATGTCAATGCGCTGATTGTTTTGCTTTTGTTCTTAAGAGCGTTTAACCAGCCAGCGGACGAAAATCCACATTTCGTCGAAAGTTGTTCTTACGATCGTGCAGGGCGGTTACAATGAGAAAGATTAATTATTCTCCGTACCAGCTTTTTAAAATTATAACTCAATATCGAATTTATTTCAATCCAAATTAGCTTTAATTTATACCTTCATCCAAAAATGCTGAAAGGCGTGATGATAAAACTATTAAAATAATGTACTTTTTGTAATTATTTTTTTATTATAAATATTTATCATTTTTCAATAATTTCTAAATTTAATAAGAATGTTAAAAAAATCTGAAATATATTAGTTTGTAAGTGCGCAAATAAATACAAAAATGGACCAATTTTCGTCAAGAAACACATGTACGTACATATTTTTTAATGATTTTATTGAAACTAAAATTAAAATTCTAAAACATACATTTGCTAGATAATGTATTGATTTATTTTACTGCATGATTATATTATTTGAAATGGGTGTGGTATACTACAAAATCTTTTTTGAAAATTTAACAAATCTGCCAACGACCTATGGAATAACCTTATTATACTATAAATTTAAAAAAATTTCTCAAAATTTATAACATGCGCATGCTAGATAAAACAACAATCTTTCGAAATCCATTTATAATTTTTTGTGGAAAAGAGTCAATACGTCTAAAATCTGATTTGAAAATGACATATTTCTGGTTTTCTCTGGTAATACCCTCTTAATGCTGCCCCTCTTTCTTAAAAAATAAATGTCAATCGAAGTCCCCCACACCTCAAAATACCTCCCAAATTCCCGTAACAAGTTGAAAACAAAGAAAATCACAAAAAACATAAATCCGTACACAATGCCATCTCTGATACTGACAAAAACAAAACATGGACCGTTGCGCATCGATGATTTCTTCATTTTGAATTTTGAGCTTGATAAAAAACTGAATTTATTTCAACAGTTGATTCTGAGGCGGTACGAAGTTCGTCGGGTCAGCTAGTATTATAATAAAACAAATATAAAACTTTTTAAGACTCTACAAAATATTATAATGGAATTCCACCACGAATTGTTAAAAATAGAAAAAGAAACCTATTATTTGAAATTACGTGTTTTCATCGAAAAATCATCAGCTTGCCTGCAATTTACGGTCGATAAATGAAAACTTTTTTAAAGATTTGGAAAGCACTGCATGCTCGTCGTGAATTTTTTAAAATTGAAACAACATTTTAATTAAAACACACATAAAGACTCCCAAAATAATGAAGTTTGCTACTTTGTAAAACTAGAAACAAAATTTGTAACTCCGTCACTATGGTAAATATTATCAAGTGAATTTACTGTTCTCTTTTTAGCCATTTAAAATGAGGAGCTTATACGAAGATGTAAGAAAGAGACTAGCTGAATTGGCTTCGCATCTGATTTCCACCCAGGTTTGTGAGTTCAATTTTTCGACAGGTTAAGACTTCCATTTCGACACAACCAACATTGCCGCTTACTGTGATGGTAGTAGGAGATTTAAAAAAAAATACATTTCAAGCTGGACTTTTATATGTTTTTTTACATCTAGACGAACATTGCGTCAAAAAAACAAAATACTTCATCAAAAAAACAAAATACTTCACCAAAATATGTCAACAACATCCTTTTATTCACTACTCAAATTCTGTGTACGGCAAACGGGAATCACAATTGTGGTTTCGTGTTGGAGTTATCACAATTAAACGGTAGATATCGTCTCGATATTGGTTTGTGAGGTGTACGGAAAGAAATCAAGTAAATAGTTCGGGGCCGTCAATTATTGAATTTATGATTTTACATAAACAAGTTAAATCATTTACTCGTAAATAATTTTAACAAATTTAACTTAAATTAATCATAATTGACACATTCCCTTGAAATACCCATTCGGAAAACAATAAAGCTTAAGAATATATTTCGAATTATTTCTATCGTGAGTGAATGATTAGCATGACTTGATGCCCACACTATTGACTTGTATTCGATTCGACTACTAACTAATGACATTTATTACAATAAAATTTTATTATTAATCAAAGTATTTAACCAAATCGGATTACGATTACTCGGTTACAGTTGTTGTATTGTATTGTCAGGTTATTCGTAACCCGGGAATGTTGGTATTTCTTGTTTTTAATTAATATTAATAAGAAATCAGAATTTATAATTATGTCAAAAACATTTAATTTAATAAAGAAAAACTAAAATTCATTTAAGTTTATGAAAATATGCCAATAATCGAAAATCCCTCCTACTACCATCACAGTAAGCAGAAAATGCAGCTTGAGTTGTTAACTATCATCACATCACACGGAGAGAGCTATGCTACAATTTCTTTAAAAACGTCGAATCAAAAGTAAGCAAGATACAACATATTTACGTAAGTAATTATTTTCGTATTGGCCGTTTCATAATCAATTTTTTTTAATATCCCGATGTTTATGCATGATTATATTACTATTAAACCTATCAACATTCTTTAAAATTGCATTATTCCCATTTTAGCCAACATATTTAAAATGTAGCTCGAACTGCGTAAAACGTGTTCCGGCGATAAGCGATAAAAATATATATTTAATGTACTAATTTGTACCGGAGTCTATATGAGGATCTCGACTACGCTTAAGGTGGTACCATAACGGGCTTGATGCGTTGTGTCAGTGTGTGGATATGGGAAATGAACGCTGACAACTTAACAAGATTGCAAAATGCAGTTAAAAATAACGAATAAACTCTTTAATAGCACTTTTTACTTTAATGTCGCAGGGGAATGAGTAGGTACTTTGTGTATATAATGATGATGAAAGAACTTTGTATTCCAGAACTTGAAAAGTGTTTGCCATTTCTAGAAAAGATTATTAGAAAAAATGAGTTCCGCAATGAAAATTTGAATACAATGTGAATATCACCGGTCAGTGGCTGAGTTGACATCGCGTTTGGGTATCACCTGGGCGTCGCGTGTTCGATTTCTAGGCTGGCCAAGTCCTCCATAACGACACAAGCAACATTTTCCGCTTACTGCGGTGGTAGTAGGAGATTTCCAAATATTGTCAGGTTATTCGTAACGTGGGAATGTTTGTCTTTTTTTTCATTTTAAATCTTTTAATTATTACGAACGAACCATATGGGAAATAAGAAGATTTGGAAATATCTGGCTATTTAAATCTGGTCACGTAACACGACTAGACAGTGAAAGAAACTGACGAAACACAGGAACACACCGCTGAAAATAAATCAAATTTTCTTACTAGCTTTTTACCCGCGGCTTCGTTCGCGTGATATTAGGGAGAAATTACTGTATATTCCGGGGTGAAAAGTAGCATATATGTCACTTTTTAGTCCTTCGACTATCGCTATGCAAAAAAATCACACCGATCAATGGACAAACAAACTTTCACATTTTTAATATTGACATGATTTTAAGGCTATCTTTCTATAAAGAAAAAAAAGAGAAAAAATCTAGTTCGCCGACAATTGGTAAGATTATTGCCAGTAGATATTTAAAAAATGTTATTGTTGCTAACGTTGCATTTTTTTTAAATCATTCTTTATTTTGTCGTTGATAGTTTTTGAGCACTTAGAGCTGTTGAGTGTCTGTCATCCAATTTGCAATATTTAACTCTGTTTTCAACGAAGAGGGCACGGCGGCGGTACCTCGATGTATGGTTATAGTAAGGGACCAAACATACTCGCTGAGACGATTTAAACATCGAACCACTGCTACTCTTCATAGAAAAATCGCAGCTGAGGTGGCTTGGGCATGTACTAAGAATGTCTGATGACCGAATTCCGAGGAAGATACTGAGTGAGATTCCAGAGGGTAGACGTCCAGTGGGCCGCCCCAGACACAGTTGGGCGAGGCAGCTCCAGAAACTGTGTGAGAAGAGGATGGGACTGCCATGGATGGAGGCCGAACAAGCAGCACAAGACAGGGATGAATGGAGGAGCCTTGTCGATGCAGTGGGATCCCGACCCAAATAGGATAAGGGGAAGAAGATGATGATGATGAATTCTGTTTAATTTTACACCTGCCATAACTAAATTCATCTTGATTCACTTTCATCTACGGACTCTTTTACCTTCAATTTAACGTCGTTTCACATTTTATCTTACAAAATTGTCTTTGTAACATTTTGTCTAAGCCTTCACGAGGAGCAAAAGTGTTAAGTTGTGAAGACTTATGTCATCAAATTATTTGCTAAAATTCGATGATTCCATTTCTAAAATCCTTACAGCCAGCATCAAAAATCATTTCACCTTTATTGGAAGTTTATCTGATCAATTAATACGCAATTAATTTTTTTTAACTAGTAATTTATCTCAAGTAAATTAATTCAATCATTACTGTGCGATCAACCCCTGATTTAGGAAAACAAGGAGATCTGTTTACGACCGACTTTAGACCTCCAGAGACCTTCAAGGGACCGTATGATCACAGTTTTTAAATTCATTCATTCGATCCCACTCATCACTCAATAGCATCCTCAACAAAAGCATAACCTGCAGCATTTGATGTGTAGGTATTCTCTCCACTGATCGATTCGACATTTCCCAGGTGATAATTTATAAAATAATGACCGATTACCAGCGGGTATAATTTAACGCTCGCGGAGATGATCGTGCAATTGTCGAGAGGTCACCCGATAATTAAGTATTAACTTATTATCCACCGCCGGTGCTCAGTGCAATATTGTTCTGCAGTTATGGATGCACTTCTGACGGATGATTGCATTCTTGCGCACCTTGTGGATGTCTTCATACCGAATTAGAGCCGATCATTCACTGCTCCCAACGTTTATGTTTGATTAAACTATGAGGCAACCGATAACGTTGCTCCATGAGAGTTCGTTCTTCCACCAAAAGACTAATCTGACGCTTTCAATCATGTCTAGTTAACTACGTAAGTGGTGCAAAGATACGACTCTGAACTCAAGAAAAACGTTATAATGCTAAGATAGTTAAGTGAGACTAATTCTCCGTATTAAAAATGTGAATATTTTATGAAAACTTTATTTATATCGCGATATTATATGTTAGGGAACGTACCCATACTTGGTGAACAATGACGGGATAGTTTGAATTCTTTGACAAATCAGTTCCGATTTTAAAAATGATAATTGTAATAATTTTAATTATTTTCTGTCATAAAATCGTATTGTAGGTGGCTACTTTATCGCTTGTCTGAATAATTTTTTTTTTATTTTTTTTACATGAGCTCCACACAGGAGGCCCTAAGGAAAATAATTTCCCTCGGGGCCTATGTCATCTTTGGGAATGCTGTGTGGGTTTTTTAAGGAAAGGAAGGAGAGGAGAGTTCTGGGAAGGAAAGGGGTTTAAGGGGTGGGTAGGAATCTGGGGTTCAATGTGTCCAGGTCATCCACCTCCAAGACCTAGACAAACCTCACCCCATGAACCCGGACACCCCTGCTAAATCACCAAACGTAGCGAACCACTTGGGGTGACCTATGGCAGAGGTGTTGGTTATCCAATTAAGGTTCCCGGGGCGGCGGTACCCATTCCCGCCTCCGAAATTGTACAATCACTTAAGAGGGCATTACCAGAGAAAACCAGAAATATGTCATTTTCAAATCAGATTTTAGACGTATTGACTCTTTTCCACAAAAAATTACAAATGGATTTCGAAAGATTGTTCTTTTATCTAGCATTCGCATGTAATAAATTTTGAGAAAAATTTTTAATTTTTAGAATAATAAGGTAGAATAGTAGGTCGTTGGCAGATTTGTTAAATTTTCAAAAAAGATTTTGTATTATACCACACCCATTTCAAATAATATAATCATGCAGTAAAATAAATCAATACATTATCTAGCAAATGCATGTTTTAGAATTTTAATTTTAGTTTCAATAAAATCATTAAAAATATGTACTTACTTTTTTTACTTCGTTTCTTGACGAAAATTGGTCAATTTGTAAATTTAGACATTATTGAAAAATGATAAATACTTTACTATAATAATTACGAAAAGTACATTATTTTAATAGTTTTATCATAACGCCTTTCAGCATTTTTGGATGAAGGTATAAATTAAAGCTAATTTGGATTGAAATAAATTCGATATTGAGTTATAATTTAAAAAACTGGTACGGAGAATAATTAATCTTTCTCATTGTAACCGCCCTGCACGATCGTAAGAACAACTTTCGACGAAATGTGGATTTTCGTCCGCTGGCTGGTTAAACGCTCTTAAGCTTAAATCCAAACAAACCGGAGGTCATCGAATCAGAGTTACACAGAAAGTGTAATGTATTAAAAAAGCTTCTAAGTAATGCCGTCAGATGCCAGCAGGGACAGTGCTTCTATTAATGGCCGACAAGGCTACCCAAGTAGATGGGTGCCGCCGGGACTGGCTCTGGCGAGCGAGTCTAGCAGATTCAATTAGCCACTAGTGTAGAGGGGTCGTGTGACTTGCAGCATTATTATTGTAAATGTGTAAACTCATAATAAACCAGTTTTATAATGTAAAGAATACCCAAAATTACGTATTCAACTTTGGACCATCATTATTACAATATACAAGTCCAAAATATTAATCGATTTGAACCCATAAAACAGAAGAAAAAAGAAAACCAACATAGTCGCTTACGTGACGTGCCTTTACCCACATCGATGAATCAATCATTGCTTGTGTTAATTTGATGACCTCAGAAGGGTTCCAATCGCGTGGAACTTATGGAACCATGAGTCTCCACTTTAAAACCTTACAACAGTCCCCAAAATTGGGGATGCCATAGTCCCACAAGCTCTGAGCATACTTATACGTGTATTTTTACTGGTACGATTAAATAAAAAAAATGAGAAAATTTGAGTCGAAAGGTAAAAAGAGAAGGGGATATTTTAATAAACAATTCTTTAAAAAATTATTAGAATTAACAAATTTCGAAACAATTTTAATGACTTTATTGAATTTCTTGTCCGTAGGAATTTAAAGAACTTGCGTAAATCACAAAACACTTCAATAAAGTAACAAATAAAGTTTCCAATGATTGCCTGTAAAACCACTAACCGCTCATTGGCATTTGATTGGAACAACAAATCAGGAAACTTTGTTTTGATTTATCATTAATCCATCAACATTAATGATTTATAGGCATTACCTCGGGATGACCTCAATGGCGGCCATTAATAAAGACGTTTCTTTGAAACAATACTAAATTATCTTTATTCTGACAGCCCATCTTTCTGTTATTATACGTAAAATTGGGGTTTCATGCGAACAGAGCTGAATTAGAATTATATTGATTTTGTTTCTGTCTTTCCCCCTTCACGGGTGTACTTGACCATCGTTTTAATAGATAGCGAAAGGAAAGTTGTATTTTTTTTACTAATTTTATTTAAATGGGCAAAATTTCCAGTACAGATAATCCGAGTTAGGTTTAGACTAAGAAGAGATGGAATGTTAAAGATAGGGGAGCCAAATTACTAAAACCAACTTAATCTAACCTAGTGTGATAGTCGAAAACTCCGTAAACTGTAAACAAAAATTATTTTACGAATAAAAAATAAAATATATATATATCATAGTGTGCAATTCACACGCGGTAGAAGTGAAACCTTCAGAAAATTAAAGTAGAAAAGATTGGGGAGGCTACGAAGCACCTTACAAAGAGGAGACCGATAATCTATGAAGCACCGCACAAAGAGGAGACCAAGCTAAATCCTATAGATGTATCTGTTTGTCTCTGTTTAGTGTCGCGATTTTTCGTATCATCGAGTTTCAAATCATAACGGTGCTAAGGAAGTTTTCACTTCATAATCCAAGTTCGCGCTTCCAGACCACCGAAAGTTACTACAGTCCTACGAGACCAGCACGAAATTTTTTAAAAGATGAGAGGGAATGGAGAAATATCCTATTATCATTTGAAAAATAGATAAAAAAATTATTGGAAAAGTGTAATCACAACAAAATGTCGTTTACATCTCGTTGCATTATCTCTTTGAAGCTTCCTTTGGAAACATTTCTGATCATATCACAAAAAAAAATTAACTCTGATAAAAAATGTATCAATATTGAATAAAAGCTTAAAATATTTTCTAAAAAAAGGATAACAATTGTTAATAGTCATATACCTTTACGGTTTTAAATGCTATTCGAAAAAATAGATGCGATGGCAAGAAAAAAAAACGTGTCAATAAAAAAGCGATAATTGCTTAAAAGAACAGAATTTTTGAAATTTCAACATCAAAATCGATTTTAATACGCAATGTCACGAACGGAGCAAACATAACACATATAGTAACTTAAGAAAAATTAGCGTAGGGAGTGTGGCGAACCCATCGCTCAGGTAGTGGAAACACAAACCTGCAATAGCCATCCCAAGCCAAGGTGTGAGCTACCGTGCTCAGGCTGAATGTCCTGGGGAACAGCGTCACCAACGGTGCCTCCGAGAAACAAGGTCAAAACACTCCAGCACTCAGGGCTCTGCTGGAGTGAACCTTCTATTTCCCTGGGAACTCGTGGGACAAAAAAAAATTGGACCATTCGAAAACTAGGGGCCTTTTGGGAACCTGAGGCCACCTCTGTGGATTTCCTTCCTGGGGCCTTTGTGGAACCAAGGAGGATTGAAGTGGAGAGATGATGTCCTCTTCCCATGTGGGGCCTTCGAGGAACCATGTAGGGGTGAGGATGAGAAATGAGGCCATCTTGGTGAACTCTTCCTCTGTGGGACCTTTAGCGAATCAAGGAGGAGTGAGGAGGAGAGATGAAGTTCTCTTCTCTCCTGGGGCCCTCAGGGAGCCAAGATGGAGTGGACTCTTCCCTTGTGGGGCCTTAGGGAACCAAAGGGAGGTGGACTCTCCGTCGTGGAGCCTTCGGGGAACTAAGGAGTGGAGAGGAGAGATGAAGCCCTCTTCCGTCGTGGGGCCTTCAGGGAACCAAGGAGGAGTGAAGAGGGGAAATGAGACCTGGGAAGACACATTGTCGAACCAGAAGATATAGCTTCATTTCTAATGACAATCCTGGTGAACTTTATTAAAGGGACTGGGTTACTGTCAAAGGAATGAGGTAAAATGGGAGATAGTACAATGGGTCTATGGCCTAAGTGCTCTCGGGAACTATATATGGAAAATTTGTTACCATTTAAATTTGTGTGGAAGGCAGTTCTAGTTTTTTTTCATAAGTTTTTTTTTTTTATAAATAATCGGAGACGGTTTACATATATATATGTAAACCGTCTCCGATTATTTATAAAAAAAAAAAAAAAACTTATGAAAAAAAACTAGAACTGCCTTCCACACAAATTTAAATGGTAACAAATTTTCCATTTAACCCAGTGGAGCACTAGGCCACTAGTGCTCCATTTCACTTGCATCATAGAACTCCATCGCATTTGAATTTCGTAAACAGTTTTGTGTTGGAAATGTAAGGCCCGATAGGCAAATATTTGGATCACGAAACATGTCCATAAGGTACTTCTTGTGTTAAGTGGTTTTAATTGATTTTTTTAAATAAACATCTGTGGTGTTCTGATGAAATAACTCGTGAAGAAATGTAGAAAGGCTTCAATAAGGTATACACAAAAACTACAAGCTAGCTAGGTACACTAGCTCTTACAAGAAATCCATGACTTACAATTACTTCTGCCGCAGATAAACATTATAAGGTAATATTACTTATGGATACATTAAGCAGGTGGATAACATCTAAAGCAATAATTACCAGGTAAGATAATTACAAGAATCATTCATTTCGAAGGATGACTTGTCCTGCGCATACCGCAACGTGTTTTGGCGCCCCGGGCGCATCTCCACATCTCTAGTCCGCCCCTGCTGGCCGCCTAACTGCTCTCAACCGGCACACCTTAACCGTCCACATTACATATTATATTTAGATGTGTAATGTTAGAACGACCGCTAATTGTTCGTTATTATCGCCCGTATTTATTGAACCACGACCGAATTATTTAGACCAAAGTTTTCGGCCCCAAACAAAGAAAACTTTGTTAACAATAGGTAATATGGTTGATTGATGTAAGTAATAAAAATACTAGGGGAGTCCTCAACAAGTATAAAACTAAAAATTGAATAATTACTATATAGCTGAAGTCTGCTTGTATGAAACATCAAAAGCGAGCAAATTAGAATGCGAAGTGTTTCTGTTAGTTCCGAAAAACTACATTACATAGATAAAAATGGTTTTTAATCGAATTGCATAAAAATTCAATAAAAAAATAATAAAAATACCTAAAGGATATAAAAAGTTTCAATACTTTAGTCAACAACATACATTTTTACAAAATCAAGAGGAAGAATTGTACGAGTAGAAGACACCACACTTCGTGACTTCGATACTTTTACGACTGACTTTCCGATTCATTTATGGCTGCAATCTGCAGAATGAACTAAGCTCTGATGATATCCAACGGGAGTTGGCGTCAAAAGCAGAAATAAAAAAAGCCCAAAGCGAAAAAAACTGTAAACTTTCTCCAAAATAAAAAAAGTCCCCATGTGATGGAGACTTTTTTATGGTGGAAATGGTTCACCTGGTAAACACTATTTCAATGAGTTTTCATTCGAAATGAGTAAAGTTATCCGGTACATACTTTAATTTGAAAGGCTGATTGATTCATTTCCTAAGGTTTTCAAACGAAAATTAATCGATGATTAAGAAAAGCAATCTCCAACGGGATAAAAATTACGATCGCGAAATAATAACCGCATGATTTATCAAAATAATAACCGGGTAGGTACCGTATAATTTTACGAAATTATAAGGCTTTACAGTAATATCATGCCTTCAATGAAAGTGCAATTAAAAACGATTTTTTCGTGATGTTTTTTAATTATTTTGACCTAATTGGTAGAATTTGTAATCTATCCAGTCGCTTTTCCAGTTTTGACTTTAAAATAAATATTTTGTTGTACCTACTGACCGACAAGCCATCTTTTAGATTTCCTGTAATTTCCTGTAATTGTAATTACTGTATAAAAGTAAATGATATTATTAAAGAAGAAGATAACAATTATAATCGAAACAAAAAAATGAAAGAGAACAAGACGCAGAGATATCGAAAAAGACAATGGTCACAACTGGGACTCGAACCCAGACCTCTCGTCTAACCAGGATGTGCGCGTTAACCAATTTCGCTATTGCCACCTTCTGTCAAACCGTCATATTTGTCAATCTCATATTTCAAATTTTAGAATTAACAATATTATCTTCATCTAATTCTTTTTCCATATTACGGGCAATTACTCTTTTTATTGGAAATAATCGTTCTAAGAATTGGTTTGTAACCTGGATAGGGTCTCGGATAAATATGTCCGAATTTATTCATTTGGAACTATTGACTTTTTATAGAAGTCTAAATGAATATTCAATTTTTTATAAGAAAAATTCTCTTTTTATAACTTTTGTAGGTTAATCCCATCAATGTAATATATCATTGAAGATAGTAATAATAATCTAACGAAAATAAAATTTGACAGAAGGTGGCAATAGCGAAAATTGGTTAACGCGCACGTCCCGATTAGACGAGAGGTCTGGGTTCGAGTCCCAGTTGTCTTTTCATATTTCTCTGTGTCTTTGTTCTCTTTCATATTTTCGTTTAGATAATTATTATTATCATCTTCTTCAATGATATATTACATTGATGGGAATAACCTTCAAAAGTTATAAAAATAGTTTTTCTTATAAAAAATTAAAAAATATGACAGTGTATTTTTATGATACCGCATAAAACTCCTAACAATAACCTACAGTCATTGGATCTATGACATCCCATTTGGGAAATAATAATGTAAGAAGATATTGTTTTGAATAATGGTAATAAGTAATATTGTAAGAAGTTTCCCAGAATAGATTATTAACTTTTTTTTAAAACTCCCATTTTGTAAACAATTGTTAAAAAAATATATTTGTACAAATGCAAATTGGTTTTATCATTTCTACATAAATCTGTATACACATAAAACATGAAGAAAAAAACAATTCGTAGGAGTTTTCAAAGAAATTTTGGCTTTGAAAATGTTAAATATTATTATTTCCGTCATTGACAGCTGCAAAAAGTGACCCACAAATGTCATAGAACAGTCAACAGCATTCGGAGAAGCTACTATGACCAAATAAAAATTAGCTTCCTGATTGATGTTGGCGCAAGCGATTCTGGCTTGTCTTTCATACAGTTCTTTATTCACAGGGGTTAAAATCACATTTAAAAAAAAAAACAAGGATTTTTTTATCTAACTTTTAGATCCAACAAGAGTCAATAAAAAATTACTAAAAGTTAATAATTCTTAACCTATCTATGACGCTTTGCCCTCCCTGTGTGAGATTTAAAATCCAATCGAGTCAGAGTGAGTGATCTAGTTTTGATCAAAACACCGAGTCTATAATTAAAGCCTCTCCAAATGTTTCCATAAAGCCATTATGTCATGTTTTTTGTGACAAAGACCAGTCGAGTGTTCGTATGGCCAGCGGCTAATTCAGTTGAATACAAAATCAGATTCGAAATCATTTGATTACAGAGCAATTAAGATATAATTCTTTACGACTTCCCACAAATTCTCGGAGCGGCTTTCTGCGTTTCTGTTTACGAAATTAATTACTAAGTTACAAAGACTCAATCGGTATTGAATCGGTAATTAATTATTCGATATCGATCGTGCTACACGTTTTAATTCTAGGGATAGGAATCTAAGCTGAACGAGAAATTTACTTTTACGCTCTAATGGACAGCCAAAACAAATGGTCGATGATAATTAATTGTATTTTTATTGAGAAATTATATTTCGTTAGAAGATATCAACTTTGAAACAGGTGTTTTTTATTAATCTTCATTTGATTCATATTTATTGTAATTATTGCAGCGAGAAACTAAATCAGTATTACCTAACTATCTAATAAAGAGGTTGAAAGTAAAAAATAAAACACTTGAAGATAAATTAAAAATTTTGCTTTAATTTATTTTTTGTGTTTATAACCGGTTAGTGGTCGACTTTTTTCGAGGCGTCAGCTGGCTAAGTCCTCCATCATTTTACAAGCAATATGTTTCACTTATAATGATGATAGTAGGAGGTATTCAAACATTTTCAGGCTATTCTTAAACTGGGAATGTTTTCTTTCTTGTGACAAGAAAATTATTTGCAGTTTTAAATTTAATATCGTAAGACTTGTAACCAAAACAAAGTTTTTTCTTACGTTATAAAAGATAATTTATAAAAGTTCTGTTAATTAAAGTTAATAGATCTTCCAGTAAAAAAAGTTACCTTTAGACAATTATCGTTTGTAGAAAGTTTTTTGTACTATTAAGTCCCGCTAAAATACATACATACAGATGGTTAAGAGACGTACTTACATCACTTGCCCAGTGACTACTTGATTTAAAAATATAAATGACCAAAAAAACAATATCACCAAAAGTATCACCAGAGACCAAAATTTCGGTGATGTTTTCAAATTATGCCGGGAAACACTGGTTAAAGTAGGTCTCGTAACACCCTCTTTATTACACGTTATTAGTAGGTAAATTTTAATCATTGTTTTTCAATTAGGAAGGCAGGTGTGGGTACCACCGCTCCGTGAACTATTCATTGGATAATCAACACCTCTGTCATAGGTCACCCAAAGTGGTTAGGCTACGTTTGATGTCTTAGCAGGGGTGCCCTGGTTTATGGAGGGAGAATTGGCTAGATCTTGGCGGCGGATATATCCGCCCGCATATTATGTGGCAGGTCGGATCGGGAGAGACTAGTTCAGGAAGACCTTTTGACCTCTCCAGCAGGATTCTCACGACCCATCGCCTTTACCGCTGTGTTACTCCTGGAAACACAGACTCCCTGATTCCTACCACCCCTCATACATGTTTCCTTCGCAGATCTTCCTCTCCTTCCCTTTCCTATAAAAAAAACCCTCCACACTGCATCCCCAAAGATGACATTGGGCCTAAGGTAAATTATTATCCTCAAAGCCTCCTATGTGGAGCTAATGTAAAAAAATGTTGCGGATTAAAAATAAATCGATACTTATAATAACACCAGTTGAAAGCGGATTTTTGCACAAAGTTTCAACATGAAACACAACAATTTTAGTGAAAATCTCCAATGAATCAAACAAATTTATGATTCCCTTACCAGCGGCCGCTTTCCCTAAGACTTGACCGTCGTTAAAATTACAAAAAATCAGGATACACTTACAAAGGCATAATTTAATACATGGCCCGGGGCGAGTGGAGCGCCCGCTTGCCATAGTGTACGTAGATCAATTGAACTGGAATCTTAATGCCGTATAATCATTAGCATCAAGCTGTCAGTCACTGAACGGATAAACCGACCCAAGTGCTTGTGGGTGGGTCTTGTGTACCCGAAGTAAGCTCAATGTTTCCTTACTTCGGGGGAAATTTAGTCAAAGTTTTCCAAATTCAGATACTCTTTCTTGAACTTATTATCAATTTCATTGGCCTGTTTGGGGTCTAGGAGTCAAATTTAGATACATTTTAAATTGCTTTATGTCTAAACGGTGAAACTTTTTCGACAATTGTAATTTTTTGAATGTAGGAGTAGAAACAAAGTCATTTTTCATTTTTGAAGTCAGAAATTGATCAAATTTTTTTATAATTTCTAAGTTGAATGGATAAATTACATTTACCTTTCTGCTAGAGTGCTATTACTTATATCGACCCTTTGACTTGGGTGAAATTACTTACAGTGACCTTTCTGTTGGGGTGAAATTACTTACACTGACATTTCTACTGGAGTGGAATTACTCACATTGACCTTTCTGCTGGGGTAAAATTAGTTACATTGACCTTTCTGCTGGGATGAAAATACTTACATTGACATTTCTGCTGGGGTGAAATTACTTACATTCTTTTTTACGACCTTTGTGCTGGGTTGAAATTAATTACATTGACCTTTCTGCTGGGATGAAAATACTCACATTGATATTTCTGCTGGGGTGAAATTACTTACATTCTTTTTTACGACCTTTGTGCTGGGTTGAAATTAATTACATTGACCTTTCTGCTGGGATGAAAATACTCACATTGATATTTCTGCTGGGGTGAAATTACTTACATTCTTTCTTACGACCTTTCTGCTGAGTTGAAATTAATTACATTGACCTTTCTGCTGGATTGGAGTTAATTACATTTACCTTTCTGCTGGGGTGAAATCAATTACATTGACCTTTCTGGTGAGGTGAAATTAATTACATTGACTTTTCTGCTGGGGTGAAATTTCTTTCTTGAATAGATTATAAATTATGCATTAGCCTGTCGGGGTCATAGCATTCGAAAAGTCTAAAAATGTAAAGCACACAGTTCATACTTCTAGGGATTTTTCGTTCGGTGATGTCAGTGGACATACTACAACGCGAAATGGTGCTCTGCCATATCAGAAATTATTATTCTACGGTTAAAAGTGGCTCGTAAATCAGAACCGCAGAACAATACCTGTCTGTTCTGTACGAAACATATGTAATTTTTGCACATTTTTTAAGAAATATGTATCTACCCTTTCGTGTTCAGTTACACCTACCTACGGTGCGGCTGTATTATTTTTTGCACTCCTCGTATTTCAGTTTGTTAGTGATTTTTTATTCCAATTTAAATACGAAAAGTTGTGTTTACATAAAGTGTTTTGCGAGGGCTTTCGCCCCGTAATATTTTTTTTCCGGTTATCTACCGGGAAGGCTGAAAAAAGACAGTTTAAAAGTGTACTAAGTCAAACTGTCAAACGGACTAAGTGCTATTGTTGTTTTTAGGTTAATTTGTTAGTTAATTAGTTTTTTTTTTTTCTAAATAAGTTATGTTTACATATGGTGTTTTGTGAGGACTTTTGCCCCATAACAGTTTTTTTTCCTGTTTTCTACCGGAAAGACTCACAAAAACAGTTTTTTAAAAGTGTACGAATACAAAACGAAGTTAAGTGTTTATATTTTGATTTACGCCAAGTGTCAAATTAAAACTGCGACGAACAATTTGTGCGAACTGTAATGAGTGATCTCGTAAGCAACAAAACATGGGCTATCCTTTTATTCTCTCCTTTTTTTAATAGTGTTTAATAAAAAAATAAGGTTTACATACATTTGTGGTGATTATATTTTGAAAAGTACCCACACATCGTGCATTTTGTTTTGATATTTTTTTTATCTCGGAATACAACTGAGTTCCTATATAGAAGTTCGTTTTTTATATCTAAATGTCCTCCGTGGACTCCTCTGACGAGGAGGAGGTTGATCTCCATCATTTATCGAAGGAGGAAGTTATTATTATTGCGCAGGCGAGAGGTAAAGAAATAAGACAAGAGGCACAAAAGAGCCGAGAACCTTCTCCGAGGTACCGTGTGCTCACGGATAGTATGAGAGGCCACAAGGAGTCCGGACGGTCCACTTCACCATTTACCAGCATCCATGGCAGTTTACTCCGTGAAGAGGTAGCAGCATCCACTTCAGCCGCCCAAAAGTCCACTTCAGACATCGTTACCACTGGAATCACTTCTACTGGCACTGGTGACATGGCCAACCCGTCGCCGAACCAATCAAAAAAGAAGCGTGGCAGGATTGAGGATCCGTTAATTTCAGGTGACGACTACGATCCGGCAATCGAGAAGGACTATCTTGCCCCATTTTGGAGCCCTCTTTCAAAGATCGCCGATAAGGTATACGAGATGAAAAATAAAATGAAAAAGGAGGACCGTTTAGTTGTGCAGGTGAGTATTGATTTAATTCGTAAGGAGCTATCAAACCTGGCAATAGCTTGCGCCGCCGCCAACGCGAGAGCTGGTGCCTTTGCCGATATTATAAACTCACAGAAGGGATTAACAGAAAAAATAGATGAGCTTATTAAACGTCCGTCCCCTAAGGCTCAAGTTTTTGAAAAAGTGGTAAGTACCAAAACTTATGCGGGCGTAGCTGCTGGAGCACCTCCCAGTGGATCTATCCTATTCGAGGGACAGGAGCGTGCGTTGCCTCCCCTAAGGCCTACTATACTATTTTACCCCACAGCTCCTGAAGGCAAAACCTCTGAGGAGACCCAGAAGGTGCTAACGTCTGTTCTAGATCCCAAAACCGACGGTTTCAAAGTGGTCAGGTCACGCAAGGTGAAGGGTGGAGGCTTTCTTCTGCAAACTGATAGCCCGGGGGGTGTAAAGAACATTCAGAAGGCGGCGGAAAAACTCACCCTCAAAGGAATAAAAATGGTTAACCCACAGGGGCGGCTACCCAAGATTGTCATTTACGACGTCCCCAGAGGAGATGCGGCTGCTGATACTGCTCTATTTGAGGAAATTTTTATTAACAACCTCGCTGATAGATCAACTCTTTCTAGAGAAGATCATTTAAGAACAATGAGAAGGGTCTCCCTATTTGGCAAACGCGAAGGTGGGACCATGAATATGATTGTCACGTGCCACCCAGATTGCCGGAAGGTACTAATTGATAGCGGTCTTTGCTACCTTGGGTGGAATGCCTGTCGGGTTCGTGACTATCTGGGAGCTACCCGTTGCTTCAAATGCCACATGTACGGCCATGTGAGCAAATCTTGTACCCAAGAGTTCATTTCTTGCCGCCACTGCGCCGCAGCCGGCCATGATTTCGAGGAGTGCCCCAAGAAAGCACAGGCCGCAATCTGCGCCACCTGTACCAAGTTCAAGAAACCAGCCGAACATTGCACTGGCGACCGCGCCTGCCCCGCGTACCGAGCTGCGATCGAGGCTCAAGTCCGCATGACCGATTATGGCCGCCGCTAATCCTCTCTCCATAGATCAGGTCAACCTGCAGAGATCTCGGGTAGCCACCCTTGAGGCCCAGCAGGTCATGACTGACCTTGGGATCGACATTCTGCTTATTCAGGAGCAATACGTTTGGCAAGGAAAAACACCTGGTGTCATTAGTCCAGGGGCGGTACTCGAAGTAGGCAGTTCCCCGGGGGCGGGTGTTCTGGTTAATACCTCGTTGATCAGCCCCCTCCTTCTCGAGGGGCTTTCGAACGAATACCAAACCTGTGTTTCCTTTAAATTTGGCGATACTGAGATCATCGTGATCTCTGTATACTTTAAATATGGTAATTTAGTGGAACCGCATATTTTGAGCCTCACGCGTGCCTTGCATAAATTAAAAGGCCGAAACATTATTATTGGAGGTGACTTCAACGCGCGCTCGCCTCTTTGGTTCGACTTTAGCGAAAATCGGACGGAAAGATCCTATGCCGTCGAAGATCTTATCTCAGCGCAAGGTCTGTTCATCATCAATGAACCAAGTACGTTTTCAACATTTTCGGGAACCGGAGGCGAAAGCAACATTGATCTCACTCTTTGCTCTGGATCTGTTGCGGCAAAAATATCGAAGTGGACGGTTCATGAGTGTGCGATAGCTTCCGATCATAGATTAATAACTTTTTCAGTGGGAATTGCAAAAACAGAAGCTCCAAGATCATCTTGGAACTTCAGAACCACTAGGGCGAATTGGGATAGCTTTGGGGATGCGCTCCGTCATTCTTTAAGGGGTTTTCAAGACGTAGCTGCTAGGGAACCGGACAACTTGGGGAATTTCTTTAACGCGGCGGTGGTATCAGCTGCTGAAATTTCTTTGGGCAGATCAAACCCAAAGAAGGTCATTAGGACGCCGTGGTGGACACAAGAGCTGACTTTGCTGAAGGGGGCTTACAAAAAGGCCTATAGGAGCCTGGTGGTCGTCAGGCGGGGTGAATGCTCACCTGAAGAAGCAGCTGCCCTTCAGACCCGTTTTAGGGCTTCCCGTGGTGCCTATCGGTCGTGTGTCCTCTCAGCAAAACGAGCTGCATGGCATAGTTGGGTAAATGAAGTGGGTAACGCCAACCCGTGGGAAATCCACAGCGCTGTTGAAAACTCGGGAAAAGGATCAGAACGATACTTATCGAGCGTCATGCTCGGTAGTAGCGAAGGGAACGTAGAGAGTGTTGACATAGTCTCCACTCTTGAGACACTTCTGGGCAAGTTAGTTCCGCTAGACTCAGTTACTGGGGAAAGTGTTCACCATCAACAGGTTAGAAACCTGTCACGGCTTCCACCTAGAGACCTCGCCCAGGGGGACGGCGTACCACCGTTAAGTCGAGCAGAGGTTGAAATCATAATTAAGGGTTTGGGTCCGAAGAAGGCACCGGGATTTGACAGATTGAATGGCATAATAGCGAAGCATGTTTGGATCCACGCTAAAGAGGAGTTTTATCAAGTGTTGGAAACGTGCTTGCGAAGGGGGGTATTCCCTACAGAGTGGAAGAAAGGCGTGCTCCGGATTATACCAAAGGGGAATGGTAAGCCGAGAACAGACATCGGGGCCTACAGGCCCATCACTCTACTTCCAATTTTAGGTAAAATACTGGAAAGAATCATCAGACATAGGCTCCGCCTCACCCTGTCAACGCCCTGCGACCGCCAATTTGGCTTCGTCCCCGGTAAGTCCACGGAGCACGCCATTAAGTATGCGCTTGAATGGGTGAGGGTTTGCACCAAGAAGTATGTAATAGGAATCTTTTTGGACATCTCGGGTGCCTTCGATCATGCGTGGTGGCCGATGATTTTAACTAAATTGAAAAGTCGTAATTGCCCGCCTCTACTTTTCAAAATTATTAGTGATTATTTACGCAACAGAAAGGTAATTGTGATGTATGGCGATGTTTTCATCGTACGTGATGTTGACATGGGCTGTCCACAAGGGTCGGTCCTCGGACCGGACCTGTGGAACATCCTTTTTGACGACTCCTCTAGGTTACCCTTGCCTGAAGGATGCATATCGGTTGACTACGCTGATGATAAGTTTATTTTGGTCTCAGGGGACAGCAGAAAGGAAGTGGAGAGCAAAGCAGAAGAATGTCTGCGTGAAATTCTTGAATGGGGTAAGAGAAACAGGCTGAACTTCGCTCCCCATAAGACTGTGGGACTCTTGATGAAGGGTATGCTCAGTCGTACCAGAAACCCTTCCATCAGAATGGGAGGCTCCACTATTCGTTTTGTTGAAAACACCAGGTATTTAGGCGTCATCTTAGATAGATCTTCTTCGTTCCTAGCGCACGTAAAGAGCGTTTCTAGCAGGGCCCAGGCTCTTTTCTTGAAATTGAGAAGGCTCTCAACAGCTGAGTGGGGATTGCGGACTCCGGCACTTCGCCTCCTATATAAGTGTGTGTACGTGGGGCAAGTCTCGTATGCCGCCGCTGTATGGGAGCACCGGCTAGATAATGCATTGATCCACTTAACCCTCAAGCGGGGCCAACGGACTCCCCTGTTGGCGCTCTCGGGCGCATATAGGACTGTGGCTAACGATGCATTGCCGGTTCTGGCCGGTACACTGCCGATTGACTTGGAAATTAGGGAAGTTTTGACAAAAAAGGCATTGACGAGAGGTAGGGTTGCTGTCCACCTGGGAGTCGAACTGGCACCAGGCGGAGCGGTATCCCTCCCTGGCTTATTGAAAGCTATGCGAGATAGAACGCTGAGTGTATGGCAAGAGCGATGGGATAGGTCGACGAAGGGTAGATTGACTTTCTCTTTCTTCCCCTCAGTTAAAAGCAGAATGGAAGGGGCGCACATAAAACTGGATCACTACATGACGCAATTGGTGTCCGGTCATGGGGAGTTCAGGGGACGACTACATAGTCTGGCACTGTCTCCTCATCCGAACTGCGCATGTGGTGACACTAACCAGACAGCCGAGCACATTCTGTGGCACTGCGAGTTGATGAAGGATGCCAGAGAGGAAATGTTGGATGGTTTGAGAGGAATTACAAGACCGGCATGGAATGCCGATCTGGTGTCGAACAGAGATAATTTTGAATGCTTTAAAAAGTTTGTAAAGTCTTGGGTGGAGAGATGGCCTGTGCTTAGAGTTGCTGACTTAGATTAAAATCATCTTTGTTTCAGGTGCCAAACGTATTGCTCTTGTCTCTCCATGGTTACTCCTCCGTCTCAATTTTATTATTGCCTATGCTCGATTGCTTTATATTTCTGTTATACTCTTGTTTTTACATTTCTTGTTTGGTGGTATGACTACACTGTATTTATTATTCTGTTTTTATTTATAACTACTGTTATACATTATTATTTTTTTGCTCTTTACTGCTACGTAATCTTCATATTATTTTTTTTCTTTTTTCTCTATTTTGTTGCTTCAATTTTTTGTTGATCACGCCTTTTTACCTGTCTTATTTGGTTTTATTATGTTACTAACTTCTTGAATTGTGACTAGGTTGATGTACTGAACTCCATTGTACTGTATTGTCCAACTCCCCACCATGGGGGCGGATAGACCCGGTCCCTGCATCCAGTCAGGTGGCAGAATTCTGGTAGGGCCGTTCCACTAAAGCCCGTGCCTCCCCCGGCGTCATGAGCGAGCTTGAGGAATGTTTGCGCGAGCCCGGTTCCCTTCCGTCCTGCCTCCGGTGACCCGAGGCTCACATCATTCTCCAGGGTCTTTGGGAGTATCTCCCCCCCCCCTCCACAAACACTTCTTCAAGGGTACTTTTGGGAAACTGGCTAAGGGACGCGGGCGTTTGGGCACGTTGCGACCAGGCCGCTCGCCCGCTCATTCTCGCCGGGACTGCCCCGTGATAGTGGGACAAACTGCCCCCAATATCTTTCTTTTTATATATTTTCTTTGGTTTTAATCATACTTACACCTGTAAATATTTTTCTTTTTATTTATTATTTTACTCAACTAGATGCTGAACCAACAGGCGAACTATTTTTATCTTTTTAATTACTGCAAATGTAAGTATGCATACATTTTACTTTTTTTACTAACAATCATGCATGCAGGGACATTGGAGGGTCTAGATTCGTTTCAAAATAAATGTAGCTTCCTTTTTACAAAAAATTAGAGTCCTGACGTGTGCGGCTAAGGAGGTTAAACAATCAGTTTCCTCACACAGCCGTGGGAAAGTGGTGGGTCCCCTCCAATACCCTTTCGTGGTTATATTCAACAAACATTCGTTGAACCACATTTTAATAAAAGTTTCACATCTTGTTATATAATTATATAATTAATAATATTATAATGTGTTGTGTTGCTTTTAAAAGGGCATAAATAAATATACAAATCTTTAAAACTTTAGAGAAAAAAAACTGTGAAAGGGCACTTCAGAGCACAAAAGCAAACTTATTGCGCAGTCTCCAAAAATATTATGTGTACAATAAATGTGGCTTTAAAAAACGTTAATTAGTTTATTTTTTGCACAGAAATGTGTGTTGTTTAGTTCAAATGTTGCTTTTCGCAAGAAAAAGAACGTTGTACCAATCTGACAGGATTTTTTTCGATAAAGTAAATAAATTTCAGAATGACGATTTACCGCGTCATGAGTCCAAATCCTAGGCTGGCCAAGTCCTCCATCTTGACATAAACAACATTTTCCGCCTACTGTAATTGTAGTAGGAGATTTTTAAATGATTGTCTGGTTATTAAATAACCCATGAACATTCAAACTTCTTTAATCCTCAGGCCACAACCATATCCTGTCAGTAGGTCAGAATATTTCTGCTTTGCAATAAAATCCAAATAAAGGGAATATTTCTGAACTCATCCAAAAACTAAAAACTGTTTTTGAAAGGTGGTAAAATACACTATTTTTAAATACAATTTTAAAACATAAAATTATTAAAAATGGCTCACCTTCAGTTTTTTTTCTAACTAAAATTACTGATAACGAAAAAATAAAATAAAAAACACATTTTTTATTAGACAAGTGTATTATAAATTATATCGAAAGGCACTCTTTGTCGTTTTATGTAAAAATACCGAATAAAAATTCTCGAAATTTTATATATTTAAATTGCTATCGGAAACTTTGGTTTTATGGGGGTGCTTTTTTATATGGTAAAATTTTAGAGTTGATATAAAGCGTGGAGTTTTCTCTTTCTAACATCGTTTAGATCATATTTCTCACCATGATATTAAGGCAGATGCAATAATTTATTTGAGATCAATGTAAGATGGGACAAATTTAGTCTCCTGTGATTAAACAAGTTAAAAAAGTGATACCCCATTTCTGCAGTTGGTACTGTACAACAATACAGTATTTTCGAAATTAGAGCCTCGCCTACTACATTTTTTCAATAAACGACCTAAAGTGATTTTAAAATACTAAAGTATGTTGGTATTAAAATAAGTAATTTTTCCTTTCATGTATTCAAACCTTAAAATTATATTCAACCTGTTCTAAGGTCTAAGTTTGAATTATTTATTAATACGTTTCTTCACATGGTATTATTAAATGTAATTACTATGTTACAATGTTACATGCATACATGACATGTGTAATTCTTTCGTGATACACGATCAGTATATAATTGGTGAGCGTGATTTTTGCGGTTGTAGACAGTTATAGTATAGTAATAAATTGTTAATTTGTAGTGCAGAAGTAGGTAGGCTACTAGTGGAATTTAACTTAAAATCATTGCCACTTCAAGCGATGGTGGCAGAATTTCGATAATTTGAATAAAATTATCCTTATCTATGATTTTTACGATCTTGAAGACAGATTTATTGTCTGGGTTTAGATTTCAGCACTAAATAAAATATGCACGAGATCTCGACAGCAAGCATTCAATTTTTGTTCATTGAATATTCGCATTACAAGCACATACGCGTAACAAGCAATAAATTGTAGTAGAAGAATTCTGATATTCGTACTACGAGAGCCGTTAGGATGATTTAACATGTTATTAATGTAAATTTACGTAATGGACGCGTCATTTAATGGACTAACCAATTATATTCTAATGAGAGAAAGTTGATGGTGTAATTGAAAATATCATTTAAAAATACTTTCCTTGAAGAATGCATCTCTATGCACCGACGAACTACCTAACCTGAGATAATTGTATAATAAACATCTAGGTAGATACCTACTATACAAATACCTTTACAAACTACCTCACTATAGGGAGGTCGAAAGTGAAAAAAAATATCGATGTATCGATATTTATTAAAATATCAATATCGACGTCGATATTTCGAGGAAAAAATATCGATATATCGGTCAAATTTTCAAAAGATTTTGCGTTTTTAAAATAATAGTGTATACAGCTCAATATTATCAATAGTAATTTTTATACACAATGCGCATTAATTTAATGTGCAAAAATCAGAATAAAAATGATAGTATTTTTATCAGTATTCATTTTTATTAGGTAATAATTATAAAAACTAAAAAGCTGTCTTCTAACTTATATGTAAATTGATTGACGTATTAATCTGTCAAAAAGGACTTCTTGTTTGGAACAAGGTATAAGTCAATAATCATAGACAATTGGGAACCAACACATAGCATACATTTCAACATATGTACCTACACATATGAGACAGTATTAGTGATCACAAACACTAATGCAAAGACAATAGATTTGTAAGCTATTAATTGTTAAAATTTCAACCGCCAGATGTCATGACCCAATACAGTTACTCTTTTCCGTTAGTTTCCTATACGGTTTTGAATTCTAGTGACTTTAGTAACATAAATTTTTTTAAAATTAGTTTTATATACAATTTTCGATATTGGATATTTTGTATCGATATATCGATTTATCGGATCAAAATATATCGGCTAAAAATATCGATGCATTGAATTAAAAATATCGATACATCGATATATCGATACTTTTTCAACAAGCCTACCTCACCAGGCTGAGCCAGTTCTAAGGTGGCTGGTACGGAGGTGGCGCAGGAACGTACAAGTTTTTATTATTTATTAAAAATAGTTCAATTCATTTTTTTTAAATAACGTTTATGGAAAATTATTGCATCGGAGTTATACAAAATTTTGGATTAAGCACTTGTTGAAGAATAAGCTCATCATTCAGCTTAAGACTTGAATTTCAAAATAATCGAAGGCTGTAATAATTTAGCTATGTTCTGTAAAATCTCCAATAGGGCGTAATAAAAGTTTGCTAATTACAAATTTGTTTTACAACAAACAATTATGTTTATATTTACAACAATAAAATAATATTATTATTACTTAAATAAAACATACAACGAAGTTGCATTCACATGAGTTATCAAAACTCATTAAGGGATCGCCAATTGGTACTTTTGAAAAGTTAAACCCAACCCAACCCAATATGGAGACGCAATATATGAAGAAAAAATTTACAAAACATTTCATAGAAGCAACATACAGACACAACATATGAAGAATCACTTTACAAATATTTCACAGAAACATGTCTTATAAGATTTTATGAATTATTATAACCACTCATTTGATTTATGTACTGTTGGTGTCAAAAAGTGAAAATAAAGTATCCTCCATGATGGACTATAGAAATGCATAAAAAAACAAAATCAGGAAAATACAAATAAAAGGTAACGGGCTCAAAAATATACAGATCTATTACAAGATGTTACATACAAAATACATGACAACATTTAAAAAATATATAAACTGCGTCCATCATATCCGGATATACAAAGTTTGGTACTTGGAGATAATCAGGATAGCTAATATCAACAAATTTACAATACATAGTTTTGCAACTGCTTTCATGGTATCTTAAGTAAAACTTTTTTACTCATATTATACTTACATTCATTGAACTCCTTTGTACTACTTTACATAATAATAAAACTACATACCTACCTACTTGCCTTGTACCTTCTTACATCTTTCATGTTAAGTTTATTGTGTAATTTAATAGATATTCACTTATTATTATATCTACTCCTGAACAACTCGGCTTAGACATTTCAATAATATTGTTAGATAAAAATAATCGCCTTGATTCTAGAAAATTAATTAAGGAATAGCTATCTAATTTCATGATGCTATAGCTTTCTATGAGAGCTTTAGATGCTTCAATTTTAAAGTTTCAGAAAGTTATGATTAATCATAGGTATATTTATTATGGTTTCTTTTTCACTGCATTCTATTTTAAATCTGTATTAATTGCATTACTTAAAATTAACGATCCTGCATACACTTTTAAAAATAAGAGAGACGATGTGCATCAATCGAACCGTGCATTTTGTTTGGTACAAACTTCAAATTGTTAACTGTAGGATGATCCTGTAGCCTGCATAGAGCCTCGGGGAAGATATGAAAGAAGGGCCAGTAGAAAACGGGTGCACTTCGATGCTCAAACCTTATTAGAACATTTTAAACATCTTGTTATGGGGAATAATTAATATGTGTGCTTTTGTTAAACATTGGTAAACTTTATTTTAGTTCTACAGGTAATGAAAAAGCAAAATTTACATTCAATCAACTAATAAATAAAAATAAGGCAATTTTGAGTGTGCGTCTTTCTTTGTTTCCCTAACAACCGTTGTATGTGTAAGAGAGCTTTCAAAATTTGAACATTTCCAACAAACCGCTTAAATGCGTGATTTCAAGAAGGTCATTTTTGGTGAAAAATCGGATTCTTGATGTACAATCCTTGAAAGGGAACTTCACACGGGAAAACTTGAGAAAAAATAAATATTAGATGAAGAAGCAATGTCCCACTAGAAAATCCTGATAGAATTCGTGATTAAAACCATTAAATCGATCGACATGTAAAACATTTTATTTTAAAATACGGACTGACAGGTTCCAGAAGTACCCTTTGTTGACAGATATTTTTTTATGAATAACGTAGAAAATGAGATTTTTAAATGCAAATCATCACTTTTAAATAATGTTCTTATTTGGAAAAGATATGTAGATGATACTTTCTGTGTTTCGGAGGCAAAATAGCTGCCTTTAAAATCATCCAATTTACTTTAGAAATCGGTAATAATGCAACAATTATTATGTTTTACATCTTAATAATAGAATTATTTTGAACTTTACTATATAAGGCTCTTTACGACATCTATATCTTAAATAAGTGGACGGGGTCATTTATAATAGGCAGACGATTCAGTGTGTATGTACTGTTTATAGAATTACTGGGTGGAAGAGAGTCAGTTATAAAACATACTTTCCCCGCTATAACTCTGAATTTTTCAGATCCAAGTCGAGAATGGAAACGCATTAGGAAAGCCCGCGAGAATTTGATTTATCTTGGATAATTATCGAATAATATCTGCTTTGCATCTCTTGTTATACCATTATGATAATTCCACCCTATTATATCGAGTGCTCTATGCTTTTCTCCCCGTCCTGAAGCAGAAGACATACGTTCTTATACTTATCTCTTCCATCTTCATGCAGCCGTCCCTCTCTGGCAGGTGGGGAGGAGGGTATTCCTGAGATTGGCGCTGTATAATCGTCGTCGTGGAGAAGAATACCGCACACCCACTCTGCATGAAATATCGTTACGCTCCAATAACCAAACCGCTCATTCCAATAATATTATGCTGCTTTATGAAATTTTAGTAATATTTTTATATCGGCGCTTAATACACAAGTAAAAAAAAATTTTTTGCACTTAAATTTTTAAAAGCATTTATTTGTTGTATTTGTTATATTTGTTGTAGCCACTTCTCGAAATCCGATCGAGCTGAAACTCGGCAAATAGACCCGTTATCGATGGCAAAGTGTTCTATAAACTTTTGGTGGCACTAACAAACACACACGGGCACACACACGATTTTTTCTGAAATTCGATATATTTAAAAATTTACAGCGGTTAATGGGTACACGAAATAAATTAGAGTACCATCCAATTAGAATTTGACCTAAGTGTTAGCGGTGATCACTCATTTTAGTCAATTCCTGGGGAGGAAGGTTCAATAATTTTTTTATTATTTTTAAGTTTTTAAATACTTTTTAAAAATTTACAGCAGTTAAGCGCCAGTCCCACAGGAGGAAGGTTCAAACCACAGTTGAAAAAAAAAATACATCTCTTTGAAATTGGCTATTAGCCAGCCCAAGAGAAAAACCCTCACTCAGTGCAGAAACGGGCAGTCCGTTTGATTTGTTCTCCAATCTTAGCAAACGGATTGCCATATGTTTAGAGCACAGGCGTCGGATGGGAATGCTTTCCTTGTTCTACCGGCATTTCAATGGATGATGCTCCAAGAAACTAGCGTCATTGATCCCCTCGGCACCAGTGCATAGTCGGGAAACAGCCAAACGCGCGCCCAACATATGTACATGGTTTACATTTGTCACATGATAACGGATCGCTTCTCCGACTCGTCCTCGAGTTCAAGAGCTCTGCTATGGAACGATTTGCCGGCGTCTATGTTTCCCCCTTTTTACAAAGTTTGTCTCTTCAAGGCCCAGGTTCACTCCTTCCTCTCTTTAAAATGACCCTCCACACAGCATCGTCAAAGATGACATAGGCCCTGAGGGAAATTATTTTCATGAGGGCCTTCTATGTGGAGTTTTTCAACCTTTGCTGCCAAACACTCAAACTTGGGGGATGTGCAAAATACCGATTGCGTAACTCTGTAATGTGAACTTTTCCAATGGATAAGTATTTAAAAAAAATAAAATGATCTGGTGTTCTGGTTGGAAAATTTGATAAACCAAACTATTGCGTTCTTCAACAATCGCAGTTCCAGTTTCCGCCACTACTCCAACGGCGCGCAGAGATAATTAGCCCGTGTTTGGTCGTGAGTCCGTCTTGACGCACGGAGGAATGCGACGCCCGCGGTAACAAACACTTCCTCACCTCGCTGGACGCCCGCGCCGGGCACCGTGCACTCCAGGCACCGGGCACTCCGGGCACTGCGGGCACTCCGGGCATTCTGGGCGCGTGAACCCGCCACCGCCACGTCAAGTCATGCGCGTCGAGACTGCGCACTAACCCGCCTGGTGGGTATACTAGCAACCAACCTGTGTCATCAGCGATCATCGCTGGTCATCAGTGATAGCGGAAGGCCTGCAGATATGGGGCGAGGAATAAGACTTCTGGATATTAGTCAATGTCACTCAGTAGGCAGTACTGCAAATCGACAATGTTTGTTTTCAGAATAAATTAAGTTTTTGCACAAAATTTAAAGGAAAAATATATCTTAGACAAAGACCCTGAACTCTTTTTTTGGTTTTGATGATTATTTTTTTTTACATTAGTTCAGGAGGCCTTAATGATCCATCGGCAACTATCCCCCGTATGTGGATGTCGCATACGTGATCTATGAAGTTTCATTTAAGCACATATATTATGTCAAAATAGTGATGGGATAGATTATGTTGAAAACGCCAGCGTTGTAAAGGTTAAGGAAAACAATTCTTCAAGTTCTATGTCTTCTTGGAGATGCTATTTGGAGGTGTATTTCATCTAAGGGTGTGCCTATTATCTATAGATTTGACAGAAAACAAGTTACATACGACGTATAGACTGCTTCAGATTGCCCCATGAAATTTTTCAAGAAGGTAATTAGATATTTGAAAATTTTTGGTTATTTTCACCAAAAGTAAGGGAAAATTTACTTTTTTTATTAGCCTCACACAGGGGGCTCTGAGAAAAAAAATCCTCAGAGTCTATGTCATCTATGTGGAGAGTTTTTAAGGAAAAGGAAGTAGAAGAAGTTTTGGAAGGAAAAAGTATGAGGGGTGGGTAGGAATCCGGGGATTAATGTGTCCAAGACTGACGAACATATTTTTTTTTTTTTTTTATTTTTTTTTTTATTTATTATTTTTTAGCATATAAAATATAATGTACATTTAGATGATGTATTAATTTGCTTACATGTTCATATTCAAATATGTTAATACCACTCTTCCATGGAAGCGTTAGCTTGTGTCTGGAAGAGTAGTGTACATTTTTTAATGCTATATTTAAGTTCTTAAATTACAATGTGAATGTAAAAACAATAAGTTAATAACAATATGAATCAATCCCTCCCACTGGGGTGCAGGGCGATGTATGGGTAGAGAGATTTCTTCTGGAAAGATCTAGGTTAGGTCTCCCTCAACACGCCTCCGATCCGGCCCGCCACACAGTAGGTGGGCAAATGCAATCGCCGCTTAGACGTAGACAAACCTGACCCCATGAACCCTGGCACCCCTGCAAAGTCACTAAACGTACAGGGAACCACTTAGGGTGACCTATGGCAGGTGTTATCCTATAAATTGCTATATTTCCCAAACTGTACTCAAGACAATCTTCGCACTGCCTGCTAAAACAAAGGTAAACTGGAATCACTTATGTTTCCATGGTTTTCTCCACTACACCTTCTATCGATTATCTACAGGATTATTTATTTACTAGCTTTTCCCCGCGGCTTCGCTCGCATGTTATTAGGGAATTTCCACTCAGCCTCCTCCACCTTCCCTCTCCCCACTCCACTCCCCCCATCAATCCCCCTCCCCCTCCACCCACCCCCCCCCCCCCAACTCCCCCATCAACATCCCCCTCCACCCACCCCTTCCTCCGCCCCTCCCCCTTCCTTTCCTTCCCTCCCCCCTCTTCCACCCCACTCCGCCACCTCCACCTTCCCTCTCTCCACTCCACTCCCCCCCATCAACTCCCTCCCCCTCTCCCTCCACCCGCCACTCCCCTCACCCCCTACCCCTCCACATTCCTTTTCCCCACACCACTCCCCCCCATCAAGCTCCTTACCCTCAACCCCCTACCCCTCCCCACACCCTCCTCCATCCTTCCCCTTTCCCCTTCCTTTCCTCCTCCCTCTCCCTTCCCTAACCCCCTAACCCCCTCCCCCCAACCTCCTCCCCCTCCCCTTCACCAGTCCACCAACACCCTCCCAACACACCCTCCCCCCTCCCCACTCCCCTCACTCACCTCTCGCATTCCACACATTCATTCCCGATACATTCAGTTTTCTAACTGCTCGCATGCCACCTATTATAATTTCTTATACAAATTTCATAATGCCAGAACTCAACGGTAGTTTTCTACAAAAAAACGAACAAAAAAAGAATTATTGAATTTGGTTCAGTCGTTAGGGTTTATACATTTCGCATACATACGTATATTTCGGTGATTCATTATTACAGATAGATAGTTATTAAAAGTACGAATTATTATTTTTCTTTTTATCTCTCTCTCTGATTTCAATCGTGGGATTGGTTTGCAGCAATTTCATCTATTCGTTTCTTCCACTCTTCCCTGACTTGTGCGGCTCTTTTGAAGTCTGCATATGATGAGCAGCGCACGTCCACCAGCAGGTCCTCCACGTACTCTCGGCGTGGGCGTCCCCTAGCGTTTGTCCCCTCGGTCATACCCTCCATTATGGCATGCAAGAGGCCTTCTTGTCTTAGGGAACGTACCCATACTACGTGACCAACTTATGCAATTTTTAACCCCCCCCCCCCTCCCCCCGGTGACCAAAATCCTAAGCAACCCGCCGCTTATTTGTATGGAGCGTGACATTTTGAAGACCCCCCCCCCCTAAAAGTGTCACGTAGTATGGGTACGTTCCCTTATTACATTTCATCTTTTTTATATTCTACCAAAAAATCCAGTACGGCAGTTTTATAATAATTGTTCTGTGTTTGAGAATGACATTTTGCAAAACAAAAATTCTTAAATAAAAATTCTATTTTAGAAAATATTTAAATTAGCGAAGTACCTACTTCCCTACTTGGTTTATATTATTGTAAAGTTTCATTAAAATCCATTCAGTAAAGTAGGAATTAGTATTTTATACGTATTTGAATTTTAACATCCCTTTTGATGTCCATAGTAACCTAATTAAAAAAAAAAAAACATCGTTTCCAAGGCGACAATTGGCGTTTGCAATAAATCAATTTTGTTAACGACAGAAAACGTATGAAAAATAATTTCATAACGCCAGAGATTATTCATAACGCTAGATTTTACCAATATATATAGCCTATAGACTATTCTGATGTATGAGCTATATTATTGTAAAGTTTCATTAAAATCCATTCAGTAGTTTTCGCGTGAAAGAGTAACAAACATACATCCATACAAACTTTCACCTTTATAATATTAGTAGGATTCTCGGTTATACCTACATAAGAGTTATGTAGCGAAACTGTCTAGCGATTTTTAACAGGGATTTTTAGATGGTTTTCTCTTCTTCATTCGAAATGAGTGAATTCGTATGTAAAATTGGCAACAGTAAATTTTTTTGCAGAAATCAGATTCCTTACAAAATCTTCTTAGTTTTAACTTATCGTGCATTCTTGCAAGAATTATTTCAACCTCCCGTTTATTTCTCTTACCTAGGAGTTTGGCTATCATCGGGTCGATCTTTACCAAAAGTATAACTACGGCCTCTGACGACCACCGTAGTCTAGGGAAACGGCTTTTAACCACTGGAGCGCTTTTTGCCGCAATACCGCACTACTTAAAATACCTCGGATTGCTTTACTGCCAATTGTGGCAAATTTTTCCTAATTTGTAAGTAATTGAGTAGAAGTTTACTATTTTATAATTCCTACGAATATTGTGTTAACAGATAAAAGATGGTGGATTCGTTGGTTATATAGAACAATAATCAGTTTGTATGTCTTCATATTAAAATTCGGAGGTATATTTTTTTTTAATGTGGGCGGGAAAAAAACTACCAAAAAAATCTCAAGCAATCGGAGAAAAAGTTATAAATTGCGCTTATTTAGATTATTTCACAATTAATTAATTAAAAATAATATATAGTATATTTGCGGCGGGTTCCAGAGTAAAGGTTACCCTCAGAATCGCCCTGGTGTAAGACCACCATTCAGAATTGAAACGTTGCTTGAAATGGCTTTAGCCGTGTTTGGCGACTAGATCTGAAGAGCCAGATACTTCCCTATCTTCCTCTTAGCAACCTCCTTCCCCTCCCCACTACCTTCAGCCTCACATAATTACTCAATTGCAGGGGATGTCATAGTGTGACTGGCTCGGGAGCTGCTGGGACAATGGGTGAGGTATTCACATAAAACAAACCCCATCTGTCGAGTCAGTTGGTAAATTTTGAGATAATTTAATATTTTCATGTATTTGGGCAGCCCTGCATCTGGCACGAATCACGCCTCCAGCGATGCTGGCTCAAACAATAATTAAATGAGCACTCTTTTTAATAAGAGATTGATCCCGAGTCGATCATATCCCAAATTTAAATGCACGCTCGTCAATTATGTCATGATTATCTCAACTTTATAATTCGTGTGGATGTTAGAATTTGAATATATTCAAAATTAGGGCAGACGCTTTTTGAATCTTCTAGAACAGGATCTTAAAACTGTACGGTATAATTAGACAAAATTATAATTTGGGGCTCTGTTTTATAAACGTTTTTTTTTCTCTATGCTTCATAATCCTACTAACTAAAAAATATAATACGGGTTACATGAACTGAGAGCATTTCAAGGAGGGTTTTAATTATATTATATTCTCAATTAAATTAGCATTTTTTTAAAAGCGTCACAAATTTCAATTTTTTAGAGTTGTGTAACTCTATCTACATAAATTGAATTTGATGTGCAAAATTAAGGATGTTACAAGGGAAATTAAAATTATATCAATTTAATTAAATATTAATTATATTCAAATTCAAAAAACATTTTTTTGCAAAAAAATGTGCAGTGGAGGTTATCCACCTCTTACCCGCCCTGGTATAAGTAACAGATGTTTAATCCTTCAAGGCTCTCGCAAGATTCTAATTTTTTTATTAAACAAAGCCACATTTATTTATTTTTAACGAATCCAGACCTCCAGTGTCCTTGCATACGTTGTTAGTAAGCAGTATGCAAGTGCTTAACAGGAAAAAAAATGCAAAAAAATAGGTTAGTAAGACAAAGATAAATTAAACCGGGCAAAAGAAAAACTCATTAAAAAAAATGTGCAGGTACAAAAGGTGCAGGTTGTAGGTACACCCTATTTCTTCCAGCTAAACCAACAAATACAGATATAATACAATACATATATTTGACAGCCGGCATACTCCAGCGGTAAGGCTCTTGACTTGCACACCGAAGGTCGCGGGATCGAATCCCGGCGTGGCAAATAAATTTTATTTGATTAATTTGTGTTATTTCACAATTTATTCATTAAAAATAATATACAGTATATTTGCGGCACGTTCCAGAGTGGAAGATACTCTCAGTATCGCCCTGGTGTAAGACCACCATTCAGAATTGAAAAGTTGCTTGAAATGGCATTAGCCGTTTTTGGTGACCAGATCTGAATAGCCAGGTACTTCCCCACCTTCCTCTTCCCTATCTCCTTCCCCTCCCCACTACCTTCAGCCTCACAACATACCCCAATTGGGGATGCCATAGTCTAAGGGGGCGTTCAAGTATTACGTAACGCAATTTTTGAAGATTTTTGACCCCCCCTCCCCCCATGTAACGCGCCGTAAGGTTTTGCCGTAACACCCCCCCCCCCCTAAACGTTACGTAACGCCCAAGTGACAATTTTTACCTGAAAGTCACAATTAAGTTGCGCAAAGTACTGGAAAGTCGCTTAAATACCCTTTTTTCTTGTTTAAATCGCGTTTGCGGTAATAAATAAAACAAGAGATTTCGAGGACGAAAAGGTTTTCCAAGTTGGAAGAATTTAATTCCCTAATTTTTTTTATCTAAATAAAGAAAAACATGTTACTTAACGCGTTGTTCGAACCCCCCCTCGTAACGCACAGTAACTTTTCAGAGAGACACCCCCCCCCCCCAAGTGCGTTACGTAATACTTGAACGGCCCCTAACCGGCTTCAGACGGGAGCAGTTGGAACTCTTGTGTGGTATTCATATAAAAAAATATATTTATATATTATAAAATCAAACAATTTGCGCCTTTGAGGTGATTTTTCACAAAAACCGCGCTCTACAAGTTATCAATATTATTTTTTATTTATTAACATTTAAAACCGCTAAACTACTTATGTACTTTGTCAGCAGGTACATAAATACAACATTTTATACAATAACATGGTATATATAATGGTGGTGCTAAAATAACAATTAGAAAATTGATGCTAAAATAACAAATTGTTTAAATTACTGTTCTATTTACATATATACCTGAGTAGTAGGTATATATGTAAATAGAACTGTAAGCTTATATAATAAACGAGTACAAATGTATTTAATATTAACCAATGAATACAATCTATATAATCAACATGTAAATGAATACTTTCATATACATGGGGTATTACCATGTACCTTGTAGACTGACTCGACTCAAAACACCTTTCCACTGTGACAATACTATGACGAACGCAGAACAAAACCCAACCATAAATCGCTTGCATATTTTAGGCAATGAATATGCTAATATTGATCACGCTGCCGGTAATCTGGCTTTATACAAAAGATGCGTTAAACTAAATTTGTTTGCTAGTACTACGTAAATATATCATGTAAACATAATATGCCTACCATTACTTCTAAAACTATTAATGCACTAGAAATCATAGGTACTTGTAAAATTTATCATATCGGTTAACATAATCCAGGTTTTATTACTTTTTATATTTTATATTTAAATCTTTGTAGGTACCTTGAGATAGGTATCTTATTTGTACATTTTATTGTTTTATTTCTCTCTTTAAATTTTTATTTTTACTTTTTCCTAATGATTTATAGTTTGTACTTTAATACTTTATATTTTAAACTATTCACTTTATAATTTACTTTTTTATACGAGGCGATTTTTCGCAAAAACAGCGCTATATAAGTTGTCCAAATTTATTATTATTATTATTATTATAGTTTTTATACACTACTTATTACCTTACTTTTTACCTTTTTTCTTAAATTTTACCAACATTTATACTGTTATTCTTCATGTTGTTGTACTATTATAAGTATGTCAATTATGTTAATGGCACGTGTTGTGCCGTATATATGTAAATAAATAAATAAATAAATAAATTACAAAATTATAATGATTTTCCAATTCCTTTGAAAGTGAATTCCAATGAAGAAAGAATAAAAGGGTTTCGGTAGGGCATCAATATAAGTCATTAGTACCTAATAGCCATTTCCTTAGATTATATTTGACTTTAGCAGTAAAAATGTTATTGTTTTTAATTGTCATTGGTAGTTTATTAAATATTTTGGGTACAATATAGTTCAGGGTTCTTTCACCGTATTTATTGGTACATTTCAGAACCACCAATCCTTCATTTTAAGATCTTGTACTATGTTTATGGTCAACTCTTTCCCCATACAAGAAATCAGACAATATAACAACATGTTGACTTACAATATTATAGAACAATAATCCTTTGACAGGTAAAATATTCAGAGACTTATAAGTTAATTTTGTGTCACTTCTGTGACACTATAAAATATCTCTTTTTTTGCATTTCTTGGGCATTATCTATGTAACAATTTCTAAACATTTTGTTTTTTGAAGAGTTTTATTAAATGTACATTTGTTACTTAAATTTAATTTTTCCGCGACCGGTTTCGATACAACCATATCATTCACGAGCAGAATTAAAACTTTTTTTAGTTGATTCTAGTTTTGAAATTTCTAGTTGTCATACCTACATACTGTGCGTCACAATCGTTACATTCTAAAGTGTATATCCCGTTTTTTTCAAATTTATTAGAAACATCCTTATTATTTATCAGATTTTTTTATTTTAGAATTAGTATAGAAAGCTGGAGAAATATGATCTGGTAATAAACGGTTATTTTTAAGGATAAATCGCCTGTAAAAAGGAGTTTTTTTTTATATATTGGGTAGTTACCAGGTTTACTCATATTATTACCACTGTAAATGTACATTTTGTTAAAAAATTTACTTGTTTCTTATTAACTAAGCGGTCAATTATTTCAGGTTTATATCCATTGTTCATGGCTATCTGTTTTATAATGTTAATTATTTCATTATTATAAATTATCATTGTTTAAATGGACATTGATAGCGCGATGTATCATTGAGTTGAAGGAGGCGAGTTTATGTGATAAAGGGTGAAGTGAAGTAGACGATATAACACAATCAGTGTGCGTAGGTTTTCTGTATATTTTTTTAATTTTGCTCGGGAATGATACGGTTGTATCGAAACCGGTCGCGGAAAAATTAAATTTAAGTAACAAATGTACATTTAATAAAACATCTCGATTGCCAAAATTGTACAAAATACAGCACATTTTCTAACAAAACGAAGGCTTTTGAGACCGATGACGTCACAGAGACAACCAAAGTTTTGGTGCAAAATCAGGAGACCCGAAGACTTAAAATTTGAAAATTATTTTAACTTTCAAAACTAACTATAAAATTAAAAAAAGGATAATTCTGGTGGTTTTTAAGTTAAAATGTTATTAAGGACATTAAATGTTGGCTGAAGGAACTACCGGAAAATGACCTTACTAGTATACTTAAAACATCATAGAAGTTTCTGGAAAACCTTATCCAAACAAGTAAAACCATAGAAGTCGCTGACAAACTTATCCAAAGCATAGTCCCCCTCAGCACAGGATCTTCTGGTGAGGAGGACTTCGAATATATTTTCTATTTTATATATACATCTAACTAACATGTTTCATATAAAAATGTAAAAAATATTATATAGTTACTAAATAAATAAAAAAATTTAAAAAATTATTGACAAAAAAAAATGTAAAAAAGGGACTGGAGTTCCTTATTGCAGAATTTAATTAGGTATTTACCCACGATACTTTTAAATGTTGATTTGACAAAAAAATATTCGGTAGGTAAATTTAGGTATCTACGTACCTACTAGCAACATTGATTTTTTAGAATGCTAAAATACATATTTCTTTCATGCACTGTATATTTTTTTAAGGAAACAGTTAATTTTCACCGTACCAGTTTAACTTCATTCTTGACTGCCATTCAATATTAAAATCATAATTTATGCTCCATTTAATGGTCATTAAAATAAAGTGCGCATTTAATAAATTAATTGCGGCCTTACGACGCCGAGCATTATTTTAGTCACAATCAAGATGTGGTTTTTTTCTCTTATTAAATTCCTCATTATGTTGCAGATCGGAACAGAAATAAAAGCAATTGTGCTCTACCAAGCTCCGGAGTCGAGCCCCGGGGCTGGCGGTCCAGCGACCCGGGCTCGCAGCATCCCGGCCGCTCATAATGCACCCGAGACGCGAACCCGACGCCCACGGAAATTAGCCGAGAACTTGATTCAATAGACCACCAGATAAGATGCTGCGGTAATGATGAGGTGCTAGTCGTTGTGCAATCAAGTTATTTCTCAAATTATTACAATATTTTCATATTTACGACTTGCATAAAAATTTATCATATTTCGAATGTCGACTATCTACCAAAAGTTTCGTTTGTATTTTTTCAGTTTCGACCGGTCAGTTTGGGTTCCACTCAGGCGTCGCGTGTTTATCCGCTTACTGCAGTGGTAGTAAGAGATTTTCAAATATTTCCAGGTTATTCGTAATCCGGGAATGTTTGTCTTTCTTTTAAATACTTGATGTTGACAATTTTGCACGATTCTATTTGCGATCAAGTTAGGGAACGTACCCATACTACGTGACCCGTTTAGGGGAGGGATGTAAGGCTGAAGGTAGTGGGGAAGTGAAGGAGATGTGAAACAGGAAGGTGGGGAAGTACCAGGCTATCCAGATCTGGTCACTAAACGCGGAGAGACATTTCAAACATCATTTCAAATCTGATTGGTTTTTTTACACTAGGGCGATACTGAGAGTAGCTTGCACTCTGGAACGTGTCATAAATATAATACCTATATATTTTTTTACGTAATTAATTGTGAGAAATGACACTAATTAATCAAATAAAGTTTCTTTGCGTAAGCTAGCTTATCTCTATTTACCTGTAAACTGTATGTGCAAATACAGATATAAATACAAATTGAACTTATTTTGTGTGTAACAATATTTGGGACAGTGAAGTGATTGTAGAAAGCAAGCAGCGTTTCAATTACAATCCAGATCATCTATGAGTTCTAATTCAAACAACCTATTTTGAGCTCGACGGGTTAATTTCGTAATGAGCTGCGGAGCTTTGAAATATCCTGAATGAATATTATAATATTTAAAAATAAATCAAGTTTGTATTTAAAAATTATCTCAGATTTGAAACGCCGTGAACCCTTTATTATAATTCGGTATTGAATCTACGGTGTCGAAATAAATTATAGCTGTACAAAAAATAAACAAAAAAACATTTTGGGATAAACATAATTGCAGCGGAACTAAATAAATATTTAATGATGTTGATTTCGGTATGGCCGACCAAATTACGTGGGAACGTTGAAATGAATCAATTTTAATCGATTTTATTATTTTCGGATACATTTGCAAGGAAATATTAAAAACGTGTTTCTCTGAATGATGACGACTGTAATTGAATACATTTTGGTGGCGTGAAATAATGAGTCTTGAATTATACGAATCACATTTAGCTGCTGGATTGATTCATTCGCAATGGGCGTGGAATATTGCGAAAATTTTCTTATTCACTGGTTGGTGGTCTACCCGAATAATTAATCGTACATTCATTTACAGTAATGTTCGGCGAATATTTCTATTCTTCCGCTATATAAACTAGATAACTTTAAATAACGTGTACTTGTTCTTGTTCTTAAAAAAATAAGCAGAATAATAATCAAAATGCTAAATTCATCAGCGCTAAATCCTCGATTACATTGAGCGAGTTCGCAAGCTATTAGCCGGTGAGTTTAAAAGCGGGTGAATCGGCGAGTGAGATTGTCACGATGACACACAAAACTGTCTCCTCGCTCAGTAGCGATAGTAGCAGCTAAAATAACGACTCCAGCGCCAACCAATTCGGTCAACATTTTGTAAAAAACTAGAGGTCGCCGCTAGCGCCACACGCTAGCCAGTAGTATTCTGACAATTACGAAATCAGCTGGGCCGCATCTTGAGTGTGTAGCGAGTAAAGTTGACCACCTTTCAACTTTTTTAGTAGATTGTCCACAATCTGCTAGTTAGATAGTAATACAATTACACTGAGCGAGTTTACTAACAGATAGTGAATTTCCCAGATAGTAGCTTGTAAACTCGCTCAATGTCATCAAGGCTTCACGGAAATTTTATGACAATAAGGAACTCTAATTGCTTTTATATTTTTTTCATCTTCTATTTTAAAAAGCAGTATTCTTTTAATAGTTGAAATTGTTTTCAAAGTTTTAATTTTTCTCCCGATATATCACCAAATGTGTGGTTGTCTGTGTGACGTCACCAGTATCAAAAAGCACACGTTTTACATACATGGCGGCGTCGACAGTCGAAATGTTTTGTAATCTTAAGTTTAACCGCTTTTAATATTAAAGAACACTACGTCAAATATCAGTATTGTCACTATTATCACTACTCTTATTTAGCGCCCTTGGGGTGATTTTTCACGAAAACGACGCTATATAAATTAGCCTATTATTATTATTATTATTGTATTCTACCAAATTGCAAAAGTTCGTTTGCATCAGATAAACAATTTTCAGTTATAACAAAGAAACATGCAACTTCAACACCTCCTTTGAAAAATCATTGAAAGTGACGAAAAAAATATATTGAAACTTGGCTAAATAGGTTACGTTAGGTTAGATTATAGGCTGCTTTAAAAAAAATCATACTTTTTAATGACATTTAAAAGGGAGTATTGGAATTGCACGAGTTGTCATGAATCCAAAAAAAAATGCGTACGAAGATGGTTATGCGTAACGCGCGGCGTCAGAGATTTAGGGTTCTTAAATTTCAAACACAGAGTTGCCAGGCTATTAATAACGCCGGATATTTTTATTTATTTCATTGATTATATACATAATACAAACTAAAAAAAATTAAAGTTTAGTTTAGTTTAATAAAACGCATTTCAAGAAAGACAACCAATAAAAGAAAATTATTTTTACAGAAGAGTACGAATTTTAAAGAAAGTTCAATAAAGAGTGCACATAGATTTTAAAGCAGACTACACAGACTTGACACATTTTCAAATATTATCGCGATTTATTAAAACTAGAATCCTAATAACGAATGTGTTGCTGATTAAGAGCGTTTAACCAGCCAGCGGACGAAAATCCACATTTCGTCGAAAGTTGTTCTTACGATCGTGCAGGGCGGTTACAATGAGAAAGATTAATTATTCTCCGTACCAGCTTTTTAAAATTATAACTCGATATCGAATTTATTTCAATCCAAATTAGCTTTAATTTATACCTCCATCCAAAAATGCTGAAAGGCGTGATGATAAAACTATTAAAATAGTGTACTTTTTGTAGTTATTTTTTGATTATAAGTATATATCATTTTTCAATAATGTCTAAATTTAATAAGAATGTTAAAAAAATCTGAAATATATTAGTTTGTAAGTGCTCAAATAAATACACAAATGGACCAACTTTCGTCAAGAAACACATGTACGTACATATTTTTTAATGATTTTATTGAAACTAAAATTAAAATTCTAATACATACGTTTGCTAGATAATGTATTGATTTATTTTACTGCATGATTATATTATTTGAAATGGGTGTGGTATAATACAAAAACTTTTTTGAAAATTTAACAAATCTGCCAACGACCTATGGAATAACCTTATTATAATAAAAAATTAATAAAATTCTCTAAATTTATTACCTACGAATGCTAGATAAAAGAACAATCTTTCGAAATCCATTTATAATTTTTTGTGGAAAAGAGTCAATACGTCTAAAACCTTTTTTGAAAATGACGTATTTCCGGTTTTCTCTGGTAATACCCTCTTAATAAAGCTGCTGAGAAAATATCTTTCAACAGCTTTTCCAAAAAAAAATTGTATGTTACTGTAAGTTTTAGGTTACTGTAAGTTTTAGGTTACTGAAAGTTTTAGGTTACTGTAAGTTTAAGGTTCCTGTAGGCATACATAATAGCATAGAAAAAAAAATGTATGCATATATTTTCTTTTAAAAATTTTTTACGACCCGCTACCTATAATAATTAGTGACAACTATTTCGCCTTCCAAACTACTTAACGACTGGTATTGCTTGGAAGATGTCCCACAACGGGGTGCCAGTTTTCCTTAAAAACAAATATTTACCTCAAAACTCGTTCATTATAAAACATCCTTTTGATAAAGACCGCAGACACTAAATTTTCAAAATTGCATGCAACCCTAAATCCGGAGTTGGCGCCAAAATATTGCGGCGAGGTTGGATAAATACAGTCATATGTAATACCTTGCTGTTGGTAATTAAATAATTTGAGGTTATGGAAGCGAACACCTACAACAGTTATTCGGCGAACCGATTGCGACCAAAAGTGCTTACTCGTAACCGCTGCTTCTAATAATGAAGTAGGTAGTTCTTGTATATTGACTTGCATAAGCAGGTAGGTACATACTGAGAGTTGGGTTACGCACTTAATTTGATTGGATTTTAATCTCAGAAATTTTCCATACCAATTAAATTCAAGGTGATTTCCATATCAAAATTGTTTTGGAAAAAACAAAAATTGATTAATTAATTTGACTGTAAATCTTTAAACGAAACGAGACGAAATGGTGTTTGCCGGAATCGGGTGATGATGTGTGTAGGAAAATAAGGTATGCAAGGAAAAAGGATAACCAATCACTTACAAATATATCTCTGCGGAGAAGCACACAGCATAATCACAATATAAGGTAAAGGAACTAATGCTAGACACTTTAAGGAAAACAAAATCTTTAAACGAAAAAAAAAAAATATATATATATAAATATATATTTATCAAAATAAAAACAACCACATCTTCTTATGTAGGAATACAGTGAATCTTGGAAAATAATATTTGGTTATAATATAAACTTCAATAATCAACATATTTTCAATAATTAACTCTTTTTTTTTTAAATATTGTCATAAGAACTAATAGATGACATAAAAAATAAAATCACCATAGGTAGACAGTCAATTGCACTAATAGTAGACATACTACTTGACATTAATTAAGAAAGAAATTAAACATTTAAAAACAATACAAACTTATTCTAATCAACCTTTTTTATATGAACTCCACACAGGAGACCCTGAAGAAAATAATTTCATCTTTGGGGATGCTGTGTGGAGGGTTTTGTAAGGAAAGGAAGGAGTGGAGAGTTCTGGGAAGGAAATGGGTTAAAGGGGTGGAATTTAGGATTCATCTGCCTCCAAGACCTAGACAAACCTCACCCCATGAACCCGGGCACCCCTGCTAAATCACCAAACGTAGCGAACCACTTGGGGTGAATAAAAAAAATTTATGAAATATATAAATAAAAAAATTGTTGACATCATGTATACCCCAATATTAGACACCTGTCTACCTTTAGTTAAAATTATCCAAAGGTGTTGATATTTGGAACACCAATGGAAGACACACATGTCATCTTTTAGATTTTCAATATTTTTGGAACTACTAGTAGACATGGCATAATTTGTTAGAAAAATGTTATCAAAAACAAGAAAAAAACGTTTATCACTATTCTTGTAACATTGATACCTTCACAAACAAGTAAAAAATTATAGTTCTAATAAATATTGATTTACAACTTACCTTCACAGTTTCTGCTTCCTTAAAACATGTAAAACGTGTGGTCACTCAGTCACATAATTCACAATAACTGACGCAATTTTGAAATTTCATTCAGAAACTGTATTAAGCTTTTGAGAACAATTTATGGATAGAGCTAGGAGTCTTATGATGTTGACGTTAGAGTCATATTACTAAAATTGTTCTTAAAACAAGAAGGTTTTTTCGTAAGTGTCTTCCTTTAGTTCACTGTCGAGCATTAGTTCCTTTACCTTAGTTATAAAATTCCACAGCGATACCTCGAGCTAATTATCGCCACAAGTACAAAACGACCTTTACTTCCGAGATGGTCAAATACCTTCTTTTTAGTTAAAGACGAGATTATGTACACGAAAAACAGCAACTGGTTGCTACCAAAGCAACTGGTACCTAGAACCAAATCTTTTTTTCAAAAAACAAATGCACTCGAATTTGCCATTTTTCTTGCCATTGTTCCAAATTTCAAATACTTTTCCAGCAAGGTGATAGTTAGGGACAGGTAGGTACTGGATAAATGACAACTCGGTAGAAACTATGCGTATTCTCATTTCAAAATCAAACACTAGTTATGAAATACACGAAATGCATTTCAAACCCATAATATAATATAATTATCTGAAGAAAATCGGAACCAAAAAAATTAATTGAATTTATTCAGAAAAGAAATTCATAAGAGGTTTTCAAAAAAATATTTTTTTCCGCCGTTAGTTTTTATTTCGCAAAACGGTTTTTTTTTGATAAGCGTAGTTTGGATTCAATGTTTTCAATCCCGTAATAAATCATAAAATTAAAGTAACCGTACTCAAATAATTTAATACCATTCCAAGTCTGGCGTGAAATTTTCATAATGCCTAGACCGAAATTTGGCTTTTTCGGAGGCTGATGAAAGGGGCAGGCCAACATTAGGGTAAATGCTTTCGGACTCTTTTGTAAATGGATATATGAAAATGATACGGCCAAAGCAACCCTTTGATCCGACCTTAGGGCTGGTTGCTGGTTATTCCGCCACGCTTTATTCCACACGGGAAACATGCTAAAATAAATACCAATTCAAGAATTTTCCGATTTTAGCTTAAATATTTTATGGTGTATTTTAAAATAAATTTTAAGTTGGTTGCATATGTAATGTCCTTAAAAATACTTATTTCGGTTGTGTGTCTGTGATTATAAACTCGGATATGTTTTCAATGTAAGTACTTATAATTATCAGAGATGGAACTAATTAAGAAGAATTCAGACAAGCGATAAAGTACCTACCTACCTGTTATAATACTTTAAGAGGGCATTACCAGAGAAAACCGGAAATACGTCATTTTCAAAAAAGTTTTTAGACGTATTGACTCTTTTCCACAAAAAATTATAAATGGATTTCGAAAGATTGTTCTTTTATCTAGCATTCGTATGTAATAAATTTTGAGAAATTTTTTTAATTTTTAGTATAATAAGGTTATACCATAGGTCGTTGGCAGATTTGTTAAATTTTCAAAAAAGTTTTTGTATTATACCACACCCATTTCAAATAATATAATCATGCACTAAAATAAATCAATACATTATCTAGCAAACGCATGTTTTAGAATTTTAATTTTAATTTCAATAAAATCATTAAAAAATATATACGTACATGTATTTCTTGACGAAACTTAGTCAGTTTGTGTATTTATTTGCGAACTTATAAACTAATATATTTCAGATTTTTTTAACATTCTTATTAAATTTAGACACTATTGAAAAATGATAAATACTTTTAATCAAAAAATAATTCCAAGAAGTACATTATTTTAATAGTTTTATCATCACGCCTTTCAGCATTTTTGGATGAAGGTATAAATTATTTCTTAGTGTTGATCTTAACAACGTCAGATTTCGCGATTTTTCAAGGGCCTGCCCTTTTAAGCTAACATACTCACCTCTACGTTTGGTTTCTTAGCAGGGGTGTATTAGCAGTTCATCGAGTGACTTGTGTCCAGGTCTTGATGGTGAATGCGCCTGCCCACCATCTTTGTGGCGGGCCGGATCGGGAGAGGCTGGTTTAGGGAGACCCTTTGACCTTTCCAGAGAGTCTTTTTCGACCCATCGTCTTGCACCGCAAGTGGGAGGAATGGACTCAAATGTCCGACACTCGTGATTCCTAGATTCCTACCCTGATTTTTATAAAGGGTGGCGATTTATATCATCACGGATGCCTGCATAATTCTCGCTACCATTCAGAAATTATTCACTTATTTTTAATGATTTTTTCGGGCTACGGGCATCGAATGAAGAGTGTGGCCTCCACGGTCGAGGGGTAAGGATCTCAACTAGCAATCCGGAGGTTGCGGGTTCAAATCCCAGCATGCATAAGTAAATTTTATTTAATTAGTTTGGGTTATTTATAAATAAATTATTTAGGCTTTAGGTGGATAATATCGAGCGGAAATACATTTATCTACTTTTTTGTTATTAGTTTTTGGGATATTATGCCGTGTTGCGCTACCTCCTTCTTTAGCCAACGTTTTGGACAGCGTTACAGCGTAGGTGATGATGATGATGGACATCAGGGCAGATGTCCTCCGACACTGTAACGTTGTCCGAAAAGTTAACTAAAGAAGGAGGTAGCGCAACACGGCATAATATCCCAAAAACTAACAACAAAAATACTTTTGGCTGTGAAAATGTATAATCGTAAACATTTACCTACTTCTTTCTGTTTCTCGTTTGCTCAAAAATCTAGATATTTTCAGTATAAATAACGTGTTCTGAAAGGGGTTGTCAGTACCTACTGTAGGAATCAAAGTTGATCGCTCGACTGTTAGACCAATGATCTTCATGTAGGGCTGTCAATAATTGCAGATGTACTTGTAATTTATGTTTTTTCCAAGAGTATTAAGGGTATAAATTGTTTTTGGGTTTAATTCGTAGAACTCCGTTTATTTTATTTTTTTTTAAATTTGGGTACGTCATACATATGTCCCGTACGTCATACATATGCCCCGTACGTCATACATATGTCTGGTAATATTATATCATCGTGAAACAAGCTTTTGGGTCGAATGTGTTTAAACTTAGGTCACAGTTTAAACCGCAGTGGGAAGAATGAGTTCATACGTCCGTTACTCCTGGATATATTAACCCCAGATTCCAACCCACCTTTATACTTTATTTCCTCTATTTCCGTCCCTAAACTTCCTCTCCTTGCTTTCCTGAAAAGACCCTCTACCCAGTACCTACCCCCAAAGCGTAAAGGGGTCCTCAAAGGGATTTATATTCCTCAGGGCCTCCTGTGCGGAGCTAAAGTTAAAAAAATTGACCGATGCAATGTTGTATTTAATAATAAAAAATAAAAAAAACATTTATTCGTCAATAGATTTTTACAATTTATACATCTTGTTTATTATTATAACATTGATTTTATTGACAAATGGGTCACTGCTCAGCTATACATCTAGGATTTCTTCCGGAATGCAGCTGGTTTTCAGCAGTGCTTTATCTGTGTGTCTTTCTCGAAGGAATTGAGTTTGTACGGATAAAACTATTTATGTATTTATATTCACGTGACGACTCACGTGACGACGTCTTAATATTTTAAAGCAAAACTTGCAAAACGTGTTTTTTCCAAAAATAATTAAAATAATTTAGAGCCAAAGAGCAGATTATAAATTCATCATCGTTTTCATTCTTGGCACTACAACCCCTGGTGGGTCTTGGCCTCCTCAAGAGTCTTCCTCCACTCATCTCGGTTTTGTGGCAGCTCTCTCCAGTTAAGAAGCTCCAAGGTAGATATGTCTCGGAGGACGTTGTCGCTCCATATTAATCTTGGCCTTCCAGGCTCCTTCGCCCTATTGGTCTTGAGTTCAGCAGGAATTTTGTGCTTGATGCTCGGTCATTCTCTCCACATGACCCAGCCACCGAAGTCTTCCCAGTTTTATAAATTTTGTGACGATTAGGTCCTTAAATAGAGTATAGATTTCATTGTTGTTACGTCTGAAGATACTATAAATTATTAGATATTATAAATTATTTTGTATGAACTCTTAAGATGTTTTTCCATAAATATAACAGTGCATAAAATGGCCACGTAATATTATTATTCTACATCCATAAATCCTCTTAAAACTTTCTGATAAACATACAACAAACCATTTTGAAAATATTAATATCGCCTTTCAAAATTAAATGCATACAGTATGCAGTTAGTTTGTTCAGTGTACATATTCAGAATGCAATCTCTTTAGCCATATATTCGCATTACTAAACTCTCCTGTTCGGTCTGAGGCTGATATTACCTTTGCGGGTATTTATCGAAGCATAAACACGTTTAGCCGGTGTTTTTTTTCAAAGCCTGGCAAAATTTGTAATGAAAAACCTATGAAAAAATGTGTTTTCCATTATACTGATTAGGGAGATGAAAAAACCTTTTGAATAAGGCAATTTTCATATTTGTGTATGTTGGGAAAACGGGTATGTACACCTTGTAATTGGTTTTTCAATAAATTTTCCAATATTTTCAAGATAAATTTCAATTTTTCGTCGGTGAAAGGTATTTTAAATATTAAACATAACTTGAGTTATGTTATTAGGTTTGTTGGGTGTTTTAATAAAAATAAATAAACGATGAGGAATGAGGAATCTGACTTCTAAAAAACTATCACCTTTCACGAAGATCATCAATTTTCACGAAAATGAGGTAGCTAAAATAACAAACACAAGTAAACACTTTGTACGATTTCAGCTTATATACGAATAGATTTAATTTTGGAGGCGGATATGGGTACCGCCGCCCCGGATACCATTAATTGGAAAACCAACACCTCTGTCATAGGTCATCCCAAAGTTCGCTACGTTTGGTGACTAAGATGGGGTGCCCGGGTTCATGGGGTGTTTGCCCACCTACTGCGTGGCGGGTCGGATCGGGAGAGACTGATTGAGGGAGATCATTTGACCTCTCCAGACAGCCCTCATACCCTCATACCATAAAAAAGACCCTCAACACAGCAACCCCAAAGATGACATAGGCCTTGAGGGAATTTAGTTTTCTCAGGGCCTCCTATGTGGAGCTAATGTTAAAAAAAATTTATTCATGCTGTCGATTTACTGACCGAAGTAAATCTGGATTTGGAGATGTTGGGAAGGTTATGAGGTGAATCGAATTAAGTTAGAGGGAAGATGACGTTTGGGAAATTGCTGACTTTTTAAAAAAAATATCTTAAATGATCCTATCTCAATAATATTGCCTGAAAATGTATTTTTTTCGGTATTGTAACAAGTATTCCAGAATTGCACACACTTAGACTTGTTAAATTAGAATATTACACTCACGTACAAGCGCCAATCATTTTGCACTAAGAGAACAATATAAATTTGCTAATTTCGCCAGTAAATTTGGCCCTTCGGACAGGCTTTATTGAAATAAGACCCCCATAAACCTCGAAGTCTTGCGGGGGGCGGGGGTGGGTGGCTAACAAGAAGACAACAGAAGGGGATGGTTGTGGGAGGGAGGGGAATGAGCACATGTGGGTCCAATAAGGGAGCTAATAAATGAACATAGTGGTGGCCATTAATAATTTAACACATTTTATGAGATAGTCATAAAGCAAAGATGGCAAGCGGGAAGTGTGGGGCGGATTCACACAGGGCGCTCGTGGGTGGATATTGCCCAAATAATTAAGCAGTTTATCATTATTTATTATCGGTTTATTGCAGGAATATGAGAATCACGTATTCTCAACGATCGTGGGTTTTTGATAAACTTCACATAGAAATCTTTGCTTTTATCACTTTTATTATTAGCTTTCCTTATTAAGTTGCCAGGTATTTAAAATGTATTATTTATGTCTTTAAATTTATAGTGAGTGAATGTTAAGATGACCAATTTTGGCCTTTATGTGGAATTCTTCCATTTTTCAAATAAAGAAAGCCTTAACAAAGAAAACATGGCCTACCACATCACAATGTATATAGGCAATTCACTACCGAAGATAAACTCAATAATGCCATTTACAACTTAGAAACATTCTTTTTTATTATAATGCACTATCTTTCCTAAATTTATCTGTATACCTACCGTTCATATGATGTTTACTAGTTATATTTTTATAGTTTATCTTTTTTATTTAAAACAAAAAAATGTCTCTGTATTATAAACTTATAATGTAAAAGCCCATCAGGGCGTTGAAAATTAATAAAATAAATAAAATAAATTAAATAAGGCCAACATATTATGCATAGTCTGGATTGCAGCATTTTAGTTGAATATTTAAGCAATTCTTACATATTTTGCACTTTTACACTCAAATGAACACATCATGATGAAAAACGAAAAAAAACAAAAAAAACTCTTAGATAACACAGAAGCCTTGTAAATAAAAAAAAATCCTTAAAAATAATGAATCTATTATCAACAAACAAAAAAATATTGTGTTACAGCCCAATCATGGATTTGTTCCCCTACCCACCCACTCTTCATTAATCCCTAGCAACGCCTCCACCCCTACCACAATCCTTAGTAATAATACATTGTTCCCACCCACTATTTTGTAATTGTCAAATCAGTACGGAACGGTCGTTCCGAAACCGGTCGGCTTTAAACAAATATACAAGTGATTCAAACAAAGTAACAATGTTTACATCATGATGAATTTAAACAAACGGATTAAAATATGAAGCGGTGTATTTACCTCAATTTATAATCTGATCATAAAATAAAACCATTTTTGGGTGTTCTATATAGGTGTAATCATAAATAAATTCAATAATTTTTCTTGTAAACTTTATCATACTTATTGTTTTGTTTTAAAATGGAAAAAAATTTACAAATTTTTTGGGTGCTTAAATATACCTAAGCATTTAAATTTTTCAAGATAACTTGAAGTGTTACGAACTCTTGAGTGTAGTGAATTTAAGTGTACCTACTCGACTCACCAGGCATAAGGACCTATGTCAACATATTATTTCTGATAATTTCAGTTTATTATTTTGTTTTTTTTTTTCAAATTAATCCATTTGTAAACCCCTGTAATGTAAGAAATTATTTTTTGCAAGCTGTTGCTTATTAATAACCCTTGTGTAAAAAATGTAAACATTATGTACCAAATGTAAAAACCCTATGGGCGTATAAAAGAGTAATTAAATAAATAAAGTGGGGCACTAAAAAAAACGCCTGTGGTCTACTAACGTAGAAATACTACGAGTGAATTTTCTGTAAAGTCTGTAATATAAATACGTTTAAGTACTATTTTTAGATACGAACTGGAATTTTAAAAAGCCTTTAGTGGTTTTCAAACTGTATCTATCTATTTTCAGATATTTTGGTATGCATTGCATAAAAATTTAAATATTACGATTTGAGGTTTTTTGTTTTTGGAAACCATAAAAATTTTCTTAATTATCCTTATAGAATTTACAATTAAATCATTTGTAGTGTTACTAGATTTAGCCAGACTACAAAGTGATTTTCAGGGCTATTTTGCGTGCTGAATTGAGATTGGTAAAAAATATTTATAAATTCCATATGACCTATAATGAAGACATAAGCAAGACAATTTGAGGTTTTAATTATTGAGTCAAAAATAAAAGACAAAGTGTTTAGATTAATAGCTCAGGTTAATCAAATCTGTATGTTTTAAGCACCCTGTAGAATTGGTTGGTGTGTGGGGATAGCTGTTGCGCCCCGCCCGCTCTCCGGGTAAGCCGGGTTATGGATGGCGCAATAACGCCCCCATTAGCGCCCGGCCACCGCTGCCCCGTAATTAAATACGTGCCCGAGCTTAGCGCGAGGCGCCCGACCGAAGCCCGCCCGGCCCCCGCCCGGCCCGAGTGCAACCAAACATTCCCTTCCTGCTTCCTGCTTCCTGCTACCCTACTAGTATATCGTTCACGATGTATCACAGCCAGAAAATGGGTCAGTTTCATTAAATATTCAGATTACATAATTGAGAACATACCACTATATATGGAAATATATACCAATTCCTCGATCTTTCCCATTATGTAGGTCATTTATGTGATTGTAGATATTTTTAAAGGTTGATAAAGTTGATTTGCAGAAGGATCGTTTTAGTCTGTCTCTGGTCAAGTAAATAGTATTTTTGATCACATTATCTGACGAAAACCACCGGCAAGCTTCCATTTCCCACTAAAGACTCCGCTACCCGAATTTTCTACCGATCTCTTACATATCTCCCTTAAACAGGTTAAGTTTTAAAGCTCTTAAAAATATTTATATGTTATTCTGGATAATAATATCTAGACATTCCCCGCGCCGAAACGCAAATCATATAAAATTCCCTCGATAGAAAAAAATCGCAAAGAATGCTATAAAAATTATTATAAACACGTTTGTTTCAGTTATTTTACAAGTTCAAATGAATGAAAAAAATCACAGTGTTTCTTTAAATGCTGTTTAAGATAACCCCCACGAGATTGCTCTTATTTAAACGAGTCGTGTTTTATTAAACATTTTCACAATTTTCGCATCGATTTTGTCGCTTTAAATACTAGCGCGCTCCTCTAACATTCGTAATTTCATATCTCTTCATCTTCTTCTTTTTGAGCCTGGTTGTAGCGTCTTAAGTAAGTTTCCTATGCTTACTTCGTATCGTGAAAGAATAGAGAGAAATAATTGAATTGCATGTAATTAGTCTCAATGGAAAAAATATATTTTATATCTTTCAAGTCGTATTCATAAGTTTTTTTTAAATCTTTTTGTCATCGTTGGAGAAATTTTGATTTTTCGAAGAAATGAAAATACAGATGTCTTGATTATTCTTCTTCTAGTACCTACCCTCTCCACGAAGGTCGTACAACTACTAATCAACTATCGTACAAGTCACATCAGTTCTGCAGTACTGAATCTTCCTTCGTAATATTGTTTTTTTTTTTCAATTAATCATTTCTTCCACTTGACCGATAGATACCCAATTTTATGTGGGTGATTTTTATAAATTTAACGATTTTTTTTAAGCCTAAAAGTTTGATATTAACGCTGATTACTGAGGTAAGTCAATTCATTGACTTACCTCAGTAATCAGTAGTAACGTTTCCGTATTAATGTTTGGATGATGATATTAAATTATGTAATTGAATGGCCGAATCTACAACCGAATACCCGGAAATCTCCGTTGCCTCATGGGATGATGTGACTAAGATATTGGAGAAGACGAAATCACTCCGAACCTTGGTGCAGGAAAATGCATCCACCAAAAAACAAGGGTCTGCTTTTCAGGTTGAATTATTAAAAACTAGCTGGTTCCCGGCATGCGTTGCTATGCCATTTAATGAAGAAATTGTTTCTCCCTGCGTGTCCTTTCCCATTCGTCCCGTTCCCCTTCCTCTCCCGCGTCCCCTTTCCCTCTAGCGTTCCCACTTCGATTCCTCCACCTTCCCTCTCCCCACTCCACTTCCCCCTTCCCCCACCCGTGAACCCACTACCCGAGATCCCCTCCCCCCTCCCGCATTACATACATTCAGTTTTCAAACAGCTTGCGTGCCAACTACTGCAATTTTTTTATACAAATTGCATTATGCCTGAGCTCACCATTAGTTTTATACAAACCTTGTCCTGACAATAACGAACACAACAAAAAAAGAATGATCAAATTTGGTGCAGTCGTCGGAAAGTTATGGGCGTACATGCATTTCGGCGATTCATTTTTATTTACATAATAATATATATATATATATATATATATATATATATATATATATATATATATATATATATGTATAGAAGATAGAAGAAGAAGATATAAGATAGATAGATAAATGAAGATAATATATAGATAGATAGATAGATTCATCCGAAATCGTAGTTGGTTCCTCATTTGCAACAAAATTAAGACAAATATCGATAGCCAAGCACAGTAATTTATAATGATTACAATAAAAAAACTGGATATAACGAAGAAAATTATAAAATATCTTTTATGGGTAAAATAAATGATGGATTCTTTTAATAACGCTTCACCTTACTTTTAATTTGATCAATCATTTCTGATTGCTCAGAGGAACAGAAAAGTTTCATCCATTATTCACACAAAACCGAGTCAAGTCTCCTCAGAGATCATCACCTCGGGCAGTGATTACTTCCACATACAGAATCTTAAGGCCTCGGAGATAATTATTATTATTGACCTATTAAAAGGCCTGGAAGAGAGCCTGGACCTCGGATCTCAGACCAATTTTGGGCAGGTACCAACTTCAGCATCTTCTACGACGCCATCATAATTATATAATTGCTTTGTACCTGATTATTTGTTATCCCTTTTTCGCTTTTAATGCGAGCTTGTTTCAAACGTCCATAAGTTGTAAATCTAAGTCGTAAATTAAACACTAATCACCTTAATGGTATTAAACCAACGTTGTACGGAAACGATAATACGTTAACAAAAACATTGCTTGTTTTAGCCATGTTTAGTAACGTGATCTGAATAGATAGGTACTTCTCCATCTTCATCTTTCACATCTCCTTCCCCTCCCCGCTACTTTCAGCCTTACAATTTAACGCGGTTGGGGATGCCGTAGTCTCATTGACTCTAAACGGCTTTTTGCAGTACCTATATTGCATTTAAATTAAATTGGATAAAAGGCCTTTATAAATAAAATTCCTGCTGAAATCGAAAGGTTAAAAAAAATGTTCTGATTCTGGAAGGTTTTCTGCAGTGGACGATTCAAGGTGGATATGAAAGTTCAAATCTCCAAAACAAATAATATTAGAACCAGTGTATAGTGCCAATTATAGGTAGGTTATTTAAAATATTTCCTCGTTTTAACATTCATGAACTGAAAGCCCTTAATATATTAGACACTTTCTCTGTTTCAAGAAATAATTATGGGAAGGATGTTTAAATTTACTTTTTATTATAACGTTAAACAGAATAAACATATAATAATAAGAAATATGTTATCATCATATTACGACGTGGTATTTTAAGTACCAAGATTTGATTTTCAGAGATAAATTTGTTAAAATCCAAAACATTTTAAAATATTTCTTTTTTTTACACGGGAGGTCAGAGGAAAATAATTCCCATCAGGGTCTGTATCGTCTTTGGGGATGCTGCGTGGAGGTTCTTTTTAGGCAAAGGAAGGAGAGGAAGTTTCGGGAAGGAAAAAAGATATGAGGGGTTGGTAGGAATCTGGGGGTCTGTGTCCAGGATGTATCTATCCATCCCACTACGGTACAAGGCAATGTTCCGAGAGAGTTCTGCGGAAGAGGTCGAAAGTTCTCCACCAACCAGTCTCTCCCGAGCCGGCCTGCCACTCAGCTGGTAGGCAGACGCATCCGCCTCCAAGATCCGGACAAACCTAACCCTATGAACCCAGGCACCCCTGCTAAGTCACCAAATGTAGCGAACCACTTGGGGCGACCTATGGCAGAGGTGTTGGTTATCCAATAATTTTTTTCCGGGGCAGCGGTACCCATACCCGCATCCCAAATTGTATGGGGTCCACTAGTCTAAAGTTTAATAACGATAAAAACTTGCAAAATGTAAACGATATAAACTTGGCTGGATTTTATTATCATTCAATTAATTTCATAATATATTTATTTAACAGCATCATCAATAACTTCAAAAAGCTTGTTTACTCGAATGACGTTACACGTATATCGTAACGCCATTTTGGCTTAAGCACAATTATTTTTTAAAAAAAACCTCATCCACATTACACCGAAAAACGATGTCGATCTTATGATCGACATCGTTTTAACAACATATAAATATAAATGTTCAAAATAAATATAAAATGGATTTGAGGATATTTCGATGAATGAAACAAACAAAAAATCAGGTATATAATGACAGATGAAAAAACAATAGACGAACGCTCAACATCCCACCAATACAAAGTCACAGCCAAGTTGTTGTCTGGTGCCAAGCGAGAAACACTGACCGCAAAACGAAGATAGCGATTATTCATTAATTGATATCCCTCAACAACTTTGCCGCTTTGAACGATGGTCGACGAGTCTAGTCTAAAACTTGAACGAGCAAACCGAACGTTAGAGGTACGTGCAAAACTTAGTAAGCCATTAAAAAAATGAATGTCTGTACTGAAAACAAGAAATATTTAAATTTATGCTTCGTTAAAAAAGGTTATAGGTTAAGTTATTCATAAAGCAGGAGAGCTTTACGAAGAAGCTTTAAAATTAGTTTCAAGAATAATGAGGTCTAAAGCAATAGGAGTAAAGCCACTCCGACAGCAAATTTGCCCTAGGACCTTTTCACACATTCAAATTCTAACCCGAAAGCATAATACGTTGACCGCCATCGTCGTGTCCTCATTGCACGATTAGAACATCAGTATAATTGGTGTCATGACGAAAATGCACAGGGGCGAATTTCCTGTAAAAATATAGTGCCATAATTACACATGGACCGAATTACACGTGGATGAATTATTACAGACAGAATAGCACGTGGAGAGAATTACACCTACTAACTCAAAGAAATCTGTTTTATATAGTTCCAAATTTTAAAAGGGTTTAAGGGTGTGCTAAATAAAAAAGTCCAGCCGGACTTTCTCGACTCATCGCTTTGTACCGCAGTGGAAGGGGTGGATTCGTACGTCCGTCATTCCTGGACGCATTGACCCCCAGATTCCTACCCCTCATACCATTTTCCTTCCCAGAACATCCTCTTCTTTCTTTTTCTAAAAAGATCTTCCACACAACACCCCCAAAGGAGACAAAGACCCCGAGGGATATTGTTTGCCCCAGGGCTTCCTGTGTGGAACTAAGGTAAAAAAAGCATATGTAATTCTCTCCATGTATAATTTCGTCCATGTTTAATTCCGTCTGTATTTTGGCAATGTTTGGCAATGTCTACGTTTTGGCATTAGTGGGTGAAATTTCGTCATGTAACCACTACAATAATTACACCTACGAAAAACGATGAAAAATGGAAAACAAATTGGAGAAGGAAAACAGCGGCTCCACTACAAAGAAAACAGCGGCTCCACTACAAAGAAAATAGCGGCTCCACTACACTTCCATAGACCATTATCATGACACCAGAAATGCAAAGAGGAACCCAGTAGTTCCTCCCACCACTTATTCATCCTGAGCTCAAAGACAATTTTCGTACTTAGCCCCTAAATTGCTTAATCTTATACACGATGCTTGGAAATCCAAAAGTGATAGCATTCTGCGTAATCTGGTAAATGATTGGCTTCTGGTCTTGGGGAGAGCTGAATGCGAAAATATGTTAAACAACAGCTATTAAATTTCTTTTTTGTTGACATTCATATATATTGGTATTACCTTAACTTTGTTTTTATACAATTTTAGTTCAAAAACTGCTTAATTTTTTCTTTTCTTTGCGTTTTCTTTTCTCTACTTTCTTTTTTCTTTTTTGATCCATAATTTTTTCTTATCCATTTTTTGATTCTCGAGTTGATTAATTCATCAAAATCAACACTAAAATTTCTTGGAATGGTTGAAAAGCATAAGAGCTAATAAAAAAAAATAAAAAAAACACTTCTTTATTTTTCTTTTAGAATGTTCTTTTTATTTCTCTTCTCTATATTTTATTTTTTTTATTTTTTATTGTTAAATATATAATTTACACTTATAAGTAACTTCTTGTATCTACCATCAAACCTTAATATTATTTATCAAGTGTTATATATTAAGTATAAGACAATATTATAGTCAACAAACTAATTACATGTAAAAAATCTGTTCATTTTGACTGTTCTAAAACGGGCAAATTGCCTAGTTGGACAGCCAAAGATCATTATAACGATGTAATATGTAATGTTTTCAAAATAAAATAAATAAATAAAAATAAAATAAAAGGTAAAACTGCGAATAAAGGGATAAGACATGTTTAAAAATATGGGAAGGGTGCCAAAAACCACGCGGTTTTGAACGCTGTTTGACTTAACAAAAACTTTTTCTGATAATATTTTTACAATTTCATTTATCTTATAGCCCTTATATTTAAATACGAATGACATCAAGGTTAGGTTAAATGCATCAAGGTTAGGTCATCGAGGGGGTAGAGCGGTGATTGGCTAAAAATTCGTGACGAAGTCCATCTTCCGCTGAGAGGTTTTAATTAACTGCGATATAAGTGACAGTGTTTTACTTCAAGCTACTTCATGCGTTCGAAATTTCGAAAACGTCCTGATGAGTTTTATTTTTCGAAAAAAAAAACCTTGCGAATGACAAATTCAAATAACATTTATCTCCTTAGTAACACCATTATAGAATGTTGAATGAAATCTTTTTTGTTCTTCGCCATAGAATGTTCGGACTGAATGTCCGCGTAGCCAATGTAGGTAGAGGTACTAGACTATTTGTGGCAGACAATAATTACCCAATTATTAAGACGATTTCCTCTGTGGTGTCCTTTGGGCCGACTAATGAGGGGGTAGTCGGGGCTAGTCCGTACTAATTGCACCGACCCAAGTGATGAGTGGAAGAGAAGGCAAAGGAGGCTGGGAGTGTTAGCAGCTCTGAACACGGTGGGAAACACGACAATGACATTCAAATTTGCTCTGAGATTTGAGATGAGTAGACATTTTGCTAAATAGAATACTTGTGTGGGAAACGCTACCGTTTATTGTTTTTATATATGGGTATTTACCGAGTTAATGTGGCCTCAAACTCATAACACATAACAATCCCAAAGAATTGATGTAAACCCTAAGGTCCGTAGAAAATGCGTTTAACAAAGTTAGCTCTTAAAGGCCTTTTTCGAAAAAAAACTCGTTGGGCCGCTTTCGAAATTTCGAACGCATGACTTAGTTTGAAGTATCGAAAAAAATAATATTTTTGAAGTAAAACTTCTTTACACACGCTCGACTTGGGGAGTAAGCTGGTGAATGCGTTATGAAAAGTGTGATGCGAACGGTAATCGATGCGAACGGTGATCGGGCGAGGCGAACGGTCGGGCCTTTACGCACGCTTGAAGTTGAGAGAGAGATATTAAGTTAGTGAAATTAGAAAGAGAGATAGTTACGTTTCGTATATTACTGTAGGGGCAAGTGAGAGAGATGCGAGCACAAAGAATCATTTATTGAATAACCATGCCATAGGTCTCCCGAAGGTCGTAGGTCACCCCAAGGTCGTAGGTCACCCCAAGGTCGTAGGTCACCCCAATGTCATATGTTCTTTTATGTCAAGTTAGTGAAGTTTTACTTCAGCCGTGTGGTCTAAATCACACTCTTTTTTTTATTGTATTGCAGTTAATTTAAATTTCCCAATGGAACATGGACTTCAAGCTACTTCACGATTTTTTACCATTTACCGCTCTACCCTCTTGATTAAAGTTAACGCAGTTAAACGCATTTTCTACTAACCTTGTGTAAACCCTACTTGAAGTTTGGGTTTGATTTTGGAACGATAAATTATATAAAGGTGCGTTTCGAAGGATACGTTCTCAGATTTTCACGGCCAAAAGTCACATCATCACGGCCTGTTGATGGACACTGCAACTCTATCCGAAACGTTGGCTAAAGAAGGAGGTAGCGCAACACGACATAACACTCCAAAAACAAATAATGAAAACGCATTTCGAAGTTTAAATTTAAAAATAGGTACGGGTAAATAATTTTAAAGAGACCCTTGCTTATGAAGTGGTGGTGTGGAAATTATTTTATTTCAAGATAATTTTGTTTTTTTTTGGAAAGCTGAAGAATGGAAAAAAAAAATGAAAATGGAAAGCAGCAGAACATTGTCGAACAGAACCGCGAGTATAAATTAAAACAGAATTGATGAACATTTCAAAGCACCAAGACCCAGTATCTTTGAGCATTTGTGGGGTGAGAGGGGACTGCTGTCGGGTTGTTCCAAACCAGATCTAAAACTTTTTTGAAACTTTCGATACTCGGTGTGCTTGCGTGCATTTAAGAGTCTCCTCTTCAAAACGATTTGCCTGCGCCTTTTATTTTTAAATCAAAGAAATGTGTCAATGTACAGCTTATTCATTTTGCTAGCTGCCAAATCAGGACCTAACGAAAGAACTATTTTATAAATTCTAGAATGAACTTTTATTTTATAAACCCACGATATTTTATATCAACAAAATCTACCCTAGCGATGCAACAGACTGCAAAGTTAAATGTGTCAAGCTGTAGAAAAATGGACCAGAGGCCAGAGGTAATGTTGTATTTTGTTTGATTGATAGAAAAATAGAAAAAATCATTATTTCAAGGGTTTTTGCTGCTTTAGACAAACAGATTTTCTGCTTCATCTAAGCTTGCAAATGCTAACGAAGGTGATCTATAAATTTGAAAATTAATGTGAAAAGTGTAATATCACATCTTGGACCCTTATTATTTTTGTTTTTGAGAATGTTTCCTTCTCGATGAACACAGCTTTGACTACCTTCACCTACGAATAACTTTTGAATGTACAGTGTACGCTGCATCAGTAAGTTTATTTCGTTCAAAGCGCGGACTCTTCCATACGGATTTTGATGTTTGCACGACTCGAGCGGACTTTGAGGGACGTTTTTTAAATTATCCTGTCGCGCTGCCATCACCGGGGAACTTTAATACGACTTGCCGCGGCATAGTGTTGGAACAACACACAACACAACGTACAACAAAATACAACATCACCCAACAATGTACAATATTATGTGCGAAACTTTGCATAACTCACAGGCCGAACTGTTATGTTGATGAAGGTAATAACGTTGGACGAAACAGCGTAAATATTAATTTAATTTCTGCACTTCAAAATAATTGCAAATTGCAACCCACTTGGGTCACGTAGTGCTATATCCATTATCCGATTAACCCTTAGGCTGAGAGTTGTCAAATCATTCTAATTTTGTATTCATTAAAGTTAGGTTTTTTAAATGTAATAAACAGTATGAGTTACGTTCATAAACACGTATATATTTTATACAATATTATATTTAAGTTCATCATTGGTCATGTATACCTTATCAGAGGAGCTCTTGCTTACATTTTTGTTGAAGTGAAAACTTCCTTTGCCCCGTTGTGATTTGAAACTCTATGAAACGAAAAATAGCTACACTAAAAAGAGACAAACTAATATATCTGTAGGATTTAGTCTGCGAGAGGATAAGAGAGTATAATCGGTCTCCTCTTAGTGCGGTTCTTCGTAGCCTCCCCACATTTTTCTATCTTAGATTTCTGAAGGTTTCACTTCTCCCGCGTATGAATTGCACACTCTGATTGTTTTGGTTTTTGTTTTGAATAGTTTTATTTCACATAGGTACACATACTCGTATGTTACTTAATTTTTCTTTATCTGCTACCGGTAATTAAGATTGCTATCTTAAAACTTACAAATTATACAGAAATGATTGGATTTTATTAGGTGGATTTAGTGTGAGTGGTGATTTTGGGGGAGGGGGGGGGGGGAGTACTGTGGGAGTAGTCAATATAACAAGGAAACATTGTCAATAAAGGCGCCTTACAAGATGCTACTTTTCCTTTATTTTTTATTTGTTTATTTCTAAGGTTTCTAAGTTTAGGTACATAGTTTATGCGCAAGAAATACAAAAAATTGACATTTTTAGTTTCGGCGGATTATTTTATCTTTACTGTTATTTAAGTATTTGCGATATAGAATGCTTTTCCGTATGTATCATTATTAGTTAGTCTAAACCAGTAATTCCCAAAGTATTTATTTATTGTTATTAAGTTTTGTAGAACTCCATTTTAATTTTTAATTTATTTTATATATTTAATAATATTATTATTCAATGTATAAAAACAGTTTATTATAACAGTTTATTAGAAGCAGAACTTGTTTATAATAAACTGTTTTTATACATTGAATAATAATATTATTAAATTTATAAAATAAATTAAAAAAAAAAAAAAGATTCCCAAAGTGGTCCAGGTGGACCCCCAGGGGTCCATGGGAAACTCCACGGGGGTCTTACTCACGTTCACGTTCTGACTCACGTTCGCGTGTTAAAAAAATGGGGGTCCACAAGTTGTAAGTGGGGGTCCACGAAAATTTATCTGGTTTCTATAGTAAAAAAACAAAAATGTTGGGTTGGCTTCACCTACCAATATAGGCATGTAATACACTAGTCAAAAAAATTAGGGTACAAAAAAAATCAATGTCATTAAAGCAGTTAACAAAATAAGTAGCAATGCGTTGAATACCCGTTTATTTCTTATTTGCACATAATTTTTAAATAATGAAGACTTCCAACGACCGCTCTTACAAAAGTATGCTGGTTGTGGAAAGCTAAATATTTAACAAGATTTTACTCATTTTTTATAAGTTTTAGAGTTTCTGGACAGTAAAGATCCAGATTCAAAAGAAAACCCGATTAAATTGTAAGCTGACATCGCTTGTTTGTCAGATTTGTTAAAATAATTACTGACATTAACTTGCAGTTTCAAAGGAACAGCCTAAATTTTATAAAAAGCAAAGGTGTCATTTCAGCTTTTCTTGCAAAATGAAGCAAAATATTGGTCGGCGCGAATTCTCCCAGTTTCCAAACTTGTCTCAGCCAGAATTTCTTGATGAGGATATTCAGACATACGTTCAACATTTAAATGCCCTCCACGATTACTTCAAAAATAGATTTGAAGATATACTGTCGATGGAAATACCACCATGGATCATAAATCCATGTGATGAAACGGAAGTGGCGAATGTGGCATTACAACAGAAACTACTCGAGCTTAGCAGAAATGAGGAGCTGAAGGTGAAGTTTAAAAAAGGCTATCAAACATTTTTGCTGTAGGCGGATATACCCGAAAAATATCCTGGGCTGTGGGAAATTGCGAAAAAACTTTTGAGAGCATTTCCCTTGTCATACCTCGTCGAGAAAAGTTTAAGTGTCGTTACAAACCTATTACCAAAAAAAGGAGCAGATTGAACATCACAGAACGGGGAGATTTGCGGTTATCCCTTTCAAAACTGAAGCCAAAAATTGATAATTTGTTGTCAATCCATCAAGTACATCCCTCTCATTAAAATGATGACAATTTTTTTGTTGATTTGCATTGTTGAAGTTACGGTACGTTATTAATGTTTAATTTTAATGTCTGTAGTCATATTATTTTAATAAATAGAATGCAAGTAAGTATACTATTTTCCTTTTTAGTTTACCACTCTGAATTTAGGGTTGCAACTCAGCCGCGATGCAAATTTCCAGAAATTGGTAGATCTAATATTAAAAATTTTTGCCGAGTTTTGGGAATACGGTAGAAATGTATCAGCAGGGGGTCCACCGAAACCAGTAAAATTTTGAAAGGGGTCTATGAGAAAAAAAAGTTTGGGAACCTCTGCTCTAAACTCTAGAGTAGAGTCTAGATAGTTATTTACAATGCCCAATATATACAATATAAGGACGCCGAAGGGGTTTCAGGGGGGTATCACAGTTGTTACCTAATTTTAATAAAGCGCCCTACAGATGATTTTGACATTAAAACATTACTATAAAAAATGATCAAATTATTATTAAGATACATACGATAAATTAAAAGGTTACTTTAAACTTTGAAAAATAACACGGCATAACCATAACATATTTGTCGTGTACCTAACGTATCGTCTAGGTCAGGGCTGGACCTACGCCCGAGAGGCCCCGGCCTAGAGCCCCGGCCTAGAACCTCGGAGGGGGTGGGATATCTTTCTATAGAATGTGTTGTTAATGGGAAAAAGAAATACAGCTGTTTTATTTTGTAACTAAGAAATAATACAGAAATAACGGTGACCGTTAATAATCACGCAACCTACTTAGAAAAGTTATTATGATGAAAAAATATATTGAAAATAATTTAAATAGATAACGTTAATTAGGTTGAACAAATATTTTAACAATTATTATAAGCAATAATTATCAGCCTGAAACACTCATCCACATTGAAAAATCTTCCGAGAAAAGATACATGACGCCAACGGGACTTGAACCCGTGTCCTCTCGATTGCCGGTCGATTGCTCTTGACCACTGAGCTATGGCGGCTTATCTCGTACCCGCCAAATGATTCAATATATGCTAGTGTTTCATTCAACAATTACTGCTTATTATATTTTTTTTTTTTCACCTGAAAACAACCAACTTTATTTTTGCGAGAGAAACATTGTAAGTGTTAAATCCCTCGCTAGGTGGCGTCGAGACAAATTATGTCTTCATTTATTGGGGAAATACTTAAGGCTGATAATTATTGCTTATAATAATTGTTACCCTTTGTGCTATGCATAAAAAAATCTTGTCTTAAAAACGTTAGTTTTACAATTAAAAATAATAATAAATATTTTAACTTTATTGTTCAATATCACCATCGTCCGAGAGGCCTTCAGTAATGATGTGCCCCAAGTATTTTACATTCTTAGATGTATTTTATGTTTACATCATTAATTTGCACGGGAAGCATTAATTCGACAAAATAAGTCTGACTAGGGTATCAGACCAACCCACCTATGTACAAACAAACAAATTATTCGCAAACAACTTTATTTCCGGCCGACTTGAAGAAACCATTAATATCACGAAAATTAATTAAAATCACACCTGACGTTCCCCAACTCGAATTCGGCAGCACGAAATGACAATGTCAAATTGAATGCACAAATTGCAGCTCACATCAAACATTTTAGTGCAATTTAATTTGATTTCAACTGTCACATGTCATGTACACTGTGGTGTAAATTTAATATTCGTGTTTTGTCGAAAATTACCCCTAATGCAATGTTACTACGGGCCGTACCGTTAATAGCTCCAATATAACCTCTCCCTCTTTCTCACAAGCGACTTACGCCATAGAAAGACGGGTTATAAGGGAGCTTTCAGTGGCAGAACTAAAAATCAGTCTGTTTCTTTCAAATGTCTAACTGAATTAAAGTAAAATGGTTTACGAAGGCTAAATTGGTTTGGAACAAACCACATCAAAGAAATGTTTTTTGGCAAAATAAACATAACTTGTAAGATAATTTCAGTTAGGACAACAAACGGATTTTCTTTTAATTTTATTTAATTGCCCTCAACCCGAGCGTTTATTGGGAAATAATATTATTTTAAGGGGTTACATGGGTTTCGAAGGTTTCGAAGGTTATAAAAAAATACATTTTCTATTTTTTTTTTAGTATAATTAAAAAAAATATATTATTTAAAATTTTAAGAATCTAAAAGTAAAACATTTAAACAATATTTTAAGAAATATTCATTCAAAAACTTAAAAAATTCAGCTGGTGGGACCTGGTTACCGAAGACCCCTTAAAAAGTGTCCTTGCGGTGGACAGAAAAACTCATGAAATGAAATTGAAAAAAAAAATTCTGTTAATAGGTTGGTACAACTTGTGCTTGAACGAAGGATTAAAAAAAAAAAAAAAATTAAGTTTGAATTTTTGAAGAGTTAGAGCCCAGTGCAAAACAGTACAATTTTCAGTACATTAAGAGCGTTTAACCAGCCAGCGGACGAAAATCCACATTTCGTCGAAAGTTGTTCTTACGATCGTGCAGGGCGGTTACAATGAGAAAGATTGATTATTCTCCGTACCAGCTTTTTAAAATTATAACTCAATATCGAATTTATTTCAATCCAAATTAGCTTTAATTTATACCTTCATCCAAAAATGCTGAAAGGCGTGATGATAAAACTATTAAAATAATGTACTTTTTGTAATTATTTTTTGATTATAAGTATTTATCATTTTTCAATAATGTCTAAATTTAATAAGAATGTAAAAATAATCTGAAATATATTAGTTTGTAAGTGCGCAAATAAATAAACAAATGGACCAATTTTCGTCAAGAAACACATGTACGTACATATTTTTTAATGATTTTATTGAAACTAAAATTAAAATTCTAATACATAACTTTGCTAGATAATGTATTGATTTATTTTACTGCATGATTACATTATTTGAAATGGGTGTGGTATAATACAAAAACTTTTTTGAAAATTTAACAAATCTGCCAACGACCTATGGAATAACCTTATTATACTAAAAATTAAAAAATTTTCTCAAAATTTATTACATACGAATGCTAGATAAAAGAACAATCTTTCGAAATCCATTTATAATTTTTTGTGGAAAAGAGTCAATACGTCTAAAAACTTTTTTGAAAATGACGTATTTCCGGCTTTCTCTGGTAATGCCCTCTTAAAGGATTATAGCATTGTAAAATTTCGATATTTTTTTAAAATCTTTCGTTCAAGCACGTGCTATTCTAAACCACTATCAGGAAAAAATTAGCATGAGTTACCTTTCCATCGCTTTTTTTAAGGGGCCTCCAGAAACCAGGAACCACCAGCAGAATTTTAAAATTATTTGGAAATATTGTTAAAATTAATAAAATTTTATAAAATACTAGCTGACCCGACAAACGTTGTTCTGCCATATAAATTATTTCTATTGAATATTTTGGTTGTTAAATAAAAAAAATAACGAATGTATTGTAAGTGTGGGGGGATGGGATCTTCGACAGAAATAGGAATGACCGCCGATAAAAATAAAAAAACACCAACTAAAGTAGAAAAATGAAATAAAGAAAATCAATATGAATTTCTAAGAGCAATTGAGTGTAAGATATTTTTTGTCAGTCTCTAGCCAACACAAATAAGCTCAATGGTTTGCCCACGCGAGAACATGATGCCGATTGAAATATCAAAATGAAGCGACGCTTCTCGTGAATGTCTTGCGCATGTGTGGATAAAAGCGCGATGAGGAGGACGTAGCGCCATCTGTCATTCAACAACTTAAATAACTTCGTTCTGTTTGAAATACAAAAGACGGTTAAATTTGTTCATACAAAAATACTAAAATCGCGATTAAAAAATGGGATGGTGGAGGTGGGAGGGTTAAAATTTGGGGTTATAGGTATTTTTTGATGCCAAATAAAAGAAAATACAATAAACAATATTGTCAAAAAATAGATTTTTTTTTCTGGATAGGGACACCCTAATCACATAGCGGTATGAAATTTACTTCAAAACGTATTCTCTTGCCTACCAAATATACATTAAAAATTTCATACAAATTGGTCAAGCCGTTTCGGAGTAGTGCGACCACAAACACCGTGACACTAGATTTTTATATACAAGATTGTTTAAATGTTCCACTTTTATGTGTTTAAATTTTAAAACATATAATTTATTTATTATGTAAAAAGCAAACATCAAAAAAGTTTGTTTTCTATGTAGCCCCTTCACGCGAGTAAGTTTATTTCAATTTGGGAGGCAGGTATGGGTACCGCCATTCATTGGATTCATTGGATATTCATATTCATTAATTGGATAACCAACTCCTTAGCCTTAGGTCAAGTGGTTCACTACGTTCAGTGACTTAATAGGGGTGACGTGTTTTCAGGTCTTGGCGGCAGAGGCGGCAGAGGCCATCTACGTTGCGGACCGGATCGGAAGAGGCCGGTTTTGGTTGACCCTTTGACCTCTCTACCAGGGTTGCCAGGTCTTTTCCAAAAATATACCGAACAGTGAGCAAAAAAAAATTTCGAGGTGAAATTTCCCTAGATTTTACGGTGGTACCTTGGCAATACCGAACGGTTCGGTAGAATACCGAACAATTGGCAACCCTGCTCTCTACCCATCGCCTTGCCCCTCAATGAACTCTCCGTCACTTCTGGACACTCTGGCCCCTAGATTCCTACTCACCCCTCATACCTTTTTTTCTTTTTAGAACTTCCTCCCCTTCTTTTCTCTAAAACGATCATCCATACAACATCTCAAAAAATTTCAAAGGCCCCTAGAAATTCTTTTTCCTCGAGGTCACCTGTGTTGAGCTAATGTAAAAAAAGGAATACTAATATCGCTAACATTGTTGCATAATCTGAAAATGAATCGTTTAGCAATTGGTACGGTGTTACACTAATTTACTTATTTTTCTTTCTTCCTGTCGATAAAAACGCAAAATCATTAACAATGTAAATTTTTAGCCATTTGTAACGAGCCATCTGTTCTTATATTATTACAGGGACAGACTTTAGTCTTGATGGACGCCGGAATTCGAATCCAAACCATCAAATAGTCGGAAATTATTATTTAAATTAACGCTATCGATTTTCTAACCCGAAATCCATCCATATTAATTGAAAACATCTTCTCTCATACCGAGCCTTTATAATAAGAATCAAATTATATCAAACAAAACAAAAAAATAATAATTGCTCCTAATTCTTCACAATATCGGGCTCCGAATCATCATCGGGCGACTTTGTTCTAATTTTGAAATAATAATTTGAATTCGGAACGAGCCTTGCGCGCCCCGCGGCGGTCTGAGGAACTAATGATAGGGCCGGCCCACCGACAGCTAATTGTACCAACCCACCCTATCTTATTTAATTGACTCGTCCAAGACAAAGAAATACAAACGAAAAAACTGATTTCATATTAAAATCTTAGAAATGAGTCAATGAACTAGATTGACTTATTTTTTGCGAAATGGATCTTGTTAAGATTTTTTTTAGTATGTATTTAACTAGTCACACGGCTAATTTAATAAATTAATTTGCATTTAAATGTGGATAAAGAAAAAAATCAACCACTTTTCTCCTGGTTTTAATTCATTTATTACTAGCAGACCCGACCACGCGTTGCTGTAGCTAACGAAATACAACGCCATCTACTGACAACGCCATTACCCAATCTTTAGAACCAACGTCATCTGTTAACTTGCATACCTATCAAATCCACTCCGCCCGCTTGCCAGCCCGCCTCCTTCATATATTATATATATCAACCAATTTACATAAAACTTTGACAAATTATACTTATATATAAACCTTCCCCAAGAATCACTATCTATTGGTGAAAACCGCATAAAAATCCGTTGCGCAGTTTAAAAGATCTAAGCTTACAGACAGCTGGAGCGACTTTACTTTATATTATGTAAAGATTTTGCATTTCTTAACTTATGGCCGTTATACACGACATCTTTTTTCAGCCCGATTCCAATTAGACACAAAAGTCAACATTTTTCGCCCTATGCGATCGCTATTTTCATCTCTATTTTCATATCTACGATTTCAGTTGGCATCACAGCAAACATGACAATTGAAATCGTAGATATGAAAATAGAGATGAAAATAGCGATCGCGTAGAGTGAAAAATGTTGACTTTTGTGTCTGATTGGAATCGGCAAACAGCATGGTTCATGTGTTGTTTGCAGTGATGACGATTGAAATCGAAAGTATGAAACTAGAGATGAAAATAGCGATCGCGTAAAGTAAAAAAAAAAAGATTTTGGTCTTTAATTGGAATAGGACTGAAAAATATGTCGTGTTTTGTAGGCATTACTTACAGTCTAACAAAAATAATAGTAGAAAAAATGGAGGGCGCTAAACTAATATTTATTTTTATCATTACCTTCGCAAAGGAGGCCATGAGGAAAATAATTTCCCTCAAGACCTATGTCATTTAGGGGAAGCAGATTGGAGGGTCTTTTTATGGTAAGGAAGGGGAGGAAGTTCTGGAAAGGAAATGGTACGAGGGGTGGGTAGAAATCTGGGGGCAGTGTGTCCAGGATTGACAAGACGTTTGAATCCATCCCCACAACTGCGGTGCAAGGCGATGGGTTAAAATACCTCCCTCAACTACACGCTCTCAATCCGGCCCGCCACGCAGCAGGTGGGCAGATAAAACCGCCGCCAAGACCTGGACAAACTTCATCCCCCATGAACTCGGTCACTTCTGCTGGGTTACCATATACCTACACATACCCACCTCCCAATTTGAGAAATAGATTTATAAGGCAATACCATTATCGTTCAAACTAAAAACCTGCCATTTTGGGCACTCATACCCTTAATTTAAATATACCTATCTGAGAGTATCATACTTGTATTACCTGTGATAAGTCTTAATCACACTTTTCTTACTGAATTAAAATTACTCGAGTCCTTACTCCTTACACATCAATCTGTCTCTTGACGAATCACATTTAGGAAGATCAAATCCTTATAGGTAGGTACTACTGCACCACCCACCATTAAATGTTGCTTTTACTATAATCCAAAATACAATCATAAAAGAATATATTACATATTAATATTAAAGTATTTTTCAGGATTAAATAACATGTGTTCACAATTATGTCCTCTGCGTGCGAACTCTGTCTAAATTTCTTTAAATAAGCATTTTACACAGTGTTAATTTCACGCGACCTCCCATGTAAGTATGGTCCTGTATGCTTTCAATTTTAGGCAGCATCGCGTTCATTGGTCAAAACATTGCACATATATTTTCGTATCGGTGATCAATGAACAGGTGTATGCAATTTTCAGCCATAAGCTATTTTTAATTGTTTGTCTAGCTTGTAGTTTTTCTAGATTTTAGAAATGTATTATAAGTTTGTACAGCGCCCTTGAGGTGATTTTTCACAAAAACGGCGGTATATAAATCATCCAAATATTATTATTATTTTCAAAGATAAAAATTCGTAACTAAATTACTAAGATACTGCATGTGTGTACGTAATGGGTACTTTAACTATGAACATTTAATATACTCAAGCTTACAATAAAATGTGCTGTTTATGTCTAAATAAATACATACATTTAGAAAAAAAGACACCAGTCAGAAAATAATTGATTGAAACTCGTCTTAAACTAGGTAGTAACTACTAGTTGAATCATGAAAGAAAAGAAAAAAAATATTAGAGTCCTCCTAATGAAAAATGTAAATACAAGAACCGTTGATTCTGAGACTTGAATTCAACAATCAACGATAAAAATAATTATAATAAAATTACCACTTGCAACTGTAATGAACACGTGGGTAGACCCACATCATTTAAATATTGCACTTCTGCACCGTGAAATCATAAAAGAAACAAAGCGAGGAACAAAATGCAGATACATAGTTCGGCACCTACAAGCCAGATATTTATTATACAACCATATTTAACAACAAAACAGCTGTGAAGTATGGAACTCGTCGCCCGGGGTCGAACCCTGGAAACGCTGCGTTAATTATCGTCGAGCCCACTGAGCTACTCATTATAATAATTTTCATCGCCATAATTGGATTGTTTTTGCGCTGACAAACGGAACGTAAACCAAAAGGGGGTATAAATCACGACAACTATATTGGGCAGCGGCCAATACCAGCGGACCTCTTGTTTTAATTATTTTAATTTAAGAAACACTGTAGACAGCTGCCTACACTACCTACGTCTAGAATTTTAACACTTATTTAGTATGTTACTTTACAACTCGAGAATTCCTTTTCCGAAAATGATAATATGAAATCTACATGTATTCATACCTAATGTCTACAATTCATGACATCTTTTTTCAGCCCGATTCCAATTAGAGACCAAAGTCAACAATTTTCGCTTTACGCGATTGCTATTTTCGTCTCTATTTTCATATCTACGGTTTCAGTTGGCACACAGTTGTTTGCAGTGATGACAATTGAAATCGTAGATATGAAAATAGAGATGAAAATTACGATCGCGTAAAATGAAAAATGTTGACTTAGATCTCTTATTGGAATCGGGCTGAAAAAGATGTTGTGTATTGTAGGCATAAGTCTTATTCACCCTAAAATGAGTGCTTTGTTACCTAAGTCATACTGCAGCTAAATAACCATTATACCTTCATTTTGTAAGGTGGGTAGGATGCTGACGCCCCGGGAATCATTTATTGGATTACCAATACCCTGCCATAGGTCACCACCTTAGAGTTGTTACTCTAAGGTCACCACAGTGGTCGTTTTGTTTGGTGATTTAGCAGGGGTGGCCGGGTTCATGGGGTGAGGAATGTCTATGTCTAGGCGACAAATGTGTTTGCCCACTTACTGCATGGCGGGCCGGATTGAGGTCGGCCTAACCCAGACCTGTCCAGCCGGACTCTCTCTACCCATTACCCTGCACCACAGTGGGAGGGAAGGATTCATACGTGTCACTCCTGGAATCATCGACCCCCAGATTCCTACCGGCCCGCATATTTTTTTCCTTCCCAGAACTTCATCTCTTTCCATTCCCTCAAAATACCGTCCAAAAAGAATCCCCAAAGATCACACAGGCCCTGAGGGATTTTTTTTTCTTTTTTTTTTATTATGTAAAAAAAATATACTACAAAAATGACCCACAAAAATTTTAACTAGGAACTAGTAATAAAATTTGAGTATTTTTCTTAATAGAATCTAGTGCGAAAATTTTAATAAAATGTGCAAGATTTTGTGTAGATAGGTTGGTAGGTATGTTAACAAATAATTTAAAAACAAGTGGACAGGTACTAAAAAATAAGCACTTGTCAAATTCGATTAGATTTCAGTATAATAAAATGAATTAAAATTATACACTGCACATAAAAAACATTTACGCAAACGGGTGTTAAAATATAGACGCATCTCCACTATTATTAGTACATCGCATTGAACCATGATTCTTTTCCATAACATCTTACAAAATATGCTCCCATCTTCTCATCACAGCTTAATTACTGCAGAGCTTTTCCTGATAAAGTCTAAGAAATTTCCCCTGCGCAGGTATAAATACTGCTTCTTCGACAAACTGGAGCAAAATATTGAATTCGCCACTATAACTGATATCTCTTAACGAACCTTTGTCCAATATAATAAAATATTCCTGAAACTCTCACCCATCTTCTTCAACTAATCCGTCCCACCTAGAAAGCTTTGAAGATAAAATAAGGCAACTTCTCTCGTTAATGCATTTTCATGCAATGATCTTTTTCACAAAATCAATGCAAAAATGGCTTTCACATTTTTTTTTACTAAAAAAACTTGCAAATCTCTACATCAAAGTTCAATGCAGAGCTTTGTAAGCTGCAATCCAGGCATCTTGTAGATACTCTCGTATGCAGAATGAAGTTAGCAGTGAGCAGTATAAAGGAAAAGGTGCAGGTATCTACAGGTACGGGGTTCGCCCAGCCGCTAGTTGCAGTCCAGCCCGCCGTACATCACGCATCGCTCCCAGCCACCGAGGCATTACTCAACCCCGGGGCGATGGCAACATTTCAACGCGCCCAAGCAGTGCAAATTACAATTTTTAATTATTGCCATGGACCTTAACGAAGAGGATGATATCATGAAGTAGATTTTGAGGAGGTGTTAAGTTAGATTCTATGAAGTAATGATTATTATTTTTAGTAGAGGCGGTCCTTGTCTTATTTGTGCGCCGTTCTACCGTAATTCGTGCGCACGAATTGAATGATTCCCGCCAGACCATTTAAACCTAATTATAATATTATACTACTAACTTCTGTACTAGACTCCCTAAGTAAGTGTCGTGCATATTTCGATACGTCGAAGACGTGACGTGACATCTCTCAATCGGCTGAAACCGTGAAATGAGCGAGACAGATTACTCTTATAACAGCAACTCATATGTTAGAAAGGTGAAGATATTAGGAACCTTGATCATTGACAATACCTACCACAAGTTTGAAAGGGTGTGGAACTAATTAACAATGTTAGATGTTGTGGCGCTAAAAGTTAAAAATTTAAAATTGACAGTCATTTTGCGCGGTTTTTGCGTTATTGCTTTGTAAAAATCTGGTTTAAAAATAAATGGTAATTAAAATCTTGCGATTAAAGTCGACTTTCTCGAACAAGAAACTTTTCCCGAAGTTCATTAGAAAATAAATTGTTTTTGAAAAATAATGACCCACCAAAACTATTGTTTAGTGAAATACAATTTTGTAAGGTTGAGGCATGTTTCGATAGCTGATTGGAAGCCTGTTACTTTCTTTCGCGGAGTTCGGAATCTCCACCTATCACTGTTGGAATGGAAAAAGGGATGAAGGGGAAAAAATGGGATGTCCACCGAAAACAAGATGAAATCCTACCTTGCTGATGACGTCCTGGGTCCCACACTTCATGCACTCAAGATAACTCGCGGTTGAAAGCATATATTTTGCGCGGATCCGGGTTTTGACTATAAGCGACGAGACACCAAAGTATTTGGGCTGCCGTCCGCGCGGTGTTGAAATTGTACTGATTTCACGGTCAGGAATCACTCTTGAACCGGTGACAATAGCAAGATGGATGTAACAGGATAGTTAGGTAAGACGGGAGGGACAGATGGGAGTAGGTACAGATCTGCCCGAACAAGGCAAAAGTTATGAATTTTAATTAAATAAAAATAACGTTATTCGAAAGCAATGTGGCTTTATTTATGTGATTGTCTATTTTCCATGTACATTTTTTGGAGTTGTTATATCATGGAGTGAAAGCAGAGAAGAATATTGCTCATTTCACTGAAAAAGGGGAGCTACACGGATGCAGCTCCCTTTAGCATTTAATTTACCAGAATTACATGTTACCATTTTTTAAGTGAAATGCACGTATACAGTCATTATACCTATTCACGGTAATTTTACCTCTGTAAATAAAGCTTCCACATTTGAGGAGTGTTGCGAAGTTAAGGCTCTGCAACCGGGCCCGAAAAGAGGAAGATGGAGAGATACGAAATTACGAATGTTAGAGGAGAGCGCTAACATTTGCAGCGACAAAATCGATGCGAAAATTTGCGAAAATGTTTAATAAAACACGACTCGTTTAAAAGAGAGCTAAAATCTCGCGGGCATTATCTTAAACAGCATTTAAAAAAACACTGTGATTTTTTTCATACATATAACTTGTAAAATAACTGAAACAAACGTGTTAATAATAATTTTTGGAGCATACTTTGCGATATTTTTCTATCGAGGGAATTTTATATAATTTGCGTTTCGGCGCGGGCAAAGTCTAGATATTATCTTCAAGAAAAACATATATTTTTTTAAGAGCTTTAAAACTTACCGTGTTTAAGGGAAATATGTAATAAATCGGTACAAATCCGGGTCGCGGCCCTTAAGCCTATAATAATAATAATATTTTTTTATTTTAGTAATTTGTACATTGAAGTTTACAAATTTCTAATTGATTAAAATATTTCATATTCACTATATTTTTTCAAGTTTTATGTAGCTCCTACAATACATCTTGAACTTTCCAATTGGTGTGGACTTTAAAGTTTCTGGTAGTGTGTTATACAACTTCATTCCCTTGTACAGTAGACTGTTCTGCGTATTCGCTTTGTCCTTTTTTTGTAGCCTAATTTCCTTGCACATCCTTGTGTTATATCTGTGAATGTCTTTATTGTATACAATTTTATTTTAGAAGTATTTTGGTAACATGTTGTGCAGTATGTTGTGGATAAATACCATCGTGTTCAAGGTCAGCATCTGTTTCACGGTCAACCAATTTAGTTCCTTTGGGAAATATGTAATAAATAGGTACAAATCCGGGTTGCGGGCCCCTAATAAGAAGGGTAGATCTGATAAAAATATGGCTACTATATAGATAAAACTTTTCGAACACCACTATAACACTAGAACACCACTATAACACCACCTAAATGGTGTTGTGGAAGAAAATGCAAATGTTCCTTTTGTTTTGTGAAACGGTTTCAATATTGCATTATACTTAGTTTAAAACTCACGCACTAGAACTTCGAGGCAGAGATCTTATGACTCCACCACCGGGGTCGTTATAACAGCAAAATAGGATAAGAATGTGTAGTTTGTTGATGGCGGTAAGAAGGGTGATGGTAGACTGGCGATTGGACGAATCGAGTTACTTTTACTCCCTTTAAAACCCTTCAAATGTTGCTTAAAGATGACCGTTCCAGAAACGTTTCCGTTTATTTGGCTAAGGGACACGGAAGCTAAGTGTAGTTTATGGTCAGACCGAAAGCCATTCACATTTTTTGTTGGTACTTGCCAATTGATTTGAGATTTATTGTATTTCTTATGTTCTCTATTTTATAAAGGTGCTTGCAGGTTTTTTACAGATGCAATTCCGCGTCATGGAGTCTCATGAATGAGTTTTTCTTTCGCCCTGTTTAATTTATCTTTGTCTTACTAACCTATTTTTTTGCATTTTGTTTTTCCTGTTTAGCACTTGCATACTGCTTACTAACAACCTACGCATGGACACTGGAGGTCTAGATTCGTTCAAAATAAATAAATGTAGCTTCGTTTAATCAAAAAAAATTAGAATCTTGCGAGAGCCTTGAAGGAGTAACCATCAGTTACTTATACCAGGGCGGGTAAGAGGTGGATTACCTCCAATTACCGTTCCAGAAAGGGCACTATTTTTAATTTAATATTATGCAAAAATTTTAAATTTTAAAACAACTGTTAGCATTTAAAGACCCTTCGATAAACTATAAATGTTTGTTTAAAAAATATTGTGAATATCCGAAAAGCATTTATGGTACCTATTTCTATGGACTTAGAGCCGTATTTTAGAATCAGATAAAAAACTTACATTTTCATCATCATTCTGCATCCTCCTCAATAATGTAATAATTTAAGGAAGGAAGAGATATGGTATGCCCCGAAGTGGTTTGGTGATGTGAATATGAAGAACGACCAGGTCAATTAAAACGCACCATTACCGGTTGTGTAATTAGCCCCAATGGCGACATTTTGAATGTGTGCAGTGTACACTTGCTTTTAATTACTGTAATGCTTCATAAATTAAGATAAGTTATTATCGTTCAGTTCAGACTGGAGGAAAAATGTTCATAATAAATTATTGGTTACGGTAATGTATATATGTTTATAATTGGTGGAAATCCAGTTAACTGTTATTTTTTATTGTTTCTGACTTTACTACCCGAGGTTCAACCGTATATTTCAAGACCATTTTTCTCATACAAATATTTAAATCATTGTAATCAACCACATCTGATAAAAATGACAATAAAGGAAGATATTAGATTCATTGATCTATATCTTTACGTTCCAGATAGGAGAGCCTACGCCAATTTACTGATGCTAGTTTTTCTGATTAAGACAAGATTTCTGCGGTATATATATTTTTTTACAAGATTTACAAGATTGAAAAGAAAATAATGTGACCATACTGGGGTATCCCGTTCTAAAGGCATAATGTACATCGTTTTGCTAATGAATTAATTAATTTTATGTTAAAATATTACGAGAGGAAAATTATAAAGCATTATCTAGAAGATAACGCAATACAGGCTTTAATCTTTGCTAGATTGCAAAATTGTACCTATATCTCCATTCTTCCTTCCCGTATTCATATCTTAATGCTTCTTTTGAAGTCGGTTATTTTTTTAATGGTTTTTATTGCAAGATGGAGGATATTATACAATTTTATAGAGAAATATTTCATACTCTTTATTCAAAAGTCGTTTTAGTTGTAGGTTGGTGGAATGTTCGAGCATGTTATGAGGATCTTATGAATAGGCCCAAGTTTGGATGTGTAAAGTTATCCTGGTTTTTGAATGCGTAAATCAGAATATCTTTTGAACATAATTGTTACAGAGACATTAAATTCAGGGCTTTGAAAACATAGTTCTGATGGGGACTATAAATATAATTTTAAAAATTGCCTTTTGTGCTTTGAGTACTGGTTTTATAGCGGAATCGTATGTGCTTCCCCATCCGATAAGTTTATATTGTATATTAATAAGATTGGGCTAACGCGTATTAACTTTTAATTAGTTATTTTTATACTAAAAAATTTCTTAATGTTTTGAAAAAACAGGTTAGTTTTTTTTAATTTGCTGATTTATTGTCAACTTGGGAGTTTTAATTTAAGTTTTGATTAATAATTATTCCTATGTATTTCATTCAAAATCCGGACGCAAGGATTTTTTTTGGTTCGCGTTAAAACAGTTTTTACGAATTTTTGTGTTTAGGTTTGTAATGCGGTCATCTGTCTATTTTTTGTGGATTTTAAATTGAATATAATATTTAGTTTTTGTGACGTTTAATGTTAGTGAATTTGAATCAAACCATTATTTTACCCGATTAACCCCTTCTTCAGCAACTAATACAGCCTTCCACGTCTTTCCAAGGTACTGCGAAACTAATGACTAAACTGTGACAGTTTAGATTACATAGATCATTTATATATCTCAGGAATAACATCGGGCCCAAGACTCTGCCTTATGGAACATCGTATTGGATTTGTATTGGTTGACATGATTCATTTTGAATTCTGACTAATTGTGACAATTCTAACAAGAATAATGAGATTCAGTTCATGACCTAATGGCTGTTATACACGACATCTTTTTTCAGCCCGATTCCAATTAGACACAAAAGTCAACATTTTTCGCTCTACGCGATCGCTATTTTCATCTCTATTTTCATGTCTACGGTATCAATTGTCATCACTGCAAACAACACATGAACCATGCTGTTTGCTGTGATACCAACTGAAATCGTAGATATGAAAATAGAGATGAAAATAGCGATCGCGTAGAGCGAAAAATGTTGACTTTTGTGTCTAATTGGAATCGGGCTGAAAAAAGATGTCGTGTATAACGGCCATAAGATTCCAATCTTCGAGTTTTTTTAGTATGTTTATTATATTCTTTATTTTCCAGGTCCTCTATAATTTTTGGTGTTGTTTCGGTGAATCAAGAAGTATATTTATTTTTCCTTGATATGACATCATATCTGTCGCTTACAAATTAAATAGATTTTTTTCAATCGGCAATTCTATTTCAAGTTTTGTAAACATGATTTCAACTCACCCAGTTTACGATGAATGTAGTCTGATGTACCTAGTCCATGAGCGAGTCCATGATTTTTTGTTGATCCTTGGCAGATCTTCTTGAATACATAATGTAATTAATGATAAAATTAAAAATTAGCTAGCGAGAATTAGGTAGCGAATACTGTTGAATTAAATATTGTTTTTCTAAATATTCAATTTCACTGTAGTTGTATGTACTCGTATCACATCTATTATTTTCTTTCTCTAATCAAGGTTACGAAACTTTATTAACACTACTTCACTTGTGCAATTAAAAAACAAAGTTTATATACTTACATTAAATCAGAAAACTAAGTATAAAACAGCATTACTTAAAGCAAACAACACTCTCACAGAATAATTTGCGGACGATTTATCCAATGGTTATACTTTTTCGCGTGATGGTTGGCTTTTTTTTTAATGTTGTAAACAAGAGATTTGACAAAACGCGTCATGATTGTTATTGTCGTATTATAAATTTGGAATCCTGCCCTATTGAAAATTCCATCCTCTTTTCCAGTAAGAAACCTCAAAGCGATTGCTAACCATCACACCGTTTCCACGCTGGGGTATGGAGAGAGGATGGACCGCCAAACAAAGTTCTTGGCGCACACTTGCCTCATTCACATTCGTACATCAGCTCAAACATGCTCTTCTATTAATCTGATTCTTGAAATGGCACGTCTCAAGTATCTGATTCACTTGGTCATGCCTTGTCTTCCTCGGGCGTCTCCGACTTCTTCTACAATCAATCGCTCTGGGGATAATTAATATATGGGAAAAATCAATACACCTTCTGATGCAGTGCACACTGCACAGGGAGAAATCGGGCCTGCAATGGACAAAATGCTAGCGAAGCAGTGCAAAAAAATGCCTCGTCGTTGAGTTCCTGATTGAAAATTGTGGTTTTTCTAAAGAAGTTTGTTGCAATTCCTTTTGTGTTTAAAATTAATTTAGTTGTATGGAAATACACCCAAAGAAGATTAATGTCTTTTCATATGTCCATTCTAATATTCTATCGATATCTTACATGATGGCATTATATTGGAACGGTAGTGCAAGATTGATTTTTTGCCATTGCATTTGGAACACATAAAAAAACAACTAGCTCGTGTACAATCTGAACAATAATGCATTGTATTGGTAATGTGCTGTGCAGTTCAACACGCACGTCGTTTGAAATGAGGTTTTCCCAAATTTATTTTCAAATGCAACCCAGCGCCGGATCTGCCATACGTTCAAAAATGTCCCAAAAACCTGACATCAGCTGACTATCGTGTACGTATTGACGTTGGTAACAGCCGTCACCGTGGTCGAGGGGCAAAGCTCTCGACTAGCGATCCAGAGGCCCCGGGTTCAAATTTCGGCGTGCGCAAATAAATTTAATTTGTTTGATTTGTCTTTTCACAATTTAAGATACCCTCAGTCTGTCGGTCTATCGGTCTGGTGTAAGAGATGGCTTTAACCATGTTTGGTGACTAGAAGTGAATATCCAGGTGCTATTAGACCTTCCACTCCCACCTCTCCTTCCCCTCCTCACTTATCTTCAGCCTCACAACATACCCCAATAGGACATGACATCGTCTCACTGGCTCTAGGCGGTTTGGAGCAGTTGGAAGTTTTGTGCGGTATTCACGTAAAAAATAAACGAAATAAAAAAAAAATAACACCTACCTTTCAAATCTCTTAAACAGTTCTGCGAGCGTATTGTGTACATTAGACGGTTTCGAAGTTTCAAATTTGTCACGGAATTATTTGATAAATTCCATGTATTTAATTTGAAAGTAAGATCTATTTTTCCATGTATCTCATTAAACAACATTGCATTGCAATCTAAAACACTAATCAGAGCTCGGCAAATCTCGTTGTTGAGAATGTGTAAATTCGTAGGTACATCCTTATTTTCGTATTAAATCGGGAAATATTTGAATAACTTAAAAATAATGATTTTTTTTATGTTATTGTTTATAACACTGAAGAAATAAACCGCAGCACGTGTGACCGAAGTAATCTGAACTTTTCCTTATTTCTGGTGAAAACGATAAAAAAATATTTAAATCAATTTTTATCTTTAACAGATAGTTAACTTCATCGGCTTATCTGAGGCCTAGGATTCGTAAGGTCAAAGGTAGAATGGGGACATCAGTTTTTTTTTCAAATCTTCTGTGTCTTCTAAAGGCTCATAATGCACCTACTTAAAAATCTTTTTTTGATTCTTATTAATTTAAATCTCGAATTTGTTAATTAATTTTAATTTCTCCATGATTTTCATAGAAAATTGAAAAATTAACATTTTAAGATTGTTATAAAATAGATATAAATGTTATTGTGTAAAATGTAGAAGGCCAACTCGGGACTGATCGAACTGATTGAACACAACTTTGTCGGGAACTTGGAAAGTTTATTTCCAACCCCAGTGCAAAATATATAATGAGACTATATATTTCTTTTATTTTATTTTTCTTTTAAGTATGGGTGTCGTAACGTTCATTGAAAAATCATTAAAATTTACTTTAGACTCATTGCAAGAGACATTGAATAAAAATATGCAACATTACCTAAAAATTATTTCAGGCTTTTGATTGGCACCCAGAGCTTGATGGAGCCTGCAATTTAACAATCGTGTTCATCTCGGTAGAAAGCTCTGAGTTTTTTGTTAATTAATTAAAGCTAACAATAATAACGCCTTGCCTAGCATGATGGACCCACCAGACCACCTGACACCCATCAGCTTCTGTTCTCCTATTACCAACAGAGATGAGACGGGTACCTCGTACCTACTAATTTGAATATATCTAGATCAGGGGCTCTAAACCTGTACGCCGTACAATTAGCTTCAACGAACATGGTGGATCTGCGAGTTTTTTTTTCAACGGGTATTTTATTAACCATTCAGGCCTCGAGCCTATTTTGTCAGAAAGTCAAAACATTTCAGCTTTACAAAAAAATCCAAATAAATGGAGTATTTCTGAACGCATCCAAAAACTAAAAGCTGTTTTTGAATAAAATACGCTTTAAAATTTTACAGTTTTAGAAATATAATTTTTTTTAATACAAACTAAAAAAAGTTGTTAAAACGGCTCACCTCGCGTTTTTTCTAACAAAAATTACTGATAACGAAAAAAAAATGCCCACATTTTTTTTATATGAAATGAATAATAAACGTCATCGTCAACAAGCTATTTTGTCGTTTCATGTAAAAGTTATTATAATTTAAAGTTATTAAGTGTAGTTAATTTTTGTATTAAAAATAAAGCGCGGTATTTTATCTTTCTAACATAGTTTAGACCATATTTCTAACAATAATAAGGGAGACCAACGATTTCTATGAGATCTATATGAGTTGTTCCAGAAACCGAACAAATTAGCCTTAGTTACTTTAAGGTAATGCACTACTAAGTAATACAGTCATGTGATTTTTGGTTGAAAATTCTTTAGATGCTTTAATTAAATACTTTGAGTGAAAACACGTATTTGCCTTTGACATAACCGAGTAATTTTTTATTCGTATTTTTATAGGCCCAGAAAAAATAATAAAGTATTAGGTCCATAAAAACTGCTTTAAAGTTAAAATTTAATTATTTGGTAAATGATCGTTAAACATTTAAATGTTTAAGCATGAGCTTTGCAAAATGATAGTGATATTTTTTTCGTGAATAAATCCTAACTGGTATTAAACGGAAGTTTAAATCAGAAAAACCTTCGAGCATTAAATAATTGTTTTATTGTTATATATAAATGTTATCGTTTATTGGGTTTACCATTTCTTAGTTCAAGATTATGATCGGTTTTATCGAGAATATTTGTTACATGTATATTTTTAAATTGTTACCAGTACCAAATGTTGATGACATATTAAAGCAAGCTTCAATTATAAAAATGTGTAAAGAAAAAAAAAGAAAAATAATTTAAAGAATTTTACAAAATAATGAGAAATGGAAATTAATTTATTACAAAAAATTTATATTTAGAAGTAAATATTTCATACAAAACATATTATAACATACCTACAACCTAAATAAGAATCGTGGCTCCCTAATAAAGCGCAAGAGCTCCTCTTTTCTGATAATGTAGGTATACATGACCAATGATATTCTGAAATATAATATTTTGTAAAATATAAAAGTGTGAAATGTAAGGGGTCGTCCATTAATCACGTGATGTTTTTTTAGCAACTTTTTAACCCCCCCCCCCCCCCCCCCCCCCCCCCCCTCCCCAAATCACGTGTATTTTTTTAAGTACAAAGTATTTTGAAATTTTCAGAATATTATCACGAAAAATAAATACACGTGATATCTCATTATACCCCCCTCCCCCCCCCGTCATGATATTTCGTGATTTTTTCCGAACCCCCCCCCTTTCGAGCCTCACGTGATTAATGGATGACCCCTAACTCATATTATTTATATTAGAATAAAAAGTTTAAAAAATTGTAAAATTGTTATCGTTTATTGGGTTCACAACTTCCGGGTTCCGGATAAAAGGAGATTTAACCCGTCTGCTTGGTTCAATATATTCGCACCGCACAACTCGGAAGCCTCGATTTCGCGTATAAATTCTGAAACCGTCACTTTGGATCGAGATTGTAAAATATCTATGCAAGAAAGCTTTCATATTTCAAAGACAATAAGAAGCATTATTTCGTTCTCTTTCTGGTTAAAAGAAAAGTACATATGTTTGCATGAGAGGAAGAGAGATATATAGCTTTTAAAATTTAAAAATTTAAGGTCGTTCGGGACGTTTGTTTTGGTCTTATGAAAGTATAACGCGATTACGTGTTTTGGGATGTATTTATTCCTAAACAAACAAACGGGTTAAGAAGAAAGCGCCACGGGCGATAAATTTTTGCAAATTACTAGAAAATTTTTAGGGATGGTCCGATGCTCTGTGGGGAACCCGCTTGCACAGCGCGGGTGTAAACTGTGCACCCCCCCCCCCCCATAAAGTTAAAATTCGTAAATCAAATACGTTGAACATGCAAGAATTGTTCAACTGAATTTAATTGACATAGGTGCGTTTTTTTTATTTAGAAGCACCTTTAGAATTTTCAAGAGGAAAATTAAAAGTGAATTTTTTGTTTTTTTTTTAAGATTGGGTATACCTATATAACAAAGTAAACATTCTACTGATAGATTACACCCAAGACTTTTTGCTGATATGTGAAACTGAAAAATGAAAAATTTTTCGAATACGTGTGTCAAAACAAATCTTTTACACGACCCACAGATTGAAAAATTCTAATTCAGATGATGTAGCAGGTACCTATAGGGTACAGCGGGGAGCGTGCGGTCGTCGGTCCATTTGTTTTTTTTCGTCTCCATGGAAACAGATCACGTTCCAAATTCGAATTGTAATCAAGCAAGATGGCTGCACTTCTATTATTTCTTATTGTGGCTATTGTGTTATTTGACGTACCCCTTCTGATAGTACTGTGTAACATACAATGCCTTTGTATATTTGACTCGAATCGATCTGCATTTTTAAAAGCGGAAGAGTGACAGATTTTTTAAAAATTTATTTTGATTTCGTGAGTAGAACTTTGTTCTTTAGATAATTGTTAATTAGAACGTTTATCCGAAACTTATCCATGAAATTAATTTATTTTAATTTAAATTTCCTCTTTTTAGTCTCCTGGTTAGATCATTCATTATTTGAGGAATTTAAAATATAAAAGACAGTAAGTTTACATAAAATAGAAGGACCTAATTAACGACTTTCAATGAGATGGCAACATTCATGTGGGTACTGAAATTTATTAAATAATTAATTATTTCTATGGTAAGTAAAAATGTTTCCCACGTGCTGGTAACTTCTAAAGAAGCTGAGAACCTTATGAAACATTATTTAAGTTTTCTCTCAGATTTGATTCTGAAAAAAAACGAGTATCAACGGCTATAATATACTCCCATACATGTGGTCAGTTATCAATATTTGCGAGCACGGTCCACAATTGATATAAATTCCGATCTCCTCCGATTCCTGAGTGTCAGATAAACAGTCAATATTCAAAACATTTTGAATAATGTCGTTCGTTATGCAAAAAAACTGCCTTATTAATGAATGGAGGTGAACTAACGAAGCTCTTAGAATTAAATGAGTCATACCTATACGTGGTCCATAGACCTAAATGATTCATCGAAGAAACATTCATTGGAGAAACAAAAACCGTATGAAATATGAATAAAGACCTCATTAACTAATTATTTCCCGTATAGTGTCAAAAAGTTAATGCGGACTGCCAATGCATATTTAGGTTAGCACCTATTTCAATTCAATATTGGCAGTTTATTAATATTTTTACGTAATTGTTTGGCGTTTGACGTTTCAGAATTTCAATTCATGGAAAACACCACCAGTGTTGCCAGCGTATATCGATTTCCTAATTATTCCTTGTCAATATCAGTTCGGCTGTCAACAGTGAAGCCATACTCGAAACATCGATATAAAATTATCGGAGTTACGCCTATCGATTCGATGTTGTAAAGTTATTGATTGACCCGCACAACCAGCAAAAATAATTATGGGATCAAACTAGAACTATGGAGTATTTTCACCTGCTGGGTCTTTCCACCGTATGGGAAAGAATACTGTTCACCCGAAACTCGAAGAAACTTTGGTATTTTACGTTTTATCACTATGGATAGCATAAAAAATCTTTGAAGAAGGAAAAATGAAGTTGAAAAATTATAAAATCGACCCGATAAATTACCAAAGAAGAAAAAAAATGGCGTCCTCTCTCAAAAAACTCCATATACATATAGTATCTTCTAGTGCCCGGACAATATGAGGTAATAATATTTGCTCTGTCGAATATATTACAATCATTATGAAACTATCGCCTGGATAAGTCTACCTAGGATGTGTGGGATCACGCGCGCGGTGACAAGCCCATGTAAAACGGCGAAAACTCACCCAAAATCAGAATTCACGCTGCCCGTTAAAATATTCAAATTTGGTCTGTATCGCCATCGCCACAGAGGATAATATCCAATAAGGCGCCTCATAAAAAAAGCTCTGCCCAGGAAGGAAAAAAGACAAACACATATTTCACGGCTAGTGACGGAGGGTATGGCGTAACAAGAAACTGTAAAAACAAAGGCGACGAAAATATACATAATGGGGTTGAGACTGCTCTTTTGGGCACCCCGGTTTACGACAAGACCAAAGGTAATTATAAGTATTGGCGATTTCTAAATAATTACTACGGCAGTTCGTGTTCGCTTTTCTTTTGAGAGAACAGTTTTCCAAAAGACTTTATCTGATCAGAAAATATTTTTAAGCTTCTAACAAGAATGATACGTTTTAAGATTTTCACGGCCAAAAGTATTATCGTTATTTGTTTTGGGGGTGTTATGCTGTGTTGCGCTACCTCCTTCTTTAGCCAACGTTTCGGACAGCGTTGCAGTGTCCATCATCAGGGCAGATCCGGTAGATGTACATGGACGCTGTCCGAAACGTTGGCTAAAGAAGGAGGTAGCGAAATTCAGGGCTTTGAAAACATAGTTCTGATGGGGACTATAAATATAATTTTAAAAATTGCCTTTTGTGCTTTGAGTACTGGTTTTATAGCGGAATCGTATGTGCTTCCCCATCCGATAAGTTTATATTGTATATTAATAAGATTGGGCTAACGCGTATTAACTTTTAATTAGTTATTTTTATACTAAAAAATTTCTTAATGTTTTGAAAAAACAGGTTAGTTTTTTTTTAATTTGCTGATTTATTGTCAACTTGGGAGTTTTAATTTAAGTTTTGATTAATAATTATTCCTATGTATTTCATTCAAAATCCGGACGCAAGGATTTTTTTTGGTTCGCGTTAAAACAGTTTTTACGAATTTTTGTGTTTAGGTTTGTAATGCGATCATCTGTCTATTTGTTGTGGATTTTAAATTGAATATATTTAGTTTTTGTGACGTTTAATGTTAGTGAATTTGAATCAAGCCATTATTTTACCCGATTAACCCCTTCTTCAGCAACTAACACAGCCTTCCACGTCTTTCCAAGGTACTGCGAAACTAATGACTAAACTATAACAGTTTAGATTACATAGATCATTTATATATCTCAGGAATAACATCGGGCCCAAGACTCTGCCTTATGGAACATCGTATTGGATTTGTATTGGTTGACATGATTCATTTTGAATTCTGACTAATTGTTACAATTCTAACATACATCTAATAATGAGATTGAGTTCATGACCTAAGATTCCAATCTTTGAGTTTTTTTAGTATGTTTATTATATTCTTTATTTTCCAGGTCCTCTATAATTTTTGGTGTTGTTTCGGTGAATCAAGAAGTATATTTATTTTTCCTTGATATGACATCATATCTGTCGCTTACAAATTAAATAGATTTTTTTCAATCGGCAATTCTATTTCAAGTTTTGTAAACATGATTTCAACTCACCCAGTTTACGATGAATGTAGTCTGATGTACCTAGTCCATGAGCGAGTCCATGATTTTTTGTTGATCCTTGGCAGATCTTCTTGAATACATAATGTAATTAATGATAAAATTAAAAATTAGCTAGCGAGAATTAGGTAGCGAATACTGTTGAATTAAATATTGTTTTTCTAAATATTCAATTTCACTGTAGTTGTATGTACTCGTATCACATCTATTATTTTCTTTCTCTAATCAAGGTTACGAAACTTTATTAACACTACTTCACTTGTGCAATTAAAAAACAAAGTTTATATACTTACATTAAATCAGAAAACTAAGTATAAAACAGCATTACTTAAAGCAAACAACACTCTCACAGAATAATTTGCGGACGATTTATCCAATGGTTATACTTTTTCGCGTGATGGTTGGCTTTTTTTTTAATGTTGTAAACAAGAGATTTGACAAAACGCGTCATGATTGTTATTGTCGTATTATAAATTTGGAATCCTGCCCTATTGAAAATTCCATCCTCTTTTCCAGTAAGAAACCTCAAAGCGATTGCTAACCATCACACCGTTTCCACGCTGGGGTATGGAGAGAGGATGGACCGCCAAACAAAGTTCTTGGCGCACACTTGCCTCATTCACATTCGTACATCAGCTCAAACATGCTCTTCTATTAATCTGATTCTTGAAATGGCACGTCTCAAGTATCTGATTCACTTGGTCATGCCTTGTCTTCCTCGGGCGTCTCCGACTTCTTCTACAATCAATCGCTCTGGGGATAATTAATATATGGGAAAAATCAATACACCTTCTGATGCAGTGCACACTGCACAGGGAGAAATCGGGCCTGCAATGGACAAAATGCTAGCGAAGCAGTGCAAAAAAATGCCTCGTCGTTGAGTTCCTGATTGAAAATTGTGGTTTTTCTAAAGAAGTTTGTTGCAATTCCTTTTGTGTTTAAAATTAATTTAGTTGTATGGAAATACACCCAAAGAAGATTAATGTCTTTTCATATGTCCATTCTAATATTCTAATCGATATCTACATGATGGCATTATATTGGAACGGTAGTGCAAGATTGATTTTTTGCCATTGCATTTGGAACACATAAAAAAACAACTAGCTCGTGTACAATCTGAACAATAATGCATTGTATTGGTAATGTGCTGTGCAGTTCAACACGCACGTCGTTTGAAATGAGGTTTTCCCAAATTTATTTTCAAATGCAACCCAGCGCCGGATCTGCCATACGTTCAAAAATGTCCCAAAAACCTGACATCAGCTGACTATCGTGTACGTATTGACGTTGGTAACAGCCGTCACCGTGGTCGAGGGGCAAAGCTCTCGACTAGCGATCCAGAGGCCCCGGGTTCAAATTTCGGCGTGCGCAAATAAATTTAATTTGTTTGATTTGTCTTTTCACAATTTAAGATACCCTCAGTCTGTCGGTCTATCGGTCTGGTGTAAGAGATGGCTTTAACCATGTTTGGTGACTAGAAGTGAATATCCAGGTGCTATTAGACCTTCCACTCCCACCTCTCCTTCCCCTCCTCACTTATCTTCAGCCTCACAACATACCCCAATAGGACATGACATCGTCTCACTGGCTCTAGGCGGTTTGGAGCAGTTGGAAGTTTTGTGCGGTATTCACGTAAAAAATAAACGAAATAAAAAAAAAATAACACCTACCTTTCAAATCTCTTAAACAGTTCTGCGAGCGTATTGTGTACATTAGACGGTTTCGAAGTTTCAAATTTGTCACGGAATTATTTGATAAATTCCATGTATTTAATTTGAAAGTAAGATCTATTTTTCCATGTATCTCATTAAACAACATTGCATTGCAATCTAAAACACTAATCAGAGCTCGGCAAATCTCGTTGTTGAGAATGTGTAAATTCGTAGGTACATCCTTATTTTCGTATTAAATCGGGAAATATTTGAATAACTTAAAAATAATGATTTTTTTTATGTTATTGTTTATAACACTGAAGAAATAAACCGCAGCACGTGTGACCGAAGTAATCTGAACTTTTCCTTATTTCTGGTGAAAACGATAAAAAAATATTTAAATCAATTTTTATCTTTAACAGATAGTTAACTTCATCGGCTTATCTGAGGCCTAGGATTCGTAAGGTCAAAGGTAGAATGGGGACATCAGTTTTTTTTTCAAATCTTCTGTGTCTTCTAAAGGCTCATAATGCACCTACTTAAAAATCTTTTTTTGATTCTTATTAATTTAAATCTCGAATTTGTTAATTAATTTTAATTTCTCCATGATTTTCATAGAAAATTGAAAAATTAACATTTTAAGATTGTTATAAAATAGATATAAATGTTATTGTGTAAAATGTAGAAGGCCAACTCGGGACTGATCGAACTGATTGAACACAACTTTGTCGGGAACTTGGAAAGTTTATTTCCAACCCCAGTGCAAAATATATAATGAGACTATATATTTCTTTTATTTTATTTTTCTTTTAAGTATGGGTGTCGTAACGTTCATTGAAAAATCATTAAAATTTACTTTAGACTCATTGCAAGAGACATTGAATAAAAATATGCAACATTACCTAAAAATTATTTCAGGCTTTTGATTGGCACCCAGAGCTTGATGGAGCCTGCAATTTAACAATCGTGTTCATCTCGGTAGAAAGCTCTGAGTTTTTTGTTAATTAATTAAAGCTAACAATAATAACGCCTTGCCTAGCATGATGGACCCACCAGACCACCTGACACCCATCAGCTTCTGTTCTCCTATTACCAACAGAGATGAGACGGGTACCTCGTACCTACTAATTTGAATATATCTAGATCAGGGGCTCTAAACCTGTACGCCGTACAATTAGCTTCAACGAACATGGTGGATCTGCGAGTTTTTTTTTCAACGGGTATTTTATTAACCATTCAGGCCTCGAGCCTATTTTGTCAGAAAGTCAAAACATTTCAGCTTTACAAAAAAATCCAAATAAATGGAGTATTTCTGAACGCATCCAAAAACTAAAAGCTGTTTTTGAATAAAATACGCTTTAAAATTTTACAGTTTTAGAAATATAATTTTTTTTAATACAAACTAAAAAAAGTTGTTAAAACGGCTCACCTCGCGTTTTTTCTAACAAAAATTACTGATAACGAAAAAAAAATGCCCACATTTTTTTTATATGAAATGAATAATAAACGTCATCGTCAACAAGCTATTTTGTCGTTTCATGTAAAAGTTATTATAATTTAAAGTTATTAAGTGTAGTTAATTTTTGTATTAAAAATAAAGCGCGGTATTTTATCTTTCTAACATAGTTTAGACCATATTTCTAACAATAATAAGGGAGACCAACGATTTCTATGAGATCTATATGAGTTGTTCCAGAAACCGAACAAATTAGCCTTAGTTACTTTAAGGTAATGCACTACTAAGTAATACAGTCATGTGATTTTTGGTTGAAAATTCTTTAGATGCTTTAATTAAATACTTTGAGTGAAAACACGTATTTGCCTTTGACATAACCGAGTAATTTTTTATTCGTATTTTTATAGGCCCAGAAAAAATAATAAAGTATTAGGTCCATAAAAACTGCTTTAAAGTTAAAATTTAATTATTTGGTAAATGATCGTTAAACATTTAAATGTTTAAGCATGAGCTTTGCAAAATGATAGTGATATTTTTTTCGTGAATAAATCCTAACTGGTATTAAACGGAAGTTTAAATCAGAAAAACCTTCGAGCATTAAATAATTGTTTTATTGTTATATATAAATGTTATCGTTTATTGGGTTTACCATTTCTTAGTTCAAGATTATGATCGGTTTTATCGAGAATATTTGTTACATGTATATTTTTAAATTGTTACCAGTACCAAATGTTGATGACATATTAAAGCAAGCTTCAATTATAAAAATGTGTAAAGAAAAAAAAAGAAAAATAATTTAAAGAATTTTACAAAATAATGAGAAATGGAAATTAATTTATTACAAAAAATTTATATTTAGAAGTAAATATTTCATACAAAACATATTATAACATACCTACAACCTAAATAAGAATCGTGGCTCCCTAATAAAGCGCAAGAGCTCCTCTTTTCTGATAATGTAGGTATACATGACCAATGATATTCTGAAATATAATATTTTGTAAAATATAAAAGTGTGAAATGTAAGGGGTCGTCCATTAATCACGTGATGTTTTTTTAGCAACTTTTTAACCCCCCCCCCCCCCCCCCCCCCCCCCCCCCTCCCCAAATCACGTGTATTTTTTTAAGTACAAAGTATTTTGAAATTTTCAGAATATTATCACGAAAAATAAATACACGTGATATCTCATTATACCCCCCTCCCCCCCCCGTCATGATATTTCGTGATTTTTTCCGAACCCCCCCCCTTTCGAGCCTCACGTGATTAATGGATGACCCCTAACTCATATTATTTATATTAGAATAAAAAGTTTAAAAAATTGTAAAATTGTTATCGTTTATTGGGTTCACAACTTCCGGGTTCCGGATAAAAGGAGATTTAACCCGTCTGCTTGGTTCAATATATTCGCACCGCACAACTCGGAAGCCTCGATTTCGCGTATAAATTCTGAAACCGTCACTTTGGATCGAGATTGTAAAATATCTATGCAAGAAAGCTTTCATATTTCAAAGACAATAAGAAGCATTATTTCGTTCTCTTTCTGGTTAAAAGAAAAGTACATATGTTTGCATGAGAGGAAGAGAGATATATAGCTTTTAAAATTTAAAAATTTAAGGTCGTTCGGGACGTTTGTTTTGGTCTTATGAAAGTATAACGCGATTACGTGTTTTGGGATGTATTTATTCCTAAACAAACAAACGGGTTAAGAAGAAAGCGCCACGGGCGATAAATTTTTGCAAATTACTAGAAAATTTTTAGGGATGGTCCGATGCTCTGTGGGGAACCCGCTTGCACAGCGCGGGTGTAAACTGTGCACCCCCCCCCCCCATAAAGTTAAAATTCGTAAATCAAATACGTTGAACATGCAAGAATTGTTCAACTGAATTTAATTGACATAGGTGCGTTTTTTTTATTTAGAAGCACCTTTAGAATTTTCAAGAGGAAAATTAAAAGTGAATTTTTTGTTTTTTTTTTAAGATTGGGTATACCTATATAACAAAGTAAACATTCTACTGATAGATTACACCCAAGACTTTTTGCTGATATGTGAAACTGAAAAATGAAAAATTTTTCGAATACGTGTGTCAAAACAAATCTTTTACACGACCCACAGATTGAAAAATTCTAATTCAGATGATGTAGCAGGTACCTATAGGGTACAGCGGGGAGCGTGCGGTCGTCGGTCCATTTGTTTTTTTTCGTCTCCATGGAAACAGATCACGTTCCAAATTCGAATTGTAATCAAGCAAGATGGCTGCACTTCTATTATTTCTTATTGTGGCTATTGTGTTATTTGACGTACCCCTTCTGATAGTACTGTGTAACATACAATGCCTTTGTATATTTGACTCGAATCGATCTGCATTTTTAAAAGCGGAAGAGTGACAGATTTTTTAAAAATTTATTTTGATTTCGTGAGTAGAACTTTGTTCTTTAGATAATTGTTAATTAGAACGTTTATCCGAAACTTATCCATGAAATTAATTTATTTTAATTTAAATTTCCTCTTTTTAGTCTCCTGGTTAGATCATTCATTATTTGAGGAATTTAAAATATAAAAGACAGTAAGTTTACATAAAATAGAAGGACCTAATTAACGACTTTCAATGAGATGGCAACATTCATGTGGGTACTGAAATTTATTAAATAATTAATTATTTCTATGGTAAGTAAAAATGTTTCCCACGTGCTGGTAACTTCTAAAGAAGCTGAGAACCTTATGAAACATTATTTAAGTTTTCTCTCAGATTTGATTCTGAAAAAAAACGAGTATCAACGGCTATAATATACTCCCATACATGTGGTCAGTTATCAATATTTGCGAGCACGGTCCACAATTGATATAAATTCCGATCTCCTCCGATTCCTGAGTGTCAGATAAACAGTCAATATTCAAAACATTTTGAATAATGTCGTTCGTTATGCAAAAAAACTGCCTTATTAATGAATGGAGGTGAACTAACGAAGCTCTTAGAATTAAATGAGTCATACCTATACGTGGTCCATAGACCTAAATGATTCATCGAAGAAACATTCATTGGAGAAACAAAAACCGTATGAAATATGAATAAAGACCTCATTAACTAATTATTTCCCGTATAGTGTCAAAAAGTTAATGCGGACTGCCAATGCATATTTAGGTTAGCACCTATTTCAATTCAATATTGGCAGTTTATTAATATTTTTACGTAATTGTTTGGCGTTTGACGTTTCAGAATTTCAATTCATGGAAAACACCACCAGTGTTGCCAGCGTATATCGATTTCCTAATTATTCCTTGTCAATATCAGTTCGGCTGTCAACAGTGAAGCCATACTCGAAACATCGATATAAAATTATCGGAGTTACGCCTATCGATTCGATGTTGTAAAGTTATTGATTGACCCGCACAACCAGCAAAAATAATTATGGGATCAAACTAGAACTATGGAGTATTTTCACCTGCTGGGTCTTTCCACCGTATGGGAAAGAATACTGTTCACCCGAAACTCGAAGAAACTTTGGTATTTTACGTTTTATCACTATGGATAGCATAAAAAATCTTTGAAGAAGGAAAAATGAAGTTGAAAAATTATAAAATCGACCCGATAAATTACCAAAGAAGAAAAAAAATGGCGTCCTCTCTCAAAAAACTCCATATACATATAGTATCTTCTAGTGCCCGGACAATATGAGGTAATAATATTTGCTCTGTCGAATATATTACAATCATTATGAAACTATCGCCTGGATAAGTCTACCTAGGATGTGTGGGATCACGCGCGCGGTGACAAGCCCATGTAAAACGGCGAAAACTCACCCAAAATCAGAATTCACGCTGCCCGTTAAAATATTCAAATTTGGTCTGTATCGCCATCGCCACAGAGGATAATATCCAATAAGGCGCCTCATAAAAAAAGCTCTGCCCAGGAAGGAAAAAAGACAAACACATATTTCACGGCTAGTGACGGAGGGTATGGCGTAACAAGAAACTGTAAAAACAAAGGCGACGAAAATATACATAATGGGGTTGAGACTGCTCTTTTGGGCACCCCGGTTTACGACAAGACCAAAGGTAATTATAAGTATTGGCGATTTCTAAATAATTACTACGGCAGTTCGTGTTCGCTTTTCTTTTGAGAGAACAGTTTTCCAAAAGACTTTATCTGATCAGAAAATATTTTTAAGCTTCTAACAAGAATGATACGTTTTAAGATTTTCACGGCCAAAAGTATTATCGTTATTTGTTTTGGGGGTGTTATGCTGTGTTGCGCTACCTCCTTCTTTAGCCAACGTTTCGGACAGCGTTGCAGTGTCCATCATCAGGGCAGATCCGGTAGATGTACATGGACGCTGTCCGAAACGTTGGCTAAAGAAGGAGGTAGCGCAACACGGCATAACACCCCAAAAACAAATAACGAAAATTCTAACAAGAATGTTTGGCACGATGCGTTGAATGGGAAGTGAAAATCTTTTTTTGTTTTTTGTTTTTGTTTTTCTCATTGAATGTTTTGGTACATGTCGTTGAAACAATTATAACAATGAAAAAGTAGTGTGACCAAAATTCCCACAAAGGCAAAGCCTATGCGTAGGTTTAGCAGTAATTATTATCACATTTCTATGGGTTAAGAATAAAACATAAAATTTAGGTGTTCTTTATTTAAGATAAAATGATTTGAAGTTTTAAAAAAAAAACAAAAAGTGAAATAAAACCATAAAATATTAAATTTTTAGGGGAAGTTTTAAACCAAATATAAAAATATATAGGAAAGTTTAAAAAGAAAATGTTTTGTGAAAGTATAAATATTGTGCTATTAGTGTAATTAAAAATAAAAACAAGGGCATGAATGTATAGCATTTCACAAGTGCACAACATTATTAAATCATCAAACATCACCTATGAAGATATTTGTAATTGCACAATACAGACTTTAGTTTTAAGTCTATTGTCATTAGAATACTTTTCTGAAGATTTGCGACGAACCTTGTGGCAGATTTCTAAAATAAATAGAAGTCTAAACAAAAATATGCAAAAGTAATAAATAAAAAGCTAATACTCGCAATTGAAACTCGAACCCAGGATCTCTCGTTTTACTGGGACAAGCGCCTTAACCACTTCAACCACTACTCTTATTTTTAAGTCATGCTTGTCAATTTCATATCAATCAACATCCGAGGCACTATCTAATCTAGATTATAAACCAGTTTGTTATCATCTGAAAAGGTAGCTGCCAAAATATGGGAAAAAATTGTCTGAGATGATATTGTTAATTCTGAATTTGAAATATGAGATTAGCAAAATTTACTTAAAAAAAGAGGTTCGAGTGGCAGAATTAGTTAAGGCGTTTTCCCGGTAAGACGAGAGATCCTGGGTTTGAATCCCAGTTGCAACCGTTAGCTTTTAATTTTTATGTATCTTATTCTTTTTTTCATATTTTTATTTAGAATTATCGATATTATCTTCTTTTTCAGTGATGTTTTACATTGATTGGAACAACCTTCTTACACTTCAAAATTAAAAAGTAAACACTTCACCCAACTCAAAAACTGCCCTTATGCATTTGTGATGCATGTATTAGTATTGTGGGCTCGGCGTTGTGTGATTATTAACAAGTTCAAATCGCCGAGGACATTGCAGAAGAGTTTCACTCTACAGTCGATAGTCACAAAAACTTCAGTTTGAATTGTTCATTTGGTAAGTTTTAAGGACAATATGTATGGCGTGTAACACTCTATTCTCCTCAAACTGAAATGTTGTAAGATTTTTCTTTCTCAGAACCGGCGCCCACGCCCTATACACATATCGAACAGCGATAATAACATCGTGACCCTAAATTTCCATCGGCAAAGAGAAAAAAACTTCCATTCCATTTCGCTGTTCAAACACAATTTCTTTAAGTACCTACCGGGGGGAGGTCCGCCCCACGCGAGACCCCATCCATCCATCTGATATGCAAACTATCCAACCCAAAACGGATATTGAGGCGAGAAATTATTATACTGGGCCCCGGGGCACTGGGCAAACACTGATAGATATATGTCAAACGCGCTGGGCGCGGGCGTCGCGGCGCGGGCGTCCGGGAGGTGGTTTTCAGAGTCATTTGGATTCATTCGCATCTGGGGATGAAATATGACCGCACTCCGCTGATACGTGAGATATATTTTGTATAAAATATGGACCTAGGTAATAGAAAGTAACACCCATGTCGTACGTATGTTTCAGCACACAATATTTGAAAAATGAATAGGTAGGTACAAAATACTATTTTCAGGGGTGTAATTCTTTGCAAATTAATTTATTTGATTTTAAATAAACAAGAACTGTTCTATTTTGTGGCCTAAAACAATTTGTTCAAACTGGCAATATTTGCTGTTTGGCCACACACCGGTCATATACTTACAGACAACGTAATATTATGTGGCTCTCGTTTGCTTAAGACGATTTGACCAAATTACATCTTGCACTGATAACTACAATATCGACAAAAGCTATGTCTTAGCTTACAGATACGTTAAATGCAGCAACCGGTTTGTAGTTGAGAAGTCCAAAGCGTCGGCTTCACATCCTGGCGTTGCGACGCGGGTTCAATCCGCGGGTAGAAAAGTTCTCCATCAAAAGGCAACAGATCATTCAGGCTTGATCAGATTGTTCTTAACCCGGGAATATTTTTTTCTTTCTTTCATAGCATTCATCGTTTTTTGAATGCACGCTTTCAAATATACTATATAATTAAACCAGAAAACGACAGACATTATTTGTGAACGTTTGATTTTGAATATCACATTAATATACTGTCTTTTAAATGTGCTTAAAAAGGATAAAAATGTAAGTGGAAATGTGGGTTTGGGATCGATTTTCAGTTAGTGCCATGTCACACGAATAGTCGTGGTTGCAGGCGCAATACCTATCTACGGCGGTACCCAGTTCAGTAGTTGTATCGGGGGTTGTCGTGTGATTTATGTCGGATTTTTATTGCATTTTTAAACAGCTGAGAACTTTCCACTCTGCAGACATGAAACGATTTGATTTAAATTCCCGGTTGGTTTTAAAAACTAATTTTGCAGAAGTCACTATACATGATGTAATGGAAACTAGTGGTGTAAGCGGAAAACTGGTCAATTTAAATAGTATTTGTTTTCTTGGTTGATTGGAATCTTGGATGTGGAAATTAACCCACTTTCCGACATCCGATTGAGCTGAAACTCGGCAGACAGACTCATTATCGATGGCAATGCATTATATCGACTTATGGTGGCAATCACGCAAACATATGCGCACAAATTTATGTGAAATTCGATGACATTACAGCGAATAATAAATGAAATAATGTCAGTCTTATCCAATTGGGTTTTGGCTCAATTGGTTGCGTGGTTCCTGGGTTGGATGGTTCAATCCTCAGTCAAAATATTATACGAATGTATCACCCCAGCCAGGAGCACTCCTGTCGTGGCAAGACCGGTATACCAGGGGGCACTGATTTGTTAGGACTTGGAACACGTGCTCTGAGGATAGGAAAGAGGTTGGAGTTTCATCGACCGGTATACATGGCAACCTAATAAGCCAATATTGGAATTTAGGATGGGCAGGAATAAAGGAATTGATTGATCTTTATTTTGTTTGCTTGTTTTTTCCTTTCTTTGTGTTCTCTTTTTCCTTGCCTTTTACTGGTTCTTCTGGTCTCTCCTTATATTTTCTAGCTTGATCTCGGTTCTTCTTGCTTCTTCTGGGTTTCTCTATTCTTCGTGCTTCTTCTCAACTCTTCTTGACTCTCCTAGTTACTTCCTACATTATTATTGCTTCATTTTGCCTTATGCCAAATGTCTTTTAAACTTCAAAAAGTATTTTTTTATATTTTGAAAATAGATGTGTTATGGTAAAAAAAACTTTGTTTTTCAAATGGGTTAACTTTTTTCTGATCTTTAAATTGGCTCCATTTCTGGTTGTTTAAGTCTGAACTCGTACATTTCCTAGCTATCAAAGCATAACAAAAATATAAACACGAACCTAGTGATCTTACTTCTGTATTCACACTGATATTATTTCTTATTCAAGCAAAACAATCAATTCACAGCATCTTTCCATAGCCTCATCAAAAATCAATCGCGAATAAATTATTCCATATAAATTCAATCATCGAAATAAGTAACCCACAAAGTGCGGCTGCTGCAATGGAGCACTAGCATGGAACCAAGACAAAAAAATCTATCTCATCTCACACTGATGAAATCATAAGAACCGATGCTTCGAATATTTTTTACTGAGTGGTTAAAGTTACTTGGCAAAGCGTGTGAATGTCTTATATTGGTCTAGTGTAGTAAGTTTAGTGGAATGGTAATGTAGGAATTCCGTATTGCTGAAAAAGAATCTGGTCTGATAATATGGAAGATGGAGTATAGTTTATAAAATGAAGAGTAAGAAATGGCTATTCAGATTGAGAAAGTAATAGGTGAATTGAATATTAAACAAATAAGTCTCACGTCAGCGGTTTCGATCTCTTTAATATAGTGGTGAGGGTGTTGTTTTCGGTGATCCGACAGTTGGCTCCCGAAATTATTAATTTTTGTGCATTATTTTCCAATTTCAAACCTAAAATCGACTTCAAAAATACATTTAATAAATTGGTATCGATATCAAACGAATTTATTTACATTGTCGATTTGTCGTACTTATACTCGTACTTGCTGGGATAGACAACTAATTTTTCCTTGGTGCATTTTAATGAAAACATGTTTTATACATATGTATATCTAGGTATACCGTATTGTCCCTAAACCGACTGCATATCTATGCTAATATTATAAAGAGGAATGATTTGATTATTTGTTTGCATTGAATAGGCTCCGAAACTACTAAACCGATTTGAAAAATTCTTTGACTGTTGGGAAGCCACACTATCCCCGGGTGACATAGACTATAATTTATAAAGCTAGCTAGAAAGGGTATGCGGGAGGAGATCGGGGACGCACGGGAAATGTGATTCAGGGAGAAAAAATGTATTTGGCATTGCAACGCATGCCGTGGACCAGTTAGTTGTAGATAAGTATGGAGGGATGTCGACTTTCCGGGATCAATTGTCATGGAACCGATTTTTTCCTCTTTCAGATGTGGAATAATTTAATGTATTAGTAGTTTTTATATTTGATTTCATAACACTCGCATAAAGTTCTCTCATAATCCTAGTCGAATTATCGAGACTACCGAATTATTGTTGTTTGAAATGGTTTTCTCTTTGTTCAATAATCTGACTAACTAAATTAATATTTAAATTTTAATAAATTAATAATATCGTTCATTCCATGTTTTCACAATATAGAATTGCAAAAAAGCATTCCGATGATTCGTTCAGTATTTAAGTATCGAACGTTGATTTTAAAAAATTATTCTGATTATAATTTAAACAACTGGCAATGTTTTAATCCTCGGCTAGGTAGGTACCTAAGCGTGCGCCTCGAAAAAGCTCCGTATGATTTATCCACTCCTCAAATCTCTCGAGATGGAAATCGGCCGGCACCATTCCACATTGTGGGATCACGTACACCCAAATTATCGACACTTAATACATTTTCATAGGTAATAAATAACCGAGCCAAGTATTTTTATGATAATTGAGCCCATCAGCCGGGAGACGGAATTCGAGTAATGTTCCATTAATTCGGTAATGTTCGAGCGTTAGAGGACATGTGGAACTGCCGCGGGGGGCGTTATGCCTTCAGGATATGTCATAAGGACTCATAAGTCAATGAGACCGCATTTTTCTCATTTCGAACGAATTTTATTTACTCAATTATCATCAGTTACCTAGAACATCACACACCACTGCTTCTGGCGGTTGAGTTCATCCTTGAAATGCGAGTATATTACATGTGAAAGGTTTTTCACTCGAGTGTGTTGAGCGTGCGATATGCATGTCTTTTTTCGTCATTATTTCCGATTTTAAATGTTTTCACATTTTGATTGACTTCCAATGGCGGAAAACGGATTACACATTCCGCGTAATTAGTAACATATTTTTTTTATATTAACTCCACACAGCAGGCCATGAGGAAAATAATTTCCCTCAGGACCTATGTCATCTGAGTTGCTGTGTTTAGGGTCTTTATGAGGAGAGGAAGAAATGAACATTGGTCTTTAAGAGCGTTTAACCAGCCAGCGGACGAAAATCCACATTTCGTCGAAAGTTGTTCTTCCGATCGTGCAGGGCGGTTACAATGAGAAAGATTAATTATTCTCCGTACCAGCTTTTTTAAATTATAACTCAATATCGAATTTATTTCAATCCAAATTAGCTTTAATTTATACCTTCATCCAAAAATGCTGAAAGGCGTGATGATAAAACTATTAAAATAGTGTACTTTTTGTAGTTATTTTTTGATTATAAGTATTTATCATTTTTCAATAATGTCTAAATTTAATAAGAATGTTAGTTTGTAAGTGCGCAAATAAATACACAAATGGACCAATTTTCGTCAAGAAACACATGTACGTACATATTTTTTAATGATTTTATTGAAACTAAAATTAAAATTCTAATACATAACTCTGCTAGATAATGTATTGATTTATTTTACTGCATGATTACATTATTTGAAATGGGTGTGGTATAATACAAAAACTTTTTTGAAAATTTAACAAATCTGCCAACGACCTACGGAATAACCTTATTACACTAAAAATTTAAAAAAATTCTAAAAATTTATAACATAACTTCACTAGATAAAAGAACAATCTTTCGAAATCCATTTATAATTTTTTGTGGAAAAGAGTCAATACGTCTAAAAACTTTTTTGAAAATGACGTATTTCCGGCTTTCTCTGGTAATGCCCTCTTAAGAGATACATGTTGTAGGAAGACGGAAACACAGGCCGGCAAATCGTTCCACAGCCAAGATGTTGAACTCAAGAACGACTCGAAGAAGCAACCCGTTCTCATGTGACAAATGTCAACCGTGTACATAATTTATTATTGTATCTAATGATTATTTGGTAAATAATGTTTTTGTTATATTGCAACAAATGTATTACTTTAATATTCATCGGTTCGTAGAAAGGTGAAATAAATTATACAGGATGTCAAGGGGTAAAGTGCACAAACTTCGGAAGTGATTCTACTTGAAAGTACAAGTAAAAAAGATACATAACTTTTTCGAAATTCCAACGTATAAAGGTAGTTTACGGGTAAAAAGTCAATTGTTTATATTGAAAAAATAATATTCTTCTGCAGAAAGGTATTTTTGTGTGGTAAAAAAGTAATTGGAATTTCGAAAAAAGTTTTTTATCTTTTTTACTTCTACCATCATGCAGAATCATCTCCCGAGGTTTGTGCACTTTACCCCCGGACACCCTGTATTATTTATTTTTATCAATAATGATATACTACTCCCAGCGAGCGATCGTTCTGTTTATTGTTTTCCAACAAAACGGGTGAAAAGGAAGAGGACGAACATCGATCTCATCCGTACAAGCTATCGCTGGGTATAGTGGCCCTTAAATGTTTTACTATCATTTTCTAAAGAACTTAATTTGCCACATTACATATACAATAAAACTGAAATTCAAAAAGATTTCGCAAGTAGGTTATTTTTAACTTTTAAGCTGTCTGATACTGTATTGTTTTTGGGCTTGTAAAAAAACTTACTAAAAAAGTCCTCGTTTATTTCAAAGACCAAGATGTGTTCTAATCGCAGTATTGAATTAAATTATCAAAGATATTTCTAGGCAATCAAATTTTCATGCTAAAAACACATGATTTTGCATTACTTCGTAGTGCTTCTTCTTAACTTTAAAATACAGTAAAGTAACTGTCTATTTTTTAATTAAGTCTGTATGATTTTTTTCTGCGAGAATAAATATTTCGGAAAAATTGTGTTGAACTCGGAATAAGTCGCTATTAATAAAGCTAGTATTTCACAAAACCCTATCCACATAAATCACAAAACAAAAAATTGAATTCTTGAAAAGCTCGCTAAAACCGAAACATCCAGGTGAACTGTACGCCTGACGGCCTCTCCATGTCTGCGGGCAGAACCTTATTGTTTTGTGTCCCGGTGACTCTGGGAGTGTGCACCGGCAGAGCAGAAAGCCCGCGGTGGACTGTACCGATATTACGGGCACATTGAGACGGCCGCGGAGCAATTACGATCATATTAAATCTTGAAAATTTTCAAACCTCGTTGCTTCGATTATGATCCCTTATAATTATTTTAAATGCTCCGGCGATGCTCGCGGCTCGGGGTATTGAGGCGAAGAATGAAGATATTTTACAATGTTTGAGAGTGAGAATAAACAAGCCTTTAAAATAAAAATTATTAAATATATTGATCACTAAATACGCAATATTGCGAATTTGGTGATCGAATTAAATTAACTGTTACCAACCCTTAAGGCGATCCACTGGTCCAGCAAAAAAACGAAATCGGAATTCACGCCCCTTTATGGGAGGAGTTTAAAAATACTTGAGAAAATGCGTTTTTAAAGGTTGGAAAAGGTATTTGAGAAAATTTTTTTACAGGTTGATTTCGTAAAGGGCTGTAAAAACATTTATTCCTTTTTTACTAATTGTTTATTGTAATAAAACGGAAATTAAAAATTGAATTCACGAAACCATACGACGCGGAGCCTAACGTCTGTTCCCCGCTCCGGCCGGGGGAGGACTGACCGAAAATGGGTGTGTCTAGTCGGTAATTCTTCGGTGGACAGTATAAGGTTCGCTTTTAAAATCAAAATTCGTTGACTGCTGTATTGTCGCTGTGATGTCAAAAATAACAACGCGAAAATGCATGTCGTATTTTATTTTGTGAAGTTCTGACGTAAATTTCAATTTTGTTTGCGATTATTGTAAAAGAAACTGAATTTGCCTCATTAAACAATAAAACCGTATCCGAAAAGAGGTTTGTAAATAGGAGAGTTTGGACTTGAAAGTTTTTTTTATAGACCTAATACTTTATTTTTTTCAAGGCTTATTAAAAGGCTTAAAAAAATGACCGATATTTTTAAGGGCCAAGATATGTTCTACACGCAGTATTTAATTGAAGCATCCGTAATACTTCTAAGCGATCAAATTTTAAAAACAAAAACGTATGATTTTATATGATTTTGCATTATTTAGTAGGGCTTCATCTTAAACTCAAATACATAACTTGAATTATCACCCATGGGCGCTTTTAATCATAAAATAACTAACAACCTTTACAATTCTTAAATAATCTCAAGTTTTACAAACAAAATCTGACATTAACACGTTAACGGAACTCGGGGATATGAAGGGGTTAAGAAGGGTGATTCTTGTGTTATCTTTTGCGTTACGTTAGCGTTACGAGGCAATTAAGACAAAATGGTAAAATCCGTCGGATATTAGAAGGCATTCTTCGTGCGTTATCGGCTGTCAATTTCTGTGAATTTCTATGGCTTTCAACGGTTTATCTATGCCTGTCATGTGTTGCTGTCAGTGTGTGATTACCTACTTAAAAATACAAATTTATTAGACATTTTAACTACTTACATGTAAATTGCGTTCATAAATGATTATCCGTTTGTCGTATTATTTTAATGTATGCGATGATATTCGATTCGCAAATTTTCTCGCGACTGACATCTCTTAACGAGGATTGCGCCGCAAATGAGCCGTCATCGTTGGTTTCTTGAATAAGCACAGTATTTGTTTAGTATACTTTTCACAGTTGGTGTCTTGACAGAAGCACGTTAACGCGATACGGATTACCACATTTAAGAAAACTATCAAAAATGTGTCGTATACGGCCGAATAAACACGCGTTACGCTGTCGTAGAAGATGCAGAATCAATTTGTAATTTGTGGGAAACAGATAAAATGACATAGATTATCTCAATCTGCCCAAGAATACATAGCGAAAGTGGTATTTGACTTAATTTAGCTGAGGTAGCTCAACACGGCATAACACCCCAAAAACAACCAACGAAAATCCTTTTGGCCGTGAAACTCTAAATCGTATTTTCTTTTGTTCGAAATGCCTTAAACGCAAACTTTTACATGTGGTTTTTGGATGTGTTGCATTCCGTTTCCTGGGAAAACAAAAATGTTAAATTTTTTTTAGTATGTTGGTATCACGCATTTAAAATCTATATTCAAGATCCCACTGACGTGACTGGGGAGATAGCTACTAGATAAATGCTGAATTCTTTCAAATCAGGAGCCATATTTATACTCCTACGATAAGGTTGCTGGCATTACAGTTAAATCGTGGAAGAAGACATTTAGGCATAAATCCAAGATTGTCACAACCACCAACCATATCCGAAATAAATTTAAAAATGCTGTCATTCTTCATCTTATCATCTTTATTATTTTTTGGACAATGTTAGGTTCCCAATTTCTTTAGTACGTCATGGTAACGTATACACGCACCCATTTCATTATTTTGACTTTACTTATTGACGTCTAAATAAGAATAGCATTATTTAACTTCACAAAAACAAAAGCTTCCCATTTGTTACGTCACCGCCACCAGAGGAAATCCATCGAAATAAACTTCGACGTATTTTCAAATCACGTGAAACGATTCTCTTACAATTGAGACGTGATAATAAGATTTGTCTTGTAATTTAACATAATCCATACTTACCAGCCTCCTCGGGTCCAGAGTCGTATTCTTTGTAGTAATAATTTCTTTCTTTTATCGAAAACATTAGCTAATTGCGGCTCGGGAATAATAATACGTATCTCCGGGCGGACATTGCTTGATCGAATGTTAATCGATGCATAAACCATAAAATATCTGTGAGCTTGATAGACGTCCGACCGAATATTAAATATGAATACCAAATGAAAGGTTTGTTTTTTTATTGAGGAATTTGTTAATTGCTGGTGTGGTCTCTTAGGTTCTTCTACCTGTTTGTGCACAAGTTTTTAAAAGCAAACTTTAATAAATAAGATAGGTTTCCTGTACATAAATATTGAATGAATCATCCATAGTTTGATTGATAGGTGGATGGTGCGCAATTCTATATTTATATAAAATTTGCCACCGTGAAGCTTTGGCAAAAACATATTATTTATTTATTTTTATGTTTAACTTAATGAGTCAAATCTCAAATTGTAATATTTAATAAAATGGAAACAATATTAGCGAAACTTAATCGAAAATCTGAAGATACGATCATATCTAGGACTCGAACCCAGGACGTTCGCCTTGCCGGAGCGCAGCTCCACTAACTGAGCTAATGTGTCATATATAAAGATAGCAGACGATAAAAAAATGCGTTAAGAAAATAAAGATAATGTTGGTAGTTCTTGGTCGAAGTATGAGGTACGTTAAGTGCGTTTAACCAGCCAGCGGCCGAAAATCCACATTTTGTCGAAAGATGTTCTTACGATCGTACAGGGCGGTTCCAATGAGAAAGATTAACTATTCTCCGTACCAGCTTTTTAAAATTATAACTCTATATCGGTTTTATTTCATTTCAAATTTGCTTTAATTTATAACATCCAAAAATGCTGAAAGGCGTGATGATAAAACTATTAAAATTATATACTTTTTTAATTATTATATTAAGTATTTATCATTTTTCAATAATGTCTAAGCAAAATAAGAATGTAAAAAAAATTGATATGTAATGGTTTGTAAGTGCGCAAATAAATACACAAACGGACCAATTTTCGTCAAGAAACACGTGTAGGTACGTGTATATTTTTTAAATGATTTTATTTAAACTTAAATTAAATTCTGTAAAATACGTTTATAAGATAATATATTGATTTATTTTACTGCATGATTATATGATTTGAAATGGGTGTTGTGTAATACAAAATCTTTTTTGAAAATTTGACAAATCTGCCAACGATCTATGGTATAACCTTATTATACTAAAAAAAACATTTTTTCTCAACTTTTAAAACATTCGTTTACTAGATAAAAGAACCATCTTTCGAAATCAATTTACAAGTTTTTGTGGAAAAGAGTCAACACGTCTAAAATCTGATTTAAAAATGACATATTTCTGGTTTTCTCTGGTTTATACCCTCTTAAATATGACCGATCCGGATAGGAACACATTAGTTCAGTTAGTAGAGCTGCGCCCCGGCAAGGCGAAGGTCCTGAGTTCGAATCCTAGATGTAACCGTTTCTTTTTCTGATTTTTTATTGTGTTAAACATTTTCAGAGTGTTAACAATTGTTAAATTAATGGAATTGCTATTAGGATGCGCATAGAGAAAACTCCACTATCTAGATTCTATATACTTATGTTTTTATGATTATGTGCATGCATGCGTATACATACGTGTATGTGTGTATGCATGTGTATATGTATGCATATATGTACCCGTCTCAGAACAGACATCGTCTAGTGAGGCGGGTTACTTATTTGTTTGTATATGATAATGTTATTTCAATAAACGCCTGGGTTGCCGGCAATTAATTAATTATAATTAAAATGTTCGCAGCGTGAGTTAAATCACTATTCAGTTGTTGCTACTAGTGAAATATAAGAAATAAGAATAAGCAAAATAAAATATAAAACAGAGTGATTTATTTATTTTTTGTTATCAGTAATTTTAGTAGAAAAAATCTAAGGTAAACCATTTTTAATACTTTTTTATGTTGGCAATCAAATTTTTTATATTTCTAAAATTGTATGCTTTTTTCTTCAAATTATACCTAAAATTTGAACCCGTAGGTACTGTTTCAAAATTAGTTTTTACTTTTCGGAGTTCAGAAATATTTCATTTATTTGGATTTTATTACAAAGTGGAAATATTTTGACCTTCCGACAAAATAGACCCGAGGTCTGAGGGGTTAAATAATATCTTATGCATGTGAAGTGTTTTGCCATATTCGTAATTTTATATTGATACATCGTATTTAATAATTCATTTTTATGTGCCCGCGTACTGTTCGTTAGAAATAGTTATATGTAAGTCAAATAATATGGCAGTAAGTGTAGCCACCCACGAGTGGTCTGCCATTTCCACCCTTTCCTTGATAGAGGGAGACAGATCACTCACCCACAGCCTCCGTCTCATTTCATTATTTGAGGGGTAAAAAATTCCCCACATTCGTACATTTAAAATACGAAAATCCCCTTTAATCGGCAATGTATTGATTTAATATGCACTGGGGTGTTTGCTCCGAACACAATATAATCAATAAAAAGTAAGTAGGTACCGCCTGCCTAGGAAGGTATGTTCAAGAAAAATTATAACACTGTTAGTATGATTATTGGCAGGCATCCATTTTGTTGATTTTTTGCAAAGACGGTGCTGAACCTACGAATTATTATTATTATTACTAATTAATAAATAGTATAATAGGTAAATTTGTCATTCAAAATCTCTACCGTTTTGTAACATATTTCTCTTGAACACCTTAAGTTTTTAAGTTTCTAAAAATATATTGTATACTGTTTTGAAGATAAAAACTATACATTTGCCACGCCAAAACGGTAATTACATGAAATTCCCTCAATAGAAAAAAAATGCAAAGTGTGCTCCGAAAATTATTACCTACAATCAAGTTTTTTCTGTTATTTTACAAGTTACATGTATGAAAACATTCACAGTTTTTTTAAAATGCTATTTAAGACATTTTCCACGAGATTTTTGCTCTATTTTAAACGAGTAGTGTTTTATTAAATATTTTCACAAATTTCGCTTAAATATTACCGTTCTTAATATTAGCGCGCTCCCTCTAACATTGGTATTTACATTTAAAAAAATCCCCTTCTTCCTTTTGAGCGCTTACTGGCGGGCCTCGCGTTTGTTGAACAAATGCATTACAAAAAGTGATCGACGAACCGGTGAATGCAATCTGTTAGCCATAAGTTGTTATAATAATGTGTCTTGTCTGTAGTTAGTAGAAAGATAGAGCATGGTAAAAATACATTATTAATTTGTACAGCGCACTTGAGATGGTTTTTCACTAAAACTGCGCTATACAAATCATCAAATTATAATTATTATTAGCTGAAGTACCTACCGGTGTTTAGCTCGTGTTTTTTTCTGATCTAAGGGCTGGGAAAAGAAAGGGGATGGTGGTAGTTTTTAAAATAAAAGAGTTTTTTTAAAAACAAAGCCACCCCCCCCCCCCCCCTCCCCGCAGAAACTTTTTTATACTACTCTTTGAATTTGTGATTGCTTGAAATCTTGGCATATCAGTTGCAATTTTGAAAATGACGATGTAAATACATTTCTGTTCAAACGTTGTGTTATAGGTAGCTGGTAGGTATATTTCGCTTTTCTGAAATATTCAAACAGTCGGTTCAAAATTTAAAAGGGCACACTTAAATTCAAAGCAAATTTAGGTTCATTGAGTCAAAGTTACGCAGGATGACAGACAACCGAAATTGGTATTTTTTGATATTAGTTAGACATAGATAGAAAGGGTGGGAGATAAGGCGAGAGATAAGAAAAATTAGATTTTCTTATGACGACTCTCTCATATTTTTCTCAGATTTTCATGCAGTTTTCACCAATAAGAGGAAGGTTTATTTGTATAATACATGCTTATTTAGTAAAGAAAAGCCGATAAATTCAAATATTCAATTCAGGCAGCGGGCAGCTGGCAAGCGGGTGGTGTGGATTTTATAAAGGTTGGGTAATGGCGTTGTGTTTCGTTAGCCACAGCAACGTGTGGCCGGGTCTGCTAGTAACTAATAAATAATAAGGTTCTATTTACTATGTGATGTACTTCAATCCCAGTGATTCAGATTACTTGAAATATATGTAGGTATATGTTCGGGAAAACTCCAATTAAGATTGAAGTTCGTCGAATTTACAAGTTGCCTTACGTACGTTATCGTAAGTCGTAAGGTTTACAATGAATATTTAACTGGACCAGATGTCCATACTATAGGAATCTCTAAGTTATTCTGATGCTGGGGAACCAAACACCTCAGGAGCCCAGGTGTCTATCAAGAACCATCGGCTATTTGCGTGACCGTTCGTGCATTAGACGCGAACGACCGCGACGATAGTCGACACTCTTCAAAGGTACCTACTTACTTCTTAACTGACATCTGGAGACACCTAAAAACTACACATAACTATCTATACTAACGACATCCGTTTAAACTACATGTATGATCCTATATATCACATACTTGTTAACCAATGGGTATAATATTTTTAATGCCAACGTGAAATAATAGATGCATTAAATTTTAACTATTAATGGTTGATAAATACACATATGTCTTCGGCTTCAATCAACTTCGTGCCTGTTATTGGTTTGACCGATAATTTTCCTGTCGTTTTAAGACATATTTATGCAAATTCGTAGACACCAGTAATTATTATCCGAATATTGAGCCCAGTCTTAATAATTTATTCTCGGGATTTTGTACATTCTAAACCAGTGTTTATTTAAATCTGTGCCGATTGGTTACCATAATTTCTTCATGTTATGATATTATGTATTGGTATTATTAATAGTTTATTATTGTGATTTGGTTCGACTTTGCATTATTTCAGGTTTTTGCATTTATTTAGGCTTTGAATTATTGTAGGTTTTTATAAATAACAGAGAAATACCTGCTGTTTTTTTAAGAAAACATTCAGTTTCAGGTATTCTTACAGGTATTATTTATATTATTATTATTATTTATGTATTATTTCAGGTATTCTTATTCTTATTTTTTTTATTTATTCTTACTTATTCTTATTCTTTTAGTAATAAGACAAAATGAAAATAATAGAAATGAAATAGCGTAGAAATAACGTGCTATGGATTACAGCAATGACAAATGGGGCAAGAATATAATTATTACATATTAATAATCATATAAATAATAAATAATTAAATAAATAATTTTTACATATTAATAATCATAATAATTAGAACATAATTATCTCTATCTATATATATAAAAATTTAGGATCCGTATGTTTGCGTTCTCTAATCTCGGAAAGTAATCGTTGGATTGACTCAAAATTTTTACAGAACATTGCATTTTAGCAGAAGAGCGTTTTTACATACTTTTTATTTGGAAGTTCCAAAGGAAAAGGATAATTTTATGCGTTTTAAATTGACTCATAATTTGTCATAGTAAACAACGGAATGACAGTTCTAGACAGTGTTGCCATTTTATTAATTTTATTAAAAATTACAAAAATTTATGATACCTACAATTAGGGATTAAAAAAAATTTATCAGATTTAAAAGTAGAATTATATCTAACAAATTATATTAATATTTTCACTCATTTATTTTCTCTGTGCGTTTTAAATTTACTCATAATTGTACTAAATGTCAGTTCATAACTTTGCAAAACCTACAAAAAATCAGATTAACAAATCGAATTATATATGAAAATTTTTCAAAGGGTCAAAAAAGTGTAACTGTGACCAGTTGATTGATGTGTATTTTTTCTCAAAGTTGATCACCATTCGTGGGATGCCTCGCTCACGTTCAAACATAGGTTGTCGTACTCGACACGCAAACGCAGATCGTCAGAGAAGATCAAACCGCACTGATTAATAACGTTAAGACGATAATGAACATGTTCGAGTTAGAATTATTCAGAGGCGAGCAGAAGAACTGGCGAATCGTCGGGAAGAAAGACTTAAAAGCTTACGAGTAGAAGCGAGAAGAAGACGAGCAGCACATTCATCTCAACAACGCCAAGAAGAAATAGATCAACGCCAAAGACGAATGCAAGTGCAACTTTTGAATAACCATGCTTCGTACCATCGAATTGCTTTTTCATACGAACCAGATATTCAATACAATACCTCATGTAAATTTGTTCAAATCGGTAAAATGGATAAAGTTTGTCCACACTGCAAAGCGATGAAATTTAAAGGAGAAACTCAAGGAATATGTTGTTCGAGCGGCAAAGTAAAGCTACATGAAATTGATGAGCCAATAGAACCACTGATAAATTTGTTGCAAGGAATTACTGATGATTCAAAAAATATCCTCAAAAATATTAAAAAATACAAATAATGTTTTCAGATGACTTCATTTGGCGTTAACGTTATAACAGAAAATTTTATGCTGACTTCTAAAATTCAGGGACAAATTTATCATAAAGCTGGCTTTTCGCTTCCTTTTCAAAGCAATCAACATAAATTTCTACAAATATATTTCATGGGAGATCAAAATGATCAGTTGAATGCACGCTGTCAAATCTCTACTAAAGTCAAAGGCATATTGCTGAGTCGTTAAAAAAAAAAGTTACATGATAACAATAATTGGGCTCAATTTGGGAGGCGGGAATGGGTACCGCCGCCCCGGGAACCTTTATTGGATAACCAACACCTCTGCCACAGATCACCCCAAGTGGTTCGCTACGTTTGGTGATTTAGCAGGGGTGCCCGGGTTCATGGGGTGAGGTTTGTCTAGGTCTTGGAGGCGGATGACCAGGACATACTGAACCCCAGATTCCTACCCACCCCTTAAACCCTTTTCCTTCCCAGAACTCTCCTCTCCTTCCTTTCCCTAAAAAAACCCTACACACAGCATCCCCAAAGATGACATAGGCCCTGAGGAAAATTATTTTCCTCAGGGCCTCCTGTGTGGAGCTCATGTAAAAAAAAAAAAAAAAAAATTAATTCGAATGTTCAAAAATGCAATTGATCTCATGCCATCAGACAGCCATAAAATTATCATTAGTGCTGATCAAACACCAGCAAGTGAGCATGTCAGACGATATAATGCGAAAACAATTAATGAGGTGGGAATTGTCATGGTTGGAGAAGAATTTCATCCTCGCGATATAGTTTTGAAACGCAGAAATGATCAAGTACAAAGAATTGCTGACACTCATAGGTGCTACGATCCACTGCAACATAAAATTCTGTTTTAAAGCGGTCAAGATGGTTATGATTTCAATAACAATGAATTATTATTCCTATCGAATTATGGTACGTGAAAATAAAGATAAACATCTTCTGAAATACCGTCAGCTCTTCCATCAGTACATTGTCGACATGTACGCGAAAATAGAATCAGAGCGACTACTATTCATTAGGCTCAATCAAAAGAAACTAAGAGCAGAAGAATACATACGCCGGAAATATGGTCGTCCTGATCTTTTCATTACATTTACGTAGATTTATAATAACGTGATATTGTAAAAGCCTTTAAGGTGTGAATAAATAAATCATTTTTAAAAATTTACGACTGTTTTTTTTTCTTCCCTTATATTCTACACTACAGCATAGTCACAGCAGATATTCAATTAAGCAATGTGTCTTCTTAGAAAATGTACAGTTGCTAGACAATTTTTGTTAACTCCTCTAATAATTAAAATCAGACAAAGCCACAGCGAAGCGTGGTCGGGTTCAGTTAGTTACATATAAATAATCATATTAATTAGAACATATTAATTTTTTTTTTTTTTTTTTACATTAACACCACACAGGAGGCCCTGAGGAAAATAATTTCCCTCAGGGCCTATGTCATCTTTGTAGATGCTGTGTGGAGGGTCTCTTTGAGGAAAGGAAGGAGTGAACATGGGTCTTGAAGAGACCCATGTTGTAGGAGGGAGGAAACACAGAGGCCGGCAAATCGTTCCACAGCCGAGCCGTTGAACTCAAGAACGAGTCATAGAAACGACCCGTTCTCATGTGAGTAATGTCAACCGTGTACAAATGTTGGGCGCGTGTTTGGCGTGTTTCCCGACTATGCACCGGAGCCGAGGGGATCAATGATGCTAGTTCCTCGGAGCATCTTCCATTGTAATACCGGTAGAACAAGGACAGCATTCCCACCTGACGCCTATGCTCTAAAGATTGCAGTCCGTCTGTTAGGATGGGAGAATCTATCAAACGGACCGCCCGTTTCTGCACAGAGTCAAGGGTTTTTTTTAGGTATTTTGGAGCTCCAGACCAGAGGTGGCTGCCAAATTCAACCGTGGGGCGCACTTGCGATTTGTACAGGGTTAGCAGTTGGGTACTATTAAAGTATCTGCGGGCCCTGTACAGTACGCCCAGTTTCTGAGAGGCTAACTTAACTCTGGTTTCGATGGAGCCCCCGTACCTGAGCTGGTCACTTAGAGTTACACCAAGCATATCAATGGAGGTCCTGTTCGGAAGGTTGCTTCCGTTGAATAATAATAATAATAAATTAATAATCAAAAAAAATGAACATTTTGAATTTTGTCTTTCCGTTAATTTTTTTGTTACGTTCCGGTTCCGGTTTAAAATGGTGTCCGTTTTAACCTATGGTGCGCCGCAGAAGTCTATAGGCACGATTAAAAAATCATTTCTCATTTATCAAAGCATTTATTCTGGGGAAGATAATTACGGCAGATGATTAACTTACTACTTACTATATATACATACATTATCCGGTAAGATGGTATAGTATATAAAAATATCACTTTGCAAAAAACAACTAAACTTATAGTTATGAAAATAGAAACAGCGATGCAAGGCGAAAATTTAGCGTCTGCTTATGCGTATGCGATAAGTAATTGATCTTTTTCAAATGACGTCCAATCGTCGTGTTAGTTTTTACTATTAAATCTTTTGATTTCAGAGGAAATTTTGGTTTTGATTTATAACAAATAAATATTAGAAACACATCTTTGGACGTGAAATCAAATGTTAAGGGCCCGCAACCCGGATTTGTACCGATTTATTACATATTTCCCTTAAACACGGTAAGTTTTAAAGCTCTAGAAAAAATATATGTTATTCTTGAAGATAATATCTAGACTTTGCCCGCGCCGAAACGCAAATTATATAAAATTCCCTCGATAGAAAAAAATCGCAAAATATGCTCCAAAAATTATTATTAACACGTTTGTTTCAGTTATTTTACAACTTATATGTATGAAAAAATTCACAGTGTTTCTTTAAATGCTGTTTAAGAAAATGCCCGCGAGATTTTTGCTCTATTTTAAACGAGTCGTGTTTTATTAATCATTTTCGCAATTTTCGCATCGATTTTGTCGCCGTAAATGTTAGCGCTCTCCTCTAACATTCGTAATTTCGTATCTCTCCATCTTATTCTTTTCGGGCCCGGTTGCAGAGCCTCAACAGGACTACTAATAACACATAATACGAGTAGGTGCATCAATGGAAAATAATCCTAAATCAATAATCAATAAGACTTTCACCAAATATGGGCAGTGGAAAATGGTATTCCTAAGTTGAAGTATTAATATCAATCATTTATTCCAAATGTATGAAGGGGTAGTACAAAGCAATACTTTCCATATTTCGAAATAATAATAATTAAAAATGGACAAATTAAAAATGCATTCAAAGAATAAAAACCGAAGAAGTGAAAAATATTAAATACAAATAGTATTGATTGAGATAAAGCAATTTGAATTGTTTCAATTCTTGCACTGATGAATCACTCAGTATTATTTTATGTAGGTATCTAGTGGTACATTCAAAGTTTTACGCGAATACCGAAATGTGTTCAACGGCTTCAGATGAATTTGGTGTAGGTACTGTAAACTTTAATTTTATGATGAAAATATATGACGGATTTGGGAAAATTAAAGTTTAGGATAAGGAATTGCATGAAAAAGAAAACCAAATACTTGGCAAGATGCAGACATGAAAATATTGTAGATTTTAGGGCGCGTGGACACGACCATAACACATTTCTATCTGTCCGCATCTGCAGTGACTGGAAGTACCTACGATGATAAAATTATGTACTTACTTATTCTTATTTTAAACTTTATGAGTAAAACCTAAAATTGTAATGTTTAATTAAATAATAATAATAATAATAATATATCTTTATTAAACAAAAATTTGAAGATTTATAACTACAAGAAAAAAGTACATCTTACAATATTTTAAAAGTAACATTAGTACAAAAGTTAGTAACAAAAAAACAATATACATATAAACAGTAGGTACTTAGAGAGTAGAGATTTGTAATTATACATTTAGGTTTCTCGTAACCTGCCTCACTAGGCTAGCCTGTGTTGAGGCAGTTATTTTACATCAATTTATATTGCTGTGGACATACCTACACTTATATTAGAATGTAATCACATAATAAATTGGTTGCATTAACAATAACAATAACATTGGTAATAATAACAGCATTGGTTCATTACTAATTTCGAATTTGGGTGAGTGCACCGGTAAATGCTCTATCATTATTTTTTATCCAAATTTTTATGTTTTTTTAAAAATTTTTTTGTGAATCACATTTTTTTACACTAATTGGAAGAATGTTGTAAAGTCTTGTTGCAAGGTATCTGAAGCTTGAAGTAAATGAAGACAATATTAGCGAAACTCAATCAAAAATCTGAATACAGAAAAATCAGAAGAAGATATTGGCACCTCTTTGAGTCGAAAAAAAATAAATTTAAAAAAAAATTGCTTTTGCGATTGAAATCATGACTTCTACACTCCGTTTGCTAAGGGGGCATACATTAATTACGTAAGCTCATAAGGAGGGGGGGTCCAGCAAAATCTCACGTTACTTGAAAAGAATTTACGAAGTGGCCCAAATTTATCTCACGAAGGGGGGGTCTAGATTGGAAGAAAAACTTCTCACGTAATGGTTCACGACGAGTTCAACGAAAACGAATTCATCGAAAATCAATTCATCGAAAGCAAATTCATCGAAAACGAGTTCATCGAAAGCCAATTCATCGAAAATCAATTCATCGAAAACCAATTCACCGAATGATCAATTCATCGAATCGCCAATTCATCGAAAAAATATATTTTGTTGATGTTTGAGAGAAATGCCGAGCGGACCGAGAAGTTAAAAAAGCATTGGTCAACCTAAACTAACCTAACCTAACCTAACCTAACTTAACCTATTTAACCTTTTTTTTTAACCAATTTAAAGTTGTCTGGTCACCGTTCCTTAGATATCCCTTTTTTGCAGTATCAGACAATCGGAAATCGAAGAGATAACCTATAAATTTTACATTGTCACTACGAAAATGACAGTTGCTAAACACATTTAATTCAGTTAAACAGACCTTTTTGGGTATTTAATTTGACAGCTCTAATATCTACAAAAAAATGTTTTTCGATGAATTGGCGATTCGATGAATTGATCATTCGATGAATTGATTTTCGATGAATTGATTTTCGATGAATTTGCTTTCGATGAATTGATTTTCGATGAACTCATCGGTTGCCGAATGCATATATTTTTGGCTTTTGCGGCTTCCTCTCAAATTGTCTTGTTAATGATGCTCTGAAAAATCTGCAGAATAAATAAAAATATATTTTAATCGATGTTCAATTGAATTTTAGTTTAAGGCTCACTGTTTGTAAAACACCATTTTTAAACTGTGATTTTGGTGGCATTCCTGTATAAATACCTACTTTAGAAGTCGTTGATTTATCGTTACGCTGAAATAACGAACGACGCACGTTTAGCGACTTCTCATCGTGTAACGATAGTTAACGAAAAACGAAAAAGCAGTTTTTCACAACTGGCACGTTTTTTGAACTAAAACTTCTTTACGCACGCTTGACTTGGGGAGTAAGCTGGTGAATGCGTGACGAGAGCGTTATGAAAAGTGTGATCGGGCGAGGTGAACGGAAGTTGAGAGGGAGATATAAGTTAGTGAAGTTTTACTTCAGCCGTGTGCTCTAAAGCACACTCGTTTTTTTTTAAATTTAATTATACATTCGATATTATTAAAATATTCAATTCACTGATGTGAAAATTGGATATGTTTTACTTTACCGCAGAAGATTATCTCTCAGAGTTGCCAGTAAAAAAAAAGTGTGTCAAAAAAAGTTAGTATAGGTGTGTTATAGAAGTGGCGAGCACAGAGTTTTCAATCAGGGTAGGCAGTATGAAAAACAGTTATTTAATTGAATACCGACATGGTAAATTTCCGTTAAAAATGACTAGTTGCTGGCCTACGTGGGTTATGATTGCTTGTACCTACCGCATTGTTATTGTTTAAAAAAACATTATATCGACTTTATTCGACTCATATGTAGGTACAAGGTACAAATATAAGTTGGAAACTTGGATTTACCAAAAAATATTATTATAAGTTCAGTTGGACTTCAAGGTACGTCACGAGTTTGCAAGTCGCCCGATAGGTTTTTTCCGAAAAGTGCATGTATGAGCGAACCTTGTTTAATACATTTTCTACGAACCTTACGGCACGCATGCAAGTAACCATCAAGGTTCGTAGAAAATGCGTTTAAGGTTAGTTCATATGGGACTTTTACGAAAAAAAAACTCGTCCGGCCGGTTTAAGAAAAATACAACCAGCTATATTATAGAATTCAAATCTCCCAGTGGAATATGGACTTCAAACTACGTCACGAATTTTTAGTCAATCACCGCTCTACACACTCGATGAGCTAACCTTTTTAACATAGGTATTTTCTACGAACCTTGGGTAGCCATCTAATGCTAATGCATAATGTAAAGTCTGTAGCTGTTTTGTAACTAAGGTTATTATATTATTGTCTATGCAGGTATTAAAGAACGTAGGTATACAGATAACACTGTTATATCACATAAATTAGTATCGTTGATGGGAGCCTGTGCTATTTGTGCTAAGATTGGTACTTGGTACCTACCTAGGTAACTTCCTACTCACCATCCTATCACAAACTTTTAAAAATAATTTACCGTTTGCAATCTTTTCAAATTACTGTAACAAGTTAGGAATTTCTACCAAAATAATTACCAACTTTAAATGAAGCCCGCGTATTTTCTTTAAAGTCTTCTACCCACATGGGCAAACGAATGTAAAGCCAAGATGAATTAAATAATAAATCGTCATTTCGTTTGAAGGTATGTCATGTTCCGGCGTTGAATATCCCGCAGAGCGCGGGTTACACGAAGATGACTGTCATTTTAATCTAACCGTGATTAATTATTTTTAATGCTTCTGTGAAAAAAAAACGAAAATAACCTACCTACCTACTACCTACTACCAAAATAACCCGATAAAACTAATCTCATTTTACCCGTTATTAGGATTCAAACCGCCATAACACATGAACATCCCTAGGCGGGCGGTAAAACAATAAAATTGTTCAACAACCTTATTTGCCTGTAAAAAAAACACACACCAAATCAAATGGTATCGCAGTTTGAACTTTCCGCGTTCGCTTGGCAAAGATAAAGATTATTTACCGGCATCTCTGACAGGCGACTGCAGCGCCGCCCTGGCGGTAAAATAACCGAAGCTCACTGACGTTTCACGAATGTCATCGGAGTATTTTTAAGATTTGTAAACAAATTTTACAAGTGTTATTATCGGACATTATGCTAGTAAATTACACTGTTTGTATTATATTAACTTCGTATTTCACAAGTACTCTTTATTTTGTTGGAAACCGGTTGTTTTTAACCAAATTTCTTTGGTATTCGTGTTGACAGTTTTAGGTTATCTACATCCTATAAAGTGGTCAAGATATAAAGAAATTGAGATAAGACCTGCGTTTTAGATAAAATAGAGTTATCATTTGTTGGTTTTGACGCATGTCCATGTTACTAGACTCTAGAAATAGAATTTAAAGACACAAGATATCATTGTTATTTACCTGTGATGAACATAAACAACTAATGTATTCAAAACAGTTGACATATCACCCTGACTCAGTGCTCCAAGAGTGTTTTAAAACACCTAAACTTCAGTGTACGGACTTTCATCAAGCAGATTCTCTCTCATTCGTTGAAAACTCAGTGTTTGAATTAGACAAAGTTCATGATCTGATTAAAGGTTGTGATTCAACAAGCAAAAGTGACCTGAATAAACGAGGGAAGAAAGACTCTTCTAGAATGAGCACAAATAGTTTGAGTGGGGGAGTATTCAGACCTCGGGGTGCTCTTGCCAGGTCCCTGTATGAGAAACATCAGAATGATTGTAAACTGCGCCAACTTGACAAAGAGGAGGTAAGTCAAAAACGTTCATATTTTATTCTTGAATTGTTTACGTTGAAGGTGAGTGGTCTATTTATGCATTGTAGCACACATTGCCTTTACAATATCTTTTTCAAATGCTTCGTTCTTTGCTTTGTGATACGACAATAAATATTATCCTCACTTTTCTTACATTAGCTCCATACAGGAGACCCTGAGGAAAAAAGTTCCTTCAGGATCTATGCCATCTTTGGGGATGCTGTGTGGAGGATCTTTTTAGGTAAAGGAAGGAGAGGAAGTTCTGGGAAGGAAAAAGGTATGAGGGGTGCTTAGGAATCTGGGGGTCAATTTGTCCAGGAGTGACGGACATATGAATCCATCGCTCCCATTGTAGTGCAAGGTGGTGGGTCGAGAGAGTCTGGCTGAAGAGGTCTAGGTTAAGTTTCCCTTAACCGGTCACTGCCGATCCACCGTAGGTGGACAAATGCATTCGCCACCAAAACCTAGATGAATCTCACCCCATGAACATGTTGTAAGGAAGGAAACAGAAAGGCCGGCACATCATTACACAACCGAGCTGTCAAACTGAAGAACGTGAAATAATGTAAACGTGAATGTAGAAATGTTCTATGAACTTCAAGAACGTGAAATAACGTGAATGTGAACATAAATTAATGTGAACGTAGAAATGTTCTTATGCGACAAATGTCAACCGTGTACAAATATTTGGGCGCCCGTTTTTGCCTTTTCCCGAACCGTGCACCTGTACTGAAGGGATCGATGACACTAGTTCTATAAGTCAGGTCAGTAAGATTTTATGTTTTTATTCAAGTTTTAGTTCAACAGGATTGGGAGAATAGTGTAATCTTTGTCTGCTATATTACATGAAATGTATGTAATTATTACATTTAAAGAGAAAAATAAGAATAATGAAAAAATAATATGTAAATCCTAATAGCTAGGTAAAGATGAACATAAAATAAAAACGTAATATAAATTAATGAAATTAAATAAATTAAGGGATCACCCTTAAGGGAGTTGTTGCAACATCTGCATTCATCGCTCATTGAGTGGAGAACTGAGCCACTTGGATGCATCCACGACAATAATGTTGGATGACTTTGAGTCCTTCCTCAGAAGGTGACGAAGGCGGAGAATGATTGCACCCTCCCTTCGGTGAACATCGGAGATGCACTGCAGAACCTTGGAAGTTGCCAGTATGCATTTTAGTTAGTGTTACTACACCCATCTGTACCATTGAGGTGCTGGGTATCAGCTTAGATGAGTACAGGGCAGTGCAGTATGTCTTAAAAGTAATTCCGGACATCATCGCTAAAGTGGTAGTTCCGCCTTCAGAGCATTCCGGCCTGTATATTTAATGGCTCTTCTTTTTCGTTCCATGTCTTCTACACCTTTCTTATCTTCTGTAAGAATATGTCCCAGCTATTTAGCCTGTGAGGCTTATGATACTTCAAGTATTGGGAACTGTTTTGATATGAAAGGACTGGTGGTAGAACGGGAAGGAGAATAATTTGAATAAATTAACTTTCACATTTGGTCGCTAATGACATTTCAAGCATCGTTTTATTTCTTAATTGTGATATATCACAAAGACTATAGTGAAAGTATTTTTCACGCTGGACAACACAGGTATCCAAAAATATTAATTGAAATTATTAACTGTAATTATAATCTAATCTAAAGCCTTAAACGATTACCTGTCCTAGCGCTGACAACTTTAAATGTTACTTTCCCTAGATTATGCTGTAATTTCTTAACAATAATTAACTGTGTTGTCACGTTGTCTCTCTAGGTACTATCAATTTATCAAAATAGTATCAATTTATATGTTATAATGTAATATTATATTGAGAAAACATTTGGTACATATTAATTTTGCAACAGTACCTACATAGAGATGATGTTATTTTTTATTTATTTTATTCTTGGATTGTCTTTTGGACAAAATTTTGAATCCATTTTATCTTTGTATATTCTTTGCCAAAACTAAATTGCTTAGTGCTAAGGAACAAATATTGTGAAACTATTTAGCAAACGCGTAGACTAGTAGTGCTCTTATTGTTCCCCCAATTATTTTACTAAAGTTTAATATTCACTATTTATTTTATCCCTGTTGTGAAGGAGAACATTTTAAACTCTAATGTTACGTCTAATTTTAACTGTAACGTGAAACTCTAACGTGGGAGATCCTATGCCCTTTTTAAGCTCCGAGAGCGAGAACTTCTGCCCATAAGAATACACTATCAAGTGTGATTGACTCAAGTGCTTAAATGAGCTATATTGACTAATGACATTTTCAACGTAACTTGAAGACAGTTTAGCCACTATCTTTTGACGCTTGTCACAAAATAGTAAAACAGCCGCACGATCTTTTTATACTTCTACTTTGCTCTATTTCCTATTAATCTTTTCTAGTTGTGTCAACGTAACATGAAACAATAATGTCGTCTCTTGCACGTTCATTTGATATTGTTGTTTTTAAGATTTTTAAATCTTTACAGCCTTACTAAGAAATGTCATTATGTTATTAGTAATGTTGCAAAAACACCGTGTAACGGTCACCGAACAGAAACACTGTTTAACGGTCCTTAAGTGTTTTTTTTTTATTAGTAGGGCTGTTTTTTACTTTTTGTGCTATTTGTTATTATGACTACTTGTTTATACATATTTTTTAACATTTCTCATTTACTGCACCATTATGTGTTCTAAATTTATAATCTTCTCTGCAATATGTTGATGTATTACTGTTTTACGCAGACCATGATTTTTGTTTTTTTTTTTAATAATAAATATTATGTCTTCATATCATATAAAAAGGGAGATGGGGTCTTCGTCTGAAAGGCAATCAATTGCCTACCTAATTTTAAACGTCATAAAATGCAGAAGACCGGAATAATTGTACTTAATTAAATGATAATAAGTATTAAGGAGTCCATGTTTTCGGTCTTGTGTTTACCGCACTTGAGTCTCAACTGCTCGGAGCCAGTGCGACTAAGCCACCCCAATATTTAGTGAGGAATCTGGAAGGAATTGGGGAAGGGAAGAATATGGAAAGGGGAAGGTTGAGATGTTACAAAACAATATAATGGTCTCTTTTGTGCTCCACCAAGTGCATCTGTCTCCATCTCTCGTTCCAAATTCCACCGAAGTTCAGTTTTTTGTTTTTTTTTCTGAGAAGCGTTACGATGGGCAACCTTACAGGGAGCCCGAGTTTCCCAATAGTCCTCGTCTTAATTTAATAAACTCTATCATGTTAAAGATTTGGGAAATATTATCAGTTGAAGACGTATAAAAAAAAAAAAAGTCGAAATGAATTTTTCTGTATTTCTGTCTATCGCAGTATAAATAAAATGGCGTAACCTAATTTCGCGAAAAATGCAGATTATCGGAATGTTTCAGTGGTGGTCCGTGACTTTTCAGTGAGTGGTAGGATTCCGAATTCGATATTATTATTGACTAGCTTTTGCCCCCGGCTTCGATCGCATAGTATTAGGGGGTTTCAACTCCGCCTCTTCCCACTACCCCTCCCCCCGCTCCCCCCTCCCCACACCTTTCCACCCCTCTCCACCCCTCCCCTCCTCCCCACTCCCTACCTCCCCCCCCTCCCTCACCTCCTTTCCACCCCTCTCCCCTCTCTCACCACCCCCGCCATACCCGTTACATTCATTTTTCAAACAGCTCGCGTGCCACCTATTGCAATTTTTTTATTCAAATTTCATAACGCCAGAGCTCTGAGCTATAGCCTATATGTTATTCTGATGTATGAGTTATATTATTGTAAAGTTTCATTAAAATCCATTCAGTAGTGTTTGCGTGAAAGAGTAACAAACATACATACATGCATACATACTGTTGTAGCTGAAGAAAAAAACAATGTTTTTTCAAAATTTCAATTTTTTGTTTAAAGATTTTCAGGATTCTTTTTTAATTTGAGGATGAGCAACTTCCCCAATCTGAAAATACTTAATACAAGAATTTTAAAAAAATATATTTTTTCATCAACAACATTAATATTTTTTCAATCGTACCACTCTAGCTCACTGAAAAGTCACGAACTGCCACTGGAAGGTTTATATGCGCTTGATTAAATTCGGCTCTAGTTTTATGGTTAACTAGCGTAATATCGCGTTTTTGTCATAAAGCCGTTATTGCGTACTAATATCGCTTTGAAATGTGTTCCACAATTATCATACGAGTAGCCGTGTGCTCGTGGATAAGATTCAGTAGTTTCCGATCGTTCGGCGTTAGGGTGTTGGGAGCGTTGGAGGTCAAAGTGGACTAATTGGAGGTAAAAAAATGGATCCAATTTTTCTCATTTAAAATATAATACATCATACGGGGATGGTGTGAATTCTCGACAAAGCTCTTGGCTTTCTTTGTGATACAGTTCTGCTACTGAGGACTCCTTTGTAACTCGCCTTTCCGTTACACATATGTACATACCTACGTTGTTTATAGGAAAGATGAAGAATTTTCAACGGATCTCTCAACGGTAAGTATATGAAAAGATCAAAATACTCAAATGGGGATTTATGGAGTCTTGAAATTTTCAATTTATTTTATGGAATTTCTACACTATAGGCTCGACGCGTATTTTTGATCTTAACCATCCTTTCCATTAACCCCTCAGGTTATTTTTTCAGTCTCAAAGAAATGGTGTTAGAAAGAGAAAACACCACGCTTTATATTCAAATCTAGAAGTTAATCACAGAAGAATTAAAATGTATGCATGTGGGAATCCAAAGTGTCCGAAAACAATTTGAGAAAAATTTCTGAAACTTTGTGAGTTTTTTATTAATCATTTTTTCAAGAAACGGCAGAAAAGTGAGATGACCAAAACCTTTTTTTTTTACATGAGCTCCACACAGGAGGCCCAGAGGAAAATAATTTCCCTCAGGGCCTATGTCATCTTTGGGGATGCTGTGTGGAGGGTTTTTTTAAGAAAAGGAAGGAGAGGAGAGTTCTGGGAAGGAAAAGGGTTTAAGGGGTGGGTAGGAATATGGGGTTCAGTGTGTTCAGGTCATCCGCCTCCAAGACCTAGACAAACCTCACCCCATGGACCCGGGCACCCCTGCTAAATCACCAAACGTAGCGAACCACTTGGGGTGACCTGTGGCAGAGGTGTTGGTTATCCAATAAAGGTTCCCGGGGCGGCGGTACCCATTCCCGCCTCTCAAATTTAAAATAGAATACAAACGTCTAATTAAACTTGTCTGTGTTTTTAGTTTTATTCGTTATCAGTAATTTTTGTTAGAAAAAAGTAACTTGAACCATTTATAAAACTTTTTTATGTTTGCATTCAAAGTTTTTATTTGTTTGTAAGATGCAGATACTTTGTGATGTGAAATTATAATTTAAAATAAAACAATAACTTTGTAAACACCACTTTTATTGTGAAAATAAAATAAAAATGGTGTTTACAAAGTTATTGTTTTATTTCAAAGTTTTTATATTTCAAATATATTAATTTTATTTCTAAAGATAAAGTTTGAAAGCGTATTTCTTTTCAAAAACAGTTTTTAGTTTTCAGATACGTTTAGAAGTATTCATTTTATTTGGATTTTATTGTAAAGCGGAAAAAGTCTGACCTTCTGACAGAATATGTTCAAGGGATCTCTCATCTACATATTTCAATGGTGTAGTGAGAAAAAATAGTGTAGAAACGCGACCTAATATCTACTAGAAAAAATATGAACCTACTTATGTAACATAAGGTGATGCACCACGTCGTATAAAATTCGGGATCAGGCCGCTAACAATAACACTGTTTATGTAGATCGCAATAAGGTTTAAATTTCCTTACGACAACAACCACCTGTTTTGATTTATTCACGAACAAAAAAATCGTCAAAAAGCGTTTCTGTTTTCAATATTTAAATGTTTTACAATCATTTTCCAAAGAATTTAATTTTCCACATTTTTTTCCACATTGTACAACCCTTTGGTTCGAAAGTGGGAGAATTTAAACTTTAAAACTGTTTCAAAATCTGTACTTTACTTTTTCTGGGCTGATAAAAAGACTAATTTAAAAAAAAACTCCTTCAAACTTAGCAAAATAACTTGGTATCATCATCATTATCATTACATAGTATAAAATGAAGTCGCTCAAAATGTATGTGCGCGTTAATCTTTTAAACTACGCAACGGATTTTCATACGGTTTTCACCAATAGATAGAGTGATTGAAGATGAATGTTTATATGTATAATACATGTAAACATAGTATAAAATGAAGTCGCTCAAAATGTATGTGCGCGTTAATCTTTTAAACTACGCAACGGATTTTCATACGGTTTTCACCAATAGATAGAGTGATTGAAGATGAATGTTTATATGTATAATACATGTAAATTATATTAGAGAAAAGCCGAGAAATTCAAAGAAAACATATTTTTGTGCGATTTAAAACGGCTGGCGGGTCGTACTTATAGTCACTTTTGAAATTCGTTCTACGAAAGAAATTGGAAAATAGATGTCCTAGAGTAAGTCGGTATTTGATTTTCCCTTTTCAAATATCCAGAGTTGCATTGCAAGCATTGTATAATTAGTGGCGAGTTAATTAGTTTATATGTATAATACATGCTTATTATAGTAGATAAATGCCGATAAATTCAAATATTCAATTCAGGCAGCGGGCAGCGGGCTGGCAAGCGGGTTGTGTGGATTTTATAAAGGTTGGGTAATGGCGTTGTGTTTCGTTAGCCACAGCAACATGTGGCCGGGTCTGCTAGTTATTAATATAATGAAAATCAATAACTTTGTTTAAACCACTATATAATTGACAATATTGACATTGTCCTGATGAAGAAACATTGTTATTGCAACATGTTGATATTATTAATTAAGTGGTAACAAAGTTATTTGATTTTCATTATATTAAAAACTCGGTTATTTAAAAGGTGTTCTACTAAAATATTCTACTTAACATTTCATTATATTTAGGTTAATCATTTAATTTTCTTCGTTTTTGTACTAGGGGGTTAAACGTACTTGACTTACTATAAACAGTGATTCCTGACATTATTTGGTGTAAAAAAGGTAAATGATATTTTCGGTGAACTTCTTAACCTCTTTTTTAAATTTTTTTTTCTTCAAAACTAATCAAATTTTTTCCACATGTCGTCACCGGTCACTCAGCCGAGTTAAGTTATGTACCGTATGTAAAAGAGCAAGATTTTTAATTTGTATTTTGTTACCGATGGTATGCCGATATTTACCCCAACTTATCAGGTGTTACCTACACGAACACGTGCTAATAATACGACTGACGCACATTCTGCGTAACTACAGTAAGCGAAAAGTAAAGCCAGTCTCAAACGCACTTCAAAAAATTTACTCGTGTGTGTTTTAAATATTATTAGAATACCTATTCTACATCTATACAAATCTCTTGTATGAGCTTTCTCCTAGGGTTCCTTTCGCTCTATGAACGTGGAACGCAGTAGGCATCTACCTATATGTACATTTTTTTGTGTTTGTGTTAATCGCTCTTTATAATTGCGATCGCATCGCTGTCATTTATCTGTTCACCGCGTTTTTCATTAACTTGCTTAATTATTTATTCAGCAGAGGACACTCTTTCACGCTGTATAATGCAGAGGTATATCCATGTTAAGGCTCCGCCCGCAGTGTTCAGTGTTCAGAAGGCTGTAGCCGGCGCCACCCCAGAGTGCCGTTAGGGGCGCGTGTGCCCGTATGGGTAATGCATCGGATCTACATAAAAGGAGAACCGTGTCAAATTTTAACCTCACACCTCCTCCTCCCACCCCCTGCTCCCCTGGTTCCTCGTCCCGTATCTCACTTCCTGAGAAACTCTGTCTCATATTGTATCTCAATTCCGGCGAAACTCGCTCTCTCTGGAGGAAACGCTCTCAATAAGGATCTACGGGGTTCGGGTTTCTCTTTACACTATTCAACATATTTTAAATTACAATGCCGAGATTATCCAAGAATAACTGATTACATGAATTTTTGATAACTTAAGTTTGTAGTAAAAGCTTGTTTATATGTCGAATATGAAATATTAATTTATTAGTTTCGACTGGTCAGTGGTTGAGTGGGCATAGCGCTTGGGTCCCACCCGAGCGTCGCGTGTTCGATTCCTCGGCTGGCTAAGTCCTCCATCACAACACAAGCAACATTTTCGGCTTTCTGTGGTGGTAGTAGGAGATTTTCAAACATTGTTGGGTTAATCGTAACCCGGGAATGTTTGTCTTTCTTTTAAAAAAAAAAAAAATTGTATAATTCGACGCCCATATGGGCGTATAAATTAATAAATTCAAAAATATACGACAGATCTGGTTTCGACGGTCTTGCTTGGTCTGGGATTCATAATTGGTTTTATTTTGTTTTATGTTGTCTTTGCATTTATTAATGTTATATTGTAAACGTTTGTTTTAAATATGTAATTGTCCGTGTTTTTTTTTTTACTGACTTATTAAAAATGCTCTTTCCGACCTAAAAAAATTAAAAACAACTAAAAATTATGTTTTTTATATTCACTCCAAACACGTGGTCCTGGGGAAAATAATTTCTCTCAGGGCATATGTCATCTTTGCGGAAGCCATGTGTGGAGGGTATTTTATGAAAGGAAGGAGAGGATGTTGTGGAAAGAAAAAATATATGAGGGTTGGTTAGGAATCTGGCGGTCAGTGTATCAAGGAATAACGAACGTATGAATACATCCCTCCCACTACTCCTTCTCCGAGTCCGGTTCGATAGGTCAAATAGTCTCTCTCGTCCAGTCTCTCCCGATCCACGCAGTAGGTAAGCAGACCTATCCGCTACCAAGGCAAACCTCATCCCATGAACCCAGCACTCCAAGTCATCAAATGTTACAAAACACTTGGGGTGACCTACGGCAGCGGTGTTGGTTTTCCAATAAACGGTTCCCCAGTTTGGTTAGACTTAAAAACTAAAGCAAAAACAAATGCACTACAAAAAATTTCAAAGAATTATCTAAGGTTAGCAAGCATAAAAGTGCGATGCTGAACGGGTTAAATGCTCTTCATAAGAATCCTTGCGGATTTACTGCGTTTCTTACAAGGTGTAATTTGTACCCCGCAGCAAGCTCCCACATATCAGAAAATAATACATTTGGGAATCACATCTCTAGGGGTAGGGGGCGCAAGGTAACTTGTACCTAGAGGAATTCCTTCACCGGGTATGTAAATTCGCTCCCTTCTGTAAAGCCAGCATCCCTCCTCGTGCAGTACACCTCATCTGCTGTCGATCTTGTGGATTTTGCATTATATTAAGGCGTACACGAAATATTGTATTATTTTGCTGACACTATATCGACTTCCAGCATAAAAATACGACTCCTATTTATTTATTTTTTCTACCTTCATTTGATCTGATATTTTTTTTAAATTTTAAGACCCGGTAGTAAGCACTCTAAAAGAAAAAGAAGGGGAGTTATGTAAATGCAAATGTTAGAGGGAGCTATAATAATAAAATAAAAACTATAATAATTATATATAAATAAAAACTATAATATTTATGCGAAAATTGTGAAAATATTTAACAAAACACAACTCGTTTAAAATAGAACAAAAATCTCGTGGGAAATGTCTTAAATAGCATTTAATGAAACTTTCTACATATAGATACGTTTTTAGATTTTCACGGCCAAAAGAATTTTCGTTAGTTGTTTTTGGGGTGTTATGCCGTGTTGCGCTACCTCCTTCTCTAGCCAACGTTTCGGACACATCTACCGGATCTGCCCTGATAATGGATACTGCAACGCTGTCCGAAACGTTGGCTAAATATGGAGGTAGTGGAACACAGCATAACACTCCAAAAACAACTAACGAAAAGTGTACATATAACTTGTAAAATAACAAAAAAACCGTGTTTACAATAATTTTCGTAGCATACCTACTTTGCGATTTTTTTCTATCGAGGGAATTTAATATAATTACGGTTTCGGTGTGGATTGTCTTTAAAAATAACATGGTTTTTACAGAAACTTAAAAGTGTTCACGAGAAATATGTTTTAAAGGTTCCATGCCAACTCAGAATGAAACCAACTCAGGAACACCTCAGAAGGGTCATTAAAAGCCATGAAAAAATGATTTAAAAATTGCCGGTAACCCTAACTTAACTTAGCCTATTTAACCAATTTTTTAATATTTTTTATCATCACTCATAATGACCTTTCTGAGTTGCTTCTGAGTTGGTTTCATTATGAGTTGTCCGGTCACCGTTTTAAAACGGTAGAAATTCGAAATGCCACAACTTAAGGTCTTGCGATATTCGAACTAAGCACATTCCCTATTGACGGCCTCCATACACGAGGGGTAAGGTTCTAAGATTAGCAATTCGAAGGTCACGGGTTCGAATCCCGTCGAGCGAAAGATTTTTTTTAATGATTTGTGTTATTTAACCATTAATTAAATTTAAATAATATATACTACTAGCTTAAATACCCAGCGTTGACCGGGTTTTAGATCATGTCTCTATTTTTAGATCTGAATATATTTAACTCATTCAGACCCTAAAAGTAGTGTAACTAAACTCTCCACTAGTGATTCTTCCTTTCTACCTAATGTTTAATTCAAATTTATGTTAAATTAAATTAATGCAATCAAATTTTATGAGGTACCTTCAACAGTGCTTCTTTGAATTATTTTTTTTTCTTTAAGAACAAAAAAATGTTTTTTTAAATAAGACTTACAGTGTTTTATACATTCAGTGTCATTGCGATTTGAAATAATATTTAACAGTTAAATTGGTGTTGCCAGCCTACAAATTTTGTAGTTCAATTTATAATATTTTCTACTCTTATTTGACAGACTCTATCAAGTACGACGCCAACAAAGCACTCTTTTTAGGGTGAATTGCCTAATTTAAAAAAAAATTGTTTCCAAGGCGACAACTGGTTTGCTTTTTTTCTGACGTTTGCAATAAATCGATTTTGTTAGGGACAGAAAACGTACGATAAATAATTTCATAACGCCAGAAATTATTCATAACGCCAGAGCTTACCAATATATATAGCCTATAGTACTCGCAAATAATGTAGCTTTCTATTAGTAAAAGAATTTTTAAAGTCCATTCAGTAGTTTTTGTGTGAAAGAGTAACAAACATACATCCATACAAACTTTCACTTTTATAATATTAGTAGGATATTTGCGGCGCGTTATAAAGTGGAAGATCTCAGAATCGCCTTGGTGTAAAACCACCATTCAGAATTGAAACTTTGCTTGGTGAAACGTGTTTGGTGATCAGATCTGAATTGCCAGGTACTACCCCACCTCACTCTTCTCCATATTCTTCCCCTCAATACTTCCTTTAGCCTCACAACATACCCCGATAGGCCATACCACAATCTCACTGGTTCTGGACGGGAGCAGGATGGATGATTTAAATTTAAAAACAAATCCCCGTTTAAGTCTAGTAATTTTTAAGTAAGCTTCGATGGGAAATTTTTACACACTATAAATACCGTTCAAAATGTGCTGTAATTCTGATCATCGTACTAAAATATCATTTTACATTTTCATTCATATTTATTGATTTTAAAAGCGATCTGAAACTGCTCATTCCGAAACAGTCCCAACTGGCTACAACGTCATTGTGACATGCTGTAAAAACGCTGCTGGCTGGTAAGACAGTCACCGATGTTGTCAATACCGCCACATTCACGAACAAAAACGAACGGGTCGTTTTGGCGATGATAAGTTTAGAAAGACATTTGAAAATAGATGTACCTATTTTAGTAAAAAAAAAGTTAAGGATATAAGAGAATTTATTTATTTATTTATTTATTTATTTATTTATTTATTTACATATGCATATATATTACAATACATTACAATGTGATCATTTGTCTGTCCAACTGGGCAGAATACCCGTTTCAAATGCTTCTAATGTTCTGGTGTATAATTTTTAGACTGTAAGAGCCCCAATTATAGTTTTTTATATTATTTAGATCATCAATTATATTCAAGTTACAGTATATACCTGGATGGTTATCAATATCACAAGGTAAATCAAACATAATTAAATGTTGGTTGTATGTGGCATAGAGAAAAGTGTTCCAGTAATATATTATTAAATTTAAAAACTATTCCCAGTGTGGTTGCATGGATAGGTGCGTATGGAAATAATTTAGTGATTTGGTAATATAATGCAGAATGTTTAAAGTCGATGAAATATCGTGATAACAAATTATTATATATGTATGGTAAAAATATAACAAGTGAAAATGAGCGAGGCGGGTGCTCGTACCTTCTTTGTGCAATGAAATATTTAATTAACTTTAAACTATGTAAATTCTGGTTAATAATATAATGAAGATTGGTAAATTCGCTTTCTCGACTTATGATTTTATGAAAACAGTTTCCTTCTAATATCAATAGATAATCCTTAACCTTTTAACCGTAGACAAAATCTGCTTGATAATAATTTAATTTAAATTTTCTTCCCCTTAATGCATGATTATAGAAATATTTTATTTTACATAAAATGTAAAGAAAAATATAATTTTCTTTAATTGAAAACAATGCCGATATACACTCGTCATTGTGGCTGTATGTATCGTAGACTTCACTGGATATGGGGGCCATGGGGACACCGGTGTCCCCTATCAAATTTCAAAAACAAAAACTTTTTGTATGCGATTTTGACCCTGAATGAATGAAATCTTTGAAAAAGACTGGCATATGACATATGGCAACTCTAGAATGTTTGTAATTAATTTATCTGTGACTTCATACCGCTGTCAAAACCGAAAAGTCGTGAGTTTTAGCATTTTTGTTCCTTTTTCAAATGCATATAAAGGTATATTATCAATCACCTTTGAAATGTATTTTTTCACGTAGGATGTCTATTCAGGTTTATGTAAAAATGACAACATCAGTTCATTTTCGTATTTATACGGATATTTACCTAAGCAAAATTCGGGAAGCAAAATCTTCGCGCCTTTTTTTCAAATTAGACCATGCCCTTGGCTACCCAGGGGTTCAGTCGACTCGATATTTTATAATCTATGGACAATTAAAACTATGTATATAGTAAAAAATAACTATGGCTATGATAAAGCAAATTCATAAGATTAATTTCAACAATTAACAGTAATTACTACCGTGATTGTGATTAATAAATCGACATTGCATTAAATGTCGTTTCTTTCCTTACAGGTAACATTTGCTACTGGAAACTTTTCTTTGTAAATCTTGTGAGATTAACAAAATAAACCTCCTCTTTCCTTGCAGATAAACTCAATAGGCCACTTGCATGGATTTCATAACGACTTGGAAAAAATCATGTGGATAGATCTTTTTACTAAGATTAAGAAAATGTTAGTAAAATTGTTTAGAAATGTACAGTTTTTTTTATTTTTAAATAAATAAATCCATTATTTGGGCTTGTGACGTCACTACATGAAAATGTCCCGTCTCCGAAAATGTTCGTATTAATTTTGTAAAATTCCACACTGATTTATTTTTTTATAGGGCATCACTTTGATTTCAGGCGAGTTTTTGAATTCGTTCACTAGATTTATTGTTTGTTCTCTGCGAACTTATCATTTGGTTCGACTTTTTGACAGATGTTCATCAGTATGTTTGTACATCAGTAAATGTACGGGGTTCTCTTCAGAACGTGAAGATGATGTCGTTACGTGTTTTAGAGGTATAATGATTATGGTGCTGATTTTAACAAAATAAAATTTTATAATATTCTTATTATTATTATAATTTACAAGTACAAGTATATTACATTGAATTTAGTAATTAGACGCTGCACATTATAATGATTTATGATCAATAAGATGGATCAAGGAAAAAAATATTTATGAGATGTAATATTTTTGGTATGCCTCGTTATTCTCATGTGCCATTCGTGTGGAAAACGTTTTTTTTTTAATGGTTTTCGGCTATGTAATTATCGTTTTTTCACACCTATAAAATTATGTCCCGTCTTTCCGGTTTATAAAAAATGGTCTGATTTTTCGGGTTGAAATTTTCGAAAAATCCCCAGGGTTTCGAAAATACGATTAAAAAAAAAATACAGAATGTCTTCGAATATTTGCCTAAACCGGAATTTTTTTTTTAAAAATGTGATGCAAGTGGCCTATTGTGTTTTAATTGATTGTGTCGTCCAAATCACAAGGAAAGTATCACTATAAAGTATTACGTATTCGTATTCCCTCAAAACATTCACTTTGGACTTGTCATATTTAAAATGTGTACTTTTAAATTTGTTTTAAACAATTGCCATTACTTCATTAGGAGAATATTAAAACTAACTAAAAATATTATAAGTCTGACTAAGCGGATCTCATATGAGCATTAAAATCTTATAATATATGGTGAATCAGGCCAATATGTTATGAGAGGATGAGCTGTCGTATGAGACCAGTATTACTCTTTATATGAGTAATAAAAATTAATATTATTTTTCGTTTATGTAGGTACCTATTCTGTAAGAAGTCGTAATTGAAAATTGGTTTTCGGGAACATTATTAGAATACTGAGAATCAATCTAATAAATAATACTTCAAGTAGGATCCATAATATTATTATGTTATAAAGTTTATAATGAATAATCATATTGAGTACCTACTTACCTAAATATATATTTGTACAGGGTTATCAGTCATCACTGATGACATAACTAATCGTTTGTATGTAGGTGTTTAAATACTTATTTATTTCAAACAGGAATTATACAATTTGTCCAAAGAAATTCCAACATGTCAACAATAATTCTTTTTTAAACTTTCTTTAGGTACCGCAATATTGATTATTCTTATTAGGCATCTCGTTTTAGGCACTACGGTAATGGGAACTCTGGTTTGATAATAACGTAGTATCCAACCCGGCCACCATCTTGAACCGGAACCTTAACGTAACAAACTTATTTATAAACAGACAAAATTTTAAATGGTCGAGGTAAGACGGAACTTGCTGCGCTCAACAAAAGAATCGTAGTTCTAATGCGTTTTATGGAATGGAAGCATGGACGCTTACTGAAGAACTAATTAGGCGACTTGAGGCATTCGATACGTGGATCTACAGAAGAATACTTAAAATAAGCTGGATGGACAGGGTTTCGAATGAAGATATTATGGTTCGGATGAATAAAGAAAGGGAAGTAATTAAAACTATAAAAATCCGAAAACTTCAATATCTTGGACATGTGATGAGACATCCAGAGAAGTATGAGATCCTGCATCTCATAATGCAGGGAAAGATTGCCGGAAGACGGGGCCCTGGAAGAAGGAGAACCTCATGGCTGAAACACCTGAGACAGTGATTTTGATCAGTCTACCGTAGAGCTGTCCCGGACCGCAGTAAAGAAAGTCCGTATAGCCAACATTATAGCCAACGCCCGTTGAACAGACAGGGCACAAGAAGAAGAAGAAGAATGCATTAATCGTGGGAATATATTTTTTGCTACTCTTAACGATATATTATTTGTTACCGCTGTTGGTATAGTGTTTAGTTATATTAATGTTGAGTTCATCGAACTGCCATCAGATATATTTTAATTAAATGAAAACAAATCTGTAAAACACCACTCATTTCTTCAAACTTTGCAAATAATACCACTTATTTAATCAAAATTATCTACATGTTTCATAACCAAAGGTTTCTTCGTCAGGACATTAATTAATAACTGATGTTAATCTTATCCTGACGAAGAAACCTTTGGTTTTGAAACACGTAGATAATTTGATTAAATAAGTGGTATTTTACAAAGTAGTTTGTTTTCATTTAATTAAAAATGATGCCACAAGGTGATTTTGCAAAGATTGAAGAAGATACAATTGAACGTATTTTTTACAGTTGAAGAGTCTTGAAAAGCTTTTCCATTTCAGTTTGTCTCCTTCTGTCTCATTCTAGTTTCTTCCTGAGGATACGGTGTACGCCTCGACACCATAAAATCACCTAATTTGGGGCCTCCAAACCCCTCCGTCCTGCAGGCTTATTATAGAAAAGTCTCTGGTTACATCTATCGTGCTTCAAACCCATTATATAATAAATAAAGTTCGTGAAAATGTGAAAAACTATAAACGTATAAAAATGTTAACCTGTTGTTCTGTCGCTGGTGACAATATTAATTATGCATTATAATATGCGAGCCTGAGGTGTATGAATAACCCCAGACCCTCTGAGCTTAATACTCACAGATTTGATTATGAAAATCTACTTGCGCGACAAATATATATCACAAAGAATGGCAATCAAAAACTCCAGGGAAAATAACAGATTCACCAACCTTGTATGCAGTTTTTTTGTAGCAGGGGAGGCCTCCGTAAATTTGTCCACTTAAATCAGTAATTCTTTTATGACTTTGAAATATGCACAAGTAGTTAGTTGTCAACCATATACAACTAGTTAGTTTTCACAATGATTAAATAATGGCAAAATTTTCCAAAACAACAGATGACAGTTATTCACTTGTTTGAATACTATTTTCAAACTATTTCTGGTGTCTGTTAAATCCAAAGAGTACCTAACTACCATTCTTGTGATATAAATATATTTATTTAAATTTTCGAACAAACAAAATAAACGTATTGTAATGCCTAACCAAATATTGAGATGTATGCCAATTTTGCGATGTCCCTAACAACATTTCTCATAAACCATAATCGTTTAAGATTTTGCCTTTTTACGTGATGACCCTGTATTACAATACTAACGCGTGTTATCTTTTACACGCATGTGTATAGGTATGCATGCATGTAAGCATATATTATACACATATATAGATGTACCCCACCACACCCTTATCTGTCTTGTCAAACCCGCGAATTCTTCAATACACCAACACACACACACTGCTGGCGTACTTAGTTAGGATCTCCTCTGATATAATATGCAAGTGTGGGTAAATAAATATAACTTTTTTCCTACATATGTAGGTAGGTGGGTTGCGTCGGTGTGCGTAGTTTTCTTTTGACTGGTGTATATTGAATGAGTGTGGGGGCGGGGAGGAGGGGGGAAGGGGTACGCAAATATGTTCTCGTTATGAGACAGAGGGATATATCGCCTGGAGAAAAGCTTGGAACCGACTATCGGAGGAACGAGGGGCACAACGACACATGAAACTGTTTTTTAACATTTTTTTTTCTGAAATAAAATTCAAAATTTCTTAAAAGAACAGCAAATGTATTAATGTCCTAGTTATTATTACACGGTTTTGCCCGTGTTTCAATACTTTTTCTTATTGAACAATAGGAAAAAGTTACCAAAATATGTGTCGTTTTGTCTTATTTTTTTAAATTAAATTAATATTGCATAGCTTCGTGGCTCAAGATAAAAGTACTATTAAAGGCTTTAGGTAGGTACTGACACCAATTAATTTGAATGAATGTGAAATCTCTAATGGGATTTATCAGTTTCCGTTAATTTTGCCTTCAAATAAAACGCTACTACAACGTTCAGATTTTCTTTACATCTATCTGGTAATAGTAATATTTTATACTGATTACATTACGCAGTCATAATGTCCTCTGATTTAAAGATAGGTAATAATCAATCACATTGCATTCTATTTCATTTCTATAGCAACCTTTTCTCGTTAGAGTAGTATGTATTATTGAATCTTTGGAATTATACATATAATAACAGAACTTGAACAGAATACAGAACTTGAAAATTGTCTTTGAAATTTGTGAATTAATTTCAGTAGTACAATTTCCCATTATTTGCGATATTTTATTTATTATATTATATAGTCTATAAAAAAAGAGCGCGTGCAACTCACACGCGGTAGAAGTGAAACTAGAAAGTCGCTAGATGTCGCTTTCTTTTCTTTTGCCTAGTTTATTTTAAAGTGGTTTGAAGATTGGATATTGATTTCCCAAAAATAAAATGTTAATTTTTTGGATTTCGTAGGATTTAAACCTCCGTTCGCTGGATGTCTGTCTCTCTAGCCGCTGAGACTTGTCAAGCGCCTTACCCGCTGCGCTGTGGAGGGCTCGCGCCGATGTGCGAAATTACCGCATTATATGTATTAGAACCGACGACCCGTCACATAATATATTTTAATGACGCATTTCCGTTTCATCCGAATTTCAAATCACTAAAGGGTCTAAAGAATTTCACCTCAAAATCTTGTTTTTCAATGTTATATTTACTCTGTTCTTATGCTTGTATTTAACTGTGACGTGCAATTATTCTTTATACCGTGGATATTAAATAATTGCTCCTTTTGGTCGTATAGAAAAATGTGACAACGAACCTGAAAAATAATTTAAATTAAACGTTATTTGGAGTTATTAATAATACAGCATAATATATTTTTAGAATCACACTATTTCAATATCCGTTTTTGCGGTACAAATAATACAGCATAATATATTTTTAGAATCACACTATTTCAATATCCATTTTGGCGGTACAAATAATACAGCATAATATATTTTTAGAATCACACTATTTCAATATCCATTTTTGCGGTACTTAAAAGACATCGCATTAGTTTTCAGTGGGTTCTTTCCAAAAAGCGTCCCATGCATCGCCCCGCTTCCCGAGTGCCATCCGTCTCCACATTAGGAGTTTAGGTACAAACAGTGGTAGGGTGGGCCAGGGCGGTCCCACCTCCGCAGGGTGGCCTTTACGGGGTAGGGAGGGGGATGCTAGCACACGCCACCCGCGAGATGGAGCGAAGGAATACGAGTAAAAAGCATTCGATTTCAATCGAAGGCGCTACACGACATATTACACGCGAGGCGAGGTAAGGCACGGTTTACACTTTGAAATTTTGAAGAGCTTGCCAATTTTTTATGTAAATTTTTTGTTTGGTTTTAGGAAAAAATGTGTCTACTTAATAAATGATACCTAGATACTAACATACCGTCATTGACGGATCGGTTCTAATAAAAACAAACTTTTTTGATGCATTTACATTTTTAGTATTTGTAATGTAACCTGGGGCAAATGGGGTCTTTTTAATGCAAAATGGGGCCCTCAGCAAGGATAGGTAACTCACTCAGTGAGGTCAATATTATTGGATTGTTCTGTGAAGTGTAAAATGTTGCGTCAAAATAAAAATACCGTAGTTAACATCACTAACACCAGGTGTATGAGACCAACTTATTTGATCTATACAATACTGTAAGACTTAGGCGGCTGGACCCCAATCTTCACTTCGGTTCGGGAGATATTTTGTAATCAACAACTCGGAAATCTTTTTCACTGAACAAGAATCGTCTTGTACACTAGGTATCTACACATAATCGTTTCCTGGCAAATGTCCACTTACTCATTGCAGTTATTACGCGCGAGCATGAGGATCTTTTTAAATCATGCAAATTAGAAAACAGTTTGGTCTATTTTCCCGAATGATATACGTTTTAAAATTCTGACGAATACCTTTTAATATTTTCGTTATTTGTTTTTGGGGTGTTATGCCGTGTTGCGCTACCTCCTTCTTTCCACACATCTGCCGGATCTGCCCTGATGATGGACACTGCAACGCTGTCCGAAAAGTTTGCTAAATAAGGAGGTGTAACACCCCAAAAACAAAATCGAAAATACTTTTGGCCGTGAAAATCTAAAAACCTTTTAATATTGTATTTTTCATATTACATTTATTTATTAAAAGCTATATATACATTATGTATGAAATTTTTTGACTGCCCACAACTAGGAAGATTCCCGTTTTAGAACGTTTTAGTCGTAATTAATCATTGTTGGCTATTTTGGTTAGCTGTAAAAAATTGTGATATTTTTTTGTACTTGCTCTTTGAAAAATTTTATAAAAAAGTTAACAGGTTTTTGGACCTTTTTTTTAAATTTTCACACTAACCATCAACCTCGTTTTACATACATTTTAAGTGTATTTTTGATATTATATGGTATTTTTTGCTTTTATCAAAAAGTCGCTTTATTTTTCTCTAATATTTGTATTATTTATTTACAAATTAATTTAAAAATAAACTAATTTCATTTTACTTTTTTCTTCCATTTTTTAAAATTCCTCGGTAGGGCTGTGGACCTGCCTTAAGGGCGAGCGGGTACGAAATTCAAATATGTCTCCACTTACCCCGGTCCCCTCTCCCTCCCCCCAACACGGTCTCGCGTATGCTAATACGATATTGATTCTTTTATTTATACGTCTATAATGTTGGCTGATATGGGAGAAGCGTTGAGCACTGTTGACAGCGGCGGTTCGGAATTCAATTAGGGAAAAACGAAGTACCCACTCTACTCTGCTTCTGCTTCTGCTTCTGCTTCGGCGATATGTTGTTCCACCTTCCACCTCACACCTCACACCTCCCACAGGGATGTCTCGAGGCGTCGGGTTCTCGTCAATATTTTAATCGTGGGTGTTGAGGATACTTTCAGTATCGCCCTGGTGAAAAACCATTATTCAGAATTGAAACATATGTCTTCAAAGTAAAAAATAATATCAAATTTCTGTGAATTCTACATGAAAGTGTAGCTATGTTTGGTGACCAAATTTGAATATGTGGGTGCTTCCCAAACTTCCACTTCTACTATCCTTCCCGCCCTCCACTTGCTTTTCATCATCATCATCATCTGTGGCTCTACAACCCAGGTCGGGTCTTGGCCTCCAGCAGAGCCTGCCTCCATGACTGTCGGTGTTGTGCTGCGTTGCGCCAGTTTCGGATGCCGATGGTGCTTGCATCCTTCACCACTCCATCCAGCCATCGAAGCTTTGGTCTTCCAACTCTTCTCCGACCCCCAGGTGCACCATCCATAATTCGCTTTGGAATATCTCCTTCGCTCATTCTCTGGATATGTCCAGCCCACCTGAGTCTTCCAGTTTTGATTTCCTTGGAGATATTAGGGTCCTCGTAAAGATCCACTTGCTTTTATTGAATGAATATCATTAATGCTCATTCTAAATTAAGTAAATACCCACTGATCATTTTCAAATTATTGAACAGATATTTAAAAAATTAGCTTGTATTTAAAAAATTCAAATTTCAAAGCATTTTTAAAAGAGAGAAAATATTTTATTAAATGAAGACAATATTAGCGAAACTCAATCAAAAATCTGGAAACAGAAAAATCAAAAGAGATATTTGCCCCTCTGGGACTCGAACCCAGGACCTTTCCCTTTCCGGGCAAATGCGCTGACCACTGCGCTAAGATGTCGATATCCGATTCGGTCATTTTTAACTGTATCGTACTTCGACTAAGATCCACCCACATTATCTTCATTTTCTTAGCGCCTATTTTATTGGTTGCCATTGCTGATAGTTTGACAATTTGGTTTTTTTTTTTTCACAAGAGTCTCAGCTGTTCCCGTCTGGAGACAGTGAGACTATGGCATCCCCAATTGGTGTACGTTGTGAGGCTGAAGATAGTGGGGAGGGGAAGGAGATAAGGAAGAGGAAGGTGGGGACGCACCTGGCTATTCAGATCTGGTCACCAAACACGGCTAATTCCATTTCAAGCAACTTTTCAATTCTGAATGGTGTTCTTACACCAGGACGATACTGAGAGTATCTTCCACTCTGGAACTCATAAAGTTAAAAAATTAACATACTTAACATTAGATAAGCAGATTTAAACTAACAGCGTTAAAGCTTGCCATCTAAATTGGGCTTCATTTAGGTTAAACATATCGATATTCGAAGTGAATCTATTTAACAAGACAGCTCTCCCGACTGGCATTACCATTGTCAAAACTTCATTATTCGCGATCAAACCAAGGTTCCCAACTCAAAATAATTTCGTTTGCCTGAAAATCCCATACAGAAAAATCGGTTTAAATTTCGTGACACCAGAGCTCGCTACTCAAGCGTATTTATCGAAACAAACAAATTGACTTTCTTCCGTCTCTCGAAGAAGTATTTTTAAACGACTTCAAAAAGGAGGAGGTTCTCAATTCGACTGTATTTTTTTTTTTTTTTTTTTTTTTTTTTTTTTTTTTTTTTTTTATGTTTGTTACGCCAGAACTTTTGACTGGGTGAACCGATATTGATGATTCTTTTTTTATTTGAAAGCTGATGCTTCCCGTGTGGTCCCATTTTAATTTGGTCCAGTTCCGACAATAGTATCCATGAGAAAACCATATAAGTCTTAAATTTGCATAAATATGTGCGCGACAAATGGACGAATAACTCAATATCACGCCAACAGATTTCGATGATTCTTTTTTTATTGGAAAGGATGTACTTCAAGGGTAATTTAATGAGAGTTTGGTTAGGTTCTGATTATCGGATCCATGACAAATTAACGAAACTCGGCCGAGTCTCTTAATTTGACCTTAACGTCGCTATGGTCAAATTATGTCTGTCTCATATGAGCAGTACGTTTAGTAGGTTTACCCATATTCAGACAAATTAGTTAGTGTACTTCAGATTCACTAAAAATCAAAAAATAAACAAAAATTTTAACAAAACAAAAAACGACTTCAAAAAATGCACTAAAAAGTAAAAAAATAATTTCGTATTCTTCTACAACTTCATAATCAACTTACTTTTTCTAATCATCAATATGTAGGTACGATTGTTATTTTTGGAGTCGGTGTCAGCAAAGGTACCCGGCCCGGCGGGTCAACTTGACAGCTCCCCGCGCCGCCGCGGCTCCGCTCTCGCCTCTCGCCTCGTCAAGTCGCTTGTGCGATACAAGCACACCTCACCTATAACTATGTATGTAGTTACAAACCTACCTTGACTGACACCGACTCCAAAAGTAACAATCGTACCTACATATTGATGATAAGAAAAAGTAAGTTGATTATGAAGTTGTAGAAGAATACGAAATTATTTTTTTACTTTTTAGTGCATTTTTTGAAGTCGTTTTTTGTTTTGTTAAAATTTTTGTTTATTTCAGATCAAATAATGATATTTAGAGCGTTTCATCAAAAAGTTAAATTTCACCCATTTTATGGAAGTATTTCTTTTCCATTTGGTTCTACAACGCACCGCCACTGTCATGAATAGTCCTTGAATCCTTAATCAGTTCTCTGATTGGGAGTTGGGGATGGTTCGTCAGATCTTCAAGTCGAGATTGGATTTTGATTAACACCCTTTGTTGTTAATCTACAAAAACCCTCTCTGAGAAAACATGGGATTATTTAGAATTTTCTTTGTGTAAAAGAATATGGGAATTCGGGTATTTTCAATAACCCTTACCAATACCTACTTAAATAAATTATTACGTCATCCCTTTATCACCAATTTAAAAAATATATATAAAACACGTATGTAATCAAATTCATTATTTATTTATAATACATTGGGTTTTTCACCACTTTAATTTGTTATTTATACAAAATAAGTAATTTCATTTTTATTTATTAATTTTATTTTAATTAATAATGCATTTAAGTTTAAATATTACTAATTTATTATGACTTATTCTAACACATTTTCTCTTGTTTAACCCCTCAGGTCTCGACCATATTAAGTCAGAGGCTCAAAATATTTCCGCTTTACAATAAAACTCTTATAAATGGAATATTTCTAAACGTCTCCAAAAACTAAAATCTGTTTTTGAAAGAAGATAAAATACGCTTTCAAATTTTATAAATTGAAAAAAACATATAATTTTTTAAATATAAAAATTTTACACGCCAACATAAAAAAGTTTTAAAAATGGCTCACCTTACATTTTTTCTAACTAAAAAAACTGATAACAAAAAAAGTATGTATTTTACTAGACAAATGTATTATAAACGTTATTGTCTCCTCCTTTTTTGTCGTTCTATGTTAAAATAATTTTTAAAAATTCCCAAAGTTTCATATATTTATTTTAAATTGTGATTCGAAACTTTGGTTTCATAAAGGTGTACATTATACTTCGTCTGTTTGGTGAATATAAAGAGTGGTCTTTTCTCTCTCTAACACCGTTTAAATAATTGTTCTCACTATGATAGTAAGGGAGAGAGAACGATTTCTATGAGACCTATTTAAGTTGTTCCGAAAACCGAATAAATAGGCTTAAGGGTTTGTGATTCTTACAAAGGCGCATTATGAGGATCCATCCCTTTTTAGAAAAACTGTTTTGCGTATTGGTTTTATCGCTTTCTGGTTTTCTGATTTCATTGCACATCCTTGTGTTATGTCTGTGAATGTTCTTATGTAATGTAAGTATCATCTTTGAGTTTCTAACTTGATCCATCCGCATGCTAGTCAAGCGTCTGGCTCACAAAGTTTGATTTCATGTTGAATTGAGATTAGTATAAACAAAAACTCTAATGAGTTAAATAACAAAGACATATCATTAGATCTGATTTTTATTTTGATTTGCATTTGAGCACAAAATCTAAAAAAGAAAATAGGAGATGTAAAAGTACTTTATTTGATTAGTGAACGCTGCCAGAAGCTCATTATTAATGCATTTATTTGAAGTAAATAATTATATGCCCGATCTCTCCCAAAGTATTTGAAAAAATTAACGATCGTTAAAAAATAATGTCCAGTCATTCGCTTTACAATCTTCCCAGCAATTTTGTCCTGCTTAATTCGTGTACACTTCAACAGATGTCATTATTATCAATTAGTACGGACGAGATAAGAATCATTAAATCTGTTTAAACATTCCCCTAATTCCCCTCAGTCGAGAGCAATCTAACTCCAGATTTGAGTAGGTACAAATTAGTCTGAAATGCGGGTGCTTCAAGAATTCTAGCTACTCGTGGCTGCTTGGTTCTGCCGTTCTCACGATTGTAACATGCGACAAAATTTTCTCGGATGTTCGGAGACGTTTGTTTATCATGTGAACCGTTTCACGAGCATTATAATAAAGTTATTATGACGTCCCTCGCGCGGAGCTTTTCCGTAACGAGATCTTGTAAAAGCTCGAGTTTGCAGTTAACGATTTTGAATACATACGATAATAAATTAATTCTAATCAATGTTTCTTTCAATTCTTATCTAAGCTTTTCATAATGCTGTCTACGCATCTTTTGGTTTAAAACAACGTGAGATTTCGTACTATATTACAAGTAGTAATACATTAATAACCAATTTGGGAGGTAGGTATGGGTACTACCGCCCTGGGAATTATTTATTGGATAACCGACACCTCTGCCTTAGGTCATTCCATGTGATTCGCTAAGAGGGGTGCCCGGGTTCACGGGGTTATGTTTGTCCGTGTCTTGGCGGCGGATGCACTTGCTTACCGACTACGTGGCAAGCCAGATCGGGAAAGACTGGTAGAGGAAGATCGTTTGACTTCTCCAGCAGGACTCTCTCGGAAAATCGCCTTGCACCACAGTGGGAGGGATGTATTCATACGTCCGTCACTCCCGGTCGCACCACCCCCAAGTCCCTACACATACTTTCCCAGATCTTCCTCTTCTTCCTTTCATAAAAAGATCCTCCACACAGCATCCCCAAAGATGATACAGGCCCAGAGGGAAGTTATGTAAAAAATATATGTAAATAAAATAATAATAATAATATATATCTTTATTGAAAGAAATTTGCAAGATTATAACTAAAAAGTACATATTCAGTGTTATGTTTACAGTGGTTTAAAATTACATAAGGACAAAAGGATATCAACAGAAAAAATATATAAATATGAACAGTAGATAAATGAAAAATAGAAAATAGTTATAAATTTCTTGGTTTTCATCGTCAATTTTTTTTATTATTGCTTGTTTAAATATTTCTAGTTTTTTCTCCATCTTCGTCTCCATTTTCTCCAGCAGTACTTCAATATTTATATTTTGGGACTCCGATGTAACCGATGTCCCGGTCGTTTGTCCTTTACTTCTAAGATTTTTTTCTGATGTTGACATTTTGAGAACTGGGTTTTGATAGTAAGGTCAAACACTGGCTATGTTACCCTTTATTTGACACTTGGTTCACTTGCGATGAATATTATTTATTTTGTAAAACTGTCAATTAATGAATCCCCAGTGGAAAAAAAACACTGTCCAAGAATAAAATGATGAATTCCTATCAGTTTTGACAAATGCATGTAACGTTTGTTCGCTTATAATCAAATAATATCAATTAATTTCGGGAGCAGAGCAAAACACAAACTGTCACTCGATTGTAGTTATTGTTGTATGTAAATAAAAAAGGGATTCTCTTATTACCATATTATGGCCATAAATTCTTCCAATCACCACAAATTATTGATTATCAGTAGGAACACAATAAGTCAAAGTTTCGTTTTCCGCATGGTGTGAATGCTAATAAAAATATATAATTAAAATCAGTGATTTAAATATTTAAAGTAGGTAGCCCGTCAGAGCATTGTTAAGGAGTGGGAAGAGGGAGGTGGAGGGGGGGGGGACAGAAGAAACCGGACGGGAAAGAAGGGGGAAGACGGGGGAGGTAGATAGCGGACGATAGAGGAAGGGGAGACGGAAAGTGAACGGAAACGAATGGGAATGGGCACGCAGGGAGAAATATTTTTTTTGCAACTCATGCCGGGAACTCGCTAGTAAATAAATAAATAAATATTTTAAAGAAATACATAACTTAAACTTCCTAATTATAAGTATTTTCTTACATTATGTACATTTAACTGTTTATAAAGTGAAACTTTTTGGCAGCTTGCAGTTTTTTCTAACACTACACCCATTTTAATGGGATGTAAAATAATTTTCTACGTTATTTAGGACATTAATAAAATGGTGCGTACCTGCTGGTATTTGAATGATTGAAATGATTTAATTTGTTCAATGGTCAGGATCCGTTCGCTTTATTTCTCAATGCATAGGTCTTGGTTGTTCTGATTGCATCAATGGGCCGTCCCATCAGCTCCTCATTGTCTAATTGTTGGCAATCAGTGACGTCAATGAGAGCGCAAGTGTGATTTATCCATTTAGTCTAAATTACGCTTTTCAAATTGCTGACTTCCGGCTCACTTGTTAGTTGGAGTCCTCTGTTAAACTGTTAATAGATTGTAATCTGCCACAGCGCAGCCACTGATTGCTCTGCTGGATGGGATATGTTCTGATTTCTAATAAAGGCACCATTCGACTTGACTCTTATTTTTAATATTGTTAATGGTTATAAACAACTCAGATTTACTCAGCCAAATGCTCGATCAGTTTTTTGCAACAACAATATCAGGACTAAGCCATTTAGTTTTACCGGTATACTCTCTCTCTCTGGTTTCAATCCTGGGATTGGTTTGCAGCAATTTCCTCTATTCTTCTCTTCCATTCTTCCCTGTCTTGTGCGGCTCTTTTTAAGTCTGCATATGATGAGCAGCGCACGTCCACCAGCAGGTCCTCCAGGTACTCTCGGCGTGGGCGTCCCCTAGAGTTTATCCCCTCGGTCATACCCTCCATTATAGCATGCAAGAGGCCTTCTTGTCGTATTACATGGCCGATCCATCTTGCACGCCTTTTGGACAAGGCCCTGAGCAGGTGCCTTCCTCCTTCGATTCTTTGGAGAACCTCCTCATTTGTAATGTGGTCTCTCCAGGAAATTCCTAATAGTCTTTTATAGGATCACATCTCAAAAGCCTCTAATCTCTTTCAAAAAGGCACCATGTTTCGCAGCCGTACATCAAAATACTCCATACATAGGTCTTGATGAGGAGTATTCTCAGTTTTAGGTCTATATTATTCGATTCTATTATTTTCGACCTTTTATTGAATGCAAGCCTAGCCTGGTGTATACGGCTGTCGACCTCGCTCTTAGACCGACCGTCCCATGTTATTTTGCTCCCGAGGTAGACAAACTCCTTGGTGTTCTTTAGTGGAACTCCTGACATCTGTACTTTCATCTGATGTTGCGTTCAGCCTACAGTCAGCAGCTTTGTTTTGCCTTTATTTATCTTCATATACTATGAGGTATACTATGGTATACTATGAGGGCTCTAAATTTAAAACGTGTCTCCACTATGAAAGATCTTGGTATTTTTTTTGATAGTAGGTTAACTTTTTATGCTCATATCGTAATGTCGTGTTGCACTTTACTGAGATTGTTGGGTTTTGTCCTACGCACTGCGAGAAACTTTAGAGACACCCGGGTTCTCACAGTACTATACAATGCTTCGGTTAGGAGGGTTAGAGGTTAGGCTTGAGAGTGGGTCGGTGGTTTGGAGCGCACACCAAGGAAGTATTACCTCATGTTGGAGAGGGGTCAGAAGAAATTTCTGAGATTTCTTTACCTGAGGGAGTATGGCTACTACCCGTGGCTCTACCCTGCCCACTTTCTCTTAGGCATGCTTGGTTTGAACCATCTACGTGTCAGATGGGATGTGCTCTCATTGTAACACATTTCTTCAGACTGATTCGTGGAAGGTTCGAAAACTTGGCTATCATGGAGAGCATTAATTTCTATGTTTCCGATGGTTATCTCCGTCACCGACAGCTTAGACTGTTTTATCTCCCGGCTTGCAGAACTAACTTGCCAACGGTTATGCCAGTCGTGAGAGCTGTCTTGTTGTTAAATAGAATCACTTCGATTATCGATATGTTTAAAATCAATGAATCACAATTCAAACACAGTTTTGTTGATGTTAGTCTAAATCTTTTTATCTTTTTATCTGTAAATATTTTCTCTTTTAAAAACGATTTGAAATTGTAATTTCGTAATGTTTTTAAATTGAATAAATTAAATTGAATTGAATTGAATAGATATTTGATTAAAGGCCCTTCTGAAAACCAGCTACTTTCCAGGAAAAATCCTGAATTATAGCTGAGCAGTGACTTTTGTCAATAGAATCAATAATGAATTAACAAAAAGTGTAATATTGTAACAAAATCTATTTATGAATGAACGTTTTTTTATTATTATTATAAAATACGTATTTATTATTTGATTGAAATCGGGAAAACACACGTGAAACGTACATAAATGAATTACAGGTAATCAAAAAACAATTTCACTACAGATCCAAAACATACACAAAAAATTATATAGGGAAACTTAACTACTAACATTAAGAAAACTGTATGAATACAATACATGAATCCTTATATACAACAAAAAAATAATAAACTCATACATACAAACACAGAATTCATTAAAACATCCCAAGTACACAAACACTTTACACGACAACGCAATAACATACATTTAAACATCATCCACACTAACTATGGTAAGCAATCCATTGGTTACGAGGGAGGCAACATATATAATTGCCTTCCAAACGACATTAAAAGTGGGAAAAAAGTTGGGTAAATTTAAAAAATAATTATTAATTTTTGATTGATTGAAACAATCTAATGATATAGAATAACATTATATTGTAATATTTAGTTTAGTTTTTTTTTATTTCTAGTTACATTTTTTCTGGAATAAAAAAAAAGCTTCACCCTTGTACTTAAGTTGCATGCGGTTGGCAATACCTTAGATACAAGAAAGATATAATAAGTAAATATTAAAGTTAGCATTCTTTTTGTTTGTTTTTTATTAACAAATTTTGCTTCTTGGATACTGTTTTACAAAATTATTGTATATTTTACATGCGTTTAAAATCCCGAAAATTGTTTTAGCAGCTCATCTAAATTGGTATTTGGGACAAGATATAATTCAAAGTCTTCTTACAACAAACCAGGTAACAAGCACCCAGTTCAGTACATATTTAAAACATGGATACACCGCAAGATTTTCATGTAGACCTGCCGCTGAAAACTACGCTGTAACCTCTCCCTTTTTTATTCATAAATTACGCAGTATCCGAAAGAGAGGTTACAGCGGATCTCTCAGTGGAAGGACATTAGGGGCAGATTAAACTTACAATCGGGGCAGAAAATCATTAAAAAAGCTATAAATACAAAGTGTAGAGTGTTTTTTTTAGAGGTATAGAAATTCAAAATAAAAAAACCCATCCAAATAATGTTAATTCTATGATATTGGCTTTATTTAACAGATATTTTTATGCCATTATTGTTTAAATATGATTTCGTGCCTATGAGCGCCACGGCCAGCTCGAATGAAGCGCAACGATTCCTAATGATTCAACGTCTCTGGTTCATCAGCATAGACTAGTGACTTCACATACCCCCAAAGAAAGAAATCTAATGGTGTGAGATCACACGATCGTGGAGACCAGTTCACAGGTCCATTACGTGAAATTATGCGCTCACCAAATGTTTCCCGCAATAAACTAAATAAAATAAATAAATAAACGCAATAAAATAAATTGGCACAATTTGCAAGCGCTGTTCTGACGTCAGTCTATTCATGGTGAAATGGCAAAACATACTGACTACAAATCAACTGTAAACTGTCAAATTGACAGTCTGTAGAAACAATGTTGCCAGTTTAAAAACCAAACCTCTAAAAAAACACCGTTTATAAAGAGGACGGTTGCCATTTATACTTTCTCCACCAGGCGCAAAATGTTATAAATTCAACCCTGCGTAAATACCTGATTTTATTAAGAAAGTGGAATGAACTAATAAAATTTCAGTGTAACTTGAAAATACAAGTACAAATACAATTACAGTCGTGGTGTCTCATCAGCTAAAATCTTGACTTGCCTGCCCTAACAAACTAATGGTTCAATCCCCGACCAGTGGCAGATCTTGTGTCAAAGCCTCTTGCTCTTGACATTTCTGCCCACAATCTCCTCTAATTGCTGCAGGTTCAATTGTCCAATGTCCAGTCTGTCCGATGTCCATGCCCATTGCCCATCCCGTGCCCATTTCGGTTATTCCACAAATTAACCAATTGATAAGTTCGCTCCAATCCCGGTCCGGCCATTGAGAGCTGAGAGGATCGGGCATGATCTCATGGGGCCCGGGAGTCGTCATGTCGCCATGTCTCATGTCCAGGACGGCTAATTCTAAATTGCTCCTAATTGGACGGTGTAATCGTTCCGACTGCGATGGACAACACCCGACAGTGATCTGACGATGGCCAGATAGCTGGCTGGGGTTTTAAACCGAGGCTCGGGGACGGGCTCATTTGCATATTCATTTTTTCAGTTGAGCTTTCTGAACTAATCAATATTTTGCGTGAGAGCCGAAAATCAAAAGATGCATTGTTTCGTGTCACTAAAATCACGTTCTTTGACTTGTCTATAATTAATTGAATCATTAAACGCAGATGAATAATGTTCGAGTTAAGAATTAAGACCGAAAATTTTAAGCTTTGAACGATATGGGTCAGAAAATGGGAAACGATGGCTATGAAAGCCATCTTTTAAGTATTATGTACGTGTTTTATATAATTTATATATTATTATATGTAAATCACGTAAAACTCTCTTATATGTAGGTACAATACATTACCATTTAAACTAACCCTGCCATGAGCTAGCTTGTTAAAAATATCGCCCCATTTGTCTTTTTTTCAATTATTTATGTCTAATAAGTGCAAATAATACAAAAAAAAATTCCTAATGTGTAACATGGTAGTAGAGTTTAAAGTAATCAGCAACTGTATTTATTTGTTACGTAGTATTTTTTGTGAACATCTCAATTGAAGAACCTGTGCCAAGTATTCGCATGTTTTAGATAAAGTGTTTAAAAAGTTTTTCATCCAATAGGACTGGAAGGATAGTGCAAACCCAGTTTGCCAAAACGAAGTAAAAACAATGGTTACATAGAGAAAAATATTATAATCAAACCGAAAATAAAAAAAACATACTATGTAAAAACATAAAATTAAACAAAATTAAAGGATCGTCCTTTTCAAAGGAAGGTCAAAAGAAAGATCACCGCGTCTTCTGCATCCATTGATCATTGAGTAAAGAGCTGAGCCACTCGGAGGCAGCCATCAATAACGTTGGTTGACTTCCGTGTCCTGCTCCAGAAGCTGGCTAGTCGGTGGCGAGAAATGCTAGGAATGTGTGCTTCCTTCAGTAAACATTGTGGAGGCACTGCAGAACCTTGGAAGTTGCATAAGTCGGCTGTGTGCATTGTTCTAGTACACCCTCAGCGCTTCCCATTTCGCTGCCGATGTCTTAAAAGGCAATTTCTTGACATAGTCGCCACCGTGATAGAACCGCCATTAAGTTTTTTCCGGCCTGTACATAAATTACTCTTCTTTGTCGTTCATACAATTCAATTTATAATACATTTAAATATCTGTCTTACTAAAACCAACAATATATTTTTGGACGTTACGTGCCCAATAAAAGGAAACACTGACCATCAAATTCACATTTTACGGAAAACGTTTTCCTGAATAAAACCTTGTGCATTTTGAATTACCTCAAAATATACCCCTGCTATGGTCTATCTGATTTTTGCCATGTTATTCATACGTTTGTTTGTCATTTCATCTTTGTCTGTCAGCATTGATCTTCGAGTACCTTATGTAGCCACTTCCTTTAAGGCATCTGTTAATAGGAGATGACATAATATCTCGGATTTCAGGGCGATTATGTCAACCAAATGTTACGTTGAACAAGTAGTCGACATGCCACGTCTTACCATGGCGCCGTACTACCTGCCCTCTAGATTCTAGATTATCCATCCCATACCTTATTGGGTTATTAACTTACTATACGTACTACGTACCTGTTTGAAAATAGTACTACTAGAAAGGTTCTTCTTTGATAATTATACCTACATTAATTTTTTTGGCAAAAGGAATACCATGTTACTTTTAGAGCAAGTGCTTTAAGAATATGTGAAAATATTTTTTTTTGCCGTCGTTATTATTTATTAAGTCTTTTATTTCATAGGCAAAGTTCTTACATAACAGTAGGTTTTCAGAACCGTCTGTGAGAAAACACATCCATCCATGACCGTATTTGATTGATGTGTTTTTTTTTTGTTTTACAAATTAATCATTTTAAATAATACGTATTACGGCACGTTCCAGAGTGGAAGATGCTTTCATATCTCTCGCATATCACCCTGGTGTAAAACCACAATTCAGAATTGGAACGTTGATTGAAATAGCTTTAGCCATGTTTCGTGACTAGATCGAAATGACTAGATACATCCGCACATTCGTTTTCCCCGTCTCCTTTCTCTCTCCACTACCTTCAGCCTCACAACATACACCAATTGGTGATGCCGTAGTTTCACTGGTTCCATTGCGGTTGGGTGCTGTTGGGACCATTGTACGGTATTCATAGATAGATCAAATTATTGTAGGTACGTTAAGAGGAGTACGTCAAAATCAAAGAGTGGTGAATTGGATGGTTTTGCTCTGACTCTTGAGTTCCTACTGGCTTTTATTTTACCTTTATTCTTGCCGCTAAACTTAAAGCTTGCTTCTCGTTTATGATGTATGCCTTTTTGATTAGTGTTATTTCTTAGATATATAAATAAGTACGTATTAATCGAAGTTTTTGTTTCTATTTTTAATGGAGGTCCTGAATGGAATCCTTGTAAAGGATTTTAACCCCTGGCTCAGCTCCACAATCACGGCTATCCATCGGTTAAATTAAACGGTTAATTTAGTTAACTAGTCGTTTCCGTTAATCGTCGGCTCGCCTCAGTCGCCTCAGATGAGCCTAATTGATTAATTTATATACTATAATACGTTCTACGTACACGGAGCATGTTATTTCGGGTGCCATGTGAATTGACGCCATCTATTTCGTCCGGCCAGTCATTGAGACCCTAATTGCCTCTGACAAACTCGCTGATTGGACCTTTTAAATCGATTTCCTGTTTTCGTAATTTTTAATATCATTTTCAGAAGGTTCGAATATTCGATTGCATCTCATCTTGTCTTGCGTATAAGTACGCCATCAATTCATCAGACGTCCTTTTCTTACCCGGTCATCTGTCAGAGAAGTGTCCAAAAAAGGTTAATGGTTACATTAATCCTTCCCTTATATGTAAGTAATCGTGCGTGTTCTCTTCTTGTGGAAACTGTGAATTCTAAATAACGAAAACAACAGTGTGGTATGTTGTATTATAAATGTACAAATTTGAAAAATAATACCGGTAGTTTTAAGCTAAGAAAATTGGAAAACGGATTTCGCGAAATATTTTTTCCGGAGATAAGGCTCCGGCTTTCCATCCTTCCCCGTTCTCGTGACTTTATGAGAACCTTAAAGAACTAAAACAATACAAGGAAAGGGTTCTTTTTCCACATTTGCGTATGGAAAAACTCCGCGTTTAACTCCCTCCTTCGTTTCCTTTGAAGATTTCTAATAACGCGCGATGCGTGGGTAAACCGGAGCTTTGTGGCGCACTTCGCACCTGGAAACTTTCTTCAAGGATTCTTCTTTTGGGGGTATTAAATTCCGGAGACACACACACATACAAACGTCGCGCCTTTTTCATTCGCTCTCTTTATTTTGAGATGCAAATAATATACTCCCCGAGGCGGAGACGTGTGAGAACGAATCCATTGTAACCCCCCTCCATATCCCGCCTCTCTTGACTCATTCTACTTCGGGTTCCCCTTTTTCTTTTTCTACGTGTGAGTTGAGTGAACATTTTCACCCCTAAATTGGCAAAGCGAAGGAAAGTTCTTTGCGCCTCCGACTTGGTACTGTTTCGGTTTCAAAAAAAGTATTTACCCGCGAATTAACATAAAAATATAATCATTTCTCACAACTCGAGACATGACAAAAATTAACTCCGAAAGGTGTAACTGTTCACATGCATTGTGCATGTCAATTTCAGGTCCTTTGGAGTTGTGCTCGGTGTTCGCATATACGAGTACACATAGCATTATCATACTAACGAGTTTATTCTTCATAACACATCCATCGCTACTCGGACAGCATTTTTTTCCCGATCTAAAATAAAATAAACAACTAGGCATCGCATTAATCCCCATATTGTGTCGGTGCCACCGTCCCTTCCTCTGCCAGAAGAGACCCCGTTTTACAATAAACACACGAGCCCCTCTGCACCCTTCCCAGTCCACCCACACCACCCCACAACCTCCACCCCACACCCCGCCGCCCCAGGGGACGCCCGACACTCTAGAATCGAAATATCTCTTAGACTTGTCCCGGAAAGTGTTCGGAGGCGAGATATCTTTCAATGTTCCCAGAAAAGAGTGTACATCAATGCCTCGCGATAGTTTCGATGGCATCGGTCTTACCTTACCCTAAGTAACCCTGCACATTTGCATACACCAACTTCATGCATGCATTCCTCCATTTGGCCATGTACGTGCAAACGGCCAAATACATCAATATATAGCAATACACCAATGATAAAGTTTTCACGGCGAGTCTGTTCTACAAGTCTACAAGGCAACTCCATAATATTTATCATTATAAACAATGTCCACGGAAGGATTTTAAGGGCCTGGTTCATCAAGACTATTTTACAAGGGAGTGGTGATAACTTTTAGTTCTGTTAACAGGAGACCTCGCCTCCAAAAAAGTAATTTTCTTATTTTATCGTATTTAATAAATGTAAACCAGAATACCTTCTAAAATCATTAGATTTCTAAGTAAGTAGGTACTTATGTAACTATCTATTTAATTATGAACCATTTATTTTACGTAACCTTTGTTTTATTTCAAAGAAGGAATTATACAATTTGTCCAAAGAAACGTTACTATCTGATAATTCTTTTTACAAACTTTCTTTAGGCAGGTAGGTACCATAGTATTGAAAAATGCGTCCAAATAAACACAACAATTTCATGTTTGAAAAAGAATCTTTACTGACCATTCAAACGGCCACCATCTTGAACCGGAAACGGAACTTAAAAAGAAATTTATAGCTATACGGAATTCAGCATGGTTCTTATTAAAATACTTTAGCTTCGATATTAAAAAACAACACTTGCTTTATTGATTTATATATAAAAAAGCTACTGTTTCAAAATCCATCTGTTTAGAAATATGGAAAATTTGCTATGACGGCTAAATAATATTAATAATTTTAATATAAATGCATTTTCAGTAGGTGTACCGAATACAGCCTTTGTTTATTTTTTTAACAATAATCTTTGTGCTTAGTTCGAAGAACTAATTTTTTTCGTATTTGAAATAAATTATGTAATAAAAAATTCTAATGAAGTAAAACGATTCCTTTGTTTCTAACCACGATTTATTTATTTAATTTTATTTATACCGACCAACACAAGCATCTTCAGGGTATAAAATTAAACTTCAGTTCAAATCAAACTAAAGTTTTCTGAAGATGCTTTGCTAAGCGAAACCGGTCGGTATTAATAAAACTAAATAAATAAATCTTGGTTACAACGCAGTAATTGTTTCATTTCTTTAAATATGTCAACCCACAAAGTGACTGCTTTCTACTTAAAAATAATAAAAAACAGTAAAATAAAAATTTTAATTTCGGTTGTTACTCCATTTATCTGTTTGTAACTCTGGTTTAATAAACACTAGAACTTGAGTAAACGAAAAGAACTTGAATAAACACTAGAACACTAGAACTCGCTTTGAATTTGAGAGTATTTTTCAAAATTTTAAGTGTTTATTCAATATTGATATAATGAGAACACTTAATTTCAGTGCAAATGAAAAGTTCGTTGAATCGAATTTGCAGTTCGACAGATGGTATCACAATCGAAATTAGTGTTTTTTTATTGTTAAGTACAAAATTTAAATAGGTGTTGTTTAATAAATAAATCAAATTAATTTTTCCTCTCCTTTATCATTGTGTTCTGAATTTTTTGATAATTATGTCCTGTTCTTCTTTCATTTGACTTTTTTTAAAGTATTTCAAATCTTGAACCTATCGAAGGACATATTCCAATAATAATCATTGTTATGTATTCCCTCCACTACGAACAAATAAAATGGAGGTAGACAACCTGTTCCACGCGACAGTTTTTACCAGAGATTCATATAACCTATTCCTATTCACAATATACTGGCGTTTTTCACAATCCTGTATCGTTATCCAAATTGATGGGAGTATCGTTTGTCTAACTATGCAAATAATGATCCGAGCATTCGATATCAAAGGAAACTGATAGCAGAAAGAGATTGAGAAAACTATTAAACGTGTTTTGGCCTTCAAGGATATAGGGTGAACTTGATTCTTTTCCATTTTTAAAATTGCAATTTTCAGTCAGTAAATAATATGGCGTGCTTTTGTATGTCGACTGACATAATATTGGGTTGGTGGGTACCAAAATTACATCGCACCTTAAATTTGGAAAAAGATGTACGTAATGGCTCCCTAAGTAGGTACTAACTAATGGTTATGTGAACAGCAGACCTCGTGTTCAAAAAAGGATTTTTCTGATTTTCTCTTACCTTACCCAATTTGTCTTTGTAGAGCAAAGTTTAAGTATAAAAAGGTCGTATGGGCAGTTTTACTATTTGGTGACATGCGTCAAAAATATTTGCTAAACTGTCTGTAAGTAACGTGGAAAAAGTCAAAGCTCAATGCAAAATCGTCGACCGTACTTAAGTAACATTGAAAATGTTAATTTTGGAATGTCCGTGGGTAACATTGAAAATCGAATGCAAAATCGTCGACTGTATATAAGTTTAATTGAAAATGTCAACGCTCAATTCAAAATCATCGACTATCTGTAGGTAACATTGAAAATCGAATGCAAAATCGTCGACTGTCTGTAAGTAACGTCTGTAAGTAACATTGAAGATGTCAATGCTCATTGCAAAATCGTCGAGTGTGGATGAACGATATGGTGAATTAGGACAAGCTATAAGAGTATAGCGCTTGTGTGAGACCAGCGTCAAGAAGTTGATGTGATAGTCGAAAAACAAGTTTTAAAAAACTGTGTACAAAAACTTATGTCATGAAAAAAAATGACTTTAATTTTGATGCAGCTCCTTATTTCTTCTAATGACCTTCATTTAAAAAAAAACATATTTGATTCATTAATTAATTCCCTCCTCACTGACACATAATTCCATAATGTGTTTTCTTATGCGTGTATCTAGTTTGGCAATCCCCGCATTCCGCAATTCTGCGGGATTTCAGCAATATTTGTGTGGAATTTTCGAAATTGTGGGATTGAATAAAATACTATATTTACTACTAAAAGAAACGTGCTAAAACGATACGGAAATTTCAAAACCTGGAATCGACTTTGAAGAAAGAGATAACCCTTTCTTAAAACGAAAGTATTAGAATTGGAGTGAGATACCTTCTGTTAGCGCACACCTTGATAACAGTCCCAACAATTGGTGCGGAAGCAGACAGAGCGTTTTTTGGGTTTTGTACACAACTTTTCGTTTACTATTACTACTACTCTATTTTTTATCAGTCTTCTTAAAATACTTATTACTTTACGTTTTCAATGTATTTGTTATAATATTACTAGTATCAAAGATGATTGATCTCAAAAGACTGTGAGTCCGGTCAGTGACATTTGTGCTTTTTTAAGATTTTTTTGTCAAAGCCTTCTTACAATACTTATTGTCTTCCCTTTTCAATATCTTTTCATAATATTACTAGTAGCAAAGATGATTGGCAAGAAAATTCCACTCAATGGACTTAACTATGAATATTTGATCTTTTCAATGTCTTTTTTTACAATATTTTTTTACAATCTCTGCATCATGTCATCCACGTTTCCACAGTGTTGGAAATTAACGAGGGTCAGCCCTATTCACAAAACCGATGAAAAGACTGATGTCAGAAATTATAGACCAGTTGCAGTACTGTCAACAATTCCAAAAATTTTTGAAATGATTATCTGTGATAAAATCAGTCCGCAAATCGCGCCTTTCTTAAGAGAAAATCAACATGGCTTCTTACCGAGGAAATCAACGGTAACCAACTTACTCTCTTTTTCTCGACGGGTAGCAAAAGGCCTAGACTGTAGGCATCAGACGGACGTAATCTACACGGATTTCGCAAAGGCATTTGACCGAGTAGATCACGACGTTCTATTAAGAAAGATGCACAAAATAGGTTTTAATCAACCCTTACTGATATTTTTTGCATCATATTTAAAAGATAGAAGCCAGTATGTAAATGTAAATGGATACGACTCACATAAGTTCGTAGCTCTGTCAGGAATTCCTCAAGGATCGAATCTAGGTCCCATGTTATTCCTTATTCTAATAGATGACATTCAGGACTGCATACGTCATAGCTCATGTCTCCTATTCGCGGATGACATGAAACTGATGATGGAAATCGAATCAGAGGACGATTATTCCAAACTGCAGGCAGACCTCGATTCAATCATGAAATGGTCGTTAGAAAATAAACTTAATTTCAATATTAAAAAATGCGTCGTTATGACTTATAGTCGTTCACAAAATCCGTTTTTATACCCGTATATAATGAATGGAGAAGTACTAACACGCGTAAATATCATCAAGGATCTTGGGGTGACCTTTGATCCCAGGCTGACATTTTCAAATCATATAGTGCAGCTTACTTCGGCTTGCTCCAAAATGCTTGGTTTTGTAATTAGAACTTGCAAACAATTCAGTAACATAGAAGCAATGACCGCCATGTTCAACGGAGTGGTCAGAAGCAAGCTGGAGTACGCTAGTACTGTATGGATACCTTATCAAATTAAATATATAAATATGATTGAACAAATTCAAAAAAAATTCCTAAGGTATGTTTACATGCGATCATTCGGAATATATCCGAAATTCATGCATCACGTGGAACTGCTAAAGGAGACAAATTATCAAAGCCTGGAGACCAGGCGTAATGCCGGACTCATGGTATTCCAATTAAAGTTAATAAAAAACCTTATTGATTGTCCGTATCTCCTGTCATGCTGTGGCTTATTTGTTCCTGACAAATACTGTCGAAATCGTAGCCACGACCTATTCTACATACCGCAGGGTCGGACAGATGTCATGGCTCAACACAGCATGACAAGAGGTATGACATTGCTTAATGCCCTACCAGCGGATATAGATGTGTTTGATATCACCATACCATCTTTTAAAAAGAATATATACATGTATTGTTAGTTGTTAAAATTAAAATTGTACTATAATTGGACTAACCTGTCTGTTGTACAATTAAAAAAAAAAAAAAAAAAAAAAAAAAAAAAAAAAAAAAAAAAAAATATATATACTAATATCAAAAATAATTGGTACCAAGTAATAAAAAATGTTTTTGATAAAATATTGGCATTATTTCAATTTAATACCCCTCAATAAAAATCATGCAATTCCCACAGGATTTCTAAATTATATTACATAATCCCGCAGGATTTATAAATTCTATCCCGCAATCCCTACTTGTATCATATTTAAACTAGTAAAAAATATATCCCTAAATCATGAAGCTGAGTGTACTAAACACCCAGTGGCGTTTTTTCAATATTTCGCCCCGTGTGTGTATGCGAAAATACTTTGTCAGTTTTTCTCCTGTGAAATGAGCACGTTATTAGTTTCATCATTTGATAGTTTTTCTGCGGAAACTGTCGTTATTTGTGGAGCGCTTCTCATGTTGCCATTCCCCCCTCTCTTCTCTGCGGGAAGTAATGATACACTGGTTATTCAATACAACTTTCCCGTTTTCTTTGTATCCTTACTTTTGTTCATATTATTCTTTATAATCTTATCTACCTATTATTAAAGTTTTTCTTTAACGATGAGTATGTCGAATATTCCAAGAAAATATTTTTTTTAAATTTCTGTTTGATGCTGTTACGTATGTAGTGGATTAAGTTAATAAGATAAATATATGTATATAATTTATTCACCAAATTTTGTAGTAATTATAGAATTCAAAATTGCAAATTGTAACATTTGCTCTACACACCGCTTGGTAAAGCATGACTAATTTTGAGAAAATGGTTACGTTCTTTCCTAGGCAATATATGTATAAAAGGCCTAATATTTGTTATTTAAAATTCTGATTAGTAAATTGGACTCTCCTGAGCTTACCAACTTAATAAAAATTCATATTCCGTCAAGCTCAACACCACAATTTAATTTATTTCATTTGCCCACATGCAGAACCAACATTAAAAAAATCACCAATTCCCCGTATATGTGCGCAATATAACACAATATTTTCTTTTCCCTTTAGACAAATAGAAGTAACGCGTACGATCGAAAATTACTACAAGAATGTGGAATGTATCGGGAGCATCTCCTATCTTTATCCTATATTCCTCTTATATCTTGCTCACCTAAACTTAATTTCAGGATACAATTTTTATTTTTATTATTTTTTTATTTATTTATTTATTACAATCATAAAAGTACAAATTAACATGATTATATATATTTCAAATTATAAACTAGACATATTTACCTATACGAGAGTTAAAAACGCGCGTGTAAAGGGGAAAAAATAAAAATGGATAAATAAATAAAAATTATAACTTTAATTTCAGTGTGAAGAAAAAAAACAAAAAAATGTACATATAAAAGTGAAAAGAACTTTTTGTACATATTAATATAAAGTTAAATATTCAAAACAAATTATTTAAAATAAAAATAAAAAAGTACTAGATACACTAAAAAGTAATAAAGTAAGAAAAATAAGATGTCAATTGATTCTAATTAGCTAAATTATTTATGATAGAATAGTTTATTTATTTTAAAATGTATTATAATCAAGTTCTAACCTCAGCTCTGCCGCTAGTTGATTGAACCATATTATTCCAGTTTAAGTGTAGTGTTGTGCAAAGCTGGTATACATTAATGGAGTGCATAAGCGACCCATTATGTTTTGTCTACTGCTTTCAACACGTAACATGGCATGGTGCGATTTCTTTGTAATATCTTTGTAATATCTTTAAAGAGTGTATTTTTTAACGGTGGAACTTGAAAATCTTGGAAAAGTTGTGAGGTTGAATAATCTGGTGGTTTTTTAATTATAATTTGGATTATTAGCCTTTGAGTAATCTCCAGCGGTAAAATTGAGGTGCAACGATACCATATTGTATTATTGAATGGGCTAGAGCGTAATATATTTTTTTAAAGGATTTTTAAGTTAAGTATAATTTCTTAGATTAATAGAAATGTAAATGAGTTTTCTTAATCTATTTATATTAGTATTGTATTAGTATTGTCAGTTTTCCATTTTATTTCATTTTTATTTGCTATGCACAAACATTTATTATTTTGAGAAGTTAATATTTTTGTTGTGCATTTGTTTGAATGAATTTTAATGTTTAAGGTGCCAGGAGTTTTTTTTTATACTAAAAACTGTATAATAGGTTTTTTCAATGTTTAATGTTAATAGGTTTTTGTCAAACCATTCTTTTAAAGTATTGATATCATTGTTTGCAGTTATCTCAAGTTCATTTAATGAATTCGCTTGAAATATAATTGCAATATCATCTGCATATGAAATAAGTTTCCCTGTTATTGGCAATTTAAAGATATTATTTACATATAAGATGAATAAAACTCATCTCCAAGCAACTTAAAATAAGAGACTTTTTGGCTTGACTTCATTTATCAGAAACATTTTCAGCTTAAAAATTATACCGAAAATTTTAACTGGATAAAAAATAATAAATTAAACCAATATAATAACACCCCCCATACACACAAGTCCTGCTTATTTGTGGGGGTACATCAAATACATATATTGTGTAATTAATTATTGTATAAAATTTATTGTAATTTATTTATCTTTTTGTGAATAAAAAAAATAAAATAAAAAACTTAATGTATATATTTATCTCTGTATTTTATGTAGCTGCTTGTGTCTTACAAATAAATAAATATTATCAACCGTCAAATGTAAAATAACATTCATACCTCAACACCCAACTTGTCTGGGCATTTAAAGAGTCCAAATTTTTTTTATTTTTATAAATATTAAATGCTATTTATTTGCTCAACTTCTCTCGGCATTTATAATATGTTTCCCTATAATAACTTGTAACATTTTTAGCTAAATATAAATTCCTTTATCTGGTGATACTACATCAATAAAGGCGATTAAAAAAGCATTACTTCGGTTGATTTTGTACTGATTTTTCATAATTCTTTGTTCATAATTCCAAGATCTGACGAAATGTAATGCAACCCCCGCAGACCATCCCTAACGAATCTGTCCCAACCCTTCACCCCTGTGTCTGTACTGCGGGCCTGTTGGGTTTACGACCCGACCGAGGGTCCCAGAGGTGACATAATTCCATTTGCAGCGATACTTCCTCACGCACCGGAGGGATCCTCACCGAGAGTAGGTACCAGGAAAGCAGAAGGGCCAGCAGGGTGGGAGGGAAGAGGGAACGTCCACCCTTCTTAATCTTGGTCCTGCTGTTTTATGACGGATTCGAAGGTGTTGAGTGTTGAGTGGCCTCTCGCGAACCCATCCGATGTATTCAGATCGGGAGGAATGGATAAGTGCCTTTAAATCAATTGGGAATGTGATCAATCTAACGTTTGTTGATTTTATTGTAAAGGTAAAAGATGTTGATAGTGGCTACTTAGCATTTTATCTTTGATTAAGTTTTGTTGTGTAGTATACTAATCGAGACCTGGGCTAGTCATTTTAAGGTTTTAGTCACTTTATATGTGTTCTATCTGAAATCTCGAGGTAATTATGGCTAAATGACGCAGATGTTGAAACACTTTTTTTTATAAACTCTATGTAAACCTTCATGCTTCACTTTTACAATGCTACTGTAACTTCAAGACTAACTTTATTTATCTTCTTGAAACCTTAACAAAAAATTAACTAACTTGTATGTGTCACTTTGTTACTACAATATTTTCAAAGCTATATTTTTAAACTTTCACTTTGAAATTTACATTTTTTACTTGTACCGCCAATTTATTGGTGTAATTTAGCACTTTAGTTAATATTACCCACGCACAGGCAGTGCCTTAGTGGGTTCCCATTATCTTCTTTTGTCTTATATATATTCCTAACTTTTTTCCTTATTTTTATATTGTGTTATGTTATGTATATTTAGAAAATATCTAAAAAATACTTTTGAAATGTGTGTAAAATGGGAAAAAATAAAGGAAAATATTTTTAAAAATAAAAAAGATAAATAAGATCGATTATTATGTATCTCTGGGATTTATATCCATTTGCAATTATTAGTTTTATTCGTAATAGGTGTAAGATTTATTTTTTAAAGTTGCTTTTCGTGAGTTTCTCTACTTTTTTTATGTGAATACCTTACTCTAGAGTCCCAGCCGCTCCCGTCTGGAGCCAGTGTGACTATGGCATCCCCAATCGGGGCACGTTATGAGGCTGAAGGTATTGGGGAGGGAAAGGAGATGGGAAGTACCTGGCTATTCAGATCTGGTCACCAAACACGGCTAAAGCCATTTCAAGCAACGTTTCAATTCTGAATGGTGGTCTTACACCTGGGCGATTCTGAAAGTATCTCCTGTCGCAAGGATTGATTTTCCTCATTTGTTGTAGTTTTTTTTTGTTTTGTTTGATAATATATAAGTTTACTTCGGTATTGTTTTCTTTAAGAATGTCATTTAAATTAGAATAAATAATAATGAATACTAACGTAATAGTTTATAGCGCTGGTATTTCACTTCAATTGCGTTTATGTAAGTTTTAAGAATTACCTAATGGACCACCTACATGAAAATCATATTAAAAGAAAAAATATTTGTCAAAAAGTTGCGTTATTTCTAATGAACAGCTTTCAAAGCTCAGAACGGAAACGACTGAAAATATTTTCATTTTGGTTTCAAAATTCTAACCCGAAGGTTATATAATGTACATTTCACACAGCTAGCTTTTGACAACCATTAAGAGGAAATACTAGCTGCGCTTTTCTATACAAACGTATTCCCCGTTTATCTCTCTGGATTTTGACCCTAGAGCAAAATTTTTTTTACATAATATAGATATTGACCACTAGCGTGTCGGTACGTTTTGTTTTTTTTGATAATTTACTTCTCATAGAAGTTACGACCTTCCAAAAATGAATAAAATTGCCTAATTTAAACGCCGTCAAAAAACGTTCAGTATACAAACTAAACAATGTATTTTGAAAAAAAGCAAAACGTACCGACATAGAATATTTTCTTTTAATACAGTTAGTGAAAAAAATTTTTTAAATCCGTCCAGTTTTGGAGAAGAAAAATGGGGAATACAAAACATCGATTTCGAAGATTTTATTTAGGTATTTTCGGCCCGACGTGCAGGTGTCCCTTTCGCTCATTTCTCCTGAGGGGGGCCGGGGAACGTGGGTTTTGACAAATACATACATATAATGCGAAGTAGTGATGTAAAGAATTTTATCGGTAGACTAGTGTTGTCCTTGCCCGAGTAATCGATATTTTTTATTCGTTTTTTTTCTGTTTAGTGACTCATCGCGGTATACCAATACTGACCGAGCTTTCATACTAAAATTGTGCAAAATTAAATTTTTTTATGTCAAGTACTATAATAAATTTTCAATTTGGGAGGCGTTTTAGGTACCATCGCCCCGGGAACCATTTATTGGATAACCAACACCCCCGCCACTTGGTCACCGCAAGTGGTCCTCTATGTTTGGTGACAGAGCCTGGGTTCCCGGGTTCACGGATGAGGTCTGCATGGGTTTTGGTGGCGGATAATTTTGTCCACTTACTGCGTGGCGGGCCGGATTGGGAGAAACTGGAAGAGGAAGATCTTTTGATCTCTACAGCTGGACTCTCCACCATCATTTCATACTTTTACCTACCTTTTCCCTACCCAAAACTTCCTTTCCTTCCTTATCCTAAAAATACCCTCCACACAGCTTCTCCAATGATGTCCAACAACTTCTCCAACAAAGTCCCTGAGCGATTATTTTTCCTCGGTGCCTCCAATGTGAGGTTTATGTTTTTAAAAAAAATCTGTTTCAAATTTTTAGTTGAGAGTCGCTTACATTGCCTTCAGTGATTAATTGAAATTTTTTGTTTGTAAACACTTTATTGTACAAAATTTTTTACCACTATACAATGAATTTTAAACAATTTATGATTTAGATCTTTCTCTCGCCGGTAAATTTCTTGATATGCGACCGTCAATTGTTTCTGGTAAAAGGCATTGGTGGTAGAAGTTTTTCTAACAGTGGTTCAATTTTTTGCCAGATTGAATCGTCCCTTTCAATTTTTTCATACGGCAAACCTTTAGGACTCCACACGACAAAATAACAGTATTTACGACGAGTAATGTGTAACTGGCCTTGTACTTGGTAGAAGTAATTGTGATTCCGTTTTAATGTTGAAGCATTGTCTTCAATTTTACAGTTATCAATTTTTTTTGTTCAAATCCTTCTTCTGGTGACATATTTACTATACTATATGGACATTTCACTTCAATTATAGAATCCTTGCCAAAAAGGCCATCCGGACTTGCCGCTAAAAAGTTTTTGTTTTCATCGATAAATAGTCCACAGGCGAATACCTCTAATTTTGTTTCTTTTGTAAATTGCTCAATTGCTTGGTTTTCATTTTCTTTCCCATAATTTGTGGCCATATTTCCTTTAAATGGCGAGTACAGTAGCGAGTTTAATACTCTCGCAACTGAAGTTTTTGGCCGTAGCTTACATATTTTTGTCCAAAGTTAGAAGCTGTAAGCCGCTTACGCCTTTCAATTGTCCACAAATTATTATTGCTTTGGCCCACCGTATTCCTTTCGAGTTCATCCTTATTCGATGGAGATAATTCTTTGAAAAATTCCTCTTTATCGTTTCAAATAATTCAGCTGGCATATCTGGATCTAATTCCAATTGACCATAATTTTCATCAGGCCCTGTAACTTTTTTTCTCTTTTCTGTCGTGTTTTCGTAATACCTTAGTTTTATTTTTCGACACCTCTGTATTGTCTCCTTCGAACGTCGTTTTCTTTCAATAAAATGCTTCGTGTAGTTGCCAGGACTGTGGCCTTGGATTTTTTTTGTATTCGTGAATGGGTTGTCATTTCACTATTCCACGAAGTTACTGCTCAAGAAGCTCAACTGCTGAAGTTATCCCATTTTTGTAAAATTTGCTCTTTTTCCGCCTATAAATTTGGCTATAACGTTGTTGAATTGCTCCACAGTGTTATTTGTCACGTTAATAATAAGACTTTCTGCATTTGCTATTAGAGACGACAATAATTGTTGAATATCAGTCCTGTTCCACAATCTTGAAGATCGCTTACTAAATTTGGATCATTAGTATACTTCTCCGACTTGCAATAGTATGACGAACATTTTGTATGATCACCAAAAACATGGTTTGCGGCATTTTTTTGTCCATTTTCAGATTTTTTACTTTATCACTTTGTGCCGTGTTTTCTTGCTCTTTTCTGTAATTTACTGCTCAAACTATAGCTTTTCTCATACGTAAAACGTTTGCTTCAACCTTTTTCCTTATGTGAACTGGTACAAAGCCTTTAGCGTTGTTGGTTTTTTTTCTAAGTGCTTTTATTTTATTGCAAAAATTGCGAAGTAAGTGATTTTTGCACTTTTTTTTGTACTATGAAATTGGGCCTGAAGCCTTGGGTTGAAGTTTCGCTAATATTGTCTTCATGTAATTAAATATTACAATTTAAGGTTTTATAAAGTTGAAAATAAAAATAAAAAGTTTTGAAGTTTAAAAAAATTATATATTTGTTTCCTTTATTTCAAACTGACTGTAATAAATATTTTAAAAAAATGTGTAGGTTAATCTATCTGTAGGTAAAAGACCAACATTTTTTATTGAATTTTGAACGAACTAACACATCCTTTTTTGTATTTACTGCTTAAAGAAACTCAAAAATACAGGAGTACAAATCAAACCTCAGCAAGCGATATATCTAACATTTTAAACATTATTATTTACAAACATGTCAACTCACACGTATGATACACACAACACAATAAATCCATTTAGATTTAATTGTCTAATAAAATATGTAAGTGCTTTTATCTTTTTCGTTATCGTAATTTTAATTAGAAAAAAACTTAAGGTGGGCTATTTTTAAACCTTTTTTATCTCTACATATTATAAAGTAAAGTCCCCCGCGCCGTCTTTCTGTCTGTCTGTCTGTCTGTCTGTCTGTCTGTTCGCGATAAACTCGAAAACTACTGAACGGATTTTCATGCGGTTTTCACCAATAGATAGAGTGTTTCGTGAGGAAGGTTTACGTATGTAATTTGTCAAGGATTTGTGTAAATTGGTTGAAACATAACGATAATTGTTAGAAGTGTCGGAAAAATTCCAGCCGCCTGGTAGCTTTCATCGAAAACGCTGCCTAATCCTTTTGGGATATAACAAAACAACGCTTGGTGGGATATTCCTCTTTTATAGATCTACAAAAAAGTCCGCGATGGCATATATCTATCTTTTACTATACGCATTCTATCTTCTTATCTTATTATTCTTATCAATTGCATTTTAGATATAATGTGTATAGTAAGCTATCCGTAAAAGATAGATATATGCCTTCGCGGACTTTTTTGTAGATCTATAAAAGAGGAATATCCCACCATTAATTGTTTTGTTATATCCCAAAAGGATTGTGCAGCGTTTTCGATGAAAGCTACCAGGCGGCTGGACTTATTTCCGACACTTCTAACAATTATCGTTATGTTTCAACCAATTTACACAAATCATTGACAAATTGCATACTTAAACCTTCCTCACGAAATACTCTGTATATTGGTGAAAACCGCAGGAAAATCCGTTCAGTAGTTTTCGAGTTTATCGCGAATAGACAGACAGACGGCGCGGGGGACTTTATAATATGTAGAGATAGAGATAATCGGTCAAAAATACATTTTTGTTGCATATGCATTTTTGAGTTTTTTTTTTAATAAGATAGGTAAGTGCCAAATTATATGAGTAGAAATTTAAGTTTTGTGGTATCATCATCATTACATAGTATAAAATGAAGTCGCTCAAAATGTATGTGCGCATAAATCTTTTAAACTACGCAACAGATTTTCATGCGGTTTTCACCAATAGATAGAGTGATTTAAGAGGAAGGTTTATGTGTATAATAAATGCTTATTATAGTAGAGAAAAGCCAAGAAATTCAAATATTCAATTTAGGCAAAGGGCAGCGCGCAGCGGGCAGCTGGCGAGCGGATGGTGTGGATTTTATAAAGGTTGGGTAAATGGCGTTGTGTTTCGTTAGCCACAGCAACGTGTGGCCGGGTCTGCTAGTTATTAATAAAATAAAAACAAAATTATATGTTTATTTCGAATTATAAAATTTGAAAGCGTATTTCATCATCTTTCAAAAACAGTTTTTAGTTTTCGGATGCGTTCACAAATATTAAAGTTATTTGGAATTTATTGGAAAGCGGAAATATTTTGACTTTTCGAAAAACAGGCCCGAGGCCTGAGAGGTTAATACTAATTTTCAATAATAACTAATGTATCATAGAGAATAATCATATGTATGTATATAATAATTCGATGTAGTTGGTTTGACTGCATATTTATAAACGCAAATACAGTGAAAACTTTAAAACTACTAACCTACATAGAGTTCTAGTAAAATAATTCGTAATTTGTCGGTAATAAGCGTGAACAGAAGACATTGTTACAATACCTATCGACGATATTTATAAATAACCGACAATAGCAGACCTCGTGCGTTTAAAAATAATGGGCCCTTTTTCTGTCACACCGCAAGGCCGATTCAAAAACTTCATTAGCGACGAAATAAGTCGAAACATGCTTTATCTAAACAGAATATTGGATATGGCGGTATGAGGCGAAAGACGGTAGGCATGAGACGCAGAGGGGGCGAGAGGGTGTACAAGCCAAACACTCACGTGGTCTCACCAACACATCGATAGCTAGTTCTTTTTTGAGCGCGGTGCGATAGCGAGAATTTTTTAAAATACCTACCGTCGAGATTTCTCACCGGTGCTATTACCTCTTAACATGCGTAATTTCACGACCACTTAGAATTAAAATTACGTCGCAATTGTTTTTGATTTTTTTCGTTGGCACCAATATAAAGTTATTATTTACGTTGGCACCAAGAGAAATTACATTAGGATTTCACCTCTAGCAACACTAGTATTATTAGGTAGGTACCGTGAAAATAATACGATTCCCGCAAACGGATAATGGTGTGTCAATAATCGTTTGCCAGAGTTTATACCGTGTTTGAGATCTCATTAAACAACTTCGTTATCACTGGTCACATCACTATTATGCCGAACGGTGAACGTTACCTGCTCGTTCTTGTTTAAACACCAAACCTCCTTGAGCGATGTGGTTGAAGATTCGTGTGTAACGAGTGTGCTAGTGTCATTGTTGTTTCTAAGGATTTGTGAACGTGACACTAATTATTGTTACCTCTCTGCACGAAAAGTGTCGTAATGAGACTACCCACGCTTCTTATAAACGATTTGCCCGCCTGCGGGCGTCAAATCTTCTAGCTTTCCTTTCTGGATGGAATTTATTTTAGATAAATGAAACAATTTAACTTTGTTTGAACCACTTATATATTTGAGTAAAGCCGACCGGTTTCGGAACGACCGTTCCTTCTTCAGGGCAAACGTATTCTGATTTGACAGTAACAAAATAGTGGATGGGAACAATGTATTATTATGGTAGGGGTGGAGCTGTTGCTAGGTATTAATGAAAAGTGGGTGGGTAGGGGAACATATCCGTGATTGGGCTATAAGACAATATTTTTTGTTTGTTGATAATAGATTCATTATTTTTAAGGGATTTTTTATTTTTTTTTAATTTATTTTACTTATTTATTCTTATTCTTGTGCCCTCTCTTTAGAGGTTGAATGTCATTGAGAAAATATTCATCCCACAGATTGCAGCCCAAAACATCTCTTTGGAACTACACTCTTACCAGTTCCACAATATTCGGGTCCCGCGCACAAAAAGAAGATGGAGAGATACGTAATTACGAATGTTAGAGGAGCGCGCTAATATTTAAAGTGATAAAATCGATGCGAAAATTGTGAAAATGTTTAATAAAACACGAGTCGTTTAAAATAGAGCAAAAATCTCGCGGGGGTTGTCTTAAACAACATTTAAAGAAACACTGTGAATTACTTTATACATGTAACCTGTAAAATAACTGAAACAAACGTGTTTATAATAATTTTTGGAGCATACTTTGCGATTTTTTTCTATCGAAGGAATTTTATATAATTTGCGTTTCGGCGCGACGAATGTCTAGATATTATTTAGATATTATTATTTAAAAATAACATATATTTTTTTAAGAGCTTAAAAACTTCAAATGTTTTTGGAAGGTTTGCAAGAAATCGGTAGAAATTCGGGTAGCGGCGTCTTTATATTTTTACCATATCCATTTTTTAAGTGAAAACTTTTTTAGCACCGTTGTGTTTTAAACCCGATGAAACAGAAGCGAGCGACGCTGAAAAGAGACAAACACATACATCTATAGGATATAGCCTGCGAGAGAATCAGATAACAATAAAATATTTATTTTTCTTCGCGGTTACTCGGTTCCAATATAATACGATAAATTCACGGTCCCACGCAAGTCTCCTTTGGTCTAGGTCTAGTGGTATAAAGCGCCTGACGAACCTTAGCGGCCAGACATTCAGGAGGATCGAATCCTACGAAATCCAAAAGAAAATATTTTTATAAAATCAATATCCAATCTTCAAACCACTTCAAAATGAACAGGCAAAAGAATGCGACATCTAGCGAATCTGAAGAAGAAAACACAAATACTAATAAGATGACCAAATTTATAGGAAAAGATGCATTGGATTTCGACGACGAAAATATGGAGAAAATCATCCAACACATCGATAAAAAAAAAGTGCTTCGTAGTCTCCCCACTCTTGTCTACTTTACTCTTCTGAAGGTTTTCTGTGAATTGCCCATTCTGATTTTTTCTAGCTTGTTTTTTACAACTTCTTTCTTTAAGTACCTACATTGAATTAGTATTTAATATTATAATTTCAAATATAAGATCGACAAAAATGACGTCAAATGAATAGGTCCCAACGGCCGAGTTGGTTAAGGTGCTGAGTCTCTGTAAGAAGAGAGATAATTTTTATTTTTCTACCTATTTTTCTGTTTCTACTCCACACAAGAGGCTCTGCGGAAAATAATTTCCCTCAGGGCCTATGTCATCTTTGGGGATGCTGAGTGGAGGGTTTTTTTTAGGAAAGTAAGGACGGGAGAGTCCTTTGAAGGAAAAGGGTTTAAAGGGTGGGTAGGAATCTGGGGTTCAGTGTGTCCTGGTCATCCGCCTCCAAGACCTAGACAAACCTCACCCCATGAACCTGGGTACCCCTGCTAAATCACCAAACGTAGCGAACCACTTGGGGTGACCTATGTCAGAGGTGTTGGTTATCCAATAAAGGTTCCCGGAGCGGCGGTATCCATTCCCGCCTCCCAATTGTTTAGATTTATTAGTATTTAAACGTTTATTTTTCATTACTACAGCTTTTAAACCGTTTTTTAAAGGCCATCAAACTTAACAATTCGAATCGCAACACGCAGACTGACTGCGCCCACATCTATCTGAAATAAAAAAAAAACAATATTATTTTGTTATTGGTTATAATCGAACCCTAAACATCCAGACTCAATTTCGTAGACCATTACGACATATACGCTATCAAAATATGTCAACCTTCTATTGAACTTCGGGAAAGCTATTTCCTGTGTTCTGATATTTTCTTAGGGACTCAAGTCCCATACGATATTCATTTCATTTTTCTTATACATAAGGCTCCACTCGCCTATTTAGAAAGCATATCATTCGATGATTTTACCATTGCAGCGTATCCAGAACGAGGATGAAATTTAGTGCAAAATATTGTCTAAACCTTTTTTTGTCATGTACTTTCCGACTCACATAAAATTTTACAATTGATTATATGCTTAGGTTTAACACCCTGGTAATGTGATTAAATTAACTATTAAACCAATTTAATTAACAAAATTTGGCCATCTGTGATACGATGTAAGCGAATTCTTCAGTAAATGTTTTATATTGTCCTATTAATTACTGTCTGTATATGTGTTCGTCTTTAACTAACTAACCATCAAGCCGTTTCTCCGCAGGGGTAGGCAGAGAGGACGCCAGACATCCCGGTCTTGGCACACATTCCTTGCCTCGTTTACATTCATACAACGTCTCATTTTTTTATTTTTTTTTTTATTTTTTTTTTTTTATTAGTAATAGAAGGTACATAAATTACAAATAAATTTTATACATTAATTAATTACATAGTAGAATATTTGATGTACCCCCATAATTAAGCAAGGCTTGTGTGTATGGGGGGGTACATACATTATACATTCATACATTCTCTTCTATTATTCTAACTCTTGACATGGCCCGACTCAAGTATCTGATTCACTTGGTCGTGCCATGTCTTTCTTGGGCGTCCTCGACTTCTTCTACCATTCGCATCTGAGTCATATATTCTCCTTACACTTCTTTCCTCGTTCATTCGCTCTACATGCCCAAACCATCGGAGCGTTCCTTTCTTGATCTTACTCGTTACGCTTACATCAGCCTTGCATTCTTTGCGGATTTCCACATTTCTCACACGATCATACATGCTTTTACCACACATACGCCTCAGAGATCTCATTTCTACAGCGTTCAGTCTACTTTCATCCTTCCTTTGCCAGTTCCATGCCTCACTGCCATACATCAGGGTAGGTACCAGTACTCCATTACGGACGGCTAGTTTCGCGTCTTTGGACAGTTTTTTGTTGGTGCCAACGGCGTTCAGTCCTCCATTAATAGAGTTACCTGCATTCACCCTTCTTTCAATATCTCTATCAGCCTTCCCATCTCTCGTAAACATACTTCCCAAATAAACGAACTCATCCACCTGCTCCAAGTATTCATCATTCACAACTATATTGCATACTGTTTTCGTACTCTCTCTTTCAAACACCATGACTTTAGACTTACTTACATTCATCATTAACTCATTCTTCATACATACTTCGTTCATCCTTGACACGAGAGACTGTAGATCTTCCATACTGTTAGATATCAATATCAATATCATTTTCAATCTAATCTTTCATTTGTTAACCACATAACAGATATCTCTAATAAGGCCTTAAAAATGTTGGGATTTATAACTAGGCTAACTAGAAATTTTAACAATATTAAGTGTATAAAACTGTTATATTTTGCATATGTTAGAAGTCAACTTGAATACAATTCTCCCGTCTGGAACCCATATTACAATATACATGTACAAGCTGTTGAAAGAATACAAAACCAATTCTTACGTTTTCTTAATTTTAAAATGGGTATTCCAGCAATTATGTTGAACAACAATACTATTTTGAATGATATGAATATGCTGAAATTGTCAGACAGAAGAACTTTCACTGACTTGGTATTTCTGTATAAAATTCTAAATGATTTAGTTGACAGTCCGATATTGCTCGAATTGATAAGCTTCCGGATTCCAATACGTAATACTAGAAGTCAGGATTTATTTCAGTGCAGTAATTCTGGAACTAACTATCATATGTATTCCTCTTTGCCCAGAATACTAATGGAGGGAAACAATTATACCAAGTCAGTGGACATCTTCAATTTATCTTTAAACAAATATAAAATATTGTTACGAAGGCAGTTCAGTTATGTACAATAAATACTGTGTATTTCTTACTATTCATATGTAAAAGCCCCGAAAAAGGGCGTTAATAAATAAATAAATAAATAAATATCAGCACCGCTCGTCTTTAAATAAATAAAATTAAAAATTTTTCCCTGATTGAGTCCTCTAGAAGAAAATCTCTGAAAGAGTGGTAACAGCAATTCGATGTAGATGACAAAGTAGGTACTTGATCATTATGTAACCTTTTTGGTATAACCTCGTTAGAAATCATTGTTGGTACTTTTTTATGAAAACTATAAGTGCACGAAAACATCATTACTATTTTGGCTAAAGAACGACTACGTTGGGGTGAATTAATTGTGTAAAATGTAATTTCATCGTAAATTTCAATGTAAAATCATCAGGTTAATTATTGACTATATAGTTTCTTTGAATGTTACTTAATGATTCCTTCCGCGACACCGAAGTGATAGTCTTATGTCTAATAGATATTTGTAATGTATCTTATTGGGTCTGTGATTAGTTCTTACATTACTTTAGTTGTCTATGGGCTCTTCGGGTCACATGGTCTCGTTTCCGAGTTGTGCCGAAGGTAACCGAAGGTAGATGTGCAGGGTCATTATAATTCTAGAGCTCCGCAGACAAAAGCTAGCTTTCAGCCAGTAAGGACGTTAGTCCTCCGAAGTATAACTATAAATTACAATACGTCAATAAACAGTCACTGTGATCTATAGAACCTATGTCTTTCAATAAGCATTCTGTAGTACCTACTGGAGAATACTGGTCCCGGTACTTGCAAACAAGAATAACTCTGGTGAGAACATTGGAAATATTACAATATTCAAAGCTCCATAAATCATTATGGAAATCATATTGCAAGAGGAAAATACTTGCATTACCTTAGCAATTCTAAGTTTTAAAAGTTTCTGCGGAAATTTTATGACACCAAAGCTGCACCAGAAAAGATTTTCTGTTTTACTGTTGTATCGTAATATGAGCATGGGGTGTAAGTAACCCCAAAACTCTCTGGGCTTAATACCCCAAAATTCACTTAATCGATGAATCTACTCGCGGACAAAATATATCAACAAAGTGGCAATCGGCAAATCTAGATGCACATCTAGAGACACTAACCTCATAGAATGTCGTCTGCTGCCTTCGGCGACCTTATTGGTTTATTTTCTGAACACGTTTTTGATCATATGTGGTGTGATAGTATTTTATGTCGGGTTAAGTTGATCCGGAGAATATATAAGTTACAATAACATTTCAATTATAACTAAATTTTGTAATTCAAAAGGACACTTAAGCGACATCTATGGACCAGTTGTCATCATTACGCAGTTCACGAGCACTATTTAAAATAGTATCCTCGAAAGCACACAGAGACCGCCAAACCACCATTTTGTGATATAACTCGGTTTAATTTATAATCGAGATCAAAAAACTAAAACATATTATGATACCTAACCAACTGTTAAGATATTCACGTTTATCAACGTTTTTTATTCAGCCCGTCAACAACTAATGAAATTTCTAGCAAAATTTAGTTCTTAATTTAAATTTTTTAAGTAGAGTTTGAAAAATAGATCTTCTACTCGTGGTAATCATTAAAAATAGCAACTTCAACATAACCTAAAATAGCTTTCATCCAAAAGAAATGGCTTCAGGAATCAGTTCCCCCGGCGCGGGCGGCTTTATGAAAACACAACTCCATACTCTTCCATCATTATCATTCGTACTCAATATACAATATTGGATCGGAAAACTATACCTCTTCCTAAGTAGGGAAGGGGAGAACGGGGTAATGGCAAACAGTGGCGCCATCACTTTCAATTCCGCCACTATGCAAATGTGCGTTTCGGGTACCCCAGATGTGTCCCATTTCTGCCACCCTCCTCCAATACAGGTAAGTATTAAGGCCCCACACCTTCGCGGGGAGTAAAGCTTCGCTCACTTTTACATATTTCCTGAAAATACATACTAAGAATTGTATCAAAAAAACTCTTCGATGGTGATCCTCGTGTTATTTTAGCTCCTCGTACATTGCAAAAGTTATTGCAACATCCTTCTTCAATTGATTTCGCAACATGATTTATCTATAACGTATAGATAAGTATCATACTTATTTATGTTTCCTCCCTCCTACAATCCTCTTCTGGGTGCGTGTTCACTCCTTTCTTTCCTCAGAAAGACCCACCACGCAGCATCCCCAAGGTTGGCATAGGCCCTGTTTGAAATTATTTTCATTAGAGCCCCCTGTTTGGAGTTATGTTTAAAAAATGCTCGGTGGAAATTTGCTAAGAAAAATAACTAAAAACGTTAGGCGACCGTTTCATCATTTTCAATCATTGTCGCTTAATTATTATTAAAAAAATGTAAAAAATGTTCAACGTCTTCTGTTTTATTTTGCAAAAGGAAAAAATTTTGCAAAAATTAGACAACTTCTAAAAATAATGAGACTTTTTTTACATATTTTTCTAATACACAGAATTCAGTGATTACTTAAGATTAGTTATATTAAAGATAAGAATTTTTGTAGAACAGCCTGTAGAAATGTAGAAATGAAGGTTTCGGTTATATGAAATACCAAACATTATCTTGACGAAATATCGTACTTTCCGAACAATAATAAAACTTTAACATATATTTATTGTTTTGGACTTGAACATGTAAAAAATTTTGCCGGTGGCAGTTTTAGCCCTCTTTTCGCGACAAACTTTTGACTCCCTATTTGGAATCAGTAACCCAAAATTACTAGTACTTTTTATGAGTTCTTTAATATTTCAGAATGATAAAAATTGAAAGCATTTATTGCTTTGGCCTCGGAGATATAAAATTTTCACCTGCGGCGCTTTCCTTTGGTGGTTTTATAAAATTCAAATAGGTTTTCGACACCACCGCCGGCAAAGGTAACCATTTCAAGTTGTACCCTACCACCCGCGTGCAAACTGAAAATGGATAAATTGACCTTCCGGATCATGACTGATTTCCTACATAAAAAAGGTTGGAAAATCGCAAGGTATTGAGTTTTTTGTTAATTACTAAAGGGTTCGCGCCTTTAAAACGTTGTAAAACCGCTGTGTTGGGTATACAAAAAAAATTGAAGGGTTTTTGAAGAGTACCCAGTTAAATATATCTAGTGTTTTCTAAATTTCATTCATTAACGCCATTCCTTTTTTACATTAAAATCATATCCCTCAGGGCCTATGTAATCTTTAGGGACGCTGTGTGGAGGGTCTTTTTAGGGAAAGGAAGTAGATGAAGTTCTGGAAAGCAAAAAGGATATAAGGGATGGGTAGGAATCTGGTGTCATTGTGCCTAGGAGTGACGGACGTATGAATCCATCCCTCCAACTACAGTGCAGGGCGATGGGTAGAGAGATACCGGCTGGAGAGGTCTCCATCAACCAATCTCTCGATCCGGCCCGCCACGCAATAGGCGGGCAAATGCATTCGCTGCCAAGTCCTAGACAAACCTCAACTCATGAACCCGGGCACCCCTGCTAAGTCACCAAACGGGTGACCTGCGGCAGGGGTGTTGGTTATCCGGTTTGGCGGCGGTGCCCGTATCCGCCCCCTCTTAAGGGCCCGCAACCCGGATTTGTACCGATTTATTACATATTTCCCTTAAACACGGTAAGTTTTAAAGCTCTAAAAAAATATATGTTATTCTTGAAGATAATATCTAGACTGCCCGCTCCGAAACGCAAATTATATAAAATTCCCTCGATAGAAAAAAATCGCAAAGTATGCTCCAAAAATTATTATTAACACGTTTGTTTCACTTATTTTACAAGTTATATGTATGAAAAAATTCACAGTGTTTCTTTAAATGCTGTTTAAGATAATGCCCGCTAGATTTTTGCTCTATTTTAAACGAGTCGTGTTTTATTATATATTTTCGCAATTTTCGCATCGATTTTGTCGCTCTAAATGTTAGCGCTCTCCTCTAACATTCGTAATTTCGTATCTCTCCATCTTCTTCTTTTCGGGCCCGGTTGCAGAGCCTTAACGAGCTAGAACTTTCTGTCGTGTGGTATCTTGACCAAGTTGTGGATATGACCACGACTATGTGTATTATTCAATGTAGAAATATTTGCCATGAAAAACTTGCCTTATGTACTGATAAGGTGTACCCACACCCAGAAGGAGGTACCTACGTAATTTGTTTGGTTTATAAGTGTGCCTGTGTAATTTATTAAAGAGTTTATAATTGTCATAAACAGTTTATTCGTCAATTAAAATAAAAAGAAATCTCCGAAAGTAATGATATGTATAGCACGATTGTGTAAAAACATTATTGGTCCCATGAAGATGCGGAAGTGGCAATTAAATCATGCCCAAAGCTTCGGTTAATCATTTTTAATGAAAAATAAGCATTATTTACGACTCAAGATTGAATAAATTCAACTTAATGTCGGAAACACTTAATTGTGAGCTTAATTTATGGCACATGTAAATATGAACTAATTATTTTTCTAATAACGTTTTATTTGTTACGATACCTATATTGTTCATAAAATATTTTTTATTTGCAAATTATTCATTCGCGCAGTATGAACCTTGAAAATATGTTAACTTTGTGTCAGATGCAATAGTCACAAAAATAGTTATATGTTTTGCCGTTGTGCAATTAAGTATGTATTCTAATTGTGCTTTGTCAACTATTTTTTAAAGTCTTTTTAAATCAATCTTCAAGCTACTTGTAGTTATCTTCTCTATGTACTTTTATATTATGTGTATTTTGTCAATGCTCTTCATCTATATGTAATCTCCCTTCATTGTGATTTCTCTTTTTTTCTATTCATGTTATTGATATATTTTTAATTGGACTAATTGTCCGTAAATAAATAAATAAATAAAACTATCGTCTGTTGATTATGAAAAATATCTGTACTAATGGGACTATGGCATCCCCAATTGGGGTCAGTGTCGTACACAAAGTTTTTTATGAGAGTGGGCAAAACAGCGAAATAAATGATAAAAAAAATACAGTGACCGGACAACTCAGAATAAAACCAACTCAGAAGCACCTCAGAAAGGTCATTAAGAGTGATGATAATAAAATATAAAAAATTGGTTAAATAGGTTAAGTTAGGTTACCGGCTATTTTAAAATTATTTTTTCATACTTTTAATGAGCTTTCTGAGGTGTTTCTGAGTTGGTTTCATTCTGAGTTGACATGGAACCAAAAAAACTTACCACTGAATAAACACATACCGCGTCATTTAAGCATATTACAATTACTGGAAAGATACTCGTATATAAAAATGACATATTTTTGTTGACCGCACACCCACACAACCCACAAGAAGTCAACGTAATTATGATTTTAATTTCGTTTTGATAAATCCCGGTCGTCGAGAAATTTTAACAATAGTTATTGCTGTTGTATACCAAACTGTTGCTGCCACTGTCGCTCTTGCTCCTCCGAATACTGAGCGAAAGGTACTGCAACTGCACCTCGGGCAGATAATATTTAAATAGAATCATCCAAATCGACTAATCGACATCCAAATTTACTGACTGTATTAGTAGAAAATATTCTATGTCTGTACGATTTGCTTTTTCAAAAAATACACTGTCTAGTTAGCAGTACCGGATTATCCCTAAGGCAGAGTAGGCAACTGCCTAGGGGCCCCGCATCGGCTAGGGGCCCCGCGCCCCGAGAATTTTATTTTTTTATTAGGAACATTTACAGGTTAATAACATGAGGTAAACGCATTAAAGAAAACAACAAATTATAATAATTAGGTTACAACCCAATATATAACCAATGTACACATCATGCACAAATAATAAATAAAAAGTCTATAATTAAACAAAAAATATTATTCGAGAAAAACGCATTCAAACTGTTGCTGAAGGATAATTCAACATACGAACTGTTTCAAATGGTTTCACATAAAATTCTGTATCTCCGTCAATTTTTCGAATTTATTTAAAAAATTTGGTGAAAGTTTTTTTAACAAATGCATCTTTCAGAAAATGAAATAAATAAAAAAAATTACAATTTTTTACACTGCCTGACTGACTGTTGATTTATATGTAGAAATAGTAACAAAATTTCAAAAGCATCAAGTTAAGATTTTGAGTTGTGATGTCCACAAACTTCAGAAATGTTCTTTGCGTGGAAACAGATTAAAAAAATTTTATACTCGAAATATACTTGAATCGAGCATGATGGCCGGTCGCTTAAAACGCTGTACCTTCGTTAGTTTTACTCCGATTTACTTGAAATTTTGACACAATACTCAATATACTGATATGTTTTATATTCAGAAAAAAATTCAAATTTTTTTTTTTAAATCTTACCCCCCTCCTCTTAAAGCCTTGTTAAGGATTTGATCAAGGGTACAAGGAGGCGTTTGGAGACCCCTTCAACCCCCCCCCCCCGGTAGTCCGCCTTTTGTAAAGGGGCCCCGAAACGTGCATTGCCTAGGGGCCCCGACATGGTTAATCCGGCCCTGCTAGTTAGTATACTGAACGTCTGTTGATGGCGTTCAAAGCAGGCAATTTCAACGAATTTTGGAGGGTCCTGACTTATGAGAAGTAACTTATCAGAAAAGCAAAACATTCCGGCACACTGGTGGTCGATATCTATATTTTATTAAAAAAATATTGGCATTAGTAGTGTCAAAATCCAGAGAGGAAGTCGGGGAAAACGTTTGTATGGACAAAACTCCGCCCGGTTTCCTCTTAAGTTGTACCTATTTATAGAAGTACCAACACCTAACATTGATTGATACATTCGTGATTTGTACCGAAAGGTACGTCCTTTTTCGACACTAAAGTGCATTCCTCACAGGCTAACTCGTACAGTCATGTGCTTTTTTGTGTAGAATACAGTCAACATTTGAATATGATATATGCGTCATTTGTGTACTTAGTTCCTGCTTTTGACACGTTATATACTGTTGATACTTTTGTCACAGGCGCACAGTGGACGAAATGGAGAAAAAACGCGAATGAAGTGGTTTTTGCAAACGTTATTGTTTTAAATATTTATATTTTTTTTAGTGTAGCACGATAGTTTCTGCACTTTATGTGATTATTTAAATATGTAAATAGCGCTTGACGGAAGTTTGGCAAGGCCGCAAAGTGTGCCGTAAATTTGATGTTCGACATCGCGTTTTTCTGTTCTCTCCTACGCGTGAGCACATACGGTTGTGTATTAAGTGACGTTTAGATATATATACAAAAGTTTATTTTGTCTGACATTCTTCAAGGTATTCTCTATTTAATTTACTAAATTATATACCTATCAATATCACATGTGTGTGAGATTTGAACTAACATCTAATTTTCCACTATTTTTATATTTTTTTTAATGTTAAAATGTTTATTTGAATTAGCATTTAGAAACAAAATATCGTTTGTACCCATTTATGAATATATACATATTGTAGATTGAAGTTTCACCTTTTATTTCATATATAAATTGTGATCATCTTTTGTCCTCCGTTGAACAATTTTGTTATTTTCAGGACGGCCTATATGCTTTCCCCGGAGAGAATTATTCGAGGTATTAAATGCACGGGGTATATTAAATGCCACTTCTGTGAAATGAAAGAAGCTTTTAATTAATTACCTAATACAAAAATATCACATGGTGGCAGGTTCGAACATTTTAAGCCCTACGTTTTACAAAACTGTACAGTATTTTTCACTAAAATCTATGAAGAAATGGAGTAAAAGCCATTGTTATTATTGTGAGGTTTGAAAAACACAATTTAGAGTGGTCGCAAGAAATGATAGTTGTCTCCAAATCTTTGGGTAAACTAATAAAACTATTTCAAGAAAGTAGTTCTAGATCAAGGAAGAAAAAAGTGCATGATCTGTTAGAGTCACGCACTCTTGATGAACTCCAGTTAGCAGCAGATGTGAGTTTGCACAAATGTAAAATGGGGCTGCGATGGTTAGGTAGTCACAGTCACTACAAGCAAAGGTATAGTGTTGGAGAATATCATGATGACTCTAATCTCCCTACAACGTCGTAGGTGCCACTTCAGCTCTACAGCGAAGGAAACTCAAGAAGCAAGACTATTATGTGGCAAAACCCACGGTCTTTATTCACAAGGTACTGCAGACAATCAGATTACAATTTAAAAAGAAACTCCCGAGATAATAAGAAATAAATTTGCATATTGCGACCACTTCCTAAAAAAAGGTTCTATTTACCTCCTGAAGTTTTAAGCCTACTAAAAATTCGTCGAACGGTTCTGGAAATTTTTGTGATGATTTAGATTCCAACGACAATGGAGACACCTTTACCACTTAGATTTTCTACCATTTTTCGATTAAAATATGTGCGTACCTAAGTATTGCCTGTCTTTTTGTGTTCGTAGATCTGAAATATAATATTTAAAATTATTTTTTTTTGAAGAAGATAATAATAATAATCTAAACGAAAATATGAAATATAACAAGACACAGAAAAACAAAAAAAGATAATGGTCGCAACTGGGACTCGAACCCAAAACCTCTCGTCTATTTTTCTGTGTCTTGTTCTCTTTCATATTTTCGTTTAGATTTTTATTATTATCTTCTTCAATGATATATTACATGATGCTAATAACCTTCGAAAGTTATAAAAAGAGAGTTTTTCCTGTAAAATTTAATATGTTTTATTTGCCTAGATATTTGTATATCTTCAAAATGTATTATTTTGTTGTTGTAAATTTCTACGGAAGAGTAATTTAATAATTTTTACTTCAAAATAGTTAGAATTCATTAATAAAACTAAAAAAAAAAAATTGCATTAATATTTAGTCAGCAAGGAATTAATTCGTGTTTTTTCTTCATTCCGTCCACTGTGAGGCGGTCAGTGGTGTGAGCAAGGCGTTTTGACGACGCGCGTTTTGTTGAAGTGTTGATTGATTTCTCGCAATGATTTTAACATTATTTACGAGTACGGTTAGGTAGACACTGTAGGCAGTGCTTGTGCACTGTACGTAGGCTGGGCGAACTCGGCGTCCTTCCGCCCTGCCTCCGGCAACTCGACGCTTCCATCTTTAGGGTCTTCGGGTACGTTCCCCTACTTCCCACTTACTATCGTCAAGGCACAACCGAGAAACCGGCTAAAGGGCGCGGACGTTGAGATTCATTCACGGCAGACCGACCACCATACACATTCTGGCTGGTACTGCCAGACTACGAGAGAGGTATCCCACCCGACACAAGCGTTCTTCATATCACAATACTTGTTTTCATTATCTTTTCTTGCAGATACGCAAGATGCCATTACCCTGCGAGCAGCCGCCTTTTATGTTTTTCTGTTATCTTTTTTATTTATTTAGTTAATCCCTGACTTGCTTTATATTATTCGAATTTTGTATATTATGTAAGCACTTGCATACTGCTTCCTAACACCGTATGCAGAGACACTAGAGGTCTAGATTCGTTAAAACTTAAATGCAGATTCGTTCTTTAAAAAAAATTAGAGTCCTTGCGAGAGAGCCTTGAAGGAGTAACCATCTGTTACTTATACCTACCAAGGCGGGTAATAGGTGAATTACCTCCACTGTAGGCAGTGCTTATGTATCTTTATGGAATGCACGCCACTGATTGGGGTATTTTATGGGCCTGAAGGAAGAGGGGAAGGGAAGGAGATGAAGAAGAAGAAGAGGATGGTTTGTAAATTTCCCGCCTGTTCTTAAATATCTGTTACCAAATATGACTGAAGTCATTTCATTTATCCGAGGCGATATTGTAGGTATGGAACGAACTTTGGCATTTGGAAGTATAATATGGTTTGATTTTGACTTGTTTTCCTTGTAGGTAGGTAATCGTTGTTCCTTCTTCAATTGAAATGTCCATACAACCTCAAAATGTCCCCATTTCGATTGTTTTTTAAGATGCTAAAATTCTTTGGAATAACTCCTTTTCGCTTAGAAAAACCAAATTTTTCGTTTGAAAGTACCTGTGTTACTTTGTTAGGATTCCTTGGAGCAGGGGTGCCATACAATGGTATCTGGGCTCCTTGCTATTTTCAAACAATTCAAAGTTTGCATTTTATAAAGCCAATAAATGCGCACACTCTTACATTACTTGGGTAGGTTTATTTACATGTGTTGACTTATCGTATTCTGAGTAAGAATTTTCTGAAAAATTATTTATTTAAGAAATTATGACTATCAAATGTCGTTTTAATTTTTTTATGCTATGACAATCCGTGTCCGATATTAGTTTTTACGTGCAAATATAGTATTGGTATCATGCATTTTAGAATATTTTAAACTATTATTGTAGAAAGCAATCACTTTGTTAATAAAATAAAATACTTTTTTGTTTAAAACCACGAGATTTATTAATTTATGAACCGACCGGTTTCGCTTTATTAAAGCATCATCAGGGTACAAATTAATACTAAACAAGAAGTAATTGTAAATCTCTAATTTTAAGTCACGGTTGCAAATATTTGTATGTCACCAGTTTTAAGTCAGTAGTAATAAGTCTTAGTTGTAAGTCACTAGCTACATATAAGTCTTAAATGTAGGTTCCTAGTTATAAGTTTGAATCCTAGTTGTAAGCCTATCGTATTCATTTTATTTTATTGTATGCTTATTATATGTACAGCGCCCTTGAGATGATTTTTCATGAAAACGGCGCTTTATAAATCAGCCAAATATTATTATTATTATTATTATTATATAATGTGTGCTTACATATAACAAAATATAGAGGGAGACAACATGATACAAATATTACCTACCAACACATAGACGGCCATAAAATACATTAACATAAGTACTCAAGTAATGGGAAAAACCGAAAGATAATTATGTAGACGATGTAGACTAATGGGTTATAATAATAAATTTGGAGAAACAAAGCATCAGCTGGCATGGTGGTAAGGAGCACTGGGATTTTTTTATTTTTTAGGGTTTATTGGAAACAAACCTAATATAGGACTACTTGATATGTCTAATTGATTATTAAGTATGATGATGTTTAATAAAGCGAAACCGGTCGGTTCATAAATTAATAAATCTCGTGGTTTTAAACAAAAAAGTATTTTATTTTATTATTATTTTACTTACTACTAGTTATTTTGCTTAGGGTACTACTTATTTGGATACTTAAAACTCTGCCTATATTATTAGAAAGTAACCATGCCATCTAAACGCTGAATACAGCAACACTTCTTGACAAACGATCACGAAGGTTAAGCAACATTCTTCATGGTCTTGAATAGGTAACTACTTTACCCTATATGAATTTTCACTGTGAAGCATACACCCTGTTGAACAGTGGACTAATGATTTTATGGAAACCATGTTTACTTGATTCATTTTATTGAGTAAATGCAATAATCAAATCAAGGTGGAAACCGAGCAATAAAACTAAAAACTTTAGGCTTTCTAACACCCCTGCGCTCGCATAAATACAAGCAGACAGGCTGTCTCCGAGTCTAGGGGTTTAAAGCTCCTGCGACCGAGGCGAGAGACCGACGAGAGCGAGGGTTCGCGGCAAAAAGCCCCCGCCTCGTGGTCACATCTCGCCGTAGGAATTTTTATGGGCGATCCTCGCACGCGTCCGCAGACACGCATACCTCTCCTGCACCTCTCGCGAAGAGCGGCGCGCCCAGCGCCCGGCCCGGGAATACTAAACACCCCGAATAGTCGACTGGCTCCCAGCCAGCTTCTTAGGTGACCATCTATTCTGCATTCATAATTTTGGCTGAACAAAAACACCGATTCTAAAGACCCTAAATAGTCGAGGTGAGCATCTTATTATTCTGCATTGATAATAATTTAAGTTTAGCAAAAAGTGCAGAATGCTTCATTCTAAACAACTCAAAAAGTCGAGTTGCCAACTTCTCAGGTGAGTATTTATTCTTCATTGATTATTTAAACGCAACAAAATGTGTAGATGGCTTGATTCTAAACTCCCCAAATAGGCGCAGTGAGCATCTTTTATTCTGCATTGACAATAATTTAAGCTTAGCAAAAAGTGTAGAATGCTTCATTCTGAACACCCCAAATAGTCGAGTTGCCAACTTCTCAGGTGAGCATTTATTGGCATTTATTATTTAAACTCAACGAAGCGTGTAGATGAGAAGCGGTTATTTGACTTGATTCTGAACACCCCAAATACTCGAGGTGAGCATCTTATTATTATGCATTGATAATAATTTTAAGCTTAGTAAAAAATGTAGAATGCTTCATTCTAAACACCCCAAATAGTCCAGTTGCAACTTTTCAGCTGAGAATTTCATCTGCATTGGTTATTTAAACTCAACAAAATATGTAGGTGGCTTGATTCTAAACACCCCAAATAGTCGAAGTTGGTATCTATTATAATGCTTTGATAATAATTTAAGCTAAAAAAAGTATAGAATGTTTATTCTAAATACCCCAAATAGTCTAATGGCTAACTTTTTATGTGGGCATCTATTCTGCTTTGATAATTTATCAACGAAAGGTGTAGATGGCTTGATTCTAATCACTTCAAATAGTCTGGTGACCAACTTCTTATGTGAGCATCTATTCTGCATTGATATTATTTAAACTCGGCAAAAAGTGTAGAAGGCTTGATTCTAAACAACCCAAATAGTCGAGTAGCCAACTTCTCATATGAGCATTTATTCTGCGTTGAAAATTGTTTAAACTCGGGAAAAATTGTAGAGGGCTTGGTTCTAAACACCCCAAATAGTTGAGTAGCCATCTTTTTAGATATTGGTTGGTTCTAAACACCCCAAATAGTTGAGTAGCCAACTTTTTAGATATTGGTTGGTTCTAAACACCCTAAGTAGTTGAGTAGCCAACATTTTAGATGTTGCTGGGAATATCTGAATGATCTACGAAAATGAAAAAAGAGCGATAACCTGATGCTAAAGCTCTTAAATGATGGGCTTTGGAATATTGACATTTGCAGTCTACGATGTTTAGATCATCGCAACTGTTTTCGGCTCATCATTCATTAATATCATGTTAGTTTTTTTTCCTATATTTTTAATTAAGGTGATGCACAACGTCGTGTAAAATTTTGGATCAGACCGCTATCAATAACACTCCTTCAAAAAAACATCTACAAAAGGCGTGTATTATTTTATTTTTCCTACGCTCAGGCGCAAATATTTAAATGTATTACGATCATTTTCTGAAGAATTTAATTTCCCTCATTTTACACTAAAACCGTAATAGAAAATGGGTTCGTAAGTAAGAGACTTTGGCCTACAGCAGTTTTTGAAGGCACTTTATTTCTTTCTGCGCTTATGAAAAGACTAATCACAAAAATATTCGATTGTTTCAAAGACAAAAATGAGTAATGCTTGAATTTTGCAATGCTAAAATTTTTTAACCGTCAAGTGGTCGATGTAAGATTTTTATAAATTTATCTTACTTTTTAGCCTCACTTCTACTCCTTTTCAATTAAAAAGGTGGGTGCCATCGCTTCGTTTAGTTTCAATAGTTTGTGATTGCGATGGCGTAATTCAGTGCAAACTGCAGGTGTTAAAATCAATGCCAAGCAGCAAGCATACTGTTTGCATCTTTATTTGCGAACAGCGAATTATATCAGATAATTTATTTGAAATTATTAATTTTCACATGTGTCAAGTAAAAATATCATTTTGATAACTTTAATGTTATCGTTGAGAGTCAACATTTCTTGTGTGTGAACGTTTTCACTTAATTAAAGGACTCTAAGAAGTTATCCATGTTTTTCTGTCTAGAAATATCTAGAGCCTAGTTGGTGGGAAAATCACAACAAACTCCTGTCAATCCACCTTTAAAAAATATTATTAAATAATCATCAAATCATCAGTATGCTCGCAGTTCCTCCTGTTGTCATGTGAACATGATTTAGTCCTATAATCCACAGTACCTACATTTCTTTTATTAATATTTTTCCTGCGTAACAATATAATACGGCGACATTTCGTGCAAAAACTTTTTCTTACTTGACTTGGCGATCTTTTCACTCTACGTTCTAGAAACGTCTGTGACAAACGATACAATCTTGATAATGATAACCGCGGAAGAAGCGTTCAAAGAACAAAGCCAATCTTCAGCCAATTAATGAAATTCCCCTGATATAACGTTGTATTGATCTCTTTGTTAATGTCATATTCTTAAGTTTCCTTTTTTTGCATCCAACCTCAATTCAAGTACCTTTTTTTATTTTATTTTTGCTATCATTACTGCTTTAAATACCTTTTGACATTATACAACGAAGCCTTCTTTGTATGGGTGGGCCTACCCATTGGTAGGGGTATATAAAGCAAGATTCGTCGTGGGTTCGAACGTCAGTTCAATCTCATATTTAAACTTCCTGAGCCAAGCCGGGTACCTGAGTGATTAATCTATAATATAAAAATGAATCGCTGAATATGTTGCTAAGCGCATAACTTTCGAACGACTGCACCAAATTGGATAATCCTTTTTTTGTGTGTTCGTTATTGTCAGGACAAGGTTTTTATAGAACTTCCGGTGAGCTCTGGCATTATGTAATTTGTATAAAAAAATTGCTATTGGTGGCACGCGAGGAAGCGGCTATTGCTATGGAAAGCGGGAGGAAGGGAGAGATGGGGAAGGGAACCAGGGCGGGGGAGGGGAACCTGGGAGGGGGGAGGGGAACTCGGGAGGGGGATTCGCGGAACGGGGGAAGGGGGGGGAGTGGAGTGGGGAGAGGGAAGGTGAAGATGACGGAGTGGGAACGCGAGAGGAGAAGAGGACGCAGGAGAAGAAGGGGAGGCAGAAGGGGAACGGGACGAATGGGAAAGGACACTCAGGGAGAAACAATTTCTTTATTAACTGGCATAGCAACGATGCCGGGACCAGCTAGTATTAGATATTATTTTTGAAACCATATTTAATGTTATTCTTATTCTGATACATACCTAGGTGGAATATAAATGCACGTTTACCTATTTAACAAACACTAAAACCCTTTCTAATAAATGTGTTTAAATTTTACACAACCGATAAACAATCATATTTACAATGCACTGATAGGTACATCACTCGTGTCAAATTTAAAATTATTACTTCTACATAAAAAAATGATTGATTTTTAAAAATTACCAACTTAGTTTCACGTATTAATTTTTGACCGAAAGTAACAAATTTGATTTCTACCACCAATAAACAATTACGTAATATTATGATATCTTCACCTTAATTACTACAATTATTACAAATGACTGAATGTTAAAGAAGTCAATGAACCTAAAAGCTACATTTTTTTAAATTATTGCGTACTGCAGACTAACCACAAAATCATGAATACATTAGAAAATAAAATCAAGTCCGAAGTCCTTCAATAATCCTTTCTCTTTGTTTTAATAAGCTCTCGCCATCCTCTGTCCGCGACCAGTATCCTGAGTGCCGAGTGCCGGGTATCCTCGGCGCGCGCTTTTTGCGCGGGATCACCCATTGCATCGCGCCGCGCTGATTGGCCAGGAATTTCTGAATAAATCTTCCATCCACCAACCCGAACCGCCAGTTTTTTCTCCCTGGACGTCCCTGAGACGCCGTGACAAATATTCTGATGATATTAGTTATCCCTGGCCGGTTTGTTGCTGATACAAGTGTCGGGCACGCTGTCACGAAGTAAACCGACATACTGCCACTATTTGCAAGAATCTCAGAACATCTTGTTACTCGGTTAGAAGTTATTTTATTTATTTTATTTTTATTTTTTCATGTTCTCCGTAAAACGGTTATTCACCAATACATTATGGAAAAGATTACAAATTAGACAAAAAGTATAGCAAAACACATAAAAAGGTCAGTTTAACTACTTTGTGACATACGTCAAAAGATAATTATTAAACTGCCTGTAGGTTACGTTAAAAATTTCAATGGTCAATGCAGACTCATTTAGCAGTTCAGTCGCTCTGTTGACTGGCGCGTTCTGATAGGCAGAAGTCCTCGCTTTTGGAGCATAAAAAAGGGTATGGGACCTTCCACGAGTATACTTGTCTGGGACATATAAGTTAATTTCTTTCAAAATAGGTGGATTATGTACCTATAGTTCCAGAGATTATCTTAAAAAAATGTTTTCCTTAAAATATTTTTCGGCGGGCTTCTAATGTATTAAGATCGAGCATTCCTGCTAAGAATAAGGATGGATACAGGAAAGGGTAGTACATATATTCCCTCATATATAGTTAACGCATGAATCTCTTTTGTACTTTTTCTATTTCGAGAATATGGTTTTGCTCAGAAGGGGCCCAAATAATGGAGCTATATTCCAAGATACTGCGAACAAGTGCTTCATACGTTCTTCGGATTGCGATTCCGTTGGTAAATGATCTTGAATTGCGAAGAACAAATCCAAGCATTTTGTTGGCACGGGAGACAATATCAGATATATGGTAACGTCTAATATTAAATTTTTAACCTTTTGAGCATGCTGTTACAAATGTCTTCGAAAATGTTGTCACTTTGAGTGTGTCGTCACAACGAGTCTCAACTCGTGTCACCGTTATGCCTGCTCTTTTGAGTGAGGCTAGTCCCAAGGTTGGATTGTAGTATTAAATTTCGAAACTTTTGAGCATGCTGTCACAAATGTTGTCACTTTGAGTATTCCGTTACATCAATCATCACAATGAGTCTCAATTCGTTTCACTATGTTGGCTGCTCTATTGAGCGAGACTAGCCCCAAGATTGGGGCATAGTCAGCAAACTTGTCTTTTCGTTCATATTATGTGCTCTGTGTTAGCAGTTCTGTGCCACCTTTTCCAAGCCAAAATATTTCAGACGAATCATCGTCTTGAAACCCTCGACGTTGACGGATGTTGACGGATCACCAATAATAATCCAAATAACAAGTGCGCTATTTGAGAGTGAAGGTGATGCACTTACGCTCCCTTTCTTCAATACACGTCTCTATGAGAGATAAAATAGTCATTACATGTTCAGAAAGATCAGCATATATCTGCATTAATAATTTTCGCTGAAAAAAAATTGTTCTGAGCTTTGATTCTAAACTAGTCAAATAGTCGAGTGACCAACTTTACAAGTGAGCATCTTTTCTGCATTGGTGGTTTACTCAGCAAAAAGTGTTTTAGGCTTTATTCTCAGTACTCCAAATTCTTTGATCGTTGGTTCTTCAAATTTTGAAAACCAACCTTCGATTACAATTTTGTGGAGCATATATGTCATCTTTCTCTAGTTTTCTGTATTTTATCTTTCTACAATATCTTGTTTTTTCTTATTTATTTACTTTGTTATTTTGTTCCCATTTGTCCTTGAATTTTATTTTAATGTTATTAGTAATTTTTTTATTATTATTTTACCATTATTATAAAGAGCACTGTAGGATTATTAAAAAAAATATATATATTATAGTTAAGCGCACTTGAAGTGAAATGACACAAAACTGCGCTATACAAATATAACGTTATGATCAAACATATTAATATCCTACGATTGCGTGTTTCGGTTACATTGTCACGGTTACTTTGTCTCGGTGACTAGCTGTCAATGGATCACAATGGACCGAGGAACTGGCTATTTTACGAACCAGTTCCTACTCAAACTGGGCGAAGCAGAACTAAAAGCCGCCTGCAGGGCTTAGCAGCAAAAACCTGAACTGCTAGTTATTATTATTAATGTTAATTAGTTGTAATTCATTATCCACGATTCTTACTTTTTACTTTTCTACATTATTGTCTTTTTATTATAATATCATTTCTTTTCGCATACTTTTTTTTTTTACTTTAGCTCCACGCCGGAGGTCCTGAGGACCTCAGGGTCTTTGCCGTCTTTGGGGATGCTATGTGGAGGGTCTTTTTAAGAAAAGGAAAGAGAGGATGTTCTGGGAAGGAAAAAGGTATGAGGAATGGGTAGGAATCTGAGGGTCAGTGTATCAAGGAGTGTACAAATCCATCCCTCCCACGGTGGTGGAAAGCGATGGGTCGAAGACGTGAAGTCAAAGGGTCTCTCTCATCCAGTCTCTCCCGATCCGGCCGGCCACTCAGTGGATGGGCTGACCCGTCCACAGCCACGATCTAGGCAATCCTCGCCCCGTGAACCCGGGCACCCCCGCTAAGTCACCAAACGAACCATTTGAGTGACCTATGGCAGAGGTGGGTTGATCCAATAGATCCAATAAATGGTTCCCGGGCGGGAGTAACTTTTCCTGTCTTCCAAATTAAATCTACTCCCTTCAATTTTATATGGTTTCTATCATTGATACGAGTATTCCAAAAATGTCTGCGGTTTCCTCTTTAGTTCGCATGATTTTATTTATTTATATTTATTTATACTGACTTTTTACAGATGTCTCGTTTACTTGAGGAATATCACCTTACAAAAACTTAATTTTTATCAAATAATGTAATATCTAGAACAGAGAAAGATTTCGTTTTTATTTTTTTTTTTATATTTTTTAAACACCTACCTGAATTCATTGCATAGTGGCAAATGTTATATTCAATTTGGGAGGCGGGAATGGGTACCGCCGCCCCGGGAACCTTTATTGGATAACCAGCACCTCTGCCATAGGTCACTCCAAGTCATTCGCTACGTTTGGTGATTTATCAGGGGTGCCCGGGTTCATGGGTTGAGGTTTGTCTAGGTCTTGGAGGCGGATGACCAGGACACACTGAACCCCAGATTCCTACCCACCCCTTAATCCCTTTTCATTCCCAGAACTCTCCTCTCCTTCCTTTCCTTAAAAAAACCCTCCATACAGCATCCCCACAGATGACATAGGCTCTGAGGGAAATTATTTTCCTCAGGGCCTCCTGTGTAAAGCTCTTGTAAAAAAAATATATATTTCTCTACTCATATAAGCTGAACTCGGCGTTCGTTGCAACGCCACTTAAATGACGATATTGTTTCTCCCTGCGTGTCCTTTCATTTTCCTCCCCTTTCCCCCCTCCGCTTTTCCGCTTCCACCCGTCCACAAACCCCCCGCTTTCCCCCTCCCTCGACCCTCCCTCCAGCGAATCTTCCCGCCCTTGATTCCCCTCCGCCCCTCCCGAATTCCACTCCCCCTCCCGCCAACCCGCCCTGCCGCTAAAATACATTAAATACACTAATTTTTCAAATAACTCGTGCCCAACTTATTGCAAAATTTTTATACAAATTTCGTAACGACAGAGCTCACCAGTGTATATAGAAACACTTTTCTGCTAAAATGCATGTTCTGTAAAAATTTGGGTTAATCCATCGATTAATTTCCGATATTTGCAGACTCAAAAATACGGAACCTATTTTTTTACTGGATAGGAACACCCTAATCCGAACACCGAAATACACTTATTATAATAAGCCTACCAAAATCAAAAAATTGGTCGAGCCGTTTCGGAGGAGTGCGACAACAAACACCGTGACACGAGATTTATATATATATATAGGTGATAAAAATTATGCAGTAAGATTTCTTTTAATGTATTTTTTTAATGTTCATGAAATACTATCTATAAAGAAATACTTTTTTCGGAACGCTAATAATTGTTTACAAGTTTGGTTATTTTATTTTTATTTCCTTTGGTCAAATTACGTTGCATCGCTACGTTTAAGTGGTTCGCTACGTTTACGACTTAGCAGGGGTGCTCGGGTTCACTCGGGTCTGTTCGGGTCTTGGATGCGGATGCGTCTGCCCATGCGGATGCGTCTCTCCAGCAGGAACATCGCCTTGCACTGCAGTGAGAGGGACAGATTCATACGTCTATCACTTCTGGACATGCTGACCCCCAGATATCCACCCATCCCTCATACCTTTTTCCTTCTCTGAATTTCCTCACCTTCTTTTCCTAAAAGACCCTCCAACAGCATCCCCAAAGATGAATTAGATCCTGCGAAGAATTATTTTCCTCAGGGCCTTCTGTTAGAAGCTAATTTAAAAAAAAATTCACAACGGTTATCACTTACAAATATTTTAGATAATTTAAATTAATAATTTAACCCATTTTCAGTTGTAGTTTTATCGTGTAATGTGGAAAATTAGAAAATTATCTTAATCATTGAAAGATTTCTGCCTAAACTTCTGAAAATAAAATAAAATACGTTTTGGGCGATGTTTTTTTCTTGTGGAAACTAAACCTTTCGCCATCTACATAATTTTACACTCGTTTTTACAGTATTTAACTTTTTCTTCGTGTAACTTTATGGTACCCATATTTTCTAACTTTTACCTCTGCATCATCCAGAATTTCACCGAAATCAATGCCCTAGATTTATCATCGGTATATATAAAGTTTCTGATCGACAGTTGCATAACCAAACCTAATGAGACAGTTTGTATGTAGAACATTAATCAAATTGTAATTAATAAGTGTTGCAAAAAAATGGGCACAAATCGCAACGGTGACTCGGGTTTCTGATTGATAAAATCTTTTCGAATATAATGTCATGACACCTGACAACATAATATGAATTGCAGACAAATTTTTATTTTTTATAACATACTAAATGATAGAGTGATCGTTTACCACCGGTTTTATAACCAACTCGATTAATATCGTACCTCTTAACTCGCTTAAAACTTTGCAATGTTTTTGAGAATCTGTAGAAAAATTGATGAAAATTGAAATATAATCGTTTTCATCCTAGTATTTCGATAAAACTGAACCGAGGTGATGGTTCATGTTTCCCTTCAAGCTATAAAAGAAACGTTGATTAACCCGAGGGGTATAAGATTTTGTCATTGTTATTTTAAATCAGATCCATTATTACAGGTCAGTGATTTATTAAGAAATATTCCCGGTTGGCATTAATTTTTAAATAGGTTCCCTCTTTTTGATCATTTCCCGAAATAAAATATATTGTTTTAATGCAATGAGTCTTTCAGATTTTAATATTAGAGACGGACGGTGACCGGACAACTCAGAATCATGCAACTTCAATACCTCCTTTGAAAGGTCATTAAAAGTGTAGAAAAAATATGTAAAAAATAGCTTACGTTAGGTTAGGCTTAGGTTACTGGTTATTTTTCATTTTCTTTTCACTTTTTAAATATACCTACTCGTATTATTTGGAAACTTTAAAATGCAAATACAAAGCATGCTATTACCACTTTCTAACTCAGCTTTAATAATGCAAAATGAGATGGAACGAGTTTTATGAGTCTGAATCAATTTGTGTCATAAAATACACTCGTGAATTCTCTACTGATATCGATGTACTGTCTACTGAAAAAAACTCAATGTGTAAGGTGATTGATAAAAACTTTTCTAATAATTATATTTTAAAATATCGGTATTTATATTCTTTAATTTTTTATGTTTATCCGAAGCACTTAAAACTCTTTAACGGTGTTCTTAAAATAATTCTGTTGTTTTAAATTTTTCTGTTGGCTGTTTATAGCGCACTAACACGGTACTATAAGTTTTAGCTCGCAATAATACTTCCGTCATAAGCTCCCCACATCCTGGAATAAAGAATATTATTATTATTATTATTATTGAAAATCTCTTTAACTTGTTGGAAACTAGACGTCATATCCACTTGAGCGCCAAGACATTTACAAAAAACCTCCATTGAACGCTGGAGACTTTCGTTCCCTTAGTTTTGGATAAAAAAAATCATACCCCTGAATTTGAAAAAACATACTACGGAAAAAATACAGGGTGTTAAGGTACGTACTTAAAAAAAATTGAAAAAAAATCACCGGAGTCCGAAATTTCATTTACATTTTTTACTCCAAATAATGTCAGGAATCACTGGTAGCCCAGGCAACGAAGACCAAAAAATACCAAATAGGGGAAATAATTCATGTAGAAGCCAATTTTGGCACAGTTGTAGGGGAAGGTGTCCTTAACAAAATACTAAAAGTACTGGGGGGTGGGGGTGGAGCTAAGGGGGAGGGGGGGGTTTAAAGGTCCCTTTTTTCAGTTTTTCGTTAATAACTCAAAAACTACTGCCTCTAGCGAAAAAGTGTTCAGGTACTAAATTATTTTCATAAAATTCTCTACAAAAAAGGTTCTGTAAACTTTTTTGTTCGGATCAATGCTTAAGCAGATAGGGAGGGGGGAAAATGTAAAATAAAAAAAAAACTGTTTTAATTTTTAAAAATGAAATGTTTGTCGGTAAAAATCAAATGCTTATTGTTAAAAAACCAAATAATTAATGCTTAGGGGTTAAAGTAAGTCAAGTTCTTCCCAACACCTTGTATAAACTGCTTATGTTGCAACAGAGCCACCGAAATTTCCTGTAGTTGACCGTTTATCTCACATTTTTAAGGTTAAAAAAATTTATTAAAAAACGTTAAATTAATAAATGCTTTATTTTAGCGCTTTTTATTATTAATTTAAATACCGCAAAAGCATCCTAACTGCTACCGTCTGAAGCCAGTGAGATTATGGCATCCCTAATTGGGGCAGGTATTTAGTGAGGCTGTGCGTAGTGGAAGGGGAAGGAGATGAAGAAGAGGAATTTGCGGAAATATCTGGCTATTCAGATCTGGTCACCAAACACGGCTCAAGTCTTTTCAAATTTATAATAGTATAAATTGTATAATATGTATAATAACATAAATAACACATAAATGTGTTTGCGCAAGCAGGGATTTGAACCCGTAAACTTCGGATTGCCTCCACCACGAAGGTCGTCAAGTGCGTGATAGTCAATTTGAATTTGACCTACGTAGTACTTATTTGTGAAATATTTAATGTTGCTGCTTCTGTATGTTGTATACGGCCTACTTGATAATCACAGTAGAGCTTTCAATCCCGAACCTTTTGCTGGCACCGTAATCCCGGCGCTGCGCTTGTCTTAATCCCGGTATTACAGGATTTTTGTTGGTTTCACGACCTTGTTTCAAATGTGGGAATATATTTTTTTATTGACAGCGTGCTTTTTATTGCACAAGCAGTCATACAGATTTAAAGGTAGGTTATTATAAATTACGCTGTATCTTAGTAGTTTGAAAGAGGAAGGAATATTTTATTGGATCCTGAATATCATCAAGCGTTTAGTCGTATCAGTGTCCATCATCATTGTCCGACATCGTTGCAGTGTCCATCATCAGGGCAGATCCGGCAGATCCGGTAGATGTGATGTCCGAAACGTTGGCTAAAGAAGGAGGTAGCGCAACACGGCATAACACCCCAAAACAAATAACGAAAATGCTTTTGGCCTGAAAATCTTAAAACTTATCATTCTGAAATATAATTATGTCATTAAGAATCATAATGAATAAAAAATAAAAATTCTTATCTTCAACAAATGCTTCAGATACTTTGTTTGATCTTATTTAAGTCGCATTATAAGTCTTGAAATATTGAATGCGTTTTTTATTGTATTGCAGATTTTTATTTTATTTTTTCTTTTGTGCAGCTACTTTTATGACAGCGAAATTTGTTTTTTTTTGCTTAATTTTTCATTCAAGCCTGCTGAACTAGTTTTGTAGTTTGTCAGCAGTTAATACATAATACGTGTTACCTAATCTATCTAAAATACCAGAAAAATAAAATATTTGTTGCAACTCCTATTTTTTAAATAATAATTTAAACAATAAATTACCGGTGCCAGCACACCGGGATCCCGGGATTTAAAAAAACACCAGCACCGTAATCTCGATTCTGTAAAAAAATTCTCGGGATTGAAAGCCCTAAATCAGAGATATAATATTTTTTAGAATGTTTCATTATTTAGTACAGAAAAAAAAATTATTTCGGTTCGCGGACTTCCAAAATTGAATTCACTAAGTTCTGATACTTAATACAATTACAGAAATTTCCTGAAGTGACTGACAAATATTTTTAATTCGTAGGTATATTATTAATGTTTCTAATCGTATATTATGATTAAAAACTGATCGAAAGCCTTTTTCAAATCTAAACATATGCTAAACTTTTGATATTTGAGTCAAGATTGGGGTACATACTTTTTGTTAGATTAAATAAAGCATCATCAACCTAATCTAAACCATATTGATTTGGGGACAAACGTGCATTTCAAGATTCTACTCTACTCGTAGTACTTGTGTTTTTTTGTTTTTTCTAATATCTTTGCATTAAATTTACCCATTAAAATGAATATTTATTTTTATTTAATGGGTAAAACCTTAAATCGTAATAGTTTAATTAAATCGACCTAATTGTTTCTGATTTTTCTGCTCCCAGATTTTCGATTGAACAATTACATTAATAATAAAAAAAATAAATAAAACAATAACAATTACTCTACACGATTGCCCCACGTTGGGCGCCAATTTGTTACGCAAATAATAGACATATTTTCAATGCAAATTGTACTTAAAACATAATTAATGGATAGACCAAAATTCATTTAAAATAATTGATTCTATCTAACTTGAAATAATTTCTTCGGGCCCCTGGTTTTCTCATGATGTAGAATCTGACAAATTACCTTGAACTGAAGACGGCTGAAACAGTTTTGCTTTAATATTTCACTCCAACCATGGAATAATTTTATATCCAGGCGAGGCTATCTTTCCATCATCTTTAGACAGGCTAGTCTCCTTTAAGATAATAATCTTCCATATTTTAATGTATTGCCTTGATACTCGGCAAATAAGTACCAATTAAATCATTTGTTAATAGATTTGCCGTTATTTCGGTCTCAAAAGTAATGTGTATTAAACACTTTAACAGCTCTACGATTAATACTGGTCGCGGCCTTTTAATAATGAACCAATTCGGCTAATCAAGCAATCATTTTTCTTTTAAAATAATACACGAAATAAATCGTAAAATAGAAATCACGTTTGACTTCAGTATAAAGTCCACCACCACGGGCTCTACACTGATGAGTGAAGCTCCAAGCAAATTTTCAGAATTAAATACCTTATTCAAAAAGAAATAATTGAAAGATTTTACTTCCAAAATTAAAAAATAAATTTATGTTGATGTTTATTTTTATTTTTTTTTAAATCTTATTTAATCACCTCTTGAAATTAGGTACCTGCTGCCTAAATCTATGATAAAATAAACTGCGAGTTATATTAACAAATATTTTATCATAACAGTTTCGCTTATCTTATCTTCATTTAATTAAAATATTTAAAAAAAGATCTTATTATCCAAAGTAGGCGACTATATTATGGGCGCCTAGTGTTCAAGTGTAAAAGCCATCTGCCCAATTTATGGGCGCCTACCACTACAGTAGAAAAATTTCAAAACTTCTGTTTGAAATCTGAGATATTAATACAAGTATTTTGTAAAAAAAACAGGTTACTTTACGTATCGCAATAATTATTTATAAACTCTACCAAATTATTAGAATACAAGATTACAAATCACGAGGATTATTAAGCGTGATGAGTAAGATCAAGAAAGGATCGTTCCGATGGTTTGGGCATGTAGAGCGAATGAACGAGGAAAGGAGTGTAAGAAGAATATATGACGCAAATGTGAATGGTAGAAGAAGTCGAGGACGCCCAAGAAAGACACGGCACGACCAAGTGAATCAGATACTTAAGTCGGGCCATGTCAAGAGTCAGAATAATAGAAGAGAATGTATGAGACGTTGTATGAATGTAAACGAGGCAAGGAATGTGTGCCAAGACCGGGATGTTTGGCGGTCCGTCCTCTCTGCCTACCCCTGCGGGGAAACGGCGTGATGGTTAGTTAGTTAGTTAGAGGATTATTTCACGAGGATCGAATCCCGGCGATAAATAAATTTTATTTGATTAATTTGTGTTATTTCACAATTTATTCATTTAAAATAATATAAAGTATATTTGCAACACATTCCAGAGTGGAAGATACTCTCAGTATCGCCCTGGTGTAAGACCACCATGCAGAATTGAAACGTTGCTTGAAATGGCATTAGCCGTGTTTTTTTTTTTTTTTTTTTTACAGTAAATAACCGCACAAGAATCTCAACTGCTCCCGTCTGGAGCCAGTGAGACTATGGCATCCCGATTGGGGTATGTTGTGAGGCTGAAGGTAGTGGGAAGGGGAAGGAGGTGGGGAAGAGGAAGGTTGGGAAGTACCTGGCTATTCAGATCTGGTCACTAAACACGGCTAAAGCCATTTTCAAGCAACGTTTCAATTCTGAATGGTGGTCTTACACCAGGGCGATACTGATAGTATCTTCCACTCTGGAACATGCCGCAAATATACTACATATTATTTTAAATTAATTAATTGTGAAATAACACAAATTAATCAAATAAAATTTATTTGCGCATGCCGGGTTCGAACCCGCGACCTCCGGAATGTGAGTCAAGAGTCTTAGCCACTGGACTACGGAGGTCGTCAATGGTGACCAGATCTGCCAGAATAGCCAGGTACTTCCCCACCTTCCTCTTCCCTATCTCCTTCCCCTCCCCACTACCTTCAGCGTCACAACGTACCCCAATTGGGGATGCCATAGTCTCACTGACTTCAGACGGGAGCAGTTGGGATTCGTGTGCGGTATTCATATAAAAAAAAAAAAAAAAATTTCCGTAGCTTCCAAGTTTAAATAAGACGAATTTCTATGAATTTGGTTTGAGAGTAGGCGCAGTTGTATGGAGCCATTTAAATTGGCGATTAGTGTCGAGTGTAAACCCTCCGTCAAAGTCAGGTGCTGCGAATATTTTCTCTGAGGAACGTGAGTAAAAAGTTGGCGATATCCGCTCAGGCGCGGCTCAGAACGCATAATGGTCTGAATGACTTCTTTCCAGACGTAAAAGGCGATGATTACACAAAAACTCCGCTTTTATAGCGCGTATATACGTCGCTCTGCATCTTTTACGTGTGTATACGTGTTCCCTTGTTAGCTACCCCTTAAGGAGACGGGACAGCAGTCAAAACTAAGACAATAAACCTTCAAACGTCGTAAGGTTTAGAAAATCTATTAATGAACACCGTACTGTACATTTGTATTATGGTTAGGGAACGTACCCATACTACGTGACCAACTTTTTGCAATTTTTAACCCCCCCCCCCCCCCCCCCCCCGGTGACCAAAATCCTAAGCAACCCGCCGCTCATTTGTATGGAGCGTGACATTTTGAAGACCCCCCCCCCCTAAACGTGTCACGTAGTATGGGTACGTTTCCTTGGATATACTTGCTTGAAATCAAATTAGTGGAAACATACTGTTTTAATGGGAATTTTTTACATTTTGATTGTTTTCGTAGATTCTAACCTTTTTTATAAGGTTTCGTTAAACATATCCTTTCGACTTTGGTTTGTTACACCCTATATAATAAACTGTCTACTTGTCGATTGCAACGTACAATGTCGCTATTCTAACACTACCACGGCGCCTTTGGTGACAGTCTGTATCGAGTGTGTAAGCAAAGCTGATAAGCGAGGTAATGTATAAGTAAGGTATTGTGTACCTACGCTTTAAACAGTTACTACCGAGTAGATACCTACTAGTTCTGATTTTAGCCGACCATTTTGTCAAGTAGATTAGCGATTGATTACCTTAAGGCTCTGCAACCGGGCCCGAAAAGAACAAGATGGAGAGATACAAAATTACGAATGTTAGAGGAGAGCGCTAACATTTACAGCGACAAAATCGGTGCGAAAATTGCGAAAATGTTTAATAAAACACGACTCGTTTAAAATAGAGCAAAAATCTCGCGGGCATTATCTTAAATAGCATTTAAAGAAACACTGTAAATTTTTTCATACATATAACTTGTAAAATTACTGAAACAAACGTGTTAATAATAATTTTTGGAGCATACTTGCGATTTTTTTCTATCGAGGGAATTTTATATAATTTGCTTTTCGGTGCCGGCAAAGTCTAGATATTATCTTCACGAATAACATATATTTTTTTAAGAGCTTTAAAACTTACCGCGTTTAAGGGAAATATGTAATAAATCGGTACAAATCCGGGTTGCGGGCCCTTAAGGGCCTTTAACCAGCCAGCGGCCGAAAATCCACATTTCGTCGAAAGATGTTCTTACGATCGTACAGGGCGGTTCCAATGAGAAAGATTAATTATTCCCCGTAGCAGCTTTTTAAAAATTGTATCTCAATATCGGTTATATTTCATTCCAAAATTGCTTTAATTTATACCTACATCGAGATAACGTATTGATTTACAATAATGTATGATTACATGATATGAAATATATCTTGTAAAATAAGATTATTCGTTTGAAAATTTAACAAATCTGCCAACGACCTACGGTGTAACCTTATTATACTAAAAATAAACATTTTTTTCTCAAAATTTAAAACATGCGTTTACTAGATAAAAGAACAATCTTTCGAAATCAATTTATATTTTTTTTTGTAGAAAAGAGTCAATACGTCTGAAATATTATTTAAAAGTGACATATTTCCGGTTTTCTCTGGTCCCTCTTAATATATAAAAATGAATGTTTCTTTGTTTGTCTCTTATGCGGTCCCTAAACCATTCATCCGAATGCGATGAAACTTAGATGAGTTGTTGTGCGCACGCCGGCGATGGTTTCTACACGTAGTGGTGAGCTCTGGATTTATGAAATTATTTGCTATACCTTTTGTCCGATCGTGGGAAAACTTTGGCGATTTGTTGTGTGCATGCCCGCGATGGTTTCTATATATAGTGGTGAGCTCTGGACTTATAAAATTTGTATAAAAAAAATTCAATACGCGGCGCGCGAGTTGTTTAAAAACTGAATGTACCGGGAATAAATGTTTGGAATGTGTGGAACGCGAGAGGGGGAAGGGGGGTTCTGCGGGACGGTGGAAGCGGGAGAGGGAAGGCGGGGAAGGTTGAGTGGGGAACGCGAGTGGCGGAAGGGGAACGGGACGAATGGGAAAGGACACGCAAGGAGAAATAATTTTCTTTATTAAATGGCATTGCAACGCATGCCGGAACCCACTATAACCCACTATAATAATAATAATGCAGTGATATCCGATGACAATGTGTCAGCTCTATTGAATTTTCTTACGGGTTTTCAGACACATAGTTACCGGCATATTATGCGGGCGGTATTTCCGTTTAGATGTGACAAATTATTTCTTTGTATCCTTATTTACTTGTTCATAAAAAGCGGTTACATTTTGGCTCATAATTAGATAAAATGATAACATTTGGATTCGATTTTATAGTATAACTTTTTTTTATGCGAGCTTTGTTTTCCAGTAAATCTAGTAAATCGACCCGAGGCTGGAACTTTTTAGGTTTTTCAAATTTTATAAATAATCGGTTGCTTTGGGGTTAATTTATTATGTTTAATATCTTCTTAAATAAATTCTTAAATCGTAGACCCGGCTACAAAAGTTTTTTTAACCCTTTTGTTGCTGAAAAATTGTAAAAGTTGAAAAAACAATCGAAATTATAATAATAATGTTTATTTCAACAGATCGGTGAGTGCTCTTTCATATAAAAGCTTACATATAAATAAAATACATGACGTCATTTTTAATTTTAAATGAAACAGTAAACATATTAGGACTTGAAATAGGTGGTTTGAGAGAAATTCTCCCTGCCACTGGACGACGGCCTGGACTTCGAAGAGTTTTTTTCTGATTTCCGGTAGCGCTGACTCATCAAAGCAGCGAACCCATGCACCCTTCTCTCTGAGAACATCTGCGAGGCGCTGCATCGCCAAGGAAGGCCGAACAGCACCCTGTACGCGTGGTTATACTGTACTCGGAGAGTGTTCATGATAGTCCTGGGTCAGTCGTGAATGACCCGCTCATTGAGACCCGCTTACGGACCACCAAAGAGCGAGCGGGTCATTTTTTCGTCAGCACCCGGGTCTCGCGACCCACTTCTACTACTGCAACCTGGGTTTCGGGTGCGGATGTGGCGGGGCGAGCGACGATAGATAGATGTATGATAGAGCGAACGGGTTGTCAACACCCGGGTTTGGCCACCCGCTCTCTCGACTCAGGTAAGCTTAAGTGCAAACTGCGACACATTCGGTCAACACACACGTGCGTGACGTTAATAAATAACAATACATAATATACATATTAAAACAATTTGAAAAATTTCTCAACAATTTATTTTTTACTGTTACCGGTCTATGCTCAGCAATTATTCAATATTCATTAGGTTTAAAAATATAAATTAAACCAAAATCTATGTACATTGTACATACACGGATAAGAATTTTTAAATTATTATTAAAATTCTAATAAAAATCGTGCAAACATTGCAAATATTATTTATTTTGTACACCCCCTCCTTTTGTAACTTGTACTCCTAACCTAACTATCCCACTATCAAAAAGTATCATAGCAATCATAATAATTCAAGGCCACGTTTATTTTATTTTTTGTCCTATTACACAAAGAAAAATTATAAAATAATAGTTTATAATAAAACATTATAGCTTACAGCCAATTTACTTATTTTAATTCTCAATAAAAGCTTCGTAACAACACGTTTTATACATGGTTATATCCTTCAAAACATGATAAAACATTTTTTTTTTACCCCTGAAGCATGTCTTTTTTTAAATTTATTTCTGGGATCTCTTATTAATATAAACATTGCTGAAAATAACCATACTATTGAAAAAGACAATTATATAAACATGATGACCGCTTTAAACTTTAAACCCTGTATAAATAAGTATACTAGAGAATTTAACAATCAAATGCCATCGTGTATTGATCATATATGGTGTAATTCCAACTACACTGATAATCTCCAAACAATAACATGGAGAAACAACATAACGGACCATCATACATGTATACTAAACCTCAATATAGAAAAACAAAAAATAAATGATAATAGTAATGACTCTGCCATTCCAAAAATAAAAATAAATCAACAAGAACTATATGAAAAACTGTCTCACGAATCGTGGGAATCTGTACTTACCACAGAAGATGTGAATATAAGTGCATCACAATTTCATGACACCCTTCAAAAACATATAAAAGATTCAAGCTATGAAATACCGAACAAAGCATATAAAAATAAATTTCATAAACTTAAACCATGGATCACTCATGGCCTCGTGGTTTCTATACGAGAAAAAGAAAAATTATTTAAACTAACTAAAAAATATCCACTAAATAATCCAATCATCTCATACTTTAAAAAATACAGAAACAAACTAACGGCACTAATTAAAACTACCAAAGAGGAATTTTATAAACAAAAGGTATTGAATTCAGGAAACAACAATAAACAAATTTGGAAAACAATAAATGAAATAATTGATAAAAAAAGGAAAACAAGTGACATTTTAAAGCTACGTATTAATAACAATATGGTACAAGTTTTGGATAGATAACCCTAAACAATGTGCAAATGCCTTCAATACATTTTTTTCTAATGTCGGAAAAAATCTCGCAAGCAAAATAACTAATATCGTGGATAATACCACATCTACCGTAGAAAATGATGTAACATCATCAAAAAAAAAAACATAGGAAAATTCGATACGGTAACTGAACAAGAAATTGTTGATATAATAAAAAACCTAAAAACTGAATCAGCACCAGGGTTTGATGGGATCACCGTTGAAAATCTAAAGACACATCTTAACTTTTTGAAAAAGCCTTTTACATATATCATAAACAATAGTCTTAAAAAGGGAATCTTTCCATAAATATACAAAAAAACTATTATTACACCGATTTATAAATCAGGTGACTCTAAAGAAATTAATAACTACCGACCTATATCAGTATTATCAAATATCTCAAAAATTTTTGAAAAGGTAGCTAAAAGGCAAATACAAAATTTTATTGGAATTAATAATATACTGAGTGACCAACAATTTGGTTTTCGCGCAAAAATAACCACACAGGGGGCCTAGTCACTAATTTTTGTAAACCTCCGTTTCATGAAGTTACGGGTTTAGCTACGTCACATACCCGTATTTTGACAGATTCGCCAACTTAAATAACAACAACAACGGGTATGTGACGTAGCTAAACCCGTAACTTCATGAAACGGAGGTTTACAAAAATTAGTGACTAGGCCCACAGGACGCAATCATAGATTTAATAACAAAAATACATCAAGCACTAGACAAAGGCAAAAAATCTCTTGCAATTTTCATAGACCTAAGGAAAGCCTTTGACAGTATAAGTCACAAAAAATTACTATACAAGCTTAACGAAATCGGAATTATAGATAACGCTAGCACATGGATAGAAAGTTTCCTTAACTCTAGAAATCAATATGTAAAAATAAAAAAAACATTCTTAGTGAACCGAGTACAAGCGACTTTGGAATACCACAAGGCACGATTTTGGGCCCTCTTCTATTCATCTTGTATGTTAATAATATCTTTGAATTACCAATAACAGGAAAACTTGTTTCATATGCAGATGATACTGCAATTATATTCCAAGCAAATTCATGGAATGAACTTGAAACAACTGCTAATCATGATATTAATATCTTGAAAGAATGGTTTGACGAAAATTTATTAACATTAAACATTGAAAAAACCTATTATATACCTTTTAGTATAAATAACAAAAAATCTCCCCCTATCGCCATAAATATTAAAATTCATTCAAAAAAATGTACCACTAAAATATTAGCATGCCAAAATAATGACTGTCTATTCATAGCAAATAACAAAGAAATAAAATATTTGGGTGTAATAATAGATAGTAACCTTAAGTGGAAGACTCAAATTACCAATACTATAAATAGATTAAGAAAACTTATATACATATTTATTAATTTAAGAAATATACTTACCTTAAAAATTCTTAAAAATATATACTATGCCCTAGCCCATTCGATAATACAATACGGTATCGTTGCATGGGGAGGAGCTTACAAAACCTCAATTTTACCGTTGGAAATTACTCAAAGATTAATAATCAAAATTATTACTAAGAAACCATCAGGTTATTCAACCTCTCAACTTTTTCAAGACTTTCAAGTCCCACCTCTAAGAAATACATATATAAAAAATACACTGCTTCAAATACACAAAGACTATTCTAAGAAGTCGCACCACGCCATGGTCCGCGTTGAGAGCAATAGGCAAAACACAGTGGGTCGCTTGTGTACGCCATTAATGCATACCAGTTTTACACAACACTACTACACGTACAATGGAGTGGTGTGGTTTAATCAACTAGCAATAGAGCTGAGATTAGAACCTGACTACAATAAATTCAAAAATAAATTAAACAATAATATCTTAAATAATTTAGCCACTTAGAACCGCATTAACCTTAAATTAACAATACTTTTTCAAAAATTTATTTTATATAATTATTTTTTTATTTTTTATATTAATTTTTTTTACACATTTGATTTATGTGAGTACGTAAATATAATGTATGTGTTATAAATTTTAATTTTAATTAATTTAATTTTTTTAATTAAAAAAATATATTTATATATATATATATTTTTTCTCTTCCCTTTACACACGAGTAGTTACACTCTTGTAAAAGTTATATATTATATTCATATATATGTTTATACTGTTTCTAATCAATGTTGCATGTTAGTATTTAATGATTTGAGTTTAATCCGATTGTAACCTGAAAATGCAATTACTCATGATTGTAATTAATTACATGTAATTAATATTGTTAATTATACATTTGCTTCTTTTCTTGTAAAAGCCCACTAGGGCGTTAATAAACATAAATAAATTATATTACAAGTATATGTATATAAAAACTAATAAAAAAAAATTTAAAAAAAAATATATATATGACATTACTAGTTACAGGTGTGAGCTGTGAGCGAACGTTCATACAATTAAATTCCGGGTTTCGTGTCGCCTATGACTTGATCGGTCTGGGTGACGACCGGCGCGAGAAACTCGATTACTGGGTTTCGTATTTTGTGTCGCGAAAAGAGCGGGTCTTCGCGACCCGCTCGTGACGCTAGTGTGTCGTGAGCGATCCGGGACGTGTAAAACGATCGATCGGCCCAGGACTAGTTCATGATGCTTTGAAATGCTCACATCAAAAAAAAATGGTTTCTCTGTGTGATGTAGATTCTCTAGTTTATAATATGTGAGTAACAGATAGTATTTGAGGTAGGTATTTAACCAGAGCAGCTTTTAACAGAAATATGTGTGCTTTATACTTAAGTTACGGCAAAGTTATCGACGTAGAAAAGAAAAGGGCTTCCCTTTATGAAGTTATGTGTCCTATCAAAAAGCCTTAAAATACAACATCATCACAATCAAGTAGGTACTTTATTTTGATTAGAAAATCTGTTACAAGAGCTTACTCGTATTTCTCCCGGTAGCATATTACAGCTCGGGGAGTGTGTAGAATAGTAATTAACATGGTGGCATGCAGATCGGGTAAAGAAATAATTAAGAAATAGGAGAGGTGTAAAAAATTGGTAGCCGAGATGAAAAAGTCTAATTAAGAAAAGAGTTGGTATGCATTGTGAACCGTGACGAATAAAAAGTAATTTGGTCAGTAGGAAGGTGTAATTAGAATTCCAGTTTATAATATTGAGACTCCCGTCTCACGAAAGTCAGGGTCCGCCGTATCAATAGAACTACTGTTAAACGCAGCGTCATTATATCTATACCGCTGATAGCTCCGTTTTAGTCTCTCACTCTTTCTCATATGCGTTAAATATATCAGAAAGAGATGTTATGACTTAGCTCTCAGCGGTAGAACCATATTACTCCAATCCCGACTTCTGTAAATAAAGAACATAAAACAAACACCTAATGACACAGAAATAATTAACGTTTGGTTCGGAGAATAATAATTAATAGTAATTACTTTGGTTTATAAAGAAAACGTTCGAAGGTAAAAAGAGAACGTACTAGGAACTTATTATTATACGGCTGTTCGATAAATAATTGCAAAATTATATCTTTTGTTTGTTTGTTTTTTTTAACTAATATCGGGAACCTTGCGGCGAAAACGTTACAATTATAAAAGTAAATGTCGCATTTGTGCGCAACACATTCGCGAAGTAATTATATATTTTTGATTATCTAGTTTTATTGTGTTCAGTAATTAAGAAATTGTGTTATAATACTACTGTATAGTCCAGGGTTTGCCAACCCAAATCTTTTGGTGGGTCAAAAAATCTGTGCTTAGGTGGATCGTGCGGGGAAGAGGGGTAAACGGCGGATATTATTGTTTATTTTTATCGGTAATTCGGTGTCCAAAATTGCTATTATTGTGAAACCGTGACCTTCAATGCTAAAAGGCATAAACTTACTATACACGCACCTTTGTGTGTCCTTTGCACTCACCATTCGATCTTCGGAGCTTGAGAAAATGCTTGTTTGCTATTGATTTCCAAAAAAGTGCGGCCGTACTGACAACTGTTCAAGCAATAAATCAAAACTCTCATCGATAGTCCAAAATAGTGTGTCCTGAAACGTTGTCAGGGCAATGTAATAAATAGTTTATTTCCTTTCAAATTTGCCTACAAAGAAAGCGTAAGACAAGAACGTAACAACACTACTGCAAAACCTACAACAAAATAAATATTACTAAGTACACCACTGCTATGCTATTATTATTTCAACTTTAGTAATATGATGAGTTGGTATTTATAGTATAAAGAATAAAATAAAATAAATTTTTCTATGTGTCAATTAGCAGTTTACCGAGACAAAAAATCATTGAAACAAACTCTAAATCATTGATATTTTTTAGCTTCATGAATTTTGTAGAACTTTTATATCTTTAAATTATAAGTTTACGCACCTGTTTTTCAGCTCGTAGAATTATTTACATCTTTACCACTTAACTATCGATAATAAGACTTAACGATTAGCAAACCAAAACTCAAAAGAAGAAGAACCACTTGGTATCGCCTTTTTGATTGACCACCATTAAGAGTGAAAACGTTATTTTATTACCAGTTTGAATAGATAAGTTCTTCTCTTCCCTCCCTTCTTCGTCTGCTTTCCCCTGCTACACCCTTCAGCCTCACAACATACCCAATTAGGGTAATGCCAATGTCCTACGATTCAAATGCTGTAATTACCTACATTCTCATTTACATCTGCTGTCATTGAAGCGAAGTCATTATACCTTTCCTCTGCGGTGGAATACATAGTAGATATTGGACATTTTAATTCCTAGTCCTGCCTACGGTTAACGTTGTCTGCCAGAGTAAGAATTCCTGATGAAGTCAAACTATGCCTAGGACAGACAAGAACTCGGGTCAGGCAATACCAGAGCCTTGTAGGGAAACAAATTAGCGGCTATTAGTTGAGAATCTGTCCAATGGGAGGGTGCAGTTGGAGGGGAGGATTGACAACCAAAGGTCCATTCGGAGGTTGCGCATTGTACAACAAACTGTGCACTGTGCACTAACCCTACTGGGGATGCTAAATATGTTGGATTAAGACTTCAAAACTGCTGCAATACTATTCTTTCGTTTGATTTTGTTATTCAAGTTTCAATACTCCATTTTCTTAACATTTTAGACATTTACTATTAAAATATTTAGGGGATCAGTGTGTTTGGGAATGACGGACATATGAATCTATCTCACCAACTGCGGTACAAGGCGATGGGTCGAGAGGGTCCGGCTGAAAAGGTCAAAAAGCCTCGCTCATCCAGAGCAGCTTGGTGCGCAGCAGCAGGACCTAGAGAAACCTCACTCTATTAACCCGGATACCCCTGCTAAGTCACCTGTGGGGTGACCTGTGACAGAGGTGTTGATTATCCAATAAAAGGTTCCCGGGGCGGCAGTACTCATACCCGCCTCACAAATTGAAAAAAAAAAGTTGTCGTTTGTTGTCTTCTTATTATAATTAAGTTTTTATTGAAGTTACCGAATTAAATTAATTTAAAATAATCCTTGCAGTAACAAAACCTAACCTAACTTAATTATTAGGGTGATTTTTCATAAAAAAGCTAATCTATATACTTACATCGTCCATTTATTATTACTAAATTCAGGATCTAATAAATTGAAAGATTAATAATTTTAACTGAAGAAACTGTAACGACAGATTAAAGAGCTTCATTGAAAGGTATCATGAATACCTATTGCATACTTTTCTGTTGGTATTTAGTCAACCAGTGTTCAGGTTAAATTCTATCCCTCTTACTGCATTCAGAGACCGTGTCATCCTTGTACCCCTATCCTACCAAAGTACAATACAGCCTTCGCGGCTAAGGCTTTGATTTTCCAACAGGGTTCACTGTCTTCATTCCGCTTCAAGGTGAAAAGTGAGAGCTCTATTACTCTTTTCCAACTTTCAGAATACATCGTTCTGAAAGAAGGAAGACAACGTACCAAACAATGCAGATATATTATACATTTACTATCGATCAATAGGTCACATGCAGCACTTTTTTTTTTAAATTCCGGTTTAGGCAAATATTCTAAGACATTCTGTATTTTTTATCGTATTTTTGAAATCCTGGGGATTTTTTGAAAATTTCAATACGAAAAATCAGACCTTTTGTTATAAACTTTTTTACAAACCGGAAAGACAGGACATAATTTTATAGGTGCGAAAAAACGATAATTACATAGCCGAAAATCATTTTTTTAAAAAAAGAACGTTTTCCACACGAATGGCACAGGAGAATAACGAGGCATACCAAAAAAATTACATCTCATAAATATTTTTTCCTTGATCCATCTTATTGATCATAAATCATTATAATGTACAACGTCTATATAACTAAATCCAATATAATATTCTTGTACTTGTAAATTATAAAAATAATAAGAATATTATAAAATTTGATTTTGTTAAAATCAGCACCATAACCATTATACCTCTAAAACACGTACCAACATCTAAAATGTACGGGGTTCTCTTTAGAACATCTGTCAAAAAGTCAAACCAAATGATAAGTTCGCAGAGAACAAACAATAAATCTAGTGAACGTTAAGAGCGATGCCATAATCAAAGTGATGCCATATAAAAAAAAAAAAACAGTGTGGAATTTTTCAAAACTAATAGAAACATTTTCGGAGACGGGACATTTTCATGTAGTGACGTCATGAGCCCAAATAATGGATTTATTTATTTAAAAAATAAATAAAAAACTGTACATTTCTAAAAAAATTTACCAACATTTTCGTAATCTTAGTAAATAGATCTATCCACACGACTTTTTCCAAGTCGTTATGAAATCCATGCAAGTGGCCTATTCGAATGTATTTCATATTGCTGATTCGCTTTGATATGTTCTTTGCTTTGATGATAACGAATTTTACGACTTGGCAATGTATTAGTTTAATTAATATATGATTTTGATTAATGATTATTCAATGTATTACGGATATTTGAATAAATAGCTTCATATTCATCCATATTCAAAACTGGGACAATGAATTTTAGAATTTCAATAACAATTATTATTTCTTGATAGTAATTATTTCTTTGAGTTCTGTTTGACTGTGCGATTCTTGGAAAATATGAGGAAGGACAGTCATTATTGACCTAAAATTTACTTTGAATTTTGTTATTCCATTCATTAATATTTCTTTGATTAAATTTGCAGGCTTCAAAGACTTTTATTCAAATATTCATATCATATAATTTTCTTTGAATTTATAGGTAACCTGATGTAAAACAACTCGTGCCCTTTTATGTCTTTCAACACCGTTTATTTTAATTTATCTACCCCGATAAATTTCATGGCGTAACTCGAATCAGTCTAAAATAAAATAATATATTTTTATTGCTTTCTATTTACTACTAGCTGGTCCCGGCATGCGTTGCTATGTCATATAATAAAGAAATTGTTTCTCCCTTCGTGTCCTTTCCCATTCGTCTCGTTCCCCTTCCTCTCCCGTATCCCCTTCACCTTACGCGTTCCCACTCCGCCTTCCCTCTCTCCACTCCTCTGTCCCGCTTCCCCCGCCCCGCAAACCCCTCTCTAGAGTTCCCTTCCCCCCTCCCGAGTTCCCGTCCCCCTCCCCCTCCCGCATTCCATTCATTCAGTCCCAGTACATTCAGTTTTCAAACAGCTCGCGTACCACCTATTGCAATTTTTTAATACAAATTTCATTATGCCAGAGCTCTCCGCTTCTTTTATACAAACCTTCTCCTGACAATAACGAATAAACGAATAACGACAATAACGAATACAACAAAAAAAGAATTATCCAATTTGGTGCAGTCGTTCGTAAGTTATGGGCGTACATACATTTCGGCGATTCATTTTTATTAATATAGATTCTCAGGTACGAATCGCAGCGTCGCGCGCTTTACCGACTTATTTTTATATATCTATATATCACTTGTGAAAAGCAAGAACTAAGAATTAGAGGTGGGTAAGTTCTGCATTTTTCCGGAAGCCTCCGAGACTTGCTTCCTTTTAAAAGTACACGAGTTCTAGGAGCAGGTCCCGGGTCCGAGTTCTTAGGTGCGGACTGGGCACTGGGTATTGTTGCGGCGCACCGAAACGGGACGCACGGGTTCAAAGAACTCGGAACCAGGACCTACTCGTAGAACCCACACGAGAACTCAGAACCCCGGAGTCGGACAAGACCCGTACGAAGACAAGGACCCGTCACCCGTGCAATGTAGGTACATTCAATGTATCTACATTGCACGGTCTTTTATTGAGAATTTAAATAAGTAAAATTAATAAGCTGTAATGCTTTACTATAAACTGTTATTTTATAATGCACGTCACCCGTTGATTAACGATACCAGATAAGACGCTCTAATTAAAAACTACTCCGTGTCTAGCCGAAGCGGTCACGCACGTGTGTGTCGATCAACGAACAGCGATCGAATGAACGCCGGAACGGTTCACGCAGTTCCGGGAACTCACCGAGACCCGCGACTCATGAGTGGAATGGTGAGTGACGCCGGACGGTGGATCGCGGAGCAAGCCGGCGGCCACGGGGTGAGTCAGGAATGTCTCGTAGTTCGCGCGAGTCCGGGAGTGGGCGGAATGAATGGATTGTGTCGCGATTCACGTAGCTTGGAACAAGGCGCTTGGGTTTAAAGGAACCCGGGACTTGTATTCGAGTGCGGTTTTCGCGCTTCGGCGTTGAGTTGCTCGGACCGCCGGATTACCGCCGGATTTATTTGGATGCGGAGAGTACTGGGACTGGGCCGGGTTCTCTGGGAGTAGTCGATTTGAAAAAGGAGTGGGAGTAGGAACCGCTTCCCGCAAAGGAGCGGATCACATGAGCCCATTCCAGCTGAACTGACACATCGCTACTAAGAATGCCTATTGGTGCCCCTACCATATTCAAATGTGGACTGTTTTCTACTAAAAAATGTACACGTGTGCGGGCAGACTCGTTTGTGTTAGTGTCTAAAAAGTCGATGCATTTCGGTAAAATATAGCAATCAGTGCAATCGGTTGGTATCTCTTTTAATTAGTAACTTTACTAAAGAAATGATTATAATAAATAAATAATACCTACATAACACAACATGTATGGCGTACGAAGTAATGCACCAATTTCACCAAAGTTGCACTAAATTTGGTACTATTTTATTATTATTCATAGTTTATATTTCTATCTATATTTTTAGTTATTGTTTTTATATTTTAGCAGGAGTAGTTCAAGACACGAGCGCGGTGTAAATTCATACTGTCGTACTTATAATATAATACTGTTCTTAAAACAGGTTTTAAGTCAGTGAAAATAATTTGTAGTTACAAAAATCATTGTAGTTACATCGCCTAAAAAAGCATATAGATTATTACGTTCGTTATTATATCTAATATTGTAAATTTTAATATAGTTTCTCCTATAAGTGTACTATGTATTAAAAGTTCAAACTCCTAAACACATAGCCTAACATAATTTCATTTCTTTATGTTGTAAATCTTTTGTAATACCTCCATCTTGTTCTTGTAATTCCTCCATCTTGTAAATCTGAATGTATTATACATATGTTACCAGGTTAATTCGGTAAATCCGATTTTAATATATGCTACCAGATTACCTTTTCTACTTTGTCACAAAAACATGTATGTGTACTTATATTTATATATTTTATATACATTTTCTTTATTACACACCTTAGCTTCTGAGAAAAATGAAATTTTCTGTTTTTTTTGTGTTTGTTTTTGTTTTTGTTATGTAATTATGTACATTTCAGGTATAATATGAACTAAACATGTCAATTTGTCTGTCCTGGAACGGGAAACTTTCCTAGTTGGACAGGCAAAGCTTCCTAATTGTAATTTGTACTTTCTTTTGTATCTATAATAAATAAATAAATAAATAAAAGAAACATATTGTGAGTTAACTTTCTATGGAAACAAGAAATTTTATGAATTCAGTAATTGGTTTGTTTTATGAAAGAAATCAGCAGATTGAATATTAATTTGATGAACCGTGCATCGGCTAAAGCCGGGAGCTTTCTTGCCTCTAGCCATTCTTAACCATATTATATATGGATCGATTTAACTTACATAATTATTATTTTTATTGCTTACGTGTTTAATTATTAATTTATTTATTTATTTTCCTACACCAAACTCTAGAGCTAGTTCTCTTCATTGGCATAGAAACACTGTAAAATATTATGTATTTAAGCATTTTTTCTTAGGCCATTGTATTTTGTGTTATTATAACAATATTATAATTTAATAAAATAAAAAAACCTCTCTCTTAATTCACTGTTTTTCCTACTGCCTATCCTAACTCTCTCCACGTCACTGTGTCTAATGTTTATACATTTACTCACAATATATTATTAACTCCTTCGCATTTTTTTGTTCTAACATGCATACCAGACTTTGGTTATTATTTTACATACACTTACGTACATTATTTTGTCTTTTTGATTTTAATTATTAAAGAAATTAGGTCGGTTAGTGGTAGGTCAGTGGAAAAATTCGTCGGGTTCCCTCCCAGGCGTTTAAGGTTCAATTATTCCTCTACTAGCTAAGTTCTCCGTCATTGAATTATTGGTTGAGTAACATTTTCCTCTTTACAAAGAAAATTGTCAGCTTATTCGTGACCGGAGATGTTTGGCTTTCCAAAAATGAAGTTAAGGTTTTAAATTTTTTTTAATATGATATTAAAGCTTTTTTTCGAAGGGTACGGACTGATTACGATTACTGTGTAAAGTCGTAAATCCATATAATTGAAACGTCCTAATCCTTTGAATCCAAAGGACAAAATTGGCTCTGCCTTACGCCAAGCAGAGTCCGCGTAGATATCTATTACAGAAGCATTTATCTGGAATTGGTATCGCGACTATTTTGTTTATCGCCCGCGCAGGGTTGGCGTCGTAAATCTTCAGACTTTCAATAGAAATAGTTTAACCTTTGTGGGACCGATGGCCGAAGTGTAGGATGAAGAAGGAGAGAGGAAGGCCGGTATTGCCAGCCTCGCTCAAAGAAACTCTCTGATATGGGATGCATCAGATGGGTCATCAACTGCTGAAACATCAACACTTTCCCAACAGGACACACTAAACATGTCGTACAAGAAAAAATATATTTTAATATTTTTCAACCCTAGATTTGGTTAAAAAACTTAGTTAGGTAAAACTCTCGCCAAAACCAACTTCACTAATGGACGTTTTATCAAAATCTCCTAAGATGAAATATTTTTTAAACATTAACTTAATCATTTTAAAGTGTTTTAATTAATTGAAACAAAAATTGAAAAAAATTTATTAAAACTTTTTTTTTCTACGATCTCATACAAGTTAGGGCCCGATTTTATTCCGTCCCAGGCTTGAGGTCTACTGTGTTTTGGTCTACAGGAGGCCCTGAAAAAAATCCATCAGTGCCTAAGTCATCTTTGTGTGGAGGTCTTTTTAGGGGAATGAAGTAGAAGAAGTTCTGGGAAGTAAAATATATGTATAAGCAGTCGGTAGAAATCTGAGGTCAATGTGTCCAGAGTGACGGACATTGAATCCATCGCTCCCACTGCGGTGCAAGGCGATGGGTCGAGAGAATCCGGCTGTAGAGGTCTAGGTTAGGTCTCCCTTAACCAGTCTCTTCTAATCCGGCCCGCCACGACGTATGTGGCTAAATGCCGTAGGTTGTTGACATTCGTCGCCAAGAACCAGTCAAACCTTACCCCATGATCCCGGGCACCAGTGCTAAGTCACCAAACGTTGCTAACCACTTGGGGTGACCTATGGTGGGGGCATTGGTTATCCAATAAATGTTCCCGGGGCGGCGGTACCCATACTCGCATCCCAATGTGTTCATTTCGATATCAATTTGTGTACAGTTTAAGATTTCGGACGCTATTTGACCTCATCGTCATTCATTGTTTTATGTAACTATTATGTAGAAATGTTATGACCTATCTAATTATTTATCTTTTCTTTGAGCCTCACGTGTCTGAGAGGTCGTGAAATTATTCGGCATCTCATGTGGATGATCTTTTTCTCAGTCGTTTCTAACCAGCATATTCTTTGGGAATTATGTTAAAATAGCGAAAATTGTCGTGCAATTGAAATTCTCGTAATGGACAGACATCATAAAAGTTTTATACAATTCCCAGAATATTTTATACGGGACATTTCTCCACCTTCCAAGTCCTATCTAATGTGCCGCATTCCACTGACAACGGCGAATTCCCGAGATTGGAAGCGGGGCCATAATGCGACAATGTCTTTATTCTAAATTGAAACGGTCCCCTGCGGAATGGGCTCTGATTGTAAAAATGGCGGGATGCAACTTGTGAATTTGAATCTGGTACATTTCTTTCAGAATGGATTGATTTCGGTCCAACGAGTAGATCTGTTAGATGAATTTTAATTGACTCGTGAATAAACTGAATCTTTATTATTTTCTTATCATTTTATAATTTACTCGCTTACTTTTATTTTTTTAATTATTGATGGTATTATAGACAACGCTGATTTACTTAACCTAATTACCTTCCAATAATAATGGACCAAAAATTCTTCTTATTTGCAACAACAATATCATTACTGAATCATTTAGATAGATACTGGATTGTACTTAGATTACACCAGTTGACATTACTTTCTCAGAAATAGTAAATTCAATTCAATTTATTAAATCATTTTAAAAAAATTGCAAAATTAAAATTTCAAAGTGTTTTTAAAAGAGAAAAACATAAGATAATAAGAATTAGCAGATTTAAGTAATTTAACAAAAAAATCAGTTGAAATTTTACCCATAAGTCTTTGATGCTAAAAGGCAGCCGTCACCTTTTCTGTGACCACTACCACACCTGAACACACGAGAACTTCCATCGAATAAACTCCTGGTTGTACACACAGACTGAAGTTTAACAAAGTCTCAGTAAGTCTATGACATCAAAATTGTTTATCAAAACATTAGAAAAAATTAGATGTGTTTAACTGCACCGAATTTATTTACAAGAAGGCTAATAATAACTGTAATAACTAATAATAACTCTTTTTTTCTTTGTTTTACAGTTTTTTTTAGAGAAAAATGTATCCTTACTGGGATACCCCTTTCTAAGAACACATTGGAGAAGTTTTATTGTTTGAAATATAATTAAATACCTATGTTAAAATATCTCAGACGAAAATTATAAAGTTAAATGTAAAAGAAAGAACAAAACGAGCATTAATCTTTGACAAAATTGTATCTATATTCTTCCTTGTCCATAATCCATATCTTTATGCTTCTTTTGAAGTTGGTTATTTTTTTAATGGTTTTTATTGCAAGAGCGAGTAAATTAAATAATTTTATAGAGAAATATTGCATATTTCTTTGTCCAAAAGTCGTTTTATTTGTAGGTTGGTGGAATGTACGTTGTAATGTAGATCTTGGGAATCCGTCCGATTTTGTCTGTGTAAAGTTGTCTTGGTTTTTCAATTCGTACATTAGAATATCTTTTGTATATAATTGTTTCAGTGACATTAAATTCAGCGCTTTAAAAACATTGTATGTAGGGGTTCTGGTGGGGACTCTAAGTATAATTTTCAGAATTGCACTTTATGCCACGAGTATGAGGACTGGTTTTATAGTGGAATCGCATGAGCTTCCCCATCTGATAGGACCATATTGTAGATGAGATTGGGCTAATGCATAATAGATTTTTATTAGCTGTTCTTTATCTAAAATGTTTCTTATTGTTTTGAAAAAATTAGTAGGTTATTTTTAATTTTGGTTCACAATTTTTACTTCGAAGTTCCAATTTAAGTTTTGATCAATAATTAATGTAACTATAATAACTAATAATAATAATAATACCCGGGTTTTCGCTGTACGTAGATTTCATTGTTGTATTACAGTACTGACGGAATTGAAATATAATTTAGACCCTCAACAATTAAAATCCTTACGGAAAATGACGGAAATCGGTTACATTGGAGGGCAATGCTTACGGGCTTGCCTGGAGTTGAGATGATTTTATTGATGATTTTGTTCTGCATAATATGCACTAAGTAAGTGCAGATTTTCGTGGAATAAAAGCTTCTTAGTAAGAACATCATCTTATTACTTGTGAAAAGTCATTGTTTGCTATAAAAATACATTTGTAATTAAGTACGGTTAGTTTCAGACTATTTGAGATTATTATAATGTCATATTTAACTTTTTCGTAATTTCACGTTTTTTTTATAACACAGGTAAATTGTTTATCAGATGCGTTCTCGAATGTATTTTTGCACGTTAGTGGAATACAATAACATTAGTGACCAGACGCTAAAATTTTACCTATTGTTCTTCATTATTAAAATCGACCACCATAACACGGGCATCAGCCTAGCATGGTGGTCGAAAAATCCACAAATATTGTAACCTTAATATGCAATGAATAAAGAAAAAAAAAATCAAGATTTAAAAACTTTTCGGCTCTCATACATAATGCAGCACCTATTCAAAAAAATGTCGGATCTTTGCTACTGGTGACGTCACACAGACATTTATAGATTAAGTGCTTTTTCGGAAGACCCGAAAAATTGATATTTTGTAAATTGTTTTAACTATTAAAACTTATTTTAACTATTAAAATTTATTTTAACTATTAAAATTTATTATAACTATTAAAACTTATTGTAACTATTAAAATTTATTATAACTATTAAAACTTATTATTATAACAACAACAAAATACTGGTTTTACTTGAGTTAGAAGTATATTTTTGACAAAAAATATATAAAAAAGGGACCGGAGTTCCTTAGTGTGGATATTTTTGTATAGGTATTTATAAATATTTATGGATTTTATGAATGTTAATGAATAATGAATCGACAACTGCAGATTGCTAATGCACAAACAACGGAAAATGACGAAAATCGGTTACGTTGGAGGGCAATCGAATGACCTGCCCGTTCTTGACAGAAAATATGATTTTGTTTGATGTCATTTGAACACTTACTCTTTGTGAACTGTTATTTATTCGTTGGAGATCTGCAATCATGAACGATGAGAAGTTCCTTATCGGGAAGGTAAGGTAATCGATCGATAAGGATTGTACTCAACCCTCGATGACCAAGGTGCGGTCCCGACGTCGGTTCCTCACTGCGGTTTTCATATGAAAAAGCTGAGGATCCGGTATCGGGAAGTACTCCATGTTTTACGAGGGCTTGATGTTAATAAAGCTAGTGGGCCCGACGGAATACCTGCCCTGGTATTGCAGAGGTACGCTGCAGAATTAGCTCCAATTTTGACGAAGCTTTTTAAACTGTCCCTGAAGACTGGCTCTGTGCCCTCTGGTTGGAAAAAAGCGGTTATCCATCCTATTCCAAAGAAGGGTGACCGCTCCAACCCGGCCAACTACCGCCCCATAGCGATCACATCAGTTCTGTCTAAGGTGATGGAACGTGTGATCAACGACAAACTGCTCACATACCTCGAGAAGAACAAAATTATCAACGACCGTCAATACGGATTCCGGCGGAACCGCTCGTGCGGTGATCTTCTCGCGTATGTGACGCATGTTTGGGGGCGATGCCTGGAACGTTTCGGTGAGACCCAAACGGTTGCACTGGACATCTCCAAGGCCTTTGACCGGGTTTGGCACCGAGGACTTGTCAACAAACTGCTTTCTTACGGACTTCCCGCATCCTTGTGTACGTGGATTGCCGACTTCTTGAGGGGGAGGTCGATTCAGACGGTAGTCGATGGTTTCACCTCTTCCTCACACTCGATAAATGCTGGCGTCCCGCAGGGATCGGTTCTGTCTCCAACTTTGTTTTTGTTGCACATCAACGACCTTTTGTCATGTGCACCAATTCACTGTTATGCGGATGACAGTACAGTTCATGATAGCTTTTTGTTTGACAAGCCCCCAAAGGGCTCACAAACTCCAACAGCTCGTAGGGCTTTGAAGCAAAGAATGGACGGCTACCTCGAGAGTGTTTTCTCTTGGGGTAAAAATAATCTCGTTGAATTTAATGTTTCAAAGACCCAATCTTGTCTGATTACGTCCAAAAGGGATCGAAATGAAAATCTAGTCTCTTTCAACGGAAGCAATCTTCCGAACAGGCCCTCCATTGATATGCTTGGTGTAACCCTAAGTGACCAGCTCAGGTATGGGGGCTCCATTGAAGCCAGAGTAAAGCTAGCCTCCCAAAAACTGGGCGTGCTGTACAGGGCCCGCAGATACTTTAATAGTACACAACTGCTAACCTTGTACAAATCACAAGTACGCCCCACGGTTGAATTTGGCAGCCATCTCTGGTCTGGAGCTCCAAAATACCTGAAAAATACCCTCGACTCTGTGCAGAAACGGGCGGTCCGTTTGATAGATTCTCCCATCTTAACAGACGGATTGCAATCTTTAGAGCACAGGCGTCGGGTGGGAATGCTATCCTTGTTCTACCGGTATTACAATGGAAGATGCTCCGAGGAACTAGCATCATTGATCCCTTCGGCACCGGTGCATAGTCGGGAAACACGCCAAACGCGTGCCCAACATTTGTACACGGTTGACATTTGTCACATGAGAACGGGTCGTTTCTTCGACTCGTTCTTGTGTTCAACAGCTCGGCTGTGGAATGATTTGCCGGCCTCTGTGTTTCCTCCTTCCTACAACATGGGTCTCTTCAAGACCAATGTTCATTCCTTCCTCTCCTCAAAAAGACCCTCCACACAGCATCCCAGATGACATAGGCCCTGAGGGAAATTATTTTCCTCAGGGCCTCCTGTGTGGAGTTAATGTAAAAAAAAAAAAAAAAGTATTGATAACTTTCGGTAACTTTTCATCGTTCCCTATAACAACCGCAGATTGCTAACATACGAACAACGGAAAATGATGGAAATCCGTTACATTGGAGGGCATGCCCGTAGTTGACAGAAAAAATGATTTTGATTGACATCAAATATATTAAGAAAACTTAGACAATGTGAATTGTTATTTATTCGTTGACGATTCGCAATCACGCTAGGGAACAATGAGAAGTTTCCGAAAGTTATCGATACATTTCTTATCTATCGACCATGCTAGGGGTTCTGGTATTGCCGTTCAGGGCAACATTGTTATATATTTGATGTAACTCTGTAACGGACAATTAAATATTCAGGGTTAAAACAAGCCATCGTTTAAACTCTCTCTGTTGTGTTGCAAACCTACCTTAAAAGTGTAGCAAACTATAATTTAAATTGAACAAACGTATTTGCATATTCTCAAGCAGTATTGCCAACGTGTTATCCCTTGATTGGTTTGCGGACCAGCACCACGATATTGATTTTATTCCAGAGCAAGCGTAAGGAAACAAATTCAATTTTATTTTAATTTGGATGGTATTGTACGTGAATGAATAAACCATGTACAGCCAACTGGCAATGAATTAACAATACCCTTCAGAAATATCTAATGGAAGCAAGTATTAAATAAGTAAATTAATACAAGAGTGTGGAATGTATCCGGAGCATCTCCTACCTTATCCTATATTCCTCTTTCTCTCCTCCTCACATAAGATTAATTTTCAGATATATCAAAACACCGTAATTTAACTTAATGTATGTACTTATCTCTGTATTTTATGTATAAGCTGTTTATTTCTTACAAATAAATAAATTAATTAATTTAAAAATATGTAAGTATTATTTAATTTTACAATAGCTTCACGCAAGAGGCCCTAGGGAAAAAAAATCTCTCGGGGCCTATGTCATCTTTGGGGATGTTGTGTGGAGGGTATTTTTAGGAAAATGTAAGAGAGGAAGTTCTGGGAAGGAAAAAGCTATGAAGGGTGTGTACTGTGTAGGGATCTGGGGGTCAATGGCTTCAGGAGTGACGGACGTATAAATCCATCACTTCTACTACAGTAGAATGCGGTCGGTCGAGAGAGTCCGGCTGGAGAGGTCTAGGTTAGGCCTCCCTCAACCAGCCTCTCCTGATCCGGCCCGCCACCTAGTAGGTTTTCAAATGCATTTGCCACCAATACCTGGGCAAACCTTACCCCATGTACCCTGGGACCTGTGCTACTTCAGACGACAATATACCCTAAAATATGTTCAGAATCTTAACGACGACGTAAGTAAAGAAGCCGTGGATACAAATTGCACCTCGCGACCCGTATATTGGACGGACCTACTGTCGAATTTGCCCTATTAAAGAAAAGAAGAAGAAGACGAATAATGCGGAAATCTTAACGACGTAAGTGAAGAAAGCGTGTGAACAAATAAACGCCGCGGCACGGCGCACTGTACAAACGTACGGTCGAATTCACCCAAAAATATTCAAATACAGAAGAGATATGCTATGGTGTCCGCGCAACTGTCGCCGGACTACGCGCTAATTAGCGTAGTTTTCATACAAAAAGAATTTGTTCATTTCGTCGATTTTTTGAAAATGTGCATTAATATTGGTTAACAATATATTTTGAATAAGGAAAGAATTCGTTCATTTAGTTTAACGTTCGTTTGGTTTATTCGTTAATTATTTGTTCTTTTAGTTTATTTGTTAATTGGTAAACAATATCGGCGACACCCGGAAGCGCAGACCCACATAGTAAAAACAGCAGATAACACATCTACTTATATTTCAATATCTTTGAATTCACCCTAGCAGGCCTGGAGATTCGACCATTCTGCTGCGTTCATTTTAATTAATTCTGAAGAACGTGTTACAAATATTTAAAATGTGTCTGTGAAGTTATTAATTCATCGTCTAGAATTCTAGAAAAATAAAATCTGGTGCTTACCGCTAACTTTATTGTTGAAAAACGGGTTATAAAGTTTTAAAATCGTTGTACGTAAAATATATTAATGGTAAGGTACTGTTTTTATTTATCTAAAATATAAATAACTCGCATTCCTTGTGCGACATGGAAATAAAAACGTTATTACAGTTACGAATTCGCCGTAAATTATTAAAATGTGAGTTTTGAGCAAACAAAAATTGTTGGGTTTGTGTACCGCCAGTACCATTTGGGATAACCTGGGGCCGTCTGTTTCAACGCTCGCTAAAGTAAAAGTAAAACAAAAGGCCGTTACTATAGTTAAATTTCACCAAAATGCGTTTTTCAATCAATTTGACTGCTTGTTTTATGTTACTTTTAACTTTTGTATTAACTTTCCGAAAACCGATAGTTACTCTAGAGTTACTCCGCCATATTGGCATATTTGACAGTTCTGATCGATGTAAAGTACGGAAATGAGTGCTTCAACATTGATTATTGATTATTAATATACTAATCAGTAATCATGATAAATATTGTAGATGAGTATGATAATGACGATGAATTCCTCATCCAATGTGTCTTGCAGCGAAAACCAAAACATTTCGTCGCGCGTCAATAATATGGTTATCTGGGATGATTTCGAATTATTTTTGGCGCGACACCGCATGTCGAAAAAATCTTTCTGTTGAACAGAATCAATTCTGATATCGACATATTTAGCGTTACCTTTTAGAGGCAATCTCTATTAATGGATGTATCGTAAATTTTACAAGATCTACAAATCAATATACCTATTGTATCATAAACATTACAAAAATATAACACGAGTACCTAGTAGGTTAGAATCGTTTGGTATATCGACATTAGCGAGTGAAGCTGCCGTTAAAAGACTCTATTAATGCTAGTACTACTTACGTTTTATGTAATACTCTTACAAACGGATTTTTAAGAAGCTACAAAATGCATGTTTTTCTAATGTTTTCGATACCATACTAAATTGAATTTAAGATCTCGAAAATATGTGACACTTCAAATTCAAGGAGATATCACGACTACTGGAAAGCAAATTACATTCATATTGTATATTATATGTTTTATAATAGGTCGTCATTTATTTGTAAATATTCATGCAAATACTTTTATCGGAACAAAGCTCGAGTTTAAACAAATCACAGCTGATGAAATCAAAAATACAATTTCTTCTCTAAAATCAAATGTATCTTCCGGGGAAGACTTAATAACAACAAATGCAATAAAATTTCTCTGTAAAGAACTTATCGTACCTCTAACATATCTAGTAAACATGGCTATAACTGAAAGCGTATTCCCCACAGCTCTCAAAAAAGCTATTGTAATACCAATATATAAACAAGGATGTAAAAATGACATAAACAACTATCGTCCAATAAGCCTACTCAATACATTTTCAAAAATATTGGAGAGAATATTAAAAAAACAACTCCTTTCCTACTTAGAAGAAAATAAAATATTATCAGAAACACAGTACGGATTTAGGGAGAATCTAAGTACTGGTGACGCCATAGAAACTATTACAGATATGATCATAAAAAGTTTAGACAGAGGAGAAAAAACACTGGCAATCTTCATAGACTTACAAAAGGCATTTGATACAATAGATCACAAAATCCTTTTTGCAAAACTTTCAAAAATTGGTATGTCAAATAGAACTCTAAACTTATTAAAAAGCTGTATGATGGAGCGTACACAGAGCGTTCAAATTAACAAGAAAAAAAACAAACCTCTCCTCATCAACCATGGAGTACCGCAAGGAAGCGTACTAGGACCGATATTATTTCTAATATACATAAATGATATCGGTAGCCTAGGAACGAGAGGAAAAATCATAAGCTTTGCTGACGATACAGTAATTGTATTCAACGAAAAAGACTGGAGAAGTACCTACAAAGAAGCGGAACATGGACTTGGTCTACTGCAAAACTGGCTTAAGAGAAATTCCCTTACACTTAATGTCAATAAAACAAAATATCTGACATTTTCTATAACAGCCAGAGGATGACTTTAATCTCAAATTACATACATGCCAAGAAAACAATCAAAATCAAGGCTTATCATGCCACTGTCCTACCATAGCATACTCCAAAAGTATCAATATTATATATATATTGAAGTAATCACAAAAAAACTCACCAGGTACATTTACTTCTTTAGAGCCATCCGTAACATCCTCAACATAAACGACATTAATAAAGTGTACTACGTTTTATGTCAATCACAAATAGAGTACGGGATAACTGGATGGGGGTCTGCTTTGAGCACTCACACAGAGCGACTCAATATAGCCCAAAAAGGAGTACTGAAGACAATACTGAAAGTTCCGCTTAGAACTCCGACGGAAGAAATATTTAATAACTTTCAAGTCTTCAATGTTCAGAAACTTTATTCAAAAAATATTTTATTTAAACTGAAAAAAAAAACATATATGTATACTCCACTGCCCAACATAAATACTCAACCAGGTCAGTAAGATATAATAACATCCTGGTTACTCCCAGTTTGGACACATCTTTTGGACAGAGAAATAATAAATTCCATGCTATAAAATAATATAATAATAATAATACAATGCTCTACCAGATCAAATCAAAAATATAAAGGAAATGAATATATTTAAAACAAAAGTAAAAATATGGCTGAGAGATCAAAGTGATAATAAAATTACAAACATCATGAAGACGATATAAAGACAATCCATAACCAAATACAAATATTTTAAAAAACTACAGGCCACCTCAGAACAGGAAATCCTAGTGAGGAGGTCTGTGAAAAAAAAAATGAATCTATACTTATTATATACATCATACATACATGTACGAACCTTGTTATTGAAATTAATAAAAAAATAAAAAAATAAAAAAAAAGCCGTCAGATCCTACGACGCGAAACAAAATACCTACAACCGGATATTTTGACACTTTATCTGATTTATTTTACGGTGTTGCCGCATTAAAAAATATTTCGATGCGTTTTTTGACATAATTCCGAGGAGTATTCTGCTTTTTAGACTGGCCACACTGACAACTATTACTTTGGCGAAAATACACTTGAAACAGCGCGCGGTCCTATTTAACGTCCTCGTTACTTTACCTGACAGTTAAAATTTAACTTTAGGACACGATTTAACTTTCTGTTGAAACAGACGGCCCCTGGTGTCGCGGAACTGCGGCTCCACTGTATTAAATTACCGCACAGTTAGATTTGCTGCATAGTAATGCTTTTAGGTATTGTTAACAATATTTCCTGTGCTAGCATTCAAAGCTAACATACGAGATTGAATTGAAAATCCATATCTCAAAGGTCTGTTTGGTTATTAGAATTATTTCCTTTTTTTATTCTTTTTTTAAAGATTATTCATCAATAGAATTTTTACAATATTACACATTTTGTTCATTTATCACTGATTCTGTTGACGAGAGGTCTCTAGAATTAATGAATTTCTGCTGGAATGCAACTGGTTTTCAGCAGTGCCTTAGATTCATCCAACTTATTTAAAAATGTAAAAGTTTAAAGTCACGAGGACTAATTCCACACATTTATTTGAAGGTGTCTGACTAATCAAATGGACGATTGATATACACGTGTAAGCAGTTACATTTGGAAGGCCTTACAAAGCGTTCTCCAGCAAAAGTAGACTACCTTTCCTTGAACACCAATTGAACTTTCACCTTTAGTTATTTAGTCTACAGCATTTGACGTCGCTTTACCTCTTCCGGCCCTGCACCCTGCACCCAGTACAGACGGATTCAATAAACAAACCTTCCAGCCCAATACCGTTGCAGCTTCCACAAATTATTATTGTTATTATTGTGACATGGAACAATTATGTCCACGGGTTATTGTTTAGTGAACACGATGAGAACTGAGAACGCTCGCAGCCGAACCCATTGTTTTAATCAACACGCTTCGGCAATAAAATCATACCCCGCGGGCAACTCCGCTATTCTACATTAATTAATATTACTTTCTAAGCTATATGTTCGGCACTTGGATTATTTAGATACTGAGGCTGTAGATTGCGTACCAATAGTAATAACGATAGCTATTATTAACGCCGTTATTCTATAACAGACAAATCTCCAATTTTCTCATGTGTTTGCGTTTTTATGATTACGCATGCTAGTAATTTCAGTACCACCTTTTTTAACATTAGCTCAAGAGACCCTGGGGAAAATAATTCCCCTCAGGGTCTATGTCATCTTTGTGGGTGCTTTGTGGCGGGTCTCTTTAGGAAATGAAGGAGAGAAAGTTCCTGGAAGGGAAAAGGTATGAGGAGTGGGTAGGAATCTGGGGTTCGTAGTTTCATATGAATCCATCCCTCCCACTGGGGTACAAGGCGAGGTGGGTCGAGAAAGTCTTGCTGGAGAGGTCCAAAAGTCCCACGCAGTTGGCGGGCAGACATATCCCCCGCCTAGATCCTGACAAAACTCACATACGTACATGAAGGCAATTGATTGATAATAATTTTAGTTTTGATCTGAAAACCAGTAGATACACATTGATTATTATGTTTATGCACGAATCTATAAAATAATAATAATTGGATAATTTGTGGAGCGCCGTTTTGTGAAAAATCACCTCTAAGGCCCTTTAAGAGTTCTTAGGCTCTATCTCATTTTGAAGAAACTAATTGATATAGAATCCAGGAAATAGAGCATACGAGTACATAGTTAATAGTTGCCTGTAAGGGGGCAGACATTATTATGTGAGGTCTAAATAGGGGGGGGGGGGTGGTCCAGCAAAATCTCATGATACTTGAAAAGAATATACGAAGTGACCCAAATTTATCTCACCAAGAGGCAGGTAGGGGACTAGATTGGAAGAAAAACTGCTCACGTTATTAATGTATGCCCCCTAAAAGCATTATGTTTATACTATGTAGTTTAGATTGCACGGATTCATTCCTAAATTTCAGTGCAAAACTTTAAACGCGTGTTTCTCGTAACTACTTTTTTCGAGATGGTTGACATGATATCCAAGTTCTACTGAACCAATTTACTTAAAATTTGATTTGAGCTTCTCTATACAGCTTCGCGAACTAAAATTATAACATAATTCCAAATTTTACTTTGTTTAAAAAATTCGGAAAAGAAAAAAGTGGTAAAAAATGTATTTTTATTTCAGACAGCCGCCATTTTGCGAAAAAAAATATATTTTTACTTTTCCCTAGTTCGGGCCATAGCAGCTTTTGTTTGGATTAAGAATTAATTTGGTTTCTTTTTTCAAATTACTGGGAGGGTTGCAATTGTGTCAACCAGGGCTCGCCTTTTTTTGAGACCCCCCACTTCAACACCCTGTTACTTTTCGATTTTTAAAATTTTTACGTTAGTTTTTTTTTAATGTATTATTTAATATTTGTTAAAACAATGGCTATGATAAATATTATTGTTTTTATTATTGCACCTGAAAAAATACCTACAATTCATGCTTCTATACTAGAATAATCCCTTAATGACAAGTAGATAGAAGGAAGATAGAGGAAGGAATTAAAATCTTCAAACATTTGCCACTGTCACTGTGCGGAGTGTTGATTGTTCTCTTTAATTATACCAAATATCTAAAAACACTTTTTCAAATTAATATTATGCGTCACGTCAAATGTTCAAAAAATATCTATGCCAAACAATGTCTTTTAAAAAATAGATCAATTATTACAATAAGTTGTCCAATGAGCTTCCTGGAGCTATTTGTTATGATTTAATTTGAACGATAAACTTTGGAATCTGAAACTGCAACAATTTACCTACGACTAGATAACGTCTTTGTAGACGTTTCCTCCACAGCTCTTCCACCGTTCCAATGTTCGGGAGAGGTCCCATTGTCATGGATACATGTAATTATTTATAAAATCATCGCCCAATACCTTGAGCAGTTAAATATATTTAAGATCAATTTTAATTCGTTGCAGTTGAGCATTAGAAAGAGGATGTTATTTTATGCAAAACGCTCGCGAGATGCTAACGGATTTTGGTTGAAAAAAATGTTAGAAAAGTTAGGGGAATTCCAAACGAATTTACATACGATATACGTAATTTCTTTTGTTTAGTTTTGTGGAATGGTAGCATGGACGCTTACTGAAGAACTAATTAGGCGACTTGAGGCATTCGAGATGTGGATCTACAGAAGAATACTTAAAATAAGCTGGATGGACAGGGTTACGAATGAAGATTTTATGGTTCGGATCAATAAAGAAAAATAAGTTATTAAAACTATAAAAATCCAAAAACTTCAATATCTTGGACATGTGACGAGATATCCAGAGAAGTATGAGATCTTGCATCTCATAATGCAGGGAAAGATTGCCGGAAGGCGGGGCCCTGGAAGAAGCTGAACCTCATGGCTGAAAAACCTGAGACTTTGATTTGGCCGGTCTACCGTAGAGCTGTTCCGGGCCGCAGTAAACAAAGTCTGCATATCCAACATGATAGCCAACATCCGTTGAACGGACAGGGCACAAGAAGAAGAAGTATTTTATTTCTTTATTAATAGCAAGAACGTTGTAAATATCTCTAGGAGGTAAACGATAGGCACAGAATTGCATTCGTTACTCGGCTCATTTGGTTACTCTTCCTAAGTGTATATAAATTTGTTAATATTTTGCGTATTAACACATCAGATTGTACGTAGCAATTTCATTAGATATTTATCACTAAATAAAATTCTGGTGATAACTTCTTAGTAACCTTTATGATCTTTTCGTAGATCTTTCTTTCGGAAAATTATGTTGATTTTTCCCTCGAGGTTGACGGTTCACTTTCACCCAAATGTTCTATATGAACACAATTTACGTAACGTGTGAGTCTAACGCAACGCGGCATAATAACCCAAAAATAAATCACGATAATAGATACTTTTGGGCGTGAATATCTCAAATCACAAGCATCGAACTGTCTAAAAAACGGCAAAACGCCATTCTCTTTGATCCATGTTTTTCTTGTGTTCAATAAAATACAAATGTTTTGTATAAATAACTGCTATTCTCTTTTCTGAGCCATTACCTACCCTACTGTTTCCACATCTCGCTTAGTAAAAGTGGAATAAATATGTAACAACTTTTAAAAAAAAATTATTGTGTGTATGTATTCCTCCCAAGAGTCCCAGCTGTTCCTGTTTGGAGCCAGTGAAGACTGTGGCATCCCCAATTAGGGTACGTTGTAAGAGTCGACCGAGATCTCGGTCTCGGTCTTGGCATTCTCGGCTACAAATTCTACCGAGAACTCTGTCTCGGTTCTCGGCGAAAAATCGTCGAGATTCTCGGCCATAACCGAGACCGTTCTAAGTAGGTACGGTAAAGGATAATGGGATTCAAATCTACCGCGCACGTCCACATTAGTCACTTGGTGTCAGTGCGTGAGAGAGCTGTCGATTTTGATGAAAGTTTTTATCAGCACCGCCTAGTAGTAGTGTAGCAAGTGAACAGCTCTTTAGCAGAGCTGGTCAGTTATACAACATGAGACGACACTCGTTGAAGGGTGAAAACGCAGAACAATTGCTTTTTATGTTCTACAACATCATGTTGTTCAATATTGATTATTAAAACTATTTAAAACAAATTATTATTACATTCTTAAATATACTTTATTATGCTAAAACAGCGCTTTTTTCTCAATTTATCTATTCTCGGTCTTGGCCGAGATTTTAATTTATTCTCGGTCTCGGTCTCGGTTTCCACCGATAACGAAAAACCTGTCTCGGTCGACCCTTAGTACGTTGTAAGAGATGGGGAATAGTAAGGTGGGGAAGTACCTGGCTATTCAGATCCGGTCACCAAGTACGGCTTAAGTCATTTCAATCAATGTTTCAATTCTCAATGGTGTTCTTACACCAGAGCGATAATGAAAGAATCTTCCTCTGGAACGTGCCGTAAATGTACAATTTTTTTTTTAAATGAATTAATTGTGAAAATAATGCATGCACCTTAGTAATGCATCACCTTAACACCTAATGGTATCCAGATGGGTGTTAATATTATTTTGTTGAACATCGACATTTTATTACTTTCTATCTGTGAGGAACGATTTTAAAGGGAAGTCCATCTTATTTGGTTACCATTCAAAAAGTTACTAAAATATAATTTCTTTGTAGTGGAGTTTTTCATACCGATGGAGCTTTTGTCTAGGCGAGCTTTTAGTGCACCAGGCATAACCCCGCGCAATTATTATTCTAGGCTTAATAAAATACCTTGTTCGCATACAAATGAGTTAGCAGCAGATAATCTTTATTTAGTGGGCAATAAGTTGCGACGCAGACATCTGTTTGCTCGCTACACGTAACAATCTCGTCCGATAATGAATAGACGCGATGTATTATTATTTGATCGTGATTCAAGCGAGCAAATAAATGTGGGGACCTGTGCGCCGATGTAATTATTGATTGTTAAATATTAAGTTGGTTTTAGGGTAAATGGAGGACACACACCCTTCAAATTAAAATTATTTATTTAGTCGTTTAGTTAACGCTTGTGGGGCTTTTACAAACATAACACAAGTCGAAATTTTACCTAAGGCCGAAATATAAAATTTACATCAGTATACATTTACCGTGTTTTGTTTCCCAAGCCAAGTTTTTTGGAATGTTACTTCCCAAGCCAAGTTTTTTCAAATGTTACTTTTCTTTGGTTTCGTGTAGATTAGTATTCAAATTACAACAAGTTAAAATAATTTTTACAGATTTAGGGACTTTTAAATTTAAAAACTAAATTTATGCATCAATTTTCTTGGGTTTTTTCGAAAAAAACCTAGATGAAATTACTCAACCCCCAAATCTTTCGTAATTATAAATAGAATCACCATATTTTACATCAACTATTTTTAATTAGTTTAACGAATTTGTACATATTCGTTTTATTGTATCTTGTAAAGTTTTCAATTTGTGGCTTGAAGGGTCTTTCCAAACCGCAGTCTATATAATAAATATTAATAGGTACAATAAATACTTTTCGTTTCACTGGTTAGTTACATTATCGTGGGAATTTGCAGGAGTTTATAATTTTATTAATGTTTCCTTTTACTCCCATTAAATAGACTTTTACGTAGACATTTGTATTTTTTATACAATATAAACATAAACGAGAAAGAAAGACGGATATTTTATCAGACATCAACCATCGTTCTTTTGCACATCCGGAGTAAAACAATTTCATTATACAAAGAAACTCTATTGGATAGCAAAAAAAAGTATTAAAGCCAGCCTATTGACAAATATATCTAAAACATCAGGTATACATTTTCCAAAGTTTGTATTCATCTCATAGGTGTATAATATTGCGACGTTGAAGAAGAATTGTGACGATCAGATGATAGGTCCTGTCTTGTAATTGTCCTGCCCGAAGTATGGAACGAAATTAAATATAGCAACTTAGGTGTATTCAACATCAAATTAATTACGTCCAAAAAGGTAAAAATCACTATGAAGCAATTAAAATAACAAATTAATCTGATTCCGATTTTAACTAAAGTCCATCAAACCTTATTTAAATGGATAAATTGCTGTCTGAAGCTTTGCCAAAGCATTGTCCAGCAATTAAGAAGTTACTAATGGTTGCGAACTCCTAAAAAATAAATTACTAAAACCTTGGTCATTTCATGAGACTAAACAAATAGATGGGAACTACTAAATTAATCTAGGGAAGTATTGACGCCAGGCATGTTAGTAGCTAGTAGTCAACCTTTGATAGGAGATGGGACCAAAACAAGAAGTTTCATAAATCCTTTAAAATTGTTAATTCATTTTCTATTTTCATTAATTTGCTAAATTTAACCAACTAAATTGATAAACTACATCACTGTTATGTTGTTGTTTTCTTAATATTTATATGCATAAAAGTAGCTGTGTTATTGGTAGACTGTTTCTATTTTTACATTATTGTTCATTTCTTTAACTGTTTCGATGCTAATAAATCATACCGTGCGTGTTTAAAAAACTATTTGCTCAGTGCACAGTTCTTCATTGAAAACATTGGCACACGCCTTCCACCACTTAATGAGACGTTTGGCTTTCATAGACAATGCACACATTTAATTTTTATTGTTGGACGAGTGGGCAACACTTACCAGTCTGTTTATCCAAAGGTCAGGGAATTGAATCGACCGCCAGAGGCATCAGTTTATGGGCAGAATCCGCAACCATTCCATAGCTAGATACAATGTTATTAATAAAGCGTGTATCTGTTGGTAGTCATTAAACCTGCATTCATAATTCGTGTACATATTTCATATTATAAAGCCAACACAACCTCGGGCAAGTAAAAAACCGTGTGGAGAAATTATGTGGTGGCTTTATAATGGTTTCGAGAATGGGAATGCAGTACTGCGCCCTTTTTGTATAGGTACTCCAATTCCTTGCTTCTTTTTCTTGCCAATGACAACCTCGAAAAGTGTAGTCAATGGTCGTCGTTGTTACCACACCAGATGTCATTTGATATCACCTCCGAACGTTAGCCAGTTAATGTCTCCCAACTCTCTCTTTTGAAGAAACCTATTTGGTTTTTATCTGCCTTGCCTATCAGATTCATCGCAGTTGTCATAAAATGTATTATTGCATATCCTTCAAACATTGGCACCTCCTAGTCTCGCTGACAATTTCTAGGAAAGAAAACACTATTATTATGTATATTAAATACTCAAGAAGAGCAGATAAGTTTTAAATTTTCTTGGTATGTTGGGAGAGAGTTCTTGGTCAGATTGAATCGGGCGTCTCTTCGAGCTACACAAAAGTGCTTCTGGGAACCGGTGGAATGGACATTCTTCGTCAGTGTAATTTGTAGTTAGCAACTTTTAATTGTTTATCACTGGAGTAATGTTGATAGTTGGTGTTAATGTTGGTGGCTGGTGTGTTTTTTTTATCAAATTGAAGAAAGGTGTGTTTATTTGTTACTTGCAGTGTTTGAAATTTGTCCTAGTTCAATCGGCGCACAGCTCTGGTGTGCGGTGCACTTATTTGCAAAACTCTGCTGAAGCTACAAGCACTGAATGGAATTGCATTCAGATTCGGAACTGCATTCTTCGTTGATTGAGTTGGCGTATACTCTACCTGCATATGTGCATTCGTTTATGTTGCCCCTTTATACAACGAATAAGGCAATAGGAAAATATGAAAATAATAAATGTAATACCCTTACAATGTTCACTTTATACTCTGTCGAAAAGAACAAATTTCGTTTCTTACTAAAAACGAACGACTGCGTCATTTTTTAATCAATAATCCTTCATATGTCCCACTTTTTTCTAGTACGGTTGTTACAACAATTTTGGTCAAGACTATAAATCTGTTATTATTTTTAATAAATGTGTTAAAAAGATTGGTACATTTAATAATTTCATATATATATATATATACTACATTTGCTATGGAAGATTACAAACATATAGTTTAAAGGATTCATAGTAACTTTTGTAAACACTAGAAACAACCCCTTAAAATGATAATTTTCAAAACTTTGAGGTGAGTCCGGAAGAAGATCGTATCAGAAATTTGAAAAAATTGAACCCATTTGGCTCCCGTTTATTTAATTTAAAAATAACATTTTTTTAAATGACCTACTTTAATGTATATGGTCCACCTGAAATGGTTCCAATCTTTCTTTAGAAAATGGTCACCATGGATATGGTCCACGTGAAATGGTTCCAGGCTTTCTTCAGAAAATGGTCACCATGAATATGGTCCACGTGAAATGGTTCCAGTCTTTCTTTAGAAAATGGTCACCATGGATATGGTCCACGTGAAATGGTTCCAGGCTTTCTTCAGAAAATGGTCACCATGAATATGGTGCACGTGAAATGGTTCCAGTCTTTCTTTAGAAAATGGTCTCCTTGAATACGGTTCCAGTCTTTCCTTAGAAAATGGTCACCGTAGATATGGTTCACGTTAAATGGTTCCAGTCATTCTTTAGAATATGGTCCACGTAAAATAGTTCCAGTTTTTCTTTAGAAAATGGTCACTGTGGATATGGTCCTCGTGAAATGGTTCCAATCTTTCTTCAAAAAAAGGTCACCATGGATATGGTCCACGTGAAATGGTTCCAGTCTTTCTTTAGAAAATGTCTCCGTAATAATACAAGCCAACATTACGTTTACCAAATATGGTTTTAGCTGTAGGTTTTATTTATACACAATGTAAAATTTTGTTGTGTTCGCAAATGCATTCAACGAAAACATCAAATCGATTTTTTTTTAGTATCGAAAAATTACATACATCTAATTTTCGTCATCGGCGCGGCAGCGATAAACCAAAATATCAATGATTATTACTTAAATTATTTTACATGCCTACATCTTAGTTTATCATTTGCTAAAACAATGTTGGCAAAAAGTGTTTAAAATAACACAATAAACGGCGTAACCGTGCGCTATTATTTTTTATAATTATTTTAAATTGAATTATAAACCACGCATTTCACTTTTTACTGGCATTATAAAACCAAAACCGCAGTAACATTAATAACAATTTAATAGTTTAATCAATTGAGGCCATCACGATATAGAAATAACGTGTCGATTCGCCAACTTCACCAGTCTTCGCGTCTCGTAATGATCCTCATTATAGAATCCGCTCCAATTCTTATTCAATTCAGATAAACTGTTTTATGGGCTTATTAATGCGCGCTACATATTATTATGAAATTGCTTTTCGCGTAAGTGTACCTTTTAAACAGACGTTAAGACGAAACAACAAGTTTACAGATAACATCACTATTTAAATTAAACGTACTTTTTGAACTGATTTAAAACATATTATATTACTGGCTGACCCGACAAACGTTGTTCTGCCATATACATTATTTCTGGTGAATATTTTTGTTGTTAAATAAAAAATAACGAATGTATTGTAAGTGTGTGGGGATGGGATCTATGACAGAAAGAGGAATGGAGCGCTGTAGACGATGACCGCCGATAAAAGCAAAAATACTAACTAAAGTAGGAAAATGAAATAAAGAAAATCAATATGAATTTCGAAGTGCAATTGAGTGTACGATATGTTTTGTCAGTACGTATTTAGCCAACACAAATAAGCCCACGCGAGAACATCATGCCGAATAAAATTTCAAAATGACGCGACGCTTCTCGTGAATGTCTTGCGCATGTGTGGATGAAAGTTCGATGAGGCAGACGTAGCGCCATCTGTCATTCAACAACATAAATAATTTCGTTGTGTTTGAAATACGAAAGACGTTTAAATTTGTTCAAAAAAAATACTTAAATCGCAATAAAATAATGGGAGGGTGGGGATAGGAAGGTCAAAAATTGGGGTTTTTTTGTAGCCAAATAAAAAAAATACCGGAAAAAAATGGTCAAAAAAAATTTTTTTTTATGGATAGTGACACCCTAATCACCTAGCGGTATGAAATTTACTTTAAAACCTATTCTCATACCTACCAAATATACATAAAAAAATTCATAAAAATCGGTCAAGCTTTTTCGGAGGAGTGCGAACACAAACACCGTGACACGAGATTTTTATATCATATAAGAAGTATGCTGGTTTTAGGAATGGTATAACAACAGATCCGTCTTGACCATTTAAGAATTTAAAAAAAATATATAACATAATATTTCTTTTTTTATTTTGAATCCACCTGGAGGCTCTGACGATTCCCTCAGGGGATATTTTTCCTCGCACTATCTAAACTCATTGCCTAAGTAGGCTGTTGGGGCCGGCTCTTCTCGTTCTCAGGCTACATTTACTTCGGTTCTGGCTATCGCTTTCATCAGGCAGTTTCTCTGTAATATTTTGGAGCATTGCGTCGTCCAGAAGTTCTTTGGTCTTCCTCTGGATGACTGTCGATGAATCTCCATAGACATTGCCTGCTTCGCTGTGTGTTCTGGTGGTCTCCGTCTTAGGTGTTCAACCATCTCAACTGTCGTTCCTCCAGCTTGCTGTTTGTGTCCGTGACACACAATATATTTATACTCCTGCTAACCATCTAAGCTTTCGCATTTCTGCTGTTTCAAGTTGCCTAGTGTAGGAGTTATACATAATCCAGCATTCGGAGCCATACATTATCGCGGGTCTAGCAATAGTCTGGTGTATCTTTCCTCTAAGTTTTATAGGCATTTTCGGGTCACACAAGATTCCTGTTACGGATCTAAATTTAATCCATCCCACATCTATTCTATGGTCGACATCCGCTGTTCATCCTCCGTATCTGTGAATGAGTGAGCCAATGTTATCCCTCTGGGTCTATGTTATTTTTGGGAGTGCTTTTTGGAGGGTATTTATTAAGAAAAGAAAGAAGTGTACCCGGCTGTTGAAGAGAGAAGTACCTACCTATCATCAGGCTGTTAAAAAAGGGAGTCTTTTGATTGGTGACCAACGCATTTTAAACACATATTTAGGCCTTATTAATATAAGTGTTTTCAACTTTCACAACTGGTAAATAAACATCAATGTAGGTATGGTAAATGGTTGTTTCGCAGTTGTATTAAATTTAAAATACGTTAGTTATTAGTTAGGAGAAATATTAAAAAATATCATGGACTACCAATAAACGAACTAATTCCACTTGTTTATATAGGTATAATTATTACGTAAAGTTATTAAAAAAACATTAGAATTTAATTTTCCTTTAATACTTATTTTTAATTTATAAACTAACGTTTAAGACAAGATTTTTATGCATAGCAACAAGGGTAACAATTATTAAAAGTAATAATTGTCAGCCTGAAACACTCATTTACATTGAAAAATCTTCCGAGAAAAGATACTTGCCGCCAACGGGACTTGAACCCGTGTCTGTTCTCTTATCTATCTAAGTATCTTTTCTCGGAAGATTTTTCAATGTAAATGAGTGTTTCAGGCTGACAATTATTGCTTATAATAATTGTTTTCCTTTAATACTTTTACCAACCTAACTTTACAGTACAGTCAAACAAAACACCTCATATAAATTCTCATTGGCATTATTATAATGTCCAACAATCATTTTCAAAACTACGTACTCTATCGACTCCTCACAAAAATCGTTTGTGCTAAATGATCATTCCCTTACAAAAACATATTAATAAACGTGTGCGAGCAGGTAGCAGTAATATTATAAAAGCTAGTCGTTACAGTAGCGAAAAAAACATAACACTGCGCATAGGTATAAATATAATTAAATTGATGTTTTGTCGTGTACGAGGAATCTCATTAAAACTCGCTGGCGAAGAATTTTGTAAATAAGACTGGCTGCTAAGTAGGTATGTTTTAATTTCGTCTCTGGGCGATTCGTTACGAGGTATTATGACGCTAGTTTCAATCAAAAATTTAATTTACCCTTCGATTACCCAATGCTAGAGGTAGCAGCATTCACTTAATTAATTTTTTCAAAGGATAAAAAGATTTTAAAACGAACTCAGGAGCGGTCGCAACGAAACTTTTTATTGTGATTGAAAACGTGTCCTAGCGCGATCCGGTGAATTATTTTACGTAATGACGAGTATAATGTCTGTAAATTAATTTGATACTAATTATATCACCAATTTGTTATGTAACAATATGTATGCATAATATATTGATTCTAATTTTCTATCGGTTCTAATTTTCGCACTTAAAAATGCACACTTCTAAATATTGTGCAATATGTTCTAATTTTTGGTAACTGTTTTGGAAAATGTTTGTTTTTATTGTTTACTAGCTTTTGCCCCCGGCTTCGCTCGCTTAGTATTAGGGGGATACCCACAGCGCCTCCTCCACCTTCCCTATCCCCACTCCAATCCCCCCTCCTCCTCTCTCCCACCCCCTCTCAGCCCTATCCCCCCACCCCCTCCCCCCACAAATCCACCTCACCCCTCACCCTCCCCCTCCACCCTCCGCCCTGCCCCCACATCCTATCCCCCCCTAACCCCCCTCCATACCCGCTACATTCATTTTTCAAACAGCTCGCGTGCCACCTATTGCAATTTTTGTAAATAAATTTCATAATGCCAGAGCTCTAAGCTATAGCCTATAAACTATTCTGATGTATGAGCTATATTATTGTAAAGTTTCATTAAAATTTATTCAGTAGTTTTCGCGTGAAAGAGTAACAAACATACATCCATACAAACTTTCACCTTTATAATATTAGTAGGAAGTAGGATTTCTTGTATGAGAATGGGAAATCAAAACCCCGCGTGAGTTTTTAGTTACTTTTAATTACAAATAAACGATAAAATATATAAATGAAACAATGTTACTATGTTTGAACCACTTGTATATTTGTTTAAAGCCGGCCGGTTTCGGAACGACCTTTCCTTCCTCAGGGCAAACGTATACTATATTAAAACGTAAACGTATACGTTTGCCCTGAGGAAGGAACGGTGGTTCCGAAACCGGTCGGTTTTAAACAAATATACAAGTGGTTCAAACAAAGTAACATTGTTTCATTTATCTATAATGGATACCTAACCACAAAGTTATAGCCTCGTTCAAAGGGATTAAATATATATTTTTTTTTATATTTAGTACAAGATTATGCATTTGTTATACATTATTAATAAAATGTTTTGACTTCCTAACTAGGAGGATTGCCGTTTTAGGACAGTCAGTTTTGAAAAGTAACTTTATCGATAACATCGTATTTCCAATTTAAGGGGCCGGTATAGGTACCGCTACCCCGGAAACCATTTATAATGGATAACCAACACCCCTGCCATAAGTCACCCAAAGTGGTTCGTAACGTTTAGTGACTTAACAGGAGTGCACTGCCCGGGTTCATGGGGTGAGGTTTGTCTAGGTCTTGGCGGCCAATGGGCTTGCTGGCGGACGGAATGGGAGATATTGGGTGAGAGAGACCTAACCTACACCTCTCCAGTCGAACTCTTTCGACCCATCGTTTTGCACCGCAGTGGGAGGGATGGATTCGTACTTTCGTCACTCTTGAACTTATTGGCCCCCAGATCCTTTCCCTAAAAAGACCCACCGCACAGCATTCTCAAAGATAACACAGGCCCTGAGGTAATTTTTTCTCCTGAGGGCCTCCTATATGGAGCTAATTTAAAAAAAATATGAGGCATTTATATCGATTATTGTATGCACGTAAAACTCGATTATTCGATTACGCGATACCTGAAACGTTCCTGAAAGAAATCGAAATGTTCAGTGTGAAACTAATTGCATTCTACAAATGTACCTGGAATTAAGAGTTACTTTTTACCTGCTTTAACAGCAAAGGCGAGTCATCCGAAATTATTAAAAACAATAATTTGGCGTGGCGGAATGTCTGAGAAAAAGAAAAAGAAAAAAACTGAAGTTATGAGAAATCCGTCCACTAATTATAATTAATTTGGTACGTTTAATTAAAAACTAATCATCAAGTTGCCAGGTACCTTAATCCCATCTAAAGTAACGCTACAAATTCCTCAGTGTATTAAAAAATGATTAAAATCAACGCAATCGTAATTTATAATTACTAGGAGATCTAGTAGCTAGTAGGCCAGACGTATAACGTATAAAGCTCCATACAGAAGTCGTGTTTGTCGGTTTTTTGTGCTCGTACACAGTAGCATTTCGTTAACATACGAGAAGCTCATGGTAATCACAGCTCAAGTTTATAAAGGAATTTATACAAGAATAAACCTTTCACGTTTGAAATATTCAGTTTTTTTATAATTGAGGTAACCTAATAAATTGACATTTTTATGTGATTGTTAGCTTTCCAAGGATTTTTAATAGATTTGATTTTAAAAAAGAAAACTCCGCATCCTTTCTGCACACTTTTTTAATAAAATTGATCTTTTCGAAAAGCACTGCTGTAATTCGTGCGAAACGTGTGCAATTGCTCCTTGTAATTAAATCTATTTTATTGGTCAACTAGCGAGTTCCCGGCATGCGTTGCGATGCCACTTAACAAAGAAATTGTTTCTCCCTGTGTGTCTTTTCCCATTCGTCCGGCAACTCCACTCCCGCGTTCTTCTCCCCACTCCCCACATTCAGTCCCGGTACATTCAGTTTTCAATAGCTGGCGAGCCACCTTTTGCAATTTTTTTTTTATACAAATTGCATAATGCCAGAGCCCACCAGTATATATTGAAACTTTTGCGGGCGTGCGCACAACAATTCACCGAAGATTCAACTCAATCGGATAAATATTGAATAATGTAGGAAATAATTTCATTACGCCAGAGCTCACCACTATACATTGAAACCATCGCGGGCGTACGCACAACTCATCAAAGTTTTATCGCAATTGGATGAATGGTTTTAGGACCGCATAAGGTATAAACAAAGAAACATTCATTTTATATATTAAGATTGAGAAAATAATTCTCATAATATTTGTAACTAACTGGTTCCCGGCATGCGTTGTAAAGCCATATTCAGAGAAATACATTGTTTCTCCCTGAATCACCTTTCCCGTGCGTCACCGTTTTCGTCCTGCGTCCCCTCCCTAGCTAACTTTATAAATGTAGGAGCTGTATTATTGTAAAGTTTCATTAAAATCCATTCATTTTTTTTTTGCGTGAAAGAGTAACAAATACACGTACATCCATACAAACTTTTGCGTTTATAATATTAGTAGGATGTTGTATGGTTTTTATACCGCCGTTTTTGTGGAAAATTACATCAAGGGCGATGTACAACTTATATTCTACCATGATATGTCATGGAAGAAGATTTTTAATTATTGTTAATTGATGATATGTCAGGATTAATGATATGTCACGATTGTTAATTGCTTTATTATTATGTCTATTATTATGTCTTTTCTTTATTTTAACTTTATTATCCTTTCCAGAAACGTTTCTTTCTCTGTACACTTACCATGTTTTAAATTTCATGTCTTATATTTCTTTTTTATTATTATTATTATTTCTGTTTTCTTTTCACTACTAGCATCTCCGTCTAGCAACAACTAAACCTTAATTACGCATGCTGTGAACATTTCTAATTGGAGTGTTAATATCAGTTCATATTCCAACGTAATAATATTAATGCAATAATTTGTTAACACTCTGTAAATGTTTCAAACAATAAATAAATAAATAAATGATTTAATTAAATAAATTAATTTCAGTTTACCCCAAAACGTTGTGACCATACTACCAGTGGACCACTACCGCTTCTACCACTTCAGCAATCGAGCAAAATGCTGAAATAGGTCAAGCCACTAGAAAAAACGCGAGTGTGTCACCAACATAATACGTAATCGATAATCAGCTATTATAATTTTTTACAATTGATTCCCTGAAGCTGCGTTCTTTGGCTCATAATTCCAATAGTTCCTGCATATTCACAATTAACTTCATTTCTTTCACTTTGCTCATTTAAATTGTTTATTGCGGTATTTTAAATAGGTACATAGTTATCTATGTCCTAATACAATCCTTATATATATATACATACACTTAAAATAACACATCTATACCAAATCAATCACATATCTTCGCAATTTGATTTTAAAAGCCGCTTATGCTCTCTTTTATGCTCTCTTCCAATTTTATTTCTTCTGGTAATTCTCCAAATATCTTCATTGCTCCGTACATCAATGACTTTTGACTCTGTGTTTTTTTTCCTGAGGGGGAGTCTTAGTTCATTTCTTTTCCTCGTCTCATATATATGTTTGCTTTGTAGTTTATCAATTTTTCTTAGGAATTCAATAGACGTATGGCCATATATTATTTTGTAGATTAACAATATAGTATTGAAGTAAATAATTTGTTTAAATGACAAGATATTTAACTCCTTCAACATTTTCTTGACTGAAGTGTACCTATTTTTCTTCAACATATTCACATAACCGTTCTCATAGCTCTGTTTTGTAGAATTGTCATTTGTTTCATTAATCCGTCGTTGGCTAAGAATAGAATGCTGCTGCAGTAATTTATGTGTGGTACAATGATTGCGTTGTACACATTTTTACTGGAGACTGTGTCAAGGAATCTTCTTATTCTTCCCAACAGCGAAATTTTTTGGCAATATTTTTTAATAATTAGTTTTGTGTTTTGAGCGAAAGTCAATTTGGAGTCAATTATTACTCCCAAATATTTAATTTCAAATACTTCTTTTAAAACTTCACCGTCTATCAATTGACTTGCCCCCCTACCGATCTGATCCTTTACAAAATGCCGGGCATGTATCGGTTTGTCCGCGTGTGTCTGTGTGCGTGTTTTTTGTTTATCAAAAATTTTAATTTGAGCTACCGTGAAATTAAGGTTCGCCGCCTTTGTAGCCACCGGGCGCGCGGGGGCGGGGGGCGCGGGGGGCGGTGGTCATTTCAGTCATTCAGTCATTCACTCATTTCACATATCATCATCATCATCAAATCTGTATTATCGACCGGGAACCACTGCTGCTTTTAACTACGTGCCGGCTGAGTACCTACGAGTACATGGAGGAAGTTTCCTTATTGTTTCCAGATAATGTTTGAACGCTGGGTTTTTTTTTTTATCTGTGCTTCAAATTTATTTATTTCGAACACTGAACCTATCGATTTATCTTGTTTTACTTGTAAGAATGGACGGTTACCTCGAGAGTGTTTTCTCTTGGGGTAAAAATAATCTCATTGAATTTAATGTTTCAAAGACCCAATCTTGTCTGATTAAGTCCAAAAGGGATCGAGATGAAAATCTAGTATCTTTCAACGGTAGCAATCTTCCAAACAGGCCCTCCATTGATATGCTTGGTGTAACCCTAAGTGACCAGCTCAGGTATGGGGGCTCCATCGAAGCCAGAGTAAAGTTAGTCTCCCAAAAACTGGGCGTACTGTACAGGGCCCGCAGATACTTTAATAGTACACAATTGCTAACCCTGTACAAATCACAAGTGCGCCCCACGGTTGAATTTGGCAGCCACCTCTGGTCTGGAGCTCCAAAATACCTGAAAAATACCCTCGACTCTGTGCAAAAACGGGCGGTCCGCTTAATAGATTCTCCCATCTTAACAGACGGATTGCAATCTTTAGAGCACAGGCGTCGGGTGGGAATGCTATCCTTGTTCTACCGGTATTACAATGGAAGATGCTCCGAGGAACTAGCGTCATTGATCCCTTCGGCACCGGTGCATAGTCGGGAAACACGCCAAACGCGTGCCCAACATTTGTACACGGTTGACATTTGTCACATGAGAACGGGTCGTTTCTTCGACTCGTTTTTGTGTTCAACGGTTCGTCTGTGGAATGATTGGCCAGCCTCTGTGCTTCCTCCTTCCTACAACACGGGTTTCTTCAAGACCAATGTTCATTCCTTCCTCTCCTCAAAAAGACCCTCCACACAGCATCCCAGATGACATAGGCCCTGAGGGAAATTATTTTCCCCAGGGCCTCCTGTGTGGAGTTAATGTAAAAAAAAATCAATGTTGTACTTGTACGTATTTACTATTTTCACTAAAGAACTTCGCTCACTAAGCAAAAAGTATCTTATCTTATTTTTTAACAGTTGGATGGTTATTTTACAGCTGTGTAGCTTACTTTAGGAATTATTTTAAATATAGTTGCATTAACCTAAAAATCAGAACTGAAAAATAATTCGTGGCTCCAGAGCTCATCGCTTGAGACTTTTGCTGTGTCCGGACACAGACTTACTGCTCTCCAGAAAGATAGGGTTAAATTTGAAGATACTGAGTTTTACAAACGAATCGGTCAATTCTATGAGAAGATCCTTGATTAATTTAAAGCATTCACGTTTTTGGTATTCTAATTTTTATTAAAGCATAAAGGAGGGATACTTTAATAATATTCAAATAATCAATTTGGGAGGCGGGAATACGTGCCGCCGCCCCGGGAGTCATTTATTCGATAACCAACACCTCTGCCATAGGTCACCACAAATGGTTCGCTAGGTTTGGCGACTTAGCAGGTGCACCCGGATTCATTGGGTGAAGTGTGTACAGATCTAGACGGCGGATACTTCTGCTCACCAGCTGCCTGGCGGGCGGATTGGGAGAGGCCGGTCCAGCTACTCTCTCTCGACCCATCGCCTTGCGCCGCAATTGGAGGGATGAATCCGTCACTGCTGAACACACTAGCCCTAAATTCCTACCTATCCATCATTCATTTACCTTCCCAGAACTTCCTCTTCTTCCTTTTTTTATAAAGACCCTCAACTCAGCATCTCCTTAGATGTCATACACCCCGAGAGAAATTATTTTCCTCAGGGCCTACTGTGTGAAGCTAATGTAAAAAAAAGCGTTTATTAAGCCGCCGCTACCCGAACTTCTACCGATTTCTTACATATATACCTTAAACGTTTGAAGTTTTTAAGCTCTTAAAAAAATATGTGTTATTTTTTAAGATAATATCTAGACGCGTTCCATGCCGAAACCTAAATTATATGAAATTCCCTCGACAGAAAAAAATCGCAAAGTATTCTCTGACAATTATTATAAACACGTTTTTTTCAATTATTTTACAAGTTCTAGTTGTGAAAAAATTCACAATGTTTCTTTAAATGATACTTAAGGCGCCTTCCACGAGATTTCTGCTCTATTTTAAACGAGTCGTGTTTTATTAAACGTTTCAAAATTTTTGCATGGATTTTATCGCTTTAAATATTAGCGCGCTCCTCTAACATTCGTAATTACTTGTCTCTCCATCTTCTTCTTTTTGAGCGCGGATGCGGCGCCTTAAATAAATAACATAATCGTGTATTAACGAATTCCACAACCCTCCCCAAACAAACACAATATTTAATGTATCCATTATTGCCGGACGATATTATGGATTCAATATTTGTGATTGATCTCGCTATAATTTCATCGATCGATTATTTATCTACGAGTTACCTATTTATTATTCACCTAAATGCACTTCAGTGCCCATTTCTGTTAGGATATTTATTGTTTATTCTTTGTAAGTGCACTTTAAAAGGCCGAAGGGGTGCAGCACAATGGGTAGACACCATTATTTTTCCGAACTGATGAACCGTTTATAATCTTCAATAGTTTTGCTTTAAAATCCTACTGTATTTTGTACCGATATAAAAACGATTCGAATCAGTAATCCACTCTCAATGATTTTTCCTTTCAATAACTGGATCGTAACATCGAAAAGTATGAAACTTTACTGTCTAACTATATAAGTTTTAATTTTCTATTAAAGTACAGTTTTACCAAATTCCCTGCTTGTAAATAGTAATAACAAAACGCAGTCATTTTTATGTTTTATTTTTCTTGTGTGTGTACATATTACTCGTTATTTTTTTTTAGAAATGTTAATTAATACAGCTGGGTCACTCATTTATGGAATACCAATCAAATTGAATAATTAAAACCACAACATTTCGAATTTGTGGTCATTAAATTTCCCTTGTGAGATTCCAAAATTCGGCTTCCTTTATGTGGTAATAATTCCTCACATTTTCAATATTTTCCTAACACAAACAAAAACTTACGTCACCCCAAATAATCTGAACTGGCTGTTAAAAAGTTTTGTAATATGGTTGACTGAAAAGGAAAGAACAGACATTCGAAATATACTAAAGAAATAACAGAAGTACATTTTATAGACATTCTCTTTCAGATTCTGTCTAGTGAGGTGGGTAAAAACTATCTACATAAGTGAAAATAAAATAAACGCCCGGGTTGCCGGCACTGAAATTGAGTTATTGTTATAATTATTAATTAACTATATATGAATACTTGAATAGTCACGTACTTTTCAATCTTCCTCATCCCTTTCATCTTTCAAATCTCTCCTTCCTTCATCCACTTCATTCCCAAAATCTTTGTTATTTAGCACTGTCTCGGAGCTGGTTGGCCGCTTATATCATCATCACTCTTGGCTCTGCGACCCCTGGTGGGTCTTGGCCTCCTCAAGAGTCTTACTCCACCCATCATGGTTTTGTGCCAGCTCTCTACGGTTTAGTAGCTCCAAGGTAGTTATGTCTTTGAGGACTTTGTCGCTCCATCTTAATCCTGTCCTTCCCAGGCTCCCTCGCCCTATCGGTTGTGAGTTCAGCAGGAACTTTCAGCGCTTGTGTCACAAAAGCGATCTTATAAATCTAGGCTACACGGCCCATAATACCAATATGTGTTCCGAAAAAACATTAATTTCTGATAAATTGTGAAAATTACAGCAACACGTAGTATCAACCATGCCGGATATCTTAATGGCTCGTGCGCACTGCGCATAAGTCCCACATTTTATGCTTTCTCCCGAGGTCCAACTTTTTTTCCTTTCGCCATAAATTCTTTGCTACTGCAAAAAAGTGTCCATTCGAACACGTCATCTCAATAATTAATTGTGTACGCACGGTGTGGTTTCTTAACCAACATTCTTTGTCGTTAAAAAGTGCCTACACGCTGTGAAAATGTTGACTGACGAAAGTTTGGCAAAAAGTATTTCTCTTTTTAATTGATATTATGAAACCTAATGTTCTAGTATGGACAGAATTTTCACTACGCATAATTTGTTGAATAGTTTTGGGTACGAACTCCATCCATCCGCCTACCAGTTAAAAGTCCTACCTACTGGACTATTGATCACCACACTTATGAATTATTTACAACGACCAACTTCCTTCAACAACTCATTTTCCTCATTTCGTTAAGGCCATTTTTTTCATGTCCTCCATGGGTTGTTTTTGCACCGAATTCCGCCTGGTTCTTTCACCTATAGTTCGCATGTATGGGACTTGATTAAAGTATTTTAAATTACTTTATGTTGTACGACGCCAGATTTTTTTACCGATTTTAAGATCTGTACGATTTTATTGTATTATTATTTTAATCTTTGCCACTGAACCATTGCTCAGTTAAAATGTAGCCCAAATGCATTATCAGTGTCCTCGATGTCATAAGCGCTATTGAGCTCAATCAACACCTATTAGTGTGGATTAACTGATTAACTTCGACTGTGCATCGTACTACCAAAGCTATGTTCGCATAGTTTTTACGGTTCCATGACAACTCAGAATCGTGCTACTTCGACACCCTTTGAAAAGTCATTAAAAGTTCTGGAAAAAAATTGGAAAAATAGTACATAAGCTATCCTAACGTAATCTATATAACCATTTTTGAAGTCTTTTCAAAGGAGGTGTTGAAGTTGCGTGGTTCTGAGATGTTCTGTCACCAGTTTTTACAGTTCAATTTCATAAAATGATTTACAAATAATATTATGTGAAACCAATCATGTTTTAATAATTGGACCACTAGCTGCTTTTTATTCACAGCTGTGTACATAACTATTTATTTGAATTCAGAAAAATGCGTAAGTATTTGAATTCAGAAAAATGATTATGTCCATTTAAAATTATGGTGAGAAAATTCATTTCCGTTACCCTTCGCTAGGCGTGTAAGTCTTCTGTTAGTGTATGTTTTACATTATTTGGCGTCCGCTCTGCTTTGATTAGCTAGTTCGTTTTGGTATTCAAGTCATTTATGTTTTGAGACAAAAAGATTAGGTATCCATTTGACAGGAGGTAAGTCTTCTTAAATTATTTTGTTTATTTATTAGATTAAAATTAATTCTCATTACAAACTCTCCTTTATCGCATACTTACAAAGTTTGTTTCAAATTCATAGAGCCGAATTATTTTATTACAAGTTTGCCTCCAAAACATGGGGAAACCATCGCAATAAAATTCTCAAATCACACATCCGCCATCTCCATCGGGTATATTATGATCTTTCATTAGTGTATCTCTGATGGTTATTACCTGGTAACACTAGTAGCGGTGTCGGCTTTGAGCTTGCCGTCTAATCACCTGACTATAATTGGATAATTTAACAGCTTGGTGTCGCACTGAGTCGATCAATGGGAAGATGGCTCGTAGCGAGCCCGGGAGTTCCTCAAGGGCGCGTTTTGGGGCCAATCTTCTTGCAAGTAAATAATCGCTTATATGAGTGTGATTCAAATTATTATCAAGGAGATATAGATATTTGTGTTGATTCATTTTAAACTATTACTATTCGCACATTGTGATTACTATAAACAAAATACATATATTTTATGTGTAATAATGTCAAAAGCACCTATTATCTTGTCATGTCTTAATCCATAAAGCTCTTCTGTGTTTTCTGAAGCAGCCATCGATATGTTAAGGTACTAGATGGAAGCAATGCAACTCTTTAACAGTTAGCTCTGTAATCATGAAATTTGCACAGCTTTTTTGTATTGGTTGAATTTTTGGCTATCATTTCTATCGTGAGGTATGGGCATTTTAAATTTCGAAAATCTAACTTTTTCGCTCAATTTTCTTTGATTCTGCGATAAAATAAAATACTTGTAAAATAAAAGAAGATGTATTAATTACTAGTTCATTATAAGGATAAAACAAAACAATTCGTTTTAATCAATTGGTACTCGGTATATGGTGTCTATTTATAAGCTATCATTGATTGTCCTTCAAAGCTGTGATGCATCACGAACACTTTAAATAGCCTTACAGTATTATGTTTTGTGGGTTAATCCTTCGTCTAAGGTGTCGGTACTTTTGGGGATCAATTAGGGAGCGGACAACAATGACGGTAGCAGTAAACGGTTTTGAAGGATGCCTTTTGATCCTGTGAGTCAAAGCCTCCGCCGACCCATCCAGCGGAGCCTTCTCACTATTAGCGGCTAAAAAAGTGGTTACGAATTAATAAAAAATGTTGTTAATTATTTCCCACCGTAATATAAAAACATTGAGATTCTTAAGTTTGTGAATACTAAGAATCTTGCTTTGTGTTCACGATCTAAAGAAGTCTAATTAAATACGATTCTTCGAATAAATTAATGAACTTTTGCTAAATCAAAACGAATAAGAAAGAATTAAAATTTACTTAGTTGAGTTTAAGGTTAGGTACCATTGGCGGTCCGTGAGTTTTCAGTGAGCTAGAGCGCTAAGATTGAAAAATAGATGACAAAACAAATGTACAGGAAAAGTTGCACTGGAATTCGGCGACAAAAATGTGGAAAAATCATCCTTCACGTTGATAAAAAAAAGTGCCTCGTAGTCTCCCTAATAAATTTTTTACTCTAATATTTTTTTTATATTAAGTATCCAGTCATTTTTAAACGACTTCAAAAAGGAGGAGGTTCTCAATTCGACTGTACTTTATTTTTTTTTACTTTCTTTTATTTTTTTTTTATGTTTGTTACCACAGAACTTTTGACTGGGTGAACAGATATTGATGATCCTTTTTTATTTGAAATCTGGTGCTTCCCATGTGGTCCCATTTTCATTTGGTCCAGTTCCGACAATGACATCCATGAGAAAACCATATAAGTCTTAAATTTGCATTAAGTATGTGCGCAACAAATGAACGAATAACTCAATATCACGCCAACCGATTTCGATGATTCTTTTTTTATTAGAAAGGATGTACTTCAAGGGTAGTTTGATGAGAGTTTGGTTAGGTTTTGATAATGGGATTCATGACAAAGTAACGGAACTCTTCAATTCTTAGGAGCAAATCAACGATACTCGGCCGAATCTTTTAATTTAACCCCAACGTCGTTATGGTCAAATTATGTCTGTCTCATATGAGCAGCACGTTTAGTAGGTCTACCCACATTCGGACAAATTAGTTAGTGTATTTCAGATTCACTAAAAATCAAAAAATAAACAAAAATTTTAACAAAACAAAAAAATGCACTAAAAAGTAAAAAAATAATTTCGTGTTCTTCTACCTACAATGTCATAATCAACTTACTTTTTCTATTCATCAATATTTAGGTACGATTGTTATTTTTGGAGTCGGTGTAAGCCAATTACAAGTAAGGGAACGTACCCATACTACGTGACCAACTTTTTGCCATTTTTAACCCCCCCCCCCCCCCCCCCCCGGTGACCAAAATCCTAAGCAACCCGCCGCTCATTTGTATGGAGCGTGACATTTTGAAGACCCCCCCCCCCCTAAACGTGTCACGTAGTATGGGTACGTTCCCTAAGGTATAATTTTGTTTGCAAGTATTTCCGATTTCAAAGTTGCCAATTTTGTTTTGCATCTATCCTCTATGAAACTAAGCAAGTACAGCTAAATATGTTTACACCACGACACGAGGCAATCAACCATATTTTTTCCAGATCACATTTGACTATACAAACCTCCATTGTGTCGCTAATAACTTTTTTGCTTTGAGATTTTTTCCTGCCATTGACTTGCGGCTGCCGGATACGGCCGATGAATGAACCGATGGCTTTGAAATACAACACACTAGATTCTCTCTTAGAATTTACTTAAATTAAGCCAATTTTTGCAGCAATTTAAAAAATGTATTTATTGCAGAATGGTACACACCACTTCTTAATTCCAATTCTATAATATCAGTGAAAAGTTTTGTTGAAACATTTTGCCTGACTTTTTCAGGGATAATAAAGCAACCTCTTCACTCTCGTTTAGATTATTTTTGGTTTTATTGTATAATAATTAGTTTAGTTCACAGGGTGAAACCCCTAAAAGCTCCGTTTTATGTCCTTTTTTACAAGTACAGTAGGCCCTGAAGAAAATAATTCCCCTCAGGGCCTATGTCATCTTTGGAGATGCTAGGTGTATGAAGGGTATTATTAGGAAGCAAGGAGAGGATTTTCTAGGAAGGAAAAATGTACGAGGGGTGAGTAGGAATCTGGGGGTTAGTGTTTCCAGGAGTAACAGACGGATGATCCCATCCCTCCCACTGCGGTGCAAAGTGATATTCCGGAACAGCCCTGCTAGAGAAGTCAAAAAGTCTCCCTCAACCAGTCTCTCCCGATTGGGCCTGCCACGCAATTGGTGGCAGACGCATCTGCCGCTAAGACCCGGATAAACCTCACCCCATGAATCCGGGGACACCCCTGCTAAGTCACCAAATGTAGCAAACTACTTGGGGTGACCTATGCAGAGGTGTTGGTTATCCAATAAATGGTTCCCGGGCGGTGGTACCCATACCCGCCTCCCAAATTAAATGGTTTAATTTCTAGTTTAGTTCACAAGGTGAAACCCCTAAAAGCTTCCTTTTCTGTACTGCGTCAAACCATATAATCTACTTCTCTTCAAGTTTGGGAGAATTGTGAAATTTAATGTCGTCGGAAGTGGCTGAAAGTTTTGTTTTTGAGAAGCCTGTTTAAATGGGGTAGGAAAAGCGGATAATTTGCAAACCGTGATATTAACCTTTTTTTAATTCTAAGATTCGTCCATAAAAATGGCACAGCAGGAGAAAAATGCTATACTAGTCCCGTCCTTTTGGTCATTTACGATCCCTCAAATACCAATCTTTAGTATTCTGTAGCACTATCTGGCTAGAATGTAGTGATTAAATAGTCTTCTATTCACGGAATCATCATTCCTAATAAATCCATTCATTCCCATTGACCGGAGCTTTGAAACTAACCGAACTGTGATTACATATGACTGCAAGCAGGGTCAGCTCCGGGCCTTTTCCTTTCAGCACTCTTAATATGGTAGCAAGTTGTAACCCCGAGGGTTCAATCTCTACGCAATGGATAAAAAAATCATTTTTTGTTCAACAGCTGTAACACTGAGGCCTAGTTTTAAATTGGTTAGTAAATGACTTTAGAAAATGCGTTCTGTATACAATACAATACAGTTTTATGAAAGCGTATTTTGAGTAGGTATGTAAGAGTCTGTTTAATAAGCAATCTGTTAATTAAGTAGGTACACAATGATTTTTAAAAACGCAAACGCCACCTTCAAGGCAAACTAAATACGCACTTTAATTATCCTCTTTCATCTCACCGTAAGTGCTTTCCATTCTCTCGGACACTTCCTCACTTGAATACTGTATTTGTCTTTAAATATCAAACATTCACACCGTGCAGAAAACACGTTATATAATTTTATCTTTGTAAATCTTAGTCGGTTCGAATAAATTGACACCATACAAACGCCCACCTTTGTATAAATATCATAATGATATAAAATATGTACTCGAATGTTTTTTGTTTGTTTGTTTTCTATCACTTTTATGATTGTACTTTATTCTTGTGATAATTTGAGGTTTCCCGCATTGCTCAGCTGAAACGCTGTTAATTAGAATTGGTGAAAACAATTCCTCTTGACGCTGGTTAATATGGGGTTAAGTTTTCTGTCTCTCTGAGGGTTTCTTACTCTTACTGTCCCAAAGCACTTTTTCTTAGGCGTTCGGGTTACCTTGCCCTTTTTTTAATTTTAAGACATAGGTGTAACCTTAATTTAAGATATTTTGCAAAATTATGCAAAATCATGAGTTTTTTGTTTGTAATATTATAGATGCTTCAATTAAATACTGCGAGTAGAAAACGGCTTGGCCTAGTAATAATCGAGTAATTTTTTATTAAGTGTTTTTGTAAGTCTAGAAAAAAAAGGCTTAAAAAAATACTTTCGAGTGTAAAATCTGTTTCTAATGTAACCCTTTTCGGATAAAGTTTTATTGTATTATGTGCCAAATTAAGTACTTTAGAAAATGATATGAAAGCATCTCAATATTCCAGAATTTAACAAAATAAAACAAAACATTGCAATTTTGGGCTGTTTTTTCGACATTTATCAAAATGGGCGGCGTTCAACGAATTGAGAATTAAACCTTATGCGGTCCGGCATAAAGACTATATTCATTTTGTAATCAGTTAACGTTCTTAGACTCTACGTCGCTTGGTTCGGTGAAATCATTTTAAATTTCCTTGTTATTATAATAAACAATGTGTAAGAAATGGTTAATGTTTTTTACGGGCCTTTACGAAATCAACCTGTAAAAATTAACTCTCAAATACCTTCTCCAACCTTTCCAAAAAAGTCTTCTCAAAGAGAGGCGGGGATTCCGATTTCGATTTTTTCAAGGACTAGTGGATCACCTTGATGGTTGACGTGTGAAGTGAGGTTTGTTTGGTCCTTTCCCAGTTTCAGCAAGGTGATAGAGGACAATGTATCACCGAGCCTTGTCATCATGCTTTATAAGACTTTTAATTATTGGAAAATTCCAAGTCCTTCCCTGCATGTAATATTATGGGATTCGCTTCACTGTGAGATTCCATCGTGCTTATCTAATAGATGTAAAGATTCCTAATAGATATTCAGAAAGTATCCAAAACATTTTAACTTTCAACATGACATGTGTTGAAAAAAATATTACGATATTCAAGCGAAGTATCCATTTCATGCTATCACCTTCAATCACTTTGGATAATTAGAAATTCGAGTGACGATGCTTCAATAAAAAGGTTGTGTTCGTGTTGTTACTTTCCTTTCGCAACCATTTATCTATTTTTAATTCGACTGTCAATGCTTCTGACTCCTGAACATAATGAAGTTTGTTATAAGATGTAATTAGTAGTCAACTGACATTTTATTTACCTTTGCCTAGTGTAGAAGCACTTTTGAAATTGTTATAATTTTTGATTTGATTTTTTTACATAATTTGTAAAATCCGACATGTTGGTAAATTTTCGTTATTTGTTTTTGGGGTGTTACCGGATCTGCCGGATCTGCCCTGATGATGGACACTGCAACGATGTCCGAAACGTTGGCTAAAGAAGGAGGTAACGCAACACGGCATAACACCCCAAAAACAAATAACGAAAATGCTTTTGGCCGTGAAAATCTTATCATGTTGGTAAATATTTATTGAGTCTGATACGTTTTAAGATTTTCACGGCCAAAAGTATTTTCGTTATTTGTTTTTGGGGTTTACCGGATTTGCCCTGATGATGGACACTGCAACGCTGTCCGAAACGTTGGCTAAAGAAGGAAGAAGCGCAACACGGCATAACACCCCAAAAACAAATAACGAAAAAAATTATTGAGTCTGTTTGTCCTACGTGTGTTGAGTACGGAATTACAGAGGTTGCATTTTAAATTATGACTTTGCATATTTTGTGAGTATTGTAGGATATTTCCGCTTTGCAATTAAATCCAAATAGACGGAAAATTTCTGAACGTTTCCGAAAGAACTGTTTTTGAAAGGTGATACGCTTTTAAATTTTATTATTAGGTGCATAAAATTTGAATGAAAGTATAAAAAAAGCAACTGCATGCAAAAAATTAAAAATAGCTCATCTTATGTTTTTTAAACTAAAATTACTGGTAACGAAAAAATAAAAATACGCACATATTTTATTTTATTAGACAAATATTTTGTGAACGTTATCATTACCTCACTTTTTGTTATTTTATATAAAAATAATTTATAAAAAATTCACAGTGTTTAATTTTTTTTTTAAATTGCTGTCGGAAGTTTTGGTCTCATAAAGGTGTAGGTACTTTTTAATTATTTTGTGGTTAACTTTTAAATTTTAATATACAGCGTGGTATTTTCTCTTTCTATTATTTTCTAACGTTTAGATCATATTTTTCTATGATAGTAAGGGAAACACAATGATTTCTATGAGACCTATATGAACTGTTCCCAAAAGAAAACAATTTTACCAGCACGGGTAAAAATGATTAAAATTGTTCGAAAATAGTAGTAGCCTTAATTAACAAGTTATTTGACTAACTAACTAACCATCACGCCGTTTCTCCGCAGGGGTAGGCAGAGAGGACGGACCGCCAAACAACTCGGTCTTGGCACACACTCTTTGCCTCACTCACATTCATACATCGTCTCATACATTCTCTTCTTTTATTCTGACTTTTGACATGGCCCGACTCAAGTATCTGATTCACTTGATCGTGCCATGTCTTTCTCGGGCGTCCCCGACTTCTTCTACCATTCACATTCGCGTCGTATATTCTTCTTACACTAATTTCTTCCTTCATTCGCTCCAAGTGGGATTAAATTAACAAAATACACATTTGATTTAACTTGTTTGAATTTTTATTAATTTAACATTGTTTAATCTTCCTTTTTAACATTTTTTTTTCGTTTGAGTGGGTAATTCAATGAAGAGTAAGCCCGTGGTCACACTGTTTCGGTATCTACACCGAATCGACAAAAAACGGAGACCCTGCGCAGAAAAGTAAAGTTCACTACGGTTTGCACCGCAGCCATTGTGAGAATTTTCGGCGCCGGTGCTTTGTTTTACTGATAAATTGATATTTTAAAATTGTTCGTCCAATGATCAAAGTAACTTGTTGATTACTAATTCAAAACAGAATAATGTGTGCAGGTTTCATAACTCCACAGCTCACCGTTATAATTTTTTTATTGGGAACTTTTTAATGTCTTTAACATGCTTCGATCTGCATATTTACCATTTCGGTTAACGTTTAAGACATAATGTTTAAATCGTGCATGAATAATAGTTTTTCGTGAGAATGACCCAGATGCATGCGGTTTCTCATAATTAACTCATTAAAATGTTCATTTTGCTTGCGTTTTTATTTTTATATTTATTTTATATCGTTAAATTGTTGTACAAATTAGATTCAGAACATTTTTTCAATTTCAAATGTATTCATTAATTTTAACTCCCATTCTGTTCATAAAAAAATCAGTGAGGGGATATTTAATCAAAATTGTTTGACGTGCTGAATTCGTGAAAATTGGGCTTCTTATCAAAATGTTATTTCACGGTTTTAAAAGTGTGAATAAAACGGTCTTGTAGTGAAAATTCACGAATGTTCATCAAGACAAATAGATTGATTTTTTCACTTATCTCTAGTGGGTATTTTGATAAGCAATAGACCGTTGCATATATTATTTCAGTCATGAAATCTATCACTTGTAAAGAACCCACTCAAATCTACATTTTTCGAAAAACAACAACTTCCCTCACTATTCGCCAACTACTGGAAGAACGATAAGCTTCTTGCGTCTGGTGAGTTAGTAATAAATTATGTAGGTGTCAACACCCCTGCCATAGGTCAACCAAAGTGATCCCAAGTGGCTTAGCAGGGGTGACCGTGTTCATGGGGTGAGGTTTGTCTAGGTCTTGGCGGCGGATACTTTTCAGCGTGGCTTGCTGGATCGGATGAGACTGGTTGTGGGAGACTTTTTAATTTCTCCAGTCGGACTCTTTTGAACCATCGCCTTGCACCACCGTGGGAGAAATGGATCCATACGTCCGTACTCCTGGACACATCGGCCCCCATATTCCTACCCACCCCTCGCACCTTTTCCTTCCCGAAACTTCCTCTCTCTTTTTTCCCTAAAAAGATTCTCCACACAGCATCCCCAAAGATGACATAGGCCCCGAGCCTCTTGTGGGCAGCTATTGTAAAAATGTTTGTAAAAACTGTGTATTTTGCTCCTGTAACCCTCGATAAAGGACTCAGATAGGACTATTGAGTATAAAATCGTTGCTTGAAATTGCTTTAGCCATCTTCAGTTAAATGTAAGTAACCACCAGATAGGTACCTACTCCCTTCTGCTTGCTATTCTTATTCGTCTTCCATAATTCCTTTAGGCTCTAATTCCTATTCCACAAAATGGGAATTTTATAACTCATATTGACTCCCGAGTGTTGACAAAAGGTGGCTGAAAAATCCAGCAAGTGACGTATCACTATATGAAATACCCCAGTCCCGTGTTCTAAATATTAATCAATAAAATGTATTGATTTGTTCCTTATTGTTATAGTGGTATCGCTGCGACCTGACGATAATGAGCGACCGGGTCAGCAGCCGTTTCCACCAGCTCTCCGCCGACGAAGAGACGCGGGAGTTCATCAGCAACTCCATAGAGAAGGCCTCCTGGCTGTGGACACAGATCTGGCACTGCCTCGCCAAGAGTGTGCTCAGTTTCTTCATGACCAGAACAGACATCAACGGGTAAGTCAACACTTAATTATCTCTCTCATTTACAGCGCTCCTGGTTGTTTTTTTGCTTCTCATTGACTTCGATTTACTCCTGCAAGGCTCGTAAATGATCTTAAATTAGCCCTCTACTTCTTCATTACCAGAATATGTCCCCAACAAGTAAATCATCATCTGTGCTACAATCCTTGAAGAGTCTTAGCTTCCTCCATGAAACACCTCCACTGAGCCGGTCTTTTGCTATTGTCTTCTTACATACAGAAAACAAACCCTTGACTGCTGAAAACATTACAAAGTCGGTCACTTCTATATTTATTAGATATCATGTGTATCTTTTACTAAGCTCTAGTAAACTCTTCAATTTCGATTCTCGTTGTCTTCGATTGTCATTGCTTAGATTCTCGTTAACTTTGACCTTCAATAACGTCAGTTCTTGTTGACTTAATTTCAAATTGAAAACTCCTGAATATATATTCAGATCTGTCACTGTCTCGCTAAGTCCGTTCTCAGCTTTTACATGACCAAATCGGACTTCATCGGGTCAGTCAATGTGTCTCTAGTTTATTCCGCTCTTATTTTACTTAGATTTACACCTCCTAAATATGACGTGATATTACTGAAGGATGGAGCTACCTTGCCAAAACGTCATCGAATGGGTCATCGGGGCTTAGTCAAACTTCTCTCTTGGGCTCTTTGTGACCAAAATCGTCATCGGCTTCAATACAAGAATAGGCATCAATAAACAAGTCAAGGGCCTATCGTTTACTACTACATGACGTATGTTGCTCATTGACCCGGATTTACTCCTGAAGGCCTCCTGGATATGAACCTTAGCCTTTAATTAATGGCTTCTTCTGTTAAGGAAGTCCTAAGTTTATATATATGATCATAACGAATGGGTACTTCTCTAACTCACCATTGATGATCTTTGACTTCATTAACAAAGGCAATCGCTGTCAACTACAATATGTAAAGTTTAGTGTCTGTTGGTGTACGCAAAAAGTGGCTTATAGTTTCGTCGTTTAAATAGAAAGTTGGTATAAGCTATCTGATTATTCTCATTTAATCTCAATGGAATAATTTATTATCCGTCTAATATGTACAAGAAGTTAAATGACCCCGGAAGGATTCTAAAAGATCGTCAAAATCTTCGGACTCGCATGTAATGACAATTTCCATCAACCAAAAGGCAACAACACAAAACCCAAAATCATCCATTAGAAGACGTAAATTTCGAATTATGTCTGACTTTTAACAAGTCTATCTCGTAGTAATTACTACGTAGATAAATTTACCTTGTTTTCTCATTGTGTGTAGACAAGGTTCTTCCATCGGCCACATTGCGACCGCTGGCGCTGCATTGACGACATCTCATTTAGCTCAGTTCTCTGCACCATTCCACGATAATTTCCTTTTATTATTTTACCTACTTAATGTAGTACAAAATACAAAAGCGACCTTAATTACACTGGAATACATTCCCGTTGGTGCTTTCTGAAGTCCGGCGTCATCGATATGGATTACACTAGATGGGCCCTCCGTTACCAAAGAAACTTGAAAATGGATAAAAACAAACCATTCACTATATAATTTTGATCATGTTTCAAAGGATGTAGATTTTTGAAAGCTCTTCGACACCACTAAGTCTATAAAAAGAATATTAAAAAAACCATTGTCCTGGTGACCAGAAGCAATTTTTTATTATGAGATTAACTTTTAGATGAGATTAACCGGTAACTCCATTAATGGAGGACTGAATGCTGTTGGCGCTAATAAAAAACTGTCAAAAAAAGCGAAACTAGCAGTCCACAATGGAGTCCTGGTACCTACCCTGATGTATGGCAGTGAGGCATGGAACTGGCAGAGGAAGGATGAAAGTAAGCTGAATGCTGTTGAAATGAGATCCCTGAGACGTATGTGTGGTAAAACCATGTATGATCGTGTTAGAAATGTGGATATCCGCAAAGAATGTAAGGCTGATGTAAGTATAATGAGCAAAATTAAGAAAGGGACCCTCAGATGGTTTGGGCACGTAGAGCGAATGAGCGAAGAAAGTAGTGTAAAAAGAATATATGATGCAAATGTGAATGGTAGAAGAAGTCGGGGACGCCCGAGGAAGACATGGCACGATCAAGTGAATCAGATACTTGAGACGGGCCATGTCAAAAGTCAGAATAATAGAAGAGTATGTATGAGACGATGTATGAATGTGAGTGAGGCAAAGAGTGTGTACCAAGACCGAGTTGTTTGGCGGTCCGTCCTCTCTGCCTGCCCCTGCGGGGAAACGGCGTGATGGTTAGTTAGTTAGTTAGATTAACTTTTGTTTACCTGACAATATTTAAATACCTCCTACTTCTAAAATTCAAAGGTCTATTTCTTTATATATGTAGTATTTCTAACTTACGCTACGATGAATGACTTAGCCTGCGGAAAATTGAACCCACTACGCGACGCCTAGGTGCTAACCCTTCGACCCTACGTCAATGTGCTAACCCAATGTTTTAAACCACTCTGCCAGAAACCGATCGAGCATTTCGATTATATCCGTAATTAGGTCAATATTTCGATACATCACTAGTTCATTGTTTTGTTTATTCACATCACTGTGAAATCATGCTAGTCCGAACGATTAATATTATGTGTATCTACCTACTTAAATCATTTATTTTTATTGTAACAATTATTTCTTGTACGTTTATTGGCTTTTTTATTATAAAATTTTACAGTTTGTTGACTAATCTGCATTTAAAGGTAGGTGGGAAGTAAAGTATAACTCGACAATGAATAGTCAACTTGGAGTGATAATCGTTCCTGCACAGATCCAATCTTATGAATTCTGCTTCAATGTTTGATGCTAATGTGTTTTGCAGTTTGTTCGTCGGACCACTGCTGCACTTAATGCAGTTCTGTTTTGTGAATATAATGCGTTTTTTAAATGCACAAATGACACAGCGCGTGCATTAATTATGAGCTCTGCTGACAAAATGTATGAAAGCCTTATGGCGTTACTGTAGATTTTTTTCGAAACAATTTATTAAGGCATGATCTTTAAATGAGTTTTTCGCTGAAATTTGCACGGTTTAAAAAGCGTCCGTAAAGAAGTGCCTCTATTGATTGATTTGAAATTAATTTGCTGTACTTTTTCGGCTCACCTTACTCGAATAAAAACTTTTTATGTACTTTATTTGCGTGTATTAGTTAATACCCGAGTTTCTTGTTACAATTACTGCAAATTTTTGAAAAATATCATAATGACGTCCTGTCGTATTTTGTTTACTGTTTATTTTTTTACTCCATAACTTATGATGGAATTCACGAAAAGAGCCCAAAATATTTGAGTTGCACTAAAAATTCAAGATCGTAAAAATGTTCAATGGTGCATGTGCCATGTGTGTATGATATACCATACTAGGAAAATAGGTGTAGATTTGAAAACTCGGTGAAAACTGGGGCTGTTGGACAAAATTAAAATTTCATCGTTACCTGTGATTATTTCTAAAAAAATGTTTTCTAATAAGTGCTCCAATATTAGTCATCCAAACCGTAGGAATTTTAATTAATTTTTGCAACTTTTTTTTTAATTCTATCTCTAGCCTATACTATGCGACCGAGGTACTGTGGGAAGTGAGAAATATAGAAATCAATACAATATTTGTACAAATTATAAGTTTAGGTACAATACAAAAAGAACGGCATATCTACCGGATCTGTCCTGATGATGGACACTGCAATGCTGTCCGAAACGTTGGCTAAAGAAGGAGGTAGCGCAACATGGCATAACACCCCAAAAACAAATAACGAAAATACGGTTGACCGTGAAAATCTTAAAACGTATCATAATGGCATCAGTCTAAAAATTATAAGAGTCCCCAGAACAACGATTTGAATACAATAAAAATAAGTATAAAAATCAGAAAGAAAAAAAAATCACTAACCCAAAACCAATGTCTCCAACATTTTTGCAAACATTTAGCGTCGAACATGTTTTAAAGTCACATTCTCTTTTCCAACTCTTTTCTTACTTATACATTTTTTTCCTTTTGTATGAATTAGCATAAAGAACCCACCTCGCCTCGCCATTTCCCGTTAATGATAGCCTAGTTCCATTTGTCGCCGACTAGATTCGCTTTGTTCTTTCGTCCGCTCGACAAGAGAGAACCGTGAAGTAGCGTGGCCAGAAATGTCAACCTCGCAAGGTTTTTTTGTTGTTAATTTGGGCCAAAGCAGAGTGGTCCTTCGCCGCTTTAATCTTAAATCTGCCACCTAATGAGTTGGCAATTTATGAAACACTTGATCAAGCGCGCTGGGAAGGGGTTTGCTTTGGTGGTGTGGGTCTCGCGGTCCACTAAGGCAGGGGCTAAAGTCGGTGGTTGGCGTGAAAATACCGGTTTTCGGCCAAAAGTTTTGCCTTGACAGGACCTTGTGGGACTCTACGGAATCAAGATGCACATTAGATTAAAGGTGAGGAAAGATGTTAGTCGAATGCATTTAATTCAAACTATCGTTGAAAGTTCTCTTTGAAACTGTTAATTCGTGGAGGAGTTCCATTGAAATTAAAACACACCAGTTTCAACATGTTATCTTCGGACTTGTAGCACGTACAAGAGTTACTAAAATTATAATATTTACACATTTGGGTGTCAGGGACTCGGGTGGCAACTATTGTTTTGTTTTATTTCTCTGTTTGCAGTTTCTGGACATTTCATAACGCACACGGTGAGCTTTGGCATTGTTTGCACAGTTTTTTCTGCCTATAATTTTTATGTCAACTGTTTTCTACTTGCGACATTGATTCCATCATGTTCTACGGAACTTAATATGCCTCCAACTGTCAAAGATTAGGTAATAATTGTTTAAAATTGTTGAAACTGGATAGTAATTACTAGTTTAATAATAAAAGCCAGCCGAAATTCTTCTTACTTGCTTAGCAATCAAAAATGCTTTTCATTATTCGTCTAAACCTCTTACTTCCAAAAAGCTTATACAGCAAATGTAAAAAAAGATAAAAGCCGACTATGATAATGTTTTCAATAAAATTTGTAACCACACTTGCTAATGATCTGTTTTTTTTTTTTTCAAATTTTCAATCAGCCTTGAGTCGAACTAAACTTTTTGTCTGAAATTCCGAGCAGCCTTAATTGTTATATTGATCTTTATTTATTTGGTGTTGAATTTCTTTCTCTTCTGTGAGCTTTCTTTGCTTATTAGTTTCTGTTGCACGTTTCGGTGCATTTTAAATATGCGGACAGTGGTCTTGGAAACCACAACAGCTGCTTTTGACTAACATTATATTAAAATAAAGAGTTGGTATTTTTTGATGTAGATATTTTATTTCACCTCTAGGAATGATCAACTAGAAATGTAATCGGTAATATCTAAGCGGGGAATAAGACGTAGCAAACAATATATACGAAGCTGATATAATTATAATTGTAATTAAAGGTTTTTTTCTTAGAATATAAATAAAAAGTATTTGATATTCATACGATAAGTTGTGGCGCAAAATAACATTTTATAACTTTTATTTTAGCATTTTAGTAGGTATAATTTTACTATCCGACTACTGCCTGATCATTACCACTCGAGCGAGTGTTTTTCGATTCGGTCATTCAATTTAATCTTTCCTCCAAATATTAAGTCAGAAACATAATACGAACTGCTTACATCGGTTTAAAGCCAATAAATCCACCCAGATTTCATCGTTTATCCTATATATTTTTTTATTTTTTTTTAAATCTTTAAATTAACTATCATAACAATTTTTTTAAATAACCTACCTAATTTTTGATGGTCATCGCTCGAGTTTCAAAACATCTAAAATGAAAAATGTATTTTTCTATGTTTTCCAGGTTAAAATGACGCTGCAAGCCAAAGATAAAAAATCCAGAAAATTCAGACTGAAATGGTTTTACAAGTTCGAGAGCTTACGATTCAGACCAATAGATTTTCTTGATTGACCCTTGGGTAATTAGATCTATTAGTCGGCCTGCTCTGTGGTAGAAAATCATTCCCAAATTTGGCTCTAATATTTCTACTATGTTCTTAATTACGATTGTGTCTGAATTTAGATTTCTGTTTCATACAATAAATAGTGTTTAATTTATTAATGAAAGTTTTCAATAACTTAATCGAAATATTTCGATTATTTGATGACTTATTAATGGATATTTCGATTATTCACATCGATTCAATTCCCAAATGTTCGCATTACCCCCGACTCGAGCGAATTATTACACCGCGTTTGAAATTCCCCGAAAATCCGCAGAAACAAAAATGAATTTCAATTACGCTTCCAGCCATCCCAACAAAGGATCAACATAATACATCATCTTGTCTGAAAATGTCCCGTGTCTTTAGGTCTTAAACGTTTGATTTCGCCACCCGTCCCGCTCCCACCCGCAGGTTCTAGATGTTCTATCCCTGTTTCGCGATTGTAAAGCTCTGGGTACATACACTGACTTGTCGTCGCATTTAAGAGCCAAGTGAGCGTAATTAATTCCGCAGAAGAAATTCTTAGTTTTCGTTAACGTGTGTAGCGGCTAACCTGGTGGCGACTTATTTTTCTCTTTGTTTTTTTGTTAACGGGTAACATTTGCCCGTGCGGCGAGCGTAAATAAAGACGGCCAGCGAAATAAATGCATTTTTTTATTCCATCAAGGTTAGGTTTGCATAATTTTGTTATTTGCATGCATATGTATCGTAGAACCTAGATAACGTAGTTACGTGCGTAAAATGTGCATTTTACATGCACTGCTTTTTTCCAAGCTTATTTCTTCTTTTTTGTTTGCCTTGGTTTGCAGTGTATTTAACAGTTTCCCGCTTGTACCACTAGTTTTCCCCGAAACCATGTATATACGAAGTATACATTATTTGAATTAGGAACTGCGTAATAAAGCAAGCATTTTGTTTTTTTACATTAGCTTCACAAAGAGGTCCCGAGGAAAAAAATTCTCTCAGGGCCCTATGTGATATTTCGGTATGCTGTTTAGAGAGTCTTTCTAGAGAAAGGAGGGGAAGAAGTTCTGGGAACGAAAGACGCATGAGAGGTTGGTAGTAATCTGGAGGTCAATATGTCTAAGAGTGACGGACGTATGAATCCTGAAGTCTCCCGATCACGTAATAGATGGTCAAACGTATTGGCCCCCAATACCTAGACACACCTCACCACATGAACCCGGGCACCACTTCTAAGTCACCAAAGATAATGAACCTCTTGGGGAAACCTATGGCAGGGGTGTTGGTTATTCAATAAATGGTTCCCGGGACGGCGGTACTCATACGTGCCTCCCAAATTGTTATAATTATTACACATTAAGTACAAAATGTTCTTTATTTGAATTAGGAACTGCAAAACTGCAAGACGCAGAAATTTCGTTTCTGTATGCATATGTGCAAAATATATAAAACTTTTTTTTTAAATTGGGAACTTCAGAGAGTGTAGTGTTATTTTTTTTTTTATCAGGAACTGCAAGACGCAAAAATTTCGTTTCAATGTGCATAATATGTGTAAAATAAGAACAAAACTATTTTTTTGAATTAGGAACTTCAAGATGCATAAATTTCGTTTGTGTAAGCATGTGTGCAAAATAAGTACAAAATATATTTTTTTTAATTAGGAACTGCAAGGCGCAGAAATTTCGTTTCTGTATGTATGTTCAAAATAAGTACAAAACATATTTTTTTGAATTAGGAACTGCAAGACGCTGAAATTTCATTTCAGTGTGCGTGTTCCCAATAAGGACAAACATATTTTTTTTTAATAGGAACTTCAAGATGCAGAAATTTCGTTTCATGTGCAAAATAAGTGCAAAAAATATTTTTTGAATTAGGAACTTCAAGATGCAGAATATCACCAGTTGTGTAGTTCGCCGGTATCTCGGTCTGGTGTTGCCAGATCTGGCCGCAATTGGGGGGTTAAGAGGAAATACTAGCTGCGTTTTTCCATACAAACGTATTCCCCGTTTATCTCTCTGGATTTTGACCCTAGAGCAAAATTTTTTTTTACATAATATAGATATCGACCACTAGCGTGTCGGTACGTTTTGCTTTTTTTGATAATTTACTTCTTATAGAAGTTAGGACCTTCCAAAAATGAATAAAATTGCCTAATTTAAACGCCGTCAAAAAACGTTCAGTATACAAACTAAACAATGTATTTTGAAAAAAAGCAAAACGTACCGACATAGAATATTTTCTTTTAATACAGTTAGTGAAAAAAAAATTTAAAATCGGTCCAGTTTTGGAGAAGAAAAATGGGGAATACAAAACATCGATTTCGAAGATTTTATTTAGGTATTTTCGGCCCGACGTGCAGGTGTCCCTTTCGCTCAGTTCTCCTGGGGGGGCCGGGGAACGAGGGTGTTGACAAATACATATAAAGCGAAGTAGTGATGTAACGAATTTTATCGGTAGACTAGTGTTGTCCTTGCCCGAGTAATCGATATTTTTTATTCGTTTTTTTTTCTGTTCAGTGACTCATCGCGGTATACCAATACTGACCGAGCTTTCATACTAAAATTGTGCAAAATTAAAATTGTTTATGTCAAGTACTATAATAAATTTTTAATTTGGGAGGCGTTATAGGTACCATCGCCCCGGGAACCATTTATTGGATACCAACACCCCCGCCACTTGGTCACCCCAAGTGGTCCGCTATGTTTGGTGACTGAGCATGGGTTCCCGGGTTCACGGGTAAGGTCTGCATGGGTTTTGGTGGCGGATGATTTTGTCCACTTACTGCGTGGCGGGCCGGATTGGGAGAAACTGGAAGTGGGAGATCTTTTGATCTCTACAGCCGGACTCTCTCCACCATCATTTCATACTTTTACCTACCCAGAAATTCCTCTCCTTCCTTTCATTAAAAATATCCTCTACACAGCTTCTCCAATGACTTTGCTATACTATAAGGGTATTTAACTTAAAAATAATTTTTATATTTCATTTTATATGTATAATTGCATTTTGTGATATTTTTAAGTAATTAATCACCTCTCCCTTTAATATTTTGTCTATAATTCTCATATGCCTATACTTGTTTGTCTTTTAATATTAATCTTATCCTGACGAAGAGAATACTCTGTTTTCGAAATATGTTGATAATATTGATTACATAAAGCTGTTTTTACAAAGTTATTTGTTCTCATTTAACTAAAAATGACGCCACAAAGATTGGACCCATTTGCAGCATTTCAAGCTGGGTCGCCATAACCAATTCGTTTGTGCAATTTCAATCAATGCATTTCTGTGTTTCTCGAGAACCCTTCTATGGGCTTACACGTCATTAGTACTTTTACGCCAGTTTTTTAAACATTTGTGGTCAAAAACATCCAAGTAGTGTAGTTTTGTAGCTCTAGCACATATGAAGCTGTATGACTTTTAATTATGGTATAATTATTATTATGCATATATCCAATTGTATATCCGCATATACATTATTTGCTTAATATAGTAACTATGTTATTTTCCACATCAAGTATATAATAAATAGATGCAAGAATGTTTTTTTTGATAAATTAATAACGTATAAAAAAATATATATATATATATATATTTATTCTCAAAACTCTTGAGAAAATATCGTCGTTGCATTCACAAAATATCCCATGTGAGGTTTTCGACCAAATTTTTTTTTGTTTACACCATTTGATTCACCACGGTTTCCTAAATAATCTGACAAATATATCCCATTTTTCAAAAATTCATCTTTTTAATCATTTTAGAGGCAACTCTGACCATTACTTGTAATTAATGGTAATTATTTAAAAAAATATACTACATATACTACAGAAATATAAAAAAATATAAAATTATAAAATTAAATCCCTATATACTACAGAAATATAAAAAAAATATAAAACTATAAAATTAAAATGAGAAAAAAAGTCTTTTTGTGTGCAAGAATTCGTATTATTTTTTTAACTCAAATTTGTCGCACATAAATTAAAATTACCCAAAGAAATGTTTTTTTAATAATATACACACAGCATCCCCAAAGATGACCTAGGCCCTCAGAGAAATTTTTTTCCTCAGGGCCTCCTGTGTGAAGCTCATATAAAAAAATAATAATAATCTCAACAATCTAAAAAGAGTATACTATGCACTAATCCAGTCATTAATTCAATATGGAATTATTGCATGGGGGGGGGGGTCATACAACAATATTCTAACCCCGATCAAAGTAATCCAGAAACTAATCATTAAAGTAATCCTAAAGAAACCCTCCACTTATCCAACAGAAACGCTTTTCGCAGATTTCACGGTGCCTCGAGTAGAGAATATCTTCAAGAAAAATGCAATTACCCAAATTTACAAAGATAATATCATCAAACAATTTTAAACTAAAATCAAAAAGATATGAAGATAACATCAAAATACCAAAATTTAATACCAAACTAATGCAAAACAATTACATCTATTTAGGAATAAAGTTTTTCAACAACCTTCCCATTGAAATAAAAAAAACCAAAGACATCAATAAACTGAAACTCAAACTTCATCAGGAATAATTAACTAAATAATTACCTGTTTTTCTCATTCTTTCTATTTATTATTAATCTATATTCACCTCTATTTTATTTAGATTTTTCGAATTTCTCCCAAGTGCACAATATTTTAGTATGTAACCGTATCCTATGTATGTACACCATATGTAATTTATATAACTCCACTGTACAATTATACATCTATATTAAATATTAAAATATATATATTTTCTTCAATATTAACTCAGTAGGTAAAGCAAAAATATTTTTTTAATATTTCTATTTAACTGTCAAAAAATTACCAAAAAATTAAGTTGCATCCAAAATCATACGAAATTCATTTTTTTAAGACCAATATTTCGTAATTTGAAACAAAAATAAATAAAATAAAACATATTTATCGGCACAAGATATTTTCTCTACCTTTTGCTAAAAAAATACATTTTCAATTTATTTGGGTGTTTTGGTCACAAATCCAAATTTAACCCCCCCCCCCCCCTCGGCTATTTGTTAGCTTTGGGAACAACTCATATCGATCTTGTGTCTCCCTTACTATTATGTTGAGAAATAAGTTTTAAACGGTGTTCGAAAGAGAAAGAGAAAATATCAAACTTTATATTCAAATTCAAAAGTTAACCACAAAATAATGGAATTGTACACCTTTATAAAACCAAAGTTTATGAAACTTATGGAATTTTGTATCTATTAATTATTTTTACATGAAACAATAAAAAAGTGAGGTGACGGAAATGTTAACAATACATTTGTGTAATAAATATGTACGTGTTTTTATTTTTTTCGTTATCAGTAATTTTAGTTAGAAAAAACGTAAGATGAGTCATTTTAAAAAAAATTATGTGTGCGTTCAAAATTTTTATATTCGAAAAGCAAAGGTTTATTTCGGATTTCAAAATTTAAAAGCGTATTTCATCGCCTTTCAAAAACAATTTTTAGTTTTCGGATACTATCAGAAATATTCCATTTATTTGGATTTTATTGCAAAGCGGAAATATTTCGACCTTATGAAAAAATATGCCCGAGGCCTGAGGGATATGGGTCCTATGAGAAAGGTCAAGTTGCCTTTCCTACGTTTGCTACACAAAATATCATATGTGCATAAAAAGTGCGCACAAAAATCCTGAATGCAAAATTTAAGAAAAAATTGTCGGTTTTAATAAAAATAATAAATAATAATGCGTGGTCGGCAGAAATAATAATTCGACACGGGTGAAGCGCGTAGCCCACACACACAAGACCTGCATTCACTCACACATCTATAGCGCGATTCTGACTACTGTCAGAGAGTGAAATAAAAGAGATTTTTTAAAATACCTATTCATAAATGTTCGCAGCGACCGGCAGCGCTCTTAAGGGCTCGGGCTCGGGCGATATTCGGCCGTGTACGCGGCGGTGTAGGCAGCCGCCGGACGGACATTTGTATAAGGGCCGATGCTAATGCGATCGCGGCCGATTACAGGGCGAAAAATGGCCCTTCGCAGTGATTCCGCGCCCAGACTTAGATCAGCCGAATCGGCCACGCCACTGTCGAAATGGTTGCCCAAATTTCTTTCAGCCAAATTTTTTATTGAATTTGGCTCTCAATTTTAACTAACACGGAGTGCAATTTCAACCCAATAGTTTCGCTTTAAACTATCTATGATTAGGTATTACGCTGATTTATGTTTTAAATTCCTGTTTTGTTAATATTTTTTTACATTACCTCCACACAGGAGGCCCTGAGGAAATTTATAACATTCTTTCGTTATTTTTTTATTTATTGAAGTCCAAACATCTTTTGCACCGTTGTGATTTGAAACTTGATGAAACGAAAAATAGTGATACTAGTAAGAGACAAACACATACATCTATAGGATTTAGCGAGAGAATGAGATATTATAAACGGTCTCCTCTTTGTGCGGTGCTTCGTAGCCTCCCTACTCTTGTCTAATTTAGTTTTCTGAAGGTTTCACTTCAACCGCGTGTGAATTGCACACTCTGTTTTTTCTATATAAAGTTTTATTACAGGTGCTTGTCTCACTAGGATATACCTGTGTCGAGATAGACGTAGAGATGATATGAATGCGTACAAAATTAGTTTATTTTATTTTATTTTATTTGACATAATATCTAACATTTTTAAATACAATTCAGCAATGTCGGCCGCACTGGGTAGCTCACCTGTGCTAAGGCCTCCATTTTATAAAACAAAAATTTGTACATAATACATTAAAAATAATATAAAAATAATGCTGCATAAAAAAAAGCTAAAATTAAACTAAAAATAAAAATTTATAATTTAGGTAAAATGCATTTTTTTAATGATGTGTTTTATATTTGTTTTTGTGTGTTACGTGTATATGTTTTATTCTTATTATGTACTGAGATTTTGGTAATATTGTCTTTTTTGTTCTTTAATTTTTTTTAATTTTGAGTATGAATTTATTTTTGTTTTCTTCTATTTTATTTTCAAAGGTAAGACTGTTGAATGCTTTTATAGCACGATATTTATAGTGCCTTTGTCCAAAGCTTGTATTCACTGTCGGAGTTTTTATGTTATTTTTGTACGATTGTCTTACTAGTCTGTTAGTGATATTTTGAGATTTTTGGTCGAAAATGTAGTTTAGTAGAGTTTTAATTTATAATTGGCTAGTACGTCACAACTGTTGAATATTTGATCTGTTATCAGTTAGTCTATGTTTTTTAAGTATTACCTTTAAGATCGTTTTCTGTGCGATTTCTAAGTGATCATTTTAAGTTACATGAATTCTAAGGTTAAATACATTTTAAATCCAGCAAAATCAAAAATAAAAGTAATGGGAAGTGTGGGTTAATCTTAAAGAGTATAATATTACAAATACAGGAAAAATGTTAAGTAAAATAGATATTGAAAAAATAATTATTTGATTTGACAGGGTTATATTATTTTTTTTATTTATTTAGGTTAGGTCGTATATAAATGATATTCCTGTCTAAGTGCAATTTTTTTCACAGATGTTTGCAATAGTGGGACGTCCTGTACTTACAATCCAATTCTTTTAGTGTATTGTATAGTTTGCAAGCAATTTTTTTTTTTACATGAGCTCCACACAGGAGGCCCAGAGGAAAATAATTTCCCTCAGGGCCTATGTCATCTTTGGGGATGCTGTGTGGAGGGTTTTTTTAAAAGGAAATGAAGGAGAGGAGAGTTCTGGAAAGGAAAAGGGTTTAAGGGGTGGGTAGGAATATGGGGTTCAGTGTGTCCAGGTCATCCGCCCCCAAGACCGACCTCACCCCATGGACCCGGGCACCCCTGCTAAATCACCAAACGTAGTGAACCTCTTGGGGTGACCTGTGGCAGAGGTGTTGGTTATCCAATAAAGGTTCCCGGGGCGGCGGTACCCATTCCCGCCTCCCAAATTGAAGCAATGTCTTTGTCCAAAGGTGGTTTTAGCAATTTGGCTCGTGGGCTGTTTATCGTTTGTGTTGCTTTGTACCTATAGTGTTTTGGTGTAAATTAACCAAGTTGGTTCTTGCAAAGAGCTGCTTTATGTCCATAGCGTTGATAGTATTGAAGTTCGTATCACTGCTGGTAGAAAGTGGAAGTTTAAGAATTATTTTTATGGTTAATTTTTGGTTTTAACAATGAGAACAATTTCACAATTTAGTTTTAGACTAGGTACTTCTTTTGGTTGCTAATGTTTTTTTCGTGAGTAACATTTGCAAAATTATCCAAAATCGTTTGACAAAGCTGCCAAAACAGATATGTTATTAATCAGATATTTCTTAATAAAGAATCTTTTTTTAACAACCCCTTAATAATCTTGGCAGCCCTTACGCACTGCCCTGTTCCATAAACATCGGGCCAAACAAAGGCCCCGCTCTTGGCGTCCGGGCCGATGCTAATTTCCACTATCGGGCCCCGAATCTCTGCCGTTAGTTACCCGGGGGGCGGCCCTGTCGCCGCCAGCCCTGGCCTGCCCCGGACCCCGGCCCGGACTTGACCGGCCCTGATAATGAGCCGACATAATGATTCTTCTCTACTACTTTACAATGGTTGGCCACGCCACCACCAATTACGATGATTTATGCGTGGATTGTGTCACCTTTTTATTGTTTTAGTGATAATCTGGAATGATAGCTTTCAATTGGGAGTTTTTAATGCTGATTTCCAAGAGTATTAGGAAATGTTTCATAGCGACAATTTGCACGCCTACTAAAATTAATATCGCGAGCTGTGTTTTTTTGCAGCTCCACACAGGAGGCCCTGCGGAAAATATTTTACCTCAGGGCATATGTTATCCTTTTTTTTAGAATTTTTGTTAAAAATAGGAAGGAGAGGAAGATCTGGAAAGGAAAAAAGGTTTGAGGGTGGGTAGGTACCTGGAAATCTGTGTGTCCAAGATTGTACGAATCCATCCCTTCCACTGCGTTGATGAGTCGATGGGTCGAGAGACTCCTGCTGGAGAGTAAAAAAGGTCTCTCAACAATTCTCTTCAAATACGGCCCGCCGCGCAGTAGGTGGTATCCCCCGCCAAGACCTAGACAATCCTAACCCCATTAACTCGGGTACCATTGCTAAGTTACCATATGTAGCGACCCATTGCGTAGGATTTAGTTATCCAATAAATGGTTCCCGAGGCGGCGGTACCCTTATCCGCATCTGAAATTGAAAATATATATTGTAAATAACATAAAATTCTTAAAAAAACTTTTATTCTATTTCATGTGAATTTCGCAAAAGAATCCCAACTGCTCGGAAGCAGTTAGTCAGTGGCATCCCATGTTGGAAAATATTATAATACTTGAAGTAGTGGGGAAAACAGGAATGGTCGAGAAGAACCTGACTATTCCGATACATCGCTAAACATGGGTGAATCCATTTGAAGCTTTCTTCTTATGCTAAATGATGCTCTCTCGCCAATGGACATGCTAAAAGTATGTATTTCCCACTCGGGGGATAAACTAAAGATATTTTACAATGGTTTGGTCAATGCTAGACCAACTGTATTGATTTATGCGCGATTTGTGCCAACATCTATTGTTATCCTGAAAATCCAGGACGACCGCCTTGGTTTGAGATTTGCAACAACAGTTGCAGGTGACAATCGAATAATTTGTTTTTCTGCAGAAAATCTCCTTCGTGGAAGGTTCGTTTGACTGAAGAAATCAACTTCACGTCTCGCAAATTCAGCCCTGAAAAACTGACAATGGGGTCAGACAACTTCCAGTAAAGCTTTTAAGATGGTTTAGTATGGTTCATGAATAAATGTTTCACTACCTTCAATGCACGACGTATCATTTTATAGTTTTTAAAGTTAATGAAAGTCCGTCGTTACGATCTTTTTTGATGATAAATAAGTTTGCTCATTTTTTTACAACTCCTTCTGATGTCCTCTCTTATCAGAGGTTGGCTATCATGATGGCAGTCTTCCTCATGCAGACCGCACCCCGTAAACTCTACTCGTAGCAAAAATGTAGGTACGGTACGACTCTCGGCTTTCGACAATCGTTCCCTGAATTATCCATTGAGTTATCATATACGTATCATCTTGACGTGACAGTGATTCTTTCATCGATACCCACTATTATTATCCATTAATATAACTAGATAATAAGGCAGTAATTCCATCCATCGAGTGTATAACAATTTTAAATAATTTTAAAGTAAACTGCAGATTTCCAAAATATGTGCGAGACCATTTTCTTGAGTCGGTTTAAGAATTAATGCGAAATCTGGTGTTTTTAGTTTGAAAATTTGGTCACTTAGAAATATTGTAGATGCTTTAATTAAATACCACGAATAGAACACATCTCGGCCTTTCAAATATCGAGTATTTTTTTTAAATTGAATAGATAAGTATTTTTATAAGATAAGAATGAAATTAAGTATAGAGCTTTCAAAAACTGCTTTAAAATTCAAAATCTCCTACTAACCAACCCCTTTTTGGTTAGGATTTTATTGTATAACGTGGAACATTAATATCTTTGGAAAATGATCTTAAAACATTTAACTACTTGGGCCTGAGCTTCAAAAAATAAAATAAAACACTCTTGTGTTCGATGTTTTGTCTCACAAAAAAAAAATGTGTTAAGCGGGAATTTCAACCCTGTCGCTATCTACATAAGGAGTGTTATTGCTATGGCGCGATTTCGAATGTTACCCGACGTTGAGTAAATGCATAACCGTGACTTCTGCTTTCAATCTGGCAACCATTTCTGAATATTTAAAAGCCATTATTTTCAAATTTAAACTAAAATGTTTATCAATAAAATAAATTATTGTACCAATTTTATTATTATCTCTCTTCCCAGCACCGCCATTATCACCCACAAAGCTTTTGACAATTTTGATTCAATTTTAATCATGGAATATGAATCGTTTCATCATAATATATATTAGATCTATAAAAGCATTGTCCTAATATTTCTATATCCCTCACTTACTCGGCTTACAAAGTATGAAATGTGACTAACAGGGCTTACCCGTATAGGGGCGTCGTCTTTAGTAAGTAATTAAAATCACGTAGGGCATTTATCGACGAATGGGCCATAAATTATTATCGGGCGAGACTGCCTCGCCCTATCGACAATATCAATTAAGTTAGAAGCTCATACTAAAGATCGACCCGCACGAGGCGCAGGGGGTAAGTAAATATTAAGTAATTTGAATGTTGGGTGAAGAAAGTGGTGATTTATTTGCTTTGCCTTAATCTAGTCTTGAATGTTTTGGAAGGTTAATTATTTATTTAATCCTTTTCCGACTATATGGGTACTCATAAAATGACTACATCCCACTTACTATGTAGAAACAGGTGACTCGGCAGTTGATCCCCCGACAGCTTGCTCAAAATTATATTTTTTTTTGCTTTTTTTTCAATTTTAAACCTGAAATTGACTTTAAAAATATAATATAAACATATTTTCATTCAAATGTATCAAGGAAAAATCTGCTTCTCTACATACTGTGCATAACAGCGCATAAGTAAAAAAAAAACCTGCACTGTGTATAAATTCGTTTGATATTCATACCTACTTATTATTAAAGTATTTTTGAAGTTGTTTTTATATTCGAATTTGGTAAATAATGCACAACAAATTATAATTTTATAGTAAACTAGCAGACCCGGCCACACGTTGCTGTGGCTAACGAAACACAACGCCATTACCCAATAAATCCACACCACCCGCTTGCCAGCTGCCCGCTGCCAGCTGCCTGAATTGAATTTATCGGCTTTTCTCTACTATAATAAGCATGTGTTATACATATAAACTAATTAACTCGCCACTAATTATACAATGCTTGCAATGCAACACTGGATATTTGAAAAGGGAAAATCAAATACCTACTTACTCTAGGACATCTATTTTCCAATTTCTTCCGTAGAACGAATTTCAAAAGTGACTATAGTACGGCCCGCCAGCCGTTTTAAATCGCACAAAAATATGTTTTCTTTGAATTTCTCGGCTTTTCTCTTTCTTTAATCACTCTATCTATTGGTGAAAATTGTATGAAAATCCGTTGCGTAGTTTAAAAGATTAACGCGCACATAAATTTTGAGCGACTTCATTTTATACTATGTAATAATGTATTGTAATGTAATGATATCGTTTCGGGAACCAACTATCGGCGGATCAACCGGGTCACCAGACTCCACGTTCTCGTTACATACGTTAGTACTTCTGATGGGATTAAGAATTTTTTTTTTACGTTGTTTCTTTCTTATTCTCGTTTCTTTCTCATTTTATGTGAAAAATATTTTTAACACGTTTATTTCAGTAGCCAGTTTTTTGTGTATTTAACAAACGATTTTTCTACAAAAGAGCGGCGTTCATAATTATAGACTTTTCTTCTAATTACCTTTTGCTTGCGTAAAAATCATCATTGGATGGAATGATGAATAATTTTCATGGCATAATGAATCAACGAATAATTTTCCTACACCAACTACTCTAGTTGGGAAAGCCATTCTTCCCAATCCACCAGTGTGAAAGATTAAATTAAAGGGAATTCATTTTAATTAAATTATTAGTACAAAATCAACCCATTGATCGAAGGTTCTCTTTTATTTGCCTTTCACGTTTTTTTCTACCTGTTTGTCCATTTGATCGGCTCGGTAAAGTGTAAAGAATAAGATCTAGTAGGCTGGGGCTGGAGAAGTTCGTATGTTGGTTGTATAATGAAAGAAAGAAGAAATATTGTTGGGTGTGGTCGGGTGCCTATCGATTAATTACTTAACGGGCCGATATTATCGCGCTTCCCGCTCCTGTGTGTGAAGGGCCTAATGGCGGGAGCAGTGGCGTACCCTGACTTTTCTGTGACTTCCCTGATTTGGGCGATTTTCTCGAATACCAAGTACATATTTGTATTCGTATTGAATTTTTATCATTCGATAGAACTGTCTTGGGCCTACTCTTTCTTAGGGAATTCTTTAAACTTTAATAACGAAGAATTGTAATATGGATAAGTTTTTAGGTTTTCACAGCCAAAAGTATTTTCGTTACTTGTTTTTGAGGTGTAATGCCATGTTGCGCTACCTACATCTTTAGCCAACGTTTCGGACAGCGTTGCAGTGTTGCACATCTGCCGGATCTGCCCTGATGATGGACACTGCAACGCTGTCCGAAATTTTGGCTAAAGAAGGAAGTAGCGCAACACGGCATAACACCCCAAAAACAAATGTAATGTAAATTTTCGAAAGTGAAAGCCGACACTGCTTTTGTAAGCCTTTCTTGAAAGATTTGAATTTGTTTATGGACAAAACTATTTATTCGTATTCATGTTGCATATATACGGGGGCAAACAATTAATTACAACATTGGCATGTACTAGCTAGTTCCCGGCATGCGTTTCAATGACACTTAAATAAATAAAAAATTTCTCCCTGCTTGTCCTATCTCATCCATCCTCGTTCCCCTTCCGCCTCCCCTTCCCGCTTCTCTTTCCCCTCCTGCATTCCCCCTTCACCTTCCCCGCCTTTCCCCTCCCCTTTCCCGTTTCCCCCGAACCTCCCCCCTCACCCTTTTTCGTCTTTTTCGTGCTCCTCACCCCCGGGATCACCCCCCTCCCGCCATCCGGTCCTGCTGCGAAACTATATGAAATAAACTCTTTTTACAAACAACTCGCTCGCCACCCATTGCAATTTATACAAATTGCTTAACGCCAGAACACCAGCACCAGTATACATCTTCAGTGCGCGCGCCCAACAGTTCACCAAACTTTCATCGTAATCGGATGAATAGTGTAGGAAATAATCCCATAACGCCAGAACTCACTATTACACGTATACACTATCGTAGGCTTGCGAACATCAAATCCCCAAAGTTTTATCGCAATCGGATGAATGGTTTAGAAGCTCATAAGGGACAAACAAAGAAACATTCATTTTTATATATTAAGCTTAATAAATTGGTGTAAAACAAAGTTTCTGTGACATGTAATAAAAATGTTTCACCGTAGATTGTTTGCTTTTGAGTTGATATTTTACAAATTGTCGTGTTACACATTTTTTTATATGTGACTTACCACTGAAATCTGTAAATTAATTACATATTTCGATATTTCCCCACTTAAAATAATTAAGCATCCTGAACCTTACCACTTTCAAACTTTATTATACCCTTTTCAAATTGAACTGAATCCATTTTACTAATTATTGTTTGTTTTTGGTCACGTCAGCATTTTTACTAATAATTATTAAACGTTTTAACTACCCCAATAATTCTGTAAAACCTTCCTTTAATCCAACCCCTCAGAGGATAGGTAAGTTTAACGATGATCCTTAAATTGAAAGCACTTTCGTATTTCAAATCAATTAGAGATGAAAAATATACTTAACCTACCCTAAACTGTACCTAATCAAAATATCCCCTGCTGTCTTATTTAACTCTATCTTACTTCGACTAAGAACTGCCAACATTGTAATATCATTTTAGATTTTCACGAACAAAAGTATTTTCGTTAGTTATTTATATCTGCCCTCATGATGGACACTGTGTGCTAAAGAAGGAGGTTGCGCAACACGGCAAAACACCTCAAAAATAAATAACGAAATTATTAAAATTATCTTCATTTTGGTAACGCATATTTTTATTGACTGCTACTTTATGTGGGGTTGCAAGATTCTTTCCGAACTAAATACTGAGCGGAACACCCGTTTGATAAAGTTCACGTTGGCTTCATGAGAACGGGTCGTTTCTTCAACTTGTTCTTGTGTAAATCGGCTCAGGAACGAGCTATCGACATCTGTTTTTCCTCCTTCAGGTAATCCGGACCTCTTGTCCCCTCGTCTTTATACTATACAGACATGGATGATCTCGTGAGGTGCAACACGAAAAAAATTAAAAAGGCAATTAAAATAATTTTCTGTTAAAATATTATAATATAGGTAGATACTTTATGAGTTGTCTGAATTATTTTCACAATCAATTACAATTTTTAAAATGATGCTTACATTCAAAGCAAATTCGAATTCTTTGAACCAGAGATATGTAGGACGCACGGACAACCAAAATTAGTATTTTTAATTAACTTACCTATACTTCTTCATCGAAACATCGAAAACGCACGTAAAACCAATATTAGTATTTTTGATGAAGGTAAGTACATTCGTCATCGAAACATCCTTTCGAATATTTCATTGCTGAAGCTTTGCTGAAGATTGTCGTTGTCTTCCTCCCTCAATCCCTGGCCACCACCAGGTCTGAGTAAGATAGACATTGTAAAGCCAAACGTCATTCGATTATTAAAATTATGCATACGTATTTCCCTACCACTTATTTAAATCTAATAAAATTCAAACTCTTCTGATTAAAGTTTTCGATCTCTCTACAAAACATAAGCCATTAAATAATGAAAGCGTCTTGCTGGTATACGACCCAGACGTTATGTTTATATTATTTGGGAACCGGGGTCATGTGTCACACCTCTCCCGTGAATTGGTCGCGGGCTCGACTGCGCATTGTTTCCCGCCGTCCTGCGCGTGTGTTGGTTTGTCGCTTGTTTTTAATTTTAATTTGATTTCGATTCGGTCCGCCGCTACCGTTTCGCAAACATTCAAACAGGTTGGCCATTTTTTTTTGTTCGCCTTTCCCAACAAACCTACTGACCATTGTTTTGAAATGCCTCCGAATTACTTTTTTAGCGCGCCGATACGTGGTTTTGTGTTGGATTTTTTAAGTGATACAGTCGGCTTCTTGCGGCGGTTGTCTTAAACTTTTATCGCTGTCATTGTTAGGAGCAATGTTTGAAAACTTTGCGTTTTGTCAACAAAATGCACCACGAGTTTGACAACAAGTAGCCACTCACCACGCAGTGCCCGCTGTTGTAGGTATTTTTATTGAATTGTGATAGGTTTTTTGAATGTTGCGAAAACATCATTTTAAATTTTTATATTTTGGTAGAAAGCAGTCACTTTGTAGCTTGACATAATTAATGAAATAAAAAAATTGCTTTTTTAAATACCAACCAGTTTCGCTTAACACCAAGCATCGTCAGAGTATAAAGTAAAAAGACCAAAAATACATTGTATGAGCTTATATATTATACATACAGAAAGAGACAAAATATAAGATAAAGGAACAGGTAATTTAGAGAAAGAGGCAGATGTGGCCAAAATCACTACAGATGTGTACATCTGTATCTTTATCTCTATTACCTTTATCTTATGTTTTATCTCTTTCTGTATGTAGGTATATATAAGCAAAATTATTAGCTAAGCAATTACAAAATCACTGGAGATTTTTACATCTGTCTCTTTATCTCTTTTACCTGTTCCTTTATTTTATGTTTTGTCTCTTTCTGTCCGTATTTATAAGCTCACACAATGTATTTTTTGATTAATTTAATGTACACCTTGATGATGCTTGTTGTTAAGCGAAACCGATCGGAAAAAAAGTCATGGTTATAATCAAAGTAATTGTTTTATTTCATTTTTTTTTTATTTATTTTTGTTATTAGTTTTTGGGATATTATGCCGTGTTGCGCTACCTCCTGCTTTAGCCAACGTTTCGGACAGCGTTACAGTGTCCATCATCAGGGCACATGTGTGGTGATGTGATGATGGACACTGTAACGCTGTCCGAAACGTTGGCTAAAGAAGGAGGTAGCGCAACACGGTATAATATCTCAAAAACTAATAACAAAAATACTTTTGGCGTGAAAATCTAAAATCGTATATTTTTTTTATATTTGTTTTACTTTCCTAACTTAGTATGTTTATGTGATTTTGCACTTTCGTAAAGCCATAGTCAGGCGGTTGGACTATGGTTTCTTCGTTTTTGACGAATCTAATTAGGGTACAGGACCTGATCAGATCTGGTCACTAAACACTACTAAAGCTATTTCGATAAACGTTTTGATTCACAGTGGGTGTCTCTAACCAAGGCGATACTGACCGTTGAAAACTTGGTCATCCAACACACAAATTGCCAAAACACACACACAAACACAGATTAGTTGAGATGTGGATAAAAACATAATATATATTATATTTGTGTTGTTTATAAAGATCATTTAACAGTGTGATTACAAAAGATAGGTATATAATGCATATTGGTAGAAGCAAAAAACGCGTTGAATATTGAATACAAAAAGAAAAAATACTTTACACTCTAAACACCTACATTAGAGAAGAAAAAGAAATAATAGTAACAATTCAAAATCAACGTTAACCACTTGGACCCATAAGCTTGTTTTCAAGCTGCCTACAACATTGTCCGACATGTAATGACGTATGAGGCGTACCCGACTTATATATTTTTTGAGGTACAGGTTAAGTAATTTGATTCAATTAAAACAGTAAGTATTATTATTATGTAAACGTTTGCTGTCAACTTTCCCTAAAATAGATAAAATTAAATAAAATCACGAACAATGCGACATGTGATTTGCAACGTATTGAACTAAAATATGTTCATATTATATTTATTTTATTTGTGACATTGATTATTAATCTTATCTCCCAACAGATAAATCTCGCTTATTCACACCGTATGATAATATCTCGCGACAATTACGTGCGTGATAAGCGCCGCTCCTAGCATCTCGCTGACCGGCCGGGGTCTCCTAAGCCCGCTACCAGTCATACCAGCCGCGCTGCCGATGCACTATTTCTATCGATAGCTATCTCAGGTGGTGCGGAATATTATCTGCACCGACGCGCGACGCCTCTACGCCTTGCGTCATGCGCGATATCATCTCCGCGATTATATTGCTGCCTCTCGGTGTACCACACGACACAATGTGCACATTAAGAATAGGTACAAATTCTCACTCGATGAACTGCTTTAAATGTTTTGTATGACAAATGCAAAGTTGATCGTTTGTATGCCAGGTATTTAAAGGATTAATTATTGCTAATAAAGGCGGTCCGATGATTGCTCTTGTATGATGTCTTCATATTCCACATTTAACTAGTTACAACGCAAGTAACAGAAATTTTTGCAATGGAGCTATCAGTGGCATTACCATGTTTAATAATTATAATTGTTAAAGATGTTGTTATGATATTTGTTTTAAGGGTTTGCAACCCGGATTTGTACCGATTTATTACATATTTCCCTTAAACGCGGTATGTTTTAAAGCTCTTAAAAAAATATATGTTATTCTTGAAGATAATATCTAGACTTTGCCCGCGCCGAAACGCAAATTATATAAAATTCCCTCGATAGAAAAAAATCGCAAAGTATGCTCCAAAAACTATTATTAACACGTTTGTTTCAGTTATTTTACAAGTTATATGTATGAAAAAATTCACTTTCAATTTGGGAGGCGGGAATGGGTACCGCCGCCCCGGGAACCTTTCTTGGATAACCAACACCTCTGCCATAGGTCACCCCAAGTGGTTCGCTACGTTTGGTGATTTAGCAGGGGTGCCCGGGTTCATGGGGTGAGGTTTGTCTAGGTCTTGGAGGCGGATGACCAGGACATACTTAACCCTAGATTCCTACCCACCCCCTAAACCCTTTTCCTTCCCAGAACTCTCCTCTCCTTCCCTTCCTTAAAAAAAACCCCTACACAACATCCCCAAAGATGATATAGGCCCTGAGGGAAATTATTTTCCCCAAGGCCTCCTGATATTATTTGGAGTAAAAAATGTAAATGAAATTTTGGTCTCCGGTGACATTTTTGGTGTTTTTTTTTCTACAAAAACATAAAAAAATGGTAGTTGTTGAACAGTTGGAGGCGGGGTAAGGGGTTCGTCGGACATCCGGCTGAGTGACCAGTGACGACATGCGGAAGAATTTTTTTTGTTAGATTTTGAAGAAAAAATTTTTGAAAAAAAAAAAAGTTGTCAAAAAAAGTCACTGGAGACCAAAATTTCATTTACATTTTTTACTCCAAATAATGCCAGGAATCACTGGTTAAAGTAAGTCAAGTACGTCTCTTAACACCCTGTATAATGGTTTTTAGCTTACTTATGGGTGAACTATTTTAGTCATACAAAATTCTTCACAAATAATTCAAAATTTTAACAAAAAAGCAACATTTTTTTTCTAAATTTCTCAATACTTTATCTCTCAATTCCTCTTTATTTCTCAACATACTTTCTCTCTTTTATTATTATTAATCATCATACTTATATAATATAGAAGTGTATGGTTTATATGTATAAAGAGAAAAGTCAGGAAATTCAGAGATTCAGTTCAGGCAGCGGGCTGGCAAGCGAACTGCGTGGATTTGATATGTATGCAAATTAACAGATGGCGTTGGTTATAAAGGTTGGGCAATGGCGTTGTGTTTCGTTAGCCACAGCAACGTGTGGCAGGGTATGTGGTGAGTGTATATGTGTCTAAATAAGTAAATAAAAGTAATAACGTTTTTTGTCTGAAGCGGAAAAAACGCTCGAACGGTGATATCTGATGTCATTAAGTTTTTTCAAACAATTCATACATTTTTAGGTCAACGCAAATATTTTTAGGTCGCAATAACATTTGTGATTGATTTTAAATCATGGTAATTTTAAACGCAAATTATCTATATTTAAATTAGGTGCACACTTTTATTTAAAATTGCTTAAAGAAACCACGGAAAGTGTATTTCAATAAATTGTGCTTTCAAATTGCACAGCCATCTTGAACGAACGAATATAATATTTGGTATAAATTAATTGCACGAGTTTGCTACATTTTTTGAACATATAGCAAAGTGTATTTCGATAAATTGTGCTTTCAAATTGCACAGCCATCTTGAACGTACGAATGTAATATTTGGTATAAATTAATTGCACGAGTTTGCTACTTTTTTTTTAACATTTCGGTTTTTGTTGCGTTCCTGCGATGATGTTGGACTTGTTTGCAGCTTGATCCAATAACGCTTGGATGCGAACCCGGTGTTTTACATTTTCAACTGTTTGAAAATTCGTTCCGGTTCCGTTTCAAGATGGTGGCCGTGTTGGATACTGCATTTTTATCCCGTCAGAGTTCGCACTAGCGTGGTTCCTTCTATTAGCTGCCAAATCGAAATAATCCTTAATATTATGGTAAAAATCGATTGTCATTGAGCTAGTGATGGTTATTTGGATAAATTGTAAAATTCCTTATTTCAAATAAAAATAAATGTTTTGTAAAATACACATATCTTATGATTTCAGTGGACAAAATCAGAAACTTACTTTTTTTGGACTCGATTACTTTTCGTACATTATATTGTATGCCGAGATAAATTTGTTATTGATTCAATTGCTTCCTGATTTACATAGTTTCGATAATCGCAATAACTATAATGATCGGGTTCAAACTCACAAAGCAGAATCAATGTGTTGGCATGTAATTGGGAATAAACACAATGCACTTTTCCTTGACAGCAGACTGCTGACAGTAATGCATGCGATATATATTCGACCTCAAAATCCGAAAGCGAATATCCGTACGGAACCCTATTGTCCCTTTTTTCGGTCGTCTAGAAAAGTATAACCGATAAATCAATCGCCTTTTGACAAATTTATGGGATCGTATTATTTTACACCAATCAACATATTTTACACCATGGCGGATGGCGGAGTAACCCCCCGGTATCAATTCAATACTTGTAAATTAATTCAATCAGTGCTTTGTTCCGAGTCGCCACCACCTCCATTATTGTAATGTTACATCGTCCCTTGTGGTATAGAAGTGTTGGTAAACTAACATGTATTATGTAGGAAAAGAAAATGTATAAAAATCTACGTTGTTTGCTCCATAAAGGCAATTGTTTTCTCTTTTTATTAGACGTTGTGCTTGGAGTTATGATATTAATTATATTTATCGGTTGCGTCTCTGTAGCATGCTAGTCTACAAATTTATGTTTAGTTGAAATGTTGCAGGTTTGATTTTAAAACCTTTTTTCTTCATTTTCGTTTAATAAAGACTCTGGGTGCTTCGATGTTTGTGACTGTTTGATGAATCTTGCAAAAGCGTGTTTATAGATTTTTTTTACAATTGCTCTACACAGGAACAGGAGGTCGTGAGGGATAAAATCCCTCAGTGCGTATGTAATCTTTGGGGATGCTGTGTGTAGGGTTTTTTAAGGAAAGGAAGGAGATCAAGTTCTGGGAAAGAAAAAGGTATGAGGGGTGGTAGGAATCTGGTGGTCAATGTGACCAGGAGTGACGTATGTATTTATTCCTCTACTGCTGTGCAAGGGGATCTTCCCAGAGAGTCATGCTGGAAAGGTCAAAAGGTTTACCTCAACCAGTCTCTCCCGATCTGGCCTGCCACACAGCTGGTGAGTAGACGCATCCGCCACCGAGAAAAACCTCACCCCATGAACCCCTGGCATCTCTGACCTACGGCAGATGGTTATCCAATAAATCGTTTCAAATTGATGTTTTAAACAATAAGATTTCGTCATTATTATGATCATCGCACATTTCAGAACAGTCATAGTCTAGTGAGGCGGTTAACTTATATTTTCAGAATATTTTATCTCAATAAACGCCCGGGTTGCCGGCAAAAATTTAAAAACTTTAATATATTTAATTTTTACTGATTACTAATGAATTGTTGAGCTTGCCTGACATAACTAAACATTGCTTGGTTTATTTTGGAATACTCTCTTTTGGATGTCTACGGAAACACTTCAGTTGGCGACAACAAATTTGCATCGCAATTTCTATTTTTATACCAATATCAGAAAATAAGGCTTGGAATGGACTAACATTCTAACTTAAGTTTTAGAAAGGGACAAAATTTCAGAGAAACTCAAATACATGGTGTCCGGAATCTAGTAGTACCAGGAAACTGGTGAATCTATATCAAATTCATTTGACAAATTGTAAATCAAGTCTAAGGCGAAAAAAAATCACAGTATTGTAGGGTGCCGATATAGTACCCCTGTCTTTACACCGTTTAGATAGGAGCGCTCTTGAGAGATGAACGAACGAACATTAAAAAAACGATTAATTTGGAAGTCTGGTGAAAAAATAATAAATATTGGTCTGAATAAAAGTTTTAAGGTCGGTTAATAACTTTAATTACACGGAAATCAGGCGGCCGTTGACTGTTCTGGCGCCGTCATCGTGTGGTCAGTCTCCTCCCTCCCTCTTCTGACCAACCTCATTATATTCTCCAATCTATTGTCGAAGTGACCCACCATAGTATTATGTGTTTCGTTTACTTTTTTTCAGCGCCTACCGTAAATGTAGAACAAATTCTTATAATAATTGTATATTAATTGGTATATATTTTGTTAAATGTCATTGTGATTTTGTAACGCAGGACTGGGTATTTCGATCACTAACCTATTCAAAATTTTCTCTTTTCGTTGAATTCGAAAACTTTTAAGATATTCCTGCAATTCTAAAGTATCAAATCGCTCTTTGTCATCAGCTTTGCATAGGTTAATATTAATTCAAATGAATTCAAACCTCTATCCATGTCAGGGGTTAAATTTTTTTTAAAAGTTATGCGTATAAATATTTTATTACAGATAATCTTAATTTTTATTATTTTACCAGATTTATTCATTCTCTGTAATGTTACTTTACAACCCTACTCTATATTCCTCGAGTTTTAAGGCTCTTTTTTTCTAAACTTGTTTCCTTTTTTAAGTGAATACCTCACAAGGTTTCAGGTTAGGAGCCAGTGAGACTATGGTATCCCAAATTGGGGTATATCCAGGGCTGGGCAGTATTTGAAATACTTGTAATTGAAATACGTATTTGAAATACAAATACGTATTTTGTATTTGTATTTCAATTACTTCCTAAAAAAGTATTTTGTAATTGGTATTTCAATTACCTGCTGCTGAGGTATTTTGTAATTTGTATTTCAAATACTTATGGCTTCAAAATACATTTTCAAATACATTTAGCGACCTCAATGATGAAAATGAAAAATAAACTGACATAGACAGTATATAGACTAAAACCGCTAGAATCCTGTACTATTGTCCTATTATCCTGTGCTATAGCACGCTTACTAATGATTATTTGTAGTTATCTTATCATTGCTTTATAATAGGCTGTACCTTTTTTTATGTCATGCTAGTTATTATTATTGTCTTGTGCTATATAATTAATAGCACTGTTATTGTACATTTTGTATCAAATTATATTAAACTGGCCATTGCTTTGTAGTGTACATTTTTGTATCATAGTATTAGATCAAGCACTATAGGAGTAATTTGACTGAATACTAGATTATTTTTAAGTTAATTACTGTAGAGCGCACTTGAGAGCGAAATAACACAAAAATGCGCTAAACAAATGTCATCTATGTAGATAAAAATGAATCCTTATTTCCCTTGGTCATGCCATAACTTCAGAACGACTTTACCTCTTTCATTCATTTTTTTAAAGTTTTCTAATACTTTGCAGAAGGTTCTTACGGAAAGAAAAATAAGAAAATTACGCAGAAAATTGGATAATTTCAGAAAACTTGACTGCTATTTTAACTTCGCACGTTTGACATTTCGCGCGTTTGATGAAATCATAGACATCCAAATGGATAGACAAGCAGTTACAGATGAGGGGTAAAACCAAACTATGGAGAGCGAAGAGGGGAAAGATGACTGTCATTCGTTGAACAATCAATCTGACAGTATATAGGCATCTCGCATTACAATATCACCATTTAGTTCTTAAAAGCAAAATCTGCTTTGAATGAATAGACCTTTTTACATGGGAGCGCGAATTGCTTGCCACGTTCAAAACATATTTGCTAAGGCCAAATGCTCGCCCCAAAAAGACTCGCGCCAATACACATATCAATATTTTGTTTCCGTGTTTAGTTAAAACACTTTTACAAATGTTTCATAATTTACTTACCCCTGTAACCAGCGACGAGCACATTGGAGTACCGCCCACATTCGCTATGTGTACATTGATACGTAGATATATTGTATAGCACAAGCTGCCGTTATTTCGTTAAATGTATAGATGTCAGCTTCTCGCTGTTCACGGCAAGAATGATGACGTCACACATTTTAGATTCAAGCGAGGCTATATCCCCTCCCTATGGAGCGAGCCGGTTCCAAGGAGGAGCTACAGCCGGCGCCATGTGGAGGGGGAAATAATACGTTTTTATCACTTAGGGCAGGTCCAGATATATTCATATGTCCGTGAATGAAATTGAATTTAGCAGGCAGCTGTTTTTTTTTTGTAACAAAAGAATTTTCTATGGATTTTTTAAAATATAGATATTTTAAATAGGTTCTTTAGTTAGGTACCAGATTTGATTGATTGTTATTATAATATACAAAAATGAATATTTGTAATATGTGAAAAATGAAAATTTGAATAAAAAAATTGTAATAGCTGGCACTTGAGTTGTTTGAAAACTGAATGTACTGCAGACTGTAAAGGACATGCAGGGATAAATAATTTATTTCTTTGAATATGGCATTGCAACGCATGCCGGGAACCAGCTAGTGTTATTATAATAATAATTATTATTATCTAACTCCTAAGTCTTATACCACAAAACTTTACAAGTGGAGCGGGAGACGAGATGTGTCTTCTGAGCAATATGATTGACCAATTTTTGCACGTCTCTGTTTCACTCTGCTCAGCTTTGCTTATATGGAAACGCACCCTTAGATAAGGGCACTTACGACAATTTATTGCAACCAAAGGTTCTACCAAAACCAAATGTATTTTGTATTTTGTAATTTGTATTTTGTATTTGAAATTAAAAAATGGTTAAAATACAGTATTTTGTATTTTGTATTTCAAATACACGACTTGAAAGTATTTTGTATTTCGTATTTTAAATACATGCAAAAAAGTATTTTGTAATTTGTATTTCAATTACAGCAAAGCATTTATTTTGCCCAGGCCTGGGTATATCAATACTAAATCTGCAGAAAGAACCCAACAAATCCATACCACTAGAATTGGCTCAACAATGAACTTTATGGCAATACATACTAAAACATCTTTTGGCCAAAGAAACTATTTATACCAAGCTCCAATTATGTTTAATATTCTGCCAGACTACATTAAATCTTCCAATTCATTAGCTAAATTTAAGAATGTTAAGATATTTGTGTTAACAGAGGATTGGCATACTGTTTTTTCATCCTTGTCCTTTTTTAAATAATAAGATTTCAATTTTTAAGTAATAAGATTTGTTTTTAATAATATTTGTTTTTTGAATAATAGCTTTTTTTTAAATATTTATTTTTAACTGAAATAAAATCTATTTAGATTTTATTTGAGTTCCATTTGCCAAAATTGGAGTGTCACCCTAAATGTTTTGTACTAGCTTTGTTTCTTGGTGGGTATAGTAATTAAAGATTTATTTATGGTCTATATTGTTACAAATCATACTTAAATTACCCATCTGGTCACTAATATGATATTTTTATTTCTTACTTTATTATGATATTTTAGTGTTTTAAATGTAGTGTATTTTAGTATTTTGTGTGTAAAATCACTCAAATTTATAAAAGTTAACCTCAACACAGGCCTAGTCCTAGTGAGGTTAATTTTGTTTTGTATGTAAACATAAAAATAAGAATGTATGGTGAGAAGTTAAATAAATAAATAAAATAAAATAAATAAATTGTGCGGCTAAAGACAGCGGGGAGGAAATGGATAGTTGGGAAGTACCTGGCTATTCAGATCTTTTCATCAATATTTCGCCATTAAATTAAATATTCAATATTCGCCGCTTAAAGCCATTTTCTAGAATCGTTTTCATTCTGAATGGTAGTCTAACACCAGGGTGATCCTGAGAGTATCTTTCACTTTGGAACGTGCCGCACATCTACTACACATTACTTTTAATTAACAAATTGTGAAATAACAAATTAATCCAAATAAAAATTATTTGCGCGTGCCGGGTTTCGAACCCGCAACCTTCACATTGGTAGTCGAGAGCCTTACACCTCCACCACGGGGCCATCACTAATTAAACAATTGAAATATGTACTTGGAACAAATAACACAACAATACAATGTCTTGTCTTTTAGTTCAAAAATATTCATCATCATCATCACTATTGGCTCTGCAACCCCTGGTGGGTCTTGGCCTCCTCAAGAATCCTCCTCCACTCATCTCGGTTTTGTGCCAGCTCTCTCCAGTTTAGAAGCTCCAAGATAGATATGTCTTTGAGGACGTTGTCGCTCCATCTTAGTCTTGGTCTTCCAGTTCAAAAATATTACATGGTTTTATCTTATATCATCTATCGTAATATACATGCCGACGGTGTAATACCTAATTGTAAGGGATTGGTGGCACAAACAACATACCTTTGAATTGAAGAACAGAATCCAGAAGCGCCACGAAATTTGTCTTTACGTTGTCGGAAGGTTTTTAAAACTTAACGCCTCTTCTATGATATTCATTCTTGCTCGTATTTCACTCAAGTTTTCAACTGAATTAATTAAACAAATTAAATTAAATTTTATGCTTTGGAATAATAAGCTTAATCTAAATTGCAGTCTTAGAAGGTTGACACTGCAACTTCTCGGTTTTGCCAACGTCCACTGCGAATTGAATCCATTCACAATAATTCCAAGGTGTTTTAAACAATGTGTTTTTCTCCGAGTAGCCATTCCGCTCGGTGTGTCCAGCGTCCAAGTCTCTTTGTGGAATATTAAATTTATCAGGTCCGTTTCGATTATTTCCTCGGGTTTTCTTCGTTCTCTCTGATCGGATAAGCCATCCCTCCGCTTAGCACCCCACTCTCTCTCCCCACCCCGCCCCTGTTCCTTCCTGGTATCACCCGCCCTGCAGATCCCCGCCCACTTTCATGCAAATGTCTCTGTATGAATGTGTTCAGCAGTAATCGTCAGGACGAAATCAACTCGAGAATTTATTCTTATTTTCAAACAATGGGGTATTTCGACGTGAAAATGAAATACCTACATTAACCTTTAGTATGAGCTACCAACACTTGCTATCTCAGATATAATGGATGTAGGTTTTGGCACTACGATTTTTGAGTTATTCGATGAGTTTAATTAATACAGGCAGAAGAACCTTGGAACATTGAAAGATACCCTAGAACATTGTTGATAGAACCTAACACCACAAAAGTCGAATAATTCGACTAATTATTATTTAAATAAATAATTATTATTTATTTATCTACTACTCTGGACTAATTTTCTAATCCCTCCAACGTCGTTCTTAAACCCGTTTTACAAATTGTTTGTTTGACACATCTGTCTGTTTTTTTCGGTCTTGTGATAACCTGTCGCACTTCTAAAAATCTACGTAAAAATGTTTTTTCCTCAACCAATATTTTTGTACTACTCCTGCCGTTGTAACATCAAACAGTATTAATTAATTTATTGAAGCATCTGCGTGGTTCAATTTCAGAACCCAGCCACGGCTTGTCGGACGCCACCCTCAACGGCGCGCCTCAAATAACATCTGTGTACGTGGAATTTCACAAAAAGCTACTGTTATAATTCGGTTTCAAGATGTCACTACTTCCGTCAGCAGCTCGCACGTGAATGTTTCCCCCCTAGGTATAACTGCTACGGATTTATATATTTTAAGTACCCTTCTAGATTTGGAAGATTGACGGCAATACTTGACGAAGTTTTTATTAATTACAAATAACGTCATTGCGTGTCTCGGTTACTTTGACACAGTTAATTGGCACTGTTACTTTGTCACTGTTACTTTATCTCGTTGAGTAACCGACGGTGACTAGCTAGATCAAAGTGAATCCGAGAAACTGGCTATTTTAGGCACCAGTTCCTATCGGATTTATAAAATGGTCACAAACAGTCAAACCGGGCGAAGCCGAACTAAAACCCGCCCGCAGGGCCTAGCAGCAAAAACCTGTGCAGCTGGTTTTTAACTGTTGGTCGTGCATTGATTTATCAACCAGACCCTATCAACTCTCCTAAGATCTAATGCCCAATAGTATCATGTGGGTCTGCAAATCGTGATTCAATGAAATGCCAGTTGATAGTCCTTCCTCACGCTAAATTAAACATTAATAACACAAGTCCAATAATTTAGATGACAATCCACTGCCATACTTGGTCCGAAGATGGTCCCTTAATTAAGAGAATAGCATAATGAAAAACAAATAACTTAGTTTACACCACTATTTAATTAACAATATCGACATGTTTCAATAAGAATGTTATCTTTCTCAGACAAGTTGTTTTAGTGGTGTAAACTAAGTTATTTGTTTTTCATTAAATTAATAATGATGCCACAAAGTATTTTTGCAAAGTTTGAAGAAGTAAGAGAATAACGTTCACGTATGGAGACACTGTTAAGTTTTTGTTGTATGAAATTATCGAAACCAGCTGTAATGATCGGCATCATTTTCTTCGTATTTTTTTCTTGATTAAAGCTTTTAACATATTGTTATAATTTCTATGGCAATGGATACGGATTTTTTGTTGAATTCGATGGCCGATCTCATGTTTTCTATGTCCACGGTTCAGACACACGAAAGGCTTCCATTAAAAGCGGGATTTTTATCAATTCCGTGATTAATACCATAAAAAGATATTTCATTTGTGATACGAACTTTTAATTTCAAACTGATCTCTTTTCGGGTCCGGCCGTAACAAAGCACATGCACCCACACCAATGCAGGCTTTACCTCCGGTACACCGTTCGCTCGTGTGTATGTGTGTAATATAATAATCATTTTTCAATGCCGGCGTAAGACCGGTAGCCCCTACTTTTAATGCGACAGAAAGGGAAAACGCCATACCAGAAAGTACCCTTACAAGTATGGGTGCGAGCAAGATAAAATCTCTTCACGCTTTAATATACGTATTATAAAAAATATATTCGAAGTTTTTTTATATGCTGTGCTTTTTTATATTATTTTGTTTTTGTTACCTATTGGTCGTAATGTGTGAGGAGAGCACGTTTGTGGGAACCTGACCGATCTAAGGTGTTATAACCCTCTATTGGATCATGGTGTTTCTGATATCGTTTTGTTCCTATTAAATTAATCATACAACCTGCAGTTACATCAACCAGATGCCTACTTGGAAAGGTAATATAGTACTATCTTCAAACTTGTCGATAACCAAATAGTTTTGTGTTACCAATTTTTATAAGTGTTTAAATTCGTGGCGAAATTTCATTATAATATTGTGATTATACTCTTAACACTTTGCAACTTTGTTTATTTTGATTGATTTGTATTTGGGATATTAAACCGTGTCTTTCTTTAGCCAACGTTTCGGTAGAAGGAGGCAGCACAACACAGCAGAATACCCCAAAAATAAATCACTACAATACTTTCGGCCGTGAAAATCTTAAATCGTAGCTTTGTTCTATCTGGGGTCCTAGCATGGTCGATCGATAAGAATTGATAGGACATAGTTCCTTAGGACAACTGAAGTCGCTAACGTACAAACAAAAGTCGATGTCGAATACATTAGGAACACCTAGTCATTATCAACTGTTACTTATTCGTTGGCGATCTGCAATCATGCTAGGGAACGATGAGAAATCACCGAAATTTATTTTTGCCCAATATTTTGTTTGTTTTTGTTATTAATCAATTAAAAAACAAACTCGTAATAAAAATAACAATACAATGTAAAATCACTGATTCCATCACTTCATGTTACCCGTCAAGTTCGGCGCACATATTTATTAATTATTTTTATGGTGCTGGCAATAAAATCATATTATTAAAAATACTATCTAAATCCGGTTCAATGAACATTATATTTCAGAATTTCTTTGAATTTACGCGTAGTTTTCAAAATTGAAACCTCCCCCCCTCTCCTTCGTTCTGAATTCGAAAGGGGGGGGGGCTCTCTCAGATTCCTCTTCCCCTCCTGCCTTCCTTGCCACTAAACTATGAAATATACACATTTTAGAAACTTTCGCGGTGTGCGCACATTAACTCACCAAAGTTTCATCGCAAACGGATGAATGGTATAGGAAATAATTTCATAACGCCAGAGTTCACCATTGTTTATTGAATACATCGCGGACACGCGCACAAAATATCACCAAAGTTTCATCGCAAATTAGTAATTTAGGAACGCATAAGGGACAGGCACCATATTTCACCACCATATTTCATCACCACTATTTGTAGGTATATTAAGGCGATCCAATAAATAGTCCAGGAAAAAATCGAAATCGGAATTCACGCCCCTTTATGGGAGAAGTTTAAAAATACTTAAGAAAAAGCTTTTGGAAAGGTTGGAAATGGTATTTGAGAATTTTTTTTACAGGTGGATTTCCTAAAAAAACATTAATTCCTTTTTTACGTATTATTTATTGTAATAAAACGGAAATTTAAAATTGATTTCATGAAACCAAGCGACGCGGAGCCTAACGTCTGTTCCCCGCTCCGGCCGGAAGAGGACTGACAGAAAATAGGTGTGACTATACAGTAGTTCTTCGGTGGACGGTATAAGGTTCACTTTGAAAATCCAAATTCGTCTATTGCCGTATTGTCGCCGTTTTATACTCGTAAATAGGAGAGTTTGAATTTGAAAGTGTTTTTATAGACCTTACACTTTATTTTTTTCTAGGCTTATTAAAAGACTTTTTTTTTAAATTACCAATATTTTTAAGGGCCAAGATATGTTCTATACGCAGTATTTAATTGAAGCATCTATAATAATTCTAAGCGATCAATTTTTCGAAACAAAACACGTAACACGGGCTCAGATAAGAAGATTTATGGAACAGACTTGAAGATTTTGAAAAGTAATATTATTACTCCCTTCGTTTTCATTATCAAATTAATTTCTCTCTCAAATATTACGCCGTTAAAATGTATCTTTTTATAACCGAATACACACAAATTAATAATCTCAAGCCTTCAGAAACAGAGGTCCATTTTTAATTTCATAAAATTATCTGTCCCCGATCTCCGCCACCCATTTGACTTTAATGACCCTCTTGCAGACTCCTCTCAAATCTGAAGTAGTGTGAGGTCTTTCGAGATCGTTAATCATTCCTGCTTCTTCTTCCATAACACTTCATAATCACGCATTCAATCAGCGACTTCAAAGACTTGTCTACTACTTATACCCATCTCTATCTACCTTCTTATACATTCCTCATTGGTACTCATTATTCATAACTATTCTCTCAAACCTTGACATAAGGAGTTTTTCTCACTTTAACCGATTCAGAAACTAGAAACTAGTTCATTTTAATAATTAGTACTAGTGCTTCTTCAATAATTATGATGTTATTGTGTCACCTGTGGACCGTGCTTAGTCTATTTAACTTTACAAAGAAGTTATTCGGATTCAATTTCATTTTAAATTTAATTTTATTATTGTTTTGTCTGTAATAATATTGTTATTATTCTATCCAAAATTGGCTTATTTATATACGAGTTCTTCTGCAATTGTTATTATACTTGCCAGCTGTTTCAACTTCCGAAGGCATTATTAATATATTTATTTAATTATCTAATAGTAAATAGTTCACAAATAAAACCTGTGATATCACCTTACCAGTTTGGATTTATGCCAGGTAGAAGTACTCTTTCCAACTTAATTATTTATGAAGATTTTATAACCAATGATTTTAAGAAAAAATACAAGGAGACTCTGTTTATACTGATTTTTGTAAAGCCTTTGATACAGTTTCTCATAAAATTCTCATTTGGAAATTAGGAAAGCTTGGTGTACGTGGCAACATATTAGCCTGGTTTGAAAGCTATCTTACTGGAAGACAACAAATTGTTAGAATAAAATCCTCCCTGTCGGAAAAAATTTACGCAACAAGTGGAGTTCCACAGGGTTCACACCTTGGCGCAATCTTATTTATCTTTAAAATATTTCATGATGTATCTATCTTAACTTTCGCTGAAGACCTCAAATTTTTAGAATTATTCAAAATATTTACCATTGCAACATTCTTCAAGATAATATCAACAAATTGTTAATTTGGTATAATGAATATAAACTTTACTTAAATATGTCAAAATTTCAAATAGTTAGATATTCTCGAATAAAAAATCCAGTGATCTTTAATTACGACATTGGTAAAAATGCTCTTGAGACATTAACACAAATTATAGACTTAGGCATCACTTTTCAATCAATTCTTTTATTTCTTAACCACATAACAGAAATCTCTAATAAGTGCTTAAAAATGTTGGGATTTATAACTAGGCTAACTAGAAATTTTAACAATATAAAGTGTATTAAACTTTTATATTTTGCCTACGTAAGAAGTCAACTTGAGTACAATTCTCTGCTCAATTCAAGCTGTTGAAACAAATTCTTACGTTTTCTGAATTTTAAAATGGGTATTCTAGCAATTATGTTGAACTACAACACTCTGTTAAATTATAGGAATATGCTCAAACTGTCAGACAGAAGAATTTTCACTGACTTGGTATTTCTATATAAAATTCTAAATGATTTAGTTGATAGTCCAGTATTGCTTGAATTGATAAGCTTCCGGATATCACTACGTAATACTAGAAGTCAGGATTTATTTCAGTGCAGAAATTCTGGGACTAACTACCATATGTATTCTTCTTTGCCTAGAGTACTAATGGAGGGAAACAATTATACCAAGTCAGTGGATGTCTTCAATTTAACATAATTATTTATCTTTAAATATTGTTACTGAGGCAGTTCAGTTATGTACAATAAATACTGTATATTTCCCTCATAGAAATATAAAGCCCCGAAAAAGGGCATTAATCCATAAATAAATAAATATGCTGTTATAAACAGCATAACATAATATAGCAAATAAAGTTGTGAACTAAGTACAGTATTTAAAATTACAAATTAATTCCTTAGAAAAATTTTAAATTAGACATATTTGTCACTTTGTTTTTAAATTTTAGCTCATTCCTCTCTTATTTTATTGGTCGGTATTTCTTATCAAACTTTCAATTGCCTTCGGAAAACGAAACAGCTGTCATGCGTTAACCCGTTTAATCACAGGAGACCCAAGTTGTCCCAAAACATCATATGCCGTTATAATAACAGGAGACCCAGATTGTCCCAGAGCGACCGTGCATTATTAAAAGTTAGATATCTCTTTCTGTAATGCGAATATTTGTGATTTCTTTTATGTTAGAAATGGAAAGAAATAATGCTTCTCTATGTCTTAGAATTATATGAGCTAGGTTGTTCAGATATTTTACAAACCTGATCAAAAGTGACGGTTTGATTTTGCGCCTATTTGTGGCGTAACCCACATTTAATTTTAAAATAAAATTGTATGAAAGTGATAAAAAGTGAGGTGACAGTTTTATTACAAATTTTGTTTAGAAAAGGAATCTGAATTTAAAATTTGAAGTTTATTCTATTTTAATTACTTTAATTCAAATATTCGCAGGTATGCATTTTTCAGCCAATTTACATTTCCAAAATTAAAATTTTAATATTTATAAACAAAAATGTTGATTTCTAATAGACATATCGGAAAGATTATTTTATCTAAATTTTAGAACAATTTTTATTTTTGCAAAAGCGTTAAAAAACACTAATAAATAGGAACATTTAAAATGCATGGGAAGAACCAGGAATTTTGCGCGCAAACTTTGACGGGCAAAAGTTGACAGAAAATTATTTTCTTATTATTCGAAGGGTTAACAGAATTTGCTTATAAACTTACCTGTTTTTAAATTGAAAAATAATGATCTTTTTAAATATTTAAAAAAACTGGAGAAAATTTATTTATTTTATTTATTTATTTATTTATTGCTTCTTCACAATTTATAAACATATATTTTTAGCATGTAATTATTAACCCCACTAGGGTTCGCCTGTATCGGGGTTAATAATTTCACAATTTAATAAAAATAACACACGCAAATATCGGTCATGCAAAACAGTTAAGTAAAAGCAAAATAATAAAATTTAAAAATAAAATGATAAATAGAGAGAATAATAAGTGATAAAAATATATGAATTAACAACAAAGTGTTAAGAGATCAGACAAAATGTTATCATTCATTATATCATTAGTTCATACCATTTTCAACAATAGATAAAATTAAAAAAAATATATGTCCTCAGGTTTTTTTTTAAATATGTGTAAAAAATAAAAAATAAATGATAAAAGCAAAGATTTATAAGCGATTACATTAGAGCGAATTAATAAAATATTATACCAAAAAAATTTTTCGTAAAAGCCTGTAAATATCTGATTTCGAATTCCTTTAATTTGATTTTTTTTGTTTGTTTTATAACTATGCGAATCATTTAAGTTGATGTATTCACTTACTTAGGTAAGTACTTATACTTAGATTAGAACTTATACTCAAGAACAAAGAAAGAAGGTGAATCAGGCATAATTTTGCTTTTTATTCAGTTTCATAATCTATAAAAACTAACTAAATAAATATCGTTACACATTTAAACTTCCTTAATTCCTTTAGAAACTTTTCCATTTTTTCCGTCGTTATTCAGAACCCATTATTGTTTCGAACCTTCCATATGCGGACAAAGTAAAAGTATGTAAGGCAGTAAAGTTCTCTTAATATTGACGAAAACGTTTTCCTTATTATCCAAAGAAGTATTTAAAAATCTCCCATCATTTACCTGACACTGTTCCAAAACCCGAGCCTTCCAAAAGGAGAGCGTATTTTTTCCCCTTTGATTGAGTAGGTGTGTAAGTGCGTAGAGCTATTCCAGAACTCCAGCCTTCAGTATGTGCGAAAATTCTTGCATATATTTTTTACCTCTCGACTATAATTTATTGTTGGCCAGTTTGGTGCGGATGAGTGCCGGCTACCGTTGAGGCTACGGATCCGTGAGGCAATGCGAGGCATCTTCGACAGCGAAGATCGTTAATGAAACAGACGCTTTTTTCTCCTCTTTTCGTTTGTCGAATCTGTCGGCGGGGCAGCGCGACTGTCAGGGCCGAAAGGGTTGTAATACATTATTTAAATATTTTTTTGTTATACTACTGGCTTTGTAAATACCCATGTGCTCACACCTCTTCGCCTATCAAAACTGAACGAACGCTTAGTTATTTAAAAATATTCTTTTAAAATTCTGGTTATGCATCATAACATGCTTTTGTTTTTTGATCTCGATAATAAATTAAAAATATTTGTATCATAAAAATGGTTGTTTGGCGGTCTCTCTGGAATTTCAGAGACACTAAAATATATTCCTCGTGCACTTTTTAATACAAAATGTGAATTATTCAAAATATTATTGTGTCACGATAAAACGTAAACTGCCAACTCTTTTTAATTTAGATTTATTGTGAATTTTGCTGTGGTCGGATCAACTTTAAATCTAATCTATGTTTATCACAATATTTTAATAAATTGTGCGTGTGATGCTATCTTGGACTGGAAAATATCTAAAAGGTTGGACTGGAAAACTCTACAAGATTGGTGTCTTTGGTGTAATTTGAGTCCATTGCCGATTGCCATTTTTTGATATATTTTTATGTCAGCGACAAGTAAATTCATTAATCAATTTTTGGGGTATTTTGCCCAGCGGGTTTGGGGTTATCTATACATCCCAGGCTCACACATTAGGATTCAGATTCCCCTGTAATAAAGTTTTTAGGTATGGATATTTTTATGACTTAATTTGAATAAATAAATAGCAATTGTGAGTTTGATGAAAGTAATGGGACGTAGTGAGGTGACAGTGGCTCAAGAAGTGGAGGATATGGCAATCCTTGTAAGTATATCTACTGTAAAAAAATGTTTTTGTCGATTTCCCAAAAATTAATAAAATATGTATAAAATTTAAAAATAAGTGTTTCCTTAAAATCTTAGATTACTCTTACCATTTTATGATTAAAATTGCACGTTTGGCCTTCTTCTCTGGCTTATTTTGGTATCTTGTTTGGTTTCAAGATGAGCAGAATGTTTCAACCAAAATCGATTGCCTTAGTTACGTGGGCTACTTTTTGTTAACGTTTAGTTTAAGTTTTTACTTTTCCCGCTATTATTTTTTCACTCTCATACACCTTATGCATGCATTCTTTTAGAAATGATATTTCAGCCATCCGTTTATCTTATACTCTTGGACCATTATTCCTATCTTCCCCGTCAGCATCAAATCCCCGTCAGGGCAAAATGGAAAATTTAGGTACCATATAACTCTTCAAAATGAATCTGAAGAATTTGTTTCGTGGTATTATTTTAAATGATGACTAATTATTTAATAAATTTATAGCCTAATCCGACCCTGGGTTTCCCGCACACCTATGCGCAATGCGCATGGTAGCCGACTGTTTAATTACTTCACATTGCTACCGACTTTGGGAGCGAGATGAAGGCAGGAGCGAACCAGGTATTAAATAATTCAGCTATTAATAATAATTATTATTATCATTATTAGCATTGCGTTTATGAAAAGATATTAACCTCTTCAGTAATCATTAAAAAAATATAAAATAAAAACAAACCCGCATTTTTACTACATTAGTACTAATTTTCAAATCAGGCAGCCCTGAAGAAATATCAAATTATCGACCCATATCTCTTGTCTCAAACATTGCAAAAAATTTTGAAAAGATCGTAAATAAGCAACTCATGTACTACATTGATAATAAAAAAATTCTTAGTCCTAGCCAATTTGGATTTAGAGAGAAACTAAGTACTCATGATGCTATTGCTGAACTTACCTCAACTATATACAACGCATTAGATAAAAAAACAAATGCCTTGGCATTTTCATTGATTTACGCAAGGCTTTTGACAGTATCTCCCACACAAAATTAATTAATAAATTAAATGATTTCGGTATTATTGGTAAGGCTAGGTATTGGCTGAAAAGTTATCTAACTCAAAGAAATCAAAAAGTAAAATTAAATAACTCACTAAGTGTAGATGAAACTTTAGAATTTGGAATTCCCCAGGGGACTGTTATTGGACCAATTTTATTTATAATATACGTAAATCAAATGTTTAAATTATCATTTAATGGTAAACTTATATCCTTTGCTGACGACACTGCAATAATAAACGATATTACCAATGCAGCCAATCAAGACATGAAGGTTGTAAAAAATTGGTTCGATAACAATTTACTATCACTCAACACAGAAAAAACTTATTACATTCCATTCTCTCTACAAGAAGATGTGCCAAATAACTTAATTAACATAACAATTCATTCCAAAAATTGTGCAAATAACGGTACATGTAATACGGACTGCGCTAAGCTGAATCATAAATCTAATGTAAAATATCTTGGAATCTTAATAGACAAAAATGTTAAATGGAAAGATCATATCAATCTCACTGTGGAAAGAATAAGAAAACTTACCTATGTTTTCTATAACATACGAAATATTTTAAACAAGAAAACTATCAAAATTGTCTATTATGCATTAATTCAGTCTTTATTACAGTACGGCATTATTGGGTGGGGAGGGGCCTTTAAGGCTTCCTTACAGCCCATAATTATAATTCAAATAATAATTATAAAAACCATTCTTAGGAAACCATACGACTTCCCTACTATATAGATATTTCGGGAATTTAATGAACCATCTATTATAGAATTGTATAAGAGAAACGCCTTATGCCAAATTTATAAAGAATATTTTATTCAAAAAATTCACCCCTCAGATGGCATAAGCAATAGATTTAAAACTAATGGCTTAATAGCCATCCCTATGCTTAGAACGACCACGGCTCAGCACCACTATTTGTATTTAGGTGTAAGACGGTACAATATATTATTATCCAATAACAAAATTAATATAAAAGATACACTGAATTATGAATTATTCAAAAAACAAATTAAGTCCCTTAAATTGGATAATGACATATTTTACCCTTAATGTTTACCCTTTATGTAATTAATTAATTTACCCTTACTTAAACAGCAATATTTAATATTAAAAAAAAATTGTATTGATATTGTCCTTATATAACTATTTTTGTCTAAATTGTGTAGGTACCTACCTAAGATATTTATTTCATTAGTTTTTTTTTTAAATTGTTTACAATTTAAAATTTAAAATTTTTTTGCATGTAAAATACTCCTCCCATAAACACGAGCTCCTAGAGCTCAACTTATACATAGTAGAATAAAACATGAATTATTTTGTAATCTTGCATATATTATCATTGTAATGTGTAAACAAAAATCTTGAAATAAATAAATAAAAAAAATGCTTGAATTGCCTCGGTTGTGGGATTTCTAGCACACAGTAGTAGCCGCCTTAGTATGCTCGGGGGTGTTTTTTAAGTAGTTAAAAATGTTCTGACTATCGCAAGAGATGTCATCCGTTTACGAAAGTACCTAGTTTAGTGACATATCACAAGATGTATCACTGGATTCGGGTCTAGCCTCAAACAAGCTGTAGAAGTTACCCGTAGGGTTAGTGGAACGCACTCGAACTCAGCTGATCATTCAGAACCATTTTTAGTATCGACAGGAACAGTCGCTTGTGGCCATTACTTAAAGTAATCCCACTCAAAGGATTGAAAAACATCACAAAACATTTAAATAATAATGACCACACTTTTAATAAGAAGGGGTGCAAAGATATTGAAAAGGGGTGAATGTTCTTAAACGAAATCAAGTGAAAATAATAATTTATTGTCTAATACTAATTTAACAAAAAAAAAAACTTATATCATTGATGTAGCTATTCCAAATTCCTGTAATATTCAAAAAAACTGTTTCTGAAAAAAATAGAAAATACACAGATTTAGGAAATGAGATTAAAAGAATTTGGCATTCTCGGACTATAAAAATATTACCATTTGTTATTTGGGCCACTGGCATAATACCTAGGAATCTGATTCAAAATTTAAGCATATTAGATTTGTCAAAGAATTTGTATACAAAAATGCAAATATCAGTAATTTTAAATACATGTAGGATTACAAAAGATTTTTTAAATATTTATATTGAGGGATCAGTAGGATTTATAGGTTCAATTAGAAATGCCACAGAGCCGAACCCTCTGATATGAAAATATCTGGAGTCGGTGAATTATATTCCCATTTGGTCTCTAGTAGGTTGACATGTTGTTCTTGTATTATTTTGTATTTATAATACTTATATAGTGCAATTGCATAGCGTGGGTTGACTAGATGATCATTTGGGGAAGTGTGTGAAAGGGTTTAGTTTTTTCTGTGGGGAAAATTTAACCCGGACATTTAAATCTGGTGCGTAAAATTAACTAAAAGACCAACTATACAGTTGTTTTCCCCCTCTTTAACTCTAATGCTCTGTTCTCATCTAGCACGTTTACTTTATCTCTTTATTTTAACCTTTTGTGTAATAAAAATGTCTATACCTACTTAGGTTGGTTTACAATCATTCTATCATGAAGAATGTTATGATATAACCGAAATTACTTGATATAGTGTTCAACGCCAGTTCCCGGCCATGACCCGGCCAATACAAACATTACGTAAATATTCCAAATGTGTCATAAAATTTATAATACCGTCCTAATTCCTATCTGTCTTTTATAAATAAATCTACATGCCTCCTGTCATCAACATTAATTTCTCGCCACATTCGGCCGCCACTTTTCTATTCTTTCGCTTAATTAAACCTCTGCCTCTGCATACCGTACCTTAATATCCAACTTCTCTCTCCCTTCTCATCTTCCCATTTCCCTTCCCTTCCCCTTCTCCCATCCCGCCATCATCCCAACCTTTATTTTAATTAATAATTAAATATTCCGTGGCACGCTCGATCAGAAATTACAGAATCACGCTCAGAACTCGACACTCATTTAGGTAACATTAAAATTATTGTAAATCTATACAATTTACAACGGGTCTTTCCGAGAATGCCTTTCAGAAGACCTTTTCAATTGCTGGGTTTAATCCCAGCATTGAGAAGTTATACTTAATGAATCGATAAATTAGCAATTAATGAGTAAAGGCCTATCAAGCGGTTGGGTGCAGTATATAACGTAGACTTTGTACGGTTAGTGACCATTTATGCAAAACTAATAATTGCATTTCAATTACCAATTGATTTATAGCTGAATCAGCGTAGCAGCTTTACTCGCAATGATTATCTTAGTTGCCTGCCATAACGCCATTTAATGGGAATAGATTGGCATAAAGGATGGAATGCCTGCAAATATGAAAACATCGTCGAATCGGCATTACTGATATCTTGGAAATGTGGTCTGCATTCCACATGAGTATGTTAGATCGTATGACGTGCGTCTTGAATACTTTCAATTAAAATTAGGTGGCATTTTTTTTATCTAATTTGAATACATTTAAGTAGTTTCGCCTATTTTAGCCCTCTGACCAAAATGTCGACTATAGGTATAGATAATAAGATAAAGAGTGCTGAAGTAGTAATAGTTCGATAATTTAAATTTAACTGAATCAGTGAAAATATCCGGTTTCATTTCATCATCATCATTACATAGTATAAAATGAAGTCGCTGAAAATGTATATGCGCGTTAATCTTTTAAACTTCGCAACGGATTTTCGTACGGTTTTCTACAATAGATAGAGTGATGGAAGAGGAATGTTTATATGCATAATACATGTAAATTATATTTGACGACCTCCGTAGTCCAGTGGCTAAGACTCTTGACTCACATTCCGGAGGTCGCGGGTTCGAACCCGGCATGCGCAAATAAATTTTATTTGATTAATTTGTGTTATTTCACAATTAATTCATTTAAAATAATATATAGTATATTTGCGGCATGTTCCAGAGTGGAAGATACTATCAGTATCGCCCTGGTGTAAGACCACCATTCAGAATTGAAACGTTGCTTGAAAATGGCTTTAGCCGTGTTTAGTGACCAGATCTGAATAGCCAGGTTCCCAACCTTCCTCTTCCCCACCTCCTTCCCCTCCCCGCTACCTTCAGCCTCACAACATACCCCAATTGGGGATGCCATAGTCTCACTGGCTCCAGACGGGAGCAGTTGAGATTCTTGTGCGGTATTCACTGTAAAAAAAAAAAAAAATATTAGAGAAAAGCCGAGAAATTTAAAGAAAACATATTTTTGTGAGTGATTTAAAACGGCTAGCGGGCCGTACTATATAGTCGCTTTTGAAATTCGTTCTACGGAAGAAATTGGAAAATAGATGTCCTAGAGTAAGTAGGTATTTGATTTGAATTATTTTATTTTATGAAGTCGTTCAAAATGTATGTGCGCATAGATCTTTTAAACTGCGCAACGGATATTCATGCGGTTTTCACCAATAGATAGAGTGATTCAAGAGGAAGGTTTATATGTATAAAAACATGCTTATTATAGTAGAGAAAGGTCGAGAAATTCAAATATTCAATTCAGGCAGCGGGCAGCTGGCAAGCGGGTGGTGTGGATTTTATAAAGGTTGGGTAATGGCGTTGTGTTTCGTTACCACAGCAACGTGTGGCCGGGTCTGCTAGTTTGAAATAAAAGTAACAAATGAGCTCATTATAATACCTATAACTTGTGTTTCTCTTCGTGTCTCTTGCCTCTCTTTGTATTATTAGTTATTTGAGTGATTTATTTTTTATAATTTTGTAATTTCATGTAGATATTATATACCCACCCTTTGACGGAGTAACTATGTACAATTTTATATAACTATTTGCATAATATATATTTATATTTCATAATATAATATTTACAATTTGGGAGGCGGGAATGGGTGCCGCCGCCCCGGGAACCTTTGGGGTCGTCCATTAATCACGTGAGGCTCGAAAGGGGGGGGGGGGGCGGATGACCAGGACACACTGAACCCCATATTCCTACCCACCCCTTAAACCCTTTTCCTTCCCAGAACTCTCCTCACCTTCCTTTCCTATAAAAAAACCCTCCACACGGCATCCCCAAAGATGACATAGGCCCTGAGGGAAATTATTTTCCTCTGGGCCTCCTGTGTGGAGCTCACGTAAAAAAATAAAAATAAATAACTGAGTTCGTACAACTGAATTTTTCTCACGCAAGTGAAAACATCTGTGAAAACCCAGTATAAATAAATAAGTAAATTACAATTTGGGAGGCGGGTATACATAGCAGAGTTGCCTGGGTTCATGGAATGCTGTTTGTCTACGTCTTGGCGCGGATGCGTTTGCCCTCATACCTTTTTTCTTCCCAGTACTGCCTCTCCTTTCTTTCCCTAAAATGAACCCCTTCACAGACTCACAGCATCCCAAAGATGACGTAAACCCCTAGCGAAATTGTTTTCATCGAGGCCTCCTGTGTGGAGCTTATGTAAAAATAATATTTTTATATATAAACTCTGACCTTGCACACATTTCTTGTTTTGTCAACTTTCGTCTGATACATTTTCTATGTTATGTGTGGAGCTAATGTAAAAATAATATTTTTATATATAAACTCTGACCTTGCACACATTTCTTGTTTCATCAACTTTCGTCTGATACATTTTCTATGTTATTCCAATTCTTCACATGACCCGACTCTAGTATTTGTTTTAGTTGATCGTTTTATGACTTCCTGGGACGTCCCTGTGTTCTTCTTCAATTCATTTGCTCGTTATTTATTCTTTCGACCCTCCTTTCTTCGTCCATTTGTGCTACATGTCGTAACCATAAAATGTTGACACAATTCGTTAATTTTCCAATCCACCGCAAGCTTCAAAATTTTGAGCAATTGATTCATTGATTTGAAAATTTTGAGAAAATGGGTCCAATTCAACGTAATTTATATTCACATCTTTTTCTATGTTGTCGTTTGTTTTTAGCTCTTTGTCTGGCGCTTCTCAATTCTTTTATTTTTTTATTTCTATTTGAATGACGGTCATCGTAATATTTCAATCACAGGTGTGTCACCTATGAAAGATTTATCCTAAATCCTTTTTAATAATTGTATTACGGCTGTATTTTCTCAGGGGTTCATGGGGTGTTGTTTGTCCAGGTCTTGGCGGCAGATGCATCTGCCCACTAGCTGCATGGCAAGCCGAATCGGGAGAGAATAATTGAGGGAGTCCCTTTGAGTTCTCCAGTTGTACTCTCTCGGAACATAGTCTTGCACCGCTGTGGAAGGGATGGATTCATGTGTCCGTCACTCCTGAACACACTGACAGATTCCTATCCACTCCTCCTACCCTTTTCCTTACCAGAACTTCCTCTCATTCTTTTCCTTAAAAGACCCTCCCCAACCCAATATTTTTTTTTTAAGAAAATAACTTTTTCGAAAAGTTCAAAATCATTACCCTTTAATTTTTTTGGAGCTCTACGTTAATATCACTATTTTTACAAAAGTGTTTCTAGCTGTTTAAAATTTCGCTTCTTTATGGACCACAGCATCACGTTGCATTTTTTAATGTCGTGCACCTGAGGGTCAAATTTCAACTGCACCCGTTTGTTCGTAGCCTTATAAAATATTTAATTCTTGATATTTGTAAACGCTAATGAATATAATATGAACACAGGATATATGAACATGTTCCGGGCTACAGATATTGCAATGCGGCTTGCTACCGGTATGCGATAATACAATACAAATACATTGTTCGTTGTTGATTATTTGTAACAAGGTGGGGTTAATGATTGTTAATTGTAATTATCTTTTATGGAAAAGTCAATGATCAACCTTCATGTATTGACTGTTGACCTCGTTTCCTTCACGGCTCGCTGCGCCTAATCAATAATAATTGGTTTCAACATAGATAACTAGTTGTTTATTTAATTACTTAATTAACCAGTGCCAAACTACAAAATGTTTTAAAATAATTGTTAACTGTGTACTTATTGATAAATATCACCTAATAGGGATGTGAAAAGTGAAAAAAAAATCGATATATCGATATTTATTAAAATATCAATATCGACATCGATATATCGAGGAAAAAGTATCGATATATCGGTCAAATTTTCAAGAGATTTTGCGTTTTTAAAATAATAGTGTATTCAGCTCAATATTATCAATAGTAATTTTTACACACAATGTGCTTTTTTTAATGTACAAAAATCTCAATAAAAATTAAGGTATTTTTATCAGTATTCATTTTTATTCGGTAATAATTACAAAAATATCAAAAACTAAAAAGCTGTCTTCTAACTTATATGTAAACTGAGACGCGTACAAACTTTGTATGCGTCTCAGTAACATTCTATTGGCGAATTAATCTGTCAAAAAGGACTTCGTGTTTGGAACAAGGTATAGTCAATAATCATAGACAATTGGGAACCAACACATAGGAGTGGGTTAGAAAAAAATGGCGAAATATAGCATACATTTCTATGTATGTACCTACACACATGAGATAGTATTAGTGATCACAAATACTAATGCAAAGACAATTTTGTGCGATTTGTAAGCTATTATTAGTTAAAATTTCAACCGCCAGGTGTCATGACCTTATTCAGTTACTTTTCCGTTCGTTCCTATACGGTTTTCGATTCTAGTGAGTTTAAAAACATAAATTTAAAAAAATATCGTTTTTGATACAATTTTCGATATTAAATATTTTGTATCGATATATCGGATCAAAATATATCGGCTAAAAATATCGATATATTGGATTAAAAATATCGGTACATCGATATATCGATACTTTTCCACAAGCCTGTCACATAACGCTTCATGGATAATATGTTAACTTTATAAGTCAAAATATTTCGTAAATTTGATAAAATAATGTTTTACGAGAATATTGCAGTTAATCAATAACTATTCTTAACTTGAATAAATCTTATATATATAAATCTCGTGTCACGGTGTTTGTGGTCGCACTCCTCCGAAACGGCTTGACCGATTTTTATGATTTTTTTTTATATATATTTGGTAAGTATGAGAATAGGTTTTAAAATATATTTCATACCGCTAGGTGATTAGGGTGTCACTATCCAGAAAAAAAAAAAATTTTTTTGACGACAATTTTTTTTGGTATTTTTTTTTTTGGCATCAAAAATACCTATAACTCCAAATTTTAACCCGCCTACCCCCACTTTCCCATTTTTTAATCGTTATTTTGATATTTTTGTATGAATAAATTTAACCGTATTTCGTATTTCAAACAGAACGAAATTATTCATGTTGTTGAATGACAGATGGCGCTACGTCCGCCTCATTGAACTTTCATCCATACATGCGCAAGACATTCACGAGAAGCGTCGCGTCATTTTGATATTTCATTCGACATCATGTTCTCGCATGGGCAAACCATTGAGCTTATTGTCAAAAAATATCGTACACTCAATTGCTCTTCGAAATTCAAATTGATTTTCTTTATTTCATTTTCCTACTTTAGTTGGTGTTATTTTTTTTGTTTTTATCGGCGGTCGTCGTCTACAGCGCTCCATTCCTCTTTCTGTCGTAGATCCCATCCCCACACACTTACAATACATTCATTATTTTTTATTTAACAACCAAAATATTCACCTACAAATAATTTATTTGGCAGAACAACGTTTGTCGGGTCAGCTAGTCTTATAATAACTATTCTTACTCTAAACGAGCATTTTTTGTAGAGAAAATAGATTTTTGTATCGGATCGCGTTTCAGCTGATCTTTATTATCATATCCAATACTTTTCAGACTAATTTGAAAAGCTCGGTTTCGTTCAGACTAAAAAATTTGTTTAGTCACTGTTTTTCCTCATGTGAACTATTAGCAACGAAGATTTGAGGAGTCCAGTATCAAAGTGGGACATACGCCACTTTTTCTAAAATGCATATTTTGATTGATTATGGTAGTACGTCTGATTCTCTAACTGAATAACTGAGAGAATCTATCGAAAACGGACAATTAATACAAGAAATCGCATGCTAAAGTTTGCACTTAGTTTCAAAAGCGGACACTTACAACTCATGTTTGCAACAAACTCGGACATTCAATACAAAGACCAACAAAAACGTTACAAAAAGTGTCATGGCGGCTGTTATTTTGACAGTCAAGCACCAACCGCCGAATGTGATCGTGGGTTAACAGTTTTAGACTGAAATTTGAGGTTTATTGAAGTTTTACAGCACCAAATTCACCAAAATATGATAAAATAGAGATCACTAATGCTTATAAGCGCATAACCAACTCCGAAAATTGGAAACAAGCAAAAGAAAAGCCGTTAAAGTAAGTCAATTCACCCACAATACTAATTCAAATCTGTGCTCATTTCAATGAAGCTTTCTTATATAAATACGTTGATTAGAACCTTGAATCCTACGTTTATGAGACTAACAAACCCATTTTGATGAATATAATTAAAATTGGAATTGAAAAAATGGCAATATATTGAATAATTAAATATTAAGTTTACGGCGCTTATTTTGCGTTTATATCGGAGTTGGCTTATTATTATCACAAAGTGAGTAATTTTATTTGTAACAATTTATTATTACGTTATTAATAAAAAATAAACTTCATAAAAATGAACTTGAATAGCCTTTTCTTTCATACTATGGACCTTGGATCTTTGTAAGACTTTGTTTCAAAAACGGACACTTGCAGGCTCATGTGTTTCAAAAACGGACAATTGCTCGTTTTAGTATCAAAAGCGGACATAGTCATTTTTAAATTTAAAAATAAAATAGTTAGAGTATTAAATTATAGAATGTTATGTATGGCTTGTGATTCTTTATGCGCAAGGATTATGCAGGTAGAAACAAAATTCAGATATTTCATACCAGCATATTCGAAACAAGAAACTCACTCTACTGAAAAATAATCCAAATGGCTTATGTCCCACTTTGATACTGAGCTCCTCATTTGTTTATAACTTTTAACCACCACACTACCGCCATCTCTTGGTCAATGAGCACACCAACTCCAACGCCTATTAGTTTTTTTTAAGTAACACCATCACACCTTTTATTGGCAGGCGTAGGCAAGGAGGATAGACCGCCAATCAACTCTGTCTCAGCACACATTTCTTGCTTCATTTACATACATGTACGTTCTTTACATTTTATGAGACGATGTTCCTACATGTTTTTCTAATCTGAAATACAATATTTATGTAATATTTTTTAACATTTCAAATTAATTATTTTACAGTCCAATTTTCAACCTCACTGGGACTAAGCCTGTATCTAGGTTAACAATTTTAATAAACTGCGATCATCATCATCGATAATCATCACAACACAAAAACCCAAAGTGCCTACCTATTATATATACCTGTTCCTCAAGGTTCTTAGAAAATGCATTTAACATGGTAAGCTCATACAGGCACACAAAAAACTCATCGGCTCGTGACGTAGCTTGAAGTCCCCAAAATAGAGATGATTGGTACCTGAAATAGGTTGTCACTGCGGTTCCAGTTACCGGAGACCGACGTGGAACAGGTTCTTTATCTTTTGGAATCCCCTGTATGCTTTTGGAACGGGTTCTTCATGAGAAAAAAATTGGCTTGACGCCATTGTATTGCAGTTAATTCAAATATCCCGGTGGAGTATGGACTTCAAACTACGTCACAATTTTCTGGCGAACACTCCCTCGATGAGCTGTCCTTGAAACACATTTTCTACGAACCTTGCCTGTGTCCAAGGTACGAGTATAATCACACCAGTATGTATTTGTTTTACATTCTTTAATTTTTATATTTGAAGAAAATCAGTTAGGTACCTTTTCCGTGATATTTTAAACGAAAGAACTTAATTTCTACCGAATCTCGTAGATAAGTACCTGCTCATTTGGCAAGATTTCACAGTTAAGTATCATTACGCTAGATTGGCGGTGTCGGAAAAAACGATCACGCGCTAAACAACATTTAAAATAAGAACGAATGTTCGTTTTTCAAAATCATCAGATCACGATTCGCATTCACGCGATTGAGGAAATAATCATTCCCATTGGATCATTAATATCTCCTCCACGAAAATCTCACAGTCGGCTAACTGAAAAATCACACAAATAATTTACAATAACCACCATTCGTTAAAGCGTGCTTAATTTTATAGATTGAGATCAAACAAATGATTTATGTCTACTTAACTAATAACAGTGTAATGAAACAATATTTGATGTTACATTTTTAGAGTTAGATTCATGTTATTTATCAATCAAAATTTAGCACGATAGGTATCATACCCAAGTGGTTAAATAAGTTTGATAATTTAGCAGCGGTACCCGGGTTCGTGGGGTGAGGATCGTCTAGGTCTTGGCGGTCAATCTGTTTATCTACCTACTTCGTGGCGGGCCGGAATGGGAGAGATTGGTCGAGGGAGACATAACCTAGACCTCTCCAGTTGGACTCTCGCCTTGCACCGCAGTGGGAGGGGTGGATTCACACTGGCATTCGCCGGCACTCCCAGACATATTGACCCCAGTTTCCTATCCACTCCTCATACCTTTTTCCTTCCGTGAACTTCCTCTCATTCCTTTCCCTAAAAAGACCTTCCACACAGCATCCCCAAAGATAAAATCGCCGGTCTACTGGCAAAGTGGACTTAATGGATTAAGTCACATTTTTTCACGAAGTGACTTAAGTATGAGGTCTTATGTAAAAAATCGTCCTCTTTCGACTGGCATACTCCATTAAGTCGTAGGTATATTTAATCGTTTTCGAATTAAACGTATTTTTAAATTCACCACAAGTCATAAATCCGATATTATTGTCCAGCAAAACACATTAAGTCAAACATTATACTCTAAATCTCAATACTACATCGATTTAGACCGATAAAACACAAGCAAAATCTTAACCCTTCGAATAATAAGAAAATTATTTTCTGTCAAATTTTGCGTATCAAGGTTTGCGCGCAAAATTCCTGGTTCTTCCCATGCATTTTAAATGTTCCTGTTTATTGTTTTTTTTTAACACTTTTGCAAAAACAAAAATTGTTCTAAAATCTAGATAAAATAACCTTTCCGGTGTGTTTATTAGAAATCAACATTTTTGTTTCTAAATATTAAAATTTTAATATTGGAAACTTAAATTGGCTAAAAAATGCATACCTGCGAATATTCGAATTAAAGCAATTAAAATAGAATAACCTTAAAATTTAAAATACAGACTCCTTTTCTAAATAAAATTTGTAATAAAACTGTCACCTCACTTTTTATCACTTTCATACAATTTTATTTTAAAATTAATTGTGTGATACGTCACAAATTGGCGAAAAATTAAACCGTCACTTTTGTTCGGGTTTGTAAAATATCTGAAAAACTTAGCTAATATAATTCTGAGATAATGAAAAGCATTATTTCATTCCGTTTCTAACATAAAATAAATCACAAATATTCGCATGACAGGAAGAGAGATATCTAACTTTTGATAATGCACTGTCGCTCTGGGACAATCTGGGTCTCCTGTTATCATAACGGCATATGATGTTTTGGGACAACTTGGGTCTCCTGTGATTAGACGGGTTAAGGCCATTTTGGGGTATTACAGTCATAATAGTATTTTTAACAAGCAAAGTACACTAAGTAATTATTGACCGGTAAAACCCACTAAGTCAGGCTCATTTTTTTTGTAAATCTTTGATTAAAGGTTGCTGTTATTGCTATCAACTAATATTGTGTATTGATAAGGTACCTAAGGGTTTATTCTACATTATAAAATATTTAAAAAAAAAACATTTTGGAGAAATTCAACCACTTATAGCCTTTCTAAAATTGCTAAATATTGAAATTCGATTATCTCAGGATTATGTTTTAGTGACTTAGTGGACTTTGCCAGTAGACCGACGAAATAGGCCCTGAGAAAAAGAATTTCCCTCAGGGCCTCCTGCATAAAGTTCATCTCACTTTTATAGAAATTACAACACTCAGAATGGCAGGATTTTAGTGCATATTGAACAGATCGTAGACGGCTTCTGAAGCTCAGTAGTCGACGTATTTAACTTAAATTCGGTAGGTTAAGTTTTTGGAGTTTGATTCCTGCGCTGCGCAGTGAAAAAAATCTTCAAAATAACATATCATCTGTTTATTGTAATGTAGGGGCTGTGTCAGTTCTGGGCTGGGCGTTGATTTCAGGAATTTAACTTACCATAAACACAATTAAATAACTTTGTTTCAATTCCACTTTATTATTTCGTAATCCAACCGGTTTCGGTTCATCCTGAACCTTCCTCAGGGGTGAATAAAAATATACTGGTAATATACAGTATATTTTTATTCACCCCTGAGGAAGGTTCAGGACGAACCGAAACCGGTTGGATTAAGAAATAATAAAGTGGAATTGAAACAAAGTTATTTAATTGTGTTTATTATAATTATGTATTCCCACAAAGTGTTTGCTACATGTGAAGATTTAATTTAACTTACGTAATAGTTTTTTTTAAAGCAAAAGCAATGGTTTGTTTGATAATCGATTGATGATCGGACAAGGAAACTGCACTTACTTTGCATCAAAATTCCATAACATCCTTCGACAACACATAAAACTAATAAAAAAAATTATGAATAAAAATCAAGAATAAAATTATGTCTGAAAGAGGCCAATGCAAAATTCTAATGTAGACACTGAAAACGATGAAGAAGACAAATAAACTATAATTAAATAACTTCAGTCCGCCTCGGCCTAGGTAGGACCTCCTAATTAGGACTTAGAAATGTAATATCTTGACTTAATTTCACCTTTATATTTTGTATATTTACACTTATTTTATAAAGTCGCTAAAATAAAAGTAAATAAATTTTCGTTATTTGTTTTTGGGGTGTTATGCCGTGTTGCGCTACCTCCTTCTTTATCCAACGTGTCGGACATCGTTGCAGTGTCCATCATCAGTGCAGATCCGGTAGATAAATAATAAATAAATTGTTTGTGAGCTTATTGCTCAATTACAAGTAGGTAATGAATACCAAAACTAAACATTTTAAATTCACGGCACAAAAGGTTAGATTCTATACTGTGTCCATTCTTTAGTGATTTTTTCGGGGTGTTATGCCGTGTTGCGCTACATCTTTCTTTAGCCAACGTTTCGAACATCGTTACAGTGTCCATCGTAAGGGCAGATGTGTGATGACGAATGCTGTGATGAAAGCTGTCCGAAACGTTGGTTAAAGAAGGAGGTAGCGCAACATGGCATAATACCCCAAAAATAAATCACTAAACTCTTATTCAATTCAATGAATGATGTGAATAATTAACGCTAAAATCAAATTAAATCAATTAACTCAATAAACAATAAGATTTATTGAGTAGCCCAATTTTAGACAACTTCCCCTTATGCTTCCCCATATCTATTCTTAACCCCCCCCCCCCCCCCCCTTTCCTCTAAAAGTTGATTTTCTCATCTGCATTGATTTTAATATATTTATACAAAACTGAGAGAGATTCAGGTTAAACCCAAACCAGTTTTTATATATATTTTAAAAGCTCAATTAAATGGTTTTCAAAAAAAGAATTTAGTATTAAAATTATCTATATATATATAAAAATGAATCCCTGTTTTCCTTGGTCACGCCATAACTTCAGAACGACTTTACCTATTTCATTCAAACCTTGGGGATTTTATGTGTGCATGCCCGCGATGGTTTATATATGCAATTGTGAGTTCTGGCATAATGAAATTATGAATTGCTAACCGTTCATCCGATTGCGATGAAGCTTTGGGTTTCTATTATTGTGAGTTATTGTGAGCACGCCCGCAAAGGTTTCTATGTATACCGGTGAGCTCGTGAATTATGAAAACTGAATGTACCGGGACTGAATTTATGAAAAACGGGAGGAGGGAGGGAGGTTCGCGGGACGGGGAAAGTTGGCGAGGGGACTGGGGAGAGGGGGAGGCGGAAGGGGAACTTGACGAACGGGAAATGACACGCAGGGAGAAACAATTGTATCAAAAAGCATTACATTAAACAATATGTTTTGAAATAATATATTTTTTTATTTATTCCAGTTTGAATTGCTAAGATAGGACAACTCTCGGGTCAGCTAGTAGGTATTTTATAAAAATAAATAAATAGACCATTCCATAGTCCAGTATAAATTTTAATTATATCCCCCGGATAGCTATCGGCCGGAATAGCTGTTATGGCCGGATAATGTTCAGAAACCACACGGTTTCGTGCCTTCCGTAATTTGACGACTGTCCGCGTCAATCAATCGGGACTAATTCATCTGTTCTCCTGCTCCTACCGGTCGGGTCAGTCTATTGAATCTTTTGTTTAATATAAAAACATCCCGTCATTACGCATGTTTTTGTGTTGTATAATGCCTAATGGGATTATATATATACCGTCTTAAATAATAACAGGGGGTGGTTCAAGGGAGAATGCCAAATTATTTTTTTACTATGTAACTAATAATTTTTTTTTTTAATTTTGATAATAATAATAATAATGCAATTCACGTTTAGGTAATCTTAAGTGGTGCATTTCTTACTTACCCAAAATCAATATTACGGATATTTTAGATAAATACTGTGGGCGAAAGGAACGATGGAAAGAATCAATGTTTAGTGTATGAACACACTAATTATTGACTCGGGCTGTTATGTCATTTAGAAGCTTAAAAAAAATATTTCTTGTTTTATCTTCTTCTCCTGTTATATATTTTTATTTTAAGAACTTCTAAAGTTCGCACTGATAAGACCTGCATTTGAACTCTTGTTAATCTTCGGTATTTTTTACTTAATTGTTGTAATTACTTACGGTTTATATTAATATAATACTTGTAAATCGATTATTACCTATTGACCTCCGAATGTATCATTAAGAGGGCATTACCAGAGAAAACCGGAAATACGTCATTTTCAAAAAAGATATTAGACGTATTGACTCTTTTCCACAAAAAATTATAAATGGATTTCGAAAGATTGTTCTTTTATCTAGCATTCGCATTCAATAACTTTTGAGAATTTTTTTTAATTTTAAGTATAATAAGGTTATTCCATAGGTCGTTGTGAGATTTATTAAATTTTCAAAAAAGATTTTGTATTATACCTCACCCATTTCAAATAATATAATCATTCAGTAAAATAAATCAATACATTATCTAGCAAACGCATGTTTTAGAATTTTAATTTTAGTTTCAATAAAATCATTAAAAAATATGTACGTACATGTGTTTCTTGACGAAAATTGGTCCATTTGTGTATTTATTTGCGCACTTACAAACTAATATATTTCAGATATTTTTAACATTCTTATTAAATTTAGACATTATTGAAAAATGATTAATACTTATAATCAAAAAATAATTACAAAAAGTACATTATTTTAATAGTTTTATCATCACGCCTTTCAGCATTTTTGGATGAAGGTATAAATTAAAGCTAATTTGGATTGAAATAAATTCGATATTGAGTTATAATTTTAAAAAGCTGGTACGGAGAATAATTAATCTTTCTCAGTGTAACCGCCCTGCACGATCATAAGAACAACTTTCGACGAAATGTGGATTTTCGTCCGCTGGCTGGTTAAACGCTCTTAACGCTAAAACTATTCTGTAAAAAATGTTGTCGTGCCCTCAAATCCTAAAAGTTTGTAAAGTAAAAATCTTTGGAAGAATATTTATTTTTAATACAAAGAAGATCTAAATATGCACAACAACAAAATACCTACTTGACAATGCAAGATGGAAAAATAGTAGATGACGAACACAAACATTAATTTTACACTAGCATATTAATAATATTATCAGATTAACCCGTTTAATCACAGTAAACCATATTTGTCCCAACGCACATAGGTCTCATATAAAACGCTGTAACTCCCTTACTATCATAGTTAGAAATATGTTCTATTCGGTGTTAGAAAGCAAAAACACCACGCTTTATATTCCAATCTAAAAAATAGCCACCAAAAAAGTAAAATGTACACTTTTATGTACACAAAGTTTTGAATCGCAAATTGAAAAAAAAATTAGAAACTTCGGGAATTTTTTATAAATTATTTTTACATAGAGCGACAAAAAAGTGAGGTTACAAAATGTGTCAGTTGTACATTTGTCTGTACATGTGTATGTGTTTTTTATTTTTTTTATTATCAGCAACTTTATTTAGAAAAAACGTAAGGTGAGCCTTTTTTAAGATTTTTTTTTATTTTTGTATGCAAATTTTTTATAATAAATAAAATATATTTATTTCGAATTCTATAATTTGAAAGCGTATTTCATCACCTTTCTAAAACAGATTTTGGTTTTTGAATGTGCTCAGAAATATTCCAAATATTTGCATTTTATTGTAAAGCGAAAATATTTTGACTATCTGAAAAAAATGCCAATTTTTGAAGGGTTTAAAGCTAGGTTCTGAAACAGTACTGGATCTTTCCATTAAAAAGGTATATGTTCATATTATAAATGTATTAGTCGCAATGAAATAAGACAGTTTGTTCAACTAGATTTTTTGTTATGCCTTCCGAAATGAATTCTGTTAAGACCCGTACTTACACTTGTAGGTACTTAAAATATCAACTCCTTAAAAACTGGATACACTTGAACCCACCCTACGAAATAACCAATAAGAACCATCTTTTTTGCATTAGCTCCATACAGGAGGCCCTGAAGAAAATAATTCCCCTCAGGCCTTATGTCACCTTTGGGGTTTCTGTGTGGAGGGTCTCTTCAGGGTGAGGAATGAGAGGAAGTTCTGGGATTAAAAAGGTATTAGTGGTGGGTAGGAATCTGGGGGTCAGTGTGTCCAGGAGTGACGGACCTATGAATCTATCCCTCCCATCGCGGTGCAAGGCAATGTTCTAAAAGAGTCCTTCTGGAGAGGTCAAAAGATCTCCCTCGACCAGTCTTTCTCAATCCGGCCTGCCAAGCAGTTGGCACACGCATCCCCCGCTAAGATCCGGACAAACCTTACCCCATGAACCCGGGAACCCCTGCTAAGTCACCAAAAGTAGCAAACCACTTGGGGCGACCTATGGCAGAGGCGATGGTTATCTAATAAATGGTTCCCAATGTGGCGGTATCTACCCATACGTGCCTCCCAAATTTTAAAAAAATATTTATTTATTTAAATTTATAAGGATGATTTTGAACCACCTAGTTTCATCCAGTGATGATTCTAGTATTTAAACCTGTTTTGATAGACGTTTCTTATGATTCGTGAGTGTGTTAAGACGATAGAGCCTCATCAGCCGACTTATGATTGTGTTTTTATATCACAAGCCTTCTGTTGAATTTCATTAGGTACTCTTCAATCTACATCCACGTCGACATTCCTGATTACTAGGACTTCAATTTTATGCCAGATTCCTTACATTTGCTACCACGTCTTAAGATATTAATTTTCTTTTTTTTTCTGAGGGTGACATAATGCTTTTTACGGTTATGACTTCTGATATTCGTTTCTTCATTGGGAGATGAAATATTGACATATTTTATTCACTTCACTTTATGGCAGATAAATGTAGTTTTTGATTTCAACAAGTAAAATGAAATTTTTGGGTGTCGACGTTTTTTTAGTAGTCAATCAACAATTGGCGATGTCATCGCTATCCTAGTACTTAATTCGATTATATCAGTATTTTCAAACGGATAATAATTGATAATGCCTATTGCTATAAACGTAGAAACGACCCGTTCTTATGTGACAAATTTCAACCGTTTACATATGTTGGGCACGTTTTTCCCGACTATGCAACGGTGCCGAGGGGATCAATGACGCTAGTTCCTCTGAGCATTTTCCATTGAAATACCGGTAGAACAAGGACGTTCCTTCCCGACGCCTGTGCTCTAAAGATTGCAATCCGTTTGTTAAGACAGGGGAACCTATCAAACGGACCACCTGTTCCTGCACAGAGTCGAGTTTTTTTTCAGGTATTTTGGAGCCCCAGCCCGGAGGGGGCTGCCAAATTCAACCGCTATGTTTTACATGATGTATGGTTAATAATTTGTCGTCCATATTAAATATAAGAAGGCACTTTTATTCAACATGCGTTTAAAAAAAACGTTAATTAAAATGGTTATATGTAATGTCGATTATCACGTCAGGTGCAAAGAAGGAAAATAAATTCAAACCATCTTAAAATTCTTTATCATAATAATGTAATCAATGCACTACAATATATTTCAAAATTCTTCACGAAAAACAGTAATATTTAATGGGGTATTCTAGTCTAGAAGCCCAAATTTCGGGCGTTTTTTGACGGTCGATAAAAAAAAACCATTAACATATTAGCCATACATTTTTTTAAATATTTGTTTATATTTTAAGAATTCATAAAAAAAATTCAAAAAAATATGTATATATATATATTTCACGAAATTACACGCTGTTGAAGTAGAGGGGGTAGAGTATTATTATTTTTTTATTGGTTCCTACCAAAGATATTGAAATATAAGGTAGATGTGCTATCTGCTGTTTTTGCTATGTGGGTCTGTGCTTCCGGGTGTCCCCGATATTGTTTACCAATTAACAAATAAACTAAAAGAACAAATAATTAACGAATAAACCAAACGAACGTTAAACTAAATGAACGAATTCTTTCCTTATTCAAAATATATTGTTAACCAATATTAACGCACATTTTCAAAAAATCAACGAAATGAATGAATTCTTTTTGTATGAAAACTACGCTAATTAGCGCGTAGTCCGGCGACAGTTGCGCGTACACCATAGCATATCTCTTCTGTATTTGAATATCTGTGGTTCCTACCATAAAGAAATATATGAAGAAAATTAAATGCCAAATTTCAAGAAAACCCGTCAATTAGAACTTGAGATTTCGTAACACACGTTTCGAAAAAAGTAGTTTTGAGAAAAACGCAGTTAAAGTTTTGCTCTATTTAGATTCTGGTTAGATTTCGAATTAACCGGTCTAACTAAATTGGCTGTAACTTTAAAAATAATTCGAATTTTGAACAATTCTTTTAAGGAGATATTCTTGAATATCTAAACTATCGAAATGTGAAGAATTTTTTTTTCTAGACTAGAATACCCTCTCTTAAATCATTTACAGTTAGCATCACCTTTCTTACTTAATATTACATTATATGCAATAGCGTACATATTTGTAAACGTAAATGTTCATATTATAATTGAATTAGTTTAAGTATGAAATAAATTATTTAATTAAAAAATATATCATAAAAATAAATTAACCACTCGTATTTGGAGCAAATATTCGGTCACTGTGATTTAAGTAATATTATTGTCAGATGTCGCTGGTTGCGAAAAGGCTCAGATTCGCTGGGCGCATAGGCTCGATGTGAAAGGTAAAAGTCCATTTCTTGCCCAGGAGCCTGGAAATTTGTCGCCATGCCTCTGTATTTAAAAAAAAGCTTTTTAAAATATGTTGTACACTGGTGCTCGTGATGATTTTATTTTTACGTGAGCTCCACACAGGAGGCCCTGAGGAAAATAATTTCCCTCATGGCCTATGTCATCTTTGGGGATGCTGTGTGGAGGGTTTTTTTAAGGAAAGGAAGGAGGGGAGAGTTCTGGGAAGGAAGAGGGTTTAAGGGGTAGGTAGGAATCTGGGGTTCAGTGTGTCCTGGTCATCCGCCTCCAAGACCTAGACAAACCTCACCCCATGAACCCGGGCACCCTTTTTTTTATTTTTTTTACAGTGAATACCGCACAAGAATCTCAACTGCTCCCGTCTGGAGCCAGTGAGACTATGGCATCCCCAATTGGGGTATGTTGTGAGGCTGAAGGTAGTGGGGAGGGGAAGGAGGTGGGGAAGAGGAAGGTTGGGAAGTGCCTGGCTATTCAGATCTGGTCACTAAACACGGCTAAAGCCATTTTCAAGCAACGTTTCAATTCTGAATGGTGGTCTTACACCAGGGCGATACTAATAGTATCTTCCACTCTGGAACATGCCGCAAATATACTATATATTATTTTAAATGAATTAATTGTGAAATAACACTAATTAATCAAATAAAATTTATTTGCGCATGCCGGGTTCGAACCCGCGACCTCCGGAATGTGAGTCAAGAGTCTTAGCCACTGGACTACGGAGGTCGTCAATGATGATAACCCTTGATGATAATCATTATTAACTAAATTAATTTTAACGCCTAGTTGGTAATTTGGGAGGCCGGTATAGGTAACGCCGCCCCGGGAACCATTTTTTGTATAACCAACATCTCTGCCGTTTGGTGACCTGGCTAACGGTTGAAGTGTATACATGTCTTGGCGGCGGATGCGCCTGCCACAGCTGCGTGGCGGGTCGGATCGAAAGAGGCTTTTGACTTCACTCTACCCATGTTCTCTCTCGACCCATCGTCTTGCATCGCAGCGAGAGGGATGCATTCATACGTCTGTAACTCCTGGAAACGCTGACCCCTAGATTCCTACCCACCCCTCATTTCTTTTTCCTTTCCAGAACTTCTGCTCATTCCTTTCCTAAAAAATATCCTTCACACAGCACCACAAATATGTGTGGGGGGTAAAGCTATCGACTACCAATCTAAAGGTCACGGGTTCAAATTCTGGCATGCAAAGATAAATTTAATTTGATTAATTTCACAATTAAATAATAATGTGATTAATTTTTGCGGCAAGTTCCAGAAGGGAAGATACTCTCAGTATTGCCCTGGTGTAAGACCACCATTCAGAATTAAAACATGGCTTGAAATGGCTCTTGCCGTGTTTGGTGACCAGATATGAATAGCCAGATACTTCCCCACCTTCCTCTTTCCCATCTCCTTCTCCCCACCACTACCTTCTGCCTTACAGCATACCCGAATTGGGGATACCATTGTCTCACTGGCTCCAGGCGGGAGCTTTTGGAAATCTTGTACGGTATTCACATAAAAAAATGTTAAAAATAAAAGGAAGTTGAACGTACCCTTCTCAAGATTAAACTAATTATTGTAAGTTTATAAAATAATAAGGCAACATAAAGCACGCGGTACACGGCGGTAAATTACCCCATTGTGGTGAGAAATCCACAGTTTGCCCGGGAATCAAACCAATGCCATTAATGTAATTATCGATAATAATGCCTAAGTACCCGCGGTGGAAAGAGAACAACACTCTCTCAAACACCAACAAATAATAAAAGAAAAATTTATTAATCTTGTATTATATTCAAGCTTTATGATGTTGAAAAATCTCATTCGATTGATACTATTTATTTTATTATTATTATTTTTTTAAATTTATTGAGTTAGTTTATACTACATGAATATAAACTAATAAACACAATGTAACATTTCATTTGATAAATTTAAATATTTTTACAGTAAGCATAACATTTCTTTTTAAATACATTCATTCTTTCTTCATTCTTCATACTTTCAGGCATTTCATCATACATCTTTAGTCCTCTGTACATTAGGCAGTTCTGTGATTTTGATTTCTTCATTTGTGGCAATCGAACTCTGTTTGTATTTCTTGTTTCGTAATTATGAATCTCTCTCTCTGGTTTCAATCCTGGGATTGGTTTGCAGCAATTTCCTTTAGTTTCCTCTTCCATTCTTCCCTGTCTTGTGCGGCTCTTTTGAGGTCTGCATATGATAAGCAGCGCACGTCCACCAGCAGGTCCTCCAGGTACTCTCGGCGTGGGCGTCCCCTAGAGTTTGTCCCCTCGGTCATACCCTCCATTATGGAATGCAAGAGGCCTTCTTGTCGTATTACATGGCCGATCCATCTTGCACGCCTTTCGGACAAGGTCCTGAGCAGGTGCCTTCCTCCTTCGATTCTTTGGAGAACCTCCTCATTTGTAATGTGGTCTCTCCAGGAAATTCCTAATAGTTTTCTATAGGACCACATCTCAAAAGCCTCTAGTCTCCGTTTATCTCTTTTGGATAGGCACCATGTTTCGCAGCCGTACATCAAGATACTCCATACATAGGTCTTGATGAGGAGTATTCTCAGCTTTAGGTCTATATTATTTGATTCAATTATTTTCGACCTTTTATTGAAAGCAAGCCTAGCCTGGTGTATACAGCTGTCGACATCGCTCTTAGACCGACCGTCCCATGTTATTTTGCTCCCGAGATAGACAAACTCCTTGGCGTTCTTTAGTGGAACTCCTGACATCTCTATTCGCATCTGATGTTGCGTTCGGCCTACAGTCAAAGTTCGCAAATTATGAATGTCTCTATTAAAATCAATTTCATCCTTAAAGTATTTTGGCATTTGGTTTTTCATAATTTTATGCAAAAAAATTAACACATTAAATAGTAGTCTCTTTTTTATTGGAATCCAATTTAGCTCCTCTCTCATTTGATTAATCCTTGCGTATTTGCCTTTCCCCAGTATACATCTCATAGCTTTGTTTTGTATACCTTCTAGTTTGTTCAAATTTCCTTCATTGGCCAAATATAACATCGTAGAGCAGTAGTCCAAATGTGGAGCAACGATAGTTTTATAAATAAGCTCCGTAGTGTTTCTATTTAATTTACGTCTTAGTCTTCTAAGAAAATTTACCTTTTTTGATAAATTTTTTAGTACATATTCAAAGTTTGCTGTGAAAGTCAGTTTTGAGTCGAGTATTACACCCAGGTATTTGATTTCATTTACTTTTCCAATTTTTTCACCATTAATTGTTAAATTTAACCCTGTGTTACGTTTTGATTAACATTTTTGTCTGATCGTAAAGCTTTCCTGTGTTTTTAAATTATAGTAAAGTTTTGTCTGTACTTTTAATCATTGTCATAATTTTCTTCTTATTCTCATAGTGGGGTGTCATCGCTTCAATATTACGCCTACAGCTGTCTTTGCTATTTTAGCGGCCTCATTGCGATTTCATATTACACATTTTCAAACCGTGGAAATCTATTTTAAACGATTCGTGTTTTATAAACATTTTCGCAATTTTCGCATCGATTTTGTCGCTGTAAAAATTAGCGCTCTGCTCTAACATTCGTAATTTCGTATCTCTCCATCTTCTTCTTTTCGAGCCCGGTTGCAGAGCCTTTGCTTTAAGGGCCTGCAACCCGAATTTCTACCGATTTCTTACATATCTCCCTTAAACATTTGAAATTTTTAAGCTCTTAAAAAAATATATGTTGTTTTTGAAGATAATGTCCAGATGCTGCCCGCGCCGAAACTCAAATTATATAAAATTCCCTCGATAGAAAAAAATCACAAAGTATGCCCCAAAAATTATTAAAAACAAGTTTATTTCTATTATCTTATAAATTATATTTATAAAAAAATCACAATCTTTCTTTAAATGATACTTAAGATTCTCCCCGTGATATTTTTGCTCTATTTTAAACGAGTCGTATTTTATAAACAGTTTCGCAATTTTCGCATCGATTTTGTCGCTGTAAATGTTAGCGCTCTCCTCTAACATTCGTAATTTCGTATCTCTCCATCTTCTTCTTTTCGAGCCCGGTTGCGGAGCCTTAATTGTTTAAAAACAAATTTCAATACATCAATATAGTTTTAAAAAATATTTGATAGGTGTATTTGTGTAACGACAATAATACCACAGAGGAGATCCAGAAGCGCATAGTGAACGCAAATCGCTGTTATTTCCGCTTACAAAACCTATTAAAGTCCAGACTGCTGTCCAGAAACACGAAGATATTAGTGTACAAAACACTTATCAGACCAGTACTTACGTACGCAGCTGAGACTTGGGTACTAACTAAGAGGAATGAGCGAGCACTGAACGTTTTTGAAAGAAAAATTTTGAGGCGCATCTTCGGACCGGTTCTAGAAAATGGATTTTGGCGCAGACGTTATAATAATGAGCTTTATACTTTGTTTAAGGAGCTAAACGTTGCAAAATTTATAAAATTGGGAAGACTTCGGTGGCTGGGTCATGTGGAGAGAATGACCGAGCATCAAGCACCAAAGTCCCTGCTGAACTCAAGACCAATAGGGCGAAGGAGCCTGGGAAGACCAAGACTAAGATGGAGCGACAACGTCCTCAAAGACATATCTATCTTGGAGCTTCAAAACTGGAGAGAGCTGGCTCAAAACCGAGATGAGTGGAGGAAGACTCTTGAGGAGGCCAAGACCCACCAGGGGTTGTAGAGCCAATAATGATGATGATGATGATGTATTTGTGTAGTTTTAAGGTGATATTTATGTAATATTGAAAATTGGACTTCATAAATCCTGTATTGCGTACTTTTTCACTGAGCCCTTCAAACTGCTTCATATAAATTACGTCCAAACAGTTGAGGAACCTTATCGAACTACGTTTATAGCAATAATAATAATAACACCGTTGATTGAATTCCCCGTGATCCAAAAGTGATATAATTTTCTCCCCTTACCCTTTCCAACCACCTCCCATACTTTCAACCGTCCTTCTTTCTCTCGCACCGTTTATTTACTGTTTTGTCCGTCTGCCTCCCTCGCTGGATGGAAGGTGATTTATTATTTTCCGTCTCACTCGAACTGGACGCAATAATAATCAGACGTTTCGTTTTGTTTTATTTCGTTTTCAAGTAATTTTGGGATTGCCGCAATGATTTAAGCGTTGATCATTGATCAGTGTTGTTGATCTGTTCTCATCGGCCACGGGTTGCTTCGTAATGTTGCAGGCAGCGGATGGAACCCAGCACCGTTTCATATTAAATATTACCGGAATTTTTTCTAGAAATGCAAACAAGGTTTTCATTACTTGGCTTTCGTTGAAAATTACTTAGAATAATAATAAAATGTTTAAACTATTTAACCTTCTGAATTTTATTTTTTTTATTTCTTGGGCATTAGCTATATAACAATTACTAGACATTTTGTTTTGAAGAGTTTTACTTTCCATGTACATTTGTTACTTAAATTTAATTTTTCTGCTACCGGTTTAGACACATCCGTGTTACTCAATAACAAACTTCTAATTTGATAACTAATTTAAAATTTATAAAATGTAATCATTTCAGTACTTATTTAGAAAGTAAAACTCTTCTAAACAAAATAATATTGTATTTTGTTTAAAGAAGTCAGCCACAGCGATAGGACAAGCATATCTAAGAAACATAATAATTACGTACAAAAATCTTTCCAATTTAAAGATTAATTCTTTGAATAGTTTTAGATTATACAGGATCTCCGGGGATAAAGTGCATTAACTTCTGGAGGTGAGTCTACATGATGGTAGGAGTAAAAAAGATTAACAATTTTTTCCGAAATTCCAACATTTTTTTTCCGATACAAAAAGACGTACCTATTAAAAATCCTTAGTGTGAGGTACGATCTTACTTGCTGAGAGCCTGCCGGGCGCCCGACTCGATTGTGATTGACCCGTATCGTAACAGCGGAAAATAATAAATCTGGCCGCACACGCCGGACTAATTTTATCTTTTTACCTAAAAACTACCCCTAAAAGTTGGAATTTCAAGTAAAGTTAGTTACCTCTTTTACTTGTACTATCATGTAGAATCACCTCCCGAAGTTAATGCACTTTACCCCCGGACACCTATTAATATGTCAATAATTTTAATTATTTTATTTTCTTTGTTTTATTTTTCGTCTGATGTGGAAACCGGAGCACTAAACAAAAATGGAAGATATCAAATGCACTGGTTATCTTTTTTTTTTAAATAAAACAAAGTTATTAATTGTTTTTATGTTTAATTCGTAAAATTCCGTTTTTGGGAATGGGTACCGCCGCCCCGGGAACCTTAATTGGATAACCAACACCTCTGCCACAGATCACCCCAAGTGGTTCGCTACGTTTGGTGATTTAGCAGGGGTGCCCGGGTTCATGGGGTGAGGTTTGTCTAGGTCTTGGAGGCGGATGACTAGGACACACTGAACCCCAGATTCCTACCCACCCCTTAAACCCTTTTTCTTCCCAGAACTCTCCTCTCCTCCCTTTCCTTAAAAAACCCTCCACACAGCATCCCCAAAGATGACATAGACCCTGAGGGAAATTATTTTCCTCAGGGCCTCCTGTGTGGAGCTCATGTAAAAAAAAAAATTTTTAATAATGTTATTTAAGTTTTTTTGTGACAGATGTGTGCGTCTAAAAGTGGTTTAACCACAGATTTAAAATGACCGTGTAACGGCTGCCAAAACAGCTGTAACAAAAATACTCGCAGAACAATAATAACATTATTAAATAAAAAATTTAATAAATCAAAGTTTTGCAAGTATCCTTGTTTTTATTATTGTGATAGCTGTTTCGTCGTTCAAGGCCATTATCAAACTATCTCATTGAATTTTAATCACGATTTGAAGTGTGAAGTTGTCTTGATAGCCAATCTACGATGGGAGACAACACTACAAGTAAATCAATGTATTCCATTAATAACGAATTAATCAACACAAATGACAAATTCTGCTTTTTGTGAAAAGTTTGTTGTATTTCAGACAAGAATCAATGCACATAGATATATATGGAAACTTCTACAAATGATTCCTTTCGGGAAATATTAGGTCCTTACATATGAAATTGGCGTTTTGCCCTACTGGCAACTTTGATCTCAAATATCTTCTCTTTGGTTAGGAATTCCAAAATCAAATTTATACAGCTATTTACTCATGCATTTGTGTTTCGAAAATTATAATTCATTTGTTTTTTTTTCTTTGCGTCACTTAGTTTACAAAATGTAGAACTTGAAATATCGCGTTATTTACGAGTACGAGTTCCACCGTGGCATCAGTGCTGCAGAAACGGCTCGAAGGAATAATGATGTGTATGGCGACGTTGCCGCAAAAGAAAACACAGTGCGTTTTTGGTTCCAACGTTTTCGTTCTGGAAATTTCGACCTGCAGAACAAGCCTCGTGGACGGCCGGAGACCAAAGTTGGTAATGAAGAATTGAAGGCTATTGTGGAAGCGGATCTATCGCAAACCACGTGCGAGTTAGATGCAGGCTGCGGTGTTAGTGATAACTGTTTTAATCCACTTGAAGCAAATTGGGAAGGTGAAAAAGCTTGAAAGGTGGGTACCTCACGAATTGAGTGAAGCAAATCAACAAACGCGCGTTGACCGCTAGACCACACACTGCACAACAGACGGCTACCAAATTAGAGGAGCTTCAATTGGAATGTCTAAGACATCCACCGTACTCTCCGGACCTTGCCCCAACAGATTACCATTTTTTTCGAAATTTGGATAACTTATTGCAAGGGAAAAAATTCAACTCCGATGGGAGAGTCCAAACGGCCTTCAAAGATTTTATTGATTCCCGTCCGAATGGTTTTTTTAGTAAAGGGATCGATGAACTACCTATGAGATTACAAAAGTGCATAGATAGCAATGGTACATACTTTGATTAAATAAATATATTATATTTAAAAAAATCGACTTTATTTTCCTCTCATACAAAACGCCAATTTCATATGTAAGGACCTAATAGTTTGGAATCATTTCCTAGTTATTTGTGCGAGTGGCTAGTTACTCACACTCCCCGCTGCAAAAGCTCGACCGCTTAATTCGTACCACGGTATTGCATTCCCATTTTAATGCGGGCACCAATCACGATCCCTAAGCTGCGGTCATTTGCGGTATGGAATTATCCCATTACGCCGCGTTCCTGCCCATTTTTTCACTTCTCGTACCTTCGTGCACTTTCTTTGTTGCAGTTTTGCAGTCGTTATTATTATTGTTATTTTGTTATTGCCAATGCAGCGATAGATGTAACGCTTGCTCCGAGATAATCTAATGCATCTCGTTCCCGTATCGAAATCCAATCATCGGCTTATTACCCGGAATAACCAATCAGATATTGTGGATATCATTACGAATGTAATCTCGAATTATGGATGCTCTCGTGCGCTTGATTTATATTTAGTCTGGTGGCTCCGATGATCGGGATCCGATGGAAATCACGGATGCTGGGCTTCAGGAAATGACATTTAGGTTGGAAGGTATACCGAAATCGAAATACGTATTATTATGTTGACATTAATTCAAGCGATTACAATTTAGCAATGTGACGTACATTATATAATATTAGCATCAAATTAATACAGCACCTTACTTAAGGTAATTTGTTTATTAACTCGCATATACCACACTTACATACTATTTTATACAACCAATATGCAGAAGTAGCATAGCAATAATCGAATCGCGGGATCGAATCCCGGCGTGGGAAATAAATTTTATTTGATTAATTTGTATTATTTCACAATTTATTCATTTAAACTAATACTAGCAGAGCCGGCCACACGTTGCTGTGGATAACGAAACACAACGCCATTACCCAACCTTTATAAAATCCACACCATACGCTTGCCAGCTGCCCGCTGCCTGAATTGAATATTTGAATTTCTCAGCTTTTCTCTACTATAATGAGCATGTATTAAACCTTTCTCTTGAATCACTCTATCTATTGGTGAAAACCGCATGAAAATCCGTTGCGTAGTTTAAAAGATCTATGCGCACATACATTTTGAGCCACTTCATTTTATGCTATGTAATGATGATGATAATAATGATATGGTATATTTGCGGCACGTTCCAGAGTGGCAGATACTCTCAGTATCGCCGTGGTGTAAGACCACCATTCAGAATTGAAACGTTGCTTGAAATGGCTTTAGCCCTGTTTGGTGATCATAGCCAGGTACTTCCCCACTTTCCTACCTCCCTACCTCCTTCCCCTCCCCACTACCTTCAGCCTCACAACTTACCCCAATCGGGGATGCCATAGTCTCACTGGCTCCAGACTGGAGCAGTTGGAACTCTTGTGCGGTATTCATGTATAATAAGCATGTATTTTCAATAGCGCCGAAATAACTAATAGCAAAAAATTATTAAATTAGCATTTCACATATTTTTTGAAAATAGTTAATAATTTACACGTTGTTTCCAATTGCCTGATTTGTAAATTTTATTTAATTTAAATCATATCAGTATGTTTACTCTGTATAATTTTTTTGTAATTCATTTTTATGTAAAAATGTTTTATTCAGCCTTTAAAGGTATTTGTATCGTAAATAAATAAATAAATATTACTTCTTCAAATTATTTTAATAAATAATGTTATTATTTCATCTCAAGTGCGATTCTTTTATCACGTAACCTATTTTAAATATCATTTAATGGGTGCTACTCTAACTAATATTTGTGATTCAAATGTTTTTTTAACAAATCAATTATTCAGCATGTCTTTAGATTTTTATTAATAGATTTAATATTAAAGACGCATTAATTTATCATTTCACAGTTTAAAGCAAAGTCGCTCCCGCTGTCTGTTTGCTTAGATCTTTTAAACTACCCAACGGATTTTCATGCGGTTTTCACCAATAGGTAGAGTGATTCATGAGGAAGGTTTATAGGTATATAATTTGTCAAGGTTTTATGTAAAATGGTTGAAATATATAATATATGGCTGGCATGCTGGGGTGTGGATTTTATGTGTATGCAAATTAACAGATGGCGTTGGTTAAAAAGGTTAAGTAATGGCGTTGTATTTCGTTAGCCACAGCAACGTGTGTCCGGGACTGCTAGTAAATTATAAAATGGTAATCCTGAACCATTATTAATAATATTTTAGTACTTTACAACATCACCGAAATATTTACAATTATTATCAACTCGTGCGTATTTCGCAATGTTTATTAAAATATACGGGTAAAAATTTTCGGTGAGCTTTTTGTTTATTTTAAAACTTCACACAACACTTCAAAAAACTGTTGCCCATGTTTGAATTGTCTGACGAATTTCCAATTACCAAGAAAAGAAGTTAAAAAATGCCTTAATGGATTCCAGTAGAAGATGTTACCTGTCAAACTGTGACCAAACGCCATGTTCTAAATTCCCTCGTTTAAAGTAACAACGCGGTTTGAGTCATCCAGTAGTACAGATTCGTCAGGTAAATAGTCCTAAGTATTCCGCGCATGGCATGACAACTCCCAGGTCCCAGGTCCCAGGCAAGCAGAAGAAGAAGGAATAATGGGGAATCTTGCCCCATGCAGTAACTCATTATCTTGGCTTTGTAAACGATTATGTTTCGTGCATTCTACCGGAATTCCTCGGCGTTTTTTCACCTCCTATCGCCAGGTTTCTATGGAAGGCATCTCAGGAATCCACGTGCCCTTCGACTAAACAATGACGGCTTTCAGAGCTGTATCACGAATCAGCCGGGCAAAGAAAAATGGGATTAATTACTGTAATCTTATATTGTTCAGCCTCAGACCTTTGAGAAGCAAGGTTAAGTCGGTTCGGCCGACATTAGCGTTCGTAACTCAGAAGCTTGAAAAGATGACTAATGAATATTCATGAGTTAAATTCTTGACTTATGACTGAGATCTAATGGCAGGAGTTAAAGAGGCCAGTAAACTCTCAAACACAATCAACGCTTAACTGTTATTATTATCAGCTGGAATTTTAGATAAGATTTATTTATTTAGACCCCCATTTGGGCTTTTTATATACATGAAATAAAAAAAATTATATTAATACATTATACATAATACTCGTAAGTACAACCTAATAATAATCTTATAATCAAAAGTTAAATTTGATATTTATTAATTACGGTACAAATACCTTTGAATATAGAAAAAACTATTTTTTTTGCATAAAAATGAATTACAAAACAATTTTTTAGTGTAAAAAGTGAACGTATTCGTACGATGTAAAATAACTAAAATTTACAATTTTGGAAAAAAAATGTTCACTAATAACCGTTATATATGTGACAAAAATGAATATGCTAACATCGGCGACATTTATTTCTTAAAATTAGCGCAATATAAATATGCACTCAAAAATTATTTTTCCATAATGTAACTTTATATACGCAATATGGACATGTTAAAATGAAATGATGATATTTCTCATTGTTCTTTTTTGTTATTTTTTGTTGTGATACACAAAATAATTGTATGTTATTTTTAGGTTTCAGTTTTTAAGTTTTATTTTTTTTATTTTTTCCATAATGTAACTTTATACACGCAATATGGACATGTTGAAATGAAATGACGATATTTCTCACTTTTATTTCTTGTTATTTTTTGTTGTGATACACAAAATAATTGTATGTTATTTTTTAAGTTTAAAACTACTATTATGTAATGATATTACTTTTCTTACTTTTGTACTCTATTATATGTTTATTTATAAAAGGCAGTATAGCCGTTTATGTATTTAAAATAAAATAAAAAATAAAAATAAAAATAAAAAATATGTTTGAATTTGGGAGATCGTTATGGGAACCGCCTCCCGGGAATCATTTATTGAATAACCAACACATAAGTTGCCGTAAGTCACCCCCAAGTGGTTCGCTATTTTTAGTGACTTAACAAGGGTGCCCGGGTTCATGAGAGGAGGTTTGTCCGGATCTTGCCAACTGCGTGGCAGGCCAGATCGGGAGGGAATGGTTGAGGGAGACCTTTTGACTTCTCCAGCAGGGCTCGCTCGGAACATCTTCTTGCATCGCGGTGGGAGGGATGGAATCATTCGTCCGTCACTCCTGGACACTCCTGGACACACTAACCCCCAGATTCCTACCCACCCCTCTTACCTTTTTCCTTCCCAGAAAATCCCCTCCTTCCTTTCCTAAAAATACCCTCCACACAGCATTTCCAAAGAGGACACAGATCCTGAGAGGAATTATTTTCTTCAGGTCTTTCTGTGTGGATCTATTGTAAAAAAGTGAAATTATCTGAATCTATTTAAAATATCTGCTTCTTTTACATATTGGTTACCTAAGGTTACCTACCTGTATGCATGGTAAAAGGGGGTTCATAAACGAATTGGTATTGACGTGATTGTTGCAGTGAAATATGTGTTTACATTGTGACACTATTAGAATCATGAAATGACGTCAATCGCTAAGATTATTCATATGACATGACTGTGAGAAAAAGCATCCCAAAGACGACATAGTCTCTAATGGATCTACTTTTTCTCAGGGCCTTCTGTGTACAATTTAAACAATTTATTAAAAAGGATCTTTGTTAATTTTATAATTTGGTTTCTGCTTTTACCATGTAGTGTCGGTACGTATACCGTATACGTACATAATATTATTATCTCTTGTTTTCTTTTTATTATATTTTCAGCAATCCATGCCTATATGCTTTATATTAAATTGGCATCTCAAGATGTGCTATTAGATATTTTTTACTTATGGTTAATTAAATAAATGTGGACGTTTTATTTTATTTTGGGAAAAATAAACATCACAGCGTGTTTTTCAATTTATTGGTCATTTGTAAATGTTAATCTAAACTTAAACCCTTAGGCTAATTTGTTCGTTTTTGGAAACCTCACCTCATAGAAATCGTTGTATCTCCCTTAGTGTCATGGTAAGAAATATGATTTAAATGGTGCGAAAAAGAATAACACACTTTATAATCAAATCGAAGTTAACCACAGAAAAAATAAACCTTTATGAAACCAAATGTTCATACCTTATTTTGAAAAAAATATTATGAGACTTCGAGGTTTTTGTATTACTTATTTTTTATGAAAGCATAAAACGTGAGGTGATAATAACATTTATAATTCATTTTTCTAATAAAAGATTTCTGTGTTATTCTTGATTTTCATTACCGGTAATCCTAGTCACAAAAACTTAAGGTGAGCCATTTTTAAAAGTTTTTACGATTGCCTTCAAAATTTAAATATTTTCAAAATATATTGATTTTTCTAATAACAGCATTGGGAGGCTTATTTTATCACCTTTCATAACAGTTTTTAGTTTTCGGATACATTCAAAAGTGTTTATTTATTTGGATTTTATTGCAAAGTGGAAATTTTCTGGTCCGAATGTGCCCGAGACCTGAGGGGTTAAGATCGTCATTTCATAATATGTGCATGTGCATTTCACATAGTTCGTATCAGTTGTGTAATATCTCACAAGCAGACGTACGGCGGGCAGTGCGGACAGCCGTCACAGATCACAGCCACATCTGTCTGTTCAGTGTTCAGTTGTTCAGTATTATTCAGTGATCGTCAGTTGGATGCAAATTGTCTATACCCGCATGCCTCTCTCCGGCGCACACAAGAACGGTCAAAGGGAATTAAGGCGCCAAAAGTAGGAAAAGCCTTGCCTTCAAACTAATCATAAAACGTTCTCCATAAACCAGTTCAAAATGGACCGTAAGAATTAATTTTGTGAATAGCCTGCGCATGCGCGCAAATTTGGAATATGTATCGCGCTGCCAATATTTCTCATTTGCGCCTGATTCGTTGACCGGGTAGCTATGCTCGTCCAGTTTTTCTCTATTTAAATATCAGAAAGTTTTCAACTTGGATATTAAAGCTTCAAGTATAGTTTGGCAAGAAAGTGTAGAAATTAAATAAATTCGAACTAAACTGGTTCATTACTATGGCAGCACGGAATTATATGACATTTCCTATGGCTGTCATGTTATCGCATGTTACGGTTGATTTATTGTGTTAAATCTGAGAAGAAGATCGCTGATTTGATAATATTTTTATTCATTTTTTGCCTGAATTTAATTAAAATGAATAAACCATTACATAGTGATGCAAGAGGGGTTATATTCTGTGTTTTTCAATGCTGCCTAGCCGAGTATCACGCGAAGAAGCTTCTGTTTAATTAACTAATTAAAAGCTTCTGTTTAATTAAGAAATGACTGGTATGTAGTATAGTTTGTTTAATAAATTTCATTAGTATTACAAGATTTATGCCAATTTCGAGCGATAATAACCATTACAATCTGATTTGAGGTTATGTTAAAAAAATCCGATTTGGACACTTCAATTTGACAGTTAATATGCGGCCACAGGAAAAAGGAAATAACTCAATACAAAAAAATAATAATTTGCAACTTCTTTAAACTCGTAGAAAAGTTACCTTTTTCTCGTTTTCTCTTTCTTTCTTTCCAAGTGAATATTATCTAATGTGTGTTTTTAAAACTACCTTCTATAATAATAATTTTAATGATTTTTCACACACTGGTAAATCTGAATCAACGGTAAGACGAATCGCCAAGGAAGGGAAAAGGCAGATGGAAAATTTGAAACACCGGAAAACGGAAAATGGGCATTATAATAATAATATGTAATAGCATAAGTGCTGATGATTGGAAAAATTGTTGCAAACACGTGATGAAAATTGAGGCAGAATATTATGCACGAGGCAGTAATATATATGATGATATCGATGAACTGCGTTTAGATGAAGATAAAGATACGGAAGAAGAAGAATCACACGAGGACAAAGACAATAATTACATGTCGGGTGTTGAATTAATAGACTTAAATTTTTAAGTACCTACGTTTTTATATCGAAATAAACGCCCACTTAAAACTTGTTTTGTTTTATTTTACCTCTATTAAATTACAGTTTTTTGTGCAAAATTTTTGAAAATACAAATACGCTATGAAATACGCATTTTGGCAGAAGTGTTTTTTAAAACATACATTCATTGTCTTATGAGCCATCTTGGTGTCGCCATTTAAAACTAGAAAACGATCGCAGCATCATCATTTATTTTCTACATTTAATTGCCAAACTGTATGTACTTTAATCTGAAATTATTTTTAACTTAAACTTAAATGTAAAAAATGTATATGTAACTAAAATATAAGCACCTGTTGACAAGCCAATTCAATTGGCTTAGCAGGACTTGTTTGTTGATTTTAATATGTATTATCTATTCTTTCAATAAAAAATAAAAAAAATTAACAGTATTCAGTAATATATATGTAATATAAGTCTTATGAAATACTATTTTTGTTAAAAAAATAAATTGAAATTTATACTTCTAGAGAGTTTTTTATTCCACAACATTATTTTATTGTTTAAAGGTGATGTAGTATTGGTGACCCTGCTCTGAGATGAGGATTAAGAAAAAGAACTACGTATTTTAAATGTTAAAAACTTAACAATTTTAGAAGTTATCGTCATTTTACAGTCTAATCAATTTATACGCTTTATTTACCCGTATCACTAACTCAAAATACAGAAGTACTTCAGTACAAAATAATTTATATTTTTTATTGGAATACTAAGACTACCTGACCCCAACTAACCCCAATAAGGTATTTTTTGGAAGATTTTCTTGGGTAATGTTCTCATACGCATTTTTGATCATTATTTCAAATGAAATCATTTTTAGCGTCGTAAATTAATAATTCGTCGTTGTGTGCGGCGAACGAGTCAGCGTACACTGCCCTGATTGTATCTTCAGCTTTTTAGGCCGCGTGCTGATGACTTCGGTGTTCGGTAGAGCATCGCCATTCACTTGGTAGACTTCGGTCGTCTGCCCCTTTACTCTGCGTCACTCTAGGCCTGCCTCTGGATTCGAGTGCTCAGAGCTCGGAGCTGGTAGACTCACTGGCAGCATTCTGACCTTCGACATGAGATGCAGAGGCCGGCACGTGTGCCACTGTACGCAGTGGTGAATTATGAGCAAACTTGAAATTAAATATATTTATTTTTCTGTGGCTTTAATTTATACATGCGATTTTTTTACTGATTTCATGTTATCAATTTATTTTGTAGGTACTTTCCCATAATTATAATAACCTAACATCTGTGCAGAGCAGTTTTGTATTATTTCACTTTAAGTGCGCATTACAAAGCAATAGAAAGATGCGATATCTATGTAAATATACAAAGGTTACTAGGTTATGAAAATTTCCATCAGTTTTTGAATTGCACCGAGTTACACGAAAATTGCAACCGAGTTTTAATAAATAAATTGATAGATTAGTAACAAACAAAAGGCTCACCGTCTTCTTTTTCGACAAGTAACTTAATACTTTAACCCTACTTAGGTCATAATGGAATTCAAGTTACCAGCTTAAAATAGTTGTGATGATTTTGAAATCCCAAACAAAAACAGGTGAAAATTTCATAAGGCCAGAGCTCACGTTTCGAGATTTTATGCAGCTTCTGCATCGACCAAGTATTTATTATGCAGGGTGTTAATGGACGTACTTGACTTACTTTAACCAGTGATTCCTGACATTATTTGAAGTAAAAATGTGAGTGAAATTTTGGTCTCCGGTGACATTTTTAATGTTTTTTGTTTCAAATAAACATAAAACATAAATAGGTATTGGACAGTTCGGGACGGGATGAGGGTTTAGTCGATTACTCGGCCGAGTGACGAGAGACGATAAATGGAAGTTTTTTTTTCATATTGAAGAAAAAAAAAATGAAAACGCAAACCCCAAAAAAACCCAACAGTGTCACTGGAGACCAATATTTCAGTTACATTTTACTCCCAATATTTTCAGGAATCATAGATTAAAGTGAGATCAAGTACGTCCCTTACACCCTGTAAATCGATGAGCTTCTGTGATCGATTTCTGCTTTATGGTTATTTCTTCCATTAAAGTTAATTTATTTAACAATAGGATGCAATAACCAGATAATTTAATAATACATTCGCATATTTTCACAAATCATAAAACTTTTGGTCATGTCCCTAAGCCTAATAGAACATAATTCCTTAGTGTGAATATGGACGCTGGACGCCATTCTACAAAATTCATATTCGAAATATAGAAAGGATGTAAAGAAAATTTTAAGCATCTTAAATTTAAAACTTAACATCCCTTTAGAGCACATAAATTACTCGTCGATAATAAATATTTTAACATTAGAAATTAGATGAAAATAAACTGCCCAACCTTTTTATTAAAAAATGTAATCTTGTATGTTCGATTTTTATGAACACCTGCATTTAATGTGGTCAGCAATTTCCCGCGGATTTGGGGGAATGCGGGATTGAAAAAAAAATTATACCAAAATCTTGCTGAATCGATGCGGAAACTTCAAACCTGTAATCGATCTTGAAGAAAGAGATGTCTCTTTTTGAGAACAGAGGTATCAGAAGGAGATATCTTTAGTTGGCACACACCTACTTCATGACAGTCCCACCAACTCGTGAGGATGCAGAGAGAGTTTTTTTGTGAAGAGTGTTTTGCTGGCCTTTTGCGCGCAAACGTATGAGTGACAGAACTCTACTTTTTTATGTTTTTTACGATCTTATTTTTTTATATAAATCTTCTTAAAATTATTACGTGATGTTTTCAATGCAAAGGTGATTGATCTCAAATGACCATGGAGAGTTTTGTTTTGACCTTTATGGCTATATATTTTTTGAGAACTTTTTTAAAACAAAGTCTTCTTAAAATACTTATTAAGTATTTTACCTCTTCGATATCTTTTTATAGTACGAATAATTGATGCTAAGTTAGAGAAAACTGTTTATGAAAAGTTGTTGTTATTTCAATTTGATACCGAACAATGAAAAATCCCGCGGGATTCAACGAGGTTTCTAAATTCAATTTTTTACAATCCCGCGGGATTTAAAAAAGGTGCAGGATTTGCAAACCCTAATTAACACGTTAAATATTATGTTTATCTCATTTCATGGTTTGAATTCCCGTCTACAACTTTTACACAGTCTTGATATCAAATATTTAAGCAATATTGGTGTTTTTGATAATAATTTGAATTTTAAAAACTTCAAAAACCGAATGCGCCAAACTCGTATGTGTTTAGTTTATGAATTATGATTATCAACGATTTTATAAAAATTATATAATAAATATTGTTTGTTCGATGGATTTTGCCAAATTATATATTTTTATGTTATTTTATATTTTCTAATTCCTGCATTGTATGAATTTTTTTTATTATTTCTCATTGCAATTATGTAAAATCCCGCTGGGCATTAATTAAAAAAAAAATTTAAAATCTCTTTTAAATTTAATTCAGCTACTTTTAATTACTTTTATATTGTGTCGTTAAGAGTCGTAAACTGTATTCAAGGATTTTAGAGGGCCGTCCGTATCTTCTGCACTTTCTTGTTATTCGAATATTTTATTTTTATGTTATCACCATACAGGAGGCCCTGAGGAAAAGTCCCTCAGGGCCTTTAACATTTTTGGAGATGCTGTGGGGAGGATCTTTTAAGGAAGAAGAAGGAGAGGATGTTCTAGAAAGTAAAAAAGGATGAGAAGGTGAGTAGAAATCTGAGGGTCAATGTGTGACGGACGTATGAATCATGAATCCAATCCTCCCACTGCGGAGCAAGACGATGGGTCGAGAGAGTCCTACTGAAAAGATCAAAAGGATTCCTTCAACCAGTCTCTCCCGATCCGGCCCGCCACGCAGTACGTGAGCAAAAGCATCCCCATGAACCCAGGCACCCCTGCTAAGTCACCGAACGTAACTAAGGGAACGTACCCATACTACGTGACACGTTTAGGGGGGGGTCTTCAAAATGTCACGCTCCATACAAATGAGCGGCGGGTTGCTTAGGATTTTGGTCACCGGGGGGGGGGGGGGTTAAAAATTGCAAAAAGTTGGTCATGTAGTATGGGTACGTTCCCTAACTTCTTGGGGTGACCTACGTCAGGGGTGTTGGTTATCCAAAAAATTATATGCGGTATCCATACCCGCCTCCCAAATTGAAATAAATAATGTATTTTTAATATTTCCCTAAAAGCTTCATTCTCCATTGTGCATTTTCACCCGATGTGGCGGTCGTCGCATCCTTCATTGCGAGGCCCTGTGACGTCATAGGTCAGCACCGCGCATTCCTCCCGAAAGCGGCCGTAAAACGAAATCGATTGCTCACGGCTCGTACCGACCATACCCCGGTCATACTCCACCATATAACGCCGGGCCAAAATCCTCAAAAAAAAGGAACAACCAGCCCCGGACGCACAGAGATCCGGATCGCTTATTTTGCTGGACAAAATAAAATTAATTTAAAAAAACGCTAGTCCCTACTCTAAGGGGTATGACAATCACGGGAGTGTTGCAAACTAACGGTAGTGTTTAGGAGTAGAAGATGGGAAAGAAAGTTTGAAAGTTCTGGACTATTCACATTCGGTCACCAATCACGGTTTTATCAAGTTGGTTAAACATGAATGTTGTGACGTGTCGATGCTTGTTGAAATAATTTCGGAAATTTCGACCTTTTTGTTATTTTTTGTTGTTATCGGGCCAAATAGGTGAGCGATTGTTTCAGATGCGCAAATCAACACTCGGGTTGTGGAGAGAGAAGAATTGTCCTTTTTGCATTGCTGTCATTTCTGTTTAAGCGATGTTTTTTTTAAATAATATTTGACTATTTCAGGATTTATAAAAACGTATAACCTTACGTTCCCTAGTAACTTTTTTTTACATAGCTCCACACAGGAGGCGCTGAGACAAAAAAGGTAGGAAGGAAAATGCTATGAGGAGTGGGTAGGAATCTGGAGGTTAGTATGTCCATGAGAGGCGGATGTGTGCATCCATCCCTCCCACTGCGTTGTAAGGCAATGGTTCGATAGAGTCCGTCTGGAGAGATCAAAAGATCTCCCTCAACCAGTCTTTCCCAATTAGGCCCGCCACGCAGTAGATGGGCAGACGCATCCGTCCTAGTCAAACCTCACCAAGTCCTAAAAACACCTCATCCCCATAAACCCGGGCAGCCCTGCTAAGTCACCAAACGTAGCGAACCACTTGGGGTGACCTGTGGCAGAGGTGTTGGTTATCCAATGAATGGTTCTGCGGTACCCATTCCCGCCATAATTGTTTTTTTATTATGTAGGTATGTATTATTGGGTACTTTTCATGACGTGATATCTCTTTTCAAAGGTTTTCTGTTTTGCCTCTGTTGGTTTTATCTAATTACCCCTTTGAGATGTAACGATTCGGAGTATATTATTACGTTAGCGTCTTTTAGTATTATTATACCATTGTCAAAAACTTTCTTTGACCACCTAATGTTGCAATTCGCACTTTGTGAGGTGAGGTGGTGGAACGAGGCGGCCTGGGCAGATGAGGTAGCGGCTCGTTAGTTGGTTTCACACCTTCCCCCGGCCAGAGCGAATCCCGCCAAAACAACGATATTCCCGCCAAAGCAAATCTGGCCAAAATGGCGGAACCGATCGTGGGGATTACCGCCGGGGCATAATGTGTAATAATTTTGCGATTCCGTGCCGGGCCCTGATTGATTCCGCGGCACGCTATCGGAGGGGGTATCGATAATGGCTGCCAGGAAATTTGCCAACCAAACGAGGTTGTACAGAATTTGAATGCGATTGGTTTTTAACTTTTTAAAGACAGTCATGCATTGTGATGGTAAACGCAATAAAACATAACAAAAAGAGGGACATGTCCATTGTCCAGTAACTCTCAGAAAATCATGATGAACAAATTTCAAGTTTGGGAAGAGCAGATGGACGGTAGTGCGCGTTTTCATCCCGCAACAAAATATCTCCGATAAAATATCCTACGGGCAAAACATCCTCCAACAAAATATCTACTAAAATCTAACCTAACCTAACCTTATTTTACATTTTAATATTTTTGAACAATAATTTATTGTATTTACGGGATGTGTGTATCATTATTGTCCCATTTTACCATTTTTGAACAATGATTTATTGAAGAAGAATATTATAATAATAATAATCCAAACAAAAATATGAAAGAAAACAAGACACAAAGATAATTGTCGCAACTGGAACTCGTACCCAGAACCTTTCGCCTATACGGGACGTGCGTTTACCAATTCATTTTCGACCATTATCTTTTTCTGTTTTTCTGTGTCTTGTTCTCTTTCATATTTTAGTTTGGATTATTATTATTATTATCTTCTTCTTCAATGATGTATTACATGGATGGGAATAACCTTCAAAAGTTACAAAAAGATAGTTTTTCTTATAAAATGGAATATTCATTTAGGCTTTTATAAAAAGTCAATAGTTCCGTATAAATAAAATTTGAATATATTTATCCTGAACGCTATCCAGGTTACAAACCAATTCTTAGAATGATTGTTTCCAATAAAAAGGGTAGTTGCCTATGATATGGAAAATAAATTAGTTGAAGATAATATTGTTAATTCTAAAATTTTAAATATGAGATTGACTATTATGACGGCTTGACAGTAGGGCACAATGGCGGAATTGGTAAACGCACGTCCCGGATAGACGATGGGTTCTGGGTTCGAGTCCCAGTTGCGACCATAAGGTATCTTTTTCTGTTTTTTTTGTGTCTTGTTCTTTTCATATTTTCTTCATCTTCAATAATAATTTATTGTCTTTACTGGATGTCTGTATTATTATTGTCCTATTTTTTTGTTAGGTTGGGTTAGGTTAGGTTAGGTTTTATAGATATTTTGTTGGGGATGTTTTGTCTGTAGGATATTTAGTCGGGGGTATTTTTGAAAAGTCGCGGAACCCAGATGGACTACCGCACAACTCTGTATTGGCGCACTTCATTCGCATTCGTACAACATATCACACATACTTTTCTGTTGTATATAGACATGACCGGAATTTCATTCACTTGGTTATGCCATGTCTTCCTGGAGCATCCGTACTTCTTCGTCCATTCACTCATTCGTACTTTTTTCATGTGGAACTGCACTCATGCTAGTCACGTAGGACTGGTATGAAATCAATAATTTATTCATCTCAGTTTTTCCGGTCTGCAGCCTGCAGGTTGGGGATTGTCCTAAAGATAGCCAACTACCTTTAAAGCTCTTTTTACGACAATTTATTGTCGGTAAGGTATTTATTTCCGTCAAGATTTTCGTATTGTCGGTCAAGATTGCATAAGATTTTCGTGTATTGCCTATTTTTTTGAACGTGCTCTGTCCTGACGGTGAGTTTGCTCGGTTACGTGTATTACAACAAAATTTCCGGGCCAAATCTACTTCCTTCTCGCTCGTTACATAATGTATGTATGTGCGTCTCTATCGCCACCTACCCGCTACCAAAACTGTTCTATATTTTAAAACGCGGTTAATATTTTAATAAACAATTTCACTCTTTTTTGTGCTTGTTGTAGTTTGGTGGTGTAGTTGCGGGAGATCGTTTTTGAAGTTAAAACTTCTGTAGCACCGTTGTGATTTGAAACTCGATGAAACGAAAAAGCGACACTAAAAAGAGACAAACACATACATCTATAGAATTTATCTTGCGAGAGAATGAGATAGACTAATCCGTGCTGCGTGGCCTATCGGTCTCCTCATTCGGCTGTAGTACTTCGTAGCCTCCCCAGTCTTGTGAACCGCGTGTGAACTCCTTATAAATTTTTGAAGTGAAAACATCTTTAACACCATTTCGATTTGAAACTCGATAAAAAGAGACAAACACATACATCAATAGGATTTAGCCTGCGAGAAAATAAGATAGTATAATCGATCCCCTCTTTGTGCGGTGCTTCACTCTTGCCCACTCTTGTCTACTTTAGTTTTCTAAAGGTTGCACTCCTACCGCATGAGAACTGCACACAAATTTTTGTGTTGTGAACTTGTCTTGTACCTCCATCTTGGCGCGACACATCTTTTGACAAATATTGACGGTCCTAGACCACTATTGTTCGGCAATAGACAATAATAGGAAATTTATCTTCTCGTTTACCGGCACCTTTGTGAGGGAAGAAGTGCTGTATTGAAATGGGTTTTTTTATTGGAAACTCGTCATTACAAAATTGTATTACACCACAGAATAATGATTGAAGAAGTGCACAAAGAGTGAGGACCTACTTTTCTTTATACAGGGTGTCCGGGGGTAAAGTGTATTAACTTCGGGAGGTGATTCTACATGATGGTAGGAGTAAAAAAGATTAGCAACTTTTTCCGAAATTCCTACATTTTTTTCCCATACAAAAAGACGTACCAACTAAAAATCCTTAGCATGAGGTACAATCTTACTTGCTGAGTGCCTGTCGGGCGCCCGATTCGATTGTGATGGCCCGTATCGTAGCAGCGGAAAATAATAAATCTGGCCGCACACGCCGGACCAATTTTATCTTTTTACCTCAAAACTACCCCTAAAAGTTGGAATTTCGAAAAAAGTTATTTATCTTTTTTACTTGTACTGTCGTGTAGAATCACCTTTCGAAGTTAATGCACTTTACCCCCGGACACCCTGTATAAGTGTGTATAATAATTATTTTTTAGTTTTATTTAATTTCTTTATGTTTAATAGAGTTATTATCAAGTTTTGCAAGTATTTTTGTTAAAGCTGTTTTAGCTTAAAATGCCATTTTCAAACTGTGGTTAAACCACTTTCAGACGACTTATTTATATCTAAATGGTAATACAACACTAATATTGCTGAGGCACTAATTGAGGCAGTAGCCACTATTATGTAGGGTACTTCAGAATCTATTTGCCCCGCACTAAATTTTAAGGTTTTCTTAATTGTTTAATAATAACTTTACTGCTGTGACTCATTTAAGTGCGTTATGTTGTCTAGATTTTGTAAACATACCAAGGAGTGGGGAATTAATCGTATTCCTTACTTTATTAATTAGCGTTACATTCGTTCGTTTATTGAATTCTAATTGTTAAAGCAACACTTTTATATATATAACCTACTTTTCTATATTTGACTAAACTTGTATGACGAGCGTCTAGTCGAGCTGAGGGTTGCTGCGACGCGCGACCCGCGACCCGCGACTTCCCTGCTCCACGCGGTATTCCCGGAATCTCCCGTTTCCAATTTGTTTTACAGCATGTCGCCATGTCCCCGTGTGTTATTTTTTCACCCGGTTATTACGAAACACACGCGAGATTGTGCCGCGATGTGTAATTATAGATTTAATATATTTGAAAGCCGAAGGCGGCGCCGGTACCGTAATTATTATTTTACAACAATTATAGCCACGAGGAATAATAATTCGGAATGTGTTGTATGTTGTATGGCGCACTTGCGACCATGTTGTGCATAATTATTGCCGTCAATTAAGTCGCAATTAGAGTTAAACAGTCGTAACGGGAAATGTAATTACGATCGTTAGAATTATTTTAGTCACATTATTCGGGGCTTAATCACGAGGCATTAGAGCTTTTTGCTTCGTCAAATCGTAAAATGTCATTCCATAAAAACTTGTAATGCTCAACTCACCACTAGCTATTATTATAATTATTGCCTGTGGTCCTGCCGCTGAGAGCTCCGTCGCAACCTCGTTTTTTGTTTCTTGCGTCGTTTATGAGAAAGAGGGAGAGCTTACAACAGAGCTGTCAGCGGTCTGTCTTCAACGCTCTTATTAGACGTCAGACTTGCTTCTTTTCTTGCAGATTTCATTGTTGTTATCTCGCTTCAACTTTAGCTGACGAAGTTCCATTCATTGATATAACTATTAGATGCTTATTATAATTATATTCAAATATACAATATACTTACATGTATTATAAAATATTGTGGAACGCCAGTAGCAATTGACCTCTTACCAATAACAGTGATAAATGTATTCCCAAAACAAGGCTCGGTAATATAATTCGATTATTTTATGCTTTTGAAGTACATACTTTTTCAGTGTCCTTCTTGTAACACTCGAAAAAACTGTTATTTCTTTCTGCTAAAATTTATAAAATTATTTTATGCACTCCATTATCCAGTGGGTGTATTGGATATCTTTTTCATCTTCTAAAATACCCTCCACACTTTTGAAGTGAAACTTCCTTAACCCCGTTAGAGTGATTTGAAATTCGGATGAAACGGAAATGACGCACTGCGGCACTTGCGAAGCATCAAACTGCGTTCGAGGCTCCCATTGATTGAGATATAAAATGGAAACGAAGATAGGTCTGCGCTCATTGGCGACTTTATTTTTTTTACGGGTCGTCGGAATATAATGCGCCACGCCGAGCGCGTCCCGTAGCGCAGCGGTATAGAGCGTCGCAAATTTTAGCGGCCAATGAAATCCAGCGGACGGAGGTTTGAATCCTACGAAATCCAAAAAAAAACATTTTTGTTTTTGTAAATCAATATCCAATCTCCAAACCACTTTAAAATAAATTGGCGAAAGAAAGCGACGTCTAGCGACTTTCTAGTTTTAATTCTATCGCGTTTTAATTACACACTCTAATTTTATTTTTTACTACAGTAGCTCCGCACAGGAGGTCTTGAGGAAAATTTGAGGATGTTCTGGGAAGGAAAATGTATGAAGGGTGGGTAGGAATCTGGGGATCAATGTAGATCCATGAGTGGCGGACGTATGAATCCATCGCTCTCATTGCGGTGCAAGGCGATGTGTCGAGAGAGTCCGAGATCTAGACAACCAGTCTGTCGATCCCACCCGTCACGCAGTAGGTGGTCAAACACATTGGCCACCAAGGCCTAGACAAACCTCACGCATCCCGAAAAATAATTTGATGAAGTTAGGTTAGCTGTCCAAAGACGCGAAACTAGCCGTCCATAATGGAGTACTGGTACCTACCCTGATGTATGGCAGTGAGGCATGGAATTGGCAGAGGAAGGATGAAAGTAGACTGAACGCTGTATAAATGAGATCCCTGAGGCGTATGTGTGGTAAAACCATGTATGATCGTGTCAGAAATGTGGAAATCCGCAAAGAATGCAAGGCTGATGTAAGCGGGATGAGTAAGATCAAGAAAGGAACGCTTCGATGGTTTGGGCATGTAGAGCGAATGAACGAGGAAAGGAGTGTAAGGAGAATATATGACGCAAATGTGAACGGTAGAAGAAGTCGAGGACGCCCAAGAAAGACATGGCACGACCAAGTGAATCAGGTACTTGAGTCGGGCCATGCCAAGAGTCAGAATAATAGAAGAGGATGTATGAGACGTTGTATGAATGTAAACGAGGCAAGGAATGTGTGCCAAGACCGGGATGTTTGGCGGTCCGTCCTCTCTGCCTACCCCTGCGGGGAAACGGCGTGATGGTTGGTTAGTTAGTTAGGTTAGGATGTGGTAGGTAAGTCTTTTTATTCCTCTTCTCCTAATGCCCTCCACACAGCATACTTAAAAAAAGTTATGAAAGCTTAGGTTATATTCGATTACATTGGGTTAGGTTAGGTTACTTTATTCCTCACAAGTTAGATTAGTAAGTTAGAGCTTAATAAATCTCTCCAAGTCACTAAAAGTTTAACTACTCGTTCTGACTGCGTGTCAAACGCCTCCAATGAAGAGCTTACCTGCCGAGAATTCCGTCTCCATTATAATTACATTTAATATCAAAGTCCCTATCTTGTTCATTGATCCCCACGATAATCATTAGTGACGTAAAGTTCCCCACGCGAGGTCCCAGCCCGGACCTCTATTCTCTATGTTAATTCTGCATCGCACCTGTAATCATAGAAACAACACGGAATAATTATGTATTTTAATGGACTTAATATAATAAATTTAATAGTTAGTGTCCTACGGTGGTGCTTGGGGTTATTGAGGTAATAAACAAGTTATCGCAATTTTAATTTCAACCCACTGTTAGGACGCATCAGCTGAAATTTAACTTATTGGGTAGTAACGGTCTGTTCTAAAAATATATATTCACTAAACTTTGGCAAATGGACAGTTAAATTTTCCTCTAATAAAGCTACTCCTACCTCCGATGGGGTTTTCTTTTTTAATGATTGGCCTTATATTTTTATTGAATTTGTGTGATGACCTTGGCTACTACCGTCTCAGCCAGTATTATGACATTTTCTACAACATTTCATGTCATATAATATCTTTGTAGTGTTGTACGTGTACTCAGAGCGTCCACTTATTAACCCCTCAGGCCTCTGGCCTATTTTTTCGGAAGGTCAAAATATTTCCGTTTGCAATAAAATCCTAATAATTCAATTAACCCGTCAGGCTAATGTTATTTATCTTGATTATATTTGCTAATGTATAAAAAAATAATACATAAAACAATTATTCCATATTCTAAAATAATTATTATATATAAATGAAACAATATTTCTTTGTTGGAACCACTTATATATTTTTATTAACGCCGACTGGTTTCAGTTTTTATTAACAACGACCGTTCCTCCTTCAGGGCAAACATATAATGGTTTGATAATTACAAAGCAGCGGGTGAGTACAATGTATCTAAGTGTTGTGGTAGGGGTGGGGGCGTGGCTAGGGATTAACGAAGAGTTGGAGGAGGAAACAGAACGGACATTGAAAGGGAACATATCTAAGATAGTACTATAAATAATATTTTCTGTTTATTGGTAATGGACTCATTTTGGAACGAATGGATTTTTTTTATTTCTAAGGCTTATAAGTTATCTAAGCGTTTTCCTTTTTTATTAATATATTGAATATTTTTCCCTTTTTTTTCAAAACTGTGGTTATTTGCAATGATATGGTTTTACGAAACCTTTAACAGGCCACTTGCATGGATTTCATAACGACTTGGAAAAAAATGTGTGGATAGATTTTTTTTCTAAGATTACGAAAATGTTAATTAAAAATTTTTAGAAATGTACTGTTTTTTTTATTTTTAAATAAATAAATCCATTATTTGGGCCCGTGACGTCACTACATGAAAATGTTCCGTCTCCGAAAATGTTCCTATTAATTTTGTAAAATTCCACACTAATTTATTTTTTTATGTCCACACTTTGATTTCAGACGAATTTTTGAATTTGACATTTAACGTTCACTAGATTTATTGTTTGTTCTCTGCGAACTTATCATTTGGTTTGACTTTTTGACAGATCTTATGAAGAGAACCCCGTACATTTTACGCTGTCAGTACGTGTTTTAAAGGTATAATGGTAGTGGTGCTGATTTTCACAATATAAAATTTTATAATATTCTTATTATTAGTATAATTTACAAGTACAAGTATATTACATTGGATTTAGTAATATAGACGTTGAACATTATAATGATTTAAGATCAATAATATCGATCAAGAAAAAAATATTTATGAGATGTAATATTTTTGGCATGCCTCGTTATTCTCCTGTGCCCGTTCTTGTGGAAAACGTTCTTTTTTTAAAAATGATTTTCGGCTATGTAATTATCGTTTTTTAGCACCTATAAAATTATGTCCCGTCTTTCCGGTTTATAAAAAATGGTCTGATTTTTCGGATTGAAATTTTCAAAAAATCGCCAGGGTTTCAAAAATTAAGAAAAAAAAAAAAAGTGTCTTAGAATATTTGCCTAAACCGAAAAAAAAAAAAAAAAATGTTGTGCAAGTGGCCTATTGATTAATCACCACTCTTTATAATGTTTTTTGTCTGTAGCTACTTATTTGTGTCCTATTTGTTTGTCTTTTGTTATTTTTGTTAATTTTGATTTTATTCTGACGAAGAAACCATTGGTTTTGAAACATGTTGATAATTTTGATTAAGTTATTGGTATAAGTTATTTGTTTTCATTCAGATAATAATTGATTTGTCTTAATGATATTGAATGTCTTGGCCAGACCTGCCAGACGTAGATACGATGATAATATCACTTTAAGCCTCTCGAAGCTCTTCTTATAATCCCGTCTGAATTATTTAAACGGAATCATCCCTGAGGCTTATTACGACGACTATCAATTATAAATTACATACAAATATGCAAAGGCGGCTTCATCATTAAGTCAAAACATATTAAAGCAGTCTATAATTTGGTAAACCACGGCGGCGTGTGGGCTGCAATTATTTCTGTTATCATTATCTGAGTCGAGTGTTTCAACAACTCGGCAATAGTACTAATGTGCCTAGCTTTTTGTGGAACGCCATTAAAATGTTTAGCATTTATAATCACATCTTGGTGAAATCACTCAAATTATCTTGCTGGACATGTTCTGAGTTCTGGGATCGGGCAGGTTATCCAGTTTGCATAATCTTCTTGATTTATAACAAGTATTTTACTTACTTCAAATAACTTCATCTCTGTCTCTACATATTATAAAACAAAGTCCTCCGCCGCGCTGTCTGTTCGCGATAAACTCAAAAAGTACTGAACGGATTTTCTTGCGGTTTTCACCGATAGATAGAGTGATTCATGAGGAAAGTTTAGGTATATAATTTGTCAAGGTTTTGTGTAAATTTGTTGAAATATATAATATATAAAGGTGGACGAGCGGGTTTACAAGCGGCCGGTGTGGGTTTTGATTTTTATGCAAATCTACAGTTTTATGCTGAGGTTGATGAAATTTGGCACATGTGACTTTCAAAACAAGAGGAAGGTCACTGTCTACATTTGATTGCGAAAACTCTGTATAAAGCCCGGGCATCGCCGGGGACTTCGGCTAGTAGCAGTAGCGTAGCTACCGCCGTATCAGCCGTATCAATGATACGGGGCCCCCGGGCTACAGTGGCCTTTTGTTTCTTTTGTGAGAAAGCTTTATCCTTCATTAGGGCCACCCAACAAATTTTGATACAGGGCCCCTCCAAGGCACGCTACTCTACTGGCTAGTAGATGATAATATATTTTTTAATTTATTTTATATTATTATTCAATGTATAAAAACAGTCTATTATAAACAAGTTCTGCTTCTGCTTCGTAATTATTATTATGCGTTACAGCTGTTTCGCCCTCTGAATGCATTATCAAACTGTGGTTTTTACCACCTACAGACGATGTATTTATATCATTTCTATACAGGTACTTATGATGACAAAATGAATAGCTTTTTATTTTTATTACCTGTGCCCCTAAACTTCTAAGTAAATTGACTGAAATATTAATGGTTAAGTTTCCCAATTAATTAATTTTTGTAATTTTTATAATTTTTGTAATTGAAATCATCCATGTATATAAATTTTTGGGCTTAATGCCTGTTTTATGTACTTAAATAAAAATAAATAAATAAATTACTGGATTGTTTAAATTTGACTGTACATTGACTATAATAAACTGTTTTTTTAAATTGAATAATAATATTATTAAATATATAAAATAAAAAATACAATAAAATGGAGTTCTACAAAATAAACTTAATAACGATAAATAAAAACTAGATAATAATATAACTTCATAAATATTTGAAAAACGAGTGGTGTATGTTTATGTCCACTTAAATGAATCTCTTCATTCTGTGTTCCGGGTTGTGGTCAGGGTAGTGCAATCCAATGGTCACCCAACAGTTGATCCTTGATATTAACAATAAAATTGTAATTTTTATTTATTATTTACCAATTTCAAACGTAAAATCGACTTAATAATACCCTTAATAATAAATTGGTACGAATATCAAACGAATCTATGTACAATGTCAATTTTTTGTACTTATGAGCTGGAATACACAGTATGTGGACAAGAAGATTTTTCCTTTATGCTTTTATTTTCCTTGAATGAAAATATGTATTATGCTTTGTTATTAGACGGTACATCCTCTCTGCACATCCCTTCGGGGTAATTTAGTTATATTTTGGGTAATTGCGTATACCGTATTTTCCCTAACCGGCTGCATATTGTATATATGTATGCCGGGGGTCCAATTGTCAGCGGATCAATTGTCATGGAACCCAATCCAAGATATTCCATGATATTACACTAGTAAAGTTCGGTGAACAGTAGAACTCCTACTTAATTAAATACATATCTACATAATTGTAATTCACAAATTGTATGTAATATTTTTCATAAATAAAATAACGAATTATAAATACATTTTTTTAATATTTGAATACCTCACAAGAGTCCCTGTTGTTTCCGCCTGGAGCCAGTGAGACTATGGCATCCCAATTGGGGTATGTTGTGAGGCTGAAGGTAGCGGAGAGGGTAAGGAGATGGGGAATGGGAAGGTGGGGAAAGTATCTGACTATTTAGATCTGGTCACCAAACACTGCTAAAGCCTTTTCAAGCAACGTTTTAAATCTGAATGGTGGTCTTTTACCAGGACGATACTGAGAGTATCTTCCACTCTGGAATTTATTTGCCCACGCCGGGATTCGATCCCGCGACCTTCGGATGGCTGTCGCTCATTATAATTACGCCAGAATCATATGAAAAAGCTGAGGATCCGGCATCGGGAAGTACTCCATGTTTTACGAGGGCTTGATGTTAATAAAGCTAGTGGGCCCGACGGAATACCTGCCCTGGTATTGCAGAGGTGCGCTGCAGAATTAGCTCCAATTTTGACGAAGCTTTTTAAACTGTCCCTGAAGACTGGCTCTGTGCCCTCTGGTTGGAAAAAAGCGGTTATCCATCCTATTCCAAAGAAGGGTGACCGTTCCAACCCGGCCAACTACCGCCCCATAGCGATCACATCAGTTCTGTCTAAGGTGATGGAACGTGTGATCAACGACAAACTGCTCACATACCTCGAGAAGAACAAAATTATCAACGACCGTCAATACGGATTCCGGCGGAACCGCTCGTGCGGTGATCTTCTCGCGTATGTGACGCATGTTTGGGGGCGATGCCTGGAACGTTTCGGTGAGACCCAAACGGTTGCACTGGACATCTCCAAGGCCTTTGACCGGGTTTGGCACCGAGGACTTGTCAACAAACTGCTTTCTTACGGACTTCCCGCATCCTTGTGTACGTGGATTGCCGACTTCTTGAGGGGGAGGTCGATTCAGACGGTAGTCGATGGTTTCACCTCTTCCTCACACTCGATAAATGCTGGCGTCCCGCAGGAATCGGTTCTGTCTCGAACTTTGTTTTTGTTGCACATCAACGACCTTTTGTCATGTGCACCAATTCACTGTTATGCGGATGACAGTACAGTTCATGATAGCTTTTTGTTTGACAAGCCCCCAAAGGGCTCACAAACTCCAACAGCTCGTAGGGCTTTGAAGCAAAGAATGGACGGCTACCTCGAGAGTGTTTTCTCTTGGGGTAAAAATAATCTCGTTGAATTTAATGTTTCAAAGACCCAATCTTGTCTGATTACGTCCAAAAGGGATCGAAATGAAAATCTAGTCTCTTTCAACGGAAGCAATCTTCCGAACAGGCCCTCCATTGATATGCTTGGTGTAACCCTAAGTAACCAGCTCAGGTATGGGGGCTCCATTGAAGCCAGAGTAAAGCTAGCCTCCCAAAAACTGGGCCTACTGTACAGGGCCCGCAGATACTTTAATAGTACACAACTGCTAACCTTGTACAAATCACAAGTACGCCCCACGGTTGAATTTGGCAGCCATCTCTGGTCTGGAGCTCCAAAATACCTGAAAAATACCCTCGACTCTGTGCAGAAACGGGCGGTCCGTTTGATAGATTCTCCCATCTTAACAGACGGATTGCAATCTTTAGAGCACAGGCGTCGGGTGGGAATGCTATCCTTGTTCTACCGGTATTACAATGGAAGATGCTCCGAGGAACTAGCATCATTGATCCCTTCGGCACCGGTGCATAGTCGGGAAACACGCCAAACGCGTGCCCAACATTTGTACACGGTTGACATTTGTCACATGAGAACGGGTCGTTTCTTCGACTCGTTCTTGTGTTCAACAGCTCGGCTGTGGAATGATTTGCCGGCCTCTGTGTTTCCTCCTTCCTACAACATGGGTCTCTTCAAGACCAATGTTCATTCCTTCCTCTCCTCAAAAAGACCCTCCACACAGCATCCCAGATGACATAGGCCCTGAGGGAAATTATTTTCCTCAGGGCCTCCTGTGTGGAGTTAATGTAAAAAAAAAAAAAAAAAAAGAATTCACATTAAAAATATATTTTTTAAAACTAATGTTGACTGTAGTTCTTGTGCTTTTAGAGCTTTAAAAGTTGTTATATCTGAAAATATTTAATTCCAACGCAAACACTTGAAAAATCACGGGTTATAATTGTTTTTTTTTTAAATAAAAAAAAGTATGTATGAGAAAGATAAAAATAATAATTTAAAACTAATGCCACGGCCGAGAACGGAAACAAATCATTGGAAAGCAACAATGTAGATCATTACTCCATCAACTAGTTTAAGAACGGCGCAGCCGTAATTCATTATCTATCTATCTTCTATCTATATAATCTATAATCTATCTATCTATCTATCTATCTATATATAAATAAAAATGAATCGCCGAAATGTATGTACGCGCATAACTTCCGAACGACTGCACCAAATCGGATAATTCTTTTTTTTTGTGTGTTCGTTATTGTCAGGACAAGGTTTGTACAAAACTACTGGTGAGCTCTGGCATTATGAAATTTGTATAAAAAATTTTACAATAGGTGGCACGCGAGCTGTTTGAAAACTGAATGTACCGGGACTGAATGTATGGAATGCGAGAGGTGGGAGGGTGGAGGGGGGTTCGCGGGACGGGGGAAGGGGGAGAGTGGAGTGGGATCGGGAAGGGGACGCGGGAGCGGAAGGGGAGGAGGAAAGGGAACGGAAACAGGATGAATGGGAAACGACACGCAGGGAGAAACAATTTCTTTATTAAATGGCATAGCAACGCATGCCGGGAACCAGCTAGTATTTACTAAAATAAGAATGATGAATTTTTCAATTTTATAATGTTACGTACATAGCATCCGAAATTATAATTTTTAATTATAACCTTACCTAAATAACTCTTTAGGGTAAAAAAACTAAGGCTCAGTTCTGCACCGAGGCTTTCAATCGTCTTTTGAGCATTACCGCGCGTTCTTTTACACTATTATTTTTTGAAAATGCACATCTTGTGTTGCAACAACGGAAAATAAGTAGCCAGAAGCTGCCATGGACCCTCCAGACGAAAGTAATTATCGTTTTTAATTTATGGTTCTTTGTTATATTCGAATGCAGCCGAGTATGAAATGCAAACAAAAGGTCCACCGCCTGTACGTTTGTTATTAACACACCGAGGTCGGCTACTGCATTCGTCTTTTTATGCTTTCAACGAAATCACAAAGCAGAAAATAAAATAATTAAACATTTACAAATAATATCAAATAATTACTTTATTGGAAATATATTGATTGGTCAATATATATCCAATTCATTATTTTTTGTTCGTAGATTACGTTACTTTAAAACGCATTTATGTAAATGTAGCTTATGTGTATGCGTGTATCCTGTTAACGACATTGTCTTACTTCTAAGGTATGATTTAATTGTTTGAGTTGACTTGTTACTTGTCTCGAAGGCTCTGTAGATTGTTGTGCAGGTTGTCTGGAGGTCGCAGACTGATTAATTTTGTGATTAAATTAATCAGTTCTTAATCTTTTGATATTTGTATAGATAATTATCATGGGCGAGTATTTTAGTTAAGTTTTTTGCGTGTGCCTATTAAATATTATAATGTGAAAGTGAAAATTTTTTAAGGTATTAGAGTTGTAGAATTGATAATTGCATGTTAGCTAAAAACCGCAGAGCCTTAAATATGACTACTTTTCAAGATTACCCTAAGAAATTTAAACATAAGAAATACACTTTTCAAATGTAGAATCAAATTAAATATTCCGGTAAAACGTATAGGTATATATTTTGCAGGTAGTTAGTTACTTTATCGTTTGTCTAAAATCTTGACACTGACGTTCCAAATTTGAAATTTTGTGTTTTGGCTAGATACGTTATTGCTTGTTTTTTTATATGATCAAGAGTCCCAGCTGCCCCCGTCTGAAGCCAGTGAGACAATAGCATCCCCAATTGGGATATGTTACGATACGATATGATATCTTACGATAGTATCTTTCACTCTGGAACGTGCCGCAAATATAGATACCATTTATTATTTTTAAATCAATTCATTGTGAAATATCACAAATTAATCAAATAAATTTATTTGCGCACGCCTGGATTCTATCCCGCGAGCTTCGGATTGTAAGTGAAGAGCTTTACCCCTAGCCTAAGGCGGCCGTCATTTTTTGACTAAATCAGGTCTAATTTTGAAAATGATTCTTAAATTGAAAACAAAATCCGAGTTGAAAAAATCAAAGAGTTTGATGAAATTTTGCGCACTTGACCTTCAAAACATGGGGAAGGTCACACTCTTTAAACGAAATATACCAATATCATATATTATATATATATAACTGAAAACCGTACTAGACATAAATATATTTTTTCATGCCCAAAATTAAACACTTCCTTCGCACAAAATTATTAAAAAAAAAAAAAATACTCATCCCCTTTTCCCATCCCAAAATCCGGGCAAAGCCAGGAACTCCAGCTAGTATTCTATAAAGGAGAAATTAGATAATTGGTCGATAGTTTTCAATAATAGAGAACTCCAGTCCAATTTTTTTTTATTTTTTTATGAATAATGACCATCTAACTTAAATAACTACATTTTTATTTTTAGAGTTAGTTTTAATAGTTAAAATAATTGTTAATGTTTTAATTTTTCAAGACCCTCCGAAAACCACCGTATGTATGGTGAATCGTGTGACGTCATCACCTCTGAAAAATTAATATAGGATCGGGGAATCAGCTGACCAACTACCGCCATTTTGAATTTCGTTGTTCAAACTGTTCAAAGTATTCTCCCTAGAAGAAGCATTACTATTTCTTTTGTGCAGTAGTTTTTTTTTGTATTTTCAATAATGGAGATAAACTAATAAGAGATACCTTTATTTTTGAAACATTTTTAAGCCTGAATAATGTTTCAATAAACACAACAACTAAATCTCTATAAACAGTATGTAAATAAACGAATAAAAAATAAGATGGCTTGTGTCATATCTTACATTCCCATACAATACACTAAAATTTCAATAATGCCAACTTGACGGCGTATTTTTACGACCCGATTAAACACGGACTTTTGAATGTTTTTTTAAAAACTCTGCGTTTAATATTATTAAATAAAACTTATATATTCAAGATCAACGTTTATTGGTCTATATGAACATATTTTTAAAGCCATAATATTTTTCACCGGAGTTCCTTATTTGGTCCTACACATCTTTAGGTTTTCACAATGAATATTTTTTGAAAATATTCAATGTTTTTCTACCGTTAAATAATGAAATATATTTCGTAAGAATAGTAGTAAGTAACTTCTCTAGTCGTGCACAGACCCGTAGACTGTGATTATTTCCGTCATCAAAATGCCCATCTTCGCTACCAATCAAATCCACAATCGACTCCTGGCCGTATTGCCTCTGATAATAATATCGAAATAATTCATATCTGCTTCCAGCCACCGGGATGATTTGAGTGACATTTCACCGTTTAAGGACATCGCTGGCCCTTTGTGTAGGGGTTCCGCCTCGGGAGACGTATGATTGCCAATGCATTTTGTCAAACGGCGGTCGACGCTTCTCAAATTATTGTCATGGGAAGGTATTTAGTTCGAGAAGAAGTCTCACTCTGAGCTTGGGAAGAAATTCATTTCTCAAGCTTTCTTCTATCTAGTAACATCGGAGCTTGGGCTTCCTATTGTCACCCTTGTTATCCAGTTTTTGTTTATTGTATCTTCTAATAAACCGTTTTTTTTACATTAACTCCACGCGTTATCTGTCATCTTTGGCCCCGAGGAACGTTATCTGTCATCTTGGAGAAAAGAAGGAGAGAAAGTTTGTGTCCAGGTGACGGACGTATGAGACCATCCCTTCCACCGTGGTGCAAGACGATGCGATGTGTCGAGAGAGTCTGGCTGGTACTGCCGCCCGCGAACCATTTATTGGATAACCAACACCTCTGCCATAAGTCATAACAAATGGTTCGCTATGTTTGGTCATTTAGCAGGGGTGCCCGGATTTATGGGGTGAAGTTTGTCTGGGTGGTGGATTCGTCTGCCCACCAACTGCGTTTCAGGAGAGATCAGGAGATACCTTTTGACTTCTCCAGCTGCGCTCTCTCGGAACATCACCATGCACTGCAGTAGGAGGGATGGAATCATTCATCCGTCTCTGCCGGACGCACTGACCCCCAGGTTCCTACCCACCCCTCATACCTTTTTTCCTTCCCAGAAGATCCCTTCCTTCCTTTCCTAAGAAGATCCTGCACACAGCGTCCCCAAAGATGACATAGGCCCTGAGTAGAACTTGGCTTCAGGGCCTCCTGTGTGGAACTACTGTAAAAAAAACACGTGTACTCTTCTGTTATTATGATTCTGATGATCCGAATCAAGTATTTCACTTGATTGTGACATATACACGATTCCTTGCAACTATACCTCTACAATAAGCGCAACCTTTATCGACAATATTAATTACTGTAACTTCCACCAATATAATGGTGTTTAAAATACGTTAGGAAGAATTCTTGATCTCGTTCTCTGTAATTTCTCGGTACGCGTTGCTCCCGCGAACGATCCGTTGGTTCCTGAGGATACTCACCATAAATCCATAATTATCACTGCTGAGTTTGTTGAATCACCGGTCGTAAAGGAAAAATCAATTAAAAGGCCCTCATTCCACAAGGCTAATTATGATGACATAAGAGACAGCCTGGCACAAGTAGATTGGAACGTACTTAACTCAACCGATTCCGTCAATCCTGCAGTATCACATTTTTACAATATTATTAATAATTTGATCTCGGATAAGGTTCCATTGAGGCGTACTGGTAAACATTCCTACCCCCCGTGGTATAGCTCATCATTAATAAAACTCATTCGCGAAAAGCAGAAATCTCACAGATTATATACTACATATAAGAACCCTTCCGATTACATTACTTTTTTAAGGCTACGCACCAGACAGAAAAAAATGGCAAAGAAGTGTCACGAAGACTTTATTAATAATGCTGAAGAGAATATCGCCAAGGATCCCAATGCATTCTGGTCATATGTTAAATCAAAAAAACTATCAGCATCTATTCCTAGCGTTTTAAATCTTAAGGATTTAACAGCCGAGGGGGGCCAGGCAGTCTGTGATTTATTTGCTGAATATTTTCATTCGGTCTACGAACCGGCTGACCCTCTGGGGACTTCCTGCGATGACTCCGTAGTTAAGCAGGTCTGTGCGATAGGGTCAGTTTTTATCGATGCTGATCTTGTTTCTAAATATTTAAAACGGCTTGATTCCAACAAGGGAGCTGGGCCAGATGGTATCCCACCACTGTTCATTACCGAGTGCGCAAATCATTTGTCACTTCCGCTATCAATACTGTTTAATATATCGCTTAAGACTGGTACATTTCCAGATATATGGAAAAGAGCCTACATCACGCCAATTCATAAATCGGGAAACAAGTGTGAAGCAGATAATTATAGACCCATTTCCAAGCTCTGCATTTTTTCAAAGGTGTTCGAAAACATAGTCTATGACCAGTTATTCCCTGCGGTAAAGAATTCGATCAATGAATTTCAACACGGATTCTTTGCAGGTCGCTCTGTTGCTACAAATCTTATAACATTTATAAATTTCTTGTCTGCCTCTATGGATAAACGTGTGCAAGTTGATACAATCTACACCGACTATAGCAAAGCCTTTGATAAGATCAATTACAGCATCCTGCTTAGAAAACTTGCTAATCATGGTATTCATGGAGATCTCCTTCGTTGGTTATCTTCATACGTAACAAACAGGTCTCAGGCTGTGACAGTGGGTGGATTTTCCTCCATCTGGAAAATTATCACTTCCGGTGTGCCTCAGGGGTCCATTTTGGGTCCTTTGCTTTTCTCTATCTATATAAATGATATTACGATATGTTTTCACAACGCTCAAATTTTACTATTTGCCGACGATATGAAGATATACCTTCCTATTAGCTCCCCAAACTGTTATGTGCGTTTACAAGAAGATCTTGACCGACTGACGGATTACTGTCTTAGAAATAAGCTTTTTACCAATATTTCTAAATGTTGCAAAGTCACATTCACACGTAACCGTGTTAAAATACTGCATGATTACACCATTTCTGGATTGCTGTTAACAAATAAAGATCATATACGTGACCTCGGGGTTCTTTTGGACTCTAAACTTACCTTTGATAAACACGTCGATAACATTGTCACCAAAGCAACAAAGAGTCTAGGTTTTGTACTAAGAACATGCAAATTTTTCAAAAAAACTAAGACTTATCTTATTCTCTACAATTCACATGTTCGTCCTCACCTGGAATACTGTTCACAGGTTTGGAACCCGCGCTATATTGTTTATGTCAACAGGTTAGAAAGAGTTCAGGAGCGATTTCTCAAATTCCTCAATTTTAAATCATTCAATGTATACAACTCTTACGATGAAATCGAGAACCATTTTCGAATCACGAAACTGCTCGACAGGAGGCTTATCGCTGATCAGATGCTCCTGTACAAAATTATTAACTCGAAAGTTGACTGCCCGGAGTTGCTAAATAAAATAAATTTCCACGCGCCGACTCGATATAGCCGACAAAATTCCCTTTTCTACATTGATAGATGCAACACGAATTCCAACCAAAATGAATTTATGCAAAGGACATGTAACTACTATAACATTAAATTTGCACGATTAGAAACACTTGCTGACATATTCACTGCTAGTTACTTTCGCTACAGAATTTCTTTGTATAACATTCTACGTGCGAATAATACATAACACATATTCATGATGATTAAATTAATGGTACCTAATATTTTTGAATTACCTGCGTGGCAACTTTCCCTTATCCCTGTCCTCCCCTTACCCGTCCCAATCCAAATACCTGTTTCGCACCCTATTTTCTCTACAGTTATAATCGCATTTATTTTATTGCTGTGTATTTATATTTAGGTTTATCACTTGTTGAATCTACACCTGTATTATATATATGTATTTTTTTAATTGCTGCTTTGTCCTGTTTTTTTTTTTTTTTTTTCTTAAATATTCTTGTTTTCATTCAGTTACTTTTATGTTTCTAAATACCTATCTGTGAACATTAATAATTGGTCTTTTTTTTGTTATCCTCTTATGTATGTTATATTATTAAGACTGTTTATGTTCCTTAAATAAATAAAATAAAATAAAAATAAAAAAATAAAATATCCTCCTCGAACATCCCCGACTTTTTCTACCCTTAACTTGTCTTATATTTTCCTTATCTCGTTTCTTTATTCATCTTTTATTTATCTCATTTCTAGTGTATTCAATATATTATCTCGTATATGTCGTCCACCGTAACGCGTGAGGTTTGGTTCCAGAACTCCTTTATGAACTGCTTCTGCCGTTTTCATAGACAAAATATTATTAGCTGCTACTACCAACCATCATCATCCCTTTGCTTGTGAACTTACTTTCTAGAACACAAATACTGCACTGATATTAAAGATCTCTCTCAGGTCCCAGTCTGTCTGATACGCTAAAATCTTTACTAGGTCCGCCGCTAGCGAGTCACTGCAGACACTAGTCAAAAGTTACTAATTCATTTTAATATCAATTTTAGCCCGTTTATATTATTTTGATTTAGTTCAAATAAATTTATAATTACATTATTTTTGTATTATGATTTGCTAGTGCAGTAGTTTTGTTGAATCTTCAAGAGATCGCTTATTATACTACTTACGTACTTAGCTTCTATCATGTGATCACAATGATTAGCCTCACTCACATACAAAACTAGCACGTTAGCGGATGTTTTTTACAGCGCGACAGCTGCCCGGAGCCAGTGAAACCATATCACCCTGAATTGGGGAATACTGTGAAATTAAAATAATAATTGCTTCTCACCATATATCTGCTCACAAGTGAAAAAAAGTTATAAGGTTTTTTTTATTTACAATATGTGCCTTAAAGCGTTGCAAGTAACTTTAGGCGATACTGAATGTATTTTTATATGACTGAAGTTCAAACTCTTACCATTCTGCCACGTACCTCATCTTCTTACATTTAAAAGCAATCAATTTATTATAATCGTTTATTTTTAGTTTTTTATTGATTTTTTTACAATAGTTCCATACAGGAGACCCTGAGGAAAAATATTCCCCTTCGAGCCTATGTCAACTTTGGAGATGTTGTGTTGAGGGCCTTTTTAGAAAGGAAAAAGGAGGTTCCGGGAAGGAAAAAGATACGAAGGTTAGGTAGGAATTTGGGGGCAGGAGTAACGGACGTAGGAATCTATCCCACACTGAGAGAGTCCTGCTGGAGAGATGAAAAGGTTTTCCTCTCTCTCGATCCGGCCTAGCACGCAGTTGGTGGGCGCCCCCAAAATAACTGTCACGAGACGTAAATTCCTTACAAAAACTATTGTTACATTTCTATTACTTTTTTGTTAAATAAACCTCATTAAGTATTATACCTGTTCTAAGGTCCCTGCGTATTGTTTTTGCATTCTCCTTTGGTGATTTGATCCTCAAGGTAAATAAAGGGTAGACTTAGATTGTCGCTTATGTTAATTGTTTTGTATTTATGGTTCATGTGTAAAAGTATACGGGTATGTTATTTTTTTTTTTAATTTTTAAAAACTAGACTTCATTTAATTTTAAAAAATTTAATTTAAATTACATTTAAATATTTTGTTATTAAGTTCTACAATATTTAAGTTTTTTGTTATTGTGACAGCTTTTTCGGCTTACAAGGCCATTTTCAAACTGTGGTTAATCAAATTTATTAATAATTTATTAATCATCACCTTTTTTGTCTTTTGTTCTTTTTAATGTTATCTTTTCATGACGAAGAAAATTTTGGTTTTGAAACGTATAGATAATTTTAATTAAATAAGTGGTGTTTTACAAAGCGATTTGTTTTCATTTAAATAAATAAATTGTTCATCCAAAGTGAATGCTTTATTTCCAACATTTTAGATATTCCTTCTCGAAGATTGAATGATCTGACGCATCTAATGTAAATCGCTAACCAGCGTAATTAGGACCTAGTCCCGAAAGCGCCGTAAAACCGAAGTTCTGGGGGTCAAACGGGGAGAGCTTTCAGTTCGCGCTTTATTCCTTTGTCATTGTCTCGCTGTTTTGGCCGATGTTTCGACCGCTGTAATTGCGCTTGCCCCATCACTGCCAAATAAATCTTATTTTTTATTGAATCGTTATTTCCCCGGCCGTTTTGTATTATTCTCGTGTCGGGGAGTCTCGCAGTCACCGGGCATTTCTGTATTTACATGTATGTAGGTACTGGTTCGAGGTATACTGCCGTGTTGCCAAGGTTGGAGATGCCATTTTGATCTCGGTTATTATAAACCCAATCGCTTGATATATGGCTTATTACATTTACTTCAACTTTTAATGGTTCGTAAAGCTCGGCGACGGGTTTTGAATTGTATTCAAAGTTTAAAATATGTAATGCATTTACCATTTTATTGCCGTTATTATATTACGTGAAAAAAGTGACGCCTTTTTCGCTAGCGGGTTGCTTTTTATGGTGCCACTTACAGACATGGTAGTTGCGAGGAGCTTTCTTCGCTTTTCTGCGGGGTGCTGACTTGTTGAAGGATTGGATTCTGTCGGAGCTTGTAGGTACTGCTTTTGTTGTTCAATGACCTCTTCCAGTAGGTAGAATATTGGTGATCAATCAATCAAAATGTATATGTTGCGTTAATTAATGCGTTGCACAATGTAGGTGCCATAGAATTATAATAAAATTCAGGTTAGTTAACCTGTGTTTAATCATTTGAATAGATGGCATTTATTTGTATATATATCTCTACATATTATAAATTAAAGTCGACCGCCGCGTCTGTCTGTCTGTCTGTTCGCGATAAACTCAAAAACAACTGAAAGGATTTTCATGCGGTTTTCACCAATAGATAGATTGATTTATGAGGAAGGTTTAGGTATATAGTTTGTCGAGGTTTTGTGTAAATTCGTTGATATAATATATAAAGGGAGCGGGCTGGCTAGATTTGATTTCTATGCAAATTAATAGATGGCGTTGGTTATAAAGGTTGGGTAATGGCGTTGTTAGTAGACGGCGTTGTATTTCATTAGCATTAGCAACGCGTGGCCGGGTCAGCTAGTAATCACATATGATTTTAATTAACACATATAATACGTGTAATGTTAAGTATCCTGTTACGTAATTTTTTGATAATTAAAATTATTTCGGTAGCACTATTTTTATGGTATCAAAATTGTGTTTATTTCTGGATTATAAAGATAGCCTAAGGATTTTTCTTTATACCGGACATAATAATAATTATAAATACTTCATCAATGATGATATATTATTTTGGGTCATTAATAAAGTGGTCAGTTTCTTATTTATTTTAATAATTTCATCAGTTATGATCTTTGCGTTACCGGTAATTAGTTTACATAATAATAATATTTTATTCAACAATATTAATAATAAAATTAAATAATTTGTATGTAAATAACATGAATGTACCTACTCGATAACAGTAGTGATGTTATCATTAGTTTAAAATCACTGAATAAATACTAATATCAATGTACAATTAATCAAAACAGCGGTAATACATTTTTTTTAAATATTCTTAATATTACAGAATTCAATTTTGTTTCGGTTATATGTACCACCACCTCAAGTGATTCATCATATTATTCATTACGTTTAGTGACTTAGCAGGGGTGCCAGGGTTCTGGAGATGAGGTTTGTCTAGGTCTTGGCGGCGGATACGTTTGCTCACTTAGTGCATTGCTGGCCGGATTGCGTATTTACAAAACCTATACCGATTCAGTCGCGGTAACGACAATTTACATTTTAAATATACCTCTATATTGGTTATTTTTTATCACATTGCAAAAACAAAAATTGTTCTAAAATCTAGATAAAATAATTAAATAATCTTTGTGATGTGTATATTAGAAATTAATAATTTTATTTCTACATATTAAAATTTTAATATTATTCCCATATATTGTAAATACACCTCTATATTGATAATTTTTTATCACTTTGCAGAAACAAAAATTGTTCTAAAATCTAGATAAAATAATCTTTCCAATGTGTATATTAGAAATTAATAATTTTATTTCTAAATATTTAAATTTTGATATTGAAAATTTAAAGCGACTGAAACGCGGCGGGGAATGTAAATACGCGGCCGGATTGGAAGAGATTGTCATTCCTGGACACGCTGACCCCCAGATTACAACCCTTCGTTTTCCTCCCAGAATTTCCTCTCTTTCCCTAAAAAGACCCCTACAAAACATTCCCAAAGATGACATAGGCCTCGAAGCAAATTGTTTTCGTTAGGACCATCTGTGTAGAGCTAATATTAAAAAAATAAATACTTCATTTGTTGAAATCACTATGAAACAATTCCTGATTATTAAGCCTGAAACGAGATAAAAAGCAGTACGATGAGGTTTTGTTAAGCCACCCGAACATAAACATTAGACCCGCTACTATCTCCTCCACTTTAACATTCAACAATCAATAAAATTTCATTACCAGCCGCATTTAATTCCTTCAGTAAACCTCCACAGTTAAATTTCAAGTAAAGTACTGAGTATGCGCTATTACAACAATAGACAAGCCACTGCACGTGGGTTCCGCGACTTTTCATCCCGATACAAAATACCTCCTGACAAAATATCCCGACAAAATATCCTACGGACAAAACATCCTCTGACAAAATATCCTACGGACAAAACATCCTCTGACAAAATATCCTACGGTCAAAACAGCCTCCGACAAATATCTTACGGAAAAAAGACCTCCGAAAAAATATCCTACGGACAAAACATCCTCCGACAAAATATCCTACGGTCAAAGCATCCTCCGACAAAATATCCTACGGACATAACATCCCTCAACAAAATATCTCCTTGAACCTAATCTAACTTAACCTAACTAACCTAACCTAACATATCAACAAAAAATGGGACAAAAATCATACAGACAACCAGCAAAGACAATAAATTATTGTTCAAAAATAGTTAAATGGGACAAAAATAATACAGACATCCTGTAAAGACAATAAATTATTTTTCAAAAATATGACGTAAAATGTAAAATATGGTTAGATTAGGTTTTAGTAGATATTTTGTTGGAGGATGTTTTGTCCGTAGGTTATTTACTCCTTGGGTTATTATGTCGAGGGATATTTTAACGTAGGATATTGTGTCGGGGATATTTTGTCCTTGGGCTATTATGTCGAGGGATATTTTGTCGGAGGATATTGTGTCGAGGATATTTTTCCTTGGGTTATTATGTCGAGGGATATTTTGTCGGAGGATTTTGTGTCGGGGATATTTTGTCCTTGGGATATTATGTCGAGGGATATTTTGTCGGAGGATATTGTGTCGGGGATATTTTGTCGCGGGATGTAAACGCGCGGTACACTGCACGTGGTGCATCCTTTGCAACAAGATTTCAATGGACGAGTAAATCAATAAAATTAACGACAGCCATCGCATACCCGTATCACAGACGTGATTATAGTAAACGTCCCTTACATAAACGGAGGCTCCGGCGGTAAGTATATGCATCCCACATATCGGCAACGCGGAAAGCCTGCATTTGTTATCGAGGGCCGTGTTTAGGGGCCATTTCTCTGCCTGATTGTTGATGTCGCCTGATGGTGCAACGGGTCCATGTCCTGAATGGTAATTTTACTGAAATGGGGTTAGATATGATTAAATTTGTAGTTTGACTATGTACAGACGTAGAGCAACAAATTTGTTTTTATGGAATTTTTATTATTAGGCGGGTGTTCATTGTTCATTTGTCAAATATTTTTGGCGATATTTTTTTCACAATTCTGTGTAGATATTTAATAAATAAGATATCTTTTTGCTGTTAGATCTCACGTCACACTATTTTGTTTGTTTTTTTATCACTCACCTCACCGTTTTTTTTTCACACTCACCTCGTAATGTTTTTTTGTGAATACCGCACACGAATTCGAACTGCTCCCAACCATCTGAAGCTATTAAGACTATGGCATCCCCAAGTGCGGTATGTTATGTGGCTTAAGGTAGGGGGGAAGGGGAAGGAGGTGGGGAAAGAGGAAAGTGGGGAAGTACCTGACTATTCAGATCTGGTCACCAAACAATTTTATTTATTTATTTATTAGAGATAATATATTACAAAATTATTACATAAAATTTATAATACATTACTCCCAATGAGTTTAATATAACTCATTTCGGGAAGGACAACATTATACATCTAAAGGAAAATTATTTTTCAAATTAATAAATAACGTTGTATTAACCACTTAATTATTTACAAAAACCGACATGTTTCGTCAGCAAAGTTGACTTCCTCAGGGTTTTGACAGAACTAATTTTTAAAAATAGACATAAATAGGTAATAGAGAAAAATAATAGACATAAACAATAATAAAATTTGAAAGAAAATAATGTGTAAGGGACGAGGGGCAATATAGAACTATTAAAAAAAAAAAATTTTTTTTTTTTTTATTAAAATTATTTTTACATATGAACACGGAAATCAATGAACAATACATAGATTTTTAAATGGACTAGACACACTTAATGCTAAAGCCATTTCAAGCAATTTTAGATTCTGGATTCTGAATCCCACTCTGGTACCTGAAATATATTTTTTATTTTTTTAAATGAATAATATATTATAAATTATGATATATTACAACTTCGTCAAAGAAAATGTATTTGCGCACGCCGAGATTTGAACCCGTGACATTCAGATTGCAAGTCGAGAGTGTTACCCTTCAACCACGGAGGCTGTCAACTTACCTATTTTATTAATAACAATAAATAACAATATTTGGAAGATTTGAATAGCGCCGGCTTGTGAAATTTCACCGCGTGGGCTCTATACAAATTTATTGTATATTTCTTCAATCTTTCTTCTAACTACAGACTAGACCTTATTTTAATATCTACTAATATTTAAATAGATACTTCAAATTTAATAATATTTAATACCTATAATTATTTGATATTTGTGAGTTCGTCTATTTAAAATTTTGCCGAATAAATGTACTAAAAATATATAATTTCGCACAAACTCATGAATTACACGTGAAACAATTTTTAATAATTACTGTTATTTTAAAATGTCAATGGATGACTTCATAAATATGTTAAAATGTTTAACGCACTTAGTAAAATTCATATTGTGCTACTCTTGTAAAACTTTAATTGCGTTCTATTTGTATTTACTTTCTACTTTTGAGAAACCACGCCAAGTATAATTAAAAACCAATCTATTTTTATCGCAATGTACAAATAAAAAATCAAAAAGATCAGGTTCCACCGAGATTTGAACTCGGATCGCAGGATTCAGAGTCCTGAGTGCTAACCGTTACACCATGGAACCGACGAGTTCACAGACCGAAATATCAGACTATATTATATTTATAGCACTTTCACGACACCGATACGTAGGTAATACGTCACGTATACTTTCTATTTGCTGCCAGGTCGATAATCACATCACGTTTGTAGGTCTTTGATTTTATTTATGTTTAATAAATTGTTACTCAACCGTGTTTTGTTGTATTTATATTTATCATCACATTGTACATTATGTTTATTTCATTAGCATAAACATCATAATATACGACGGTTACAGGACAGTTCAAAAATACTCAGTCGATATTATAATATGATGCATTTGTTCGTCTATTGTAGTGTGTCTACGTACTCGAAAAACTTTATCTAGGGATTCCATAGTATTTTGAGCAAAGGCGTAAATGGCAGTTCAATCTCCGGTGAGTTTTTTTTTATTTATTTCTATTTAAGAAAATAAAAATCGTGCACGTGTCGTCACTGGTCACTCAGTCGAGAAACCTCTCAACCCCCTGACCTGACCAAATTACCTATTAATTGTTTTTGTGTTTAATTCCTTATTATTAATTTTAATTAATGTTATTATTAATTTCTGCAAGTATTTTAGTTTTAATTTTTGTGACAGCTGTTTCGGCTTACAAGGCCATTTTCAAATTATGGTTAAACCACTGACCTTATCTGTCCATTACCTAAATTTTTTTAAATGTTTTTTAACCAAAATTGAACTTCTTTGGCGCCGTTAGTGACTTGAAATTCGGGTGAAACGGAAATGCAACAACTCAGTTCTACACAAATACTCGGTTCTAACATAATGCTGTAAATTCGCACCTCGGTGCGACTCCAGATACTAATATCTACAGCCTGTATGTCGGACGAATATCTACAGCTCATATGTTGAACTAATATCTACGAACTTCAGAGTGTTGACTAATATCTACAGAGCGTCGGTTGAACTAATATCTACAGAGCGTAGGTTGGACTAATCAGCTAAATGTATCCAATAGTCCGATATTAGGGATTTTTACATACATACTTACATAAATTAAGTTTTTTAAACTGCATACGCAATATTACGTTATTCCAATACGCTATAAATAATTGCAAATCCAACCTCTGCCAGTGCTGTAGATATTCGTCAACACTTTGGTTCTAATATATATTCGTCAACAGTTTGAGCTGTAGATATTCGTCAACACTTTCCTTCTCATAGATATTAGTTCGATTTTTTCAGTTTTTGGAATTCCTGTAGATATTAGTAGACGCCTCCCTCGGCGCGTGTCTTTCATAGCGTAGTTGGCAAGGTGCCTCCGCGGCCTCTCAGCGGCCATATAGATAGACATCTAGCGAGCGGGGGTTCGAATCCTACGAAATCAAAAATAAAACCTTATTATTTTGTGAAATTAATTCCAATCTAAAACCACTTAAAAAAAAACAAGCAAAGGAAAAGAAAGCGACATCTAGCCACTTTCTAGTTTCACTTCTACCGCGTGAGAACTACACAATCTGATTTTTATTCCTTTTTCGGTACCCTATCAAAAGATTGTTAGATAAAAACTTTTGTATTCGCGTCAAAGCTTCGACGCTTTTAAAAATACAAAACCTCTCAGCAAGCGATTTTTTTTCAGATTTTTTAGAAGAAAAACCAACTTCACACTCGAATTACTCGAAAACGAAAGCTCATCTCACAAAGTTATGTCAAAAAATTGACTCCAAATTTGATGTTGAATCACAAATTTCCCGCTTGCACGCCAAATTTCGGACACATGTATTTTATACTTTATTGAATCCTTTTTGGTTTTTCACATTATTCAATTAAGTATGTCTTTTAACGACGAATGAATTATTGATTTGCAAATTTATTAATAAATAGGAATATCATTTATTCGTTCATAAAGCTAGGAGGTAGTGTATATTGTACAATACAACAACATTTTTTAGGAAGTTTTGTTATTTCATTATCATAGTTCTTTTCAATCTTCTACCTTACATTATCTATAAAAATTAAATGTTTGCTTTTTTACTTATCTCCCTTTGTTTCTGAGTTACAGAGCTATTTTCGGCCTAGTCTCTGGGTAACAATGCCCGCAGGAGAGTAATCTGCTAGCCCTGGGCCGAAACCACTAAAATAGTCAAAGTGATAGCTGAAATACGAATATGAAATGTAACGAGAAACATTCAAATTTATTCGTCCCAACCAAATGAAATTTTTAGCCAGTGCACTTCATCACATTTTTTTATATTGGATCTAATTTGTTTCATTTTTACACGGATGGAAATCCATGCATAACAAGCGATTGAGTTTTCTGGTTTTGTATGCGTTATCTTTGTAGTTTCTATGAGGTTTATTAGTTTATATATTTTCAGATCTATTTTTATTTTGTTTTACTTTATTGAATTCCAAGTGTTGCGAGCTGTCGAATCGAAATAATCAAGACTCCGCGAGTTATATACTGTTCACACAAATATTAGTTATTGTTGGTTTATTTATAGCTTGAATTAGTAGGAACATGTTAGTGAAAAGTTCCCAGAGTAAGCTAAGCTAAATAATCTCAGAAGTTTCATATTTCAAGATAGCCAGGTATCCTTACAAAAACGATCAATCTAAATCTAACGGCCGCTGTTCCCAATCCTACTAATCAACTGCTAAGACGATACTAAGTCTCATCACTGCTTAAGCATCGCTTAATCTAAGGAATCCGGACGTTTGGATTAAGCTCGACTGAGCAAAACAAAGCTATAAAACATGTCAACAGAGTGGCGCTAATGCGGCAAACCTATGTGCCTCTGGAAGACTCCATGACAATACTCAGAGAGATCTACGAGGAAGACATTTGTATACTTTTTGAACACTGCCTTAAAACGGGATATTTTGCATTCCAGGGTGAACTTTTTGAACAAGTGGAAGAAGGAGGATGGGCAGTCCGTTGTCGCCAGTTCTGACCAACTTCTTTATGGAGAAGTTTGAGGAAGTGGCACTCGACACAGCTTCGGCTGTTCCCAAAGTATGGTGGCGGTATGTCGACGATGTCTTCGCCATTTGGCCTCATGGAACAGAGAAACTGAACTAATTTCTCGGCCACCTCAACTCACTCCACGTTAAAATTAAGTTCAAAATGGAGCTGGAAAATGACTCTAAGATCCTACCTTTTCTAGATGTGGAGGTGATGCGAAAAGAAGATGGTAGTCTAGGACACACAGTGTATAGAAAACCAACTCATACAAATCGGTATCTACATGCTGATTCCCATCACCACCCAGCGCAGAAGAGAGGACTTATCCATACATTGGTGACCCGAGCGACCAGAATAAGTGAAGAAACAAAAATCGGAGCAGAACTTACAAAACTGACCGATGCGCTGGAGCGTAACGGTTACCCAGCAAGGCAGACAAGGCAAATTATAAGAGCCAAATCTGCACCAAAAGAAGACAGAATTGAACAAGAGTCAAAGGGCTGCGCTTTCCTGCCTTACGTTCACAATGTGACAGACAGAATTGCCAGGCTATTGAAAAAAGAAAGCATCAAGACTGTCTTCGGAACCACGACAAAAATACGACACTTTTTGAGGCCTGCAAAGACCAAGTTTCCTCTAGAAACAGATGGAGTGTACAAACTCAGCTGTTCTGGATATGACAAGGTTTATGTAGGCCAAACAGAGCGGACGATCTCCAAAAGGATATCAGAACACTTTCGTGCCTGTAAACTTGGCCACCCTGACAAATCGGCAATCGCCGAGCACTTAATCGAAACCGGCCATTACTTTGGATTTGTCCCTGAGGTCCTGGGAAGACCCAAAACTCATAGAGCACGCCTAATTACGGAGGCAATTGAAATTCACAAAAATCCTATAAATATTAATAGAGACGACGGAGCTAAGCTCAATAGTTCTTGGTATCCGGTAATTGACGGTTACATCAAGGCTAAACGCAAAAAAACATATTGAAGTATATTGTAGCGCCAACTCGTAGAGGAGTGGAGCTGGCGACACGGTATCGCTCCTAAGTAGATAAGTACAAACATCACCCATAACTATTACACATCTGCCCTGATGATGGACACTGCAACGCTGTCCGAAACGTTGGCTAAAGAAGGAGGTAGCGCAACACGGCATAATACCCCAAAAACTAATAACAAAAATACTTTTGGCCGTGAAAATCTAAAATCGTATCTTGTACCCATTTTGATGATTTACTGCAGATAGTAGATGGAATTAAAAAAAACGATACTGAAATGAAAATGGCAATCCCGGTTATATGTCATAAAACTGGAAATTAAACTACGTTAAAATATGGCAACACGTGATTTCAACTTGCTGGGTAGTTCGCTACTGAGCGAGTGGACAGTTTTGTGTGTCATCATGACAATCTCACTCGCCGATTCACCCGCTTTTAAACTTAGTAGCTTGTAAACTCGCTCAATGGAATCGAGGCTTTATAAAAGTGCTAGGCTACTGATGAACGAGTGGAAATATCTTGATGAGTTTACAACCTGAGTGCTTATTGAAGCTTATCACATCATCCCTTATCAATAAAATAATTTTGAAAAATGACCCCAAATTAAGTATTGTAAAAAGAGGAGAAAAAAAATAATATTCCAATTAAGACCAATAGTGTCTTAATCCTCCTGTTTATTCGTAAAAGTGCACTTTTGATTTGATGGTTTATTTTCTTGTTACGAAGGCAGCATATTTGTCTAGTAGAATACCCCGCCTTCCTTCTACGCCATCCTTGTTACGGACGCATTTGCTCCGGTCCAGCATGGTACTTAGCGTCTAACAAGGAAGCAGTCGTATTCTGCTCCGAGGGAATTTCCCTCATAACGAATAATAATAACAAATATCATTGCAGTTATCAATTTTCGCCATAAATTGCCGGAATATGCGATCAACTACCAACGCTTATATTTTGCAACAACCAAATGTGGTAAAATTGGTATCACCGGTTTTGTTATTGTTTTTGGCTGTTTTCTTACCAATAAACCATTTCATTCGATCCGTTTTATCATGACCTATAAGTTTTCATCATGACCTATAAATTTTCATCACATCCCACGACTTTTCATCGTACCCCATAAGTTTTTTTATCGTGACCTATAAGTTTTCATCACGACCTATGAGTTTTCACCATGACCTATAAGTTTTCATCATAACCTGTGAGTTTTGCTCCATCCACCGTTGGATGAAAGCCTATTCTTGGAGAAGTCAACTAAGTAGCACTCCCATCTTTCTTTTGGAGTTTTTCCAAAATGGATTTGTTAATGCGATTTAACTTATTTTGGGGCACCCACTTTCGATTCGATTTCGATTTGATTTAGATTCGATTACGATACTTTACGATGAGAATTACATTCCTTACAAAATTCAAGCGTTTTATCTATCGCAAAAATCGTGAATTCTGTAACTAATTTTGTATTATTAGGGCAAATTTCGCCCCGCATACTGCATTGCCGGTTTACTCAGTAGAATAGCACTCGTACTTGACTAGTAAATATTTTATGTTTCTAAGTGATGCCTTCCTTATGAATCTTTTTCTAATTAGGTGGGTAATCGTGTGTAAATAAGTCACTGTTATTTTCGTTATTTGTTTTTGGGGTGTTATGCCGTGTTGCGCTACCTCCTTCTTTAGCCAACGTTTCGGACATCGTTGCAGTGTCCATCATCAGGGCAGATCCGGCAGATCTGCCCTGATGATGGATACTGCAACGATGTCCGAAACGTTGGCTAAAGAAGGAGGTAGCGCAACACGGCATAACACCCCAAAAACAAATAACGAAAATGTTTTTGGCCGTGAAAATCTTAAAACTTATAAGTCACTGTTAGTTTTTTTAATTTACCTCGAATCCGGAATCCGGTAATTTTTGGTTTTAAACAAGTAAACGTGAATATTTTTCTGAATCGATATGTTGCGTTGCTTGAAATGACTTTAGCCATATTTGGTGACCAAATCTGAATGGACTGGTACTTCTTATTCTACCCTTTCCTCTTATCCTTTCCATGCCTACTATCTTCAGCCTTGCAACATACCCTAATTAATTGAGGAATGCTTTTAAAAAAAACTCAACAAATGCTTTATCCTTTTTCACATATTCCTTATTTTAATACAAAAATAATTGTCTAAGTTTTTTCCTTCAAGAGATAGATTAGGTTAGTTTGTTTTTTTTTATTTACGGTGCAAATACCTTAAATGGAGAATAAAACATATTTTTTTGTAAAAATGGATTTTAAAACAATTATATGATTTAAATGAACAATTTTGGAAACAAAATGAAAACTAATTAAGTTTGTAAGTTCTTTCAGTACTATTGAAAATAATTAGTAATCGATTTTTTTCATTAATTTTAATTTTTTCAAGGTACAGTCGATAATGTCTACTTCTCAGGGGTTGTTGAACGTTTTACGGATAACTTATCACTAATGAATTTTGCGCTTACTTAGGTTTGCCGCACACATCAGGTTTTTCCATCCGATTGTCTGATCAGACAAAAATCGATATGTCGGCCGGCGCGGAAAGGCGTGGCCTATTTTCATTACGCCGAGCCGGCAGTCCAAACTGATTTGACAACGGGCGTGGTCCCGGTATTATAATCAATCCGGTTTTCTAATCGATTTTTGTCTGATCAGACAATCGGATGGAAAAACCTGATGTGTGCGGCAAGCCTTAGACGTACAGTGTGGTGAACTGAATAAATCCTTCGATCTGGTGTTGCGTTCAGCGCAACGAAATGCAATCCTTTCTAATAGATATGACGAATCGATAATAAATACTATTTCATATTTCGTTTGGGTTTTCAATTTTCCGTTTTACTATCTGTTAATATATATTTTAACAATTCAGTTTGCATTTCATTTTACCGGTGTGCACTTATTTATTACCGTTCAGGGGCCGTCCTTACGAAGGACTATGATTATTGCTGCAAAGGGCCGGCCGTGAGATACAAGATATAACTTAATGGGCTCAACGATCCTTCCAGTCCCCAGTCCTTAGTCCTCTGGCCTGGAGCTCTTGGCTGATCCGACATTGCCGATAAGTCGCCGAACAATCCTAATTGGTCAACCGAGTATTAGAAGAACTACCTAATGCACTATTTCATGAAAGGTATTGTATTCATAGTGGAGAGCAAATAATGTAAGAGGATAAAACTTCTTTACCACCCGGTGAACTACCCTCCAAAATCTAAATAGCTTTAAATAATGGAGGTTATCCACCTCTTACCCGCCCTGGTATAAGTAACTACTCCTTCAAGGCACGAATCTAGACTTCCAGTGTCCTTGCAACGTTGTTAGTAAGCAGTATGCAAGTGCTTAACAGGAAAAACAAAATGCAAAAAATAGGTTAGTAAGACAAACATAAATTAAACAGGGCAAAAGAAAAACTCATTCATGAGGCTCCATGAGGCGGCATTGCATCTGTAAACCTGCAAGCACCTGCATAAAATAGAGAACATAAGTAATACAATAAATCTCAAATCAATTGGCAAGTACCAACATAAAATGTGAATGGCTTTCGGTCTGACCATAAACTACACTTAGCTTCCGTGTCCCTTAGCCAACTCAGTGAAGCCTCAAAGAATGTTAACTGAATATTTGGGGTAAAATACCCGAAGACAAAAAGAAAATTCAGCGTTGAGTTGTCAGAGGCAGGACAAAGGATAGTCAAGGTCGTCTGATCAAACCTCAAGCCTGCACATGTGGAAATAATAAATCTAAATAGCTTTAAATAGGTTTAGCCGTGTTTGGTAACCAGGTACTTCTCAACTTTCCTCTTCCACATCTTCTTCACCTCCCCATACCTACAGCCTCACAACCATACCCTAATTGGGTATGCCATGGTTGAGAATGGGTAGGATTCTTGCGCGGTACTCACTTTGTGAATTGTAATGCAGAAATATTACGAATATTATATAAAGGTTACTTCGTTAAATACAGACAAGTAGTTTATTTGTGAAATGAAATTTTCCTGACTTTTACTAATGTGAGCAGTTCTCTATCTGCTCCAGCCCGCCTGAGAATTTCTGTGTTGAAGATCATGTCGGTCCATGGGACTTTAAGCACGAAATTTGAGACTTTGAGTAAAGTCAGGAAAATTTCATATCTGGGTCACATACTTCGAGGGGAGAAATATCACTTGCTCTAATTAATATTAAAAGGCACGATAGTGGGTCGCCGAGGGCCTGGTCCAGCTTCTTTTCCGTGCCCTCCGGTGTACCTGAAGGTTCTCATTTAGGGCCATTATTATTTAATGTGTATATATATGATATTCACAAATGTTTTTTACACGCCAATTACCTAGCATATTCAGACGATAAAAAAATATACCTAGTTATCAAATCAATCGAAGATTGCATTAAACTTCAAGAGGACCTCAATCGACTTTTTATCTACTGTGAATCAAACAAACTGGTAGTAAATACCTCAAAATGCAATAAATTATCATTAACACGTAATAAAAATAAAATTCCTTTTGAGTATAGATTAAATGGGACACTTATCAAAGAAGTAGAATCTATCAGGGACCTTGGGGTATTACTGGATGTTAAATTAAATTTTATACAACACAGTGATGAAATCATCAACAAGGCCAACAAAGTGCTAGGATTTATAATTCGAATAACGAAACCTTTTCGCAACCTTAAGACCCTATATTCCCTTTACACAGCGTTCATCCGTCCCCACTTAGAACACTGCACACCGGTCTGGACTCCTTTCTACCAAGTTCACATTGATAGAATCGAAAAAATCCAAAAAAAAATTTTTAACCACATAAATTATAAACAAAAATTACACTTCTTAAATTACAACGAATCTATTAATTACCACAATTTCAACTCCCTTTATAAACGACGTTTAATTTTTGACCAAACTTTATTATTTAAAATTGTTAATAATGGCCTGGACTCGCCAGAGCTAACCAACTTAATAAATATTCATATTCCGTCAAGATCAACTCGGCAATCCCATTTGTTTCATTTGCCTACATGTAGAACTAACATTAGAAAAAATTCAACAATTCCCCGTATATGTGCGCAATATAACACAAAATTTCAAAATATAAACATTTTTAGCCATACACTACAGAAATATCGATTAGAAGTAACACGTACGATCGAAAATTAATACGAGAGTGTGAAAAGTATCCGGAGCATCTCCTATCCTCCTCCTTTATTCCCCTTCCTCTCCTCCTCATCTAAAATTAATTTTAATATGTAATAAAACTCTATCTCCAATCAACTTTAACATGGGAGACTTTTTTGGCTTGAATCGATTTAACAATTTATATTTTTATCTTTACGTTTTATGTATAAGCTGTTTGTCCCTTACTAATAAATAAATAAATAAATAAAATAAATGAAAATAATGGAATCCTGTCAAATTTAACTCCATGAATAGATTAGACAGAATTTACTTCTTTACTTCATCTCCTCCAACAATTATAAGAAAACTCTCTTTAAAAGAATTACCCACCCTTCCAATCACATCTCTGTTTTAATTTCGATTCAAATTAATATTTATTTTACCTTAAATACTCTTGTAGCTACGATATTCATTTATATACTTGTACGCCTATCTTGACACAGGTATATCCTAGTGAGAAAGGCATAAAAAAAAACAATGTAATGTACATTGTACATATAGGTACTTTTTCATAGATAAATATTTTTTTTTTTTAAATTGGCACTTTGTTGCTACCATTGATATTTAATGGTCATCTTTAATGGTTGGCCCCATGTTTAAAAAGATTAAATAATCGTAATTATAAAAGTATGCTTTACAAAAAAAGGACATGTTTTTGTTTTTAGACATTCTTTGGCCCATTACTGTACAGTAAGGAACAGTGTGCACAATTTAAGACGTCCGGTGTGGAGGTCGTTAGCAGAGGCGTTGTGTGAAGATATTATACGCGATGTAGAGCCCGTTACTGTTGCTAGTTGGTTCCTCTAATGCAGCTTAGTTTTGATTTGAAGCTATTGCACGACCATCAGCGTTGGGCTGATGCTGTTGCTAGTGCGGTGGAATCCCACACAACTAGGCTATGAAATAACCAACTAGACTTAGTAAACACACTTGCTCAACGGAATGTGGGTTTAGAAAATTGTTAGTAAAAGTGTATGTATCATCAATCTCATGAGGTCTTATCATTATTTGATGGTATGCACATCGAAGATGATATCATTCTCACTACCACCACTTTACACAACGCTTTTTTCATACTAATTTCCGCATGGAAACCATATCTTTTTTTTTTTTTTTTTTTTTTTTTTTTTTTTTATTTCATATATTTTTTATTAGTAACAGATATTTGGGTTTTTTTTGGCTACCACACTAGGCTAAGCCCGTGTTGTGGTAGTCGTACATTTAATATTTTAACATTTCAAAAAATATTAAGAAATACTTAAAACTAAAGAGAAAAAAAAGACCATATTTTAAAGAAAAGTAAAAATGAAAATTCAAATTCAAATTTTGAAATACAAAAATTAATAATGAAAATTAAATGTTAAGAACTCAAGTGTTCTGTATAAATTAAAACATATAATTATATAAATCAAAATTAAAAACATATATAAATTTAGTGAAAAACTAAGAGAAAAAAATAACAACATTTTAAAGTAAAATAGAAATACAAATGGAAATTAAAATTTTGAAATGCAAAAATTAATAATTAAAATGTAGTGTTAGAACTCATGAATTCTTTAAAGTGCGTTCGTCCCCTTTCAAAAATCCAATGTTGTACACGTGTTATAAAAAGAGAATTAGAATTACTTGACTTTATGTCAGTACTCAGAGCATTATATATTTTAGGAGCGATGAACCAGAATTGTCGTTGAGCGAATGAGGTGTTAGTTTTTGGGACCACGAGTCCTATATGAAAATCTTTGCTCTATGCGATCTTTATTTCCATTCTTACGATTTCATAAAGATAGTTTTTTTTAAGTCAACTTCTATAGCCCCGTTGTGATTTGGAATTCGGATGAAATGGAAATGACGCATCACAAAACCTGCGAAGCATCAAACTCCTATCAAGGCTCATATTGGTTGAGATATGAAACGGAAATGACGCTAAGTCAGCGCTCATTGGCCGTTTTGATTATGACTTCTTTTTTTAAGGCTCCTTGGTTCTTTATTGGCTAAGATTGTTTTGTTAAAGTTTCGCTTCTACCGCATGTTAACTGCACTCGATTTTTTTACATTAACTCCACACAGGAAAATATTTACCCTCAGGGCTTGTGTCATCTTTGGGGATGCCGTGCGGAGGGTCTTTTTAGGAAAGGAAGGAGGGGTAGTTCTGAGAAGGAGAAGGGTATTAGGGGTGGGTAGGAATCTGGGGGTAGTGTGTCCAGGAGTGACAGACGTATAAATCCATCCCTCCCACTGCGGAGATAATGATGATATGCGGAAGAAAAAAATATTGTTTGATTTAGAAGAAAAAATTTTGAAAAAAAAAGTCATTATAAAAAGTCACCAGAGACCAAAATTTCATTCACATTTTTTACTCTAAATAATGTCAGGAATCACTGGTTAAATTAAGTCAAGTACGTCCCTTGACACCCTGTATGTAGTTTTTAAATCAATATTTTAAATATAAAAATAAATAAACCTGCAACATTTCGTCATAATATAGTTTCGTAAAATAATGACAGACGACATCGAATAATGTCCGCCATCTTAGACTATATGAAAATCGGTACCAAAATAGAACACATTATTTTTTCATCCCGATTCATATAAATAACCCACTTGAAAACGGGACGATAAAAAGCATCGTGTAAAACGCCCATTAGGTTTGTTTTCTACGTGAGTGTACATACATACAAACACAAATATTCCAAAAGAAAATGCAATGGATGTTAAAATAGGTATTTAATATCCATTTCCCAAATTTTCAAAAAAAATTCAGTAATAAATTCTTCTGAACTTACATGAAAATACCAGTTCGTAAAATTCAAGCTTTTGTTTAGTAACGTTCTTCAGAAAATAGTATTCCGGATAGGGAATATAATAGGCAATTCTTTCAGTTTTATTCTATTTGGGAGGCTAATATGGGTACCGCCGTTATTGGAAAACCAAACCCCTGTCATAGGTCACCCCAAGCGGTTCGATACGTTTGGTGACTTAGCGAATGTTTGGTTTTTCTTAGTCATGGCGGCGGATAATAATAATAATATTTGGATGATTTATATAGCGCCGTTTTTGTGAAAAATCACCTCAAGGGCGCTGTACAAACTTATAATACATTTCTAAAATCTAAAAAAATTACAAGCTAGACAAACAATTAAAAACAACTTATGGCTAAAAATTGCATACACCGGTTCATTGATCACCGATACAAAAAAAAATACATGTATAACGTTTTGACCAATGAACGCGATGCTGCCTAAAAATGAATGAAAACAGGACCATACTTACCTGGGAGGTCGCTTGGAATTAACACTGTATATTGTCCATTTAAAGAAATTTAGATAGAGTTCGCACGCAGAGGACATAATTGTGAACACATGTTATTTGATCCTGAAAAATATTTTAATATTAATATGTAATATGTGATGTGTAAGGACTCGAGTAATTTTAATTCAGTAAGAAAAGTGTGATTAAGACATATCATAGGCAATACAAGTATGATACTCTCAGATAGGTATATTTAAATTAAGGGTAAGAGAACCCAAAAATGTAGGTTTTTAGTTTTTAGTTTGCTGGGTTTGCTATGCATCTTAATTCTGGAGGTAGTCTATTCCAAGCCTTAGGCCCAGATACTCCGAAAGCACGATCTCCAAACTAATTATTTGGCTTTCGTTTAGGTTCTATTAGTCTGCCTATAGCAGATGAAGTTGCTGATCTAAGGGTTAATTGCCTTGGACCGGTATTTTGCGGGACGTATAATTCGGAGATGTAAGGTGGGGCCATTTCGTGGTTTGATTTAAAAAATCATCCAGCGTTTACCCATCTACTGCGTGGCGTGATAGACTGGTTGACGGGAGATTTTGTCTTTTCCAGCCGGACTCTCTCGACCCATCGTCCTGCGTCGCAGTGGGAGGGATGGATTCATACACATAAAATGTATAACTAATATTAATTTTTCCCACTCATCCTCCTCTCCCATAAAATAAAGATAAATAAGAAGATAGATAAAAACACAAACTACTCGTATTATTCTGGTTGATTGCGTACCAAATTTACTTCAATTCTACCAGCCAAAAAAAAATTAATATTTAAAAAAAATGTAAAAAGGCCAAATGATTTTCTTTTAACACCCTAAAAGCACATTTAAATGCTTTTCCACTTGTACTCAGTGCCTTTATATTTCCAGCCAATTCTGGTAGTTAATTCCATCTTTACGACGTCATAACCCGCTACACGGTGTTAATGAAATGGCATACATTGTTTCCCTGCAAATAACACCCGGTATCGACTGATTGATTTTAATGGCGTCTTTCCCTCCATCTCTCCTCTTAACAACTTCCATAAACCATTAACCAGCTCGCTGTTAAAACCACAATGGCTGCTTGAGTTTTGGTAATTATTATTTACCTGGGTTTTCGGAACCTATTTTAATTCCTGATACTTTTTGAAGTGGAATAGAGAACTGAGATTTTCCTCCTTTATAATTATTTTATTTCAAAATTTCGCTCTAATTTTGAATGCGACCAATTTTATACAACAAATAGCTGGTTCCTGGCATGCGTTGCAATGACATATTTAAAGAAATAAATTATTTCTGCATGTCCTTTCCCGTGTGTTCCCGTTACTTCCCCTCCCGCGTTCACCTTCCACCTTTCCAGCCTACCCTGTCCCCTCTCCGTCCCGCCAAACCCCTCCCTCGTTCCATATGATTCAGTCACAGTACATTCAGTTTTCAAACTGCTCGCGTGCCACCTATTAAAATTTTTATTGAATTTTCATTTTTCATATATTACAAATATTCATTTTTGTATAATATAAGAACAATCAATCTAACTTGGTACCTTAATTTAAAATATCTATAAATCAAAAATTCCATAGACAATTCTTGTGTTACAAAAAAAACAGATGCCTGCTAAATTCACATTCATCAAACGCGCGAACTGTCAAACGTGCGAAGTTAAAATATTTGTTAAGTTTTCTGAACTTATCCAATTTTCTTAATTTTTCTTTCCGTAAGAACCTTCTACATAATATTAGAAAACTTTAAAAAATATATGAATGAAATAGGTAAAGTCGTTCTGAAGTTATGACGTGACCAAGGGAAACAAGGATTCATTTTTGTGTTCATATTTAGATTAGAATGGGTTGTTTCAAAAATTTTGAATAATTTATCAAATATTTGAAGTTTATTATCACGCTGTCAAGTTCTAAACTAGTTCTGTGATTATTCCAGTTTTATGAAACTGCCCTTTAATGATATAATTTTAAAAAAAACTTGGATAGAACGTACACAGAACATGAGAATTACCTTGAAATATTTGACGAAATGTAAAATTTTTTTGAAACACCCCATTATTAGTTTTACTGCCTTTAATTTCGATTTGAAAAATATAGATAAAGACAGTACGACGTATTTTTCAATTCATTTTAAATTTCTTTCAATCAATTGATTGAATGCTACAGTGGATAGTGGAAATTATCCCACTGCCCAACATCCGGTCAAGCTGAAATTCAAATGAAAAAAAATATTAAAAGATTTTTGAAATTAAATGTATTATAGTTTTAAAAAACATTTTATTTCCGGGTTATTTTTTTTACACTTAAAATAATCTTTCAAAGCTCTCGCAGTGCGAGTTCTGGCGTTCTGAAAAACAGCTCTTCCTGTCTAAAATTTATTCCAAATTTTACATTAATTGAAGAACTTTTACATTTTCATTGAAATATTTTTTTTTTGATCGGTAAATACTGTTCGCTCCAAAATTCTATTCCATTCAGTATTAGGTAAGCATTTTCACACTATTTTATTACGATCATTGCCCAATGTATTTCCATTTTTGGATTATGGCCTCCCCTAGAGCTTTCCAATTACATTTATTCATTGTTTGGATAAATGTGTCCTGTAGGCAAGCGCAAGTGACGCTGTGATTTGTGTGTTAAAACATTTAAAAATGTTCGATTTTCAAACGCCGCGTTTCCCGCCACGTCCGCCATCTTGGTCCGCGAGCCGTCAGCCTTCATTCAATGTCAATCACTCGCGGGGCTATAAAAACGGGAACTGAAATACTGGCTCTGCAAATCTGCAACCAATAAGTAGAGAGGACCTACGCACGCGGGGAGACCTGCCTTACCGACTCGCCTAATATCGCGGGAAAGACCGCCAATGTGGCAAACGAGGAGCTAGAAGTTTCTGCAATTTTTTTTTTTTTTAACATGAAACATCTGGTATCTACGTGTACTAACTCTTTATTGTCATTTCTATAATAGTCATTAAGCGTAAATTGGTATGTACTCGACATTATTAATTAAGTATGTCTTTCATATTATACATTTAGTTTCCCTTTTCCATTAATGAAAATTCTGACACCTGAGCTAAAGGAAATCTGCCTAAATCCTAAGCTCCTGGTTTATAGGCAAATTACTTAACAAAATAACAAAAATACTCGAAGGTGGCTGTAATGGCACCCCTACTTTGCTTGAGTTGTGATGCAAGTGAAAAAGAAACGTAAAGAGGGGGGCTTTTTTAAAAAAGGAAGGATAGAAAGTTCTGAGAAGGATAAAGGTATGTGGGTGGGAATCTGGAGGTCAGTGTGTCCAGAAGGACGTATAAATTCAACCCTCTCGGCTCAACACGATGTTCCAAGAGAGTAGTGCTGTAGAGATCTAAAGGTTTCTCCCAATCCGGCCTGCCACAGATGCCGAGCAGATGCATCCGCTGCCAAGATCCAGACACACCTCACCCCGTGAACCCGGGCACCCCTGCTAAGTCACTGAACGTAGCGAACCACTTGAGGTCACTTGTGGCAGAGATGTTGGTTATTCAACAAATGTCACCCATGCCAGCCTTCCAAATTGATAGTTTTGCGGATAGTTACTAAACATACGTAAAACTATCTCAAACGACAACACGATTTTGAATGGTGGTTTCCTGAACTGGAACGTTCCTGAACTTGGTGTCTTCCTCTGTTAAAACGATGTTCATAAATACGTACTAATAGATATTTTTTAAACAGTTTATTTTACGTGCATATTTTTAAAAATAATTCCTTTGTGCATACTTTTTGGTAAGTGCATAGGTACTTATTTACGCGCATTACAAATGAGTGCGTACCTGCAAAATTTCACGGTCGTATTTCATTTTTACAATTTCCCGCTTCGCATTAAAGTCCTCTTCGGGTGGCTGTCACCTGGCGGGGAAAATTTGAATTTCGAACGCACACCTTATCGACGCATTGTGCGCGCGCCCATTAGGCCGGTGCGCGCGCATCTATTCCCATTTGGGAAATCAGACCATGCGCGCAGCGTGATGAAACGTCAGCCTCAGCGGCCCGTGAGTGATTGAACAAGTATTGTTTCGTGAATATAAGATGAGGAAAGAATCGAGGAATGCCGGTGGCGAGGCGTGTTTTACATAAAACCGATTCACATTGCTCATGGGCTCCGCGATCCGGCGTCTCTGATAGCGCCGAGCACTCCGCCATTAATGAGATGTCCTGCCGGTTGAGAAAATTCATAATTAGCTTTTGCGTTGGCGTCTGTCGTTTCTAGGATTGACGTTATGGGCCTCGTTAGGTACCCGCTACCTGCCTGGTCCGCCTGGTCCGGCTAAATGTGCATACAATAAGAAATGGACACGATTTCTTGTGAGATCTGTGGAACTATTCTCTATCTTATTTTCTCATTTTCCCTGTTCTTGGTTCCTTTGTATTTCATGATGTTCTTATCTTGTTTTTAATGCTTTTATTAATTAATTATTTATGCCAGAGCATTTTATAATCTAATAATCTTACCAGGTTCCTCCTTTCTGAAGAGACTAAATAGTAAAATTAAATAGTAATTTATTGTAAATAATTTATTAATGATTGTAAGTATTAATTTAATCCTTTTACCCCTTTTTTCCTTTTTTCCCTCTCTCTGCAATTATTCCAAGAAGCTGAATTATCAGAGATAAGAAAAAATTACTGCATACAATGTTTCAAATATATATTTTCTCGAAATATTCTTTTTACAAAAAATGAAAACCAATTTAGTAATAGGTTAAATAATGTATTTGAAGTTCCACTGTGTAAAAACTAGGCTTGCGCAAAGAATTGCGTATTTTATTGCACCAAAAATTTATAATGCTCTCTATAAGACTACAGAAATTGAATGTAAAAATATATCCTCCTACAGCTAATATAAAAATGTAATAAAGCCTTCGATAAATATCACTGATACAAACATTTACTTGCTGTGACATCTGACCTGCTGTAACATCTGACCTGCTGTAATACTGACCTGCTGTAACTTCTGACCTGCTGTAACATCTGACCTGCTGTAACATCTGACCTGCTGTAACATCGGACCTGCTGTAACATCTGACCTGATGTAACTTTTCAAATTTTTAACCCTTATTAACATGTCGTTTGAATTGTAATTCAGTAAACACTGTTTTTATTTTTTATTTATTTTTTTTTATTTTTTAATCTCTACAAAGGTAATGCACCTATGTATATGAGTAAAATTCTAACTGTTTTAAAAACTCACAAATTTACACGCGAAGTGGCGTTGCCTACGTGGGATTTTTCTGGTTAATCTGCTAATTATATTTATTATTCTTTACTTTTTAGATGTTTTTATAAAAAAAAGCTTGTATTTATTGTAAAATTATACCAATTTATGCACCAAAAAATTATTAATGAATAATAATAATACTTGGATGATTTATATAGCGCTGTTTTTGTGAAAAATCACCTAAAGGGCGAAGAAGAAAAAAATACATATATACATACATATACGCATAATTATTATAAACTAGTTGGTACCCCGTATGCGTTGCTATGCCGTTTAATAAAGAAATTGTTTTTCCCTACGTGTCTTTTCCCATTCATCCTGTTCCCTTTCGCCTCCCCTTCCTCTCCCGCGTCCCCTTCCCCTCTCGCATTCCCACTCCGCCTCCTCCACCTTCCCTCTCCCCACTCCACTCCCCCCTTTCCCCGTCCCGCGAACCACCTCCCGAGTTCTTCTACCCCTCTCAGGTTTCCCTTCCCCCTCCCTGGTTCCCCTCCCCCCTCCCGCGACCCCCTACCCGATTACCCTCCACCCTCCAGTATTCCGTTCATGCAGTACCAGTACATTCAGTTTTCAAACAGGTAATTTTTATACAAATTTCATAATGCCAGAGCTCACCAGTAATTTTATACCAACCTTGTCCTGACAATAACGAACACAATTTTTTTTTTTAAATTTGATGCATTCGTTCGGAAGTTACGCGCGTGCATACATTTCAGCGATTAATTTTTATTTATAGATATATAAATAGAGAGGAAGGTAGATAGATAAATCGATAGAAGATAGATTTTTTCAGTAGAAACCTAGAAAGCTATAATTTCAGCTAGTCCCCGCTAGCTGAAATTATTCGAAATCAGACGTAGTCAGTAATTTTCCTCTTATTTTGATCGTGTGCAAAATTTCATCAAGACGAACCTTAATTCTGCTTTAAGGGGTGGGAACAGGGGATTGAGGTGGTTTTTCAAAGTCTCAGTTAGATAGTCACCTTAAATTAAACTTAAATTTCATCAATCTCGAAATAAACTGTAGATTAACATTAAAAAAATCAAAACCCGGTGTCCGCCCGCCCACTACAGACACTCTTTTTTGTATACATAAGATATATTAACTTATCGGCTATTTCATTCCATGAGTCATGTAACTTTAAACTTAACTTTTTTCAGAACGTGAAACATTTCACAAAAACGGCGCTCAAGATTTGCATTTTCACAAAGAGAAGTATCTGCAAAACACTTTGTGAGACAGTTTCAAGTGAATAATCAAACAGGGTCAATACTTTATTATAATCTTTAAATGAAAACTCAATTAACTGTTAATATGATGAATAATGAGAAAACTTAATTCATTTGTGAAAGATCTACTTGAAAAGTCCGAATTTTTATCTAATCTAATAATATAATCAAATCTACATATTTGAAAATAAATTTTCATAAAGCGAATAACAAATGCGTTTTACTATTTTTTTTCCTGCATATAAAACTATTTATTTTAATAAAAACAAAACTTATATTTGCTTTATCTTTAAACTACCTGACTCCACCCAAAATGATTATAAAATTACAATATAATACTTTCAAAATTACAATATATGTAAGTTATAATAACTGATTTGTAAACTTAAATATTTTGGATGCTTTCAATTATATTTTTTTATGTACTGCGTAGCCTGGTTCCACACCTGGGATGCATATTCCAGAATACTGCGAACAAAAAGTGGGTGTTTTGAAAATGCTAAGATCTTTGAATTGTTTACAGGCATAAATGACGAAACCAAATATATGTAGATTACGCTTAAGTTACTGTTGAGTCGATTTGCTTGTTGAAATTCAATCAATGTAATAAATAATGTTTAATATTAATATTATGAAAATTCTGTCATAATACTCGTATGTACCTTAACTTGATAAGTTTCTCATGTTATAAATATTTTTTTGAATTGTCAAAAACAAGCGTTCGAAAAGTTATTCGTGTAATATTTATCATTACATACCGTTAATATAATATTTACGAGAAAAATCACTGCTACACTTCTGCGTATTAACGAATTTTTAACGTTTTTGAGATGTAAACTGTAAACCGACTAGAAGTTACTCCCCTTTGTTTAGCGACGCGACACTTCTAAAAGCAATTAAGGCAGACCCACACTTTCTAACAGCGCTCATTAAATTTCTCATTAAAGTAATTGACCGATTCTGCGCATTAATTGGTTCACGCCTACTAATTAAACGCTCCGCCGCGTTCCATTGGTTGATGAAGTTCGTCCCACCGAACAATTATCACTCCATCCCACTGCCTGTCCAAAGCACTCGCCCGCTATACAAATTTTCCGCGGCTATAAAGAAAAGCGGAATTAATTAAACCCAGACTCGAGGCAATAATAATCATTTTCATGGCTTGATTCTGCGCGCTTCGTTCTGCTTCCCCTCTCGGCTAGTAATTAAAATTTTCTCGGGGTTTTCATTGGCGCGGCAATCAAGGGAAGAGTCTCCCCAATTAAAATTCCCGCTTAAAACATTCGCTGCGAACGAAGCCGCGACGCCATTGGACGCCAGATTTTCCCGCAAAATTTTCCCGCAATTTTCACTCGGGAGTAATTAAAACATGGGGCGTGGCGAGCGCCGGAGAAAGGGTTGGAATATTCTCCGGGAAGGCTCTATTTACTGAGGATTTAAAATTAAACTTGGGCGTGGTTAGCTTGATGGAAAATCTTTAATTTAAACACCTAAGACTCTTGCTAAAAAATTTTCAGCGTCTTGCCGGAAATTTAAAACGTGAATCATATATCAATATACATATAATTGTGTTAGGTTTTAGTTTGTTTTATTATCAGAGTTAAGTTACATCTTTGAACAAGATGCATTGTTAATTAAAACTTTATGATTGAATCTACTGAGTTTTAAAGGCGTTTTCAATAGCGAGTAAACTAGGCTGCCGTTTCAATGGAAATGCAGTAAAAGAAATCACACGGTTCGCTGATCGAATTCCAAGATGTGAAAAAAGTAATCTAATATATAAAATTCTCGTGTCACGGTGTTTGTTACCATACTCCTCCGAAACGGCTGGACCAATTTTGATGAAATTTTGTGTGTTTATCTGGTAGGTCTGAGAATCGACCAACATCTATTTTCCATACCCCTAAAAGTAAAGGGTGTTCCACTCCGAAGAAAATTATTTTCCCCATACATTTTGTATGGAACGAATTCTCCTATTTTGAAAGAACTGCAGCAATATTGTAAGGGGTATAATATTGAACTGTGAACCGGGGGGTGGGGGAGGGGGGCGGGGGGGGGAGGGAGGGGGGGGAAGGGGGGGGGGGGGGGGGAAAGAAATTCAGGAAGGGGGGTTAGCGGGACGGGGGAAGGGGAGAAGTGGAGCGGGGAGAGGGAACGCGAGAGGGGAAAGGATACGCAGGGAGAAACAATTTAGATCAAAGTACGGTATACGCAGGGAGAAACAATTTAGATCAATTCAGCTAATAAGTTGACAACAGTTTTTGATTCTGAGGCGGTACGAAGTTCGCCGGATCAGCTAGTAAAAGTATATAATTTATTTCATTGGGTGGGAATGCGTGTCGGTTATAATTTATTCTAATCAATAAAGTTGTGGATTCTGTTTGTTACTACTTGATGATTTTACGTAATTCTTATTGATTAGGCGTAGAATCATGAAAGCCTTTTTTAAATCGTTAATTTTAACTGCTTTAACAATTCTGAGATGATAAATTATACAGCTCTCTTTTTACGACGTATTTTATACGTCAAGTTATAAAATATTATAATCAGCCTCTTCATTTTCGTATCACATTTACGTCCCGCGAAGAGATGCCTGCAAACATCTCATTTTATTAAAAAAACAACTTCACGAAGTTATAATAAACTTTTCTTGAGTGCCGTATTTCGTTCCAGGGGAAGTTTTATTAAGTAAAATCCTTCTCTTCCGTACATAAATACCCCCGGTTTAATCACCCCTTCCGTACTAATACCGCCTTGGACTAACTGAACGTAGAACCTACGCACTAGATCTAGTACTTTAGACTAGATTGTAATATTATAACATCTCCACTACGTATTATTTAACACTTTTTGATGACAGCGATTTTGATGAGCGCTACAACTGTGAACCATTCGGTTTTATTGCTCATATTTTAGTTACAATTCGACACGCTTAACTTTGCTGTCGGTGGCGTCGCTAGTGTAGATTTTGTTGAATAAACAGGAACTTGTATAATTCGACAGTTAAATGCTGTTACTTTGCGATTTTGGGCTTTAAATCATCTAATTCCATCTATTCGGGGTGATAAGGGATGTTATTGGCTTACTTCAGTCCGTGATTCCTGAGTTTATTTGGAGTAATAAATATAAATGGTATTTTGGCCTCCGGTGACTTTTTGTTCAATTTTTGTTTCTTCAAATTCACAAAATTAATTAATAAATCTTCCACATGTCACCACTGGCTACTGGCTAGTGGTCACTCAACCGAAAAACCGCCCAACCCCTCACTCCGCCCCTAATCTACTGAATTTTTTTAATTTTTTTAGAAAGAAAAAAAACTAAAATGTCACCAGCCACCAAAATTTCATCACAATGGTTTAAGTAAGTCCAGTACGTCCGTTAACAATCTGTGTATTTTTTTTTACATTAACTCCACACAGGAGGCCCTGAGGAAAATAATTTCCCTCAGGGCCTGTGTCATCTGGGATTCTGTGAGGAGAGTCTTTTTAAGGAGAGAAAGGAATGAACATTGGTCTTGAAGAGACCCATGTTGTAGGAAGGAGGAAACACAGATGCCGGCAAATCATTCCACAACCGAGCTGTTGAACACAAGAACGAGTCGAAGAAATGACCCGTTCTCATGTGACAAATGTCAAATGTGTACAAATATTGGACACGCGTTTGGTGTGTTTCCCGACTATGCACCGGTGCCGAAGGGATCAATGACGCTAGTTGTAATACTGGTAGAATATGGATAGCATTCCCACTCGACGCCTGTGCTCTAAATATTGCAATCCGTCTGTTAAGATGTGAGAATCTATTAAGCGGACCGCCCGTTTTTGCACAGAGTCGAGGTTATTTTTCAGGTATTTTGGAGCTCCAGACCAGAGGTGGTTGCCAAATTCAACCGTGGGGTGCACTTGTGATTTGTACAGGGTTAGCAGTTGTGTACTATTAAAGTATCTGCGGGCCCTGTACAGTACGCCCACTTTGTGGGAGGCTAACTTTACTTTGGCTTTGATGGAGCCCCCATACCTTAGCTGACTGTATATATATGATGACTAACTGAAATATATTTCAGAGCTCGAATATCATCTAAAATGGTATTTTTTTTAAATGATCCCAAAATCTTCGTCGTGGAATTTAAGTTCAATGAAAAGTGTTAGCTTTTAGACTTTGAATATAATCAAAATATTAATAATCCATTTATAATATTAGGTCCTTACATATGAAATTGGCGTTTTGTATGAGAGGAACATATAGTCGATTTTTTGTTAATATAATATATTTATTTAATCAAAGTATGTACCATTGCATCTATGCACTTTTGCCATCTCATATGCAGTTCATCGATCCCTTTACTAAAAAAACCATTCGGACGGGAATCAATAAAATCTTTGAAGGCGGTTTTGACTGCCCCATTGGAGTTGAATTTTTTCCCTTGCAAGAACTAACTAACCAACTAACTAACCATCACGCCGTTTCCCCGCAGGGGTAGGCAGAGAGGACGGACCGCCAAACAACTCGATCTTGGCACACACTCCTTGCCTCGTTCACATTCATACATCGTCTCATACATTCTCTTCTATTATTCCGACTCTTCACATGGCCCGACTCAAGTATCTGATTCACTTGGTCGTGCCATGTCTTCCTCGGGCGTCCCCGACTTCTTCTTCCATTCACATTTGCGTCATATATTCTCCTTATACTCCTTTCCTCGTTCATTCGCTCCACATGCCCAAACCATCGGAGCGTTCCTTTCTTGATCTTACTCATTACGCTTACATCAGCCTTGCATTCTTTGCGGATTTCCACATTTCTCACACGATCATACATGGTTTTACCACACATACCCCTCAGGGATCTCATTTCTACAGCGTTCAGTCTACTTTCATCCTTCCTCTGCCAGTTCCATGCCTCACTGCCATACATCAGGGTAGGTACCAGTACTCCATTATGGACGGCTAGTTTCGCGTCTTTGGACAGTTTTTTGTTGGTGCCAACGGCGTTCAGTCCTCCATTAATAGAGTTACCTGCATTCACCCTTCTTTCAATATCTCTATCAGCCTTCCCATCTCTCGTAAACATACTTCCCAAATAAACGAACTCATCCACCTGCTCCAAGTATTCATCATTCACAACTATATTACATACTGTTTTCGTACTCTCTCTTTCAAACACCATAACTTTAGACTTACTTACATTCATCATTAACTCATTCTTCATACATACTTCGTTCATCCTTGATACGAGAGACTGTAAATCTTTCATACTGTTAGATATCAGCACCGCATCATCAGCATACAACAGGCAACATACTTCCAGATTACTCAATTTCGCGCCCAATCCCATCTCTTTCAATTCTTGCATACAATTATCCATATATAGATTGAATAACCACGGCGACATTACGCAACCTTGTTTAACACCTTTTGTGATGTCAAACCACCCCGTAAAATCGCATTTTGTAAACCAAGTGACGCAAAGAAAAAAAACAATTAAGGAAAAAACAAATTAATTATAATTTTCGAAACACAAATACATGAGTAAATAGCTGTATAAATTTGATTTTGGAATTCCTAACCAAAGAGAAGATATTTGAGATCAAAGTTGCCAGTACGGCAAAACGCCAATTTCATATGTAAGGACCTAATATTTGTGTGATGGTGCAAAGTTAGGCTGCTTCTAACCTTAACTTTACACTATTTTTCAATAATATAAGTTATGAATATATAAAGACGTGTATTCCTTAAAATATTGGTTTTATCGTGTTAATTTTCATTGCCTATCATATAACTTCAAGAGTCTTAGATTATAAATTTAACCAAGAAATGGTGCATAGAATACCTCCACATGGAAGCTAGATGAAGATATAGGTAGGGAGTTTCCCTCCCCCGAGCCGAGAGATCCTTTGGGCAATCAGCCTCTGCTAAATAAGCTGAGATTTCCCTGGCAGTTTTCCTCCACCCTTTCCCCTTCCTCTCCCGCCCGCCCCCCGTGGACAGCCAATCGGCGGACGCCGTAATAGAGCCCGGGTTTAATTAAGGGTACGACGCCCAGAGAACACCCCCAAACGGCCGACACGTATACCAAATTAGATACCCACCCTCCAGTCGTGGTGGTGTGATGTCTTGGTGAGATCCCTTTGTCTTGGTGTTGGCTCGTGTCGATGTTTATAACTATTCAGTATTTGACCCTGAAAAGAATGGATATTGAATACTGGTTAAAAACACGTTCAATAAATTTAATATTATTATCCAGAAATTAATTTTACAAACTTCTTAATTAAATTGTTATTGATGTGAATTAAGTTGCATTGATTTTTTAAAGTGTATTTTATTCAATTTTTATTGAAGAAGGATAATACTAATAAATCCAGATAAAAATGAAAGAAAACAAGACACAAAAAAGAAAATGAAGCTACTCAGTAGATAAAATAATGATAATATTTTGAAATCTGAATTTAAAATATGAGATCTTCAAAAATTAAACAGGTTCCAATAGCCGAGTGGATTATGGCAGTGTTCAGGTAAAACAGAGATTTTGGGGTTGATTCCCTTTTGCGACCATTATCTTTTGAAGTAAAAACTTCTTTAGCACCGTTGTAATTTGAAACTCGCTGAAACAAAAAACAGCGACACTGAAAAGAAACAAACATACCTACAAAAAAAGTTTATTATAACTTCGCGAAGTTGTTTTTTTAATAAAATAAGATGTTTGCAAGCATCTCTTCGCGGGACGAAAATGTGACACGAAAATGAAGAGACTGATTATAATATTTTATAACATACATTTATAGGATTTAGCTTGCGAGAGAATGAGATAGAATAATCGGTGGTCTCTTCGCGCAGTGCTTCGTAGTCTTTCCACTCTTGTCTACTTAAGTTTTCTGAAGGTTTCACTTATACAGCATGTGAATTATATAATTTATTTTTCTTTGTCTTGTTCTTTTTCATGCTTCATTTAGATTAATTATTTTTATCTTCTTCTCGGTGATTAATGTTACATTGTTGGGTATAAGCTTCAAAAGACATTTTCCAATAAAACTAAATTTTATTTATTTATAAAATGTTACACTATATACTGTAGATATTAATTAGCCATAACATAGTCTTGCAATGTTTTATTACATCATACTTACTTGAATACTAAAACTTGCTTTTCTCAATATTAAGACACTTACCACGAAAAATTCCAAAGCTTTTGATTCTTTTATATTTGTAATAATTCATCAGAATACCGGTGTGCTGAATTAAAATGTTTTTTTTTCATTGTAACGGAATGAGTGAAACTTCTCAAAATCAATTTGTTTCTATGAGATGATTTACTGACACGTTTTTCCGTAAGGTACATAAACATAATGTCCAACTGAATCTCACAAACGGTGAGCTTTGAGGGTATGAAATTGAAACAACTTTTTGAGTCTGGAATTTCTAGATCAACATAAGTATTACGTCATAAGCTGTGGAGTTTTGAAATACACGATGAACTGTTAAGAAATATATTGATTATAATTACTTACTGGATAAAATGTCCCTATTAATACTTTCAGAAAGAAGAATTACCACAGATTTAATATTATTGCAAAATTGACTGTTCTGAATTATTTCAATTAATCAACATCCATATTCCCAAAAGATCTTACCGACATTTACTACTCTTTTACTTTAACAACACCAGGACACTCTCTTACCGAAATTCCCCGATTCCGAGACTTCACAATCTCGGAAATAAATATTCTGATCTAGGAGATATATTTCACCTTTAGATTAACCAGTATAAACATTTTTTTTAAGATTTTCACGGCCAAAGGCATTTTCGTTATTTGTTTTTGGGGTGTTGTGCCGTGTTGCGCTACCTCCTTCTTTAGCCAACGTTTCGGACATCGTTGCAGTGTCAAGAATTTGAATAAACATTGTTTATTCAAATTCTTGTATACATCTTGACACAAATAGTCTTGGATAATTTCTGCAATTTTGTTTATATTGCATATTCTTTTTATTTTATATGCTTTTGTTGTTACATTTTTTTTTCATTATATTATATTTTCGTTATTGTTTTAGTTTTAAAGTTTTTAAAAGTACTTACTGTGTTACAAATAATATAAAAGCCTATTAGGACGTGTAATAAATATATAAATAATATTGTTCCCACGATCTTTTTCAATTCAAATCCCAGGAAAATCCGAATAGTAGTGCTAGATACAATTTCTCATCTTTGAATATCCATCAATATCCTTTGTAACGTAAATATTTTATTTTAATAATTTATCGGGGGCTGATAAGGCTGCGTGTATTTTTCTTTACGTTAACCCACGCAAAATATCTGAAATGGGTTCGTGTACGATGTTGTGAAGAACGGAAGGGAAAGAATAGAATTTAATTAGCCCAGCCTTATACATCATTATTGTGTTATCGGAACTCTGCCATCGGGGCCTACGTTCTACGGGCAAATCAAATCTCTTCTCTGATCGGAACGAAAGTTTATTTTAATTTCCGAATTCGTTAATTTTCCATTATTTGCTAGAAAGTTTCAATCTGATTAGATTCCATCGCTCGTTAGTAAATTTGTTTCAGCTTATTTTCCAAGATTTGGGAAACTCCTCGAAAGGTTACGTAGGTTCCAAAGCTATGCCAATTACTCTTAATTGAATTCTCAAACAGTTCCGAGTATTTCTTTGTGCCGTGAAATAATGCGAAACGAGAAAAGTCCTTTACAAATTAGCTTCTTCTCCTAGTTCCTCCGTCGTTATACGTTTTAACTGCGTAATACTCGGAGCGAAGGAGCGCTCTCCCAATTATCGTTATAAATTAATCTCTTTGAAAATTATACCTAATTACGTTCCTCTTTGAGTTCTTTTCGGGGAAAAAATTGCGAACGAATTAGTTCGGAGCTCGTACGCTGATGATACAGAAGGTTGTATGAGTGTAAGTGAACCACCCACATGTTTAGGAAATAAAGCGAGGCTGCTCATTTCACTTTAACCCCGTGCATGTGTGTGTCGGAGCTAACAAAGTCTTATAAACACTGCGAGAAAAATCTCATCAGCTTTCTCATTGGCGGCGAGCTTTCTTTCCGAGATCTCCGAGTCGTCTACCCTAGCCACGCACACAGCTGCACGCCACACACGTGTGCAGACACACTAATACTCCGATGCGCGGCTCTCTATTAAGAGTTTTCCTTAGACAAAGCGGCATCCTGGCGGAGAGAGACGGCCGCACGGGGATGCAGCGCGGAGGAGGGAGACGCCCGCTGGAGTTTTCCGGGCAAAACCTAACGAATGTTGGCTCATTTACTAATGTGTCACATCCATGTGCGCCCCACTCCCGGTTAATAGTTCCCCTTGGGGTGGGGCGGCAGCTCACGGGGCAGTGGGGTGGTAGGGTGGCGGGGAGCAGAGCGGGGGCAGGGGGCAGTGTTTATGTGTTTGAGGTTACGGGATGTATGTTTGCCGATGGAGATAAGGGGAGAAGTGACCAATGGAGACCACCTCGGGGATGTTTGGACTGATTCTGTTTGTGTTTATTGGCCGGTGTACTCTATCTTTGATTAATATTTTCTAAGACGATAATAAGGTTTCGGGCACAGATTGAATCACATCACTTTACGCACATGTGTATATTCCCCGCGGACGCAGAGGGCGCCGTTCTTCCAGAAAACTCTCTTCTGTACGGGGGCGACGAGTTTGTAGGTCACAGGTACCTTACGACTTACCATATTATCTTTAATTGATTTGATTTTTTTTTAATGTATGTGTTTTTATTAATTAATCTTAGTCTTTCTTGCCCTATGATTCAAATTTAACCTTTTCAAAAGAAGAAGAGTTTCACAAATCACCAATCTAACAGTAAAGTAAGAACTTATAAGAAGTGCGTTAATTTTTTTTGTGTTTAATTCGTAGAACTCCATTTTTTTAATTTTAATTAACCAAGAAACAAGTGTTTAAATATGGCCTTGTAAGCCGACATAGCTGTCACAAGAATAAAAAATAAAATACTTGGAGAACTTAATATTAACATGATTAAATTTTTAAAAATAAGAACTTTAGTTTCATAATTTTTCATAAAGAACTTTAGTTTCTAAATTGCCATTTATTATATTCATATTTTTATCGGTGTTGCTTAAAAACGTACTTTTCTTTGCAATGCGAAACAACGGCCACTACGAAGGGATGGTTTCCAAATTTTATAATTGTTCGGAAGCGGTGGTTTTCACATTTTATAATTGTTCAATTCACACCCTGTCAAAACACGTCACAGAGGCTTTTTCATTTTATTATTCACAACTCTAGGTCTTGGTACGAGTATATCGATTGTTAGGTTTGATTGATCTTGCAATAATATCTCTCCAGGTGTTGATAAAATTTTCGTTTGGATTTTCTAGTTTTTAAAAGAATTTTTCGTCCGCCCACCGATATAAATTATTATGTTTTTATGTTCGTCAGCCCATCGATGTAAATCTAAGTTTTTATGTTCGTCAGCCCTCCGATGTAAATTAATTTTTTTTTTAGTCTCAGCCCACCGATTTAAATTAAAGTTTCTTTTGTGCCTCAGCCCATCGATGTAAATTAAAGTTTTTTTTGTGCCTCAACCCATCGATGTAAATCGAAGTTTTTTATGTTCGTCAGCCCTCCGATGTAAATTAGAGTTTTTTTAGTCTCAGCCCACCGATGTAAATTAAAGTTTTTTTTGTACCTCAGTCCAACGATGTAAATTAAGGTTTTTATATAAGCGTCAACCCACCGACGTAAATTTAAGTTTTTGCATGTGCCTCAGCCCACCGATGTAAATTAAAGTTTTTATATGAGCGTCAACCCAAAGACGGAAATTAAAGTTTTTTTTGTAAGTCAGCCCACCGATGTATATTAAGTTTTTGCATGTGCCTTAGCCCACCTATGTAAATTAAAGTTTACATGCGTCAGCCCACCGATGTTATTTAAAGTTTTTTTTATGTGCGTCAGCCTACCGATGCAAATTAAAGTTTGTTATGTGTGTCAGCCCACCCATGTAAATTAAAGTTTTTACACCCTATTCAAAAAATCTGTTGGTGTTTGGAGATGTCAAAGTTAACGCTTTGACCGCGGTGTAAACCCTTACCGATTAAGATTTACGGCGACCTCCATGAAGGGTTAAATTATTTTGGTGCAGGGTTTTCTTAAAACGTAATTCAAATTTTGCTTTCGAAATGTTTAGTCATTTAATATTTTTTGACGTAATACAATAGAAGTTGTTAAAATGAATATCCCAGGTAGGCATTCCGTCAAATCGATCAAATCTTGGGAGTGGTCGCGTTTAGGGTCAGAACAACAGACAAGTGTTTGATGTGGAAAATGCAAGGAGCGCGTGGCATCTATTCTCTCTACCAAACCCGAAAATAAACGGCATAATGATTTGTTAGTAAATTAACTTAACTTAAATCTTTGAAGGTCATTATGCTTTTTGCCTTAATTAACTGTGGGTTCTTTCATAAAATATTTAAATAAATTATAATTTCGTCAAATGCATACGTTTACTAATCGATATCTTTCACGCTGCAAAATAGAAACATTGTTTTAAGGGCCCGCAACCCGGATTTGTACCGATTTATTACATATTTGCCTTAAACACGGTAAGTTTTAAAGCTATTAAAAATATATATGTTATTCTTGAAGATAATATCTAATTTAGCCCGCGCCGAAACGCAAATTATATAAAATTCCCTCGATAGAAAAAAATCGCAAATTATGCTCCAAAAATTATTATTAACACGTTTGTTTCAGTTATTTTACAAGTTATATGTATGAAAAAATTCACAGTGTTTCTTTAAATACTGTTTAAGATAATGCCCGCGAGATTTTTGCTCTATTTTAAACGAGTCGTGTTTTATTAAACATTTTCGCCATTTTCGCATAGATTTTGTCGCTGTAAATGTTAGCTTTCTCCTCTAACATTCGTAATTTCATATCTCTCCATCTTCTTCTTTTCGGGCCCGGTTGCAGAGCCTTAAATTTACATTTAGTAGCTAGCTTTGAATAACCACTTACATGCTTCCCAAATGCCTTAGTCCCACTGACTCTGGGTAGCTTGGCCTCGCATGCAATATCGCATAAAAAATATAAAAATGGTCTTGCTATATAGCCTTACTAAACTTTAATTTCACCTGTATACGGTAGGGTATACCTACCTAGAAATAATAATATGTCCTTGAAAACAAATTATTGAAATTTAAAGCCATTATTTTTTCGTTGTGCATTACATCGATCGTGGTGCTGCGAATTATTTTCTTTAATTGAATTTTTGACCTTTACATTTATTGATAATAATACCACACATCTGTAAGGACCATCAATGTCATTATTAATGTAATTTTATCGATTACTTTTTTCTCATTTAGACTCTCTAGGATGTAAGGATGTTTTCTTCACTGACAACACAGGACCACACAAGGCTTGTGAATCACAAGGCTGAACTATATTGTCTCTGCCGAAAGGTATTCAAATGACGAAATACCTTGTGATGCTAACGTACATTTCCACAGTTTTTTTTTTCTAATAAATTGTAGTTCCTTATTTCACCGCGGATCTTTCGGTTTTATACGTTGCTAGCAGGTACCCGGCATGCTTTGAAATGCCATTCAAAGAAATAAATTGATTCTCCCTGCATGTCCTTTCCCGTGCATCCCCATTCCCTTCCACCCTCCTCGCCTTCCCCCTCCCTCATCTCTTCTCCCTCCGCAAACCCCACCTTTCCCCTGCCTTTCCTCCCTGCCGATAAAATATATGAAATACACACATTTTCATTTATAATTGATATTTTATAAATTTATATACATTTATAATTGATAATTGATATTTTATCTATTGATATTTTATGTTTTATGTAAATTTTAGTTTTATATACTTAATCTTTTGTTTTATAAAATTTTTGATCTCATAATGCTTTATTATAAATTTATTATTTAATTTTTTTTATTATGCTGTTAATCAGAGGTAAAGTCACATGGAGGAAATCCATAATTGGTTTTATTTTGGCTATACAAACATGTACAAACTGTAAAAATGTAAACTGTCGATTTCCCGAAAATAAATAAATAAAAAAATTCATTGCGCCAGAGCTTATCAATATGTACTGCCTGTGTTACTCGCTGTTAATGTAGCATTATAATGGTGAAAGAATTTTTAAAATCGGTTTAGTGGTTTAGGCGTGACAGCGTAACAAACAAACACGCACTTTCGCATTTATAATATTACGAGTAGTATGATTTTAATATGTCACAATAATATATCACAAACTATAATAATTATATTAATTTGTTTACGTTAACTTCACACAGGAGGCCCTGAATAAAGGGTGTATGTCATCTTTGGGGATAATGTGTGGAGCGTCTTTTAAATTAAAAAATTGAGAAGAAGTTCTACGAAGGAAAAGGTTATGAGGGGTGGGTAGAAATCTGGAGATCAGTGTGTCCAGGAGTGCTAAAAGTATGAGTCAATCCCTTCCACTGCGGTGCGGAGCGATGAATCGAGAGAGTCTGGCTGGAGAGGTCAAAAGGTCTCTCACGGTCATGCAGTTAGTGGACAGACGCATCCACCCCATGAACCCGAGCATTCCTGCTAAGTCACCAAAAGTAGAGATGCACCTATGGCAGAAGTGTTACAATCCAATAAATGGTACCCGAGGCGGGTCTACCTATACCCATTTTTTATGCATGATTGTATTGCTTTAGCTTAGATGAGCCATTCGCAAAGGTGACTTTTTTATTGTTGCAGTACTGATCTGTAAGGATTTTATCTGTTTTTATTTTTAATTGCTGTTTTACAATAAAATATTATCTGAAACCGAAAAATTATCAAAAGAAATCATCCTGAAATTTAAAATACTTAATTCGGTTGTGTGTTTGCAACTCCGTTCAATGAACTCTTTTACTAGAATTTACTTTGACTTTAAGGACGTGTTGTTTCAACATATATTAACAATTTATTCATCAAATATTTTAAGTTAATTTTCACGTTCTGTGTAAGCTCTTTTCAAGTTCTGTGATTATTTCAGTTTTTTGAAGCCACTGACATGTAATTATACAGGGTGTCGGGGGGAAAAGTGCATTAACTTCGGGAGGTGATTCTACATGATGGTACGAGTAAAAAAGATAAACTTTTTCTTTTTTTTCCAACTTTTTTTTTCCTCATACAAAAAGACGTACCTACTTAAAATCCTTGGTGTGAGGTACGATCTTACTTGCTGAGAGCCTGCCGGGCGCCCGACTCGATTGGGATTGGCCCGTATCGTAACAGCGGAAAATAATAAATCTGGCCGCACACGCCGGACTAATTTTACCTTTTTACCTCAAAACTACCTCTATAAGTTGGAATTTCGAAAAAAGTTATTTATCTTTTTTACTTATACTATCATGTAAAATCACCTCCCGAAGTTAATGCACATTACCCCCGGACACCCTGTATATTAATATAATTTGAATGCAATTTACAGAGAACGTTAAAATTAACTAAAAATATTTGATGAATGGTTTAAATTTTTTGAAACGACCCGTCCTGAGTGTTGATTTTTTTGTTTGTTTACCTGTTATTTAATATTTCAACACAAAAAAATTATTGCTTTTTCAAAATTTGAATTATAATATCCCGCGATTTTTCACCAGTCGGCGCTAGTTTTCAAATAAATTTCCATTCACACTCACTATTAAGTACTAGGTACTATTATTTTTCCACTCCCAGAATTATCAAATTATTACAGTGCGCTACAATACCCAGTTCGCAGTCGTTTACAACATTTAGTGCTACAATTTCCTACCTCAGTCGATAATAACTCAGTTGGCCGCAAGTTGTGCGGGTTTCCGCGGGTTTTATGAGTATTTTACGTCCGTTTGGGGGGGTCCTCACTCGGGTTTAATTACGCCGGCCATTATGAGCCAACGAGACCCTGTCCCGTCCATTGTGGCGACATTGTTGCCACTTTAACAACTGCCAACTGCCCTACCTCTTGTTCCCGATAATAAGAATCCCCGAGCGAAGGCTCTAAATATTATTTTTATATGCATATTTAATTTTGCGTCTGGTAACACTTGAGTTTAAGTGCCCATCCGCAAATTACCAAGTGGGAAGCTGGAAGTCTTTCAATGGAAATGCATCCACTTTTACGTGGCTTTAGAATGAGTAAGTCACGTAACAATGAGTTTTATCATTATTATTTTTATTATTGTATCTTTTTATGTGCATGCAAATGAGAATTAGGTTTTGCAATAAGTTATTTTACAACTTAAGATTATAATCTACTAAACTTTCATTAAAAGCATTCTCTTAAGGATAGAGAGGGCGTACAGTACATTAATGCAATCATTTTTTTTTAATAATAATTATATGAAGTATTAAGTATACTGAAGTTAGTTGAATAGTTACTTTCTTTTATAAGAAATTTCCTGGACTCAGCAACCCCAAAGGTGACATAAACCCTGAGAGGAATTATTTTTCACGGGGCCTCTTGTGTGGATGTAATGTAAAAAATATACCTATTTGTTTATGTAGGGTTTTAAGGGACGTACTCGACTGAAAATTATTTGTAACTAGCTGGTTCCCGGCATGCGTTGCTAAGCCATTTAATTAACAAATTGTTTCTCCCTACGTGTCTTTTCCCACTCCGTCACCTCCACCTTCCCTCTACCCACTCCACACCCCCCCCCCCCTTCCCCCGTCACGCGAACCCCCCTCCCGAGTTCCTCTCCCCCCTTCCAGGTTCCCCTCCTCCCTCCCAGGTCTTCCTCCCTCCTCCCAGGTCTTCCTCCCTCCTCCCAGGTTCCCCTCCCCCTCCCTGGTTCCCCTCCCCCATCTCTCCCTCCCTCCCGCTTTCCATGGCAATAGCCGCTTTTTTATACACATTTCATAATGCCAGAGCTCACCGGAAGTTTTATAAAAACCTTGTCCTGACAATAACGAACACACAAAAAAAAGATTTTTCCAATTTGGTGTAGTTGTTCGAAAGTTATGCGCTTAGCAACGCATTCAGCGATTCATTTTTATATTATAGATGATTTATTTACAAACATTGTGCACTTTCTCCCATTTTACCATTTAAGGTAATTTTCTTGTATATTTTTTTCTCTTAAATTTATGTAAAAAATATTTATGAAGCTTTTTTTACTGATTTATCCGCTTCTAAGTTATTTTTTGAGAAATCATTTGGATGCTAGCGAATTCTCCACATACCTTTTAATATAGTCTTTTATATTAATTAATAATTACTGTCTGTATCGGTGTTTTCTCCAATATGCAATAAATAGTAACCTCAGCATATCACTTTAACCAGTGATTTCTGTCATTAATTTATTTGGAGTAAGAAGTGTAAATGAAATTTTGGTCTCCGGTGGCTCTTTTTTAAGTTTTTTTTCAATTTTTTTTTATATGAATACCGCACAAGAGTCCCAACTGCTCCCGTCTGAAGCCAGTGAGACTATGGCATCCCCGATTGGGTTATGTTGTGAGACTGAAGGTAGTGGGGAGGGGAAGGAGATAGGGAAGAGAAAGGTGGGGAAGTACCTGGCTATTCAGATCTGGTCACCAAACACGGCTAATGCCATTTCAAGCAATGTTTCAATTCTGAATGGTGGTCTTACACCAGGGCGATACTAAGAGTATCTTCCACTCTGGAACGTGCCGCAAATATACTATATATTATTTTTAATGAATAATTTGTGAAATAACGCAAATTAATCAAATAAAATTTATTTGCCACGCCGGGATTCGATCCGGTGACCTTCGGAGTGCGAATCAAGAGCCTAACAGCTGGACTATGCCGGCCGATAAATTGGGACTCGTACGCCATAATTATATTTCTATAAACGACTGACATGATGGTATAACTCCACAAATTCTGGGGTCAGTTATCCAAACAGAAGAATGTGCAAATTCCAAACAAAATCAAAACCTGAAGGGTTCCGACATATTTTTTGATACCTGCCGTAATTTTAGTAGAAAATTGAATGCTGTTTTGTTTTTACACAGCTCCACATGGGAGGCCCTGAGGAAAATAATTCCACCCCGGGTCTATGTGGAGGGTCTTTTTAGGAAAGGAAGAAGAGGATGTTCTGGGAAGGAAAAAGGTATGATGGATGGGTAAGAATCTAGTGATCGTGCGTCCAAGAGTGAATTACGTATAAATCTATCCTTCCAATTGCGGTGCAAGGCAATGTTCCGAGAGAGAAGCTGGAGAGGTCAGCCAGCCTCTCCCGATCCGACTTGCCATACAGGCAGGTAGGCAGGCGCATCCGCCGCCAAGATCTGGAGAAATCTCACCCCGTGGACCTGGGTACTCCTCCTAATTCACAAAACTTGGCGACCCACTTGGGATGACCTACGGCAGAGATGGTGGTAATCCAATAAATGTTTCCCGGGGCGGCGGTACTCTTACCCACCTCCCAAATGGACTATAAAAAACAATAACTTCGAATTAGTTCTTTTATACATTATGAACGATTCTCATTTCTCTGAATAAAAAAATGTATGTTTTTTCATTCTATTTTCTAATTATTTTCCTAATTTAATTTCCTGTATACTTTTCCTGTATATATTTGTTTTCTTTTAAATTTTTGTAAAAAAAAAATTGCCACAGTTTTATATTAATTATCTGCTTCTATGTTAATCTGAGGGAAATAGTTAAGATGCAAACTAATTCCCAGATACTTTTTAATATTGTCTTGTCGATTAATTACTGTCCGTATCTGTGTTTTCTTCAGTATGCAAAAAAATAGTAACCTCAGCATAACATTTTGACTTCCACCAACTCTCCACCTCTTTAAGAAGTGCAGAATATATAATACTAGCTGACCCGGGGAACTTCGTACCGCCCCAGATTCAATAACTGTTATATTAACTGAGGTAAATTCAGTTTTTTATTACGTTCCTTCCCAGAACTTACTCTCCTTCCTTTCCTAAAAAGACCCTCCACACAACATCCCTGAAGATGACATATACCCTGAGGGGAATTATTTTCTTCAGGGCATCTTGTATGGAGCTAATGTTTAAAAGTTAAAAATGACACAATGAACGATGCACAACTATCCGTGTTTTGTTTTTGTCAGTATCAGGGATGACGTTGTGTACGGATTTATATTTTTTGTGATTTTCTTACTTTTCCACTTAGATGTTTACGGGAATTGCGTTTCATTTTTCTTTATATGTGAGGGAGATTAATTTTAATTATTGTATTTTTGGAGGGGTGTAGACATACGTCCACCGTTTGTCTCATTTTCGACTGTTGACATTTGGTGTGTAAGAAAGAGGGGCAGCATTATATGTTTAAGAACAAAAGCAAAACAATCAGCACATTGACATTTGACATTTTTGAATTTTTGAAATTCACTCACTACTCAATATTATACTTATCACAATAACTGCAGCTCTTTCAAAATATGAGAATTCGTTTCATACAAAATGTATGAGGAAAAGAATTTTCTTCAATAACTTTTTTTTCGTGAATTTTTCCGATGTTTTAATAGCTATTCTGCTATTCGGGGTGGAGACAAATCCAACAAATCAAAGATCATAAAAATCGGTTCGAGTTATAAATAGTGTAACTAACCCGACTTTGTTTTATATATCAAGACTAGCTGGTTCCCGGCATGCGTTGCTATGCCATTTAATAAAGAAATTGTTTCTCCCTGCGGGTCCTTCCGCCTCGCCTTCCTCTCCCGCGTCCCCTTCCCCTCACGCGTTTCCACTCCGCCTCCCCAACCTTCCCTCTCCCCACTCCACTCCCCCTTTCCCATAAACCCCCTCCCGAGTTCCCCCTTCCCCCTCCCCCTCCCCTCTCCCCCCTCCCCCCTCCCGCATTCCATACATTCAGTTTTCAAACAGCTCGCGTGCCACCTGTTGCAATTTTTTTATACAAATTTCATAATGCCAGAGGTCACAGTAGTTTTATACAAACCTTGTCCTGACAATATCGAACACGAAAATAAAAGAATTATACAATTTGGTGCAGTCGTTCGGAAGTTATGCGCGTACATACATTTCAGGGATTCATTTTTATTTATAAAGATAATATTTTTAAAATCGCTAAATTGTGAGTCTGAACCCAGATTTTCCAAGCCATCATCAGAAACAAGTCCCGTCCGGTCGCGCCATTAAAGACTTGCCTGGATGGGTAAGAGAGCTGGCAAACGACTGTGGAGGCGAGCTAATTATAAAGGCCTGCTCCATATTTATTTCCAGCCGTTAAATATTCGTCGGTTTGCGTACAATTTATTTTCGCAGCGGTCGTTTCGCGGTATTCGCGAAATGTCCAAATCATAAAGCACGTCCAGCGGTGTTTATGGGTGCAGTACTACAGTACTACAGTGCTACAGTAGCCTACACTCAATCTGGTTACTTACTGCACAACTGTCAGCGTGGATTATGGATGAAGTTATGTGATGAGATTTTTGTTATTATGTTGTAGAATTTAAAAAAAAAAAATTTGATTTTTGATTTTTTATGTTATTTGGTAATTTTCTTCAGGAATTTATTGCAAACTAAATTTTGAGCGCATTGATATTTAAGCGTAATATATTTTTTGTGTAATGTAAAAAAGGGTTATAACCATTGGTTCTTACGTATAAATTCAACAAAATATTATCTTAGGAAATGTATATCTTATCAGAAAAGAGGACTTCTTGTGCCTGATAAGGGATCCACCATTCTTACTTTTAAAATTGCATGTTGTGTATAAAATATTTATTAATGATTGAATATTTTTTATTAAATAACTATCAGTTAACCCGCTCCGCACATTTTTTCTGCTAGGCCCTGCGGGCGGTTTTTAATTCCCCACCCTGCTCCCGAGTTCCCCTCCTCCCCCTCCACTCCGCACCCTTCCGATTTCCCCTTTTCCCCCCTCCCCTTCCCCCTCCTGCCTCCCCCTTCACTCTGCCCATCCCCTCCACCCTCCCCCTTCCCACACCCCACCCCTCACCTCCCCTCCACCCTCCCCCCTCCCCACTCCACCCTCCCCTCCCCCTCCCCAATCCTCCATATAAATCCACACATTTTAATCGCAATCGGATGAACGGTTTAGCAATGCATTATTTGATGATGCAAGAGCTCACTATTGTATACAGAAACCATCGCGGGCACGTGCACATCAAATCCCTAAAGTTTCATCGCAATCGAGTGAATGGTTTAGCTTCGCATAGCAGACATACATATATACATACATACAAACTCAGAAACAAACATATTTTGATTTTTATATATATAGATGACACCTAAAAGTCGTACATTTTACAAAAAAATAAATGAAATGTTTTGTTGTTGTGTAGGTCATAATTTTTTTAAAGATCTCTCTTCCTTTCTCAGATTTTCGTGAATAATTTACCACTTCCTGAATTTTCGCAATTCGAGCTTTAAATGGGTGCATCTAAAAATTGGTACAAGTCAAAAGAAAGGAAATAAATGTGTACTACGTGAAAAAACTATTATTATTTTTTCCACCTTTATAACCTAAAATCCCATCAAATTCCCTGGTGAATAATGTAACAACCTCTCTACATGCGTTTAGTCACTGGTTTGTCACAGCGTGGAATTAAACGGACAGTGGAATGCTTGTGTTATTGCTCGAGGTGTGATGGAATTTAACGTCAACCCCAAAGCCAGTTATATAGCGTCAAAAGATCGTAAATCCGACGTGGAGTACCACCTAGTCAAGTGCACTTTTGTTTCTCTCATTCTTCGTCTTCATTCAGTTAGTGGTGACGTAAAACTGAGGAATGTGTGCGGGTCTTCCTGGTTAATTATAACTAAGGTTGAGCATTAAAATAAGCAGAATGGTTTGCCGTTTTATTTTTTTCTGTGTCGCGTGGAAACCTGGGCACTAAACCAACATATTGACAAGTAAGATGTAAGCTTTTTAAATGTGGTTGTCCACCTATGAGTATCGTAAAAATATCTTGGATATATGGGTTGACATAAATATGAGAAATTGTAGGTGCTAAACCTAAAATGAGCATAACTTTAAAATGTTTGTCATATCATGAGGGCAAATACAAATTTACCCAACTGATAATTCAGAGAAAGATTGGTGGAAGCTCCTGCTCGTCATGAACTACGAAATCAGTTTCGTTGAGTTGTTTCAAACGTGTTAAAATCGTCCGGATAGTTAAAGTCTTAGGAGAGGGCATGCGATGAAGATTAATAATCATGCATTATTTTACAATGGATATTTTTTATTGACTTGAACCCCATCCAACCCATTTCTTCAATTTTTAACAAAAAAACTTAAAACACTTCATTTTCATTACCACACTTATATTATTCTTTGTTTTTCCATTTCCCTTAAATGCATCTTTTGGTAGAACTACAACTTACCATTATATTATATATATATATTTTTTAAGTATGTTTATTCAGTTTTTTAATTTTACAATATTTATCTTTAAAATCTTACAAAACTGATCAATCAGTTTGATTGTTAGAAATCTCTCTTTTTTCCTATTTAATTAATACTATTATACTTTTATGTTTTACATTGTAATAACTGTGTAAAATGTAAAATACTAATTATTATAAACTACTAATTATTATAATGTTTATGAATACAGTGTGTGATAGTAATTTCCAAGCATTTGATCAATATTCGATCTGGGTATTTGTATCCAATATTATTAGCTTTCATGTTCTACGGAGATAGAATGATTAAACTTTTTTTTTTATTTGAATAAGATGTCTCATTTTTAATATTTTCAGGTAATGCGTTAAATATTTTCGGAATTCTATGCCTCTTTGTTCTATCACCGTATACATTTTGAGATTTATTAATAATAAACATTTGTGCTTCTCTATGCCTAGTAGGGTAGTTGTGGTTTACAGGTTTTTTGAATTCTGTATTCCAGAATTCATCTAGCGTTAATTGATAATCTACCTTACTGTGTATAGAGAGGACATTACACAAGGAGAAAATTTTTTTATAATCGCCTTCACATAATTGAACTTTTTTTTTGCCTGATATCAATTTTATTAATTACGATGTATGTATTATATATATCGTCTTCAAATGGGTTTGGATTCAAAATATCACCACACCGCATTTTGTTGCAGAAAAGGCTATGATTGTGAAATAGTTTTAAAAAAATATATATTATATTTCTACATATTTTTAAAAATTATTTAATTATTATTGTTTTCCGTAATTTGCCAAATTTCACACATTAAATAATTTTGTGAATTTTTTAACGTTGTTGTGTTAAAATCTTTTCATTATAGAAAACAAACAATAAAAATTAATCCAAATAGCAAAAAAAAAATTAATCGTTTATTTTACAACTCAACTTGAAAAAAAAATGTTTTTTGCTATTGTGAATTATTTATTTCATTAATACGTTTGAGATTTTTAAATTGAGTGATAGAGATTTAAAAAATTATTTTTCTTATCATCTGAGCACACACATAAATAATAAAATATGTATTTTTTCATATCTGAAAAATCACGCATTTAAGGTAAAAGTCATGCATTTAAGGTAAAAGTTTTAATGTTACAAAATTCTTAGATTGTTTGACTAGAAATTCAAAATTAGAATATTCATCCTCGAATCGTTGTAACTTACTTCAGCTTTCATTTGGAATTATTCTTCATTCCAGTTTGAAGTAAATATTCTTGATGGTGGCATCCCAATGACTGGAATGAGTGGAGTGAGTATATTGAGTATCGATCGATTTGCTTCCTCGATCAGATCTAGCAGACTGCGTGGCGGTGCGCGGGCGCCGGGCCCTCATTGGTCCGTGCAGCCGGAGGGCGGGCCCTCGGGATGCTGGGAGGGTGGGAGGGTGGGGGAGGGAGATCACGCACTCCGGAGGGACAGTGCGTGACTCATTGGATGGGACGATCATCATTGCTGGCAATTAAAAGAACCAAGAAATCGAAGTATAAGAGGTAGATACTGATGGTGATGGTGAATATTCAGGATATGAACTGAAGAAATTCCTTTTTAATTAGGTGGGTATCTGTTTTACTCTATCTTTAGAGTAATTAATTATATCCCAAGCGTAAATCTAATTCCTCATCGCGAATTAATGCTTAAAATACGTATATATAAACGGGAACCTTAATTTCCTATTGCCTTAATAGCTAAACCGTAAAGATTCAGCATTAAGTATCTACTAGTGCAGACCCGTGAAAAATCTTGGATAATCTAAATTCTCTACAAATCGTTTTCAATTTTGAAAATAGCAATTAAAATTTTTCTGTTCAAATATTATACGAGTAATATGTAGGTACGTATTTTTTCGTTTATTTGAATTCTTTAAGCAAACACTTCCAATTTTGAAAATGATACTGAGGTCTAGGTTCATTGAACCAGAGTAACATTGTTTTTTGAAGTGAAAACTTCTTTAGCACCGTTGTGATTTGAAACTCAATGAAACGAAAAAGCGACACTAAAAAGATACAAACTCATACATCTTCAGGATTTAGCATCCAAGAGAATGAGATAGAATAATCGGTCTCCTCTTTCTGCGGTGCTTTGTAGCCTAGGAAAATAATTTCCCTCAGGGCTTATATCATCTTAGATGCTGTGTGGAGGGTCTTTTTGAGGAGAGGAAGGAATAAACATTGGTCTTGAAGAGACCCATGTTATAGGAAGGAGGAAACACAAAGGCCGGCAAATCGTTCCACAGACCGACTCGAAGAAGCGACCCGTTTTCACGTGACAATTGTCAACCGTGTACATATGTTGGGCACGCGTTTGGCGTGTTTCCCGACTATGCACCGGTGCCGAAGGGATCATGACGCTAGTTACATGGAGCATCGTCCATTGAAATACCGGTAGAACAAGGATAGCATTCCCACCCGACGCGACGCCTGTGCTTTAAAGATTGCAATCCGTCTGTTAAATTAGGGGTCGTCCATTAATCACGTGAGGCTCGAAGGGGGGGATTCGGAAAAAAATCACGAAACATCACGAGGGGGGGGATATAATGAGATATCACGTGTATTTATTTTTCGTTGAACACACGATAATATTCTGAAAATTTCAATATACTTTGTATTAAAAAAATACACGTGATTTTGAGTATGGTGGGGGGATATTCTGAAACCTCACCACATATCACCAAGGGGGGGGGGGGGGGTTAAAAAGTTGCTAAAAAACATCACGCGATTAATGGACGATCCCTTAGGAGAATCTATCAGAGGGACCGCCCGTTTCTGCACAGAGTCGAGGATTCCTCTTATATCGGTAGCCTTCCAACTCTTGACTACTTTAGTTTTCTGAAGGTTTCACTTCTACTGCGTTTGAACTTCACACTTGTAATTTTTTACATTACAATTATTGTAATATAATATGATGATAAATCTGTTGTGTAGAATATTAGGTTGTCATAGGGGAAACTAAAGGGACTGGATCTAATGCTTATATTTCAATATCTTTGATCTAATGTGTAAAATTTTATTACTTTTAGAAGAATGTCACATTGGATTAAATACTGAATATGTTTCATCAAGGCTGTCTAAACATAAATCAACAGTTAATCTGAGCTGGGATAGCTTTGATGAAGCATATAAGCATCACCAATTTACTGGCCTGATGAAGCGCAAGCAGTTAGGAGAAACGTACTCAAACCTGCGCATGTTTATAGAGGGGGACTGTCACTTCCACATTCCACCTGGCGCGCTTCTGAAGGTAATTTTGTTTGCGCTATACAAGCATGCGTGCATTAATTTTCAGCCTACTCTCGTGGCGGCTCTGGTCTTAGTTCCCAAGTACCTACCTCAAAAGTGCCACCCAATCTTTCCACCATACCAAAAAAATATTCTTGCATTCTTCAGAGTCCACAGCATAATATTCCAAATTTGAATTGAATATCGCCACCTCATTACACGATGAAACGCCATCTACCGGCCGCTGCGAGCGTTACACATAATATAAATTGTGCATCCTCCGTTTCGTCATTGTTTGCTATCGATTATTGTCATTTGGCCATCCGCCTCGAGGAGATAACGCATGCAGCGAGGAATGTGTCCACTTAGAGGCGGCTCTAGACCTCAAACAATGGATGCTGGGCCCGGCCTTACCCTTATCCTGCTCTGATCTCCTGATGAGAGCGGGCTACATGCGCGCAGCCTCACTTATTCACTATTCCGTATATTATTATATTGTGTTTTCCGTACATAACTCTGTATATTCTGTGTTTGAAGACGACGCGGAAGATGTATCGTTATTATTTATTATTATTACCAGCTAACTGCGACAATCGTAGTTGACTGTCGTTATTTTCTTCTATGAAATATGGGTACGCGAACTGAACAAGGCGTAAATATGATTGAATATTGTTTTGTTCGGCTCATACTTCAAATGTCGACATTTAATTCTACTATTCTAATGTGCATAATGACTTCGTTGAGTTTATATCAGATTAAATCAACGAATGTTGTTTTTCATAATAGCAATAAGATTACTCGTTAAATTGCATAATTATTATTAACCATTTTCGTATTTGGCTTCACTTGAAGAAGACTCGAGCGATGAGTAACAACCAGCTTTTTTAAATAGCATCACCACATTTCAGTAGCTTATTGTTAATGTGGTGCTGATTTCCCTGATGATGGGGAATCTTCGATACGAGAGGGCATCAAAATAATAAGAATGTATGCAATTACAATGACAGATAAATTGATCTGTGCAATGCGGTCTTCCATTTGATGTTTTCGTCAATTTCGACGCACGAATTGTAATCTTTTTGATGGTTCCATGCCAACTCGGAATCAAGTCAACTCAACATCTCTTTGAAAATTCATTAAAAGCTATGAAAAAAATAATTTTAAAATATCCCATAACCCTAACCTAACTTAACCTATTAAACCAGTTTTTTTTTTCATCACTTTTAATGACATTTCAAGGGAGGTTCTGAGTTGGCCGGTCACCCTTTTTGATATAGACGTCAAGTGGAAATGCAGTGTTTTTATTCCTGTATTTAATTAAATATGCTTCGCAGAATTAGCCACATTAATCTTTGCTCTACCGGAATACACGACGGTAGAAATTTTCTGTTACGTTTTATTTTTAGTACTCATAAATTCTTATGATAACTCATCGTTTCAACTTGATTACAAAAATAAACTGTTTATTTCGTACATCGCGTCGGGAAGCCAAAACAAACATTTAAAAAAATATTTGGTAAAACTTATAAGCGGAATTTGTCGTTAGAATTAACGCCACGTTTAATCTTGTTAGTGTGATGTGTACGGTTGGCAGCATTGTCTACTGCCATTCGGATATAATAAAATCAAAATACAACATAGTGTCAACCGAAAATGACAAATTACACCTAAGAATGTGGCGAAATTGTAAAAAATTTCTTGTGTTTCCTCCCATCTGCAAAATGGGTATCTTCGACATCCAGTTTTACCCCTTCCTTTGTTCAAAAGAACCCTTCACAAAGCACCCTCATATATGACATTGCTCCTCCGTGGTGTCAATATTTAAAAAAAAATAACTGAATAAATTTAGTATTTTTTAATGCTTTAATTATTTTTTACATAGGTAATTTCGTTTTTTCATTAGTTGAACTAGTGCAGTTGATATCGCTCCGAAGTGCATTTCCCTACTCCAGTACAGAGTACAGTGCACTGCATAGTCTGTGCAAGCGGTACAGACATGCGGTAGTCTATCCTAAGCGTGACTCCTTGAATTAGCATGAGGATAGTGCAGCATCTCTGTGTCCTCGGGCGGCGCTGATAATACCTCCCCCGAACCTCACTTGATGCTGGAGACTGCGAGAACTATATATAGACACGTACATATCGAAGTACTAAATATTATCAAGTTAGGGTTGCAACCAAAGTTCGATGTTTCAAATAAAAATAACGATATCGTTTTTTTGTTTGTTTTCAATTTATGTTTGAAAAGTTCTTTGTTCCCGATGCATTTATTTATTATTCTTCTTCTGTTGTCAAATAAAAGCTTATTCATACAGTTTACACGTATTACGTAGCTAACATGATATCGAAACATACAATTCGGTCACGGAAATTTTAAATTCTGTAATGGACAAAATGTTAATTGTTAGGGAGAGCGAAAAAAAATTTTTTTTTAAATACATATCTCCTGTTTTTGTAGACCTATAATTATGATTTTTTTATAAAATAACATTGAATAGATCTTTTAGAATATCTACTAAACATTTTTTATAATTTTTTTTAATAACAGTACCTGTTTGCTTTATTTTTAATTTTTCAGAAAAAAAATCCTCTTAAAATGCACGACATAAAAGACTTGTGGTAAAAAAGTTCATAGTTGATTCCTCATTTTTCCTTTATAAATTAATTAATTAATAGAAATCGGTTTCTGATACAATTTTGTGAGCGTAATATTTCCGTTACTTTGTAATAAAAATCAATGCATGTTTTTGTTCCGCAATTTAGGTACAATTTTAATTTAGTATATTGTCCAGTGAATGGGAAAAAGTTTGCCTCGTTGCATGAAAAAATATTGTCGTTTGAATATCCCACTGAAGAACAAAAAGCAAACAGGAAGACCGCCATAAAATCGGCTGACTATAATATGAAATATGAAAGATGGGATCCTCAGGTTGAAATCAAATGCCGCGTTGAGCAAGCTCGTGCACCCTTTATCCGTATGAAAAAATATTCTGCAGTCATGATCTTAACCTTTGCTTACGAATGCGAATGGTCAGATGCTACGTGTTTTCGGTATTATATTATAGAATGGAAGCATGGACGCTTACTGAAGAACTGATTGATCGACTTGAGGCATTCAAGATGTGGATCTACAGAAGAATACTCAAGATAAGCTGGATAGAGTTACGAATGAAGATGATTTTGGTTCGGATGAATAAACAAAAAGAAGTTATTGAAACAGAGAAGTATGAGATCTTGCTTCTCATAATGCAGGGAAAGATTGTCGGAAGACGGGGCTTTGGAAAAAAGAGAACATCGTGGCAGTAAACAAAGTCTCATAGCCAACATGATTGCCAACGTCCGTTGAACGGACAGGGCACGAGAAGAAGAAGACTAAAATATGAAATTTTAGAAAAAAACGGGAAGGAGGATTATGTATTCCCAGCAAAACGGGTTTACAAATCTAAGGAAGAAATTAAATATGTTGACATTTTCACACATCGATGTCGTGTTTGATGTTTCGCATCCAATGCACGCCCCTGGGCATAAGGTACATGGTACACTAGGAACTTATTGCAAGGTAGTAGGTGTGTGGGTACTGCTTAGGTAGGTAGTGGGGTGCAGCACGGTACGGTGCTCGGTGCGCTGTACGCTGTACCCTGTACACTGTACGCCAGGTGTACCGACTGTCATTAAGTTCGCGCGCGCTAGGCGGGCCACGGATGAAAACCTAGCTTTATTATTATTGGTAGGAACAGGTATATTGCCGGCAGGAGTAGATAAGTAATCTGCAAATAATATTATAATAACTATCTTATGTAATCTCGACAAAATGCATAATTATCGATTTTTGAACATGTTTATATTATGTGATGCCGCACGAGAGTATTAATTTCCAGGAACCTGGAGACTTATGGCATCCTCAATTTGGAAAATGTTGTGGGGCTGTAGGAAATGCGAAGAAAAGAGATGTGGTGGTTAAATAGAAGCAAGATGTAGTTCCTTTTTTACATTAGCTCCACCCAGGAAGTCAGGAAGAAAATAATTCCCTACAGCGTTTATGTCATCTTTGCGGATGCTGTTGGAGGTTCTTTTTAAGGAAAAAAAGAAGAGGAAGTTCTAGGAAGGAAAATGGTATGAGGAATTGGTAGAAATCTGGGAGTCAATGTGTCTGGGTGTGACGGACGTTTGGTCGAGAAAGTCCAGCAAAAGTGGTCTAGGTTAGATCTCCCTCAATCAATCTCTCCCGATCCGGCCCGCCACGCAGTAGGTCAGCAAATGCATTGGCCGCCAATACCTAGACAAACCTAACCCCTTGAACCCGGACACCCCTACTAAGTCACCAAACGCGGCGAATCATTTAGAGTGACATATGGCAGGGGTATTGCTTCTCCATTAAATGGTTACTTGTTCCCTAAATGTAAATAGAACCAATTTATTTAATAACATTGCATTCTGGTCTCTAGCAATGGCGATTCTTGACCTATCCGTTTTTTTACGATATATTATAAATATATGTATTTTTTGAAAACGCTTAATACAATAATACCTCAATTGTACCCGATAAAGTGAATGCAGTCTTTTAAGTGGACGTCAAGCTCACAACCGTCGAGAAAAATTACTCTAGGTTGCATTAGTTTAAAACTTGTGTAGCTGTTTGGGAATTATATAAATTGTTACTAATATAAACTGCTTGGGCAATTATGTAGATAACCATAATTGTTCTGTTCTTTCGGAGGCTTTCTAAATTACCTTTCGAGATAAAATATTATCAATAACAGCTTTTCAAACTGCGGTTTCAATACGGTTTGATGAAATGCAGCTATCTGTACTCTTAAAAGTGTTAAGTTCATAAACCTGTGGACGCCAGAAAGTCGAGAACGGCACCATCCAGTTTGCAGCTACTCGTACAAGCGTATATCCAATGAGAGGTCACGCCGCCGATATTAGATCCATCCAACCTCCCCGGGGCTGTTTAATTACCCTCTCCCTGATCCGCCCCTCGCTCCATCGGCACTGCTCTTCATGACATCCCCGGGCCAGCCCGTAATACCTGCTAATACCTGGCATGCTCTCTGCTCTGTACCTGGCCTGCCTCACACCCACTGCCAGTGTCGGTTCGTGCTCATTCTCAATGGAAGAGGGGTCAATCGGAGTTCACTTAAAAATCTCTTCAATTTTTTACTAATTTGCAAATGATTGTTATAATGATTCTAATATAGATAATTAATCTATTAAGGGCGCCAATCTGTTTAAACATAACGACCAAGCAAATTAATTGAATGAAGTTAAAGGTAATTCAAAATTAAGAATCTAATAATGTAAAATGATTCCCTTTGAGCCTGCCTGATCTGAACTGAAGTCAGCAGCGTGTCTCACTTGTTCCTTCTGTCGAAATGTGAAGTGATGTTGGCAGCTGATCGATATTCTTGTTGCGATTCCAGAAACCGGGGTAAGATGATATATGTATCAAATCAACCTTACAAAATATTTGTAAAAATGAAGTAAAAGCGAATAAATCCCTAAATTTGAATGCAAAATAATGCTTTATGCATCCAGTAATACGTTCTCTGTATATTATGACATCCGGAAATGACATCTTGCGAAATTTGTAATTAATTTGTATAAGCTCATCTTTAAGGAAGGTATAAACAAACTTTCACTTTACGAGAAAATTCGTGTTAAATTAATATTCCTTCGGAAATATCTATCCCTAGAAAGTGAACGACCCAAGCTTCGCTTTTGGTTTCGGCCAGTTTCGGCCAACAAACGAGTTTCGGCCACGGTTTCGGCTTCAAAAATTTTCAGAAACTTGCATTCGTGGTGTGACGGATTACTCGGGCGATTGTGTTTGCCTCTAAAGTAATTTAAATATTATTTTTAAAGGATAAAAGTTGTCCCAAAGTTCAATGTTTGAAGAGTTTAATACTATTAAGATCGTTCGTTTGTTTCAGGTAAGTGTCAGACGTTTGGTACATTATGATGTTCATCATTCGTATCCGAAAGGTAAGTTTATTGTTGCTATTAGATTTGACTGTCAACTCTGTTATGGAGTTCTTATTTACCTTTGTCAAAGTTTATCGTTTGAATAATAATTAGTTATAAATAATAAAATAATATAAATAATTATGTCAACCGCTGGTCTAACACATCGTTTCTTAACCTTTGTAGTGTCGCGACCCCCTTTAATGCCAAAAAATGAAAAGGTATAACATAAAGATTTTAAAGACTAGACTGACTAGTTTACCTATTCTATCTAAATGGTTAATGGGTACTTCTAAGATTTTTTGTTTTATTTTTTTTATTGCAATTCCTTTAAAGTTAAAGTACCTTTTGCAAACATTGAATAACTGCTACATAACAACGAACCAAAAAGCGCTGAAAGGAAGAAAATTAACTATTTTACTTCAATGTACATTTTATTTAACAATGACTTTATTGAACTTTAACAATAAAAACACCTAATTTCGGGGTAGGTACCTGTATGGTATTTTTTTACTTGTTTAATATAACTTGTAGTTTCGGCCGAAACTAAATCAGACGCCGAATTCCGTTTTCACTTTCGGCTGAAAAATCTAGTTTCGGTCGCTCACTAGGTGCATTCTAGATTCCGCTCCCTTGGACAAATTTTTAGGACGGTTGGTAGTTTTAGTGACGCGCTGCTCAAATTGCAGAAATGTTATAATTCATGTTTGTCTTGTTCGTCTTTGATAACGTTTAGGAGTTCAGTGCACATATGCTCTTTTGAGAAAACCGTCACTGGCCGGCATGCCCTGTATTCCTGGCCTGCCTCATACCCAGAACCCGGTCTCTCCGCGGCGCGAACTCTCCTGATTGCCGCTCACTTATCTCTTCGTGGGAAGCGGCCCGGGGCTACTTGAACGTACGTTTGGTCTGCTGATCTGTGCAGTATAGATCTTCGAGTCTGCATGATGCTCACTGAAGTGGGTGTCTATCTGCACAGTAGAGCGCACAAGTTCAAACGAATCAAACGGATTCCGGATTAAGGATGGATAATCCGATTGATCTGGTGATATGTTGATCAGTGTTGAGATCACGACCGTGTCATTTTGTATCATCACTAATAATACTACTAATAATCCTTTATGTATAATATAACTCCCTATATAGATTCGACAGGATTAACTACTTTATTCATCTCTTCCTTCACCTATATAATGCTCTCGTTATGGTATTTACCCTCAATTTAAATCATCTTTCTGTTTGAAATGTATAAATCAGTATGTATCTTACCTTAAATATTCTTATGTTATAATTAATTATTCTTATGTATGATACTCATTTATGTCCCTCTACGCCTGTCTCAACACAGGTATACCCTAGTGAGACAGGCATCGAATAATGTAATGTAAACATACTTTATATGTATAGATAAATAAATAAAAAAAAAATAAAAAAAATAACTGATGGGCGATTCCGCTATAGACGATTCTCGACAGTAATTTTTAAATCGCAGTATTTGTTACTTTTTTGGATATCAGTGCAAAGAAGAAGGTCAATATTTAATAACAAAAAAAAATTTTTGAATTTTACTTCATATTGAAATTTTTGGCGCGCTTGGAAACATTATCATTCGAAGAATCGGTATATAAACTGCAAAATCACACCGTGCAACACTGGCGCGAAACAGCTGTTACCGATAGTTTGAAGTTATATTTTACTGCAAAACGTGTAGTGACAATATTAGTTTATTCTTATGTGCCGAAAGATGTAAGTACTTGTTATTTTTTAAGCATCATTGACTACAAGAAGTCACTGTTAGCTTGTTGCACCCGCGATACAAAAGATATAAAAGTTTGTGTTTTTCACAGAAATAAAGTGCTAACGTTTTGAAACTTTGTAAAAGTAAGAAGAAATCACAGGCAAACTTGAATAAAACGTTTTTAAGAGCATAATCTTAGCTGAATTGAAATAAACGTTGACTCAAATTGGTTGCACCCGCGATTGTGTTTTAGAATCGCGGGTGCAACTCTTTGACAACTACCCTTATTGTGTGATTTATCATATATTTTATTGTTTTTTATGTCATCAATAATAATATATGCTGTGTATTACTAGTGATTTATATTTAATAGGTTTATTTATATTATATTTAGCTTTTTTACAGAAATTCTATGATTTGGCACGCAGTCTCTCTTAAAAACATCTTCTTTATATTAAAAAAAGCAGTTAAAAAAAGATGGTCACGTTGGATGATTAATAGGAAGGACTGAAAAATAAATCAGGCATTTAATCAAAACATTTCTTTTAATCTGAAAACGGCGATAGCATTTCCATGGCGCGAACCTCACTGTCTCCTCTCCAAAGCATATTGGTTTTGAAATCTCCGAAAACTACCACTGAAACAGAAAGTGATTGGGATGATAATAATTTGGAACCTCTTACAAATTACAAAATATAAAAAGAAATTCTACAAAATAAGAAAAAAAACAAATTTTTGTTTTTGAAAAGGATTGATGGATGTAATACGTTCATAGAATTTTCGGCGAATTTTGACGTAACCGAAAATAAATAATTAACATAAATGACAAAGAAGTGTACTGATTAGTAATACGCATTGTTGGATTTCTTATTTCGTTCCTCTATCAGTGTTTATTGATGTTTATATACACTTAAACTAGACGAGTTGCACCCGCGATAATTTGATGTTGCACCCGCGATTGTTTGAAAAGCTAATAATTCATTGCTTGTTTTTGTTTTCTATATATTTGTTTATTTTTTTAGTTGATTAGTTTAACGCCTTACGAAATATCAAGGCAGAATATAATACGTGTATCACAATTAACAGACTTTTGTGTTTTTGTCTTATGATCTGGAAAGGGTGGGCCAAATTGGTTGCACCCGCGATCGCACTTTGAACCTCCCTCCTGACTATTTAAATATTTCAATAAAATTCTTATAAACTAATAAAAAGTAAACAACTTAAAATGTAGCTCTTCCAATAATAATTTCATTAAAAATGTTTTTCGTTTAATTATTAAGAAGCTTTATATGCGTCTAAATGTTGCACCCGCGATAATGGAATCACCCTGATGTTTTAAAGCGAGGCATAATGTAGTTTCTCTTGGGTAGAATTCAAATAAAACTGTTAATAACGCAATAAAAAATAAAAGCCTAAACTACCAAATAATGTATTTGTTCATTAGAAATGTATGAACCCATTTAAAAAACAACTTTTAAAAATTACAATATTATGGCTACGATTATCTGTGATAGTTTCCCTTGATTTTTTTTTCTTTCTTATAAATTATTCACAAAATTAATACAAACCACTTTTGTGCTTGTATCTACACTCTGTTTGCCAAGCGATTTTTATGACTTTTACCTATATTCGTGATAAACCTACCTATAGGTTGTGATGTAAGACGCACTAAGAATATACACATTTTTGACTTGGGTTTTCCTCTTAATTTTTTTTTTCAATGATCAGTTAATTCCTTTTTAACTCTTACACACCTACCCGTAGGTGATTCTACATGTTTAAGAAGAAAAGATAAACACCTTTTTTCGAAATTTCTACCTTTTTTTCCATATAAAAATATTTTTTCCTTAGATTTTTTCCGAACAAACAATTCAAATTTTTTACCCGAAACCACCTTAAAACTTTGGAATTTCAAAAAATTTATTTTTCTTTTTTACTTGTAGGTACTATAATGTAGAATCACCTCGTGCACCTTATGCACTTTATCCCCAGACACCCTATACAATTATACAACCTCAGGAATCTCAGGTTAAAGTGTGTCAGATACATTTATGAACATCCTGTACGGTAAGCTAAATTTTAAAGGCCTCTTTTTATTTTTATGGTACTTAAATGCCTATTATTATATTGTATTTCGTGTTTGTATCTTATTTTGTCCTATTTTCTAATTATAGAGGAATCATTCCTCTATAATTTATTATTTTCAAATTAGCTTATAATAGCTTCAAATTTTAACATGTTTTGTTTTTTGTATATTTTAAAAAAATATGTTTATTTTCATCGTGCTTTCAATATCCATCTTAATTTTGTAAAATTTATCGACATCGAATGTATACCCTCATGTCATATGTTTACTATTCATTAATGACGGTCAATAGCTGAGTTGGCATCGCGTCTGATTTACCACCCAGGCGTCGTTAATTTCAATTCCTTGTCTGGCAAGTCCTCCATCACGATACTAGCACTGTTGTCCGCTTATTGTGATTTAAATAAGAAATTTTCAAAAATTGTCAGGTTATTCGTATCCCAGAAAAGTCTGACTTTCTTTTAAAATATAAGTTTTTGTAGCTAGTTGTATGGTTTTAAAGAGCGGTTCTGCGTCGTTTCAGAAAATTTCATTAGATACCGTTTAAGAGCGTTTAACCAGCCAGCGGACGAAAATCCACATTTCGTCGAAAGTTGTTCTTACGATCGTGCAGGGCGGTTACAATGAGAAAGATTAATTATTCTCCGTACCAGCTTTTTTAAATTATAACTCAATATCGAATTTATTTCAATTCAAATTAGCTTTAATTTATACCTTCATCCAAGAATGCTGAAAGGCGTGATGATAAAACTATTAAAATAATGTACTTTTTGTAGTTATTTTTTGATTTTAAGTATTTATAATTTTTCAATAATGTCTAAATTTAATAAGAATGTTAAAAAAATCTGAAATATATTAGTTTGTAAGTGCGCAAATAAATACACAAACGGACCAATTTTCGCCAAGAAACACATGTACGTACATATTTTTTAATGATTTTATTGAAACTAAAATTAAAATTCTAAAACATACGTTTGCTAGATAATGTATTGATTTATTTTACTGCATGATTTTATTATTTGAAATGGGTGTGGTATTATACAAAAACTTTTTTGAAAATTGAACAAATCTGCCAACGACCTATGGAATAACCTTATTATACTAATAATTAAAAAAAATTCTTAAAATTTATTACATACGAATGCTAGATAAAAGAACAATCTTTCGAAATCCATTTATAATTTTTTGTGGAAAAGAGTCAATACGTCTAAAAAATTTTTTGAAAATGACGTATTTCCGGTTTTCTCTGGTAATGCCCTCTTAAAGAGTATTAATCTCCTAATATTATGCACCGAACGCACCATAAAATTGAGCTTTAAGCTATTACACTTTTGTTTGCTTCAGGGCCAAAATTGGAATTTTATGTGTTCTACATAAATTCTGAACATGTACAAATAACAGTAAAAAACACTCACACCGAAATGAAATTAATTACGTTAATCCAATTATGTGCCTCGTGTTTTTTTTCTGTAAATCTACGTGTTATCCTAATACTTCCGAAATGTATTTTATTTATTTATAAAAAACTGCCTTCAGCATAATTGATCGCTTTTTTAAAACATACAAGTTATTTCAAGTTAAGACCTTGACTTTTTGGTTTCGTAAGTCTAAATGATTTTGGTCGGTCGCTAAACAATTGGCGATATTTTATTTATTTATTATTTATTATTAGTTTCAATAGCAAGGTTTGTACATGTATGTATAATGTATAGTATAAGTATAGATTCATTTTTTTTCACAGACCTCCTCACTAGGATTTCCTGTTCTGAGGTGGCCTGTAGTTTTTTAAAATATTTGTATGGATAGTCTTTATATCGTCTTCATGATGTTTGTAATTTTATTGTCACTTTGATCTCTCAGCCATGTTTTTACTTTTGTTTTAAATATATTCATTTCCTTTATATTTTTGATTTGATCTGGTAGAGCATTGTATAATTTCATAGCATGGAATTTATTATTTCTCTGTCCAAAAGATGTGTTCAAACTGGGAGTAACCAGGATGTTATTGCTTACTGCCCTGGTTGAGTATTTATGTTGGGCAGTGGAGTATTCATATATGTTTTTTTTCAGTTTAAATAAAATATTTTTTGAATAAAGTTTCTGTACATTGAAGACTTGAAAGTTATTAAATATTTCTTCCGTCGGAGTTCTAGGTGGAACTTTCAGTATTGTCTTTAGTACTCCTTTTTGGGCTATAACTGTGTACTTTGATTTCTAAATAAGACTTGACGTCACTTCTATTTTCTTCTTTTACCTCTGATTTTATCTTTGCTTTCATTTATCATCCTTTACCCTTTTTTAAATTCGTGTTATTTTATCGTAAATTGGACGCAAGTCGGTTATTAAATAAGTACAACATTTTTTTAGGTGTAACAGTTTAATGTAGCCTTATTTGGTACATCTCTTCATATTATTTTCGTTCGTCTATTACTCCGCTATTCTCGCGACCCACCTCAATAATTCGATTCTGAGATTAAAAAAAATGTACGTGTGTTTCTAGAACGATATCCAACAAAGATGACATTCTATGGCAGGCTTTTTTAACCCTAATGCAGGTCCTGTCGGGGGGATGGGGTGTATTCCGTGGCCGGGGTGCTGTGGGTGGTGCGGGGGGTGGTAAGGGGGTTGTTATGCCGGCGGCAATAAGCAAGGAAAGGGGGATACTTAAAAAGTTGAAAGAGATCTTATTCTTAAAGCGGGTAGGACCGGTATACGTATTTATTATCTAGGTTGTATTTGTGTTTTTATAACATGTGTGTGTGTATAGCGGGAGGTTGTTTAAAGATTAAAGAAACGACTGAATGTTGCGCTGCATTTTGAATTTTAAATTAAGCTAACGTGTTACCGACATAAAATTGAAATTTTTCACTGTATTCATTTATATAAAGCATTTTTATTAATTACCTCTGATATTATTTGTTTTTGTTTTTTATTGCTACCTATAGAGCTGTCACTGTTAGGTTATATTAAAAAAATGACCAAGAATTCGATATTTTTGTACTATCAAGAATAAGAAAAACGTTTCATTTTATTTCTTACTACTTTGACTTGCCTTTTTATTTTGAATGTTGGCGAAATGTTTACTTCTTCTAGTTGCTATTTGATCTAATATATATAATAACAATAATGAAACATTTTATTGTCAATAATTAGTTTGTTGCAAGTTATCACATCGTGTTTGGTTTGATAAATCCCAAAATAAGCTGAGTATCTATGTATATTAATATGTTTAACCCCGTGAAACATTGGGTCACAATGTATTTATTTTCTGTGGCCGATTTTTTTTTTTTACCTACCTTACATTTATAACTACCGGGAGCCAGAGAGACTATGGCATCCCCAATTGGGGTATTGTTGTGAGGTTGAAGGTCAGTGGGGAAGGAAAGGAGATGGTGTAGAGGAAGGCGGGAAGTACCTAGCTATTCAGATCTAGTCACCAAACACTGCTAAAGCCATTTACCCGCACCAGGGCGACAGTGAGATTATTTTCCACTCCGGAACGTGCCAAAAACACACTGTTTTGTTTTTAAATTATTAAATTTTTACAACACAAATCATTCAAATAAAATTTATTTGTGCACGCCGGGGTTTGAACCTGCAACCCCGCTAGTCAAGAGCCTTGCCCCTCGACCACGGAGGATGGAAAAAACAACCTTGTAGTCCCGACCCAATGTTTGTGTTTTTTATCCGATATTTAAAAACATAATATGGTGGCTGGAGACCCGACTTTACACGTTCATTTTGCCTTTGGATATTACCTCTGTTGGGTTAATTAAAGACAAAAAAAAATGTCACTCTATTAAGTATGCTATGCATGGGCTTAAAAAAATTCTTTTTAATTTTTGAAATTTCTTGTCGGTCTCTGCGGGTAAAGAAATTTGTGTAATAATAATTATTGTGGATTACGTGAACAATTCGCTTTAGATTTCCGTCATAAAATCAAAAGTAAAAAACTTTATTCCCCTTAGGTTAGTCTGAAGACGCACGCTGTTGGGTGAAAACGTCCGATTTGAAATAAACGAGTTGATCGTTGTTAAACGGTGTTTTCTTGAAACTGTTAATTTCGACCTGTTGGTTTAGATTAATTCAATAGGCACCATAAATGCGTACGTAATATAAATGCAGAATTTGTATTACGTTAAAAAATACCATCCAACGGATTTGGGGGGAATATATAAAAATTTCCCTGAAATCCGTGATGGCAAAATAAACCTCTGCCGACTAAACTACCCTGATAGCGCCATAACACACTCCGAACCACCGAAGATATGGACCGATAGAATGATGTTTGGGCGTATTTGCCATACCGGAAGTAAGGGAATCATTCTTAGTTCGACTGAAAAGTGATAAAAAAATTTCGCGAACATATAATCAATTTGTCTGAAGAATGTTAGACACTCTCAATATTTCCCTGGTGAAGGACTACTGTTACTGTACTAGAATCAAAACGTTGCTTGAAATGGCTTAAGTGGTATATAATTTGAGTTTTTCCAGTCCAAAAGTATTATATTATGATAAATTTTTGGGTTATTCTGTAAAGTTTTCCGATATGCAAGTGGGAAGCGCAACAAGGCGTAATAATCCAAAAATGAATCACGATTATGGCGGTCTGTCCTCTCCACCTACCCCTGCGGAGAAACGGCGTGATGGTTAGTTAGTTTTTATGATGGCTTCAATAATAACATTATTTGGATTATTTACACAGCGCCATCTTTTTGAAAAATCATCGTAAGGGCGCTGTATAAATATGACTTCATTTGCTCTATTAAATTATTTACAGATTCAGAAAACATACTTACCTTTGCAGGTCACTCAACTTCAGATAAACTCACTTTTATTAGATAGTTTAAGCTTAGAGAAGATGCGACTTTACACATAGAGGACACTAAATTTATTAAAAACACTAGATATTGCATGATTTTACAGTTTTTATTTTATTCTCCACTACTATTGAAGTTACTTGTATTGGAAGATACTTATTAATTGGAAAAGTTATAGTTGATATTTGTTACTTAAATGTCCTTTTTTTGTACAGTTTTAGAATTGAAGATATTTTAAATAAATATTCTACTTGTTTAAATTTAGTAGTGTTTGATGACCAGAACCATGATTCTATGGACAGCCAGACACACAAAAGTGTCCTTTCTGGAAGAGCTAGACTTTCATCTATCTGGGTACAACGTACTCGTATCTTAAGATACTTTGGACACGTTGCTCGCCAAACTGAGGACTCCAACTTGGAAAAACTCATAAGCGCTGGCAAAGTGAAAGGCAAAAGAAGCACAGGAAGGTCACCGATGCGCGGGAGTGACCAATTATCACTGGCGTCCGGTACGTAGGGGTCCGCAGCTCTCCACCGCGAGTAGGACCGCGAGGAATAGAGATAGAGAAGCCTTGTCCACTATGGAAATTGGAGTAGGAGGCATGAAGGAGATGACCAGAACAAAATTTCTTCCAATCTTCTTATTCTTTCTCTGTTCATCCCCATACCCTCTACATTAGGGGTCACCAATTACTTTCATTAGGGGTCCGTTGTGTAAAATAACACGACCGTCGCGGTCCTTAAGGGAAAAAGCCCCCTCCTCCCGGCTTAAGAATTGAATTAATAAACTGTACTTTTTAAATATGTGTAGATACAATATCAATGAACAAGCAAAACGAATGGGTTCCAGAACATTATTTTATTAAAAAATAAACAAATGTTATGAATAAACAGAAGTAGGTACCAAGGATTTTTTATAATATTAATGAGAAAAATGACATTTTTGCCTTGGACTATCCCGTCCGAAGTTTGGACTAAAGTTTGTGCAGGCGATGTTCATCGGTAAGTTAGCTCCAGAACTTATTTTTAATGAAGTTTATCTTGGAAAATGCTGTTTCACATACATAATATATTTGTGAAGCAGCATTTTCCAAGATGAACTTCATTAAAAATAAATTCTGGAGCAGGCTATTATTATTAGAGCAACGTATAATGTTGACCCAAACAAAGTGAGTTTTAAGGCTATTTTTTTATTCTGGGTATTTATTAGCACAAACAAATATTATCCAAAACTCTTGGCAAGAAACTTCATGTTTTTGGCGTTTTAAACTGTATTTTCTTGGAAATTGATCATTTCCATCTGGAGAGCAGCTTTATTACTCCCGAAAATATTTGCAGCTTCATTGCTCCATTCATCACCAGGATACAGAGAGTAAATGTTACTTAGGATGTCGACGTCATTCTCAATTTCAAATTCCGATTTAAGATCCTTAATGATCATTAATATTTTGTATTGTTAACACAAGGTCCGCACAAAATAGGTCGGCGATCCGGGTCGGGCCGCGGTCCGCCATTTGGTGACCCCTGCTCTACATTATACCCTAATTGGGGAAGCCATAATCCTACTGGGTTCAGCTTTTTTCTTATTCAAATCTGAATATGTTACCATTCTGGGGACTATCTATTCGGTGTTCTATACCTTATATTCAATCAAGCACCCCCCTCTCGTCCCGTTTCTCACACACATACCCCTGACCCCACATCTCCAAGTTACTCCGGTGATCGCCCAGCCTCTTCCTTCTGTACCTATACCTCTGTGCTCTATGCTCTGTGCTCTATGCTGTGTACTCTATGCTAACGATTATCGCTATATCCGGCAGGCAAACCCTGTAAGGCTGTTACTGAATCGTTATCGTTGCTTCCGGGTGGGAGCTTAAGTTCTTTCAAATTGTTAGTACTTATTAACGATACCAAAAACACAACCAATCTCTACTTTAGAATATTCTTCCAGTTCAGTGCTGCAGTCTGAAAATTGCCCTGATGATAGCCAACCTGTGATAAGAGAAATTACAAAACGCTTTTAATACAATCAGTAGTAACTAAACTATTTCATCCCATTTCCACGAGTGAAATAAAGTTAAGATAATTTTTCTTTTAGCAAGATATTATTGTTGATAATTAAAATTGTTAAACTATTAATATTATATTTAACTAGCTGACCCGGCCACACATTGCCGTGACTAACGAAACACGACGCCATCTACTGGATGGTTACCCAATCTTTATAAGCACCGCCATCTGTTAATTTGCATACAATTCAAATCCACACCGCCCGCTTGCCAGCCCGCTCGTCCACTATATACATACATTCTCATATTTCAACCAATTTATACAAAACCTTGATAAATTATATACCTTAACCTTCCTCATGAATCACTCTATCTATTGATGAAAACCGCATGAAAATCCGTTTAGTAGTTTTTGAGTTTATCTCGAACACACAAGACAGACGCGGCGGAAGACTTTAATTTATAATACGTAGAGATTGTATTATAATTTTCATTAAATAAGAGATTTTTAAACAAAGTTAGTGGTATTTATATAATTAAAAATGACACCACACAGTGAAATTGTGAATATTGAAGAATTAATATTATAAATATTTTTAAAGGCGGGTGTTTAGTTACCCCGTCGCTGGAGACCCCGTCATTTAAGTTCCAATTTTTTGTACGAGATTCTGATGCATATGATTTGGTGATGAATAGTATTTTAATGTTATGACCACCTTTTACTTGTTTAGTTTCTAACTCATGATGTGATATGACTGTAAAACGGTTTTCAAGAGATACGAGTATATTATTTAGTGAGTAAAGGGTTGAATAAGCCACGGTCCCGTATATCCTCATATGTGTATATATGCTGAGCGTCTAGTGGATAGTTACCTGCAGTACGTTGCTCCGTTAATAAGAAACATATTCTCAGAGAGCATGTACCAACACACTCGGGCGGGCACACACACATACACACACAAGTGGCAATAAAGTCGCCTCCGCCATCTTTAGATTATAATATACTCTGGGAGTTGCATGGACCCACCCCTCTCCCCGCCGGCCCCCCTTTAACTCCTCCGGGGGGAAGGTGTTAGCCTCTCTGTATTTTCATTTCACCCCTTCTCCGCCACCCGCTCTCGACACCTTCCTCCTCCTACCCCCTTGTCCAAGATTACAGGACACATACGAACTCCGAACAAACTCGCGTCTACCCTCTGCGAACGAACTCGCCAAATACCGCTTTGAAACACACCTCCCAATATGCTCGTCTCTTTTCTCTCGCATAAAATTCAATAGAGATGCGAATAATATCTAACTGCAACATAGTTTTGTATTTTGTACGAGGTGTGTGGGCGCTTTTCTACATACGTAAACGCCTCGGTCGGTAGGGTAGGGAATGAAAAATATAAAATGTAATAAGTTCGCCTTGATAGGTATTAACCCTCTTATGCCACTCGTGTATGTTTATATATATAAAGAACCTCTCCTTCCCTCCCCCCTTCCCGTGTGGAGCGTTTGGCCGAAGGGGTGCCTACCCCCGGTGTGACGCGTGAAAGAGAAATTTTATTGTTTCGCAAAGGTAAAAATATTTCGATATTTCCGCTTGCAATTCATTTCCTTCCGGTGTGCGGGTCATTGACCCGCCAACTACTGACGAACTTACCTACAATACAACAATCTTATTATCACTTACAGAACATCATTCCGGATTGGACCGGATTTCAAATTATATGAAACATTTCTTTTACATTTTTTCACATGTAGCAAACACTTTCTGGAAATACATAATTATAATAAACACAATAATATAACTTTATTTTAATTCCACTTTATTATTTATTTAACAAACCGGTTTCGGTTCATCCTGAACCTTCATCAGGGGTGAATAAAAATATATTGAACGTAATACAGATATACATGGTATTTAAAAGAAAATTAGAAGAAGGAAAGAGATTTGCTTTTTCCTATTTCTAAAGTGAATAGAAATAGAAAATAGGAAAGAAATAGGAAAAACTGTTCTCTCTCTCTCTCTCTCTTCTAATTTTCTTTATACCATGTATAACCGTATTATGTTCAATATATTTTTATTCATCCCTGATGAAGGTTCAGGATGTACCGAAACCGGTAAAGAAATAATAATTTAATTTCTTTATCTAACCGGTTTCGGTTCCTCCTGAAACTTCATCAGGGGTGAATAAAAATATATTGAACGTAAAACAGATATACATGGTACTTAAGAGAAAATTAGAAAATTATTCCTATTTCTAAAGTGAATAGAAATAGGAAAGTTGTAGGAAAAGCTGTTCTCTCTCCCTCTTCTAATTTTCTTTTAAATACCATATATACCGTGTTTAAAAGAAAATGATGTGTTGTACATAATATATTTTTATTCACCCCTGATGAAGGTTCAGGATGAACCAAAACCCGTTGGATAAATAAATTTATATGTTATATATAATATTTTTTTTATTCACCCCTGATGAAGGTTCAGGATGAACCGAAACCGGTTGGATAAAGAAATAATAAACTGGAATTAAAACAAAGTTGTATTATTGTGTTTATTTTATTTTGCAGATCAATTATTCGACTTTGTAAGACAATACTGCTCGCAGCTTTAAAATAAATAATACTATGATGCGAAGCTTTTTTCTCGGTATCCAATTGGGTACGAGTAGCTACGCGATATCCTTGATCCATAATACATTACCCTTTACATCCCTAAAGTAATTGGACAATCCTTTTTGTTACCTTTGCATAATTTGGATATAAAGTTTCCGCAAATGAATCCTCATTATATTATTCTACGAAGCTTTGTTATTGTAATCCGGCGGACCAATTGGTATCCATTGTTGACATTCTTTACTTTCATTTTCGTTGCAAAAAATTGTTTTATTCGCCGAATTTATCATTTGCTTGCTTTTAATGTTGTCTACTTCAATTTTCACAAATTAATTCATTGCTTTTCTCACAGTTTTAATATCTACTTATCCCTACGCTACTATATTTATCATAATAAATCCTTTTTTTAATAAGCAAGTGAAAAATATGTAATAAACAAAGTAAACCTTTTTTCAGGGCTGAGTGCGTATTATTAGTAGGTATTTCAAACCTCTACAGTGTGTGATGAAAATGCACTACATATCCCTGACTTTTGAGCATTTTTAATAGGAATAACTTTTCTTTTTTTTTACATTAGCTCCACACAGGAAGCCCCGGGGTAAATAATCTCCCTCAGGGCCTATGTCATCTTTGGGAATGCTGTGTGGAGGGTTTTAAGGTAAGGAAGAAGAGGAAGTTGTGGGAAGGAAATAGATTTTATGGAATCTGGAAGTCATTGGAGGTTATCCACCACTTACCCGCCCTAGTATAAGTAACAGATGGTTACTCCTTCAAGGCTCACGCAAGGACTCTAATTTTTTTAAATGAACGATTCTAAATTTAATTTTGAACGAATCTAAACCTCCATTGTCCATGCATACGTTGTTAGTAAGCAGAATGCAAGTGCGATAAGTGTTAGTGTGACTATAGACAAGATTGGTGGTCCACGAGGAGGCAAGAGCTGGGTGATTGTATCCAGCGTATCCTGCAATCTGGGGGTCAGTGTGTCCAGGAGTGACGGACGTATGAATCTGCGGTGCAAGGCTATAGGTCGAGAGATTATGGCTGGAGAGGTCAAAAGACCTACACCACGCAGTAGGTGGGCAGACACATCGGCCACCAAGACATTGTCAAACCTAACCCCATGAACCCGGGCACCCCTGCTAAGTCACCAATCGTAGCGAACCACTTGGGGTGACCATTGGCAGAGGTGGTGGTTATCCAATAAATGGTTCCCGGGGCGGCGACCCATACCCGCCTCCCAAAATGAAATTCTATTTTATAATACGATTTACTTTCAAATCAAATTTAAATAATACGTCTTCACTCGGTTTCTGCTAGTATTTTTCTTTTTCGTTTCAATCAATCTTTAAAACTACATTTTCATATGCGACAATAATTTCCTGCTAACATCCACGAAAAGATTTATTATGATATTCGCGATATATGTTTTCAATTCCGAATTTAATAAAATCCCCCTTTGTGCCCACATTTAAATGATATTCCGCACAATTTTGTAAGCCGACGTCATTATTAATACGCCTCCGTGTGTCGCCAAACACTTAGCAGTCATCCTATGTAGTGTCGCCCCGTCGCGGAGTTTGAGATGATCCCGCTCGCACGAATTGGCGAAACCTTACAACAATTTCAATAAGCATTCCGAAAAATAAGAATCATTTTCGCGAAAATTACGAATTTTCACGGTAGCAATTTTCCCTTAGCCGATGGCACCCCCCCCTCCCCTCCTTCCTCCTTCGCCACCCGTCCCCCCTTATTTCCCGAGAACCCCCCTATTCCCGTCCCCCCCGCCGCCTCGAGTCGGGAGAAAGATTATTAGCTCGCCCCCCTCACACACCCCACCTCCCCGCGCGTCTCGAGCTAAAAAACCATCCACCCTACTGAGTATGCCCGTTCTCTGACTGACGAATTTAAATAAAAATAATTATTTTTTTTATTGTCAGTAATTATTATTATTATCGTTTAACTTTATTAATGGGTGGAATTAAGGCACGTATCCCCGCTCAAAAAGAAGAAGTTGGAGAGATATGTAGAGAGAGTGCGCTAATATTTTTTAAAACGGTAAAATTGAAGCAAAAATTGTGAAAATATTTAATAAAACACGACTCGTTTGAAATAGAGCAAAAATCTCTTGGGGACTGTCTAAAACAGCATTTAAAGAAACTCTGTGAATTTTTTCATACATATAACTTGTTAAATAACTGAATCGGACGTGAAAATAATAATTTTCGGAGCATACTTTGCGATTTTTTTCTATTGAGGAAATTACATATAATTTGCGTTTTAGCGTGAGGAATGTATAGATAGTATCTTCAAAAATAACAAAAATTTTTTTAGGAGCTTAAAATTCAAATTTTTAAGGGGGATATGTAAGAAATCGGTAGAAATTCGGGTAGCGGCAGCTTAAAGACTGTCAGAGCTGAAAAATTCCCTTTAAAACTTTTGTATTAATATTTAGTATTTTTTTATTAATGTTAACCGTCGAATGGTTCCCTCATTGTTTTAACAAATTTGAATTAATGGATCAATTATATTATTAGATTGACTATTTATTATATTAATTAATAAATATACTCTTGCACATCTTGTAAAAAGTAATATATGAAGTTTCAAAGATTTTTACATTGTGGATTGATATAACCGAATCAATCGTTAAAATACATATCAAATTGGTAGATTGACTTTATAAATATTTTTGGGTCTGACAACGTCTATTAGACGACCATTAGCAATACTGTTTTTGAAAATAATCATTATTTTCGTTCACATGATTTGTTACTTTTTTTTCACGATTTGGAATCTTTTGCTAAGGCGATGCACTACGTCCTATAAATTTCGAAATCAAGCCGCTAACGATAACACTCCTTATGCAGATGGCGATAAGTTATAAATTTCCGCTTAATACCAGCTGCCTGTTTTCACTTATACGAGCAAAATAACATCGCCAAAAAGCGTGCTTTGTTTTATTTTGCGAAGTTCATGTAAATTTTTTTTAATGTTTTGCGATAATTTTCTAAAGCACTTAATTTTCCACAGAACAATAATAACTATAACCCAAAAGGGGTTTGTAAGTAGGAGATTTTGAACTTTAAAGCAGTTTTATAGTCCTGATACTTTATTTGTTTCTGGGCTTACAAAAATACTTTAAAAAACTCTATTATTTCAAAGGCGTATTTATGTGTTCTACTCCCAGTATTTAATTAATGCATGTAATATATTCCTAAGTGATCAAATTTTCAAACCGAAAACATATGATTCTTCATGACTTCCTAGTGCTTTTTTTTCGAAATCTGTTTAGAGCATTTATTTAACAAGAGAAACTTGTTATTTATTCCATCACTAATAATGTTATCTCATTTCAACTTATTTGTAAATTGATAGATATCACGTAACCATTAGTAATTTTTTAACATTAGGTGATTATTTTTAATTGCCACACCATAATGGTAAAGTCTTCGTGCACACCGCCCGTCATCCATATGTATCAGGGGGGCCGCCACCCCACCCCCCTCCGGGGGGAAGCGGGTAGGGCGAAATCATATTAAACACCCCTTCCCCCTCCCACACGTCATCTCCGCGCGCTCCACCGTCGCCATGGCAACGGCCCGGGCAACCTTGCATGATATTACGTATGTACGGCTCGTAGTTTTTCTCGCGACTCGGGAAACCCCCCGAGAGAAACACCCCACGGCGCGGCGTACCCTTAACTTAACCCACCCGACCACCCGTCCACCCAACCACCCTTCCTCCCCTACCATCTTTCTCAATTTTTTTCGTTGTGTTCTCACCCCCTCCCTTCCCCTCACCCCTTCCCCGCCGCGGCCGTTCCGTGTGAACGTACCCTTAATTATCGTAGCCGGTTCAGCCAGTGTCCCTAAAAAAGTATTCGTACGATTTACGTGATATAATTAAGGCACATTATGCTCATTATTACGTAACATCACGCCATCTTATGTTCAAAGGAACGGGCCGCAACTGAAGCTTTATTGATCTCTGGCATCTGATTCAATTTTGCATCCTTTTGTGAATAAATGTTTTTCAATGAAGCGCTTGAATAGAACATAACGCGAAATTGGGCTTGGAAATAAATACTATTGTAAAGAAACGTCTGTTTATCTCTATTCTCAATAGATATCATTTACCTTCTAGCTAGCATTGGGAAGTAATGAATCGCGCCCGTATATCAAAACACAGCTAAGGCCTTATAAATCTCGAATATTCTCTATGTATATTCACCGTGGAGTAAAAATATTAATATAAAAAATGTTACCATCAAAATCCTTGACAGAATTTTTTTTTACATGTATTTACTGTGTATAAATCTTTAATTTGTGACAAAACGTTGAACGGTTTCAACACAGCCGTGCCATTATCAGGAAAGAACTTAATATCTGTCCTGACGAAGGCATGGTTGAACCCAAACGACGTGCCAACACAACCGTGCTTTTATCAGGACAGATGTAAAAAAAATGCAAGTGGCAGTTCATATGCGGTAGAAGTGAATCCTTCATAATACTAAAGTAGACGAGAGTGGGGAGGCTACGAAGCACCGCACAAAGAGGATTCTCTCGCAGGCTAAATCCTGTACGTGTCGATGTATGTGTTTGTCTCATTTTATGTGGTTTTTTCGTTTCATCGAGTGTCAAATTACAACGGTGATAAATAAGTTTTCACTTCAAATTTTACGCAATACCAGTCTTTATTTCTTTAGAAGTAACCCCAATATAACCTGCAGACAACAAACATAAATACTTTTATTTTATTTATTGTTATTTTATGAAAATCAAGAAACTTGAAGATGAGGAAATAAAAATCTACACCCATTCAGCGACATACAGTCCGCCTCGGAACAGGAATACCTAGTGAGGAGGACTGTAAACAAACCACTTTATTTGGTATTTTTACTTATTTTGTAATTTTACGTTATCCTTATCAATATAAGGATAACGTAAAATTACAAAATATAAGTATCATTAAAGAAAAAATAAATAAAAAAATTGCCATGGCAAAACCAGGGTTGTGCCGAAACCGTTTGGCGTATTGTTATACATTAAAATGATGTGCAATAAATAATTAATAGTGTTTCGTTTCATAAAGTTCAATCGCGAAATCAAAATCACTGATGTGTACCTATTTTGTTGTAGTGTTTTTTTCTTTGGGGTATTGTAAAGTGTTGGGCAACCTCCTTCTTTAAGCAACGTTTCGGACAGCCTCACAGTGTCCATCATCTGAGCAGAAACGTTGGTTAAAGAAGGAGGCAGAGTGACACGTCATAATACTTCAGAAATAAATCACAGTAATATTTTTGGTCGTGAAAATTTAAAATCATATCTGACCGATTATTATGTTGATTGTTTCTCATCCCTACACCTCGTTTTCGGTGATATTTTACCAAAACGGCGCTATATAATTTAGCCGGTTCCGCGGCAATTGATCCCCCGAAAATTGGCCCCCCGTAAAACCTTTATACAATATGAAGTCGGTTTAGAAAAAATACGGCCTATTTACACGAAAAATAACTAAATGTCTCCGAAGGGGTATGCAGAGAGGATGCGCCGAATAACAAAAGTCTAAAACATGTTTTCATTCAAAATTTTCATAAACCATTTACTGCACAATAAACAAGTAGGTACAAAAGGTGTAGCTCATTGGTGCATCCTTTTTATTCCAGCTAACCCAATAAATACAAATATATTACGATACATATATTATAAAACCAAACAATTACATGTTACATTATATGAGAAAATAAATTTAAAAAAAGAGGTATTTAATTTATATATCATTCAAAAGGTTTAAGGAAAAAACTACTTGTCTGTGTACTGTATATACTCGTACCAACGTATATGTAAGAACAAAAATTAACTGTAAATAAATTTATTTTACCCTCCATCCCAATTATTATTGATCTTTTTTTTAAGTCGATTTTAGGTTTGTTTTATTTTATTATTTATTTGTCCTTACTGGAATACATTTTTCTCTAAAAAAAATGAAAAACAAATAAAAAAATTAAATAAATTAAAAATAATAAACAAAATAGATATCATTTTGTGGGGCCAATTGTCGGGGGATCAACTATCGTGTCACCAATATAGCCACTTGTTTCCAATTGTAGCAGCAAATTAAGAAATTCACAATCTCTGCAGTGAATTTAAAAGCTGTAATCTTTGCCATCAATAATCAAGTAATAGAAATGTTTCGCTAAACAATTTAAAGCTGCAGACATTATTCATACGAAGCGTCGATACAGCCGTCATCCCTATCGATATTTAATTCACGCCTAAGCCTCGATATTCGGATTGGGATTGCGTATTCTCCTCCCTACCCCCTCGCTATAGATTCTGTTGGTAGGTACTGCCGCAGCTCACCCCCCTAAAACTTTTATTATTTATGTATGAGGATTTGACGCGATTTAGTGATGCATCTCCCGCCTCGATGGGAGAAGAATCGAAGAAGGAAGAGATAGAAAGTTGGTAGCATCGCGATGACCGAACGGGAAATGAGATACGGAGCACATAGTTGTATTTCGCGCTCAGGCAGGAAGCCAGCCATTGTATTGCTCGGGTACCATTTTTCTGCTTTAGAATTTATGAGCTTCTCGTGAATTAATATTGACCATTTTTGCCGCTTATTTGTGTTTCGAGTTTGATGAGTAATGCGTACGTTGAAAACATAATAATATTGGATGATGTGATCCTTTTAATTGAGAAGTCTCGTTTAAAATTTTAAATGTATCGGGATTTAATCGGTCCGATCAAGAATAAACAATTGGAAATAGTAATACAGGAAACATTTTCAACAATATTATGAGGATATCTATGTGTACAAAGCTAAGTAAGTTGACCTGAAAATATAGGCCATTAAAGGAATCGATTTTTCACAATTTTAAAGTCATCTTTGGCAATTGTTGCGAATTAATATTTTTTTTATATTTTACCGAAATGTGTACGTGTACGTGTATATAAATATAAAAATCTCGCGTTACGGTGTTTGTGGTTGCACTCCTCCGAAACGGCTCGACCGATTTTTATGAATTTTTTTATGTATATTTGGTAGGTATGAGAATAGGTCGTAAAGTATTTTTGATACCGCTATTGGTTGTCCCTTTGCAGAATTTTTTTTCATTTTTTGGCAACTTTTTTTTTGGCATCAATAAATATCTTTAACCCCAAATTTTCACCCTCCTACCCCCATCTTACCATTTTTTGATCGCGTCCCTCCCATTTTTTAATCGCGATTTTAGTATTTTTAATGAACATATTTAACCGTCTTTAATTTATACGGCAGAATGAAATTATTTATGTTGTTGAATGACAGATGGCGCTCCGTCCGCCTCATCGAACTTTCATCCAAACATAGAAATAATATATATATCAGAACAACGTTTCCGGGTCAGCTAGTATTTATATATAAAGTAAAAGTAAAGGTCTTTCCGCCCTTAATCCCAACACTTTCTTCGAGGGCCTACCGGGAAGCCGGCTTAGGGACGCGGACACCGAGTCTCGCTTGCGACTGGACTGATGGCTCCGCTTATCCTTGGCGGGACTGCCGGGTGACTGTAGCTCAGCTGCTTTGGTTAAGTTAAACAATCTCATCATAATATGTTTTTTTTTTATTCTGCATATTAACAAACTTTTATTTCAGCTATATCAGGTGGCGGAGATGAGACGTGATACTGTGAAATAAATAACTAACAACATGTACGCACTCGCCTGCTAACAATGTATGCCCGGACATTGGGGGTCTAGAGTCATTTTAAATAAAAAGTAGCTTCTTTATAAATAAAAAATTAGAGTCCTGACAAGTACGGTGAAGGAGGAAACCATCTGTTTCCTTAGAACGCCGTGGGAACGTGGTGGGCAACCTCCAATATAAAGTAAAAAAATAAAAATTATTAAAAAATACTTATTGATGGGTTTAATTTTTTCTTTACAAATGACCGATTTACGGTAGATTACAAATTGCCGAATTTAATTTTTTTTAATTTTCCGTGAATGCTCCTTATGCGATGTTATAATTTTTATCTTATACTTATTATATTTTCATATTAGATTGGATTTTGAATAAATATCATTTACTCACAAAAAATTGCAAAGATGCCTCTAAAAACATTACAAATTGAATTCATTACTCACCTGTATTGTATAATTTAAAACACAAATAAATAAAGTAGCACCCATCCGTACTAGACATTTTCTACACCTAATGATTTAAAAAATCATTTTTCAATTCGGTTAAGTATTTTGACCTAAAATTTAAATTTAAGTTTTGAATGAAAAAGGCTGCGCAGCTGTTCGTCTTGACATATATCGCATATTTTGACAGTTTTGTTAGATGACAATATCACTTTATTTTAAGTTTACGATAATTTCTCATCAAATGTTAAATGTGTCGAAATTGTATCCTGATCATAACCGCAATAGGCCACTTGCATGGATTTCATAACGACTTGGAAAAAATCGTGTGGATAGATTTTTTTACTAAGATTACAAAAATGTGGGTAATAATTTTTAGAAAAATACAGTTTTTTTTTAAATAAATAAATCCATTATTTGGGCTCGTGACGTCACTACATGAAAATGTCCCGTCTCCGAAAATGTTCCCATTAATTTTGTAAAATTCCACACTGATTAATTTTTTTTATATGGCAACACTTTGATTTCATACGAATTTTCTAATTTGACATTCAACGTTCACTAGATTTATTGTTTGTTATCTGCGAACTTATCATTTGGTTTGACTTTTTGACAGATGTTGTGAAGAAAACCCCGTACATTTATGCTGTCTGCATGTGTTTTAGAGGTATAATGGTAATGGTGTTGATTTTGACAAAATAAATTTTATGTTATTCTTATTGTTCTTATAATTTACAAGTACAAGTATATTACATTGGATTTAGTAATATAGACGTTGAACATTATAATGATTTATGATCAGTAAGATGGATAAGGAAAAAAAATATTTATGAGATGTAATATTTTTGGTATGCCTCGTTATTCTCCTGTGCCATTCGTGTGGAAAACGTTGTAATTATCATTTTTTCGCACCCATAAAATTTTGTCCCGTCTTTCCGGTTTATAAAAAATGGTCTGATTTATCGGATTGAAATTTTCAAAAAATCGCCAGGGTTTCAAGAATACGATTAAAAAAATACAGAATGTCTTAAAATATTTGCCTAAACCGGAAAAAAATTAAAAAATGTGATGCAAGTGGCCTATTTATGAAAAACTCTCCAACCGTATATTAAAATTAGCGCAGATTTTTCTGACAATTTCAGATCAACACAACCGTAATCAACTCACACAAAATGCATTACCACTTGTTTGAAATTTCTATTTTTCCGTTATAAAATAAAACAAAACGTCGTATCGTTTGTTCAATGAGGAAAAAAAATATGTCGTAAAAAGAGTATTGAAATTGAAACTTGGGCAAAGCGGAGTAGTATCGCAAGTTTAACTATGAACCTCATTGTGTTTTAGTAGAAACATTCCTCTACCTTTCACTCTGTGCGTACCATCGCGCATCGGACCTGCCTTCAGTCGCATACCTCCTCATTGTCTAAGCCGTGTTGTGACAAGCGCCGGGGATCCTCGAGGAATGCTGCACCGTCACCGCGGAGTGCTGTAAGTTCCTCGCCGCTCTCGGGCCTCGAAGCATTGCGCATTGTGTGGACAAAGCGGCTCTAAACACCTAAACACCGGTACCTTCAGCCGTGGACAGCGTGAACAGCGTGGACAGCGCTCGTGCGCTGAAGGGTCAGGGCTGTGACTAGTGAAACAAATCAAATTTAAAATTAACAAAACAAAAATTATTTTTATTTTTGTTCACTGTAAATCAGAAAATCTCTTGTTTATTTATCTCGCCACTAACTCTTGAATGACGAACTCTTGTTCCAAAAATACTGCGCAGTTTTTCTTTATTATTTTATTTATATTTATTTTAATTTAAAATAAACCAAAATTTTAACAAAACAAAAAAAACGACTTCAAAAAATGCACTAAAAAGTAAAAAAATAATTTCGTATTCTTCTACAACTTTATAATCAACTTACCTTTTCTACTCATCAATATGTAGGTACGATTGTTATTTTTGGAGTCGGTGTCGGCGGGAGAGGAGCTGTCAAGTGAACACGCCGGGCCGCGGGTACCTTGGTTGACACCGACTCCAAAAATAACAATCGTACCTACATATTGATGAGTAGAAAAGGTAAGTTGATTATAAAGTTGTAGAAGAATACGAAATTATTTTTTTACTTTTTAGTGCATTTTTTGAAGTCGTTTTTTTGTTTTGTTAAAATTTTGGTTTATTTTTTGATTTTTAGTGAATCTGAAGTACACTAACTAATTCGATTAAGATTCGGCCGAGTATCGTAAATTTGTTCTTCAGAATTGGAGAGTTCCGTTACTTTGTCATGGATCCCATAATCAGAACCTAACCAAACTCTCATCAAACTACCCTTGAAGTACATCCTTTCTAATAAAAAAAGAATCATCGAAATCGGTTGGCGTGATATTGAGTTATTCGTTCATTTGTTGCGCACATACTTAATGCAAATTTAAGACTTATATGGTTTTCTCATGGATGTCATTGTCGGAACTGGACCAAATGAAAATGGGACCACACGGGAAGCACCAGCTTTCAAATGAAAAAAGAATCATCAATATCGGTTCACCCAGTCGAAAGTTCTGAGGTAACAAACATAAAAAAAATAAAAAATAAAAAAATACAGTCGAATTGAGAACCTCCTCCTTTTCGAAGTCGTTTAAAAAAAAATGATGGGAGTAATTATCTTCTGTATATCTACATATTTATATGTAAAGAAGGCTGACAAGAGGTGTGGGTCTAATATTTATACAAATCTACAATTTTATTCCGAGATTACTGAAATTTAGCCCACTTGATCTTCAAAACAAGAGAAAGATATATATGAGATTACATGATATTTCGAAAAACCACCCCTATCTCTTTTTCCCACCGCTTAAGGCATAGGTAAATAGTAAAGCAGAATGTTGATATTTCTTAGTGAAATTTTGCACACTTAACGTTCAAAATTAGAGGAAAATTACTGTTCAAAAAACTCTGCGCAAATCCCGGGCAACGCAGGGGCCTGCAGCTAGAATTTTATTAATATAAGGAAAAATATCTGTGGCGGGCGGGCGGCGGGGATTTGATTTTTGTACCAATCTACAATTTTATTCAGAGATCATAAAGTTTTCCACACTTGTCTTTCAAAACAGTGACCGTTCATTTTGAAAACCCACCCTTACCCCCTTTCTCCAGTCCTGTAAAAATAATTACTTTTTTAATAATGATACAACCTCGAGATATAATATATTATATTTATTTAATATTTCGTATGCCATAATATTTTTCAATTTCAATTGCCAACATGTGTATTGTATTTAATTTAAAACTAGAAGGGATCAGAAAGTGGGTTTTTTTTTGTTAATCAAGGTAATATTTTTTTTGTATGAACCATCTCACTTGGCTGAGCCTGTTTCGAGGTGGCAGGAATTTAATATAATTTTAATGCCTTAAGGTAATGGGAAGTAAAAAATAAATGTTTCGAGGTGGCAGGAATTTAATATAATTTTAATGCCTTAAGGTAATGAGAAGAAAAAAATAAATGTGAAATTTAAATAGATAATATTTAGCTAATTTATATAGCACCGTTTTCGTGAAAAATCTCCTCAAGGGCGCTGAATATATATGAAAGAAATAAATAATTAGAAAAGGAACTAAATGATAAATTTTCATAATTTTAAGCAACCCCCGACACAAAAAAAGCTGATGACCTTGAAACGCCTGAACAGATTTTCATGAATTTTAGCTAAGAACCTTCTAGATCACGACAGCTTTCAAACAACAAAAAAAACCGCATCACAATCGGTCCATTCGTTTAGGAGCTATAATGCTACAGACAGACACACACACAGGCAGACAGACACACAGAAAGTCAAACTTAGAACACTAATCCTTGCGTCGGGGGTTAAAAAAGGGAGAAAAAGAAAAAAAAATTAAAAGACGAAAAGAAAAAAAATACAGGCGTGTAGTGTGTTGTTGTTGTTTTTTTAATGTGAATACCTCATACGAGTCCCAGCTGCTCCTGTCTGGAGCCAGTGAGTCTATTGCAGCTGAAGGTAGTGGGGAGGGGAAGGAGATGGGAAGCCAGTGAGTCTATTGCAGCTGAAGGTAGTGGGGAGGGGAAGGAGATGGGGAGGAGGAAGGTGGGGAAGTACCTGGCTAAGTCATTCCATTTTTGGAAATACATAAATACATCAAAAATGATGAGCCATTTTCTCATTTCCAAAATATAAGTATTATGGTTACCAAAACATCAATGTGATTGAACAATTCTTATGAGTATAAATATTCAACAACCGATTTATCAGATTGATTACCATCTTATAATTATTATATTCCGGGGAGTTAACCGCTCAATTTTGTACACCTGCTACTGAGCCACTTCAGTCGCCCGGGACAAGGCGTTCAGTATGGGCATTTTCTCGCAAAAGAGGCCAAGGAGCTTACTGCTCAATTTTTCACTGCGTCATTCGGGTTGTGTAGGTTGATAAGCGTAGTTTGTTACCCGTATCGCCTACTTTTCTGTTCCAACAAAGATTTTTTTATTGTGTTGATATTGTACCACTCTACTATTTTTTATTTTATTTTTTGTTCTTTTCTAATATTATTATATTGAAATACTCCACTACATGTAATCACTTGGTATAACTCTAAGTGACCAGCTCTGGTACGGGGGTTCCATCGAAACCAGAGTTAAGTTAGCCTCTCAGAAACTGGGCGTACTGTACAGGGCCCCCAATAGTACACAACTGCTAACCCTGTACAAATCGCAAGTGCGCCCCACGGTTGAATTTGGCAGCCACCTCTGGTCTGGAGCTCCAAAATACCTAAAAAAAACCCTTGACTCTGTGCAGAAACGGGCGGTCCGTTTGATAGATTCTCCCATCTTAACAGATGGACTGCAATCTTTAGAGCATAGGCTTCAGGTGGGAATGCTGTCCTTGTTCTACCGGTATTACAATGGAAGATGCTCCGAGGAACTAGCGTCATTGATCCCCTCGGCACCGGTGCATAGTCGGGAAACACGCCAAACACGCGCCCAACATTTTTACATGGTTGACTTTAGTCACATGAGAACGGGTCGTTTCTATGACTCGTTCTTGAGTTCAACAGCTCGGCTGTGGAACGATTTGCCGGCCTCTGTGTTTCCTCCCTCCTACAACATGGGTCTCTTCAAGACCCGTGTTCACTCCTTCCTTTCCTCAAAAAGACCCTCCACACAGCATCTTTAAAGATGACATAGACCCTGAGGGAAGTTATTTTCCTCAGGGCCTCCTGTGTGGAGTTAATGTAAAAAAAAAAATCAAACTACCATTTAAAGGTGTCCTCTACAATTCACAGCACAGATAAACTCTTAGCATGGAGGAAAATATACTCATACAATCTTTGTAAAAACGATATGTTTACATTTTAAATGAATAAAAAATAAATAAAATATATGAAAGTCCAAAAATAGTTAATAATATCTAATCAAAATACTTTGAATACGAATGTAACATAATTCCTTTTTACGAAGTCTTCACTTTTATTGTGCTTTGCCTCCTCTGGGCTTGAGTCTAAGCGGCTTTATTTTCAGAAATGTCATTTCATACAAATTTATTTGGATTTCGGCGTTTCACATTCTTATGGGATTTCGCTTTCAAATTGAATGCTATGATGTTTTTTAGCTTTGCTTTAGGGGGAGAATTGGGTTAACAAAAGCAATATAACAATAATATGCACAATGATATTGAATTCTAAAGTTCGGCCTTCGCAGCTTGGAAAATTGTCCCAAATTGGTTTGTTTATATGATATAAAATATTGGTAATTTTTTGAAGGTATTCATTTTTTTCATTTGTGAATACCTCACAATTGTCTTAATTTTCCGGAACCAGTGGGAATATTACATTCTTATTTTGGGTATGTTACGAGGATGGAGAGAGTGTGGAAGGAAAGGAGATGTGAAAAGGGAGGTTGTCTATTCATCAAACATAGCTAAAGTGATTACAGGCAACATTTCGAATCTGAAAGGTGTTCTTTCACCAGGGCGGTACTGAGAGTACCTACATTAACTTTTTTTTATTGAATTTCTTAGAAAAACGTTTAAGATGAATATATACGTGAAATCCTATTTAGAAACTATTTTGATTAATCTTTACGACGAATCGGCTTACAGTATGAACATCAAAAAATATGCTACGGATAAATCGAAGCTTTTACTAGCTTTTCTATGTATTGGAATTACAATAAAATTATTATTTACGTCACAAAAAATATAAGCGTAAACTACCAAAAAAAATGTTTTTTCATGACTTAACTATGAAGCAATACAAGAAACAATTTTCAAAAAATACCCCTTTATGGCTAAGACTATTTTTGAGGTTTTCCATGTTCTAACTTTTTTTCGTTCTTATAAAATTATGCACAAAATAAATAAAAACCACTTTGCGTACTAGCCTCGTGCAAAAAGACGCTCGATTTTAAAATTTTGCAGACGAGAGATTCGAAATATTTCTAGCGTTTATATTCCTAAGATCGGGAAAAGCCTGCATAAACCAACGGTATGTTGGAAATACGAAGATGCTGTAAAATATAATGGCTCGATACTTTAATATGACATTTTGAAATATCCTACTAGTGATCCAGAAAACAACAACATGTTTAATTCACTACAAGCTTTTCTGCATTATAACGTAGGGTTTATGAGTAATCTGAGTGTTGTCCCGGATGGAGGGTACGCTTTTACATTTACCTGCATACTCGACTCAAATTTCGATTTTTCGGAGATATCTGACTAATCAACTGGACGTTCGATGTATTTCATGGAATATTATATACATTCAAAACGATCGATAGAAATTACATATAATGATTGCAAAAAAACTTCCAATAATCAATAGAATTTCCCTTTTGACTCTCTCTTCACTGACGTAAAATATGTCAATATCGGATGAGATTTGGTTCAGGAGCAATATACTCCTCTCCACTGGGAGAACCATTGGCAGGTTGGTCCTGTAGGCAGGAATCTACCCTAAACCTACCACTCTTTTATAACTCGTAACTTTACTGTAATGAATGATATAGAAAACATAATTTATCTGAACTGTAAAGTAGAATTTTTTTTTATTATACCTCCCGAGAAAAATAATTTCCCTCAGGGCCTATATATCATCTTTGGGTATGCTGTGTGAAGGGTCTTTTAAAAGAAATGAAGGAGAGAAAATTCTGGGAAAGAAAAAGATATTAGAATCTGGGGGTCCGTGTGTCCAAGATTGACGGACGTACGTATCCATCCTCGCACTGCGTCGCAAGACGATGGGTCAAGAAAGAGGGTCAGAGGCCAAATGATCTCCCTCAACCAATCCCTCCCGATCGGGCCTGCCGCGCAGTAAGTGGGCAAACGTATTCGCGGCCAACACCTAGAACGGCCAAGACCTTCACCAAAAGAACCCGGGCACCCCTGCTAAGTCACCAAACGTAGTGAACCACTTGGGGTGACCTATGGCGGAGGTGTTGATAATCCTATGAATGATTCCTGAGGCGGCGGTACCTATACCCGCTTCCCAAATTGAATTTGTTTGATCTTCCAAAACTGAAATCTTCCAAAACCGTTTGTCAGCAACAACTCTCAGTGACTTCTTGTGTTATGAAATTTACGTAGCTTTTTCTGTACCATGTATTGATTTTAATATCTAAGGATGTAGCGTGCGGTATTTGGTCCGATGCACGGATCCAAATACTTTCTCCCTCACACGCATGGCGCCGTCTCGCTCGGCGTCTTTCGGCTCACCACCTGGACAAGAAGACACCCCGTTGGCCGAGCTACCCCCACCCCTCCGTCATCGGCCGGCACTACCTTGCCCCAAAGGGTATATAACACCGTGCAGGCCTATATGGAGCCATAGTATCCAGTCTCCTGGTTAACCTTCTATGGACAACTGAAATCAATCAACAGCTGATTCTGACAGATCCAAATTTAATTATCAAAGTAGTGACATTTTAGCACATTAATTGACTAAGCATAGTCGAAACACTTAAACCAGTGAAACATTAAACATAATAACAGTGTATTTCATAGTGGCAGTGAAAAATAACTCTGTATCTTGCCCTGAAAAATAACGACAATTGACTGTCATTGTAAACCATAGACAATTTATGATTTGAATTTTTGAATTTGAATTTTCAAATCCTTGAATTTGTTCAAAGGTGTTACGAAGTCATAGACAAATAAGTTAAGTTATAATCATTTTTAACCAAAGGGGTACTTCTGAACAACCACAAGAAACCTACCCACAAATAAAAATAAATAAAAAAATGTCTAAATCACGCAAGGTTTGCAGTGCAAAGAAAGCGGCTTCCTCCCCTCTAGCAACCCCGCTCGGCCCTATGGATTCACCATCGGCGCATCAGTCAATAATAAATATTGACACTGACTCGCTCATCAATTTTTTCGAGTCGAAACTTGAAACCATGCGGACTGAAAACAAGAAAGCAATTGATGCAGTTCAGCTAAAATTAGATGCGCTGTCTAATGAATGGAAGGACCAGTACGCGAAAATTCTGGAATGTGTGAGCGTTCTCCAACAAGAAAACACCAACCTCCGGCAAGAAGTCCAGTCACTCCGAGATGCACACGATGAGATGGAGCAGCGCAGTCGAATGTGCAACATCGACATCCATGGCATTCCCGAGGCAAAGGGTGAAAATTTAATCACCCTAATAGATAAAATAGGATCAAAAATTAACGTCCCGCTTCCAAGTAGCTGTGTGGTGTCAGCGCACCGCGTCGCTCGCGGTCACTCGTCGCCCTCCAACCGTCCACGCAACATTGTCATCCAGCTTTCCACAAAGCGTCTCCGTGATGATGTCATCGCTGCAGCAAGGACACGCCGCGGCCTCACCACGGAACAATTAGGACTTGGTGCTCCAACCACCAATTTTTATATTAACGAGCACCTGACATTAAAAAATAAAATACTTTTTGCGAAAACCCGAACCGCAGGAAAAGCCAACGGCTTTAAATACATATGGGTGCGGAACGGCAGTATTCTAGCGAAGAGGAACGATCTCTCGAGGGTAGTCACCATTCGTCGTGAGGAAGACCTTCAAAAAATTATCACACATGATTCCAAAAACATATGACTCCTACCACAAAGATGTTACTGCTGTCATCAATGCCCGCTTTCTTCCAATTTTCTCCACCCTTGTTTATTAATTTGTTTTTTTCAAAGCTATTTTATATTTTTGTTTACTGCGCAATATCCCTATAACTTTATACCAATACCGTGTTTCTTGCATATTAATTCACTTTGTAAAATGTGGACATATCTTATACTCCTTCTAATGAGTAATTTATGTTTTATATGTAATTTCGATACCTCGTATGTCCTACATTACGTATCACTCCTGCGATTGTGGAATAAGTCAAAGGACACTCTTACTCTAGTGAAATGATATTATCATCTATTTCTGTTTACTACCAAAACTGTGGTGGTATTAGAACCAAAACTCAGGGGCTACTAACTAATATATTATCGAATAATTATGACGTAATAGTGCTAGTTGAAACATGGCTTGTAGCAAGCGTAAATACAGCTGAATTCATAGATTCGCGATACATGGTGTTCCGACGAGATAGGGACCGTATACTTACTGGTAAGATGGACGGAGGCGGTGTGCTGGTAGCAGTGCGCAAGGAACTCGCAGCTTCCCGGCTCGATGACTGGGAAAACAGTCAAATCGAACAAATCTTCATATCTATTCCGGTAAGGTCTTTCAATCTCATCATATGTGCAGTATACGTACCTCCTGTCTCGCCACCAACGATTTATGATATTTTCTCCAAAAACCTGGAATCTGTATTTTCATCTGAACCAAATAATATGTTTTGTGTAATAGGAGATATGAACCTACCTTCTCTTACTTGGTCATTTTCCGAAGGCTGCAGTCAAGGTCTCGCCTCCTCAAACACGGCTGCATCGCAAACTTTGCTTCAAACAATGTCATTGATGAACTTGCTCCAATATAATTGTATCCCTAACCATAATGAAAAATACTTAGACCTCATATTCTATAGTCGCGAAACAAATGTTACACGTAGCAACGACCCTCTGCTTTCAGAGGACAGACACCACCCAGCCCTTGAATTCGATATATCCCTCGCTCAACCAAAAATCAATAACAAAAAAGAGCGTAAGCGCAATTTTAGGAAAGCTGATTATACTCAGATTAATAACGACATCAATTGTATTGATTGGTTATCTGAAACCGCAAACTTATCAGCCGAAGAAGCAGTAGATCGATTCTATTTAATAATAAACAATGTGATTGATAAGTTCATTCCAGTATTGGCACGACGAAATGACAAATTCCCCATATGGTTTACTCCCGAAGTTATTAGGATATCACGGAAAAAAGATAAAGTTTGGCTCAAATGGAAAACATATAAAAGTCTTTCTGACTATCGTAAATTTTCCTTCTTACGTGCTACATACAAAAAATTGGCTAGTGAATCTCGAAAATTATTTTTCGGCAACATCGAAAGTTCATTGCAAAATAATATTAAATGTTTTTGGTCATACATATCCTCATTAAAATCATCTGATGGATATCCTGCTACTATGTCCTTCGAAGGGCGCAAATCTAATGATGCCCAAGAAATCTGTAATATGTTCTCTGAATTCTTTAAGTCAACATTTGAACCCTCCTCTATCAATGACACTATTAACATCGACCAACTTGAGGCCGTTCGGGACTCTGAACTTACGCACATTCACACTATTAAACTAACGGAACAAGAAGTCCAATCAAGTTTAAAGTCGTTAGATATAAACAAAGGTGCGGGTCACGATGGAATACCGGCATATTTCCTTAGATTCGCTGCGTCGTCACTGTATGTTCCACTTACCATAATATTTAATAAATGTCTGAGTGACGGGGTTTTCCCTGATAGGTGGAAGTTGGCTTATATTATACCAGTCCACAAGAGTGACTCACGACAAAAAATCGAAAACTATAGGCCAATATCCATTCTCTCGGCGATCCCTAAACTCTTGGAAAGGCTTGTCCATGATAACATATATCCCCAGCTTGCCGCCAAAATCACAGAACAACAACACGGATTTGTAAAAGGCAAATCTACCATGAGTAATTTACTAATTTACTCAAATTTCTTATTCACTAGCATGGATCGAGGCCACCAGGTAGATGCAATATACTGCGATTTCAAAAAAGCTTTCGACAAGGTTGACCACCTTATTCTTATTAAAAAAATAATGTTCAACGGAATTAGGGGAAACTTATTACGTTGGTTTGTCTCATATTTGACAAAAAGACAGCAAGCTGTATCATTACGAGGACATACTTCTACGTGGGAACCAGTTACTTCTGGCGTGCCACAGGGGTCAATCCTGGGTCCGCTGTTATTTATACTTTTTATTAACACTGTTGCTAAATGTTTCATGCATTGTTTATTTCTTTTGTACGCCGATGATATAAAAATATTTGCCATTGTTAGGAATTTAAACGATTGTCTGCTCATCCAAAGCGACTTAGTAAGGTTCGAAGCATTTTGTAATGAAAACAAAATTTACCTAAGTTACAACAAATGTAAACAAATAAGCTTCACTAAAAACCACAACGCTATTGTACACAATTATTGTATTGGTAACTATTTACTCGAGCGCGTTTACTGTATAAAAGATCTAGGGGTACTTTTTGATTCTAAACTCCATTTCGATGCGCACATTGAGAATATTGTAAATAAAGCTTACTGCATGCTAGGATTTGTCATCAGAAACAGCCGCGAATTTCGAAAACCGGAAACTTATCTTCTACTTTACTACTCGCTGGTCCGCTCTCAACTTGAATACTGCACCTCCATATGGACACCACTTTACGGTGTCTATAAAGACAACATAGAAAGTATTCAAAAGAAATTTCTGCAATACCTCAATTACAGAATGAGCGCACCTAAACGGGGGTACATAAATATGCTCTCGAATTATAACGTCTCCACTCTAACTAACCGGCGAACATTCCTTGACCTCATGACTCTATATAAAATCTGCAACAACATTATTGACTGTCCTGACCTACTGAAACTAATAAACTTCAAAATACCACCCAGAGTAACAAGACTTAACGACTTATTCCACATTAGCCGGACGCGTACAAATGCTGGTGTCAGGGATCCAATCAGAAGAATGTGCGAATCGTTTAATCAAAATCAAAACCTTAAGGATTCCGACTTATTTTTTGATACACGCATTACCTTTAGTAGAAAATTGAAGGCTGTTTTTCTACAAAGTACAATAACTTAGACATTACTCGGTTTATAATTTTAACTACCTTTCTTTTTTCAAATTTATGTATGACATTATTTTTTATCTATATTTATATATTTTTAGTCTTACCATCAAAACAATTTGTAAACTTTTATAAGGATATTGCGCACATTTAATTTTTTTTTATCTCTCTATTTGTAAAATAATATTCTTATGTATATACATACGTCTTTTCCGTATTTAAAAGTAAAAATATTTGCATATGTTTTTATCTGCTGTTAATGTTAATTCGTGAGAAATAGTTTGGATGCAGGTGAATTCTCTATTAATTGTTTTGTATATTCTTGTCAATTGACATCTGTATCTGTATTTTCTCCTTAAAAAAAAAAAAAAAAAAAAAAAAAAAAAAAAAAAAAAAAAAAAAAAAAAAAAAAAAAAAAAAAAAAAACTAAGGAACAGAATCCTAGTGGTCATTGCCCAAGTTAAACCCTCCCCAGTACCAAGTCGAGAGAGCCCTCTGGGTCCTCCTTGGGAATTCAAGTAACAGCGCCCTCGGAGACATTACTTGTAGGGAAACTTTAACCTTCCCCCAACCTCCCCAGTACCAAGTCGAGAGAGCCCTCTGGGTCCTCCTTGGGAATTCAAGTAACAGCGCCCTCGGGGACATTACTTGTCGGGAAAACCTTAATCCAACTAAGAGACCACGGGTCCTCTGTTGAGGTTATTACGCGTTTAGCGAGAACATTAGTGAACATTGTTTAAACTCTAAGTGATTTTACTTTGTGCTACAACTTTCCTGTACTCTGTTTTTTACTAAAAGCTGTGAACCCTGTATATAATAGAAATAAACTGACCAACGCTGAAAGACTATTTTCTTATAAATACCCTGCCACAAGTTCTAAAATATAGGTACGTTTATCTGTCAAAAATTGCCTGACTCAAAATGTTTTAATTGATCACTGAAAAAAATTATTTTCAAGAAAGTATGGCGAAATTCAAGCGAAACCGAAAAATAAATGTAGTACATATTCTCTTTTTCTATATTAACGTAACAGAGGAGACCCTGAGGGAAACAATTTTCGACAGGACCTATGTCATCTTAGGGAGTACTTTAGGGATGAAGCGTTGTATTAATTTTAAGGGCAGTAAATTTAATTTATAAGCGTTCTTCCACAAGGCGGAATTTTGCGTGTTCATCTGCTTTATTTTATATCAATGACAAGAAACAGAAATCGAGTGCAAAATAGCAATAAATATTTTATTAGAACATTTCATCAAAAGTACATTGATGATGGTTGATAGCATTTTCATCTGAATTAAATTCACGCTTCATATAATACGCATTTTTCGTTTATATGCTTGCGGTTCTTTGCTGGGAATATCTGTGTCTCCGATATTGTGCTGTTGGAGAAGTCAATAACTAACTAACAGTGACACCACTGTACCGCAGAGGTAGGCGGAGATGATACATCTATCCGCTAACGATTTAATAATAATAATATTTAAAAAAAGAAAATTTGGACTTTACTTGGTAATGATTAAATGTAGACATTATTCGGTACCTACTGTCAAATTATCCAATACTACATTCCGTTCTATCAAATGATGACTTTCTTAAATTTCTGATTATTAAACATATTATTAAACATATTAATTGAACTTAATTGAATTTAATTTAAAATTACCCACACTTCAACTGTAATATTAAATATGTACTTTAAAAAAAATGTTATTTCCTTCTATAGCTATTATGAACCAATGTTAAATAGTGTTTGTATTTATTTTATTGTTTATTAAGTTCTTTGAACACTGTTCACATTTCATTAGAACATTATATACTTTTTTTAACATGTAAATACTCCTCCCATAAACACGAGCTCCTATTGCTCAACTTATGGTGTAGTAGAATAATAAAAAAAAAATATATTGTATAACCTTGTTATGTATCATTTGTAATGTAAAAACAAAAAAAAAATTCTTGAAATAAATTAAAAAAAAAAAAAAAATATATATAATTTCCACGAGTGTACGTAAGAATACGACATTTTTAAAATTGAAACTGAATATTTTCTAATCCGGACAACCTTACGTCCCTACAGTACCTACCTATAAAATATTTTAATTATTTTATTCTATTTTTGAAATGCCTAATATTGTTTGATTCTGTAGAAAAAAAAATTCTCGGTTTTCATCTTGGCAAGACAAGTTTTATCCCTTGATTTTTAAACTAGTAGTAATATGTGTCCATGGCCGAGGGGTAAGGTTCTTGACTCGCAACCCGAAGGTCGCGAGAACGAATCCCGTCGTGGGCAAATAAATTTTACAATAAATACAATGATATAACTTTGTTTCAATTCCACTTTATTATTTCTTTATCCAACCGGTTTCGTTCATCCTGAACCCACCCCTGCGGAAGGTTCAGGATGAACCGAAACCGGTTGGATAAAGAAATAATAAAGTGGAATTGAAACAAAATTATGTAATTGTATTTATTATAATTATGTATTCCCACAAAGTGTTTGCTACATGTGAAATAATATAATAAAATAAAATAAATTAATAAATTTATTTGATTAATTTGTGTTTCCGACATATATAATAATATATAGTATGTTTGCGACACCTTCCAGAGTGGAAGATACTCTCAGTATCGCCCTGGTTTAACACTACCATTCAGGATTGAAACGTAGCTTGAAATGGCTTTAGCCGTTTTTGGTGACCAGTTCTGTATAGTCAGTAACTTCCCCACCTTCCTCTTTCCCATCTCCTTCCTCTCCCCACTACCTTCAGCCTCACAACATACCCCAATTGGGAAATTTGGGAATGTCATTGTCTCACCGGCTCCAGACGGGAGCAGCTGGGCATCTTGTGAGATATTCACATAAAAAAAAATAAAAAAACGTAACCTAGTTACAAAAATTACAACAAATAATTTTAAAGATATGTACACACCGATGGTATCGAAAGTTATATACATTTTTTTTTTTCGTTTTTACGCACCAAATACCTATACTTCTTTTAAATGTTTTACCTACTTCTCTGCCCAACTTTTATACTGAGCTTTTCTTTCAATTTTCATAACATTATCCGGGCGGTAAAATCCATTTCAACTGACTCCCTTGAAATAATAACAATAACTGATTTCGTCGAATAATATCAACGGACTTCCCTGAAAATCCCCACGATTTCATCATGCCACTCTTTTGTTCGCATATTATTATAATATAATAATATTGTGTTTTCGCGTTAACATTGGATTGAAAATACGTTAAATGGAAAATTGGACGGCCTTGGAGCTTTAGTATAAATAAATCTTGAGGTCAATGCCTTATGCGCAATTAAAGTACCTGCCGACTCGTGAGTTAACGTTCAGTAATTGGCAATTATTATAAATTGCCAAAAATACACTCGTTTGGCTGAAATCTACAAAAAATCTTATCTAATATTTATATTTTATATCAATCCATTTTTTTCTCTTCCACTTTTGTGCTTGCCTTTAGGCGATCCAATAGTCCAGGAAAAAATCGAAATCGGAATTCACGCCCCTTTAAGGGAGTAGTTTACAAATACTTGAAAAAAAGCTTTTGGAAAGTTGATTTCGTAAAGGCCTGTAAAAAACATTAACTCCTTTTTTGCGAATTGTTTATTGTAATAAAACGTAAATTAAAAATTGATATCACGGAACAAAGCGACGCGGAGCCTAACGTCTGTTCCCCGCTCCGTCCGGGGCGTAACTAATAAAAATATGTGCGACAAGTATGTAGTCCTTCGATGGACGGCACAGGGTTCACTTTGAAAAACCCAATACGTCGACTAGCGGCCGTATTGTAAAATAACAACGCGATAATGCATATTTTATTTTATTTTGTGGAGTTCGTGCGTAAGTATCATTTTTTGCGATTATTATTAAAAAAAACTGAATTTGCAACATTATACAATAAAATCATATCAAAATAAAAATCTAAGAAACGTGTTAAATAAAAAGGATATGAAAAAGTTCTACTACGCGTTATGTTATTCTCGAATTGAATATGGAATCATAGGATGGGGATCTGCTGCACATACGTACCTACACAGCCTGAATACGATTCAAAAAGGAATCATAAAGACCATATTGAAAGTACCAATTAGAACGCCTTTAAATGAAATTTTCAATAACTTTGAAGTACCAAATGTACAACAAATATATGCCAAAAATATATTATTGAAGCTCTTCAAAAATAATGAATCCTCTACTAGACCGTGTTTTTTTTTTTTTTTTTTTTTTTTGTTTTTGAATTTTTTATTTAGATGTATGTAAGTATTTTCATACATCTAGTAGGAAAATATAAAAAATACAATTTACGAAGTAGGTACAGGAAAATTCCCAACTACATTTAAAAAAAGAATACTAAATAAAAAAGATAACTATACAAAAATACATTATAAAAGAACAAGACCTGAGAATAACATTGGTGAGTAATCAAAAAATATTTTTTACATATAATGCACACATCCTACGAAAATTGCTGAGACTTGAGGCTTCTTTTACGGCATTTGGCAGACTGTTATAGAGTTTTTGCCCTTTATAAAATGCGCTATTTTGTGTGCACGAAAGTTTAGTTTTGGGAAGCCTAAAGTCTCCGCGTCTTCTCGTAGGATAATTGTGAACATTTTCTTGAAACATAATAGTACTCTTCAGATAATTTGGGAGCATATTATTTTTAAGTTTATAAATCATTGTTAATGTATTATATACTATATGTTGTTTGGTTGTCATCATATTTAAATTTTGTAACATAATTTTAACTCTTGTAAAAATATTGCATTTTAAAATCATCCTCAGCCCCCTATTTTGTATAACCTGTAGTATTATTTTGGGCTTCGTTACATAGGAATAATACACTAGAACAATAATTTAAATGCGGAGTTACAATAGAATTGTAGACAAGGCGCGTTGTCTTGAGATCCAAGTTATTTCTGATCCTTTTTAGGAATCCAACTTTTTTAGCAATTTTTTTTGTTATGTATTCTAAGTGTTCGTCGAATTTTAATTTATCATCCAATATCACACCCAGATATTTAATACTGCTAACCCTTTCTATGCTTTCGTTATCAATTTTTAGTGTTGCCTGCTCGTTTCCACCTAAGTTATCCACAATTAAAAACTTAGTTTTCGTAACATTCAATTTTTAGTTTGTTTTGGTTTAGCCACAGCGTTACATTATTTAAATCAATTTGCATTTTTTCAATGGCGTCCTGTAAATTTTTACTGGCTATGTATAACAATGTATCATCAGCAAATAGTTTAATTGCACAATGTTTTAACACTTTGATAATATCATTCATGTATATAATGAACAGCAATGGACCTAAGACAGAACCCTGCGGAACGCCTTTGTTAGTACTATGTGGTACAGATGTTATACCCCCATATTTTGTTACTTGTGTTCTTTCTGATAGGTAATCAACAAACCACTTATTTTCTTTACCATTAATTCCAATATTACTTAATTTTTTTATTAATCTATCTCTGTCGATTGTTTCAAATGCCCGCTTTAAGTCTAGAAATACTGCAATATTTTTACTTTTTTTATCTCTAAAATTTTTCCACTCATCTATTACATAGTTAATAGCAGTTTCACAAGAACATTTATTTCTAAAACCTGATTGTTGTCGAACTAATATCTGCTTGGCCTCAATATATTCAGTTAATTGCTCCTTTACTATGTATTCCAGTATTTGTTCATATTTGGGTAAACAATTGATCGGCCTAAAGTCGTCAAATTTTTTTGGGTTATCAATTTTTGGGATGGGAGTTATTACAGATGTCTTCCAAGTTTTGGGGAATACTCCACTATTCAAAGATTCATTGATAATTTGAACCATCGATTCGCCAATAATATTTATAGAGTATTTGATTATATTTATTGTAATACCATCTTGCATAACACTAGATCGAATAAAAATAATATAAAAAATATTCCAAGTTATTTAACCACATTTGGACAAAGAAACTATACATACTTTGCAACAAAACTCCATAACATCCTTCCCCAAGACATAAAACTAATAAAAAATCCAATTGAATACAAATCAAGAATAAAAATATGGCTTAAAGAGGTCAATGAGAAAACCCTAGCAAAGACGCTAAAAACGACATAGAAGACAAATGAACTATATTTAAACAACTTTAGTCCGCCTCGGCACAGGACCCCCTAGTGAGGAGGACTAAGAAATACAATATTTTATACTTAATTTCACATTACATTTTGTATGTAAAATGTTTTCTATATAGTCGCTATAATAAAAATAAATAAAAAAATTTTAAAAAAAGAAAAGGGGTTTATAAATATGGGAGTTTGGACTTCAAAGTATTTTTTAAAGACCTTATACTTTATTTTTTTCTTGGCTTGTTAAAGGACTTTTATTGACCGATATTTTTAAGGGCCAAGGTATGTTCTACACGAAGTATTTAATTGAAGCATCTATAATACTTCTAAGCGATCAAATTTTCATAACAAAAACATATAATTTTGTATGATTTTGCATTATTTAGTATGGCTTCATCTTAACAGCACGGATCTCTCCGGGACCCTAATTCACTCCTGTCGTCCATTCAAAAGCGTCCTCCACGCAGCATCCCCTTGGATAGTTTTGAGGTACAAGTGTGAAAAATACCAAATTAAAAGAAAACTTATTTAACATAATTTTAGCGCAGACCCGTGTAAATCGTTTTTGTTTATATATTTAAGAAATAAAATTAATTTTAATACTAATAAATTATTATGTAATAACATAAAATTATTTTAATTAAATTAAATTAAATATTTTTTTCTATTTTTAAAAATATATACATCAAAGATATTCTAATACAGAGGAGATATGCTATGGTGTCCGCGCAACTGTCGCCGGACTACGCACTAATTAGCGTAGTTTTCATACAAAATGAATTTGTTCATTTCGTTGATTTTTTGAAAATGTTCATTTATATTGGTTAACAATATATTTTGAATAAGGAAAGAATTCGTTAATTTAGTTTAACATTCGTTTGGTTTATTCGTTAATTATTTGTTCTTTTAGTTTATTTGTTAATTGGTAAACAATATCGGCGACACCCGGAAGCGCAGACCCACATAGTAAAAACAGCAGATAGCACATCTACTTATATTCCAATATCTTTGATATACATCGAAATGTAAAATTTTATAAATGAAAATTGAAAAAATTTCCACGGCTGAAATTTAATGCCTTAAAAACTGCTTCACGCCACCCTACATTAATAGAAAGTGATAGAAAGGATTTCGGTATTTGAAATTTCTCCATCTATTTAATCCGAAGTTAGTGAAATTTTGGCTTACTTCGGGCACAAGTGACACGCCCACAGTGCACATCTATCGGTGGATACAAATATATTGAAACACAAAAAATATGCTATGTTGGTAAGTAAAAAATAAATCTGCTTACGCTTCTTTATAGAAATGGTTTTATAAAAAACATCAGTTGAGGAGGCATTTGATACATACCTTTTTTGCACATTTGCATATTTTTTTGCACAAAACCAATGTTTAACTTCTCTTTTTTTGTTTAAATTTGGCAATTCTGCAATGTGCCACCGGCCTTAATCTCAAGAAACTGCTCTGCGAGGATGTATAAGAGGCCATTGTTACCCATCCGCACTACAGACTTCAGGTGTACACCAGGCACGGTGAGTAAAGTAAAGTAGTGTACAGGGCACAACAGTAGTAGGTACAGGGTACACTGACGGTACCAAGGTAAGGTAGGTACCGTACTGAGCAGGGTATATTGGTGTGACCGCACGTACCGTCCGCCGACGCATCACAAATTAAGAATGCGCGGCGTGTAGCTGAACCATTATGATAAACGCCCGAGGCTTTTATTATTATATTCCAATCATTAAATCTTCTAAATAAGTTCAATACGGAGAGTGATGGCTGTTGTGGCTTACCTCATCCGCCGAACTCTCTCACGGTCATCCGACAAAGGCAAACCAACTACAGATTGTTGTACTCAGATCGAATTAAACGCCGATACCGAGACACGTGCTGAAATTTATACTTTCTAAGTTAAGTGTGCATATTGAGATATTCTACGTTATTTTATTTTATCACACAAGAGATACGTTATATTTGCCATAAGGTTATTAGCAGAAAGCCTTTGTGAAAAACGGTTATAAAGGACGCATCTAGAAACAATCTCACAGAAAAATATTGGTGTAGGGTACATAAAAAAAATTACGTTCGCATATTTAAATTTACGGAGGATATCTGCACTATTCGATGATGCTGTGTCAGAGGGGTATTTTTTAGGAAAGTTTTGAAGACCTTGGACTTAAAGAGACCCATCTGGTTGGAGAGAGAAATATAATCGTGTGTCAAAACGTGCATTTGCAAGGGCTCTAAGACCCAGTGTAAAAATGAACCGTTCTCATAACTCAAATGTTAATTCAAATTAATAAATAACGTTGTATTAACCACTTAATTATTTATAAAAACCGACATGTTTCGTCAGCAAAGCTGACTTCCTCAGGGTTTTGACAGAACTTAATGTTAAAATGTTAATCTTCTTCTTCCTTGCACTGTCCCAACTCATTGCCTAGATAGGCTGTTGGGGTCGGCTCTTCTCGTTCTCAGGCTATATCTTCTTCGGTTCTGGGTATCGGTTTCATCCAGGCCGTTTCTCTGTAATATTTTAGAGCATTGAGTCATCCAGAAGTTCTTTGGTCTTCCTCTGGATGACTGTCGATGTACCTCAAATATCAACCATGTTCAAATTAAATATTGATCTCGCATAATTGATACAAGTTCTCCGGAGCAACTCCTCCTGAAATATATATTCTAAATATGGCAATCCTTCCACCATGATATCGAAATTAAACAAACAGATTGGTTTAAGAATCAGTCAAGAGATGTTTTCAGGGGTATAGGGGCTGGTAAACAATTAAAGATGGCTGATATTAGCTTTTTTGACGGAAGACTTCTGTTAATATGTTCACTGGTTTATAGAGTTTCTTTGGAAGAATAAAATCATTTTTTGTGGGGGTCTAGGGGATGGTAAAGAATCATAGATGACTGATATTAGCTTTTTCACGGAAGCTTTCTAAGGTTTCTTTGGAAGAATATAATCAGCAAAACGTGTGAACATATCACCACCTTATGATTACCACACAAAATGACTGCGCCATAAATATTTGTATTGGCAATTTGCAAATTGTAGATAACACCAGCAAATTAAAGCTCAAAGCTTTTGATTGCAATCTCCGCACATTAAATCAGCATTACTCGCATTGAACGTCTATTGACGACCAAAGAACAAGCGTCGTAAATCCCCTCTCACATAGTGCGGACTGCATACTGCACTTACCAGACAGCAGTAATAATACGAGTAATGACGATATTGACCGCATATGAATGCAATTATTGTCCGCCTTGTACGGCTGCGGTTTTGGCTGGATCGCTGGATCCTTGTTCCTGCTCCCTCCGTCGTGCATCGCCAATTATCGGCTGCTCGAGTGCTCGCTCCGGTGAAGTGGCGCAGGTCAGGCGATCTGAACTCTTGTACGAAATTTGACTGCCTACTTAAAGACCGATGACTACGGATAATCGTCTTTCAATTTGCGTCTTTCTTGCTACATTTTAATAATGATTGAAAAATCTTGATGAAGGACTTGGCTTGATGAGGTTTTACCCTTTCTTCTTGTTTAGAGTACCTAAGCCTTCGGGCTAATCTGTTCGGTTTTTCGAACAACTCATATAGCTCTCATAGAAATCGTTATATTTCACTTACTATGATGGTTAGACAAATATGATCTAACAGGTGTTAGAAAGAGAAAACACCTCGCTTTATATTCAAATCTAAACGTTAAGTCCAAAATAATTCAAATGTACACCTTTATGAATCCAAAGTTTCCCGCCTCAATTTGAAGAAATTGTTTGAATTTGACTAAGATTTGAATAAGAATTTTTTAATCATTTTTATATGAAACGACATAAAAGTGAGTTGACGATAACGTTTATAATACATTTGCCTAATGAAATGTGTGATTTTTATTTTTTTTTCGTTATCAGTAATTTTAGATACAAAAAATGTAAGGTGAGTCATGTTTAAAATTTTTCATATTTACATTAAAATTTTGAAAATTTCAAAAATTAATCGTTTCTTCGTTTTACAAAATTTGAAAGCGTACGTCATCACCTTTCAAAAACAGTTTTTAGTTTTCGGGTGCGTTCAATATTATTCATTTTGTTTGGATTTTATTGCAAAACCGAAATTTTTGACCTTCCGACAAAAAGGCCCGACGTTCGAGTGGTTAAGGCTGCGCACCCTTTTTCATGCGAAACTTAATTTTGGATTTGAGGCCAAAATAATTAACCGAACTGAATAATTCTTTTTTTAGTTAAAATGTGTAGCAAATAGTAGATATGTTTTAAATTATAAGTTATAGGCCATTAAAAAAATCATTTTTTGCGATTTAGAGGCAACTTAACACAATTTTTTGTGAGTTAATAATAATTGTTAAAAAATAATGTTGCCCTATCTACCATGTAAAGATAATGAAAAATAAAACTTTTTAAAATGGGGTTTTTTTTAGTTGAAATTTTAAATTTATATTCGATAAATTTATGTTCTAACGTAAATCGGTCGTTTGTAATTTGAGTTTATGCCCATCAAACTGCTATCTTGAATATATTTTTCTTTATATTATATTTCTTCACTACCTGGTCCCCGGCATGCGTTGCAATGCCATTCAAAGAAATAAATTGATTCTCCCTACATGTCATTTCCCGTGCGTCCTCGTTCCCGTCCACCTTCCCCGCCTTCCCCCTCCCTCGTCCCTTCCCTCTCTGCGAACCCCACCTCCCCCGTTCCTCTTCCCCTGCCTATCCTCCCTGCCGCTAAAATATATAAAATACGCACATTTTCAATTATGCTAATTTCACAACGCCAGAGCTTACCATTAAATATAGCCTATATATGTTATTCTGATGTATGAGCTATATTATTAAAAAGTTTCATTAAAATCCATTCGGTAGTTTTTGCGTGAAAGAGCAACAAACACACATACATCCATACAAACTTTCGCATTTATAATATTAGTAAGATTATATTTTTCCTTTGCAGGAGTGCAGACGTGCGTTCACTGTTTGTCCCATTTTTTACTTTTGATATTTAGTTTGTAAGAAAGAGGGGCAGCATTATTAAGAACAAAAGCAAAACAATCAGCGCATTGACATTTGACGTTTTTAATTTTTGGAATTCACTCACCATTCAATATTTTACTTATCACAATATTCCTGCAGCTCTTTCAAAAGATGAGAATTCGTTCCATACAAAATGTATGAGGAGAAGAATTTTCTTCATAATTATTTTTTTTCGTGAAGTTTTTCGATGTTTTAATAGCTATTCTGCTATTCGGGGCGGAGACAAATGCGACAAATCAAAAATCATAAAAATCGGTCCAGCCGTTCTTGAGTTATAAATGGTGTAACTAACCCGACTTTGTTATATACACGGTGTCCGGAAACTCGTAGTACAAGCGGGAAACTGGTAAATCTACATCACATTCGGAGTCGATTTGTGATATAACTTTTTTGATTTGAGCTTTCGTTTTCGAGTAAATCGGGTTCGAAGTTGGATTTTTTTGGTTAAATTTGAAATTTTTTTTCACTAGGGGGTTGATTTCAGCTGTGTAATGTCTTATCAAATGCATCGAAGGGTAAACCGGGCTCAAAAATTTTTTTAACCCTTTAGTTGCCGAAATAATGGAAAAATAGAAAAAAAATAGAACTGCTCAGATCGAAAAAAATAAGTTTTTTGGGATCTCTACGTGATGTAGATTCACCAGTTTCCCGCTTGTACTACGAGTTTCCGGACACGTTGTATATTAAGATATTCTTACAGTAAAGAGAATCATTATCATTAACTCACAAATAATTGCCAAAGTTATCCATAAAATCACGACAAATTGAATTCTTTAACAGCCTATATTTGATAATTTAAAACACAAATCAATAAAGTGTCATAATATATGCGTGCTATATATATTTGCTATACATTTCGATTTTTAAAAAATATATTTCATATAATTCATTCATTTCATATAATTATGATTATATGAAATGAATTAATGAAAATGAAAAAAAAATTCATTCAAATGTATTTCATTCAGTTTGGTTGGATATTTTGGCCTCAAATCCAAAATTAAGTTTTATATGAAAAGGGTGGCGCAGCCATTCACCGAGTGGACTATTGCGAATAAGTTAAAAGTTTATTATTGAAGAAGAAGATAACAATAATATCTAAACGAAAATGTGAAAGAGAACAAGACACTGAAAACAGAAAAAAGACAATGGTCGCAACTGGGATAATAATGATTTATAATTAGTTGAAGATAATATTGTTAATTCTAAAATTTGAAATATGAGATTGACTATTATGGCGGCTTGACAGAAGGGAGCAATAGCGAAATTGGTTAAGGGCCCGCAACCCGGATTTCTACCGATTTATTACATATTTCCCTTAAACACAGTAAGTTTTAAAGCTCTTAAAAAATATATGTTATTTTTGAAGATAATATCTAGACTTTGCCCGCGCCGAAACGCAAATTATATAAAATTCCCTCGATAGAAAAAAATCGCAAAGTATGCTCCAAAAATTATTATAAACACGTTTGTTTCGGTTATTTTTCAAGTTATATGTATGAAAAAATTCACAGTGTTTCTTTAAATGCTGTTTAAGATAATGCCCGCGAGATTTTTGCTCTATTTTAAACGAGTCGTGTTTTATTAAACATTTTCGCAATTTTCGCATCGATTTTGTCGCTGTAAATGTTAGCGCTCTCCTCTAACATTCGTACATAATTTCGTATCTCTCCATCTTCTACTTTTCGAGCCCGGTTGCAGAGCCTTAACGCGCACGTCCCGGTTAGACGAGAGGTCTGGGTTCGAGTCCCAGTTGCGACCATTGTCTTTTTTCTGTGTTCTGGGTCTTGTTCTCTTTCATATTTTCGTTTAGTTTATTATTATCTACTTCTTTAATGATATATTACGATGGCAATAACCTTCAAAAGTTATAAAAGAGAGTTTTTCTTATAAAAAATAAAAAGTTTATTCTATTTTAAACTGCTCTCTTATTTCTGATATGCAAATTTAGATTCATTTGGATTTTTGTATATGTTATTAATTACTTAAACATATACTCATTTGGGCTGTCGGTTATAAAGTGATTTTGTCCTGTCCTTATTTGACCTGTCCTGTGAAGCTGCGTACTCGCCTGCGAGCTCTTCCGACATTCGAGCGCTGACCTAGCGTCCACAAAAGAGATAGATTTATTTGAGTTCTCTCTCCGGATTTTGAAATCGCTTCAAGAAACCTACAATATTTTTCCAAAAAAATTAATCCATTGATTTTATTTTTTCTTATGTAATATAAATAAGTACGTTTCGCGGTAATAAATTCAATATTATCCTTTATTACGTGATTTAAAATGTTTCGCGGAGTACGAAATTGCCTACTTTGAGATATCAAGTCTGGTTACTGTTTTCCTTGGCCTTTCTGGTGCGGGAAAATAATAATTTAACCCGCATTTGAAATTGATGAAAGATGAACGTTGAACATCGCGGAACAGCGCGGACCGTAAATTAAAAATCAATACAGAAGAGGAAGGGGCTGTAATAAAATGAAGTGAATTGCGTCAAGGAGGGTGTGAGGCAGAAGTACGACTACCCCAATTAAATTTTGTTTTTTCATGATTAATAACAATTATTTAATAATTAGCGTATACCCGCGAAAAATCATAAATTTGCCTTTAGTTGTCGAGTTTTTTTTATTTAATTAAAATTAAATAATTAAATTTGATAATATTATTATCGAATTCTGAAAGTATTTAAGTATGTATTTTTGTTACAGCTGTTTCGGTTTACAAAACCATTTTCAGTAAACCGAAACAGCTGTAACAAAATACGTAAGATTAAGAAAGGGACCTTTCGATGGTTTGGGCATATAGAGCGAGTGAATGAAGAAAGTAGTGTAAGAAGAATAATAACGCAAATGTGAATGGTAGAAGAAGTCGGAGACGCCCGAGGAAGGCAGAAATACAAATGAATCAGATACTTGAGCCGGGTCATGCCAAGAGTCAGAATAATAGAAGAGTATGTATGAGACGCTGAGACCGAGTTATTTTTTTTTTTTTACATTAACTCCACACAGGAGGCCCTGAGGAAAATATTTTTCCTCAGTATACTTTAAATGTAAACAACTGCTGACCCTGTACAAATCACAAGTGCGCCCCACGGTTGAATTTGGCAGCCACCTCTGGTCTGGAGCTCCAAAATACCTGATAAATACCCTCGACTCTGTGCAGAAACGGGCGGTCCGTTTGATAGAATCTCCCATCTTAACAGACGGATTGCAATCTTTAGAGCACAGGCGTCGGGCGGGAATGCTATCCTTGTTCTACCGGTATTACCATGGAAGATGCTCCGAGGAACTAGCATCATTGATTTTTTCGACACCGGTGCATAGTCGGGAAACACGCCAAACGCGTGCCGAACATTTGTACACAGTTGACATTTGTCACATGAGAACAGGTCGTTTCTTCGACTCGACTTGTGTTCAACAGCCCGGCTGTGGAATGATTTGCCGGCCTCTGTGTTTCCTCCTTCCTACAACATGGGTCTCTTCAAGACCAATGTTCATTCCTTCCTCTCCTCAAAAAGACCCTCCACACAGCATCCCAGATGACATAGGTAAGGTATCTGCGGGCCCTGTACAGTACGCCCAGTTTTTGGGAGGCTTACTTTACTCTGGCTTCGATGGAGCCCCCATACCTGAGCTGGTCACTTAGGGTTACACCAAGCATATCAATGGAGGGCCTGTTCGGAAGATTGCTTCCGTTGAAAGAGACTAGATTTTCATTTCGATCCCTTTTAGACGTAATCAGACAAGATTGGGTCTTTGAAACATTAAATTCAACGAGATTATTTTTACCCCAAGAGAAAACACTCTCGAGGTAACCGTCCATTCTTTGCTTCAAAGCCCTACGAGCTGTTGGAGTTTGTGAGCCTTTTGGGGGCTTGTCAAACAAAAAGCTATCATGAACCGTACTGTCATCCGCGTAACAATGAATTGGTGCACATGACAAAAGGTCGTTGATGTGCAACAAAAACAAAGTCGGAGACAGAACCGATCCCTGTGGGACGCCAGCATTTATCGAGTGTGAGGAAGAGGTGAAATTACCGTCTGAATCGACTTCTCCCTCAAGAAGTCGGCAATCCACGTACACAAGGATGCGGGAAGTCCGTAAGAAGGCAGTTTGTTGACAAGTCCTCAGTGCCAATCCCGGTCAAGGGCCTTGGAAATGTCCAGTGCAACCGTTTGGGTCTCACCGAAACGTTCCGAGCATCGCCCCCAAACATGCGTCACATACGCGAGAAGATCACCGCACGAGCGGTTCCGCCGTATTGACGGTCGTTAATAATTTTGTTCTTCTCGAGGTATGTGAGCAGTTTGTCGTTGATCACACGTTCCATCACCTTAGACAGAACTGATTATTTGGCGTTCAGTCCTCTCTGCCTATCCCTGCGGAGAGACAGCGTGATAGTTATTAGATAGTTAATTTACTTAGGTTTTTGAAGTAAAACTTCTTTACGCACGCTTGACTTGGGGAGTAAGCTGGTGAATGCGTGACGAGAGCGTTATGAAAAGTGTGATCGGGCGAGGCGAACAAAAGTTGAGAGGGAGATATAAGTTAGTGAAGTTTTACTTCAGTCGTGTGGTCCAAAGCACACTCGTTTTTTTATAACTGAACTTTTTGGTCTGTAAAATGTAGAAAGTAGAACCATGTTATGTTCCTAAATCGTTGGTAAATCCACTGATTTTTGGTGTATTCTATTAACACCCTCCCTTAGCACAAATTGCTCTAAATACGCTGAAGGCTTGATGGGACTGTAATTTGTGTACAACTTTGTTCAGTTTACCTGAAAATTTTTACATAATGTAGTTATTCCATTTTTATTGGTATCGAATCAATAAAACTGACAGTATAATGTGTATGGATGAACCACGGCCCACAACAAATAAATAATGATGATCAAATTATGCCTCCAATTATCTCTAGTCAAGAGCTTATTACGTAGGTAGGCCATATTTTGATGGAGCGTGATTACATCTGACATTTGTACGTGCACTTGCTTTTATATATGTAATTATAAGATTATTTATAATTTGATTTATTGTCATCCAATTAATGATTTATTCCGACATCACTTGTAATGTCTTGTTAAAAGTTTTATTGTCTTAAATGCACATTAGCTTGTGACGCTCTCCATAGATATAAAAAATGGCCTTATAGTTAAACGCCCTGGGTCTCAAAAGTTTCGTATGATGTGTAGCTATTCGAAAACGTAAAAATAAATTAAATTATTGTTCACTATTAGCCCGCTAAAATGGCCGGAAGTTTTGAAAAAAAAATAGATTTCGTGACTTGGAAAAAAAATAAAACAAACGGTTAAAATGTAATATTTGGTGCCAAACTTTTTTTTCATTCCATAACTGCGGTACAAAGAACACAAAAATTTTTTTTTTTAACATATGTGATGTGTTGGAGAAAATAACACTTTTTCTGGATAAATCAGAATTCTTGTTGACTTACTTGTTTTCATAAACTTGAATTTTTTTATTTCATTTTTGTCAGTTATATGCACTTTTTAATAACAAACAAACGTTAAAAGGTTATTACTCAAAAAAAAAAATAATTAAAAAAAAAAATGGTTTTAAGTTTGTTTTCAGATTTTCAATGCATTTTAGCGGGCTAATAACCATTTTTAAAAAAATAAATTTAAATGTAGTTCTCATTTTTTTGTAAGACACAACTTTTGATACCCCGGTCGTTTGTGAATTTAAAAGTTGAAATAATTGACACACTCATACATTGTTAACTAGTGGGTTTCCACTGTTTTACATGAATATTGTGAAAAATTTTGGTTGAAAACGAAGAATTATATTAAAATATCTAGTTTATACGAGGCAGTACGTGATTCCGCATGCAAAATTTACTGGGAAAGATAGATGATTCACAAAATTTCAACAATATTCATTAAATTTCAAGGTTTAATTTCCAGTTCTGTGAAATTTTTTTTTATGTAAATACCCCACAAGAGCCCCAGCCGCCTGGTGCCGCGCCGGTGAGATTTTGGCATCCCCGATTGGTTTATTTTGTGAGGCTGAAGGTAAGGGGGGAGGGGAAGTAGATGGGGATGAGGAAAGTGGGGAATTACCTGGCTATTCAAATCTAGTCACTAAACACGGATAAATCCGTTACAAGCAGCGTTTCAATGGTGGTCTTACATCAGGGCGATACTGAGAATATCTTAATAGTAGATACTGCTTTTGTTTTTACGAATGCTTATATATTATTATTACCTCATATGTATATTATTTTGTTGAAATCTTCTAGTTCTAGATTTAGACGCTAGTATTACTATGTGTATTCATTTTGTTGATATTTAATAGTTCTAGATTTAGATGCTAGCATTACCATGTTTATCTGATGAATTTTTGGTTTTATGGAAATATGCTAATTCCTTGATAACTGTATTTCTACTCCCAATAATTCTTATTTGATTGTATGTATTTATGTTTTAATATGTATCTATGTGTTCAATTATGTACACGTATGCGAATACCTGTGTGTATGTATGTGCGCATATGCGTGTATGTACTTATATGTGTGTATGTATGTGTGTATGTATTTCACTTTTAAAATATCTATACTACATGTATATCTAATTTAGCAACTGCTACGTTAGTATATTTCCTTATTTAATATTTGTTTTTTATTCATAAGTTTTATTTGTTTCTTAATTTAAAAAAAAATATATATATATATAAGTATATCTTATTTTTTATCTTTTTTCTGTAATGACACGATTCCCCAATTTAATCACGAGAAATTTTTCTCTTTTAAATTGGGTAGATTCATTAACAAGAAATTATTTTATTTGTAATTATTTTTAAGAACCATGTATTTTCCTTATGTAAATCTGTTATATGTATGTATATTTCAAATAAAAAAATATATATATATGTCAATGTATGTGTGTGTAAGTTTATGTATATATTAATTTGACCCGCCTCGGAACAGACGTAGTCTAGTGAGGCGGGCTACTAACTTGTTTGTAAAAGATATTATTATTACAATAAACGCCCGGGTTGCCGGCATTAAAAAAAAAAAAAATCTTCCACTCTGGAATGTGTCGCAAATATACCTTATATTATTTTAAGTGATTAAATTGTGACCTCCGGATGGCTAGTCAAGAGCCTTGCCCCTCGACTGTGGAAGCCGTCATGATGATAATCTGTTATGTAGAATATTAGGGTGTCATAGGGAAAGGGAGATCTCGACCACGGAGACCGTCAAAAGTTATATTCAAGTTCTGTTATGTAGTTCGGTCATGTGAAATAACCGGCCGATAATGATATTAGCTTAAAAATTCATTTGGATTATTTAAATTTTTCTAACTCTGTGATAGGCCTGTAATTGGCCCTTAAAGTCTCTGAATATTTTTTCATCATTTAATATGAAATTTCATCAACCTAATAATAATTTTTTTGTAAAAAATAAGGTTTTTCTAAAATCTCAATTAAAATTAATTTGCATTACTATAGAAGTGATCAATATTTTTTTCTATTAGTATTATAGTTACCTACTTGATTCAGGTCTTCAACACTTTTTTGCCACTTAGTTCCTGATTCATGCAATAAAAACAATGATTCACTTCATCAACCGTAATTTCTCATTGCCCCAAAGTTCAATGATTGAAGTGTCGGCTATTTAAAGAATGTCCGAAGTTATTTTAAATTTCAAGGTAAACGCTTCTACCTTGACGTGGGTAGGTACTCAGTACCTGCCTACCTTACTTCTGACGGAATTTCTTTGCATCACCAATCGATTACTCTGTGAGTTTCAACCATTAAGAGAGCCTCATTCTCCGACGTTTTGTTTTGCCGGACCAATCGGAGCATTGAATTTCAATTATAGAACTTCACATAATTATTATCCGCCGCGTTCCTGCGCATCCCACTATCTCGAATTCATTAAATCAACAAACTGACTGGCCGACCAAAAAAAAATCCAATCACAAAAAAGCCCGAAACAATCTGTCTTCGAATGATTGCTAAAACCGTCCCTTTTCACTAAGTGCCCAGAAGTTAATAATTAAAGTCCAACATTTTCTACGAACCTTGAATTAAAGTCTTTAACATTTAAATTCCGAGCACCAATTAAAATAAAGTTTTTTCTGTAAAAGTGTTCCTTTTGTATCAATTAATTAGTCGCATCTCTCTTGATTGCTTGACCACTTTCTGCGAAGTTGCTTTTTCTTTGGTTTTAATTGTTTCGTTGGAGGGGGGCGGTAATTTTCAACGCACGCTATTGGTCGAACTGTGCTGCATCAAATTATAAAAAAAGACAATGTTCATTGTTTTTTGTGTCCGAGATTCCCGTGAGATTTTATTACGTAACTTGATGGCTTAGTTTATGCCCATAATGAACCATCGGAAGAAAAGTTTTACGAAAATAAGTAAGTTTTTCTTGCGTTAAAATAATTTCTTAATTTTTATTCAGTTTGGGTTAAAGCTCTTCTTATGTTTTGTTTCTCCAGAATTTTTAAAGATAAGTAGAAAAAAATAATGCTCTATTATTGAAACTTCTGTTCGAGTACCTAATTGTAATTATGTTTTTGTTAATAATGCCGTTGTTTATTTGGGCGTTCATAAAATGTTAATGTGCATGAACAAATAAATCATAATAATACTTTTTGCCATGAAAATTTCAAATCGTGCTGTTCAAGTGTTTCATTTTCTATGCTTTGAATATTAAAACCAAACTTATAAATAAGGTGATGTGGACTATTTTAAAGTTCTAAAGATAACAAATAATTAGTTCTTTCCGAAATCTCTACATATTATAAATTAAAGTCCCCCGCGCCGTCTGTCTGTCTGTCTGTCTGTCTGTCTGTTCGCGATAAACTCGAAAACTACTGAACGGATTTTCGAGTGATTTAGAGTGTTTCGTGAGGAAGGTTTAGGTATATAATTTGTCAAGGATTTGTGTAAATTGGTTGAAACATAACGATAATTGTTAGAAATGTCGGAAAAATTCAAGCCGCCTGGTAGCGTTCATCGAAAACGCTGCCTAATCCTTTTTGGGATATAACAAAAAAATTCATGATGGGATATTCCTCTTTTATAGATCTACAAAAAAGTCCGCGAAGGCATATATCTATCTTTTACGGATAGCTTACTATATCCATTCTATCTTCTAAAAAAATGATCACGTACATTGCGGTAATTGAAAAGTTATTTAGACGGGTACAGTATTAATCCTTATTAACTTAAATACGTTAGTTACCCCAATCATTTCATGCACATTATTATAATCTTTCAGACCATCTCTACGTATTATAAATTAAAGTCCTCCGCGGCGTCTGTCTGTCTCTTCGCGATAAACTCAAAGACGGCGGTGGTTATAAAGGTTGGATAACCATCCAGTAGATGACGTTGTGTTTTATTAGTCACAGCAACGCGTGGCCGGGTCAGCTAGTATATTATAATATGCATTGAAAAGTTTGCACAAAATATTCTAAAAATTGTGTATATCCGAATTTTGCTCTAAATTCTTTCAAAATTTTTCACTTGGCAAAGTCACTCCTAGCTGCTCCAAAAACCTTAAAAATCCGAAAAATTCAAAAGATGAGTACATTATAACATACATATGCCTATTTTGCTGGCTTTCTATATTATCGAATTAATCTTAAAATATATTTGGTGAGAGAGTTTTGTTAAACGAGTTAACTTTTTTTGGGTAAACCGTAAATAAAAAAAATAAATAGATTTTTTGTAATATGTGAAAATTATGTAAAACTTTTAAAAATCGAACTCGAAAGAAATTTTTTTTTGCATCATATTGCGCTTCTAAAATTTGGTTCAGATTAACATAGAAAACCGGATAAAAGGTTCCTTAATTTTTTGTTTTTAACTTTATGGGTAAAACCTCAAATTGTAATATGTAATTGAATGAAGACAATATTAGCGAAACTCAATCGAAAATCTGCATACAGAAAAATGAGAAAAATTTTGGCACCTTTGGAACAAGAGTCCAATATCTTTTTCTGATTTTTATTAAATATTCCTATCTACTTTAAGGAATACGGTTCCTTTTTGTTTGTAAAGGGGGAAATGGATTAATACTTAAGAGCGTTTAACCAGCCAGCGGACGAAAATCCACATTTCGTCGAAAGTTGTTCTTCCGATCGTGCAGGGCGGTTACAATGAGAAAGATTAATTATTCTCCGTACCAGCTTTTTTAAATTATAACTCAATATCGAATTTATTTCAATCCAAATTAGCTTTAATTTATACCTTCATCCAAAAATGCTGAAAGGCGTGATGATAAAACTATTAAAATAGTGAACTTTTTGTAGTTATTTTTTGATTATAAGTATTTATCATTTTTCAATAATGTCTAAATTTAATAAGAATGTTAAAAAAATCTGAAATATATTAGTTTGTAAGTGCGCAAATAAATACACAAATGGACCAATTTTCGTCAAGAAACACATGTACGTACATATTTTTTAATGATTTTATTGAAACTAAAATTAAAATTCTAAAACATTCGTTTGCTAGATAATGTATTGATTTATTTTACTGCATGATTATATTATTTGAAATGGGTGTGGTATAATACAAAAACTTTTTTGAAAATTTAACAAATCTGCCAACGACCTATGGAATAACCTTATTATACCAAAAATTAAAAAAAATTCTAAAAATTTATTACATACGAACGCTAGATAAAAGAACAATCTTTCGGAATCCATTTATAATTTTTTGTGGATAAGAGTCAATACGTCTAAAATCTTTTTTGAAAATGACGTATTTTCGGTTTTCTCTGGTAATGCCCTCTTAATACTTTTTGATTCATAGTTTGTTTATTCTAAGCAAACGAATGGGAAGATTCCATATTATGACTAATAGATTAATCATCCGACTTCGCCCGAGATTTGACTTATTGTTTCAAATTATTTTATGTTCCCTTTTATTTCGCTGAAATCGAAGAGTCAAACAATCGTTTTTGCCTAACTAACTAACCATCACGCCGTTTCCCGCAGAGGTAGGCAGAGAGGACGAACCGCCAAATAACTCGGTCTTGGCACACACTCTTTGCCTCACTCGCATTCATACATATTCTTCTATTATTCTAACTTTTGACACGGCCCAACTCAAGTATCTGTTTCACTTGATCGTGCCTGGGGCGTCCCCGAATTCTTCTGCCATTCACATTTGCGTCATACATTAGTTTTTGTCAGTCAGTAAAATTATATTTTTTTCTTATTGATCAATTTAATAAAATTTCTAACAAATATTATGATACCTTCCTTGTCTTATTTTTGACAGTTAAATGAACATTTGCGTTTATTTTTGTTATTTATTTTTGGTTTGTTATGCCGTGTTGCGCTACCTCCTTCTTTAGTCAACGTTTCACACATATACCCTGATGATGGACACTGTAACGCTGTCCGAAACGTTGGCTAAAGAAGAAGGTAGCGCAACACGGCATAACACCCCAAAAATAAATAACGAGAATACATTTGGCCTTAAAAACCTAAAATCATGTCTTATCTACGTTGGTCTAGAAATTCAGGAAAAAAATGCAATTTACATGACACCAAAAAGCTCACCTTTTAAGTTTTTGTTACTTACTGACAAAAAGTTATGCCTAAAATAATGAAGTGAAAATTCTTTAGCACCGTTGTGATTTGAAACTCGATGAAACGAAAAATAGCGACACTGAAATGAGACTCCTCTTTGTGCGGTGCTTTGTAGCCTCCCCACTATTGTCTGACGGTTTCACTTCTGAAAACTTCTTTAGCACCGTTGTGATTTGAAACCCGATAAAACGAAAAATAGCGACACTAAAAAGCGACAAACACATACATCTATAGGATTTAGCCTGCGAGAGAGTGAGATAGTATAATCGGTCTCCTCTTTGTGCGGTTCTTCGTAGCTACTTTAGTTTTCTGAAGGTTTTTCTTCTACCAAAGAACTTTATCGTAAAATTCTTATTGGACATCCAAACAAATTTTCTGCTCCATTGTTAAAGATTTGGTACCGACACATCTTGCTACGGCACTGCCATTCGCTGATTCACATTTCGCGCTAGTAATGTCCGTGGCAATGGTAAATGCATTTCGAGCGAATAAAGCGTTTATTACTTCACATTTCACCAAACCTTCAATCATTTCTCATCTATAACGCAAATGAAGTTCTCCGCTTTATCGGGCCGCGAAGCCTCTATTGATGCGCGAGCCACCCAGCCACCCATATGGGCAGAATCACCTCGGAATATAGCTTAATACAAAACCGCCACTAGACAACACACAATACGTCGTCCATCAATTCTTATTTCCACGTGTACCTGATGTGATTGCTGCAGCCAACATCCAACAGCTCATTCAAGCCAAAGCCAACCCCGACATTACGCCAAGTCCCCACGCAAAAACAAACAACCAACCACACAAGGAAGACAAACCACCACATCAAATAAATCTGGACTCTCAAACGCACTGGAACCGCATGATACAACAAAACTTAAAACCCTTTGATTGCTTGCCACAACATTCGATTTAAAACTGGTTTTCATGGGGACTAACCAAATCTTAATCACACCAAAGAAAAATTTTGAAGACGTTCTTCAAAGGAGTCCAACTCAATGTAACAACTTTTTATTTGTTTTATATGTGCGATCAGATCTTCTACTGAGTGCCAGATCTTTTCTGATTTCTTGGTGGAGTGTGGATGTGATTTCGCAGACTGTGGCAAGGTCAAACGAGGATGAAAATGTATTTCTTAATGCAAAGCCATGCAATATTAAGACACCGGGGAGCTGCCTGCGTCTTCTTGTCCACCATGCTTCAAGTAATATGCGGTTTTCTTCACGAAGCTCTTAGCAGTGGTTCTTAACTCGTGTTCTGTGGAATACTCCTTTTCATGGGCTTATAGAAGTGTTCCATCAAAATATTGGGCTTCATTTTAACTCGTTCAATGAACCCTTATAATAACAGTAATATTTCGAATAATTATTTTTACTTTTATATATTTAGGAAACAAAAAGACTTAAATTATTGTGCGATAAACCAATCGAGTTAAATTAATTAAGTATTGTTATAAGCAATTTTAATTTTTTTTATTTATGTATTTTAAGAATTTTGTTTTTATATTACAAATGATTATATATGCAAGGTTATACAATAATTCATTGTTTATTCTACTACACCATAAGTGGAGCTCTAAAAATAATGTAATGAAATGTGTAAACAATGATCAAAGAACTTATGAAATAAATACAAATATGATTTGACATAGGTACACAATTTAGAAAAAAATAGATATAGAAGGACAATAACAATATATATTTTTTAAATATTAAATATTACAGTTTAAGTAAGGGTAAATTAAATTAAGAGTACAATATTGCGCAGGGTCCAGGATATGGTCTCCAGATAGTCTGCAGTCAGGGTGTAAATTGAGCTGCCTTATAGACTTCCTTCTGTTCTACACCGAGGAACCGTATAGTGAGATGAGAGAGTTTGAGGTGTTTTGAGGTTATCCTTTGTGTAGTAAAAACACTTGTGTCTTGTACTGGATATTTGTAACGGTTTATTCTGTTGAATAATTTTACAGAGAGATTCTGGTCTGAGCACTTGACTGGCGAGAATAATTTAGACTAATTAAAGTTTAGCAGAAGCGAAAGACGACTTGATTTCAAGGGAAACAAGCAGAGTTTAGGAAAAAGAATGACAAGCGAAATGACATCAAGCCATTTTATAAACATTGAAAGAGAAAGTTTACGCGGCCACAGACAAAATAGATTATAGACATACAATTCATAGCAATATTTTAGTAAGAGGTGGCATAGACACGAAAGCTTAAGTTAAGAGGCTCTACACATCGAGATTAGAATAAATGATAAGTAAAAGTGTTCAGTGCTAAATGAATTTAAATATAAAATAGGACAATCACAACACACAACATCCAACAAATATATCATTATCCAATTTCAGGGACTTAATTTCAACATTTCGGTTATATTAATTTTGTTTTTGGACAATAATATATTGTACCATCTTACACCTAAATACAAATAGTGGTGCTGAGCCGTAATCGTTTTAAGCATATGAATGGCTTTTAAGTCATTAGTTTTGAATCTATTGCTTATGCTATCTGAGGGGTGATTTTTTTAATAAAATATTCTTTATAAATTTGATATAAGGCGTTTTTCGTAAATAATTCTGTGATAGATGGTATCTACATTAAATTCCCGAAATATCTCTAGAGTAGGGAAGTCGTATGGATTCCTAAGGATGATTTTTATAATTATTCTTTGAATTATAATTAAAGGCTGTAAGGAAGCCTTAAAGGCCCCTCCCCACCCAATAATGCCGTACTGTAATAAGGACTGAATTAATGCATAATAGACAATTTTGATAGTTTCCTTGTTTAAAATATTTCGTATATTATAGAAAACATACTTTTATTATTATACATACAAAATTATAAATACGACAAAAGAAAAAAATAAACGATAGGATGTTTTGAGAACAGTGAAAATGGTAATAGACCATCTCTCGAAACGTCGGTGTAGAAATGATACAAACTTTTTTTTTTAATTATAAAATTAAAAAATAATTAAAACGAAATGTAAATTTGGCTCCACGCTTCCAACCAAATCTTTGAGAACAACTGTCTTCCTCAACTTCTCAAGATCTGCTCATACTTTCTTGAATTTTTTAAAACATATGTTTTTCAGTCTTGCCAAATATAGTCATGATATTTTACAAGTAGTTCGCGGTTATGCTTATTTATTTAACGTTTTACGATTTTTTACTTTTGAAAACTCAATTTTCTTAAAATAGTCACACTACAATTCAAACATCTTCAATCCACAATAATAACATTCAAACGACTTCACTCCACAGTAATAACGTACGAACACCTGTAATAAAATGTAAAAAAGGTTTTCCTTGTATATATATGCTTCTGACAATACTGAACTACTTTTACCGATTTATTTAACACTCGTACTTATTTATTATTTACTTTTTTAAAGTATTTATTTTTTATACATTAGGGAACGTACCCATACTACGTGACACGTTTAGGGGGGGGGGGGTCTTCAAAATGTCACGCTTGGTACAAATGAGCGGCGGCGGGCTTAGGTTTTTGGTCACTGGGGAGGGGGGGGGTTAAAAATTGCAAAAAGTTGGTTACGTAGTATGGGTACGTTCCCTTAGGTCATGCTTGGTCCATTGATCTAACCTAATCGTTTTTATTTTTTTATTAATGTAATGTTTTTTTTACATTAGCTCTACGCATGAGGCCCTGAGGCAAAAAATCCCTCAAGGCCTATGTCATCTTTGGGAAGCTGGGTGTAGGGTCTTTTTAGGAAAGGAAGGAGGGGAAGTTCTAGGAAGGAAAAGGGTACTGGGGTGGGTAGGAATCTGGGGGTCGGTGTATCCAGAAGTGCGATTTTCCGAGAGAGTTCGGCTGGAGAAGTCAAATGAACTCTCTCAACCACTCTCTCCCGATCCGGCCTGCCATGCAGCTGGTGGGCAGACGCATCCGTCGCCAAGACCCGGACAAACCTCACCCCATAAACCCGGGCACCTCTGTTAAGTCACCAAACGTATCGAATCACTTGGGGTGACCTATGGCAGAGGTGTTGGTTATCCAATAAATGGTTTCCGGGGCGGCGGTACCTACCCATACCCGCCTCCCAAAATAAATCCATTCCTCCCACTGCGGTGCAAGACGATGGATCGAGAGAATCTGGCTGAAGAGGTCTAGTTTAGGTCTCCCTCAAACAGTCTCTCCCGATCCGGCCCGCCACGTGGTAGGTGGGCAAACGCATTCGCGTATAGACATTCGCATTCAAGCATATAGACCAACCAGACCCCATGAACCAGAGCACCCATGCCAAGTCACCAAACTTAGCGAACCACTTGAGGTAACCTATGGCGGGAGTGCTGGTTATCCAATAAATGATTCCCGGGGCGGCGGTACCCGTACCCTCCTCCCAAATTGAAAAAAAAATGTTTTCCGTAAAGATGTCGTCTTTTTTAAATTTCGATTTTTACTGTGGAAGTCTATTAGGTTAATAGGTACATATGTTCTGATTTGTTTTTTTTTACATGAGCTCCACACAGGAGGCCCTGAGGAAAACAATTTCCCTCAGGGCCTATGTCATATATTATCGTATTATCTATGGTCTTGAACTGTCACGAAACGAAATTTTCAACTAAATATTGAAATTAAGTAAAATATATCAATATAAAGTGTTATCAATCACCAATTTTATCGACAAAATAACTTGAATTTATCAGTTTCGCTAAATATATAAAAAAAAAACAACCATACAATGCCACCAAAGAAAACACAAGCGGAAGAATCTGATGCGTTAAGTCGCATAGAAGCCAAATTCTGTGAGTTAAATAATACATTTAAATCGGAGATACGGGATTTAGTAAAAACCGTAGAATTTCTGAGCCTTAAAATTGATGATTACGAATTAAAATTTAAAAATATGGAGAAAAAAATTACCGAATTGGAAAAAACAAACGAAAATAATATGTCACAAAAAAAAGATTTGCTTGAATTACAAGCGAAAGTTGACGCCAATGAACAGTATGCTCGTGCTAATAACATAGAGATTATCGGGATTCCGGAAAAAAAACAAGAAAATTTAATGGATGTTCTGAAGAAAATCTACGCCGAACTTAAGGTAGAGATGCCTAGTCACATTGAGTTCGCCAGTCGCGTCGCTCCACGGGAGAAAATTGAAGGAAGACCGAGGAACGTTGTTGTGAAGCTGGAACGGAGGCAACAAAAGGACGACATAATCGCTGCAATTCGCAAGAGGAAGGGCCTCACAGCGGAGGACATCAACATCCACGGAGGACATAACATCTTCATTAATGAACACCTTTCCCCCAAAAATAAAATCCTCTATAAAAAGGTTAGAGAGTTTTCTAAAGAACAAAAATTTAAATTCTGCTGGATAAAAAACTGTAAAATTTTCCTTCGGCTCAATGAAAACACAAACCACATATGTATAAATTCATTTAACGATTTAGAAAAGATAAAAAAACGAGATACTCCTGTCACTTATGCCTAACAATTTTAATTAATTAATTTAATTTCATTAATTTTCACTCCATTCCACAATGATGGAATTTACCTTAATTATATGCACAATGCACAATATATCCATTGTAGTAACTAACGAATCATCAGAATGTTTTAAATGTCACAAAAAACTGTTGCAATCTTTTGAACAAAATTATTCTGTGAAACAACAACAAAATATGACTTACACGATTAATCATTATTCTCATGAAGTACCACTACCTGTTAAATACAAAAAACTATCGCAACCTATTAGAAATAATTGTAATATACCATTCTTTTGTGCTACTGTTATATGCTTATCATCATGTTTACGTTTCTATAACCTAAATCTGTCAAAATTAATTACACCTGATACCATAGACAAAATCATATACCACAAACAAACCAAATATTATGATGTTCATAATTGCCCCCTTTCAAAGCATAATTATTTACTTTACAATAAATTATTTTCATATAAATTTAAAAAAATATATATATTTAATTATGCTTAAGATATACTTTCAAAATGTATTCTAACAAAACGGCAATAACATTTTATTATCAAAATGTACGTGGTTTAAAAAGTAAATTAACTGATTTATATTACGAAGTGCTCAGTTGCAATTATGATTTAATTTGTTTTACAGAAACATGGTTAGACTCCACAATCTTTGACCATGAAATAGTAGACGATCGTTATAATATATATAGACGCGATAGGGACATATCGAGTTCCTTTAAAAAATCAGGTGGTGGAGTTCTAATAGCCATAAAGAAAGAAATGACATCTTTTTCAGTCTCAGCACACAGCTCAAAATCTACAGAAGATTTATGGATTAAATTTAAATTAAATGAAACATCCAGACAATCCATTAACTTATGTTTGGCGTATTTGCCTCCAGATATACCGATCGAAAATCTCACAGATTTTTTCGAAAAGTGTCATACGACATATAATAACTTATCATCAGACGATATCACAATAATAATGGGTGATTTTAATGTCCCATCTATTCAATACTCACCAAATGTCAATGTAACGCACACCAGACCAGTCTTACATAATAGCCAAAAATCGATATCTCTACTAGACTTTCAAAATTTGACTGGACTTAATCAATTCAATCACGTAACTAACAACATAGATCGAATTTTAGATTTAGTGTTTTCAAACCATAACCTCAATATTCAAATTGCTTCACATGTGCTATCCAAAATTGACCCTTACCATCCTCCCATTGAATTCGATCTTTTGATGTCCAAATACAGACCCCTACCCACTAATCCAGATCACATCAAATATAACTTCAAAAAAACGGATTACATTAAATGCAATGAAATGTTATCACTTAATAACTGGGACGATCTTAACACGCTGAATTGTAATGACTCCCTACTACATTTTTATAACTTGTTATGGCTATCAATTGAAAAACACACTCCGCGCCTAAGAAACAGGAATAATAAGTTTCCAATTTGGTTTAGCAGTGTTCTAATCCACCAACTCAGAGAAAAAGAAAAGTTTAGAAAGAAATGGAAAAAATACAAAAATCAATATGACTACGACAGTTTTTCTATCTTGAGGGCTAGAGTAAAAGTATCCATACGTACATGCCTTAAAGCCTATATAGATTCAATAGAAAATTCTCTCCCTAACAGTATCAAAAATCTTTCAACCCTCATTAATTCAAAAAGAATTTCTAATTCTCTCCCCAAAATCATGCATCTCCATGACAAATCAGCAACAAATGGAGAAGATACATGTGAACTGTTATCTACTTACTTCTCTTCTGTTTTTAGCTTACCATCCAATTCTAAAAGTGACTCTAAACTTTCTTCCCCACTCTATAATTACCCACTGTCTCAAATCATAATAACTTTAGATGAGGTCAAAGAGAAATTGAACACTCTTGATATCAATAAGGGTTTCGGCCCAGATGGAATTCCTCCACTATTTATTCGAAATTGTGCAGATCAGCTTGCAGTACCATTACACAAAATATTCATCAAAAGTCTGAACGATGGGGTATTTCCGGATCTGTGGAAGGTTGCCCACGTCATTCCGATCCATAAATCTGGCAGTAAAAATGATGTAACAAACTACCGTCCTATCAGCCTTTTATCTTGTTTTGGCAAAATATTCGAGTCCATTGTATACAAAACCATCTTTAACCATGTAAAACATATACTTAGTCCTTTCCAACATGGCTTTGTAGCTAAAAGATCCACAAATACTAATTTACTCGAGTATATGGACTTTCTTTGTAAATCGATGAATAATAAAACACAGGTTGATGCCGTGTACACCGATTTCAGTAAGGCCTTTGACAAAGTTAGTCACTATATCTTAATGAATAAACTGGATAAAATCGGCATTCACGGAAATCTACTTCGTTGGTTAGAATCATATTTATCACATAGAAGTCAATTAGTTACTGTCAACGGTTTTAACTCTTCCCCAATATTAGTTACGTCGGGCGTACCACAAGGATCTCACCTTGGACCCTTACTTTTCTTAATCTTTATTAACGACCTTACATACAAACTCCGCTGTAATTTTTCTCTATATGCTGATGACCTCAAATTATATAAAGCAATTAAATCTATGAAAGATTGTGAACTCTTACAACAAGACCTTAACACAATATCTACCTGGTGTGTTGACAATGAAATGGAACTCAATATAGCTAAGTGCAAAGTTATAAATTTCACGAAGAACACCAACAAAACTTTGTATTCATATAGCATATGTGGTCACAATCTAGAAACAGTTGAATCAATAAAAGATTTAGGAATTATATTTGACAACAAACTAACATTCAATCAACACATTGAATACATTGTGTGTAAATCAAATAAATTACTTGGTTTTATTGTAAGATCAACCAAACTGTTTAAGAATTCTAACAGTCTAATAATTCTATTCAATTCCTTAATCCGAAGTGTTCTTGAGTACGGGTCAACAGTCTGGAATCCACATTATATTACACAGATATCTAGACTCGAATCAGTCCAAAGAAAATTTACACGGATTTTGTCTTACCGATCAGGTGTCTATCATCTTCTCGACGGGTACGAACAAAGACTTAGACATTTCAAATTAGAAAGTCTGGTTAAAAGACGAAACATAAATGACCTCTTAATGCTATATAAAATTGTGAATAATCGTGTAGACAGTAACTTAGTCAACCAAATCAAGTTATACGCCAGGCCAAAATCTACCAGAAACCTAAACACATTCTGGACTGAAATCTTTACTAATAATACTGGATACTTTAATCCTATGTCCAGAATATGTCGATCATACAATGATCTTGTCAAGATACACACTTTTATAGATATTTTTCTAAACAATGTAACATGTTTCAAAAAATATCTCCACGATTTGTGCACCTAAAAAAAAAAAAAAAAATAATAATAATTTATTTGTTGTTTTATTACATCTCAGGAAATACTTCATAAATATTGTATACTTATAATGTATTTCAATTTTGTATTTAGTTTTTTTTGTTTTTAAAGTTATGTATAAATAATACTTGCATTGTTTTTCATGTGTTTGCTTCTGTAAATATTCAAATGTGATTACTGCAGACACATTAGTCTAGGGATATTTATATTTGTATTTTAATTTATTATATTTAACCCACAAAAATGTTTATAAATATCCTGTTTGTGTCTCAAATAAATAAATAAATAAATAAATGTCATCTTTGGGGATACTGTGTGGAGGGTTTTTTTAAGGAAAGGAAGGAGAGGAGAGTTCTGGGAAGGAAAAGGGTTTAAGGGGTGGGTAGGAATCTGGGGTTCAGTGTGTCTTGGTCATCCGCCTCCAAGACCTAGACAATCCTCACCCCATGAACCCGGGCACCCCTGCTAAATCACCATGAGAAATCAATGTTATATGTTAAAATTTTGAAGAACTTTTGCGACACCTTCTTGGAGGTTTCGCTGTGGATGTTATGTTTAATACCTTAAGTCTTTATTCCAAACATCAGTAAAATTGTTAATTATTTGTGCGCGTATTGAACCATTAAACATGTCCAGAAGTAAAAACCCGCCCTCCTTTCATCAACAATAACTCCGGACTCAAAAGCCGCAACTCATTGTGGCTGACTTTGTTGGCATCGTCGACAATAAATTTGTAATGTACCAACCGCCAACATGGTAGTCGGCTTTCAGCGTTAAATAATTACATTACCTCTTCAAACATTATGAAATAGACAAAGACACAGAAAATAAGGGTTGTGAACGAGACTCGATCTCGAAATGTTTCCGGATTCCGGGTGGGACCCACCAACCAATGTCAGTGAAAAAAATTCCACCCATAAAGAATAGCTTACAATGTTGTTTTTGAACGTTTATTTAGATGCTTGCAAAATCTCATACTCTAGCAGGGAAGAATACATTTTACTAATTTCACAATAAACTGACCTGAATCAAAGTAAGATAAGATAAGTATATTTAATTTACATTTTTTAAAAACAACACTCTTTTTATAACTTTGGAAGGTTATTGTATAAATCATTGAAGAAGAAAAGATAAACATCGATATAACCTTATTATAATAAAACAAACATATTTTTTTTAAATGTTATACCCAACTTTACTGCATAAAATAATAATCTTTGTGTATAGTTATTTTGTAGAAAAGAGTCGATACGTCTAACATTTGATTTAAAATTGCATATTTCCAGATTTGTCTTGTTATTCCCTATTTTTTTATTATTTAGTAACTATATATACATATATTATTTTTTACATTTTTATATAAAACATGTTAGTTAGGTGTATATATAAAATAGAAAATATATTCGTTGTCTTCCTCACTAGGAGATCCTGTGCTGAGGGGGACTATGCTTTGAATAAGTTTTCAGCGACTTCTATGGTTTAACTTCATTGTTTGGATAAGGTTTTCCAGAAACTTCTATGACGATGTTTTAAGTAAGTTCATTTTCCGATAGTTCCTCCAGCCAACATTTAATGTCCTTAATGTAGCTATTTTTTATTTTAATTTGTTTGATACTAAGTGGGAGTTTGTTATATAACTTTACTGCTAAAAATTCAGAACTTCTTTGTCCAAGTTTATTAAGAGGGCATTACCAGAGAAAGCCGGAAATACGTCATTTTCAAAAATGTTTTTAGACGTATTGACTCTTTTCCACAAAAAATTATAAATGGATTTCGACAGATTGTTCTTTTATCTAGCATTCATATGTAATAAATTTTTAGATTTTTTTTTAATTTTTAGTATAATAAGGTTATTCCATAGGTCGTTGGCAGATTTGTTAAATTTTCAAAAAAGTTTTTGTATTATACCACACCCATTTCAAATAATGTAATCATGCAGTAAATTTTTTTTTTTTTTTACATGTGCTCCACACAGGAGGCCCTGAGGAAAATAATTTCCCTCAGGGCCTATGTCATCTTTGGGGATTCTGTGTGGAGGGTTTTTTAAGGAAAGGAAGGAGAGGAGAGTTCTGGGAAGGAAAAGGGTTTAAGGGGTGGGTAGGAATATGGGGTTCAGTATGTCCTGGTCACCCGCCGCCAAGACCTAGACAAACCTCACCCCATGAACCCGGGCACCCCTGCTAAATCACCAAACGTAGCGAACCACTTGGGGTGACCTATGGCAGAGGTGTTGGTTATCCAATAAAGGTTCCCGGGGCGGCGGTACCCATTCCCGCCTCCCAAATTGATAAATAAATATAAAATAAATCAATACATTATCTAGCAAAGTTATGTATTAGAATTTTAATTTTAGTTTCAATAAAATCATTAAAAAATATGTACGTACATGTGTTTCTTGACGAAAATTGGTCCATTTGTGTATTTATTTGCGCACTTACAAACTAATATATTTCAGATTTTTTTAACATTCTTATTAAATTTATACATTATTGAAAAATGATAAATACTTATAATCAAAAATTAACTACAAAAAGTACACTATTTTAATAGTTTTATCATCACGCCTTTCAGCATTTTTGGATGAAGGTATAAATTAAAGCTAATTTGGATTGAAATAAATTCGATATTGAGTTATAATTTAAAAAAGCTGGTACGGAGAAAAATCAATCTTTCTCATTGTAACCGCTCTGCACGATCGGAAGAACAACTTTCGACGAAATGTGGATTTTCGTTCGCTGGCTGGTTAAACGCTCTTAAGTCGAGAGGTTCTGGGTTCGAGTCCAGTTGCGACCGTTATTTTTTTATTTTTCTGTGTCGCGTTCTCTTTCATATTTTAGTTTGGATTATAAGTAATGAGATATAAATTAACTTATCATAATCTAGGTAAGTTCCTATACTTTTTCATATATTCAGCTCATATCCTATAAAAGTGCCTGAAAAGACTCATGGCTTTCCTTTACAGCTTTTGCGAGACTATTGAAAAGTTTTTTTTACCATTATAAAACACCATATTTTGTATGCTCTGTGCAAGTGAGTTTTGTTTTGGAATCCAAAAATCACGACCACTTCTCGAGATACAGTCGCTTTTTTTTAAGCCGGGTCGTTCAGGCGAAAATCGACCACTCTGCCCCTCACGTTTAACAGTCCATAGAGATCATTTTCGCTAACCAGGGACCATGGCAAAAAAACGACCCTTTTAGGACAAGATTTAATACAAAAAACTACATGGTGTATAATATTATCATCATCATCACTATTGGCTCTACAACCCCTGGTGGGTCTTGGCCTCCTCAAGAGTCTTCCTCCACTCATCTCAGTTTTGTGCCATCTCTCTCCAGTTTAGAAGCTCCAAGATAGATATGTCTTTGAGGACGTTGTCGCTCCATCTTAATCTTGGTCTTCCCAGGCTCCTTCGCCCTATTGATCTTGAGTTCAGCAGGGACTTTGGTGTTTGATGCTCGGTCATTCTCTCCACATAACCCAAACACCGAAGTCTTTCCAGTTTTATAAATTTTGCGACGTTTAGCTCCTTAAACAAAGTATAGAGCTCATTGTCATAGCGTCTGCGCCAAAATCCATTTTCTAGAACCGGTCCGAAGATGCGCATCAAAATTATATTATATTGCAGATATTTAGGAATAATGTTATTTTTTCGTCTCGAATTGAATTTGTAGTGATCGGAAAAGGAATTGGGGATATTAAATTTATAATGTATTTCGATTCACAATGCAAACATTATCATTTAAAAATGATCTATACATATAGTGATGAACAATTGCACTGAACTTCCTTTACTTATTTTACACAAGAAGTCATTTGTTAGTTGTAAAAATAATGCGGTCTGGCAATACTCCCCGTGTGTTTTGTGTTGTGAGCTCACTTAAACTACAGTTTCAATACATTTTAGTTACAATGCAAAGGTACTTAATTCTTTCATGGCTCGTGTAGCATTTAAACCATGTAAATTATACTCAGTCCATTATTGGCAGTGAAGTGAACACGTTTTTACGAGTATTTTACGTCTGTCATTTTTATTTTTCTTACTTCGGCTCCGAGCGCTCCTTTTAATTACAACGATGGTATTTCTGAATTTCTTACTTCGGATTCTGCAAACCGCAAGAAACACATTTTTAAACAATGCTGCAGTTTGTCATTGTCCGAGAATGCGAATTTTCATCTTGCAAATAATAATTACTGTGCATTAAAAAATTTAAAAAAGATCAGTAATAATTTTGTAATTATTATAATCATTATATAGCACAGTTTAGTTTTTTTTATTACATTAACTCCATACAGGAGACCCTGAAGAAAATAATTTTTATCAGGAATGAATAATGTCATCTTAAGGAATGCTGTGTGGAGGGTCGTTTAAAGGAAAGATAGGAGAGGAAGTTCTAGGAAGGGAAAAGGTATGAGGGAAGGTAATGTGATTATTGTTAACACTCTATAAATGTTACAAATAATAAATAATAAACAAAATTATGTGATAAATTTAAAAAAATTAAAATAACAATTAATTATTTATCGCCTTTTCCTCCTCTTTTATATTGGTCGGTATTTCTTGGAAGATTCTCAACATATGATTTTGTCATGTTTTTTATTTTAATTTTCTATGGTTTATCATCGCTAAATCGACACATTTGTGTAATTTGTGATATTTTATGGTTTGGGTCAGATTTAAACCAAAGGGCAAACATAGTTGAGTTGTTTAGTATTTTCGTTTTAAAGCAAGTATTAAATTAATATCTTAGTGTAGATACCGAAAAGAAAGGTTCTTTTAAAGTCTGACAATCTTGACTTCAAGAATTACATACACAGGTAGGATCATATAGCTATGATTAGGTATCTATGACATAAAACAAAGACAGAGACTGAAATGTATGACTTTAAACTTGATTAAACCCAAGATTTTTTACTGAATCAAACTTGATTTTTAAGATGATCCAATAGTCAGGAAAAAATCTAAATCGGAATCCACGCCTCTTTTTAAAAAATACTTTAGAAAAAGCTTTTGGAAAGGTTGGAAAAGGTATTTGAGAATTGTTTTACAGGTTGATTTTGTAAAGGCCAGTAAAAAACATTAACTCCTTTTTTTCGCATTATTTTTTAGAATAACAAGGAAATTTAAAATGAGTGTGCCAAGTGCATGGTTCTTACTCCGATGGCATAAGGTTTACTTTAAAATCCAAATTCGTCAAGTGCCGGCCGTATTGATTGATGTCAAAAATAACAACTATAAAATGCATATTTCATTTTATTTTCTGAATTCGGGCGTAAATATTATTTTTTGCGATTATTATAAAAGAAACTGAGTTTGCCACATTAAACAATTACACCATATCCGAAAAGATGTTTATAAATAAGTAGGAGAGTTTGCACTTGAAAGTGTTTTTTTATAGACCTAATACTTTATTTTTTCTAGGCTTATTAAATTACCAATATTTTCAAAGGCCAAGATATGTACTACACGCAGTATTTAATTGAAACATCTATACTACTTCTAAGCGATCAAATTTTCAAAATAAAGATTCATGATTTTTCATTATTTATTTTGCATTACAGTTCTTTGAGCCTCCGACGCGCGAGGAAAGTGACAAGGAGCTTGCAACCTAAATGGTAAACAATCGTTAGGTATCTTAGATACCAGCTTCAACAGAGCTTTTTAATTTTAATTATTCTGGGCTCTCGACGTTACCGTCCATCTATTATCTCGGTGGGATATGCCCGCGGACATCGACAGTAGTTATGACCAGCTCGCTGAGAGCAGAAGAGGTGTGATATTATTATTTTACGATCTCCCCAACAGATGTGGAAAGTGAACGCGCCATTGACCTGCAAGCTGCAAGGTTCCCAATAATAAAACATTATAACTATCCAGGGAAGACGGTTGTAAAGTTCAGAAGGTGGTAGATGGAATGTCCACAATCCTCCTGAGAATGCAGCCGAATCAATCGAACCCTTTGACCTGAACAGTACTTTTGTCGCGTAATTTAAAAAAATACGGGTATATTTTATTTGAATAAAAACATAGAATTACCTGATGAAGCCGTACTAAATAATGCAAAATCATACGTTTTTGTTTTGAAAATTTGATCGATTAGAAGTATTATAGAGGCTTCAATTAAATACTGCGTGTAGAACATATCTTGGCCCTTAAAAATGTCGGTAATTTTTTGTAAAGTTATTATAAGCAATAATTATCAGCCTGAAACACTCATCCACATTGAAAAATCTTCCGAGAAAAGATACATGACGCCAACGGGACTTGAACCCGTGTCCTTGTGATTACCGGTCAGCTGCTCTCCCAATTGAGCTATGGCGGCTTATCTTGTACCCGCCAAATGATTCAATATATACTAGTGTTTCATTCAACAATTACTGCTTATTATATTTTTTCCACCTGAAAACAACCAACTTTATTTTTATTTGGAGAGCAGCTGACCGGCAATCAGAAGGACACGGGTTCAAGTCCCGTTGGCGTCATGTATCTTTTCTCGGACGATTTTTCAATGTGGATGAGTGTTTCAGGCTGATAATGATTGCTTATAATAATTGTTACCCTTTGTGCTATGCATAAAAATCTTGTCTTAAACGTTAGTTTAACAATTAAAAATAATAATACATTTTTGTAAAGTCTTTTAATAAGCCTAGAAAAAAAATAAGTATAAGGTCTATAAAAACGCTTTGAAGTCCGAACTCTCCTATTTATAAACCCCTTTTCGGATATGGTTTTATTGTTTAATGTATCAAATTCAGTTTCTTTTATAATAATCGAAAAAAAATTGATATTTACGCCCGAACTTCACAAAATAAAACGAAATATGCATTTTCGCTTTGTTATTTTACAATACGGTCGGCAGTCGACGAATTTGGATTTTTAAAGTGAACCCTTTGCCGTCCACCGAAGGACAACATACTTGTCACACCCATGTTTTTTATCAGTTACGCCCTAGACGGAACGGGGAACAGACGTTGGGCTCCGCGTCGCTTGGTTCCGTGAAAACAATTTTTAATTTCCGTTTTATTACAATAAACAATTCGTAAAAAGGGAGTTCATGTTTTTTACGGGCCTTTACAAAATCAACCTGTAAAAAAATTCTCAAATACCTTTTTCCAATCTTTCCAAACCATTTTTCAAGTATTTTTAAATTCCTCCCATAAAGGGGAGTGAATTCCGATTTCGATTTTTTTCTCGACTATTGGATCGCCTTAAATTTTTTATAGTTTATCCTACAATTCTAGACATTTTGTTTTTGAGTTTTATTTATGTGAATATCTCACGGAGTCTCAACTGCTCTTGTCTGGAGCCAGTGAAACTATGGCATCCCCAATTGGGGTGTGTTGTGTGGCTGAAGGGGAAATCCACGGGTCAGTGTGTCCAGGAGTGACGCACATGTGAGAGAGAGCTGGAGAGGTCAGAGGGTCTCCCCAAACCGGCCAAGACCTGAACACACCTCACTCGATGAATCCGGGCATTTCTGCAAGTAACCAAACGTAGCTAACCACTTGAGGAGATCCACAGCAGAGGTGTTGGTTATTAATGTTGGTAGCGGTTCCCATACTCGCCTTTTCAAATATTTTATTTCTGTATATAGGTCCGTACCTAAATAACTCGGTCCTGATTTTTAGTATTTCTTGGGAGTTAACTATGTAACACTTTCTAGACATTTTCTTTTGAAGAGTTTTACTTCCATGTACATTTGTTACTTAAATTTTAATTTTTAGCTACCGGTTTCGACACTTACATTGTCATTCACTAGCAAACATAAAACTAGTTTAAGCCGCCGCTACCCGAATTTCTACCGATTTCTTGCATATCTCCCTTACACATTTGAAGTTTTTAAGTTCTTAAAAAAATAGATGTTGTTTTTGAAGATAATATCTATTCATTCCCCACGCTGAAACGCAAATTATATGAAATGCCCTCAATAGAAAAAAATTGCAAAGAATGCTTCGAAAATTATTATATTCACTTGGTTTCAGTTATTTTACAAGTTATATGCATGAAAAAATTCACAGTGTTTCTTTAAATGCTGTTTTAGTCAGCCCTCAAGAGATTTTTGCTCTATTTTAAACGAGTCATGTTTAATTAAACATTTTCACAATTTTCGCGCTCTCTCCAACATTCGTAATTACATATCTCTCCATCTTCTTCTTTTTGAACGGGGATACGGTGCCTTGAGTAGTAAGTTTGCTAGTGAATGACACGGATGTGTCGAAACCAGTAGCAAAAAAATAAAATTTAAGTAACAAATGTACATGGAAAGTAAAACTCTTCAAAACAAAAATATATATATTGTTGTTGGAATCGAGTCATTGTAGTTGGTACATATATGTAAGGTAATTAGGCTGAGTAAATTTGGGCTGTCTATAATAACATTAATAATTTTTTTTAAATGAAAGTCAAGTTTATATACTTCTTCTTCTTTGTGTGCCGTATCAGGTCCCCCCGACGTTGGCGATCACTCTTGAAAATGTCTCTGTCTTGCGCTGCCCGGAATAGCTCCTCCACATTTCTAATGCCGGTTCACTCTCGTATATTACGCAGCCAAGACATTTGTCTCCTACCAGGCCCTCGGCGACCCTCTATCTTGCCTTTCAATATTAAATGGAGCAAGTGATACTTCTCCCCTCGAAGTATATGACCCAGATATGAAATTATCCTGATTTTTATTAATGGAACCTTGAGCATTCTCCGGTGAAGCCACATTTCAAAAGCCTCTAACCTGTTCATGGTTCAAGTTTATATACACAGATTGATATACATTTTTTACTTATGTAATTTTCTATAATTCGCTTCAGGTTTCACACGTTCGCGTCCGAGCGTCCGTGTCATTGAATTGTGTTTTCACTTTTTTAATAATTTAAGTAGCAAGATCAAGGCTCTCATCTGGGCCCACTTCTCTTCATTTTATTTATAAATGATCTATCTTTATGTTTCGATAATGTCAATTTCATTCTATTCGCAGATGACCTAAAGCTTTTTAAGATTATAAAATGTTTAAATGATGCACTTATCCTTCAGCAAAATTTAGATAGACTTACTAGCTGGTGTGAAATAAATAAATTATTCCTAAACGTAAAAAAATGTTTCCACATGTGTTTTTACCGTTCACGGATTCCAATATCTACATCGTATTTAATTAACAATAATGAAATTGCATTAGTACCATTTATCAAAGACCTTGGTGTTATTTTTGACCGGAAACTTTTGATCGTCACTGTGAAACAATTTCCAATAAGGCCATGCAAATTCTAGGTTTTGTAATACGTAACACAAGGACTTTTCAAAACATTGAGTCAATTAAGCTACTTTACTGCTCTCTTGTAAGATCGCAGCTGGAATATGCATCTCCTGTATGGTCTCCGATTTATACCTGTAACTTACACCGTTTGGAGAGAGAATACAAAGAAAATTTCTTCGATACGTTCAATTCAAATTGAGACAGCCTGTAATTGAAATCCGCTACAATGCATTAATGTCTGATCTAAACCTACCACTACTTTCTACCCGATGTACTATTAATGACATTCTTATACTTTTTAAATTACTGAACAATCTCATAGACTGCCCTCAAATGTTAAGTGTTATAAATATTTGTGTCCCTGTTAAATCAACTCGACTCCACCACCTTTTCCACAGTGACAATCATAGCACTAACTATTCCTATCATACACCGCTAGTGCTTTTTCACCGAACTGCCAATACGTATACAGACCTTTTCGATATTTTCAAAACCTCACCGTCTTGCATCAAAGCAAAAATAACTAGTTATTTATGTAACTGATATGTTTGTAAAATGATAAATATTTGTTGTACTAATATGCATCGTATGTATGTACTGTATGTTTTTCTATATATATATAATGATTGTAAATGTTCGATACACCTGTATTATGTATGTAATAGCCCTATATACGGGCGTTTAAATAATAAATAAAAATAATAAAAAAATAAAAAAGATGTCTTAAGGTTTCATTAATATACGTGATATAATAAAAACATACTCAGAAAGACGATAAAATAAAAGTATGGCTATTTTTATCTGCCAATATTTTCTTCTTCGATGAGTCCAAACTGCTGTATAACTCAATTTAGTGATAAAACAAGGAATTTGCGATAGTTAATTACATACGAAGCTGGTGTCGTAAAATTAACGCCTAAATTGCATATAACCATTTTACTGGGGTAAAAGGTCGAGGAGAACTTCCTAATTAAAAACTTACAGACCGACACACTTAACTTTATAGTCCAATTATTCCGGAATTTTATTATTTTTTTATTATTTTCATTTCTGTGAAGGCCGACCTCCGTGGTTGAGTGGTTACGATTTTTAGAGGTCGCGGGTTAAAATACCGGCGTGCGCAAGTAAAATCTATTTAATTTTTCCCATGTAGCAATTTGTGGGTGTACATTATAAGTACATAATTTTTTTTCTACTTAAAAAGAAAGACAAACATTCCCGGGTTACGAATAACCCAACAATGTTTGAAAATCTCCTACTACCACCAAAGAAAGCCGAAAATGTTGCTTGTGTTGTGATGGAGGACTTAGCCAGCCGAAGAATCGAACACGCGACGCTCGGGTGGGACCCAAGCGCTATGCCCACTCAACCACTGACCGGTCGAATTATAATGATGACTTTTTTTTAAATACCTTTTTAAAGTGACTTTTTTTATTCAATTTTGAGATATGTCTGTATCCAACCGGTTTCGGTTTGACCTAAACCTTCATCAGGGGTGAATCATTTTTTTTATTTGATTATTTTTTATTTAATATTTGTATGTTTTTATAAGTATACATTTTTTACATGTTGTACAGTGTTGTAATATAATAAACAAAAATTTTAACAAAACAAAAAAACGACTTCAAAAAATGCACTAAAAAGAAAAAAAATAATTTCGTTTTCTTCTACAACTTCATAATCAACTTACTTTTTCTAATCATCAATATGTTGGTACGATTGTTACTTTTGGAGTCGGTGTCAGTCAAGGTAGGTTTGTAACTACATACATAGTTATAGGTGAGATGTGCTTGTATCGCATAAGCGACTTGACGAGGCGAGAGGCGAGAGCGGGGCCGCGGCCGGCGCGGGGAGCTGTCAGGTGAACACACCAGGCCGGGTACCTTTGCTGACACCGACTCCAAAAATAACAATCGTACCTACATATTGATGATTAGAAAAAGTAAGTTGATTATGAAGTTGTAGAAGAAAACGAAATTATTTTTTTTCTTTTTAGTGCATTTTTTGAAGTCGTTTTTTTGTTTTGTTAAAATTTTTGTTTATTTTTTGATTTTTAGTGAATCTGAAGTACACTATCTAGTTTGTCTGAATATGGGTAAACCTAATAAACGTGCTGCTCATATGAGAAAGACATAATTAGACCATAGCGACGTTAAGGTCAAATTAAGAGATTCGGCCGAGTTTCGTTAATTTGTCATGGATTCGATAATCGGAACCTAACCAAACTCTCATCAAATCACCCTTGAAGTACATCCTTTCCAATAAAAAAAGAATCATCGAAATCGGTTGGCGTGATATTGAGTTATTCGTCCATTTGTCGCGCACATACTTAATGCAAATTTAAGACTTATATGGTTTTCTCATGAATTCTGTTGTCGGAACTGGACCAAATTAAAATGGGACCACACGGGAAGCACCAGCTTTCAAATAAAAAAAGAATTATCAATATCGGTTTACCCAGTCAAAAGTTCTGAGGTAACAAACATTAAAAAAAAAAAAAAAAAAAAATACAGTCGAATTGAGAACCTCCTCCTTTTTGAAGTCGTTTAAAAATAGCCTTTCCTCACCATAAAGAGTCAAGGCTCTCGTGTTTGGTGAGGGAATTCATATTTTATTTTATTCACCCCTGACGAAGGTTCAGGTGGAACCGAAACCGGTTGGTTAAAGATATATAATAAAGTAGAATTAAAACAAGGGTTTTTTATTGTCATTATTCAATTTATTTGATATAATTTGTGATAATTCACAATTTATTCATTTAAAATAATATAAAGTAGGTACCTATATTTGCAGCACGTTCCGGAGTGGTATGCTTTCAGTATCGCCCTGGTGAAAGACCACCATTTAGCATTATTTGATGAGCAGATCTGAATAGCCAGGTACTTCCTGACCTTCCTCTTACCCATTTCCTTCCCCTTCCCCTCATCACTCCCTTAGCCTCACAGCATACCCTGTTTGGGATGACATAGTCCCACTGGCTCCGGGCGGTCCGGAACAGTTGGGACTCTTGTGCGGTATTCACATTAAAATAATAAAATATTAAAAATCGTGTGCAGTTCACACGCGGTAGAAGTGAAACCTTCAGAAAACTAAAGTAGACAATAGTGGGAGGCTACTAAGCCCCGCACAAAGAGGAGACTGATAGGCTATGAAGCACCGCACAAAGAGGAGAACGATAAGCTACGAAGCACCGCACAAAGAGGAGACCGATTATTCTATCTCATTCTCTCGCAGGCTAAATCTTATAGATGTATGTGTTTGTCTCTTTTTAGTGTCGCTCGTTTCCGTTTCATCGAGTTTCTAATCACAACGGTGCTAAAGAATTTTTCACTTCAAAAAGTTAATGAAAAGATAAAATAATAATGTTAGTATTAAAGTATGACAAAAAATTCGCTAGTTTCAATTGTCAATGCGGTTGACATATTAAAATATCCAGACAGAATCTAGTTTAAGTCGTCATTTTGTCCTCAGTCTTTATTGGGAACATTCCATGATTTATCCCCATACGACACGAATAGACGATCGTAACTGAGAACTGAGAGGTACCTACCTAAATACCCCCGTTTTAGATCACACAACTAAAATTTTATGATGTTTTTTTAGGTATAAAAAATCTATTTATATTCCATATACAGCTGTTATAGGTACCTATCGTGTGATCAGTATTATTATACTGGATGTATGAACACATACCCGACACACCTTAACCAGCAATTTCTGAGCTTATTTGGAATAAAAAGTGTAGACGTCATTTGGCTGACGGTGACATTCTTTTCAATTAAAAAAGAAAAAATATATTTTTCCATCACACGTCACTTTCTAGGTTGTACCCAATGGCGACGTGTGATGGAAAAATGTTTTTTTTTGTTTTTTAATTGAAAAAAAAATTCACTGTCGGCAAAATCACATTTACATTTTTTACACCAAATGAGGTCAAGAATCTCTTGGTAAAGTCTGTCAGGTAAGTTGATGCTAGTATTTGATATTTTATTTAATTCTAGTTTAAGGCGATCCAATAGTCCAGGAAAAAATCGAAATCGGAATTCACGCCCTTTTATGGGAGGAGTTTAAAAATACTTGAGAAAAAGCTTTTGGAAAGGTTGGAAAAGGTATTTGAGAATTTTTTTTAGAGGTTGATTTCATTTCACGGAACAAAGCGACGCGGAGCCTAACGACCGTTCCGATAAAAAAACGGGCGTGACTAGTTATGTAACCCTTCGGTGGACAGCATAGAGTTCACTTTGAAAATCCAAATTCGTCTACTGCCGGCCGTATTGTAAAATAACGACGCGAAAATGCATATTTTATTTAATTTTGTGAACTTTGGGCGTAAATATCAATTTTTTGCGATTATTATAAAAAGAACCGAATTTGCCACATTAAACAATAAAACCACATCCGAAAAGGGGTTTATAAATAGGAGAGTTTGGACTTGAAAGTGTTTTTTATAGACCTTATACTTTATTTTTTTCTAGGCTTATTAAAAGACTTATAAAAAAACTAACCGATATTTTTAAGGGCCAAGATATGTTCTACACGCAGTATTTAATTGAAGCATCTATAATACTTCTAAGCGATCAAATTTTCAAAACAAAAACATGTGATTTTGTATGATTTTGCATTATTTAGAATGGCTTCATTAAAGATTAGCTTGCTTAACTTTGTAGTCAGTAGCATCACTTATGTAGATTTTGTGATTCTACATAAAAGTGTAAGCATAAAAGATTAATAAGTTTAATTAAATGAAGACAATATTAGTGAAACTCGATCGAAATCTGGAGACAGAAAAATCAGAAAAGATATTGGCTCCGCTGGGACTCGAACCCAGTAATAATTTGAGATTTTACTCATAAAGTTAAAAAATTAATTATTAATAAGTTTGTTAAAAAATTATACGCTTTGAAGTATTTTTCAGGTAAAAACAATGACCTTATGTATAATATATGTACTCGCCCTTATCTCACAAACTTAAGGTGGAATTTGGTAAGTAGGAAACACTCTTGCTGTTTCCATTAAATTCAAAAGTAATTCATCTATGATAAAGATAGACATTCAAATGGTGAGTGTGTATGTGTTTTTTTTTTTTTTTTACAGTGATTACCACACAAGAATCTCAACTGCTCCCGTCTGGAGCCAGTGAGACTATGGCATCCCCAATTGGGGTATGTTGTGAGGCTGAAGGTAGTGGGGAGGGGAAGGAGGTGGGGAAGAGGAAGGTTGGGAAGTACCTGGCTATTCAGATCTGGTCACTAAACACGGCTAAAGCCATTTTCAAGCAACGTTTCAATTCTGAATGGTGGGTCTTACACCAGGGCGATACTAATAGTATCTTCCACTCTGGAACATGCCGCAAATATACTATATATTATTTTAAATGAATTAATTGTGAAATAACACAAATTAATCAAATAAAATTTATTTGCGCATGCCGGGTTCGAACCCGCGACCTCCGGAATGTGAGTCAAGAGTCTTAGCCACTGGACTATGGAGGTCGTCGTGTGTGTGTGTATGTGTGTGTGTGTGTGAACGACATAGATATGGGAACGGGCGGCGTTTTCATATTGAGCCGAATACTACACTCTACATCACGGGTGTAACTAAGATGCCAATATACGCTTACTTTCTTACACTACGACGAATACGAAATTCTGTATGTGACGGCCTGCTCTCATACATAGGTTGTCCTTATAATTAATTGTTTGCTATCTCGTTTTCTCTAGTGGCGCTATACATCTTCGGGAAACAATCGAAATAATTGTTTTTTTTTATGATCCTACTAATATTATAAAGGCGAAAGTTTGTATGGATGTATGTATGGATGTATGTACGGATGTATGTACGGATATGTTTGTTACTCTTTCACGCAAAAACTAATTAATGGATTTTAATGGAACTTTACAATAATATAGCTCATACATCAGAAACACATATAGGCTAAAGCTCAGAGCTCTGGCATTATGAAATTTGTATAAAAAATTGCAATAGGTGGCACGATTAGTAAAGATATCTATAATCCTTTATTCGATTCAAATTATTAGGGGAGTACTTCAAATAAAAGCGGGAGGTGGGAGGGGGTGGGTGAAGGTGGAGGAGGGGTTGGAGGGTGGAGAGGGAAAGGGGTGAGAGAGGGGGGGAGGGAAAGAGAGGGGGGATGAGGTGGAGTGGGGATCCCCCTAATACCATGCGAGCGAAGCCGCGGGGAAAAGCTAGTAATAAATAATTTGCAAACATTTACGAATGAATTTTTTTTTTTACTTTTACTGGTGTTTGCCGTGGAGTGGAAACATTTCTCATGTTTTGAGCATTTTGGCGCTCCTACTAGTATGGCACGACATTACGCGACGCCTTGCAGTTGAGTACTAAAAATACGAAATCGAAGACAAATACAATTGCCTTGTTTTTGGTTTACCACTTTTGAGATTTCTACCGCGCGTCTATATATTATATATAACGTCATTGCTTAAAAATGTTTAATTGCATAATTCTTGTTCAAACGTCAAAACCGTTGTTGTTAATATTGTTTGTATACTGTTTCCTTCCATACACGAAAGGTCAGAAATAGATGATACTAGCACTCTTCACTCCCGACGTATTTATCGGGTATTACCCTAGTATGCATTCGCTCTTCCAGGGTTTAATCAAATTAATAATTGAATGTCCCACAACAATATAAATCCCAGGTGACTTTAATGTCCCGCGCCCCCACTCGCCCCACTCGCCCCACTCGCCGATCTACGCCTACCTTCCTTAAAATAATAATAATATTGAATGGCGGCTCTCCGTATCGACAATTTATTATTTTTATAGTCTCTGGCAGCTTCCTTTCTTTTTTCAAACATCGCGCCATTGCAATTCGAATGGTCGTTCGCGCCATTCCGAATTTGAATCGTCGTTCGCGCCGTTCGAAATTTGAATTGTTCTGGCGCCAGGCGCGAATTAGTCGGCCGTGCACACCGGAAATAATATGAAATCGTTACCCTTATAAAATAATTATTGAGGAAAGTTAAATTATTTATTTTCTATGCGCTCAGTACAAAAAAAATAAAATTTTGACTACAAAAAAAATAAAATTCAACTCAAAATTTTACTATGGCAACCTCAAGTAACGCCGATGAGGACAAAAACTATGGTATCCGTGTGTATTCAAATTTAAGGTTTGCTTGACTCTCGTGCTTGCTTAAATTGACAATATTCTTTCTAAGCAGTCTATAAATTTAAAAATAACAAATGTAATAGGTATTTAGCTGCAATTTACATTTTATACAACTTTGACCGGTCAGTGGCTGAGTTGGCATCGGGTTTGGGTCCCACCCAGGCGTCGCGTGCTCGATTCCTCGGCTGCATAAGTCCTCCATCACGACAAGCAATATTTTCGGCGTACTGTTGTGGTACTAGGAAATTTTCAAATTTTGCAGGTTACTCATAACTCGGAAATGTTTGTCTTTCTGTAAAAAAAAATTATCCGATTTTTTTGTTTCTTTTATTTTTCTTCTTCTTTGTGAGTCTTTCGTCGTTTGACTTCTGCGCCTAAATACTTCCCTTAAGTTTCTTATCGATATAATATCGATATCGATATTATATGTTTCTTTTCCGTTTCTTATCGACTTTCACTTGTCCGAAACCAGCAGTTCTTTCAGATCGTCAGCTTTTCTCATAATATAGTCTCATATTATGAGACTCATCACCCCTTCCTTTCATAGCTGTTGATATCTGCAGAGTTGGAACGAGATTTTCATTATTTTTCAGCCGAAATTATTGATCATCATCATCATCACTTTTGGCTCTACAACCAGTGATGGGTCTTGGCCTCCTCAAGAGTCTTCCTCCACTCATCTTGGTTTTGTGCCAGCTCTCTCCAGTTTAGAAGCTCCAAGTAGATATGTCTTTGAGGACGTTGTCGCTCCATCTTAATCTTGGCCTTCCCAGGCTCCTTTGCCCTATCGGTTTTGAGTTCAGCAGGGACTTTGGTGCTTGATGCTCGGTCATTCTCTCCACACGACCCAATCACCGAAGTCTTCCCAGTTTTATAAATATCTCTTTACTCCTCATTGGATCTGACTGTGATCCAAGAGATATCACGGTGGTGTAAGCCCGGGGTCCTCTGCGCCCTGGGGCCCCTTGCCCCCTCAGCCGGCCCTGATGGCTTCCCGGGTGGACGCTGCCCCTTGATAAAATCTCCGGAATGTATTCTTCGGCGCGGCTTTGATTTGTGGCCCCGCGCGAACAATTGTTTTTATGTATTCCATATTTTAATGGGGTGCTTATCTCATTTCTGTTTTATGTTTATTGTTTTTAAGGCACAATAGGCTATTTTTGTTTTGGTTTTATAAACCGCGCTTTTAAATTGAATAAGCGATTCGATTTCAGGAATATATTATTACATTAAAGCCTTATTGTGTGCTATTAAAATAAATTCTAAATAATCGGAATTATTTCTTAAATCTCATCATTATAATATACCTGAATTGTGGTTTTTTCTCACTCTATGTACACATACCATTCATTTTCTCCACTTATTAAGAGGGCATTACCAGAGAAAACCAGAAATATGTCATTTTCAAATCAGATTTTAGACATATTGACTCTTTTCCACAAAAAATTATAAATGGATTTCGAAAGATTGTTCTTTTATCTAGCATTCGCATGTAATAAATTTTGAGACAATTTTTTAATTTTTAGTATAATAAGGTTATTCATAGGTCGTTGGCAGATTTGTTAAATTTTCAAAAAAGATTTTGTATTATACCACACCCATTTCAAATAATATAATCATGCAGTAAAATAAATCAATACATTATCTAGCAAACGTATGTTTTAGAATTTTAATTTTAGTTTCAATAAAATCATTAAAAAATATCTACGTACATGTGTTTCTTGACGAAAATTGGTCCATTTGTGTATTTATTTGCGCACTTACAAACTAATATATTTCGGATTTTTTTAGCATTCTTATTAAATTTAGACATTATTGAAAAATGATAAATACTTATATTCAAAAAATAATTACAAAAAGTACATTATTTTAATAGTTTTATCATCACGCCTTTCAGCATTTTTGGATGAAGGTATAAATTAAAGCTAATTTGGATTGATATAAATTCGATATTGAGTTATAATTTTAAAAAGCTGGTACGGAGAATAATTAATCTTTCTCATTGTAACCGCCCTGCACGATCGTCAGAACAACTTTCGACGAAATGTGGATTTTCGTCCGCTGGCTGGTTAAACGCTCTTAAAGAGTTGATGTTAATAAGATATTTAAAATAATAATATTGTCTACTGAAAATACCTGAAAAATACTTCGACAACCTTTCAATTTCGTGTTAAAAGTCTTTAGAGCACAGACGTCAAGCTAAGTGAGACTGTTCTTGTTATATGTATTACCAAAGGAAAGTACTCCGAGGAACTTGAGTCTTTCATTCCTTCAACATCGGTGCACAGCTCGGAAACAAGCCAAACACGTTCCTAACTAACACGTTCGTTCCTAACACGATTAACTGACGCCTGAGAATGGGTCGTACTAATATTTTTCTTCGTTAAAACTATTCATCCTTAATTTCCATTAAGAACAACTGAACCCTCCACACTGCATCCCCAAAATAACATAGGCCTATTCATTCTAAACCCCAATATAACAATATGCATTCGGTACCCACTTTATCATCTGACGGAAATGACTTTCCTCAATTTAGATGTTTTAATTAAATGCTGCGAGTAGAACACGCATTTGCATTGTAAGTAATCTAATGTTTTTTTATTAGTTTTTTTGTAAGCCCAGAAAAAATAAAGTATCAAGACTTAAAACTGCTATAAATTTAAAAATCTTCTACTTAAGAAACCCTTTTCGGTTAATGTTTTATTGTATTATGTGGAAAATTAATTTCTTTAGAAAATGATGGTTAAACTTTTAAATATTTGTGCCTCAACTTCTCAAAATAAAATAAAACGCGCTTTTTGGCGATGTTTTTTTCTTGAATAAATCAAAACAGACTGCTGATGTTAAATGAGAATTTAATCCTTACCGTCATCTACATAAGGAGTGTTATTGTTAGCAGCCTGATCTTGAATTTTCGTAATGCAGAGCCCAATGGATAAAAAAAATCATCTTTTTTTTGTTTTTTAAATGGGTTTCAGTGAAATCGAAGCTTTTCTAACTATTTTATTTAAATAAAAATCTAACCCCAGTCATGTAATAATCAACAAGTGCGTCAAATTTAGTAACTCATCTGTGTAGGCGGAAAAAAGTGGAACCAACGGACGAACGAAACTTGCGCTGCTGGTAGCGGTAGCCCCTCTCAGAAAAATGTGTACCTCTGTGCAACATGCTAACGCGTTTGCCTTTACAAGGCGTTTGTCCCATGAAAATTCTGGATGTCGGACGGTATACTATCGAAAATGTTTAAAAATCAATTCGATGGTCTCGAAGAACAATGTCGAAACAATTATTGAAAATCGTCTTGGTGGCTTATTTTTACTTCCTTTTAATGATTTAAAAGTCCATATTTTCGGAATTTTCAATGAAATACACATATACTTCTTATCTACTATATTTCTTGTTTTCAATATCAGTAAAAATGTAGAAACGTAACATTAGAAAGCCCTACTGTAAAACTACAAAATCTCACATCCGACATTGTTCTTCGGGACCGTCGAATAGAACCTACATAAAGATTTTACCATTTTCTTTTTAACTAATTCTTCTTATGGTGAAGGAGAGTTAGTGGAAGTCAAAGTGGATTGCTGAGGTTGTTTAGTCAGTCGGCGGCATCGGGAGTCACTTGGATCCGGGAAACAGATGAAGGGGACATGCTTCTTCTTTGCTCTTATATGTTTTTATTCTCCTTGGTGTGTTTTTTTCAATATTTACACATCCTTTGCAACATTTATGTTATATTATACGTGCAGTGACTATGACTGCACAGGATGCGGTTAAGTGAAGACCAAGTCTTCCGAGAGAAAGATAACCCTTGCAATTACAGTTGGGTCCACAACAAGTTGCTTGTTTTCACGTTCGAGTTCTGCCACGACTCTTCGGGGGAGTGTCGTGACTAAAGCAGACTTTCGTCTCAGTCCAAAGGGTGTTTTGGATAGACCGAGAGCCGACCATGGTTTGCAAGGTTATCTTGAAGTGTAATGTTACTATTCACGGCCTTTTCGTATTCCCTGAAGGTTACTGTAAACAACTTACCTTTTTTTTAATTTGCAGTTGGCTTGGTCGCGGCTCCATGTTCGTCCTCTCTGTGGAGCAGCTGTCCGCGATGTTGCGCGCTGCGGGATTCGGAAGGCGGAAAACACTGGGCACCCTGGTGGACATTGGGGCCGGGGACGGCGAGGTGACCCGGCACTGGAGACCGCTCTTCTCCCAGCTGTACGCCACTGAGATGAGCAACAGCATGCGAAAATTGCTGGAATCTAAAGATTTTAAGTATGTTTTGTATTTTTTTACCTATATTTTTTGGAACATACCTTCTTTCGGTTTTGGTTTACGTATTTTTTGTAAATACCTGACAAGAATCTCAACCGCTCCCGATTCCGCGGGAGTTCAATGGGACTAAGGAATCGCCATTGGGTTGGGGTATGTCGTGAGACTGAAGGGAGGAAGGTTAGAAAGTACCAAGTTATTTAGATCTGGTCAGCAAACCGGCAAAGGAGTTGATTCTAGAATGCATTAAAATTTACAAATTTAGCATATTGGGGACTACACCCCAGTAAATATTTATTATTATATTTAATCATGGCTAAACGAAAATAATATAAATTTGAAATTTGTGTACATCACAGCGGAACTGTTAGGAAATGGGTGTGCCAAGTGCATGGTTCTTACGCTGATGGCATAAGGTTCACTTTACACAGGTGGGGGGAGGTGGAGTGGGGAGGGGTATGGGGTGGGGGAGGGGTCGGTGGATAAGGAGGGGGACGGAGAGGGGGGTTGATGGATGAGTGGAGTGAGGAGAAGGAAGGTGGAGGGGGGTGGAGTGGGGGGAGGGGCGGGTGGAGTTGGAGAGGGGGAGGGGGGAGGGGGGTTGATGGGGAGAGTGAAGTGGGGGAAGGGGTGGGTGGAGGCGGAGTGGGAAACCCCTAATACCATGCGAGCGAAGCCACGGGAAAAAGCTAGTCTATAATACTTCTAAGCGATCAAATTTTCAAAACAAAAATAAATGATTTTGTAGGATTTTGCATTATTTCGCATAAGTAAAAAAAAAAAAATTGCATAACTTTTGGTCTGGGATTTGTATTGGTAAAATGAATAAATTTATTATTCCCATTTCAGGATCCTGGACACAAACGAGTGGTGGAAAGAGGGCAAGTTCGACGTGATCAGCATGCTCAACTTGCTAGACCGCTGCTCCGAACCACAGACCATGCTGCTCAACGCTAAACAGGCACTCAACGACGATGGGCTCCTCATCATAGCGCTGGTTCTGCCCTTCAAACCATACGTTGAATGTAAGATATGGATTTTTTTATACCTCTAATACTTTAAACGGTCTTTTAAATGTTATTAATTTTAAGTAAGCACTATTTAAGTAAGTTGCACTATGGCACCCCCAATCACAGGGTACGTTGTGAGGCTGAATTGAATGGGAGAGGAAAGAATATGGGAAAAGCGAAGGCCTGGCTATTCACACCTGGTCACCTAACACAACTATTGCCATTTCAAGCAACGTATCGCTTCTAAATGGTGGTTTTTCACCGGCGGTTTAAGAAAGGGCCTTAAGAATGGATTTTTAATAAAGATCTTGAAAAGACCACGATTAAATGAGGGAGAAGAGGAAAATATTCCATATATATATATAGGGAAATATTGCATGAGAACATGTCGAAAAAACGGTTCACTCTCATGCTGCTGTCATCTACTGTGGATGGATGTTCCGCTCTTCTCCAGCGAATTTCTTGCTGGTGATACCAAAGGGATCTCATCAATTTATTAACATTATCTGCTACGTTCATTGCCTAGATCTGAATAACCAGACAGTTACCAATTTCCTCCAGACTCAAAAGCTGGTGTTTTTTACTCTTAATTTTTCTCATTGTTTTTGACATAAGTAAAAGCGAAGCTTAAATCTAAAAGCATAAAGCTCGAGGAAAAAATCTAATCGCTTAACACTCAAAGCTTAAAGCACAATCTTTAATTTCTCCCAACTATGTCTAGGGCATTGCACTAGACGTCTTCTCTGTTTCCTTGTATTTTTAAATTATAATTTTCAGACGAATCTGACCACATGGCGAAGGAGCGTCTGCCCATCCGAGGACACACATTCGAGGAGCAAGTTGAATCCTTCATCAGCTACTGCTCCAGCACTGTGGGGCTCCAAGTCATGCAGTGGTCACGCGTGCCCTACCTCTGCGAGGGGGACTTCAACCAGTCCTACTATTGGCTGAACGACTCCATCTTCATCTTCAAAAAGGACCCAAATTTCCCCGAAACCACGGCTGAATAGAATAGAAGTTTTAACAGGTTTATTTATCTTACCTTTTATCACCTTTGTATTTTGATATCCCTCGTCTGTGAAATAGATTATATTTATATTTCTATTGAATGTTTACAAATAAAATATTAGCATAAGAAAAATCAATGGTTTATCAAGTAAATTCTAAAAATAAATGTTAATTAATATTATAATATAGTAAGGGGGATGGGGATCTTTTTCGGTTAGTTACCCCAAAATATGTGTCAAAATACGTAGTGTGCAATGCTATTTATTACCCCCCAAGACTTGAGATTGAAAAACAACTGACGAATTACTTTTTCAGTTGTACCATTTTTAATATGTAAAAAATAATATATTTAAAAAAATAATATATTTGTATGGAGAATACAGTCAAAGAAATGTGTATAAAAACAGCACACAACTACCTCCTACTTACAAAGTAAATCCAATGAAAACAAACATATTGCAAATATTAATTTGCCACAATAAATATTTTATACAAATGCAGACCCATGAAAAATTATGGGATATTATAAGTGTACGATTTGTGAGAGTATTTACAGGATCCATTGACTTTCGAAAGAAGAAATCGAGTGTAAGTTGACTATAAAATTATAACATCTACCAGCATTTTCAAGCATTTAAATAAAACAAATACGCATTTCTAATAAATAATTATTAATGAATAAAATAATTTTGTACCTACTTTATCAGTTGCCTGGTATGATTTAATAATACCGTAGTAGAGCCTCGATAATCCGTACCCAGGCTAATCAGAACATGGCTGTAATCCGAACTACCAAATGTCCCCTCTCTCCTTATGTTCAAGCCGCTAATGCTATGTGTTTCTGTAGTTACGTAAAAGCTCTTACATATCCACTTTATTCTGTGCTGCATGTGCATTGCATAGGCGTAGGTTCCTACGCCAAAACAAAAAAACATAAAACTTTAACCACAGTGTAAAAGTGTGTCATATCGGATAGTTTGAAAGATGTAGTATCTATAACTTCACTTTTTCATAAATATTTTTTTGGCTTAGCTTTTTCTTGGTAAATAAATATAACCTGCCAGACTAAAATAGATTAGCTTACGAATAAGTAAATCTGTTTTGTGATTTAGAAGTTCGTTAGAGATAATTTTTCTAAGCAGAGCTGTTTCATTTAATTTTTCTATCTAAGATCTAAAAACATACTTGACTCGCAATCTGAAGGTTGCGGGATCGAATCCCGGCGTGGGCAAATAAATTTTATTTGAATAATTTGTTTTATTTCACATTAATTCATTTAAAAAATAATGTATAGTATATTTGCGGCATGTTCCAGAGTGGAAGATACTCTTAGCATTGCCCTGGTGTAAGACCACCATTCAGAATTAAAACGTTGCTCGAAATGGCGTTAGCCGTGTTTGGTGACCAGATCTGAATAGCCAGGTACTTCCCCATCTTCCTCGTCCCCATCTCCTTCCCCTCCCCACAACCTTCAGCCTCACAACATACCCCAATTGGGGATTAGAGATGGGTAAGTTCTGCATTTTTCCGGAGGCCTCCGAGACGTGCTTCCTTTTAAAAGTACTTGAGTTCTTGGAGCAGGTCCCGGGAGCCACTCCCGACTCGCGAATGACCCGAGCGCACAAAAGAATTTGAACGCCAACCTGCTTCCGACTCGCAGATGGCTCAAACCGAGACGCTCGGGTTCCACCGTAGCTGGACCTCGGAGCCGGAGCTCGCAAAAGAACTCAAACGCACGACCTACTCCCGAATGGCTCGAATCGAGACGCTCGGGTTCCACTCTAGCCGGACCTCGGAGCCGGAGCGCCGCCACCCGACTGTGGCTCGGCCCGCCGAGTTCCGGCTACAAGTACTGAACCGGGTTCTTTGGGAGTAGTCGATTTGAAAAGGGAGTAGGAGTAGGAGCCGCTTCGAGCGAAGAACCTGAGTTTAACAGCCCACTCCCGCTGAACCTACACATCGCTATTGGGGATGCCGTAGTCTCGCTGGCTGCAGACGGGAGCAGCTGAGACTCTTGTGAGGTATTACAATAAAAAATAAAAATAAAACACTACAATCCGAAGGCTTCTCGAGTATGAATAGGTGTTGTTTTTCATTAGTTAGGATTATCAAGGCTCTCTGCTGTACATAATTATTTCCAATTTCACTAATTTTACACATTATGCAGGAATACGTAAGAAAATTTCACTTAATGCATGCACCGACAACCGAAATTGGTATGTTTAATAAATAATTAACACATCCAATGTATTACGATGTGTTCACTTAGCCTCACCCCCCCCCCCAATATAATTTTTTACCTTATTTAGGGTATTTTACCTTGTTTCCTGATCCCTGATGTAATATGATGTACAACTTTTTAAAATAAAATGGTATAAATCAGTAATTGTATTCAAGTATTCATTTATTGCACATAAAAGCAGTTCTTACAATAGACAAAAATGTATATAGGCGCATATCACTTTGTGATGTATCATAAAAAATATTTTAATAATATTACTATTTATCTGTGGCCGATAGCAGCATGTGACATTCCCTATTCCTATCTAGACCTACACAACCTTTCTCCACAAAATACTTTCACAATTATAATTTCCATCGACAAAATCACAAAACACTTTTTTCACAAACCTCATTAATTTCATTATTAAAAAAGCTTTTTTTTCTTCAAATCGTTCTACTTTTTCCTTTTTTCCTTCGAGATCAATTTGCAGTCTATGCTTTTCTGATGTAATTCAATTCTCCATTTCCTCAACTATCAAACAAAACACTTTTGAAAGAAAGTCGCGGACTTAACTTACTCGAGGACACAATATATTAAATTACACTCAACTTGTAATTTATCAAATATACAATTCCATTGTTCCCTTCACGACAGAAGAGAGCACTCTTCGCTATCCCACATGTACATGTAACTTCGGCCAAGAGTTGAGCTTCTATTCTAAACATTTAGTGTAAATTCTTATCATTGATTGTTCATTATTGATATATGTACGTCATAATAATATGATGAAAACCAACCAACTAACTCCACATGATCAATATTGTAACTAACAAATACCTAAACAATAGCATGCAAAGTTATTATGTATTATAATTATACAGTGTTTGTTTGTTTTACCAATATTTAACCTTTACATTTAGACTCTAAAGCTTACAGACAGAGTAAAAAAGAGTAAAGCTATCTAATAAACAGTCTTGGGATAACTTTAGACGCTACTTTATGCTGCTCAAGCGACCTCTCCCTTTGCCCGGTCTGGAGAGCGGGCCGGACAGCGGGCAAGCGTGTGCAGCTAAACAAACATTGGTGTATCAACTTAAATTTACATTATCAGTCACCCTAAATTCTAAAAAAAGTAAACAATTTAATACTGTGATCATTTCACGGATATTTCCAAATTTTACATGTCACTATTCTTACTACGATTTCATCTCAATTATCTAAAACCTTCCTTACAGAATACACAAGCGGTAAGTTCCTTTTATGAGTTCTCAATAAGTTTAATAAATTCTCAATAAGTTGAATGAATTCTCAATAAGTTCAAAGAATTCTCAATAAGTTCAATGAATTCTCAATAAGTTCAAAGAATTCTCAATAAGTTCAATGAATTCTCAATAAGTTCAATGAATTCTCAATAAGTTCAAAGAATTCTCAATAAGTTCAAAGAATTCTCAATAAGTTCAATGAATTCTCAATAAGTTCAATGAATTCTCAATAAGTTCAAAGAATTCTCAATAAGTTCAATGAATTCTCAATAAGTTCAAAGAATTCTCAATAAGTTCAATGAATTCTCAACAAGTTCAATGAATTCTCAACAAGTTCAATAAATTCTCAATAAGATCAAAGAATTCTCAATAAGTTCAATGAATTCTCAATAAGTTCAATGAATTCTCAATAAGTTTAATGAATTCTCAATAAGTTCAATGTTCAATTAGTGCACGGGTTTAGGGTACAAAGATTCAGATCACTCTTCCATGAAAACACTGTATGGGAAATGATCATTGTTCACTGTGATGGAAATAAAAGTTATTTAAATTTTATTCTTATTCATATAATATGCACTGTGATGAATAAATAGAAAAGCTATTATGCTCTTACTAACAATACAAGATGAAGTATGGGAAAAAGCTGATGAATTAAACCTAATGATTCAGTATAAAATTAAAGAGCCTCTCCAATAATCCGTGGCAAACTATTATTTATTTTCGTAAACTAAGAGTAAAGCCCTTCGTCCGCAGAGATACAAAAGTAACGACGAATACTCAACGATTCAAGGATCTTGGCGACTACTGTTAAACATCTGCGCGGAGGTTCGTAAACAAAGCACATATTGCTGTTATTTGGTAAATTGACGCCAGTTCCCCGCGACCAGCAGAACATCAAGACTTTAAGCATGGCATCCCTTGTGTCAAACATTTTGTAACAATGTGTGGTATTTTAGATCAATACTAAAGAAACAAAGCAGTCGACAAAAAATGACAGGATATAAAAATGACAGCTACAGCAACTGTTTGATTGTGATGAGATTATGGCATTCTAGTTTTAACACTTTGAGAATTCAAAAATGATTAGTGGTGACATGGGTCTTGTGATATCAGTAGTGACATATATGGACTGAGTGCGACAAGTTCTTTGCGACATGAGTACACAACATAAGTATCGAATATTTCAGTATCCCTGAGGACGAAGGGCCTTAAACTACATGAAAATATAACAATTTTGTTATAATTTATAAGTATTATTATTATGTAAAGAAAAATATAACTTTTGTCATGTATGAAAGAGAATATCAGGTTTAGGGAGAAAAAATATTATGCAATAAAAAGTACGCTACATTTTAAAAAGGCTCTTAAAAACTGCCATCGTTCTTCTTTGAAAGGCAATTTCAGAATACTTTTGGTCAGCTGATATTAAACAGAATTAATCCAGAATTATTTTACTGGTTCCAAATTTTATACAAACATGAGAAAATACTGCATTAGTATTTAAAAAATACATAACAAAATTAAAATAAGATAAGAGTAGATATTGACAACCATTTCCATTCAATGAAAAATTGCACACATTTTACAAACAGTTTCACAATATGAGATTTAAAAAAATCACTGAATAGGCATATAAAAAATATACGCTAAAAAAATTATTATTATAAATAATGGCACTTGGTGCCTTCTGGAAAACAATAAAAAGTGCATTTTACAGATATAACACTGGTATCGTTTAGCTGCAAATAAAATAAATATTAAACTGATTAGGGGCCATCCATAAAGGGGGGGGGGAGTAGAGAAGTGTGACAAGGGGTATGGAGGGGGGTCATTATCACATGCACAAAACGACTGCCACATTGCCACAACAAAAATATTTTCCATATCCCATTACGCCCCCTCTGTTGTGGCAAACGTAACCCCACCGTGGTATCCCGTTACACCCCCTCTGGTGGCAAATGTAACCATGATATAATATTAAATGTTGTAAAAAAAAAAATGTTAAATTGCAAAATATGTGGTCATGCTGGGGGGGGTCTCACAAATGATGTGACGATGTGTGACAGGGACGGGGGGGGGGGGTCAAAAAATCATGAAATTCGTGTGACGTAATTTATGGATAGCCCCTTATTATTTAGAACATTGTTTTTGTTTAAAAAAAAACATAAAATCAAAAAAAAACAGAAGTAACTTTATAAAGTTGATAAAAAATATAATTAGATTTTTTTAAAACAACAATTGAATATTTTGGTAAATTATTGTGAAGATACCAAATAACTTTTGTGCACCAGTCTGCACATCACACAAATTATAAATCTTTTGATATATATTGCACCTCCTTTCCCATAAATGTTGCCGTAATAAAGCCATAAAATAATCAAAAAACTACAGTAATTCTTTCCACGACACAAGACAGTAAAATAGCATACCTGGCTGTGGCAACCTTTTTCTCATTAAGCTACCTAATAATTTCATATTGCATTAAAATATTCATTGAAAACAAAATCTATATCAAATTTCTATTATTTCCCAGGAATACATAAACAAATATTATGTGATTCATTATGCTTTTTTTCTAAAAAAATGATAAACCTACATAAAAACATTTATTAAACAAAAAATATATGAAACGTAACAATGTGATGATTATAGATTTTTTAATCAAAGTTTTGTGATAGACTGAGATAAAAGTATAAAATAGCTTGCCACATAATAGCTTTGAAATAAAATTATAGAATAACAAACAAAAAAAAAACAAAACAGACAATAATCATACAACACTCGTACATAATACATATGACAATTTGTTGTACATTTTTATATTAAAATGAAATGTGTATAGTAATTTCATAGAGGCTGCCATGCTTATAATACATAAATGTAGTACATAATTTACAAACAAATCATGATATATAATATTGTCAAAAGCCACTGGCTCGTGTTTATAATATATATGTCACCATGCTAAAATCCTACTAATAGAACTAAACACAACATAAACACGAGAAGGACCGCCGTTCACGGGCACTTTCCAATGCAAAGCGGACTTACATAAAGAAGAAGCCTTCACACCATTGGTACAGAATACACCAAGTTTCCTACCAGAACAAGAATAACAATCATCCACAAAGAATTTTGTTCCAATAGAAGACAAATTATTGTTTGCTTATTGCGTGATGAAATGCAAAGTTTAGAATAACGGAAAAAATCCAATCCAGGGAAAGATGTGCAACTAATTTGAACCAAAATAAACCATAACGGTGATAATGCTACAGAAGGATATACACTATTTTTTTCAATTATCTCTGGCTTTCTTCACCCTTCAAGGGTGTTCTAGGCCATCATTTAAAATTACAGAGAAAAGAAAGGTGAATTTATAATTTAATTCTATTTAAATGTGCATATTTCAGAATTATATGGAAAATTGGAGTCGAGTCCAGACTTAGAAGAGATGAGATATTGAACGATTATACAACGCTTAATAGAAGAGAGGATATTTATTTAGAGAGGGATAACCAATAAATCCCACATCTAGACCACAGAATATACAATCTGGGGAGTCAAGGATGTGAATTTTAAAAAGGTGAAAAGGAAAGAAACAATGTCCGATTTTCATTTGAATAAGTGAGGAAATTTTTTTTTTTGAAAAATGGGGGAATTGTTGAAAATGCAGTTTTGATGGGATAGTCTATTATATTGAGGCGTAGCAGGGTCCCTTGGATTTACTAGCAATGTTCCAATATTCTGCCCAAACATTGCTGGATCTATCTTTGATGATGGAAAAAATATCAGATAGGGAAATATGGTTTGTGAGGGTAACAATAGGATTGGACGCTCCTTGTTTTGCCAAGGAATCTACAATATTGTTAACCACTACGCCAACATGTCCAGGAATCCAAATCAGCCTAGGGATTGCGTATTTTTTGTGGGATCGTTATTGGATAACGGACGTTATCTGCTGTGATTTTTACATATTTACTGTCACATATTTTAGTTTAGATCGATTTAAACACGAATTCCTACAAGTATGCATGATTATTTATTCATTTAATGTATGTTGTATATAGAAAAATCAAATAACAGCCATAAAAATCACACAAATCTGACAGGAGATAACGTCCGTTATCACAAAAAATACGGAATCACTAGGCAGAGTTACGGTTTTTCCAGAGCTTTGAATGGATGCTATCAGCACTCAAATAAGGATTGTTGGTACAATTAAACTTTTAATTGCCATGTACATGATCCATGCTTTCAGGATGACTAAACAATTTGATCACGGAGCTGCCTATGCTTTACTTTACATTGAACATTAAAAAAGAAGAACAATTTTTTAACGAAGGGAAAATTTCTTATATTGCTCTCATAGTTGTAAAAACATCCGGATAAATTTGAACAAACTTATCTTTTTGATTGATCTATCTCTACAACATCAAGGGTATGCAAATATGCACAATATTAAACAGATACAAGTCAAAAGTTAAGTTATTGTTGTTATTAAATTTCCGATTATTGCTTCGTTCTGTACAGGTTACTTGGGGTATTCGGTACCAATGTTTCACACTAACATTTACACTTACGACAACAAATAGAATCAAAACATAGAGCATTAAAAATGTTTTTCAAAATTTAATTTTGATTTTGTTTCATTATATTTTCACGATATCACAGTTGTTGATCATATTACCTGGACGACATACCATTTAATTTTTACAAATATTACTTCTAACGGAAGAATTCGAGAATATGCAACTTTACATACGTACGTACCGAGTGACCAAATAAATCAATTTCGACTAGAATTTTATGAAATAATGAGAGAATTTCTCAAATGAACTTTCATACAAATATCCTTTGGAGTTTGCTCTGCTATCTCATGCAGTAAATGAAAATTTGTAAATAAATAAACTTTATTAGGTATCCAAAATATAACAAGAGTTTGTGTTCTTAAAAAGTGGTTAAAAATGCATTATCATATTAGATAAACATTATTTAAAAAAAAACATAAACCAATAAATTTGAATTTTGGTTCATGCATGTTATGAGTGAGCAAAAACAACCCTAAACAAGTTTGTAAGTCGATTCATTTGAGAACTTCTATCTCGATAATACCATCGCAGATGCTGGGCAAGAACTTCAGATTCTTAGAGATTTAGAGATCAATAAAAAAGAATGAATGCGATACATAAATTAAACAGTAATGGCTGCAGACCTAAATGGATAATGCATATTACAGTTGTTTTGATATTTAGAGACATCCCTGGTGTGTAGAGCTAAGCCACGATGGTGGTCGTGAGCTCAGTTTCCCGTAACTATCTTCCTGGGCTCGGCCGTTAGATCTTCCACACTGCCGGATCTGAAATCACAATTAATATTATAAGATGGGTAGTATACAGGGTATATATCAACATGTATCCAAAGAATTTTAACCAATAACTGCTGAGCATATTTGAAGTTAAAAATTGTAGTTGTCATTTTGGCGGCTGACGACATTCTTTTACAATAAACAAAAAGTTTTTTTTTTTATCACATTTTTGGATTGGATTTAGATTGTTTCGAAGAATTTTGAAAGCCTTTTGAAGTACCTTCTGTTAGTATATTTCGGTGAATCGGGTCCATAGCTTTGAAATTTGCCTTGACAGTCCCATAACAACATCCAATGTTTGTCATCAACATCACAAATACTGACAATTTTTGTTGTGTTTCGAGCTTCCCATGTTCGACGGAAAACATTTCCTAAACATTCCTTCTCGGGTGAAGCGGGAAGGCAGGTGGGGGCTGGCGAGGGGGGAATAATTCATTTTTTGACAAGAGCCTCGCGATGCGGTCGTGTACGTAGAATAAACGGAACGGCTTTTTGTGCTTATGTGCAATGAGCGAGCTTAATCACAAGTTTAAAATATTATTACTTATACCTAAATATAATATAATCCTACTAATATTATAAAGGGGAAAGTTTGTATGGATGTATGTTTGTAAAATAATATAGCTCATATATCAGAATAGTCTATAGGCTATAGCTTAGAGCTCTGGCGTTATGAAATTATTTTTCATTTTTCATACATTTTCTGTCCGTAACAAAATCGATTTATTGCAAACGTCAGAAAAAAACAAACCAATTGTCACCTTGGAAACGATGTTTTTTTTTTTTTAATTATGTAATTCACCCTAAAAAGAGTACTTTTTTGGCGTCGTACTTGATAACTATCTCTAAAAATGAATCACCGAAATGTATAATAAAAAAATTATAGATAAATAATCTTACTAATATTATAAAGGGGAAAGTTTGTATGGATGTATGTTTGTTACTCCTTCACACAAAAACTACTGAATGGATTTAAAAAATTCTTTCACTAATAGAAAGCTACATTATTTGCGAGATCTATAGGCAATATATATTGGTAAGCTCTGGCGTTATGAATAATCTCTGGCGTTATGAAATTATTTATCATACGTTTTCTGTCGGTAACAAAATCGATTTATTGCAAACGTCAGAAAAAAACAAACCAATTGTCACCTTGGAAACGATGTTTTTTAAAATTTTTTATTTGGCAATTCACCCTAAAAAGAGTGCTTTGATGGCGTCGTACTTAATAACTATCACTAAAAATTAATCGCCGAAATGTATGTATGCTCATAAACCTGAACGACCACACCAAATTGGACAATTCTTTTTTTTTGTTGTTCGTTATTTTGTATAAAACAACCGTTGATTTCTGGCATTAAGAAATTAGTATAAAAAATTATAATAGGTTGCACGCGAGCAGTTTGAAAACTGAATGTATCGGGAATGAATGTGTGGAATGCGAGAGGTGAGAGGGGGGAGTGGGGAGGGGAAGTTGGGAGGGTGTTGGTGGAGGGGGAAAGTGGAGGGGGAAGAGGGTGGGGGGATGGGGTTAGGAGAGGGAGAGGGGGAGGGAAGGGAGGGGAAAGGGGAAGGATGGTGGTGGGTGTGGGGAGGAGTAGGGGATGGGGGAAGAGGGTTGATGGGGGGAGTGGTGTGGGGAGAGGGAAGGTGGAGGAGGCGGAGTGGGGTGGGAGAGGTGGGAGGGAAGGAAGTGGAAGGAGGAGGGGTGGAGGAAGGTGGGGAGGAGTTGGAGTTGGAGGTGTATGGGGTGGGGGAGGGGCCAGTGGGGAAGGAGGGGAGGGAGAGGGGGGTTGATGGATGAGTGGAGTGGAGTGGGGAGGGGGAGGGGGAGGGGGGAGGAGTGCGGTGGGGAGAGGGGGAGGGAGGTTGACGGGGGGAGTGGAGTGGGGGGAGGGGTGGGTGGAGGGGGAGGGGGGTTGATGAGGGTAATGGAGTGGGGAGAGGGAAGGTGGAGGAGGCGGAGTGGGAAACCCCTAATACCATGCGAGCGAAGCCGCGGGAAAAAGCTAGTAATAAATATATTTGATAATAAATTACAATATAATATGAAATATTAATATAAACATACAGTTTTTGACGTCTACGTAAATATTTACACACGGGAAATTTTTAAAAGGCAACTTTAGGTCCTGCAATAATCGATATTAGTCGGAAATCTTTCCTAATAAATAAATATCTGTGTTTTCTTCCTGATGTAGCATATTTTCTTCATTGAACGCATTTTAACATTTATGTAAATGATAAACGTCAAACGTAAAATTTTTTGGTATTATGTCAACTGCACACTGCGCGGACCAAATAATTATGATTTTAAATTGAAAATAAACACTGCCGTAATGGATGATTATTTCTTTTGTTAACTCACTTGTAAATAAAGTCTATTAACTTATAAATCGGTTTCAGAGACGGGAGAAATTGTCCAATTCAAATCGGTATTCTATTTTTGATGCTACGTAATAATTCAATAATTCATTAGGTCGTGCAATAATCGATATTAGTCGGAAATCTTTCCTGATAAATAAATATCTATTAAAATATCTGTGTTTTCTCCCTGATGCATATCTTTTTTCATCAGAACGCATTTTAACTTTGATATAAACGCCAAAAACGTCAAGTGCTCATTGCATATCCGTGGACAGATCCGTACCTCAGACCACTTGTCAAATTGTGTGGACCGTGCGAACTTCACCCCAATCTTTGAACCGTGTTTCAACAAACGGAGGAGACGGAAAACAAAAAATGTTGATGTAATGTTTGAGGGACTGACACGGCAAATTGCGGCAAATGTTTGAGCTTTGGACCCACCTTATGATGAACAAAATCTAAATAATGTTCAATGCTCTTGTTACAATTCCGTGTGGCAAATTACAACACCAAAAAACACAAAAATAAACCGTAGCAAGACAAAATGTCAAATAACCATAAGCTACAAAAACACAATATTGAAGATAAAAACCTGAAATTTCACAAATGGATAATTTTTCAATAGGCATTTCAATTGAATACCATAAATTCATGAGATTAGATTCACTTTTTAAGCAATGATTGGGTTTAGTAAATATTGTCAATTAAGCACTTATCTATAATTAAATATGAATTTAAAAAAATCAAAGCTGTTTTCACAAAAAATTTGGAACCTTGCTATTTCTTCTTCAAAATACGGAAAATTTCAGGCAGTCATAAAAAAAAACAATTTAATGGACATTTGCCCTAAAAATTTGCAGTTTTCAAACAAATTTTGTGGGCAATTGCTGTTTTTATAAAAGTACCGTTTTAGAAATCATCCAAATATCATTATGAATACATAAAGTAAAAGTATAAGAATGTTATTTACCTCAGTTTGTCATCGTTTTTCCAGGATGTTACTTGAATATGTGGTGGAGGAAGGTAGCTCCGCAAAGACTGCACCAGCTGAATGGTGTCCATTAGTACTGAACAACAACAACCACAAATTCATTTCAATTAAAGTTACAAGAAGTCAATCGATTCCACATTATTTCACATTTCTTTCCATTTTATTCCAAAAATGTAGGAAATGGGTAAAAATTAACAAAGAATCTATAAAAATATTTTTCTGCAAAATTTTCTCAGCCAGGGTTTTCAAGAATTATTTTTTACGTGGTTTGCAGGCTCACAGTTTCGCAAGTTTGCATATTTTTTTTTTATTTTGTTTCATATTTATACGAGATATTGTGACTAGCGAAGCTGTGAATTTGTGCCTATGCAAAGGACTTCAGTCTTAGCCCATCGTCTCACTGGGTCGGGGTATCGATAAGAATTCGACAAAACCAAAGACACTGCAAAGAAAAATAAAGTTCGCTACGTTTTGCTGCGCAGGGTCTTCAGTTAATGTCAATTGCTTACCAATACTCGACCACCATAACACGGGCATCAGCCTAGCATGGTGGTTGAAAAATCCACAAATAATGTAACCATATTATGCAATAAATAAAAAAAAAATTCTGACCCAGTGGAATGATGGTTTTATTTTGCCATGAGACAGGGCTCAGGGCTTTTTCCCCTATGTCATCGAGGAGAGGAAAGACAATATGGGTCTTGAAGAGACACGTGTTGAATGAAGGCGGGCAAATCATTCCACAGCCAAGCTGTCTCATGTGACAAATAATGTCAGTACGTTGGGCGCATGTTTATTTCTGTAGCGGTATGGCAAAACTTGATATGTCTGATTTTTTGGCAAAATCAGATTATGGGTTTAATATGTAATTTAGTAACATTTTTTCAAGTAGGCAGAAGTTGATATGTCTGTGGTGAAGGTAAAACCGTTAAAAATGAAATGGATATGTCAGGGAATTTACTGTGAGGGAATAAGGCAAACTTGGGAGATAGCACAAAGTGACTAAGGTTTGAGTGCTTTAGTAACTTTGCAAACAGTCTCCATATCGACAGTTAACTTTGTGAACAGATTTAACCTCGTCTGTGACACCCAGACTACCACAAATGCGTGAACTTTTAATCTTATCTTTTAAGATTAAAAGTTATACAAGTTATTATACCTGCCGACCATCTAAGCATTTGCATTTCTGCTGTTTCGAGTTGCCTGTAGTAGTTGTACATAGTCCAGCATTCGGAGCCATACATTATCGCGGGTCTTACAATAGTCTGGTATATCTTTCCTTTAAGTTTTATAAGCATTTTGGAGTCACACAATATTCCTGTTACGGATCTGAATTTAATCCATCCCTCACCTATTCTATGGATGACATCAGCTGCACATCCTCCATCTCTGTGGATTAGTGAGCCCAGATACTTAAATGAATCACAATTGGCTAATGTTACTCCATCCAGTTGCATCGAAGGAGTGTCTTCAAATGGTAAATACAAATATTCAGTCTTTTTCCTGCTAATTTTTAGGCCATTATCCTCCAGGATCTTTCTCCACCTTTCCAGGCTATTCTGTAAGTCACAATGATTATCTGCTATCAGTACTACATCATCTGCAAAAAGCATAGGCTTGAGAATACTGTTGTTCATTTCTTTACTTGTTAGATAATTCATGACCATTATGAATAGCAGTGGGCTGATGATGTAGTACTGATGAAAATTTAGCTTCAGTTTCCCCAAGAGTTAAGAAGAAACATTGCATTACTTTTCTGCAGCTGTTCGCTCTGCTTGCCGTAGGGCTTGCACATGGCGGGGCGCACACAGGGCCGCATGCGGTGCAGGTTACGCGCCAGCTCGGCGAAGGCGCGCACCACACGCTCCTGGCCTCCACCTGCGCCCCCTGCCCCCCCGGCGCCCACGGGCCCAGCAGCGGTGGGGGCGGCCCCCCCTGACAATCCCTCCAGGGTCTCCAGGTTGGCTCTGGAAAGAATTAAAAAATTTCAATTTAAATTAAATTTGAGAAAAAACACAAATTTCAAAATGGTAAATATAAAGCAGAAAATCTGTTTTCTGTGCTGGAACCATGTCACTTCCATCAAAGGTTATAAATGTTTTGAAATATCCATTTAACTGTTAAAAAACTATTCAACAAGTATAGGCCGATTTAGACCAAACAAGCAAATGCTCATTCTAGTCCGTTCTTGCAAATTATTTTAGTGTAAATAGTCATAGAGCATTCTTTTGTGTGTATTTGCAGAAATTTAGTAGCATGCGCTAAGAATGCTCGTTCATTTGAAGTAATGCTGCAAGTGCGCCCGAACAGTTGCTTAGAGCAGCGGTTGTCAACCTTTTTGAGCATGCGTACCCATTGACTCTTTCTACAAATCCCTCTATCTATCTTTTGTACATGTGTAATGAAAAACATGATTCATTTGTAATTTTTTAATACACTCATTATTACATGAATTTAACAATCAAGTCCCACAAATATAATTAACACAATTTTATACAGAATGTAACATTACTTCGGTAGTGTCCGACCGCAACAAGACTTTCCACAGAAACCGAAACCGAATCTTCGGTGTCTGTCTCAGTTTCGGCCGAAACCGAAATCAAAACTTTTTTAGACATGTTAAAAAATCGATTGTTTACTGATATTTGGCCTATTTTTTACACTTATTCAGACAGTTAAATTAAATAAATACAAAAACAATAATTATTGAAGTACATACGTGAAAAAATATTTTTTTTTATATTACTTCTAAAAACAAATAAAGTTTATAAAAAATATCAAAACATGTTAACAACTTCTTGGAACAAAAAATTGTCAATAAGCAAAACTTACATTATAAAGGAAGGACCTCTTTAAAGGAGTATTTTAATTTTTATTGGGTTTACAATCACAAAATTTAATTTTTAGAGGCTCTCGTAAGCCCAGCCGGCTCCATGGAACCGGTATGGGGAGGGGGAAATAATACGCTTTTATCACATAGGTCAGGTCCATACATATTCATATGTCCATGCATATCCCCAATTTTTGCTTCGCATACCCCAAGGGCTAGAACATCGCCGTGTTTGTTCACGATCGCTCCTCGAGGTGGTCTCTTCAAAGTGTTCTTGTGTCCTTGGAACGGGTATCGATTTTTTCGTACTAATTATGGATTGGAGTAATGAAAAATGTCTACAAATGACAGAAAGTATTAGATGTCTGTGGGATCCAACTTATGCAAATTATAAAAATAAATCACACAAAGAAGATGCTTGGCGGGAAATCACAACCATAATGGAATGTAGTCCTGAGGAAGTTAAAAGTAAAATGGAATCGCTTCTTGTATCTCCCACATTATCTAATGTTCTTCTTTTAATTAAATTCGTCACCCATTAACATCCCTTCCTTCTTTTCTTTTTTGATAAATCAGTGATAATTTAAATGTAGCACTTGAAATCACAATATCGCTCTCACTGTCAAACCAAATAAAAAAAAAAAAACCTAGTTTAACCCGTCAAAGGCCGGAACATTTCGCGGAAATTCGCGGAACTTCGCGAAAAAACACTAAAAAACCACTACTTTGAATTTTGAATTGAATGTTTTGTTGATAAATTTTGAGCTATTGTATATTTTATTGACTGAAACACATTCACAACACAATAAACTATCTACTAAAATCAAATTACTTGCATTTATTACGTAAATTAATAGGTTTTACGACGTTTTATTCGCGATAACCGCATTAATTACGACCGTTAAATTCGCGGCAAATTATGACAGCGGATTGTCATGGAAAAAATAGTTTTAAAATTATTCCAGGGTGACAAGATCAATGAAACTTTCAACACCACCTAGAGTAATGATGGCGCAAGCGATTTTGACACTGTTCTTCATACAAATTCTGTACATATAAGGGTCAAAATCGCAGACCAAAAGTTTTTCATCTACAATATTATTCAAATATTTGAATTATTTTCTCGCGCATGCGCATTGTAGGCCCGCAAATTCTGGGCTCCGGCCTGTCACCGGTTAAGGGGTTAATACAATATTTTAATGTGTAATATTTAAACAAAAAAAAAAAAATTGATAAGAAAAATGTATTTATATTAGGCTAGCAATTAAATCTTAAAATTAAACAGTTTTTGGTTTCACCCTAATGTTTTACTAATTTTATTTTATTTATTAGGCTGGGTTTAGACTCGTAAGTTTTTTCCTGTAAATCGCTCTTGTAAGCGATTTATGGCCAAATTACCAATGTAAACGACACCAAAAGTCACAACGTAATTTATAGCAACTTACAGAACTTATTCTTTCGGAAATTTTTTGACAGGTCTAATCGCGCCTGCGCGAATTTCCAGCCTTCTTACAGCTTATAAAATCAGTATGATAAGCTAAGAGACTTTTTTTTTTTTTTTTTTTAAATAATCGGAGACGGTTTACATTTAAATAGTTCCCGAGAGCACTTAGGCCATAGACCCATTGTACTATCTCCCATTTTACCTCATTCCTTTGATAGTAACCCAGTCCCTTTTATAAAGTTCACCAGGATTGTCATTCGAAATGAAGCTATATCTTCTGGTCCGACAATGTGTCTTCCCAGGTCTCATTTCCCCTCTTCACTCCTCGTTGGTTCCCTGAAGGCCCCACAACGGAAGAGGGCTCATCTCTCCTCTCCACTCCTTAATTCCCCGAAGGCTCCACGACGGAGAGTCCACCTCCCCTTGGTTTCCTAAAGGCCCCACAAGGGAAGAGTCCACTCCACCTTGGTTCCCCGAGGGCCCCAGGAGGGAAGAGAACTTCATCTCTCCTCCTTGGTTCCTCTAAGGCCCCACAGAGGAAGAGTTCACCAAGATGGCCTCATTTCTCCTCTTCACTCCTACATGGTTCCTCGGAAGGCCCCACATGGGAAGAGGACATTATCTCTCCACTTCACTCCTCCTTGGTTCCACAAAGGCCCCGCGCTGGAAGGGTGCCCTTCCCCTTGGTTCCTCGAAGGCCCCACAAGGGAAGAGTTCATGGAGGTGGCCTCAGCTCACCTCTTCACTCCTACATGGTTCCTCGTAAGGCCCCACATGGGAAGAGGACATTATCTCTCCACTTCACTCCTCCTTGGTTCCACAAAGGCCCCGCGCTGGAAGGGTGCCCTTCCCCTTGGTTCCTCGAAGGCCCCACAAGGGAAGAGTTCATGGAGGTGGCCTCAGCTCACCTCTCCACGGTTTCTCCTCTTGGTTCCTCTTACGGCCCCAGGAAGGAAATCCACAGAGGTGGCCTCAGCATTCCTAGGTTCCCAAAAGGCCCCTAGTTTTCGAATGGTCCAATTTTTTTTTGTCCCACGAGTTACCAGGGAAATAGAAGGTCCACTCGTGACGCTGTTCCCCAGGACATTCAGCCTGAGCACGGTAGCTCACACCTTGGCTTGGGATGGCTATTGCAGGTTTGTGTTTTCCACTCCCTGAGCGATGGGTTCGCCACACTCCCTACGCTAAAGCTAAGAGACTTACCGCAAGAAATTGTTCCGAAATGCGCCGCACACCGTTGCGAAATGTCAAAAATTAACACAATTGTTTTCTTAGGATTTTTTTCCTACAAAACTAGTATTTATTTCCACTTATTTATAATTAATTGCCGCCTTTGACCACCTTTGACGGCATAAAAGCGCGTGGAGAATTGTTTAAATCTATTTCAACACTTTATTGTGGCTTTTTCGTCTTTATTGACAAAATCGCGTAAATTTGACAGTAGCAGGTCGTTGTTGACCGGAAGCCATCTTACTGCAAATAAATTTACAGATGTAAACGGTCACATGAGCATTTACACAGGTCGAACTTTCGAACGACTTCCATGATCATTAATTACCACAAGTCGGATGCATATGTAAACGCTCCTGTGAGTGACCTGTCAAAATCTTAAGTAATCCGTAAATTTTAATTATGAGTCTAACCCCAGCCTTAAACTTAAAATTGTTCCACTTCACGTGATCTAATGTAAATAAACATTTTAAAAATTAAAGGTGAATATTTTATGACAGTTGACCACAGCCGATTGGCCTTGTAATATCTGCAAATTCATATATTATTATCTACCTAACATCTGCGTCTAAAAGTAGGTAGGTACTTATATTCCAATAGCGTTGGTACGTACCAAAAAATAACCAACTATGTAATGAAATTGACGGCTTGGTCAGCGGAGAGGAACGAATGAGCCGCACGGGCCGATTCGCAGCGGGCATTTAAGAATGAATTAGTAACTTTTGACTAGTGTCTGCAGTGACTCGCTAGCGGCGGATCTAGTAAAGACTTTAACGTTTTGGACAGACTGGGACCTGAGAGAGATCGACTCGTTTGAACTGGTCTTTGTCTCAACTGAAAAAGAAGCTAATGTTAATTCCCGAATAGAGCGCTTCGGACATAACTCGATAGCGACAGACTAGACACGGGGACTGGAATGGGTGGGACCTCAGATTGACGGGGACGGGGACAATACTGAATAGTGAATAAATGTATTAATTCCTCGCATAAGTGAAAGAGACGCGATGTGTCGTGGCTCGGAACTCGAAACTAATTCGGCTGACTCACTGCCAGTTTTTGTTTGTCCCGGGGACAATAATATACCTAAGCATGTTTTTATGAATAGCGGCGCGGGAGTGGGACAGGTACTTAACTTTAGGCAACTTCACGGCACGCCGCCCATAGAATAATATTTAAATACCTACCAAACGTTATCTATGTAAATAAAAATGAATCGCCGAAATGTATGTACGCGCATAACTTCCGAACGACTGCACCAAATTCGATAATTCTTTTTTTTTTGAGTTCATTATTGTCAGGACAAGGTTTATATAATATACACTGGTAAGATCTGGCGTTATCCATGTGATGCATAAATCGTGGGTATTCACCGTGCATTATCATATGTAGCATCTGAAGCTTCATCTTAGTAGCTAAAAATGAAAGTCCTCACCTCAAGAAGTCGTTGAGCTTGTGGTCGGAGGCATCGTAGTGAGCGATGGGGTTGGTGGCGAGCACGCTGGCAGCCTTCACCTTGGTCTGCTGCTGCTGCTGCTGCTGCTGCTGCTGCTGTTGCTGCTGGCTCAGACTCTCCATCTGCTGCTGGATGGCGCGCTGCTTCTCCAGGTTGGCCAGTCCATACTTCTCCAGATTCTGCTGGGCGATTGCTCTGGAAACACATTATTATTTTTATACAAACACATGTTATACATATCTTATTAGCATTGATCAAATTATAATTAACTGTTGGCAATAACAGCTACATGCCAAAACCTACATGGTGAAAATTTGCCTCAATCAGGATCATGTAATCAGGGTTTGATAATACGTATTCCCTCAGTAATCAGCTGCTCAATTATCAGACAACTACTGTGATCTGCCGTTATTTTTGCTAGTTTAAGGGGGGAGTTTTTTTTTCAATGCTTTTTACTTTCAAATATAAAATTTATTTTCATTTGTGAATTTAATGATTTTCAATTTTATTTTTATAAAACACAGAAACATAAGATAAATTATAAAATATTGGAAAATTGATTGGTTTTAAACGACAGCAAGCAGTGTTTCCGTATCAATATTCGGAGGTATGATTTTTTTTAATGGGCGCGGCGAATTCAAAACCAAAAATACGGAAATCTCAAGCGCCCAAGTAAAAATCGAAATTAAAATAATAATTAAAAGGTGTTTTTACTAGTGTCCGACCGAAACAGGATTTTCTAGCGAAACCGAATCTTCGGTAGCTGTCTCGAAACCGGAAACTCGGCCGAAACCGAAACCGAAACTTTTTTAGACATGTTAAAAATCTATTGTTTACTGAAATTTGGCTTTTTGTTACACTTATACAAACAGTTAGCATGTGTTAAATGAAATAAAAAAACAATAATTGAAGTATGTAAAAATTTTTTTTTTTGATTTTACTAACAATTAACAAACATGTTAACTACTTCTTGGAACAACACTTTTGTACATTATAAAGGGAGGACTTCATTAATTGAGTATTTTCATTTAAATTGCGTATACAATCACAACATTTTTAAGACTTAATTTACCATTTATTGAGATCTTTTGCAGAGTTTCGGTGCGGCCGAAGGTTCAGCAGAAAATCTGCCGAAACCAAAACTGATGCCGAAACTAGATTTTTTTGCCGAAACTTGCCGAAACCGAACCGTAAAAACTAGTGACCGACCGAAACAGGATACCGAATCTGTCTCAGTTTCTTCTTATCTCTTCGGTATCTGTCACAGTTTCGGCCGAAAACGAAACCGAAACTTTTTCAGACATGTTAAAAATTTATTGTTCACTGAAATTTGGCTTATTTTTTACGTTTATACAGACAGTTAACACATGTTAGATGAAACAAAAAAACAATAATTGAAGTACGTGAAAAAATAATTATTTCTATTTTTTATATTACCTACTGCTATAAAACAAACAAAAATTATAAAAATTAACAACACATGTTAACCATCTTGGAAAAATAATTTGTCCATAATCAACACTTACATTATAAAGGAAGAACCTCATTAATTAAGTATTTTAATTGCGTTTTCAATCACAACATTCTTATTACACGTGTTAAACGAAATAAAAAACAATAATTGAAGTATGCGAAAAAATAATTATTTATTTTTTTATATTAGGGAATGTACCCATACTACGTGACCAACTTTTTGCAATTTTTAACCCTCCCCCCCCCCCGGTGACCAAAATCCTAAACAACCCGCCGCTCATTTGTATGGAGCGTGACATTTTGAAGACCCCCCCCCCCCCTAAAAGTGTCACGTAGTATGGGTACGTTCCCTTATTGCTATAAAACAAACAAAAACCAACACTTAACCTAATCACTATGCACGAGAAATAACACAAAAACTCACAACAAAGGACCGGCCGGCGAACTCAGCTGAACATGGTGGGTGACAAACGAGCCACAAATTCACCCGAAGTCAGCCGAACGACACGCGATAATTCACGAACGCAGAGTTTCGGTGCGGCCGAAGGTTCGGCAGATTTTCTGCCGAAACCGAAACTAATACCGAAACTAAATTTTTTTGCCGAAACCGAAACTTCAGTCGGTCACTAGTTTTTACAGATATAACCTTTGTAATATCTTCATTTTTGGGATCCCGTTGAACCGAAGCGTAAGCCAATTTACGTACATCTAAATAAAAATTTCAAAACAAAACAAAAATGAAAATGCCAAAGGGCACACTGAGTTTGGGAGCCCTTTCCAATTCAAAATTCCAGCATGGATGATATTAAAGTGCCCACGTGAGCGGGCACCGAGCATGGTCATAAAAATGAGGCTCACACGTGAGCGAAAACCATTTGACTGCTTAACATGTATGTAGTATAATCCACAGCTTTCACTAATTTGATCCTTGCCCGGTTTTTTGGATGGCGGAGAAGTGAGAAAATACAGTATACTCTGTAATGGTCCGCCACCCTCGGCTTTTGACACCAATTGTGATGAACCCTACCTAGCTGATTTACTTTTCTAAGCTTCTACCTCGTAGTTTAAATCTCGTAGCTCCTGTCTCGTAGCCACGCTCATAATTCTACCCTTATGTCCTACTGATCACACCACTAGGTATGATGGCCTGACTCAACCCTCCTTTCGGTTTATTTCTACCTCAGGCTCGTGATTTCTAAACCCCTATACTTTATAATCTAGCTAAACCTACCCTATCTTCTTAAATCCCTGCGATTTTCTCACAGTAATCAAGATTTAAGATTTTAGTTCACATTATTTCTATAATCTGCGTTGTGTATTTTTTGTTTTAGATTTTACATCTGTTTGCATACTTAATATGCACACATATGTAGAGAAGATAATGTATTACGTGTGGTAACCCATAGATTCTTTTAGAGAAAGGGTGAGAATCTTCCGATTTATTAATTATTATTATTTGAGTATCTTTTACCGAGTTTGATAAACTAACCCCGCCTTAGACTTTGTGTCTATTTGATTTCCGTAGGAATTTAGTGTGTTTATTTAATTCTTTCTATCACCGCTGATACATCGATAACATAAACAACAGTTAATAAATTACATCATTTCAAGAAATAAAAAAAACCCTACCTTACCAGTGTAGAATGTTCGTATTCGAGAGTCCGGTTTTCTCAATTGGAGTTCTTGTCTGCAGCTTCCCCTAACATAATGTTTTGTATACATAGTTAGTGTTATTTGTTAGTATTCGCAAAACTGTTGAAATAGTAAGGATGGATGGATGTGGGGAGGGGGATAATATGTTTGCTGAAAAGTCGGCTCCTCCGCTAACCAAGTGAAAACCGATGAACAACAATTACAAACCCGGATTCTTCCAGTACGTTTGCTAGGCTTATCCTTAGATCCGAGTTTTACTCTCTTCGACGAGCGTCTCATGCTATGAAAGGGGCCCTTCACGCCAGCAGGGAGAATACCAAGTCTTCATGCCGTTTTTCTGTCTTACTCCGACTTCCGACTCCTCCGGATTGAATTTAACTCTACTGAGTCTAGAAGGGGTATTTCATGTCTTCCCTTATCATGTCTCTATCCGTTAAATGTGGCGTAAGCTTGTGACGGGCAGATCCTTCCTCCCACGTGACCGACCCAGCGTTACACTCCACCTCTGACTAGCTGACATAAAACTCACCTCGTGAACCTTATGTTTGCTTTCAGGTTTGACAAGAACTTCCGGTATGCGAATAACCTGTAGCTTTAATGCCGCGTCTGCGTATTGTCCGCACACGTCCTTCCTCTTCCCCGTATGCCTCACCTCGACAATACCGCCACAAGATCAAAGCTCTCTCCGTTCGGGAAAGGTTGACACTTACATTTCCGGATGGCTCATAAACACATACCGTAGCCTTGAAACTTACGTTCGAGAAAAGTTAGGATTCAGGACTGTATGAGTATTTGAACACCAGTGTTTTTTAAATGAGGTCACTAGCTCCTCGTGTATTAGGTTTTAGGATTATGGGTATTTATGGGTTCTTGGATACCTACTTGCTATAAGAAAGATTTAAAACGAGATAAGTCAAGTTGTCATTGAAGTAATGACCTCCTGAATAATTGTGATGAGCTCTCTTTGAGTTTGAAGCTAGTCGCAGTACTTTACTTTGCGAAATTTTGCGCGCGGAATCAATGCTACCTATTGGCGATCGCTCTAGTATAATCAGTTGTTTAGAATTGATTGAATTTAACGTCGATTTTACCTTCACATATTGGGCGAAGTTTCCGTCGTAAGCTATGATTGATAAACCTGCCCCTTGACATTTGTGCTTTTGTTTTGTTTACTCGTTGATGGAATTTAGGTGACCGTGTCATTGAACTCTAATCGAAATTTTAGATACACAATCGAAGGTCATATAATATACCCTAATCTCGTCGGTGAAAGGATTCGGTAGGTATTAGCTATACCTATCAATTTGCTATTTCTATTGATTTTTGCGTTACGTATTTCATTTCTCATGGTTATTTTAATTTATGTGTTGTCGTTAATTATTTTCCCTCGTCTTATTATTATTATTATTTGTAATTTTAAAATATGGAACGTATTGTATCGCACTTTCCCTGCATATATTCTGGGATAAATTATTATTTTTATTATTATTATACCCTAAGTTGTTTGAGAGGCATATTTCTATTCACATCGTGTAATAAATACCTAATTACATTGAGCCAATAAATGATTACCTCCAATGAACGATATTAAATAGGTACGTCATTTGTTATGGTTTAATTGTTTACACTTCACATAGTTGACCTTCGGTATACTGACCTACTTTGGAGATTGTTTATTTCTACGGTCATTATCCTTTTGAAGCACAATTCATCGTTTAACTAATTCTTTTCTATTTATTTGACCTAGTTTTGCCCGAACATTAATCATTTAAGTAGGTACTTTGCTAACCTAAGAGCTACCTGGGTGACCTAGTTTCAACTAAGGTATTCCTTGCTTGACTTGTTTTTGAGAAATATAGGTATTTCGGTTACGAGTCAAACTGATATCGTATGACGCCTATTCTTATACGCGCTTAAATATACAATAGACCTACCTAACTAAAACAAGTACTTGTATGACCTGATTTATAAGTAGGTATTTGTTTGTTTGACCTAATTTTGAGACGCTTGTATACCCCCGCACACGAAATATAGAATAAAGAGCTTCCACGATAGTCACTTATTACGTTCTACGCGCCTCGATTCGTTTCATATGAGTTATAATAAATTAGCGCATTCACCTAACTGAAGTAAATACCTACATATGTATCCTAACTCTAAAGCAGGTATTTCCTGTTTGACCCACTTTCGAGCAAGTGAAAATTGTTATTAGTGTGTTAGTGACAAACTTCAAAGGTCCGATTGATTTATTGGTGATGCACGCTCGTCCCTCTCTTCTTTGTCTCTGAAAATAATTAATAATTGGTTTTATCTTACCGCCCTCGATCGATTACAATTTTTCCCAGTCGGAACCTTCATAACTTCGACATTGTGATCGAGGTTTTCCCTTTTTTTCGTTTCCTAGCTAATGGACTCCTATCGGCCCCTTTTGAAAAAAGACTCTGATGATGAAAAAAACTCTTCAAATATCTGTCCATTTAAAATTCACTTCGGCATTTCGCTTAGTTCCTCAACCTCGTATTAATTACTGTTTTATTTCATTCGCCTTCGAGAGGTGATTCATCAAATAACAAATCAGATGTTTAATTTTATTGTCCGGAATTAGGTAAATTTTTATTTATTCACAATATTTTAATATCACTTTAGAATCAATAACCGTAGATACGCACGTTTTCCAAGTGTACGAATTATTATCACCACTGTTTATTACAATTTCGTTATTCAATTCACAAAGGATTTTTAACCGCTTTATTATTGAACCACTGTAGTTTAAACGTGACTCGAACAATTCGTTATTGTTATTTATTTTACATATGTCATGTTATTTAAAGTAAGGTTAAAGTTTTAATTATTATAACACCCATAGTTAATTTTAAAATCGCGTGTTATATTTTCCTTTATCCGGTAATTTGATTTATTTTAAGACACTGGATTTTTGTTAAATGTTATAAAACCACTAAATATAAGTTGTAAGAAAGAACCCCGAATGTCATTCAACTCTTATTTACTGACTTTAAACACTTTCATTATAAAACACCCGAACTTTCACGAAGTATTATTTAGGCACTTTTCCGGACTCCCCGTTGATCGTCTTTGAAATTTTTATTCCTCAATTTTAAAGGGAAAATAAAACACTGAATTTACTATTTTTTTGCAAACACTTGTAGACATTTTTCAACTCTACTAGAAGCACTAGTTTACTAGTCTTCTTCGCGCACCTTTACATTTTTCTTGATCGCGCACTTCCCGTTATTTCATCCGAACTCTCCCTCAATCTCCCAACGAATTCCCCTTCTTTATCAAACCATGGTCTTTTAAAGACCTTTTAGAGCTCTCCTTTCATAGGAAAATCACTCCTGACCGCCCAGACTTTCATAGGAAAAAGGACCAAATTCGGTTCCTCCGTATGTGACCTTTTGTCAAATCTCTGTTAATCTTCTATCTCATGTCTTAGAACCAAATTAGTTTAGTGTCTCTCTCTCGTAAAAAATCACATAAATTTTCTCATTGACAGGTATTTATTTTAAAAATTTCATGTACTTGCTCGTAATTCATTTTTTAATGCCTACCCCATAAAAGTAATGTTTTTATTTTAGAGTAAATATTCGTATTTAACTTGTATAATTTTGTTTAGGTCGTTTCGTGTTAATGATACCCTTAATTGCTTGAAATCATGTTCTATAATTTTATTTGGATAAAGTCATATCAACAAAGTGATAGCCAACCTTTTTTCTCTAGTCAAACGGTTAGCGATTCCTTCGACGGTTCTCACGCATTTCCCAGTGTCAGGCTACGTTAAGCATCTTTTCCTGTGATTTGATTTAATTGTAGAGTGACCAAAATGTACCGTGGCCTTTGATATGCAATATTTTCAATATCCTGTTTATCGTGAATAGTGTTGTCAGATCAGAGTAATCCTTATATCGGTACCTATTAAAGTCAATTTAAGTAGTTCCAATCAGTTTTCTTTTGAGATATTTGGCTCTAATAACTTCGTTTCACCATTCCATTTCCATATCAATAGATTTTCCCACTTTTTCAGGTTATTATATTCAGTTTGTGAAAATTTTCGAGATTCTACCCGTTTTTTGTGATCATTCCAGATCGGTTTTAATTAAATCGACCCCTGGGACCATTCATGTTACGTTTTCCGTGCCCTTATTGATGATTTTTCATTTACTTATTTTCAACATTTCCGCCTAAGATTTTCTTGTTTCCATTTGAAACGTTAGGTGCCCAAAACCTGCAGTTCTCGATCGCGCCTTAAATAAACACGACCCGGGTCAATAATCCTTCAACTCTTTGTCCTCAGTATTGTTTTTAATACAGTTCATTCAACCTAAGTCCCTGTGAGAATTAATTCAAGGCCGCCCAAAATGATCAAAGTCCACTCTCTTATTGGTAGAATTTAAACTTCCTTTGTTTTCGATATAACTATGATATGGTGTTCCCTCGCTTCAGTCTCTATGCAGATAATAGCTCCCAACTGCTCGGACAGATGTCGCCGAATGTACCATTTTCTCTACATAATATTTAGAGGGAAAAAAAAATTTCTTGTAGGCTTATCGTAGGTTGAAGGTTGGCATTCATCACAACTCCAAACATAATGTAATATAATATATTGACCTGTTCTGCTGGTGAATGATGGCCTCCCTTATGTGCTGCTGGCCCTTATCCCTGGCGCGCTGTTCCCTCTCCAGCAGGGCGGCAGCCGCGTGCACCGAGTGGGGGGCCAGCGCCGAGTGGGCGGGGTGCGCCGCGTGGGAAGGAGGGGGCGCAACAACCCCCGCCGCTTTGCCTGACTCCAAGCCCAGGTCGATACCACTCGCGGCTGAAAGACCATAGACATTGTTAAATGCATTGTTATGCAACAAGAGAGCATCCTATGGCATCCCCAAACTTGAATTTTGTGAAGCTGGAGAAAGTGAGGATAGGAAGAGGAAGGTTGAGAAATACCTGGCTGTTTAGATCTTTTCATGGTTTTACTAAAAATAGCAATTTCAAGCTTTTAAATGATGATCGCTCACCAGGCCCTCTAGTATAAGCACATGAATAAAGGTTGGTACTTAGTTATTATCGATAAAAACTTTACCAATGTGCTTGTGCTAGGGAGCCAGGTCTATACCGACAGTACCTACCTAACTTCCGCTCACATTATTTGTAATTTATTAATATTATTGTAGTACCTAGATTATTTATAATAAAAATTCCAGAAATATGCGCAATCTACAATTTTGCAGAATGTATAGCGGGCTGCAATTTGAATGTGGTGTTGGTTGCATTTACCTAGAGCGGCGAGGTGTGGTAATTGGAAGTCCTGCGGGAGAGGCGTGCCGCGTAATAACCGCTCGACAGCCTGGCTGTCAGCTAGTGACGGGCCGCCCGCTTCTGCAACCAATACAACACTGACTGAAATACAGTGCTCTTTTTGTTAACAGAACCACAACACCGCAGGACAGTAGTCAGACAAGTCTCTGTAATCCGAACCCACTATAATCCGAACCGCAGTAATACCAACCACCGGGTGATAGGGATGGGGTGTTTGGGTGGAAAACACAAGACGTTAATCATTGAAGAATAAAGTGTAACTTCCACTGAAATTTAAGAATATTGCCTACTTTTATCAGCATGGTTTTTGATGATCCATCAAATAATAAGGAATGTCGGTGATATTAATTGATAAAGGATGGTACTCTACCTATAAAACACTATGGTACGATATATGAGGGATTTGAACAGTTTGTTTTCAGCCGTTACTTTGTCAGAATTTCATGAATAGTGCACCATGAGTCCAGGAAAACAAATACTACTACATATTTACAATTGTTATCCTCACATATAGCACCATTTTGATTGAAGTGGGGAATTTTATCAAAAATCAACTCATAAACCTGCATAAAAATAAACTGCGGTCGTTGACATTTTGAAACATCACGCTGGCAGAACGTAATATGCAGGAGCAATCCGTGTTGCTTTGGACAGTTCCTCTGAACAGTGGTTTTTCTCCTAAACCATTGACATTAATACTATTTTCAGAACACTTCTAAATACTACTAATACTAATGTTCCTTTGGACAAATTTTTGTGTAATGTTCCTCTGGACGAGTTCTTCAGCATCAAACTAACCTGCTGTAGACTCTATTGACAATATGAAATAAGAGTTAAAAGATTACAAGCGCCAAACCAACCTGGTATGTATGTGGGTTGCTGTGAGAGGTGCTGCTGTATGGACTTCTGTGTGAGCTCCAGTTGGCTCTTGTAGTACCGGCAGGCGGGGTTAGGACAGTTTTGCACTACTTCTATGATGAATTCCTTCTCCATGCCAAACTGCTCACGACCTATCGTGTATGAGTCAACAACCTGCGAAAGGAGAATAAAGGAATTTAATAACTAGCTCAAGTTCCCGATATTGCCCGGGCTTTAGCAAAAATTTTCGAAATCAGAAATTTTCCTCTTAATTTGAACACCAAGTGTGCAAAATTTCATCCAGAAATGATATTTTAACCCCTCAGGCTAACTTGTTTGCTTTTGGGAGCAGCTCATTTAAAAAAAAATGTGAATACCGTACAAGAGTCAGTGAGACTATGGCATCCCTAATTGGGGTATGTTGAGAGGCTATTCAGATCTAGTCACCAAACACGGCTAAAGCCATTTCAAGCAGGTTTCAATTCTGAATGGTGGTCTTACACCATGATGATCCTGAGAGTATCTTCCACTCTGGAACTTGCTGCAAATATACCTTATATTAATTTTTAAATTATTAAATTGTGAAATAAGACAAATCGTGAATTTGAACCCGCGACCGCTAGTGGAGAAATCGCTAGTCGAGAGATCGCTAGTCGAGAGCCTTACCCCTCGACCACGACTGTCAGACTATAGGTCTCAAAGAAATCGTCGTCTCTACTGCCATGGTGAGGAATATCTAAACCAGCAGTCGGTAATTAGTTTTGGTGGCGGGCCAAACGAATATGTACATTTTTTTCAGGAGCTATGCGACTGTCAACGTCGCTCGTGCGCGTGCGATTCTGCTCAATCAGTGCACTTGTGATTGCCCATCTGATCGCCTCGTACCTAGCAGCTAGCAGCATCGTATAGCACAAATGTTTCCAAACTTATCTGAAGTATATTTTTCTTCAATGCTTCGACTCGTTCTTGAGTTCAACAGCTCAGCTGTGGAATTATTTGCCAGTCTCTGCATTTCTTCCTACCTACAATATGGGTCTCTTCAAGACCAATGTTCACTCCTTCCTCTCCTCAAAAATACCCTCCACACAGCATCTCAGATGACATAGGCCCTGAGGGAAATTATTTTCCTCAGGGCCTCCTGTGTGGAGTTAATATAAAAGAAAAATAAAAAAAGCCAGGAGAAATGGGTCTTGATGGCGGGCGTGAAAGATATTCCAACGAACAAAAAATCTACTGGGATTATGTTTCTCTTCTGATGCCTTCTCCTAGTCGAGGTTGGCTTTCATCAGGGCAATCAGAATAGAGCCCGGAACAATTATTCAGTGAACCTGCACTCGTCACATTGGTATTATATAGATGCATTACTTTACCGATTTGGAAGAAAAAGTTTATTTCTTAAATTGTTTATTTTTAAGAAGATTTTTTATATCTGTACATTTCAAATATGACCCTCAAATAGAAAGCTGCTATAAATATTTATGGTAGACCCCAAAATGTAAAGGGTTTGCTGTCGGCCTTTTATGACCCAAACTAAGAGGAACTTTTATAATAGTAAAATTTGCAATATTTGTCTGTCCTTAAGTGTTTTATGAGGTACTTAGTTTTATTGGTTCGCCCTTTTTGGCCAACCTTTAAAGTAATTTTATAGTGGGTTAAATTTAAGAATTCCAGATAATGGGAATGTTTTAATCTCAGTCCTCACCATTTCTCCATGTACCTGGAAATTTTGTATTTGAATATTTTACTTTAAATATGTTGATATTTTGGATAGAGAGTTAGTCTTGCTATTAGAGTGAAGATGGAAGGTACACGCGGTGTTCCTTTACTTATGTAATTGTACTGAACTGGTAGGTACATGTTGTACCTACAGTTCAGTATTGTAAAAACTGACGAGAGAGATATCGAGGTCATATTTGTCAGTGTAGAGTGGTCGAGGAGACCACCCGAGTAAGGGTAAATAGACGCTTTTGTAATAAATATATTTATTGCATTTAATAAATTGTGCTGAAGAAGAAAAAGAAGTGTTTTCCTGCAAACTCCATTCTGTTGTGTTCTCGTACCACAATAGTAGAAACAGTGTTCCTCTGCCACATGCTCCATTGGGTAATCTTTTTCTTGAGTATTTGCCTTCCTCATAAAACATCCAAGATATTCAAGTTTCATAATTTTACATGCATTATTATTCAAATGAAAAAAATATTTGGTCAAAAAGATATTATTAAGTATGTTTTCTCAACTTATGAAATAATGAAAGCATTAGCTAAAAACATACAGCCTTACTCATCATGAAACCGTACCACGGCTCTGTAGCGTCGCGGTAGCTACACAGCGGAGTAAGCCTACACTGCTCAGGGTAAAAATCTTTACTCATCATCATAATGTTTCTCGACAGTTGTTATGATTTTTTTACGGTAGCAACACTGCTCCAAAGCTGAAAAACGCGGTCAATTTAGCATTTCGCGGCGTGTTGACAACTTCACGTTTATTCATATGTCAACACAACATATTATTCGAGGAGCTTCAGCGAGATTGATCTGTGTTTGTTTACCGTTTCTAACGCAATTATAAACACTATCTCACCTCGTTTCTACCCCAGTATCATATGGCACAAAGAACTTGGAGATCGGTAGATACTTTGCCACCCCGTTTATTATTCACATCCAAATACGGCCGTACCAAATCAATCAAACGTATCATGTTGACTTTGGAAAATCTATATTTAGACCTAAAATCTCCTTCCGCAAGTGCCGCAAATGGATCGTACCTTTTTTTTAACCTTTTCCGTAGCCGTGGTGCACGAATGCCGCGTATACAGTCATTATTTGCCAAAGCTCCGTTCAAAACGTCAAGATTCTCATAAAAGTTCGCCATTATGTCAGTTACAACGCATGGGATACTGAGTTAACCCTGGTGATCGGGTGGTTTAAATTCTGACAGCTACTACATCTCCCGTACAGCGACGCGGGAAGAACACGCGCATGTGCGCGATTAACCCACCATGTTGAGTAACAATTTCACCTAACCCGGTCTTGCTCCGAGGTTGTATCTTATTTTGCGATGATGAGTAAGACTGATAGTATTTTGTCAATTCTGTATGTACGAGTGTAGAATCTTTCCCAGGGGTTGAGCAATTTGTTTACGCCACCAATGAAGACCCAGTATATTAGTTATTTAATGAAAATATCCATCAACATGACAAGAAACCCAGCACACAGTCCCAGAAGACAGTAATCTGGTTTTAACTAAAATAAATGCGTAATACTAACCGCTCTGACGGTTCCCTCGATCCCTAAATGCAACCCATGGGGCCCATTCATGTGCTTCAACATCACAGCGTTAGCAAAGTGCTCGTAAGGAAGGATTATCTTGCCGTTCTCACGCAATATCAATCTGCCCTGAGTGTCGAGCGCCACTCTCGATGCCATCAACCTAAAAGTTTTTTAAAAAGTTACTTCATGAGGTAATTTTAGTATCAATTTTACTGGAGTTTTGAATACAAATACATAGATATCGAAGAAGACATGTTTTGAAAAAGTAAACTGTTCCATATTAACTCATTTAAAGCCGGAAAATCACCGGGAAGGTGATTTTTGTTTGAAACAACAATTCTGTGATTTGCCTGAATATATTTCAAATTTGATTTCTAACTCAAAAGCTAAAATTTAAAGAAAATGTTTCTATTTAAAGTTGTACATTAATAAGATTTTAATGCAAAAAATTAAATACTTAGGTAGGTATATGGTGATAAAATGTTAAATAATTTCATATTTTAAAACGGTGGAATGTAAAGTAACAGACAGAATCTTGCGGCAATACAAACAATGATAAATACAATAAACACTCTTAGTTAAATAAATTTAAATGCAAAACAAAATATATAAACTGGAGTTTTCTCATACAATAATTGAAAAAATCAAGATTGTATTGTTAATTTCATATAAATTCATTGAATATTTTATAATATAAGCTTTTGTACTCACTGTAGGTATGAAGCACTGGGCAGCATGGATGATTCCTTCAGCTCTGTGAAACACTGCAGCAGCTCTACGCTGGGACTCCAGCCTTTATTTTGCAGGTAAAGCTGCAGGAGCATGTACAACTTCTCTGTGACATAGCCCTCCGCCCCGGGTGGCACCCCTGCACTTCCGCTGGCCCCTCCCCCGGTGCCACCCGCACTGCTCGATCCTCCCCCCGAACCACTCCCACCGCCCTTCGATAAAACACTCTTCATTGTTTCCGCCAGGTCCATCTTATATACGTCAAGGTATGTACGCTTTTGGGAATCCTGAAAACATATAAATATAATATGTAGGAAGATACAGCTAATATAATAGTGCTAGCAAACATTTTGACCTTGCCTACCTATTTAAAAAACCATTTTGATATCAATTTACAATAATAATTCGGATTTTAAACTGAGTCAAACAAACGACCACATTATTTACATTGTGGTCAAATGAACATTTTCGCGCACATAAATAAACAATAATAATCCAGTTGGATTTTTACTACTGGATACTAATAAGATTTTAATAATAAACGCGTTAAAGTTGACAGGATTTTACTTGCGTCCGGAAAAATCCATAATTATATACAAATTAATTGCACAAACGTGTATAAAGGCAAGCAATTAAAGTTGGCGTCATGCAAATTAAAATCAAAACAAATGTGAAGGTACTCGAAAGATGTTGTATTTTTCAGTATTATCATGTTTGTAAATAAAATATTTCTAATAAAATGACAGTATCGGTATTTACAACAAAATATGCAAAATTTATAAGCATACCAGACTGATCATAGGTGGACAGGTTTGTTGGGAAAATATTTATTCCTCGATGGTTTGGTCACATTTATATAGTTCAAAAATGTCAATAAATTGCGGTATGTCCAAACCAGTTGAACTCTTTTGACAGAAAATCGTAGTCACGCCCCAGTAAACGCACAAAGTAAAATTCTATCTAAAAAAAACTGCAAAAAACAGCTGATTGCATGTGAGGCTTTTTTCGTGTTGATAACCATAGACAACTGGCGGGAGTCGGACGCTATACGCCATGACGCTTTTTCATAAATAATTATTTGGATGCTGTAAAATTAGCAAATTTTTTATTGATTATAAAAAATATGCAATATAGATTCCTTTTTTTTATTTGATTGGTCTTGAACCTAAGGTGAAAATATGACTGAATTTTTTTTTCAAAAGTTTTTTGTTGTTTTTTTCGACTTTCGGATGGTATTTCATACAAAATTCACATAAAACATCAAAATGATGGTGAGGGTAAAAATACAAAAATTTTATAAGAAAAATCGACATTTTTTTCTATATATTGTCGTCAATATTTCGTTTTTTGTGAATCGTAATCTTTATATTACAATGCGTTGTCATCGTAATGTTGGCTAATCTGCAACAACTCGCCAATAAAACGAACAAATATCTATGCAACGAACTGTCACATCGATATTTATGGTTACATCTATGGAACATGGAACTGCAACCTGCAACTGTCAAATAGAGGCGGGCAAAGCGTCTCAGTTGAGCGAGCCGGTTCACTGGGTCTCGTTCAATGAAAAGATCCGGGTCAGTGAACCGGCTCGAATGAACGACTGAATTGGTCCATCTCCCCCGTCCCCTCCCTCGGCCCTCCACACTTTATTAAAAAGGGAACCCCAATATTTTGGGGTTCCCTTTTTAATCGGATTCTTGTATCCCTGAATGAAAAAATGAAATCCTTTGTATTTAGTTGAGTTTTGATCTTTGGTGTGAAACCAACACCAACTTTACTTTTTTAACGATTTTTAGAAAGCATGAATTATTGAAAATAAACAATGAATGATTTACTGAAAATAAACAATGAGCATAATAATAATATAACTTATCCTGTTATAATAAACAAAATAATGTGGCCGGAGCGTCGACGTCACGACTGACGTATTATGCACGCACACCCGCTTGAATTCCGATATTATTATTGTATTTCGGTAGTACATGCACGGCGCACGCACACTGACCAGCAAAGGTACGCCACCGCGTAGAAAAGTGTCATAGTGAACTGAACTGTAAACCGTTACCTTACTTTCATATTTTACCTTTCTGCGTCGCTGACTAGAGTGGCTATGAACGAACGAACGAAGTGACCCGCGAGCCGCGAGATCCGTTGAACGATACACTGCTCTCGGCTCCCACGGGTCAGTCGGGTCTTCGGATCTCACGGGTCAGTTGTTCAGTCGGCTCACCGGATCTGGCGGGTCAGTTGGCTCACCGGCTCACTCGTTCGCGAAGATCCGCGAACCGTGAAGATCGTTCTTTGGGAACCGGATCTTACGGATCAGTATGAAAATCCGGTTCACTGAGCCGACTCGTTCGCGAACGACTCACTTCTACTGTCAAACAAGGTCTCGAAAACAGTGCTTTTGCCATGTGCGTTTGAAGATTTCCTGTATTTATTCACATATTTTCGTCGTTACAGTGAATTAATTACACCCTGAAAATAATAAAAATATAACTATGGAAGACGGAATGGAGATAGTCGTTGGAACCTATGAGGAATTCCTTTTAGGATACAAATTGGATAATACGGTAATTATTTGAATTTGATCATTTTCTGGTGTTTGTATTGTCGATTATTGCTTTTTGGCGTATCCTAGTCATGATGCTATTATTAGGGGCGGATTTAAGGGTCAGCATTTCAGCAAATGCCTGGATTTTTCAAGCGTTTTGGGTCTTTGGCTCTAGATCAGTGGTGGCTGCCAAATTCTACAGTGGAGTGGACTTGCGATTTGTACAGGGTTAGCAGTTGTGTAGTATCTGCAGTGTCTGCTAACTTGACTCTGGCTTCGATGGATGGAGTCCCCATGCATGAGGTTTTTTGCAGTTTGACATATAAGATTACAATCACAACATTCATTATTCATTTGTTAACTATTTATATTCCTATGATGATTTGTTTTCATTTAATGAAATTTAACCCTAGGAAGATTAGGTCTTTGTTGCTGTCTTTTTTTTATTTCGCAATGTAGCGCGCTGTCTGTCTCAGTTAGCTCAGTTGCCGAGCAGAGCTTGCGCAGGGCAGCTGTGTCACCACGGTGAGTATTATAATTACGGCGACATACATACACCAAAAGAAGTATGATTTTCTTAACGGTCAGATTCTTCTTACAGATGTAATTTAGTGTAAAAAATGTTATTATTTGGTAAATATCGGTTCGGACTGGCCATGCTTATTACGAATAATTTTTAGAAAAAAACTTTAGATTCGCCTTAATTACTATAAAAGGAAACTTTTTGGCTTTGGGGCGGCGGAAAATAATGCATTTTAATTTTCAATTGCATAAAACCAAAATTCACTTCGCAGCTACGGCCGCGGATTTTCGCTGCGCGCGAAGTGAATTTTGTTTTATGCAATTGAAAATTAAAATGCATTATTTTCCGCCGCCCCAAAGCCAAAAAGTTTCCTTTTATAGTAATTAAGGCGAATCTAAAGTTTTTTTCTAAAAATTATTCGTAATAAGCGTGGCCAGTCCGAACCGATAATTACCTATTATTTTTATGTTTAACAACTGATTAGCATTAAAACTGTCACAGCATCTAAATAAATACGATATAGACATAAAACATTATTTTTCGTTAAAAAAAGACTTATTGGTTTAAAGTTGATTTGTAACAGATTTTTATATATGATAAACAGAAAATATATAATAAAATGCATTTCGTTATTTTTTAAGTAAAACTTCTTTACGCACGCTCGACATGGGGGATAAGTTAATGAATGCGTTACGAAAAAGGATATATACATTTTAAGCAAACAGAAATTGATGTGAACAGTGATCGGGTGAGGCGAACGGTCGGGCCTTTACGCACGCTTGACTTGGGGAGTGATAAGGATGAGGATAAGGAGCGTAAGGATAAGAGGGAGATACAAACTAAACCGACCTCTCCCAATCCGGCCCGCCACGCAGCTGGTGAGCAGGTGCATCCGTTGCCAAGACCCGAACACACCTCACCCATTGAAGCTGGGCGACACTGCTAAGTCGCCAAACGTAGTGGAGGTGATGTCATGAGGATATTCGGAGCGCAGAAATCAAAAGAATAAAACACAGGAAAAATAATGCGTTTATTTGAATTAAATTCCTTACAAACTACATAAATATTATGAAATAATTACTCTGTGAACTTCTGTGCTCATGGGGTCCTAGCATGGTCGATTGATATAGGTTTCATCGAAAATGTCGGTAACTTGACATCGCTCCCGAGCACGACTGCAGACCCTTAACGAACAAACAATAGTTTACAATGACTAGGGGTTCCTAATATATTTGACGTAAACTGTTGTTTATTCGTTAGCGGCCTGCAGTCGTGCTCGGGAACGATCACAAGTTACCGACATTTTCGATAAAACCTATATCGATCGACCATGCTAGGGGGCCAGATATTGTTTGGGTTTATTCTAGGAACTAAAAATATTGCTTCGAAGTCATCGTTGTGATTTGAAGATGAAACGGAAATGATACTAAAAAGAGACAAAATATGTTGAAAGCCTGCGAGAGAATGAAATAGTATAATCGGTCTCCTCTTTGTGCGGTGCTTCATAGCCTCCCAACTCTTTTCTACTTTAGCATTCTAAATGTTTCACTTCTACCACATGTGAATTGCGCTCTGTTTTTTGTCATTGTGTATACGTTTATTGACATAGGGCCAATGTCATCTTAGATAATGCTGTGTGGAGGTTCTTTTTAAGGCAAGGATGGGAGGAGGTCCTGCGAAGGAAAAGGTAAGGGATGTGTAGGAATCTGGGGTTAGTGCAGCAGTGACGGACGTATGAATACATCCCTCTAACTTGATTGCAATCTTTAGAGCACAGGCGTCGGGTGGGAATGCTATCCTTGTTCTACCGATATTACAATGGAAGATGCTCCGAGGAACTAGCATCATTGATCCCTTCGGCACCGGTGCATAGTCGGGAAACACGCCAAACGCGTGCCCAACATTTGTACACGGTTGACATTTGTCACATGAGAACGGGTCGTTTCTTCGACTCGTTCTTGTGTTCGACAGCTCGGCTGTGGAATGATTTGCCAGCCCCTGTGTTTCCTCCTTCCTACAACATGGGTCTCTTCAAGACCAATGTTCATTCCTTCCTCTCCTCAAAAAGACCCTCCATACAGCATCCCAGATGACATAGGCCCTGAGGGAAGTTATTTTCCTCAGGGCCTCCTGTGTGGAGTTAATGTAAAAAAAAAAAACTGCGTGCAGAGCGATAGGTCGAGATAGAACAGCGTGAGTGGTCAAAGAGACTCCTTAAAGTGGTCAAAGAGTCTCTCTCTTTCCCAATCCGGTCCGCCACCCAGCTGAGATGGCGCATCCGCCGCCAAGACCCGAACACACCTCACCCGGGCAACAAAATGTCAAATATTTATTTGTTTTATATTTTTCCTCTCCACCCATTTAAGACTCCAAAGATTAAGATGGGCCGGACATGTGCACCGAATGCCAAGCACACGAGTACCGAAGAAGGTTCTGACAGGACACCCGGGAGGTAAACGAAAGGCGGGCAGACCTAGACTGAGATGGGAGGATGATGTCAGGAAGGATGCAAGAGGATTACTCCATGTTGCAGATTGGAAGACGACGGCCGAGGACAGAGGGCGGTGGAGGCTTATTTTGAAGGAGGCCAAGGCTCGAAATGGGCTGTAGCGCCATTGAAGAAGAAGAAGAAGAATATTTCTCCTACTTCTTTGCCGAAGAATTTGTTCCTAGCTACCCGGAGCGCAGAAGTCGAAAGAGTAAAAATACGGGAAAAAATAACGTGAATTTGAATTAAATTTCGTACCAAATTTACACAAATATTATGAAATAATTACTCTGTCAACTTCTGTGCTCCTGATACCGAAACGGTTGTTTGGGTTAACTTGTTGTATACGGAAAACAATGTCGGAAACTTCTTCCCGTACGGATAACTCGTGTTTGCTTATTTTAAGTGCCATTTTCAAATATGGGGCTTAGTGTGTGAAGGTATTAAACAAACGATACAGTAGGTAGGGTACCCTATCTTATGGTGTAATATTTTAACAAAAAAATATTATTGTTTCTTTTTTTACACTAGCTCCACACACAGCCCTGAGGAAAATAATTTCCCTCAGAGCCTATATCATCTTAGGGGATGCTGTGTGGAGGGTTTTGAAGTAAAACTTGTTTGACAGAAATGGCGTCTGAACATGAAGGTATATTAGATTGGTTCTGGAAGTGGAAAAAAATGCATGTTTATAAAACTATACTTATTAGAATAAGTAAGAAAGGATTTAGTGGACATCTCCATGCAGGGGAGGGGCACGGGGGCACATGCCCCCCCCAGACGGTATTTTTGTGTACTGTGGAGATTCCGTCACAGTACAGAAAACTGTCTTTATTAAATATTTAATTTTTCTATTGTTTTGACACTTTCGTAAACCTTCCTATACATACTTGAACTTGAAGTACTTCAAGTTTTTCTAACAGTAATTGTTGATTTTTATGCCCGTCCACCCCTTGTGCCCAGAAAAAAATCCTAACAGTAATTGTTTTTTTTTTGCGCGTACGCCGTACGCTCCTTGTGCCCCACCCCCCCCAGAAAAAAATCCTTACAGTAATTGTTGATTTTTTTGCCCGTCCGCCCCTTGTGCCCCCCCAGAAAAAAATCCTGGATCCGCCCTTGTCTCCATGGATTGATGTTGGAAAAAAAGTCATTTGACCTCGTGTTAACTCCACACCTGCATGTGAAAAATGATCATGTTCAGTATATTTCGGGTAGAGTATTAAAGCGTAGTTAAACTGCAGGGTACTTGTGGTTATGTTACAATCACCATGAACGGAGGGCCTTAGTCACTCGAAAATGTCCTGTTTTCAGAAAACGGGCAAACGCAACATCAAATTTAGAAAAACCAGCAAAAAATTGTCTCTTGTGTCGTGTAATTTTTGCAAAAATTGGGGGTAAGCAATATCGTGGCTCGAATGTAGATTTCAATACTCAGCTCAGCGTTTTCAATTTTCGGCGAAATAAAAAGACATGGATCAAAATTTGTTCAATTTCACATGTAGAATCACTGGTTATAAATGCCCGAAGTCGTGTTACACTCTGTATGAAATTGCATTAACTGTATTTTTGTAACTTGATTGTTAAATTCATGTAATAATGAGACTATTCAAAAATTACTAATTAAAAATTATAAGAACACGTCTTTTATTAAATGTTTACACAAGATAGATAGAGGGTACAGGGTACAAAAAATTTGTAGTAATAGTCAAGGGGTACGTAGGATCAGAAAGGTTGACAACCGCTGGGTTAGGGTGTCATCGTAAGGCTATACTCCTGTAACCAGCATGTTTGGTAGAAAACAGCTACCACAGTGTCTTTTTTTTGCAATTCCCTAGTATTAATTATTATTACATTTTCTAGGGTCCGGAATGGAAGCTAGTCCAGAGTTTTGCGACCCATGCACACACCAGCTCCGTGCGCAGCGTGGCCTCAGCGGGCCCATTCCTGGCCTCCGGGGGCGCTGACGACAAGATCATCATCCATGACATGAAGAACCGCACGGAAAGTCGGGTCCTGCTGCACCACAGCGGCACGGTCAACGCGGTGGCCTTCGCAGAGGGGGGCACGCACCTCCTCAGCGGTGGGGCCGATGGCTCCTTCACCATCACCAGAACGGGCAATTGGCAAATTGAAAAACATTGGCCTAAGGCTCATGGAGGTAACAATTTTATTTTTAACTCTCTTAATCCTATGAAATGTGATTTTTTTATGGATTAAAACATCTTTATAACTTTCTTCCACTTTTTTTTTATTAATTACTGGACCGGTTTCACCTTTTGACGGAGATTTTTAGACTGATCTGATCATTAATTAAAAGGTGGAACAATGTTATAAACAAGTTTCATTCCATTCAAATTCATATTAATCGTTATAGTGCCGACGAGCGCTGTGGCAAATTTAGTTAGTACGCAAACGAGCGCGATGGCGCTCGTCGGCACTATAACAGTTAAAATGGAATTCCGCCATGAATACAATAAAACCTCGCCATTTCATCGGTCAATTTATATCTATGAATTTGTTGATCATGAAATTCTTAATCACACATTCACAACTGTATCAGACACGTATCCTTTATGCTGGCTGTGAATAGGTGTGCTGGGTTTCTAGTCGGCTAGCTAATGTGTGTTCAAGGCTTGGTCCGGTTGCTGTGAAGTCGGTAGTCCAAGGAAGTGCAAGGTCGGAAGTCAAAGGCGGTTGTTGTGATTCTAGCAGGAAGAAGCAGTCAAGAGTAATAGATGTTGCTATTTTGAGGTTTGGAAGAGAGTGCCTGTAGTCGATTTTGGTGCCGTTTTTATAGGACAGTGCAGGATCATGCAAATTAGGATGTGCATGTGTCAGTATGGCCCCTTGTTAAGAGGTAATACCATCGGTGAGAAATCTCGATGGTAGGTATTTTCAAAAGTTATCGTTGTCGCACCGCGCTCACAAAAGAACTAGCTATAGATGTGTGGGTGAGACCACGTGAGTGTTCTCTCTCCCCCTCTGCGCCTCCTGCCTACCGTCTTCCGCGAATCTCATCGCATGCTTGTTACTAGGTATTCCAATATTCTGTTTGGATGGCATGTTTCGACTTATTTCGTCGCTAATGAAGTTTTTGACTCGGCTTTAGGGTGTATCGCTCTCCATAGACAGAAAAAAGGGCGCATTATTTTTAAACGCATGAGGTCTCTAAAGTTGCATATGATTTGTAGCTATTCGAAACGTAAAAATAAATAAAATTAGTCTAAACGACCCGAAGTTTAGAAAAAACTATATTTCGTGATTTGGAAAAAATAAAATAATGGTCTTTTGTTTTATAGCAAACTTACTTTTTATTCAATAACGGCAGTACAAAGAACACAAAACATATTTTGTCCAATATACGTAATCTAGTTGTTAAAAATGTAAACCAACTAAAACTAACTAACTAACCATCACGCCATCACGTAGGCAGAGAGCATGGACCGCCAAACAACTCGATCTTGGCACACACTCCTTGCCTCGTTCACATATAAGTAACTGATTCACTTGGTCGTGCCATGTCTTCCTCGGGCGTCCCCGACTTCTTCTTTCATTCACATTTACGTCATATATTCTCCTTACACTCCTTTACTCGTTCATTCGCTCTACATGCCCAAACCATCTGAGCGTCCCTTTCTTAATCTTACTCATTACGCTTACATCAGCCTTGCATTCTTCGCGGATCTCCACATTTTTCACACAATCGTACATGGTTTTACCACACATACGCCTCAGGGATCTCATTTCTACAGCATTCAGTCTACTTTCATCCTTCCTCTGTCAGTTCCATGCCTCACTGCCATACATCAGGGTAGGTACCAGCACTCAATTATAGACGGCTACCTTCGCTTCTTTTGACAGTTTTTTTGTTGGCGCCAAAGGCGTTCGTCCTCCATTAATAGAGTTGCCTGCATTTACCCTTCTTTCGATATCTCTGTCAAAACTACCATCTCTCATAAACATACTTCCCAAGTACACAAGCTCACCCACCTGCTCCAAATACTCATCATTCACAACTATGTTGCACACTGTTTTCATACTATCTCTTTCAAATACCATGACTTTAGATTTACTTACATTCATCATTAACTCATTCTTCATACATACTTCGATCATCCTAGACACGAGAGACTGTTAAAAATGTAAAAGGGAAAAATAACACGTTTTCTGGATAAAACTAAGATACTAAACAATAATGTACACCAACTGTACTGAATATCCAGGCACTTCCCCACCTTCCTCTTCCTCACTTCCTTCCGCTCCCCATTATCTTCAGCCTCACAACATACCCTAATTGTGGATGCCATAGTCTCACTGGCTCTTGTGCGGTATTCACATAAAAAACAACATTTTTTAACAAAATATAACAAATAAAATATAACGGTTGGGCAAAACTGAATGTTAACGTAGTTTAAAGGCAGCGATTACTTAAAATCTTGCTTCGAATTCAAATTTAACATTATATTTATTGAATGTAGTTTGGCGCTATTATAACCTTTTCAAGCATTATAGCCAGCGACCGAAGGAGATACACACACCTTTCCACGTTTTTTTTCATTAGCTCCACATATGGGATCCTTAGGAAAAAAAAACCTCAGGGCCTATGTCATCTTTGGGGACGCTGTGTAGGGGTCCTTACAGGGAAAGGAAGGAGAGGAAGTTCTGGGAAGGGAGGTATCTGTCAATGGGTCCAAGGGTGACGGAAGTATGAATCCAACCCTCCCATTAAGGTGCAAGGCAATGGATCGAGAGAGTCCGGGTGGAGAGGTCAAAAGGTCTCCTTCGACCAGTCTCTCCCGATCCGGCCCGCCACGCAGAAGGTGGGCAAATGCAGAGACGTAGCGAATTACATGGGGAGACCTATGGCAGGGATCTTGGTTATCCAATTCACGGGGCGGCGGAATCCATATCCGCCTCCATGAATACAAAGAACATCCAACGCCATAATCCTGGTAAATACGCAAAGCACTTTGTAATAATAATAATAATAGCATTATATTTATATAGCGCTGTTTTGTGACATTTCACTTCAAGTGCGCTTAACTATAATAAATTTAAAAAATAATCCTACAGTGCTCCTTATAATATTGAGAAAATAATAAAAGAGTATAGAGTATTTACAAAACAATGACAGAAGAACAAAATTAACAAAGATAGTGCTGTTATAGCACACACGGGACAATAATAATAATAGACAATAGCAGTGCTATTGTATCACAGGACACAACAAGAACTTTAAAACTAAAATATAAAATACTAACAGAAAGGCAGTTTGCGTTCAGAAATAGAAATATTCTGACATTAATTTATGTGCGACAAATTTGAGTTAAAAAAATAATACGAATTCTTGCACACAAAAAACTTTTTTTTCTCATTTTAATTTTATAATTTTATTTTTTTATATATATTTTTGTAGTATATAGGAATTTAATTATATAATTATATATATTTTTTATATTTCTGTAGTATATGTAGTATATATTTTTTAAATAATTACCATTAATTACAAGTAATGGTCAGAGTTGCCTCTAAAATGATTAAAAAGATGAGTTTGAAAAATGGGATATATTTATGTCAGATTATTTAGGAAACCGTGGTGAATCAAATGGTGTAAAGAAAAAAAAAATTGGTCGAAAACCTTACATGGGATATTTTGTGAATGCAACGACGATATGTTCTCAAGAGTTTTGAGAATAAATATATACATTTTTTTTACGGTATTAATTTATCAAAAAAAACATTCTTGCATCTATTTTATTGTATACTTGATGTGGAAAATAACATATTTACTATATTAAGCCAAATAATGTACATGCGGATATACAATTGGATATATGCATAATGATAATTATACTAAAAAGGTTTTATTTCTGGGAGTGCAAAAGTCATACAGCTTCGTACGTGCTAGAGCTACAAAACTACACTACTTGGATGTTTCTGACCACAAATGTTTAAAAAACTGGCGTAAAAGTACTACCTAATGATGTGTAAGCCCATAGAAGGGTTCTCGAGAAACAAAGAAATGCATTGATTTAAATTGCACAAACGAATTGGTTATGGCGACCCAGCTTGAAATGCTGCAAATGGGTCCAATCTTTGTGGCGTCATTTTTAATTAAACGAGAACAAATAACTTTGTAAAAACAGCTTTATGTAATCAATATTATCAACATGTTTCGAAAACAGAGTGTTCTTCGTCAGGATAAGATTAATATTAAAAGACAAACATGTATAGGCATATGAGAATTATAGACAAAATATTAAAGGTAGAGGTGATTGATTACTTACAAATATCACAAAATGCAATTATATAAAATGAAATATAAAAATTATTTTTAAGTTAAATACCCTTATAGTATGCAAAGTCATTGGAGAAGCTGTGTGGAGGTTATTTTTAATGAAAGGAAGGAGAGGAATTTCTGGGTAGGTAAAAGTATGAAATGATGGTGGAGAGAGTCCGGCTGTAGAGATCAAAAGATCTCCCTCTTCCAGTTTCTCCCAATCCAGCCCGCCACGCAGTAAGTGAACAAAATCATCCGCCACCAAAACCCATGCAGACCTCACCCGTGAACCCGGGAACCCATGCTCAGTCACCAAACATAGCGGACCACTTGGGGTGACCAAGTGGCGGGGGTGTTGGTTATCCAATAAATGGTTTCCGGGGCGATGGTACCTAAAACGCCTCCCAAATTGAAAATTTATTATAGTACTTGACATAAACAATTTTAATTTTGCACAATTTTAGCATGAAAGCTCGGTCAGTATTGGTATACCGCGATGAGTCACTAAACAGAAAAAAAACAAATAAAAAATATCGATTACACGGGCAAGGACAACACTAGTCTACCGATAAAATTCGTTACATCACTACTTCGCTTTATATGTATGTATTTGTCAAAACCCTTGTTCCCCGGCCCCCTCAGGAGAAATGAGCGAAAGGGACACCTGCACGTCGGGCCAAAAATACCTAAATAAAATCTTCGAAATCGATGTTTTGTATTCCCCATTTTTCTTCTCCAAAACTTGACGGATTTAAAAATTTTTTTTCTCTAACTGTATTAAAAGAAAATATTCTATGTCGGTACGTTTTGCTTTTTTTCAAAATACATTGTTTAGTTTGTTTGCTGAACGTTTTTTGACGGCGTTTAAATTAGGCAATTTTATTCATTTTTGGAAGGTCCTAACTTCTATAAGAAGTAAATTATCAAAAAAAGCAAAACGTACCGACACGCTAGTGGTCGATATCTATATTATGTAAAAAAAAATTTTGCTCTAGGATCAAAATCCAGAGAGATAAACGGGGAATACGTTTGTATGGAAAAACGCCGCTAGTATTTCCTCTTAATGAAGTGCATTTCTGTGCAGTCTTATGTGAGAATTAAATTACAAGTGCAACAGTACTCTTTATGCGGCTTCATGTAAACTTCTTATTCGTAGCATTTTTATTGTACTCAGAAAAAATTGTACAATTTAATTCAGTGGGTTCTCAGCCCGGCATTGGTATGAGGATATACGTATTAAATTTTACTTAAAAATATTACACTCCAGCCTTTTGATCTGCTGATTGGCTAGCGGTTGCCAGCCAATCTGTTGCCTTGCCCGGCGGCTGGTCAAAGCAAAGGAGAGGGGATGCAACATAAATACCCGGTCTACAGCGAGCACCTCACTTGGTCTTCCCTGGCCGGGGAAGGGATATGATGTAAATACTAGTTTTCTTGTCCTGCCATTGTCAGAAAGCTGTTTTGCGGCTTTTGGGTTGAATTCACGTTGGATTCACCAGCTTGGGGGGCATACATTAATTATGTGAGCAGTTTTTCGTCCAATCTAGACCCCTCCCCCCCTTGGTGAGATAAATTTGGGTCACTTCTTATGTTCTTTTCAATTAACGTGAGATTTTCCTGAATCCCCCCCCCCCCCCATTTTGAGCTAACATAATTTGTATGCCCCCTTATCGATTATGTTTTCAGAGAGTCGCCATTGACTGCAGTTCACTTTTATTTGGTGTCTTGATGTTTGAATGACATCATATCTATCTATATTTCTTACCCACATATTACCAAAGTATAACTTCCACCATCCACATTAAATGTGTCTCAAGTTAGAATTATACATTACTACATTGTTTTCATTTTTTTGCGTTAACTCGACATAGGAGGCCTATGTCATCTTTGGAGATGCTATGTGTAGGATCTTATTGAGGAGAGGAAGGAGTGAACATGGGTCTTGAATGGACCCATGTTGTAGGAGAGTCAAAAGCCGGAAAATCGTTCCATAGCCGAGCTGTTGAACTCAAGAACGAGTCGTAGAAACAACCCATTCCCATTAGACAAATTTCAACATTGTACCAAACACGCACGTCATTGGGAGTGCATTCGGCTTGTTTCTCGACTATGCACTCTATGCACTGTGGTGCCGAAGGGATCATTTTTGTTAAATTTCTTTTCTTTATTTTGTAAGTTTTAAATGTAAGGTGTTTTAAAGCATCCCAATAAATTTATTTTATTTCTCTCTATCATTGTGGTAAATATTTATTATTTTTATTTCAGGGTCTCCTGTATCGTACATTTCTGTTCACCCGAGCAACAAGCTGGCACTCACACTCGGAGAAGACCGCACCTTGAGAACATGGAATCTAATCAAAGGCAGGAAAGCCTACGTCATCAATCTAAACAGCAAAGGTACAGCACACGCCCTTTCTGTCACATGGGGACCCGAGGGGCAACACTTTGCTCTGACCGGATACAACGACATCAGCGTTTGGGCTGTCTCTAATGCCGCCATCAAACATGTCCTTAAATGTCCCAGCAAGTCCATCTGCATGGTCTTCTTAACAGAAGAACTGGCAGCTGTAGGATTAGAAAGCGGAGAAATTATGATGTTCAATTTAGAATCAGGGAATTCAACAACTCTCCCAGCTCACACGCAAAGGGTTAAAGCCATCACATACAGCAATGGCTATCTCTTCTCTGCCTCAAGTTCAGGGCATATCATAGTATGGAAAGTTAAAGCAAAGAAAATGAGTTTAATCGAAAAGTGTTCAGTATCAACAGGGTGTCGAATCACAGACATCACCCTCGTAAAACCTTTTGAGGGTCTCATTAAAAAAGAAGAAGATGCTCCTGTCCAAAAAGAAACTGAAAGTGTTGAAAATGATGACAGTGAAAATATTAAGAAGAAATCCAAGAAACGAAAGCTTTCCGAAGAAAGTCCTCCGGAAGTAGTAATCGCGGAAGATACTAAAGCATTTTGCAAAAAAAGTTATGCGCCTTATGTTTCTGTCAGTCTCGATAATGAAACTAAAGATAAATCTCCAGCTAAGGCGTATAAAAAGAAAAAGTGGAATAAAAATACGAATAAGAAGAATTAATTCTTTCAATATTATACTTGTTATCATTTGTTGCAGGCTTTATTTAAAAAAATGATTTTTTCAATAAACTATTATTTACTACTACAAAAATATAATATTGTGTTGGTGTGCTCATTTGCATTCTCCTTTTAACACTATAATTTATCCAGTACATGGTTATCATTGTTAACAACCTTCTTTTGTGGGACATCTCGGAGTAATCCACAATAAATATTCATCATTGACGCTGGGGGAATCATAATTATAATGTAGAATAATAGTTAGTCAGTAATATTATGATAAAAAATAATGGTTTTGTATTTTTAAGGAATGGTGAGATGCCGCCTTTCAGGGTATTGATGTGGTTGACAGCGTGGTTAGTATCAAATTCTGTGGTTAGTTATAAATACTCATACCTCTAACTTTTGACATTTCCCATTCATCCTGAGGGCAGTTGCTACCTTAGCGCCTCCTAGCTAGTAGGTTTTCTTTCATACATTCTAATAGATTTTATGTGAAACATTGTCTTTACCGTAACATGCTCTCAGTATCGCCCTGGTGTAATACCACCATTCAGAATTGAAACATTGCTTGAAATTACTTAACCCATTCATGACGAACTATTTTTTTCTCAAATTTCGTGCTGAAATTTCACAGGGGGGTTGGTTTTGGAGGTAGAAAACGGTAATTTTTCTCAGATTTTAAAAAAATGATTTCTTCACCCCCCAGGAAGCTAGAGAAGGGTGAATTCCATATGGCACTTTCGGCAAATAACTAGTCGGAAATTTATTTTTTATTGTACAGAAAGTAAAACATATTTATTGAGGTAACCCTCGAAGCATTTCACGCATAGTCCAACCTTTCACAAGATATTTTTCCATACTTGTTAGTTTCCGTAATTGGAATTGGCCCAGGATAATGCGGGACGGAGGTGTCATACTGAATCACCGTTTGTCCTATTTTGGTGAGTTTGTCGGGTTCCCTAAAGGCCCCACCAGGGAAGAGCTCACAGAGGTGGCCTCGTTTCTCCTCTTCACTCCTACGTGGTTTCCTGAAGGCCCCACATGGGATCTCTCCACTTCACTCCTCCTTGGCTCCCCGAAGGCTCCACGCCAGAAGAGTGCACTTCCCCTTGGTTCCCTGAAGGACCCACAAGAGGAGAGGTCATAGAGTTGACCCCAGCTCTCCTCTCTACGGCTTTTCCTCCTAGTTTCTCCTGCAGGCCCCGTGAAGAAAGTACAGAGAGGTGGCCTCAGCACTCCTAATTTTCCCAAAGGCACCTAGTTTTTGAATGGTCCAATGAAATCTTTGAAAAATTACATTTCATGTATAGTGAGATCTGCCGAAAGATCCATATGGAACCAAAAAACAAAACCTTTAATTCACAGTACTCATTTTAACATAATAATGATTATTTTTTCTAACAAAATGTTTGTAAATAGGCAGAGAATTTCATTCTCTACAAATCATATTCAGTTTTGGAGAAAAAAATCAAATCTACTATATAAATTTAATGGATTACTTACTTCACGTGTTTTGAAATTTTGAAAAAATTACACTTTTTTTCTAACTCATAAAGACATGTTTGTCCACGTCGGCACACACAAACGAACTGAACGCAACCAAGACAAACGTGTTCATACATGCCTGTAGACTATATTAAACTGTATTTGGCACTGCTATTTCAACATATCGGCATGATGTGACTAAATGAATGCCAATACTTTTTCGAGTTCCATATGAAACCTTCGTCATGAATGGGTTAAGCAGTGTCTGGTGATCAGATCTGAATAGCCAGGTACTTCCCCACCTTCCTCTTCCTTATCTCCTTCCCTTCCCCACTACCTTCAGCCTCATAACGGCTCTGGCTCCAGATAGTTCGGATCAATTGGGACTCTTGTGCGGATAAAAATGAAATGTTTTTAGTGTATTTTTTCTTATAAATTAACTCCACACAGAACGGCCCTGAGAAAAATAGTTTTCCTTTATTGTTTTTTCTGGGGATGCTGTGTGGAGGGTTTTTTTAGGAGAGGAAGGAGTGAACATGGGCCTTGAAGAGATCTGTGTTAAAATCATTCCACAGCCGAGCTGTTGAAATCAAGAACGAGTCGTAGAAACATCTGTTCTCACGAGACACAAATGTCAATCATGTACAAATGTATGGCAAGAACGTGCCGCAAATATACTGCACATTATTTTTAATGTTTGAATTAAATTGTGAAAATATCAATAATTAATCAAATAAAGATTTGATTTTAAATTTTAACAGCTGAAAGTATTATTTTAGTTATTTGTTTTTGGGGTGTTATGCCGTGTTGCGCTACCTCCTTCTTTAGCCAACGTTTCGGACAGCATTGCAGTGTCCATCATGAGGGCAGATATCCGGCATCTACCGGATCTGCCCTGATGATAGACACTGCAACGCTGTCCGAAACGTTGGCTCAAGAAGGAGGTAGCGCAACACGGCACAACACCCCAAAAACAAATAACGAAAATACTTTTGGCCGTGAAAATCTTAAAACGTAACCAAAAGTATTATAGTTATTTATTTTTGGGGTACTATGCTGTGTTGCCCTACCTCCTTTAGCCTTCTTTTTAAAGATGAACGTAGCACAACACTGCACAATACCCCAAAAATAAATTTATTTATACATATACGGCACAACACGTGCCATTAACATAATTGAAATTACTTATAAATAGTACAAAAACATGAGGAATAACAGTATAAATGTAAGTTTTTTTTTATTAAAGTAAGGAGTAAGGGAACGTACCCATACTACGTGACATGTTTAGGGGGGGGGGGGGGTCTTCAAAATGTCACGCTCCATACAAATGAGCGGCGGATTGCTTAGGATTTTGGTCACCGGGGGGGGGGGGGGGGGGGGGGGGGTTAAAAATTGCAAAAAGTTGGTCACGTAGTATGGGTACGTTCCCTAAGTAGTGAGTAAAATGTACAATTATAAATTATAACAATAATCATGTAAAATTTACTTGTGTATGCTGGAATTTGAACCCGCGACCAACGGATTACTAGTCAAGAGCCTTACCCCTCGACCACGAAGGCTGTCGAGTTTACCTAAATGGAAACAGAAATCTTTTTTTGACGAATCAAATGTTGTCCCAGAATATTTATTTATTTATTATGAGTTAACGTCGATTAACGGCTTTTACATAGGAATTACAATAATTTGAAATGGATACAGATTGTACATAGTTAAGAAAAAAAAATATTTATATGACAAATAATTAAAAAGTACATATTGAAGTCACAGCATAAAGTACAAATCGTAAGCTATTTGAAATACAAATATGAAGGAAAAGAAAACCTCATATACATGTTTACAAGATATTTTGAACTAAAAAATAACTACGTAAAGTATGTAATAAAAATAAATTTAAAAAATCCAGAAGTAAACATTGATGAAGAATATAAACATTCAAAGTATATTTGATTATAATCCAACTGAGAAGAGCTGACAAACAGCTTTAGAGGGCACATCCCTCACAAAATTGTATTTCTTATTAAAAATATGTAGTCGCCAAAACATCAAACAGTATTAATAGCCTAAAGACTTTATGGTTGAATTTAAGAATCCAGCTAAGATTGCAACTCTGATGCCACGCCTTACACAAAACCGTTTTCGTACCTGGAACTCAATTAAAGCAATGCCAAAAGATGGCGCCACTTACTTTAACAGCTGGCATGAGGAGCATCCCCTGGCAGGCATAAGTACTTCACGATTTGTAATTTCGTGAATCTCTCTGGATATGGACAGATTGACGATAATTGTTAACTGGCATTTGTGAATAATACCACCGGTCCATTACCCGGTGACTAGCTGTCACTGGATCCGAGGAACCGGCTATTTTTGGGATCCTATCTGTACTGTAGTACTACAATAATACTTCAACTTCCCCGTGTAGTTTGAAAAGGATTTCTTTTATATAAGATATCTTTCAATGTGTTTTCAGTTGAAGAGACAGGGATGAAAATAACATTTTTATGTACACATAATATACAAACAGATCATATTTCTTTCAATGAGCTGTAGCTATCAAGTCGATTGAAGTATTTTTAGCACAGAGGGGGTAAAGAAGAGCATATAAAGTAAGACTTTTTTTTAGTAAGATTGTTTTAAACCTTTTCATTATAATTCAACCACACTGTGATTTAAACGAATTTTTTGTAATATTGTAAAGATAAAAAGGCAGAGGAATATACTCACACAGCTAGCAACTCTTGGTTTATTTTAAGAATTTGTAAAGGGTGTGAAAGGTTAATTTCTTGAACAACATTGTAGCTGGCGCTTATGTTACCAATATGAGATAAAGAAAAGGTATATTACAATTTACAAGCAGGAGTTAGAACCCTCAATCATTCGAGTCCAATGTGTAAGACCACAAAGCTATGGAGTTTATTGTGATTGTTGACTGAGCTGAGCATAACGAAATCTTGCTTCAAGTCGTCATTTTTGCATTTCGTCTGAGTGTAAATTTGTATCTTATACGTTCCGTTTATAGATTCTTTTTTCTAATGTCTGTCCAGTAGAGATTATTTTTTCAAATGTGAAATCATCACGGACTTGGACTTCCTTATTCTCAATATTTTGGTAGGTACTTACCTACCTGCCTGGAGAAAGTTTGAAATAGGAATTTTTTTTTCGTTTCTTTCGAAAAATTTTATATATCTTTGAATTTTATGGTTACATCTGCTAGCCTTCCAGCACCAAGCGCCACTCCTGAGTGAGCGATGGGTCTGAGCTCACTCAAGTTTACTTATACCCTACTTCAACGCGAAGTTTTACTTTTCATTCTCAGAACTGCTAGCTTATAAGGAGAAATGATTACTTTGCCGGTCAAAGTTATATTAGTTTCATTTCATATAATTGCTCCATGTTGGTAGCATTGCCCAGGTAGGTACTATTGGCTTTGTTACGTTGGCTACTGCGCTCAGTCGTTGACCGAAGCGCTATCTCATTCATCGTGAACTGTTTGTCCCTGTCATTCGATAGGAGATTGCGCGAGTTGGGGCGTTCTGCCGGCGCTTCGTGCCCCTCCCACCCCTGAGCGACTGTTTATCGTGTTAATTCACCGGTACGTCAGTTCTGCGACTCGATCTTTTCTCCTTTCTTTTTTCACTAGAAATCGACTTTCCGGAGTGCTGGTTTGATCTTGAGAATGCATTTGCGGTGATTGTTTCCGTTTTATTCAGTGATCACTCGCCGTGTGTCAATAACGGTACGTTTTGTCATTGATTCCAGTGAAACGCACGCAGGATTTCATTGCACGGTTATTGATATTATGAGTACGGTGTTTAAAAATGTCTCACGGTAAATAGGCTTCCGTGTTGTGTTGTGCTTGTGATGATAAAATAAACGTTGCTGTTGTTTTCGATTTACAATTTGGAAGTTAAAACAGCATCAAAGGAGAGATAAACGAAAATTACTTCTAAAGACTGACACTAGGGATGGTGTATTGTCTTGACGGGGTATAAAGGTATGTATGTCAATATACTTTGGTACTTCCATCTACTACGACTTTGTATGCAATAGTACCTATTATTATTTATTTGTCAGACATAATAATATCATACCTCGATTTAAAACGTCATTTTGAATGTAGTTTCATACATCATTATTGCAAATATTCGTGCATTACTTTAATTAATCAGTAATTCATAATTCGCTTTTATCTCAGGTTTTATTTTTGCGCCTTATTTTTTGTTGTAATAATTATGCTATGTTTATAATTTACATTGATCTTGATAGAATAGAATGTGATGAATTTGTAAACTTTAAGATTGAATAATTTTTCTCTTGTTGAGAGAAATGTCAGATTTTGGACAAATTTCTCTGATCCAGTGCAGTAAAAATGTGGGCAATTCTATCAATAATACTTCTTAAAATAAGCATAACCGTAATTCTATTCACTAATACGTTTAGTTTACTGACATGTGATAATTTCATTTACCTAAGTACTTAGCCAAATGTTTATTTACTGCTTTATTGATAAATTATAGGTACCATTCGAAGTGTGTAATATTATATTAAATTTGTCGTCTATGAATGATGATCCTGTTTGTATTTATTTAGTTCGTTCCTACGATCCTAGATAATAAATATTAAAATATACCTCACATTTTTGGCGATCCACCTGCCTACGCACGTATAATATTGCTGTAAACGTACAAATATCCCAGAAAATGTTTGCACACAATTTTTGTCTCTGCTAAATGTTTTTTTTTGTGTTGGTAATATTATTGTAATCCAGTTCCCGGTCGGTACCTAAGTAGGTACTTCATCCCTATTTTTTTTGTACAAACTTCCGGGACAACGCCTTTCCCCCCATTGTTTTATAAAAAGGTGATTAACATTTTGTTACTTATTTAGGTACCTACTCCTGGTTTATATAAGTATTATTACACTTATACGTTTACAAAACATGTATATACCTACTACCTATAAGAAATACTTTTCCAAAAGTACCTAGGTATGTTCTTTGTTGATATCAAAAATCCCAATAAGTGAAAGGTTACCATAACGACATTATGGTCGTAGATAGGTTGTAAGAAACTCAGAATAATAATGATCAAAATGTAAAATCGATTCACGACCGGTTATACAACAGTATTGTTGCATTTATTCATGTTTTTTTTACCTACTAATGCTTAATTGCTAGATACGAGGTAGCTAGGTACCTACTTACCCAGCACATGATTGGGTTGTGAGATTTATCTATTGCATTACAAAATCTATGGTAAAATATATATGTAAATATATTTTTTTAATTTTTGGCGTGTATTGGTAGGTACCTACCTATGAGTTTTACTTTTACAAAATAATACAAATTTATGAAAACATTTTTTTTTTAATTATTTGGATTGGCATGTAATAGTATTGGTATGTATAGGTACTATGTTTGGTGTATCGTGTATGTTTTTATTATTTCTAAACTGTTTATCTTGCTAAGTAGAGAAAATATTAGACAGTCAACGCGATATACCTAGGCAAAGTAATGAATGCCAATTATCTATAATTTAATTTCGTTTGGTGTTTTTGTTTCTAAAACCGCATATCCATGTAGGAGTAGCCTGCAGCTGGTATTTCCACTCTTTTAGAAATCTTACGTTAATTTATTGCAAAATTGTCTCCGTCTTTTTTTTCAAAATCTCGTTTGCAACTGCGTGCGCACCGTTACTTTAAGATATTTGATCAAATGGACAGTCAGTTTCTAATAATATCATGTATAGGGTTGCCATCTGTCCGGCTTTAGCCGGACATGTTTGGCTTTTTTAGGTCGTGTCCGGCTAAATATTTATATGTCCGGCCTGTCCGGCTTTTGTTAGGCTTTTTGGTTCGCGCGGGTTTTGTCTTCCGAACTTCTGAAATGGGCGGAATACTACTTTTAAAGAGTTTTCTCTTTAATAAACACCCAGTGGACCAAGGAACGCAATAAATTGCAAACAATTGCCAAGATGGTGTACACATTGTATAATTTAAAAATGACATGTCAAGGATTTCATTAAATGATTTCCAAAGAAAACGACGTTTTGGATAAAGTAGGTGAAAACGCCAAATATACAAAATGGTAGATTTTTTGAATAATTTGGAGAAGTCGAGATTTCATTTTAATTTATGTTTTTCGTTTTTTGTCCACAAAGATAAATATGTTTAATTTTATATCTATTTAACGAAAAATTTTAGTCAACTGTTTAACCAGAAAAAAAATTATGTTTTGTTTGTTTGTTTTATAAGTTCAGTATGTCTACAGATGTTTTATAAGTTTAGTATGTCAATTTGGGAGGCGGGAATGGGTACAGCCGCCCCGGGAACCTTTATTGGATAACCAACACCTTTGCCATAGGTCACCCCAAGTGGTTCACTACGTTTGGTGATTTAGCAGGGGTGCCCGTGTTCATGGGGTGAGGTTTGTCTAGGTCTTGGAGGCGGATGACCAGGACAAACTGAACCCCAGATTCCTACCCACCCCTCAAACCCTTTTCCTTCCCAGAACTCTCCTCTCCTTCATTTCCTTAAAAAAATCCTCCACACAGCATCCTCAAAGATGACATAGGCCCCGAGGGAAATTATTTTCCTCAGGGCCACATGTGTGGAACTCGTTTAAAAAAAAAAGACAGAAGACTCAATATTTTTTATTTTGTTATCGACATTACATTCTATACAAATGTCAACTGATGACAAGAATAAGACTGATTAATGATTATTGTTATTAAATTGGTTAATACGTAATTAATAAACAACTGTAACTTGTAACAGATTTTTTATTATTATGTATAAAAGTTATGCCAAAAATTATGTTCGTACGTCCGGCTTTTAGGGCAAAATGTCCGGCCTTTCAGAGCGCAGAGTCCGGCTTTTTTATTTTAGAAGATGGCAACCCTAATCATGTAGCCATACAGTATTTAAGAGAATATTCATAACTAACAGATAAAAACCCGTTGCGTAGGTAGGTATGGTTTGCAAATACGTACGCATTTTCGTAATTTTCTACCAATGCAATAAAATGTACCTATACATTATTATTATGACGTCATCGAGTATCGCATTATTTGGAACCTTTTCAAATTACCTAGGTACCTACCTACTACCCTGCGTTGTATTGCACATTTCACAGCTGTTTCCGACTGTTTCAACATTTTCTAGGTACCTACCTACCCACCTACCTGAAAATGCGTATTTTTCTCGCTCACAAGTTTTGTGAAGTTCAACTAGAAAACTGTTTGTAAATATAATTAAGTACCTACTTATGTATTTTTAAAACAATTTAACCGTTAATAAATCTAAAACGAATGTTACGCTTCATGAAGTAATAACGCATGTACTAATAACAACAATGGCCGACTGAACCGTTGAACAATAATACCACATTCGTTACACTTCTAACTTCTAAGATTATATTTACCATTAATTCTGCTTTCATTTAATTACAGTAAATATATTACCTTCATTACCCACCTGTATTACCTACCATTTTACAGATTATCTTCCCGCTGGTAAAAATATTACATTTATGTCCTTGCAAATCAAAAACTATAATTATGGTGCCGGGAAGCGTATTTCCAAAACCTATACCGGTTCAGTCGCGGTAGCGACAATTTACATTTTAAATATAGGTACCTACCTCTATATTGGTTAATTTTTTATCACTTTGCAAAAACAAAAATTGTACTAAAATTTAGATAAAATAATCTTTCCAACGTGTATATTAGAAATTAATAATTTTATTTCTAAATATTTATATTTTGATAGTGAAAATGTAAAGAGCGATTCCGCTGTAGACGATTCTCGACATTAATTTTTAAATCGCAGTATTTGTTACTTTTTTTGATATCAGTGCAAAGAAGAAAGTCAATATTTGATAATTAAAAAAAAAGGATTTTACTTCATTTTGAAATTTTTGGCGCGCTTAGAAACATTATCATTCGAAAAATCGATATGTAAACTGCAAAATCACACCGTGCAACACTGACGCGAAACAGCTGTTACCGATAGTTTGAGGTTATATTTTACTGCTAAACGTGTAGTGACAATATTTATTTATATTTATGTGTCGAAAGATCTAAGTACTTTCTGTTATTTTTTAAGCATCATTGACTACAAGAAGTCACTGTTAGCTTGTTGCACCCGTGATGCAAAAAGATATAAAAGTTTGTGTTGTTCACAGAAATAAAGTACTAACGTTTTGAAACTTTGTAAAAGAAAGAAGAAATCAAAGGCAAACTTAAATCAATCGTTCTTAAGAGTATAATGTTAGCTGAATTGAAATAAACGTTGACGCATTGGTTGTACCCGCTATGTGATTTTAGAATCGCGAGTGCAACTCTTTGACAACTAGGTACCCTTATTGTGTCATTTATCGTACATTTTATTGTTTTGATAATCCGTAAGTCTAAGCTTTATAACTTTAGTTTTGTTCTGTCTTGAATAATAATATACGCTATGAATGGTAATTTATATTTAAAAAGGGTTTTTTTAAATATTATATTCCCCTTTTTTATAGAAAAATGGGTTAAAATGACAGAAGAACAACGGAAAGAGGCCGCTTCATGGAAATATAGGTGAAAATTTAAAGAAAATCCTTCTTCATATTAGTAAGAACAGAAGAAGTTGAAGGGTCATATTGGATGATAAATGCGAAGGGCTGAAAAATATAGCAGGCATTTAATAAAAACATTTTATTTATTATACATTATCTCATCTCAAATGCACATTAGTTTTGAAATCTCCTAAAACCACCACTGAAACAAAAAGTGATGGGGACGATAAATATTCGGAACATCTTACAAATTACAAAATACTAAAGGAAATTCTATTCCTGACGTATCTGTGCCTTCAGTATCAGATCAGATTAAATTCTTCGTTTCACCTAAAACAGAATTGCGCATTTCTGATGTTTACAGAGATTCAGGCGACGAATCCTTAAAATGACGAAGCTCCAACGTCTCTCCAACTCTCAAAATTACCACAGACCCTCAACACAGCATCCCCCTGATGGGAATTATTTTTCTCAGAACTGTGTGGAGCTAATGTAAAAAAATGTATTTTTTATATCTTTATTATATTAGTTATTTAATATAATTCAGATACCAATAGATATTAATATTAATTAAATAAAAATAAAAATCGTAAATTATGTAGCAGACGTGCATTTTGAAGTCTTTTTCGAAGTAGGAAATGCCAGAGAAAAAGATTGATGGAAATAATTAAAATAAGAATATTGACGTTTTCGAAAAGAAATACCTAATTAATATAAATTACAAAAAAGTGTACTGATTAGTCAGAAGCATTGTTTGATCTTTTGCTTCGTTCCCCTTTAAGTTTTTATTGATGTCTAAAGAGACTGAACCGCTATAGGTTTTGGAAATACGCGTCCGGGAACTCGTACCTAACACTAGAGGGATGCTGGATTACATTTGTATGTAGTTGATTTTGTAATTTTGTTTTACAAAATATAATTTTAAATCATACTCACCTGCAGTGTTGCCAGGTACCTACCTACGTAGGCATCTAAAAGATGGAGCCCGAGAAAATTTTGTATAGGTACCTACCTGCTCTTTATAACATAACCACGTACCTAGATTGGTAGGTACTTTAGCGCATTTGTTGCAATAGTATTTCCCAAATTGTTTGTATAGATTAATTTATTTAAGTGAAAACTTCTTTACCAACGTTGTGATTTGAAACTCGATGAAACGGAAGGAGCGACGCTAAAAAGAGACAAACACATACTTCTATAGGATTTAGCCTGCGAAAGAATGAGATAGCAATAAAATATTTATTCATTTCACGGTTGCTCATTACCAAGAATATAATACCTACGCCTGACGAACCTTGGCCAGACATTCAGCGAACCAATAGTCCAATCCTACGAAATCCAAAAAAATATATATTTTAATTTTTGTAAAATCAATGTTCAATCTTCAAACCACTCTAAAATGAACTGACAAAGAAAACACAAAAGGACTCCGAAGAAGAAAACCCAAATATAAGATGACCAAATGTATAGGAATAGATGCGCTGGAATTGGACGACTAAAATTTGGAAAAAATCACCTTTACATTGATAAAAAAAGTGCTTCGTAGTCTCCCCACTCTTGTCTAGGTACTTTAGTTTTCTGATGGTTTCACTTCTAACGCGTGTGAATTGCACACTCCGATTTTTTTTAATACATAACGACGTAGGTAGGTACCTACCCACCTTTGCGCAGTGTATATCCCATATTGTTTGTATAAATTAATTATTTATATAAACATCTATTAATATTTAATAATTCAATTATTGCAATTAATTACAATTAATAATGCTGGTCTCCATAATATTTACATTAAAGGAGAATTTGCCTAAGCAATGTTAACATTAATTAGTAGCCAGATTAATTGGGTAACTGTACATAGATGTTGTTGGTCTCTACGGTGTTGAAGTTGTCCCCAATTCCTTGTGGATTGACTTGAGGGGTTTCAATTAAAATTAATTTCCTCTACTTAATTGGGTGTTATGGCATTCGAATCTTTGATTGATTATGCCCATGAATGGAATTATATTTGTATTTTAATAAAATTACACTTGAGACTTCTCAAGTAAGACAAAACCATATATTTTTGTTATTAGTTATCAAATATTTAAGTCAGAGAATAAAATTGCAAATCACTGTTTTCGTATTTATTCAGTTTTTTTATTACTTAACACATACTAGGTATACGTACAATATTGTAATTGAATTATGTATTTAATTTTCAATCAATTTAGACGGCCGGCGTAGTCCAGCGGTAAGGCTCTTGACTCGCACACCCAAGGTCGCGGGATCGAATCCCGGCGTGGCAAACAAATTTTATTTCATTAATTTGTGTTATTTCACAATTTCTTCATTTTAAAATAATATATAGATATTTGCGGCACGTTCCAGAGTGGAAGATACTCTCAGTATCGCCCTGGTGTAAGACCACCATTCAGAATTAAAACGTTGCTTGAAATGGCATTAGTCGTGTTTGGTGACCTGATCTGAATAGCCAGGTACTTCCCGACCTTCCTCTTCTCCCTATCTCCTTCACCTTCCCACTACCTTCAGCCTCACAACTCACAACGTACCCCGATTGGGGATGCCATAGTCTCACTGGCTTCAGACGGGAGCAGTTGGGACTCTTGTACGGTATTCATATAAAAAATAATAATAATTATTAAAAAGCTCTCGAATTCGCCGGCGCACAGTGGGCGGAATGAAGAAAAAACACGAATTAATTCCTTGCTGACTAAATAGTAATGCAATTTTTTTTTTTTAATTTTATTAATGAATTATAACTATTTTGAAGTAAAAATTATTAATTTATTCTTCCGTAGAAATTTACAACAACAAAATAATACATTTTGAAGATATACAAAAATCTAGGCAAATAAAACCTATTAAATTTTACAAGAAAAACTCTATTTTTATAACTTTCGAAGGTTATTCGCAACTTGTAATATATCATTGAAGAAGATAATAATAAAAATCTAAACGAAAATATGAAAGAGAACAAGACACAGAAAAATAGACGAGAGGTTTTGGGTTCGAGTCCCAGTTGCGACCATTATCTTTTTTTGTTTTTCTGTTTCTTGTTATCTTTCATATTTTTGTTTAGATTATTAATATTATCTTCTTCAAAAAAAAATATAAATTTTAAATATTAAATATTATATTTCACATCTATGAACACAAAAAGACGGGCAATAATTAGGTACACACATATTTTAATTGAAAAATGGTAGAAAATCAAAAACAAATTTTTAGTAGGCTTAAAGCTTCAGGAGGTAAACAGAACCTTTTTTTAGGAAGTGGTCGCAATATGCAAAATTTATTTCTTATTATCTCGGGAGTTTCTTTTTTGAACTCTGATTGGTTTGCAGTACCTTGTAGATAAAGACCCAGGGTTTTGCCATATAATAGTCTTGCTTTTAGTTTCCTTCGCTGTAGAGCTGAACTGGCACCTACTATGTTGTAGGGAGATTAGAGTCATCATGATATTCTCCATCACTATACCTTTGCTTGTACTTGCTGTGACTACCTAACCATCGCAGCCCCATTTTACATTTGTGCAAACTCACATCTGCTGCTAACTGAAGTTCATCAAGAGTGCGTGACTCTAACAGATCATGCACTTTTTTCTTCCTTGATGTAAAACCACTTTCTTGAAATAGTTTTATTAGTCTACCCAAAGATTTGAAGACAACTATCATTTCTTGCAACCACTCTAAATTATGTTTTTTAAACGTCACAATAATAACAACGGCTTTTACTCCATTTCTTCATTGATTGTAGTGAAAAATACTGAACAGTTTTGTAAAATGTAGGGCTTAAAATGTTCGAACCTGCCACCATGTGGTATTTTTGTGTTAGGTAATTAATTAAAAACTTCTTTCATCTCACAGAAGTGGCATTTAATATACCCTGTACATTTAATACCTCGAATAATTCTCTCCGGGGAAAGCTTATAGGCCTTCCTGAAAATAAAAACTTTGTTCAACGGAGGACAAAAGATGATCACAATTTATATATGATATTAAAGGTGAAACTTCAGTCTACAATATGTACATATTCATAAATGGGTACAAACGATATTTTGTTTCTAAATGCTAATTGAAACAAGCATTTTAACAGTAAAAAAATATAAAAATAGTGGAAAATTAGATGTGAGTTCAAATCTCACACACATGTGATATTGATATATAATTTAGGAAATTAAATAGAAAATACCTTGAAAAATATCAGACAAAAAAAACTTTTGTATATATATCTAAACGTCACTTAATACACAACCGTATGTGCTCACGCGTAGGAGAGAATGGAAAAACGCGATGTCGAACATCAAATTTACGACACACTTTGCGGCCTTGCCAAACTTCCGTCAAGCGCTATTGACATATTTAAATAATCACATAAAGTGCAGAAACTATTTAACTACACTAAAAAAAATATACACATTTAAAAAATTTACTTTTGCAAAAACCACTTAATTCGCGTTTTTTCTTCATTCCGCCCACTGTGCGGTGGGTATTGGGAAGTGAGTGGAATTGCAGCGTTTTTTTACGTTAGCTCCACACAGGAGGGTCTTAGGAAAATAATTTCTTTCAGGGCCTATATCATCTTAAGGGGTGCTGTGTGGAGGGTATTTTTAAGGAAGGGAAGGATAAAAAATTCTGGGAAGGAAAAATGTATGAGCGCTGGTTAGGAATCTGGGGGTTAGTGTGTCCAGGAGTGACGGAAGCGTGGATCCATCTCTCCAACTTTGATGCAAGGCAATGGTTCGAAAGAGTCCGGTTGGAAAGGTCAAAAGGCCTCCCTCACCCAGTCTATCTCGATCCGGCCCGCCACGCAGCACGTGGACAGACGCATCCGCCGCCAAGACCTTGAAAAACCTCACCCCATGAACCCGGGCACCCCTGTTAAGTCTCCAAACGTAGCGAACTACTTGCGTTATTACAAGACTTCCCATTTTATGGGTTTCGTTTTCTCAGAATTTCTTGTACAGGATGAGTGAGGACTTGATTGACAGAGACTTGTTGGTATAAATTCTCAAACCTCTATTGTTAGTAATGACTAGCATCTGAAAATGGAAGGGCTATAACAATGTAGGTAACGAAATGTTCAGCTAATGTGTAAGGAAGAAGCCGTGGGAAAGGCTCCACCGGCAAAAATGTGTGGAATGTTCCGTTATCTAGCCGAGTTCGAATGATTTTATTTATTTATTTTGAAAAAGTATGCCGTAATCCCTAAAATTTATAGAACAGATTTATAGAGATTTTTCTGAAAAGGAAGCGATTGGCCGCTTTTATAAATCACACAGTTACGGAACGGCGACGGTACAAAAAAGGAAATGAATGTACGTTCTTTCACACAAATAATAGTGTGACAAACAATGTACGTATGTCTGCTTCCTCTAAAGAAAAAAGTAATAATTTTCTTGCATCTCCCTCACTCGTAATGAGACGCCGTCGCCGTGCAGTTGCCGTGGTAATTATAAAAGCAGCCAATCGGTACCCGCTGTGAGTATCCGACAGCTAACTTAGGCCCTCCGTTCATGGAGATACTTACAATCTACGTAATTGTGACGAAACCACAAGTACCCTGCTGATATACCACTTTTTAATGCTAGTCTCCATACACGGCGCTATCCGAAATGTATTGAACTTGATCATTTTTCACGTGCAGCCGTGGAGTTAACACGCTGTCATATGCGATGTCATTAGACTTTTTTCCAACATCAATCCATGCCTTCTCCACTAAATCGTTTCTTACGTATTCTGGTAAAGTATAGTTATGTAAACATGCATTTTTTTCCACTTCCAGAACAAATCTAACATTACTTTCATGTTCCGACGCCATTTCTGTCAAACGTCAAACGAATAAGTATCAGACAAAAATGATGCGACCGTCGCGTGCGATCAGCACTGTCGGTATCGTGATACTGATTGGAAACCGACGGCCCGCTCTTGGAAACCTCTCTCGCAACTGGGCTTCGCGCAGTGTAGCAGGCACACAAACATTTGGACTTTGATCCCTTTGATGTGCGCTAAAAAACCGATACTGAATGGCAAAGCGCACTTAAGTGTTCACTTATGTGACAACAGTATCAAATGCCCGTGCCACACATGTGAACACTTATTTGATCACTTCTTTGAATGCGCGTCTGGCGCCGGCTTTATGTCAAGGCTTCACAGCTCTTGAAGGAAATGGTGGTAGGCTGAAAATGATTGCGTTTTGATTTAGAAATTCAAGCTCATCGTTCAAAAGTTTTTGCTGCTTCTGCGCGCGGATTTTCTGAGAAATATTATTTTACTTATTGTAACACATTTACATGTATTATTGTAAGCACGTTATTCACGCAGAAATCTTATTTCTCAATGTGGATTTCATTGTGTGATACAGTTTTTTCGGCTCGGCCATGCTCGATCTCATTACGATAGTGCCTAGGTATAGGTAGGTACCTACCTGCGTTTGTCGACATTTTGCGATACTCATTCAACGACAGCTGTGTCGACCAAGAATTGGTGCTAGGTGGGTAGACCCTTTGTATTACTTGTGTATTTTCCCAAATTTATGAATACTAATTAAATGTAAAATTTATAATGGTGCCTACTCTCCTCCTCTATTTTTTTCTATTCTTCCGCTAAATTGAATCGCCGTTTATTGGGTTTAAAAAAATTGCAAACGTGATCGCTGATCAGTGAGATCACAAAAATCCCCTTGAACTCTGGAGCTGTGAAATTTACACACCCTTTTCTGTATTGCATTTCTAAGTCAACTTAAATTTTCAGCTTTGAAATATCAGTCTACCTACCCGTACTGATTGTTCAATAAATAATTTTTCAATTCTTCGAAAAAGAAAAATAAATTTTGATTAATACTTTTTTTTTCTTTATTCCTAAAATAACTATAAATGTAAAAAATAAAGCAGATTTGGTGATGTGACATTATAATTTTGAATAAAACAATAACTTAGTAAACACCACTATTATTTTTTTATATACTTTATGCCGACCGGGCTTCGTACATCCATAGCTTCTTCAATTCAGAACACAATATTTTATTTACCAGCTTTTTCCCGCGGCTTCGCTCGCATGGTATTAGGGGGGTTCCCACTCCGCCTCCTTCATCTCCCCCCCCCCTTCCCCCCTTTCCCACCAGCCCCTCCACCCTTCCCTTCCCCCCTCACGCATTCTATACATTAATTCCCGGTACATTCAGTTTTCAAACTGCTCGCGTGCCACCTATTGCAATATTTTATACAAATTTCATAATGCCAGAGCTCACCAGTAGTTTTATACAAAAAAAAGAATTATCCATTTTGGTGCAATCATTCTGAAGTTATTGCGCCCACGTACATTTCGGCTATTCATTTTTAGAGATAGATATTAGGGAACGTACCCATACTACGTGACCAACTTTTTGCAATTTTTAACCCCCCCCCCCCCCGGTGACCAAAAACCTAAGCAACCCGCCGTTCATTTGTATGGAGCGTGACATTTTGATGACCCCCCCCCTAAACGTGTCACGTAGTATGGGTACATTCCCTTAACTACGACGCCAACATCGTTTCCGCGGCAACCGTTTGTTTAGCTTTTCTACTGACGTTTGCAATAACTCGAATTTGTTAGTATGTCTATATTACTCGCAAATAATGTAGCTTTCTAATGGTGAAAGAATTCTTAAAGTCCATTCATTATTTTTTGCGTGAAAGAGTAACAAACATACTTATAACCATACAAACTTTCCCCTTTATAATATTAGTAGGATAACACATGTTACTCAACTGTTTAACTCTAGTAGAGTATGCCCTGAAGAAGCTACCGTTGTAGCGAAACCCGGTCGGCATAAAGTATGTAAAAAATGAAAGTGGTGTTTACTAATTTATTGTTTTATTTTAAACTAGCAGACCCGGACACACGTTGCTGTGGCTAACGAAACACAACGCCATTACCCAAAATTTATAAAATCCACACCACCCGCTTGCCTGCTGCCCGCTGCCTGAATTGAATATTTGAATTTTTTGTCTTTTCTCTACTATAATAAGCATGTATTATACATATAAACCTTCCTCTTGAATCACTCTATCTAGACGTGGGAAAAATAATTCCCAAAAGTGAATAGATCCCGTCTGATTCCCCCGGCCTTTTGAATTGATTCCTTCTATTCATTCCTTTAATTCAATTAATTCAAAAAAAAAAAAAAAAAACTACAGTGAATGGGAAGACTATGAAACACCGCAGCACCGCACAAAGAGGAGACTGATAGGCTACCAAGCACCGCACAAAGAGGAGACCGATTATTCTATCTCACTAACTCGCAGGCTAAAACCTATAGATTAATGTGTTTGTCTCTTTTTAGTGTCGCTTTTTCGTTTCATTTTAAATCACAATAAGTGGGGAGGCTACGAAGCATCACACAAAGAGAGGACCGATTTTTCTATCTCATTATCTCGCAGGCTAAATCCTATACTTAGATGTATGTCTTTTTTTAGTATCGTTATTTTTCGTATGTAAAATGTATTTATAGCTAGCAATTAAATCTTTAAATTTTACAGTTTTTTGTTTCACCCTTAAAGTATTTTATTTATTAAACTTAAAAGTATTTTATGACAGCTGATAACAGCTGACAACAGCTGATTGGCCTTATAATATATGCAAATTTACATTTTACATCTACCCAAGATCCACGTCTAAAAGTAGGTAGGTACTTGTATTCCAATATCTTTCATACGTGCCAAAAAAACGATTACAAGTGCACAATTTTTGCTTCTCACTTTTCTAGCCGACGCCGCGATGTTCGGATTCAATGTCGAAAGTTTTCGGCTAACTATGTAATGAAATTGAAGGCTTGGCCCGCCGAGGAATTTGTGAACCGCTGCGCTCGGACGGATTAAGGGCCGGCATTGAGGAATGAAAGAGTAACTTTTGACTAGTGTCTTGTGTCTTACCCCGCAGAGACTTGATCAACTCGCGAGCCGAGATTGACGTGAAACGATGATGTAAGACGATGACATCTGACGTCATTTCTAGGTCTGAGATTATCTAGAGACAACAACGTCACAAGTGAAAAAGACTTTTAGTTTTAATTCGTGAATAAAGCGCTTCGGACAATTTCCGATAGCGACAGACTAGCTACGAATACCTGGGACGCGGACGGGACGGGACGCGCGGGGACCTTAGGACAATCTCAGGACATTGACTACGACAAATGATTAATTCCTTGCGTGAAAGGGACGCTCGGACAATTCGGCTGAATCGCGGCCGCGTTTTGATCTACGGGTTTTTAGAACGGCGGCCGGTGGTAGCGGGATACGAGTCGTTCACAATACCGTCGACAACTTCGCGGCGCGCCGCCCATTGAATAATATTTAAATACGGTATTTAATATATTTTAAAAATGCCTATGAAACATTATAATATTTAAATCGTTTACGGAACACATTATTCATTGAAATAATTTAACAGTAAAATAAATGTAAATTAAACATTTATGTTGCCGCTAAAAATCGTACGATACAAGGCCAAAGGTAAGGAATGAAGAATCAATTCCTTTTGAAATTGAGAATCAGATCAAGTGTGTCACAAGATTGAATTTATTCATTTAATTCGGTCATTCAATTTTGCCCATGTCTAACTCTATCCATTGGTAAAAACCACATGAAAATCCGTTGCGTAGTTTAAAAGATCAATGAGCACATACATTTTGAGCGACTTCATTTTAATAATTATTTTACATACAATGATGTAATGATTATTTCAAACATTTGATTATCATTATTTCAAACGATTATTTAATGATTATTTCAAACATTTTAATTGGAATAATACAATATTTAATTAATGAAGTACGTTTTACAGCTATTACCACTATGAATCAATGTGTATGTAAAAATAAAAGTGGTGTTTAGTTTACTGGTTTATTGTTTTATTTAAAATTATTTTCAACGTTTGGATTATAATAAAACAATATTCAATTGATGAAGTACCTACGTTTTAAAAGTATTACCACTATGAATTGATTAGAGTGGAGTATTTTTGTTACTCTATCTATATTTGAATTCAGATAGTTATCTCCGCACTGGGATTTGAATGAAACCTTTCCGTTGTGAAATTATTATTTATCAGTCAAAAGTTTTAGTTTCGAAAATCTTGGAAAATCGCTAAATAGTTGATACATAGTCACGGTACGCCCCTACAACGTATATTGTTATTAATAATTATTACGCTTTTACGTTTTTTTCATTGTGCCTAAGATTGTTTTGAAAGTAAATTGGCTCCTAGCTCTCATATTGATGCCGCCCCTGATGGATATTATTAGACAATTATTCGATATTTACTTTCACTTTTGAATCAGCCGCCATTTAGTGTTGCATAATTTTATCTTTTAACCTTTTGCAACGAGCTGGCTGTTCCCCCAGCAGCGTTGTATTCAGAGGGTATCAGCTGACCAGGCAACTGTCAGCGAAGAAGCAGGTTTTCTTGTAGGTATAGTGTTATTGTACAATGCAAGCAACAATGGTCGGCTTCTACCGTCCACGTGACAGTTCATAACAATAGAAATTGCATATTATGCACTGGACACTCTGGAAAGTCTGGGCACTAGTTAGTAGGCTGGACAAATGTTTCATGCATATTGTTCTCAGGGATCTCAAAAGTTGTGTGTGACTGTTTATCATTATAACCATAGACATTCAAATTCCGTGTTTAATTCAATGGTCGTTTTGTCTCTGAACAGGAGAGCTTGGAATAGTTATAGATTGTGCCATCAATTTTTGGGTTTTTTAATATTTTTCTCTCGTTGTCTCAATAGTCGCGTATGACTGTTTACATTTTTACCTCATTTTTTATTTAGTTCAATGATCCTTTTAATAATAGCCTCTGAATAGAAACTTGAATAGAGAAGTATGGATTGGCCATTATTTATTTATTTTCGTTCAGTATGACTTATTTAGATACTCATTTTTAGTTTTCAGATTGGGGCCATTCATTCATTACGTAAGACGATTTAGGCTTGCCGCACAAGCACGTTTTCCTTATTCGATTTCCGAATTCGTTTTCCGTATTCGGAGACCGGAATGCATGGAATCAGTAGAAAATACATTAACTGACGCACACGTTCGGTTTTTTTCCGAACGGAAAAATTCCGTACGTTCGTTCCGAATGCAAGCCGGCGCGTTCGGAGAAACCGAACGGAAAAAACCTAATGACGTCATGCGGAACGCAGCGCTTCCATACATTTTGTTTGGGCCGGCGCATACGTTCGGAAATTTCTATTCAGTATCGCATCGGCACCGCGTGCATCGGACGTATTCTTTGTATTTGTTACGCATAGAATCGCAACACGATAATGTGTGAGGCAGAAACTTTCATTATTAATTCATTATTTTTCATCATTCCATTATTTTTTTCTTCTTCATTATTAACAGAAATGCAATTGCTAATAAATCATCGACCTCCATCGTCGTGCGTTCACCACGCTATCACTATCTGTACTGACGTGTATACATTCCGAATGAAGAAAAACGAACGTTTGCGCTAGTCTCACGGAATTCCGAATCGGAATTCCGCATCAGGAAATCGAATAAGGAAAACGTCCATTTGCGCCCAGCCTTAGGTGGGAGGGGGTCGACCATGTCTTATTTTTTCTTACAAGGGGGTGGGAGGGAGGCTCGATAGTTCTTACGTAAGATCACAAAAATGCGCAAGGTTAAAATTATACTTTCAAAAAGTATAATTTTAACTTTGTTAACAAAGTACCTTTGTAAGTACAAATAAACATTTCTTAAAATTGTTACTTTGAAAAATAAACATTAACAAACCAAAAGTGTATTAATTTTTTCCTTTAGATTCTTACGTAATAAATATTAAACAGGGGGGAGGGGGTCGGCCTATTCTTATTTTTTCTTATAATATGGGGGGGGGGAGGGAGTCGAAAACTAGCAAAATTTGTCTTAAGTAATAAATGAATGGCCCCGTTGAATTTATTGTACTTGGTCCTTGTGCATATAATAAGAGTGATTTTGCGACACACTTATTCGTTATATATCTCAATATCCATGTTTTAACAGTTCGATGACCCTCACGGGTCATAAATTGGCAGCTGTTTTTTAACACACTTTTTACATCTCTGCTCAACGTATATACCTAGGTTTTTGCTTGTTTGCTAAAAAAAACATTGACTTTAGTCAAAAATCACTCACACAAAATGTATTCTAATCATAGACATATGAATATTAATAGACCAGAACATAAAGGTGAGGGGAAGAAACCAACTACAGCGGGGCGCAGAGCGGGAAGATGAATTCGGTGATATGTGATTCGTCAATAACTCAATCTGAGAGTATATGGGCATCTCGCATTATAATATCACCATTTAGTTCTTAAAAGTAAACTCTGCTCTTTAATGAATAGACCTTTTTACATGGGAGCGCGAATTGGTCGCCGAGAAATGAACAAATTTACAAATTCCAAATATAGCAAAGTAAAGTTCGCCTATTTTCATAGTCCAATATTTTGTTGACGTATTTAGTTAAGACACTTTTACAAATGTTTCATAATTTACTTACCCCACACAACAGCGACGAGCACACGCCATGTGTCTCGAGTGATAGTGTGTGTTACAAAAACGACCATATTCTGTAATGAATAATTGGTTATAATGAATAATTGGTTTCCTCTTTGTGCGGTGCTTCGTAGTCTCCCCCTTCTTGTCTACTTTAGTTTTCTGAAGGTTTCGTTTCTACCGCGTGTTAACGGCACACTTGTATTTTTTTATACATTGTTCGAATGCGCAACTTTTGAGACCCCTGACATTCCAAATTCGAAAAAATTTATCGGTCCAGCCTACTGGACACGTATTGTAACTTGTAACTGCGAAGAATACTATAATGACGCAGTTGCAATCTTGCTTGCAGCAGCTGTCAGTTAAGTAGGGCGATTATAGTTGTTCGGCGGAGTCTGGCAACATTGCGCTTGTTATTATTTTATTAATATTACGCGCGTGAACTTATTACATGTCTGCTATTTGAATGGAGGTATCTACCCCGCGATTCCGCTATTTCGAGAGAATCCTCGCACAAAAGAAATGTAGACAGCAATGTGGTCTAGGAGTGAAAACAAAATAAACAAATATTCTTTTTACTTTCATGCCTTACTTTTAATTGCCTGCTTGTCTTTCAACATTACTTCTTGTCTTAATATGAACTCCATTACTTTTTTGTACATTGTTCAGGGTGTAACAGCATCTAAAAGTAGCGAGTCATTTTGCCGTCCGATGATATTTATTTTCTATTAAAAATAAAAATAAATATTTGTTAATTATACGTCGCCACTGATCCCACTCCTGTACGTTGCGACGGGATCACGTGATACACTTGAAAAAAATGTCATGTCATCTACATTTTTTGCTCCAAATATGTTCAGGAATATCGCTGGTAAAATTCTTCGGCTATAGTCTGTCAAGGGTAGAAAATATTAAAAATGGAACTACAAAATTTGTAGGCTAGCAACACCAATTTAACTGGTCTAATATTATTTTAAAGCGCAATGACACTGAATATATAGAACACTGTAAATCAAATTTTTAAAACATTTTTTGTTCTTAAAGAAAAAAAATAATTAAATCTATGAAGCACTGTTTTTAAGGTACCTACGAGTACTTAATGACATAAATTTTTTTCATTTAATTTAACATAAATTTGTATTTAACAGTAGATAGATGGGAAGAATCACTAATTAATTGTGAGTTTAGTTACACTACTTATAGATCTGAATGAGTTAAATATATTCAGATCTAATATTAGAGATATGATCTAAAGCCCGGGCAATGCTAGGTACTAAAGCTAGTATTAAATAAATGTGAGCAATTTCTAAACTGTGCTTTATATTTTATTATAATATCGTTATTCTTCATTATGTTAACACAAAATTGCAAAGGTGTAATACACCTATATGCAATTCTAATTTTGAGATCAGTGGGTATCTAAGTATATTGTAATAAAAATATATTTTTTACCTTTTATGCCTTTTTAATTTTTTACAAAAATGTAGGTTACACAGCTTTACATATTTCCACCATGAGTTAATTTTTTAGTATTGCGATTTGAACAACAGTGGCGCCCTCCTATGTTTTATACTCTTATTTATAAAATAATATTATTATGAAATCTACGAAAAAAATAATAACATTCATAGGTATATAACGTTAGCTTATAATGCAGACATTGTATCTCTCAAATCATTATATTATATTAAAAAAAGCTGAAGTTTAGAAGTTGGAGTGTACAGATTAACAGATACAATAGTTTTTCCTTAGTAGTTTTTAACTCATGTTCTTCAAAAAGTGGAGATACAATATATGTGTTCAAAGAACATCGACTGTTGCCAAAAAACCGTGAGTAAAATTTTGAAGGATTAGTTAGTATTTCTCGCGACTATCGGTTGCAAGCGACCTTGCCGAAGACTGTTGTTTTGTACGTGTTCGTAAGCTGCAAATCCAGAGCTAACACACACACCCAACCTTTAACAATAATATAGGCAGGTATGTGACGTAATGGGTGTTCACTTCCTCTTGCGTGCACACCTTCACGTGTGTGTCCAAGGGCGGAAGGAAGTCCCAGCCGTGAAGGGTACGCAGTACACACTAGCCGCTAGGGAGAAACTACCTTGTTTATGTATTTAGGTACCTGTCTATTGTTATGTTAATTGTCTTCGAGTTTTTAGAGGGCAAATACTAGTGCTTCAATTGTAATCGGTTTTAAACCGGCGACATTTTAAGAAGTGATTGTATATGAAATCTGTTACACCCTGCGAGACCTGCTCTGAACGATACGAGTATATTTATTATATTACCAGATGATTCCCGGCATGCGTTGCTATGCCATTTAATAAAGAAATTGTTTCTCTCTGTGCGTCCTTTCCCATTCGTCTCGTTCCCCTTCCGCCTCCGCTTCCTCTCCCGCGTCCCCTTCTCCTCTCGCTTTCCCACTCCGCCTCTTCCACCTTCCCCCTCCACACCCCACTCCCCCCCTTGCCCCATCCCGCGACCGCCCTCCCGAGTTCCCCTCCCAGGTTCCCCTCCCCCCTCATGCGAACCCATTAGGTACCCAAGTTCCCCTACCCCCTCCCGCATACCATTCATTCAGTACCTGTACATTCATTATTCAAACAGCTCGCGGTGCCACCTATTGCAATATTTTTATACAAATTTCATAACGCCAGAGGTCACCAGCAGTTTTATACAGACCTTGTGCTGACAATAACGCGTACTTTTATATAAATAGATAGATTTTGATTTACAAATGCACAGGAGGCCTTGAGCGAAACACCAGGAGCAATATAAATTTTGGTAATGCTGTATGGAGGAGCTTTTAGACGAAATGATTCATCGATTCATAGCTTCTATGTTTTGGTTTTGCGTACGCTGCAGTCTAGAGTTTAATCGAATATGAACTAGTGATGGGTATAAAATCGAATTAATCGCTCGGATGACGACGACACCTTATTTCTACCGTAATTTTCAAGACTACTAATGCAATATCCCGCTCGTCTGTGCAATTACTTCGAAACTGCATTCGATTATTGAAAGATCGACACATCGAATAACCTTAGGAAGATAAAATTTCTGGTGAATTTGTATCAAGTCACGATAGGAGTTTTCTGAAAAAATATGTCAATTTCTCTCATTTGATGTGTATTGCATTATGCCCGAAAGTACACTTGAATAAACAAATGATCATCATTATTTTGTATTCGTTTTGCATCGGGGGTATAATTTAATCAGGAGAATAAAGCATCAGCCACACGTGCAGATAAAAACGCGAGCAGATTCTGTTAAACCGCGAGCGCCTGTGTGTTGTACCGTCACACGACGCTATCAAATATTTCTTCCTACGATAGAAGAGGCTGTCAGATGAATTAGAGAGCTGCCACGATATGACATTTCTTTGTACTGAATCTGTCAACTTTTGACACCTGTCATCCGCCTGTTTAGGCAGCTCCGTAATTAAGTAAATACGACCTCCGTAGTCCAGTGGCTAAGACTCTTGACTCACATTCCGGAGGTCGCGGGTTCGAACCCGGCATGCGCAAATAAATTTTATTTGATTAATTTGTGTTATTTCACAATTAATTCATTTAAAATAATATATAGTATATTTGCGGCATGTTCCAGAGTGGAAGATACTGTTAGTATCGCCCTGGTGTAAGACCACCATTCAGAATTGAAACGTTGCTTGAAAATGGCTTTAGCCGTGTTTAGTGACCAGATCTGAATAGCCAGGTACTTCCCAACCTTCCTCTTCCCCACCTCCTTCCCCTCCCCACTACCTTCAGCCTCACAACATACCCCAATTGGGGATGCCATAGTCTCACTGGCTCCAGACGGGAGCAGTTGAGATTCTTGTGCGGTATTCACTGTAAAAAAAAAAAAAAAAAGTTTACCCTCTTTCCTATTTTCGACGGAGAGGGGGTCGCATAACTTTTCGCATATCACCTGAGGCGGTTACGGCGTAAGATCTGTATTGTCTATGGTTGATCTGCGCTTATACTGATCTTGTGTGACAGGTCTGCTGGGATTGTTCAGAGAGTGTTGTTGGGCGAGCGATGATCTTCTATAGCTGTGTGTGGCACCCGTCTAAGAATCCAAGTATACCTACTTCTGATTCCACAGTCTCACTGGATCCAGATAGTTTAGACTCTTGTATTCACTTAAAAATATGTGTATATCATTAGGTAATTTAAAATCTGTTCTTTTTTGCAATCTTTTCATCTCGGGAAATACAATCGAGTCAAACTCTCTCAGATCTTAGAATAATTTCCCGCTCTGCTATATTGCTTAACGAGTTTATAAGTTGAAGTTAATGAATTTCACGCAGACGAAATCTAAAATCGTTTCTCCTCCGAGTGAATAAAAATATTATAGTTATTTTGTCGTTTTGTTCGGTATATCGCATAACTGCTCACGATGCTTACGTAATACGAATATTGCGAGCCAACTTAGCCAATGTAACGCCATTGTATTGACTCGCACGCGACCGTACGCTGGGGTGGACCATCAGCGCTTTTCTAAGAATTTGTGTAGGAACGTCAACATCACGTCGGTCTAAAAATCTAACATCGACACAGTAAAATTGCGTTACGTAATACTTGAACGGCCCCTAAGGGGGGTGTTGTTTTGGGCCACTTCGTACATTCTTTTTAAGTAGACGTGAGATTTTTATTCACCCCCCCCCCGGTTTAAATGAGACTTGGTGAGATTTTGCTAGACCCCCCCCCCATTTTGAGCTCCCGTAATTAATGTAAGCCCCCTGAATAATTACATCGAGACCGTTCCCTCCCTAGACATTCTTTCTACATGTTAAAATCTAATTCATACATATAATTTGCATCTATATTCAATTATATATTATTATTAGTATATTAAAATATAAGTGGATAAACAGGTCTTTAAAACACGCGCGATTTTTTGAGCACGACGGCGTAGCCGAGTGCTCGAAATAAAGCAAGTGTTTTAAAGACCAGTTATCCACGAATACTTTACGCTATTTTTTTTTATTGGTACACTTTGAAAACATAAATATTGATATTATTATTAAAAATTTGGAAATAAGAAGTATTAATGAATTCGTGATGTGACATCACAATATCTTGTTGTCATGGAAATGAAAAACACAAACATTAATTTGCAATCTGTCGCATAAGATTAATAGATGACATCACAGTTTTTACTAGTTATTGTATGTTGTAAAATGAGTTCTAACATTGATAATGACAAGTAGGGTGAGTTAGTAAATGAGTTCTAACATTGATAACGACAAGTAGGATGGAAATCGGCAGCTGTGGCGACTGGTTACGTGGAAGAGAGCATTAGCAATAAGAAGAATGTTTCAAACATTATTGGAACTGCCATTAATGGAAGTGCAGCCTCATTGACCTCCGAGAATACTATTAATTTGAACAGCATTTCCTCCGATTTAAAAAACGGAGGTATTAATATTTCAAATAATACGAACTGCTCTTTTCACATCCATTTAAATAATTAGAATGTAAACGATGTAAAAAAGAATGTAAACTTTGAATAAAATTTTTGAAACATTTGTAATGTTTTATTTGACGTTTAAAATATTCCTGTCAGATGACTTCACATTTTGTTGATTTGTTGATGTTGCCATGGTAACTTTAAAAAACGCGCGTTCCATAAAGTGCGATTTAAACACGCTAGAGCGTACTTTAAATGAGTAAAAAAGGGCACCAATAAAAAAATATATATTATGAACTTCCACAGACTACTTTTGCTCAACGCTGACAGATTTGAACTTGGGGAATATTTGGAGTTTCAATGGTTCTTCATAATATCACGGTTAGTCTTTACCTGAAGGTAAAAACACATATAATCCGAAGGGGGTCACTTACTAGTCACTAGGGTTCCCGCACATCTCGGACGATCGTGTTTTATTTATATTCAATTTGCCGTTTCAAGTAACACAATGAATTATTAAGTGGTGCAAAACCGTATAAAAGATAGTACAACATCGAGCGTAACTTTCCAATAAAATGCACCCTTTCTTTACGACCGCACTCACGGCTTGTTTGCGGCAAGGAAATTTTTAAAACATTAATTGCGATCCGGGAAAAAGTAATTAGGTCGGAATTTGATAGGTAGGTAATATTAAAAAAAAACAACGTGATAATTTTTTTATTCAGATCGATATAATTTTATAGTTATGTATACGATTACCGTATAGTATTTCTAGAATTACCTGAATTGTGGAGTTTTTTAGATCGTCACATAAGACTTTACTTTGGGGGAAGTATATTACCCCCTAGGAACAGGAGTATTAATGGCTAACTACTATTGGTATAAAATTAACAAATGCCTAAATAATTTATTAATAAAATAATCTGGGAAAAAGGAATACAATTTCTACGTCATATGTGTATATGTATAATATAATTTTTATGTTTACAAAATTGATAAAATGCGTCAATGTTGCCATCGAAGGACGTTTTTCCATGATAGTGATTCATTTATCGATCGTATATCATGCTCTGAACATCGATAAAAAATGTCGACAGCTAAGTTTATCCTATTGATATTGCTTCATTCTCGATATGGTTATGCCAGGTCCCGACAGAGAACAAAGAAAATAATATCCTCCGTACATTGAAGGCCCACCCTACCGTACAACTGTACACCTTCCAAATTATCGTCAGGTGGACTGATTGTGCAGCGAAAAAAATCTGACGTGCATAATGATAATTATAGCGGTTCGGCGTGGCGGCACCACCTCGAAGTTGCCAGATTTCAATGTTAAAAAATGTAACGGGAAGTACCTAAGTGATTTGAATATGAAAAAAACTATGACAATTTTTTTGTGTGGTAATAATCACTTCTTTGTTATTATTTTATTGATTAATCGTTTCATGCTTGAACCGTTTCGCCAATGAAACTGGTCGCTAAGTTAATGTTTGACTCAATTATACAGTTCGCTTGTCTTCAACGATGTCGAGCGTAATTTATGTATGTAATGTTGTTTGTGTCTGTGTAGTTTTTTTTATGTCAAAACCGGTGACCGGACCGGAACTCAACACCTCTTTTGAAAAGTGATGAAGAAAATAGTAAAATGGGTTACGTTAGGTTAGGTTGTGGGTTATATTATTTTTTATAGCTTTTGATGACTTTTCAATGAGATGTTGAGTTGAGTGGATTCTGAGTAGTCATTAAGGGTCAAAATAATTCACTTTGTACATCTATCTAATATATAAAATTCTCGTGTCACGGTGTTTGTTGCCATACTCCTCCGAAACGGCTGGACCAATTTTGATGAAATTTTGTGTGCTTATCTGGTAGGTCTGAGAATCGACCAACATCTATTTTTCATGCCCCTAAAAGTAAAGGGTGTTCCACTCCGAAGAAAATTATTTTCCCCATACATTTTGTATGGATCGAATTCTCCTATTTTGAAAGAACTGCAGCAATATTGTAAGGGGTATAATATTGAACTGTGAACCGGGGGAGGGGTGAGGGGGGAGGGGGGGAGGGGGGAAAGGAACTCAGGAAGGGGGGTTAGCGGGACGGGGGAAGGGGAGAAGTGGAGTGGGGAGATGGAGAGGGAGAGGGAGAGGGAGAGGGAGAGGGAGAGGGAGAGGGAGAGGGAGAGGGAGAGGGAGAGGGAGAGGGAGAGGGAGAGGGAGAGGGAGAGGGAGAGGGAGAGGGAGAGGGAGAGGGAGAGGGAGAGGGAGAGGGAGAGGGAGAGGGAGAGGGAGAGGGAGAGGGAACGCGAGAGGGAACGCGAGAGGGGAAAGGATACGCAGGGAGAAACAATTTAGATCAATTCAGCTAATAAGTTGACAACAGTTTTTGATTCTGAGGCGGTACGAAGTTCGCCGGATCAGCTAGTAATAATATAAGAATATTATTGGTTTGTGCCTTCTAGCATGTAAAACAAAACGTTTGTAGGTTTTCACAATTCCTATAGAGGTATTTTAGATCTATAGGAATTGAGCAGTCAGGCGCAAGTGTAATTGAGTAAACCTTATTTAGTTATATTTTTCTCAACGGGAATGTATGGCGAGCAATATGCTGAAATAGGCCAAGCCAGTGTGAATATACAATGACTTATTCTAACCATCGCTCAGTATTAATTGGATAAAACAAACGATAGCCTAGTAATCAAAGTTTTTTTTTAATAATTATTTTACTAGCTGGATTACCTACCCGGCTTCGCTCAGGGAGTTGATATGAGATTCGACCGACGTTTGAACCCACGACGGATCTTACTTTATATACCGCTATCAATGGGAAGCCCCACTCACACAAAAAAAGCTTCGAATGGTCCACAATGTTCCAGACATTCGAGAGTGTTCTGGAATGTTGCACCCTAATTCCCACCCCATGATTCCCTACTCCCGAACATTCCACTGCATTCCAGAATGTTTCGGGATGTCTGGAATGTTGTGGAATGCTCTCGAATACTGTCGAATGTTCTGGACTGTTCTAGAAATTTCTAAAGGGCGAAACTTCCAGCCCTTATATCTTCAAAAGCACGCCCTTTGGGTAAAAACGGGAACCTTTTTCATGGATGGGGGATAGACGTCTACCAAATCATTCAACTCCCTTGATCGTACCCGGACTCGTTTCGAGTTTTAGCGGGACGCACATTTTTTTACACATATTTGAATCAATAATTTTAATTTTGCTAAACAGGTTTAATTACCGCTTGAATTGCAGACAGCAAACAACAAACTCCGTTGTGCCAAAAACGAAATCAACCCTACCACCACCCTTAAAGAGGAGTTAAACTTCTCCAATGATTCTAAATAAACCCTTAATGATGCATTTTACCATTTTGCTCCGTTGTGCCTTTGCATTTGCATTACGCCCGTGAAGCCTGTTAAATTAATTACGTAATTGCGTTTGTGTAGATTATGCCATCAACTCACCTCGACGGATAGACCACAGGTGTTTGTGTTATCAGAGGGATAGAATGGACTAAATTTCAGACCAGCTCGGTGCGGATACTCTGACGTCAATCTAGTATGCGTTTTCAATTTTATTTCGTGAAAAATGAATACCGTATTTTGTCTTGTTTATTTTATTATTATTACGATTATTCATTTTTCTGAATTCTGTGTGTCTGAACCAAGGGCTCATTCTCCAATCGGGGCCGCTCGCTTTTGTCATCCGCTCGCAACCACGTTAGTCAACTTTGTTATTCTTGATTCCAAACACCAAACGTCAAAGTCATTCTACTCTAAAACGTCCACTACACTACTCGCTTCGACGAAGTTAGCCGAAGTTCGAAGCGCGTTTCTACACTACTCGCTTCGATGCTTCGACGAAGTTCGAAGCGCGTGTCTACACTACTCGCTTCGACGCTTCAACGTCCACTACACTTAGGGCTTAGGGTTGCCATTTCTTAAATTTGGCAACCAGGACAAGACGCGTGAAAACCCCGGATTTTAGAGCCCAGAACCCGGACATATCAACAGGGTTTTTTAAACATAGTCAGTGTAATAAAAAACAGTTGAAAATGTCATAAATCACCTTTTTATTTATTTTAAAATTAAATTTAGTCATCTTTTATCGCCATTTTAAATGTACCTAACAAAACAGAATCTTATTACAAATTGCTTTATAATCAGTTAGAATTTTTTTATTCTTAAAATAAAACACAAATTATTAATGTACTCTGTTATGAAAACAAAACCTTATTAAAATATTAAGCCTAACATAATTCAATTAAATTTTTAAACAAAAACTTAAACGTACTGAGACCATTTAGTAGGTATTTAGTAGTATTCAGTCTTACAATTTTTGAGGTAACTCTTTTAACTCAGTAATAATTATATCTTTAAATTTTTATCAGCAGCCATTTAAACAACAAAATATCTCTTAACATAATATATATAATATGAACTAAATTCAGTCATTTTCGTTATATGTTTTTGGGGTGTTGTGCCGTGTTGCGCTACCTCCTTCTTGATCCGGTAGATGTGTCGGACATCTACCGGATCTGCCGGATCTGCCCTGATGATGGACACTGCAACGATGTCCGAAACGTTGGCTAAAGAAGGAGGTAGCGCAACACGGCACAACACCCCAAAAACATATAACGAAAATGCTTCTGGCCGTGAAAATCTTAAAACTTATCTAAATTCAGTCATCTTAAATCTTAAGCAACAAAACTGAAACTTCTTAAAGTTTATACTTACTGTAATGTAAGTTACACTATTATTTTTTTAAAAGCATAAAATAACCAAAACTATACTCATTTATATCACCAAAGCTTTAATCAACAGCCATATTGTAAATTGCTTTTACGTAATAAAAACAATCACAACTCTACAAAAATGAAAATAAATTATTGCACTCATGAGGACTCCAGATACTAATATCTACAGCCTGTATGTCTGACGAATATCTACAGCTCATATGTTGAACTAATATCTACGAACTTCAGAGTGTTGAACTAATATCTACAGAGCATAGGTTGGACTAATCAGCTAAATGTGTCCAATAGTCCGATATTAGGGATTTTTACATACATACTTACATAAATTAAGTTTTTTAAACTGCATACGCAATATTACGTTATTCCAATATGCTATTCACATTTGCAAATCCAACCTCTGCCAGTGCTGTAGATATTCGTCAACACTTTGGTTCTCATAGATACTAATCAACAGTTTGAGCTGTAGATATTCGTCAACACTTTGATTCTCATAGATATTAGTTCGATTTTTTCAGTTTTTGGAATTCCTGTAGATATTAGTAGACGCCTCCACTCATGAGTACATTATTTGATTATCTAGCTATTAAAGCTTTTTCCTCAGCCTCTCGCCTTTTTTACTTTTCATTTTTTTTTGTATTTATCACTCTTTCCGATAGCTTTTAGAATATCTTCCCTTTTTAAAAGGAATTCGTAAAAATCAATGCTGCTGTATTCTTGGAAATTGAATTTAATTTTAATTAAAGATAAATGAAACTATTTTACTTTGTTTGAACCACTTTTACATTTGTTTAAAGCCGACCGGTTTCAGAACGACCGTTCCTTCCTCAGGGCAAACGTATACGTTTGATTTTAAATTTTAAGGCTTTAAATTTTAAGACTTTAAATTTTAAGACTTTAATTTTTTTTTAAACCCGGACATCAAATGAAACCCCGCCCGGACGCTCCCCGGACGCCCTCTAAACTAGGACAAATCCGGGGAAACCCGGACGGATGGCAGCCCTAAAGCTGAAGTCACAAGGTTCACTCGGAAGAAGGTTTACTCGATGAAATGTTCCATTCTCGTTTCACCGAGTGTTCACACGGTTCCTTCGAAGGAAGAATTCACTCGACATTCTCGCTACGAAGTCGTCGAGAGTAGTCGCGGCCGCATTGGAATTCGTCCGGCGCTGACGGCTAAGTTCGGGAATATTTACGATTTCAATTGACATTTCCGATAACGTCGAACTAAATTACGAGAAATTGGCGATTCTTGTAAACAGTAAATAAATTTCAGCACCATAAAATGAACATATGGTTAAATAATAACCTGAAAACTGATTGATATCTACCAGTATTTTTGCACCATGAAAATATTTTTATTCCAAAATAGGCCTCGGCTTGCAATAAAATCCATATAAATGGAATATTTATTAACGTATTCAAAAACTAAAAACTGTTTTGGAAAGGTGATGAAATATGTTTTCAAAATCTATTATTAGAAATAACCACGTAATTTTTTAAATAGAATAATTTTTAATGTAACCTTTTAAAAGTTTAAAAAATGGCTCTACTTGCTTTTATTCTAACTAAAATTACTGGTAACAAAAAAAATATAAAAACACACACTTATTTTGTTAGACAAATAAATTATAAACGTTTCTGTCACCTCACTTTTTTGTCGTTTCATATAAAAATAATTCATAAAAAATTCACAATGTTTCATAATTTTTTTTTCAAATTCGATCAGAAACTTTGGTTCCATAGAAGTGAACATTCGTATTCTTTTGTGGTAATTGTTATATTGAATATATAGAACATTATTTTCTCTTTCCAATACCGTTTAGATCATATTTTTCACTATGATAGTAAGGGAGAAACAACGATTTCTATGAGACGTGTAGGAGTTATTTCGAAAAGCGAACTAAAAGGAGCATTTTGACGTTTAAGCCGCTCCGGTTACTCGTCCTCACGCCAGAACATTTCGGCCGACTGATTTGCGAGTGAAAGACTGTTCACTTGAGTGTTCACACACATCATTCGCGTCACGTGATGTTAAATTCCGGTTGCGAGTGAACAGTGCCGAAGGAAGCATTCCAACATTGTTGGAATGCTTCATTCGGAACTGTCTCTCTTCACTTTCGAGTTCACACGGTTAATTTCGAGGGAAAGAGGCGGAATGAAATCACGAAATGAACGATAAATGAATGGTGTGAATGGGCTATAACTATACTACACGCTTCGATGAAGTTAGCCGAAGTTCGAAGCGCGTGTCTACACTACTCGCTTCGAACTTCGGAGCACTTCGAGTCCTTTGACTCGGGCCAAATACCGACAATTATCGGAAGTCAGGCGAAGCGAAGCGAAGTTGGACGAAGCGAAGTGAAGTTCGTGTCTACACTATTGTATTCAATTAACTTCGATCAACTTCACGAGTAGTGTAGTGGAGCTTTAATAACAACGAGTGGGTCGAACCAGTAAACACCGACAAAACTGTCAAAAACTAGGACATTGTATACTGACCTAGTGCTGCATATAACCACATGTATTTCTGTGAACCGAATTACGGGAAAGGGATGAAGCGACTGCCGGCGGCGTTTCGCGTCGTTTGCCGTTGCTTCATTCCTTTCCCATAATTCATGGCTCGGCTCACGTTCGTGTTCGTGCATGTACACGGAGCATAAGATCGTTTCCCGCGCGCTCTTCGAAGGACAGGCATTGTAGATACAAAGTCGTTTTAAAGTTTCATATAAAAGGCCGATTTAACGGTGATATTAGCTGCATTACATAAGGGAACGTACCCATACTACGTGACACGTTTAGGGGGGGGGGTCTTCAAAATGTCACGCTCCATACAAATGAGCGGTGGTTTGCTTAGGTTTTTGGTCACCGGGGGGGGGGGGGGGGGGGGGGTTAAAAATTGCAAAAAGTTGGTCACGTAGTATGGGTACGTTCCCTAGTGTAGAGCATAGAGCAACTTTGAAACCAACGAGAACGTTTCACCGGTGGGTAGATAGTTTTCACATGAAAATTAACTTCCCAATTAATCTGTTGCAATGTCTTTTGCAGGTCATTAAATTTCTTTGCCACGGATTTACCAGCTGTTTTTGGTTTTGAATATTCCGCCAGGCCAGCCATTTAGCAGGAAGAGCGATTAGTTTCAAACCCACACTATAGAAAAGTGCAAAACATTAGAATAATCACATGGCTGTCAATATAATCATCTTGTCAACCCTTCGACATTCAAGAATACATATAAATGAAACATTCGACAAAGTTCATCGAGACGACGGTAATTTTTTGGTCGCAGATGGCGCATAACGAGTAACTACTCTTGATCGTTTTTGGGTGAATTGAGCCACTGTTTACAGTGTCGACACGAAGGAAAAAAGCTTTAAAAATGAAAGGGTTTTTCGCGCAACGCTGGCCGTTCAGCTCATGTAAGGTCACATGACCTATTAAAGATTGATAGAAGACAGGGTAGAGGAAGACGACGAATCTCATAGTTTCGAAATTTGGCTGACTTGTCCGAGTGCAGTTCCGCTGAATTGATTCGGACTTCACTCAGTTAGGTAAAGTTTGTGAAGAATATCCAATTTGAGAATGCATCAGAAAAAAAAAACAGTTTTTTTTAGCTTCAAACTCTACACTGTAGGTTCGTAATAAGTTTTTTGTTTACATGAACATTTTCAGGCATATTTTTCGTTTGTTAAAGGAAGATTTAAAGTAGTAAGTAGTAAGTAAGTCCTAAATGAAGTGGAAAGGAAAACGAACCTGACTATTCAGGTCTGGTCATTAAACCATTTCCAGAAACAATTACATTAGAATGCTGATTTTTACCAGAAATATAATATTATCATGCTGACTTGCGAGTAAATCCAAATTTTATTTATCGTCCGTTTTGTTTTTATTTTTATTATTTGTACCACTATGTAAGAATTATTTTAAAAGATGACAGCATTTCTTACAAAATAAACAACACGTTTCTTTAATAATTGTTATTTGATGGTTGTATCGCGCAGGTGTTTCTCTCGTCACAGAACTCGGTAAAATAATAACAGGGAATTTGTCAATATGTCAATATTAGCTTTAAAACACACATATACCACGTCCTCTGAATTTTAAGTGCACTTATTGCTTGCATTTGTATCAACCAACGCACCTGTACGAATAAAGATATTAATGTACGGAATGTTCCATCAGAATTAAAGACTCGAAACTGAACCACAAAATGTATTCACATTTATTTATTTATTTATTTATTTATTTATTTATTTATTTATTTATTTATTTGAGACACAAACAGGATATTTATATAACATTTTTGTGGGTAGTATATAATAAATTAAAATACAAATATAAGTATCCCTAGATTAATGTGTCTGCATTATTCATATATGCATTGTCACAGAAGCAAACTCTTGAAAAACAACGCAAGTATTATTTATACATAACTTGAAAACTTAAATACAAAATTGAAATACATAATAATAACAAGTATACAATATTTATAAAATATTTACTGAAAAGTATCTAATGTAACTTTTTTTTTTTTTTTTAAGTGCACAAATTGTGGAGATATTTTTTGAAATATGTTATATTATTTGCAAAAATATCTATGGAACTGTGTATTTTGACAAGATCGTTGTATGACCGAAACATTCTAGATATAGGATTAAAATATCCAGTATTATTTGTAAAAATTTCTGTCCAAAATATGTAAATTTCAGTCCAAATGACGTAATTATGGTAAAATCGAATTAAATTGTATTATCAATTTTTTTCTGAACTAGATCTTATCGGTTTTCTCTATTATGTATATTAAACAACAACTATATTCCTAATACCTAACCTAACCACATGTAGAAAATATAAATGTGTTTTTTTTTGTTATTTTTTTAAAGAAAAAAAAAACGTTTGTTTCATTTACATTCAATTGATCCAACTTGAACCTTTCTTTTAACACTTGTTCCATGCAGGAGGCCCTGAGGTAATTAATAATTAGAAAGGGGCCAAAGAAACTTTTTATATCAGGCTCCACTTCTATTTAATATTCTGCCAGATTACATAAAGTCTTCCAATTCATTAGCTAAATTTAAAAAAAATGTTAAGATTTTTGTGTTGTCAGAGGATTGGCATACTATTTTTTCATCCTTGGCCTTTTTTTAAATAATAAAAAAAAAAAAATATTTTAAAATAATAAGATTTTTTTTTAATAATATTTGTTTTTTAAATAAAAAGATATATATAAACATATATATTTTTTAAATAACCAGATTTTATTTGAGTCCCATTTGTAAAAATCGGAGTGTCACCCTAGTTGTTTTGAACTACCTTTGTTTCTTGGTTGGTATAGTAATTTATTAAGGATTTGTTTTATGGTCTATATTGTTACAAATTACCCATCTGGTCACCAATATAATATTGTTATTTCTTACTTTCCGCATATAATATTTTAGTGTTTTGGATGTAGTGTTTTGTATTTTAGTGATTTTTTTGTATTTTAGTGATTTGTGTGTAAATGCACCACTCAAATTTATGAATTTAACCTCAATACAGGCTGCTAGCCTAGTGAGGTTAATATTTTTGTAAAAAAAAAATAAGAACACATGTATGGTGAGAAATTATAAATAAATAAATAAATAATTACCCTCGGGGCCTATGTCAACTTTGGGATGCTACGAGGAAAGTCTTTTTAGAAAAGTAAGGAGAGGAAGTTCTGGGAAGGAAAAAGTAATGAGGGTTGGGTAGGAATCTGGGGATCGATGTGTCCAGGAGTGACTTACGTTTGAATCTATCCCTTCCGTTGTGATGCAAGGCGATTTTCCGAGAGAGTCCTACTGTAGAGGTCAAAATGTCTGCCTCAACCAATCTCTCCCCTTCCGACCTGCTTCCCAATTGGTGGGCAGACGGATCTTCCACCGACATCCGGACTCCCCTGCTAAGTCACCAAAAGTCGCGTTCCACCTGGGGTGACCTATGGCAGAGGTGTTGCTAATCCAATAATTAGATACATAACCTAATATGAAACCTGCCCTAACCTAACCCAAACTAACCATTCGTTACCTTACCCAACCTAATCACGTACAAAAAATTGTAATAAGAATAATTTTCTATCTTTCTGTCTGTTTTTTCTTGCTCTATTATTGCTCTATAAGTCGGATCTTATCGTCTTTTATATTTATGGTAATGATAAAAATGAAGGGTATTAACTAGATTAACCTTTTTTATTTTTCACAAAATGTTGCAAAGCATATTATATAAATCTTCAACCGTGTTGAGCAAATACCAAACAAAGTAATTGCCTGTCTAGTTAAATCGAATAATGTATGGTTTTATCGTTAGATATTTGCCTTGCAAATAATATTATGCAAAATTTGGCGTTTGGGCCGTTCTTCATGCAAATTCCCACGGTGGCTTCTTCGTATTATGATAAGTTACGTCAGAACATATTAGTTCTTCATGCAAATTCCCACGGTGGCTTCTTCGTATTATGATAAGTTACGTCAGAACATATTAGTTCTTCATGCAAATTCCCACGGTGGCTTCTTCGTATTATGATAAGTTACGTCAGAACATATTAGTTCTTCATGCAAATTCCCACGGTGGCTTCTTCGTATTATGATAAGTTACGTCAGAACATATTAGTTCTTCATGCAAATTCCCACGGTGGCTTCTTCGTATTATGATAAGTTACGTCAGAACATATTAGTTCTTCATGCAAATTCCCACGGTGGCTTCTTCGTATTATGATAAGTTACGTCAGAACATATTAGTTCTTCATGCAAATTCCCACGGTGGCTTCTTCGTATTATGATAAGTTACGTCAGAACATATTAGTTCTTCATGCAAATTCCCACGGTGGCTTCTTCGTATTATGATAAGTTACGTCAGAACATATTAGTTCTTCATGCAAATTCCCACGGTGGCTTCTTCGTATTATGATAAGTTACGTCAGAACATATTAGTTCTTCATGCAAATTCCCACGGTGGCTTCTTCGTATTATGATAAGTTACGTCAGAACATATTAGTTCTTCATGCAAATTCCCACGGTGGCTTCTTCGTATTATGATAAGTTACGTCAGAACATATTAGTTCTTCATGCAAATTCCCACGGTGGCTTCTTCGTATTATGATAAGTTACGTCAGAACATATTAGTTCTTCATGCAAATTCCCACGGTGGCTTCTTCGTATTATGATAAGTTACGTCAGAACATATTAGTTCTTCATGCAAATTCCCACGGTGGCTTCTTCGTATTATGATAAGTTACGTCAGAACATATTAGTTCTTCATGCAAATTCCCACGGTGGCTTCTTCGTATTATGATAAGTTACGTCAGAACATATTAGTTCTTCATGCAAATTCCCACGGTGGCTTCTTCGTATTATGATAAGTTACGTCAGAACATATTAGTTCTTCATGCAAATTCCCACGGTGGCTTCTTCGTATTATGATAAGTTACGTCAGAACATATTAGTTCTTCATGCAAATTCCCACGGTGGCTTCTTCGTATTATGATAAGTTACGTCAGAACATATTATTTCATTCCTCGCACTGAATCTCATTACTACACCTTCAGCTACAGAACCGAGTTCTACTTTCCGGCTGTTTCTCACCTTACTTTCCTCGAGATGGAAAATAAAGATTATATTGTTTTTATTTTTTATTATTGCATGCTTTTAATGTAGAAATAATGTTTATATTGTAAAACAAAATGTTGACTGACATTACAAATCAACTCTCGGTGTGTAATTGATACCTGTGATCTTAGTGGATGAATTAGATTTTAGTGTACGTCGAAAATGACCCCATTTTGATATTACTAAAGCATCTACAAATGTGCAACTATTCGAAAAATAATTTAATATTGTGAAGTACCTAATTTATTGTTCGTAGTTCTAACCGTAATAATATATAAAAATGAATGTTTTTTGTTTGTCCCTTATGCTTTCATAAACCGTTCATCCGATTGTGATGAAATTTTGGGGATTTGATGTTCTCATTCCCGCGATGGTTTCTATATACAATAGTGAGCTCTGGCCATATGAAATTGTTTCCAATACTAGTCATCCGATTGCGCTGAATCTTTGGTGATTTGTTGTGCGCACCCCGCAAAGATTTCTATATATAATGGTGAATTCTGTTGTTTGGAGGGGAAGAGCACGCGGGAGGGAAAGGTGAGGCGGAGAGAGAACGGGAACGGATGGTAGAAGGACAGGCAGAAATAATGTCCTTATTTAAGTGGCAATGCAACGATGAGTATTTTCGGTAATATTTCGAGATTTTTTATCATTTATATTTTAATAATGCGTTTAAATAATAATATATAATGATATATATTAATTAGTTAATTAACTATATAAAACTTAAATTCCACGTAGCAATTAATATCTTCCTCACTAGGAGTGGTGTTACGGATGATATTAAAGTTTAGTTCGAACCACATTAGCGAAATAATTAGTAAATAATTATTAAATAATTAGTCACTGATTTACACTTTTTCACCGTGTTTTCACAGCCTCATAAGTATTTATTACGATTTTGTTTATGGTATTTCGCCTTTGGGGTCGTCCATTAATCACGTGAGGCTCGAAAGGTGGGGGGGGGGGGTTCGGAAAACATCAGGAAATATCACGGGGGGGGGGTATAATGAGATATCACGTGTATTTATTTTTCGTGATAATATTCTGAAAATTTCAAAATACTTTGTACTAAAAAAAATACACGTGATTCTGGGGAGGGGGGGGGGGGGGGGGGGTTAAAAAGTTGCTAAAAAAAACATCACGTGATTAATGGACGACCCCTTTGCTTGTTGTGAATATAATTCATGTGTTTTTGGAGTCTTTATTGCATTTATCGATTTTTATAGTATTTTTAATTTAGTTTAGGGGCATACATTAATTACGTGAACTTAAAAAGGGGGGGGGGGTCCACCAAAATCTCACGTTACTTGAAAGGTATACATATACAAAGTGGCCCATATTTATCTCACCAAGGGGGGGGGGCTAGATTGGAAGAAAAACTGCTCACGTAATTAATGAGTCGTGCAATTTTAAATATCGTTTTTACACATTTTAGTTGACGTCGTATAAGTTTTGCTTACCTTTTAGTGTTATTGCTCATTATTTTTGAGTATATCCTCTTTTAAACTGAGCTTTTATGTAAGGTGTCAAAAAGATCCCGGTTCAAAAAGTTCGCATGACGATGATTTCATCTCACTATAAGACTTGTGAACGGATTAAAAATTAATGAGATAATGGTAGAAAAATTATCTTTTGGTTTGATTTAATTATAAAATTGCTTGCCTTAGGTTCTTATTGTGAACAAAGGGCTTTTATTTTGATTGCCATCGCAGTGTGCCACGCGTTCTGCGCAATATCCACTTGACGTATACCTACGTTGTTCGTATTGTATTGTGAGATCCCGGTGGTCTTCAACGTAGACTTATACAAGGTGGCGCAAAAGTCATCTCCCAATCGGAAGATGCCATAAATTTTGCAAATAGCGAAAAATGTCAGTTCTGCTTTGACATTTGTGAGGTAAACAGACACGTAATCAGGCCAAAATCGCTATACTTCTGAAGAACGCGGAATTTTTTTCAGAAAACGCATTTCCAGGTCTTCTTCTTTTTCTTCTTTTGTGGGATTTCTTGAAGTCAAGAGTCTATGTCAACAAGCCTCAGACTCTTGAAGCCCAATAAGAGAATATCAAAGAGAATATCCGTCAAGAATGCGAGAATCGAAAGTTCTGGAAAGAGTGATGTGAAATGCCATAAATCGCGGCAATTCTGGCGGCGGCCACTTGGCCGATATCATTTTCGAAAAAAATAAGACATCAAATAAACCCAATCCAAAAGCGGAACCAAAATTTTTCATTAATAAAACTAATTACAGCCAAAGAACATCGGGTGACAACTTTTGCGCCATCTTATGTTATACTCCACTGGTCCACTAGAAGATCCGGACGTTGCGTCGTGAAGCAATTTCCTCCGTACCTACTCTCCTGTCTGTAGGTTGTTTCTTCGGCGTCTTGAGATCATCACCAGCTTTTGCGCGGGCATTGACGAGACTACCGTAAAAGGAGCGGGCGACTTGGTCCACTACAAGATGAAAAGAGGAACAACAAATAACCTTACTCACGCCTCAATTTAACAACCTCTGGTATGTATACCCATCGACATTTTCCTTTTTCAATCCGTTGATGTATGTCGTTTTGTAATTCCACCACTGAGAACGTATCCCAATTTATTCGGTTCGATACAAAAAAGTACAATTATTTTAATATGATGGCATTAGTTAACCAGTTTTCCCAAACAAACAGAATGTATCTTTTTGTGGTTTGGCCCGTTAAATATTGATTGGTATTTAATGATAGTGAATGTATGGTCCTTCCGCTGAGAGCTCTTTTGTAACCTCTCTTTTTGATACGTGCGTCGTTTATGGGAAAGAAGGAGAGGTTAAAATGGAGCTATTGGTTATCTCGCCCACGCTTTTCTATTGAATCGGTTCTTAATCCCACTTTACGAAGGCGTTATTATTCTACTGCCTTTTTGATAAAAGATTATACATTTTTTTCGTGAATTTTGTGACAATTCAGTGACAAAAGGATTTTCACACTAATTATTTGTCATTGTCATAAATAAGAATCAATAAACTATTTCGACAAGGGGAAATTAACACATATTTTGGTCCAGTAGCATTCTGCATGTAGCAGGTTCTCTCGGAATCAATGAACTGAGTGGGCTTGTCAAAATTACGCAACGACAAATATTATATTTAGATTGTTGTGTGAAAATGAATATTACCGCAGAACCTCTTTATACATATAGGTCTTGCAGAAATCGTTGTCTCCCTTACCATCATTGTTAGAAAAATGACCTAAGCCGTGTTAGAAAGAGAAAACACCACTATTTTTATTCAAATCTAAAAGTTAACCGCAAAATAAATAAAATGTACACCTCTATAAAACCGAAGTTTCCGAACACAATTTGAAAAAAAATTTATCAAACTTGAGAATTTTTTATGAATTATTTTTACATGGAACTATAAAAAAGTCAGTTCACGATGACGTTTATAATACATTTGTCTTATAAAATACGTGTTTTTTTTTCGTTATCAGTAATTTTAGTCCCAGCGATGTCAATATCTTTTTCTGATTTTTCTGTTCTCAGATTTTCGATTGACTTTCGCTTATATTGTCTTCGTTTAATTAAATAAAAAAAAGTAATTTTAGTTATAAAAAAAGTAAGGTGAGCATTTGCATTAAAAGCATTTCGAATTACAAATTTTGAAAGCGTCTTTTATTTTGAAAACTGTTTTTAGTTTTCAGATGCATTCAGAAATATTCCATTTATTTGGATTTTATTGCAAAGCGGAAATATTTTTGGACCTTCTGGTTAAATGTGGCTGATTTAATTACCGATCGCATAAAATACGTTGTGTGTATTGTTGACGACGAATGGTTTTTCGAATCATCTCTTTGTTTGCAGTCGCAAGTTTATTCGATACTAGCTGGTTCCCGACATGCGTTGCTATGCCATTTAATAAAGAAATTGTTTTTCCCTGCGTGTCCTTTCCCATTCTTCCCGTCCCCCTTCCGCCTCCCCTTCTTCTCCCGCGTCCCCTTCCCCTCTCGCGTTCCCACTCCGCCTCCTCCACCTTCCCTCTCCCCACTTCACTCCCCCCCTTCCCCCGTATCCCCCTCACGAGTTCCCCTCCCCCTTCCCCCCTCCCGCGTTCCATACATTCATTCCGGGTACATTCAGCTTTCAAACAGCTCGCATGCCACCTATTGCAATTTTTATACAAATTTTATAATGCCAGAGCTCACCAGTATTTTTATACAAACCTTGTCGTGACAATAACGAACACAGAAAAAAAAGAATTATCCAATTTGGTGTAGTCGTTCGGAAGTTATGCGCGTACATACATTTCGGCGATTCATTTTTATTTATATAATAAAATAATTTATTTATATAATTTATATAATAATATAGATAATATAGATAGAAGATTGGATTTTGTTGTGGCAAAATACCTATCTTGACGATTCTATTTCAATGGTTTTAAACCAATTCGTTTCCAAATTTGTAAGCGAGTTGGCGTATTCAAAACTGAAACGACAAATTACTGGATAATCAATATCGATCATCTGTGCTAAGTGGTCTCCGTATTGGGATCTAATGACTTTACGGCTCCGCTGCCTATAAATTATTTCCGAAATTAATATTGAAATGGAACTCCATCACCACACCCACACATCACCCTGGAAAGCACAGAAAACAGCAGGTTGTATGATGTGAACGCTGGATGACTTGATTCTTGATTGGAATAATATTCAGATAGTTAGCCCCAATTAATTTGATTCAAAATTAATAAAATACTTATTTTTAACCATATCTAAAAAAACACATATTTCTTAAGCAATGCTTATTACTTCATCAGGGTTTATTTAAAACCATTGTAATACAATCGTCAAGATAGGTTTTTTGCCACATCTAAACCTAATCCAAGTTTTAAGTAAACCCTGATGAGGTAAGCATTGCTACGAAATTGCTATTACGAAACATGTTAGATTTTTAAATGAGAAAAGTGATTAAAACTAAGCATTTTGTTAATTTTTAATAAAAATGGTGCCACAAAGTAAGTTTACTGGTTTTGAAGAAGCAATTCATTTGTCACTCTATAACCCTCAGTAGTCCAGTTTTCAACCCACGCTGTTATTCTTTCTAATTCTACCTTTGAGTTTTTTTTTACATTAGCTCCACACAGGAGGCCCTGGGGAATATAATTTCCCTCAGGGCCTATGTCATCTTAAGGGATGATGTGTGGAGGTTCTTTTTAAGGAAGGAAAGGATAGGAAGCTCTGGGAAGGAAAAAGGTATGACGGGTGAGTAGAAATCGGTGCAACGCGATGGAGATGAGAGACCGGCTGCAGAGATCAAAAGGCCTCCCTCAACCAGTCTATTTCGATCCGGCTCGGCACGTAGATGGTGATGCATCTGCCGCCAAGACCTAGACAAACCTCACTCCGTGAACCCAGGCACCCCAAACCAAATCACCAAACTGTGGCTGTGACCTGTGGCAGAAGTTTTGGTTATCCAATAAATGGTTCCCAGAGCGGCGGTACCCATATCTGCCTCCCAAATTGAATTGAAAAGTTGCGATTAACCCGTTAGTTACTTTTGGAAAATAGTACCTACATACATATCTTTATTTATAATATTCAAATATGTTTTTTTTTTTATATATGAATACCGCACAAGAGTCCCAACTGCTCCCGTCTGAAGGCAGTGAGACTATGGCATCCCCAATTGGGGTACGTTGTGAGGCTGAAGGTAGTGAGGAGGGGAAGGAGATAGGAAAGAGGAAGATGTGAATGTGCCTGGCTATTCAGATCTGGTCACAAAATACGGCTAATGCCATTTCAAGCAACATTTCAATTCTGAATGGTGTTCTTACACCAGGGCGATACTGAGAGCTAAGAGTATCTTCCACTCTGGAACGTGCCGCAAATATACTATATATTTTATTTTACATACATTATCACATTATTACTCACCAATCAGTCGATTACACATTTTGGGAAATGAATATGCTAACATCGGCGACATTTATTTCTTAAAATTAGCGCAATATAAACATGCACTCAAAAATTATTTTTCCATAATGTAACTTTATATACGTAATATGGACATGTTGAAATGAAATTATGATATTTCTCATTGTTCTTTTTTGTTATTTTTTGTTGTGATACACAAAATAATTGTATGTTATTTTAAGTTTAAAACTACTATTATGTAATGAAATTATTTTTCTTACTTTTGTACTCTATTATATGTTTATTTATAAGAGGCAGTATAGCCGTTTATATATTTAAAAAAAAATAAAAAAAAAAAAATTGTGAAAAAAAATAAATTAATCAAATAAAATTTATTTGCCACGCCGGGATTCGATCCCGCGACCTTCGGTGCGCGAATCAAAGCCTTACTGCTGGACTACGCCGGCCGTCAAAGCATGTGCTTGCCCCCTGTCAAATGCTAATAATGTGATTGCACTATCTGGAACGTTACAAAAATCAAATACTTGGGTATTATTTTTTAACAGTAGGTAATTTAAAGTGGAAAGAATATATTAACACTACAGCAAACAAACTTCGAAAATCTGTATACTTTTTAGATAAACTCGCAACTTTCTTAACTTGAACCAACTCAAAACAATTTACTTATGCACTATGTCAATCTCTAATCCAATAAGATACTAAGTCTTGGATCACTAGCAAAGACTGATCATATATTAACAATAATTTTAGAACTTCCTAATGCATGCTTTCCCATTGGTACGATGCTGATGGTCCTTGCACTTTTGCTTTAGATGTAAATAATATTGTTGTTATCCTTAATTTTATTTTAAACTACTTATGCTAAAATGCGCCTGCTCTCAACACAGGCACAGCAAAATCATCTTATTAAATAAATATAATAATAATATTAACATCTGAGTTAAATTCATAATTCGTATTTCCTTATTTGTGCTTTCCACCGCAATGAATAGGCAAAATATCATAAATTCAATGTCTTATTTGGCAGTTAGAAACATGTAAACTGTGCGTGAACGAGTTTACCATACTTTAAATGTTTATTATCAAAGTGACTGTTGTTGTTGCCGCTTTACCAACGTTTATCAAAATGTCTGCTTTAATATGACCGTTTAACATTTTCTCCTCGCAAAATACCTGTCGCCTCGCTAAGCGCAGCTTCCCTCGAGATTAATAACTCTCGAAGCGTTAAATTCGGTTATTCGTTTTCTTAATCGGGTTTATCGACCGTCTCCAGAGGAGGCGAGACGCAGGAAACTTTTGCCACCATAATATATGGATTTACTATGAAGGTGTTGTTAACTTATTCGCATTCATTAAAGAAAACGTTGCGCCTGGCACTATCGATTGCTCGTCATGCTTCTGTAAGGGACGTTGGACCGAAAGATGTAACTGCTACCTGACTGCTGCATATTCCGTATAGCTAAAACCTGACTGCTGTATGTATTGTAAACAAACTTTACTAGGTCAGAGATTGTTTTAGTCTCTTGTACCAAAGAGTAAGAACTTACCAAATAACATGATTTATGTACGAAATTTGGAATGTAGTTGTAGCCGGCTAATCAGTAGTCCAATGTGTGTAGTTGTTTTGAGACACCTTATCAATAACGATAGTTTTTCTCGTTGGAACTATTCGAGGATAATTATATATCTTTATTATACAAAATTTGCAACTATAACTAAAAACATGTGTTGAGGCAGTAATTTTGGAAGTCAATTTATAATACCTGTGAATTAGGGATGTCGAAAGTGAAAGAAAATATCGATATATCGGTGTATCGATATTTATTAAAATATCAATATTCACGTCGATATATCGAGGAAAAAATATCGATATATCGGTCAAATTTTCAAGAGATTTTGCGTTTTTAAAATAATGGTGTATTCAACTCAATATTATCAATAGTAATTTTTACACACAATGTGCTTTTTTAATGTACATAAATCTTAATAAAAATTAAAACTGATACCTCCATTTTTATTCGGTAATAATTACAAAAATATCAAAAACTAAAAAGCTGTCTTCTAATTTATATGTAAACTGAGATGCATACAAAGTTTGTATGCATCTCAGGATCATTCTATTGGCGTATTAATCTGTCAAAAAGAACTTCGTGTTTGGAACAAGGTATAGTCAATAATCATAGACAATTGGGAACCAACACGTAGGAGTGGCTTAGAAAAAAATGGCATACATTTCCATGTATGTACCTACACACATGAGATAGTATTAGTGATCACAAATAATAATGCAAAGACAATAGGTTTATAAGCTATTAATAGTTAAAATTTCAACCGCCAGATGTCATGACCTAATACAGTTACTTTTTCCGTTCGTTCCTATACGGTTTTCGATTCTAGTGACTTTAAAAACATAAATTTAAACAAATATCGTTTTTGATACAATTTTCGATATTGGATATTTTGTATCGATATATCGGATCAAAATATATCGGCTAAAGATATCGATATATTGAATTAAAAATATCGATATATCGGTACTTTTTCAACAAGCCTACTGTGAATGTGCATTCATAATATTATGCCCATCAGTTCTCAGGCATATTCTGTCAGAAGGTTAGAAAATTTCCGCTTTGAAATAAAATCTAATTAAATGTAATATTTCTGAACGTATCCGAAAACTAAAAACTGATTTTGAATGGTGATGGAATATGCTTTCAAATGTTATTAGTAGAAAAACTATATTTCTGGAATATTAATTTTTTTAATGCAAACATAAAATAGTTTTCATAATGAATCACATTACGTTTTTTCTATCTAAACTTACTGATAACGAAAAAAAACACACATATTTTATTAGACAGATGTATTATAAACGTTTTATTATCATATTTTTTAATGTCGCTATAACTTTGTGGTTATCCATTATAGATAAATGAAACAATTTGACTTTGAACCACTTTTATATTAGAGTAAATCCGACCGGCTTCAGAACGACCGCTCCTTCTTCAGGGCAAATGTATACTGATTTGACAGTTTTGAGATATGGATGGGAGCAATGTATTATCATGGTAGGGGTGGAGCCGTTGCTAGGTATTAATGAAGAGTGGGTGGTTAGGGGAACATATCCATGATTGGGCTTTAAGACAAATTTTTTTTGTTTGTTGATAATAGATTCATTATTTTTAAGGGATTTTTTTTATTTCCAAGGCCTCTAAGTTATCAACGTTTTATTATCACCTCAGGTTTTTGTCGTTCCATAAAAATTTATTCATTTTTCTCAAATTGCTATCTGAAACTTTGCTTTCATAAAGGTGCACACTTAGATTTTTCTATTATTAAATTCTAGATTTGAAAATAAAGCGTGAAGTTTTCTCTTCCTAACACCGTTTATATCATATTTATCACCAGGACAGTAAGAAAGATACGATGATTTATATGAGAACTGTATGAGCTGAGACAAATTTTGTCTCCTACGAATATGATTGATTTACGGGTTAAAATATGTTCACTAAAGGGTTTTGTTAAATCAATAACTTCGAATTTGGGTCAGTGCACCGGTAAAGGCCCTATCATTACTTGATCAATTGATGACATATGCATAAATCTAGGGGTTTTTATCTTTTTTTAACTACTTTGTTATGTGAGGAACGCAAAAGATTCCAAACCGTTTGTAGTTTGGAGCCAGTCATCATCATATCGGAACATCATAAACTCTGTCCTAAGTTTCATATGATAAGCTTTTCCTACTCTCTAAGTACAGAATTGAGAGAATCATCAACGCTTTATAGGTTTCTGATTTTTGCTTACCGTTCCCTCATTTCAATCCCTTTTTTCAAGGCTCTATTCAAGTAACGACGCTAAACATTTTAAACCTTTCTTCTGTTTTAAAGAAAAGACAAATAACTTTGTTTTTATTTATATACAATCAACATGTTTCATGAACGATGTTCAACATCATCAGGATCAAATGTATACTAAACTTAAAAATTAAACAGTTATCATATATGCTTGGAAAGGGTAGAAGGAAGGGGAAGGGGTAAGAGTGGGGGAAGTTTATTAAAATTAAGGATTTCAAAGTCATTAGCAGGGAAAGACCGGTTAAGTGGGAAAAATTTCAAAAGAGGGTTTATAAAAATTTGCTGCTTATTAATTATGTCTGCGGTATTATTTACATTTTTTCTAATTTCTAAAATCTCTAAATTATTTATCTGTGATGCCTTATAACGACCCGTATGTAATATTCTAAGTCCATTGTTTTTGTCAAAATTATGATAATTTTTTAATAAATGATCTGCGAACTCAGTTTGGCTATTGTCATTTAATGCCCTGAGATGTTCTTTAACCCTTACTTTAAAGTTTCTATTTGTTCTACCTATATAAAAGCCATTACAGTCTTTACAATTAAGTTTATAAACGCCCGATTTTTTTGTTTTAATGTCGCTATCTTTGTTGTTAAGGATGAATTTTTTAATTTATTATTTGTATAAAACGCTGGTTCTATAGTACGGGGAATATTTTTTACAAATTATTTTTTGAAATATCGTTATCCACACATAGAATTCTACGCCATTGATTATATTATTTATTTGTTTAGAAAAAAGGGTAGATATACATCTAGTTCTAAGAATTTCGGTTTATTCTATTTTTTTAATAATTGATCTATTAAGGGGTCGTCCATTAATCACGTGATGTTTTTTTAGCAACTTTTTAGCCCCCCCCCCTGGTGATATGTGGTGAGGTTTGAGACTAACCCCCCCCCCCCCCCCAAAATCACGTGTATTTTTTTTAGTACAAAGTATTTTGAAATTTTCAGAATATTATCACGAAAAATAAATACACGTGATATCTCATTTAACCCCCCCCCCTCGTGATATTTCGTGATTTTTTCCGAACCCCCCCCCCCCCCTTTCAAGCCTCACGTGATTAATGGACGACCCCTAATTTAACTGCTGTTTGTTTAATGAGATTTAATTCCAAAGTATAATTAGTAATTAGGAACAGCCAAAGGAACCGTATCGCCATTCTTCTAATTGCATATTCACATAGTGGCACTGTTTTAATTATATGTAAACAATTTGAAATTTTATTTGTTTAAGTTTAAACGAAGTTTATCATTTTCATTTATATGATTGACCGCTTAGGTTTTCTGACTGCCCAATTTTTTGTTTATTTAATGCGTACCTATTTCTTAATTATTGAAGATTCTTCAGGTAACGCCCGTTCAGTTGGTTAATGTTTAAGCGTAAATCCTAATACCAAGCCTTTGAAAATAATACGCCGTGCGGTTCGCAATAAAATCGTGATTTTATCGGTAACTTTATGAACGCACCAAATCAAAAGCCGTACCGTAAAATTACAGTAAATCGCGATAACTTGTACTTTGGCACCGATTTTTATGTGCCTGAGAAAACTTTTTCTATCTTACTGTGCTCGGTAAGCAATTTATCGAAAGTGTTGAATTTTAAATTGTTTTTTTTTTAATGCAAAAAATAAATGTAAGAAAAAATTACATACTCATAACTTTAATTATGTTTATGTAGAAATTAATTTAATTAATAATAATAAGTACCTAATGATTTTTAAAAGATAACAAAACAATTTGTAAGTAAAAATGCACGTTTAGTGTTTGTAGATACATTGAAAATCGTAATATTAGTAAATAGGAAAAATAGAATACTTAAAATAAGGGAACGTACCCATACTACGTGACCAACTTTTTGCAATTTTTAACCCCCCCCCCCCCCCGGTGACTAAAAACCGCTCATTTGTACCACGCGTGGTATTTTCAAGAGACCCCCCATGAACGGGTCACGTAGTATGGGTACGTTCCCTAAGCTGGATGGACACAGTTTTACGAATGAAGATATTGTGGTTCGGATGAATAAAGAAAAAGGAGTTATTAAAACAATGAAATCTGAAAAATTCTTTCAATATCTAGGACATGTGATGAGACATCCAGAGAAGTACGAGATCTTGCATCTCATAATGCAGGGAAAGATTGCCGAAAGACGGGGCCCTGGAAGAAGGAGAACCTCATAGCTGGAAAACCTGAGACAGTGGTTTAACCAGTCTACTGTAGAGCTGTAAACAAAGTCCTCATTGCCAACATGATTGCCATCGTCTGTTGAACGGGCAGGGCATGAGAAAAAGAAGAAGAAAAAGGTGATTAGTAGATAATTAAATAAATGATCATTCTTAAATAATAATAATAATAATTGGCTAATTTATATAGCGCCGTTTTCGTGGAAAATCACCTCAAGGGCGCTGTACAAATAAATATAAAAGGCTTATTTATAACTAAGATTTACAATTACAACTAGTTACTTACATCTAAGACTTATAGCTACTTATATTACTGGCTTACAACTAAGATTTGCAATTATAACTAGTGACTTATGACTAAGACATATATATTCTTAGATACTTAGGTTTTCAATTTGAGAGGCGGGTATGAATACCACCGCCCCGGAACGATTTATCGGATAACCAACACCCCTGCCATAGGTCACCCCCAAGTGGGATACGTTTTAAAATTTTCACGGCCAAAAGTATTTTCTTTATTTGTTTTTGGGGTATTATGCCGTGTTGCGCTACCTCATGCTTTAGCCAACGTTTCGGACAGCGTCTACAACACATCTACCGGATCTGCCCTGATGATGGACACTGCAACGCTGTCCGAAACGTTGGCTAAAGAATGATGTAGCGCAACACGGCGTAACACCCCAAAAACAAACAAATTAAACACCCTCAAGGGGTTCGCTAAGTTTGGTGACTTAGCAGGGGTGCTCAGAGGGAGAGGGAGACCTAATCTAGAACTTTCCAGGCGAACTCTCTCGACCTATTGCACCGCGATTGGAGGGTTCGTTTCATACGTCCGTCACTTCTGGACACATTGACCCACCACTCACACCTTTTTCCTTTCCAGAAATTCCTCTATTTCGTTTCCGTAAAAAGACCCTCCAGTCAGCGTCCCCAAAGATGACATAGGCCCTGGGGGAATTTATTTTACTCAGGGCCTCCTGTGTGGAGCTAATGTAAAAAAAACTTACCTACCTATCTAAAGTTGCAATTTGGGAGGCGGGAATGGGTACCGCCGCCCCGTGAACCTTAATTAGATAACCAACACCTCTGCCACAGGTCACCCCAAGTGGTTCGCTGCGTTTAGTGATTTAGCAGGGGTGCCCGGGTCATGGGGTTAGGTTTGTCTAGGTCTTGGAGGCGGATGACTAGGACACACTAAACCCCAGATTTCTACCCACCCCTTATACCCTTTTCCTTCACAGAACTCTCCTCTCCTTCCTTTCCTTAAAAAACCCTCCACACAGCATCCCCAAAGATGACAGGCCCTGAGGGAAATTATTTTCCTCAGGACCTCCTGTGTGGAGCTCATGTAAAAAAAAAGTAATACTTTATCTTAAATGGGATTGACATAGCATGCTGAAAATGTGTAATTTAGCCTAGAAAAATGATTCGGAAAAAAATTGCAAATATCATTTCATGCAACTCTTGAACTCAACGTGTGCGAATTTCGGTTTCTGGAAAAAAACATGCTTTTGGGGAGTGTTGTGTTATGAATGTAATATTTTTTTATAATACTATTCGTTATATCATTTTGTATGCATGCAATTCATTGTGTTTAATTATTTATTTGCGTATTAGCTCCGTGTGCATTATGTCGAATTAAATTACCGGTCGGAATTACGAAATCGTGTCTATCGAGCGTAAAATCTAGTCGCCGAAGCCGGTGTCGGTGGTGGGTAGAAGGGGGGGGGGGGGGGGTATCGCGGTATGAATCACCCTCACCGCGCGCACCCCCCCACACGCCTCGGGACTCAGGGTCGGGGGCTTTCCTCCACGGAACTCGGAAAGCGCTTGCGTTACGAAAGCTGGCGGAGGCCTTATTAGAATATAGGCGCTGTTCACACTGTTTTAGTGTCCACATTGATAACGCATCCTTTGAGTTCCGATATTTTTATTGACGTGAAAACTTCGGTGGAACGAAAAATAACGACACGAAAAAGATACACACACACCCATTCATCTATCTATAGCACAGATTCTCAACGTGGGCGGTAGAAGACCGAGAGAAAATTGAGGGGGCGTTTCAGACTTTCAGGGGGGCGGTAAGAGACCCAGAGAAACCTTTCCCACCCCATTCTGTCCCATTCCATTCTATCCAATCCCATTACGCCCCCTCCGTTGTGGCAAATTTAACCCCATCGTGGTATCCCGCTACGCCCCCTCTGTTGTGGCAAATGTAACCCTGTCGTGGTAGCCCGTTACGCCCCCTCCCCCCCCCGTTGTGGACATTTGCTGTTTCGGATTCACGAGTTAGGGGGCGCTAGAAATAAAATTTTTCTCAAATTGGGCGGTGGGCAAAAAACGTTGAGAATCTATGATCTATAGCATAGATTCTCAACCTTGTTTTGCCCACCGTTAAATATTTTTATTTCTAGCGCCCGTTAACTCGTGAATCTCAGCGGAGGGGGCGTAATGGGATAGGGAAAGTATTTTTGTGAATGGATGGCTCCTAATGCGATTTCTAGTCGCACGACTGTTCGGACGCAAAAAAAACTCGTTGTTTAAAAGCACACCTGCGTCTAAACAACTCGCATTGGATTTTTGGTCGCTACGATTAAAGTCTCAGCAAGTTTTATGTAGGTGCATCCTCAACATATGCATTTCTGTCAATTTGGAGCCATAAAACGCGATTTTTTTCAACGTGATTTTTGAAGTGAAAACTTCCTTAGTACCGTTGTGATTTGAAACTCGATGAAACAGAAGCGAGCGACACTAAAAAGAGAAATACACATACATCTGAAGGATTTACCATGCAAGAGAATGAGATATCAATACAATATTTGTTTAATTTACTGGGACTCGGATCCAATATAATACGATAAATCCACGGTCCTTTGATCTGGTCTTGTGGTGTAAAGCGCCTGACGACCTTAGCGGCCAGACATTCAGCAGACCAAGGATCGAATCCTATGAAATTCAAATATATATATATATTTTTGTAAAATCAATATCCAAAATGAACAGGCAAAGAAAACACAAAAGATAGCGACATCTAGCGATTCCGAAGAAGAAACACAAATACTAATAAGATGGCCAAATGTATAGGAAAAGGTGCACTGGAATTCGATGACAAAAATATGGAAAAAATCATCCTTCACAAATAAAAAAAAAGTGCTTCGTAGCTTAGTGCTTCTCTCCACTCCTTATCTTCTTTAGTTTTCTGAAGGTTTCGCTTTTACCCCGTGTGAATTGCATACTCTGATTTTTTATCACGCTAAAACAATTCCAACAGTTGAGTGTGAACAGTAGACATGGGCAGACTCATTCCCAGGGGTGAATCGATTCATTGTGATTCCCTCGGCCTTTTGAATTGATTCATTTTATTCATTCCTTTAATTCCAAAAAAAAAAAAAAAAAAAAAAAAAAAAAAAAAAAAAAAAAAAAAAAAAAAAAAAAAACCCTCGCTTACTTAAAAACCTCGGCTACGAAGCGAAAGGGGAGGCCGAAAAGGCTACGATGAACCGCAAAAAGAGGAGACCGATAATACTATCTCATTCTCTCGGAGACTACTTCTACATACTTCTTAGTTCTCCTTTAGGTGCATGTGTTTGCTCTTTTTAGTGTCGTTATTTTTCGTTTCATCGAGTTTCAAATCACAACGGTGATAAATAAGTTTTCACTACGCAAAGCCCTCTTCTTAGTGTAAATTATGTTGTTTTGAAAAATCGTAGGTACTAAAAACGACGCGCGACGAGGTTAATGAAATATTTCAATGTGTACTTAGATATTATTTTGCCCAAAAGACAAATTTTTAACAAGAAAAATGTGTTTATATTAGGCAAGCAATTAAATCTTAAAATTAAACAGTTTTCGTGGTTAACCCTTAAAGTTTTACTAATTTTTATTTATTTATTAAACTTAAAATTGTTTCATTTCACGTGATCTAAACTTCCCACTACCTTCAGCCTCGCAAAAAATCCCAATTGGGGATGCCATAGTTTCATTAGCTCCAGACGGGACTTGTGCGGATTTCACATAAAAAACATACTATTATCGCGCTTTCATAGGTAGGTATATCCGGACCGGTCACCTGGAATAAGCTCCAGTCAAATATATATTTTTTAAATGCACCTACCTCAATGGTGAAGTTAAAAAGACGCGCCGAATAAAAACTAATTAAAAGCCCTGGCGACACGCGTCGTATAATTTGTTACAAAAATAAAGGAACAAATCGCTCGATTATCATTTATCAGTATCACGGTTCGATAGCGACTGATTTTTTGTTTACGGCTAGAGTAGACAGAGACAGATACCACAAAAAAACAATAATATAGATAAACATCATTTTGTTTCTACAAGTATTGCATCACAATTTACGCACGTGTGAGGGAGAAAAGACATAGAATAAACTTTCGCTTTTAGTCCTTTTATTAACGTTCCGCGGTCCGAAGTGGGAAGTTTCACCCTAAGATGACGGCTTGGCCGAGCGGGGACTAACGACGAACCGATTCTCTGCGGGCATCAAGAAATGAATTGGGAACTTCTGACTAATAAGTGTCTTTTGTCTTGCTGTGACTTGAATAACTTGCATTCCGCGGACCGGTCGGATCGACTCGACACGTGGTACCCAGGGACCCGTGGGACTACGACGTCATAAATGAATAAGAAATAAATGTTTTGATTCCTTGAATAAGTGAAACAGAGATTGGGGTTGCGGATTGAGTTCGCACAGACCGAACAGGTTACAGGACTATGACCACGGAGGAACGATTCCTCCGTGACTATGACTGGCGGGACTGGCGGGACACAACTGTGAAACAGACGCGACACACGGAGCTCAGAATTATTTGGATCTTGGCTGACTCGCTTGGCGGTTTTGTCACTTGGATTGGGGACGGGGACTACAGGGTTTTTTGTAGGTATAAGATTTACTGCGCGGGATACTACACAGTACCCGTGAAAGGCAATTTCGCGGCGCGCTTCGCCTGTGGTAGGTGTACCTATCCGCGCAACAAATATCCAGAATAATATTTTATTTAATTCTTACGAAACACTACAATATTTATAGAGTACATTATTATTTTCTTACCTCAATATAACATGAAATATTTAACTGTAAAATAAATTAATCAAAATAAAAATAAATATGGTGCTGTTAAAAAATCGTAAGATGCAAGGCCAAGGGTAAGGAATAAAGATTTAATTCCTTTTGAAAATGAGAATCAGATCGAGTGTGTTACAAGATTGAATTTATTCATTTAATTCAGTCATTCAATTTTGCCCACGTCTAGTGAACAGCACTTCATTAGAAATTATTATCCGTACAGGACGAAAGGGGAAGGGGGGGAGATGCTGTGGGTGGTCCACGAGACGGGGTGAGGGGAAGAAGGGGGTTCGGGATACTCCTTTCCTCTCCTCCCCAACAACTCGAATGCTCTGTCACTAGGCACATTTTATTAACGACTTCTACTGCTACCTTTGGTCCGGCCGAATAAATTACCCCTTACAAAATGTCGGAAACGTGCTTCTCTGGACTAATGAATCGGTGAGATGATTTCGCACGGAATTCATTTGCGGACATTCGCGGTGATGGCGACCGGAAATGAAAAGCACGTGACGCAATTCTCCATAATAACCTAATCGACTTCACCTACATTTCAAATTTTATCTAAGTTTTACCACCTATAACATCGCCTCGGTGAATAATAATTTTATTAGAATTTAGTTCACACAATCATTTTATTTAGTTTATTACTAGTTGCCACTTGCCGACTTCCCTCCAGTTGCAAAACTCTTTTTACTTATTGAACTTATGGTTCGTTGAAATGTCATTTCGTGATATAAGAAATATTTTCTTTTACCTAGAAATTCCATACAGAAAGTACTGTGCAATTTTTATGACGCCAGAGCTCACCGTTCAGGAGTAATTAGTTGGACTGTGGTCACACATATACTTCGAATGAATCGGGACTGTGTTCAGTAATTTAGTATTTAATCAAAAGTTGTGTTATGGTGACACAACTATGGGGATATTTTAACAGTGGACACTGGAAGGAATCTGACTCCCCTTACTTTCCTTTAACACGTTGTTGTAATGTTAGCACCGATATATCACTTGGTTGAGCGCTGTGCAAGTCTTAAAAAACAGAGAAATCAATTAGGAGATAATCATTGCACTAGTTCATTTAATAGACTGCTTATTACTTGGTAGTTATTGTTCACAGGTAGGTAATATTGTCAGATAGGAAAGGTTTTGAAAGTAGGTAGGATGAAGTAGGGCATAATATAAATGTTGCTTCAACAGGACAAAAAAGCAAATTTTTTGCTTTACGTGTAGTTATAACTTGAGTTTAATTGCATAATCCATTTAATTGCATAATCACAATCATTGTTTTTAGTAGGCTTAGCTTAGTAGGTTAGTAAGTAGATTAAAATATTATGTAATTTTATTAGGTATATCCGAATTATAATAATCAAATCGGGTCCTAAATCGGCTTGAGTGGGCATTGAAATGTGATTACCACCTTAATTCCACTGAAGCCTATTATGCTCGTACGACTTCATCCTTTATCTTATCTCGCTTTCACGGTCCGGAAGCGAATAATTCTGTTGTAGGTATTTATTATTGAAATGTCTTCCGTCTCAAGTCGGTTGTAATTTATTCTAAGTTTATCAGAAAATCAACCCTCTTTAGTAGGAAGTGGGTAGGCGGGATGGCCGCACCAGGAAGGTAGTGTTGTTAGGGGAGGTTTCCCTGCACTTTAAAGTGTGGGGTGTCTTGCAACCCCCTCTCGGTTGGCGCAGACAACTCGATACATATTCAGTATGCTTGAATGCAAAACCGGCAGTTGTGGATTTGCAAAGTTTTTTTTTTCTTTTTTAAAGATTTACTCTGTTCTCATTCTCTTCGATTGTTCGGGGTTTGGGGTCACGGGTTATATTTTCTGTCTATTTTGCGGATACTACAGGTCTCTGCAATCCAAAGCCCTCGTATTGTTGTAATTACTTTACAGTGTATTGTATTATAGTTAGATGACATCCGCCCTGAGAAAAAATTCAGAGCCCCCTTTAACGCCAAATGGAATAGATATACCTAATATCAGTACAAAACTGCATCAGAACATCATTCATTTTGAGATTATTTTGTTTTTAAAATCCGAAAGATGCCACTAGAAAAATAAAGATTATATGTATTTATTTCAACATGACATCACACTATCACCGCATGGTCGCTGGTCGCATAACAGAATTCGGGCGGATAGCCGGCTAGGGGTGCTATGCACGTGTCCACACGGCAACGTTTGAGAAAAACTACCTGAAGTCATTATAATAGTTATATATTACAAATTTAAAAACCATTTATTGCACAAAAATACAAGTATAAAAGGTGTAGCTTATAGTTACACACACAGATAACAGAAACCAAGGGGAGATATGCTATAGGTAATTTGAACCATTTAGAACTGTTTATCCTCGTGTCGCCGATATTATTAACCAATACTATTGCATACCTTCGCTTACGCTAAAGTATCCGCCCCTTTTCGAACTCACACTTAAAACTTATCGTTTTCGTTGGCACTAATACTTAGAAAAGATATCTATCCGTACACGTTTCGAATGCATTCGCGATTAGCAATACATACAAATGACAACAAGTAAAGCTTGCACGAATACAAATCGATAGAAATCGACATTTTAATTATAAAATTATTCCAGTTAAAATTTTGATGAAAAATTCATATTCTCAGAACCGATAAATTGGAATAAGAGTGTTCTATTCACAAAACCGATAAATCGGAATAAGTGTGATCGTAACAAATCCATATAAATTGTTTCTAATCTATAATTATATAAATGAATTTTTACAGTTTTTGGTTTAGTTCAATAATGGTAATCACAATAACACTCACAATGTGTTTTTGTTGTTGTAAAAATCCATAAATAAGTAATTCTCATTTTTTACTAATGTAATTTATTTTGAATTTGAGTACTTCACATTACAATCCCATCTGCTCCCAACCATCTGGACCAGTGAGACTAGGGCATCCGCAATAGGGGTATGTTGTTAGGTTTCAGGTGGTGGGGAGGAAAAGAAACCAAGGAAAAGGAAGCTGGGGAAGTACCCGGTTATTCAGAGCTGGTCGCCAAACACGGCTAAAAAATTTAAAGCATCGTTTCTATTCTGAATGGTGGTCATTAACCAGGGTTATACTGAAAGTATTTACAATTCTGTTTCACAAGTAATAATTTTACAATAATAATGACAAGTATTTTGGGAAACGCTGGGTGCTCTACCCGTGTTAGGGCCTTTATTTTGCGATTTCATATTTTGTTTCATGATCTATTTATTACCCGTGTTTTACAGGCAGTTTTTTTAAAAATAAGATGTAGACAGTTATTTTCCTCCTCTTTTATATGTCAAGAGTGCTAGTTTTCACCAAACAATAAATGAAAATAAAATAAAACAACCCACCCGGGTATACTCTTCTTTAAATACGTGCACAACAATGTCAACAAATAAACAAAAATATATGCAAAAACAGGGTGTCCCAAAAGACAGTTGATATTTGTTTTGCTTTCTGTGTGAACGCAACTTTTCCGAGGGGCGCGGGGGGTATGTCAATCAGTAGTCTGGCTCTTGGGAATTTAGGCGCTATGAAGCATTTCCCGGGAGCGACCGCGCGTTGTGCGTGCGTGAGTTTTACAAAAATGGTGATTCGGCGGCTGTAGCGCGTAGAAGATTCTGCAATATTAAATATAAAAAACACACCGAATCATATATAAGTGGCAGTTTGAATGAATCTTCAATTGTTGGTGCTTGTCCTGCAGCTGAAATGGGCGAAGTTCGTGTTTGCGATGCAGCTAAAGTGAGCGAAGTAGATGGTGTTGGTTCACTTGAGAACTGTAACGAACCAAAATTGCTGGTTAAAAAGGCAGAAACTTGTGAAAACATGGGGGAAATCATTTAGTCTTCTTAAATATGCCTTGTAAAAACTAAATAGAAAACACACCGAATCATATCTAAGTGGCAGTTTGAATGAATCTTCAATTGTTGGTGCTTGTCCTGCAGCTGAAATGGGCGAAGTTCGTGTTTGCGATGCAGCTAAAGAGAGCGAAGTAGATGGTGTTGGTTCACTTGAGAACTGTAACGAACCAAAATTGCTGGTTAAAAATGCAGAAACTTGTGAAAACATGGGGGAAATCATTTAGTCTTCTTAAATATGCTTTGTAAAAACTAAATAGAAAACACACCGAATCATATGTAAGTAGCAGTTTGAATGAATCTTCAATTGTTGATGCTTGTCCTGCAGCTGAAATGGGCGAAGTTGGTGTTTGCGCTGCAGCTAAAGTGTGCGAAGTAGATGTTGTTGGTTCACTTGAGAACTTTAACGAACCAAAATTACTGGTTAAAATGGCAGAAACTTGTGCAAGCACGAGGATAAAATATTTATTTCTAAAATATGCTTTGTAAAAACTAAATAGAAAACACACCGAATCATATATGTATAAGTGGCAGTTTGAGTGTAGGAACAGCCCACGCAAAAAGGTTCCGAATTTTTGTTGCTGGTTTAAAATCATTTTGGCCAAAGTGAGACGAGCAAATGACACTATGGCGAGTCAGAAACCAGTTTCCCTTTCTCCCCGTCGCGTCAATCCATTTTTCTTTAATTTTTCTGTTCTCCGGAAATCTGAAATAATTAAAATACCATAAGTTACTACATCTAAAAACGGATATAAATTATACTTTACCTAAGATAAAGAAATTATCACGCTTTTTTGTTATGCTTCTCCCCGTCCCGCGAAACTCCCTCCCTCATCATTCTCTCACCCCGCCAACCCCCTCCTTCGTTTCCCTCCTCCACCCACATAACCCTCCCCTTATCGGATCCCTCGTCCCGGATTCCCTTCCCCTTCGCTTCCTCCCGCTTAACTATGTAAAATACACACATTTTCAAACTGATCACGCGCCAAAAAATATACAAATTTCATAACGCCAGACCTTACCAGGACGTGCCCACAACAAAACACCAAAGTTTCATCCCAATCGGATGAATGGTGTAGAAAATAATTTCATAAGGCTAGAGCCCACCATTATACTCGTATATAAGAAACCTCCGCGGGCTCGGGCTCAAAAAATCACCAAAGTTTCATTGAAAACCGGATAAATGATACACGAACGCATGCGGCACATACACAAATAATTATTAATTTTATAAATAAAGATTTTACAAGAAAAGCATTACATTTGTTTCTACCACCAATCAGTATCTACAACAATAATTATCTACAAAATCATTCAAAATAAATAATATGTTTGTACATACATTATAGCCCTGCTAATATTGTGAAATATCGATAGTCGGTATTTAAAAGAATTCGCGTCCCCATCACTAGCATCGTAATGGCGGCGATGTTTGCTTTTCCGGGCCTTACGTCAAAATAAACTTCAAATAATAATTAAAAATGGATAATGTACTCTAATTTTGTACTTACCGGTGAAATGAACTCCATTTATCTTGAAGTTCACATTGCTTGTCGTATTTTTACATAGTTGTACTGAACAAGACGGCATTTTCAACAAAACGGGCTCGAACTGTGCTCGGTTACCACACAAAGTCAACTAAACGAACGAATTCTTTCCGTATTCATACCCCGCTAATAACGCCGTAGTCCGGCCGCGTATTTACAATCCCTAACGCGTTTGAGTCGCTTTAAATTTTCAATATCAAAATTAAAATATTTAGAAATAAAATTATTAATTTCTAATATACACATTGAAAAGATTATTTTATCTAGATTTTAGAACATTTTTTTGTTTTTGCAAAGTGATAAAAAATTTCAATATAGAGGTGTATTTACAATATATGGGAATAATATTAAAATTTAAATATTTAGAAATAAAATTATTAATTTCTAATATACACATCAGAAAGATTATTTTATCTAGATTTTAGAACATTTTTTGTTTTTGCAATGTGATAAAAAATAACCAATATAGAGGTATATTTAAATTGTAAATTGTCGTTACCGCGACTGAATCGGTATAGGTTTTGTAAATACGCAGTCCGGCCACGGTCCGGCGGCCAACATAGCATATCTTCCTTTGTTTCTATTATCTGTGGTTACACACTATTTCTTCCAGCTAACCAATAAATATAAATTTAATTAGATACATATATTATACCAAACAATTACATGTTACATAATTTGAGAAAAAAACAGTTATTTAATTTACACAAGGTATTAAAAGAGTACAATGACATTTATTTAAAAGTAGTGATTTTTATTTTATTTTTTTTATTTGAAATATACATACATACAACAGATTTGCAGAAGTAAAATATAGTTCTTAAAACTAATTACAAAAAATCTATTTCTTGTTAATGAATCTACCCAATTTAAAGAGAAAAACATTTTTCGTATTTGAATTGGGTAGTCGTGCCATCAAATTTAAATTTGAGTACATCGTTTATTTATTTAATGTTACGTGGAAGGTTTGTACATTTTTGAAATATAGTTTTGTTTGCTTTTGGTGTTAATAAGTTTTGTGTACCTTGTAGCGTGTTTACGTGTTGAGTTTTTCTATGGGAACTTTTCTGCGAAGATCATCGTACTAACAGACATTCCATAATTATAGACATGACATGTTAGAAATTTGAGGTTTTTAAATATGGGTGTATAATAAATCCAGGTGATCAGCGTTTGTAATTTTTCGTAGGAAGCAAGCAGGACAAGAACAAGCGATTGCTAGAAAACTGGCAAGGTAGTAACTCTAGCCATATGTAAACAAAACTAGCATTGTTTCTAACCTGGTAAGCTAGTGAGGAAGTGGACTAGCTTCTTTAAGCTTACCGGCATCTCCAATATATACCGTGGCGACGGACGCCACCGACTGCGTGCCAAGATGGATCATTGTACCCACATAAATAAACATAATTTGTCGGTGAATAAACTATACCAGCAAGAGTAGGTAGACGCACGTATACAAATGAAATGTAAATACGGAGACTTTTTTTCCCAAGATGCACAACATTGTTATTATTATTCTCGCTGTTTGTTTTTTGGCCATGCTAAACTCGAGGCCCCCGCTTTGCCCAGGTTTCCCATTTATCCTGATTATAAATACATACACGCTCCACGCGAGATTATCAGCGTACGTGTAATAGTAATGGAGGACAACTTTAGATAACACCAACATCGCTATCGTTGGTGGTTGTCAACTTACTGTTGAATATAACCGTTGGAAATAACACCGGCGTTTTAACACCAACAGAAATAATAAATTATATTATTAATTAATTATTATTAATAATTAAAGATCATTGAATAAGAAGATAGTGTTAACAAATCTCCATAAAATATGAAACAGAAAGACTCATTAAAAATAAATAGGTAACAGTCGCTACTAGGGATTGAACCTAAATCCACTGTCTTGCTGGGACAACACTCTACCAATTGAACTAACATTGTTAAATTCGGTCATATTTAATGATTGTTAAGGAAATCTAAAGGTTGGGGAATTACTATTTATGCGGGATTGTTATTTACAACGACAATAGAATATACATTTTTTCCTTTCCACCAATAGAATCGCCTATCGCCAGACGGTGATACATGTCGGCCGTATCAAATAAATGAAAGAAAGAAGAAAGAAAGTGAAGTTTCATAGCCAAAACATCATTTAATATAGTTCACGAATAGTAAACTGTCGCACCTTTTTATTTATTTTGCACTAGATATGACTGCTAAAACAGTTCACTATGATAGGCCGTCATACATCTTCAAGTATATCTACTTGAGCTGAGACTTGTGCGAGTACACTTGAAGGTGTGTGTTACGAATATTGCGCAAGTTTGATCATACTTGCGCAATTATGCAGTTCAAGTATACTTAAAGGTGTATGGCGGCCCCTAAGAGTATGGATATTATTAGTTCCATGGGCGGCCCTCATACTTACACCTCGTTGTGTTGGATAACTATGTAATTACTGATATTATCAATTTATTGTTGATTAAAATTTCCATCGACAGCGTTGGCCGTTGACTGCATCTAGCTGCTATTTCCAACGTGTACAAATGTTGATACGGTACCCACTAACACTACTAATGTAATGTGTTCGCTGAAATCCAGCTAAGCTAAACATTGCCCGAAAACATAATGATATCACGTAGCCTTGGCCTGCCGCACACTTTACAGTTATATTAGTTCTGCTTTTATAATCAGTTTATTTTTTATAGTTTTTAAGTGTGGAAAATACCGGTTAGTTGATTTATTGCGTCGCGATGCAGATTTAAAAAATTTATTTTAATTTTTTTAATTATTTATTACGGTTCAAAACTCCGACTCAAAAGGTCATGCGAAATGTATTCCGGTTATTAAAAATTGCTACGCAATGTGTTGTGACCCCTGACTTCATTGTGTTAACCTCTTTGAGCGATTTTTTTAAAGTTTGCCATTCAACGATTTCACGTTGTCCTCGAAAAATAATAATAACATGAAATAGCAGATTCTCGGCTGGCAATGTTATTTTAAAGCCAGAAAAACACATTTATTAATTTGATTTTTTTTTTTAAACTGGAAAATAAGATCGACATATCTGCATTTTTGCCATGTCTCCTCCCAATGTTATCGGATTAGTTCATTTAATAATTTCTTAAATATTCGCTTAGCTAAATATAGGTTTTTTGTGTTGATGAAAAGATCACAAAATGTACTTTCCGTTTATTAATTAAATATTTTTAAATAAATTTATACGAATATTTAAAAAAAAAGACTATTCCTCTAAGTTACGATAATTGTGTCATCGCGAACAAAAAACTACAACACGCCGTATTTTTCTAAACCTAGCAAACCTATTTCAATGATTGACCTAGCTGATATTTTCTTAGCTCGCTCAGTTTGACGTTTAAGACTCTGCAACATGGTCCGAAAAGAAGAAGATGGAGAGATACGAAATTACGAATGTTAGAGGAGAGTGCTAACATTTACAGAGACAAAATCGATGCGAAAATTACGAAAATATTTAATAAAACACGACTCGTTTAAAATAGACCAAAAATCTCGCGGGCATTATCTTAAACAGCATAAAAAGAAACACTGTGATTTTTTTTATACATATAACTTGTAAAATAACTGAAACAAACGTGTTAATAATAATTTTTGGAGCATACTTTGCGATTTTTTTCTATCGAGGGAATTTTACATAATTTGCGTTTCGACGCGGGCAAAGTCTAGATATTATCTTCAAGAATAACATATATTTTTTAAGAGCTTTAAAACTTACCGTGTTTAAGGGAAATATGTAATAAATCCGTACAAATCCGGGTTGCGGGCCCTTAAGTAGTTTGAGGGAAGACTCGCATTGGCTGAATGCAGTAAGGAGGTTCAACTGATTTACAAAAATTACTATATAGTTTTTTTTTTTTTAATTTTTATTAACTTTTCATCAATTTTTATGAATGAAATTCAATATTTCAATTGATTTGTGTTAATTTAATAAAATGTAGGTATTGTGAATTCCTCTGGTACAGTACACACAAAACTTTAATATCGACCTGACGTTGATTCAGAACTCGTCGCAAGAGGTCAGAAAAGTGGCAAAGAGCGAGTTAAAGGTCAGAAAAGCGGCGTGCCTCCGCGCCCACGCCATTCTCTGTCGCACGTATGTTTTACGCATCTTTCTCTTTCGCTTAGGGGTCGTCCATTAATCACGTGATGTTTTTTAGCAACTTTTTAACCCCCCCCCCCGTGGTGATATGTGGTGTTTTTTTTAGTACAAAGTATTTTGAAATTTTCTGAATATTGTCACGAAAAATAAATACACGTGATATCTCATTATACCCCCCCCCCTTGGTGATATTTCGTGATTTTTTCCGAACCCCCCCCCCCCTTTCGAGCCTCATGTGATTAATGGACGACCCCTTACGTTCATTGTAAAGTCAGTAAAGTGACTGTACCTACGCGAGAATGCATCGTGTCAAGTTCAACCGAGCGATTCTATATCTTTTGTGAGATCGAGATCTCCTGACAGACGAGATCTTCTGTCAGATTTGTGTGATTTTCTATGGCTGTTATTTGCTTTTTTATGGGTATTAAGGCCAGCTTCGCCGATTTAAAACGACCTGAACTAAAATATGTGACTGCTCACAGTTGAAATCTGACATCGGCCCATAGAAAAAGCAAATAACAGCCATAGAAAATCACACAAATCTGACAGGAGATCTCGTCCGTCGGGAGATTTCGATCTCACAAAAGAAAGATACAGAATTGCTCGGCTGGTCAGCATTTAAGTTTGGCGCGTGCTGTACCAAAACTGCCTTATTTTAAATTTATGGGTTATTTTCCACCGTATGCAAACTTTAACCAAAAATTACCCATTTTTTCGATTATTCTGGCGCGCCCGCGCGCCATGACCGAGCGGTAAAAGATGAACTTTGGGCCGCGATCGAAGTGGTTCTTGGGTTCGAAACCTGACTAAAAGCAAGATAAATCATATAAAATTGGTATTTTGCCACGAGGAAATTAAATAATAGTATGTCCAGATTAAATATATCAATGTAGAAATATTCACATCAAATAGCTTCAGTGCTTCAGCTATTTTTATAATCCACATCGAAATACCGAGGATTTAACTAACATCACTTATTTTTCCTTTATTTCCTTCCGCCCAGCACAATTCCTTTTTGGGGTACCGTAGACCCACTGGCTCTGAGCGTTGGGAATCTTACGTGGTGTAAAAATAAATTAGAACTCGCTTATAGGTCTGATCATCCAAGCACGATTGACTGCGGTTGCGTGAGACTCTATAAACTTTTTTTCAAACTAAAAAGCGGAATACTTTCACCGTTTCAAATTCCGATTCTTCGAGAATTGTGTCAATACATACTGCTGTCGATTTTCGTAACAATTGATATTATTTGGCGGCTGTTTAATTATGTAAAACATAACCTCACCTAACCCAATCTTACCTAACCAAACTAGATTAAATTAACCTAACTATACCTACCCTTGCCTTAGCACTCTTGAAGTTATTTTTCACATAGTTCACATTTTCAGTTAGTATTGGGCTTTGTTTGGCCTGATTTGGGATCAAATATTGGTTCCAAATTAACCATCCACACATTTGATTGCATTAATAATATAAATTATTCGGTTGTTTTGAAGGATATAATATAGATTTTTTTTACATCGACTCCACACAGAAAAGCACTGAGGAAAATGTGTGTGGGGGACTTTTTTGTGACAAACATAAACCGTACATATATTGGGCACACGTTTGGAGGAGTTTTTCCCGGCTGTGCACCTGTGCTGAAAAGATCAAAGACGCTGGTTCCTCCGTGCATCTTCCATTGTAATTCCGGTAATACAAGAACCGGATTGCAATTCGTTTGTTAAGATAGGGAAATCTAATCAAACGAACCGCCCGTTTCTGCAGAGTCAAGGGTTTTTCAGGTATTTCGGGATACCAGACCAGAGGTAGCTGCCAAATTCAACAGTGGGGCGCACTTGCGATTTGTACAGGGTCAGCAGGTACGTCTAATAACGTATCTGCCGACCTTGTGCAGTACGCCCACCTTCTGAGAAGCTAACTTGATTCTGTCTTCGATGAAGCCCCTGAGCTGGTCACTTGTTGTTACACCAAGCATATCATGGAAGGCATGTTGGGAAGATTGCTTCTGTTGAAGGAGACCAGATTGTCATTTCGATTCCTTTTGGATGTAATCAGACATGATTGGGATCTTTGAAATTAATTAAATTCGACTAGGCTATTCTTACCCCAAGAGGAAACCCTATCGAGGTAACCGTTCAAAGCCCGCCGAGCCGTTGGAGTTTGTGTATCCTTTGGGGGCTTGTCAAACAAAAAGCTATTATGGACTGTACTGTAATCCGCGCAACAACGAATTGTTGCACACGACAAATGATCATTTCTGTTCAACAGAAACAAAGTCAGAGACAAAACTGATCCCTGTGGGACGCCAGCATTTATTGAATATGAGGAAGAGGTTAACCATCAGCAACATCAGAATCGACCTCTCCCTCAACATGTCGGCAATCCATGCACACAATGATGTGAAAGGTCCGTAAGAAGCAGAGGCGGCCCGTGACAAAATTTGCCGGCAGTGCATTTCACAAAAAATGGTAACATTAATACGGGAAAATATAATTAATTGATTCACAGATTCGCGAAAACCAACATCAAGTTGTAATCGTATACCTATCAACTCGATCCAACAAACTAAATTGCAATACTACATGTATATATACTGGGAGTATGAATGTTCATTAACTTTTCGGTAAAATAAAGGCTATCGTTTACACAACTTTCACTTCACAATTTATCATCAACCACGAAAAAAAATGTGTTCAAGCGATCACATTCACAAAGCCAAGATGCTTTCGAATATTTAATACTTCGTTTTAAAAACTCTATTCATAGTTTTTTTCCCCTTAACCTTACTTGTAGGTATTATATTTAGCAAAGGTTTTGGAGAGCCATTATTTTTCAAAAACAATTTATTCTCAAATGAAATTCGGTTGCTTTTGAAAAAATCGACGTTAATCGCAATGTTTTCATTACCTACCACTCATTTTTAAATAAGTTTTTTACAGAGCAAAACTAGCGAAAACCATTAAAAATGTGTCAATAATGATCAGTGATCTGCCAAATGCTTGATTTCGCCGCCCTGGTGCGATGGTAGAGCTAATACATAACATTGTCAATTAGTTGAAAATTCGTCATTCCTAACTAACTCATTCCAAACGTTCGGTAACATATAACGCATGTTAAAGGTTTTGTCATAAACCAGAATGCTTCTGCGCATGTGCGCCGCTAGTGCACGAGCGTCTCATATATCTTCCCTTATGTCTTGCCCATTTCACGGTTCCAGCCTCTGTAGACTGTCCCAGTAGGAATATCACTTCATGTGACGTCACGTCTCGGCACAACGGAAGATGCACGCATTGCTTTTTCGTATGCGCCGATGCGAGTTTAGTACGGAGTCTAATACGAAAGTTAATTGGTAAGGATATTATAACGAATTGGCGGGAATTCTTCGTGAATGAATGTTACAAATTTACACTTTTACACGTTTGTTGATGTTTGTACGAATTTACACTTTTGACGTTGGCAGTGCATTGCACAAATGCACCAAGGCAGGAGCCGCCACTGGTAAGAAGGCAGTTAAATACCTGTATCGTACCCGCCACAGTGCAATCTCGGTACAAATTTCAGTACTTACCTACTACAAAGTATAATATTGAACAGCATAGGAGAATGTTTTAACATTCGTGCAAACTTGCTTCCCCGTCGTAGTTCTAATAATATAATACATCAATGTTTCCCATCGTTTCTACGGATGCAGTGCGGGAAGTGAAAAGTACCTATTTCGATCATTCTCTTTAAATATGTAGGTACACCTGCGAACTGTAGTCCAAGTATAAAACAATAATTACGAGTGCTAATCTTGCCCATCTTATATGAAGGTATTGCCCAGATACCTTAGGGAACGTACCTCCCTTCCCCCTCGATGACCACGTGTAGTATGTTCCAAGACCCCCACTCCCCCTATGTTTTTTACGTAGTATTTCATGAATATGGTTTTGAATCATTTCTTGCTAACAAAAAGTTTAAAAAATTTTATATGGCTTATATTTGTCTTTATTAATACGGCGCTTGCTGCGTGACGGCAAGCGTGCATGCATACCTATAATTACAAGTGGAAAAACATTTTCAAGATTAAACTAAAGACAAATATATTGTAGATACTATTGTGACTACGTGATAATAACATCACGTAGTCACATCAGGATTTGATCATGAAAAGTGTAAGTAGCGTACTAATTATTATTTTTTGTGAAAGATGAGTTCTAAATATCTCCAACGTTTACCATATAAATAAAAATTCCCGCACGTCTATGGATTCGTCTACTGGTAGATTCTAGATCACTTACATAATATTTATACTGTGTGTTCAATCATAACCGAGTTTTGAATGAACCTTTGATGTGGGTAAAATAGCGAATGGACCATTTATTACGTTGGACTTAATGCACAATATGCACATATCTTACCTAAGAACATCCGCATTCAGAATTTTACCGATAATACTGTAACAATAATCATCTTGTCTATACCAAGTAAAATAATATAATGCAATATTTTCAAAAGTTAACCCAATCATTATTATACCCATAATATGGGTCTCATAACTCTATCAAACACAGAACGTAAAATTTACTTTAATCAAACGCCTCTGAAACAAAAATTATTACTAATAACAGAAATGAGCCATCGATAATAAAAACCACCCAGAAAACCCAAACCGTCATTGATTGGATGCGGCCCGAGCAGTCGAAAATGCCAAACCAAATGCCCTGAAGTAATTAAACTGTTAACTCAAATACACGAGGACCTCGTACTAAACTACATGACCTAAAACAACACTACCACAGACATGATAATATATTTATCCTTACCGAAACGTCCACTCGTCCCAGAAATAAAGTCTCCGGTACTTCCCAAAATCTGGTATCAAATCGAGATGAGTCAGAGTTTTAGTAACTAAGGATAAATTAAAAATGCAAATAGCTCATTGGAGCAATTAATTGTTAAAATTACACTTTCGGAAAATTTAATTTTTTACAATTTAATTTATTTTTCCTGCATCCTGCGTTAAATCATGTAAAATACCCATCAGTGCTGTGATAATAAATAAGTCATATGTTGTGTAGAGTAGGGCGTATTGAATTGTTCATTTTAGTTTTAAATGGTCACTTCTTACAGTCAATGAGGCTAAATTATCGACAGTAAATTGATGGAGCCAGAGCGCGCCGTAGTAATACGTATTTACTATCATACTTCCTTTGAAAAGTCATTAAAGGTGATGAAAAATAAAGGTTAAATAGGTTACGTTACGTTAGGTTATGGGATACTTAAAACAAAATCATAACGACTTTTCAAAGTGATGTTGACATGTCACTTTGTTGAGTTATCATGGAACCAACTAAGCATGCTAAGCATTTTATTTGGACTCCCTCTTTTCTGCAGATGTTTTACAATGTTTCTGGAATGCACGTCCACAGCGGTCGCAAGTAATTCTAAACAAGTGCATCAACTGCATAGTTCGGTAATATTTTAAATGAATTGATCAGTTATTATTAACAGAGAATTATGGCTTTTAACCACTGGAGCGACAGCGCAATTTAAAACTTTTTTCTCCGATTCTCGAGATTTTTGTTGTGACCGTTTTGAATATTTTCCACCCACATTAAAAAAAATCATACCTCCGAATTTTAATATGGAAACAAACACACTGATTATCGTTCTATACAGCCAATGAATTCACCTATATTTTGTCGATTATCATATATTCTTAGGATTTATAAAAATATATAATAAAATCGTAAACTTCTACTTAATTAAAAATTTGCCAAAATTGGCAGCAAAGCAATCCGAGGTATTTTAAATAGTGCCATTTTGTGGCAAAAAGCGCTCCAGTGGTTAAACGACAGTTCGACTGTAAGGCATGTTTTTGATATCAATTTCATACTAACCAATCACACTGAAATCGAATGAACTTTATCAATTAACCCTTTCTATGCAACTAAACACTTTGTTTATGTTTTGCATTCATGCGTTTGGAAAATACTCTTTTCCGTGCATTTAATTTTCGTAGCTATCTTCACTATTTTCACGAACCAATTTCCTGCGCACTGGTTAGATAACAAATATTGGCTCCTGACAATGTGCAATGAACTGCCTTTACTTCATTCCTACCAGCCAACCTCTCCAAGTAACTTGGATAATGAGCGCTTGCGTGCCGTCATATGAGTATGTAATTTACGTGTTTGTTCGACATAAATAATTGATAGACTGCCCTATGTCATTTGCGCTGTGATTACGGTGCATATCAATCAATAATCATTATGCAAGCTTCTAAGTACACAAACATTGCCCCAGAGTTTCTGCCGCATGTAATGGACTATGTACCTTCTCTAGATTATTACGGAGAAGATGTTGTGATTGTCACCAAGGACAGATGGTCCATGCTCTCGGCGCTGAGTGAGTTTTTTTAGATGACGTATAGCATTTTAATACACATGAATTTGTTTTTAAATTGATACTCAGGACAGCCATTGTTGCCTTTTTACATTGTGATTGAGACGGGACACGAAGCGTTTTTTTCGTTACAACGCGAGAATTATTTTTGTCAGTTTGTTTTTCTGAAAGGTACGTTTAAAGCATGGGTTCCCAATTTTTTTTCTTATCTGGACCACACGAAGTCTTAGCTAAATTGCAGAAAATCTATGTGTGGAGGCAGTAAATCCCTTGAACAGTGCCTAAATTTAATGTTTATGAAACAAATCACTCTCTTATTTCATGAACCATTTATTTATTAGATGCAAATGAGGTGACTCGGACATGCAATTAATATGAATGCCAGAAGACCTACCCTTGCATAAAATGATTCCATGGAGGAGACATTCAGTCTGCCACCCCAGGTAAAATGGAGGAAAGCAACTCTAGACACGAGGAAGTGCAAGAGGCTGGGACTGCTAAGAATGGCACAGAGAAGAGACACCTGGTTGCGCCTTGTTGAAGCGATGGATCCCTTACCCGAATAGAATAAGAGGAAGGTGTGATGATGTGATTTTTTTAAATATGTTGACCGATAGCCTGTTATGATATCTCGTATGTTTTACCCTATTCCTATATCCTATGACATTTTTCATTAGATGACGATACCACACATGCGCCTCACAGATAATATCATTTCTACAGCGTTCAGACTACTTTCATCCTTCCTCCGCCATTCCAAGCACCAGTGTAGGTACCAGCATTCCATTGTGGAATGTTAGCTTTGCCTCTTTGGACAGTTTTTTTTATTAGAGCCAACAGCACTCCGTTCTTCTATTACCCTTCTTAATATCTCTATTAGCCTTCCCATCTCAAATAAACATACTTCCCTGATACGCAAACTCATACTCCTGCTGCAAGTATTCATCATTCACAACTATGTTGCACACTGTTTTAGTGGTTTCCACAACGTGGCTTTCCAGGTATCTGTATTTTTTCCATCAAGGCGAAACATTTGCAACATAGAATTGCGAACCTAAAAGCTTGAATACATGTCCAGACTCCGGGCATTTGGGACTATTGTGTGGCATCACAAAAATTAAAAACAAAATACATGTATTTATCGATCTTTGTGGCTTAGTCACAAATACACGGTCTCTTGTGCGGGGGCACATTCGCATAATACAAAAAACAAAGTGATTGCTTTCTATGAAAGTATAATAATTATTATGGAAAGTGCATGCGGACTTTGGCAGACTGACTGGCCTGTAGTAGCTTGGAAGTGGCGGGTTAGTGACCAGCGATCACTTTGCGCAAATTAGGATTATTTCAATTATGCACATCCTGTTCTAGCGCTGCTTGTGTGCTGGTGATTGGCCGGCCCGGGAAGTGTTTGCCACTATCGTCGAGTCCAGTTACTTATTGCATTTTTTTTAACGAATGTATCGCTTCTAATAGTTATTTTATATCGATTAGGTTGAATGTATCATAGTAACAAATGACCTCGCTAAAAGTATGAAACAGGCGTGGCCAACACTCGGCCATGACAGCTAGTAATGTCATCCATAAAAACATGAGTTTACGACACAGACTTTTAATGTATTAATGTATTGTACTTGTAATAACTATTATTTACATTTCTATTTAATTAGGTTTCTAATTTTCTCTATTAAATAATAACTCTTTAATGTATCTTAAATCGTAAGATTTGTAAATAAGTACTTAAATAGCTACCTACTTAATTATTTTATAATGTAGTTCAATTACGTTTAATAATGGGATAGGTTTTCACCAAAGATATTCTAATACAGAAGAGATATGCTATGGTGTCCGCGCAACTGTCGCCGGACCACGCGCTAATTAGCGTAGTTTTCATACAAAAAGAATTTGTTCATTTCGTTGATTTTTTGAAAATGTGCATTAATATTGGTTAACAATATATTTTGAATAAGGAAAGAATTCGTTCATTTAGTTTAACGTTCGTTTGGTTTATTCGTTAATTATTTGTTCTTTTAGTTTATTTGTTAATTGGTAAACAATATCGGCGACACCCGGAAGCGCAGACCCACATAGTAAAAACAGCAGATAGCACATCTACTTATATTCCAATATCTTTGGTTTTCACTGATGTTTCTTAATGATGATGTTTTTTAGTGAATCAGATACTTGAGTAGGGCATTGTCAAGAGTCAGAATAATAGAAGAGCATGTGATAATAAAATTACAAACATCATGAAGACGATATAAAGACAATCCATAACCAAATACAAATATTTTAAAAAACTACAGGCCACCTCAGAACAGGAAATACTAGCGAGGCGGTCTATGAAAAAAAAAATGAATCTATACTTATACTATACATTATACATACATGTACAAACCTTGCTATTGAAACTAATAATAAATAAATGTATGAGACGATGTATGAACGTGAACGAGGCAAGGAGCGTGTGCCAAGATCGAGTCTGCCCCTCTGCCTACCCATGTGAGGAAACGGCGAGATTTATTTATTTATTTATTTGGGACACAAACAGGATATTTATACAACATTTTTGTAAGTAGTATATCTCTACATATTATTAATTAAAGTCCCCCGCGTCGTCTGTCTGTTCGCGATAAACCCGAAAGCTACTGAACGGATTTTCATGTGGTTTTCACCAATAGTGTTTCGCGAGGAAGGTTTAGGTATGTAATTTGTCAAGGATTTGTGTAAATTGGTTGAAACATAACGGTAATTGTTAGAAGTGTCGGAAAAAGTCAAGCCGCCTGGTAGCTTTCAAATGGTCACGTACATTGCGGTTATTTAAACGGATACAGTATTAATCCTTATTAACTTAAATACGTTAGTTACCCCAAGCATTTCATGCACATTATTATAATCTTTCACACCATCTTTACGTATTATAAATTAAAGTCCTCCGCGGCATCTGTCTGTCTCTTCGCGATAAACTCAAAGACGGCGGTGGTTATAAAGGTTGGATAACCATCCAGAAGATGACGTTGTGTTTTATTTGCCACAGCAACGCGTGGCCGGGTCAGCTAGTAATAAATTAAAATACAAATATAAGTATCCCTAGACTAATGTGTCTGCAGTAATTACATATGAATTTTCACAGAAGCAAACTCTAGAAAAACAAATCAAGTATTATTTATAGAGATGGTTGTTTAGTTAGTTGGTTTTATAAATTATATGTGAATATAAAAGAAAAAAAAACAGAGTTAATAGTCTATGGGGATGGGCTGGTGGGAGGGACGGGGGTGAGTGGTGGATTTAGTCTGTGTGGAGAACCTAATTATTAATTGCTTAATGTTATTTATTGATTTTAGGTTTGAAGTTAATAACCGTATATTTTGTGTTACATTTTTTTTAATATGGAAATAATCAATTTGTCCACAAAAACGAACTAAGAAAGTCCAAATAAACACAGAAAGTATAAACAAATTTACCGATATACGAAATGTAAAACGGTCGAGTTAAAACAGGACTTCGCTACGCTCAGTCAATTAGGTTCCATGGGGTATTTATCTAAACTCTACACGGAGGTAGCTTCTAACCTAAAGGTGTGCATTGTACAGTGCGCAGTGCGCACCTACCTGACTGTGAGCGGCCTAGGCGGGACGATTTCTACATTGGCTGGCTGGCAAGTTTTTCGCGCAAACTGCTCTCACTTTGCCGGCATCCGGCGACAGATTGCATACGGATGCCCGGCGGTGCATGCGAATCAAGTCCGCCTCGGCGATCAATTGCACCACAGCGCAGCGCTCCGCACCGCACCGCTCACCGGCGATACTATAAACATACATAACACTGGCCGGAGACCTATATCCTATATCGCGCACTGGACTGGGGAGATTGATGTCAAAGGATCAAATCATGCATGCGAATGGAAAGTTTGGCACGAAAAATAAAATATTGTTAAAACGTCGTTAGAATACACCCAAAAGTTGTAGGTATAAACTAAAGTCAATGTAAATACCTTATCTAGATATAGAATGTATGTCAAATAATGATTTCATTTGGTGGGGGGTATATATGTATAATAAAACAACAACAGTCAGTGACAGATGTCAAGTAAAATTTTGCTCCGTATAAAAAAGTGAAATAAAGTGAAAAAAGTATATTTTTATCAAAAAACACTAGTGTAACAGTGGCATAACAGTGCTGCGGTAATTCTGGAGCGAATATTATATGGCAGTAAATACCTACGAGCAATAATAAATTATTAATGAATGGTTTCGCTATTGAACAACAGATGGCAATGCGTGCATAAATTGTGAAAGAAAATTTAATTTATTATTTATTTATTTATTATTATTACATTTATTACATACAAGATATAACAATATAAAAGGAAGCTTTGACTGTCCAAATAGGAAGGTTTCCCGTTTTAGGACAGTCAAATTGGCAGGTTGCGTGTACATAATTTCACATTAATGGATTCAATAATAATTAACAATAATGGTACATATTGGGGGAGTGACTTAGATATTAGGTACAATATCAGATATAAGTTGTGTTATTCTAGGTATACAGCAGTAATAAACAATAAGATCCAGGTAGGTACATGTAAAATATAAAATAAAATAAAAATATAACATATAAATGTAAGAAAGAAAAATAAAAGAAATATTTTTTTAGGAAAATACAAATTAGCAGTAATAAACAATAAGATCCAGGTAGGTACATGTAAAATATAATATATAAATGTAAGAAAGAAAAATAAAAAGATATTTTTTAGGAAATACAAAATACAAAATCGAAGAAATCAACTCAGACTACGTTTTTTAATAATTTTTCGGAATCTGTCCTACCTAAGTCTAATAACCATTTTGTAATTTTAGTACCGAAGGATGATAATTCACACAGTTTAAATTGAGAGGGGATTTTGTTGTATATTTTTGGTCCCAGGTATGAGAAAACTTTTTGGTAAGCCGCAGTATTGCTTGTTGGAATAGAAAGGTCGTTTCTGCTCTTACTTCTGGTTTGATGATTATGATCGACTGTTATCGTTTTGTTTTTATTTTTGTGGACGCAGATTGTTATTTTTTTTATGTAACACTGTCGAACATCAAGCACATTAAACTCCTTGAAGAGAGCGTCGCTCGAGTATCTGAAGGGTTTCTTCATAATGACGCGTAGAATGGATTTCTGTGCCTTCAGTAGCGGGTATAATATTGTTAATCCTGTTCCACCCCATCCAATGCAACCGTAGGTTATGACGGAGTTACAGAGCCCGTAGTATATTTTTTTAATGTCTTGAGTTTTTATAATTTCCCGCAATGCTATAAATATATAAATAAGCTTGCGCACTTTATTAGCTGTGTTTTCAATTTGTTGTTTCCATTTAAGGTGGTTATCCACTATTATACCTAAATATTTAATAGATTTAACACATTCAAGGGTTTCGCATTTACAAGTATGGTTATTATTTCCAAGGCTACACTTAATATTATGTATTGTGAGGTGGTGAGGTGTTTTGGGTTGACCTGCAAGGGTAGCGCTAAATGTGAGATATTTTGTTTTTTGTATGTTTAGTGTAAGCAAATTACTGTCCAGCCACTGTTTTACTCTGTTTATACCTGTGTTCGCAAGGTGGTGTGTTTCTTTCCAATCATCTCCTTCAAACAAAATAACTGTATCGTCAGCGAACGTGATAATTTTGCCACCAATGTGTTGGTTACAAAGTTCGTTTATGTATATAATAAAGAGAAGGGGCCCAAGTGTACTTCCTTGTGGTACCCCAAAAGTGTATTTTAGTGAAGTGCTAATAGCCTCGTTAATTCTGGTTTGTTGAAATCTATTAGATATATAACTTTCTATCCATTGAAAAGCTTTTCCAATTTGATTACAACTATTGCTCAATACATAAAAATATTTTTTTATAAATTACAAAACATATTTTCTTTTATAAATAAAAGCAAATAATATAAAATGACTTCTTTAACACCAGAAGAGAGGCTTAAAAATGCAAAAGTTCTTGTGAAAAATTTTAACAAAACATTGACTTCGAATATCTTGTCAAAGGATCAAAAGACCTCCCTAACGGAAGCAATGTGCGAAATGATGAGTCACATTGAGGCCATGGTGCAAGAATGCAAGGCACCAATAAACAATGAGAATGAGGGACTCAACAGATTGTTTCAATCCTTATCTAATATAGATAAGAACATTGAAAATCTCAAATCAAGTATTGTTTCTAAATCGTATGCTGAAGCAACGAAAAATGTTAAAATTATTGAAGAACCAACAAAATGTAAAAAACATGAACCTATCATCATCATAAAGCCAAAAGATAAGGATCAAAAAAATACAGTTACAAAAGATGAAATAAAACAAAATATAGATCCTGTAAATTTTGGTGTGACCGGAATTAGAAATTTCAAACAAGGGGCAGTAATAGTAGAATGCAAAAATGTAGCCTCAACGAAAAAAATGGAAGAACAAATTATTTCTAAGATGGGAAAAAAATATGATGTTAATACCCCAAAACCTAAGTATCCAAAACTAAAAATTATTGGTTTATCTGATAAATATACTCCAGATGAAATTGTTTCAAAAATTAAGATGCAAAATGATTACCTTGAAACAGTTGAATCTAAAATTGAGGTAAAATTTATAAAAGAAGTGAAAACCAAACGAGGCGATGTTAATTACACCATTTTTACGGAAGTTGATGGAATAACGTACGAGAAAATGCTACACGAAGGTAAAGTTAATATTGGATGGGATAGATGTAGAGTTTTCGACAACATCTCTCTTCTAAAATGTTACAAGTGCAATGGCTATATGCACAAAGCACAAGACTGCAGAAGTGAAAAAGCATGCACTCGATGTTCCGAAGCACATGACAATGAAAACTGTAAAAATGATGTTCAGTGCATTAACTGCAAAAAAATTAATGAAAAACTAAAATTAAAATTGCCAACTGACCATTTTGCTTGGAGTGATGAATGTTCAGTACATTTGAGAAAAATTGAAGCAGAAAAAAAGAAAATCGATTTTTTATGCCATTAATAAGCTCCACCAATAAACATTAACACTCCCCTACTTTCTCACACAACGTCATCAAATCAGTAAAGCAGAGGTCAAATCAGAAAAACAGAAGTAATAGGATAAAACTAAACAAAATGAAAATATACTACCAGAATGTCAGAGGCCTTAAAACAAAATTGAATTTTCTTCAGTCTACAATACCAATGTTAGAGCATGACTTTGTACTACTCTCTGAAACGTGGTTAGAGCCAAATATTCATTCTAGTGAATTAGGCTTCATACATCATAATGTACACAGATTAGATAGAAATACATTGACAAGTGCTAAAAGCAGAGGTGGTGGTGTTTTAATCGCTATCAGCAAGAAATATAAAGCAAACTTAATTACAACTAAACACAAACAACTTGAGCAAATCTTCCTTCAAGTGAATGTTGCCAGGAATAAAAAGATTATTGTGGGCTGTATTTATATCCCACCAAATTCAAGCAATGAAGTATACAGGTGTCATAGTGAGGAAGTGGAAACTATTTTAAAAAGGAATCCTAGTGCAACATTTTTGCTTGCTGGTGATTATAACCTTCCAAAAGTGAACTGGGTGAACAGTGACAATAATATCTGTGTTAGTGAGTCGGAACGCATTATTCTAGACATGGCGTTATTCTTAGGTCTGAATCAGGCAAATACTATACCAAATGAAAATAATCGTACTCTAGACTTATGTTTTTCTAATTTAGAGTCACTAGTAATTGAAGAATGTAGTGAGCCGCTGGTGCCAATTGACACTTATCATCCTCCACTGGAAGTTATTATTTCTAATGTACATGTTAATACTTGTAAACTGTCTTTCAGTTACAAAAATTTTTTTAGAACTGATTATGAGCAAATTTGTAATTATCTTGTCTCTTTTGATTGGTCATCTGTGCAATATGATGATATCAACACAGCTACCAATAAATTTTATTCTGTTTTGGAAAATGCTATTAGCATGTATATACCAACCATGAAATGTAAGCCAAATACCTATCCAAAATGGTACTCCAAAGAACTTATAAATCTACTTGTCACCAAAAAACTTAAACATAAAGAATATAAATTATTTCAAAAATATTCTGATTACATTGAATTTAAAGATTTAAGAACTTCGTGTAAAAAAATGTCTATGACCTGCTACCGTAACTATATAAATGAAATTCAAAATTCCATAATAAATAATTTTAGTTATTTTTGGAAATACTCGAAATCTCTTAAAGAAGATGATTCTGATTTCCCGAGCATTATGCACCTAAATGGCAACCACAGCAATAATACTAATGGTATTGTTAACTTATTTGCAAAATTTTTTAAAAGTATTTATACAACAGACTCAAATAATGCTCCTAATCCAACAACAACTCTAGATGAAACTCTTGATATTTCACAGTGTACCATAAGTATCTCTGATGTAATTACTAAAGTGAAATCCTTAGATATCCACAAATCTGCTGGGCCAGATAATATCCCAACAATATTTATCAAAGAATGTATCAAAGTAATTGCTCTTCCATTAACCAAACTTTTTAACCTATCTTTATCCAGTGGAATTTTTCCCGATAGGTGGAAAATTAGTTATTTAACTCCAATTTTCAAAAAAGGTGATAAAAGTGATGTTTGTAATTACAGACCAATATGCATTCAATCCACCATACCGAAACTCTTTGAAAGTCTGATACTTGACAAACTTTTATCACAAATAAAACCTATAATATCACCTCACCAGTTTGGATTTATGCCAGGTAGAAGTACTTTGTCCAACTTAATTATTTATGAAAATTTTATAACCAATGCTTTCAAAGAAAAAAAACAAGTAGACTCTATTTATACTGATTTTAGTAAAGCCTTTGACACAGTTTCTCATAAAATTCTCATTTGGAAATTAGAAAAACTTGGTATACGTGGCAATATATTAGCCTGGTTTGAAAGCTATCTTACTGGAAGACAACAAATTGTTAGAATAAAATCCTCTCTGTCGGAAATAATTTATGCAACAAGTGGAGTTCCACAGGGTTCACACCTTGGTCCAATTTTATTTATCTTGTTTATAAATGATCTTACAAAAATATTTTATGATGTAATCATTTTACTTTTTGCTGATGACCTCAAAATTTTTAGAATTATTCAAAATATTCACCATTGCAACATTCTTCAAGATAATATCAATAAATTATTAATTTGGTGTAATGAAAATAGACTTTACCTAAATATCTCAAAATGTCAAATAGTTAGATTTTTTCGAATAAAAAATCCAGTGATTTACAATTACAACATTGATAACAATGCCCTTCAGACATTAACACAAATTAAAGACTTAGGCATCACTTTTCAATCAAATCTTTCATTTGTTAACCACATAACAGAAATCTCTAATAAGGGCTTAAAAATGTTGGGATTTATAACTAGCCTTACTAGAAATTTTAACAATATAAAGTGTATTAAACTGTTATATTTTGCCTATGTTAGAAGTCAACTTGAGTACAATTCTCCCGTCTGGAATCCACATTATAGTATACATGTTCAAGCTATTGAAAGAATTCAAAACAAATTCTTACGTTTTCTAAATTTTAAAATGGGTATTCCAGCTAATATGTTGAACTACATCACTATTTTAAATGATTTGAATATGCTCAAATTGTCCGACAGAAGAATTTTCTCTGACTTGGTATTTCTATATAAAATTCTAAATGATTTAGTTGATAGTCCGGTATTGCTAGAATTGATAAGCTTCCGGATTCCACAACGTAATACTAGAAGTCAAGATTTATTTCAGTGTAGAAATTCTGGAACTAACTACCATATGTATTCTTCTTTGCCCAGAATACTAATGGAGGGAAACAATTATACCAAGTCAGTGGACATCTTCAATTTATGTTTAAACAAATATAAAATATTGTTACTGAAACAGTTCAGTTATGTACATTGAATGCTTTGTATTTTCTTATTATTCATATGTAATGTAAAAGCCCCGAAAAAGGGCGTTAATAAATAAATAAATAAATATATATATACTAGCTGACCCGACAAACTTCGTACCGCCTCAGAATCAATAGCTGTTGAATTAAATTCAGTTTTTTTATTAAATTAAAAATTACACAATGAAGCAATTATCAATGCGCAACTGTCCGTGTTTTGTTTTTGTCAGTATCAGAGATGGCGTTGTTTAAGGATTTATACATATTTTTGTGATTTTCTTACTTTTACAATTACTGCGAATGGATGCCGCCGCCCCCGGAACCATTTATTGAATCACCAACACCTCTGCCATAAATCACCCCAAGTGGTTTGCTACGTTTGGTGATTTAGCAGGGGTGCCCGGGTTCATGAGATGACTTATGTCTTTGTCTTGGCAGTTGATGCGCCTGCCCACCTGCTTCGTGGTTGGCCGGATCGAGAGAGACTGGTTGAGAGAGGCCTTTTGACCTTTCCAGCCGGACCTCTCTCGCCCATTGCCTTGCACCACAATTGGAGGGATGGATTCATACGACCGTCACTCCCTTACACACTGACCCCCAGATTCCTACCCACCCCTCATACCTTTTTCCTTCTCGGAACTTTCTATCCTCCCCATTCCTTAAAAAGATCCTCCACACAGCATCCCCTAAGATGACATAAGTCCTGAGAGAAATTATTTTCCACAGGGCCTCCTGTGTAAAAAAATGCGTTTAATTTCAGAGATTTATTATAATTATTGTATTTTTACTTTATAGGTTTCTCAAACATACGTTCACCATTTTTCTCATTTTCGACTATTAACATTAATTTTATAAGAAAGAAGGGCGGCATTATATGATTAAAAACAAATGCATAATAATCAACACATTGACATTTGACGTTTTTGAATGTTTGGAATTCACGCACAGTTCAATATTATACCTCTCGCAATATTGCTGTAGTTCTTTCAAAATATGTAAATTCTTTCCATACAAAATTTATAGAGAAAATAATTTTCTTTATAACTATTTATTTCGTAAACTTTTGTAATGTTTTAATAATTATTCTGTTATCCAGGGCGGAGACGAATCCAACAATTCAAAGATCATCAAAATCAGCCCAGCCTTTCTCGAGTTATAAATAGTGTAACTAACCCGACTTTATTTTATATATTAACATTTTAATGCCTCACCATAAAAAAAAAAAAATTCATCAAATTTGTCAAAAAAAAAAAAATAATAATTCGGAGTGGAACACCCTTTACTTTTAGGGGTATGAAAAATAGATGTTGGTCGATTCTCAGACCTAACATATAGGTAAGCATAAAAAATTTCATCAAATTTGTCAAAAAAAAAAAAAAAAAAATTCGGAGTGGAACACCCTTTACTTTTAGGGGTATGAAAAATAGATGTTAGTCGATTCTCAGACCTAACATATAGGCATTAAAAATTTCATCAAAATTGGTCCAGCCGTTTCGGAGGAGTATGATAACAAACACCGTGACACGAGAATTTTATATATTAGATATATTTATTGGATAACCAAAACCCCTGCCGTAGGTCGCCCTAAGTGGTTCTCTACGTTTACTAAGTTTTTTTTTCTACATGAGCTCCACACAGAAGGCCCTTAGGAAAATAATTTCCCTCAGGGCCTATGTCATCTTTGGGGATTCTGTGTAGGGGTTTTTTATAGGAAAGGAAGAAGAGGAGAGTTCTGGAAAGGAAAAGGGTTTAAGGGGTGGGTAGGAATCTGGGGTTCAGTGTGTCCTGGTCATCCGCCTCCAAGACCTAGACAAACCTCACCCCATGAACCCGGGCACCCCTGCTTAATCACCAAACGTAGCGAACCACTTAGGGTGATCTATGGCAGAGGTATTGGTTATCCAATAAAGGTTCCTGGGGCCGCGGTACCCATTCCCGCCTCCCAAATTGCTTAGACAAACCTCTCCCCATAAACCGGTGCCCAGGTTTATGGGGTGGGGTTTGTCTAGGTCTTAACATCGGATGCATTTGCCTATCTACTAGTGCGTTGCGGCCGGATCGGGAGAGACCTTTTGACCTCTCTCGGCTCATCGCCTTGCACATCACTTGAAGGGATGGATTCGTTTGTCCGTCACTCCTGGCCACATTGACTTCAATATCCTACCCACCCTCAATTTCCTACCCACCCCTTAAACCTTTTTCCTTCCCAGAACTTACTCTCCTTCCTTTAAATAAAAAGTCCCTTCACACAGCATCCCCAAAGATGACCTAGGCCCTGAGTGATTTTTTTTCGTTAGGGCCTCCTGTGCGGAGCTAACGCAAAAAAAGATGACAAAATGCATTGCCTCTGCGACAAATTTTTCACTATCTACTGGTGATAAATAATTTATCCGGCGAGCAACTAATAATACACTGAGTTGCCTGACCCTTGTACCAAGACAAAACGCCCCCCGATTTCTTCCGTTAACATTCATTCTACATGGTTGTCAAGGGAATCATCAAGATTGATAAATCGATTGAATTTCATTCGAAGGATGAACATTAACAATGTGTCAGACAGTAAAACACCATTTCTTTATTTTTTTAGTGAAAGTTCTCATAAGTAAGCATGTTCATTGCCCCTTCCCCCCGCGAATCAATGAGCATGCTCACAAATCAATAGTTGTTGATTTATAGCAAGCTCATTTGGAATACTAGTTTTTGCATCAGTAACATGAGAGCATGCGACTAATGAGCATATGTTGTGTTCATATTTAGGTTAACCACATACAAGAATATTTAATAAAAAAATAACAATGTCTAACGGCGCGTAGGCGATTTGGCGGGTGAAAACCGTTTCTACAAAATAAGTTATTATGTATTTCTATGGACAACTTTGAATAGAGATGTGAAGCTTGATTTAATATTAATCTTCTAGTTTTTATTTTAGGGTTGTCACTAGAACAATAACGGAGTTATTCCTAACGATTTCTGTGGGAACCCACACGTCAGCTTGAAAACAAGCTTATTGGACTTGAATGCTATTGTTATATTGTCGTGTAAACAAGCTTAGGGGTCGGAGTGGTTAATAAACAAAATGAGGAACGATTGTTTCAATAATCAAATCAAAGTTTTCACTGTCTGTCGGTTGATTGGTGGCTGGAGATAGGTACCTGCTGGAAACGCAGTAAAGTTGAATGTAAATACACGCTTATCGAATTAGCCTGATTTTATTACTCACCAAAAGTGGCGACAAAACCTGCTTCAAGAAAACCCGCTACGTTAATTAATGTTCAGCAATATTATTATTCAAATTAATAAATAACGTTGTATTAACCACTTAATTATTTACAAAAACCGACATGTGTCGTCAGCAAAGCTGACTTCCTCAGGGTTTTGACAGAACTAATTTTAAAAATAGACATACATAGGTAATAGAGAAAAATAATAGACATAAACAATAATAAAATTTGAAAGAAAATAATGTATAAGGAACTAGGGGCAATATAGAACAATTAAAAATTTAAAAGGGGAATAGATTTAATAATGGGTCATTTAAAAACAATTTTTGATTATTAATAATATTTAAATTTGCATTAACACTCTTACCACAAAATAATTTTACACTATTAGAAGAAGTGAATATTATTATTATTTTCCCTCTCGTTTGTGATTCAGATTTTTATTAGCTCCGCCCCGAACCTTTAACTTTACTCTGCGGATGAAGTATTTTTGAACCTTAACAACTTTTCATATAATCATACTAATTCTTTATATAGATATTTCTATATTAAGTTTTTAGGCCCGAATTAGATTTTTAACCTGTTTCTTTTTTTGTAAGGAAATTGGCTACTGCACTGAAACCCCTTTCCACGAAGTGTGAAGATGGAAAAGCTACCAGAAACTTTCTCACGATAGTCCTTAACGTAACATATGTCTCTCTGAAGTTTGCTGATATCCCTTTCTAAACTGCACTTTAAATTCTTCGTTTGTGATTACTCCAATCAGCTATTTTTGTAACATGGCATCCGTTTCTTCAAAGTCACCGTAATCCACTGTGGTATTTCCATTGATATAATATGGAACCACTCTCATAGACCCCCAATTACATCTCATGCATCCCCATTTTTTTTTCATTGACATGACAAACTGCAGGTCGACATATTGACAACTTTGGGAATGACTGATTTAAACCAAAGATAATAATGGTCTGTGCGTGTTCACCTGGAAGGTACAGAGTATTGTATACTTGGGCTGCAATGTAAATGATAGATGGGATCCTTCGGTTGAAATCAAATGCCACATTGAGCAAGCTTGTGCAACCATTATCCGCATGAAAAAGATGTTCTGCAGTCATGATCTCAAACTTGGATTAGGAATGCGAATGGTCAGATGCTACGTGTTTTCGATTTTATTTTATGGAATGGAAGCATGGACGCTTACTGAAGAACTTGATGCATCCGAAATGTGGATCTACTGAAGAATACTTAAAATTAGCTGGATGGACAGGGTTACAAATTAAGATGTTATGGTTCGGATGAATAAAGAAAAAGAAGTTTTTAAAACTATGAGAATCCGAAAACTTCAATATCTTGGACAGGTGATGAGACATCCAGAGAAGTATGAGATCTTGCATCTCGTAATGCAGGGAAAGATTGACGGAAGACGAGGCACAGAAGAAGGAGAACCTCATGGCTGAAAAACATGAGACAGTGGTTCGGCCAGTCAACCGTAGAGCTGTTCCGGGCCGCAGTAAACAAAGTCCGCATAGCCAACATGATAGCCAACGTCCGTTGAACGGACAGGGCACAGGAAGAGGAAGATCAACTGTTGGAAAACATTTATAAAAAAAAAACCATTTGTATTTCGGTTCATGTTATTGTTTCCTTCGCTTCCGACCTCGTATTTATTTGTAACCATTCCGGAGACCACCGATCTGGTTGCCACAAACTAAGGGGGATAAGACACTAAACTCCACTAAAAATAGCAAGGCCATATCCCGACACTGCGCACACACCGCGCCGCGCTGGGTGGAAGTAATCTCAGATCTCACTGTAAAATACGGGGGTCGTTTTCAAAGTAAAACAAAAGTCTTCAAACACCGACGCGACGTCTAGTATTACTTTGTTTGTTGATTTTTGTTTTGGGTTGAAGTTTATATTAATTGAATTTTATTTATGTCGAAGGACGTGAAGAAAGGAATAAGTATGTAGATGATGTTTTTAGAATTTAGTTAAATCCATTTTATTTCACAGTAGTTTGTGTTATAAATAACTAATGTTGCTACCCGGCTTTGCACTCAACACTATTTTTTCGATTATGGAACAAATTGTGAGATAATGATGTCTTATTTTAAGTAAATTAAGTAGATATTTCGAAGGCCCAGCTCATAATGGAAATCTCTTCGCATTTTGGGGGGCGGGTATGGGTATTTTCAATTCAATTATTTATTCATTTTAAAACATTACAAAATAAAATTTCAATGCGTTTTAAAAGAGTATTAATTTAAAATTTAAACAGGATTAAGTAATTTATATTTAAATGAAGCACAATCATACTAACAACAAAGCTTTATGTCTGAATTGTGCTTCATTGATATTAAACATATCGATATCCGAAGTAATTCTATTTAACAACAAGACAGCTCTCGCGACTTACATAACCATTGGCAAGTTAGTTCTGCAAGCCGGGAGATAAAACAGTCTATGCTGTCGATGACGGAGATAACCATCGGGAACATAGAAACTAATGCTCTCCATGATAGCCGAGTTTTCGAACCTTCCACGAATCAGTATGAAGAAATGTGTTACAATGAGCACATCCCTTCTGCCCCGTAGAAGGTTCACACCAAGCATGCCCAAGAGAAAGTGGGTAGGGTAGAGCCACGGATAGTAGCCATACTTCCTCAGGTAAAGAAATCTCAGAAATTTCTTCTAAACCCTCTCCAACATGAGGGAATACTTCACTTGGTGTGAGCTCCAAACCACCGACCCACTCTCAAGCCTACTCCTAACCAAAGCATTGTATAGTACTGTGAGAACCCGGGTGTCTCTGAAGTTTCTCGCAGTGCGTAGGACGAAACCCAACATTATATCGCCCAAAGTGGTTCGCTACGTTTGGTGACTTAGCAGGGGTGCCCGGGTTCATGGGGTGAGGTTTGTCCGGGTCTTGGCGGCGGATGCCTCTGCTCACCAGCTGAAAGGCAGGCTGGATCGTGAGAGAATGGTTGAGGGAGTCCCTTTGACTTCTCCAGCCATACTCTCTTGGAACATCGCCTTGCACTGCAGTAGGAGGGATGGATTCGTACGTCCGCCACTCCTGGACACACTGACCCAGATTCCTTTCCTAAAAAGACCCTCCACACAGCATCCCCAAAGATGATACAGGCCCTGAAGAAAATTATTCCTGTGTAAAGCTAAAAGATAGGGAGAAAATATATGAAATACTCCTCAATTTTGGAATACCGCCCAAAATAGTCAAGCTTGTAAAAGCAACAATGGTCGGATCACGGTGTCGAGTAAGGATAGGAGGTGAAACAACGGAGGATTTTAACGTTTCCCAGGGGCTGAAACAAGGTGATGGCTTAGCACCCACCCTTTTCAATATTGTACTGGAGCACGTCGTGAGGAAGACAATGATCAGTACCGACTCAAACATCTGCTACAGAAGCAATCAAATAGTTGGCTACGCAGATGACCTTAACATTGTCGGAAGATCCCTACAGGCTGTAAGAGAAGTGTTTGACCCTTTGGAGACTGCGGCAAGAGAGGTGGGTTTGCAAATCAATGAAAATAAAACAAAAATCATGATGCAAACCAGAACCCCTCACCGCAGAATAAAAGACAAAGTGAAATTCAAAGACAATTATAATTTCGAAGTGGTCGAAGAGTTTACCTACCTGGGCTCCATCATAACGCAGGACAATGAAGACCCAGTAGAAGTAAGAAAGCGCATTACAGCCGCTAACAAAACTTACTTCGCGTTGCTGCCAGTGTTCAAATCCCGAAACGTCCATAGGAAAACCAAAATAACCTTATATAAAACAATTATCAGAACGGTCTTGGCCTATGGATGTGAGGCGGGAACACTGACAGCAAAGTCAGCGGAACGGCTGGACATCTTCGAAAGAAAGGTACTTCGAAGAATCTTAGGAGCGGTGCGAGAGGGAGAGGCATGGAGAATCCGCCACAATAATGAGTTCTATGATATTTACCAAGCTCCCAGACTCTCCACCCATTTAAGACTCCAAAGATTAAGATGGGCCGGACATGTGCACCGAATGCCAAGCACACAAGTACCGAAGAAGGTTCTGACAGGACACCCGGGAGGTAAACGAAAGGCGGGCAGACCTAGACTGAGATGGGAGGATGATGTCAGGAAGGATGCAAGAGGATTACTCCAGGTTGCAGATTGGAAGAAGACGGCCGAGGACAGAGGGCGGTGGAGGCTTATTTTGAAGGAGGCCAAGGCTCGAATTGGGCTGTAGCGCCATTGAAGAAGAAGAGAAAGCTAAAAAAAAAAAATGTTAAAAGTAATGCATTTTCCTCAAAAATCCGGACACCAGAGCTCATCGGCCCAGAAATGTTTTTTCGCTGCTCATATTTTGTATTTAGTTTAAAATATTTTTGCCATGTATTAAAAACACATATTAAATTTCACACCTTTTCCTCGAATAGAATGTCTAGGGAGATTTATCTTTTAAGTTTTTTTCCCCTACAAAGAGTTAAAATTTGAATATTAGAAATCCTTGCGAGTATGTAAACGCCAACTGAAACATATTGTGGAGGAAAATATTAAAAATATTTAAAAAATTCTTAGAACCATAATAATACACGTGAAGATGTAATGCTTTTATTTTTGTCACAGAATTCCGTCGATATTAAAATTACTTGTATTTAATTATTAATTGTATATGCATTTATTGTTTTAATATTGTGATGGGAATAATACAGGCTCCTTTTTAATATTGTTTGTTTCTACTTGATAGATTTTTTATACTTTTTTGTTGTTGTTGAAGAGTCAGAACAAATGAGTGAGATATATGATTCAAGCGAACTTACGTGCTGAAAAGCTGGTCTCGGTAGGTACAATTCATAAATTATATATTTATTTATTTATTTATTTTTTCATGTTCTCCGTAAAACGGTTATTCACCAATACATTATGGAGAAGATTACAAATTTGACAAAAAGTAAATAAATATCAATTTTTTTGCGATTATTATAAAATAAACTAAATTTGCCACATTATACAATAAAACCAAATCCGAAAAGGCGTTTATAAATAGGAGAGTTTGAACTTGAAAGTGTTTTTTATAGACCTTATACTTTATTTTTTTATAGGCTTATTAGAGGACTTCATCTTAAGTCCGATTTAAGTGAGGCATACCTGTATATATCTTGAAACTATTAAACAGTAATCTGTTTCCCGAAACAGCAAAATCTCTCGAACTGTGCGCTTGTTATCGCAATATATTTTAACCCCGTTGGCTAATTTGTTCGGTTTTCAGAACAACTCATGTAGGTCTTATAGAAATCGTTGTGTCTCCTTGCTACAGTGGTTAAAAATATGACCTAAACAGTGTTATAACGTTAAAACACCACGCTTTATATTAAAATGTGAAAGTTAATCGTAAAATAATTAAAATGTACAACTTTATGAATTCAAAGTTTCCGACCGCACTTTGAAAAAAAATTGCGAACTTTGGAAATTTTTAATTTATTATTTTTTACCTGATATGACAAATAGTGAGTTAATAAAATATGTATGTGTTTTTATTTTTTTCGTTATCGAGTTAATTAAGTTATTCAGAGTCGAGGCCTGAGGGTTTAAGTCCGATTTAAGTGAGGCGTACCTGTTTATCTTAAAACAGTACCTAAGGGGTCGTCCATTAATCACGTGATGTTTTTTAGCAACTTTTTAACCCCCGTGGTGATATGTGGTGAGGTTTTAGACTACCCCCCCCCCCCAAAATCACGTGTATTTTTTTAGTTCAAAGTATTTTGAAATTTTCAGAATATTATCACGAAAAATAAATACACTTGATATCTCATTATGGGGGGTATAATGAGATATGGTGGTGATATTTCGTGATTTTATCCGAACCTCACGTGATTAATGGACGACCCCTAAATCTGTTTTCTGAAACAGCAAAACCTCTAGACCCTTGAGCTTTGTCATCGCAATAAATTTTAAGATTTCAATCATATTACCTGTATTTGAATATATTTGCATATTACCAGCGTTTTTTCTTCTTCTGTGTGTCGGGTGAAACCGGGTAGTAAATAAGGCTAGACTTTCTTCAATATAAATATGATTTTGGTAAAAGTGTTTTCCTTATTCCTTTTTTTTTATTACGGTTCAATATCTATCCATTTCGCTATTTCGGTTTTTTATGCTATTATTATTCTAGGTTAGGGTTGAAGCCGACATAACATACGGTCGGGGTCGGGACTGCCGAATTCAAATTTATTCTGGTTTGTGCCCAAGATAATAAAATATTATTTCCAACAGCCCCCTCGAGACTTTTTCCGGCTTTCTAAAAATAACCCCCTGCCTTCAAATAAACATATATGTAAAAGACACTCACGGGGCAAAGTTTAAATGCCATCGGATAAGTGGGAACTGATGTCATTCTCAAGTCAACATAGTTTTATATACCTACATAATTATTAATAGAAGACAATATTATTAACGATTCTCAAGCAAAAAATGTGAAACATTAAAGTTAGAATTCAGTCACATCTAGGAATTCAATTTTTTTTTGCATTATCTCCACATAGAGGCCCTGAAGAAAATAATTTCCCTCAGGGCCTACGTCATCTTAGGGGATGCTGTCAGGAGGGTTTTTTAAGGAAAAAAAGAAGAGGAAGTTCTGGGAAGGAAATAGGTATGAGGAGTTGGTTGGAATCTGGGGGTCAGTGTGTCCAGGAGTGATGGACGTATGAATTCTTGTACCCGGACACCCCTGCTAAGTCACTAAACGTAGCAAGCCTTTCCTTTGCTCAGTAAATATTAGTTTTATTCCGAAATACATTCAGGGATTGTGCAATGCAATCCATATTGGCATTATAGCCTATAATTTAGAATATAACAATAAATGCCACCAAATTAAGGGGCCGAATACTGAGAGATTCCTCGGAAAGGCTAATGTTATGTTACAACATGCAGCTTTGGACTCTAATATACAATAAAGCGATCCCATCCCTACAGTATTCTATCCAGGGCCTCCTGTTTTCCTAAGTTTTAAAGTATTTATACATGTGTGTACATGTATGTGTGTATGTATGTAAGTGTAAGTATGTGTGTGTATGTATATGTGCACATATGTGAATATACATGTATGTGTGGGTATGCATAAATACATGTTTATGTAAGTATATACATATATATGTATGTATGTGTGCACCTATGTATGTATATTTATGTACATACATAACAGCTACCTTATTTATTTGTTTATTTTTGAAACATTTCTACCAATTGTCTAATTTTTTTTTAATAATTTTACTTAAATATGTTTACACTTACCAGACTTCATTTCAAAATAACTCTCCTCCGTTGGTCACCATAACAGGCAGTTGCCTAGTATGGTGATCTAATGTATCTTCTCAAGTAAATGTATTAATTATGTAACATGAACTTGTAAAAAAAAAATATAATAATAATAATAAATATTGTATAATGAATAACAAATCACTTTGTATAAACCACTATATTATAAACAATATATCTACATGTTTCGATAACAATGTTATCTTCATCAGGATATGTTAATATAAAGAAAAATAAATGACAAACAAGTATAGACAAATTAGAATAAACTATAACATAGACAAAATATTAAAAAGTAGAGGTGATTAATTACTTACAAATCATAAAAATAGTTATACAAAATTAAATTACATTCAAAACAAATACTAACTTTCCTTTACAAGAACTTAACCACATTTAACATTTCACAAAACTCTCGCAATACTAGAACAAGACAACTACAAATACCAAAAACAAACACATCCTTTGGACAAAAACACTACAGATACCAGGCTGTAAAACTATACAATTCTCTTCCTACACAATATAAAACAACTAATATTATTGAATACAAAAAAAACATAAGAAACTGGCTACAATCTTTCTAACTTTTAATTTATAATTTTTGTCGAATTGAAGTCGATTTTATATTTTGATTTTTATTGTTTCTCTTTTTTATATTAGCTATTAACACTCTTTTGTTTTACTATTCACAATTTATAATTTACATCTGAAAAATGTCCTCCACAACACAGGTGAACTCCTAGTGTGGGGGACAATATATTATACCTTTGTAACGTAAATGTACTAAGAATAAATAAAAAAAATAAAAAAAAAATATAAAAATTATTTAAGAAAAAATAAAATTGCATTTAGATAATAAAAAACTTTTAAGAACAAATAATTAAAATAATTAGTCTAAATCAAAAAATCAATAATTATAATTAATTGTAAGTATTAATAAGAAAATAAATTTAAAAGATGGCTATTTTTAAAAAAATGTTTGGTTATTTATAATATTTAATTTACTATTAATGCTTTTTCTAATTTCTAAATTTTCTAAATTATCCAATTGTATGCCCGTAGTGTTAGTATGCAAAATTTTAAGACCTGTATTAATATCAAAGAATGACTTGTTTCCAAAATATGGTTGGCAAATTCAGAATAATTATTATTATTTAAACATCTTATATGTTCCTTAACTCTAATGTTAAAATTTCTAGAAGTTTTAATTAATTTATTAATGATGCCACAAAGTAATTTTGCGAAGTTTGAAGAAATAAATATTGTAGTTATCTATCTACTATTGCAGTAGTTGAGTATTTAATATTATGTAGTTCCTTACCTATAAATCTTACGGCAAATAATTATTAGTTACCCAAACATTGGCCCTCATTTTGTAAAGGCAATGAATTATTTTCTCGTTTTAATTAAGTTAACGGTTTGATGATGTACTTAACAATTTTAAGTGAGAAAATTACCGTAAAATTTTTTTAGGATATATTTCGTTTTTAATATCTTCTAATCAACTGCCGTTTCGGGATGTTGAACACGCTGTTACTTGTAACGCAACGATGCCCTAGGAATTGATATTTCGATATGAAATATGACTCGTAATCATTATTTACTTAAAAAAATACTCAAGCTGAACCTGTGGGGCAGACAATGAAAACGGTATTTTTATATACATTTAAAGCTGAAGGTTCCTTCTGAAATGAACAGTGAACACCTTTAGGTTTAAAAAAATACTCTAAACGTCTCCCGAAAATCCAGGCTCGAACAAACAAATCATCTTTGTAGAAGGATAATTAAATAACACGCCCAATTATTTACCGTAATCAAAATGTCTTTATTTGGAGTACGTACAATAAATTTGCAAATATGACACAATTCAATAATAGTAAAACCGTACAAAACTAAAATAACAATAACTTTATGGGTACTTTAACAATAAATAACCCAAAGGAAACTAATTGTTCCCTCAACCGCTCGTTAAACTTTTTTAACAAAGGGGTTACGAGTATTCACTATGAGTTAGCTGAAAGAATTTCAGTCCTGCCAGAGGTTTTTCCTTGAAGATGCGCGGGTAGAACCGGGAAGCAACTTAACTTTCTCGAGTTACTACAGGGCCCTATATTCATGGCTGAGCGGCGGAGTGCAAAATCTAACCAATAGCATTCCTCGCCCCTTATTATTAATAGAGAAAGAGAAGATATTCGAGCTTGGAATTTATGCTCGAAATATGAAATGGTTTGTTGCAAAGGCCGGGACCGAACCCGCACGCCGGAACAAATTTTCGAAAAAAAAAATTAAAGCTATTTTAACCCTTATGTATAAAGAAACTGTATGAAAGACAAGGTCAGGATCGCTTGTGCCAACATTATTCTTGGTATCGCCAAAAGTTTCATTCACCTGGCAACACCAGAATATTTTTAAATGAATTATCTGTGGAATCGAAATGTCAGATTTTGTCGCAGTCCGATAAGTGATATTTGACAAAAAACATTTAAAAACCCATCAATTTACCAAATTAACTCAAGTAATGTTATTCCTATAGATAGTTTATTATTCAAGGAATGTATTTCAGTAAATAAAATTAACGATAGGTAAAAATTAATCCACAAAATGTTACTTCGTGATACTTTGCATAATTTCCAGTATGGAAGTTAGTTTCAGGCATGGCTCTCGACCGGGCACAACTTGCAAAGGTGTTTTTTTTTTATTTCTAAAACAATTAAATTAGCGCCATCTTTGAACTACCAGTTTATGAATAATTTTATGTTCACCCTTAATTGCAGTATCCATGCGTCTATTTCTTCCACGACTCTCGCAATCGTTTGGCAATAAATTACTGTACATTGTCGCAATACCCACCGAGCCAAGTTAGAAACCATACACTTCTCAAACTGGTTATATTTTTTGTCTTCCACAGATCTAGGTTATGATAATATCACTGTACGTTTTTCATTGTTTAAAATCTTCATAACTGATGATGTTGTGATAAATAAGTATAATACCTTTTCGCTTTCTGTGGTACCATAACTTTTAATCTAGCCACCAGTGGCGTGAAATGACTACTAATTAATGCCTATGATTTTTCACAACAAAAAGTATTGTCAAATTTATTTTCTTTCTACACTATTTGTGGAAAAAAACATGAGTGCAATTCACAAGCGGTAGAAGGGAAACCTTCAGAATACTAAACTTCGATAGAATGAGAAAAATGCAGAATAGGATAATTGTAGGGTTTATTTATCAAAATATTATTACCAAGTTCAAAAATTATTTTAAATTTTAATCTGCGAAGAACCGCATAAAGAGGAGGCCGATGGGCTACAAAGCACCGCACAAAGAGGACACCGATTAGTGTCCATTATATGAGATATATGGACATTCTATTGCAATTCTATCTTATATCTCATTCTCTCGCAGGCTAAATCCTATAGACGTATGTTTGTCTCTTTTTGCTGTCGCTCGTTTCCGTTTCATCGAGTTTAAAATAACAACGGCCCTAAAGAAGTTTTCACTTCAAAAACAGAGTGTGCATTACACACGCGGTAGAAGTATAACCGTCAGAAAACTAAAGTAGACAAGAGTTGGGAGGCTACGATGCACCGCACAAAGAAGAAACCGATTATACTATCTCATTCTAGAACTTGCAGGCTAAATCCTATAGATGTATGTGTTTGTCACCTTTAAGTCTCTCTATTTTTCGTTTCATCAAGTTTCAAATCACAACGGTGCTAAAAAGTTTCTGTGTATCTACTAAAATACTTTTTTTCTAAAGGTATCTTCATAATACTATCTAAAATTCGTCAATTTATTCACAAAGGTCTTTGTTTCATATTCCTCGGAAGACTATCTCATGAGCGATCTGAGCGTATCCGAGGCGAAACGCGATCGGAACTAAGATAAAGCCCGCCTTAAATTGGAGTAATTACTCTGTTTCCTCTACTCACTCCCCAACTGCATATGAATTTTATGTTTTAATCAAATAAAACGGTTGTTGTATCGGTCGGTGCCGTTTTGATGAGGCCAAATTGATTAAAACTTTCTTATCAGCGAGTTTGTGAGGTTTCCAAAACCTTTCCCCGTCATAAAAGTAATTTAAATCTTAGTGAACACTGTACACCCGTTATTATTAAGTTTGTTCCGTGTATTATTGATCTAGAATTTTCAACATTTGCTCGCGGCACCGCAAGACCCCATAATTAAGAGTATAAAGAAACGGTGGTTTCCGGATCATTTGCTTTTCCCAACCATATTAATGTTTATTTATTGTGAACAGCATGAGTTTTATGCGAATGTAGCACACTGCCTGATCCCAGTGGGACTTTGGCACCCCCGTTTTGGGCGTGTCATGACTAATAACATTCCCAAACAGCTTCTCAGCTCATAGGAGGGATGGATAACGCATTATTGGCATGTTATTTTTGGAATAAGTAGTACATTTATTCATGCGTCAAGATGATTAATTTCTTAGTTTCATAATCAGGTATTATAAAAAATTAAATAATTAAATCGTGGTTACAAACTAAGTTATTGTTTTATTCCAATTAATATGTCAAACCACAAAATAACTGCTTTCTATCAAAATATGATTAATTTCTTTTCTTATGCTCGACATTATATCATCCTCTTTTTGGGTTTTACGTTCCATACATTTCTTGTAACATTTGCTTAATTTCCTTTCGATTTTATTGTTTATTTTGTGTGGGTTGACCTTATTGTTATATTTATCTTTTGATTATTTCTAACAATTAATATATTTACATGTGTATTATGACGTGTTATTTTTCCTTACAATTTATGTACCTATTTCCATGTTATTTATTCCTATGATTTAACGTATTAAAATATTCTACGTATATTATGAGTAGGAGCAATCCCAGGATTAGTAGATTCTAATCTCTACATTTCAGGACCAGAAAACTGCCAGTATCACGAAATAAATTCAGGAAAAAGTAAAATATTCGGTGGAAAGTAGAATATTGGGTGGAAAATTCCTCCACGGCTATTCAAATATCTTCTAATCTGGCTCTTCCGCGATCACGCAATTACGTGGATTGAATATAATAGTATTTATTTGTCAATGTTACATTACATAGTAAAACATTTACTTTACTGGAGATAGTGATAAGGTCGGTTATGAATACAGTAAATAGAATTGGTCCCAAATATGTCCCCTGGGGCATGCCGTTCATTGCTACGAAGTTGAATGTATCCACATTCGCGCAATCAGATAAATAACTTATACCTACCAAGTCATTTCATTTTCGTACCACTCACTATAACATCCTTTATCATGTTATATTATCCCTGTAAAGATCGAGTGCTTTGAAGTTTTGCTGATAGTGGTGACGCTATATTATTTTGATGTATTATCAATAAATTGCCATATTGTGTAGTGTTGATCAGCTGACAATTATTATTTTATTTTTAGCTTTCGTACCTGGTTACATCCATTCTAATAGGTATTTCACTATTCAACATTTATAAATCAAATGTAGATGAAGAATTACAATGGTCCAAGTATAAGTGAAACTCTTATCAAACCTAGTGCCTTGTTAGGTGGTGATTGCTGTGTTTTTTATTTATCTGTTGCTATATGAACAAATGCACGCAAGGTTGTTTTATCGGCCGACCTCGCGGCAGCTGCATCAACTCACTAGGACCGTGCGAAAACAATTCTCTTTCCATTATTTATTATGTATTAGGTACCAACACAACCATTGCCGACTAGGCTACTATTCGGCGGCAAGTCATTGAATGTACACAGCACGTTTCGCTTGATTAGAACTGTATTATTATTGGTTGATATGAAATATTCATCAAGGTGAGGGCTGTGTTTGTTGTAGGTATGTATGGAATAATATTATTATCTTTCATTCTGAACATATCATGACTAGTTTCCTACCTATCAAGTAGCAAAAACTCAAGAACGGTGATCTCTGACGTCATGAAATTTACACTGTTAATCTTCTTTAGCACCGTTTTGATTTGAAACTCGATTAAACGAAAAATAGCGTCACTAAAAAGAGACAAACACATACGTCTATAGGATTTAGCTTGCGAGATAATGAGATAGAATTGGTCTCCTCTTTGTGAGGTGCTTCTTAGCCTCCCCACTCTCGTCGGAGGCGTCTACTAATATCTACAGGAATTCCAAAAACTGAACAAATCGGACTAATATATGTGAGAACCAAAGTGAGGACGAATATCTACAGCTCAAACTGCTGACTAAAATCTATGAGAACCAAAGTGTGGACGAATATCTACAGCACTTGCAGAGGTTGGATTTGCAATTATGTATAGCATATTGGAATATCGTAATATTGCGTATGCAGTTTAAAAAACTTAATTTATGTATGTATGTTTGTAAAAATCCCTAATATCGGACTATTGGACACATTTAGCTGATTATTAAGGATTTGGGTTTTTGTTTTAACAGCTTTCTTTATTTCGAGAGCTTCTAAATTATTTAGTCTGTTACCATGTTACCTATGTCAGTTAGGTTAGGTTAGGTTGTGGTGCTGTGTATTTCGAAAAAAATAAATATCTTTGTATTATGACCTCCATATTTGTTCAATAAATTATTGTCCTCGTAAACACCAAAATACGTAATATTATACAAAATCTTCATGTACGTACTTTAAACGTTTAAGCCTTTACATAATTATTAATTACGTAATTGAAGTAATTTATGCTTTTCCGTACAACCTCTTGCTCAGCTGCCCTCTGTAGATATTAGTCCAACCTACGCTCCATAGATATTAGTCACCACTGGGACCGTCATAGATATTCGTCCAACCTTAGCTCTGTAGATATTTGTCCTCACTCTGAAGTTCATAGATCCAACATATGAGCTGTAGATATTCGTCCGACATACAGGCTGTAGATATTAGTATCTGGAGTCCTCTTGTCTACTTTAGTTTTCTGAAGTTTTAACTCCTGCCGCATGTGAACTGCACACTTGTAATTTTTTTTCGGTTGGAATCAATGATAACACTTTTGTAGTAATTTTAGCGGAGCTTTTAAATTTTATAAACCCAACTATCGGACGAATAGAAAGAGTTACTGAAACAACACGCGTGGTTTTACTGAATTGAACCTTTAGCGGCCCGTTCATGTACATATTATTTGTTTGGCTATCCTTTTCATAAGTGGTGCTACATTTTTGTTCGATTAGTATGAATATAACGTGTCTTGTATCTTTATATTTTAATTGGATAGATGTCATAATTTTTAAGTTTATTAATATTTTATTGGTAAATTTGTTATTTTCAAAAATAATGATTCTAGGACAAATATATTTTTGGTATTATAAGTTTTTTCAGCGTTACAAATCCTAAAATTAAACACGGATTACATATAGGTACGACTGAGTCCCCGTGATTAAAGACGTGTCTGCGCTAGTGCCAACTACACTACACTAATTATGTTGTTGTACACCTATTTTTCCTTTCCGGTAAACTGGGCGGGATCCATCTGGTTGAGACCTAGTGACCACCGGTCTTGGATTCCAGTACACCTGACACTCTTAACTTTGCAGTCGGTTTCGTTTCCAATTTTTTTAAATAAATCCCTGAACTTAGACTTTATTCGGTCCAAGTGAATCAAATACTTATCAGGTCTTGTCAAGAGTCAACAGAAGAGTATCTATGTATGAGATGATGTTCGATTGTGATAGTAAGGAGCGTTTGCCAAGAAGTTATATGAAGGTCCAGCCTTGGTTAGTTAGTTAATTAATTTAATTAACATTTGTAATCCTGATGTCCTGGAAAGGATTTCACTTTATGTCCCCGATAACTTCACCAGAGCAAGGCAACACAGACTTTTTACTTTTCCTAGAGGCAGGACCAACCTACCAATGGTTATGCCTCTGGGGAGAATGACCTCACTATTAAACCTTTCTTCTGAAATTGACATTTTTCAATGGAACTACAATCATTTCAAGAGCGAAATAAAGGTATTCTTTAGTACCTGTCATTTTTAATGTACCTATATAATTAATGTATTACACTATTAACTAAAAATTGTGAAATGTAATTGGATATATATGTTAACTGTTTTTCACAATAAATAAATAAATAATAAATAAATAAATTATTATTTGAATATTTCTATTCAGTAGATATTCAATCAAAAAGTCATAATATGTACTGGACTTATTTGACTTTTTATAGATTTTTTTTCAGTAGGTACACACATGCCAAAATTTTGACAATGATGCTTCATGCAACACTTTTCATCTGTTTTCGACAGCACACTCGTTCAATAGATAAAATTGTAAGAAACATTTAACAAAAAATTCTGCCTCAATACAGGTTCAACCTAGTGAGGCAGGCTATGCGCAACTAAAAATATTTTATAATTATGTTACTTCTGTGTAACCGTTCTTACATTACTTTCTATCTGTTAATTTATTTTGTACTGATGTAATCTACATTGAATGTGTACCTTTTTAGTTGTAATGTTGCCAATTTGATTGAATAAAGATATATATTATTATATTATATTTTTTTTATTTTTTTTATTTGAATTTTATTTTAGTAATTTGTACATTTAAGTTTACAAATTTCTAATTGATTATAATATTTCATATTGCAGTTTTTTTAATTATAATATTTTAAATTCACAAAATTTTTTGAAATCACAAAATTTTTTGTTTTTGTTTTATGTAGCTCCTACAATCCATCTTGAACTTTTCAATTGGTGAGGACTTAAGAGTTTCTGGTAGTGTGTTATATAACTTAATTCCTTTGTACAGCAGACTGTTTTGCGTATTCGTTTTGTCCTTTTTGTTTAATCTTATTTCCTTGCAAGTCCTTGTGTAATGTCTATAACTTATTATTTAACTTATTATTTATACTTTATATTAACTCTGGAATTATTGACTTATACATATAGTTTTGTTCAGTCTTTAATTGCCAAAATTCTGAGAATGATGCTTCATGCGTCACTTTTCACGTCTTTTAAATCCCATTTGTAACGCTTTGTAATCTATAAAAACAAAAATGAAAAGTTTAAAGAGAGCCAGTTTTAACAGAGTAAACAAAAACATGGGGTCTTTAGCTCCTCTTTTGGCCGCCTGCAAAGTTAACTATGGCAAGCTGTGAGTCGCTTTGGTTGTTGTCTGGTTGCCCTCGTTCGATTTCCGTTTATCTCGTATCCGCCTAAAAGTGGTAGACCTTCTCGCCTCGCCTTTTACTTCACTAGACCAAATGAAGGCATTATTATTATTCTCTGAACGGGTCTGCAGATCTGTGCACTAAGCTCTGGTTCTCGAAGCTACGAGTTTTACTAGATATTATTTTTGTCTAAAACAGCTTTCTTCTTATTGCTATCATTTTGTTATTAAATGTGATGTCTTCTACTACCAGATTTCGCAAAGTTTCGACCCTTTTTCGGATTGAACAACAATGTTTTTTTCCGTTTAATGATAATTTTAACTACCTTGAAAGAGTGATCGTGAAATTTTCATGCCTTTCACGAATTCTAGTGAGTGAGTAGTAACATATTATACAAATTAATAGATTTTCGGAATTATGCCAATAAGTTATATTAGGTCCTTACATATGAAATTTTGTATTGGAGGAACATAAAGTCGATTTTTTTTTTAATATAATATATTTATTTAATCAAAGTATGTACCATTGCTATCTATGCACTTTTGCCATCTCATAGGTAGTTCATCGATCCCTTTACTAAAAATACCATTCGGACGGGAATCAATAAAATCTTTGAAGGCGGTTTGGACTGCCCCATCGGAGTTGATTTTTTTCCCTTGCAAGAAGTTATCCAAATTTCGAAAAAATTTTTAATCTGTTGGGGCAAGGTCCGGAAAGTACGGTGGATGTCTTAGACATTCCAATTGAAGCTCCTCTAATTTGGTAGCCGTCTGTTGTGCAGTGTGTGGTCTAGCGTTCTAACGCGCGTTTATTGATTTGCTTCACTCAATTCGTGAGGTACCCACCTTTCAAGCTTTTTCACCTTCCCAATTTGCTTCAAGTGGATTAAAACAGTTTTATCACTAATACCGCAGCCTGCAGCTAACTCGGACGTGGTTTGCGATGGATCCGCTTCCACAATATCCTTCAATTCTTCATTATCAACTTTGGTCTCCGGCCGTCCACGGGGCTTGTTCTGCAGGTCGAAATTTCCAGAACGAAAACGTTGGAACCAAAAACGCACTGTGTTTTCTTTTGCGGCACCGTCGCCATACACATCATTAATCCTTCGAGCCGTTTCTGCAGCACTGGTGCCACGGTGGAACTCGTACTCGTAAATAACGCGATATTTCAAGTTTTCCATTTTGTAAACTGAGTGACGCAAAGAAAAAAAAACAATTAAGGAAAAACAAATGAATTATAATTTTCGAAACACAGATACATGAGTAAATAGCTGTATAAATTTGAATTTGGGATTCCTAACCAAAGAGAAGATATTTGAGATCAAAATTGCCAGTATGGCAAAACACCAATTTCATATGTAAGGACCTAATATTATTTATTTATTATCCCACTTATTGTACGTTAGTCATTAGCGATTTATAAAATTGTTCACATCTATAGAATTTAAATTGACTTCTGAAAATGGTCTGGTCTTAGATATTTTGGTTGGGACTAAATTATGATCGTTTAATATTTTTTTGCAAATAATCACCTTCCCGGGGGAGATCTTCATAAAAAATCGCCCCCTCAAAAGTGACGTGAGTCACCTCAGCAAATTTATTAAAGAATTCCAGATAGGTATTTATATTCTGTATAATGATGAAAATTCTTTCGCTTATTCGTAGATGCTTTGGTTTTTAAGGACTGGTTTCATGGAGGATCGCAGTTTACCATACGCACTATACACCCATACCTATATAGCAGGGTTTCCCAATCAGTGGTCCGCGAGAGGCTAGAAGATGGTCCGCAAGTCAATAAGCGACCCATCGCGCGGGTGGTCCCTAGTCGAGAAGTCTGAATAAAAAACATCGGAACAATATTCAGTTTATCATTATTGTACGTTGTGGTCAGTGACCATTACGGTATGCCGTTACGCCCCACCCCATCCTACCCCGTTCTATCCCATCCGTTGTGGTAAATATTCTGCTAGAACCCGTTCCACCGTATCCCATTACGCCCCTCCCGTTGTGCTATCCGTCCCGGGTGCCACCCATGCTAGCCCACGCCACTGATCACAAGCAATGGCAATGGCTTGTGGTCAATGGCGACGGCTAGTCAACGTGGTGTCACCCCCCTCCCTTCCAATAAAGTTGACAAACACAAATTTCACTTCATAAAAAAATTGGAAGGTGAAACTCTGTTGGGTGGCACCCGGGGCGCCGCCCCTCTCGCAATGCCACTGCTTGTGGTCCCTGTCGAAAAAATAAACGTACAAGTGGTCCCGGGTCAGAAAAAGGTGGGGAACCACTGCTATATTTCAAAAAAACTTTGAATCATGCTTTTCCTTTTTTGGTGGAAGTTATCAAGTGAACAATTTTTTTCATTAGAATCTTTTCGAGAACGTCGAACGGCGAACCTGATATTCGGAGGAATCAAAAATCAGCATATAATTAATAATAGTTTTTGTATTTTTAAAAATACAGTTTTCAATACTATTGTTTTTTGTTGAAAGTGTTTGTACAGGTTTAATGAAATGTTTTATTTTTTACAATTTAATGGATATTTCAACATAGATGCTATAACCTAGAAATTGCTGGTAGAAAGCTGTGCTTTTTTTATGACATCGAAGCTCAATTTTACAGTTTTTGCTACTCACTTTGCTTTCAGATATTTGCTTTACGTTCAGATACAATTTCGCATGCAGCCTTTGACCATCGTTCGAATTAACCGCACTTTTCAAAAGCTTCAATCTTCATTTCAAATGTAGAAGCTAATGATTTAGTTTCCTGTTTTTCGTACCATACAAAATAATAAGAAAAGCATGGTCGTCCAAAAAATTAAACTTTTTTTTGCTGCTTGCGTATTTCACTGTATGTATGTATCTGTTGTGTTCTTCGATGCCGGTTGATCTATTCACCCAATAGCGGGAGATTAGAAGTGCAAGACATTCTCAGCAGAAGTATCGCGTCTAGAATAGCGGAGAAAGTGTCCTTGCCATTCGCAATGCACGTACTACCGTCACATGGCATAACCGCCCATGTCGACTGCGGTACGCTCCGCATAACTGGTTTCACATTATACGCGCAATCCATCTATTGTCTACGGGACGAAAAAGATCATTATTATCTGTATTGAAAGTTAATTTCGTTTTTTTCCGGCCTAATAGGTCTTTGCTTGTATCTTGCATCGAAGCTTTCTAAACTTTTCATAGTTCTCACGGATGGCATTTGTTTATACTAATCTATTGCTGGGTCAAAAAATACTAACGAGATAAAATTCTTTGTTAGTCACGATTAAACGTAAATGTTCTCTGTATGTTAAGATAACTTTGTCAGTAATTATTTTGTCGTTAAATAATAATGCGAATGGCCCTGCCGCTGAGAGTTCCGTAAGTATCTCTCTGTCGAATGTTATTTTGCGTCGTTTTTAGAGAGAGTGGTTACAATTGGACTAGCGGAGATATGCTTTTAGAAATATGTACTCCGGTGATACTATTGTGTAAAATCGTGCAATGCTTTTTATATTTCTTCCTCATAAGCTTTTTGACATCTAGCTTTGGACATAGGCCTCCCTCACGTGTCTCCAGTTTTACCTAATCTTGGCAGCTCTCACCCATCCGAAACCACCAGTTCACTTTAGGTCGCTCTCCTGCTGTGGGTGATTTCAGTTTCTTTTTCCCAACCAAAGATGCCATCATGTCCTATTTTAATTCCTGTGGTCATGTTTTAGTCATGCTACGTCTCCTGCAAAATGTGGAGTGGAGATTGTGTCGTAATAATCATTTGTTTTTACAAAAATGGAAAAAACCCTGCTTGGCTCTTTGTGTGATGGCCATTTTTCCCACAACGTTCTTTATTAGAGTCCTTGTTTGCGTTTCAACTGTAAGTGTTTGTATGCATTTTTGCTTGCGTGCATATCAATTTATTTTTGAGGATGTGACTAAATTTGCTAAAGTACCCAATCTTCTTACCGGATTTAACACAGTTTAAATCTGATTTACCTATGATTAATAATTTTAAACAAAAACATTTTTTTAAGCTGTCTTTGATTTAATAGTCACGCGCATGAAGTCAGTAATGGGATTATAATGTCTAGGCATCAGCTTTTGTAGTACCTGCGTGCAAGATTACTGAATAAACCTACCAAGAAAGCCTTGTTTTGTCTACAGTAAACCCCACGTACGCCAGAATGTTCCTAAATCCATAATGCTTGCCCATTCCCCAAATCAAATGGTATCGATTATGCTTTGTAATCATTTTAATACGCAAAACTCAACAGTGATGTGAGTTTACAATTTAGCAATATGTATAATATGATTCGGTGCCTATTCATGATAAGGCTTAATTAAATTACGAAGGAAAACAAAGGTCGGCAGCTGAAACGGATTGGCAATGAACTAGCAAAGTTTTCCGCGTAATTACGAGCTTTACATTGCGTTGAATTTCCAATGGCGTTATTTTGTAAAATCAATATAGTTCCACACATTCTTCGATATCAATCCCCTGATGAAAACTAGGTACAGATAAATGAATGTAAGCCTTAAGATCATGTTATATTGTTGCCTTGTTATAATTTATAATTAAATAACATTTTTTAATATTGCCACTTCGTTTGCACGCGACAGTTGTTTTTGAAAGCGACTCGACTTCTCTCGCTAACGTTGTGAGCTGAAAAAAGTTTCCTTTGCAAATTTAGTGACGCCCGAAAGTTGTTTCTAATTTTGACAAACCGATTTCTTATTTGTAAAATAGAGAAAAAAAACGTAAGAAGTAATAAGTATTAGAAGTATAAATTAAAATGTAAAAAAAGTAGCTATGGGTTTATAATAAAAATATTAAATGTACGGGGTGTAACAGTACCTATCTACCTACGTACCTGGAGGAGTTTAACCAGCGTTTCCTGAGCATATTTGAAGTAAAAAAGTAGATGTTATTTTGCCGTCCGATGATTTTTCTTTTTTCTATCAAAATAAAAATATATTTATTTTTCAATCACACGTCGCCACTGATTACAGATTCCTACAAAAAAAACTTCTTTAGCACCATTATGATTTGAAACTCGATGAAACGAAAAATAGCGTCACTAAAATAGACAAACACATACCTCTGTAGCATTAAGCCTGCGAGAGAAAGAGTATAACGGTTTTCTCTTTGTGCGGTGCTTCTTAGCCTCCCCGCTCTTGTCTACTTTAGATTTCTGAAGATTTCACTTCTACCGCGTGTGAACTGCACACTACGACTTTATATTTTTTATATTTTTTATTAATTGAAACAATATCATCGGACAGCAAAATGACATCTTTTTACTCCAAATAGGCCCAGGAATCAATCGTTGGTTAAAAACCTTCCGGTACATGCTGTTTATTTTATAATATTAAAAAATCAGTGCATTTTGCTCATTGGTATTTGTCTATTTGGGGCCTGGCCGAGGACACGATACGACACTGCAATCAAATCCCCTCGGATCGATTTCTTATTACTTTATTACACTCAACGTATCATGTTTCACTGCCTCGATTCAACAACTATTCTGTTACGCATTACATATCACCTGTCATCTATTGAAACAACTTTACTACTAGTGTAATAATTAATAATGCAAAAATAATTAGTTCTGCGTATATCTGATATGTATTTCTTATTTTTAAGTTTCCACTAATATTTTTGTAATGGTTAAGTAACTAACCTACGTGTACTTACTCCTAATTTTACACTATTATTGTTAGACATGTACATATTTTTTTTATATTTGTAAAGCCCTACGTTTATTCAATAAATAAATGGGTCCCTAGTCCCTACAATATGCAAAAATCAGATTGAAATTTATATAAAAAGTCTCGTGCCACGGTGTTTGTGGTCGCACTCTTCCGAAACGGCTCGACCAATTTTTATGATTTTTTTTATGTATAGATATTTGGTAGGTATGAGAATAGGTCGTAAAGTTTATTTCATACCGCTAGGTGATGTGATTAGGGAGTCCCTATCCAGAATTTTTTTTTTACAATTTTTTTTTGTATTTTTGGCATCAAAAAATACCTATAACCCCAAATTTTTACTCTCCAATTTCTACCCCTACCCTCCCATTTTTTTATCGCAACCTTCCCATTTTTAATTGCGATTTTTCGTATTTCAAACAGCACTAAATTATTTATGTTGTTGAATGACAGATGGCGCTACGCCCGCCTCATCGAACTTTCATCCACACATGCGCAAGTCGTTCACGAGAAGCGTCGCGTCATTTTGACATTTCATTCGGCATTTGTTATGTATCACAACGCAGTGCGTGCAAAATTTTGTACGATTTATTTTAATTTATCATAGCGTTTTTTGTTTTTATCGGCGGTCATCATCTACAGCGCTCCGTTCCTTTTTCTGTTACTTCTCGTAGATCCCAACCCCACACACTTACAGTTAGGTCCATTCGTTATTTTTTTATTTAACAAACAAAATATTCACTAGAAATAATTTATATGGCAGAACAACTTTTACCGGTTCAGCTAGTATAAAACACTTTTAATAATAATTAACTAGCAGTTTTCCCAACGGAGATGATAAAATGTCTCTATTATTCCCAAATGAATAAACATAATTTGATAATATTTAATTATAATTGTAATGACTCCAATGTTCTCCCCAGAGAGATTCTATTTTTGTGCCGGGACCAGTATTGGTAGGTACCTACTTCAGGATGCTTATTGAAAGACTTAGGTTCTTTAAATCACAGTGACTGTTTAATGACGTATCGTAATTTATAATTATTTTTTATTTATTTTTTATTTATATATTTTATACATCAGAGGACAAACGTCCTTTCTGGCTGAAATCTAGCTTTCCTTCCTTCTTGTGTTCATGATATAGTGTCAATTCTTAATAATAATAATACACGTAAAATCATAATATTAAAAAAAAAATTGTGTGTATCTGTAATGGAATCTTTCAGTTCAATTTTCATCCCGTACTATCGAAATGTGTGAATTTTCGCACACGTGATAAAAATGATAACAATACATACAATAACAAAAATTAATCAATATTAAAGTTTATTTTGCTTTATTAGTACGTGATAAGCTTGTTTTTTGGTCTTTTTGACCATTTTTTTTTACCTACCTATGCCCTCACTGTGCCATCTCTACGCCCTCTAATTTTCTCTGGGTCTTCCACTGCCCTCCCTGAAAGTCTCAAACGACAATATAATTTATGCAAAAAACGGATAATATCTACAATTGTACATGAAAAAAAAATATTTAAAAAGAAAACGGCAAATATTTGTGCGGGCCGCAAAAAACAGGATAGTATAATTTGTACATGAAAAAAATATATTTAAAAACAAAACGGCAGATATTTGTGCGGGCCGCAAAAAAACGGATAGTGTAAGTACATGAAAAAAAATATATTTAAAAAAAGACGCCAGATATTTGTGCGGGCCGCGTGCGAACAAAGACCAACTAAGCAATGTGGGAACTAAGCCGTAGACCAAAATCATACGTTTCAATAATAAAAATAGTCAAAAAAATTATTCGACAATCCTCGTTTTTTCTAACTTTCAATAATGATGCCGTAACTTGTACACTTGATGTTTTTTTTTTTTTTTATTTATGCACCAGATTTAAATGTCCGGGTTAAATTTTCCCCAAAAAAAAAATAGGAAAAAAAGAAGGAAAAACTAAACCCTTTCACACACTTCCCCAAATGATCATCTAGTCAACCCACGCTATGCAATTGCACTATATAAGTATTATAAATACAAAACAATACAAGAACAACATGTCAACCTACTAGAGACCAAATGGGAATATAATTCACCGACTCCAGATATTTTCATATCAGAGGGTTCGGCTCTGTGGCATTTCTAATTGAACCTATAAATCCTACCGATCCCTCAATATAAATATTTAAAAAATCCTTTGTAATCCTACATGTATTTAAAATGACTGATTTTTGCATTTTTATATACAAATTCTTTGACAAATCTAATATGCTTAAATTTTGAATCAGATTCCTAGGTATTATGCCGGTGGCCGAAATAACAAATGGCAATATTTTTATAGTCCGAGAATGCCAAATTCTTTTAATCTCATTTCCTAATTCTGTGTGTTTTCTTATTTTTTCAGAAATAGTTTTTTGAATATTACAGGAATTTGGAATAGCTACATCAATGATATAAGTTATTTTTTTTAATTTTGTCATGTAAAACTATATCAGGTCTATTATGACTAATTGTTCTGTCTGTTAGTATAGTTTTATCATAATATATTTTATAAAATTCATTTTCTAAAAATGAATTTGGTTCATATTCATAATATGGTACTATATTACGGCAGTCAATCAAGTTATGTTTAATTACCAAACTTTGGTGAATTATTTTTAAAACCTGATTGTGCCTAAATGTATACTCGGAAGGCGCTAATATAGAACATCCCGATATAATATGTTCTATAGTTTCGGGAAAAGCCAAACATTTTCTACATAAATCATCAATTTGATTTATATCTTTGATTATATGCTTTCTATAATTTTTAGTATTAATGACTCTATCTTGAATGGCAAGCATAAATCCTTCTATTTCTGCGCTCAACTCTCCAATACTCAACCATTTGTTTGACGAAAGTTTGTCAACATACGTTTGGTTAAGATAATTGAAGTGTTTTGCGTGAATAATTTTATTTGACCAGGAATCTAATAATTCCTGGTTAGTATTTATAAGAATGTTGGCATTCTCGTCATATAAATTTAAAGGTGTAATATTTCTATCTGCCTTGCAAATTATTTTGTGCATTTCTGAGCTATTAACTTTCCTATGGAAAAAATTTCTAAGCATTTCTACCTGATTGTGTTTCAAAGTTGTTATTTTGACTACACCTCTACCTCCTAAATTTCTAGGTAAATTAATTCGTTCTATAGCTGAATTTGGATGATGGCAATTAAATTTTGTTAACGTAGTTCTAATCAATCGTTCTAAACTATCTAAATCTGTATTGGACCATTTAATTATGCCAAATGAGTACGTTAGTAGAGGTATTGCCCAAGTATTTATTGCTTTTACTAAATTTTTAGCAGATAGATTGCATTTTAAAATTTTTCTGATCCTAGTTTGAAATTTAATTAATAATTAAATTATTTCAGTTATTATTATTATTAAACTAGCTTGATGTCTCAGGCGTCGATCGGGTTTTACGCAGAGTTTTTCGAAAACAGATGTAGACAGTGACCTATTTCCTGTTTTGGAGGTACTGAAGTATGCGAAATTTCATCACCTTCAGAATTAAACTGTAGATTTGTATAAATATCAAATCCACGCCGCTCGCCCACCCACCACTGTCTTACCCGTACGCATAACATAGCATAACCTAACCAAATCTAGTAATATTTAATCGGTTATGTAATTAAAATTAAAGCGTAATTCCAGAATCCATTTGTATTGTTCTTGTAAATCATACTCTCTATGCGTACCGGAGTTTTGGAAACGGTAGCGGAACGCGAGGGTGTGCTGGTGTGCACGCATATTAAATCTGTCGTCCTTAACCGTTTTATCGCAGGTAGTTTCTATTTAAAATCCTGCCGTTGAGAGCTTCGTTGTAAAGTCTCTTTCTTAACCCGTCTGCTTGTTCAGGAATAAATACATCCCAAAACACATCATGGCGTTATACTTTCATAAGACCAAAAACGTCCCGATCGACCTTATATTTTAAAAGCCATATATCTCTCTTCCTCTCGTGCAAACATATGTATTTTTTCTTTTAACCAAAAGAGAACGAAATAATGCTTCTTATTAAATGTATTAAATATGAAAACTATATTGCATAGATATTTTACAATCTCGATCGAAAGTGACGGTTTCAGAATTTACCCGCGATACCGAGGCTTCCAGATTGTGACATGTGAATATATTGAACCAAGCAGACGGGTTAAGAAGAAAGGGAAGAGGGAAAGTTTACAGCGGAGAACGCATTTAAACACTTGTTTGTTCACTTTCAAAGTCTAAAGAAAAAAATAAGACTAATCGATTTTTTTTTATTCATTGTGTTACTTACTATACATATTATTATTTATTATGTTATTCAAGATACAATAAGATAAAAGATTATGAAAAATATTGTTGAAATACGATGGAAATATTAAATTCTCGTGTGAGAGGACAGGTTGTTAAAGTGTACTACAGAAACATACTCTTACCGTTGTTGTTATGAAAAATCACACTTACTGTTGTGTGTTTTGTGTGGATGCGAATGTCGAAGGACCTTGTATGTGTTTTGAAATAAAGGTGTGTGAAAGACCACTGTACAAGTAGAAAGAATGCACTTAAAGGAAATCAAGGAAGAGACTTACTGCGGTAACTTGTGACACTCTGCTATCTTGGCTGGTTTATTCATGCACGTATATACTTGCGGTATGCGGATTCAGTTTGGGGATGCGGGGAGCGGAAAATTATATGCTTACGCGGCGAGTTTCGATTGACGACACTGATTCGTTACGGTAACAAAATAACAGGTACATAGGGATGGGATAGAATGGGGAAATGGAACATGATAGGGATGGATAGGAAAGGAATATGTGACAATCGAGCTACACGCACAGAGTCTATGATATATGTAGATGTATGTAGGTAAGTGTAGCTATATATTGTGTAAACGCCCAACCACTTACTTTTGTTTAATATTTTAAACTGTGTATCGCAAACCAGCAGTAATTAATAATAGCATTTTAGTAAAAGTAATTATTTTTAAGTTGTCAAAAAAATTATGGAGTTGAGAAAGATAGCACAAAATAGTTACACATAAAATAAAGCATGTTCTCCATTAGATGAATTAATCAATTAATTTGGAAGGCGGGTATGTGTACCGCCATAAGTATGGGTACCGCCTCCCCGGGAACTATTTATTGGATACCCAACACTTCTGCCTTAGGTCACCCCAAGTGGTTCGCTACGTTTGGTGACTTAGTAGACTGCCTCGGTTCACGGGGTTGAGGTTTTCCAGGTCTTGGCGGGGGATGCATCTGGCCACCAGTTGCGTGGCAGGCCGGATCGAGAGAGAACGGTTTAGGGAGTCCCTTTGACCTCTCCAGTCGGACTTTCTCAGAACATCGCCTTGCACCGCAGCGGGAGGGATGGATTTATACATCCGTCATTCCTGAACATACTGATCCCCAGATTCCCTCATACCTTTTTGTTTCCCAGTACTTCCTCTCCTGCCTTTCCTAAAAAGACACTCCACATAGCATCCCCAAAGATGACGTAGGCCCCTGAGGGGAATTATTTTCCTCAGGGACTCCTGTGTGGAGCTTATGTAAAAAAAAGAACCGCCTTTTTTCAGCGATTACCTTTTGAAGCTTGATAATTTTGATGGCACAATTTATTAAAAATTCAAAGTTCACAGAATGTCACAGACTGTAAAATCTCAATGATAGTAGCTGCGACAGCCGCGAATGGGACACGCCACCAACATCTCAAATGTGATATATCCGCGTCTGTGGGGTTAAAACTGACGTCACTAACCGAAAGCCATTGTTTGTTGTTCGCGGGGAGACACGACACAACAACGTTGTTTGTATGATAACAGTCTACTCTTGAAATCGGTGATCCAGAAGGCACTTTGTTGCGAAGTTCCACTCCTCTCAACTTGGTAATTGATGCCTCCGGATGCGGCATTATCACGATTTCCGTTCACGGAAACCCCACCCCAACCACCCACCCACCCATTTTTACCCTCCAGTATTATTTTTGAGCCAGGAAGGGGTTTGCGGTGAGTTTATATCGGTTTTTTTTCAGGCATCTCGTCTTTCAGTTTTTTTATCTACCGTCATCAACCGAGTGGATTATAATAAGACACTTTGCTTGCATTTTTAATTGGCTTTGAAAAATTCATATTATAAGTACAGTTTTTTAATGAGAATACAGCAAGGCTAAATGAATACCGGAAACTTAAAAGGGTGTAAGTGCCATTTACAAAAAAATCAGGTAGACAGGAATTTAAAGTACGCTGAAACATTCAAAGAAATCCCTATTTTATTTTTATGCCAACGGACATATTTCTCCATCTCTCCCACATTTTCTTGATTTGGCGTACAAATAAAACAAATTTTCTTTGAATGTTAGAGCGTAGGTACCTACTTTAAACTCCTGTCTACCTCCTTTTTTGTAAATGTCACTTACACACTTTTAAGTTTCCGCTATTCAAATAACAAAACAAAAACGTAAAAAAAACCTTAAACAAAATGAATAATTCCATTTTATCGAGATCGATTTTTGGTATAATATACCTTGTTGAGCTTCCTTCTCCTGAAGCCAACATTTAAGGCGATCCACTAGTTCACTACTGTGCCGTAGACAGTAGTTCTTCGGTGGACGCCATAGGGGTCACTTTGAATAACCGAATTCGTCGACTAGCGGCTGTATTGTAAAATATCAACGCGAAAATGCATATTTTATTTTATTTTGGGAAGATTGGGTGTAAATATTAACTTTTTTTGCGATTATTATAAAATAAACTGAATTTGCCACATTACACAATAAAACCATATCCGAAAAGGAGTTTATGAATAGGAGAGTTTGGACTTGAAAGTGTGTTTTTTAGACCTTATACTTTATTTTTTTATAAGCTTATTAAAAAACTTATAAAAAAAATGACCGATATTTTTAAGGGCCAAGGTATGTTCTACACGCAGTATTTAATTGAAGCATCTACAATACTTCTAAGCGATCAAATTTTCAAAACAAAAACATATGATTTTGTATTATTTACTATGACTTCATCTTAAGTCATCTTTGCAGTGTCAATAATCAGGGCAGAAAACAAATTCTTGTTATGTCCTCTTATCCTACTCTTTATTTATTTTTGTAAAACTTATACTGCACACTGAATGGTATAATTTTAGATTTTCACGGCCAAAAAGTGTGACCGTTATTTATTTTTTTAAGTATTACGTCATGTTTTGCTACATCCTTCTTTGGCCAACGTTTCGGACGGTGACCGGACAACTCAGAATAAAACCAACTCAGAAGCACCTCAAAAAGGTCATAGAGTGATGATAAAAAATATTTTTAAAAAAATGGTTAAATAGGTTAAGTTAGGTTGGGGTTACCGGTTATTTTTAAAAAATTTTTTCATAGCTTTTAATGACCTTTCTGAGGTGTTTCTGAGTTGGTTTCATTCTGAGTTGGCATGGAACCTTTTCGGACAGCGCCAGCGTAGAGCAGTGGTTCTTAACCTGGGTACGATCGAACCTCAGGGGTTCGGTGAGTCAGTCTCGCGGGTTCGGTGGAGGTCAAGACACACCCCCGATTCATTCGGTTCGATTTCCAATTAAGCCGCCGCTACCCGAATTTCTACAGATTTCTTACATATATCCCTCAAATACAAGTTTTCAAGCTCTTAAAAAAATACATGTTATTCTTGAAGATAATATCTAGATTCCCCGCGCCGAAACGCAAATTATGTAAAATTCCCTCGATAGAAAAAAATCGCAAAGTATGCTCCAAAAATTGTTTTAAACACATTCGTTTCAGTTATTTTACAAGTTATATCTATGAAAAAAATCACAGTGTTTCATTAAATGCTGTTTAAGACAACCCCCGCGAGATTTTCGCTCTATTTTAAACGAGTCGTGTTTTATATTTATTAAACATTTACACAATTTTCGCATTGATTACTTCGCTTTAAATATTCTTCACTGAATGTTTTATTGTTACATTTTGCAGCCATCTTGAAATTTGACATATAATAATAATTTAAAAGTCTTGAACTTAACGATTTTGTATTTTATCGCTTTTTTTTATTAATTACTAACCGCTTTGGATTTCTAACTGATTTGTTAATAGGTCTATAATCTATATATATTCATAAGATTAAGAAATATTTTAAAACTCAACAATCTAAAAAGAGTATACTATGCACTAATCCAGTCTTTAATTCAATATGGAATAATTGGATGGGGGGGGTCATACGATAATATTCTAACCCCTGTCAAAGTGATCCAGAAACTAATCATTAAAGTAATCCTAAAGAAACCCTCCACTTATCCAACAGAAACGCTTTTCGCAGATTTCACGGTTCCTCGAGTAGAGAATATCTTCAAGAAAAATGCAATTATCCAAATTTACAAAGATAATATCATCAAGAAATTTGAAACTCACCAATCAAAAAGATATGAAGACAACATCAAAACACCAAAATTTAATACCAAACTAATGCAAAACAATTATATCTATTTAGGAATAAAGTTTTTCAACAACCTTCCCATTGAAATAAAAAAACCAAAGACATCAATAAACTGAAACTCAAACTGAAGCTACACTTCATCAGGAATAATTAACTAAATAATTACCTGTTTTTCTCTTTCTTACTATTTATTTTTAATACATATTCATCTCTATTTTATTTAGATTTTTAGAATTTCTCCTAAGTGCACAATATCTTAGTATGTAACCGTATCCTATGTATGTACACCTACACATATAGATGATCCAGAAGTCTCAATTTATCCTATTACTTATTACATAATGTTGTTCTATTTCAGTTATAGTTAGTGTAACTCGCTCATCAAGCACAAGAACTAGCTTCTTCTTTGGTGAGATTGCAATGTTTAAATAATTTCTGTACCGCTATGTAATTTCTAAAACTCCACTGTACAATTATATAACTATATTAAATAAATAAAAAATAAAAAAATAAAAATAAAAAAAGTTCAAACAAGTCATTTTGAAGAGCGCACGTTTGAATGCATTTGTGCACACCGATAATATCGCCAAAAATCGTCCGTCACACTGATTCGAACTTATTTTTTTACGTTAAGTCCACTCAGGAGGCCCTGAGGAAATGTGGCCAGGAAAAAAATAATTATGTGGCCTATGTCATTTGAGATTCTGTATGGAGGTCTTTTTGAGAAGAGAAATGAATGAACGTTGGTCGTATTGCGGGACGGAGGAATCACTGGGGACGGCAAATCGTTCCACAGCCGAGCTGTTGAACTCAAGAACGAGTCGAAGAAACGACCCGTTCTCACGTTATAAATGTCAACCGTGTGCACATGTTGGTCTGCATTTGGCGTTTTCCCGACAAGGCACCGGTGCCGAGGGGATCAATGACGCTAGTTCTTCTAAGCATCTTGCAATGAAATACCGGTAGAACAAGGATAGCATCCCCTCCGACGCCTGTGCTCTAATGATTGCAATCCGTTTGTTAAGATGAAACGAGTTTGGAACACCCGTCCGTGATACAATGCACCATTATAAATGCAAGAATCTCTTTATTTTGATTTACCTTGTTATTCAATCCGAAATCAAATAACAAAATTGATGATACATCATCTACGGGTGCTGTTGCTAAATCAGCGTGAATAATGATAAATTGTGAATCGAGACGTAGGTACATATCAATGTCGCTGAAGATTTTCTAATTGAATTCCCAATCGATCGATCAATAAACCAGGCACGTACGGTCTTCACGACACACGACATCCATCCAACTGGGGTACAACATATATATTGCCTTTTGTGGTAACATTATATTATAAAATAACCCCCTGTATCGAATAATATAGCTAGAATGTATGCTTTCGTTTATGTTATCTAACAGGCAGGTGTTGAAGAATCCTTTTTGAAGAGTTTTTAGTCATTTCACTTTTTTGTATTTTTTTTGATAAATTGGCTTACAGTGTACCAGGACAATTGGGCCATTAAAAATGTTGAACTGTCCACTGGTTGTTGATTTTAGAAATTTATGTCTTTGTTATGGAAATATAACCATGGGCCAGAAAGTTTGATGGATTTGAAAACTTTATTCAAAAAATAATTTAGTATTTATTATATTAAAATAGGCATCTCGGAAATTATTTTTTTAAATCACATAGTCTAGATGTGCAACTTCATGTCGCAAACACTCTTCAAATCTGGACCTAAAGTACAACAAAAAAAATCTTTGAAAATATTGAAGCTTTTCGCACCGTTTTCATTGAGTAGAATTAAAAGAAGATTGTTAATCTATATATATAAAATTCGCGTGTCACGGTGTTTTGTGGTCGTACCCCTCCAGAACGGCTCGACCGATTTTTATAATTTTTTTTATGTATTTTTGGTAGGTATGAGAATAGGTCGTAAAGTATATTTCATACCGCTGGGTGATTAGGATGTCCCTATCAAAATTGATTGATAAGTGACCCAAAATTTTTACAGAACATTGCATTTTAGCAGAAGAGTGTTTCTATATATAATGGTAAGCTCTGGCGTTATGAAATTTGTATTAAAATATTGTAAGTGGTGCGCGAGTGATTTGAAAATGTGTGTATTTCATATATTTTAGCGGCAGGGAGGGAAGGCAGGAATGGAGTTGCAGCTTGAATGGCATTGCAACGCATACCGGGTACCAGCTGGTTACTTTATGAAAAATATAAGAATAAACTTCTTTGAAATGTATTATTCATTGGAAATGTATGAAAGCCAATAAGAAACAACTATTAAAAATACAATTTTATGGTTAAAATTAGCTGTGACCGTTTCTATTGAATTACTTTTTTTTTCTTTAACATTATTCATAAAATAAAAAATCACTTTTGCGCTTGAAATCATGACCTCCAGACCAGTGTTGCAACAGAACTCTGGTTCCGCTTCCGCTTCTGCAGAAGTTCCGCTAGTTTTTTTACTTCCGTTTCTGGTTCCGCAAACTTTATAACAGAACTCTAAACGAAGAATAATTTGCGATTGAAGATATCGAAGTGCTGCCTTCTATTTCCAAATCGTTACCATCATTACAAATATTGGAATCGATGTTAAGTGTAAATGAAGACCAGGAGGAGAACTCTTCTACAAGTGACGATGGTGACAATTTATTTTTAGAGATACAGTCACACCTTGTAACAGAATAACATGTTACCCCGATAATTTTGGATGTTGACTATGCAAAACACTTTAATCTATGAGTTGTTTTGCTAACTTCGGACGAGTACAGTGGCGACCTCTGCTGGGGAAACGGAAGAGCGCGGGACTCGGCGGATTTGACGTGTAGCGTGAGGGTGCACAAACCTGGGCTCCGACTGGCATGGATGGCATCGATTGGCGTTAGTTTCCTTTACTGGTTTTCAGTTAGTTGTTTATATTTAAAATGGTCATGTTATTGAGACTGGCCTTGGCGCCCGGCATTATATTTAAAGGTTAGTTCTGTCAATTATGTATTACATCGCTGATCCTGATTTCAATAATAGTGACTTGCATAATTCATAATCTCAGGAGATTCCTCTTCAAGGAGCCCTGGGACGCACCCTGAGTTTTCAATAAACAATTATAAGTATATTTTCCTTGAATGGATTACTGTCTCATGCTCGAAAATTGATGATTATAATAAATGTTCAACTTGAATCCCTGTTTCATTCAAAATATCCCCATTTACATTGATCATATGGTTGTCGCTGGGATTGATCTGAGGATTCATGTTGCCGATAAGAATTAAAACGGTTACAATGGCGCCTTACGTGTGGATTACTAATAGAATTTGCGAGTTTTGTTCTTTTTTTTATTGTGTAGGTAATCAGTGATGTATAACATTATTGTCGAGACACGAGGTCAATCGGTCACATGTCAGTCGGAGGTCCCAGGAACACCTCTCCTTTATAATTTTATTATCTTAATTTATTATTGTGCTGTTTTACAAATCTTTTATACGATTTTTTAATTCCGGAAGAATTTTTTTTACAATTCTTTCATGTACAACATGTTATTCCGAGAGAACTTGCAACCTTTTACAACTTTACAGTCAAAGGAATATTTAATACAGCATTTATAATTCGGGAAGAATTTTTACTGCATTATATTCGAATCATAATCATTTTGAAAAATCACTTTAAATCCGTTGAGTCATTGTTTTAATTATTTACTGTAGTGTAGTATGTGTGTAACTGTTTATTTGCCGTCTTTTGACGTGATTAAATGTTTGTTATCTTTGATCCATTAAGAAATAGGTACCTACATATAATTTCAATGCCTGAAGACAAGGTGTCAGACAAAGATGGTCATTGCCCTTGCATAAACAGGATTTATAATACAATGGGAAATCTTGTGTACCTGAATTTTAATAACGTGCTAAGGAGCTTGCTGATCTCGTCTGTAAGTATAAATGTACTTTTCTGTGGAGCTTTTGAATTTTTTTTTTAGAGTATTGCTTTCGCTTTGTTGTGAATGAACTGTTCTTCTTTCAAACATGGAGGAACTGGTGTTTGATCTGGAAGATTCAATTCCTCTACCTTTTATTTTGAAAATAAATATGAACCTAATAAAATCTTTCTTTTCAAGCCGATTATTCTTCTTGTAAAAACACTTCTTTCAAAAAGCAAAATGTGAATTCTAGGGAGGAGATCAAATGCTTCCGATGCGGACGATAGTTGCTTCAATGGAGGAGACGTCTTTCAAGGTTGCAGTCTTCGATCCAGCATAGATAGTCAGACGGTTCTACGATGATCAAAGAGCTTCGAGGAGTGAAGGGGTGGTTGCCAGGGACGGCCGTCCTTTCATCTTTTCCACGGTTTTGGGATCGCAATTCTCAGGTTTTTTTGGAGTCAGGTTCACACTTATTAATTTTGAATATTTATTCTCATATAAAATTAATGCAATTTAGATGCTAAATTCACGAAACTTGATAAAAGCTTTCCGTTAACTTCTGCGACAGGATATTCAGTTTGTTACGAATGTAAAATCACAGTACTAGTTACTTTTAATTACTTAAAATGCTATTGTATGCTATTTTCTTCGCCAGAGATTAAAGTGGTTATAATTCTCAGTATAGATTTTTTTTTAAATATTTAAATTTACCCGGAAATTAGACACACTTGTGTAATTATTAATATCAGTTGTTAAAGAGTCTATTCGGGTAATCATTTTCATAACTTTCCTTTCGACGGGAAATGTTTTAGCATGTGGAAGCGATATGCGAATGATTACTAGCGTTCTATGTTTTAATACCTCTGAGTTCGTCGGTAGTTAGTTCGGGTTCTATGTTTTGAACCTCTGAGTTCTCGGACGCGATTTTTTTTTTAAAATCGTTTCGCGAAATGGATTAGGTTTTCTTTTTCCGTTTCAGTCGTAGGAAGACAGGGGACCTACTGATGCAGATTACTGCAGTGGTGGGATGCTTGTTGTCCATTTTCTATGCTAACGATAAACATGAAGTCGATATAACGTTATGTTATGTTTGGAATTTTACTGTTTTTCTTTCCGTTTTCTATTTCCATCTCACTATGAGGATCTGTTGGGAAAGTTGTTCGAACGGTAATTGAACAGTTGTTTTATTCAGTAATAAGACATTTAAAACATTTCGCAGCTAAAATTTTTTTATGAAATAAGATTATAGATAAATTCTCTGCTGTTATTTACAAACTTGCTAATACAAAAGGGAAACAATAGGTACTTTCTATTTAAAAGATATATTAAGAATTAACTTTCTGAATTATTCCTACGTTTCTTGTTGGATCAAAATGTTAAATTGTGATATATTTTCTGTTTTATATGTAGTTGATTTAAGTAGCTTCTATTTTACTTGAGCTCGTGAATGTTTTAAACTGTTAAATGTCTTTCGCTGGTAAATCTCTGGCCATGGGTTTTACAGGCGAGACTCATTTGATATATTTTATGGTATTTAGTTGTGGTGTGGGATAAACCATTTTCTGATTTCAGTGATATGTATTACTATTTGCTGTTGTGTACATTTGTTTTGTGTATATTTTTGTAACCAAAAGGGATCTACTATCTAATGAATTACTATGCATGGGTATATTTTATATTGTATTTGCTTCTGTAAGCTGATTATTGGATGATACAATGATCATAATATTACAATTTTCTGGTCATTTTATTATCGTTTGTGTTTTATGCACAATTTGAAACTATAGCCTTCATCGGGCTTACAATTGAGATATTTTATGAATTTTTATGAAAATTCCTATTTATAATCTTCGCGTGTCTATTATAACACTATTAACCCTACGTTATTTTCAGAATTGGAATTATAGCCTTCATCGGGCTTACAATTGAGATATTTTATGAATTTTTATGAAAATTCTTATTTATAATCTGTGCGTGTCAGTTATGATACTATTAACCTTGGTATAACAAATTTTATATGCATGTTTTGTCTAATTTGTATTTTTTAATAATGGTATAATCGTTTTTTTTTAACAATTGTATGTCCGCTGATTGTTCTGGTGATTTTAGAGCTCGAAAATCGCTAAAACAATCAGTAAACAATTTCTTTTTTCTGTGTTCTTCTGTGACAGTAGGAAGTTTTAATTTTGTGATAGAAGAATACAGTTAAAATAAATTAATTATGGACATAATTAATTATTATTATGGTTACTGCCATCTGTGGACAGCATGGACCTTTTCTTTCAAATATGGTTATTCTTAGAATTATCGATTTATTTATTATAATTCGTTACTGCCATCTGTTGATAGATTGGCTAATTAATAACATTCGGCTTTGATAACCCAATTATGGTTTGATTATTGGCTAAGTTACTCAAATTACAGAAAGTTTTCATCTGAGATAGATGTATAATATTTATCAATTTAATTCTTTTATTTTAGTATTCTGTCAGGATGTTTATTATTATTGTTCAATTTAAATTCAGGATTACTATACAGGTTATCTACATATTATGTTGTTATTAATATCAGGAAGACAGAAGAAGGTTTAAAGATTTAACGGATTTTGCTTTTATTAAATATTTTGTCAGGAGGTATATTTGCCTGTTAGTTAAATTAATATTCTCTGAGTGAAGGGCTTTTCTAATAGTTTCTGTAGATTCAACCAGATTGCTTTAGGAAAACCAGTATCTTAGTTTAGGCATCCAGAGGGTCATTCCAGAGGGTCATTCAAGAGAAACATCATCATTGCCCATGCACTATATTTTCATGGCATATTACCCCGCTCCGGCACTATGGAAAATCTTCAACTTTGCGATACCACAACATTTTTCAAGAATATGGGTCACCCCAGAAGGACTTTTCAAGAGGAAAATCATCATTGCCCATGCACCATATATCATGGCTTATCATCTAGTTCCTGCACGATGGAAAATTTTCAACTAAGTTGCTACGCCATATTATTTGAAGATTATAAGGCAACATCATAACACTCTACTCTCAAGTCTGGGATGCTGTCTCAAGCTGAGGAAACATTGGACATACAGATCGCGATGGCTCTGGAAATTTATGCTTCTTCGCAACAACATTTCAAGAATCTACATACTTACCGCTGCTAAGCTATTGGGTTTCCATCTACTATCATGACATCACCTTCACTACAAGTACTTTCCAGTGAGACGGCAGTCAAGGCTTTGCTTCGAGGTGTCAGGGGAACCTCAGGACTTATAGCCATAAGTCTTTCAACACGGGGGGCATTGTAACAGAATAACATGTTACCCCGATAATTTTGGATGTTGACTATGCAAAACACTTTAATCTATGAGTTGTTTTGCTAACTTCGGACGAGTACAGTGGCGACCTCTGCTGGGGAAACGGAAGAGCGCGGGACTCGGCGGATTTGACGTGTAGCGTGAGGGTGCACAAACCTGGGCTCCGACTGGCATGGATGGCATCGATTGGCGTTAGTTCCCTTTACTGGTTTTCAGTTAGTTGTTTATATTTAAAATGGTCATGTTATTGAGACTGGCCTTGGCGCCCGGCATTATATTTAAAGGTTAGTTCTGTCAATCATGTATTACATCGCTGATCCTGATTTCAATAATAGTGACTTGCATAATTCATAATCTCAGGAGATTCCTCTTCAAGGAGCCCTGGGACGCACCCTGAGTTTTCAATAAACAATTATAAGTATATTTTCCTTGAATGGATTACTGTCTCATGCTCGAAAATTGATGATTTTAATAAATGTTCAACTTGAATCCCTGTTTCATTCAAATATCCCCATTTACATTGATCATATGGTTGTCGCTGGGATTGATCTGAGGATACATGTTGCCGATAAGAATTAAAACGGTTACAACCTTCGGGAGTACAAGAAAGAGAAGAGACTACCTCTCCATGAGTATCCCCTTATGTAGTGGAAAGTAAATGCGCACAAATACCACATCTGTTGCCAATTGTTCGCCAATACTTATCAACTCCCCCCAGCAGTGTAGCCAATGAGCAATTATTTAGTGGAGCTGGTTTAATATATGAAGAACACCGAAATAGACTCAAAGATGTAAAAGAAGCCAAATTAATTTTTATTAAATATAATTTACCTCTGTTTAATTTTGAGTACTTAAAGTACAAAATACAAATTTAATTAAGTACTTAAACAAATCTTAAAAAATAAAATTGTGCTTTTTCTTAATAGTATTAACACTTCCGCTTCCGGTTCTGCTGTTAAGATACTTCCGTTGCATCACTACTCTAGACTCCGTTTGCCAAGCGATTTTTATGCCTATTCCCTATATTCGTGGCGATATAAGGCACACTAAGAATACATACATTTTCGCTTGTGGCTTCCTCTTAAAGTGTGTCTACTCCAATGCGTAGGTACGAACTCGGTACGATTGACGTAAGCTGTATTATTTAATATTTACACTACACAAACAACCGAAAACTGGGTTTTAATTCACCCTCAAAATTCAGATGTTTATTTTTGAAATCCCACAACGTAACATTGTAAACAAACACTGAGATAGCTAAAATGGAGTATTTAACATATTCCGCAATTTCCACACAAATCCCCAAAAGTGGTTTATATTTACCGTAACCGCCGTCAAAGGGAATGCCTTTAGAAGTTTATTAAATACCAACGGTGTAGCAGTAACCTTCCCGTGAACACCTTGGGTCTGGAGATTCTAGTTTTGTCGCTTACGGAAATAGACCAACAATATTAGGTATTATTTGAATTCTCCAATGGCTCCTTGCGACTCGCACTGGAGCTTCCATCAATGTCCCCGAGGGCTTGTAAAATGTAAAATGTCTCCCCTGTTTCAATTACATTCCGTTAGGTTAGAGCGTTGATATGGATATCACTAGGTAGGCTTTCTGTCAGTAGGGAGTCGAATATCTTTTGGATACCAGATCTTTTGTTTCGGAATACATAAACAAATTATTGCCTGATTTGTAAACCTGCTAACGCAGCTAGTAATAAAACTACATTTACACTAGAGGACAGGACATCTGTCCCATAACGTCGAGCTGATAGAGACCAGTTTTTTTTGCGTCCAGATCCTTATAGCGATAAATACTCGCAATCTAATGCTGCGTACATACAGGAGAAAAAAGGCGAGTCGAACCACAAATTATGAGAAAGGAACGAATCAACCACAAACAGTGCGAAACGCCGCAAAATCAGGGTTCGGCTCGCGCTTTTTTTCTCAAGTTAATATGGAGCATTCGATTCCATCTGGGGTGTGAAGTGCTCTCGATTGGAAATTTCACCTTAAATAATAAGCGTGTCCAATGTTCCAAGATGTTTGGTGCACGTAGTATGTGCTGTCAAGTACCGAGACTTATGATAGGGTTTCAGAATATAATGCGTCCCGTTTGATTAGAACGCCAAATTGTCCCCCACAAACTTTTGTCCAGCAAATACCAGTCTAAGAGCAAATACCAGTCTAACCCTAGTACCTTACAAGGCTATCCGTATTGGTGTATTTGGCATAGTTAAATAGGATAGACAATATGTTTTCTGTCACTATGCCAAGTACGACAATACGAATAGCCCTGAAGGTGCCAGGGTGACATCTTTTCGTCGCCATTTTATTTTAGATATTTTGACTTCTTATTTGGCTTGTTTTCATGTAGATAAATCAGTGTAATCTATGTATGTCAAATTGTGTCTTCTATGTGTTTTTATTCCATTGCATTAAAGCTTTTTAATGTTGTGATATCTGTCACCAAAAAGAAACAGTCTTTCACTTAAAATTGAATGAAAAACATCAGGCTATGGTTTCCTCTGCGATTAAAACGATCCACATTGTTTTGTTTTTTTTATTAATCCGGTCCATGACCTTTGCAAAATGATCTTTTTCGCTTTTGTCCGGAGACCAACCGACAAACGGACGTCGCGTGCCCGCTCTCATTAGGCGTCTCGTCCTGCCTTCGTTTTTCCTTTTAATTTCCCAAATTAATCGCCGAACAAAAGGGCCGGGCTTTTTCCATTATTATTTAAAGATAGCACAATGAATATTTTAATCTTTCCAGTTCCTGCTTTATAATCACGCAGATGTGGCATTGATGCGAAATTCACAAGATAGTGAATTGCCGTCTGTAAAATATTTCATTTCAACTCAGTTCTCCTCAAAAAAGTAGCTTTTTTTCTATTTTTATTATGTGGCAGCTCACTATATCCCTGGGGAAGATCGTTACTCGGTTGGTTAATAACGTTAGACCGTTGTGAGGCAGGTTAACGATAGGACTGTATTGGGGGATTTGTTAATGCGTGCTTTAAGATGAAATCCGGTCGCCAAGAAGTTTGTACAATAGGTATTTTACCAAACCGTTGTTATCACTGTCGCTAAAGGGTCGAGCGAAAGAGACAACTGCACCTTAAGGGGCATACATTAATTACGTGAGCAGTTTTTCTTCCAATCTAGACCCCTCCACCCTTGGTGAGGTAAATTTGGGCTACTTCGTATATCTCCCCCTTTTAATCTCACATAATTAATATATGCCCACTTAAGCTGTTAATACCTAAATTAAATCATCAATATCGAAGTATTGTGCTCCCCATTTTTCTCCTCTAAAACTGGATCGATTTTTAAGATTTTTTGTTGTTGTTTTAATTGTGTTAAAAGACAATACTTTTTCTGTTCTGATGGCGTTCAAACCGGGCAATTTAACGATTTTTGGAGGGTTCTAATTCCTATAAGAAGTAACTTATCAAAAAAAAACAAAACATACCGATAAGCTAGTTGTTGATATCTATATTATCATCATCATCACTATTGGCTCTACAACCCCTGGTGGGTCTTAACCTCCTCAAGAGTCTTCCTCCACTCATCTCGGCCAGCTCTCTCCAGTTTAGAAGCTCCAAGATGGATATGTCTTTGAGGACGTTGTCGCTCCATCTTAGTCTTGGTCTTCCCAGGCTCCTTCGCCCTATTGGTCTTGAGTTCAGCAGGGACTTTGGTGCTTGATGCTCGGTCATTCTCTCCACATGACCCAGCCACCGAAGTCTTCCCAGTATCTATATTATATTAAAAAATATTTGCAGTAGTGTCAAAATCCAGAGAGGAAATTGGGGAATACGTTTGTATGGACCAAAGATATTCTAATACAGAAGAGATATGCTATGGTGTCCGCGCAACTGTCGCCGGACTACGCTCTAATTAGCGTAGTTTTCATACAAAACGAATTTGTTCATTTCGTTGATTTTTTGAAAATGTGCATTAATATTGGTTAACAATATATTTTGAATAAGGAAAGAATTCGTTCATTTAGTTTAACGTTCGTTTGGTTTATTCGTTTATTATTAGTTCTTTTAGTTTATTTGTTAATTGGTAAACAATATCGGCGACACCCGGAAGCGCAGACCCACATAGTAAAAACAGCAGATGGCACATCTACTTATATTCCAATATCTTTGGTATGGACAAAACACTGCCCAGTTTCCTCTTAAGAGGTCCGATTTAAATGCGGCAGGAAAGACGGATCCCTATAATAGCGTGTTCCACTTAACTGCCGTTTTACAGGAGTCTGAGAAATTACCTGTTCTCATGCAGCCAACATCATCTGTAAAGCGATGTTCCCCTCATTCTTGTTCGAAGAGATTTTCGTATCATCGTGCATCGGTGTGCAGGTGATCAATTCTGCTAAATTCTTTGAATGTTCTCAACCTTATTTTGTCCACCGCCCACTTTGATAATAATATTTTTCCTTTTTTTGTTGTTGCTAAGTACCTGGTTGCTACCTTCTTTATTCGTCATATAGTGTCAATTCTAAATAGTAGATAATAACAATGGTGCGTAATTAGCAACTTTTTTTCTTTTTAGATCATATTTTTTTGCCTGCCAACGCCTTCACTGTGCCATCACAACGCCCCCTAATTTTCTCTGGGTCTTCTACTGCCCCTCTGAAAGTCTCAAATCCCCACAAGGGGGCGTTATCGCCCACATTGAGAACCTATGGTATAGTTTATGCTTTAGAGATGCAAACAATCTTTTTACGTCGCCCTAATCCTAATGCAAATATTTCTTTTCATTTTAGAGAATGTTCTGTATTAGTAAGATGTCCGATACAACAACTTAGAAAGCAGTATCAGTTCACTTTGTCAAAATTCACTGTGGTTCCAATTTCATTAGAGTGCTTATTAGCAGATCAAAATCTTTCTTCTCGCTTGGCTGCTGAAGAGTGACCATGGAAAGCCCTCTGGAATGCTGCAGACCTTTGTGAGACTCGGTTCGGTCGCATATTTTTTTGTAAAAAGATTATGTAAATCTTAGATTATATAAATAGATTTTGTAAGTAGCTTGTTGTATAAATAGTATTTCATATTATTTTTTCTACATTAGCTCCGTACAGGAGGTCCTGAGGAAAATAATTTCCCTCAGGGCCTATGTCATCTTTGGGGATGGTGTGTGTGGAGGTTTTATAAGGGAGGAAGATCTGGGAAGGAAAACGGTTTGAGGGGTGATTAGGTATTTTGGGGTCGTGTGTCCAGGAGTGACGGATGTATGAATCCATCCCTCCCACAGAGGTGCAAGGCGGTAAACAACGTGCTTGTAAAATGTCTAATATAAAATATTGTGTAACGATTTACTGTGGTATTCTTATTATTCATATATACTTCCCGATCCCGAGGTCGCGGGTTTAAATTCCGGAATGCGCATGTAAATTTTATTTGATTGACTTGTGCTATTCCAATTTAAACATTTAAATTAATATAAAGTATATTTGCGAACGTTCCAGAGTGGAAGATACTCTCAGCGTCACCCTGGTGTAAGACCACCATTCAGAATTAAAACATTGCTCTTGAAATGGCTTTATCTGTGTTTGGTGACTAGATCTAAATAGCCAGGTATTTTCCACCTTCCTCTTTCCCATCACTTTCCCCTTCCCACTACTTTCAGTCTCACAACATACCCAATTGGGGATGCCAGTCTCCAGGCGGTTGAGAGCAGTTGATACTCATGTGCGGTATTCACATAAAAAAAGCTCCGTCATAATTATGTGCGTCGCTTAACGTTGACAAGTGCCATCAAATATCGAGCAATAGTTGAACATCAATACAAAGTCCCGAAATATTACTTTCACAATCATTTGCAATTTCATTTGCCCTTTTGACTGCAATTTTTTTTGTCGATTGGGTGCTATAATCTCATGTATGGTTTATTTATTTGTTTACGACCTGCCATTCAAACGATAACAATGAAGTAACTACCATATTGAGTTGATATTCCACTTAAATATATTCGAGATAAGTTCTTTTTTTACAAGTGCTACATATTTCACAAAAATGGCGTGTTTACATTATTCTAACGAGATAAGCTCTTTGCAGAGGTGTTGTTTTCACAAAAAATGCTCTGTAGAAATTAGCTATGCAAAAGTTTTAACCCAACTAAAAGTTTACAACTTTTGTGCAATAATCAAATTCCAAAGCTGTAGAATATTACTATGCTAATAACCAGGGTTTGCGTTCTAGTTTGTGGTAAAACTGGCTTGTAATTTTGCAAAAGTTTGCTCGTACAAAACATATTATTATTTCTCTCTATTTGCCGACGTCTGTTTATACTTCTATAGAATAAACAGACCTCGGAGAGATATAATAATAAAGGGATGAAACAACGCAGAATAAAACTCATTTGGCTTTGAATTCATCGATTTTGTCAAATTTATACACTTCTGTGGCAAGTTGGAATGCTATTTAATCTATATTCATAAATTGTATCTATTATTCAACGGTCCAGGCTCTCGTTCTGTTATATGCGTCGTTTACGAGAAAGAGGGAGAGTGTACAACTCAACTTTCAAGGGTACAATAATTTCACGTTGTTTTTATGTATTGTATCTGGTATTCCGTGGCCGTTGGATTAGAGTCCCATCTTTAGGGAATATCTTGGCTTTCGTTTATTTCGGTCTCTTTTTGCTCTCGTAGTGGATGTAAAGCAAGGGTGAGAGTGGGGGGATGGGGATGTTCTGAAGGTATAAAATAGTCTAATTGTGTCCTGTTTTTTGGCTTTCAGATGGCAGCGGGTGAGGCAGACGCGGGGCGGGAGAGGCCGCCGCGCTGTGACGTCACACGACAGTCGCATTTCAGGTGAGATAACCACACCACCAAACTTAACGTATCCACATTCAGATACATACACACCCATTTTCAAATGCTCACATTCACGTATCCACGTTCGAATGCCCCCTCTCACAAAGACGTGGAGATCGGCTCACTTTGGGGTCGAGGGCGGTAGCGATAGATATTTTGGATAGAAAAACATCATCTATGGATTCAACATCATCGATAGATTCAAACAAAAAGCTTTAAAAACTCTAATGTGAAGGATTAATTGACTTGGCCTAGCGAAGATCTGTTTTGACTCGACCACTTTCTTTTATTGTAAATTTGCCCAGTCATCCTGTCAAGATGATAGCATTGTTTCATAGTATCTTTTTATTCCGCCAGAGCGCATGGGCATTGCAACTGTTGATCGTGAAGTCTACTTTCCACAGAACTAAGTAACGAGTAATGAACATCGAAGTCTACTTACTGTTCGCAAAACTAATACATGTCAGATAGATACATGCTTTTCAGATACGCAAGTTACTGTCACCAAAAAAATAAATCTTTAGAAGTGTGATCTATATAGATTTGAAAGAAAACTATTGTCGCCAATTTCTATTGTTACATTTAAAACCTTTCGTCTCGTAGACTAACTGATTGTGTGTCCATGAAAATTTTTCATATTTGTGAATATTTGATCAAGAAATAATTTAGCTCACTTTGGTCACACGGACACGTCCACACTACTCATCGGTTTATCTCCCCAGTGGTTGCTGAAAACTAGAAGAAGTTTCCTCCAATTAAATTAATTCTATATTTTTTACGCTCGTAAAACGCAGTCAATAGTTTATTTTCACTGTTTTTTTATTCTCGATAAAACTAAAAAAAATATAACGATTATGTACATAACGATTTAAAATATGCCCTTTTCGATTTGCCGCCAAAATGCCTTTTTCTTTTTTATTCGTGAATTCGGCGGCGATGACGTCACGCCGGGCAATATCTTACCAGCGAGTGGCGTTTTCTAAGTCGTTGTGGTGACCGGACAACTCAGAATGAAATCAACTCAGAATCTCCTTTGAAAAGCCATTAGAAGTGATGTAAAAATATATATATACAAAATCTAATATATAAAATTCTCGTGTCACGGTGTTTGTTACCATACTCCTCCGAAACGGCTGGACCAATTTTGATGAAATTTTGTGTGCTTATCTGGTAGGTCTGAGAATCGACCAACATCTATTTTTCATATCCCTAAAAGTAAAGGGTGTTCCACTCCGAAGAAAATTATTTTCCCCATACATTTTGTATGGAACGAATTCTCCTATTTTGAAAGAACTGCAGCAATATTGTAAGGGGTATAATATTGAACTGTGAACCGGGGGAGGGGGGAGGGGGCGGGGGGGGGGGGGGGAAACTCAGGAAGGGGGGTTAGCGGGACGGGGGAAGGGGAGAAGTGGAGTGGGGAGAGGGAACGCGAGAGGGGAAAGGATACGCAGGGAGAAACAATTTAGATCAATTCAGCTAATAAGTTGAAAACAGTTTTTGATTCTGAGGCGGTACGAAGTTCGCCGGATCAGCTAGTATATGTATAAAAATTGCTTAAATAAGTTAGGTGGGTTGGGGTGTGGGCTATTTTTTTTTTCATTGCTTGGAACCGTCATAATGGCGTTGTAGGTGGTCGGAACCTTTTCGGAATGTGCGGTTTTTTAAATCAATAATTATGAATGAAAATATTTAAAAAAATATATTTTTAATACGATGATCAGAATCAGAACAATAATGTTTAAATCTTTCACAGATTTTAACGATTTTTTTAAATACCGCTTTATCTTACCAGATTTAATTTTGTTATTCTTTATTCCTGTACCAAACCAAGTACGTTGGCGTTATGTTTAAGTAAGTAAAATCACGTGGAAAATTGAATGAGAGATCATACTTAGAGCCGAACATATTACGCACGAACCACGAACGAAGGAACTGGTAAAACATTATGCCTGGGAAATTGCTTATTTATTTTGCACTATCTTCTAACATAGTTCGATAATATTGCTCCTCTTAAGGTTAACTTAATTTCTCTGTATATGATGGCCTAGAACACTCTTGAACGGTAAAGCAGGCGCCAGACACGAATTCAAAGAAGTGATCAAACAAGTGTTCACATGTGTGGCACGGGCATTTGACACTGTTGTCACATAAGTGATCACTTAAGTGCGCTTTGCCGTTCCGTGTCGGTTTTTTAGCGCGCATCAAAAGGATCAAAGTTCAAAGTTTGCGTGCCTGCCACACTGCACTGCGCGAAGCTCAGTTGCGCGAGCGTCGCCGTGGAGAGTAGTCGTGCGTGGACAGCCAAACGAACTAACGATGGAGTGGAATAATGAGAGCGTTTTCGAGTTTATAGAGTTGATGCAAGTAGAGCCAGATATATGGGATCCGAAACGTAAAGGCATACAAATCGAAATAACATCAATGACGCCTGGAACCGAATTAAACACCACTCTTCAATACCTTGCTCTATCGAAGAATTAATTAGATAGATATATTTAGATAAATATAATTAGATAAATTAATTAGATAATTTAAATATATAGACGCACATAAATAATATAAGCAAACTGTGTCGACCAGATCGTCGACCATGTTGTGTGAAGTCTATTTGAAAACTGTGAGCTCAAAGGAGTGATCAAAACTTTGACACATGTCTGGCAGATACAACAATATGTGACCAAATGTGTGCGCAAAGTCTTCAAAGAAGTGATCACTTATTTGAACTTCTGTCTGGCGCCTGCATAAAAGACAGAAAAATTGAAAAAAAGTTTACTTAGCTAAGGGATTAAATTTCGCATTTTTTTAATGAGAAAGAACTTCATAATATATATACGTATTTTTGCCGACATGGGAATGGTAAAAATATAAATATTCTATTCTTATTCGTCGACCCTGTTTTCACAATATACCAATTATATATATGAGTTTATTGACTAGAAAATTCCAAGTAACTGAAGAGGTCAGCTAGCCCCCTTATAAATGTGTAAGAAAATACCACAATTTCCCCTTTGTCTGCTATACCTCTTTTGTGAAGCCACCGGCCGACCTCTGACATTTAAAGTTTTCCCCATTCACAACCGAAGAAATTGTTTAGAATTGCAAATGTTTCCTATTGAAATAATTATATATTTTAAATTGTAAACCACTTACATTGCTCCTGAAGAAATAAATTGTACTTGCGGCTTCCGTACTAGTAAGCTCCTTGCCTCTGTTCCCACAAGGCTCGGGTTCAATCCCGGGCGGCGCGCGGCTTGGGCACTTAATTTTGCTTTTTATTTTGTATATGGATGATTTATGGATGATTTTGGATGATGACCCGAATTTCTACCGATTTCTTACATATCTCCCTTAAACATTTGAAGTTTTTAAGCTCTTAAAAAAATTTTTTCATAAGAAGCAATTACTTTGTGGTTAGACATTATATTATAAAAATAAATAAAACACTTTGTATTTTAACCACGAATTTATTATATTACATATCGACCGGTTTCGCTTACATCAAGCTTCTTCAGGATATAAGTAATAAGTAATACAAAGTGTTTTATTTATTTTTATAATATCTTAAAAAAATGTTATTTTTGAAGATACTAGTAATATCTAGACATTCTAGACTTCTAGACGTTCCCCATGAAATTCCCTCGATAGAAAAAAATCGCAAAGTATGCTCCGAAAATTATTATAAACTCGTTCATTTCACTTATTTTAGAAGTTATATGTATGAAAAAAAAAACACAGTGTTTCTTTAAATGCTATTATAGATGTTCCCAGCGAGATTTTTTACTCTATTTTAAACGAGTCGTGTTTTATTAAACATTTTCACAATTTTCGCTTCAATTTTATCGTTTTAAATATTAGCGCGCTCTCTCCAACATTCGTAATTACTTATCTCTCCATCTTATTCTTTTTGAGCGGGTATAAATCACATGCTTATTTTAAATTAATAAAATATTGCATATTTGCACCTTGTAACATTATTAAAAAAAATAGTGCCGCCCAGGGAAATTTGCCTTGTTTCAAATGGTTTTTTTGAATGTTCAGTAACTAGTTCGGAATATCCAGATGCGTCCCTTCCCTTCGTCTATTCTCTTATTTCTGTCAGCCTCTAACATTCGCTTAAAATGGGTACCCCAGAGTTCGACTGTTTAATATCCGATATTCTCTAAACTAATTTTTTTAAACGGGAATTACTCGTATTTTGTACGTATTCAATTAATCTACGTACAACGTTCTAAAATCATATAACCCAATCAATGTACGCAAGGAAATCTATCCATAATTGATATGAATAGTGGAGGGTTTTATTATCCAACTAAGCCTTGTACATTTTTGACTAGATAGGAGGGAGGGAGGTTGTACACATTGTTGTATGTACCTACCGTGCATCCCGCCCCGGTAGGCTTGCTGGCTCGACTAAAGGTCAGAAGGCATTTCACCCCCGCCCTGTGTGATGCTGCGGGAATAGGGACGTGTATGTGGGTATGTGCTATTCAAGGGGGTGGGATCTATTAGGTCGGGGATGGGGTGGTTAGGCTAGTAACGTGGTATGTTATTACTACAGCCCCGTGACCCGTGAAAGTTTCAGGAGTGATTATCGCAGATTCAGTTTCTCGTGCGGGTTCATGTTGTGATTAATCTGCATAGTTCAGTGTAAGCGCTTGATTAATGGATGCATGCTTGTGATATTACACTATGCGTATGCAATCCTTGTCATGTGGCTAAACTGAGATGTAACTTTGATGTACATTTCATAAGACGAATGTTTTACTGAAATAAGTTACGTAAAATGGCGAACCAAAAAATTTTTCAAAAGCTTTTTTTTAAAGATTATGTTGATTAGAATTTTTAATAAATGTATTTTAGTTAGTGTCTTCAACAACGGTTACTGGCTGAATGATCCAAAGCGACGGGTTCCCACCTAAGCGTCGCGGATTCAATCTTCTGATAACTAAGTTTGCCATCATTGCATTAGCATCATTCTTCGCTTATGATGATTGTAGACGGTGGATTTCAAATATTGTCAAGGTGCTGGTAGTAAAATTTAAAAAAAAATACACTAGCTCCACACAGGAAGCCCTGAGGAATAATAATTCCTCTCAGGGCCTAAGGAGAGGAAGTTCTGAGAGGAATAAGGTATGAGGGTCCCTCATTGAGAGGTGGGTAGGAATGTGGGGTCAGCGTGTTCAGAAGTGACGGACGTATGAATCTATCCCTCCGTCTGCGGTGCAAGATAATATTCCGGGAGAGTCCTGCTGGCGAGGTCAAAAGATGTCCCTCAACCAATCTTCCATCCGCTGCGAAGATCCGGACAAACCTGACCCCGTGAACTCGGGCACCCCTGATAAGAAGCCAAACGCAGCGAACCACTTATGGTGACCTATGGCAGAGGTGTTGATTATCCCATAAATGGTTCCCGGGGCGGCGGTACCCATACCAGCCTCCTAAATTATGTGCTTTTTTTTAATATATTAAATCTCCAATGTGGAGCGACGATATTGTTGGACAAAAAAATACAAGACTTTCCAATAAATTGATAATCCAGGAAAAACCTAGATAATGATTTTCAACTTGCGACTTCGAAACCCACGTGATTGTACGATGTCAGTTCCGTTGAGATTTTCCGACCCGCAAAGCTGGTTGAAGATTTCCCGGAAACTAGAAAACTTCTGATAGGAAAGAGCACCAAAAGAAGAAAATTTATATCAATATTTAATATCCTCGTGATGCCTTTACAGTTTTAACCCCCGGGGCCTCGGACGAAATAATATATTTTCATCAAATACCCCGCTTGATATTCAAAGTTAAAAATAGATTAATGAAATAATTTTACTTTGTATAAACCACTTATTTGATGTGCAAATCCGACCGGTTTCGGAACAAACGTTCCTTCGTCAGGGAAAGCTTATACTAATTTGACAGTTTCGAACACTGTTTTATTATGGTAGGGGTGGAGCTGTTGCTAGATAATAATGTAGATTGGGTAGGTAGGTATTAGTGTAGAGTGGGTGGGTAGGGGAACAAATCCATGTGCATTTGTTCCCCTACCTATATGAAAATATAAAAATATAAAAATAGATTCGCTATTTTTACTTACGCACATGAAATATGTACTGTTTTTTTAATGCAGATGAAAAAACTTTCAGATTTTAATAATACAAACTGACGTATTTATTCAATACAAAATATCAAAATTTTTAACGCAAACGTAACTAAAGTTTTTAAAGTATTCATTCGCATCTAAAAACATTTTTAATTAGACAAATCTATCTATCTATATAAATAAAAATGAATCGCCGAAATGCATGTACGCTCTTAACTTCCGAACGACTGCACCAAATTGGATAATTATTTTATTTTGTTCGTTATTGTCAGGACAAGGTTTGTATAAAACTAGTGGTGAGCTCTGGCATTATGAAATTTGTATAAAAAAATTGTAATAGGTGGCACGCGAGCTTTTTTAAAATCGAATGTTCTGGGACTGAATGTATGGAATGCGGAAGGGTGGAGTTGAACTCGGGTAGGGTGATCACGGGAGGGGGGGTGGGAACCTGGGAGGAGGGAAGGGAACTCGGGAGGGGGGAAGGGAACTCGGGAGGGGGGAATGGGACGCGGGAGAGGAAGGGAGGCGGAAGGGGAACGGGACGAATGGGAAAGGACACGCAGGGAGAATAATTACTTTATTAAACGGCACAGCAACGCATGCCGGATACCAGCTAGTATGTTATAAAGGTTGTGTCAAAATAATTTTTTTTTAAATTAATGATGACAATATTAGCGAAACTCAATCGAAAATCTGAAACGGAAAACGTTACGGTTACATCTGGGATTCGAACCCAGGACCAATGCCTTGCCGGGAGCAGACCTCTACCAACTGAGCTAATGCGTCCCTATACGATTCGGTCGTATTCAACTGTGTTATACTTCGACTGAATACTACCAACATTATCTTCATTTCATCATTATTTTCATCGACGTCTATTGACTTTTCTGCATAACTAGGAAGAAATTTATTTTAAACTAGCTGGTACCCGGCATGCGTTTCTATGCCATTTAATAAAGAAATTGTTTCTCCCTGCGTGTCCTTTCCCATTCGTCCCTTCCCCTTCCGCTTCCCCTTCCTCTCCCGAGTTCCCTTTCCCTCTCGCCTTCCCCCCTTCTGCAAACCCCCTACCCGAGTTCCCCTCCCCCCTCCCGCATTCCGTACATTCAGTCCTGGTACACTCTTCAAACAGCTATTTTTTTCCACAATTAATTTTTTTACAAATTTCATAATGCCGGAGTTCACCAGTAGTTTTATAGAAACCTTATCCTGACAATAACGAACACACAAAAAAAAGCATTATCCAATTTGAGGCAGTCATTCGGAAGTTATGCGCGTACATACATTTCGGCGATTCATTTTTATTTATATAAATTATATAAATTTAACGGTTAAAGAATAGGAGTTTTTACTCATTAAATCCGTTTATATTAAAATAAATATTTGACCATAGTAGAAAAGGAGATAGAACGAGTTTTATGAGGACGTGTCACTTGATGACAGAGGCTATCCGGCCACCTGCATTGCCCGAGTGGTTAAATACATCAGGCAGGCAGGTCGATTAGCCTGCAACTTAGGAAAGGAAAATCGTAGTTTTTGTTACCCCTCAACAACATTTTTTAAAATGTTTTAGTCTATTGCGTTGTATAAACCAGCGATTTTACTAATATAAAAGCGAGTTATCTCGAGTCTCTTCTTGACCTTTACAATTTTAGGATCAGATTCTAGTGCCTCCCCAAGTACCGAATTTGCCCCGTCCTTTCCCGCGTGCCATCTTCAACGTGTATCTTTTATGGTATTATGTAAATATTGACCTTCTCTTCCTTTTCTAGTTCTTGGCTAAGTACAAATCTTGGGAGATCTTTACGGTTTTAAGTAACTTGTAAATACTCCGTAAAAATGTTGCTTGTTCGATATTCGGCCTTGTTTCATATTTACTTTTATTTTAGTTCTTGATTTCTTACGAGTTATTATAATATTCTTACATATTTTTGATATTAGGGCTTTTTCGATTAAAACATCAACTTTTTTTTGATGTGAAAACTTCTTTAGCACTGTTGTGATTTGAAACTCGACGAAACGAAAAATAGCGACACTAAAAATAGACAAACAAATACATCTATTGAATTTAGCTTGCGAGAGAATGAGATAATATAATCGGTCTACTCTTTGTGCGGTGCTTCGTAGCTTCCCCACCCTTTTCTACTTTTGTTTTAAAGTTTTCACTTCTACCGCGTGTGAATTGCACACTCTGTTTTTTCACATTCCCTCAGGCTTTATTCATTCATCTTTTGAGAAAGCTATGTAGAGGGTCTTTGTAGGGAAAGGAAGGAGAGGAAGTTCTGGGCAGGAAAAAGGTATGAGGGGTGGATAGGTATCTCTACTGTGTGTCCAGGACTGACGGACGTATGAATCCATACCTCCCGTATCGGTGCTAGGCGGTGGGCCTAGACAGTCCGGCTGGAGAGGTCTAGGTTAGGTCTTCCTAAACCAGTCGCTCCCGATCCGGCCCGCCACGCCATCCAATGAACCCGGGAACCCCTGCTGTTAGGAAACTTTCTTGGAAGGCAGGGAAAAAAGGAAACGTAAAAACTCACTGTAGGTCTTTTGGCAGGCTGGATCCGTTGGTGTCCATAATATAAGAAGCTCATATGATTACATTTCGAAACTGTGTACACATTGTTCACCAAGATTTAGAATATTTTTAACTAGTTTGTAATTCAGCATTTAAATTCAAATACTACACCCGTGGCTTGCTTCTTTGAAAGTTGTCACAGCACTAATTTGCAGGGCCATTCGTAGGTAGGGACTCAGTGTAGGAAGTATGTAGGTAGGTAGGTGCGTATGAAGGAAATATGTAGGAAAGGGATCAGGAAAGAAATATTCCCAAACACCTGCTCTGACACCAAACATAAAGAACCACTTGGGGTGACCTATGGCAGGGGTTTTGGTTATCCAAAAAATGGTTCGGTGGTACCCACACGAATACAGTGTGCAATATATTTGTGAATGGGAAAACCATATATGATCTTGTGAGAAATTTAGAGATCCGCAAAGGATGCTAGGTTGATGTTAGCGTAATGAGTAAATGAGATTAAGAAAGGGACTCTCAGATGGTTTGGCATGTAGTCGAATGAATAAAGAAAGGAGTGCAAGGAGAACGTATGTCGCAAATGTGAATGGTAGAAAAAGTCGGGGACGCCCGAGGACGACGTGGCACCACCAACTGAATCAGATACTTGAGTCGGGCCATGTCAAGAGTCAGAATAAATAGAAGAGTATATACAGGGTGTTAAGGGAGGTACTTGACTTACTTTAACCAGTGATTCCTGACATTATTTGGAATAAAAAGTGTAAATGAAATTTTGATCTCCGGTGACTTTTTTGACGACTATTTTTTTTTTTCAAATTTTTTCCTTCAAAATCAAACCAAAAAAAAATCTTCAGCATGTCATCACTGGTCACTCAGCCGAGTAACCGAACAACCCCTAACCCCGCCTCCAACTATTCAACAAATACCATTTTTTTATGTTTTTAAAGGACTTCGAAAAGGAGGAGGTTCTCAATTCGACTGTACTTTTTTATTTTTTTTATGTTTGTTACCTCAGAACTTTCGACTGGGAGAACCGATATTAATCATTCTTTTTTTATTTGAAAGCTGGTGCTTCCCGTGTGGTTCCATTTTCCAATGGAACCACACGGGAATTAATCAATTTGGTTCAGTTCTGACAATGGCATCCACGAGAAAATCATGTAAGTCTTAAATTTGCATCAAGTATGTGCGCGACAAATGGACGAATAACTCAATATCACGCCAACCGATTTCGATGATTCTTTTTTAATTGGAAAGGATGTACTTCAAAGGTAGTTTGATGAGAGTTTGGTTAGGTTCAGATTATGGGATCCATGACAAAATAACGGAACTCTCCAATTCTTAAGAGCAAATTAACGATACTCGGTCGAATCTTACTCGAATTAGTTAGTGTACTTTAGATTCACTAAAAATCAAAAAATAAACAAAAATTTTAACAAAACAAAAAAACGACTTCAAAAAATGCACTAAAAAGTAAAAAAATAATTTCGTATTCTTCTACAACAACTTAATAATCAACTTACTTTTTCTACTTATCAATATGTAGGTACGATTGTTATTTTTGGAGTCGGTGTCAACCAAGGTACCCGGCCCGGCGGGTTCACTTGACAGCTCCCCTCCCGCCGCGGCCCGCTCTCGCCTCTCACCCCGTCAAGTCGCGCGTGCGACACAGGCACATCTCACCTATAACTATGGATGTAGTTATAAACCTACCTTGGCTGACACCGACTCCAAAAATAACAATCGTACCTACATATTGATGAGTAGAAAAAGTTGGTTATTAAGTTATAGAAGAATACAAAATAATTTTTTTCCTTTTTAGTGCATTTTTTGATGTTTTTTTGTTTTGTAATTTTTGTTTATTGTAGAAAAAAAATAATAAAAAAACATCAAAGATGTCACCGGAGACCAAAATTTTATTTACATTTTTTATTGCAAATAATGTCAGGAATCACTGGTTAAAGTAAGTCAAGTACGTCCCTTAACACCCTGTATTATGGCAGTGGCGGTCCGTGAGTTTTCAGTGAGCTAGAGTGCTAAAATTGGAAAATACGACATTACTGATGTTGTTGAGCTTGTTGTTTTTTCAAAATTTCAACTTTGGGGCCGTTCAAGTATTACGTAACGCACTTGGGGAAGGGGGGGTCTTGTGAAACGTTACTGTGCGTTACAAGGGGGGGGGGGTTCGAACAACGCGTTACTTATTTATTTATTTATTTATTTACGGACAAATAGTCCAATTAACAATGTAACAATAACACGAACAGAAAAGAAAAAAAGAGAGATCACAATGAAAGGAGATTACATATAGATGAAGAGCATTGACAAAATACAGTTTGACAAGTTACGTAACATGTTTCTCTTTATTTAGATAAAAACAACTAGGGAATTAAAATCTTACGTAATACTTGAACGCCCCCTTTTTGTATGAAGATCTTTCAGTATGTGGATGCGGCGCATCCCTTGACCGAAAGAATCCTGTAGATCTTAATACAAAAAGTTGAAATTGAAAAAAAATTGAGCAAAAAATTTAATTAATTTTCAGCTATAACAATAATAATATTATAACAACGTCAATAACGTCATATTTTTCAATATTAGCGCTCTAGCTCACTGAAAATTCACGGACCGCCACTGATATATGGGAAAATATATGAATGTGAACGAGACAAAGAGTGTGTGCCAAGACCGAGTTGTTTAGCGGTCCGTCCTCTCTGCCTGCCCCTGCGGAAACGATGGTTAGTTAGAGGTGCAGGATAGATCACATTGAAAAGAATTGCAATGTAATTTTGCTGTCTTTGCTAAAATAATTATCAGTTTGTTATCTTTCCAACATTATCTTCGCAAACAACTAATTTATACGATTATACTCCGGTAGATGGCGCTCGGGGCTTCATTACCAAATTTATTTGTCAATCAAAAATAATGGTCTCTCGTCTGACCCCTCACGGTTCACGTGCGGCCTGCGTAAACTTTTCGCCGTTCCGTCTCACCTCAACTTCCTTTATAATATACATATTATTATATCCTTTGGTTCAGCTGGAGTTTACCGTTCTCGCACGCATGTGTGCTCACAGTCAAAAATCATCGCTCCATACTCGGCGATAGAATAAGAATAATCGTGGTCAGCGAGCTGCGGCCAACGGGCATAACGACCCGCTAAAAGAGCCGTTACCATATTTGAACAGTATTTTAAAAGCGGTGGGTTTTATTTTCAAGATGCCTCGTTATGGAATCGCTTTTGGTGATAATATGACCCGACATTATCATAATGCCCGTGAAATACCGCGCTAAGAGATGGTGACGTGTATAGTATAGTAGAGAGGGTACCACGTAAGTATATAATACCTACGTTTTCCACCATTATGTTGGTTGCATTGAAATATGACCAACTAGGTTGATCCCGCTGTTTTATTTTGGTATTCATATAATCCTCCAATCGTACTGTCTTCTCTTGCAGCTTTCCATTCTGATGCTCCTTATTGGAGCTTAGACTCGCCAAAGGGATGTTCTCATAACCATGAACACTTTGAAATGGTATTATTGATTTAGTCGTGTTTTGTTAAACATTTTCACAATTTTTTTTATTAAATGTTACCGTTTCAATATTAGCGCGCTCCGTCAAAAGCAGGGTACTCACCTAACCGTGTAACCTGTAGCGTATCTGATACTGTATCAAGTGAGTACGTAGGCACGAGTCTACTGCGAGCCGCTCGCGCGTGGAGCGCGGTGTGCTCGCAGTGACCCGCCGACGGCGGTTTCACTGCGAGCACGAAGGCGGATACGCGATTACCGTGGACGAGCCGTACCCACTTGCAGATTGATACAGTATCAGATACGTTACATGCTACACTCTAGGTGAGTACCCTGCTTAACATTCGCATTAACGTATCTCCCCTTCTTACTATACCTTCGCCTCCGGCATTTGCACTGATTTCGAAAATATTTTTATTTGCCGAATTGCGTTGTGTTTAAAAAACTTCTATAGCACCGTATTCACTTGAAACACGATGGAACGATAAATAGCGACACTACTGAGAGACACCCACATACTTCTCTAGGATTTAGCCTGCGAGGGAATGAGATAGTATAATTGGTCTCCTCTTTCCCACTCTTGTCTACTTTAGTTTTCTGAAAGTTTCACTTCTACCGCGTGTGTCTACTACTCTGATTTTTTTTAAATCTCGTCCACCCTTTAAGTCATTTTTTACTCAATGATACAATAATTGTTTTGTTGGCGGATGGCAAAAGATAGAAAAGTAGACCCCGAGAGAGGTCGTACGGATCAAACATCTTCCTTCTTGTACGACTTGTATGAAAAACAAAAATTCAAAGGTACCATAACGATGGCGTCACATACGACTCTCTTTGAGACTACGTTAAATTAACTTTGGCCTCATTTACGTATCTCGGAGTCCAATCTTTCTGTTTCTATATCATTGGGTGGCTGTGTTTACGGTGGGCCCGTGGGACGCGAAATGACCAGAGTTTCCACTTTTCAACTTCTAAACACGCTGCAATATGGAAAATTGATGAAAGTTTCAACGTAACATCGCGATTATCTTCGCCGTGGGAGCCATTTTACTTCCGTTCTGTGCTCAAAATTTAAATTGGTTTCTAATATTACGAGTCCGTATACGTGTTTACTTAACGGACCAAAAAGAATGCCGTACATCCACGAAGGCTGAATCAGATTTAAAAAAATACTAATCTATATATATATGAAAATCTTTATGTATATTTGGTAGGTGTGAGAATAGGTCGTAAAGTATATTTCATACCGCTTGGTGATTAGGGTGGTCCCTGTCCAGAAAAAGAAACAATTTTTTTGACAATTTTTTTTTTAGTTTTTTTTTATTTGGCCCCAAAAAATAACTTTAACCCCAAAATTTCACCCATCTACCCTCCCATTTTATATTCGCGATTTTATGTATGAACAAATTTAAACGTCTTTCGTATTTCAAAAAGAGCGAAATTATTTCTGTTGTTGAATGACAGATGGCGCTACGTCCGCCTCATCGAACTTTCTTCGCGTCATTTTGACATTTCATTGGGTATTTGTTATGTATCACAACGCAGTGCGTGCAATATTTTGTACGATTTATTTTAATTTATGTATTTGCGTGCGTTTATAAATTTATATGGCAAAACAAAATTTCCGGGTCAGCTAGTAATGCGTAAATTATTACGAACTCAATTTACTAAGTAACAAATTTTTCTGAAGTACGTAAACGTATTGATAGTGGGGTATCGTGCATTCCTGGAAAAGTAAGTCAATTCAAATAGAAAATTCAATGGAAAGTAATTATGTGCTATGCAAGTGTTGACGCTCTAATTATGACGATAACAATCTCTCTGATTTCATTTTATTTGCATAGTAAATAAATGTCACTCTATAATAATATGGAAAAATAAAAACAACTAATGATAATACACAAAGCAGCCGATCTGTTCTTATTTCCAATTTTTTGTATTAAAAAAATTGATTCCATGAAAGTAGAACCCCCATCAATTTGCCCCCCGGCATACTTATATACAATTCGCAGTCGGTGTAGGGAAAATACGGTATACCTACTTACACAAATATATATAACTAAGTGCTCCGAAGGATGCAGAAAGGATGTAGAGGTACCGCGCCGAAAAATAAAAGTATCAAACGTATTCTCATTCAAATGTATCAAGGATACAACTACTTGTCTATCCCAGTATATATATCAGCGTGGTGATACGACAGTTCATACGTCGACAATTGGTCCCCCAAAATGATATCTATCTATAATATAAAAATGAATCGCTGAATTTGTTGGTAAGCGCTAATCTCGAGAGCAGCTGAACCGATTTCGCTAATTCTTTTTTTAGAATATTCCTTGAAGTGCGAGGATGGTTCTTACGGAGAGAAAAAATAAGAAAATTGCGCAGAAAATTGGATAATTTCAGAAAACATCGCACATTTGACAGTTCGCGTGTTTGAGAATGACATTTTACAAAACAATGATTGTTCAATCAGGATAAAATCTTTAGTTGATAAATTTATTTAAAGTAGGTACTCCCCTAATAGTTTGAATCGAATCAAGAACTTTAGATATTTTAAATGGATACACCTATGTTAGGTACCGAATTTAATATACATGAAAAATGGAAATTTGAATAAAAATTGTAAAAGGTGGCACGCGGAATGATTAAAAACTGAATGTACTGGGATTGAATATATGGAACGCGAGAGGAGGGTTGGCGGGAGCGGGAAAGGGAAGAGGGAAGGCGGGGAAGGTGGAAGGGGAACGCGGGAGGGGAACTTGGGAGGGGGGTTCGCAGGACGGGGAAAGGTGGGGGGGGAGTGGAGTGGGGAGAGGGAAGGTCGAGGTGACGGAGTGGGAAAGCGAGAGGGGAAGAGGACGCAGGAGAAGATGGGGAGGCGGAAGGGGAACGGGACGAATGGGAAAGGACACTCAGGGAGAAACAATTTCTTTATTAAATGGCATAGCAACGCATGCCGGGACCAGCTAGTTTACTATAAAATTATATTTTTTTTGCTTTATTTACCAATTTCAATCGTAAAATCGACTTCAAAAATACCCTTTAATAAGTTGGTTTGAATATCAAATGAATTTATATACAGTTTCGATTTTTTGTACTTATGCGTTTAAAATATGCATACAAGATAAAAAATGTATACAAAATAAAATAGACAAGTAAAACAAGTAAGTAAGACAAGTAAAGTAGCTAAGGGAACGTACCCATACTACGTGACACGATTAGGGGGGGGGGGTCTTCAAAATGTCACGCTCCATACAAATGACCGGCGGATTGCTTAGGATTTTGGTCACCGGGGGGGGGGGGGGGGGTTAAAAATTGCAAAAAGTTGGTCACGTAGAATGGGTACGTTCCCTAAACTTAAAACTCATCTTTCAGACAGTAGTCGTATCCATAAGTTAAAAAAACCTTTCACCTTCGCCGTCACGGCTCGCAACATTGTAAATAACTAAGTGTGTAAAAATAAAGCATATTCCTTAAATTCTCCAGACTTTCAAAATAATTATTAACTCAACTTTGTCATTATATAAATATAAATACAAATGTAAAACCCATGCAATGTCCAGTGTTTTGAATATAATATCCTCCACGTGCACAAGTCGTACCTTCCCCAAGCATAAACTTTCTAATAAAGTGTGTTTTATCGGAATTGTCCTGCAGGTAAGTATGTTTCTGTATCTATTTAAAAATAATAAAATTAGATAGAGCCTAGGATTTATAATAAATTGCAAAACGCCCTTGAGGTGATTTTTCACAAAAACGGCGCTCTACAAATTATCCAATTATTATTATTATTAAGTAGATTTTTCGTAGATGTATTTGGATGAAAATATGTTTTATGTTCGGCGGTACATCCTCTCCGCACATCTCTTCGGGGTCACTTAGTTATACCGTATTTTCCCTAAACCGACTGCGTATTGTACATAAGTATGCCGGGGGGGGGGAGGTAAGGTATTTAAGGTATTTTTATACATTGGTAATTAATGCCCAAAAAATATAATTTGATATTCTTTGTAATTTCGGGGGATCAATTGTCTGGTCACCAAAAAATTCGTACCCTTTTCCTTCAAACTTGTAAAATAATTTAAATAATGTAATAACTTACATACTACTGTTCCAATTAAAAGTTAATTCATAATTTATCTTCAAAACTCAAAGTACGGTGCGAGATGCGACAAGATTCATTATCGTCAAAACCTAAAACAGACTAAAGACAAGATTCAACGGTGGCTCCGCATTATCATCCCGCGGCAGTTTATATTACACGGCTGACGTGGCGTAATTTATACGTGTATCGCGTTAGACATTGATGAAGCACGGTGGCTGCGTGCTTCATTATTACACCAAGCTAGGGCCGGAGAGTCTTGCTCCTCGGATCGTGGGAACACTGTAGGAGTAAAGCCGGAGTTTGGCCGTAGTTTCGAGGAGTACAGCCAGAGTTTGACCAGACTTTAGAGGACTATGGCCAGTTTAGAGGAGTCTAAGCAGAAATATGGAAAAGTATTGCCGGGTTTTGGAGGAATGTGGTGGAGTTTATTTATTTATTTTGTTATAAAGAATACATTAACAGTATAATGAAGCTTTGATTGTCCAACTAGGAAGGTCTCCCCTTCTGGGACAGTCAAATTAACAGGTTTCGTTTGTATTGGGGATGTAGGTACATGATTATTCATATACGAGGGGGGGTTTTTAAGTTCGCGGAATGGGGGGTAAGGAGGACAAATAAAAATTCGAAATTATTTTTTCTTTTTAATATGTTCACCTGCTATCCTAACACATTTTTCGGATCTTTCAATCAACTTATGTATACCCTCAAAAAAAAGATTTGTCTTTGTCTAAAAAATCCGCCGAAATTGCATCCTTCACTTCTTCATCGCTTGAAAACTTTTTCCCACGAAGTTTTTTTTCAAGTTTGGAAAAGGGTAATAATCACTAAGAGCCAGGTCAGGACTGTGAAGTGGATGTGACAAAATATTGAAGCCCATCTTCTGCACGGTAGCCTTCGCAACACGGTTCTTGTGAACAGGCGCGCTCTCGTGCAGAAGGATGACACCTTTGGTCGATTTTCCCCTTCTTTTCTCCTTGATGGCTTCCGTTAATTGCTCTAGAATAAAAGCGTAGTAATCTCCGGTTATGGAAGTACCTTTATCATTGTAATCGATTAACAGAATTTCTTCTGAGTCCCAAAAGACTGTCGCTATGATTTTTCCAGCCGATTATGACACCTTAAACTTCTTAGTAGTGGTGTGCCTTCCTGTGCCACGCATTGAGTCCTTTTTAGACTCAGGTTCATAATGATAAACCCAAATTTCATCACCAGTAACAATTTGAGCCAACACTCCATCTTTGTCTTCCCTACAGAGGTCCGAAAATGCACGAGAACACTCGACGCGCTGTTGTTTTTGAGGCGGCGAGCATTCCCGGCACCCATCTTGCGCTGACTTTGGTCATACCAAGATGACCATGAAGAATTTTGAAAATAGTTGTATCTGATACTCCAACTATTTCTGCGAGCTGTGTCTTCTTTAGTCGGGCATCTTCTGATATTAATTTTTCGACTTTTTGAATATTTTCCGGAGTGGTCGCCTCGGTCGGCCTTCCTGGCCGTGATCGTCTTCAAGTGACCCCTGCCTTGTTTAAGGAGGGTATACCACTTGTAAACCATAGTTTTACTTGGACAAGAGTCCCCGTAAACGGATGACATCTCTTTCAGAATGGTCAGAAATGATTTTCGTTGCTTGGTAAGGAACTTTATAACAGCGCGGAACTCGATCTTTTCCATATTTCACAATTTCTTCCCGATTGACATGTTTGATCGACGATAGCTCAAAGACTAATGACCTAATTATGATAAAACCCGGTATTTATACTTATAATGAGTTGTTCAATTAGTATATAATTCAGCGACACCCCCACTTATCACCTTCCTTCCCATTCCGCGAACTTAAAAACCTCCGCTCGTATGTAGTATTAAGTAAAGTTAACATTCACAGATTCCATCCGCATACTGTACGATTCAGTAGGAAAGTAGTAGTAGTCTAGGTTCAAGAATCAATTTATTATCGAGTATGTAAGAAACAGTGTTTTCGCAGCGAGTATAGAAGAAAAAACAGTAAAGGAAAAAAATAAAAGTTTGGGAAACAAAGAAATATATGGGGCATTCGTAATACATAATTATCACACTACTAGCTTTTTCCCGCGGCTTCGCTCGCATGGTGTAAGGGGTTCCTACTCCGCCTCCTCCACCTCCCCCCCCTCCCCCCCTCCCCCCCTCTCACCACCCTCTCCCCCCCTCCACCATCTCTATTCCCTCCCGCTTTTAATATATTCAATCCCAGTAAATTAAGTTTTTAAACAGCCCGCGTGCCACCTTTTACAATTTTTATTCAAATTTAAATTTTTCATGTATATTAAATTTGGTACCTATCATAGGTACCTATTAAAAATATCTAAAATTCTTGATTCGATTCAAACTATTAGGGGAGTACCTACTTTAATTAAATTTATCAACTTAAAGATTTTCAAAAATAGAATCCTGATTTAGCAATCATTGTTTTGCAAAATGTCATTCTAAAACACGCGAACTGTCAAACGTGCGATAGTCGTTAGGTTTTCTGAAATTATCCAATTTTCTGCCCAATTTTCTTAATTTTTCTCTCCGTAAGAACCATCCTAGTACTTAAGGAATATTCTAAAAAAAGAATTAGCGAAATCGGTTCAGCTGCTCTCGAGATTTGCGCTTAGCAACACATTTAGCGATTCATTTTTGTATATAAGATTACCCACAGAATTTTTTTATAATATTTCTGACTCTGTCCTGCCTAAATTTAGTGACTGTTTTGTTATTGTGGAGTGAAACCAGTGTTGGATATATCCGGAGTTTGGAGGAGTGTAGCCCGAAATCAGAAGATTGTGGGGGTGTAATATAACCAATGTGACCAAACGTCCCGTTTTCAGGCAGCGTGTCCCGGTGTCCCCGAACACGGCTTCGGGACGCCAAAATGTCCCGTTTTCGAAAAGAAACCATTATGCTCCTAAAAAAACATATCGGTAATCTTGAAATACATAAATATATAAAATAGCTAAACTTATATGACACGAAAAAAAATTAATATCTTGTCAATTGTATTGTATGAAAGTGTGAGGCTCCTAAAACGAATAAGTTTGTAAGATATTTAATTTAATTTATTAAGAGCGTTTAACCAGCCAGCGGACGAAAATCCACATTTTGTCGAAAGTTGTTCTTACGATCGTGCAGGGCGGTTACAACGAGAAAGATTAACTATTCTCCGTACCAGCTTTTTAAAATTATAACTCAATGTCGAATTTATTTCAATCCAAATTAGCTTTAATTTATACCTTCATCCAAAAATGCTGAAAGGCGTGATGATAAAACTATTAAAATAATGTACTTTTTGTAATTATTTTTTGATTATAAGTATTTATCATTTTTCAATAATGTCTAAATGTAATAAGAATGTTAAAAAAATCTGAAATATATTAGTTTGTAAGTGCGCAAATAAATACACAAATGGACCAATTTTCGTCAAGAAACACATGTACGTACATATTTTTGTAATGATTTTATTGAAACTAAAATTAAAATTCTAAAACATGCGTTTGCTAGATAATGTATTGATTTATTTTACTGCATGATTATATTATTTGAAATGGGTGTGGTATAATACAAAATCTTTTTTGAAAATTTAACAAATCTGTCAACGACCTATGGAATAACCTTATTATACTAAAAATTAAAAAAATTTCTCAAAATTTATTACATGCGAATGCTAGATAAAAGAACAATCTTTCGAAATCCATTTATATTTTTTTGTGGAAAAGAGTCAATACGTCTAAAATCTGATTTGAAAATGACATATTTCTGGTTTTCTCTGGTAATGCCCTCTTAAGGGGCTAAAATTACAACAATCCATGCGCTTGATAACTGCAAGACGAGTTGTGATCTAGCCTCCTTACTGTTCAAAAAGTAAATTCACTCCTAAAATCCATGCTAATTTTAGTCAAAAACATTTTTACTGTAACATATTGCTTTATTTCGTTTTAATTTACTCTTAATAAAAAAAATCTCTTTAAATTTTGAACAAGGGTCTAGAATTCCAATCGTCCATGCGATTGGTAGCTGCAAGATGAATTGTAATCTAGCCTCTTTTGTACAGCACTCGTTAGGCGATTTTTCGCGAAAACAGCGCTATATAAGTTGTTCAAATTTGTTATTATTAAGTACCTACCTTTTTTTTCGGTGTCCTGGTTTAGGGGAAATAATAAATATTGGTCACGTTATGTATAACCGAAGTTTGGAGGAATTCGTATGGCCTGAGTTTGGAGAAATGCGAGTATAATTAGATTTTGAAGGAATGTGACAGAGCATTGCCAGAGTTTGGAGGAATGTGGTGGAGTGTAGCCGAAGTTTCGAAGAATATGGAGGAGTATATCTGGAGTTTTTTTAGGAGTATAGCCGGAATTCGGAGGAATATGGAAGAATGTAGCCAGAGTACGGACGGAGTTAATGGAAATATATAGGAGTACAACCAGAGTTTGGAGGAGTATAGCCGGAGTTTGGAGGAATATGGAGTAGCCAGAGTACGGACAGAATTTGAAATGTATAGGAATATGGCCAGAGTTTGTAGGAATGTGGAGGAGTGTGAAGTAATATGAAGGGATGTAGCCGGAGTTTAGAGGAATACGGATGAGTTTAGAAAGGAAGTAATTAAAACCATAAAAATCCGAAAACTTCAATATCTTGGACACGTGATGAGACATCCAGAGAAGTATGAGATCTTGCATCTCATAATGCAGCGAAAGATTGCCGGAAGACGGGGCCCTGGAAGAAGGAGAACCTCATGGCTGAAAAACCTGAGACAGTGGTTTGGCCAATCTACCGTGGAGCTGTTCCGGGCCGCAGTAAACAAAGTCCGCATAGCCAACATGATAGCCAACGTCCGTTGAACGGACAAGGCACAAGAAGAAGAAGAAGGATGAGTTTAGCCGGAGGAGTGCAGCCAGCGTTTATGGAGGAAAAAATATAGAGGAGTAAGGTGAGTGTATGGTATTAGGCCAGATTTTGGAGGAGTAGCTTCCGCCGAAGTTTGGTGTAGGAAGGCATTGGAGGACCCACCACTTACCCGCCCTGGTATAGGTAACAGATGGTTACCCCTTCAAGGCTCTTGCAAGGACTCTAATTTTTTTGGTAAAAACGACTCTACATTTGAAAACGAAACTAAACCTCCAATGTCCCTGCATACGTTGTTAGTAAGCAGCATGCAAGTGCTTAGCGGGAAATACAGATACAATATGTGTTAGTATGACAAAATATAGACAAGACAGTAGGACAGGTTGGTGAAAGTTCACGAGGTGGCAAGCGCTGGGTGATTGTATCCAGCGTATCCTACAAGCACCTGTTTGGAAGGAAGACACAGTAGATAAGTAATAAAGGCATGGCAAACGGTTGGCAGTCCTCTCCAATCGATTGGCAGTCCCAGCAAGAATGCGCATGACGTTCGGTCTAGTAGTGAACGACACTCAGCTTCCGCGCCCCTTAGCCGGTTCCTCGGTGATGCCTCAAAGAAAAGTAAATGGGAGATTAGGGGGAAACACCCGACGACCCTAAGGAATTCAGCGTCGAATAGCCGGAGGCAAGGCGAAGGAGAGCCGAGGTCGCCCCCCCAAACCTAAAGCCTGCACATGTTGCTGGGGGTGGCGCAATTAATTTTAGAGGGCACCGTACCATCGTCGACCGACTCCTGTTGATGCAAGGACGAGGTCTAGCGCACCCCCAGAAGGGGAAAAAGAAACAAAACAAAATAGATAGATGCAGTTCAGTTCAGCCTTCTGATCGAAGCAAAGTAGCATTGTGAGACTAAAAAGAAAAAGAGAACAAAGAAACCAAAACAAACTAAAAAAAAAACAAATTCGAGTATGTTAGTTAAATCAATAGTGTTCCTTGGAATATGAAGCTGGAAAAAAAAATAAAATCACACAAAAATAATGAAAATAATAAACGGGTATCTAGATACAACATCGTCTAGCATAGCTTAGCTTAGGTAAATCTAAAAGAAACCATGTGAAAAGAAATAAAATAAGCAAAAAAAAGATAATAATCACACAAAAATAAAAGAAATAGGAACAAAATGTATATAATAGAATAAGACAAAGGTACCTAAGATAGAGATGATATAACAAAAAATATATATACAGATATAAAGCATAAAACACAAAATTCTTGCAGTAGATGTAATAAAGTAAAGGGAATGTCCGTGGATTCAAGAGCAGATACACCTGGCAACTACATGATTTTACAGCTAGTCAGCGACTCTAAGATCAGGCCATCTCTCAACCCAGACTTTCGTAAATTTCCTCAAACACTCAAAGTTCACCTTATTCGAAACGAGATCCGCGTTCCAAGCTGGTCTCGTAGTAACTTGCAAGCCATCGAGCATTTCCTCTCGGGCATCCGTCAAAATCTCGCAGTGCCACAGAATGTGCTCGGCTGTTTGATCAGTATTACCGCAAGCGCAGTTAGAATGGGGTGATAGAGAGAGACTATGAAGTCTCCCTCTGAACTCCCCATGACCGGACAGAAGTTGGGTCACATGATGATCCCTAGTGATGTACGCCCCTTCCATTCTGAGTTTAACTGACGGGAAGAAGGAGAAAGTCCACCTTCCCGTATTTGACCTATCCCAACGTTCCTGCCATTCTCTCAAAGTTCTTTCTCGCATCTCTCTAAGAAGTCCTGGGAGGGAAACCGCTCCATCTGGTATTAGCTCAATACCATGATGGGTTGCAGTTCTTCCTCTTGTTAGAAGCTTCTTTGTTAACACCTCCCTAATTTCAAGATCGATAGGCAAAACGCCGGCCAAAACTGGCAAAGCGTCCGAAGCGACTGTTCTGTACGCACCCGAAAGCGCCAGCAAAGGGACTCGCTGGCCTCTCTTGAGCGCCGAGAGTATGAGTGCATTCTCCAGGCGGTGTTCCCACACAGAGGCCGCATACGAGACTTGCGCCACGTAAGCCCCCCTGTATAGGAGTCGGAGCGCTGGAGAGCGCAGTCCCCACTCAGCAGTAGAGATTCTTCTCAATTTCAAGAAGAGGGCCTGGGCCTTACTTGATACGCTTTTAACATGGGTCAAGAATGAGGACGTTCGATCCAAAGTGACGCCTAGGTATTTAGTGTTCTCAACGAATCGGATGTTGGTATCTCCCATTTTGATGGTGGGATTTCTACTTCTATTGAGGTTACCCTTCATCAGGAGTCCCATGGTCTTGTGGGGAGCGAAGGTCAGCCGATTTCTCTTTCCCCATTCTAAAGTCACACTTAAAACCTCTTCAGCTTTACTCTCAACTTCCTTTCTGCTGTTCCCCGAGACCAGATACAATTTGTCATCAGCGTAATCCACCGAGATACATCCTTCAGGCAAGGGCAACCTGGAGGAATCGTCAAACAAAATGTTCCAAAACTCAGGTCCAAGGATTGAACCCTGAGGACAACCCATGTCAACTATTCGTTCAATCAGATAGTCTCCAAAAGAAAGGATGACCGTTCTGTCGCAGAGGTAATCAGCGCAGATCTTGAACAGATTTTGTGGGCATTTCCTATTTTTGAGCTTGACAAGTATCATCGGCCACCACGCATGATCGAAGGCACCAGTGATATCGAGGAAGATTCCTATTACGTACCTCTTTTGGCAAGCCTTCACCCAGTCAAGCGCATACGTGATGGCGTGCTCAGTGGACATACCGGGGACAAAACCAAACTGCCGCTCGCAGGGTGGGGATAAGGTTTGACGTAAACGCTGCCTAATCAGTTTCTCCAGGATCTTCCCCAGGACAGGTAGCAGGGTGATTGGACGGTACGCTTTCACGTCTGACCTTGGTTTATCGTTCCCCTTTGGTATAATCCTAAGCACGCCCCTCTTCCATTCAGAAGGGAAAGTTCCTCTTCTCATGCATGTATCCATCACCTGGAAGAGCTCCTCCTTGGCGTGGATCCATACTTGCTTCGCTATTATTCCATTGAGCCTATCATGCCCTGGTGCCTTCTTAAGACCCAAACCCTTGATTATCAGCTCGATTTCCACTTTAGTTACTGGTATCATCCTAACCTCCTGGGCGAGGTTTCTCGGTGGGAGCCGTGACAGATTTCTAATCTGTTTGTGGTGGTCGCTTTCCCCAATTACTGAATCTACAGGAACTAACTTGCCCAGAAGTGTATTGAGAGTGGATGCCACGTCCACACTTTCAACGTTCATTCCGTCCTTTTCGGTTATTACGCTAGTCATATACCGGTCAGAGCCTTTTCCCGTTTTATCAATGGCGCTGTGGATATCCCACGGGTTGGCGTTGCCCACTTCTTGTACCCAATTATGCCACGCAGCTCGTTTCGCTGAGAGGACGGCCTGTTTGAAGGCTTTACGGGAGATACTGAGTCGTGACTGAAGGGCGTATGTCTCCTCCTGCGTACACTCGCCGCGTCTGGACACGCTCAGGGCTCGATAGGCTCTCTTATAGGCCCCTTTCAGCGAAGTCAGCTCACTCGACCACCACGGCGTCCTGATAACTGTCTTTGGGTTTGATCTTCCCAAAGACCGCTCGGCAGCTGATACCACGGCTGCATTAAAAAAATTCCCCAAATTATCTGGATCTCTAGCTGCTACGTCGTGAAATCCCCTTAAAGTATCACGTAGAGCATCCCCAAAGTTATCCCAATTCGCCCGGGAGGTTTTGAAGTTCCAGGAGGATCTTGGAGCTTCCGTCTTTTTGACACCTACCGTAAAAGTTATTAGCCTGTGATCAGAGGCAATTGCGCTTTCATGAACTGTCCACTTTGATATCTTGGTCGCAACAGATCCAGAGCAAAGAGTTAGATCAATGTTGCTCTCACCAGAAGTGTTCGAGAAAGTGGTATAGATACTTTGTTCATTTATTATGGATAGACCTTGCGCCGCAATGAGGTCTTCGACGGCGTCTGAGCGCTCCGTCCTATAATTACAGGAATCGAACCACAGTGGTGAGCGAGCGTTAAAGTCTCCTCCGATAACTATGTTACGTCCTTTAAGCGCGTTTAGGGCGCGCGTCAGACTCAAGATATGTGGTCCTACTGGATTACAATATTTAAAGTAAACTGAGATCAAAAAGTAGGAAGGCAGTAAGTTTGGTGGAGAACTATGGCTGGAGTACGTTAATATTTAGCCGGATTTTGGGATTATTAATCCCTATTTATCCCCTCATTCGCCCTCGTTACGAGTACAGCGAGAACTCTGTTTTATTAGCGATTTGTTACTGTTAGTCAAATTACCACACGAAGGCACTTATCTCGCTTGTTTTCGAGCCGAAATTACGCTTTTTAAAATTTAAACATTAATATACATTTAGACACGGCCCAAATAAATCATAATATCTTATTTAAATAAACCTGGTTTGGAACCCACGACCTCTGGGTCCACAACCAAGAAACTCGCTCCTTTAGATTTATAATACCGTCGTAATTATGTAATATGTAACCAAGTTGAAAACATTATTATTATTTTATTTATTTATTAAACTTAAAATAGTAATACTTTATGTGATCTAATATAAAGGTTCATTTTTACATTTTAATTTACACATTGCTTGTTTCTAATACTTATTACTTATTACTTACAAACATACTCGTCATTTTAACACTTTTCTTTAATTATGCTTAATCTTAATAAGTACATTTTTTAATTTCACTAGGAACTAAGCTATAAACAATTTTGTGTTTTTCATTTGTTTATTTATTTATTTATTTATTTACGGACAAATAGTCCAATTAACAATATAACAATAACACGAATAGAAAAAAAAGAGAGATCACAATGAAAGGAGATTACATATAGATGAAGAGCATTGACAAAATACATATAATATAAAAGTACATAGAGAAGATAACTATAAGTAGCTTGAAGATGGATTTAAAAAGACTTTAAAAAACCACATTGCGTAACGACTGCCGAAAGTCATTTAGGCTTACACCAAAAAATTCAATGCTTTGATTTGCGTTGACAAGTCTCGACATTCTGGATAAAGGAGAATGATATACATAATTAGTAGAATGTTGATTGAGGAACAGCAATTCATTATTTCGGAGTCTACGGGAAGGAATGTTGAACTGGATGAGTTGTAACAAAGCAGGTGTGTCAGTAATACTGTTGATAATTTTGAAAATGCATATTAGATCAGAGTCCTTTCTACGTTTTTCTAAAGAGGAAATGTTTAAAGTTTGTTCAATTTCATCATACGAGTATTCTCCTCTTTCAAGTCCTAACCTCCAAGCAATTCCTCGTAGGAAGCGATGTTGTACAGATTCGATGTAACAAATGTGGATAGCATAAAAAGGAGAATAATGTTTAATAATAATGTTTAATAATATTGTTTAATCCTTTAGTCTAATACTTTTGTTTTCTGTCCTGTATGGTTTGTTTGGACGTCTTTATTATAGCGTATTTTGTCTCTAAAACTCCCAAAGTCAGTTGGTAGTAATTTTTTAAAAACTTTGTATTTTGAAAATTGAAATTATATGGAAAATTGCTCCATTCTGGATTATTTGGAGTAAGTAATCTTCTGTAAGTTACCTACAATACTAAGATGGTGAATATTATAACAATTGGTAAATACGGTGACCGGCCAACAAAGAATGAAACCAACTCAGAATCACCTCAGAAAGTTCATTAAGAGTGATGATAAAAAAATATTAAAACATTTGTTAAATACGTTAAGCTAGGTTAGGGTTACCGGCTATTTTAAAATTATTTTTAATAGCTATTAATAACCTTTCTGAGGTGGTTCTGTGTTGGTTCTGTGTTGGTTTCATTCTGAGTTGGCATGGAATCAGTAAATACATATCGACGGTGGAAAGACGAAATTACTAACGAGCTGGAAAAGAAATCATACGTACAAGGTGCAATAAATCTTTACATAGTATAAAATGAAGTCGCTCCCGCTGTCTGTGCGCTTAGATATTTTAAACTACGTAACGGATTTTCATGCGGTTTTCACCAATAGATAGAGTGATTCACGAGGAAGGTTTTTTGGTATATAATTTGTAAAGGTTTTGTGTAAATTGGTTGAAATATATAAATAAAGAGCGTGCTGGCAAGCGACCGGTTTGGATTTGATTTAACAGATGGTGTTGGTTATAAAGGTTGGGTAATGGGCGTGGCGTTGTATTCGTTAGCCTCAACAACGTGTATCCGGGTCTGCTAGTTGTTTTATAAAATGGTAAATTTATATATTTTCTTGATAATTCTTCCAAGGAAAGGCACTGTCTTTTTTGGAAATAAAATCGGCATTTCAGAAGATATCTTTGAGTCTAGAATTATTCTTTATCTTACTAATCTTTTACTAAGTACTTTATCTTACTAATCTTTTCCAAGTTTTCGTCGTCCATTATAACGTTCATCGTATTTTTAGTTCACCTACATTCCTACAACTCATCCCTTTCAATATACCTTACCGTAGACTCAAGAAATAATGAACTGTTCTTCCTCAACCAACACTCTACCAATTATAGATATTATTCACCATTCTCCCGAATGTGTAAACTGGTCAACCTGGTCCAACCTGAACTTTTTCGGTACAAGTCTAAATGATTTTTGTCGGTCACTCGTCAATTGAAGATATTTTATAACTATTTTGACTTCTAGCTAAGTTTTGACTTTACTTGTCACTTCTTTTTTCTTATGTTTATCTCTTATTTGGTCTTTGCTACCATACCATCCTTTTTTTTTTTTAAATATAATCGGAGACGGTTTACATATATATAGTTCCCGAGAGCACTTAGGCCATAGACCCATTGTACTATCTCCCATTTTACCTCATTCCTTTGACAGTAATCCAGTCCCTTTTGTAAAGTTCACCAGGATTGTCATTCGAAATGAAGCTGTATCTTCTGGTCCGACAATGTGTCTTCCCAGGTCTCATTTCCCCTCTTCACTCCTCCTTGGTTCCCTGAAAGCCCCACAACGGAAGAGGGCTTCATCTCTCCTCTCCACTCCTTAGTTCCCCGGAGGCTCCACGACGGAGAGTCCACCTCCCCTTGGTTCCCTAAAGGCCCCACAAGGGAAGAGTCTACCCCACCTTGGTTCCCCGAGGGCCCCAGGAGGGAAGGGAACTTCATCTCTCCTCCTTGGTTCCTTTAAGGCCCCACAGAGGGAGAGTATACCATCCTTTACTCTTATAATTTACAATTTTTAAATTTCGTGTTACTTCGTTGTAAATTGGACGTATTCCGTTAATAAATAAATGATCAGCTGTATTGTTTTCGAGATGTTGAGTTTAGGTTTTTTAATTTTCATACGTTTGAAATTGGGATGCATTGTTGCGGTAGATTGATTTTCTCAATTATATTTTCATTATTATTATTTGTACGGCTTTAGAGCAGTGTTTATCCATTTTAATCAAATTAATGGAGAAGGGAGGTTCTCCGATGTTTTAATAACAGGCACGTTTCTGAATTATTAATGAGGAAGTATCGCTTGCTGGACACGTGATTCATACCTAAGATTTATTATACTATCGTTGTGCAGAAGACTCGTAATAATGTAGCTTAAACCTTAATTTGTAATTAATACACGGAAGCACGTTTAACCGTTCGACAATAAAAATTTACTAAGAAACATAAAATTTTTAAAGCATTAAACATAAAAGAAACTTAAAATAAATACTATAGAGATTGATTATAGTATTTATTTTATTTTAATATCAGTAATGTATAAAAAAATAATTTTTCATTGTAGGTGTAACCTGATACAGTGGACCGGCGGAATTTGTCGGATAATACAGTGGACCAGCCGAATTTGTCGGATTATAGAGTACTTCTTGCCTAATACCAATACCCCCTATAGGCCAGAATTTTTTTAATAAGAGTACCGTGTAATCCGACAAATTACAAATCAAATAATCTATTTGAACTACGAATCATAGGTACTACATACTACTACGACATACTAATCATACTACGACAAAGAGCAAAAGCCAAATATTTCATGTTGAGTTCTTTTAACGTTTTTTCTATGGGCTGGTACTTAGATACGGCTCTCAGAAGTAGGTTTTTCTTATAATCTTGCTTGACAAACTGAATAATATTCCGATCCTGATGTATTGGATTACAGGGGGATTAGCCTCGGGCCGGATTACCGCAGGTTCACTGTACATGCCTAATATTAAAATTGCGGGCTAATGCAAGGTTGAAATTTCTTCAAAGAATTTAACTGGAAAATGCTTGAGCGATTATTGTTTTTTTTTAGTTTCTGGTCATTTACACTTAAAAGTATATTACTGATTAAATCGTGTAAGTGTAAAGTAATTTTATTGATAAAGTTAGTCTGAGATTAGCTTTAAATTATTCAAATTGTGGTTATTTTCTTAAACAAAAAGTTGCTGATTGGAATTTTTATTTTGTATGATTTTCCTCCGTTTTTGTGATAAATCACCTAAATCACAAAATCTCCAAAAGTTGCATTCGTGAAACAATTACCATTTATTATCCCTATTTTCGTCACATGTTTCATCACAGGGTGCTATGTTGAAATTATTCTTTCGGTATGCAAAATTGGTTTAAAAAGGTGGAATTTGTCAAAAACACAAAGGTTATGTCTGAGAAAATCTAATATCTAAAAGTCACGCTACGTTGATACTTGACTTACCGCCCTTGAGGTGATTTTTCACAAAAACGGCGCTGTACAAGTCATCCAAATTTTATTATTATTATTATTTCTTAAGAACTCAGTTAAATGGGAAACAGTTTGGTGTTCAATTCCGAAGTGGGCAATTCTATCAGCCAGTCTACCAGGCTCCGCAGTCCAATTGTTCTCCCAGGGGCTTGAGGTCGGTGATCGCAAAACCGTCGTCGTCCACGCAGTAGAGCCGCCCGTCGAGCTGCTGCACGGCCAGGTAGTTGCCGTTTCCCTTGCACGTCTGCGACATGGTCGTGCCCACCTCCTCGAAGTACTTCATGTCTCGAGCGCAGTCTGCAAATTTTATACATGGATTTAGAAACCCACATCCACTGCAACATTCCACCGCTACATACAAGCGCATCCTTGCAGTTAGTGGGCTATTCACGCTATTTGGACACGCACAGAATCTAGTTATACCATAAATACTTACTAGGTAAATATGTAACTTATTAATTATATAATATAGCACTAGTGGATGGCACTTTTATCAGGACAGTGACTTAGTTACCTCTTATCACTATCCTGGCTACTGGCTTCTTGTTACTTGTAACCCATTCATCAGAGAAGTTACAAGCTGTTAAGTTAAAATCGGAGAAGTTACAACCAGAGAAGTTACAAACAGAGTCATAGCCATATAGTTAGAAGAGATTACTACCTCATAAATGAAAAACTTGACTTGCAAAAGACGCAGACGAATTGAATTAGGAAACTATAATTTATGGATGAAATGGTGTTATCATATGCTACTTACTGCAATTGACCGAACTAAGAGATGCTCCAGCTTCCGATTGATAAGGTCCTATGCGACCACCATCCTTCCATGAACAGTATGCTCTAAAATAAATAAAACATTCGTTTTTTAATCGTAATCGCACGATTATTGGTATCGTGAAAGCAAGAGTCATCGAATGCATCATTAATTGAAAGACATGTTTTTATATTTACTATTATTGATTATTGGAGAACTATGTACTCACATGCCGTTTTCAATCTGATAGACCCCGTATGTCCCATCATAGTCGCAGGTGGGGGATGCCATCGTGACCTGCCCTACACCGTGGAGGGCCAGCTTTTTCATCAGTACGGCTATGGCATGAGACTTGCTCTCGCACTTCCGGAGATACTGCGAGCCATACTTGTCCTCGTCATCTGAATCAATGATATTTCCTCATTATACCTACTCGGTACTTGTCTGCGAATTAATACTTATGGTAATCAATAGTAATTAAAAATATGGTTTTGAAAGTGACACAACTACGGAGCAGAATGAAATTGGAAAGAAATCTACATAATTTGCCTTCTTCTTTAGCTGCACGTTTTGGACTCTATCTCTTGGTAGTTAATGCACAAGGGTACGGAATAGTCTGACTGGTACCCTTGTTGCAATGTCAGCAGCAAAGTTATGCACTCCAGCAATGTCAGAAAGGGATAGGTGATGTGATGATGGATAGGTTGGATGGGGGAATGATGAAACATATATTTTAAAAGGTGTTGCATACTGTTGCGTCAATAGTACCTACATACGTAGATGCGGTCTTTCTACTGGTGGATTTAAACGTGTCCGACGTGTAGTGTCGTGACGCGTCAGAACGGTATCGGTTTCATACATTTAATATGGTCAGGTTTTTATTGGTGCGTCGCTATGGTCATGATACGTTGTGTCGTGTCGCATCAGAAACGATTTCGATTTTCGTCAAAGCGGTGCATGTGGAGCAGCGAGGGAGCGACCGCGTCACGACAGATCATGCAAGTTTGCACGAGCCAGTTCTATGTTATGATTATTGATTCAAAATATCGTCAGAAAGCGTCAGAACAGCCATCACGTGAGAGCACATCACGACACAACACATTAGACAAATATAAACCCACTATATTATTTCATGTTAGGCTCATAATATCAAATGATATCTGATTCAATGCTAAATAACAATGGTGACATATTATTTTCTATGCCATAATTTCTCTGAGAATTGGAAAACCTTATTATGCCAGCCTACATTCCGGGCGAATCGCCTTGCCGAGATATTCTGCAAACCTTTTCCAGGGCTAGAAAACACGAATACTTTTGCTCCATTCCATTGACGGCTGCGTTTATCAGCTGCCAGAGTCCCCCTCAACATTAGTACCATCTCCACGCTGATTACTCTTTCACCCGGGCAAAAAAAAAATAGGGCGTAGGAGAGGTGAAGCGATAAGCGAGGAAGTGATACCGACGAACCTCTATACGTTCTCGTTTGCCTCCTTTGGGTAAACAGCCTAGAGCAGACATCAGATTTATACTTACAGCAGGGCAGCATTGACACTAACTCCTCGGAAACCACCATCGATTCGGTCTCCCCGGTCTTGTGTTCGGCGCACCAACAAAGACCGCTGTCGCACTGCAGCGGCTCGTAGTTTCCATTTGATGCGCAGTGCAGTGTCACATCTGTTCTGCCGAGGGCCTCCAGATCAGCCCTTCGCCGACTGCAAGCTTAAAATTAACCAGAAATTAGTCTGCTAGTTGTTCATGTGATACTAAGCAAATAAATGCGCACTAAATATATACTTTGGCAGTACAAGATTTTCTCACATCCCGTATCAAGTATTTTTTTAAGGACTCGTAAGGAACACTGTAGGTTAATTTTAGGTTTATTATAATTAAGCGCACTTGAAGTGAAATATCACAAAACTGCGCTATATAAATACTATGTTATTATATATCCCACATCGTTTGAGGTGGGAACACCTCACCTGAGTATTTTAGTACCTCGTACAAGCTTATTCTGAAATTTTACTATCCTACCCAGTGGTGGTAAACGATGTATCCGATCTCATAGACGTTTTGAAGAATAGTTCTGATTTTGATGAAATAATGTTTATTAGTGAAAATAAAAATACATACCGCATGTCATATTCTGTGAGTCTTTGGCCCAAGTCATGCCGAATATCCTCTCCCCCAGTATGTTTGAGCAAAAGCATCTAAAACACACATTATTTGTTAATATTCACCGAAATAATATAGCCAAAATTGCGGTTTTATATTAGATTGGTTACAGATATCAATTCATGACATTAACGAACCATTTATTTTTATATGTGTTAAGTGGCTGTATAATTGATTCAACATTTTTTTTAATTTTTTTTTTTATTAGTAATAGAAGGTACATAAATTACAATAAATTTTATACAGTAATTAATTACATAGTAGAATATTTGATGTACCCCCATAATTAAGCAAGGCAATTTTCTGACCTTAAATTGTTTGAATAAAAGTTCTGACGAATATGAGTAAGGTTTTTTTAAAATTGTTTTTTTTATTAGTTTTTGTGATATGTAAATTGTTTGTGTTTGATTTTTATATGTACCGCCCCATCCTATAATGCCGTATTGTATAATTGATTGACAGAAAGCGAAGTATGTGGTTCTAAGTAATTTTTCGTTTAAAATATCTCTTAAACATCTAAATATATGTATATGTTAGTTTCCTTATTCTGTTGTTCAGAATATTTATGTGTGGAGACCATTTTAAACGCTGGTCTATTGTTATGCCCAGGTACTTAATATCAGTTTTGCTTTCTATTTTTGAACATGATATATTACATTTGTGGTTTTCTGTATTTGTCACAGAGTGGATTATTAAGTTTATTTCTTTAGGTGTTTCTTTTTTTTTAATGAAAAATGGTAAATAATAGGTTTTTTTAGAATTTAAAGTCAACAGGTTTTTATCAAACCATAATTTTAGTGCATTGATATCTGTATTTGCCATTTTGTTTAATTCAGACCAGGTGTTTGCTTTTAGTAGTAGGACTGTGTCGTCAGCGTAGGAGACAATGTCTCCATATTTAGAAATATTGAATATATCATTGACATATATAATAAATAACAATGGTCCCAAAACTGTACCTTGGGGTATTGAAAAATCGCTATATTTTGAATCGCTGACTTGATTTAGTAATTTTACTTGTTGTGGTCTTTCATGTAAATAACTAGCTATCCATGCTAAGACTTTCCCATTAATTCCTATAGATTTTAAATTTATTTATTAATTTTTTATGTGATATGCTGTCGAAAGCTTTTTTCAAGTCTATAAATATTCCGATACATTTTTTATCGGAATCTAGGGCCGTATATAAATAGTTGGTTATTTTTGCTATCGCGTCGTGAGTACTTGTATTTTTTTTGAAGCCGAATTGATTATCATTAATTATTTTATTTTCATCTAAGAATGTCCAAATTTGTTTTTTTACAATTTTCTCATATATTTTTGATATATTTGATAGAAGGGAAATCATATACATTGGCGTTTCAAGTATTTTTATATGTGTTAAGTGGCTGTATAATTGAGTCAACATACATTGGCGTTTCAAGTATTTTTTTAAACACATCCTGTTATCAATAATGAAATAAACCGAAAACAATGGAATGTGTTACTTTTAAAATATGGACTACTTTATCGAGTAAAATCAAAATGTTTAATATTTACCTGCCCACAAGTTTATCTCCCTTGCATTGTACTGGACTGAAACTTCCATCGGAATCGCAGCTGGGCGGGTAAATCGGCTTTTCATCGGCAGGGAGGTGCATCGGGTAAACGCAGGTAGCTGCATTTTGGATTCGCATACATTTTTATTATTAATATTTTTTAACATTAGCTCCATGCAAAATATGCCGTGAAGAAATTTATGTTATCTTATGATACTACACAAAAATGGACATTACTTATTTTTGGCTGTACAAGATTTTCTCACACCTCATCTCATTTGAGGTTGGACACTGTTCATTTCAGTATTGTAGTACCTCATACAAGCTTATTCTGAAATTTTACTGTCCTACCCAACACTTCAGTGGTGGTCGTACATAGAGGGATCTCATAGACGTTTTGAAGAATAGTTTTGCTGTGTGGGGGGTATTTTTAAGGAAAGGAAGTAGAGGAAGTTCTGGGAAGGTAAAATTTTGAGAGGTGGTTAGAAATCTGGGGTCAGTGTGTTCAGGAAAGACGTATGAATCTTTTCAACTGCGGAGCAGTGCGATGGATCGAGAGAGTCCGGCTGGAGAGGTCAAAAGGCCTCCCTCAACTAATCTCTCGATCCGGGCCGCCACACGGTAGATACGCATCTGCCGCCAAGACCTAGACATACCTCACCCCACGAATCCGGGCACCCCTGCTAAAACACCAAACGTAGCGAACCACTTGGGTTAAACTATTTTTTTTAATATGAATACCGCGCAAGAGTACCAACTGCTTCCGTCTGGAGCCAGTGAGACTATGGCATCCTGAATTGGGGTATGTTATGAGGCTGAAGGTAGTTGGGGAGGGGAAGAATATAGGAAAAGGAACGTGGGGAAGTACCTGGCTATTCAGATCTGGTCACGGCTAATGCCATTTCAAGAAAAGTATCAATTCTTAATGGTGGTCTTACACCAGGGCGATACTGAGAGTATCTTCCACTCTGGAACATGCCGCAAATATACTATACATTATTTTAAATTAATAACTTGTGAAATAACACAAATTAATCAAATAAAATTTATTTGCCACGCCGGGATTCGATTCCGCGACCTTCGGATTGCGAGTCAAAGAGCCTTACCGCTCGACCACGCCGGCCGTCATATATGGCGAAGGTGTTGGTTAGGATACAATATAAGATTCTCACGATCACTTTTTTTAACCTTGACGCAGGCTTAGTCATTAAGGTTAATAATTGTATTTAAAAACAATAATTTTAATTTTATAAATAATTTACCATAATCGATGACGCAGTACCTCGAAACGCACTTGAGTCCAGGAGCGCAAAATCTATTAGTGCCTGAAGAACATAAATCCCCAGGTGCTAGAACATAACAATTACCAAAGCTTGAATTAACCAATTTTCATTACACCTAAAGATAATTTAATTAGGTTCCTAATAATCATAACTGGCTCGTAGAACACCACAGTTTCAAAATCAATTTGATGATCATCCAACATGCTTTCTGAGCACAAATTTATTTTTTAATTTACCGAATATGGTGAATCGATTACAATCGGAGAAAATCTAATAAATACAAACCACATAAACTGCAATCAAAAAATTCCTCAAACCACGGGACTTTTTTGTCTGAAGGTCAAAATATTTCCGCTTTCCAATGAAACCAAGAATAAATACGTTTTCAAGTTTTATGATTCGAAATAAACATATATATTTTTTAAAATGTAGATAATATTTTTTATTGAAAACAAAAAAAAATTTTAAAATGGCTCACCTTACGTTTTTTCTGACTAAAATTACGGATAAAAAAAAAAATAAGCACGTGTTTTTTAGGCAAATGTATTTATATAAATGCTATCCATCGACTCACTTTTTTGTCGTTCCATGTAAAAATAATTAATTAAAAAATTAACAAATATCCATTTTTTTTTTTTCAAATTGTGGTCGCAAAATTTTGTTTCATAAACGTGTACATCTTAATTGTTTTGTTGTTAATTTTTATATTTGAATATAAAGCGTGTCTTTTCTCTTTCTATTGCCGTTTAGATCACATTTCTCTCCATGACAATAAGGGAAACACAAGATTTCTTTGAGACATACATGAGCTGTTCCGAAAAGTGAACAAATTATCCTAATGGCCGTTATATACGACATCTTTTTTCAGCCCGATTCCAATTAGACACAAAAGTCAACATTTTTCGCTCTACGCGATCGCTATTTTCATCTCTATTTTCATATCTACGATTTCAATTGTCATCACTGCAAACAACACATGAACCGTGCTTTTCTAAGAAAACGGTTGTCGCTAATTCCCTTTCGACTTTAGGAACTTGAGGAAATTTTTGTAACTCGGTAATAAAAACATTAAACATCTTTTTGTGCATCTCTTTGGTGGTCGCATGAGTTTTGTTGGAAATCCAATACAGGTACGTGCTTTAAATTATATTACAAATTTTTATTTTTATTTTTTTTATTGTAATATAAAAAAATATGAGTTACATAATATACACATATATTTTACAAAATATTAAATTAGAGGTCGTTTCTGGTCATGTATACCTTATCAGAAAAGAGGGGCTCTTGTGCCTGACAAATGAATTGCAAATATATAAAAATACATTATTACTTTCGGGTGGAAAAATTATAGTTTTTGTTTTGAAAAATGCCAAAACATAATTTTTAAATCACCTACCGACAAATGCTTTGCACCCCGGACAGCATCCAGAAACTGTGGTGTTTGCCGTAAGATATTGGCCTGCGGGGCATTGACTCTGGTCGTAATCAGTGATACATTCCTCTGTTAGCGAACACTTCGCAGCCACCAGTGAAGGATAAAATAACGTAACCGCAAAGGCTGCGACGACCAGCCATGGATAAAAACAATAAAAACGAAAATATTGCATTTCAAAACACTGTCCTCCGATTTTTTTCTAACATGTGTTGTTTGAAGTTAGTGAAATAACGAACTGAAGACATTTGTGCTGATAGCATCCATGGGCTGGCTTATAGGGGATTATAGTCATAAAATGCACACAGGATATTGGCAAATACTTTCTTATCTACTCAATTCGATAAGGAAGTCCAAATTTCATTGCTACACATTTCTTCAGATTGGTTCGTAGATGGTTTATACCAGTAGAATATACCAAACTATTGTTAGACCCGCGATAATGTATGGCTCCGAATGCTGGACTATGTACAACTCCTACTCTACGCAACTCGAAACAGCAGAAATGCGAATGCTTAGATGGTCGGCAGGAGTATTTATTTATTTGTTTATTAAGACATACACAGTACATTATAATACAGATTAAAAGTATGTTAAATTAAATTATTACATGGTTATGTACCTATTACGTAAGTCCATAGAATGTCATTTGGTAATTATGCCTGAGATATGAACCGGTCTAGTAACTTAGATTATTGAATGAATGAGTAATAATAATAAAAAGGAAGAAAAAAAGGGGGGGGGGGATAAGGAGACATTTTAAAATCAAGAATTATGTGCTCACTAATTGTAATTGACTGATTAAAGTTTAATGAAAAGTTAAGTGTAAATAATTTTAAAACAATTATATCACGCCAAGAAATTTAATAAATTAGTTTTGTATGTTTGCAAGGAATCATGAAAAATGTCTAAGTGTAGTAATTTTTCATAGTGGGTATAAGTTATGATTGCGCGAGTAATTGGTGAGTTACTCGCTGCATTAGTGTTATTGGATTCTATATGAAAAAGAGAAGTGTGCCTGGTACGCCTCATTGGGACATTTAAACCAATAGTGGATAGCAATTCAGGACTATCTATTTTATTATTTAGCAGGTTATACAGAAACAGCAGATCTGATAATGTGCGTCTTTTTTGTAAACTTAACATGTTATTTGTAGTTTTGTTGTATTTCTTGAATAAATATTTAGAGAATTTATTCTGTATACTTTCTACTATATCTATGTACACCTTATATTGAGGATTCCATACCGGGGACGCATACTCCAGTGGACTTCTGACCTATAAACAAAACAACATTTCAAGAGTCTTAGCACTTTTGAAAACTTTACATATTCTTAATAGGAAACCTAGCATCTTGTAGGATTTTGATATTATGTGTTCGATATGCTTATCAAAAATTAATTTGTTGTCTAAATAAACACCTAGATCTTTACATGTAGACGTAGATTGTAAAGGTTTATTATTCAAGTTGTAAGAATAGATGATTTTATTTTTATTTCTAGTAAATGTAATTGAGTGACACTTAGAAATGTTTAAGGACAGTAAATTTGATTCACAATACGCGCACAAATGATCAAGATCGCTTTGTAATTCTATACAATCAGATAAAGACTGTACAGGTTTAAAAATTTTCATATCATCCGCATATAACACAAAGTAACTATTTTGAAAGCATACATAGATGTCATTTATGTAAATATTAAATAAGAGTGGTCCGAGATGCGACCCCTGGGGCACACCCGAGACGATTTCCGTTAAACAGGATGCGAAACCGTTGACAACCGTGATTTGGTGCCGATTACTGACATATGATGCGATCCATCTATAGAGATCACCGTGAATTCCTAGACTAAATAACTTCTGTAAAAGAATATAGTGATTAACACGGTCGAATGCTTTAGAATAATCAGTATAGATGGCATCTACCTGGCATCGCATATCCATTTGAGCATGAAGAAAATTTATAAAAGACACAAGATTCGAGGTTGTGGAGCGATTTCTCATATAGCCATGTTGATTAGTTAAGAGTGAAGGTGAGATGGTAGAATATAATTGATCGTAAACAATTTTTTCCAAAACTTTACTTAGAATGGGTAATTTGGATATAGGTCGATAGTTGGAGACATCATTTTTACTACCATTTTTAAAGATTGGGGTAATCAAGGCTGTTTTCCACTTGTCAGGAAATGTTCCTTCAGATAGCGATAGTTTGAAAATGGCAAAAATGGGGGGTGTCAGTTGTTTATTACAATAATTTATAAAGATTCCTGGAAGTTGGTCGTTCCCCGGTCCCTTTTTGATATCGATGGACTTAAGGTATTTGAAAGTTATGTCTTCATTGATCTCGATTGAGCTAATAACGCTATTTGAATTAAAACAGTCACTGGCATTGCTTGTATGAGCAGGTTGAACATTCGAAAATACAGAACCAAAATACTCGGAAAATAAATTGGCTACTCCTTTACTGTCATTAGCAGTTTTTTCACCATAAATCATATGATCGGGGATGGTAGGAGATTTTCTTTGAGAATTGACATAGGACCATATTTTTCTAACATTATGCTGTATGCCGGATTCTATCGTAGAAATGTAGGTTTTGTAAGCCGCTGAAGCGACCGTTTTTTGTCTTTTGCGAAGCAAAGAAAATGACAGATAATCAAGAGGGTTCCGGTGACGCTTCCATGCTCTAAAGAATTTTAATTTTTCATTAGTTATTTTTATTAAGGCTGCCGTGTACCATAGTGGATATTTTCCAGATTTCACAACTTTCTTGGGAATAAACGCATCGACAATTTGTTCAATTATAACGTAATAGAATGTATATATACATCCGGTATATATACATCCGGTGCATTTATAACGGTAGACCAGTCGGTCTTATTCAGTTTCTCATTAATCTTGGTGTAATCTGCTTTATGGAATAATTTTATTGTTCGAGGAGTTGAGAGGGTTGCATTAGTGGATGGAAATTCTAGCTCTATAACCAATGATTTATGATGAGCATCCTCTTTAACTAAAGGGTGATCGGCGAGCGACACCTTAGCTGGAGTATCACTAAAAGATAAGATTAAAAGTTCACGCATTCGTGGTAGCCTGTAGCGTGATAGCATATACACACCTCGTGGTAGTGGGTGTCACGGACATAAAGTAAGTAAGACAATCAGACCATACAGTGAAGCAGGCAATGTCTATGGAGTTTCATCGACAGTCATCCAGAGGAAGACCAAAGAACTCCTGGATGACTCAATGCTCTAAAATACTTCAGAGAAACGGCCTGGATGAAGGCGATACTAAGAACCGAAGAAGCTACAACTTGAGAACGAGAAGAGCCGACCCCAACAGCTTACCTAGGCAATGAGTTGGGACTTGGGACAGCGCAAGGAAGAAGAAAAAGGTTCGTGGATGGTTCGAAAACTAGGTTATCATAGAGAGCATTCATTTCTATGTTCTCGATGGTTATCGACTGTTCTATCTTCACGGCCTGCATGACTAAATTGGCAATAAGTAGTCATGCCGATGGGGAGAGCAATCTTGCCGTTGAACAGAATCAATTCGGATATCGACATGCATATTTAGCAACAATGAAGCCTTTAAAATTCAAGCTCTGATACTACTGGTAAAGTAGTTGATATATGATGTTTATTTTTATATAATTTTTCTTTACAAATGTATACGCACAAAAAAACAAGTTTTAAAAATAATAAAATGAATTACATCACGTAGTAGTAGTACTGGTATGTACTGTGAAATTGAATTGAACCCGCGATGCTTGAGTGCGAACTTCATGCTTTGGTCGACTCGACTGGGTAGTTATGTAGGTGCATTATTATTAATAATAATAATTGGATAATTTCTATAGCGCCGTTATTGTGAAAGTAGCCCCAAGGGCGCTATACCTATTAAGTGTGGTAAAACCATGTACGGCGGTATTACAAACGTAGAGATCAGGAAAAACTACCTGTCGAGAATCAGGAAAATGATAATGTAGTCGGGAAACAAGTCAAACGCGCACCTAATATTTTTGTACACAGTAGTTGACATTTATCACACATAAGAGCTGGTCATTTCTACGACTCGTTCTCGTGTTCAACAGCTCGTCTGTGAAATGATTTACCGGCCTCTGTGTTTCCTCCCACAATGTGTATTTTTTAAAATCTTTGTAATAAATTGTTTCATCATACCTTTTGTTTTTCAAGACATCTTTTAATGGCATACAGGAATATTGTTGTGACCACTGCTTGACTCGATCTTATACATAAATATACGTAGATATGTATTTTGATGCATTTTACATGTATGCAATTTTTACATTCGCCTGCTCTTATTAATTCAACAATCGACCAAAAAAACTGAAAACCGTTGAGAACCTTTATTATTTTTATTTTTGATAAATCTTGCTATCGGGACATATAAAAGCTGTTCGTCTTTAAAATTGCAAACCAAATCTTTTTTCTGGGCGGTAAATCAGAAAAAACTTTGATAAAGTGTCATGAGATGCCCTAAAGGAGGTTCTCTCGCATATCGTCGACGGCAGCCCTTACCGCATCGGTAGAAATAAAATAAAAAAAGTTTTTCAAAGTTAGAGAAATATAAGTCTACAACCAAAAAAGTTTCATAGAACATCTTGATTGCCATCAGTCTGCGTAAAATTGCGGCGTTTTCAGTCTTTTTTTTTTTATTTGAATTTTATTTTATTAATTTGTACATTTAAGTTTACAAATTTCTAATTGATTATAATATTTCATATTGCAGTTTTTTTTTTAATTATAATATTTTAAATTCACAAAATTTTTTGAAATCACAAAATTTTTTGTTTTTGTTTTATGTAGCTCCTACAATCCATCTTGAACTTTTCAATTGGTGAGGACTTAAGAGTTTCTGGTAGTGTGTTATATAACTTAATTCCTTTGTACAGCAGACTGTTTTGCGTATTCGTTTTGTCCTTTTTGTTTAATCTTATTTCCTTGCAAGTCCTTGTGTAATGTCTGTGAATGTCCTTATTGTATACGATTTTATTTGTGAAGTATTTTGGTAACATGTTGTTTAATATTTTGTGAATAAATATCAACGTGTTCAAGGTCAGTATTTGTTTCACTGTTAACCAATTAAGTTCCTTTAACATTTTTCTCTCCTCTCCTTAGAGGAGAGAAAAAATGTTAAAGGAAATATGTTTGACACGGTGTTGAATTGCCCTCGACGATATAAATTTAGTTTATACAGTAAGTGTTTTTTGTGTGATAAATCTAAAACACTGTTCTGTTGGGGTTATCCGCTATCTCGACAGGCCCACGGCCAGTCTACCAGGCTCCGCAGTACAATGTCTCCCCCAGGGGCTTGAGGTCGGTGGTGGCAAAGCCGTCGCTGTCCACGCAGTAGAGGCACCCTTCGTTCTGTTGCACACCCTCATAGTTGCCGTTGCCCTTGCACGTCTGCGACATGATCATTCCCACATCCTCGAAGTACTTCATATCCCGAGCGCAGTCTGAAAATTAGAAATTATACTTGAAATTAGAAACACACAAGTCTAGCCAGTAACGTATTCAGACATTTCAGCCCTGCAAGCGCATCCATGTAGTTAGCTAGCCTGTTCACGCTGCTTGGACGCGCACGGAAACAGGTTTTACTAGAAACTGGGAAATCACTTACGTACGCAATAATTGCACGTGTGGACGGCCCTTATCACTTTTCCCAGGACAGTGATTTGGTTACTACTTATCATTGTCCTTGCTTCTGGCTACTTGTAACACACCATTCAGAGAAGTCACAAGCTACCAGTAAGGCTATCAGAGAAACTGAAAAAAAAACCGGTTGGCGACGTAATCGCTATCAACCTCCTGAACAAAATCGATATTTTTCTGATCAGGCACGTCAAAACATGACAAAACTTGACAGGTCGTGAGCCGCTACCATGGCAACCAATCTACAATGCAACTGAAACGCGACTGTCGCGGCGACCAACAGTTGGCAGTCTATAGGTTGCCATGGAAGCGGCTCACACCTGTCAAGTTTTCGAGTAATCTGCGATAAGTCGAGATAAGAAAAATATCGATTTTGTTCAGGAGGTTGATTGCGGTTGCGTCGCCAATTGTTTTTTTTTCAGTTTCTCCATGAGCCATAGAACCTCTGTTAGAATAGATTAGCTCAGGGGTTCCCAAAGTGTGCGCCGTAGAAAGTAAAGAGGGGCGCCGTGAGTCGATAGCCCTACTAGCTACAACACGCGACGCACGTCTTCTGTCATCGGCTCTCGATAGTATTCATTTTAATCGTTCGTTCTAGTCTATTTACAAAATGGAAGAGTATGGTGATATCATTCAGTCCCTGATTAAAACGGTCGATGTTTTGAGTGGTAAAATCGATGGTTTCGGTAGCGAACTGACCACGATTCGTTCAATCTTAAGTGACCAAAGTGTCGGTAGTGCTAAAATTGTGTGCCCATCATGCAAATACTCGTACAACGTAACTGCAGGTGACATCGCACGACAAGGTACTTCCCAGGTACTAGCGCCGCGGCCGGCGCCAGACGTCAATGTGTGTGTGCGCTCAGCGTACAGTGATATCACTAGGCAGCCGTCTGGGACACCTCCACCGCCCGGCCCCCCCGGCCCCGTCCCCGCTCCTGCTATTACCATAGCCGCTCTAGCCGGACACCCCGGCAAGACTTATCTTCCCGCTAACGGCGTCCAGCCGCCCACTACCCGCAAAATGACCACAAGATCCACTGCTAAAAAAGGAAAACCGGAGGAAGATCTACATTCTGCTTCCACATCTGCTGCAGCGGCGTCTTCTGCTCCACAACCACAGAGTACAATACAGCCTCTTGTGCCCAAGCTGCCAACCCAGCCAATAACATCGTATAGCGATGCCCTCGTCAACGGTAGACGACGATCTCGGCCAATCTGTAAAGGGACAGGGTCTATCGACGACAGCTTGGTCACTATTCCCAAAAACCTACATCTGCATGTATTCATGTTTCACCCGAATACCACTGAAGAAAACATATCTTCATTCTTAAAAAAGAAGAAGCCGGATTTAATTTACACTGTCGAAAAACTGGTCACGAGGCATGAACGTTATGCTGCCTTCAAAATAGGCATACCGGAAAATTACTTCCACTTTTTCCTGGACCCCACGATCTGGCCTGAAAACGTGGCCTTCAATGAGTGGTCATTTCGGAGACCACGACCCCAAACTAAGACGGTCGATACGACGTCCGAAAAAGATAAACATTAGTGGAGTATACCAGAACGTTCGAAGTCTGAATAATAAAATTATCGACTTCATGACAAACGTAATGTGCCAGAAACCACTTCTGATTGCTCTTACCGAAACTTGGCTAACTTCAAGCACCTTTTCGTCGGAGCTATTCGAAAACCTATACCACGTCTACAGGAAGGATAGAGGCAGTCGCGGAGGAGGGACTCTCCTAGCCCTCCGAGCTGACAGCCACTCACACGCGGAAAGAATGGACTGCATGGAAACCCAAGGTGAAGATTTATGGGTGAAAATATCGCATAGAAATGTCATCATTTATATATGTGTTGTATATTTTCCTCCAAATACAACATCTGAACAGTATCAATTATTTTACGACAAAACTATAAGTGAAAGTGTAAAGTTACAATCAAAAAATATTATTATTTTAGGGGATTTCAATTTTCCATCAGGGAAAAACCCAATTGACGTTTTCGATTACTTTTGTTCTTTTTATAATTTAACACAATTCAACACTGTTTATAACATAAATGCACACATGTTAGACTTAGTATTAAGTAATATAAATTCTAAAAATGCTGTTATCTGCCGCCATGACTCCCCATTAGTCAGAGAGGATATTCATCACCCTTCACTTTCATTCACGTTCGATTACACAACTCAATCACATATACAAACAGACACATTGCCTCCAGACATAAACATGGGTTGGATTTTCCACGAAAGCTCAGATAATACACTTAAGAATGCCTTAGAACAACATCACTGGAATCATTACGATTGCCTTGACGTAAATCTAGCTGTCGAAATGTTTTATGAACAGCTCAATAATATTTTCAACATTTGTTTTAAGAAAAGATCTACACGTATACTCAAAGATATTAGACAATATCCGAAATGGTTTAATGGGGAAATCATTCACCTCATACGAGAAAAAACTAAAATGCACCATCTTTGGAAAAAAACAAAATCCGAACATGCCTTAGCTAACTTTAAAACTTTGCGAAAATCAATCAAACGGTTAATTGGTCAGGCCTACACTGAATTTACACGTGAGGCCGAGAACAGTATAATAACAGACCCAACTCGATTTTGGTCTTACACTAACGATAAACGCCGCGGTTGTGACAAACTTAACCACATGGACTACAAAGACAATAAATACGATGGATCTTCTGAGATCGCCGCAGGTTTCGCACACTATTTTCAATCAGTATTTAGCGACAATATCCCCAAACTTGACATATCTTCTATAGCTTCATCGTCATTTAATTCTTTACCTGTACAAATTCATGAAATTAACGATGACGATATTATTACAGCTTTCCATAAGCTAAAACCTAAATACTCCGTCGGCCCAGATTGTATTCCACCTATAATCCTCAAAAGATATGCAAGTTATTTTATTCAACCTCTGAAACATATTTTTAACCTATCACTTCGCAAAAATATCTTTCCGGAAATGTGGAAACTAACGAAAGTAACGCCTATACACAAAAAAGGAAAAAAGTCAGAAATAGATAATTACAGACCTGTAGCTGTGTTGTCAGCACCCGCAAAACTTTTAGAAACCATCATTTATTCACAGATATATAACCAAACAAAACACGCACTCACCGAAAATCAGCACGGATTTCGTCCCACACTGTCACCTTCAACGAATCTTATGAATCTCACCACCTATATTAATAATTCATTTGAAAATCTTGTACATGTTGATGTGATTTATACAGACTTCGAGAAAGCATTTGATAAAGTCGACCATGATATTTTGTTAAAAAAATTAAGTGACATCGGATTCTCTCAGAATTTCCTCGCTTTTGTGGCTAGCTACTTACGCAATCGTCGTCAGTATGTCAGTTACGGACACCATCTCTCTCACCAATACAAAACTAACTCCGGGATTCCCCAGGGATCGAATCTAGGACCCCTTCTCTTTCTCTTATTCATCAATGACATTGGCAACACCATAAACCACTCAAAATATCTCCTTTTTGCTGACGATATAAAACTTTTCAAAGCAATCAAAAGTTACATCGATTCCATTCTTCTGCAGAACGATCTTGATTCTCTCGTCAAATGGTCGGAACTGAACAACTTACCCTTCAGCATTCAGAAATGCAGTGTCGTTACATTTACAAGATCCAAAGATACATTCCTGTTCCCCTACCACATTAATAAACATAAATTAACACGTAAAAATGAGATTCGAGACCTTGGCGTAATTTTTGAAGCAAATCTCTCTTTCAAATCCCATATATCTGATATTGTCTCCCGTGCCAACAAAATGCTTGGATTTGTTCTTCGTAATTCAAGATCATTTACCAATGGAATCGCAATCCGAAGAACGTATGAAGCACTTGTTCGCAGTATCTTGGAATATAGCTCCATTATTTGGGCCCCTTCTGAGCAAAACCATATTCTCGAAATAGAAAAAGTACAAAAGAGATTCATGCGTTACCTATATATGAGGGAATATATGTACTACCCTTTCCTGTATCCATCCTTATTCTTAGCAGGAATGCTCGATCTTAATACATTAGAAGCCCGCCGAAAAATATTTTTAGGAAAACATTTTTTTAAGATAATCTCTGGAACTATACATAATCCACCTATTTTGAAAGAGATTAATTTATATGTCCCAGACAAGTATACTCGTGGAAGGTCCCATACCCTTTTTTATGCTCCAAAAGCGAGGACTTCTGCCTATCAGAACGCGCCAGTCAACAGAGCGACTGAACTGCTCAACGAGTCTGCATCGACCATTGACATTTTTAACGTAACCTACAGGCAGTTTAACAATTATCTTTTGACGTATGTCACAAAGTAGTGAAACTGACCTTTTAATGTGTTTTGCTATACTTTTTGTCTAATTTGTAATCTTCTCCATAATGTATTGGTGAATAACCGTTTTACGGAGAACATGAAAAATAAATAAATAAATAAATAAATAAATAAATACTCTTATCATTATCCGAAACCACAAATATTCGCGGGTACCTATAAAGCAACAATTCCTATTTCGATCGCTCGCATCTTTAAAGAACATAGTTACATACTCGTCGCCGTCGCTCACTCGCCGAAAAGTACCTACGACTTGAAAACCGTTGATACCCTACCCCTCCCACGTCTTTACCCCCCCCCCCCCCACGACTACTTGCTGGCAATGTCCGTTTAATATTTTACTGAACCAGATTTTTTGCTAAAACTAGCGTACTTGTTTGTGCAATATATTTGGGAAACTAAATAATTTGATTCTTTCTTTGCAAGGCAACAACACGCACGTTCTGAAACTATCGGAGAAAATTGCGGCGTTTAAAAAGAAACTGCAGTTGTGGATAAAAAAAATGAATGAAGGCAGCGGTCAAGATTGCTTCCCGCAATTGTATAAATATGCGATATCTAATGAACCGGTTGTCTTACAAGACCTGATGGCCCTTTTAACCGAATGGTTTTCGAGGTACTTTGAATGATGATGTCGAAAAATTTGCGTGGATCCAAGATCCTTTCCGCGCACAAGCTCCGCCAGGATTTACAACACAAGAGCAAGAGAGTCTCATTGAACTCTCTTGCGACAACAACCTCAAAACAAGATTCACTAGTTCCGATTTGGTGGAGTTTTGGTTATCGATTCAAAATGAATATCCAAAATTTAACTTCGAAAGCTTTAAAAATTTTCAGTCCGTTTGCCACATCATATTTATGTGAAGCTGGACTTTCAGCTGTAGCTGTAATCAAGAACAAATATCGCTCAAAGATCAATGTGGAGCAAGAAATGAGAGTAGCTGTCTCAAACCTTATTCCTTGGTTTGAAAAACTGTGCGGAAATCATCAAACTCACCCGTCACATTGATTTGACTGAGTAACTATCGTATTTTATTTATTTCTTAAGTATTTTTTGTTCTCTGTTCCAATTCTGAATTCTTATATATATAATAAAACTCAATTTCATATTGCGGATGTTTTAATTTTTGTTCATATCTACCTAACTACTATTATTGTAGGTACCTATTTCTTTCGACTATAATATATTCACTATATCTATTCCAAATAGCTTACTAAGTAGGGCGCCGTGACAAAATACTAAACTTGTTAGTGCGCCGCTGGCTGAAAAAGATTGGGAACCCCTGGATTAGCTCATAAATAATTGAATAAGACATTGACTTGCAAAAAATGCAAACGAATTGAATTTGGAAACGATAATGTATGGATGAAATGATGTTATATCAGTTGCTAGGTACTTACTGCAATTGACCAAACTAAGAGTCGCTCCAGCTTCCGTTTGATAAGGTCCTATGCGACTACCATCCTTCCATGAACAGTACGCTCTAAAATAAATTAAAAGTTAGTTTTTTTTTAATTTCTCTACATTTTGGTCAAAAATGTTTGGGTAAGAAATTTTTTTCCATTTTTTCCGAGTTTGGATCTTAAAATATGGCAGTTTTTGAAAACTAAAGTGTATTTTAAATACACAAATCTAAAAGGTAATTTTATCTAGTTTTCATAGATGGTATTTGTTTTTACAACACCTTCAAAAATAAGAAATATATAGAACATTCAAAATACTTTGGAAAAATTTCAAATTTCGTTAGGATATCATTACTAAAACAGAGATAAACTACCCTCTCAGGTCGTGTAAACCAAGTGTATTTTTTTCCATGAACAATTTTTTAATTATATTTTTTTTTTATATATTTTTGAATGTAGCTATTACTTTGTGGTTATCCATTATAGAAAAATTAAATAATTTAACTTTGTATATTGAAGCCGAAGTTATCGATCTACTTATTTGATAAACCACTTAATTTTTTAATTAGTAATGTTTTCACATCCGCGGTCGTTTGTCAATTGAATAAAATTTTCACTGGGTTTTTTAGTAAGGCTGTTAGAATTAACCGTTAGCCCGCTTTTAAACAAAGAACTTTTTTCATTTGGTAGTTTTTTAATTATTTGTATCGCGAAAGCAAGAGACATTGAATGCATCAATAATTGAAAGACGTGTTAGTGTATTTATTTTTATTGATTAATGAAGAAGTTTGTACTCACATGCCATTTTCAATCTGATAGACACCGTACGTTCCATCATAGTCACAGTTGGGGGATGCCATCGTGACCTGCTTTATGCCATGGAGAGCCAGCTTCTTCTTCAGCACAGCTATGGCATAAGACTTGCTCTCGCACATCCGGAGATACTGCGAGCCGTACTTGTCCTCGTCATCTGAATCAATGATATTTGCTTAATATACCTACCAAGTACCTACTTGTCTGCGAATTAATATATATTTTATACTTATGGTAAGTCTGCAATCAATTTTATTATTTTAAAAGTGACCCAATTACGGAATAGCGTGGTAGTCAACGAATTTGGGAAGGAATCTAAGTTTCTTTAACTGCACGTTTTGGTGAGAATCGACCACTGCACAAAAGTAAGGAAGAGACTGACTGGTACACTTGTTGCAAGGTCAGCTTCTTGGGTATGCACTCCAGCAAAGACAGAAAGGTATATGTCAGTGGTGCTCAAACGGTCGATCGCGATCGACCGGTCGATCGCGAGAGCTTTTTGAGTAGATCTCGAGTAAAATTTGCCGATGTAAATAGATCTATTCTCAGTTTTTTTTTTAGTTGATCCTCAATTAGGCCTCAATAAGCGCGCCCATTTTCGTGCCTTTTTGTTTATTGTTTATTTGTAGCTTATATTGTCAATGGTTGCGCATTTTTATTGTTTGTTTACTCTATCCTCATCTATGGTATACGACGTCACAAGTTCACATAGAAAAAAAAAATCGTCTTATTATTGCATATTCATGGTGAAATATTGTCAAAAATTGCCCCCTTCAAAAGCCCGAAGTTATCGATCTAGTTTCTAGTGTGTGGTTTGGTTTATTTACGAGTCAGTCAGTCCAACTTGAAGCCGATACAAAATTTATTAATAAATAATGCAAAATGAGTGCGGTGAATAGAAGTAATAACGATTTTTAGGAATAATTCTTATTTTGTATTGTGAAGGATAAGTGCATTTGTCTCATTTGCCGTGCATCAGTTGCAATACATGGGAACTTAGAGAGTCATTATAAAACCATTCATAAAAACTATGAAAAGGATTTTCCGCCACAGAGTGAATTAATGAACGAAAAGTATGTGATTTGATAATTTGTTTTAAAAAAGAACAAACCTTGTTCACAACACCAGCCAAACAATCAATAGCTGCCACGATCGCGTCATTTAAAATATCTCATATATTGGCGAAACACAAAAAACTATTTGAAGATGGAATGGTTGTGAAGGAAGCATTTATTAAAGCGGGTGAAACTTTATTTGGAAATTTCCATGTGTTAAACCGTCCATGAGTTCCAAATTAAAAAAATAGCAGGAAAATCATTTTCTTGTTTTAAGTGTAATATCAATTAAATATCAATTTAATTGGGTGTAGTATATATTAAAGCCGAGGACTCGCGTGCAGATTAAGTCTTACGTTAAAACCAGTTTCATGTTCCGAATGATCTGTCAAAATTCCAGTTCCATTTCAAAGAAAATCGTTATAATATTTAGAGTTAAATTTTATTTCAAACCATTCTTCAAAATTCGTAATTCGTTGGAAAAACATAAGCATGATACGAGAGTGATAATAATTGAAGCTGGGGAGCAACAAGATTCAATCTTAATTTAAAACCAGTTTTGTGATCAGAATGTAAAATTCCAGTTGCATATTCATCTACTGAGACATTTCGAAGAAAAACATTCTCTTATTCGACGTGCAGTTATAAAATTCTAGTTGCAGACTATGTATGTGTAGCCAGAATCAAAGAGAAGCCATTTTCATGTTCTGAGTTTTTATTTTTTAATTCGCCGCACACAGATTTAATTTAAACCAGTTTTGTGTTCAGAACGTAAAATTCCAGTTGTGGATTCATCTGCTGACACACTTCGAAAGAAAATCATTCTCTTATTCGATGGGCAGTTATAAAATTCAAGTTGCAGACAATTCTAGTACTGCCAGAATAGAAGAAAAACCATGTTCATGTTCTGAGTGTAGTTTTATTTCACCGCATACAGATTTAATTTAAACCAGTTTTTTGTTTACAAAATAGCGATAATTAAATAACAAGTTGCCGATTCTACGTGTACCGAGTGAAGTTTTGCATTTGAGTTGCATGTCATGGGCTGCAAAATTCTGAGAAATTGACTGATCCGTGTGTAACTATTATTTCGGGACTCTTACACAGAAGCAAACTTAAGTTAGAAATCCTATTACATGGATTCCATTTTCGATTTCCGAGAGCAGTTATAAGTTTGCAGTTGAATTTATAAACATGGTTTTTAGTGCAAGAATACTCGTCACATGTGATTTAAAAATCAGCATAAAATGAGGTCGCAATAAAAAAAAATGGATTTACACCCCCCCCCCCCCCCCCCCCTGGCGCTTTAAAATCTGCGGAGAGTCGATCGATCGGAGTCTAATAATATTGAGGTAGATCGCCAGCACTTCAAGTTTGAGCACCCCTGGTATAGGTGATGGATTGTATCTATTTACATAGATAGGGCCTTACTGATCATATAATGTTAGGACCATAACATCAAATAGTGCCAGATTCCAGGCTAAATAACAATGGGGGAAATATTATTTTCCTTGCCGTAATTCCTGCTGTACACTGGGCAATTCGTCTCACCGAGACATTCTGCAAACCTTTCCCAGGACTAGGAAACACGAATACTTTTGCTATATACTCGTATTCACTCCATTGACGGCTGCAATTATCTGCTGCAGGAGTCCGCCTCCACTTTATTACCGTCTCCACGCCGATTGCCGGGAAAATTTAACGGGCATTTCATCCGGGCAAAAAAAAAATACAGCGTAGGAGAGGCAAAGCGATGAGCAAGGAAGCACATTCGCACATAGAGCTGTTTACAAGCTACTCGAGTTTTATGCATATAGAAGCAAAATAGTATGACGGCACGAGCGGCATGTGTGCTATGCGCACGAAGCTCGAGTCGCTTATAGGTAATACCAACGCGCCTCTCTACCTTCCTGATTCGACTCCTTCGGATAAATAGCTTAGAGCAGGCGTCGGATCTACAACTTACAGCAGGGCAGCTGTGACACCAGATCCTCGGAAACAACCATCGATTCGGCCTCCCCGGTCTTAAACTCAGCGCACCAGCACAGACCACTGTCGCACTGCAGCGGCTCGTAGTTTCCGTTTGATGCGCAGTGCAGCGTCACGTCTGTTCTGCCGAGGGCCTCCAGGTCAGCCCTTCGCCGACTGCAAGCTTTAAATTAACCAGAAATTAGCCTGCAAGTCGTTCATATGATACTACATAAAGAAATGCACACTAAAAAATATACTTGGCTGTACAAGATTTTCTCATACCTCACTCTGTATACCTCGAGACACCTTAACACCTCATTTCAGTATTTTAGTACCTCGTACAAACTCATTCTGAAATCTTGTCCTACCCGACACTTCAGTGAGTGAGTGGTACACGATGTATCCTATCTCATAGATGTTTTGAATAAGGGTTTTAACTTTGGTGAAATGATGTCTGTTAGTGAAAGTAAAAATGCTTACCGCATGTCATATTCTTGGAGTCTTTGGCCCAAGACATCCCAAATATCCTCTTCCCCAGTGCGTTTGAGCAAAAGCATCTAAAATATACATAATTTGGTTATATCAACGGATAGCGATCTATAGGAAATAAAATATACAAAAAATTGCGGTTTTAAGTTAGTTTGTGGATGCTGGCATGTATACTAGGAGAGCTCGAAATTTAAAACGTGTCTCCACTATGAAAGATCTTGGTATTGTCGTTGATAGTACCTAGGTTAACTTTTCATGCTTATAGCGTAATGACGTGTAGTACGTCACTGAGAATGCTGGGTTTTGTCCTACGCACTGCGAGAAATTTCAGAGACACCCGGGTTCTTACAGTACTATGCAATTCTTTGGTTAGGAGTATGCTTGAGAGTGGATCGGTGGTTTGGAGCCCACACCAAGTGAAGTATTCCCTCATGTTGGAGAAGATACAGAAGACATTTCTGAGATTTCTCTATCTGAGGGAGTATGGCTACTACCCTGCCGACTTTCTCTTGGGCATGCTCGTTATGAACCATCTACTGGTCAGAAGGGATATGTAATTTGTAATGTGATATGTAATCTCATTGTAACATATTTCTTCAGACTGATTCGTGGATGGTTCGAACACTCGACTATCATTGAGAGAATTAGTTTCTATGTTCCCTGTGGTTATCTCCGTCATCGACAGCGTAGATTGTTTTACCTCCCGGATTGCGGAACTAACGTGCCAATGACGACCTCCGTAGTCCAGTGGCTAAGACTCTTGACTCACATTCCGGAGGTCGCGGGTTCGAACCCGGCATGCGCAAATAAATTTTATTTGATTAATTTGTGTTATTTCACAATTAATTCATTTAAAATAATATATAGTATATTTGCGGCATGTTCCAGAGTGGAAGATACTATTAGTATCGCCCTGGTGTAAGACCACCATTCAGAATTGAAACGTTGCTTGAAAATGGCTTTAGCCGTGTTTAGTGACCAGATCTGAATAGCCAGGTACTTCCCAACCTTCCTCTTCCCCACCTCCTTCCCCTCCCCACTACCTTCAGCCTCACAACATACCCCAATTGGGGATGCCATAGTCTCACTGGCTCCAGACGGGAGCAGTTGAGATTCTTGTGGGGTATTCACTGTAAAAAAAAAAAAAAATAAAAAAAAAAAAAAAAAAAAAAAAAAAAAAAAAAAATAAATAAATAAAAAAAAAAAAAAAAAAAAAAAAAAAAAAAATGGTCCTGCTAGTCGGGAGAGTGGCCTTGTTGTTAAATACAAGCACAATTCAAATGGCAAGCTTTATTGCTGTTAGTCTAAATCTGTTTATCTCATCTAAAATATTTGCTTTTTTAAAAACGCTTTAAAATTGTAATTTTGTAATGTTTTTAAAATTAATAAATTGAATTGAATTGAAATGTCCAAACTGCGGACTTGCCAATTGAAGATTTTTTGCGGCCCAAAATGAAGTTTTCAGCTTTGAATGTTTTTTTTTAATATTTTATGAAATCAAAACTTTCATGTTATTAGATGCGTTAATTTGTAACCGGAGGGGGCATGTATTACAAAAATATTTTTTTTGTTTTGAATTGAAAAAATATGTCAACGGAAACTGAAACGACATTTTCTCTGGATTCGCTGGTTACAATATGTCGGGTACGTCTTATTACACCCTGTGTAATATCAATGTACCATTCAATGGCAGTATAATTGATTCAACATATTCGTACATTTGTGTTTCAAATATATGTATATATTTTTTAATTCTCTCGTCAGTAACGAAATAAACTGAAAACAATTATTTGTCAGTGTTCTTTTTAAAATATTTGAAGTGACAAAATGCTTAATTAATATTTACCTGCCCACAAGTTTATCTCCCTTGCATTGTACTGGACTGAAACTTCCATCGGAATCGCAGCTGGGCGGGTAAATCGGCTTTTCATCGGCAGGGAGGTGCATCGGGTAAACGCAGGTAGCTGCGAAGAATGCATTTTGAATTAAGATAGATACGTTTTTATTTTATTTATTTGAATTTGATATAAGATTCTCACAATCAAAAGTATTATCGTGATTGATTTTTGGCAATCCGTCATGTTGATGAACCTGCAAGAACGTCTGAAACGTTGGCTCAAGGAGCTGGGATCGTGACACGGACAATGAATTACGACGTTTATTTTATTTATTACAGAAATACTCATACCGTAAGTACGCATAAGCAAATAATATAAAATCGCCCCCCACAACTTACTTCCCTTTCTTATTCTCTCGCAGGCTAAATCCTATTGATGTATGTGTTAATCTATTTTTAGTATCACTTTTTTTCGTTTCATCGAGTTTCAAATAACAACGGTGCTAAAGAAGTTTTCACTTCAAAAATTGTGAATTATAAGATTAATGGATGATAAATGAAAGCAAAGACAAAATCACAGATAAACATTAGAAAACAGAAGTGACAAGTCAAGTCAATTCTCAGCTAGAAATCAAAATACGTAGTTGTAATATACCGTCAATTGTTTAGCGACCGATTAAAATCATTTAGACTTGTACCAAAAAAGTCTTGGTCTTGACTTGAGTTGACCAGTCTACTATTCTGGACAGAGGTGAATAATATTAGTCAAGTGTTGATTGAGGGAAAGCAGTTCATTATTAGAGTCTAAGGGAAGGTAATACTGAGTAGAATTGATAAAGGCATTGTTATGATATTGTTTTTAAGGTGATTAGTGATGTCATAAGTGATTAATGTCATTTGGGTGTACCAGGTACCTACATATATAAAAAGTGGGTGCGTTGTGTTTTTATGTTGGGTGATCTTTGTGTTATTTTCATTCCTTTGTAAAATTTGTTAACCTCGATGCAGGCCTAGTCCTTGAGGTTAATAATTAGTCTTAAAAATGTAAATTTTAAATGTGAAGAAACGATAAATAAATCATTTACTATTATCGATGACGCACGCCGACGTAGCCTCATATAAAACACACATGAGTCCGGGAGCGCAGGGCATGGCTGCAGTACAAATATTTCCAGGTGCTAGAACATAACAATTAGCAAAGTTTAGCATTGTAAATTATATAATATTATATATTATAAAAGAAAGTGGACAAAAGTGTTTGTCCCGCTAAAACTCGGAAAAGAGTCCCGGTACGATCGAGGCAGTTATGTGGCATGGTAGCCCTCTATCCCCTATCCATGAAGAAGGTTTCCGTTTTTACCTGAAGGGTGTACTTTTGGAGATGTGAGGGCTGGCAGTTTCGCACTCTAGAATTTTATAGAACAGTCCAGAACATTCGAGAGTATTCGAGATTCGAGCATTCCACAACATTGTTGTGGAATGTTCGGGAATAGGGAATCGGGAACATCATTGTCAATTTCAATTTTCAATTTTCAATTTCAATTTTTTTTTTTATTCTTTCAAAAACATTACAAAATTCAAAATTTTAATGCGTTTTAAAATACATTTGTAACAGTATTACATTAAACATAAATATAAACGGTAAGCAAAAAAAAACTATATGAGCAATCAATTGAACTTGCCTTTTAAAGGCAGCTTCACTGACGCTAAATATGTCGATATCCGAATTAATTCTGTTCAACAGCAAGATTGCTGGATTGTGGAACATTCCAGAACACTCTCGAATGTTGTGGAATGTTCTGGAACATTGTGGCCCATTCGAAGCCTTTTTTGGTATGGGTGGGGCTACCCATTGATATCAAGCAAGATCCGTCGTGGGTTTAAACGTCAGTTGAATATCATATCAACTCGGGATCATATCCAACAATCTGGGGGGTCCACCTGGACCACTTTGGGAATCACTGGCCTAAAGAATATTTAGGTACTAAAAAATTATAAATGGCTCGTAAAAGACTGCAGTTTCAAAATAAATTTAATGATCATCAAACATGATGCTACAACATTTATTTTTTTATTTTACCGGATATGGTGAATCGATAATAATTGGAAAAAATCTGATAAATACAAACCGTATAAACTGTTATCAATAAATTCTAATGACTAACTAGGAAATGATTTGCCAATGATTAGACTACATTATCTCGTATTTCTTTCACAAGAGAATAAAGAAGGCGTTTTAGTTTTTAGATAGTGATTTCAGATTAAATGAATGAAGGTACCTGTACAAATTTTGACAAAGGGAGGAATGTATTTATCTTATATGTTCCGTCTTACTTATAAACGCGAATATTTTGAAAAACTTGAAGTCTGTAGTTATAGGTAATCCGGTTTAACTACACCAGAGCTAAACCCGCGCGTAAGTTTCAATTAAGTCCCGGTAAGTAAGCACTCAAAAAGAAGAAAAACGGGAGATATGTAAATACGAATGTTAGAGGGATCGCGTTAACATTAAAAACGATAATAATTATGCGAAAATTGTGAAAATGTTTATTAAAACACGACCCGTTTAAAATGCAGCAAAAATGTCGTGGGAAATGTCTTGATAGCATTTAACGAAACACTGAATTTTTTCATACATATAACTTGTAAAATAAAAGAAAAAAAACTTTATTTATAATAATTTTTGAAGTAAACTTTCCGATTTTTTTTTCAGTGTATATTTTTTACTATTATTTTTAATTTTCTGCGACCGGTTTCGACCGGTCCGTGTCATTCATGAGCAAACTTAAAACTAACTTAAAAATTCAATACAAGTACAAAAATTGATTAGGTGGGGGTAGTTGGAGGGGTGATTTTGGGGGAGGGGGAGAACGGTGGGAGGAGTTAATATCACATGGAAACATCGTTAGTAAAGGTGATTTACAAGGTGCTATCAACTTTACCAATGATTCATTATACTTGGGTTTTATTAATTAATAAAACCCAAATATAATGTAATCCTGATACGAAAATATAAACATAAAACCATACCTAAAAACAAATTTATCGCAAATTGAAAGGTCAGTCTCGTGTATCAGTTCTTCACTTGCTATACACACATACACAGTCCCACGTTGGACAAGCAAAAATTTGCTGGTAATCTACAGAGTTGATTTCGCGGTATAATTTTTTTTTTATTTGCGCTTTCGAGTAAATCATGTCTGAAGACTTTAGATCAAATAAAAAAAACGGTCGCTAGGGGTTAATATTGACTGTAAAATGCTTATTCTCCGTCTTGTACTACGAGTTTCCGGAAACCGTGTGTAATAAAGACTTGAGACTCGGAGAAAGAAAAAAAAATTACATACTTTGTAACATAATGTACCCGACAAGACAGACTCGAACGATTCCTAAGCTTATTTGAAGTAAAATGTTAAATATCTCTTTGCTCTGTTGATTAATGATTTTAGTTATTTAGCAAAATTGCATACACCTTTTCAAATAAACCTCATTAATCGCTGGTTAAAGTATGTCGGGTGATCTTTCATGTTTTTTATTGTTCTTTTTTTTTACATGAAATTAGGGTTGTTGAACACTTTCGATATTTTTTTCACCTGCCTTACTCGAGTCTCCCTGTATGATCTATACCGATTTGTAAGAAAACGATTGTCGCCAATTCCCTTTCAACTTCTATTTTTTAGACCAGACAGGTCAATGAAATTTATAATCTGTTCAAGAAAAAAATTGTAAATATTTGTTCAAATTCACCACGTTTACGGAAATTTTAGCTTATTTTTTATGCTATACTGAAAACTAGCTGAACGTCCAGTCCAGTCTAAGCATCTTCCAGTCTTTGGTGGTCGGATGAGTCCTGTCAGAGAAATACAATACACGCACGTGCTAAAAAATATATTAAAAACGAATTTATTGCTAATATGTAAAAATGTTAATTTTTTCGAGTCGAAAAATATTTTCAATTTCTTCGTACGCGTTTATAAATGTTTTCTTAGGGTCGTAAAAATTTTCATATAAATTTTGTTTTACTTTTTAAAAAACAAAAAAATATTTTTTAATTCACCTACCGCCAAATTTTTTGCACCCTGGACAACACCCGGAAACTGTGATGTTGGCCGTAAGATATTGGCCTGCGGAGCATTGACTCTGGTCGTGATCAGTGATACAGTTCTCTGTTAGCGAACACTTCGCAGCCACCAGCGACGGAGAAATTAACGTAACCGCAAAGGCTACGACCACCAGCCATGGATAAAAACAGTAAAAACGAGAATATTGCATTTCAAAGCACTGTATTCCAATTTTTTTCTAATATGTGTTGTTTGAAGTTAGCGAAGTTATGAACTGAAGACTTTTGCGCTATTAGCATCCATGGTCTGGCTTATCTTAATTGTTTATGAACTGTACACAGGATGTTGCAAATATTTTTTATCTACTAGATTCGATAAAAAAGTCTAAATTTCATCGCTAAACATTTTTTAAACTGATTGAAAACTCGGCTATCATAGAGAGGATCGATTTCTATATTCTCGATGGTTATCTTCGTAACCGACAGTACACCGACATTTATTTAATTGAATATTCTTGTTTAACAATTTAATCATTTAAAAAATAAGGTATATTTCCGGCACGTCCCAGAGTGGAATAATCTTAGTATCGGTGTAAGACCACCATTGAAACATTGTTTGAAATGCCTACAGCCGTGTACGGAGACTAATCTGAATAGCCAGATACTTCCCTACCTTCCTCTCCCCATCTTCCCCTCCCCACCTTCAGTCTTACAATATTGGAATTGCCATAGTCTCCACAATCGGGGATGACGCTCCCGCCGCCGTCTCACTGGCTCCAGGCGGTTGGGAGCAGTTGCGACTCTTGTGCGGTATTATAGATAGACTGCACTGTCTCCCAGCCTGCATGATTTACTTGCCAACAGTCATGCCCCGGTGGTGAGAGCAATCTTGCTGTTGAACAGCCTCACTATGGTGACCGGACAACTCAGAATGAATTCATTTCAACACCTCCATTTAGAGACATTAAAAAAGTGATGAAAAAATATGTAAAAAAATTGTTTAAATAGGTTAGGTTAGAGGGCATGCATTAATTAAGTGAGCAGTTTTTAGTTTTTTTAAGTTAGAACCCCCCCCCACCCCCTTGGTGAGATAAATTTGGACCACTTCGTATATTCTTTTCAAATAAAGTGAAATTTTGCTGGACCCCCCCCCCCTCCTTTTGAGCTCTCGTAATTAATGTATGCCCCCTATTATGGGCTATTTTTCTTTTTTTATGATTTCTCAAAGAGGTATCAAGTTGATTTTGAGTTGTCATGGAACTGGGATGTGACTTCGACATAAATAATTAAATAATCGATTCTTTTTCTTAGCATGAATAATCGATTTTCTTTTTTGAAAATTTGTTATAATTACCGATATTTTCTCAAATTTGTCAAATTAAAATAACGCGGTAAATTTCTTTAATGACAGTTTTATTTTAAAATAATCAACACAAATTAAAAATTGTTGGTTGACTCGACTTTATCTAGTGACAAGTTTGATTAGAAACTTCAACTAAACTGCTTTCAAAGCACAAAAGAAATGTCATCGTAGACGCACAGATGGCGTTAATGTCATGTTATGTTTACAATCATCATAGAGGTTAGAATCAATCAAAAATCGGCAGTGTAGAAATAACCGATTTCTAATTAATAGATTTTTAGAAAATTAAAATCGCTTAAATTTAATCGAATTTTTTCATAATCGATTATTTTTTCACATTCCTACATGGAACCCCTCACAACATACCCCTATTATTGGGAATGCCATAGTCTCGCCGGCTACAGGCGGTTGGGAGCAGTTGTGACTCTTGCGCGGTATAGTCACATAAACAGATTTAAAATATGGACTGTTCTATCTCCCAGCCTGCAGGACTAATGGCCAATAGATATGCCGGTGGGGAGTGCAATCTTTCTGTTGGACAGCATCAATTATTCTTTACAAACCTATTTAAAAACGCACTATAGTGAACAATTTTGTAATGTTTTCCCCCCCCCCCCTACTCCCCCCCTTCTCACCCCCTACTACCTCCCTACTCCCCCCCCTTCCCACCCCTCCACACCCCCTTACCCGTTACATTCATTTTTCAAACGGCTCGCGTGCCACCAATTGCAATTTTTTTATACAAATTTCATTCAGAGCTCTGAGCTATAGCCTACATGTTTATTCTGATGTATGAGCTAAGGGAACGTACCCATACTACGTGACCAATTTTTTGCAATTTTTAACCCCCTCCCCCGGTGACCAAAAACCTAAGCCCGCCGCCGCTCATTTGTACCAAGCGTGACATTTTGAAGACCCCCCCCCCCTAAACGTGTCACGTAGTATGGGTACGTTTCCTAAGTATATTATTGTGATAATTCATTAAAATCCATTCAGTAGTTTTTGCGTGAAAGAGTAACAAATATACATACATCCAAAGAAACTTTCGCCTTTATAATATTAGTAGGTTAATAATTGGATAATTTGTATAGCGCTGTTATTGTGAAAAATAATACCAAAGCCGTTGTATAATGCTGATGCGTATAGACAGGTAGATAATTATGGGAAATAAACGAAGCAACGTGACTCGGCTCGCTGTAATAGGTACTTATTATTATTTGTTTTTAATAGCTCCACACAGGAGGCTCTGAGGAAAATAATTTCCCTTAGGGCCTTTTTCATCTTAGGGGATGCTGTATGGAGGGTCTTTTTAAGGTAAGGCAGAAGAGGAAGTTCTGGGAAAGAAATAGGTATGAGTAGTGAGCAGGAATCTGAGGGTCAGTGAGTTCAAGAGTGATGGACGTATGAATCCATCCCTTCCGTATGATTCCGGCTGGAGAGCTCAAAAGACCTTAACCAGTCTCGGTCTTAACTCGATCCGGCCCGCCGCGCAGCAGGTGGGCATACACGTCGGCCGCCAAGACCTTGACAAACCTCACCCCATGAACCCGGGCACCCCTGCTAAGTCACCAAATGAAGCCAAACACCTGGGGTGACCTATGGCAGAGGTGTTGGTTATCCAATAAATGGTTCCCGAGGCGGCTGTACCCATACCCGCCTCCCAAAATGCAACAATACCTGTTTATACGCAGCATAAATTGTGGTGGTGGGATCTACACACGACACTGCATGCAGTGATTGCAGGCAGTGACTGCAGAGAGCGTGGAGTTGAGCGAACTAGCGATGTCTCGTTTGTTAAAGGGCCGCTAGAACGAGACGCATGTAGGGACTCTCTGCGGCAGCAGCGAGCAGGCCAGCAAGAAGTGATTAGAAATTGTATGGTGTAGAGGCCACTTAAAACCTGTCGGGAAGGTCAGGAAAGTAATATGTAGTCGGGGGTAAAACGTCAAACTCGCGCCCAATATTTGTACACAGTAAATGACATTTGTCACACATGAGAACTAGTCACTTCTACGATTAGTTTTCGTGTTCATCAGGCCTTCTGTGGAATGATTTTCCGGCTTCTGTGTTTTCTCCCTCCTACAATATCTATAATATAATATTGAATATAATATTGAAAGAAGGGTGAATGCTGGTAACTCTATTAATGGAGGACCGAACGCCGTTGGCACCAACAAAAAACTGTCCAAAGACGCGAAACTAGCCGTCCATAATGGAGTACTGTTATCTACCCTGATGTATGGCAGTGAGGCATGGAACTGGCAGAGGAAGGATGAAAGTAGACTGAACACTGTAGAAATGAGATCCCTGAGGCGTATGTGTGGTAAAACCATGTATGATCGTGTAAGAAATGTGGAAATCCGCAAAGAATGCAAGGCTGATGTAAGCGTATTGAGTAAGATCAAGAAAGGAACGCTCCGATGGTTTGGGCATGTAGAGCGAATGAACGAGGAAAGGAGTGTAAGGAGAATATATGGTAGAAGAAGTAGAGGACGCCCAAGAAAGACATGGCACGACCAAGTGAATCAGATACTTGAGTCGGCCCATGTCAAGAGTCAGAATAATAGAAGAGAATGTATGAGACGTTGTATGAATGTAAACGAGGCAAGGAATGAGTGCTAAGACCGGGATCTTTGGCGGTCAGTCCTCTCTGCCTACCCCTGCGGGGAAACGGCGTGATGGTTAGTTAGTTAGTTAGTTAGTTACAATATCTATTTTTTAATCTTTTAATAAAATATTTCATCATACCTTATGTTTTCTTAGACATCTTGTGGTGGCAAACAGGAACATTGTTTTGACCAATGCTTGACTCCATCTTATAAATAAATACACGTAGGTATGTTTTACAATGTTTTTATTAATTTAAAAAGATTTACGGAGGTCTAGTTAATATTAATTATATCTAGGCCAATATTTACGCTGTAATGAGTTCGACAATCGAGGAAAAAACGGAAAACCGTGGAGTACATTTATTAGGTATGTTTATTTTTGATAAATCTTGCTACCGGGTCATATACATGTTATAGGTATGTTTTAGCCTGTTACTTTAGCTGTTCGACTTTAAACATTTCTAACAAAATCTTTTGTTCTGGGGGTAAATGAGAAAAACTTTAATAATATGCCATGAGATGCCCTAAGAGAGGTTCACTCACATACCGTCGGCGGCAGCCATCACAGCATAAAATATAAACTTTATCAATGTCAGCCAATGACAGTCCTACAACAAAGTTTAATAGAACATCTCTGTTTTTGGTCTTTTACGCGGTGATGGATTGTCGTTGACGATATATATTTAGTTAAACAGTGCTAAAGCTAAAACACTGTTCTGATGAGGTTATATCATATTGTTGCGCTATTCCGATATCTCGAGAGGCCCGCGTTCAGTCTACCAGGCTCCGCAGTCCAAATCCTCTCCCAGGGGCTTGAGGTCGGTGATTGCAAAGCCGTCGCTATCCACACAGTAGAGCTGCCCGTCGAGCTGCTGCACGGCCAAGTAGTTGCCGTTGCCCTTGCACGTCTGCGACATGATCATGCCCACCTCCTCGAAGTACTTCATGTCCCGAGCGCAGTCTGCAAATTTCATACATGGATTTAGAAACACATAAGTCTAGCAAGTAACGTCTTCAGTCACTAACCATTTCCTTAGTATTTCGCTTGCAAAATGCAATATCTCTCACAATCGGTACATTTTGATAAGCGGCAACTAAATCATATTCTTCGGAAAACCCAAAGTAAATAATATGCTTTATATAGATAAACAAAAAAAAACACATACATTTGTTTTAAAATACTTTATTTTAATACGTTGCTCTGCAGGTTTCAGAAGTGCCCTTCGTTCATCAGGAAAATATTAAAAACGACAACATATTGTTTGTATTGTAATTATAGCCCAGTCAGTGGGGGATAAAAAAGGCCTTTAGCTTGCAAAAGGTCATGTAGTAGCGATTTTGATATATGTTGTTAAGATTGGGACTCTAAAGAAAAAAAAAAGTTTTCGACCTCGGGAGAGTCGAGCTCGATCCGCCATCTTGGATTGAAGGTCCCAAAATTCGGTTTTTTCAAAATAATTATGAAATGGTTGATTTTACAACCAAATTGTTCAAGACGAACTTGAAGAAAACTAAATTACGTACATTTTATTAATAAAGTTTTTTTTGTAAGTCTAATAGCTAACGAGTTACAGTGGCGCAAATGTGAATATTTTTCTAAAAAATGATGAAATTCCCAATTTGTGTTATTTTTTCGGGTTATTCATTACATAACTAGCTGTTAAAAACCCACTCCGTAGGGTTTTACTGCTAGGCCCTGTAGGCAGCTTTTGCTTTGGCTTCGCCCAGTTAATGTTGGTGACCATTTTATACATAATTATATTATATAATATATTTTTTATCATATAATTATAATAATTTTGTTAACTCATTTCCACACCACCATGAGGTAGAGAACATGGCGCTTTTTTATTGTGGTATCCCCTGTAGGTCTACTCCACAGATATACCAGCGAAGGTAGATTTCGAAATTATTTTATATATTGGCTATTGCGTAATGATATTTTTTTGTTGATGCCGGTTGGTTGATATCGACATCTTAATAACAGTCTTCATCAATGTCATCATCTAATTCATTGCCTGTGGTACTGAGATTCCGGGCTTCCATTGACAAAATCTCTTCATCTTCTTCCTCGACATCGATATGAACCTCTGGCGAATTTCGGCATGTTTGACCATTACAGCACCCATACACAATAGAACAATTCAATCCAGCTTTCCTGCAGCCACATGCAACGCCGCATCCTTTTTTACAATTACATGAAATAAATTTCAATAAAGTCTCGGGTGCTGGTTTCTTTGTCATTCTTACTGGAACAAGCCCGTTGGGGCCACGTTTCCAGCCCCAGTTTTCTGGATTTTTTTGGATTCCATACCATTTTTGGACTTGGTGGTACGTCCTAAATGCATGGTACCGTGCAGCGTCGTTCGTTTGTGGCAAAGAGGCAAGATTGAATTTGCTTTTTGTTATTGACTTTGCGAAACGTTGGTAGCGGATTTCTTCCAAGGTCCTTATCCATGTCACCCCCGTACAAAGCAACAAAAAAGCGTGTTCCTGCATCTGCTATGTCTTCTGGTTTTGCATCATGTTGTTTGAAGATTCCTATCATGGCATTGAGTCTTGTGTCGTTCTGTACAAGTGAACAAAATTTTGTTTTTCCTTGGTTGAAGAAGGACGATGTTGTATCGCAGCCACTAAAGGCATGGAGAAACAGAATATTCTCAGCCGCTTCTTTGTATTTCACACTATTTGCGGAATATAGTCTTTCAAAAGTTTTGCCTCTCCCGGGTTTGCGAAGATATATACTACTTTCGGGTGGTGCCAATGCTGTTAGCAGAACTAGGAGATCAACGTCTTCGCCAATAACGAATACAGCGTCAAATGATGAACACAAGGAAATCGCAGTATTTACAATAAACTCATCAGCATTCTTCAGCCCGCTTAACTGTAAAATCAGCCTGTATAAATTGCTTTGTAAAAGCATCGAAATCAGACGAACTTTGTTATTTTCATTGGCTAAAAAACGTTCTTGTGAAACTTGAACTGGCATTGTTTCATCGAAAAGAACATCTGCAGATATATGCTTCTTCGATCGGCGAAGTCTTTCTGCGGTTTTTGTATTTTTTTCACCATCATCTAGCGGATATCCATCGAAAACAATAACTGCATGTGATCCATAGTGATGTCTTACATAGTGAACGTACTTCTCGTAAATTGACCCAAAAAAATCATTATGATTCCATACAACTTTATGTAAAAGGTATCCTCCATCCACAACATTAATTTTGCTACCTTCAAGTTGCACGCCTTCTGGAAGTTGTTCAAAAACACCATAAAATGATGATTTCGTACCTTTGCGCATTCCTTCTTCAGAGAAAAGCGACAAAGGAAATGGGGCGAGTTCGAATTTAAGGTAATCCTTCAATTCTTCGTCGGATTTCTTCAAAATACACATTCTCTGGAACAACATCAGCGGGTTGATGGAAATAGTTGTTTCGCCGATCTTGATGCTGCTGTTGACTGCTACTAATGGAATAACTTTGTCCTTACGTTTGAATTTAATAGATTCAAAAGTTGTATACCTGGTAACCATGTTCGACATCCTCTCGGTACCTATTTCTCTGGATAAATGACAATTAATCTTTTCTTCCCCGACAATTCCAGTACTGATAGAAAGAAGTGAATTGATTCCAAGTCAGCTATAGACTAGGAGCCCACTATAACAACGTCAATCAACGTCATCGAGCACACGGGTGATGCTATATAAGTATATTGTTTGTGGGAATACGTTAAAATGATATTTTGTAATATGTTCTTACAAAAATTTATCAAGAAAACTTGAGTTTTACAATTTTTTGTCAAAGTTGTCTTATTTCTTCCGCTGTAACTCGTTACCTATTAGACTTACAAAAAAACATTGTGCATAAAATGTACGTAATATAGTTTTCTTCAAGTTCGTCTTGAACAACTTGGTTGTAAAATCAACCATTTCATAATTATTTTGAAAAAACCAAATTTTGGGACCTTCAATCCAAGATGGCGGATCGAGCTCGACCCCCCCGAGGTCGAAAACTTTTTTTTTTTTTTAGAGTCCCAATCTTAACAACATATATCAAAATCGCTACTACATGACCTTTTGCAAGGTAAAACTACGGAATGACTGGGCTATTATAGCAAGCCACAAAGTAAATGCTGCTTTCGAATGGACAACTAAATAGTTTAGTTAATTTTTAGTCACTGTCGGCGTATGTACAGTGCGTTCAGTGGTTAGTAATAAGTTACCGGTAAGTATCAATTTAGTTGATTAAATCATATAGCTCATCGTTGTACTTAGGTGGGCTATTCGCGCTGTTTGGACACGCACAGAATCAAGTTTTACCATTAATACCTACTTACTAAATCAATTACTTAAATAATTATTGCACGTTTGGACGACACTCGTCACTTTTCTAAAGGCGGGATTTAGTTACCACTTATCACTGTACTGGCTACGTGTATCATATCCATCAGAATAGGTATTAGCTCTCAATGACAGAGCCATAGTTGCCACTATTAGAAGAGAACTTCGTAAATGAAAAACTCGTTGACTTACAAAAGACGCAAACGAATTGATTTAGGAAACGATAATAATTTATGGATGAAGTGATGTTATATCAGTTGCTACTTACTGCAATTGACCAAACTAAGAGTTGCTCCAGCTTCCGTTTGATAAGGTCCTATGCGACCACCATCCTTCCATGAACAGTATGCTCTAAAACAAATTAAACATCAGTTTTCTTAATCGTAATCGTTACGATTATTGGTGTCGTGAAAGCAAAAGTCATTGAAAGTATCAATAATAATGACTAATGAGACATGTATACTATTATTGATTAATTAAGAATTATGTACTCACATGCCGTTTTCAATCTGATATACACCGTACGTTCCGTCATAGTCACAGTTGGGTGATGCCATCGTGACCTGTCCAATGCCATGGAGGGCCAGCTTCTTCTTCAGTACGGCTATGGCATAAGATTTGCTCTCACACTTCCGGAGATACTGTGAGCCATACTTGTCTTCGTCATCTGAAAAAACACATCCCTAAATCAACGTTTGTGTAGGTTTATCAATGTTATGAATTATTATCAAGGCACACTAGAACTATTCGAATATAATATAATCAGAGACCGGTATTTGAGGCAACTTGAGAATTGAAACTGTTTACTTCCTACAGTGGACATAGAGTGACTCTGAAACTAATATTTCTTTCCCTTTTGTGAATATTACAGACCAGAGATGAGCTTCTGTTGTGTCTGCTACTGGGCGAACTTTAGTGGTCGAAAATCAAACAACTACATTTTGCAAGTGCGAAGCAAGTCTAAAAGTAGCCAATATGGAGATTTCTCTCAACATGCATTGTACTATATCCAGAGGTGGAGCTTTTGTCAAGTTCGGTAATAGGTATACAACTTACAACAGGGCAGCTGTGACACCAGCTCCTCGGAAACTACCATCGAGTCGGTCTCCCCGGTCTTGGACTCGGCGCACCAGCATAGGCCGCTGTCGCACTGCAGCGGCTCGTAGTTTCCATCAGAGGCGCAGTGCAGCGACACGTCAGTTCTGCCGAGGGCTTCCAGATCAGCCCTTCGCCGGCTGCAAGCTTTAAATTAATCACAAATTATTTCAGGTTGTTCACATGAAATCATATACATATACAATTCTTGGTAGAGTCCATGGTCCTAGGAAACGCATCCAAGTTTTATTATCCCTACAGTCTCGATTACATTGAGCGAGTTTACAAGCTACTAGCCGGCAAGTTTAAAAGCGGGCGAATCGGCGAGCGCGATTGAGATGATGACACACAAAACTTTCCATTAGCGAACTAGCTACGACTCGCAAATGACTCCCGCGCGAACTAATTCTGTCGACATTTTGTAGAAAACTGAGATACTCGCAGCTAGCTCACTAGCAATTATGATAACACACGCTAGCGATTAGCGAGCAAAGTACCCCCCCTTTCAACTTTTTTCGTACATTGTTCACAAGCTGCTTGTTAGCTAGTAAATGTGATTACAATGAGCGAGTTTACTAGCAAATAGTGTATTTTTACATTGTATTATTTAGGTACAACCACGGACATATGAATATATCTGGACCAGCACTAAGTGATAAAAACGTATTATTTCCCCCTCCCCACGGAACCCGCTATAGCTCCGCCTTGGCGCCAGCTCGCTCCATGGGAAGGGGAGAGAGCCACGCTTGAATCTAAAATATGTGACGTCATCATTCTTGTAGTGACCAGCGCGGAACTAACGTTCATACGTTTTACGAAATAACACGCCAAAAACGGCAGCTTGCGCTATACATTATAGATACATATTATATGGACATAGCGAATGTGGGCGGTTCTCCAGTGTCCTCGTCGCTGGTTACAGGGGTAAGTAAATTATGAAACATTTGTAAAAGTGTCTTAACTAAACACTGCAACAAAATATTGCTATGTGAATTGGGGCGAATGTTTTCGGGGCAAGCATTTGGCCTTAGCAAATATGTTATTAACGTGGCAAGCAATTCGCGCTCCCATGTAAAAAGGTCTATCCATTCAAAGCAGATTTTGCTTTTAAGAACTAAATGGTGATATTATAATGCGAGATGCCTGTATACTGTCAGATTGATTTTTTAACGAATCACAGTATCTTTCCTCTCTTCGCCCCTCATAGTTTGGTTTTACCCAAAGATATTGGAATATAAGGTTTTACCCCTCAACAGTATCTTCTGGCCTATTCATTCTGATGTCTATAGGTACAACCGACTTTGTAGACGTTTTAAATTTCAATTAAGGATAGTAAATACGTACCGCACGTCATGTTTTTAGAGTCTTTGGACCAAGCCATGCCGAATATCCTTGTCCCTAGTGCGTTTGAGCAAAAGCATCTAAAATAAAGACAATTGGTTAGTATTTATTCATCGATAGCTATTAATTAAGCAACCCTCTGCGCCATAAGTATTAAAAAAATTCTCTTTAGCTACAGTGGTCAAAAACGAATGCTTCCATTTGGTACTATGAAGAATTGAGACAAGGCTCATTAATTTACCTGCCCACAAGTCTGTCTCCTTTACATTGCACTGGATAGTAAGTCCCATCAGAATTGCAGTTAGGCGGGTAAATTGGCTGCTCGTCGACAGGGAGGTGTTGAGTGTGGACGCAGGAAGCTGTAAAGTACATTATACACGTATTAGTAATGGTTCCTGCTATAAATTTAAAATAACCGGTAACCCTAACCTAACTTAACCTATTTAACCAATTTTTTTATATTTTTTTATCATCACTCTTAAAGACCTTTCTGAGGTGCTTCTGAGTTGATTTCATTCTGAGTTGACCGGTCACCATAGTACCTAATATTACAAAGAAATTTCACCGATTTTCTTATTGGAAATTTCAAACACTTGTCATAACTATCTATATGGTTCTAGATCCAGACAATGTCTAGTAGACACTAGAGCCATTTTGCACCTTGAGTACTTTTTACTTTATATTTTTAATTTTTACTTTTAAAGTATTTCTTTGTACTTTCAACTTTGTAATTTCTTCTTGGCATTATTAATTAAAAACTTTAGAGTTTAAATTAAATAGTTAATTTTTTTAATCTAACAATGTGAGTTTTATAATATTGTGCTTATTGCAATGTGCTTCTCCGTTTATTTCCAAGAACATCGATAAGTGGAACTATTTATTTATAATACGTAAACATGTATATACATACATAGGTGATTAACAAAAATAATTGTTTTTTAATATCGTCGTCTATGTTTAATATTTATGTGTTTTTTTTAGATTTCAATGGCCTCCGTAATGAGGCGCGCTCAATGCTTGCTGGGCCTTCCCAGCACTAGGCATAAATCCAAAGTAATGACCGGTTTCAATTAAGTAGTCAGCAATTGTCGATTTGTCCGGATGGCCGATTTTGCACGATTTTTTGTATTATAATACTACAAATCTACATATTGTAAACATCACAAATATTATGATTGTAATAATGGTGTTTTGCAAATAATAAATATATTAAAATATGTATATACATAAATGTAATATTCTTACCCTGACTTAATAACTTACACATGCTTTGGTCATAGATCAATGTATGCCACTGGTATCTATTCAGTGCTGAAACACGATAGAATGTTGGTCCTGTTGTGGGTGTCCATATTTTTACACCAAATCTATTTAAAAATTTGTGACTTACCTTTATCGATGACACACTCCCTCAATACGCACGTGAGTCCGGGTGCACAGGGTCTGACAGCTGTACACACTTCTCCAAGTCCTGAAACGCGATAATAACAACTTTTAAGCGGTGTCTCCTGCAACCGAAAACACTAACAATACATCAAACATTACTACAAACATTGGCACAAACATTCAAAATGGGAGCGCCGCCTTCCACATTTTTGTTTGCAGACGCAATGTTTGTGTTTTCCGTGGATGATGGGAAACATTCTCCGTCCGTAAGAGCCGGAGAAGGCATGGGAGGGGATTATTCTATTTTTTTACTACCATGGTGCGCTCAGTCATGGAGTGTAATTCGAGTTTTTGAAATCATGTGCCTGAACGAAGTTAATAATAATTATGAATTTAATAAATTGTAAATAAATAATGTCATAATGGATGACTGTTTCTATCATGAACTCACCTATAATAAAATTCTCAAGTTTTTAATTTATTGTAGAGGGCCCAAAAAACCTATGTAACATTTTATGACTATTATTGTGGTTTTTAAATTCTTAAATGGAAGGTACATTTAGGTCGTGTACGAATCGAGAGTAACCAGAAATCGTAATGTAATGCCAATTCGTGTTTCTGGTGAAATATTTTCTTGAACATGTAGTACCTATAATTAAAACTAGCTCTTCTAAATCAGTTTCGGAGACACGGAAGAAATTGACCAATCCAAATTGATATTCTATTCTTAATTCCTGATAAATAAATAGATCTTAAAATTTCGAGGTGGTATGGTAACTTGAAACTTGCGCTTTCTCCCTGATGTAGTATCTCTTCCTCATCAGAACTCATCTTGATATTTTTTGACATCTACGTAATTATTTACGTAGATGTCAAAAATATGTAGAGTGTGTTAGAACGGAGGACATAAAACGTGGACGAAAACAAATAATGTTTGAGCTAATGTTTGTAGTAATGTTTGATGTATTGTTTGTGTTTTCGGTCGCAGGAGACCCCTCTTTAGCCTTACAAATTATTAACATTATGTTTACAATTGGTAAGTATCTTTGTGTTGAAACGTCATCGATTCATTTTATTACTTTTAATTCTTTGAACAGGCTAAGCAATCGCTGCATTAGAATGACACATATCACAGTTGACACTTGCAGTTAGTGCTTTTCTTCTTTCATTGATTAAAAATTACGCAAAGGTTCTCAACGCTGCACGACTCTTAATACTTACCTACCCGGAGAAATCTGTGAAATATTCAATAGATACTCGTATACCTACAACTGTAGCCACCCAAAATTAGTGCGTTTTTTAATGGTTGTCACGAGTCATTGCTATATTTCATCGTATTAATATTTATTATCAACTAATACTTAAATAGTTTAAATTCTTTTGCTAATTAATCATTATGTTCTTTATCTCCACAAGTAGAGTGATTCATTTATTTATTTATCTATTTTATTTAAGCGAAATCAACAATCTACAACAAGGTTGGTTTATGCTTGTGCTATCTACTTAACTGAGAAACCGCTATTAACGGTTCACGACGAGTTCATCGAAAACGAATTCATCGAAAATCAATTCATCGAAAATCAATTCATCGAAAGCAAATTCATCGAAAACGAGTTCATCGAAAACGAGTTCATCGAGAATCAATTCATCGAAAACCAAATCATCGAATGATCGATTCATCGAATCGCCAATTCATCGAAAAAATATATTTTGTTGATATTTGAGAGAAATGCCGAGCGGACCGAGAAGTTAAAAAAGCATTGGTCAACCTAAACTAACCTAACTTAACCTATTTAACCAATTTTTAAATATTTTTTTATCATCACTCTTAATGACCTTTCTGAGTTTTTTATGTGTTGGTTTCATTATGAGTTGTCTGGTCACCGTTCCTTAGATATCCCTTTTTTGCAGTATCAGAAAATCGGAAATCGAAGAGATAAATTTTACATTGTCACTACGAAACTGACAGTTGCTAAACATATTTAACTCAGTTAAACAGACTTTTTTGGGTATTTAATTTTGACAGCTCTAATATCTACAAAAAAAATGTTTTTCGATGAATTGGCGATTCGATGAATTGATCATTCGATGAATTGATTTTCGATGAATTGATTTTCTTTGAACTCGTTTTCGATGAATTTGCTTTCGATGAATTGATTTTCGATGAACTCGTTTTCGATGAATTTGCTTTCGATGAACTCGTCGGTTACCCTATTAACCACAGAATTACTTGTTGTACAAAAACATTGTACCCAACAAAACTACATATTTAACGAACTAACAATTATTACATTTAATATATAATTACATATACATATTTCGACTTCCATAATACGGGCATATGCCTAGTGTGGCAGTCGAAAAACCTGTAAAAAAAACAGTAGGCATTCAAAGTCATTTTATGAAGAAAGGAAAAAACAAAATATATATTAGTTTCAGAGAGAGGTCATACGTGACGTCGTTGTTCTAGTATATTATTCTGTTTTTTTTTTTGTTTTCATGCAAGAAGTGTCATAAAGCAGAGGACGAACGTACGACCTCTCTCTGTGGCTACTACAATGAGACTGTCCATTATTTGGACTGTGCAGCAGGAGAGGAAGAGAATTTCAACCAAATATTTTCAAATTTCAACCATTCAATTATGCCCCTCTTCTTTTCTTTGTGTAGGTATCTAAGCTTTCTCATATCCACTAGCAAGTTCTTTCTTCATTTTAGTTATCACCCGCCATAGCCCAGGGACATCCCTAGCTAGCATGGCGGGTGAAATTATACTGAAAAACGTACTTACTGTGCAAATAAATAAAAGTTCATATTAAGGGCCCGCAACCTGGATTTGTACCGATTTATTACATATTTCCCTTAAACACGGTAAGTTTTAAAGCTCTTAAAAAATATATGTTATTCTTGAAGATAATATCTAGACTTTGCCCGCGCCGAAACGCAAATTATATAAAATTCCCTCTATAGAAAAAAATCGCAAAGTATGCTCCAAAAAACACGTTTGTTTCAGTTATTTTACAAGTTAGGGAACGTACCCATACTACGTGACCAACTTTTTGCAATTTTTAACCCCCCCCCCCCCCCGGTGACCAAAATCCTAAGCAACCCGCCGCTAATTTGTATGGAGCGTGACATTTTGAAGACCCCCCCCCCCTAAACGTGTCACGTAGTATGGGTACGTTCCCTTATATGTATGAAAAAATTCACAGCGTTTCTTTAAATGCTGTTTAAGACAATGCCCGCGAGATTTTTAACCCGGCCACACATTGCTGTGGCTAACGAAACACAACGCCATTACCCAACCTTTATAAAATCCACACCACCCGCTTGCCAGCTGGCGGCTGTCTGAATTGAATATTTGAATTTCTCGGTTTTTCTCTACTATAGTGAGCATGTATTATACATATAAATCTTCCTCTTGAATCACTCTATGTTTGGTGAAAACCGCATGAAAATCCGTTGCGATCAATGTGCACATACATTTTGAGCGACATCATTTTATACTATGTAATGATTGTGAAATATTACATTTAATTGTTTGTGAGTATGGTGAATCAATATTGAGTTAAAACTAATTTTAAAAAAGTAGTTACGTACCAACACTCTTTAATTACGTGGAAATTGCTTTCCTCCAATGCTGACAGCACATATGCAACTACAAATTATTATATAACTGCACTTCACACACGAGAATGGTTTCATAAGAAACGCATTAGCGAGAAAAAACCCTACCTGGATTTTTTTCGTTGCATTCTAATAATTATAAAGTGAGTTTGTATGCGGGGAATTAAAACTCCAATCAGAATATGAAAATGGCTGTCCTCCAATTCTGGCAGCACAAAGTACGCAACCAGAATTTTATAAATGCACTTCTAACACGAAGAATGCGTCAAAAAATGAAGCCCGATCTGGAATTTTTTCATTGCATTCAAATGGTTTCAGTTATAGGGTGAATCTGTACGCGGAGATTTAAAACTACTGAGTGAATCCATTTCACTGAGTAAATGAAAATAGCTTTTCTCTTATACTGGTAGCACAAAACCACCTAGAATTTTATAAATGCACTTCAAAAACGAGAACGGGTTTCTACGAATTACGTAAGCAGACGAAACCACACATGGAATTTTTTCATTGCATTTTGAACACAAAACTGGTTTTTCCGTCAGAGCGAATTGGATTGTGAGTCCCCAGCTTTAATTAATACTGCACCTAAAACACCAAAATGGTTTTACCTTCGAAATGCGTTAGGGTTAGCAGATGAATCCGCAACAGGAATTTGCATTGTGAACACAAGATTGGTTTTACCTTTAGAATGAATCTGCATAGGAGGCCACTAGTCAACCAGCTTAAATTAAATTGTGCTCTGATTACGTGAATGGTTTTTCTACATTTTGTAGCATATTTATTGTCCGCAATATAATTTTATATTTATTTAACTAATTATAATAAATTACATGTAACGATCTTTTTTATGCCAGAAGTGTGGCAATTATTATTGCAATGATGTTTGTATTATAAACAAAATGTTAAGGACGTGCTTGACTTCATATAGCCAGTGATTCCTGACTTTATTTGGGGAGATTGTTATATCTAGCTTGTAGTTCATCATCGCTTAGTAATTGAATAATTTCGTGCTGCAGATTATCAGGCACATTCGATGGTTCCACGTTGAACGGTGTAGCAAATATGTTCAAATCCGTTTGCTCTCTTTTCACGTCCTTAAATCGTTCATTAAATGCCTCACCTAATTTCGCGCACTCACCAGCATATTCAAACGATGTAGAAGGCTTTTGTCCTTGCAGTAAATGCATCGTGTTATTCATTTCGAGTTACTATCCACAGCCTTAATTAAGTTTCAAATGATTTCACGTTTCACTCAGCTTCAACTTTTCTTTCTTCGTAGTTGTCATTAATAGGATTTTATTGATTTACTATCCACTTTACTTCTGCAATGATGACTAGAAAATAATGTTTATGACAGACTGCCTAAGATACCCCTCTGAATAGAGTTTCCATCAATCCTGAAATATCGGGACTGTCCCGTACAAGACAATTAAAAATTTCGATGAAATTTTACTATCGTTTCACAAAAACAAATTAAAACAAAAGTAAAATGGGAGGTTTTATCACGTTTTAATTTGAATCTAAACTACTTGCTAGTAACGATTTTGTAATAACGTCTCAAAAATGCATCTGAAACACTGCGATAAAACCATCCCGTTCTTTGTAATTTTTTGTGGTATTTTCAGCAGGCCGCACCAAAAGTGCCCGCGGGCCGCAGGTTCCCCACCCCTGGGTTAGTTAGTAAAACATAATAAACACACATCTTCATTCAAAAATTTTCACTACAACCTTAGATGTGAACCCAATGAAAATTTTCACCACAACCTTAGATGTGAACCCAATGAAAAATTTCACTACAACCTTCGATGTGAACCCAATGAAAATTTTCACTACAACCTTTGATGTGAACCCAATGAAAATTTTCACTACAACCTTAGACGTGAACCCAATGAAAATTTTCACTACAACCTTAGATGTGAACCCAATGAAAATTTTTTGTACTTTTGAAAACAAATAAACTGGTTTTTACTTATTTTTTATTTAATTTCGCCCAGACTTTGCGCGTAAAACTACTCCCTCGCACTGTAAGAAGCGAACTAATCTAATAGTAACGCCATTTTGCTGTTGTTTCCCAAGAATAAATGAACTGGTCATCTCTCCCGTACAGCCATCTCCCCCGGACTTACCCTAGTTATTTTAAATACTTATAAATAATAAGCAAGGAGATTATATTATTATTTACCGAAATATTTTTTGCATCCCGGACAGCATTCGGAAACAGTAAAATTTTCCGTAACGTAAAATCCATCTTCGCATTCACTCTGGTCGTAATCCGTAATACACTCTTCTGTTAGAGAACAATCCGCGGACACTTGCGATGGTAGGACTAACGTCACCCCTACGGCAATGGCCACCAGCCATGAATATTGCATTTTGAACACTTTTTGTCTTCCGAAAAAATATCTTGTAGGTGTTGTTTGACGTGAAATAACAAACTAAAGGCGTTTCAACTGAAACTATCAGCTGGCTTATCTTATTGATAAGATTCTCAGAGGAAGTTCTGCGGTGATTAGATCACATCTTTCTGATATTGTGATTTATTCGTAGAATGATAATGAATTTAATACGACAAAAATCTCATCAATTGTATATTTTTTCATTAATCGATGATAAAAAAATTGATTGTGAAATAATAATTATTTATTTTTACAATATAAACACATACTTTTGTCTGAAATCACTTTATTGACTGAACGTGGAGAACTTGTTTTTTAACTCGACTATTTGGCATGTAACCTGTGTGTAAATTTGTTACTTTTTCTGGTTCAGAGTGGTGGTGGTCTTCTTGGTTTTTTTTTACATGATCTCCACACAGGAGGCCCTGAGGAAAATAATTTCCCTCAGGGCCTATGTCATCTTTGGGAATGCTGTGTGGAGGGTTTTTTTAATGAAAGGAAGGAGAGGAGAGTTCTGGGAAGGAAAAGGGTTTAAGGGGTGGGTAGGAATCTGGGGTTCAGTATGTCCTGGTCATCCGCCTCCAAGACCTAGACAAACCTCACCCCATGAACCCGGGCACCTCTGCTAAGTCACCAAACATAGTGAACCACTTGGGGTGACCTATGGCAGAGGTGTTGGTTATCCAATAAAGGTGCGGCGGCACCCATTCCCGCGTTCCAAATTGTAATAATACCTTTTAATCCTGCCTGAGTTCCCATCGTGGTTCCTATCGACCACCACAACACGGGCATGTGCCTAGCATGGTGGTCGAAAAGTCCCCTATGTGTGTAATGAAAAATTTAATGAATAAAGAAAACTTAAAAAAAAAAAAAAAAAATCGTCAAACCGGAATAGTCAAAATTATGGTACCTGCCTGAAGAAAGTTTGAAAAAAGAATTGTCAATTGAGATGGTGATATAATTTGGACAAATTTTAAAATTTTCTGTATGAAATTTTTAGTCAAATATTACGTAATACTAGCTGGTTCCCGGCATGCGTTGCTATGCCATTTAATAAAGAAATTGTTTCTCCCTGTGTGTCCTTCCGCCTCCCTTTCCTCTCCTGCGTCCCCTTCCCCCTCTCGCGTTCCCGCACCGCGAACCCTCCTCCCGAGCTCCACCCTCCCGCATTCCATTCATTCAGTCCCGGTACATTCAGTTTTCAAACAGCTCGCGTGCCACCTATTGCAATTTTTATACAAATTTCGTAATGCCAGAGCTCACCAATAGTTTAATACAAACCTTGTCCTGACCACAACGAACACAACAAAAAAAGAATTTTCCAATTTGGTGCAGTCGTTCGGAAGTTATGCGCGTACATACATTTCGGCGATTCATTTTTATTTATATATATATAGAAGATTATAGATTATATAGATATATAGATAGATTAAGTAAGAAAGTATTTAAGTACCTACTTGTAGCTCTTATACTTTCAGAGGAAATTTTGTTTTCGATTTATTAAGTAAGAGAAATTAGACACTATTTTTGGAGGCGAGGTTTGCTAGAACTGTTCACAGTGTTCACAGAACTATTAGTTTAAATCCCTTACTTCACCGGATTCGAAGATGGCGTTCCCTTCATCGGGAGAATATTTAAAAAAAAGTAATTGTTTTGATTAAAAACAATTGTTTTGAGAAAAAAGTAATGATTTATTTTTAGGTTAACTAATGTTATCAAAGTTTTCGACTAACTTATCTGTATCGTCGCTAAACACACCTCTGAATGTGAGGCCTCATGTATGATTTTCCGCGTTATCAGCTTCGTCGTATAATTTTTTAAGTATTTCCAACTGTTATCAGTTCGCTCTGTATTGTCTCAACGCTACCACGGCGATACTTCAAGGAAAGATACAAGTAAAACTGTGTCGAGAATTCCAGAAGTGTTATCCACGCTGTCATGCTGTCAATTGTCAGCTCATAACTTTTATCGCATTATTCATTAATATTACATTGTAATTCTGAAATCTTTACAATGGGGACTTCAGGTACAGTTCTTTTATATTGAAATGTGGCCAATTTTTCGAGTATCCTGTGACTTATATGTATTTTTTTTCTTGTTTCAGGTCCGCTTAGGGGCTGTGTGTGAAAGAAATGGAGGAGAAAAAACAAACAAGTTCCAAAGTATCTCAAATAGCGAACATCTTCCAAGGAATGGCGCCGTCAAGAGACTGTCAAGGTCCGGAGGTGGGGAACGGCGGAGGCGCTGTGGCGGGCACGGGGGCGCAGGTGTCCGTGGTGCGCACCGAGAGCCACCTGGCCAGGTTCAACAACGCGCGGGCCCTGTTCGAGAAGCTGGGGGAGGAGAACCGGCCGCTGCACCGCGTGGAGAAGTCCCCCTCGGGGGGCGGGCTGGCGGGCCTGTCGGGCCGCTCGCGGTCCAGCTCCGCTGGCTCCCGCGCCGGCAAGCTGTCCCGATCACCCTCTCCCCCGCCCAAACCAGACCTCGTGCCGCATCACAACCACAACTCCAACGTCGAAAACGACAGAAACATCAATGGAAATGTGGATTCAAACACCACCTCATTTCGCACCGCCAAAGCGGATTACCGAATAATCGCCAATGCAAACGGAACTGCCAAAGACGTGAACCGATTAGGGAAGCCCCTAATTTTACCGAAGAAACCGGAAAAACCCGAAAGAAAATTCAATAGCAAAGAACTCATCGAAAAACAACGTAACTGGACTTCGCATTTTTCCAAAGCGCGGACGGTGAGGGCTGCCGGTGATAATACCAGAAGTGAAGCGAAGAATGTCGCCATCGCTAGCAGGGAAGAACGGTCCTCTGTTCGGTCTCCGGTGAGAGACGAGGCTGGCGGCATAAAGAGTCCGTTTCGTTCCCCACCGATGTCCCCGCCTCCTCCGCCATCTACTCCGCCGAGAGTTCTGAGCCCCACCTTACCCGAACCTTCACCCACCACGAGGATCTCCAAGGTCACCAGTCCTCTGAGACGAGAGGATCCGCCTTACAAAGCTGAATGTGCCACAGTCATTGGTTCGCCTACTAAAACAGCGGAATCTTTCGAGACCGCACCGGTCTCAGCTCCTCGTTCTCCGAGAGTTGTATCCTCTCCTGTCCAATTTGCCGGTTCCCCCACCAACGTTTCTTCTCCTTCGAGACAAGTGGGTTCTCCAATAAGGACTGTTGACTCCCCGACGCAGGAAGCTCCTGCAAGTCCAGTGGTTTCTCCGACTAAAGTTATCAGTTCTCCAACTAAAAGTGTCAGTTCTCCAACTAAAGTTATCAGTTCTCCAACTAAAGGTGTCAGTTCTCCAATTCACAGTGTCAGTTCACCGACAAGAAGTGTTGGTTCCCCAGTGCGAGTGGTCAGTTCGCCTATCCAGGAACATGGGAGCCCCCCAGTCTCCCCCGTGAAAGTGTCAAGTCCGAGGTCTCCTGTGGCCAAGGAGGCCTCCTCCATCCATGCTGAAGAAATTTTTCCTTCTGAAGACTCAGACGAGAATGTCCTAATGAATGGTAAGAATATTAAATTGTTAATATTTTGTGCAGTCTTCTGCACTTCGATGGTTATACAAAACACTATTGATCAAAAATCATTCAGAACTTCGATGATTCATAAACATATTTCTTGATGACATTCCTTGATTTTGTCTCTTAATACATTTCAATTATTATCCAACCTTAAATAATATCTAAACCGTTCTTTAATTTTCCTAATTATTTAGTGAGTACCTACAATATTTCATTATAGTTATATGTTGTTGTAATATTACTTACGATGGAACCAACGATCCAAGTATTCTCTCTTACAATTGTGTCATTTATGCAATAATTATGTGTAAACTTCGACCAAAAATATATTGCAAATGTTCACACGTGATGATAATATTTCAGGCAAGTGCTGTCCACATGCCTACTAATGTCAGATATGTTTGTTTTGTTCCTACCAATTAAATAAAGTTATTTAATCAATATTACTTAAGATTTGCTATAAATAATATCCATGAAGTTAAATTCACACAGCAGAGAAGTGAAGCAAATTTACTACAAAACTTGGACTACGGCCGGAGCGTTTTAAGCCTGGTGGAAAAAGCTACATATGGCTCATCTTAAGGCTCTCGAAGAGATAAAACTTTTCAATATTTTATATGTACTTTTTGAAAACCAATCCGAACAAGATTTATTGCTTTAGCTTCATGGCGTGTCTGTATTTCGGGTTTTTACGATTGCAAAATTGCTGAAATTGCAAACCTTACACAAAAATCCGTTATGTGTCGAACATAAAGATTTCAGCCTGTTGTATTTCTCCGCTGCATGTTCACATGTACAGGGTGTCCGGTAACTGATGGACATCCTTTTAAATGTGGAAGTAGGACCTGAAGGATGTTCCGAAAATTGAATATCGTATTTATTAAAAGTCATACGGTTTTCGAGTTAATTGGATTTTTTTCTTTAATTTTCTAAAATTCAAATCAAGAGATTGATTAGAAAAATTATGTCTGTTTTTAAATAAAATATTGTTCATTAATAGTAGTGCCTATCAAAGTGTTTGATTCACTAAAAAATTTTGAGTTTTTTTTTTTAATTGAAAGTACTAATAGACATTACTAACAAACAAGTCCTGCTAAGTCAATTAAATTGGCTTGCCAACAGGTGCTTATAGATAAGATACTCGTAAGTTACATATATATTTTAAAAGTTATAATTTACATATTAAAACTACAGATTCAACATTTAAATAGTGTTTAAAGATTTATCGGATTAAGAATTCATTTTGAGTATTTTTCACTTATAGTCTGTCAAATAAGAGTAGAAAATATAAAAAATGGAACTACTAAATTTGTAGACTGGCAACACCAATTTAACTGTCAAATATTCTTTTGAAGTGCAATGACACTGAATGTATAGAACACAGTAAACCGCATTTTAAAAAACATTTTTTCTTCATGACATAAATTGATTAAAAGGTGTTTTTTATAAAGCGGTTTTCTTTAATTTAATTTAAATTTAACAACAGATAGAAAGGAAGAATCACTAATGGTGAGTTTAGTTACACTACTTTTATATCTGAATGGGTTAAATATATTCAGATCTAAAATTAGAGACAAGATCTAAAGCCTAAAAAGCCTAAATCGCTAGGTACTTAATTTAGTATTAAATAAATGTGAGCAATTTCTTAAGTGTGCTTTATATTTTATTACATTATAGTTATTCTTCATTATGTTAACACAAAATTGCAAAGGTATAATAGTAATATACCTATGTGCAATTCTAATTTTGAGAACAGTGGGTATCATTGCAATGAAAAAAAATTCCACTGTTATGCCTTTTTAATTTTTTATAAAAATGTAGGTTACACATACACAGCTTTACTCTAACACCGAGAGTTATTTATGTGTTTAGTATTGCCATTTGATCAACAGTGGCGCCCTCCTATGTTTTCTACTCTTATTTGACGAACTGTACCTATCAAAACATACCTTGTCAGGTTACAAATTATATCTGGCCCATAAAAATTGGGGCTTCGTTTCGTAAAGATATACTTAATCTTTTTCATAACGTTGAACGTCTTTCCCATCACTGTGAATTAGCAGTCAGCCATGTGAAGGTGGCACAATGCAAGGTTAGCTGATGAGGAACCCCTGGGAACCATGCATTTCACACAACGCCAAATAATAAATTATTTTCGTCCGTTGTTGCTCGTAGAGGTGGGAGGTAACCACAAATCACCATTGATAGACTTTACCTGAGATTGGTTTCAAAGGCAATGAAAATACAATAATCGGTTAGTCTAGTAAGGTTCACTATCATATTTGCAACCGTGGAATAATTCAAATTGTTTGTAAATAAACGGTAATTATCATATGTGGATATCGGGTAATGTACAATAAACTTTTATTATTATTTTATTTTTATTTAATTTAATAACGTTTTGCAAGTATTTTTGTTACAGCTGTTTCGGCTTACAAGGCCATTTTCAAATTGTGGTTAAACCACTTTGAGACGACTTATGTATACGATTCTAAAGGTCTTTATTGATTTATTACCGGTAAACCAATTTGCTGAGAAACTAGTTGAGACAGTAGACATTCTATTACGTGGGGTACATCGGGATCTGTTTTCCTCGCACTACAGATTCCCTACAGTACCCTCAATAATAGTGTCTATTGTCTCAATTAGTTTCCCAGCAAATTGGTTTAACCGGTAATAAATCAATTTAGACACCTTTAAAATTTGGCATTTAGAATCGTATAAATAAGTAATCTTAAAGTGGTTTAACCACAGTTTGAAAATGGCCTTGTAAGCCGAAACAGCTGTAACAAAAAAGAACTAAAATACTTGCAGAACTTGATAATAACATTATTAAATTCAATTAAATTTAAAAAAATTAAATGGAGTTGTACGAATTAATACACAAAAACTATCAATACTTTCCTAAAGCGTCGATGACACTAAACGGGTTGTATGGTTATTTATGTTGTGAGAGTGGTTTTGTGTTTTTGTAAAATGACTGGCGAAGGACCTTGAATTTTGTGTTACTACACTGCCTGCAATAGCAAAATTAAATGTTGCATAGAAGGAATGACTCACCGGAAAAAGGATAAGGGTCTTGTATGCTAGCAATGCTGCATTCGCTTCCATCCAAGAGGCACGATCACAATAGGCGTAAATGTTCGTTATTTTTATAGTGCACGGAGCAGTTATTTTCGCGGCGGGAGTTATATTGCAGACTTTCGTGAGCAGAGCACAGTGATGGCTGTATGCAGCGGGAGTTTATTGCAGACTGATTAAGATTGTGGGTAAGCGAGGGGGGAAAAGGTAGGACAAAAGGACTTGCAACAATAATTAATACCAAGTCCAAGCAGTGATAGTATGTATGCGTGCTGTGTAGGTATGTGTATGTGTAGGTATTAGTATGTGCGTAACCACGGGTTTATAAGCTACTATCTGGGAAATTCACTATCTGCTAGTAAACTCGCTCAGTGTCATCGTGTTACTTGCTAACTAGCAGATTGTTGACTATCTACGAAAAAAGTTGAAAGGTCGTCAACTTTACTCGCCACACGCTTACTCGTGATTGGTTTAATTATGTTTTCAAAATGGCTGCCAATAAACAGCTGATTTTGACAACATCTGACATACATAGTTCACGCAGCCGTCGTTATTCTCGCTACTGGCGCTAGCAGCGCAACTGCAAACTCAGTTTCCTACGCTACTGAGCGAGTGTACAGTTTTGTGTGTCATCATGACAATCTCACTCGCCGATTTATCCGCTTTTAAACTTAGTAGATAGTAGCTTGTAAACTCGCTCTGCGTCATCGAGCCTTAAAGGACTATAATTATTTTAGTTACCCATCTTCCTGTGACGCACGAGAATCTTCTAAAGTATAGCTAAGGCTAAGTGGATGATAGAAATTGCACAATAGCCATTTTTAGGATGATTGTTTAGGATGTACCACCGAATTAGAAAAGTATAAAACTTATATTTTTATTCAAATGCTTCAAGAATAAAACTACTTGTCTATAATACTGTATATGTATACGTATGTATATAAGTACAAGAAATCGTCAAAGTAAACAAATCGTTTGATACCAACTTATTATGAGGTATTTTCGAAGTTGATTATAGGTTTGAAATTGGTAAATAGTGCTTACAAATTATAATAATTATAATTTCGGGGGCCAACTGTCGGGGATCAACTGTCGGATACCCAACTTCTTTTTTTCGAGTTTCAAAACTATTTTTTTATCGAACAATACCATCATTGATCAAACAATGTAGCATTTTAATTGTTAAAGATTGACTGAGCGTAGCAAAGTTTGTTTTAACTCGACCGTTTTGCATGTTTATAAATTTGTTTGTACGTTCCGTTTTAAAATGGTAGCCGATTTGACGGTTGAGTAAATATTTTTTTTAAATGTGAAATCGTTGTGTTTATTTGGACTTATTCGCATTTATAAAAATATTATAGTACCTACCTGCTTACAAAAAAAGATGTAATTGAGATAGTGACGCTTGTTTAGAAAAATTGTATAATTCCTTTTGAAAAAGAAGTTACGTAAAATATATGGTTTGTATTTAATTAGGTAGGTATTTTAGTACCCACCTACTCACAAATCTGACGATTTACGAGGAAATTTGGGTTTTGATTTCTCCTGCCATGTTCACCACATGTGGTTTCCTACGTTTGGTGACCTAGCCCTTGGCGGGCCGGGTCGGGAGAGACTGGTTGAGGGAGACCTTTTAACCTCTCCAGCCGGACTCCCACCCCATCTCCTTGCACTGCAGTGGGAAGAATGTATTCATACGTCCGTCACTCCTGGACACATTGACCCCAAATTCCTACCCACCCCTCATACCTTTTTCCTTCCCAAAAGTTCATCTCCTTCCTTTCCCTAAAAAGATCCTTCACACATATCCCTGATCCATCCATCCACGTGAGGTCTGAACTACTAGTAACAATGTAATACTTTATTTTCCTTATAATAATTTCGGGGAATGCTGTGATGATGCACCTTTAATTTGGAAATCATATCTCTGTTGTATAAATGATATCATGTTGCGTAGATAAACAATGCAATTATTAGATTAGATATCATAATCAAACAATGAAGCGGAGGCCATAAAAGATTGCAAATATGATTAAAAAATCATTTGGTTTGGTATTTATTTTTATTTGTTTATTATTTTACGTAAAATAAAAGCTTATCTAGGACATTATAATATTTCATCGCTGTATTCGTTTCTAACTAACTGAAACTAAATACTAACTTTTACACCTCTCTACTCTAGGCTTAAATGTTGACCAGTTCTTAGCTGAGAGTTGTAGGGCCCCATGTCAGTCATTTTTAGCAATATCACAAGGTTTATCATCATCATCACTATTGGCTCTACAACCCCTGGTGGGTCTTGGCCTCCTCAAGAGTCTTCCTCCACTCATCTCGGTTTTGTGCCAGCTCTCTCCAGTTTGGAAGCTCCAAGATAGATATGTCTTTGAGGACGTTGTCGCTCCATTTTAGTCTTGGTCTTTCCAGACTCCTTCGCCCTATTGGTCTTGAGTTCAGCAGGGACTTTGGTGCTTGATGCTCGGTCATTCTCTCCACATGACCCAGCCACCGAAGTCTTCCCAATTTTATAAATTTTGGCACGTTTAGTTCCTTAAACAAAGTATAGAGCTCATTGTTGTAGCGTCTGCGCCAAAGTCCATTTTCTAGAACCGGTCCGAAGATGCGCCTCAAAATTTTTCTTTCAAAAACGTCCAGTGCTCGCTCATTCCTCTTAGTTAGTACCCAAGTCTCAGCTGCATACGTAAGTACTGGTCTGATAAGTGTTTTGTACACTAATATCTTCGTGTTTCTGGACAGCAGTCTGAACTTTAATTGGTTTTGTAGGCGGAAATAACAGCGATTTGCGTTCACTATGCGCTTCTGGATCTCCTCTGTGGTATTATTGTCGTTTGTTATCAGGGAGCCTAGGTTTGTGAATCTTGGTACCGTTTCGAAATTTTGGTTTCCACATGAGAGAGTTGGGATTTGTTGGGTGCATCCTACAGTCATGTATTTGGTCTTTTGCTGGTTTACTACGAGACCCATATTTTTGGCAGAGCTTTCAAGATTTATAAAGGCGTTACGTAAAGCATCTGGAGTTTTCGCGATTATGTCGATATCATCAGCGTAAGCCAATAGCTGCACAGAGTTGTCAAATATCGTTGCTCTTATCACGATGCCTGAGTCACGAATAACTTTTTCTAAGGCTATGTTGAATAAGAGGCAGGCCAATCCATCTCCTTGTCTCACCCCGTGGAGCGCTTCAAAGGGCTCGGACAGATCCCTGCCAACCCTGACTCTATACGTTACTGGGGACATTGTTAATTTCATCAGATTGATCAGCTTACGCGGTATTCCGAACTCACTCATTGCATTGTACAATGCATTCCTGTTTATGCTATCGTACGCGGCCTTGAAGTCTACAAAGAGATGATGTGTTTCGACATTGTGTTCTAGCGTCTTTTCCAAAATCTGTCTTAAGGAGAAAATTTGGTCAATACATGATTTGCCTGGCCTGAAGCCACATTGGTAGTTGCCAATGATTTCTTCAGACATTAGAAGCAATCATCACAAGGTTTATATTGGAGAACAACTTACCTATTTCAGAAGAATTATTCCATGGGCTGCTACTATTTATCTTTTGTAAAATGTTAATGTAAGTACTTGCATACTGCTTACTAACTCCATATGCATGGACATTGGAGGGTCTAGAGTCGTTAAAATAAATTTAGCTTCGTTCAATAAAAAAGTAGAGTCTTGACGTGTGCGGTGAAGGAGGAAACCATATGTTTCCTTATAACACCGTTGGGAAAGTGGTGGGATCCCCTCCAATGGAGAACAACTTGAAACTTGACGTACGTTAATATCTCATAAACCGAGCTAAAGCAACTGAAATACCAACCCTTACTCAAGTTTTTAGCCATTAGGCCCTTTTAGTATTACCACGGCGACGATACAAAAAAGGCAATAAACATACGTTCCTTATCACTAGAATGCTGCAGCTCTTTCTCACACATTAATAGACGTACGTACATTGTGTGTCTCATCTTTTGTCTCACCATTTTTTAATGTGTAAGAAAGAGCTGCAGCATTATTGTGATAAGGAACGTACGTTTATTTCTTTTTTGTATCGTCGGCGTTCCGTAAACGTGGGAATATTAAAAGGGCCTATTCGATCGTAAATATTAGCGTTGCATATGGTTATTTTATTTGTTAATTCTATCGAAGCGCTGTTCTTACATTCCCCGACAATTGAATAAGTGTTTTTTCAATTTTATTATTACTCAGCGTCATTGTCGTTCTTATCGCGCAGTCTTTATTGACAATAAACAAGATTGTTATAGTATGCTAGCAAACACTTTTATATGATTTATTTCTACACAGTCAAAAGAGGAAGTATTAATTTTCTTCTATTAGACGCTATGATTTATTTAAATTTAGAGAAAATAAGGAGTTTGGATCTATGATTACTGTTGGGGATTCTTGTAACTCATCCTACCATGTACCATGTGTAGACTGGTGACAGATCTCTTTGTTTGAAACCACGAAAATAGTTCGAGTTTGTGGAACAAAGGATCACGGACTGAGGCATTCAAGTGTGCAAATAAGTAAACTTTGCATTTGAAATTTATAGTTTACCCTTTTGACAATATATTGTTCGCGAGAATTGTTCAAGTTTTTGATAATACGAAATACGAACCCGCTGAACAGAATTAGTTTGTAGATTTGTGAAGATGCATGTTCTAAACGTTTCCTCATTGTTATGAGCTGTTTCATCTCTGATAATATCGTGTGTATATTTTCCTCAGACTTGTATACTTAATCTAGAAATTCTTCAACAAAATTTACCCGGCCAAATGTAGAAGCCATTTATTTTGGACATTAATGGCTGCAATTGTTGCCGTAAATGTGACAGATATTACGGGATGAATAAATTCATTGTGTTAGAACGTAGCTCTGCTGGCGCCGAGGAATAATACAATATAAAACACAAACATTTTATTCTGTCCAATGTTCAAGAACCCTGAGATCAGATCAGAGAGTTATCTCAAAAACCCCGTCCGTGCGTCGTTGAGTAATTTTAGCAGCATCTTGGCGGGGCAATGAAAAAGATCACATCAACAATTTTGTTTGAACGAGAGAAAGCTGAGGCTGCGAAGTTTTTGATGTGGTGGCTTTGCTTTAATGTCTACGGAGCATTGGCTTGCGTCGTTCCTCTGTATGGGCCTTTAAATATAGCCACACGGTTCGGTGTTGGTTGGACAGGGCCCCCCTCGGCCCCCGCCCTCGAGCTGGTCTGCCCACGTGCTCGCGTGCCCCGCCACCGTGCTCCCGCTCCAGTGTCGTGCCGGCGTGCTGACCGCGAGCACGAGCACGCCAGCCCCGTCACAATAATACTAAACGAGGATAAACATCCCTCGAGCGCTCCCGTCAGACGTCCATAAGAATATTTATGTAGATCGCACTCCTGTGGTTCCCGCGAATTCGTTTTCCATTAGCCAAATTAATGCAGTGTTAATTTCCGATTAATGTAAACTTGCGATGAACTGTTTCGACGAGCAGCTCGATTGAAAAATCGTATGTTTTCAAGTGGCAGTGTTTGTTTGAGGTGTTGTTGTGATGACCGAAATCTTCAGAAGTATTTTTCTTCGACCTCTATTGTGTCCTAACAATATCCTACTTGTAAAAGTATGTTTCCATCGATGGTACAAGTAGATCAAGATACGCTGTTCCAGGACTTGTTATTTTGATTGTTTTACTGGGTTTTTGACCCTAGTGCCTCTGGAATCGCAACAGTAGTTGTCGGGTCGGTTAAGTCTAATCTTAGCCGGGTTTTGCCGTAGTGAATAAATACCGCAGTTATTGCACTTCGTATCAGTGCACCGGACCTGTCTACAAAGCATGCCTAATGTGAATACACTGCACAGAAAATATAACAACATTTGCTCTATGCAACACCACTGACTATGTTAATATCACAGCAAAGTTATAGTGCAGGTTGATTCTTATCTTTGTATCCTCGAACAGAAGAAAGGAGGGAAACTCGTCCAAATGGTATCTTTTAATAACCTGTTGATGGTAACTGGCGACTGCTTGTTACCAAGTCTACCGCGAAGTCGGTTTCATCTCAATACCTCTCACTTTTCTCCTGAACCGAAGATAAACATCCCGGAAGGCAGGAAATAACGTCCGATTAACGACCGGGATGCGTATAAAAAACGATCGTTTCGTTTATGATGGGGCTAAACTATCAATGTAAACATCTTGTCGTCGTTAATACTTCATCCTCAATAAGGTCTGAAAACGATCATTTTATCTGCGCTAGTTTTCAATAACATCTATGTATTAAAGTTTTACGTTCTACTTTATTATTGATAGAATGTCATATTGTATTACGGAAACAATAATTCAGAATACAATATTATACTTCCGTGTTAATAAGAAGGACAATACCACGTAAGCTGTTAAAACTCACCTGGAAAGGTATTATTGTATTGAATATTAGGATGGATTTATTTAACAGAATTTGAACAAATTATCAAATTACAATGTTAATTTTCAAGTTCTGTGAAAACTCTATTCAAGTTCTATTATTATTTCTGTCAAGTGGAACAACTGATCAATAATGAAAAAAAAATATCAAAATTTGAATAGAATGTTTAGAGAACTTCAAAATTAACACTGATATTTGATGAATTGTTCAAATTTTGTGTAACAAACCCGTCCTAATATTCAATACAAAAAATGTCTGTGCAGTTCACACGTGGTGGAAGTGAAACCTTCATAAAACTAAAGTAGACAAGAGTGGGGAGGCTACGAAGCACCGCACAAAGAGGAGACCGATTAGTCTATCTCAACCATACTCAACCTGCGGCCCGCCAAGCTTTTGTGTGCGGCCCTAAACACTTTACCATCAGGAACTTAATTTAAAAAAACTATCATTCTAAATTTCTTATATCTTGAGATTCGTTTCGACTTTGACGCACAGATAGTGACACCCGAAAAGGATTGTCATTATGGTCCACATGATCTGGTACAAGAGTAAAATACGATACGTTGTTTAGATTTTCACGGCCAAAAGGTTTTTTGTTATTTGTTTTTGAGGTGTTATGCCGTGTTGCGCTACCTCCCTCTTTAGCCAACGTTTCGGACAGCGTTACAGTGTCCATCATCAGGGTAGATGTGTAAAAGTGTTGCTATGTACACACGCTAGATTTATTCCCAAAAAAACAAATATTTGACACAAACGCGCGCAAATAATTTATAAATAAAAGAGCCACTCCTAGAAACAACCGCATAATTAGGTATAATACATAAAAACTGGTTAATGTCACTGTTTCGTCAGGTACCTACTAATTGTAACAGCATTTCTTGCTGTCGTATTAAGTACTGTTTTGTTATAATTTAAATACGCATAATTAGGTGATTTTTCTCAAAAATTGCGCTCTACAAATTATTATTTGGGGGGGGGGGGGGGGGGTTCAAATACATGTATGTGGCCCGAAGAGAAAAAAGGTTGAGTATCGTTGGTCTATCTCATTCTCTCGCATGCTAAATCATACAGATGCTGCCTCTTTTTAGTGTCGCTATTTTTCGTTTCATAGAATGTTTCAAATGACAATTATAGTATACTTAATTTGTACGCCATGTGTTCAGATATTATTCTGATGAATATTCTTCGGATGCACGGAATGTTGTTAACGTAGGAGGGCTCAATTTTAATTTGCCTTATTTATCAAGGCCTACTAATGGACGTTGTACTTACTAGTAATTATTACAATTTGCCTTAAATTTCTATGTGGGTTGTAAGTTCACGAGCTCTAACTTTACTGTTTGGTTCGCTTTCTACAGATTACAGTTCACATCCACAGTTTACCGAACACTTCCTCGGTGACAGTCCTCTCACTTGTTCTATTATTGGAACCGACATTCCTAAATACCTTTAGAAACTTATGAGATGTTAAATGACGATATTTCCTCATCAGATAATTACATCGGCATCTGTCCATCCTCTGTGTCGAATATAAACTGGCGCCGTCCTGTAGTTAATATAGACGTCTGTCTTTTTATTTATTTCTTTTCTCAATTCGATTATTATTGTGATAAAAATAACACCCACATCCCCACATATTTCACTTATCACTTGCTTTCTTCTCATCTCAATAATTATTGTACCACGCAATCTTGGAAATATGTAGCAATTTATAAAGTAATAATTTTAATTGAAACTAAAACTTAACTCTCTTAACTTTTAACTCTCTCATGTGGAAACCAAAATTTCGAAACGGTACCAAGATTCACATACCTAGGCTCCCTGATAACAAACGACAATAATACCACAGAGGAGATCCAGAAACGCATAGTGAACGCAAATCGCTGTTATTTCCGCCCACAAAACCTATTAAAGTCCAGACTGCTGTCCAGAAACACGAAGATATTAGTGTACAAAACACTTATCAGACCAGTACTTACGTACGCAGCTGAGACTTGGGTACTAACTAAGAGGAATGAGCGAGCACTGGACGTTTTTGAAAGAAAAATTTTGAGGCGCATCTTCGGACCGGTTCTAGAAAATGGACTTTGGCGCAGACGTTATAACAATGAGCTCTATACTTTGTTTAAGGAGCTAAACGTCGCAAAATTTATAAAATTGGGAAGACTTCGGTGGCTGGGTCATGTGGAGAGAATGACCGAGCATCAAGCACCAAAGTCCCTGCTGAACTCAAGACCAATAGGGCGAAGGAGCCTGGGAAGACCAAGACTAAGATGGAGCGACAACGTCCTCAAAGACATATCTATCTTGGAGCTTCTAAACTGGAGAGAGCTGGCACAAAACCGAGATGATTGGAGGAAGACTCTTGGGAGGCCAAGACCCACCAGGGGTTGTAGAGCCAATAGTGATGATGATGATGATGAATTTTAATTGAATGTAGGATTTTAAAAAGCTCAGGTTTCAATACTATTTTTTGAACAATTGAAAAACACGACACAAGCAATTTAAGGTCTTGCATTATTTTTGTAGTTATTACAGCTCAACAGAACCAACTATCCGGTGCTAGTGTGACTATAACACCCACATTATAGTTGGAGTGAAGAGGGGAGGAGAAGGAGACGACAAATATGAAGGTTAGGAAGTACCTGGACATTCAGATCTGGTCACTTAAGGCGCCGCATCCGCCCTCAAAAAGGAGAAGATGGAGAGATATGTAATTACGAATGTTGGAGGAGCGCGCTAATATTTAAATCGAAAAAATCGATGCGAAAATTGCGAAAACGTTTAATAAAACACGATTCGTTTAAAATAGAGCAAAAATCTCGTGGAAGGTATCTTAAGTATCATTTAAAGAAACATTTAAAGAAACATTTAAATTTTTCGCAACTACGACTTGTAAAATAACTGAAACAAACGTGTTTATAATGATTTTTGGAGCATACTTTGCGATTTTTTTTTCTATCGAGGGAATTTTATATAATTTGCGTTTCGGCGTGCAACGTGTCTAGATATTATCTTTAAAAAAACATGTATATTTTTAAGAGCTTAAAAACTTCAAATGTTTAAGGGAGATATGTAAGAAATCGGTAGAAATTCGGGTAGCGGCGCCTTAAAACAGCTAGTACCTTTCTAATTTTGTATGGTGGTATTACACCAAGGCGAAACTGAGAGTTGAGAGTGTCTACAACTACCACCATCATGATAGAAACGACTGCGATTTGATGATATTAGGATTGACCTAGAGAAATTACAGACTGTAAAAGGGTTATTTTACAAGAGCTCGCCGAGAGTTGTTTTTTTTATGTGAATACCTCTCAAGAGTCCCAGCTGCTCCCGTCTGGAGCCAGTGAGACTATAGCTTCTCCAATTGGTGTGTGTTGTGAGGCTGAAAGTAGTCGGGAGGGGAAGGGGATTGGGAAGAGGAAGGTAGGGGAGTTTCTGGATATTCAGATCTGGTCACCAAACACGGCTAAAGTCATTTCAAGCTACGTTTCAATTGTGAACGGTGGTCTTACACCAGGGCGATGATGAGATTATCAGTGTGGAAACTGAAACGTGCCGCAAATATACTACATATTATTTTTAATTAATTAATTGTGAAATAACACAAATTAATCAAATAAAATTTATTTGCCCACGCCGGGATTCGATCCCGCGACCTTCGGATTACGAATCAAGAGCCTTACCCCTCGACCACGAAGGTCTTAAAAAAATGGATTATGCCCGCCGTTGAGATATAAAAACGGATTGTCTACATTATGGTTAAAATTCTTATCTTATCAGTGTCGAATTTCGGAATTTGGTTGAGCTAATCCTATATCAGTATATGTATAATCCCAAGTCAGGATAAAATTCTTCACATTACGTGAATTCCGGTCTATCTACCCACGAATTTAACCACAAAAGATTAAGTTGGATGATATTTCCATTTGATTGTTTTTATCCAAATGACGTCATTAATAGTTAATGTGATGACTAATTATCAATTTACTCATTACAAATATATATGTATCCCACTCGTTTTTAAGTTTAAAGCGTCATTTCAATTTTTGCACAAAAACAGCTCTGTATAAATTATCCAATTATTTTTAGTCGTTAATGAGCTCGTGCCACGGTTCTGTTGACTAAAAAATAATAATGACTTAAAACGCTTTGTCATCACTTTTGGTCCTCACGTGGGCTGAAATGTCACATTCGATTTTTCGTTTAATGACTGGCCTTTTAGCGCAACGAAAGTTAATCTCTTATATTTTATTTAAAAAATATCTGTCAACGCGCAAATACAGCACAGCACCGCTTAACTTATCTGTATTGAGTGGCGTGCCGTCGATAAATTATGAAAATCTGCGTATGCTCGAGGAAAACGATGGAAAGTAAAAGAACATAAACCTGACGTTATAATTTTAATAATAGTTTTAATAAGAACCGTAAAATCAGGATTTTCGAATTCAGTCCGATCGACTGCTAACCGGGCGGTCGATCGATCACCTGTGGATGTTTTTTTTTTAAATGCGATTACAGTATGAGTTCCGACTTCTTCTTCCTTGCGCTGTCCCAACTCATTGCCTAGGTAGGCTGTTGGGGTCGGCTCTTCTCATTCTCAGGTTGTAATTTCTCCTGTTCTGAGTATCGCCTTCATCCAGGCCGTTTTTCTGAAGAATTTTGGCGCATTGAGTCATCCAGGAGTTCTTCGGTCTTCCTCTGGATGACTGTCGATGGAGCTCCATAGACATTGCCTGCCTCACTGTGTGGTCCGATTGTCTCCGTCTTATGTGTCCATACCATCTCAACTGTTGTTCCTCCAGCTTACTATTTATGTCTGTGACACCCAGGCTACCACGAATGCGTGAACTTTTGATCTTATCTTTTAGTGATACTCCTGCCGACCATCTAAGCATTCGCATTTCTGCTATTTCGAGTTGCCTAGAGTAGGAGTTGTACATAGTCCAGCATTCGGAGCCATACATTATTGCGGGTCTTACAATAGTCTGGTATATCTTTCCTTTAAGTTTTATAGGCATTTTGGAGTCACACAATATTCCTGTTACGGATCTGAATTTAATCCATCCAACACCTATTCTATGGATGACATCCGCTGCACATCCTCCGTCTCTGCGGATTAGTGAGCCCAGATACTTAAATGAATCACAGTTGGCTAATGTTACTCCATCCAGTTGCATCGAAGGAGTTACAGCAAGAGTTCTGACTGCCCACTAGAATACTAATTGGCTTCCCCAATTTAGGGTATGTTGTAGGTTGTAATACTGATTGGAGTGAAGAGGGGTTTGGGAAGTACCTGGATATTCAGATCTGGTCATTACTGAATATCGATGAAAGATATCCAAGCAACGATTGGATTCCGAATGGTGGTCAGGATAAAACTGACTGTATTTTTTTTTTAAATACAGTCAGTTTTATCATAAATTAAAAAAAGAAAGGCAAATATTTCCGGGTTACGAATAACCCAACAATATTTAAAAAACTTCCACCTTATAAAGCGGAAAATGTTGCTCGTGTTGTAATGGAGGACTTAGCCAGTCGAGGAATCGATCACGCGACGTCCGGGTGGGACCCAAACGCGATGCCCTCTCAGCCACTGACCGGTCTGTAGCTCCTCACAGGACATTCTGAGGAAAATAATTTCCATCAGGGCCTATGTCATTTAGGGTAGCTGTGTGGAAGGTCTTTTTAAGGAAAGAAAGGAGAGGAAGTTCTGGGATGGAAAAAAGGTGGGCAGACGCATCCGCCTCCAAGACCCGTAAAGTACATACAAATTTATAGAAAAACGGTCGGGTTAAAATGAAATTATCAGGGAATTCGGCAGAAAAATGAATCTACAAATTTTTGAAGTTTTGTAGGTTCTATGGCAAATCAGACAGTGACCAAGCAGAACGCTTTTGAAAAATGATTAATGCCATTAAAGTGTAACAAAAACCATAAAAACCTAAAAACCTAACATAAACTCCACACAGCATCCCCAAAGATGACATAGGCCCTGAGAGGAATTATTTTTCTCAGTGCCTTCTGTATGGAGCTAATGTAAAAAAAACCCTCACCTAGTTTACTTATGTTTTTTTATCACTTTTTATGACTTTATGTCACTTTTCAAAACACTTTTGATTTGTACCATCTAAGAATAGCAGAGCTGCATTAGACAGACCTATGATTGAGTCTTAGAATACGTAATAGGCGTTTTACAAGAATTTGTTATATAGGTGTGGAGAAGGGTTGTGAAAGAGTCATGCACGCCACTGTTTATCTCGTAGGAGTATGTAGGTACGCGAGTGTCTTTTTGAATGTCTTCCCGAATAAGCAAGTTTTCTCGACATGGAATCCGTGTCTGCAAAGCAATTCCTACCCCGCCTAATGTCTCCAGCACTCTCAGCAGTCTCAATCCTAGGGGGTAAAGTAAAGCGCGGATACTTTGTAAAACATGGTCGACAATTAATAAAGTCGGCCCTACCTGTCCGCACTAAATAATGGAAACCTTGTTAGTAAGTGGTGAGCCTGCTCACCTGTCACGTGAAAAGGTCTGACCTCACAATATTTTGTCTGGAGCGTGGGTAAAACGGCTTTTGCAACATTTCCTCTCTCGGTGTCGAGAAGCAGACAGTCCATACTATTAGTATTATATTTTGTAATAAATTTTATTTTGCGGATTGGATCGCTGCTTTTAAAATTAATGCGTTCTTTAATGCTTCAAAACAAGAATTTATCATGCACTTATTTTCAAGTGCCTTACATCTCCATGGTTTTGTGTTTCCAATGCTTACAAAATACAAAATATACTGGACATAATTAATATCTGTGAAAAGATATATATATATAGGTATATTATGTAAATTTTTCGTAAATTTATACAATTTTTTTTTCATTTTTTTGTTTTTTCATTTTTTATTACATTTATGTATTTATTATTTATTATACCGTGTTGCGCTACCTCCTTCTCTAGCCAACTTTTCGGACAGCATTACAGTGTCCTTCATCAAGGCAGATGTGTAATTATTATTGCATTACGCATCTGCCCTGATGATGGATACTGAATGCTGTCCGAAACGTTGGCTAATGAAGGAATAGCGCAACACGGCATAATTCCCCAAAAATTAATCACGATAATTCTTTTGACCCTGAAATTCTCAAATCACGTCTTACGTACGTTTTTAGATTTTCACGGTCAACAGTATTTTCGTTATTTGTTTTTGGGATGTTATGCCGTGTTGCGCTACCTCCTTCTATAGCTAACGTTTATGTCCGTCTGCCGGATCTGCTCTGATGATGGACACTGCAACGCTGTCCGAAACGTTGACTATAGAAGGAGGCAACACGGCATAACACCCCAAAAACAAATAACGAAAACACATCCTTACATGGTTACGTTTTAAGATTTTCACGGCCAAAAGCATTTTCGTTATTTGTTTTTGGGGTGTTATGCCGTGTTGCGCTACCTCCTTCTTTAGCCAACGTTTCGGACATCGTTGCAGTGTCCATCATCAGGGCAGATCCGGTAGATGTCACACACCTAGCCCTGATGATGGACATTGCAACGATGTCCGAAATGCAACGTTTCGGACATCGTTGCAGTGTCCATCATCAGGGCAGATCCGGTAGATGTCATACATCTAGCCCCGATGATGGATATTGCAACGATGTCCGAAACGTTGGCTAAAGAAGGAGGTAGCGCAACACGGCATAACACCCCAAAAACAAATAACGAAAACATCTTACATGGTTCACTCACTTTAGATGGGTGTTTTTTGCGCTGTTTGTATAAATTTCACAAATAATAAATGTTTGTAGGATCGATTTATTGGCCTTCTTATTGACAGCATCCCCAAAGATGACACAGGACCCCGTAGGGGAATTATTTTCCTCAGGGCCTCCTGTACGGAGTTAATGTAAAAATACTATTTTTAAGTAAGATTAATTAGGTTGTTTATGTTAATAGTTACAGTTGAAATTGCATTTGTTCAAAATCCATTTTAAATTTGATATACCTGTTATTATTTATTTAAGATTAACTGGCAATAGGAATAGGTAATAGTAGATGAAATTTAGGGGTGCGTTTCTTCTTCATTCTTTATCCTTGATCCAACATTTGGGACAATTCTTGCAGTACATCAAAATGATATATTACGGTTAATGAACCTTTAAAGATTTACATACTCGTACTTTATATTAAACACAATGTTTGTTTGGATATTCACAGTTTTGGAAGAACCCTTCCTACCTCAGACCAAAGTTAGATTGTTAGAAGTAAAACAAACGTTTAACTTTTGCCCTGATTAACGAAGGGCTCTTTGGAAACTGGTCGACACTTAAAATAAATGTAGAGCTTGTTTAATTCAATCCAATTACGGCACGCTGAGTAAGTACTCTCTGTGAACCTGAATTATATATATATTTTTTTTTATTTATTTTTTTATATTTAAGTACATAAAACAGGCATTATGCCCAAAAATTTATATACATGGATGATTTAAATTACAAAAATTGTAACAAAAATAATTTCAGTAATAATTAGCTACTCGTAAATATGCAAAAGTGAATGACGAACAAGAATGAGTAAAAGGTAGAGTACAAAGGAATCACCAACAATTTATTATTGGCACCTGTACTGATGGGACAATGATTTAGTAGGTGCAATATTTCCTGTATTTGAATAAAGGGCTTCATCACAATATCAGCTTTATACGATTGATGGTAAAATATATTTTTTGAAGTGATTGAATGGGTTATTAAAAAATGTCAATTTCATTATTAGAGCAGTGTATAGTGTTATAATGTCTTAATGTTCGTGGTAAAGGGGAGAAATATCCTGTATTTGTGTGGTAGGTAGATATATAGAAAATATCTTGCATCCTCCTTGTTGAATTTCTTGACGGTGTGTTAATGTTAATTTGGGATAAAATGTTTGGTGTATCAACTGATGCATGTATAATTTTGTGCAGAAGCAATAAATCAGAAAGTTTCCGTCTTCCTGTCAGAGAGTGTAGTTTATAGTGTAGAATTCGGTCTTTATACGTTCCAAATTGATCAGATATACCTTCGCGATAAGCAATAACACGGGTTAATTTTCTTTGTATGGATTCGATTCTATAATTATGAATCTCATAATTGGGAGACCAAATGGAGGATCCGTATTCGAGAATACTTCGCACAATTGATTTATATAATGTTAAAGTTAATTCTGCACTTTTAAAGCAATTTGTGATTCTGAGCGTCAATCCTAATATTTGTGACGCACTTTTTGAATTTGTATCTACATGTTTATTGAAGCTAAGTGATGAATCAAATATCACGCCTAAGTCTTTAATTGAAGTATGTTTAATAAAGCGACATTGTTAATGTGATATGTGTTTGAAAATTTATTTCTGTTCTTTGTGAAGGAAATTACAGCACATTTGTTGCACAGCATATTTATGTGTTTCTTCACTATTAACAATTGGTTGCGTGCAACCGGCAAAATTTTAACAAATTGTTAAAAATAGATAAAAAAAACATACAACGTAAAAAACATGAAGATAAAATAATCTACATTGAACACCTTGATGATAGGTGAAAATAATTTAGTAAGTAATATAAAAACATAATTAATTTAGATGGCAAAAATGGATATCACAATAACAACAAACTTACCTAACTTATCATTGATAAGAAATAATTTTAACATAATGCATCAAAACATTAGAAGTATTAATAAAAACTTTGACGAACTACAAATATTGATAAAAAGTTTAAATCTAAACTGGGATATAATTATTCTTACTGAATGTTGGTTAACTGATCCCACATCTTGTCGATGAGGGATCTAAAGAGAGTATATTTGCTTTATACCACTCTCGATTGGAATATGGAGTAATGGGATGGGGCTCAGCAGCATCTAATCACTTAAAACAACTTAAGATAACTCAGAATTGCATTATAAAGACCATTCTAAAGGTCCCCATAAGGACGTCAACAACAGAAATTTTTTAACAGTTTGATGTTCCAAGCATACAGAAAATCTATGCCATAAACATTCTAGTACATCACCATAAAAACGACTCAGAGGCAGACACCTCACATGCTCATAAAACCAGAGCCAAACAAACAGACATACTTAATATACCAAAGTGTAACTCTTCAATTGGTCAAAGAAGTTCTGAATTTTTAGCAGTAAAGTTATATAACAAACTCCCACTTAGTATCAAAAAAATTAAAACAAAAAATAGCTACATTAAGGACATTAAATGTTGGCTGAAGGAACTACCGGAAAATGACCTTACTAGTATACTTAAAACATCATCGAAGTTTCTGGAAAACCTTATCCAAACAATGAATTTAAACCATAGAAGTCGCTGAAAAACTTATCCAAAGCATAGTCCCCCTCAGCACAGGATCTCCTAGTGAGGAGGACTACGAATATATTTTCTATTTTATATATACATCTAACTAACATGTTTCATATAAAAATGTAAAAAATATTATATAGTTACTAAATAAAAAAATAAATAAAAGATACTAAGCTAGTTTGATACCCATTTCGCCTACTTTTCGGTTCCAATGAAGACTCCTACCACCGAGCCACTTTGGCCGCCGACACTCTGAAAACAGCCCAGAGAGCTTACCGCTCTATTCAGTACACCTGCTACTGAGCCACTCCAGTCGCCCGGCTCAATGCGTTCAGTATGGGCCTTTTCTCGTTCATTAGGTTGTAATTATTTGTTAACATGAAACGACGAAATCCAAGCTGCAATCCGTTAGAAATAAAATTTTCGCATATATGATATTCGACCTTTCCTTCACCACCATCGAGAGTTCTAAATGTTCAGTCATTAATTTCAGCCAGTGGTTGATGGGCATCGCGTTTGGGTCTCACCCAGGACCCAGGCTTTCAGTGTTCGATTCCTCGGCTGGCTAAGTCCTCCATCACGATTCAAGCAACATTTTCGGCTTACCGTGGTGGTAGTAGGAGATTTTAAAATATTGTCGGGTTATTCGTAACCCGGGATTGTTTGTCTTTCTTTTATTTAAAAAAAAAAAAAAATAATGCAGCCAAGTGAAGATTTGTTCAATTCGCATTTCCGGTGTTTATTTTCTGTGACAAGTGGTAAGGAATACATTTAAATTTTTAATACTCTTACAAATTAGCATGCTCGGTTCGTTACGGTCCCATTTGCCAACTTTTCAATGCAGTAATTGAAGTATTTTCAACGCGACGCGACCGTCTGAATTAATACATGTGATATTATTAAATAGGATTGAAGTGAAGCGGTTTCTAATTTTCCGGTGAAATTCCTTTGTTGATTTGTGCTCGCTAAGACGTTAGGCACGCTTCGGACATTTTAAATTCTTACAGTGGAAATTTTATAAAACGTAACACATAAATATTAATAATAATAAACACATTATTATACAATGTTTGAAAATACATAATATTATTGTATCAATGGAATTTTTTTTATAATTCAAAACATAATAAAATAGCTCACAACTATACTATACATATAGTGGCTGGATAGCTTTTGATTAAAAAAAAACAGTTTTGTTGAGTATTTTGGCCTCCAATCCAAAATTAAGTTTCGTATTAAGCCGCCGCTACCCGAATTTCTACCGAATTCTTACACAACATCTCTCTTAAACATTTGAAGTATCTAAGCTCTTAATATCTAGACGCGTTCCACGACGAAACGCAATTTATATGAAATTCCCTCGATAGAAAAGAATCGCAAAGTATGCTCCGAAAATTATTATAAACACGTTCATTTCACTTATTTTACAAGTTATAGTAATTGTGAAAATGTTTCGTTAAATGATACTTAAGAGGTAATACCACCGGTGAGAAATCTCGACGGTAGGTATTTTCAAATATTATCGTTGTCGCGCAGCGCTCACAAAAGAACTAGCTATAGATGTGTTGGTGAGACCACGTGAGTGTTTGGCTCGAACACCCGCTCGCCCCCTCTGCGTCTCCTGCCTACCTACCGTCTTCCGCGAATCTCATCGCATCTTCGACCAAGTATCGCATGCATGTTTCGACTTATTTCGTCGCTAATGAAGTTTTTGACTCGGCGCGGTACCGCTCTCCATACACAGAAAAAAGGGCGCATTATTTTTAAACGAACGAGATCTCTAAAGGTGCATATGATTTGTAGCTATTCGAAACGTAAAAATAAATAAAATTAGTCTAAACGACCCGAAGTTTAGAAAAAACTATATTTCGTGATTTGGAAAAAATAAAATAATGGTCTTTTGTTTTGTAGCAAACTTACTTTTTATTCAATAACGGCTGTACAAAAAACACAAAACATATTTTGTCCAATATACGTAATCTAGTTGTTAAAAATGTAAACTAACTAACCATCACGCCGTTTCCCCGCAGGGGTAGGCAGAGAGTATGGACCGCCAAACAACTCGATGTTGGCACACACTCCTTGCCTCGTTCACATATAAGTAACTGATTCACTTGGTCGTGCCATGTCTTCCTCGGGCGTTCCCGACTTCTTCTTTCATTCACATTTACGTCATAATTATATTCTCCTTACACTCCTTTACTCGTTCATTCGCTCTACATGCCCAAACCATCTGAGCGTCCCTTTCTTAATCTTACTCATTACGCTTGCATCAGCCTTGCATTCTTCGCGGATCTCCACATTTTTCACACGATCGTACATGGTTTTACCACACATACGCCTCAGGGATCTCATTTCTACAGCATACAGTCTACTTTCATCCTTCCTCTGTCAGTTCCATGCCTCACTGCCATACATCAGGGTAGGTACCAGCACTCAATTATGGACGGCTACCTTCGCTTCTTTTTACAGTTTTTTGTTGGCGCCAAAGGCGTTCGTCCTCCATTAATAAAGTTGCCTGCATTTACCCTTCTTTCGATATCTCTGTCAAAACTACCATCTCTCGTAAACATACTTCCCAAGTACACAAACTCACCCACCTGCTCCAAATACTCATCATTCACAACTATGTTGCACATTGTTTTCATACTATCTCTTTCAAATACCATGACTTTAGATTTACTTACATTCATCATCAACTCATTCTTCATACATACTTCGATCATCCTAGACACGAGAGACTGTTAAAAATGTTAAAGGGAAAAATAACACGTTTTCTGGATAAAACTAAGATACTAAACAATAATGTACACCAACTGTACTGAATATCCAGGCACTTCCCCACTTTCCTCTTCCTCACTTCCTTCCGCTCCCCATTATCTTCAGCCTCACAACATACCCTAATTGTGGATGCCATAGTCTCACTGGCTCTTGTGCGGTATTCACATAAAAAACAACATTTTTTAACAAAATATAACAAATAAAATATAACGGTTGGATAAAACTGAATGTTAACGTAGTTTAAAGGCAGCGATTACTTAAAATCTTGCTTCGAATTCAAATTTAACATTATATTTATTGAATGTAGTTTTTCGCTATTATAACCTTTTCAAGCATTATAGCCAGCGACAGAAGGAGATACACACATCTTTCCACGTTTTTTTTTTCATTAGCTCCACATATGGGATCCTTAGGAAAAAAAAACCCTCAGGGCCTATGTCATCTTTGGGGACGCTGTGTAGGGGTCCTTACAGGGAAAGGAAGGAGAGGAAGTTCTGGGAAGGGAGGTATCTGTCAATGGGTCCAAGGGTGACAGAAGTATGAATCCAACCCTCCCATTAAGGTGCAAGGCAATGGATCGAGAGAGTCCGGGTGGAGAGGTCAAAAGGTCTCCTTCGACCAGTCTCTCCCGATCCGGCCCGCCACGCAGAAGGTGGGCAAATGCAGAGACGTAGCGAATTACATGTGGAGACCTATGGGGAGGCGTCTACTAATATCTACAGGAATTCCAAAAACTGAAAAAATCGAACTAATATCTATGGAAACCAAAGTGTTGACGAATATCTACAGCACAAACTGTTGACTAATATCTATGAGAATCAAAGTGTTGACGAATATCTACAGCACTGGCAGAGGTTGGATTTGCAATTATGTGTAGCATATTGGAATAATGTAATATTGCGTATGCAGTTTAAAAAACTTAATTTATGTAAGAGTGTATGTAAAAATTCGTAATATCGGACTATTGGACACATTTAGCTGATTAGTCCAACCTACGCTCTGTAGATATTAGTTCAACCTACGCTCTGTAGATATTAGTCAACACTCTGAAGTTCGTAGATATTAGTTCAACATATGAGCTGTAGATAGTCGTCAGACATACAGGCTGTAGATATTAGTATCTGGAGTCGACCTATGGCAGGGGTCTTGGTTATCCAATTCACGGGGCGGCGGAATCCATATCCGCCTCCATGAATACAAAGAACATCCATGGCCATAATCCTGGTAAATACGCGAAGCACTTTGTAATAATAATAATAATAACATTATATTTATATAGCGCTGTTTTGTGACATTTCACTTCAAGTGCGCTTAACTATAATAAATTTAAAAAATAATCCTACAGTGCTCCTTATAATATTGAGAAAATAATAAAAGAATATTGAGTATTTACAAAACAATGACAGAAGAACAAAATTAACAAAGATAGTGCTGTTATAGCACACACGGGACAATAATAATAATAGACAATAGCGGTGCTATTGTAACACAGGACACAACAAGAACTTTAAAACTAAAATATAAAATACTAACAGAAAGGCAGTTTGCGTTCAGAAATGAGAAATATTCTGACATAAATTCGGATATTAAACATAAAATAAAAATACAATTATGAGGAAACCGAAACCAAACAATCACGGGAAACTTGAGAACATGGCTTATTATTATTACGTATATTGGAGAGATGTTAAGATTCATGAATGGTATGATTTTTTAAATAATTTTGTTTTTAAAGCCAGTTTAAATTCAGCCAAATTCTGGATATTAGTAAGAGCTGAGGGAAGTTTATTCCAAATGAGAGTAATTAGTAACATCTAGATCTGCTGACCTTAGAGTAAGCTGTCTCTCGCTTAAGTTTTGTCGGACACATAGTTCCAATATATAGGCTGGCGCCATTCCTTGCAATATTTTGAAGGTCAAGCAGATCTTGAAAGATCTTGATTATAGAAAGAAAACACCTTCGAATGAGAATATGGGAAGATATTGGAAAAGAAAACTAACGTTTAACGAAAACACGAATGGAAAGAGGAAAAAAGGAATGGTCAATTGGAATTATATAACAGATATGCCACCTGAATTGTTTAAAATGAAAAAAGAGGAATTTTACCATGAATTATCTTCACCGAATAATGAAAAACTCGAAAGGAATACGGTGGGTCAAAGTGATGATAATTTTTAAGCAATAGAAACTTTGGAAAAATATGTGAGCTGCGGCCAAAAACTTCGGTGGCTAGAGTATTAAATATGTTACAGCACTCGCAATTTAAAGGAAATATGCAACAAATTATGTAAAATAAAATGAAAACCAAGTAATAAAGCAATTTACAAAAGAAACAGGATTACATGTGCCGGTGGACAGTGTAACGATGAAAACAAAACCTTTTTAGCGGCAAGTCCGGTTGACCTAATCGGTAAGGATACTGTAACACTGGTCGACATTTATTTTTTTAAGTGCAGTCCCTTAAGCAAAGCTAATTTTTTTTATATGTATTTAGTATCCATAAACACGAAATGAAACAAAAAAAAATTTTATAGGTCAGGTTTTTTTATTATTTAACGAAGTTTTTTTTACATAATTCTTACAAAGTACTTGCACGGGTACTTACAAGAAAATGTCAAAACTAATTAAATTAAATTTTTTTTGCTCCTTATTTGCGCTTGTGAGTATCTTAAGAGTCTCTCTGCAGGGTCCAGCAATAGTCTGCTAGCATAGATAGACTCCACTTTCCTTGGTATCGCTTTTCCATAGCCGCAATGTCCTGGTGAAATCGTTCGCCGTGCTCGGAACTGACATCTCCCATTTTTTCGGGGAAAAATTCAAATGAGAGTGAAGGAAGTGTATTTTTAGTGACATGTTACAACCTATATTTTTATAGGCCATGAGCATTTCAGACACAATGCTGATATAGTCTTCACACTTTTATGACTTCCAAGAAAGTTCTCGACAACATTCTTGAAGACTGACTAAGCGGCTAGCTCGACTGGTCTCAACACTGTTATAAAATTCGGATCAGTCAAGACCTCCCTTTTTTGTGGTCCCACGAATATTCCTTCTTTAATTTTTGCGTCGCTGATCTTAGGAAACTTTTGCTTTAAGTAAATCATGCCATTTCCATCCTTAGACAAGCCTTTTACAAAATTTTTCATCAAACCCAATTTAATGTGTAAGGGTGGAAGTAAGATATCTTTAGATTTTACTAAGGGAGCATGTTGAACATTCTTCGTGCCAGGTTTAAGGTGCTTTCTAGTAGGCCAGTCCTTCTTGGTATAATGGTTTTTCCTGTCTCTGCTGTCCCACTCGCACAGAAAACAACAATACTTTGTGTATCCCGCTTGCTGTCCTAGTAGGAGCCCTATTAATTTTAGATCACCACATATTTTCCATTCGTATTTTACATATTTAATTTTTGTTAACAGCAGCTTCATGTTGTCATAGTTCTCTTTCATGTTTGCAGCATGACCAAGTGGAATGGATGGTTGAGTATTTCCATTGTAAATTAAAACAGCTTTCAAACTTACTTTCGACGAGTCTATGAAAAGTCTCCCAATTTGCTACGTTATGTTCCAAGCCAAGAGCTGCGAACAGACCTTCAATGTCTTGACAGTAACATAGTTCTCTTTCATGTTTGCAGCATGACCAAGTGGAATGGATGGTTGAGTATTTCCATTGTAAATTAAAACAGCTTTCAAACTTACTTTCGACGAGTCTATGAAAAGTCTCCCAATTTGCTACGTTATGTTCCAAGCCATGAGCTGCGAACAGACCTTCAATGTCTTGACAGTAACATAAAGTGTCTTCCATGACATAATATGGAACCAAGATACGTTGCCAGTTTCTAAAATGCGTGATTTTTGTACCCTTTTCGCCATATTATAAAAAAAATCAATGATAACTCACAAATAAATATGAATTAATACATATTTTAGTAAAACTTAAAACCCATAAAAACCTGACGTGATAGAAAAAAACTAATCACATATCTGAAATCAGCGTGAAATTTCCTGTCAGATTTGGCTACTTTCGTTAAAGGGACAAAAAATGTGTTGACCAGTGTAATTGAAGTTAAACGCTTCTTCAAACTTTGCAAATACACTTTGTGGCGTCATTTTTAATTAAATGAGAACAAATAACTTTGTAAAAATAGCACGATGTAATCAATATTATCAACATGTTTCAAAAACAGAGTGTTCTTCGTCAGAATAGGATTAATACTAAAAGTCAAACAAATATGGACACATAAGAATTATAGACAAAATATTAAAGGGAGAAGCATTTTATCGAAAGACAACGACGTTCGAAGGAGACAACACAGAGGTGTCGAAAAAGAAAACTAAGGTAAACGGTTATCCAATAAATGGTTCCCGGGGCGATGGTACCTATAACGCCTCCCAAATTGAAAATTTATTATAGTACTTGACATAAACAATTTTAATTTGGCTCAATTTTAGTATGAAAGCTCGATCAGTATTGGTATACCGCGATGAGTCACTAAACAGAAAAAAAAACGAATAAAAAATATCGATTACTCGGGCAAGGACAACACTAGTCTACCGATAAAATTCGTTACATCACTACTTCGCTTTATATGTATGTATTTGTCAAAACTCTCGTTCCCCGGCCCCCTCAGGAGAAATGAGCGAAAGGGACACCTGCACGTCGGGCCGAAAATACCTAAATAAAATCTTCGAAATCGATGTTTTGTATTCCCCATTTTTCTTCTCCAAAACTGGACGGATTTAAAAAAAATTTTTCACTAACTGTATTAAAAGAAAATATTCTATGTCGGTACGTTTTGCTTTTTTTCAAAATACATTGTTTAGTTTGTATACTGAACGTTTTTTGACGGCGTTTAAATTAGGCAATTTTATTCATTTTTGGAAAGTCCTAACTTCTATAAGAAGTAAATTATCAAAAAAAACAAAATGTACCGACACGCTAGTGGTCGATATCTATATTATGTAAAAAAAAATTTTGCTCTAGGGTCAAAATCCAGAGAGATAAACGGGGAATACGTTTGTATGGAAAAACGCCGCTAGTATTTCCTCTTAAAACGCCTTCCACGAGATTTTTGCTCTATTTTAAACGAGTCGTGTTTTATTAAACATTTTCACAATTTTCGTTTCAATTTTATCATTTAAAATATTAGCGCGCTCTGTCCAACTTTCGTAATTACTAAATACATATCTCTCCGTCTTCTTCTTTTTGAGCGGGGATGCGGCGCCTAAACAAGGTCGCGCAGACTTTTCTCTTATTCGAATGCATTTATTGAGCAACACAATTAATAGTTTGGGAGGCGTGAATGGGTACCGCCGCCCCGGAACCATTTATTAGATAACCAACACCTCTGCCATAGGTCACCCCTAGTGGTTCGCTACGTTCGGTGACTTAGTAGGGGTGCCCGGGTTTTTGGGGTGAGGTTTGTCTAGGTTTTGGCGCTGGGCCCACTGAACCCCAGATTCCTACCCACCCCTCATACCCTTTTCCTTCCCGGAAGTTCCTCTCCTTCCTTTCCCTAAAAAGACCCTCCACGCAGCCATCCCCAAATATGACACAGGCCCCGAGGGAAATTGTTTTCCTCAGGGCCTCCTGTGTGGAGCTATTGTAAGCAAAATGCCGTTGATCAAAGTATATATTTTTACAAAAAGTAAACACTGACATGATATAAAAAGAATTTGAATTAAAGTGATGTGATTGTGAAATTTATAGACATGGGGAGGGAGGTAAATAAACATTTGTCTTCTGCAGCTTAAATTTCTAGTCGAAATTAGTAGATTATTATCTGATTATCTGATTCAATGACGAACTAAGACATCTCTTCCCGCTAACAATGTCAAACGTGTCCGGGTTTATAGTATTCGCAAGTATTTCTCGATCCCACAAAACTATTTAAAAAAAATAATAGACGTGTCCGGAAACCCCGGACGTCCGCAGTTTATTAGAAATTGATGAAGCAGTAGTCCAATAGGTCTGTAGTATTATAGGTCTCCGTCAAAAGATGGTTAGATCAGGACAGGAGCAACCTTTTCCTGAACTTTCAACTTTCAACCCCAATCAAATAAACGAGGGCGCAATTTGCTGTTTACTATTTGTGTTGGAAGAATGGGGCGGATGATAATAATTGGTCGACTGGCGAATGCATTGCGACGACCAAGCGAGTTTGTTTTATTCCAAATGTTTTGGCCCGGGGCCATTATCCTGCTCTTTTTTAATCTTTTTATAACAATAGCTTTTAGCTGCGATACATTCCGTTATCCGTAGTAAACAGCGTGTTTTTTATGAATTTATTTTTTATTTTGATACAATATTTTCCATTTTATAGTATAACTAGCAGACCCGAACTTACGTTGCTGTGGCTAAGGAAACACAACGCCACGCCATTACCCAACCTTTATAACCAACGCCATCTGTTAAGAGGAATATACACGCTAGAAATATTTCGAATCTCATGCCTGCAAAATTTTAAAATCGAGCGTCTTTTTGCACGAGGCTTGTAAGCGAAAAAGTGGTTTTTATTTATTTTGTGCATAATTTTATAAGAACGAAAAAAAGTTAGAACATGGAAAACCTCAAAAATAGTCTTAGCCATAAAGGGGTATTCTTCAAAAATTGTTTCTTGTATTACTTCATAGTTAAGTCATGAAAAAACATTTTTTGGTGGTTTACGCTTATATTTTTTGTAAGGTAAATAATAATTTTATTTAATTCCACTACATAGAAAAGCTAGTAAGAGCTTCGATTTATCCGTAGCATATTTTTTGATGTTCATACTGTAAGCCGATTCGTCGTAAAGATTAATCAAAATAGTATCTAAATAGGATTTCACGTATATATTCATCTTAAATCAAATCCACACCGCCCGCATGCGCCAGCCGCCAGCTCGTTTCCCGCTTACCAGCCCGCTCCCTTTATATATTTCAACCAATTTACACAAAACCTTGACAAATTATATACCTAAAAACCTTCCTCGTGAATCACTCTATCTATTGGTGAAAAACGCATGAAATTTGTATGTTGTTATTCTTCATTTTAGGCACGATTTCAGGTTCTCATCAATAAGTCGACTACTCAGTTAACTCTTGATAAAGTTCATGATTGAAAAAAATAGTTCGTATGAATATGTAGAACCGAAAGGGAAAGAACAGCAAACGCGAATTTTTTCAGCTGATCATAAGAGTCAGGAATACTATTCCAGCCGTTGAAGATGATCATGTCTTCCTTCTCCAGGTCTTTCAAGCAGACCACTTGTGTTGTGCACTAAGCTCACATTTTTCCTCCCCAATATTTCCAAACCCAAAGACGTTAAAATTTAGAGCTCCTTATTTCCTTGTTTTTTAAAACCAGTAATTGTATTTCAAAGAGCCGCACTTGAGGGGCCAAAGAGCCGCATGCGGCTCCGGAGCCGTACTTTGCCGACTTCTGTGATAGACGATTCGATATCAAACTGTAAAGGCGATTCCAGACTCACGGCGAGAAGTCTCGGCGAGAAATTCTCGCGAGAACAAGCACTTATCCACACTCTCATTCTCGCCGAGACTTCTCGCGAGAACAAGCACTTATCCACTAGTAGTGTTCAATATCGGTACTTTTACTACCCGTCGGTATCCGTTACTTTCACAAAAAGTAATCGTTACTATGTAATCGTTACTGATTACTTTGATTACTTTCGGGTAGTAACTACTGCAAGTATCAAATCGTTACTGAATGCTTTGATTACATTTGACTACTTTCGGTTCCGGATACCGCCGGATACTTTTATAATAGAAACAAATCGTTACTGGTTACATTTTGACGTTTGTGTTTTTCGTTAGCGTGAATAGCGCGTAGGTACTTTGGTTATGCATTATTAGGATTCTACGTTAGGTATTTATAGGTATTTTGAATGTTTTGAAGAGTTTTGTGTGTTTAGATTTTTTTTAAACTTTATTTTTGATTTTATACAAGCAATCAGAATACGGGAGAAGATATTTTTTATGGAATACAGCTACATAATATATTATTTTTATGTGTAGGTACATACCAAAATATTGCAGCATCTCTCATCAGTCGTGATTGGATAATATTAAACTTATTTGCACAAAAGTTTCAACGATCACAAACGGCCCAAACACAATACTTTATAAACAATTTAAATGAACACACAGATTAAATATATTATTACGTAAAAACAAAGTCAAATATTGTAATAAAAACTGACGCAAATTCGTTAACAACGAACTAAAGTTAACATGCTAATTTAGCCGTTGGCAAAGCTGTACGTACGACTGATGAACTTTCACTATTTTACCATTCAACGAATAAAACAATTTTATTTTCAGTTATTAATTTGAGTCCCGTCATGAATACAATATGGAAAGGATTAGTATCGCATCACTAACAATTACAATTTTATTACAATAATATAAACAAACTGAAATGGAATCCATTCCCCGTAGTTACAACAAGATCCCGGTTCTTTTTTTGTTTACGTAGGCAATTTTGATCGTAAATTACATATTAACACTGGATTAACGTACTTATCATTTTCCATTGAAATTCGAAACGTAATTTTACATGCCAGTTTTTATTTTTATTTTTCTAGCTTTGGGATAAGTTAATAAAACACTATTATAGGCTGATGGTAATTTTTTATACATTTTATATATTATTTATTTACATCTCACATAATATCATAATAATATGATATGGTATAAACCTATGATAATAGATGTTAAAGGCGGTCTTTTTACTTAGCGGAAATTTCTACTATCCAAATTTATCTTTATAATCATAATCGTATTTTTTTTTGTAAACTCCACAGAAATTTAAATCTTATAATGTGTGAAGGAAAAAAGCAGTGTTAAAATTATTACTGTGAAAACTTTTTATAGTCGTAATAATATCTAATAATCATATTTTTTACACCGTTCGAAAATTTTGGTAGTTACCTACCGTCAAAAACTTGAATACTTAGTATATATTGGTAGCAATAATATACAATTAGATCAGATAGCAAGGTACGCAAACATAAATATCGACCGAAAGCGTTTTTTTACCGATGAAAACACCGCAATATTTTTTGTCTCTGGCAATACCGTTCCTAAACCGTTTACACTTCGAACAACTGGCTCTGGCGTGGTAGCGCCTCCAGCGGCACAAATAGAAACGACCAAGTAATCGGTACAAAGTGTGGTTTATTTATGAACAGCTGGCTCTAACGTAGAGCGCCTCTAGCGGCACAAATAACAACCAAGTAATCGGTACTGAAGTATCCGCATCGAAAGTAATCATTTTGAGGTATCAATGAAAGTAATCATTTCGAAAGTAACGGATACTCTTCGTTTTTAGTAGTCGGTACTTTGATTACTTGGTGAGTACCGATTACTTCAGTACCGAATGATTACTTTTCATGCATCTCTACTACACTCACATTTTGTCTCAGTGTTGTTTAGTGAGCGGTTGAGAGTAGACGTGCGATATATTTTTGTTTTTGTATCGAAAATTTTGTTTACTTTAAAATGTGGATCAACAAGAGTTGGAATTTATAGAGTATTTCCAAAATTGAAAAAGGATTCAGCTCCAGATTTCCTAGGGCTGTCGGTGCAATTGATGGGAAACATATAGTTCTGAAATGTCCACCCAATTCAGGTTCAGAATACTACAATTACAAAAAAAAAATTGTATTGTGCTTATGGCATTAGTTGACAGTAAATATCAATTTATTTTTGCTGATATCGGAGGGCAAGGGAGAATAAGTGATGGTGGAATGGTGGTGCTGCACAAGTACGAGAAGAGTTCAAGAAATATATTTTTAGTCTACGTTAATATACCTACTTATTTTTTGTAATGAAGAAGTAAATAAATAATACTTACATTTGATGTTGTGTTTATTGTTGTCCTCGGAGTTAGCCCTTGATTAAGAAAGGAATCCAGAGCGTCATATGCGAACCATATAGGTTTATAAACTTCATTTTCACCAGCACCGGATTTGGAGGAATCATTCACCATTTTTCTGTATTTCCGGTAACTGGCGAAAAGGGAATCTTTTTTCTTTTTTAATTCAGGCACTTGCTTCTCCATTATTTCACTAAGTCTGTTCCACGCATCGTGGTTCAAGCTTTTGTCTTTATAATTCCGATGTTTTGCGTCCCATAACACCGGTTCATTTTGGAAATACTCTATAAATTCCAACTCTTGTTGATTGTTCCAGATTTTAAAGTAAACAAAATTTTCGATACAAAAACAAAAATATATCGCACGTCTACTCTCAAACGCTCACTAAACAACACTGAGACAAAACGTAAGTGTAGTAGAGGTGCATGTAAAGTAATCATTCGGTACTGAAGTAATCGGTACTCACCAAGTAATCAAAGTACCGACTACTAAAAACGAAGAGTATCCGTTACTTTCGAAATGATTACTTTCATTGATACCTCAAAATGATTACTTTCGATGCGGATACTTCAGTACCGATTACTTGGTTGTTATTTGTGCCGCTAGAGGCGCTCTACGTTAGAGCCAGCTGTTCATAAGTAAACCACACTTTGTACCGATTACTTGGTCGTTTCTATTTGTGCCGCTGGAGGCGCTACCACGCCAGAGCCAGTTGTTCGAAGCGTAAATGGTTTAGGAACGGTATTGCCAGAGACAAAAAATATTGCGGCGTTTTCATCGGTAAAAAAACGCTTTCGGTTGATATTTATGTTTGCGTATCTTGCTATCTGATCTAATTGTATATTATTGCTACCAATATATACTAAGTATTCAAGTTTTTGACGGTAGGTAACTACCAAAATTTTCGAACGGTGTAAAAAATATGATTATGAGATATTATTACGACTATAAAAAGTTTTCACAGTAATAATTTTAACACTGCTTTTTTCCTTCACACATTATAAGATTTAAATTTCTGTGGAGTTTACAAAAAAAAATACGATTATGATTATAAAGATAAATTTGGATAGTAGAAATTTCCGCTAAGTAAAAAGACCGCCTTTAACATCTATTATCATAGGTATAATATGATATTATGTGAGATGTAAATAAATAATAAATAAAATGTATAAAAAATTACCATCAGCCTATAATAGTGTTTTATTAACTTATCCCAAAGCTAGAAAAATAAAAAAAAAACTGGCATGTAAAATTACGTTTCGAATTTCAATTGAAAATGATAAGTACGTTAATCCAGTGTTAATATGTAATTTACGATCAAAATTGCCTACGTAAACAAAAAAAGAACCGGGATCTTGTTGTAACTATGGGGAATGGATTCCATTTCAGTTTGTTTATATTATTGTAATAAAATTGTAATTGTTAGTGATGCGATACTAATCCTTTCCATATTGTATTCATGACGGGACTCAAATTAATAACTGAAAATAAAATTGTTTTATTCGTTGAATGGTAAAATAGTGAAAGTTCATCAGTCGTACGTACAGCTTTGCCAACGGCTAAATTAGCATGTTAACTTTAGTTCGTTGTTAACGAATTTGCGTCAGTTTTTATTACAATATTTGACTTTGTTTTTACGTAATATACGTAATATCTTCTCCCGTATTCTGATTGTTTGTATAAAATCAAAAATAAAGTTTTAAAAAAATCTAAACACACAAAACTCTTCAAAACATTCAAAATACCTAACGTAGAATCCTAATAATGCATAACCAAAGTACCTACGCGCTATTCACGCTAACGAAAAACACAAACGTCAAAATGTAACCAGTAACGATTTGTCTCTATTATAAAAGTATCCGGCGGTATCCGGAACCGAAAGTAGTCAAATGTAATCACAGCATTCAGTAACGATTTGATACTTGCAGTAGTTACTACCCGAAAGTAATCAAAGTAATCAGTAACGATTACTTTTTGTGAAAGTAACGGATACCGACACCGACGGGTAGTAAAAGTACCGATATTGAACACTACTAGAGTGTAGTAGCCTTCTCGCTTCTCGCCCGAGAAATCCTTTGAAGCGGCCAAATTTACCGACAGCCATCCGAGAACAGCCGAGCCAGTGAAAGAGAATGCGAGAAACACATCACATTCACGCTTCTCGGGTGTTCTCGGGGCTTCTCGCCGTGAGTCTGGATGGGCTATAAGTCTCAGCACGGGTGAGCCACCAAAATGGGGGCTTCGGTGGCCAACATTATTAAATCTTTACATAGTATAAAATGAAGTCGCTCAAAATGTATGTGCGCATAGATGTTTTAAACTACCCAACGGATTTTCATGCGGTTTTCACCAATAGATAGAGTGATTCAAGAGGAAGGTTTATATGTATAATACATGCTTATTATAGTAGAGAAAAGCCGATAAATTCAAATATTCAATTCAGGCAGCGGGCAGCTAGCAAGCGGGTGACGTGGATTTTATAAAGGTTGGGTAATGGCGTTGTGTTTCGTTAGCCACAGCAACGTGTGGCCGGGTCTGCTAGTATATTATACAAATTAAAATGGAGTTCTGCAAATTAAACTTGATAACAATAAATAAAGTGAAGAACTCTGCTTCGATCCCTCGTCTAATGGGTTCCTCGGTTTGTCAAGGAGGTCGTCGATATCAATCATGAAAATAAAGCAATTTATAACAATCGTACATGCCATTTTAAGAATTAACATTCATTTAACGTTGGCATTTTGATTAAAATTCAGCAGCGCAAGTTGAAAAGCTTTTCACTTTCTTTGCGTCGGATTTATTATTCAAGAGCTTCCACATTTTTTTACGACCGGCGGCGTCTTAGCGGAGTTTCACCGATTAGCCGGCGTTTCCTTCCCGCGCCGCTCGCCGTACTCCTCCGGGCGACTAACTTCCCGGATTAATTTCCTATTAACATCTCAAATAGTTCGAGACAAGACTTCCAAGTCTGCGGAGGAATTCCTCGCTGCGGTCACGCGTACCCTCTCAGTACTAAGACTCGGCGTCGGGGAAGTTCTAGCAAGATAAAGCAACCGCGAGTTGTTATCTTTACACACACTAATGATCCATAGTTCACGAAGTCAGAACGCGGAACATCTTATCGGTTCTATTCTCGCGGTGGTGTCTGCAAACTTTCACTCTTGTCTTGTACCTACAAACGTACTCTTTTCGCATCGCAAAGTTCATAAGGACCGACGTGTTCTGGCGTCTTGATAAATACACGCTTATTGCTTACCTAGTACTTTACTGGCACCGTGCCAAAACCATTCATTCGTCCGAACTCCGGAGGCCTTACATCTCGAACACGCTGTTATGTTTGTTGTTTTCTCTGCGATATAACTTTTAATCATTGGATTCAATCTTCGGCGTCTGGCTGCCTCTTGATCAAGACTATCGCTTTACTTCGTACTCTATATTCTATCAGTCATTATTTTATTACTGATGTTTATACTGTTTTCTCGTTGAAGGAATTCATCGTAAATAATGGGTTTTTAACTTTCAACTGTCAGGTCTCAAAGAGTCACCACCTGCTGTATGATTAAAAATAATTATAAAAAAATAAAAGTTCTTCGCGTCAAGCAAAAGCTCAACTCAATCCTAAGTAAATAGTATCTTTATAATGCGAGCTTTTTCTAAAGCTTTTTCTTTCCCTTCTTCAATTGAACATTATTGTATCCTTCAGTCAGAAGTCATCAACGGGATTTCTTGAATCTGAATAGCTATGTCCTCTCCAATCTTCACTGTCCCATAGTCTCAGCTGCCTGGAGTCTGTGGGACTATGGCATCCCCAATTGGGTTATCTTGTGAGACTGGAGGAAGAGGGGGGGGGGGGAGTAGATGGAAAGAATGAAAGTCTGGGAAGCACCCGTTATCTTTCCCCTCCCAAACTTTCTTCAGCCTCACATCATTCCCGAACGGCAATTTCATAGTTCCACTTGCTCTAGCATTTTGAAGTCATGTGCGTGTATCACATAAAAAAACGAGTGTGCTCTAAACCACACGACTGAAGTAAAACTTCTTTAGCTCCATCTATATGAGAGAAAGAAAATATGCGCGCGCACTGCTCTCTCTTGCTCCTACAGTGTGATACAGACAATAGGCATCCACAGTGTCTTAGATATACGAAACGTAACTGGCTATGAGAGAAAGAGAGAAATAAAATGTGTGCTTGCACCTCTCTCTCTTGCCCCTACAGTAATATACAAAACGTACCTCTCTCTCTTTCTATCTTCACTAACTTATATCTCCCTCTCAACTACCGTTCGCCTCGCTTTTCGTAACGCTCTCGCCACGCATTCACCAGCTTAATCCCCAAGTCAAGCGTGCGTAAAGGAGTTTTACTTTTAAAAAAAAGTCTTAAATTATCCGTTTATTTATTGGATGCAGTGAAAAAATAGAGATCTTCATAGTATAGTGTGTTATACGAAGTGCAAAGGTTTTGAGAGTAAAAGTGAACGTTAAGTTACAAGAAACAGTGCGTAAATAAAATCAGTGTACCGTTAGCTATGAGTTGGCCGTAAGGATCCATCCGCCTCCGATATGCCGTTTTGCAATCGCTGAGGTGTTGAAGTGTCATCAGCTGGATGAGTCGATGAGTGTGATCGTGCGTGCCTCCGGGTGCAGGGAGCGCCCCAGCTCGAGGCGGAAGAGGGTCATCCCGTCTCCAGTAACGGCCCGAGCGATGTGCTCGAGGATACGGAGGCTGTGCTCGAGATGCACTGGTTTGTACACATTTGTAGACATATGTGAGATGCGGATATGATTGTTAAACTCAATTATGTCTTGTGATATACGATGTACCCGAGTATTATAGGAGGTTGTGCTGGAAATTCACTGGTTTGTACATATTTGTAAACTTCCGAGATGCTGATATTATTATCGTTAAAGTCAATTATGTCGATAGTCGGCCCGAGTGATTAGGCTCGGTTTTAGGGGGCTGTGCTCAAGATGCACTGGTTTGTACACATTTGTATACATCTGAGATGTGGATATTATGGTTAAACTCAATTACGTCGAAAGTCGGCCCGAGTGATGTGCTCGAGTATTATGAATTATGACTATTATGAGGCTGCGTTGAAGATGCACGGGTTTGTGTTTGGAATTCATGTAGTGAACTGGCTCGTGAATGTTATTTTGATAGTGGTTGCCCTAATTCCAAAGTGCAGCAATGTAATAATTACATTTTAAAAGTATACAACTGCTGACCTTGTGCGAATCGCAAGTGTGCCCCGCTGTTGAATTTGGCAGACACATTTGGTCTGGAGCCCCGGAATACTTGAAAAAAAAAGCCTTGGCTCCGTGCAATCTTTAGAGCACAGGCGTCAGGTGGAATGTTGTTCTTGTTCTAACGATATTATGTTCTAGGGATATCCCTTCGGCACCGGTGTACAGTCAGAAAACATGCCAAACGCGCGCTGAACATGAGAACGGGTCATTTTTACGACTCGTTCTTGAATCTGACAGGTCGGCTGTGGAACGATTTGCCGGCCTCTTTTTTTTTAATGTCATGTAGGTATATTATCGAAGCTTCTGATTCACTGTTGTCATTTTTTGCCTCGTCTGTTTTTAAATTATAATATTATCATTATAATCTCTGATGATCTTTAGAGTCCTTTTATATCCATTCACTTTCAAATATTTTACAGTTTACATGATCTAATAAATTTAATTATTCTCGATATGGCATGAAGCTCGGTTGAGGCTATTAAATTCTGAACTTACGATAAGTTCGAGGTCATTAGTATTGTCACTCTCTGTCGTTCATATTATTTAATGCACTTCGATAATATGTGTGCTCGACATCTTCAATTTGTTCACATATCGAGCACATTGGAGAATCAGAGAGGCCTATCAAACACAATACAATATTCTTCCGATTTGCCGGCCTCTGTTTTCTCCCTCCTTCAACAAGTCTCTTCAAGACCGTTCAATGCATTCGATTCGTTGAATATAATAAATTTACATATTTCTGTGATTACATATTTCTTTCCCGCAGTTAAAATCTCAATACTGACGTATTTTTACTTGTTGCACTTATTGCGTCATTGAGCGCACTCTGAATCTAGGGTAGGAGGACATTTTATTTTATTTTATTTTTTTTTATATGTTTATTTTACATTTACACAATATAACATAATATAGCTTACTTATTTTATACACTCTTCTAATAAAGCAAATGCTTGTGTTTAGGAGAGGACAACTTGTTAATAACAATAACTTAAGAATTATTTAAAAAATCCTTATTACAAACCTAAGAATTTAACTTATGGAGAGATTTTGTCTTAACATATTTTTTTTAAATTATAAGGGTAATTAAACAAGAAATGTATATAGGTTGTACATAAAACATTAGGAATAACAAACATTCAAAAAATTTCTAGAGTAAGTTAAAATTGTATAATGGTACTACTAAAATATTTTTTTTTTTTTTTAAATATTTATCGTAATTTTTTTCTGTTCGCATATCAGCGGGTAATTGATTAAATAATTATGTTCCTTTATATACATAGTGATTCTGCGCTGTTGTGGTTCGTACGGGTGGTAGAGTTAGTCCACCAATAGAAGCATTCCTTATGCTAATATTTAGCAGTGGGGTAATATTTTTATTAAAGATATATTTGTATAGCTGAAGTAGTGCTATTTTTTCTTAAATTTTTGTAAGTGGGGGAACAGGGAATTCTTGGAATACGTTTATTGTTGGGTAGTAAGTAATACGGTTTTTTTAGGATAATTTTTATAATAATTTTTTGAATTGTTTCGGGTGGGAGAAAGGATGATTTATATGCACCACCCCAAGCTATGATTCCATATTGTAGTACAGTGTTCTGCGTACACGTTTGTTTTCTGGTAGAAGAAACGTATTATTCTTTGACTTTCGTCATTCGAACTTGTAACATGTCTATCGATATGCGGCCACCCCTTTGAATTGGCGAAACATTTTTCATCACTTTTGAAGACTTGTAGAATTTCTCGATCACGTTACTTAGTTTTAGGTTCCGATACTTTAAAAATGATTTTTGAATCTCTTTATTTGGTAACAATCAAAACATATAATAAATAATATAACCATCCCAACTTCTAAACCTTAAAAAAGGCATATTTTCAGAATCGCTTTTATTTTTGGGGCATATGAAATTAAGATATTTTCGATGTTTTCTAAGAAATAACATTTTTAAAAGAAAAAAAAACATTCCCAGGTTACGAATAACCCGACAATATTTGAAAATCTCCCACTACCACCATAGTAAGCGGAAAATGTTGCTCGAGTCGTGATGGAGGACTTAGACAGCCGAGAAATCGAACACGCGACGCCCGGGTAGGACCCAAACGCAATGTCAACTCAGCTACTGACCGGTCATACATGGGTTGAGTGTAGTGTGTGAGTACATATTTCGTAGAAACTGAGATCAATTTGTAAGAACAGAATATTCAAATTTTGTCTTACTTACTAACGGAAATATACCTACAGATTTTGTTTTGTTTTAAGCTTACACTATTTACGCAATTGAATCGTATTTACTTACCAACAAGCCTTTTCCTTTAATTTCGATTACTGTTATTATCACGATTTTTGTATTGAAATATGTAGGAGAAAAGCTCTCAGAGCACGCGATGAAAAATACCTACGTCATTCATTTAGCTTTTGATCTACGCCACTGATGTGACCAGTATATATTATATATACGCGTATTATTGTAAATTATGGTCCAGAACGTCACGGAACCCACTGACGTATGTTTGGAACTATTTCATTGAGTGTGGCGCCAAGATATTATAAAACGCGTTATCCATTCAAGAAAATTCTCCACTACATAGGTAGTATATAAATAGGAATTCTTCAAGCGGTGCTTAAAATTGAAGTTTTCTTGATGTCGGGTTTTTCAAGTTTCGGTATTTTTAAATGAAACACTGTAACTTTCAAAGACTCCAGATACTAATATCTACAGCCTGTATGTCGGACGAATATCTACAGCTCATATGTTGAACTAATATCTACGAACTTCAGAGTGTTGATTAATATCTACAGAGCGTAGGTTGGACTAATCAGCTAAATGTGTCCAATAGTCTGATATTAGGGATTTTTACATACATACTTACATAAATTAAGTTTTTTAAACTGCATACGCAATATTACGTTATTCCAATATGCTATACATAATTGCAAATCCAACCTCTGTCAGTGCTGTAGATATTCGTCAACACTTTGATTCTCATAGATATTAGTTCGATTTTTTCAGTTTTTGGAATTCCTGTAGATATTAGTAGACGCCTCCCTTTCAAAGGTACATTCTTTTTTATGGCAGATTTAATAATAATAATATAAAAATCGGTTGTTTATTATTATCTACTCTGACGAAGAAGGCGCGATTGTTTGGATAGTGAAAATTAGTGATTGACAAATTTATGGAGATTCATTGAAATATACAGTTGTATACTGTTCCATCACAAAGCAAATTTTTTCCATATTATTTGGGTATCTTGACTCAGTTGTCATATTTCTGGTGTCCTTGTCCTACTGTATAATTAATATAGATTCGTTGTTGTAATTTCAGGTCGTTCCTGTCAGAAGTCTCCGGAGCACGAGCATGAGAAGCGCATGCGGGAGCCGGAGCCGGGCGAGCTGACGCAGTCGGAGAAGCGCTCCAAGGTGATCGCGTCCATGTGTCTGAACATCTCCGGGAGGCCGTCCTCGCGCGCATCCAGCGCGGATGACGAGGGCGGCTTCAACGAGCCCTCGCCCGAGATCAAGGCGCGGCTCAAGCCCACACCCCCGTCAGCTCCGCCAGCCGAGCCCAGAGAGCGCTACTCCTTCCAGCCGCCGCAAGCCCCCGACCTGCACTTCCAGCTGCCCGGAGCGCACCCCGTGCTGCAGCCGCGCGCCGAGGACTCGCCCGAGGAGGGAGTCATCACCAACTCCGTGCTCGCCGAGCTCGAGAGCCGCGACCTCTACCGCCCGCTCTACATAGAGACGGCCACCCCCAAGACTGAATTTACCTTAAATAGCGATAATTTAAATAATAAGATTTCATCGGAGGACGCGTTGCAGACGGACACGGTTTCCACGCATCAGCAAGACTCCGGGGTGCTGGTCAGCGAGGGCTCCATGGAGGTGTTGGACAAGTCGGTGAACAGCCAGTGGAGCATGCTGTCGGATGGAGACCTGCTGCGAGCGGACAGCGCTGCTAACCTGACTTCCAGCAGCAGCTTGCTGGAGTATGAGAGGGCGGAGGCCTCGGTGCTGGAAGACGGCTCCGACGATGGAGGCAAGTGGGATGCCGAAGGTGCCGCCGCCAAGGGGCCAGAGAGCATGACGCCCGATGAAGCCGAACTCATGTTAAGCTCCAGGTGATTATCAATATTTGTTACATTTCTTGCTTCATAAACTTGGCGCCATCTATAATGTATATTATTATCATCATCATCATCACTATTGGCTCTACAACCCCTGGTGGGTCTTGGCCTCCTCAAGAGTCTTCTTTTATATTATTATACAGTAACATAATTTTTTGCCTAAGATTTTACACAAAACATACATTACACCTACACTATTATGTAATAATTGCACTGTACAAAAATATAATCATAATTCTGCATGAAATAATAATATGCCTAAATACGTAAGTAGGTATTATGTAACCTTTTTTATGAGTAGTCATTTATTAGTAGGTATTAATGACAAACATATTCTCTTGTAGCATCCACATAATAAATGGCGCTTTCACAATTATTCTCTGCTACTGTAATTTTTCATAGGAGTTCTCCAGATATTGTGCAAGACAAAACTATTTTTAAAATTGTGTAATTTGGAATAAAAAAATTAATAGAAATCCTATCTTAACAAAGTGCTTATTTTAAATAAATCCAATTATAGCGGGGTATTTAAATAAAATCCACACTTTTCTTCTATAAACACAATTAGTCTTTTATTGGGTGGGTACAATCAATTACACAAGTAGCCAGTTCAATAATCGTAAAAACAGTGGTAACTTAAACGTACCAACTACAACAGTAGCTTTATGGTTATTATCACTATAATAACTCCAAAGGACACTTGTTATCCTTAATTACCTACTCGTCACTTTATACAAAAGATTTACGAGTGCCTTGAAGCCGCGCGAGCTGATCTCGGTAGGTAGACTTCGACTTTTACTATTTTCCTGGAGCTTAGCGCGGGACTCCCCGGCAGGCTAAAACACAAAACTCTAGGGTTTCGCTTGTCTTTATATACCTTTGGTCCCGCTGCCCTAGCGGCAGCGGTAGTAAGAGACAACCAATGCAAGACAGAGAAAGTATTCGAACGTGAACACTTCTCAAAATGCGCTCGAAATAACTATACTTGTTACACAATATAAATTCAACATAAAACACAATACAATATTTTCATTTTAAAAATATGTTTATGATTTTTATGCATGATTTACGCTTGTATTTTATAGCTTTATTAGCGAAGTCCCCGGCATTGCCCGGGGTTTATGCACATTTTTTCGAAAACAGCCGGGCGATTCTCTATGTTTTGTGAGATCGAGGTGGATCTTGGGCGAGATCTCCCGTCAGATTTGTGTAATTTTCTTTGGCTGTTATTTGCTTTTTCTATGGGCCGATGTCATAATTTCAGCTGTGAGCTGTCACGTATTTTAGTTTAGGTCGTTTTAAACACGAATTCGTGCAAGTATGCACGATTATTTATTTATTTATTTAACAGCCTTAGAAAATCACACAAATCTGACAAGAGGTCTTGCCTGATATCTGTCTCGATCGAGTGTGTGTCACACAATGTCAGATTTGTGTGATTTTCTAAGGCTGCATGAATTCGTGTTTAAAACGACCTAAACTAAAATATGTGACAGCTCACAGCTGAAGTTCTGACATCGGCCCACACAAAAAGCGAATAAGAGCCAAAGAACAAAACACAAATCTGACAGGAGATCTCGCCCAAGATCTATCTCGATGTCACAAAACATAGAGAATCGCTCGGCAGATGTAGACAGTAATTTTGCTCTTATTTTGAATGTCAAGTGTGCAAAATTTAAAGAAGTATAAAAAATTCTGCTAGGCATGTATAAGCGATTGGAAAAATATCTCGAAATTCTCACATAGACAGACTTTCTTCTTGTTTTGAAGTCAAGTGTGCAAATTTTCGTCAATCTTGGAATAAAACTGTGGATTTGTATATAAAAAAAAGCCACTCCGCCAAAGACACTCAACTTTATATATTGTGCATAATATATATGTAGATACAAATGCTTTATTTTTAAGTTCTTTATCTCTTGCCAAGCTTAGTTTCGAGAACATCATGTTAGTTTGTTGAAATTTACGATTTAAATTTTAAAGAAATTTTTCATTTTCAAAGTACAAAAAATGTTGCCTAAGTGTTTAATTTACTTCCTGCTACACATATCATGTGGTATATCGAAATTGAAATTGCTACAGCAAGTTTCTATTGGTTAATGAACACGAATGTAATCAATTTTACCACTGCTTGTGCGGTTATACCACTCTTTTTGTTTTAATTTCACCTTAATGAAAATAATTGTGCTAATTGCCAGATTTTCAGTAGTCGGTTAGGCACTCGTAGAAATGGATCAGAGAGTGTCCAATTATCTTTGAGGAGTCAACTAAAGCTGTCAAGTTCTGTTTCTAGCCTCTGAGGGCTTAAAACTAAAGTACAAAGTATGGGGCTCAATGGTGAATCGCTTTTCGAATGTTGTTTGTGTCCGTTTCTAAACTGATAGAGTTTTACTAAAGTTTAACAGTTCCGCTTCTACGGTATCTGTGAGCCCAAAGCTAAACTATATTTTTAGTATGTAGCTCATTTTAATAGAAAATCAATTAAGTTGTTAGTTTCTGTTTTTAAGTTGATAGTTTTCGTTAAAGTTCTGTTTGTATAGTTTCCGAGAGATCAAAGTGAAACTAAATTATTTAGAATATTATTTAGAGCTCAGCAGTGAATCGGGAAGCTGAAGTTATTAATTTATGTTTATATATATTGATTGAGTTTGCAGTTACTGTTATATTTTCTGTTCTGTTCACTTTGCATGTGTTGTGCATCATCTCTAACCGGAATTGCCACCAAAATGGAAATATCACTCGCACCGCGCTGTAGTATTCTGGAAAAGAAAATGAGGTAAATGCCTTTGCTTTCACTTGAAATTATTGCACTTTGCTTTTACTGTGCCCATTTAAAATATATTATTTCTCAAACATAATGATTTTTTTTTGTATTTTAAAATGCTGTTGTAATGTTGGTATGCTTCGTACTTTGTGTTGATTTTGAAACTAATTGTATTTTATAAATTGAATGGAATCATCTTTAATATTTAGCATTTTGAAAACGAATTTAATTGACTTGAGATAATTTATTCACATTACAAAATTCACCAAACACAAATAATTTAATACTTATGTAAAAATAATTAGTAGAGTGGAAAGTGATTAATGCAATATTCATTACTTTAGTTGTGTTGGGTTTGTTTTATTATATGCCCTGTTTATTTTCGAGCAGTCTGTATTGTTAATCTTAATCTAATTTTCTTTCGTTAATCTTTAAATCAACATAATTTCAGGCAAGCCGCTCTTCTTTCGGACGAACAAGCGCAAGAAATTGTTCGTCTTCTGTCACCGAAAACCGAAGAACCTATCGTTTCCCAGCCAGAAGTGCAAACACCGACCGGTCTCCCCAACGGGGCGAGCAGCGAGATGGCTGACAGTATGGCTTCGATGAACGACAGTTACCAATCCATGGTGTCCTATGACAGCGGGCCTATCATGAACGACAGTTATGTGTCACTGGCAAACGAGTCCAACGGTGTGACTCTGAGTGACAGGTTGGCTGACACATTGGGCGACTCCATGGAACTGTCTTCAGCGAGTATTCCTGCTGCAGAGCCGGAAGCCGAGCCGACTCAGGTCTTCTATCCTCCGCAAGCCATCAAGATTGTAGGGGAACGGGATGGAATACATTACTTCGAAGACGGTCACTTCTGGACTGAGGTAATTTCATTTGTTAATTAATAATTGCCTATTTTTATAGGCCTGTTTTTGCAAAATCTCACCTGCTAGTTGTTTGCTAAAATTGTTTAACCTTTTCCACTCCAACGTGGAGCTGGTGTCGACCACCTCCAATGTCGAGTACTTCTTTTTTGCGGACAATTTTAAGATAGAAGAAATTTTTTTTTTTGCTAATAATTTTGAATCACGATTGAAAGACACATTCTAGAATTGCACGATACTTTAGTACTATGGTCGAGGGATGGATAAGTTTTGTTTAGTGCTGCACCTAACTGCAGGTAGAGGCGCGGGCATCGATGTTACAAAAGTATACTAGTAATTATCGCATTGTGCTGGTCAACAACTTATCAACTGTGCATTATTGTGTTTGTTTTCGTGCAAATACTCGTAGAATGGATTATTTCTGATTTCTATTTTCTATAGCTTGATTGTGTATCAGTGAAATAATCCTCGATCCTGTCATATAATAAAATAATAAACCACATCCCCAAAAAAAAAAAATTGAGATGTTTCGAAAAGACCAAAATCCGAAAATATAAATCTAAATGAAAACGAATCATCATTTTGAACTAATAAGTTTATTAATAATATTAATATTAATAACTCTTAAGTTTTTTCAATTAGTTTATAATATCAATTTTATTTACAAAAACAACTAAAACTAAAAAAAAACACAATTTTAATGTGGAGCTGGTGGAATAAATACAAAAAAAGGCTTGGAGTGGAAAGGGTTAAATAAAGTTTTGCTTTGTATTTTATTTGTTTAAACTTCATTCTAAGACGTGTTCACACACTAACTAACTAACTAACCGTCACGCCGTTTCCCGCAGGGGTATGCAGAGAGGACGGACCGCCAAACAACTCGATCTTGGCACACACTCCTTGCCTCGTTCGCATTCATACATCGTCTTATGCTCTTCTATTATTCCGACTCTTCACATGGCCCGACTCAAGTATCTGATTCACTTGGTCGTGCCATGGCTTCCTCGGGCGTCCCCGACTTGTGTGTGCACACACACTTTCAGAAAAGATGTTATCAGTGGTAGAAATGTACGCAAAATAATAATTTGGGTCCACAGGAAAACCCTGGCCTATGTTATCTTTGGTGATGATGTGTGGAGGGTTTTTTTTAGGGAAAGGAAGGAGAGGAAGTTCTTGGATTGAAAAAGGAAAGAGGAAGTTAGGAAGGAAAAAGGCATTAGGGATGGGTAGGAAACTGGGGACCAATGTGTCTAGTAGTGACAGACGTATGAATCCATCCCTCCCACTGCGTTACACGGCGATGGATCAAGAGAGCCCGGCTGGAGAGATAAAAAAGTATCCTTCAACTAGTTTCTCCCCATCCGGCTGGCCACGCAGTAGGTGGGCAAACGCATGTGCCGTCAAGACAAACCTCACCACGTGAACCCGGGTACCCCTGCTAAGTCACGAAACATTGCGAACCACTTGGGTGACTTATGGCAGTAGTGTTGGTTATTCATTAAATAGTTCCCAGGGCGGTGGCACGTGCTGTCACAAAATTGACAGTGTGCATTGAAATGGTTAAGAAGTTATATATTTTTTATGTAAAGTTGTTCTTGCATAGTTGTAAAAATGTTTTGTAACAACAATTAAATTTAATAAGCTTGTAGGTACTAATTTATTTTTGATTACATTCAGACAACAAGCCACAGCTATTTTAATAACATTTTGCCCACATTTTAAACTCAATGAATTATTTCCAGATTGCTGGTTTGCCCCCAGAGAGGGAAGACAACGATGAAGACGAGGGATACTATCCACCGGTGTTTGTCAAGAAAAGTACCAAAGTCTTCTTCAGGTGAATATTATCATCAACTTTTCTCATCTATATATTATATTTGTCATAAACACTCGCACCACAAGTTAGCACAAATGACTGTCATCTCTAATATTCAAAGAGAATTGTAAATGTTTTCATTGCTAATTTATCAAAGCGTAGTAGTGTGTTTTCAACTTTTACATTATTTTCTCTTCTCATTTAATTGGATAAATGTGCTTCAATTTTAAAGTTGATAATAGAATTTGCAACTGAACAATAACCTTACGCTAATCCTTTGAAGAAGCAAAGCTGTGCTTGAGTTTGCATGTTCTAAAGTTTATCACATCACATATATTCGTCGCCTCAGTTCTTATTTGTCCAACAGACCATTTTAGTTTTTGTTCAATCTCCATTTTAAAATTAAAAATGAAGTATAAAAATCGATAGTTAATCACTTAACTAAGATTTATTTAAACTAATAATACCTTTACCTTTACGGATATAGCTTTATCTTAAACGCCTCTCATAATGTTTTATTGAAATAATGGAAGAAAACCTTCTCCTTCTGTAAAATTTTCCAATGGTCTGTTGGACAAATACGAACTAAGGCGACGATATGGCTGACTCAAAAATTATGCCATGTTCCGCTAACAATCTTCGGAGAAGACTTTTTACCGTTGTGCTGTGCTGTGCTTCTTCGTGATGCTGCATTTCATGTCTCAGGTGCTACCCGACTTTTCCATACTGCAAAGAAGAAGACTGCACAACATTGTAACTAATTCTAAGCCTGGATGGAATACCTATTTCTTTAAGTGTATGAACTTTTGGTTTGTCGGAGTTGCCTACCCGATAGAGCAAAGTTTGTGCCTATTGCGGTGCAAGGTGATGTTCCAAGAGAGTACGGCTGAAGAAGTCAAAGAGACTCCCTCAACCATTCTCTACCGATCCGGCCTGCCATACAGCTAGTGGGCAGACGCATTCGCTGCCAAGACCCGGACAAACCTCACCCCATGAACCCGGGCACCTTTGCTAAGTCACCAAACGTAGCGAATTACTTGGAGTGATCTATGGCGGAGGTATTGGTTATCCAATAAATGGTTCCTGGGGCGGCGTTACCCACACCCGCCTCCCAACATGCTTTATACTTTAAAACCTGTTTGTAGCATATTTAATCCATTGTAAATCGTTTGTAGCATCTTAAGAGAAGTTTTGCATAGCTTGAAGTTCGACGCAAGTCGTGTTGAAAATATGTATTTGAAATGGGTGCTTGCCATAACAAAAGATAGGTATATCCGATTTTCAAAGTTAAAGTTTTTTTTTTAAATGGTCAATTCTTTTGTTTGTTCCAGCTCGGCTCCCATGCGAATGTTCTCCACGCACTCAGTGATGGAGTATGACCGGCGCAACGAGGACGTGGACCCCGTGGCCGCTTCGGCCGAGTACGAGCTGGAGAAGCGTGTGGAGAAGATGCTCGTGTTCCCCGTGCGCCTGCTCAAGGGGCCTGATGGCCTGGGTCTCTCCATCATTGGTTAGCACAAAGTTACCTACTATTGTGCTCTGTTTTGTCACTGTTCTGATTTATTCCGTTACCTATGTTAAATATGGTTGGGCTGCATCTAAAATTTTATAATTTAAAAAATATCTCTGTCTATCTATTTATATAAAGAAAGGTGAGCTTGTCTGTAGCGGCAAGCCGCGTGGCAGATACAGGTCGGGCGGCTAGGATTTGATTTTTATTCCGAGATTGATGATATTTTGCACACTTGACCTTCAAAGCAAGAGGAAAGTAACTGTTTATATCTGATGTTGAAAAACTCCATGTAAAGCCGGAGATTAAAATTTTTTGTAGCTGAATTGTGGAGTAATATTTTGGGCCTTGATTACAGAATTAATTTTGTGACAGAAGATGTAATAATGTCTTCATATTCTAAAAGTAATGTAAGCAAACCGAAGAACTTTATTTTGAAAACTTCACAGACCAAAGCCAATTTCATCACAAGGGTATTGAAGTATTTTTTTTCAAATTTCAAACAGTGACAATTAGCAGAGATAATTAGCTGGGTTTTTAAAGAATCCTTGGCGTAAATCCCGAAGGTAGAGGATGTTGTAATGCAGTGAGCTATTTTATCTATGAAATTTCTTTGTTTCTCAATTTTCTGTTTTGAATTCCAGGAATGGGTGTTGGTGCTGATGCTGGTCTGGAAAAGTTGGGCATCTTCGTGAAGACCATCACGGAGAACGGAGCCGCAGCTCGAGATGGTCGGATTCATGTCAACGATCAAATCATCGAAGTTGATGGCAAAAGCTTGGTAAATACTCTTCTTTTTCAATTTATCAATGATTACATAATTCGTATGTATTCATAGTATACTAATTTTATTTGATGCATACATAATATTGCTTTTGTTATCCTTTTTTTTTCCAAAAATTTAATTGCCTTCTTCTTTTCTTGTGGTATGCATGGCTTTACAGCCCGCGAACTCCCGCCTTTAGCATAGTGGTTGAATGGATGCTTTTGTAATTCTGACACCAACGCAAAGGCGTTTCATTTCTTTAAAATATATGAGGGAGGTGTGTGATCAAGGGCGGATCCAGGGGGGGGGTCATGGGGGTCATGACCCCCCCCTGGGCTGGGTCCAGGACCTAGGTGGACCTACTTTTTACTTGTATCTATTATTATAAAAATTAAATTATAACTTATAGTGACTTGATCACGACCATGTGACCCCCCCCTGGCTAAGGTGGTCCAAAAATTTTTTTTTATTATTTTTCATTTGGCCACCTCGTGAATTTGTTACACGTATTCATAGAAATAACACAGTAAAATTTCAGCGATGTAGCTCAAGTAGAAAGGGGTGCTCAATCGAGTGTTGTTTTTGAATTTTTTGTGTAAAATGCTTAATTTTTACTTTTTGCTACAGGCCAGTTTCGTGTGTTAAACTATTAAATAAATATTAAAATAAACTACTGAAGAGTTTTATAGACAAATGTGAACAGTATTTGATACTTATTTAGTAGACTGTGAAGTGAATCAGTGTAGTAAAATGTGTTCATCTACTCGAAAAAAATACGAAATTTTTCTACTTGGGTTTCGAGATATTGAGCCATTGATAAGGCTTAACCAACATCCTACTCTTCGGCAAGTTTTACTCCATTATCACTACATATTAAATGATTCCAAAAATGTGAAAGATTCCGTGCATGTACTTATTCAAGAACTTATAAAAGTATGGAGTAAATCTAGTATTCTGACCAGACAACAAAATCACTGCATTGAAAAACTGATTAAGTTTCTTAAGAACTGGCTGCTATTGAAGAAAAATAGAGGAAGAAATTCTGAAGCACAAAGAAAGGAGAGTATTTGTTTAAAAAAAAACTAGACAAACTTTTTGATATTGCCCATGCAAGCGCTTTGAATTTGATAAAAATTGCGGAAGACGGAGCGTTTCTCATCGATCAAAGATGAGAATGTAAGATGATTATGACTTCAATCAACAAGAAACTAGAAAAGGTCAAAGAAAGTTCTCTAAAACGGAAACAAAGATCTGAAGAATTGAAAGAAATGGCTGCTAAAAGTAATGCTTCATCTTCGGTGGTGTCGAGACAAGAGTTAGAACTTGAGTTCAGCTTCAGTGCACTTCTAGTAATGCTAGCAGATTAGAGGATAAGTCCAAATTTAAGTTTGTAGTGCGTTGAGCTGTCTACAAGTGACATATTTACATAATACGTTACCAGTGCGCTTGATCGTAACAAGATTTAAACTAATCAAGAGAGAAGAAAAACAAATTGTTCGATTTGTTAGTTATCATCTACACCAAAGTTTGAATCGACGCGTCTTTGGCAGCAGATGCACCAGTAAATGACTTAATACTTTAGAATAGCTTAAAATTGTATAAAGTCATTGATTCCGAAATCAGTATAGCTGCTAGGGGTGTCTTAGAGCGTCACTTATGGTATTTCTCAGATGAACTAGTCGCATTTACCTTGTTTTCTGAGAAGCTTTCTGATGCTGAAAAAGAGGCCATTGTTCAAAAAATAAATTTCGATGGCGGTAATCGTTCAGTATGAGGTGATTCTGCTAAGCTTGCCTCAGAGGTTACATTAGAAGCTTTTGCAACACAAAGAACGTTGAAAACGCTCTTAGTTCTTGATTTCAAGGACTCTTTCTTGCAATTATTTCCTGAGACTTGGAATAACAATGTTGATTACATTTAAGGCACAAGCTGAGTCAAAAATTTGCATGTTGTTAATGATACAGCTGAGAAAGGTGTTAAACTATTTGAAGATTACAACACGATACTCACTAAGAATTAGGAAGAAAAGCAATTTTTACATCACATCGTTGAACAAAACAGAAAATCGTTGCTACTGAAACATTAAAAAAGGAGTTAACAAACATAGTTTTGAAAGATTGCGAATAATATTATGTTAATTATTGCTTTGTTACCAAATTTTGTTCAAATTTAAATACGTTTTATACTTATTTGACTAAAATACTTGTAATATTAATAAACCTTAAATTACGTGTTTTACTTAAAATCCAGAACTTTTGTCAGAAACTTCCAATTCGATGAGCACCCCCTTGTATATAAGATAGAGGGCTGAAATTTTTTACACATAATAGGAATGGTAGGTGTAACAAATTAAATGGGTGGCTATATCTACATTTGAAAAAAAAAAAAATTACTATAGAGGCCTGGACCACCTTACCCCTGGCGCTATGTGACCCCCCCCTGGCGCCAAAGCTGGATCCGCCCTTGTGTGTGATAAAGATTACATTTTTCCTTTGGGGGAAGCAGACATAAGTACATTGTTTGTCTTAATTTAAACAGATCTTTCTTGCACACTATTATGCAAGTATAGGAAAGTGTAAGAAAGAACTGCAGCATTATTGTGTAAAGAACTTACATTTTTTTTCTATCGTTGCCTTGCCATAGCTTTAGCAATTATAAAAGCGCCCAATTGACCAAAGGATAACAATAATGTAATGTATTCAGTTTTAATATTAATTTACGTTATACATAATTTATGCTACATAATTGCATCCAACCATTTAGAGTAAGTCTACTAAAAATGCATTAAAAGGCAGCGCGCTTCAAGTAAACTTCAACAATTTGTATACTCATTTAACTGTTAAATTTACATTAGGTATATTGTTTTTCTCCTCTTTGCCGTACCTGTCACCTAGAAACATCTTTTTGTTTATTTACTGATGATTTTGTTTATTGTTTTCAGGTTGGCGTGACGCAAGCCTACGCAGCTTCCGTTCTCAGGAACACTTCCGGTCTGGTCAACTTCCAGATTGGAAGGGAGAAGGACCCCCAGAACAGTGAGGTGGCTCAGCTCATCAGGCAGAGTCTTCAAGCTGACCGGGAACGAGAAGAAAGGTACTTTTCATTCAGGAAATTTATCTTATACTGTAATTACTAATGTAATATCCACTCTACACATTTGACAGGACGTCTTGCTGAGCCATTCGATGAGAGTTTTATCGAGGCAAGGGAGTCCCAATGCTATCTCTTTACTCTCATATGGCGCAGTTGTCGCTTGGATGTTTGAGCACCAACATAGTGTCACGAGGGAATTGAAGAAAAGTGATGTTGGTCAACTACGCCCTGGGTTCTTCTGCTTTTTTGCCCGATTATAGAGGAGACATTATAACACTTCTTTATTTCATCCACAGATGTCAGCGTGCAATGGACGAACGTCAGCGGCGTCAGTCAGAGGACTCCACCCACCCCGTCTCCTCAGGCAACTCCTCCTCCTCGGAGCCCCCTCCGCCTCCCCAACCTCCCCACTCCCAACCGCCCCCCTCCACCTCTACCACCGCCCCCTCCCCACCACCCACCCCCTCTCAGCAGGACAAGGACGATGTTGAATCCTTGAGAAGTTTACTGCACGAGGTATGCTACCCGTACTTGTGTACTAACTTATGTGTTTGTGTGTGATCTTTTTTTAATTGCTTTTATGTGTTCAAGCCAATGCCTTTACTTGAAAAATTAATGTTAAGGGTGGAGAATCAATACTAGAAAAATAGACTCATATTTTACATGAAGAGTAAATTCATTCAAATAAACAGATGCTTGCATGATTTTACTGTGTTAAACTTAGACATTATGTCTCAAATGTGATCAAAAATTACTTTGTCAACTTACAACTAAAATCCTCCTAAGTGCATAAAACAAGGCTACCGAGTAAAAATACATATTTTAAAATTCAAACTTCTGGAAATCACAACTGTCAAATTTGATTTCCTTGCCATTTTCATTATTACACTTCACTTTGTCGATTTCAGTTGTAAGGCAATGGCTGGCTTTACAAACGTAAGTTTTTTCTCATAAGTTGCTTGCGTAAAGTGACTTGTAGCAAAATTACCAATGAAATTGTAAGTTAATTACTGTAATTTATAGCAAATAACAGAAGTCGTAATAGGCGTGAGTTTTTGTCAGGACTAATCTTGTCGTCGCGAACTTAAAGCCTTCTCATGGCTTATGAAATAAGTTTGATAAGTTGAGATGCTTTACCGTAAGGAACGTGCTGATGCGAGTTGCCAAAAAAGAGATTAAACTTAAGTACGATATTATCTCTCGGAAACAATGTAAAAAAATAAATAAGCTCTACGAAAATATTAATATAAACGAAAAAAAATTTACTGATTCCAAAAATCGAAGAGATATAATTTATTTTTAAGGTGGGTGTAAAGCTTTCCGAAAATGAGCATCCTTCTTTTCAATTAGCGGTTCAGCGGTTCAATCCTTTCTAATCTCAATGTTTCTGTTTCTAATATGACATAAATTGAATTCAAAGACTTTTGTAGTCATTTTGCTGTCATTCGGGTAAAATTAAAGAACTGCCATTAATTCGATCCTCCATTCAATTTTGCCGTTATCGGAATGAAAGCGTGTGGAGAATTTTTTCTCTCAAATCAACATCTTTCATTTCGGCCCTTTCGTCTTTACTGACAAAATTGCATAAATTATGACCTCAGAAACTCGTTGTTGACAGGAAGCAATCTTACCACAAATTAACTAGCAGATGTATCTATGACTTTGAGCATTTACATTAGTTAAACTTCCGAACAACTTACATAAGTATTAATTGCCACAAGTTAGACATATATGTAAATGCACTTGAGTAGCTTATTAAAAACTTACATAAGTCTTAAACTTTACTTACGAATGTAAAGCTAGCCAATGAAAAACTGATTCATCAAGTTGAATTATACATTTATTTACATATTTTTGAATGAGTGTGAAACTGACATAAAAATGCATCAATTGAATAGATTTGAGCATAGTTTATAATAATTGTATCTAACTCATAAAATTCTTAAATGTATTTACACGTAATACATTATCCCATACATAAATTACTATTATTATTATTATTGCATGATTATTTTGAAGTAAACCATTTTATTTTATTTGAATCATAATTTTTGTGTTCGCTGCAATGACATTTTAAACATAGACACGTTATTGTCTCAACTCAAACATTCGTTCATGAATGATAGCATTCTTCATGGATGTATACGTATATCGAAGAATACGTGTGTACGAACCAAATAGATAAAGGACTGGGAAGCGTTTATGTACTTACTAAAATGAATACTGAACGCCATACGAGATGATCTACTGCCAGTAGGTTGTTCTTTTTATAATGCGTTCGCTGTTGCTACGTTCGCTGTCTGGCTTTTTTCTCTGATAGCACTGAAAATCTTGGGGAAACAATTGTATTATTTATAATAATAGATAATTTACTAATGAAATATTATTCCTTGGATTTTACTGGTGTTTGCCATAAAATGGAAACACTTTTTCATCACACATGAAGGCATTTTGGCATTCATTTACGCTGGTTGAGATAGCATAAGTCATCAGGCGATGCATGATGCTAAATCGAAAGCACGGCAATTATGGTGTCTTTAGCTTGCCTCTTTGAGATCTCTACAATATGTCTATATATTTTGTTATGTCATTGGTTCAGAGACTGAAAAAAAGCAGTTTAAAAAAATAATTCAACATTCATTTCAAGTCTTGCTCCTTTGACGCTTGTTTTTGGTTTGGTTTTATTTGCTTGTGTTCTAAATATCTTCATTGTTATTTTATGTTTGCCTATTTGTTGTTGTGGTGTTATTGATCAGTTTTACCCATTTTTTAATTAAAAATAATAACAGTCATTATTTTTCTCTATCTTGGCATTATTTAAAATCATTTTCAGGTGGTAAATGTGCTGAGATTTTCGAGATTATGATTGAAGGGCTTAGAACAAGTTAATGATTTTGAATTTAATTGTTTTTATTGCTTCAATAAGCGTGTTGCAAAATATCAAAATCTTTTGGAAAGAATATGGTCGCACCACTTGCTTTACCTATCTGAAAGTTTAAAGGGGTCAATATTATAATCTTTATCTTCAGACAGGCACGTCAGAATCTTAAAAAAAAATACTGACATTATCAAAGTTAGGAGGCCTGCAAGTCATATTCAACACTACCTACGTCTGTCACCTTTTTGATGTTAACATCGAATTCTCAAGATATTTTGCTCAATAAATCAGGGTTATTTTTAAATAACATTCATAATAGGGATTGCATATTGCTATCTTCCTTCATTTGATAGTACAGATAATCTTTACTCTTCCTGGTCTATGTGGATGTCTCATATTTATGTGATTCATATAGCTTCACTATAACACACATTGTATCAAAATGTGCTGCATGATGAGATAGATAGATAGTGTTGAAAAGGCCATCATTTAAAATAAATGAATGGTCATAATATAACATTAATGAATAAAGTAAGGAAAGTTATTTTTTCCCCACTTCTGGGTAAGTTCACAAGGCTTTAACAGAATAACACATTTAAATAAATCAATGGCAATCATGTCATTATTAAACAATGTGGGGAAAACAGATTTCAAAGTACCCCAAAGAAAAGAGAATCTATTGTCACAATTATTTTCTCAGTAAATAGGTTCAACTGGTAATAAATCATTTTAGGCACCATAAAAATTGAATTTGGGCGGGCGCAAATAGAATCATATAAATAAATCATTTCAACGTGGCCTAACCACAGTTTGAAAATGGCCTTAACCGCATGAATGCCGGGGAACAACACGGAAATTTCACGACCTTGAATTTGAATTGAATGTTTTGTGGATTAATTTTGAGCTATTGTATATTTTATTGACTGAAACACGTTCACAACACAATAAACTATCTACCAAAATAACATTATTTGCATTAATTACGTAAATTGATAGGTTTTACGATGTTTTAGTCGAGTAAGACGCATAAATTATGATGCGGCAGAAATGACATTTCGTATCCAGCGATTCTGACACTGTCCTTGACAAATTTTGTACATAGAAAGGTCAAAATCGTAGATAAAGGAATTTTTCCCGCGCATGCGCAAGAACTGCGCACATCCTCGCGCTCCGGTAAATTATTAATATTAATTATTTGGAGCGACAAGGCGCATTGCAGGTTTCGCTATGGTAAAGGGCGATAATAGAGCAAGCGATTCTGACCGTGTTCTTCATACACTTTCTTTATACATAAGGGTCAAAATCGCGTGTAAAATCTCAAACACACCGGTGCACGAACGGCATTCAACGAGTTAAGTACCCAAACAGCTGTCATAATAATAAAAAACAAATACTTGCAGAACTCAATAAAAGCATTATTAAATTTGATTTACATTAAATTTAACAGATGAGGATGAAATTAGTTAGAGTACCTGCATCATAGATGACGTTTGTAATATTATGTTTAGTCACAAATGAATAGCGAAGAGTAGCAAATAGCGTGATGGATAATAGCGAAGACTCGGTGCATGTGTGCCTGTGTATCTGTGTATCGGTGTAATGCATGTGACGTATTTGTGTTGTTTCCAGACTCAGTCACAGTTAGTTGCTTCCCAAACGACAGTCTCCCAACTGGGTAAAAAGGTAAAACTCTCTCATACGTGTCATGTTTGCATGCTTCTTACTAACTTTCATTTTATGTTGGTCATCGGTAATTCTCTCTCTTGTTTTATACCTATTCTTACTTTATAATTCTTGCCCATTTTCATAATTCACAGTCCAATCCAAAATATTTTAACTAACACGTTTATACATTATTCAAAAGCTACCACTGTTATTTTTTATCTTCTGCTGCAATATCCAATATTTTATCTTCTGCTGCAATATCCAAGCAAGTTTATCACCATTTTGTTATCTTACTATAAAAAATATAATGTATTTTTATTATTATTTATAAAAATATGTGTTGATTTGCAAAAATACTAAAAAAAATTTTCTTTCTATGCAATTCACTAAATTTGAAGAGGAAGGCTATATCCTAAATATTTACAACATAAAACTATCCTCCCAATGTTTATATTAAATTAAATTGTGTTTTTAAAGCTTTTATATTGCTTTTTTTACTAATTCAAAGTTTGTATTCACAACATAATAAATAATAATGAATATTATTAGTATAATGAAATTTTTCCAATAAAATTTTTTCAGCACTTCTGAAAAAATAACATTAGCATTGACTTTGAGGTTTTTGATAATAATATACTGTTTTAAATGAGGGATTTAAGATCACATAAGAGTTGGCTTTGACAGTAGGCACATCTTCCACTCAATAGAGTGGCAGATGCTTTCAGTATTACCCTGGTGAAAGATCACCATTTAGAACCGAAATGTTGCTTGAAATGGAATCGCATTTCGTGACCAGATTTGAATAGCCAGTTACTTCCCATCCCAAATCCCTTTTGGGGATGCCATAGTCCTACTGGATCCAGGCATTTGGGAGCATTTGGGAGCTCTTGTGATCTTAAGCCCCCAGATTTGTGTTGTCATTTGTGTTTATGCGTGTGTTGTGTGTTGGGAAGCTGATGGAGTTGGAGTCCAATGGTGCTGAGAACGAGGAGTTCTCGGAGAAGTTGCGGCAATCAGGCCTGAAGCTGCGGGAGACGGAGAGGAGCCTCAAGTCCACCCAGCGGGAGGCCCAGTCCTACAAGGATATGCTGCAGCAGTCCCAAGAACAATACTCCAATCTGGACTCCAAGTACAATAGGGTAACAAGAAATTCCTTTCATAAACAACCAAATCATTTTATTTTACTCCTTTCCACAGACATAAGTTAGTACACCTAATAAGTTACTATACACTAGCGCCACTCATGGAAAACTTACTAGACGATTTTATTGAAAAAACAATGGTATTCGTGACTCTCCACTCTGACGAGCTACATCTCTTCGCCTTGTTTGCTTACTGGTGTCTCTATATCTAATATTTAAAGTATAAATCTTCTCAATCTTAATTGTGTAATATAATATGGGTATATTAGAAATTATAATATTATGATTATTCCTTACACATTCTGCAAATGCCGTACTATAAATCCTTAATATACACCGTTAGGTGGAAAGTTTGCGCTGCCCGTTTCATACAAATTTTAATTTTGAATTTGTGATCAAAATACCCAACCAAACTGAAAATTTATTTTTGTAATCAAGAGGTTTGGCAAATTAGTAAGGATTTGAGCTACTTTATTTATTTTTCAGCGGTCTCATAGGGGACCGCGGATGATTCAATGCCCAATGGTCCCGTACGGGTGTTTAACCTGTCACGCGCCAGGAACTCGAAAACGCGGGCCGGTCAAATTTCAGAAGATATTATACTTTGGATGCGATTTTAACTATATCGTATAAAGAAACTGTACCAAGAAAAAGGTCCGAAACGCTCCGGCCATTATCGTTCTCGAAGTGTTGGGAACATGAAAAACATCTAGCCGGTCGGAATTAATTACAAGAATTCATCATACATGAAGTTGGCGTCACTCATTTTGGAATGTCAAACTGCGGAAAGTTGGGAGTGCGCTCGATCTGACAAAAACGCCGAAAAATACGGAATTTATTCACGAAACGTAAGTAATGTTGTTTTCATTCATACTTTATTGTGCGTGGCATGTGTTTTGGTAAAAATAATACACGATATCTCAAAATAAACCGACGAAATACGACACCAAAGTGACCGCATCATTTGGTTAGAAATATTTTACGTTTAGTATTTCAGTTTACGGGTGATAATATCGTTTATTTGGCAATGTTTAGTATATCATTTTGTAGGAAAATCAATTGAGATTATATGAAAGTGTTTGTTATGTCAATATTTAGTTTGTAATTTACGAAAAACAAAGTTCCGAGTGATGACGTCTCAAAAATTCTGGCGGGTTTCTGAATTCTGACGTTTGTAGAACAATATCTACGTAAATATACTACGATATTATAGAGATTTTTACGTCATTATGTAAAGAAATCTATTGTGTTATGTATCAAAGCTTTTGTTTTGTGAATATTTAGTTAGAAATAATAGAAATAAATACATTCTCGACGCTTGTCATACTCACGCACACATTGATGTTTTTTGCAAGTGTGTGCGTGCGATTCCTGATTGACAGCTTTGAAGTAATAAATTCGACAGCGCTGACATCTAGCGGTTCTATTTGAAAAACGGACATTTTGTATGAAGCTCTACAGTATTGCGTAAAATAGATATTTATTTACGAGTCCAGCGCCGTTGACGCGCCGGCGCGCGAGTATCAATTTTTGATGATTATTATTGATATTTATTTACGAGTCCAGTGCCGTTGACGCGCCGGCACGCGAGTATCAAATTTCACCATAAAAAACTTTACAGTATTGCGTAAAATTGATATCTGTTTACGAGTCCAGTGCCGTTGACGCGCCGGCGCGCGAGTATCAAATTTCACCATAAATAACTTTTTGATCTCGATTTTGACGCTTATCTATAAAGAAACAGTACCAAGAACAAGGTCAGAAACGCTTCCGCCATTATCGTTCTCGAAGTGTTGGGAACATGAGAAATTTTTTAACTTATATTTATATAAATATAAGTTAAAAAATTGATCAGTTATATAGGGTGTGCAAAAACAATTATTATATATTATGGAAAAAAAATTGCAAGGTTATAAAGAACTTTCTTCAAAATTATAAAATATTTATAAATACAGCGTTTTGATGATTATTATATTATATGATGATGATATAATATGATGTAGACATTTATGATTGTTTCTATTGTTATAGAATGGCACGACGGTATGTTGTGTATTAGTAGTAATTCTATTAGGTTGGTTGTACGCTTCATCCTTTCCAAAATTGAAAGACATAAGTGTAACTATAAATGTTTATAGTTTCAGATTCCTGGCTGGGCACATGACGGCGGCGACGGTCCAACACCCTCAACATCCTCAACATTCTCGACGGCTCCCACGACTCAGGTAATTATAATAACACTTGGCTAACTTATACAGTACCATTTTTTTCTTGTATTACCTCAAGAGCGCTTTACACAGCTATATATATTTTTCTTTTCTTTCCGTCTATAGGTATCCAACAACATCTTGATGGAGTTCATGGATGGGTTACGAGGAGAATAACCCTACTGAAAGTGACAGGGAATGGTGACGGTGCTGGTGACGAAACCGGTGAGGTTGAATCCCTCACCTCCGATGAACTTCCACCAATACCAAGGTAGATGACGATGTTGAGTGGGAGCCGTCAGAGGAGGAGGACACCGATTTTGTACCCGAGGCGCAGATCTACAACTGGTCGGTGGATTTTTCAACCTTCTCGGGTCGGCGTGAGGATTTTGCCGTCCTTCAGCCTGGCCCATCCCTTTAGATTACCTTTTTTTATTTTCAAATCGTGTCGCCATTTGTTGTGTTTATATGTTTTTGTTATTTATGGTTTTTATTCGATGCACCATTTGAATATTTTTTTTTACTGAAACAAGTGCATTGTGCATCTTTGCATTGGTATGTTTTTGTTATTATAAATTACTAGCTTTTTCCTGCGGCTTCGCTCGCATGGTATTAGGGGTTTCCCACTCCGCCTCCTCCACCTTCCCTCTCCCCACTCCACCACCCTCATCAACCCCCCTCCCCCTCCACCCACCCCACCCCCCATTCCACTCCCCCCTTCAACCACCCTCCCCCTCCCCCCTCCCCTCACCCCTACCCAAACTCCTCCCACCCTCCACCTTTCCTCACCCCACTCTACTCATCCATCAACCCCCCTCTCCCTCCATCTCCTTCTCCACCGAACCCTCCCCTACCCCATACCCCTCCCACTCCACCTCCCCCCACCTTTCTCCACCCTCCCCCTTCCACTTCCTTCCCTCCCACCTCTCCCACCCCACTCTGCCTCCTACACCTTCCCTCTCTCCACTCCCATCAACCCACTCCCCCTATACCTCCACCCACCCCTCCCCTCGCCCCTACCCCTTACTTCCCTCCGACCTCTCCCACCCCACTCCGCCTCCTCCACCTTCCCTCTCCCCTCACCACTCCCCCCATCAACCCCCTTCCCCCATCCATATTATTGTAAAGTTTCATTAAAATCCATTCAGTAGTTTTCGCGTGAAAGAGTAACAAACATACATCCATACAAACTTTCCACTTTATAATATTAGTAGGATTATATTTTGTTACTATAAAAATGTATATTTTGTTATTATAAAAATGTATGATGTGTATTTTCATTGTATGTGAAATTGAAATAAATATAATTAAAAAAATATTATTTTTTTAATTTGGCCTCAGACTGTACCTTTGAAGCTCGTCTGTATACGGAGCGGCGGCCATCTTGGATTACACCAGTGTCAAAACATGTCTAAAGTCGCTAAAGTATACTGTAGGTACATTCTTTCATTGTTTTTGATATAAATTCATTCTGGAAAGAATAAGTTTGAGATATCATCAGAAAGATCGTTTTATCTACATTATTTTCATGTAATTTTCGAAATATTTCGCAAACGAAATCTCCTAAATATTCAGTTCGTAAGATTCTCCTAGAAATGTCAAAATTTTTACGTCATAATGACTAATTATATTTTTAGCATTATTTGTTTACGGGTTTCTACTACAAAAAAATATTATTAGTAACAACAATTGTATAAACTATCAAAATGTGAAAGAATTGTTACCATAAACTCAAGAAATCAGACACAAAAAAATGCGAAAGTGCACACTTGGTTTTCGATTTTTTCTTGAAAAGATGAAAATATTTTACATTTTCAAAGAGGTGCCAATGTCATAACTTTTTCGGAATCACCCTTGGATTTTTTTTTTTATGTAGGGTGTCTATTCAGGTTTGTGTAGAAATAAAAAAATCAGTTCATTTTCGTATAAATATATTTTTCTACGATTTTTTTCCGGAATGAGAAAATTTTTACATCATTTTTTTACTTTAGTTAGCTATTCTAGGAAAACTTGTAATGATATTATAATGTAATAAATATGAATAATAAGATACATTATCTGGCAAACAGAATTAAAAAAAAAAAAAAAAAAAAAAAATTTTTTACACCAATTATAAGCAAAAGTGTCAGGTAGGTAATTTCTGCGTGATTTTTCCAAAAAACCCTGGCACGTGACAGGTTAAAGAAACCTTTAGACGCGCAGTGGTCCCGTATGGGACTGCGGATTTGGGTCATTCAATCCCCAACGGTCCCGTAAGGGACCGATGATTATGGTGCAAATATTTCACAAAAAATGCTTGGGCAGTGGGCTACCTTTATTACACGCGGCGTACGAGCGTTTAAAGGTTAAATTATAAGAAATATGCCATTTCAGCGCCCTTGAGGTGATTTTTCACAAAAACGGCGCTCTTCAAATTGTCCAATTATTATTAAAATTTTAATGTTTAATGATTTTAGAGGGATTGTTATTTGTTAAATTGGAAAATTATTTTTTATGTTTATTTTTAAAATAAGATGAAATATAAAATTAAAAATGCGTTTTTTGGGTTATAGAAAATATGCAAAACAATTATGTTGTTTCATTTTCATTTTTCCTGCAAAATAATTCAGTACTTTATGAACCCATATTGTGGGCCTAACTGTCATACTGTCTCATCAGTTAGAAAAGTCTGTAAAATCCAATAAATATAATATTTCTTTAGATTATTGCAATTAATTTTTTTTACTTTGTACATCGAGTTTTATTCACCAAACTTTGAACAATTTGCCCTAATGTTGATGGGCATATTTATATATATTCTTTACATTGTTTATACATATTCTTAGGTAGCTAATCCAGCAATATTAATATCATACTGATGTTTTAATACAATAAATAACATTTATATTTTGTTGACAGGCGAAGAAGCTGCTCCGTGATTTCAGACAGAGAGAGATAGACATGATCCACCGCGAGGAGTTCTACCAGCAGCTGGTGCAGGAGAAGGACACCGAGTACAATGCTCTGGTCAAAACCCTCAAGGACAGGGTCATCCGACTTGAAGTCCTGCTGCTGGTAATTATTCTACCCTCACCCACTCAAATAACGCTTCCATGACAAAACAGAGCAGTACCAAAGTAGAACATTGAAGAAAACCTAACATAAAACAGTTTAAATTAACCCATTTGTCACTCTTCTGGTTTAACCAGTTCCCTAAAATTAGTATTTATATTCAGAGCTATAAAAATGTAAGTTGACGGTTGCGTAAACATGAACCGATGCTTTATGTTTAATATTTTAAACTTCTATATTATTAATACACTAGTGTCTGTCGTATACACCCGCTTCATGTATATAATATATATATATCTATATATATACAAATGGAAGTGCTGCCACCTATAATAATATTCATGTAGAACTAATGAAGTTTTACATTATAGTTTTACCGCGGAAGCGGGTTTTTACCTGCTAGTTAAAATTAATGTCATAGAAACAGCACTTTTCGCCGACTTGTATTTGTCAAGGTATATATATAATATAAAAGAATTTTGTTTGATATGAAAGTTCATCTAAAAGTTTAGAAGTGGATTTCAAGCTTAATTAAATGTCAATTTTTTGAAGTGAAAACTTTTCTAGCACCATTGTGATTTGAAACTCGATGAAACGAAAAAGTGACACTAAAAAGAGACATATACATCTATAGGATTTAGCCTGCGAGAGAATGAGATAGAATAAACGGTCTCCTCTCTGTGAGGTGCTTCGTAACCTCCCCAGTCTTGTCTACTTTAGTTTTCCAAGGTTTCACTTCAGCTGCGTGTGAATTATTGCACACAGAGATTTTTTTTGTCTTCGATCTTGTAAAAAAAAGTTACTTGTAAACCTTTGTTAAATTAAGGGGATGAGTAATAACAATCTCTAACAAAATAACCGTACTCCGCCTTTTGTCTTTGTGTGTTTTTTAAATGCTGAATCAGCAAATCAAAAGTATAAAAGCCAAAAGTGTTCAAAAATCGCCTTTATGTCCTTTATTTCGATGAAAAAAAAATTTTTACTTTGCACAGCAGGTACTTAAACTCTAAATTTCATAATCTGCCCTTTGCACACAGAAATCTTCTTCAAATGTGTTATTTAACTTTATATTTTTTTGTATGGTGAAACCCACAAAGGAAGTTGCTTAAGAGAATTTGGTTTTTTGGTCACCTGTTACAAGACTAAAATGGAGATGTGATCTAATTCATCCCACATACAAGATTTTTCTTTCCATAGAAGTTTTTTTCTGGCCCCTTGAAAAACCTTTAAGATAATTTCACTGAATGTTTTTCAAATTTGATAAAATGAAAAAGACAAAATCTGATGATTTTGACAAATTTTTATGGATGATTTATAATAATGTTTGTAAGGGCCTAACCAACCTGCAACATTTTCAAAATAAATTAAGTGAAAATGTTGTATATGTTTGCAGGAAACTCAGAAGAAAGCAGGCGTCCCGGTAATGTTGCCATACGAACCCAGTGCCAAACAGGTCACCCCTCAGATGTCCCGGCGACCTCCCCCCGAGCCCTTCCAACTCCTAGGTAATGTTCTCACTGGAGATACACCATAGATACCATACCAGTAGTTCACTAGAGTAGTACCACAGACCATTCATGTTGGAAACACCCTGTTGTTCACGTGTCCTTGGGTGAATGAATGCCTCTTGAAACTGTAGGTACACATGAAACTGTGACTGAATCAAACAACCTCCAAACTGAAACTTCAATTAATAAACATTTATTTTACTTGGGTGGGTGCAGAATTATTACCCGATTCCTGCAGTATTTAATGGATTTTTTGATTATGTTTATATTGATAGTGTTTCACTTTGAAAAAATCCCAAATCTACGAGAAAAACTAAAATTTTGAATGAGAGAGATGTTCTGAATGCAATAGATGTTGCATTTTTTTTACTTTGGTATTTTACTAAGCAGTATCAATATATTTTTATAAGTGAAAAGTATCTAGTAAGCATAATTTCTTTACAACATAAGAAACATTAAACATCTTGACCTCGGGCAGACTCTTTATCGGCACACCTAAATTCTGTGCTGAAAGCCACACAATGGTTGTGACACTTGAAAATTATTATCATTAAAATTATTGACTGTGCTAAAAGTCTTCTGTCGCCACAAAATTGTATGCATCACACAAAGACAATAACATCAATATGATGAAATAAAAATCAAAGAAAGTAAACTGTAGGTGTCACACGCAAAGATAACTTATCTATTGAACCGCGAGCGCTTATGTGTTGTACCGACACACTTCACTATAAAATATCTCTTCCTATGGTAGGAGAGGGGGTGAGTTGAATTAGAGAGCTGCCGCAAAATGTCATTTCTTTGTACTGGATCTGTAAACTTGACAGCTGTCATCCGCAACTTCTCATTACGCAACTCCGTAATTAAAATTACCCCCTCTCCTGTTTACGGCGGAGAGGGGGTTACATAACTTTTCACATATCGCCTCAGTAGTGTCTTGAAAGCTCTGCCAAAAATATGGGTCTCGTAGTAAACCAGCAAAAGACCAAATACATGGCTGTAGGATGCACCCAACAAATCCCAACTCTCTCATGTGAAAACCAAAATTTCGAAACGGTACTAAGATTCACATACCTAGGCTCCCTGATAACAAATGACAATAATACCACAGAGGAGATCCAGAAGCGCGTAGTGAACGCAAATCGCTGTTATTTCCGCCTACAAAACCAATTAAAGTCCAGACTGCTGTCCAGAAACACAAAGATATTAGTGTACAAAACACTTATCAGACCAGTACTTACGTACGCAGCTGAGACTTGGGTACTAACTAAGAGGAATGAGCGAGCACTGGACGTTTTTGAAAGAAAAATTTTGAGGCGCATCTTCGGACCGGTTCTAGAAAATGGATTTTGGCGCAGACGTTACATCAATGAACTTTGTTTAAGGAGCTAAACGTCGCAAAATTTATAAAATTGGGAAGACTTCGGTGGCTGGGTCATGTGGAGAGAATGACCGAGCATCAAGCACCAAAGTCCCTGCTGAACTCAAGACCAATAGGGCGAAGGAGCCTGGGAAGGCCAAGACTAAGATGGAGCGACAACGTCCTCAAAGACGTATCTATCTTGGAGCTTCCAAACTGGAGAGAGCTGGCACAAAACCGAGATGAGTGGAGGAAGACTCTTGAGGAGGCCAAGACCCACCAGGGGTTGTAGAGCCAATAGTGATGATGATGATGAGTGGTTGCGGCAGGTTACGGCGCGCATAACTTAATATTTCTAACACATCATCTGCTTAGGTGTGACAGTATGTATGGGATTGTATGGAGAGCGATATTGTGTGTGCGATGGTCTTTTATCTTTGCGTGTGACACCTACTTTATGCTTTTTTATTAAATTGGCTGAGGCCAAAGTGGTTAATTATGTTAATTAACTTCTGTAATGGTTGTGCACTTTGTTCACAGTTTCATGTGCATTTTTTTATAGTTGTTGAATATAGTGGAGTAACTAGTTAGATTGAAGTGTTATTTCAGAATTAAGTGTGTGTTTTATATATTATGTCCTTTGAAGATATTTTCTGATCATGTTAATTCTATTTCTAAAAATCTCAGTGTTAGACTTTATCTACATCTCTTATGAAATGGACTGCTGTAGCTTATATTATTTGCAATAATTATTCAATTATATTTGGAAATTAATTATCTTTTGCGTAAAACAAAGTCTTAATATTAAAAATTCTATGTAAAATATTCTTTGTTTAGAGCAATTGAAATTAAGTCTTTAAATTTAAAATTACATAGTTCTCTTCTGAATATTAGGTTAAGTAATATTTTCATTGGTTTTGTAATTTATGTAAGAAATTTGTGTAATTATTATCAACTAACCCCATCAAATTTACACCATATATGTCATTAAAACGAATGTGACATCATTTTTGTTATTTTTTTTTTAACAAGCAGTATAAAATTGATTTCATGTATTTTACTGTTGTAGATCTACTTTTGTATAATATATTAATATGACCCATGTGAACAGAGAAGTATTGTGAATAACGTTCATGCAACCATAATCTGTTGTACGCCACAAAATACAAATTTTACAGGAGAGTGAAAAACAGCATAACTTGACAAATAATAAACACAAATATTGTGTTTAATTAATGAAGATAATATTAGTGAAAAGATACTGTCGCATCTAGGAATCGAACTCAGAACCTTTGCCTTGTCGTGGTGGAGCTCTGTCACTGAATTAATGTCCCTATCCAATTAAGTCATATTTGACTGTGTCACACTTCGACTAAGAACTATCAACATTATCTTCATTTTCTTTTCGGACATTTTTATTGGCTGCTATCTACATATGATTGCAAGATTCAACTCGAACTAAATGCTCCCTAGATAGCAGTGGCGGTCGGTGTCTTTTTGTATAAGGGATGCTGAAGTATATACCTACCTAATATCAAATATAAATACCCACAGACTAGCCCACAAATAAGATGCGATTACTGACAAAAATAGTATCTCAAAGTAGCTCTATAAATCCTTTATGCTTGACATCGATTATTACAGTTCTAAAATTATATTAATTAAATAGTATTCGAAAGATATTTAATGTATCAATCAGCATCCGTTATTCAAGCCAAAATGTACCGAATTAATCCAAGAGCTTTGTTATGCTATTCTGTGCATTATGCCTAAGTGCATTATTCGTTTTCTGTGCATTGGATGCTCCCATCAAATGCGTATGCTGCTACAGGCAAAACTTGGCAGGCAGAACTAAATGCGCATGCGCAAATATCAAATTTTTTCTGACATTGTTGATGCGGAATGGAGAAGGAATCCACTGTTGGTGGTATTGGTGCGTTTACGCAACATTCAACCACATTCGACATACTAGCACTAGGTTCGCGCATCGCGTTTTGTTGTTTTTGGCTGCTAAGGTTGGGACGGTGACATTAAATTGCAGTATTTATTGCTATTTACAGCTAGAAAAAAATAAGCTCAAAGCTTTTTTGTAATAAGTACTGAAAAATAAATAACAATTATTTTTATATTTATTATACGCCTCAAAAGGAAGGGAAGCGCCGCATCCACAGTATATATGGAGGGACCGCGCCTGCTAGATAGTGTCTTGGATAAATTTATCAATTTTTTTTAACCCCTCCGAATTTTCGCGAATATTCGCTTGAGATATCTCAAACAAAATGACATTTTACGAAAACTTTGTGTTATTACCGCTTCACAATTAAAGCTCTGTAAATGAAACATTTCTGAACGTAGCCGTATAGTAAAAACTGTTTTAGAAAGGTTGCAAAATAAGCTTTCGAATTATTGTATTGCAAATAAATATTAACTTTTGTAAATAATAAAATTTAGAATGCAAACATTAAATAAATGTAAAAATGACTCGCATGATATTTTTATATGAAAACGGTACTAAAATCACAGATTATGTAAACAACAATATTTATTCTATTGTATAAATGTATAATAAACACTTTTGTCACCTCACTTTTTTATCATTTCATATAAAAATATTTAATAAAAATTAACAATATCGAGCGGGGTCGAGCCGCCGGTCCGAAATTTGGCGGGAAAAATTATGTGTCAGATTGCGCGAATGACAGAATATTCTTGTTATGTATTTCTATGGACAACTTGAATAGGGATGTACAGCTTGTTCCACTATCGACCTTTTACTTTTTATTTTAGGGATGTAACTAAAAGAATAACGGAGTTATAACGGTTTCTATGGAGACACACGTGTTGACGTATAAACACGCTTATTGTACTTGACTGCTGTCGTATTGCTAACGCATATATCTGCGTTGGTGACCGGTTAATATGCGACATCTATTGACCTGCAAGTCTAGAATGAATATTTATTTTTAATTTTAACAATGAGTAAAACCTCAAATTATCTGACATATAACATTAGAAAATATTAAGTAAAATCTAAAGATTGCGTTGATGTAATACGTCGTATCGTACATAATGTAGCTTACGACGTATTGCCACTAAGCGATTTTAACCCAAATGGGATAAGACATGTACATTCATCGTAAAATAAAAATCAAACGATTTTTCTAGGTTATGATATTTTGCCAGACGATGTGTTACCACCAATACACAGGAAAAATAATAAAAAAGCATTTTTGCATATGTGGTGGTTACGACATATTACGGTTGCACAGACGGTATGTTATTATATTATTTTTTGTTTCATTTTTTACCTTATCACATTTCTAATATTCTACCTGTCTAACGTGGTAATTATTTTTACTAGAATTAAAAAGGTATGCACGTTAACTAACAATTTGAGATACTTAATAAATGATGGCGGGTATAGAGTAATTGCAACAATAGTTGCCAAATGATTGCAAAGGTTAAGCAAATAGTTAATTTATATATATATAGTTAGGGTATTTGTCAGCATTAATGAAATGTCTATTTATAAATATTTGCATTTAGCTCTGTCCAATGGAAAATATTATCTTTATTAACCTGATGAAGGATCACCATTCATCATCACAGAATTGAAATATTGCTAACATGGCTCTGTTTTAGTTTAGTAACCAGATCTGAATGGCAGGTTTTCCAATTCTTTCTCTCACATCATTATTATTTTCCCGATTAAATTTGAATTGCAACATTCTCCAAGATAGGGTGCCATATTTCCACAGGCTCTGGATAGTTGTGTCTCTTGTGTGACATAACGGTCGTAAACCACCAAACATTCAATATTATAATAGACTAATCTTAGATTGTAAGTTTATGAATAATTGATTCCAGTCATGTTACATCTATACATCTCCGTAAAGCTAATTTTAAGTGTATTGACTATCTTTAAATATATATTTATTAAAGCTGAATCCAGATTATTATTTCAAAATTTCCTAGTTAGCTTCGTCCATGTTTATTGTTACACATGAAAAAATTCTATACTTGAGAGATTGATTTCAAGAATACGAAACTTGAAAAATAAATGGAGACATATTGCGCTACAAATTTGTTAATTCAATAATTTAAGTGCACTTGGAACTTAAAAATAAGTAATTCTCGCATTTTCATACAATATTGAATTTCTTAAAAAACAAGTTTGTCTTGTAGGCCTACGAGACTTCCCAAATACATGCAACTATTTTAATACATGTAAAAAAGGTAAAGAGCGCTGGGAGGCGGAGGAGCACTGATCCAATAAGATTTTCTTAAGAGGTTGTGAACAAATTTTTCTAATTTCGTTAACCCATTGGACGCTTTTATGTTAACCATGACGATTCATAGTAACGGTATCGTGGCGGCATAGAAAAGGCAATAAACATACGTTCCTTATCACAATATTGCTGCAGCTCTTTCAAAAGATGAGATTCTACACAATGTACGTAGGTCTGTTCCCTCCAAAGGAAAACGTTATCATTTTTTGTGTCTCTCTCATACCGTGATGTCTCCATAGACCCCTACCAATACTACTTGCCGTGACAATAATTTTGACAGCATGGCATTTAGTTCCAAGGATAATATTGAAGTGTGAGTGAATTCCAAAAATTCAAAAATGTCAAATGTCAATGCGCTGATGGTTTGCTTTTGTTCTTCAACCTGTAATACTGCCAGTCTTCCTTACATACTAAATGATACCAATAAAAGTCGAAAATGAGACAAATGGTGAACGTATGACTGCACCCCCAAAGGAAATATCAATCATTTTCATACATCACATATACAGAAAATGAAATGCAATTCCAGTCAGAAACGGTTGCACGTTTTTCGTGTGTCTAACCATTATTTAATATGTAAGAAAGAGCTGCAGCATTACAGTGATAAGGAACTTATGTTTATTGCCTCTTTTGCTGTCAACGGTACTGTTACCGTGAATCATCACGGTAAATATAAAATCGTCCTTTGGGCGTTTGTGTATCCTTTTGTACATAGAACATTGACAGCAGTAGAGTATTCTTGTGTACTTTATGGCACAAGCTGATACAGACTCATAGAAATCTGTGAGATATATGATTGAAGTTCAAAAGTAGCAACACCATGCTTCGTATTTAAAATTTAACCATAGACTCTTCCAAATTATTTTAATGCCTCATCCGCACGTTTGCCACTTGCCGCAAACTCCAAATCTCTACAAACGTTTGGCTTGATTTCGGAATTCAAACGTGGCTATCCACACGCTTGCGAGTGGATTAGTTTGTTCTGAAGAGGCAAGCATGACGGACGTCGAGGTTGTTGCATCGGCCATAACATTTGGCTTAAGATGAAGCTATTGTAAATAATGCAAAATCATACAAAATTGTATGTTTTTGTTTTGAAAATTGGATCGCTTAAAAGTATTATAGAAGCTTCTATTAAATACTGCGTGTAGAACATATCTTGGCCCTAAAAAATATTGGTCAGTTTTTTTTAATTCTTTTGATAAGCCTATAAAAAAATTAAATTTAAAGTCGGTAAAAAGTCCAAATTCTCCTATTTATAAACCCCTTTTCGAATATGGTTTTATTGTTTAATGTAGCAAATTCAGTTTCTTTTATAATAATCGCTAAAAAAATTGATATTTACGCCCGAAGTTCACAAAATAAAATAAAATATGCATTTTCGCGTTGTTATTTTACAATGCGGCCGGCAGTAGACGAATTTGGATTTTCAAAGTGAAATCTATGCCGTCCACCGAAGGGCTACATAACTAGTCACGCCCGTTTTTTTTTTATCTGTTCGCCCCTAAACGTTAGGCTCCGCGTCGCTTTGTTCCGTGAAATCAATTTTAAAATTCTGTTTTAATACAATTAAAAAATGCGAAAAAAATGAGTTAATGTTTTTACAGGCCTTTACGAAATCAACCTGTAAAAAAAAATCTCAAATACCTTTTCCAACCTTTCCAAAGGCTTTTTTCTCGAGTATTTTTAAACTCCTCCCACAAAAGGGCGTAAATTCTTCGATTTTTGCTTGGACTATATAGGATCGCCTTAAGTTATTTTTATTATAAATACAAGAAAATAAGTGGAAGAAACGAATACGTTCTTCTTTCTTTTTTAGATGTTTTCTGAATATAAAAATTTCCTTCTTGGCTTTCAGCTCTTTTACTAGTTTCTTCAAAAAGTTACTAACGCGACTCCATGCATCGGTAACCTTCTTATTATCCTTATGCTCTCTATGGCTTGGGTCCCAAATGCATGGCTCTCCCTGATAGAATTCCCGGCATCGTAAACGTCCTCATTTGACCAGTCACTCATTTTGAAGTACAACTCACGCATGAATATACTAACCGCAACTCACGTCCGTTAGCCACCACTGCACAGACGAGACTGAGTGCTCACAAACGTGTGGATGCGTTGCAAACGCTTGCGGCAAATTCCCTTTGATTTGTGACGAAAAACCGACACTCGGCAAATCGGCAACAAACGCTTGCAAACTTACGCAAACCAAGCCAAACACCCTATCCGCACGTTTGCGTTTGTGAAGGTTTGTTGAGGTTTGCCAAACGTGCGGATGAGGCATAATATATTCGAAAAAATTATAGACCGTCTTTGCTTTTGCGTTGCAAAAGATTTGTCAGAGTTTGTGATTTTTTATCAATTATTTTTACATGAAACGAAAAAAAAGTGAGGTGAAAATAAAGTTACATAACTAAATAAGTTTTTAGTTTCATATAAAGTTTTATTTTTACAGTTTACAAGATAAAAATATTACATAAATAATTCCTCTATTTTTTAAATCAAAATTTAATATTTTTGATTGCAAAAGTCCATTTATAATATTATAATCTGAAAAGAGTCCTTTATCCGCTTTCAAAAACAGTATTTCAGTTTGGAATAAGTTTAGAATCTATTTTTAAATTAGTCAAACAGGAATATTCCTAAATAAATCATTAATCTGACGGATCTTTTAGTAACTTGATGACAAAATCTCAAAAGGCCTGAGAAAAAAAGATTACACTATTGCGAGCAGGCTGTAAAGTTTCACGCTGTATAAAAAAATAGACAAAGTTTGAAATGGAAGAAGATAACACATTCTGTGATCTTGAATAAAAAAACTTTGTTTACATTAATTTGTCTCAGGAAAGAGAAATTTGAAAATCATGGTAAAAGATAAGGTTTGTTGGTTTATTACCTTTGTGCTGTTATCATAGGTAATTTGATTTAGAGGATTGCCCATACTCCTACGGTTTATGTATTAAAGAATGGTGTTGCCAGTTTAAAAAAATTACAATTGCAAACCACTATTATGCAAAAGTTTTGTGGTGACGATATTGATACTGATGGGAGAATAGAATATCCGTGGGTGAAGGTAAGAGAGAGTGGAGCTGACTGAATGGGGAGCTTTGGAGTAGACAAGAATACTCCATTCTAGCTGTCAGACAACTTGTTGGTAATAAAATCAATTTCTAATTCTCTTTTAGTTTGTACAGTTTTCTGAGCAAAAGAGCTACGGTTTATATAAAATCACCTTGCACATAATATTCAGGATAAAAAAAAAACCGTTTATCTCCCAGCATTTTCTAATAGGATAATTTTTACATTATAGACTCTTGGATCTCCGACGGTGATCTCTCATCGGAAGGATCTCCGCATGAGAAGACAGCCACTGTAGAACGACGAGTAGTTGTCACTTCAACCATCCCATCAGTACCACAAGCCCCGGTGGCAGCTCCCGAAGTAGTCTCAGACGTAGAGCCAGATGGTGCCAGCTTGGAAAGAGATCCGGAAGGTTCTCTCAATGGACGGGAGCAGGATAACACCAGCTTGGGGCTGGACCCTGATGGCTCCATGAGTGGGAGAGAGCAGGATGAGGAAGGTGCCGGCCGGGAGCTGGACTTGGCTGTTCCGCAGACAGTTCTGCTGGACACTTCTGCTCAAAGGACAAGAGGAGATCTGGCCAGACAGAGGCACCATTCTCCGCACTCACTGTCCAATGCTAGCAGCGTGAGTGTAATATACAATATCTCTTCGTTAAACATTCAGATTATTAGAACTAGTGTTCCACAGATATTTTTTTTCAATATTTCTGGCTTTCACCCTTCAAGGGTTTTTTAGGCCATCATTTCAAATTATGGAGAAAGGAAAGGTGAATTTATATATTAATTTTATTATTAGGCTAATTTAAAAATAATATGGAAGATTGGAGTCATGTTCAGACTTAGATAAGATGTCGAATGGAGTGGAGGCAATTTTAGATAAAGCTTGATAGATTAGAGGTTATTTGCTTAGAGAGGGAACTCAAAGTTACTACTAATTTGTTAAATATTTTCATTTAGATAAGTAATACGCCATTAAGGACCAGTTGTTTAATAGAATTTTAACAATTCATCAAATTTTAAAGTTAATTTTTAACTTCTGTTTCATTGTGGGCTAGTTGTTTTCACAAACTGAAATATAACAGAACTTTAAAATTAACTTGATGTTGTTCAAATTCTGTGAAACAATCCATCCTTAAATATGTATCACCTCAATTTGGAAGGCGGGTATACGTACCGCCGCTCCGAGAACCATTTACTGGGTAACCAACACCTCTGCCACAGGTCACCTCAAGTGGTTCGCTGCGTTTGGTGACTAAGCAGGGATGCCCGGGTACATGGGGTGAGGTTTTTCAGGGTCTTGGCGGCAGATGCGTCTGCCTGCCAGCTGCATGGCAGGCCGGATTGGGAGAAAATGGTTGAGGGAGTCCCTTTAACTTCTCCAGACCTACTCTCTCGGTAAATCGCCTTGCACCACAGTGAGAGGGATGGATTCATTTGTCCGTCACTCCTGAATACACTGACCCCCAGATTCCTATCCACCCCTAATACCCTTTTCCTTCCCAGAACTTCCTCTCCTTCCTCTCCTAAAAAGACCCCCTACACAGCATCCCCAAAGATGACATAGACTCTGAGGGGAATTACTTTCCTTTCCACAGGAGGCCTGTGTGGGCTAATGTCTCAACACAGGTATACCCTAGTGAGACAGGCATCGAATAATGTAATACAAACATTCTTTTTATAGATAAATAATAAATAAATAAAAATAATAATAATAATAAATGTTAAAAAAAACTTTTCTTTTTTTGAATTTAAATGAAATTTGAAGTTGATAACCACTAATATTGCTATGCTTTTGTTAGTAATTTTATTGTAATTTCTATTTTAAATGGTTGATGTATTATGTTAACAGTATGACGGCCTTGATGAAAGCTACAACGACTCCAACGATGATTCATTGAGTGAATCCTCCTCAGCGTCACACGACATTCTTCTCAATTAGTAATTTTATTGTAATTTCTATTTTAAATGGTTGATGTATTATGTTAACAGTATGACGGCCTTGATGAAAGCTACAACGACTCCAACGATGATTCATTGAGTGAATCCACCTCAGCGTCACACGACATTCTTCTCAATTAGTAATTTTATTGTAATTTCTATTTTAAATGGTTGATGTATTATGTTAACAGTATGACGGCCTTGATGAAAGCTACAACGACTCCAACGATGATTCATTGAGTGAATCCTCCTCAGCGTCACACGACATTCTTCTCAATTAGTAATTTTATTGTAATTTCTATTTTAAATGGTTGATGTATTATGTTAACAGTATGACGGCCTTGATGAAAGCTACAACGACTCCAACGATGATTCATTGAGTGAATCCTCCTCAGCGTCACACGACATTCTTCTCAATTAGTAATTTTATTGTAATTTCTATTTTAAATGGTTGATGTATTATGTTAACAGTATGACGGCCTTGATGAAAGCTACAACGACTCCAACGATGATTCATTGAGTGAATCCACCTCAGCGTCACACGACATTCTTCTCAATTCTAACAACAGGTACCTCATTTTAACTTTACTTTGTTGTCTTGTTTAGTAAAAGTATCGTGCAGTTCTCTGACTTGTGTCCATTATTTTGTTTTCAGAGAAGAAAATCCGGAATCGACCCTATCTAGTTTGACAGGGGATGAATTGCCCGGACACCCGGTAAATATATTCCCAGACAATAATAAAGGTCTTTCAACTAGTGCTTATTTCGTGAATGGTAACACTTAGCTCATGTCTGATTTGACAGATAATTAGTGTTATCCTTCCGCTGAACGAATATGGTTGTGTATACGCTTGAACAACGCTGGGAAATATTGCGACATTACTTTGAAAATCATGGTAATGTTGCGGAATGTGTGCGAAAATTGGAATTTTTTACAAATTGAAAAAAAAAAATCGTTTGGCCACCTCGGAGCTGCGATTTGATACCGTTGGACTATTATTTGTGGGGTGCCCTCAAAGATAAGTGTTACGCCGATAAGCCAGAGACAATTGACGCTTTAAAGGACAATATTCGTGAAGCCATTGGTGAAATACAGCTGCACACAATCGATAATGTGCTTAAAAATTGGACCGATCGTGTAGGCTACTGCATGGCCAGCCGAGGCAGCCATTTGAATGAAATTATTTTCCATTATTAACCGGAAGGATTGTACTTTCAAATAAAAAAAGAAATTTGAGAAAATATTCACTAGTTTTTTTTATAGCATTTTCAAAAAAAAAAAGTTATTTGGCGGACCCTTTACAAAATTATTACAAGGAAATTCAATTTTTCAATGTCATTAAACCGTAACTTCTGTTTATTGCAGCAATATTCCGAGGTTTTCAAACGATCCAGTGGAGAATACCAAGTGAAGGAAGACACATATTCTTCCATAACTCATCACCACCAGTTATTGGGTAAGATCATTTTATAGATAATACACACTAGGAATAGATTTTATTGGAATCCAATGTCACCATTGACTTAATATCAATGTATTTCGTTATCCCATTTGATTAAAATTGAAATTTCATAATGATGATGAAATACAGTTCTGTGTTTGATGGTACTTCCACACCTAAGCCATCCTTCCAACTCCGAACTTAGTTCGGAGGCCGATCGTGTTGTGGCTGCGGCCAACCCACCAACTCCAAAATGGTGGACGTCGAACAGCTGATTCGGCGCCGTATCTTATCAGTTGCCTACAATTGTACAGGCGGTGCTTCGGTTTCCATAATATTGATTTCAATTTTTAAAGTTAAAAAAATAATAATTTCAAACTATTTTTATACATTTAATTAAATGAAGACAATATTAGCTAAACTCAATCGAAATCTGGAGACAGAAAAATCAGAAAAGATATTGGCTCCGCTGGGACTCGAACCCAGAACCCTTTTCTTACATGGAAACAGCTCTACCGATTAAGCTACGGAACCCATATTAATTCGGTCACTTTTAACTGTATCATACTTCGACTAAGAACTACCAACATTTTCTTCATTTACTTAACGCACATATTATTGGCTGCTATCTTTATATATGATTACATGTGCGTTAAGTAAATGAAGATAATGTTGGTAGTTCTTAGTCGAAGTATGATACAGTTAAAAGTGACCGAATTAATATGGGTTCCGTAGCTTAATCGGTAGAGCTGTTTCCATGTAAGAAAAGGGTTCTGGGTTCGAGTCCCAGCGGAGCCAATATCTTTTCTGATTTTTCTGTCTCCAGATTTCGATTGAGTTTAGCTAATATTGTCTTCATTTAATTAAATATTATAATTTGAGATTTTACTCATAATGTTTAAAAAATTAATAATAAATATCTTTATACATTTCTCCTGTAATAATATTGCCAGACTGATGTGTTGGGCCAACTCACACGGACCAGCCTCGGAGGCGATCCATGGCCAATTATCACTTTTAATGACTTTCCAAGAAGGTATAGAGTTGATTTAATTCTGAGTTGTCTGGTCACCGATTTTCTTATGTTCTTCTAAGATAAAAATACTTTTATAATGTATGGACGACCCGGTCAAATCTGTCCTTCAAAGACTATGATGTTTCTGGCTAGTATTATCCTTCAGAGGCTTGAGGGGTTGAAATATCCCTGGTTGAATGAGCTGCTGGGATTTATGAGACTTTTTTATATTTTCATGAGATTTGGTTTTGTATTAATCTGGCTGAGTGATCAGGACCCCCGGCGTCTCTAGCGGAGCAGCTGAAGCAGGTGCTGGCGGAGAGGGAGAGGAGGCTCGCCGGAGACCAGCTACCGGCGGGGGCGGGCGCCACCAATCCTGTGGTGCTCACGCAGAACCTCGTCGAAGAGATTCGACAGGCTGTCAACGAAGCCAATGCACGAGGTGAATATCATACAATCGGTTCCACCACCAAACAGAACACTGAACAAGCAAACATCAAACCTTTTCTTTTACAATATTCTGTTTTGTCACTGTTCTGTTTTATCCAGTTAAGAATACAATTTGTTAATGTAAACTTTTTTCCAGTTTGTCAATGACAAAATGAATATCAAAGTGTTCATCCTCCATTTAACACACACACACGACCAATTGTGTCATGAAAAACTTTCTAAAAAAATGCCTTGGTTTAATAAAATTTAAAAAAAATCATTAAATTTATAAACGCTTGAAATTTGTATGTTAGAGAATTCATTAAAAATTGTAATTGTAATTGTTTTTATAGTTTGTAATGGAACTAGAAACTGGGTTTAAGACGTACATTATAACACTAAACATTACTATTCTTACTTATAAAATTTTACGCTATACCAAAAATGTCAAATTTGACATTGACATATTATTTTTCAATCGCAAATAACAGACTAAAAATATCCTAAAATAATAAAAATTATATCTGTTGTTATGAATCACTCTACCTGAATTAATATTCAAAATCGTAAATAATAGGATATTCCAGCAAGTTTTGTATAAATAAATAAAATAAAACACGCGGCGCTCTGGGACCACGGCATTTTTAAACGACAACTGTCCAACCCGGCATGATAAAATGATTTTAACTGCTTATATTGTTTTGTATTAAAATATATAAGAAATCAGAAGAAAGGACCACTAATACCATCTATTGGAAATCGACAGAAACTGAATCAAGCTAACGAATTGACATCTTAGCTGTTTGTGGGAATTTAAAAAAAATTCAAAAAAATTGTCTACCTAAATTTAGGCAGCCATCACTCAGGGCCTAGAGGGACGAGGCCTAAATATTTGTAGCCATAATTCGAAAGGCTAAATGGACAATTATATTTGTTTTGTCTTTTTAATTCTAGTGAAGAAAGTGGGTCCGGGCATGGCTGTGGGAAGCGAGATGCCGTGGCAGCCTCTCGGGGTCCCCGGCACGGAATCCCCCTCCCTGTCCCCCCTCTCCGCCTCCACCACTTCATTCAGCCCTCACCACAGCACCCCCGTTGTGCACTGGACCAAGCAACAGGTACATAATGCATTTATTGCCATGGTTATTATTTGAATACTAGCGCAGATCTATGAAAAAATTTTTTTTTTATAGAAATGTAAAAAAATATATTCTGAATTCAAAATAATGTTGTATATTGCCATTGTCGAGATTCGAAGCCTAGTCCACTGTTTGAAAGGCCAAATAATAAAGGCCCACGGACATATGAATATATCTGGACCTGCCCTAAGTGATAAAAACGTATTATTTCCCCCTCCACATGGCGCCGGCTGTAGCTCCTCCTTGGAACCGGCACGCTCCATGGGGAGGGGATATAGCCTCGCTTGAATCTAAAATATGTGACGTCATCATTCTTGCCGTGAACAGCGAGAAGCTGACATCCATACATTTAACGAAATAACGGCAGCTTGTGCTATACAATATATCTACGTATCAATATGCACATAGCGAATGTGGGCGGTACTCCAATGTGCTCGTCGCTGGTTACAGGGGTAAGTAAATTATGAAACATTTGTAAAAGTGTTTTAACTAAACACGACAAGAAAATATTGATATGTGTATTGGCGCGAGTCTTTTTGGGGCGAGCATTTGGCCTTAGCAAATAAGTTTTGAACGTGGCAAGCAATTCGCGCTCCCATGTAAAAAGGTCTATTCATTCAAAGCAGATTTTGATTTTAAGAACTAAATGGTGATATTGTAATGCGAGATGCCTATATACTGTCAGATTGATTGTTCAACGAATGACAGTCATCTTTCCCCTCTTCGCTCTCCATAGTTTGGTTTTACCCCTCATCTGTAACTGCTTGTCTATCCATTTGGATGTCTATGTAAAGGCCATAAAATGACCATTATGCGCCTCCAACTATTGTAAGAAAGTCAGCATAAATTCACTAAAATGTGTACTGACAATAATAAGAATTATGTGTTTTTGTAATACACAAATGAATTCAATATGTGATCTTTGTTTTATTTACAATCAAACATCATTAGTTCTGTTAGGATATTTTTTAATAATAATAATAGGTCCTTGATACAAACTGGTTTATTATGAGTTTACGTATTTAGAATAATAATTATACTACTGGTCGCACGACCTGTCTATAATGGCTGCCAATTGAATCTGCTGGGTATCTGGCAGTTAAACGCTCTCGACTGCCATTGCTACCCGGGTGCGTATTTCCAATCCCTAACGTGGTTGAGTCACTCTAGCGACTGAGCCGCGTTAGGGATTGGAAGGCGTAAATCGCCTTACAAACACTACCGCATTTCAGTTGTGCTAGTGACTGAACCGCGTTAGGGATTGTTATGCATAAATCACCTTACAAAAGCTATACCGATTCAGTCACCTACGCGCTTCGTTGCTCTATCAGTTTCTGTGAGGGCGATGACCGTAATTATAGAGAGGTTAGCAGAGAGGATGGACAGCATGTTTTTAGTAAAGTAAAGATGGACCGCGTTACCGCGTTAATTTTTTACTTAATTTTTTTTTTTTACATAGAAAATTAAGTAAAAAATTAACGCGGTCCATCCTCTCTGCTTACCCTTCTATAATTACGGTCATCACCCTCAGTTAAAAGAAAAACCCGCTTTTTTTTAACTTAAAATAAATTTTCAATGTTAAAAAAATGCTAACTAAAAAACGCTGTCCATCCTCTCTGCTAACCTCTCTTAATTACTGAATTGGTATAGCTTTTGCAAGGTGATTTATGCATAACAATCCCTAACGCGGTTCAGTCACTAGCGCGACTGAAATGCGGTAGTGTTTGTAAGGCGATTTACGCCTTCCAATCCCTAACGTGGCTCAGTCGCTAGAGTGACTCAACCGCGTTAGGGATTGGAAATACGCTACCCGGGTACCCCTACTGGCATCTGTTGACAATTGAAAGAAGCTCTTTCCCTGCTGGCATCTGATAGAAGCTTTTTCAATACACCTCAGATACATACACAATTATTTAATTAATATACTTTACAGAGGCAGCATTTTTGGTTTTTTAAACACAGGCGGTATCCCTGCCTGCTGAGAATCTATTGAATATGTTAGAAACAAGTTTACAAAAAATGTTTGCTGTGGTTATCGACAAGTCATGTTGGTTTATTTGCAGGTGTGGCAGTGGATAGTGGCCCAAGGCCAGGGACTGGAGAGGTACGCGGGGGCATTTGCCTCGCGGGGAGTGGACGGTGCCCTGCTGCTGGCGCTCACCTCACGCGACCTCAAGCTACTGGGCGTTGGCGGGGACGACAAGCAGCGCCTCAAGCGCAAACTCAAGGAACTGCGCTCCGCCGCCGAGAAGGAGCGCCGCCTGCAGGATAAGCGCGAGAAGATCCTCAAGAAGGCCGAGAAGAGAGCCGCCAACAATGTCAAGAAGAAGTAGTCTCCTTATAGTGGTAACACTACACCAATCATTCTCATTATTGTAGATGAAATTTAAACCACATCTAGTAAGCCTTTTTTTGAAGTTGAGCAAAATTTTGTAGAAATGATAACGGGGAAGGCAACCTGATATCGTCATACATTCTTTGGTGTATTTGAGTAAAGCCTGTAAATTATTAAAAAAATAAGGGCACTATAATAATCGTATTTGGTTCCTTTGGTTGTCCAAAGGGTTGAAGTACGATATAGGGATAGGCTTTGTGGTGGCCTCTTAACCTTTAGTATCCGGTGTGGTGGCGCCACACGGTATTAAATTCTTAAATAGACGTGTTTTGGTTTCTATTCGGGGAAACGCTTGATTTTTCATTTTTCCCTAATGCACGGATAGTGTTCCTTAATCAATGTTTAGATCACATCAACTTAAATATCAATTAGAAAGCAAAAATGTCGTACTTGATTATTGAATCCTCGGCATTTTGATAATTGTAAAGTTGTACGATATAATTTGTTGCTTGATGTTAATTATTTGGTATTTCATTTTGTCTCGAGGCGTTCAAATACTGCTGGTACTAAATGTGTCGAGTATCTCAGTTTTATTTTGTTTGAATTATTTGTACTTTGGTTATAATGATCTATTGAATCTTTCCCTTAAGTAATTGATGTTTATTTTGATATGGTTTTGTAACTAAACTATGCTTTCAATACAAACATAACAGACATAGCACACCGATGAAGCAGCGGAAACAAAAGCTAAAAACCGATACATTATTGTACATGTCCGGGAGAGCGGAAAGAGCACTGCAGCCGCAACTCACTTTAAATACTTTTATACAGGCCTATAGATTTGATGTTTTATTTTTGTTTAAAGATGCTGTGATCTTATGAATTTTATGCATTTTGAATAATCCAATACTCTTAATAATTGATTTAAAGATAATTAGTGTAAGTTTTTTAGGTAGGAAAAGCTGTTGCGATTGTCTAATCCAACTTATATAAAGCTGTGTTAAATATTATTATTTGGTTTGATATTTTGTAGCTATTTTTAGAGTATTTAAATTAATAAAATATTTTTTCTATAAAAGTATTAAACACTTCATTACATTAAAATTATTGATGAAAATAAGATGTAATTATAGTAATAATTGTTCTATTATTATCTTTCTTTTCGTTTACCCATTTAGAAATATACAAAATCCCAAATTAAAATTGTCAAAAAATATCACAGAATAGTCCAAGATAGATCTCGCTTGCGTTCATCTCAGTTTGTAAAAATAATAGAATTGTTTAACTTATTTGGCACTACTATAACTATAAATAACTTCATATCGTCAGATCCAGTGAGCATAAAAATAACACCAACATAATAATATAATGTAACGTAGAAATTGTCAAATGTTTTCATTAATAATTCAATGTATGTATTTATAAAATAGTTAATTATATTTAAATCAAAGAATTTGTTGAAAATTTTAGAAAATACATAATAATTATCATCACGTGAAATCATTGATTGTGTATTACATATTCATGTGTAAAAATTCGTTTATTGAATAATATTTGTCTATTGTAACAATTTTGAATTTAAGAACTCTTTTTTAGAGTAATGTTTTGAATTTCTCATTCAAGTTAGTGCGTAAACTAGTCCCAGCGAGAGCACGTTCCTCCTTTTCCTTCTCACACGACTTGTTTGAAAACGAAGAAGAAAGAAGATACTAGAACGATGACATCACATATAATCTCTCGCTGGGATTAGTATATTTATATTTTCTTGCCCTCTCGGGAACAAATGTACCTAAATCCATTTTCCACATTATATTCGCAGTATCGATTGAATAACATAATAATTCTCCAGCTATAAAATAAAAGAGGACAACATGTTAATTCTGTGGATGACATTAGCAGATTGAAAATGAATTTTGGAATTAATTCTGGATTGAACTATGTATTTATTAAAATGATGTGAGTTGATAAGGTTTTCCACAGCACTGTTGTGAGACAATGTGGAATTGTAATAATTTGTGATTATTATTTGTACGACTAATAATGTAGCTATGATAACGTAAGTTGTCTTCCACTTCTGTAATATTCATTAAAGGTAAATTTGCTGATTGATACGTTTTGCCACTGGAACTCGTTGACAGCCTTGTAGAAAGTGTGACGAAGAAAGAATTAGATATTTTGGGCGTGTGTATCTGTACAAATAATGTGTTTGGTGTGTTAACGGCATAATAATAATAATAATAATGGTCTAATGTCTAATTTATGGTTGATTTTCAATGAACTAGTCCTTTTAAAAATAAGTATTAAGGCCAAATATTGAGATATTTGTTATGGTACATAATAACTTTATATATAAGACGTACTTGTAGTGCTTTTGTAAAAAAACATTTCCAGCACAACAAACGGTAGGTTAAATTAAATGTTTGTTTAAATTAGTGGGTAGTTGATTGTTGTTTTGTTTTCTTGTTTATCGGAAGAGCCTAATATTTGATTCCAAAGCGGAGAGTCGGTGATTATTTTATCAAGTGATATTGGCAACTTAATGGGATTGAATCGCAGCTTAAAAGGTTGTGCGGTTTCTGTGAATATAAAATTGAAAGTAAATGAGCAGCTCTGAAAAATATAATCTTTAATCTGCAAACAACAATGTTGAAGCATAAGTTTACATAAACTAATTTTTGTATCACATTAATATTTATTATTAATTAACTAATAGTCAATTTTACACTTTACAAAAAATGCCATTTCCCCATTAAGTAGTGTTGTAAAACATTGATGTGTTAGTTATTTAGTTTTATTTTTATTCGAGAATACATTAATTATTAAGTTATTGGTAAACGAAAAAACTATTTGTATTTAAGACTTTTCCAAAATGTCTTTTACTTTATAATATAAAGCCAATTTAGTTTTCGTGCAAGATAAAATAATTTTTTTTTTTTTTTTTAATTTTCAACGATACATATTTTTTGTTTTCCAAATTAACAGGCTGTCATCCAGTCATGTTGTTAATCTTCCAATTAATGAATAAATAACCATATATACCATTAATTTCCCAGCATTTATATAATATATGCAGATTTGTTGTGTTAAAAATCAAAATATAACTGCAATGTTGGTTATTATGTCACTTTATTGGTTCTGTTTTTTTTTACATCTTTAAATATTTATTTCTACATGATACTCGTTTATAACAAGAAGTTTAGTGTTTGGTGTGAGTTTCAATTTGAGTGTTTTTCTATTCTTTAAGCTAAAAATACTATTTGGGAAGTATTCATGTTACAAATAATAAGTAATTTAAATTGTACAATATTTATTCAGTAACTGTATACAAAAGTAATATATTATTAAGAATAAATTATTGTGAAATGAACAATTTGTGTTTTAATTATCCTGTTTTGATATGTTTCTTGTACTAGGCTTATTGAAAAAGTATCAATATATCGATATTTTTAGCGATATTTTTATTTTGATCCGATATATCGATACAAAATATCCAATATCGAAAATTGTATCAAAAACAATATTTTTTTAAATTTATGTATTTAAAGTCATTAGAATCCAAAACCGTATAGGAACTATCGGAAAAAAGTAACTGTATTGGGTCATGACATCTGGCGGTTGAAATTTTAACTATTAATAGCTTACAAATCTATTGTCTTTGCATTAGTATTTGTGATCACCAATACTATCTCAAGAGTCCAGTACACGTTGGCCCAACGCGCTCGGCCAATGCGTTGGGCCAACGTGTACAGGGCCATTTTGTGTGTATTTGGCGCTTGCGGCCAACGCTCGCCGACGAGCCGATGGGTGTCGGTTTTTCGTGCACAAATCAAAGGAATTTAGCGCAAGCCGCAAACAGCGTTCAGTTCATAGCTACGCGTCGACCGGAGTGGACGCTGTTTGTCGCGCTTAATTGTTCCAACGATCGTTTCACGAACATGGCGTCATTGAGTATTGATGAAATGTTTAGGCTAATTGATCATTATCACAATTAATATATTTTAAATAATACACATTTAGTTGTGATTTCAGAGTAATGATAATCACACTAATATAATAATGAGTAATGAGGAATGATTTGTATTTTTGTAGTTTGTAACGAATAAACTCAAAACTACTAGATGGATTTCAAAAATATCAATATTCGAAAATAATGATTCATATCAATATTGATGGGTTATTTAAACCTTTTGAAATATTATTGGACTGTTCTGTAGTGGTAATCTGTAAGTATACCTACCAAAAAAAATTTCAGTGTAATGATGCTTGGAGTAGAATAGCAGATAATATGAATATTCCACTAACTGAATTTAAAAAAAAGAGTCATTAATGGCTACATACAGAATACATAGCACCGCGCTGTAAAAGTATATTGCAGCGGCCCCGCTGACGTCCATTTCCGTCTAGCGATCAACACAGAATGAGACACGCCAACGTGTGAATGGTAACCACAAAAATCTGGCCAACGCGTTGGCCGAGCGCGTTGGCCCAACGTGGACTGGGGCCTTCATGTGTGTAGGTTTATACATAGAAATGTATGCTATTTTTCGCCATTTTTTTCTAAGCCACTCCTATGTGTTGGTTCCCAATTGTCTATGATTATTGACTATACCTTGTTCCAAACACGAAGTCCTTTTTGACAGATTAATACGCCAATAGAATGTTACTGAGACGCATACAAACTTTGTATGCGTCTCAGTTTATATATAAGTTAGAAGACAGCTTTTTAGTTTTTGATATTTTTGTAATTATTACGTAATAAAAATGAATAGTGATAAAAATACCTTCATTTTTATTGAGATTTTTGTACATTAAAAAAAGCAAATTGTGTACAAAAATTATTATTGATAATATTGAGCTGAATACACTATTATTTTAAAAATGCAAAATATCTTGAAAATTTGACCGATATATTGATATTTTTTCCTCAATATATCGACGTCGATATTGATATTTTAATAAATATCGATACATCGATATTTTTTTCACTTTCGACATCCCTATCTTGTACACATGTAGATGAGGGGTTATATGGACTACATTTAGCTTTTTATAGTGAAAACTTCTTTTGCACCATTGTGATTTGAAACTCGATGAAACAAAAAATAGCGACAATTAAAAAAAGACAAACACGTACATCTATAGGATTTAGCTTGTGAGAGAATGAATAATCGGTCTCCTCTTGGTGCGGTGCTTTGTAGCCTCCCCACTCTTGTCTACCTTAGTTTTCTGAAGGTTTCACTTCTACCGCGTGTGAACTGCACACAATTTTTTTAATATTTGCAGACCGGTTTCAGAACGACGGTTATTTCCTCAGGGCAAAATATACTAACTTGACATTACAAAAGAATCGATGAACATAATATACCAAGCGTTGAAGTGGGGGTGGAGGCGTGACTAGGAATTAGTAAAGGTTGGGGAGAAGACAGAACGGATGGTGAAAGGGAAGATGTCTAAGAAGGGACTGTAAGATATTATTTTATATTTATTGATAATGGAGTGGTTTAGGGTTGATAAAAATTATGATTTTTTTTTAAATCAGATTCATTTGATTTAAATCGGATTTATTTGATTCAAATCACATTTTTTTAATATTTCATCTATTTTAACTCGGAAGTCGGTCTATGTTAAAAAAAGTAATGTAGTTGTTGTTCATTTTAATTATCAATCTAAATATTTATATATATAAAAATCTAAAAATGTTTGTATATATGTATGTCCGCTATGCGTTGCTTCAAATGTTTCAAACTTTCAAAATACCTTTTTTCCACCCTCGCAAAGGTTTCTGGATTATTACAACGACATGACAATACATCTGAAAAGTTTTTTTTATCATTACAAAAACTTCAATTCAAAATCAATGTACCAGTCTTTCCAAAATGTCTTTATTTTTATTTAACATTTTAACTGTGCACAAACATTTTTGAACATTACAATAGACATGGGCAGATTTATTCCCAGACGTGAATCGATTCAGTCTGATTCTCCTGGCCTTTTGAATTAATTCCTTCTATTCATTCCTTTAATTCAATTAATTCCAAAAAAAAAAATAGCAAAAGGAAAAGGGTTTAAGGGGTTGGTAGGAATCTGGGGTTCAGTGTGTCCTGGTTGTCCACCTCCAAGACCTAGACAAACCTCACCCCATGAACCCGGGCACCCCTGCTAAATCATCAAACGTGGCGAACCACTTGGGGTGACCTATGGCAGAGGTGTTGGTTATCCAATAAAGGTTACCGGGGCGGCGGTACCCATTCCTGCCTCCCAAATTGCCTCTTTTTAATGTCGTTATTTTTCGTTTCATCGAGTTTCAAAACACAACGGTGCTAAAGAAGTTTTCACTACACAAAGCACTCTTCTTAGGGTGAATTTGCCTATTTCAGATACGTTGGCTAAAGAAGGAGGTAGCGCAACACGGCATAACACCCCAAAAACAAATAACGAAAATTGCCTATTTCACTTTTTAAAAAATTATTACGAATTATGTCGTTCTGAAAAATTGTACTGTGGGGTTAATGTAATATTAAAATATTACATTTGTTTTTTTTTTTTTTTTACAATTATTTCTGGCTTTCACCCTTCAAGGGTGTTCTAGGCCATCATTTAAAATTACAGAGAAAGGAAAGGTGAATTTATATATTAATTTTATTTAAATGTGCAAATTTCAGAATTTTATGGAAGATTGGAGTAGAGTTCAGACTTAGAAGAGATGAGATGTTGAATGGAGGAGAGGCAATTTTTGATAACGCTTGATAGAAGAGAGGATATTTATTTAGAGAGGGACAATAAAAAAATATGTGATCTAAAGTTCCCACATCTAGACCACAGAACGTACAATCTGGGGAGTCAAGCACATGAATTTTATAAAGGTGAGAAGGAACGGAACAATGGCCGATTCTCATACGAATAAGTAAGGAAATTTCTTTTTTGGAAAAATGGGGGAATTTTTGAAACCACGGTTTTGATGGGATAGTCCTTTGTATTGAGGCGTAGCGGGCACCCTTGGATTGACTAGCAATGTTCCAATACTCTGTCCAAACATTGCGGGATCTATCTTTGATGATGGAAAAAATATCAGACAGGGGAATATGGTTTACGAGGGTAACGGTAGGGTTAGACGCTCCTTGTTTTGCCAAGGAATCAGCAATATCGTTACCCACTATGCCAACATGTCCAGGAATCCAAATCAGAGTGACAGTTTTTCCAGAGCTTTGAATGGAGGTTATCAATACTCGAATAAGACATACAAAGTGATCATCAGGATGAAGAAGAGGACTTGTTTTAAGTTTTTGGAGGGAACTGAGAGAGTCAGAGAGAACAAGAGAATGTTCAAAATTATTTTTTATTATATATTTGAGAGATTCAATAATCGCAATGCACTCGGCAGAAAATATTGAAAATTGGTTTGAAATTGAATAAAATATTCTTTCATTAGAATTATTGTGGTAAACGTTAATACCAATGCCACAGTTAGGAGAGTCCGGAGATTTGAAGCCATCAGTAAATAAAAGAGAAGAGTTGGGCCATTTAGAAGAAATAATGTCATTGAACATATTATTGACAGTACGGGCTGGGAGATTGGAATGACTTTTAAGGATGCCGATCCCTTCTAAAATCGTTGGGGATAGGGTGACGTGACTATATTTTAATTTGTACAAAGGAAGAAGATCATTTTTGATAATTTGAAGCTCTGAGAGAGAGCGAAACTTTTTACAGATGGCAGGGAGAGGTTTAGTTCGAGCTCTGATTGTAGATGAATGTGTTGAGTCGTTGAACAACGAGACTCTGGGAATAATCTGATGACTTTTAGAATTTAAACATTTAAGAACAAATTTGTCAGCAAATAATTGACGCCTTAAATAAAGAGGAGGATCAGAACATTCTACTTGAAGGGAATTGATGGGCGACGATTGCATCGCGCCAGTTATTATTCGCAATGACTTAGATTGAATTCTGTCTAATTTACTGAGTGCATTTTTGGATGCAGTACTAAAAAGTGGGCAGGCATAGTCGAGATGACTTCGAATAAGTGCATTGTAGAGCAACTTAATGCAGATAGGATGAGCACCCCACCAAACGCCAGTCAATGATCTGATAATATTTAAATTTTTTTCACATTTAGTAACTATATTATTAATGTGGGAAGACCATTTAAGTTTCCTATCAAATGTTACTCCCAAAAATTTTACTTCGGAAGCATTGGGGATTGGAGAGTTTTTAAATAAAATTTGAACAGGGGGGTTATTATGACGATTTGAGAAGGTAACACACTGACTCTTTTGTACTGAAAGTTCAAGACCATTTAAAGTAAGCCATGTGCAAAGGGCATCCATGGCTTCATTAAGATATTTGACGGCGGATGGAATGATTTTGGATGATAAGAAGAAAGCTATGTCATCTGCGAACTCAACAACTTTTACTTGAGGGGGAATGGTGACATGCATATCGTGTGTGTATATATTATACAGTAAGGGGGATAATACATCGCCTTGGGGTAAACCCTTCCAAATTGACCTACTCTGAGGAGTAACATCTGGTAGCTCAATGAAAATTTTCCTATCGAGAAAAAGATTAATAATAGATTGGACAAACATGAGGGGTAAGCCAAGGCCTAAAAGTTTTTTTTTTAGAATTGGGATGGAAACATTGTCAAAGGCGCCTTCTATGTCTATAAAGACTGCAAGACATACTTCTTTGTTAGAAATGGATAAATTAATATCAGTGCTGATGATGGCAAGGTTATCTTGTGTAGATTTCTTTTTCCTAAATCCAAATTGGGATGGAGAGAGAAGATGATTACTCTCGACAAAAAATTCTAACCGGTTTTTAATTAATTTTTCATAAATTTTACTAAGGGTGGATGAAAGAGCAATTGGCCTATAGTTGGATCCAGAATTGGGTGATTTGTTTAATTTTAGAATTGGGATGATTATTTGAGAACTCCAGTCATCAGGTATTATGCCAGTCTGGAAGATTTTATTTAAGATGCTTAAAAAGTGATTAAGAACATTATCATTACTATTTTTGATAATGCTATAAGGTATACCATCTCTGCCTGGAGATGAGTCCTTGACTGTTGATAAACAATTTTTTAATTCAATTAAAGTGAATGGAGAGTCAAGCCAATGATCAGACATAGGAGTGTTGTGGATTGGAGTTATTTCATCTAAGTTAGGTACAGAAGGGGGGGCAATTTTGTCCAAGAACTCGTCTATCCATTTAGAATGAGAAGCTCGAGGAGATATTGTACTGAAGGAGGATCGAAATCTTCAAATCATAGACCAAACTTCCGAAATTGGAGTGTTCGGAGATACTGAACTGCAGAAGTTGTACCACCCGGATTTTTTTTTTTTACCTCAATACCCTTTTGGCATTGGCTTCGGCATTTTTGTATACGAGATAGTTCTCCATAGTCATATTGTGACGATAGGAAAGAGATTTAGCTTTCCGAATTCTCACTACTTTGGAACATTCCTCATCCCACCAGGGAGTTGGAGGGAGCTTTTTGAGAGATTTGGTTTTAGGGGGAGGATTTGATTTATTGATTGCAGTTACGAGCATTGATTTGAAGTTATCGTAGTCATCTTTGACAGATAATGTATCGGTATAGGATAAATTTTGTATAAACTTATCCATATGTGAGTTAAATTCGTCCCATTTGGTGTGTTTTGTTTTAATCTTTGTCGAAATATGGGACTTGTCTGAATGGAAAGAAGTTTGATAAGTGATGGTGATCGGGAAATGATCACTGGAGCAAGGGTCGGGGGACACCACCCATGAGGAGAGAGGTGCCAGATTAATAGAGCATATGGAGAGATCCACTGCACTGGAGTTTGTGTTGGGGCGAGAGATTCTAGTAGGAGATCCGTCATTCAAAAGAAAAAGGTTGGATTCATCTAGGAAATCCATCACACTTCGACCGTCTCGATCACAGAAAGCAGAACCCCAGACGGGGGAATGGGCATTAAAATCACCCAATAAAAAGAAAGGAGGGCTTAGTTGACGGACAATTTGCAACCACGCTTGTTTATTGAAGTGCGATGTTGGGGGTAGATAGATAGAAACAAAGGAAGTGTCCTTTATTTTAGCTGCAACCATTTGAAAGTCAGCATTGGGGGGTTTGATATTATTTATTGGGAAAAACGGAAGGGATTTTTTAATAAAAAGGGCAGCACCACCGCCCGTACCTTCCGGGCGATCATCGCGGAGACAGGAGTACCCTCCCACATTAAAGTGGGTGGATGGAGTAAACCATGTCTCCGAGACAGCAGCCACAGAAACAAGGTTTGAATTTAATAGGTTAAGAAGGTTTGATTTGTTAGAAATAGCACTGCGGCTATTCCACTGAAGAATTCTGACATCTTGAAGAGCCATTTTGGATAAATGATTTTAATGTGGAAATAATAGAAGCAGCGTTGGACGGTAGATTAGTTTGAGAAGAAATTAGGTCAATTAGAAGCATAATAAGAGTTTGAATAAATGAAGAATTATCTTGGGAGAGTTGTTCAGAAAGCTTTTGATAGTTTGTTGAGGATGAATTATAATTGTTTGCGCACCCATTTGTGGCGTGTGAAAGAGGAGAACCATTGGGATTTAAGAGAAGTGAGTTGTGTTGATGCTGATCGTATCCAGGAGCCTGTTTAGAGATAGGGTTTTTGTATGTGAATTTTGTTGAACGGGAAGATGTTGAGGAGGAGGCGAGAGGGTTGGATGAAGAGTTACTGGATAAAACCTGGGAAAATGATTTTTTGACAGGCGGGAATAATTTAGAAGCCTGCAGAAAAGACAAGTTCTCAGAGGCCATAGAAATTTTTATATTTTTTTGGCGAGATTGTTCGGGGCAAGAAGAGTTAATGGCGGAATGAGCGCCTAAGCAGTTAAAACATTTAGGTGAAGAGAGAGAAGAACATTGGTCAGCCGAGTGGTTTTCTCCACATTTGAAACATCTGGGAGGGGATCTGCATGCAGCTTTGGTATGACCAAAACGGCAGCAGTTGTAACATTGAGTGGTGGGATAAGTGTACATTTCAACTGGTAAGGAGTTGAAAAATAAATAAATATGGGAGGGAAGAGATTGTCCTTCGAATGTGATGACGACAGATTGGGAGGGCTTCCAGGAAACGATGCCCTCAGAGGTGTCCTTATAATTTAGCCTCCTGGCTTTTATGGGATTGCCGATATGTTGGGGGGTTGAAAGTGAGGACAGGATTTCTGGAATGGACAGATCGGTCGAGATACCCCTGACCAGGCCCATTCGAGTGACATTAAAAGTTGGGATGTACGCATTGAATTTAGAATTTGATGAAATAAATATATTTTTGATAAAGTTGTTGGCGGCTGAACCTGACAGGAATTCAACAGAGATTCGGAAGCGACCCTCGGCTTTAACACCTCCAGGTTTAATCGAAAGGTTCTTGTTATTTGAAAGAAATTTACCAAATTCAAGAGGATGGATGGTTTTACCTTGTTCAGTTTTTTGCGCATATACAATGTAGGGGCCACGGGAATGAGTAGAGTAAAAGTGCGTTGGAGGAGGTTGAGGAAGAGCTGGAGGGGACTGAGAAGACAAAGGCGAATCATGTTTTTTTGGGGAAAGGGGACTAATTTTTCTTTTTTTAATTGAGGTTAGGATGACAGATTCATTGTCTGAAATGTTTGAATGTTCTGAAAAGTCTATTTTATCTGAAATGTCTCCATCTGGAGGGTCAGGAGGGGGATCTGGGGGCTTTGTAAGGGGTACAGGAGAGAAATCCTCCTCCATTGTTCAAAAAATTTACAGCTAAAATAAAAAGTGACAGAGGTAAAAAAAATTATATAAATATCTGTAAATGAGCAGCAAGAAGTGACTCCTGGAAGATCAGGGGGGAGAAGATTCCAACACACTAAACTTTTTACAGCCAAAACACAATAAAAAGATTGGTTTAAGAATATTTTTTGAAAGAGCAAAACAAAAGAACTGATGACAGCCAAATGTTATTGTTGCGAGTCTATTACATTTGTTAAAACAAAAAAAAAATTGACAAGAAAAATGTATTTACATAAAATAAAATCTTAAAATTCAACAGTGTTTTGTTTCACCCCTAAAGTTTTACCAATTTTATTTTATTTATTAGGGAACGTACCCATACTACGTGACCAACTTTTTGCAATTTTTAACCCCCCCCCCCCCCCCGGTGACCAAAATCCTAAGCAACCCGCCGCTCATTTGTATGGAGCGTGATATTTTGAAGACCCCCCCCCCCCCTAAACGTGTCACGTAGTATGGGTACGTTCCCTTAAATTGAAATTATTCCATTTCATGTGATCTAATATAAACAAACATTTTACCATGACAGCTGACCACAGCCGATTGCCGAAGTTCGTCTCAAAGTAGGTAGGTATTTGAATTCCAATAGCTTTGATGCGTACCAAAAAATAAATTGACGGCTTGGCCAACGGAGAGGAATGAGTGAACCGCCCGGGCAGATTCGCGGCGAACATCGAGGAATGAATTAGTAACTTTTAACTAGTGTCTTGCCTCTTGCCTCGCAAAGACTTGAAAACTCGCAAGCTGCGGACCGCTAGGTCTAAGGAACTGCGTGTCGGTTCTCTTGGGACTGAGATTGGCTAGATCATAGAGACGCTGACGTCACAACTGAATGATTAATTCCCAAGTGAAAAAGACTCCACGCCCCGTACAGACTATTACCTAGCGACAGACTATTAACTAGATACGCGACGAGTACAGGACGGGGAAGGCGCGGCAGACTATGACAGGATCATGTACTGAATCAAATAGAACCAATGTCTTAATTCTTGCGTTGTGAAAGAGACTCGACCAATTCGCGATCGTATTTCGCTTGGGCTGACTACGATGAAGTTGGTACCTGCGGGTTTTATACGAATGGCGCGCGGGAGCGGGATACTTTACGTGTTTTGCATTAATATTTTATGGGCGCGCCGCCCATAGAGCCCGTGCAAAACACGTAAATAATATTTACGAATCATTATAATATTTAAATCGTTTACGGTACACATCAATCAATGAAATAATTTAACAGTAAAATAAATGAAAAATAAAAACTAATGGTGCCGTTAAAAATCGTAGGATGCAAGGCCAAAGATGAGGAATGAAGACTCAATTTCTTTTGAAATTGAGAATCAGATCGAGTGTGTCACAAGATTGAATTTATTCATTTAATTCAGTCATTCAATTTTGCCCACGTCTACATTACAACATTAAAAAATTAACACAACATAACAAAAAAAGAGCACAAAAGGTAAGGGTTTGTCTTTTAAAGAAATTGCTTCCAATCATATATTTTTTTAATACAATAAAAAATCAACAACTAAGAAAATTAAAAAGCCTTTTTTTCAATAATTTCTGGCTTTCATCCTTCAAGGGTGTTCTAGGCCATCACTTAAAATCAAAGAGAAAGGAAAGGTGAACTTATACATTAGTTTTATTTATGTAAATGTGCAAATTTCAGTATTATATGGGGAAGATTGGAGTCAAGTTCAGACCAGGCGCGGCTCGCCCTAACTTTCAATGGTGCGCTGAACCGTCAAAAAAATTGAACATTTTACAGCTCAACGTATTCCTACTTAATACTTTTTTAATTTAAAATACGCACAATGTTGAAAATAAAAACTAATTACGTATTTTAATGCATGATTTTTGCAAGAGATAATAATTATTGCTGCCGGCTGGCGTTCTTGCGCTGAGAACTAGGGACCTAGGTAAATGTGTATCCAAAATCTGCTTCGAGCCGCGCGGCGCCCGGAGTTACGAAGTGCGCCGAAAACATCCAAAGTATTCCGAAGGGCTCCAGAAAAATAGGTTTGAACGGGATAATAACCTACCAGTAATAACCAGTACTTACCATGACTCCAGATACTAATATCTACAGCCTGTATGTCGGACGAATATCTACAGCTCATATGTTGGACAAATATCTATGAACTTCAGAGTGAAGACTAATATCTACAGAGCTAAGGTCGGACGAATATCTATGATGGTCCCAGTGGTGACTAATATCTATGGAGCGTAGGTGGGACTAATATCTACAGAGGGCAGCTGAGCAAGAGGTTGTGAAAACCTAACCTACGCAATATTACGTTATTCCAATATGCTATACATAATTGCAAATCCAACCTCTGTCAGTGCTGTAGATATTCGTCCTCACTTTGGTTCTCATAGATATTGGTCAGCAGTTTGAGCCGTAGATATTCGTCCTCACTTTGGTTCTCATAGATATTAGTCAGTAGTTTGAGCTGTAGATATTCGTCCTCACTTTGGTTCTCATAGATATTAGTCAGTAGTTTGAGCTGTAGATATTCGTCCTCGCTTTGGTTCTCATAGATATTAGTCCGATTTGTTCAGTTATTGGAATTCCTGTAGATATTAGTAGACGCCTCCCTAACCATTACACCTACGTCATCTACCATGCCCACCAGTACCTAACAGTGCCTACCAATACTTACCAGTACCTATAAGTAATTACCAATATCTACCAGTCATCCGATCGCGATGAAACTTTGGGGATTTGATGTGTGCGTGCCCGAGATGGTTTCTATATATACTGGTGAGCTCTGGCATTATGAAAATTGTATAAAAATTGCAATAGGTGGCATGCAAGCTGTTTGAAAACTGAATGTATGGAATGTGGGAGGGGGGAGGGGAACTCGGGAGGGGAGTTCGCGGGATAGGAGAAGCGGGAGAGGGGAGTGGGGAGAGGGAAGGCGGAGAAGGAGCGCGTGAGGGGAAGGGCAAGTGGGAGAGGAAGGGGAGGCAGACGAAGGGGAACGGGACGAATGGGAAAGGACACGCAGTGAGAAACAATTTCTTTATTAAGTGACATAGCAATGCATGCTGGTAACTCACTAGTTTTTAATAAATTTCTTTAACCCGTTGTTTGCCGGGGTAGTTGGGGTTGGTTATCCACCAATTAGCGTTCGCAAAAAGCGGCATCCATGACACCCAATGACATTTCGTGTCCAGCGATTCTGACACTGTCCTTTAGAAATTTTGTACGGTCAAAAGGTCAAAATCGTAGATAAAGGAATTTTTCCTGCGCATGCGCAAAAACTGCGCACATTCCCGCGCTCCGGTAAATTATTAATATAAATTATTTTGAGTGACCAGGCGCATTGCGGTTTTCTCTATGGTAAAGGGCGATAATAGAGCAAGCTATTCTGACCGTGTTCTTCATACACTTTCTTTATACATAAGGGTCAAAATCGCGTGTAAAATCTCAAACACACCGGTGCACGAATGGCATTCTAGCGGTTAAGATACTAATCAATAAACAAAAAAAAATAATGCTCTAATCATGTAGGTATAATTTTACAAAACTGGCAATGGTCAAACTTTGGTTATTTTTATTGGCAGTCAGGGCATAATTGTTTGGCACATTGCAAGCACACATGTTTTTTACACAAATTACATTGGTAATTCGATTTGCGCAAAACTTCAGAGGACAACTAGCACAGGTTTTTCGTATTTTTGACCCGTCGTTGGAGTTTTGTGGATCAGGCGGCAAATCAGAACTTTACATCGATGTAACTTAGCGATTTGTGACTGCGCAATGCGACTATCCTTCTCTACAGTGTGGATGCAACTAAAATCGAAGCTACTCAGGCGTTGAAACAAAGCAAGCGCGGGGAAGGGGGTGAAATGACTTTTCACTGACGCTGCGCGGCCTGTGAGACCGCTTGTCACCAGTTAAAGGTTAAACAATTTTAATTGGAAATAATCAGAATTATTAGCAAAAAATGTAGAACTTTTCAGCATTGTTATCTGAGTTTTCATCTCTCTGGTGTGAGGTTGGGGGGGTAAGTGGTAAGCCATTGTACCACGGATGAATTTTATTTGATTGATTTCATTGAATAAGTGTAATACAGTGAAACCCTCTTAAGAAGTTTTCCAAGGGAGTGAAAAAACACACTTCTTGCGGAAAATCTTATACATGGGAAAAATTTGGCCAATTTTGTGCCCGAAAAAAAAAACAAACTTCTCAAGCCACGAAACTTCTCAAGAGGGTTTCACTGTATATTAATAAGTGTACTTAATGAGTTTTACTACTATAGGGGCGATGTTGCATACTTATAAAAAAAACTTTTTGAGTGTTTAATTATTTTTTATTACAACACCAAACTAAATTACATAATTTATTATTTTATATTATAATATTCATTATTGAAAACATGCATGTACAACAATAAAGCAAATACTGTTAATTTAATATAATAAATGTTTCAAGGCCTTTAATTTTTAATAATATACTTTTTGAATGTGAATTCAAACCACAAGATTCTTCTTTCTAACTTATCATTAATTTTAACAATACATACTCCTTTATTTATATATTATATCCTGATTTACAAATTCTTTCTTCGTAAAAATATTTATTTTTTCTTTATTAATTTCATTTTAATGGACCTTAATATTTTCTTAACAATAACGGCTTTTTTAAATTAACAAATAACATGCTTGTTGGTTTGCTAGCCATAGCGCAAGAAGGAATGTTACGAATGAAGTTAATTGTTACACAAAATATGAATTTATTTAAGGGGTATTCCTTAAATTGAGAAACATGCTTCAAATACGTGGTAGAGCAAGAAGCTTCAGTGGAATTAAAATGATACATTTGTAGATGCACAAAAACAAGTTATGTAGTGGTAAATACATTTGTTACATTTCTAAAGCAAACTTTTAACAGAATATCCTAACCATTGGTATTATAAGACCGTAATCTAAATACAATATGAAAATACCAACACTAGGATATATAATTAATTTAAATATCACTTGTATTTATTTATCTATACTCTAACTAGAAGCATGAGTTGACAATTCCTTTGTTTTCTCTTCTAAAAAGTTTTTTTAAACTCAAATATTTTATGCTCGTAAGTTTTCTCATCATTGAAATAATAATACAAAATATTTCGTATAACTATTGCATTTAGGGTAAGGTGAAAAAGTGGCATAGCTAAACTATTATTAAAAATGATAAATACAATATTTTGATGATTCATTTATTTCATTTTGTCTCTTTAGCCACTGGAGCGCTTTTTGCCACAATATGGCACTATTTAAAATACCTTGGATTGCTTTGCTGCCAATTTTGGCAAATTTTACCTTATTTGTTAGTAATTAAACAGAAGTTTACGATTTTATAATATTTTTTTATAAATCCTACAAATAATGTGATAATCGAAAAAAGATAGATGAATTCATTGGCTATACAGAACTAAAATCAGTTTGTATGCCTCCATAATAAAATTCAAAGGTATGATTTTTTTTAATGTGGGCGGAAAATATTCAACCCAAAATCTCGAGCAATCGGAGAAAAAACGTTTTAAATTGCGCTGTCGCTCCAGTGGTTAAAGGAAAAACCCAGTGCCTTACTAGCTGTATGACACAGTGACTCTTACCCCTAACGGGATGATTATATTATTATTGAGGTTAATATTTTACGCAGTAACATTTTGAAAGATTATATTATAATATATACAGTGGGTTGCCATTTTAATAGGGACAGTAACATTTTTTTGGTTTTTTGATGTTAACGTTGTCTCTACTTCTAAATTACTTGGATATGGTGGCCATCCCCTTATTATTTTTGCTGCTGGTATCACCACTGACACTTTTAAGAAGTGGCAACACTGGCAAAGCTTCACATCTGTCAAAAATTTAAGGTTATTTCTAAGTGGCCAGCATTTTTGTGAAAACGCGTGATCGAGCGTCTCGTAAATAAATATTCAAAATAATTATTTTAAGGAGTTTTATAAGTTCAGCTGTACAAATAAGTAAGTAATAATTAATTATCTATTAATTTTGTGTAGTTTTACTTCATTTTTTTTATTTCAATGAATAGTTTTGCCATATTGACCCCAATATTGTGTTTTTTCAGGATGGCCAGGTCTTCAGATACGTCCCCAAGGAAATGTGCGGAAATAAAAACACTTTTACTAAACACTAAACATTCCCAGAGGGTAATAGCAGCCCTTGCAGGTGTTTCAAAGTCTGTTGTTAATAGGATAAAGAAAAAAATCTATGAAAATGTACCCCTTGAAGCGGATCGTAATGGGAAATGTGGCTGAAAAAGAATTACCACACCTCGTACTGACCGCAAAATCAGAGACGTGTGTCTACAAAATCGCAAGAAAAGTGTTTCTTTTCTGACCCTGTTGATCAATGAAGGAGGTATCAAGGTCTCTCAAAGGACAGTCCAGAGGAGATTGGCGGAGGAGGGCCTTGTTGGTTATCGGCCAGCTAAAAAACCTCACCTCACAGCAGCCATGACGAAGAAACGACTGGAATGGGCCAAAGCACACCAACACATGACTATTTAGGACTGGAATAAGGTAATTATGTAACATTATTGTGGTTTACAAGCTTTTAAAAAATTCCAGTGGTGTGATTATAGACTTTTCTAGGTGTGCTTCTCTGATGAGTCCATTTTCCAAATTTTGGTGGACAAATCATCGTTCGTCCGACGACGCAAGGGAGAGAAATTCCACCCGGACTGCCTTGTGGAGACGATTAAACACCCTACCAGTATCATGGTGTGGTCTGTCATCTCTTCCATGGGGATGGGGCGCCTCCACATCGTGCAAGGGACTATGAGGCAGGATCAGTACAGACAAGTACTGGAAAATCGGTTGATACCTCAAGTCGAAGAATGGTTCCCTGGTGGCCAGGATTTTGTTTTTATGCATGACTCCGCACCCTGCCATAAAGCCAGGTCTGTCACTGCATTCCTAGCTGAAAAAAACGTGCAGGTTTTACCTTGGCCTGGGAATTCCCCTGACATGAACCCCATTGAAAACCTGTGGGAGCTCACGAAGAGGGAGATTGCCAAGGAAGTGATCACTACCAAGCAGCAGCTCATCGAAAACCTCATCCGGGTATGGCATCACTCTCCTGAGCTAAAGCGAAATGCAAAACTGTGCATTGAGAGTATGCCACGGCGTGTACAAGCTGTAATTGCGGCCAAAGGCGGTATTACAAAATATTAGCTTTCTGTGCGATAATGTTTTAAAATAACAAAACAAAAAAAAAATAAATGCAAATTTACAACAAATATGGTCTATAAATTATCCAAATGAATTGTTCTTATTAATAAATAATAAAAACTGTACCTAAAGTCATAAATATCTTTGTATTGCGAGTACAAAGTGAGAAAAACGTATTTTTCATAGGTGTCCCTATTAAAATGGCAACCCACTGTATGTAGCAATATATAAGTTAACAAGCATCAAAGAAGAATGAATGCCTGCAAATTATTCATAACAAAAACATTAATTTAAGTATTACTAAGCACACTGGAATCAAGATGAGAAGTTATATAATAAAAAGGTATAGTCTCTCTATAAGAAAAGTAGAAAATGATTTTATACTCATAATAGTAACATTCTGTTCTGGCAGAATACAGTTAGAACAGTGTGATTTTCGGTTTAAAGTGTAATGATGATAATAGTAATTTGCAAAATGTATTTGTCAATAATCGGATTTTTGCACATTTTTTTTCAGGATTAATAAACCTTCCTAAAAGAATAATTTTTAACAGATTCGAAAAAAATAAACCCCTAGCAAAGAAGAATTTTGTTAACCTTTACAATGCTGATCTTTTTAACGCAATCTTTCCCATCATGCGACACATGTTTTGTATGCGTTTTAGTGCAACTTTATGGATCACATTTGTGACATCCATATACAGAGCCCATGGATCGCATATGTGACGGTCGCATAGATCAGGTTAAACATTACGAACATGTGACTGCCATCAAATACGCATTAAAAGAGTGAAAGTGAGATTGTGTGAGGCTGTTAGCAGTGCTTTGAAATGTGGTCCATTGTTTAAAATATTTTTCAAACTATAACTGCTACAATTGAGTTATACAATAATGCAGTGAATTTAAATCAAACACAAGTGAGGAAAACAAATTTCAGAATATTAAAGACAAGAACTTAACCCTTTACAAGCCAAAATAAAATGTGAAATAAATTATACATTTCTGTCACACCAGAAAGCGGTCAAAAAGTATAATTTTAAACTATATTTAGTATCATCTTTGATAAAAAATATTTTTTTTGTACATACAGTGAAACCCTCTTACAAGTTCCCCCTTTAGAAGTTTTCCTGCTTAAGAAGTTTGGTTTTTTCAGTTCCTTGAAGACTGAATAGCCCAATTTATCCCACATATAAGGTTTTCCTGCTTAAGAAGTTTTTTTCAGCGTAAAACTTATTAAGAGGGTTTAACTGTAGTATGAGACTAATATGTAACAATGATTCTGATATTAGCATAAGATACTGCACAGTTGGTAGTTGAAACGCCAAGGGTTAAGAACAATATATACAAGGTGTGCTATTTACTCAGTTCCCAGGTTTTATTGGTCCTTTTTAGACATAGATTGCTGATAAGATGGCGGCTGCTCCTAGAAGAATTATTTATAAATTTAATATTTTTATTTGCCACACAAATTTTCACAAGATATTTTCATGTGGAAAATTTAATGAACAATAAATAGAGAAATAACTAGGTAAATTTTTGGGATTAGTGTCCATGGCTATTACGAATAATTTTTAGAAAAAAAACTTTAGATTCGCCTTAACCTTTATAAAAGGAAACTTTTTGCATCACGGCCGGCGGAAAATAATGCATTTTAATTTTCAATTTCGTTAAATAAAATTTCATTTCGCGAACCAATACTACGACAGCCCGCCCGCCATTTTGTCACTGTTATGTTGGTATCCCTGACCTGATACAAACAAGAGCTAGATACGATTGTAGCCGACTTCGTGGGATAAATGATGAGGCGCGTAATTATGAAATTTGTCTAGCGGGCTTGTGTATGTTATCTTTACTTTAAAAAACAGCCTACGTTTTTAAATGGTTTGTCTGGCAAAGCAGGGTTTGTCTAGCAGGATTGTGTATGTTATCTTTCCTTTAAAAAACAGCCTACGTTTTTTAATGGTTTGTCTGGCAAAGCAGGGTTTGTCTAGCAGGATGGTGTATGTTATCTTTCCCTTAACCCGGCCTGTGCCGCTTGTGCGCCGGCGCACAAAAATGAAAAATCAAAATTTTTACGCAATTTTGACCCTTATGTATAAAGAAAGTGTATGAAAAACACGGTCAGAATCGCTAGCTCTATTATCGCCCTTTACCATAGAAAAAGCCGCAATGCAGCCGGTCACTCCGAATAATTTATATGAAATTTTTCGTCGGGCGGGATGTGCGCAGGTCTTGCGCATGCGCGAAAAAAAAATATTTTCAACTACGATTTTTACCCTTCTATGTACAAAATTTGTATAAGAACACGGTCAGAAATGCTAGCGCCAACATTCTCTATGCGATGGGTAAAAGTTTCATTCACCTTGCAACATTAGTAAATTTTAAAATAATTTTTAGCTATGACCTCCATCTGTCAAATTTTGCCACGATTATTTTGGTCAAGTCGATGCATGTTATGTGACGAAAACATCGTAAAAACCTATTAATTTACGTAATTAACGCAAGTAATGTTATTTTGGTACATAGTTTAATGTTCTAGGAACGTGATTCAGTCAATAAAATATACAATAGCTCAAAATTAATCCACAAAACTTTCAATTCAAAATTCAAGGTCGGGATTTTTTCCCTTTGTTCCCTGGCCCTTGGGGGGTTAAAAAACAGCCTACGTTTTTGAATGGTTTGTCTGGCAAAGCAGGGTTTGTCTAGCGGGATTGTGTATATTATCTTTATTTTAAAAAACATCCCAGGATTTGAATGGTTTGTCTCCATTCCAGTGCCTGATTAGAGGTTCGTTTACATTATATTATTAATTCTGTTTTTCATAATTACGCGCTTCATCATGTATCCCACGAAGTCAGCTAAAATCGTATCTAGCTCTTATTTGTATCAGGTCAGGGATACCAACATAACAGTGACAAAATGGCGGGCGGGCTGTCATAGTATCGGTTCGCGAAGTGAAATTTTATTTAACGAAATTGAAAATTAAAATGCATTATTTTCCACCAGCTGTGATGCAAAAAGTTTCCTTTTATAGTGATTAAGGTGAATCTAAAATTTTTTTCTAAAATTATTCGTAATAGCCATGGACACTAATCCCAAAAAATTACCAATGACTGATACAAGCAGTCATTCCTCATACGACAGTACTTGTGAAAAGTAGTTTAATTCCTAAAGCTCCTACGTAGCTTTTGTTGCCTTTACAAGCTGAACTCTACCTGAACAACTCAGGGATAAAGGTATCTATGTGTCCGGCATCCTTTTGAATTTGTGCAGACTCCACTTATCGGGTTAAACTGATTTTTGTTTTTTTTTTTTTTTACATGAGCTGCACACCTCCACACTCCCTGAGGAAAATAATTTCCCTCAGGGCCTATGTCATCTTTGGGGATGCTGTGTGGAGGGTTTTTTAAGGAAAGGAAGGAGAGGAGAGTTCTGGGAAGGAAAAGGGTTTAAGGGGTGGGTAGGAATCTGGGGTTCAGTGTGTCCTAGTCATCCGCCTCCAAGACCTAGACAAACCTCACCCCCATGAACCCGGGCACCTCTGCTAAATCACCAAACGTAGCGAACCACTTGGGGTGACCTGTGACAGAGGTGTTGGTTATCCAATTAAGGTTGCTGTGAAGATAGTTGGATATGATTCTTAAAGTTATGTTCAAGAAAAAAATTAAATATCCAACTCATTTACTTTTTAACTTTTTCGCCGCTACGCGCATCAATTCATGCGAAAATAATTTGTGTCCCCAGCGCTATGCGCATCATATCATGCGTTTGACTTTAGCGGCTGTATACTACGTAAATACGCGACGAATTTAGCAGATAACTGAACCAAAAAATAGTTCAATCCTTTATCTTACTGACATCTGGCGTTTGCTGGTAAAAATATTATAAATTGTTTACATAAAACATTGTGAAGCCGATGATTCGTTAAATCTTCCTTCAGTCATTTGAATGTCGCGCCGCTGAACCGTTGTGTCATCCATAGTATTTCTTAGGTGATCCAATCTGCTTTGATGGACTTACGCGTCGATGTAAAATATTGACCGTTTTATATTTTGCGAATCTTTTTAAGTAATTTATTTTGCGAATCTTTTTAAGTAATTTATTTTTCTGTGGTACATTAGTTTGTTTGTGAACTTAAGTGACGTGAGGTGTTTTAAAAATAGTTATTTTACTCAAGACTTTTTGATTGACTTTCTTTTGTGATTTTATTTCTAAATTTTGTGGACAACCTAAATTGTAATATATCTGTCTATATTTATGGGCTTACCGTTTATATATGAAAATTGAACTCCCTTAAAAATGGCAAACCGCAGTCTTAAGGAAGACGAAATTTATGAAACATTTTTAGACATTGACTCTGATTTAGAAATAAGTGAAGATGATCAAGATATACCAATTACTGAAGAAGTTAGTGACAGTGAAATAAACGCCCCCGGGACAAGCCAAGATAATGACTCTCGTACACCTAACTTAGACTATACCGTAAATGCAGACTGCTTTTCTTCTTGGACCTCTGGTCCATTTATTCCAATAGTTCATGAATTTGATGATTTTGTGTCAGGTTTTGATCCATCCACTTTATTTTCTGGTAATTCATCGGAAATTGACTTTTTTGAATACTTCTTGAACAAAGAAATAGTGACAAAAATGGTGATCGAAACTAATCGATATTATATAGCCACCATATCAAAACAAGAACCTTCCCAAAAATCCAGACTTCGTAAGTGGGTTGACACATCTGTCGAAGAAATGTACATTTTTTTTGCACTGTTAATGTTAATGACTAGAAACCGACATCTTACTATCGAAGAACACTGGTCCACTGACCCATTGCTCGCTAGTACAATTTTCGGAAAAACCATGTCTAGGGATCGTTACGAAATTATATTGCGAATGTTACACTTCTCAAACCCCGACACACAAATTCCTGGTGACCGACTTTACAAAATTAAAATCCTAATTGACCATACCCGAAAATTGTTCAGAAAAACTTTGATACCTTATGAAAATTTATGCATCGATGAGAGCATAATTGTTTTCAAAGGGCGTTTAATTTTCAAACAATATATACCATCCAAACGTCACCGGTTTGGAATTAAAATGTTTGTATTGTGTGACGTGAAGACGGGTTTTATATTAGACTTCATTATTTATTGTGGCGAAGGGACTGACATAACTGACTCTGAATGTCTCGGGGTTTCGGGGGCTGTAGTAACGACACTACTTCAAGATTATTTAAATAAAGGACATAATCTTTTTATTGATAATTGGTACAGTAGCCCTCAACTATATGATTTTCTCCATACAAACAAAACCAATGCATGTGGTACGGTGCGGAAGACACGAAAAGGCATGGCGAAATTTAATAAGCTTAAAAAGGGTGAAATGAAAGCACAACATCGTGGACCTCTGTTGGCTTTAAAGTGGTGCGATAAAAGAGAAGTTCACATGCTAACAACCTTACATGACGACTCCATGGACATGACGGGAAAAGTTGATTGGAAAACTCGTCAACCAATTATGAAACCCAAGTGCGTTCTAGACTATAATAAGTGTATGGGTTCTGTTGACAAAGTGGACTTGATGTTAAGTAGTATTAGTTGCCTACGAAAAACAATTAAGTGGTATAAAAAAGTGGCCTTCCATATTATTGATCTTTATTTATTGAACTCTCATATAGCTTTTAAATCAATTACAAATAAAAATGTTAGTTTAGCAGATTTCCAATTAGCCGTAATACGACAATTGTTGCAAAAATATCATACAACTTCCCGACCTGAGCCTCATTCTCACTCTTCACACGATTTACCTCTGAGACTAACTGCTAAGGCATTAGCAAAACATATGCCCCACCCAATAAAGGGAAATAATTCTCAAAAACTTCACAGAGCCTGCCGAGTGTGCGCCATTTCTAAAAAAAGGAAAATGTCCCAGTATAAATGCCCAGAGTGTGATGTGACATTGTGTGTGTGGCCATGTTTTAGAAACTACCACGAAAAACAAAACTTATAAATATTTCTCTTCGTGTTACTTTTTATTAAAAATTTATTTGTTAGTAGATATAATAATAAAAATAATAGTGTTTTGATGATATCGGCGCAGTGGTCCAAATCCCATCAGACCGGGTAAGTAACTACTATAAACAATATAGCAGTGTGCATGCGTATGGCGACAGTTCTTGTTGATTTCTTGTGATGCGTCAGTGTTTATAATATTATATCTGTATCCTGCGGTTTATTGTTTATTTATGTGTTTCAACAAACTCCAAGAGCATTAATAAAGCTATTAAGATAAGCAAATCATAAATCTGTCAAGAAATAAGAGATTTATAGCTGTTTAAAGTGGTAGGTTTTGATTTTCAAAGTGAGTACCGCGTACGTGTGTAATTTTCGGTACATTTGATCGCGGGTAAAAGGTTAAGGAATGTAATGTAATGAACGTAAAACAGTTATATATTATATTACACAAACGCTTTGTAGATTTTTTAATAATATTAATATTGCAGAAAGAACACAGCAAATTCGTACTACGAGAATTGGCTCTGGTCTGAATTTTATGGCAATTCAAACTAAATCTTCTTTTGGTCAAAGAAATTATTTTTATCAAGCTCCACTCATATTTAATAGCCTTCCAGAACATATAAAGTCATCTAATTCCTTGTACACTTTTAAAAAGAATCTTAAATTATTTGTGTTAGTCGAGGATTGCAAATTAATTTTCTCTACTTTGTCCTTTCTAAATTATTAGCTAAATGAGTATGTTTATAAAATAAGCTAAAATAATTTTTATTTTTGTATAAACTGTTTTTTTTTCATCTTCCTCCTGCCAAATCTATAGCATGTTAAATTATATACATATATTTATTATTTACAACTTAATCCTTAAAAACAAAACAAAGAAATACTTTATTTTATTTTGAATCAGATCTCAAAACTATGGTCACCCTAAAAGTCTACATTAATGTACTACCTAGCGCCATCAGTTTAGTGGGTACCCATAATCTCAATCTGTAAGAAATACAACAATATTGTTCTTTCAAAATCTGTATAATTTTGTGTTATTTTGTTAACTTGTATAATTATTGTTAACCTCAACACAGGCTTGTCCTAGTGAGGTAACAAATTGTATTGTAAACATTTTTACCTACAGTGTAAAGAAACAATAAATAAATAAATAAAATAAAATATGGCTCATGATTTGAAAGGATTTGCACAAAAACAGCGTTATTTCTTTAATGCTGTTCCTCTCCTTCCTCTCAAGGGTGCAATTGATCTTTCGTCCTTCTTTCCAGTTCCATTGCAAAAAGTTACGAAGGTTAAATAAATGAAATAATACAATAGATTTAGAAACAGAATGAAGTTGCAGTTAATGATACTTACATAGTACGCTGGCGGGGGCACGTAAGCCATTTGTGGTTTGTTCGGGTCGTAATAGGCACTCTGGGCCGCCTCCGCCGCTTTAGCATCTGTCAATGAGAATGATGAACAAAATGATGAAAAATAAAACATAGTTTTATTCCAATGAGCATGCAAAAATAAAATGATTTATTTTATTTCTTAATAGGGTACATAGAACATTTTACATAATTATCGAAATCATTGTAATGAACAATAACGTTTCATTATGCAGATTGAGTGTCGTACTACAGAAAAAGCCAGCCAACAAAATTATAAAAGCTGATTCAATATTATCTGTTTCCCAAAACAATCAGAAAATGTAAAACGGCAACTGGATAAAATAATTAGGTTAGGATAGGTGTGGGTTTTTTACTCTTCAATGTTTCGTTTTGTCACTGTTGTTAGACCGGAGTTGTTTGGTTCTAACATAAGTTATGTAAAAATAAAATCACTAAAAATAATTTCAAGTAAAAAAAATATTGTTATACAACTTTTAACTAAGGGGACGTATGGTTTTTATCGTGTAGTCAATCTAGAAATCTCACATTTTTTTCGAGCTACATTCAAATATGGCGCGCAGTGTTGGCGCTTTTAAACTCGCAGGTGGCAACACTGACGTACATATGCCGAGATGTCAGCTGATTGAAAGTGTCTCGCGTGCGACCTCTGCGGGTTCTCTCCAGGAGACCACAGGAGGCCTTGTGTGTCATGAAGGAAAGATGTGTGGAGTGGATAGATGTCGAGGCTGTCAATGAAGATATAATAATTATGTCTGAGGAAACTCCCGATGTTACCGCCCCTGTTATCTACGATGTATCCGTGTGGATTGATGCTGGGAACATGTTTATTGAAGATGATTGAGATGGAAAATAAATGTTAATAAAAATAACGAGACCTTTGTTTCCATAAATTAAGTTCTGGTTACAATTTTGACATAAGTTTTATCTTGATAATATTTTTTCCACTTGTAATTATAGGTATGTATGCATGCACTCTTGCCGTCACGCAGCAAGCGCCGTATTAATAAAGACAAATATAAGCCAAATATATTTTTTAAACTTTTTGTCAGCAAGAAATGATTCAAAACCATATTTATAAATTACTACATGAAAACTGTAGGGGGAGGGGGGGGGTCTTTGAATATACTACACGTGGTCACCGAGAGGGGAGGGGGGGTTAAAAATTGCAAAAAGTGGGTCACGTAGTATAGGTACGTTCCCCAAGCTACCAGACTAGCTTCATTTTGCGGAGTGGACACTCAACTTTTTTCAAATTTATAAACACAAATGTCGAAAGCAAATACAATAAAACCCTGTTAATTCAATAATCCGATAATACAAAAAAAAATTTTTGACAAAATCCACAGAATTTTATATTTCATAAAAAATGATTTATTTAGTCAAAATTCATTCATTATTAGAATTTTATTTTTGTTAACACACACATAATATATGTTTGTGTGATTTGAAAAACATTGATTTTTGCAAAAAAAAATCGAACATTTCATAAATCTAACACTGTCTAATTTACGCCATGGCGGTAAAACGCCGTAAAATGTCAAATTTACGCAGTTATACATCGACCTAATTCGTGTTATTATTAAATTGATTTGTACTGGGATGTTGAATTTTTTAGAATTTACTTCGAATATATGAGTTTGAAGTGCTGCCTGAATGTAATCGATTTATGCGGAAACACATTGTTATATTTACTGATTTACACTAAATATCATCATAAGTTCTTCGTGAAAATTTAGGAATTTACTTCGAATACATGAATTTAAAGTAAAAGAACAGAAATCGGCCGCTAAATTTCGATTTACGCGGAAACTTATCGTATTTTTGTGAATTCACTTTCAATAAAAGCGAAAATTCGATTTACACGAGAAAAAGTCGTATTAGAAATTTATTCTGGAGAACCTACACGAATTTTAATTTGCGGCGGAGGAACTCAATTTTTGAAAAAATTTTAATGATTTTTTTTTCATAAAATTTCGAATTAAGTGGGAATTTGTTAATTTGAAATTTGATTTTTGATGTCTCATGGATTTTGAATTAACGGAGTTTGAGTGTAATACAATACCAATACTGCGAGCAAATGAGCAGTGACTGAAATAAAAACAAGAAATATCTTCCATGAAGATTTTAATGTAAACTGATGTCGTCACTGACTTAGTACCTTTTGATTCTAGCCCTTTTAGCATGCATTCCGTATCTCTTGCGCTTCCTGTCATTGTATATCGCCATTCCATGCGATCGAGTTGAAAATTTCACAACGATGATGAAACAAAATTCTATATTTGAAATTTAAGCAAAAAAAGTCACACTATTGGATCACGAAACGGGCCCGCATCGCATTTCTTGTTCTTCTTTATTCTATGGCAGTAAAAATATGATTAATTAAAAAGAAGCCCACTTGACCATTGTTGGAGAGTACAACCACAAAATACATATTATTCAGTAATCAATTATTAAACTATTGACAACTACTATGAACTTTATCTAGAGACTACACCTTCCTATATTAATAAAAATAAAAAAAATTGTAAAAAAAAAAAAATTATTGTACTGCAGGTAAATTTAAAAAAATATTGATCTAAACTTCAAATGCTGTAGGTATATATTATTATCATCTTCATTCTATTGGTGTAAGATTAGCATCTTGTCTAGCCTGTACCATTAGGAGCGCTCGGAGGGGCTGAAGCCCCGGCCTGTGGATTAGGATACCCTGGTTGGGAACCAGGATAGCCCGGTTGACCTCCAGGGTACCCCTGTTGAGCTCCTGGGTACCCTGGTTGAGCTCCTGGGTACCCTGGTTGGGCTCCTGGGTATCCTGGAGCACCTGGGTATCCTGGTTGAGCCCCGGGGTATCCTGGCTGAGCTCCTCCATAACCGGGTTGAGCTCCTGGATATCCTGGCTGAGCCCCTGCGTAATCGGGTTGAGCTCCTGGGTATGATGGCTGAGATCCTGGATATGCTGGCTGACCTCCTGGAAAGCCTGGTTGTTGAGCTCCCGGGTAGCCTGGCTGGGGCTCGGGGTAGTTGGCTTGAGCCCCCGGATAGCCCGGCGGGGAGCCAGGATAGCCCTGCTGCTGTGGAGCGGGGTAGCCCCCTTGGGGTGCCCCCGGGTAGCCCTGGGGGGCGCCGGTGTTAATACCTGGGTACGGAGGAGGAGCACTCGACATGAACACCGAGTTGGGTGCCGGTTGGTCTGGGAATGCCTGGAAATATGAAAAAGCTCATTAAGGTATTGAAGTTAATTAAATTTCAATTGGAAATAGGTGAAAATGAGGGCAGAAAGGTGAAAGGCATAACTATATTCAGAAAAAACCTATAAGCATTATTATTTTTGAGAAAAGAAATATTTTAGGGTTTGGCACAATTATATGTAATAAAACACAATTAAGAAAAAGCACCCTTGCAAAGTGATTTGCAGAAGTCTTTTTTTTTAGGACATTGAAAAATGAAATAAAATGGTTTAAACCCTCAAGCCTTGGAAGGACACTACTAACAAAAAACATATAACATTAGGCCTCCGAGGGACATAAATGATCATACATTATAAAAGTACACATTTATAACTTTATTTCTATAATGCGGAGTTTTGTGATTTATTCGTCATTGGAAATAAAAACAATCATTATTCTTAGTTTATCTAAAATATTTTTACTTAAATCTGTGGATAAAATCCAAAAAAATTGTTAAAGTGTAAGATTGACAGGATTTTTTCGTTGACAGAAAGTAAAAAAAATATTTATATTTTTTTATTGAAAAAATGACGAAAAGTGAAGTGATAGTTTTTTTACAAATTCCCTGTACTAAAGGATTGTGTTTTTGTAAATGCCGAATTATTTCAAAATTATGGACATTTCGAGTCAAAATGTTTCCGTCAGTTTTTTTGTGAACATTTTTATGTTTGATATTAAAACGTTATTATTTACAAATATCAATGTTTATTTCAAATACAAATATCTCAAAGATAATTTTATATAGCTTCTAAAGTATAAATTTTTACGACTCCTTCAAAAATAAGAAACAGCCCATTTAAAATATCCCAGAAGCATTCCGAAATTCCAAGAAAACAGTGTCTTCACCTTGCTGGGTTAACAAACTGTCACTTAAAATAACACCTAAAATATAGGTGAGCTAATTCTCAATCAGGCGATTACATTAATAAACATACAAAGCTATGAAGGTTTGGATGAGCTATGAAAGAGAGGGCATGAGCTAAAAGAAGGGACTATAAAAGAGTGTGAACGGTTGTCCAATGCCTCTTCTTCAACACCAGTTACTCGAGATAATACATTGTATTAATTAAAGTCTATTCCAAGTATTTAATAATAAAATAATAATAATATTTGGATGACTTGTACAGCATTGTTTTTGTGAAAAATCACTGCAAGGGCGTTGTACAAACTTATAATACATTTCTACAATCTTACTTCTAACTACAAACTAGACAAACCATTATAACAACTTATGGCTAAAAATTACATCCGCCAGTTCATCGATCACCGATACGAAAATATATGTACAATGATTTGACCAATGAATTCATATTATAAAATCAACTGAATAGGACACAAGGAGAAAAGACTTACATTGGTGGGGGGCACCCAGCCATAATAGCCCTGCGGAGAGGGGGCGTAGGCCGGGGGAGGCGCGGCATACCACGGCCCGGTGGGGGCACTGTAAGGAGGCGGCGCATCGTTGGCGTTCATCCCACGAGTGGCTGAAATCAAAGCATTAAATACTCAGTCATTATAGCTAAAGAAAATGCACAGACGCACGTCTCTTGCCATAAGCACAAAGGGCTTCATTCATAGTAGTTTGGTAGCATTCGCTGATGGCTTGCCACACCGCCGGATTGTGCTAGAGACAGTGGCGTGCACAGAGTTTTAATCTGGGTAGGCAGTAGGAAAACCACAGAATTTATTCAAATAAAAAAAAAACTTACCACAAATAACTCCCTTCCTACAAGTTTACGCTAAGTGTGCGTGCTGCTGGTAAGACAACTAGTTGATAGAAATAGTTAATAACTGATGTCACTGATTGCTATTTGCTAATTTTGTTCCAGAAAGCACTGCCTAATTCTAACATAAAACCCTCAGAAAAGCAGTTTCAAAACGACAGTTCTGCTCTATGGTATGTGCATTTCGTAAACATTGATATTATACCTTGTATGAAGTTAGCTCCACGTAGAAATAATTCCTGCTTAAGGCCGCATTTTAGTGAGGTAGTCAGAGGGCGCGCGTGTAGTTTCTAGTTACAGTTTATGCCATGTTTGTAGTATGCCGTTTGATGACGCGCTCGCGTAGTTTCGAATGCTTAGCTTTTCCACGCTAATTTTTGAAAGTGTTTATTTATTTTTAGCAATATTTTAATAAATTATAATATTATTTACATACTTATGTGTTACAAATACGTTAGGGTAGGCAGTGCTTATGTGCCTATATGGAGTGCACGCCCCTGGCTAGAGAATGGTCTTTAGTTTTTAGTCAAAATGTAGTACAATACTTGCACAGACTCGATCACCTTTTCATATTAGAACACTTTTAACACCTAATCCATACACTTTAATTATTACTACAATTTTTCTTTTTTCAGTCATTATTTCAATGGTTGTGATTGTTGTAAAATTCCAACATCATAGACCAAAAACATCCAACAGGAAAAATTCAACAGCCATAAAAGCAAATATGATTAATAAAAAAACGTTGTTTACTTTATATGTATTTGCCAAAGCAATATGTAAAACACGTCTAAATGTTTGATTTGAGTAAAGTTCAAATTAAATTAGTCGTTATCCTGCTTAGAGGCTTTGCGTGTGTGACTGAATGAAAATAAAGCAAAAAATTTAAAAAATCGTTTGTAATTAAACAGAATCTTGTTATTAAATTGTGCAGAAAAATTCAGATTACAAAGCATGAGATAATTTCTCATTTCAATAGATTGTGATGGATTTTGAGCAGTGGACCTTTTTCTTTAAATTTTGTATGAACACCACACAAGAGTCCCAACTGCTCCCGATGGCCTGGAGCCATTAAGACTATGGCATCCCCAATTGGGGTATGTTGTGAGGACGAAGGTAATGGGGAGGGGAAGGAGATGTGAAGTAGCGAAGTACTTAGTATCTTAGGATAAGTAAGAATTACCATACAGGGTGTAAATAAATAAATAAATAAGTAACAGCATGTAACCAAAGGATTTTAAGCAGCAATTCCTGAGCATTTTTGGAGTAAAAAATGCACACGTCATTTTGCCATTTGATGATTTTTTCTTTATAAATAAAAAAACAATATTTTTCAATCACACGTCGCCACCAATCCCACGGGATCACATGATAAGCGCACTGTTTCGTGTGTTACCGTGCTGCTGAAATGAGACAGAATGCTTATCACATGACCCGCCGCTATGCTATACCGAACTAAAAAGTTGCGAAGTGTGATGGAAAAATAATTTTATTGATTTAAATTGAAAAAAAGTACCAACGGACAGCAAAATGACTTCTACATTTTTACTCCAAATATGCTCAGGAATTGCTGGTTAAAATCCTTCAGGTACGAGCTGTTATACCGTACATAAACGAGATGATAACCACTGGAGCGCTTTTTGCCACAATATGGCACTATTTAACCGGTCAAATGCCGGAACATTTCGCGGAAATTCGCGGAACTTCGCAAAAAAACACTAAAAAACCACCACTTCGAATTTTGAATTGAATGTTTTTTTGATAAATTTTGAGCTATTGTATATTTTATTGACTGAAACACATTCACAACACAATAAACTATCTACTAAAACCACATTACTTGCATTTATTACGTAAATTAATAGGTTTTACGACGTTTTATTCGCGATAAACGCATTTATTGCGACCCTTAAATTCGCGGCAAATTATGACAGCGGATTGTCATGGAAAAAATCATTTTAAAATTATTCCAGGGTGACAAGGTCAATGAAACTTTCAACACCACCTAGAGTAATGATGGCGCAAGCGATTTTGACACTGTTCTTCATACAAATTCTACATATAAGGGTCAAAATCGCAGACCAAAAGTTTTTCATCGACAATATTATTCAAATATTTGAATTATTTTCTCGCGCATGCGCTTTGTAGGCCCGCAAATTCCGGGCTCCGGCCTGTCACCGGTTAAAATACCACGGATTGATTTGCTGCCAATTTTGGCAAATTTTCCCTTATTTGTAAGTAAGTTTACGATTTTATAATATTTTTTTATAAATCCTACGAATATGTAAAAATCGACAAAAGATAGGTTCGTTGAAAATATAGAACTATAATCAGTTTGTATGTCTCCATATTAAAATTCGGAAATATGATTTTTTTAATGTGGACGGAAAATATTCAAAATGATTACTAAAAAATCTTGAGCAATTGAAAAAAAAGTTTTAAATTGCGCTGTCGCTCTAGTGGTTAAGTGAATATTTATAAATAAAACATCAATACCTAAATAAGCTGCCTTCAGCATAGCCTGTCCAAACTCAATGGCGCCACCAGATTTGAAGGTCATTTTGAACTTTGCCTCGCCATTCCAGTTTCCATTGACTTGAGATCTCACCTTTCCCTTGATGAAATTTGCGCCGAACATCGGCTGCTCCACTCCAACCTAAAACAATACCATTTCATAGGATCAATACCAATCTCACAAGATTCTCATGATATCGAAAGATCACTATCATGATTTTATGTGACTAATTACATTACAATAAATAAAAAATAATAAATTTATATATTGTAAATAACAATTTGGAAGGCGGGTATGGGTACCGCCGTACCGGGAACAATTTATTGGATAAGCAACACCACTGCACTGTATTTTAACAAAAACAAGTCAGGATTACCCAGAAACGAACAGTGCATCATGTGAATGCATTACCAAGAATTTACTATAACAGGGTGGCCACAAAAAACGGATTTCAAAATTCCCTGATAATTCCAGGTTTTCCAGGGCAGTTTCTACATTTTTCCATGGTATGTTTAATTTGATATAAGGGAACGTACCCATACGTTGGTCACCTAGCATGGGTACGTTCCCTATGGGGATATCGTTTGTTAAATAAATAATAAAGGGAATTCCGTCATCTATAGCATAAATTATTTCTTTGCATTACAATAATCTATTGAACACAAAATACACTTGTTACAAATTTATGATATTTCGCCTGAAGACAATTTGTGAAGAAATGAAAAGACCAGACAAAAATAGAAAAATAAACAAAAAAAACATTAATATTAGAAGAGATCCGAAAAAAAATATCACATGAAATAAGCAACAATACTAGGGAACAGTTTAGATTTAGAATATTAATAATTAAAACAATATACCCTTTGGGTAGAAGAAAAGAAAAGAAGAAACCATATCTGAACCAAAAGAAAATACTTATGGTTCAGAGAAAACTGAAACATAAGCATTCGACTAAAGTTTAGAAAGAGGTTTATTATGTATTTACACGAAGCTATGGTATAAATAGTGATACAATGTAATTTTATAAATACTAAAAACCTTGATTTAAATGTTAAAATACCTACACACACAAAATAAAAACACACACACACATCAACTAGATGACATGATTGTGTTGCAAGGGCATTAATGAAAATAATAATAAAAAAATACCTCTCTAGTTTGTCTTTGTCGGCATATCTTTTGTTACACAAGTTGCAACTAAAAGTAATAAAACACAACTTTGGGGTTGCACAAATCGCAAAATAACGAATATAGTTTTATTTTTGGAATTCCCTGATATTATAAATTTTTTTCGAAATTCCCTGACATTTCCCTGATAATTCCAGGTTCGGTAAAATTCCCTGATAATTCCAGGTTTTCCAGGTATTCCAGGTCTGTGGCCACCCTGAATAATAACATTATTTTCTGTGTAAGTGTACAAAGATAATAATTGTTTGTCAGAGATAAATAAACAGACAGCATGAAAAAAAAAATTGTTAATTTTTATCGTAATCGGTTGTTCTTTTACATAAAAGGTTTTTTTTTTCAAATTTACGTGAGATATGAATACTGTCTTTTAATTTTTTATTGTTCTTCTTTCGATTGATACTGAAAACAGTCATAGTCTACCTGAAATTTTTCATCCAAAGGTTGAAACATCTTGCAATAAAATTTGAAAACACAGACTGCATTTAAAAATAATTAAAAGTTAAAAATATGTATTTACGAAATGTTCACACAAAATATCCTGTTGGATTAGTGTGGTGGGCAGTGGCGGCTCACGATTTTTGGATGTGCTAGAGAGCTAATAATATTTTTGAACAAAAGCCATTAATCATGTTGTATGGTTTTTGTTTGATGATTTTCAGAAAATCGGTGCAGCTAATGGACAAAACTGAAATTTCCTGAAAATTTTCAAACAAAAACTGAATTTTTGAACAAAATAAAAAATCGTTTTTGACGATACACCAATTATGTCGAATTTTTCAAGTAGTGAGGCTTTATGTCAGCTGACAGTGCAGAAATAATGCTTCTCTAAAGTTATTATTTTTGCTAGTGTGACTTCAAAAATGAGTAAATTTTTATGTAATAGTATTAAATTAATAAGGAAATTATGTTTCTACAACCGTGACACTATAACGTAAATAATTATTAACTTATCGTTGTTTTATGTAAACAAACAACTGACCGCGTTGAAACAAGATTCAGTTATGTCTGAGAATATTCGTTGATATTTTATACGAAATACAAAACATATTGATAATGTTTACACAAATAGAAATGGAAAAGAATGAGTAACAAAACATACATATAAAAATTTTATAAACGTATTTATTTTTCGTGTTTACAAATCGCCAGAAAACCAAAAAATAACTATTGAAATGTCAATAAACTTTAGCACTAAATAAGTAGGTTTAAAATGTAGTTGCCACGGTAAAATCTCTTGTGAAAGAAAGGCCTCATTCTCACGGGAGCTTTATTAACGTCCGTTAAAAAAGCGTTCAAATAGAACAAATGCATTTCCAAGTACATGTTCATACGTCAGCGCTTTTAAAACGCGACGCTTTTTTATCGAGCGGTGTTGCATTTTGAGCGCTGGGCGTTGGGCGTTAAAGGGAATAGATCATATGAAACTTCGTAGCAGTGGCGGTTCTTCTCAAGGGGACGATGGGGACAGACCCCACTTCATATTTCAGAAAACTATTGAGAATTTTTTCGATGCATTATGTTCACAAACATGAATTCTTAACATAAAAGTAATTATTAACATTTGCAGAAACATAATCTATAATTTCAATTCAGAACATTTTTAAGCTCGAAATTGAAAAAGTTTTCTCGGACGAACGTGCGACCGCTCCGCTCACTTCCTTGTTGCGTACTAACGCGTCGCGAATCGAGATCGCTTCCCAGCAGAATGCAAGCTCGAGATCGAAACTATCAGTTGCCATGCGCCATACGCACTGCGCAAACCGTTCTGCGCACTAGGGGGACATCACGGGATTTTTTCCTTGAAATTAATATTTTTTATTCGTACTGAATACGTTTCTTAGGGATCTCGCGAATTCGCGCATGCGCATTTGAGTCATAGTATCGTTATCTTGGGGATAAGCTCTAGGATCCCCTTGTGGACAATTTGGAGTTTGTTTTCGTTCAAATTGAAAGAGGTGAACTATGCACGGACCGGGATTCGCGTAAGTGGTATTATTGTGGTACGTATTTTGTTATTAAAATAATAATATAGGTCGGATTATTTCTATAGAACCGTTCTGGTGGAAAATTAACCTCAAAAGCGATCTAAACCAAAGTTGGTTGGATTATATTTGTAATTTTTTATTAAGCTTTATATTCATATATGTACGAATTTTTGTATTTCTGGTAAGGCGCGTAACTAATTGAATAATATTTTTTTGAGAAAAATAAATATTTATTCGAAAAAATTAATGAATTATTCACTTTAGACTTTAGAAATTAAAATAAAAAACATTAAAATGAAGGTACCTACTCGTATAGGTACATAAATATAAAAGAGTAGGTATTTTGAATATTTTCAATTATAATGAGTTTAAGGTAAATTGTCATGTAAGTATATTTATTTATTCACATAAAAAAATATCGATCCCCACCATCGAAATTGTGCTCGAGCCGCCACTGCTTCGTAGTATTATTCACACGAGCGGTTAAAAAGCGCCAGTGCATCAATCTTCATCCGTTAATCCTGTACATCCATCTAAAGTAATTAGGATTCTAGATAATCGTCGATATCTCCACGCTAATTCAACTGCACCAAGTTTTAGGCCACACTCCGTACAAAGCTTTTTTACCACTTTCAAATATTTGCCCATATCCATCCAACACTGACGAATCAAGTTCAACTTTTTCAGAGCCCATTGACTTATATAAGTTTACCAGAAGAATTTTACTTATCTCCAGATGATGGTTAATTTTAATACCTAAGTTTTTAATAAATATAAATTGTTTTGTAATTTTGTAATTATGTATCAGGTAAATAAAACTAGTCGTTGTACAGGTGGTATCGCCAAACGCATGTTGGTATCTTGAAGTGTTATTCGAGGCCCCATTATCGTCAACAGTTCGTCAAATGTTGTAATAGACATTCAAAATTAACTAAAAAATTTATCGGGGTATTGCCTCAATTCTTCGCACAGCGTCACAAACTGCCCTTTTAAGTATCTCAGTTCATTCAGAAGATGAACCCAGAATGCCTTTTGTTTTCTTTTCGTCTTCTAGCAACCCAAATCGCTATTGCAATTAATTTTGCAGAAACCATTTCCACGTCTTAGTGAAGCGAGAAACGAAACAAGAGTGATTTTTAAGCGTTCGTATGAACAATCATATCGAGAACGTTATAAAAGCGCTAACGCCGAGTATTAACGCAACGTTTTTTAAAGTCTCGTGAGAATTACGCCAAAGGCTAATTTAGTGATTACACGGGGCAAGAAATATTTCTATAGATGTAATATTAATTGATTATAGAAAAATCTTGTGCTGCGGTGTTTGTGGTCGCACTCCTCGACCTAATTTTATGAAATTTTTTATGTATACGTGGTAGGTATGAGAATAGGTTGTAAAGTATATTCCATGCCGTTAGGTGATTGGGGTGTCCCTATCCAGAAAACTTTTTCTATTCTTTTGACAAATTTTTTTTTTGTATTTTTTTTTTTATATTTGGCATCAAAAAATACCTATAACCCCAAACTTTCACCCTCCTACCCCTACCCTCCCATTTTTTTTGTTTAACAACCAAAATATTCACTAGAAATAATTTATATAGCAGAACAACATATTCCTTCATTAAAATTAAAATTTATTTATGTGTACAGATGTTATTTTAGGAAAAGTTTGAGTGCCTTATTAATATTATATGCAACTGGTAGCTTTAGGTGCAATATTTACTTTTAATGTGTTTTAAAGAATTAATTTCATATTTATTGGAGGAAATAGATAAGAGTTGCACTCATTTGTGAAACAAGGGTAATGATTTTAGCAAAAAGTAGCACAAGGATTTTTAGTATGTACCTACCTATGTAGTACCAAAATATTTTAACATAACAGATAGCAGTTTAAAAATAGAAGTGGTAGACCCAAAGACACATCAAACTAAATTTCATCCTTATCACAACAAAGTGGATAGCTGTGTTCTGAGATAAATATTAGGTCCTTACATATGAAATTGGCGTTTTGCCATACTGGCAACTTTGATCTCAAATATCTTCTCTTTGGTTAGGAATTTCAAATTCAAATTTATACAGCTATTTACTCATGTACTTGTGTTTCGAAAATTATAATTCATTTGTTTTTTCCTTAATTGTTTTTTTCTTTGCGTCACTTAGTTTACAAAATGGAAAACTTGAAATATCGCGTTATTTACGAGTAACGACTCGAAGGATTAATGATGTGTATGGCGACGGTGCCGCAAAAGAAAACACAGTGCGTTTTTGGTTCCAACGTTTAAGTTCTGGAAATTTCGACCTGCAGAACAAGCCCCGTGGACGGCCGGAGACCAAAGTTGATAATGAAGAATTGAAGGCTATTGTGGAAGCGGATCCATCGCAAACCACGTCCGAGTTATCTGCAGGCTGCGGTGTTAGTGATAAAACTGTTTTAATCCACTTGAAGCAAATTGGGAAGGTGAAAAAGCTTGAAAGGTGGGTACCTCACGAATTGAGTGATGCAAATCAACAAACGCGCATTAGAACGCTAGACCACACGCTGCACACCAGACGGCTACCAAATTAGAGGAGCTTCAATTGGAATGTCTAAGACATCCACCATACTCTCCGGACCTTGCCCCAACAGATTACCATTTTTTTCGAAATTTGGATAACTTCTTGCAAGGGAAAAAATTCAACTCCGATGGGGCAGTCCAAACCGCCTTCAAAGATTTTATTGATTCCCGTCCGAATGGTTTTTTTAGTAAAGGGATCGATAAACTACCTATGAGATGGCAAAAGTGCATAGATAGCAATGGTACATACTTTGATTAAATAAATTATTTTAAAAAAAATCGACTTTATGTTCCTCCCATACAAAACGCCAATTTCATATGTAAGGACCTAATATTTAATTAACCTTTCAACACTCAACTTTTCAATGACAATTACCTCAATGGCACGGGGTACAGCATGATGGTTTATTTATAGTAGGTTTAATGGTCACTTGTGAAACAAGTGTATAATAAATTCCCACATTAACTAAGATTCAACCTACATTTGAATTTTCCTTAGTAAATTACAGTAGTTCTAATTCCTGCCTCCAGTTAAACTGATGAAAATTGTTTTTCATTTTTATCAAAATTTTCTAATAGTTTCTGAATGTGACTTTCAAACTGTCAAATGTCAAATTTACAATTAAAATTCCACCTGTTTTTTCATGAAAAGTGATAAGTATGGTGGCTAAGTAACGTCCTAAAACCTCTTGTCTTTAAATTTTTCAAAAAAAATACAGGCAGGATTGACATTTCGGAATCAATCTTGTTTTTAATTCGATGACTCCTAAAAATGGCAAAAACCATTTTTTTCACAAGACCTAAAAAGCTGTCAACTCATCTGGCCAAAATGAACCTTAAAGTTTTCTAAACTCGAGGTAACGGCGGTCGCTTTTCGCTTACGAGCTTTTGGCATGCGCTTTCCTGACTTCTTCTACTGTTTACATTTACCTGCGAATGTAAACAGTAGAAGAAATCGGGAATGCAAAGTCAAGTGAGCCACATACTTAGATCGAGCCATGTCAAGAGTCAGAATAACCCAAGACGTATGAATGTGAATGAGACAAGTAGTGTATGCCAAGACCGAGTTGTTTGGCAGTCTGTCCTCTCTGCCTATTCATGGAGTGACGGTTAGCTATTTAATTAGAGTCTGTAAAGTTGTACTTACCCTAATAAAAGAAAAAGAAATATATATTTTAGATAAATTCAGAAAAAAAAAACATTTTCCACAAGTCAACACTTTGTCATAAATTTATTTTCCCTTATCTCTTATTTGGTGCTGCACAGTTTTCAGCTTCCGTAGACTGCGCTCCTGAAGAATAGTAAAGTTTTTCAAATTGTAATTTCGTGATATTTTCTACCTTTGTCGGCGGCCTTAATATTTCATCATGTTGCTATAATACTCAGTAGCTATTATTATAACAGTTGCAGAGATCCTGCAATGTGAATGTCGCAAACGTGAACCATTAAGTTTCACTAAAACACATACATTGTGTCAAAAGGTGCCAGGCGGTGAGATAGATTAAGTCGAAAGACCAGAATTATTGTGGTGTATAGGTTAGTCATACAGTTTTAACATCCTTCAACAGATGTCGTTAGTATAGTTAGTTATACATAGTTTTGTGGTATCTCATCAAATGTCAGTTAGGTACTATTTTAAAAGAGTATCATCTATTGTCATTTGTGTCTAATGTACGAGCGGATACGATAACAGCCGAGGGCATCTGGTAGAAGGGCAGAAGCCATTAGTGTCGCAGCCCGCAACAGCAGAATAACTTGGAGCCTCCTAGAGTAAAGACGTCTGCTCCAGTTAAATATTCATTATAACCTTTAAGATAAACGTAAATAAAGCAACTTGTAAACCTCAATCTAATTTGGAAGTTTCCCAACACATTTCAAGGAGTCGCATTTATTGGAATTAATAGATAATAATAATAATCTTGGTTCAATATCCCAGATTTAGATTAGAGTAACTTACATCGCTGAGTGTGATGAAAGGGAAGCTGAATGACTTCATGGCATCAGCCTTGTTCTTGGCGTTGAATATCATGCGATGGGTTGTGAGGTACATTCTCCCAGTCTTAGTTCCCTTAAACTCTTGCCCATCCTGCCCGCTGAACTCCATGTTCACATTTTCCGAGAATAAAAGAATTCTGAAAAATAATTAATTAAGATTATAAATTATAAAGACAAAATAGTATCAGATAATTAAGGCCCGTTTACATATCTGTTTAAAAAACGGATGTGGTTCCTTTTAAAAATCAGTGCCTGTAGAGAATATATGGAGCTGTTCACATTTAAAAAAAAGATTCGGCAATTTTGTCACGTGGATAGCCAGCGCAGCGCTATCGTTTAAAAATCAAGTTGTCGGGACCCGCTCACTCGTAGGTTTATATGGAGCTGTTTTCATTTGCCGGAAAGTTGTTTGGAGAGTGCTCCGCTACACCCCGCACTTCAACCCGCAGCTCCCAGTCGCAAGGAAACATGCAAGCAGCGTCTGCTTAATCATCCGATCCTTTGTCGTTTCGTTTTTTAAACGGAAGTGTGAAGAGGGCTTCCGACATCCAATTTTTGCTCATTCCGTTGGGACGTTTTTTGTCATCCGTTTTTTAATCTGAAGTGATATGGGCCTTTAGAGATGCAACAGGTAAGTGACTTGGCCGGATACCGGATATCTGACATATTATGCCTTGACCAGATAGTCAAAACAGGTAGATAGATAGATGAAATGTATGTGCAGGAAATGAGATCTTCAAGGTTCAAGATCAAACTCATTGGAATGGGCATGCGCTGCATCGCTTGGGAGGCATAGCACAGTTAACGGCACAAAATTACGCAGTTTCGTTAGTTGAAATCGGTCAAAAAGTTTGTCTCTAATCACCATAATTTGCCTTTAGTAAATTTTACGTACTTACACCCATATGCATAGTCGGTTCCTCGAGACCTCCTCCACTCGACCTAAGTCGAGGTCACGTCAAGGAAATCTTAAAAACTTCCTTGAAATCAGTATGTTCAGTTACGGCTTCACCCTCCAGTAAGGAACCTCCAGTAAGTCGAGTTGAGGTTGAGTGAAGGAATGACGTCATTAAATTTCTTATTATTATGTTGGCAAACTGAAGAGAATATATATAAGTTTTCCCTGAAGAAGGAATGTTTGTTCCGAAACCGGTCAGATTTACGCATTATATAAGTGGTTTATACAAAGTTGAATTGTTTCATTTTTCTATAATGGATAACCACAAAGTTATAGCTACATTCAAAAATATGAAGAGAATATGTTTATGTAATAAATTGAAATCTTCTTCGGAATTCCACATCATAAAAATATTCCAGCGGATTTTCTGCATCCCGTAAGTGCCGCTTTATAGGACGATATTGGTACAAATCTTCATAAAGGTAGTCAATAAAATCATGGAAATTATTCATCATGCTAATAAAATTTGAAATAACCTCAGAAATAATGTGGTGCGCGCTGTTAACAAGCTTTGAGGAGACCTCAAGGTAGATCGCGACGTACCTTGAGTTTGACAGTTCATTACTCGACTCGACTGAGGAATTTGCTCAAGTCGAGGATAGTTTTTCAATTCTGCATATGCATGAATTTATCATTGAGGTTGAGTCGAGTCACAGTCGAGTGGAGGAAATCTCGAGGAACCGACTATGCATATGGGTGTAAGTACCTAATCGGTTTGTAATAAATGCTAAGAGAAAAGAAAAATATATTTGTTGTATATTTCTGGAGCAATCATCATGCGAAATAAATAAATTCACCCCGATTGCTGGAGACTTCACAGAAGATCATTTTAAAAATGTTTCGCCAACATTAAAAAAATCATACCTCTGAATTTTAACACAGAGACATAAATCTTATTATAGAGCTACATAGCCAATGAATTAACCTGTATAAAAAATTTATAAAAAAAATATTAAAAAATTGTAAAATTTATAACCGCGCGAATCCTGCATGTTTTTTTTATTTTGAAACTACTGTGAGGGTATTTATTTGAGTCAACATAGAATATTTTCGATTTCTGTATATTGCGGTGTATTTGATAACGAAAGGTGTAAATCTATGGGAAAAGGACTTAATTTTAACCGTAAACAGCTGATCAAAAATTCAGCGTAAAAAAAAAATTTTAAAAACTTATTTTTAACATCGTTCTAAAATAGTCCACAAAGTTCGGATTTGCGACATTTATGGTCATAATAGATAAAGCATTTCAATAGCTTCATTTCAAAATAAATGGCTGGCCAAGGAAATGTTTTAAATAATTACAATAAAAGTTTTGCGAATGGTAGGATAATGTGGTCCAATTTTGGACCGCTATCAATCACAGAAAAATAAAAGTGGTCCATTTTTCAACCATAATTGCTCCATTGGATAATACAACATGTTTTAATTGCTTTTCAACTATATGGCTTCGGTCAGATACCAGGTCACTATCCGATATCTGTCGGGGGCGTAATGAAGAGGTTGGATACCAGATAGTAACCGGATATCTGTTGCATCTCTAATAATAATTACAGAACATCAAATTTAAATTCAGACAATATTTCAAACAAAGGTGATAATATTTACTAATTTCATGTAGAACACGTCTTTGAAGGCATCTTACGATAGTGCAAAATTTTCTCTCTCAATATCTCAATATTTGAGCTGTATGTTATAAGTATTTCATTTTGTTATCAAATTAATGTTTAGAAAATTTGGTACAAACAAGAAATGACTTCATTGTTTACGTTGTAATAGTTTCTCTGGGTAATTACAGATTGTATTTATTTTCCTCAATCAATCAATATGAGTCATTCCCACAAGGTAATATATTATATATTAAGTTTTTAAAAAATAATCAAATTAATACGTTTGGACAATTTAAGTGGTTATTGTTCAGACTATTAGTTGCTAAAGGCAGACTAATAGAACCTAAACGAAAGCCAAATACTATGTTTGGAGATCGTGCTTTCGGAGTATCTGGGCCTAAGGCTTGGAATAGACTCCCTTCGGAATTAAGATGCGTAACAAGACCAATAGAGTTTAGGTCCAAACTAAAAACCTTCCTTTTTGGGCTCTCATACCCGTAATTTAAATATACCTATTTGAGAGTATCATACTTGTATTGTCTGTGCTATGTCTTAATCACACTTTTCTTACTGAATTAAAATTGTTCGATTCCTTACACATCAATCTGTCTCTTGACGAATCACATTTAGAAAGATCAAATCCTTATAGGTACTACTGCACCATCCACCTTTACATGTTGCTTTTACTTTCCAAAATACACTCGTCAAAGAATACATTACATATTAATATTAAAATATTTTTCAGGATTAAATAACATGTGTTCACAATAATGTCCTCTGCGTGCGAACTCTATCTAAATTTCTTTTAATGGACAATATACAGTGTTAATTTCAAGCGACCTCTCAGGTAAGTATGGTGCTGTTTTCATTAAATTATAGGCAGCATCGCGTTCATTGGTCAAAATATTGTACATATATTTTCGTATCGGTGATCAATGAACCGGTGTATGCAATTTTTAGCCATAAGTTGTTTTTAATTGTTTGTCTAGCTTGTAGTTTTTTAGATTTTAGAAATGCATTATAAGTTTGTACAGCGCCCTTGAGGTGATTTTTCACAAAAACGGCGCTATATAAATCATCCAAATATTATTATTATTATTATTGTTAGTTATTGTTCATGAAAATATACTTAACAAAGCAAGAAAGTGTACACAAACTTTAAATTTCAAAAATTCTCAAAGATCCTTCGAGATGGATGTAAACCTATGGTATATTAATTCTCAAAGATCCTTCGAGATGGATGTAAACCTATGGTATATTAATTCTCAAAGATCCTTCGAGATGGATGTAAACCTATGGTATATTAATTCTCAAAGATCCTTCGAGATGGATGTAAACCTATGATGGTATATAAATTTTTGGTCCAACTAATTTACTGAATGAAATACACCGTTCTGCAGCTAAAATTAAGGTAAATTTTCCTTACTCCATATGTACATCTTAATTCGCACAAATTATTTAAATAGTAACATTTGTCAGTAAATATCGGTTCGGACTGGCCACGCTTATTACGAATAATTTTTAGAAAAAAACTTTAGATTCGCCTTAATTACTATAAAAGGAAACTTTTTGGCTTTGGGGCGGCGGAAAATAATGCATTTTAATTTTCAATTGCATAAAACCAAAATTCACTTCGCGAACCGACGACGCAGCGGAAATCCCGCAGCCGTAGCTGTCAGCTGTCACTGTTATGGACTGTAGCTGACTTCGTGGGATAAAGCGCGTAATTATGAAATTTCTCTAGCGGGCTTGTTTGTGTAACATGGTTTGTGATACAAAAGAATGTGCCCCTTTATAACGCCTACTTGCGTCAACGCAAGAAAAACATCCCAGTTTTCAAGTGGTTTAGCGGCTACGCTAGGTTTGTGCAACATGGTTTGTGATTCGCGGTATTTCATGTAGGTATCCCACGAAGTCAGCTACAGTCCATAACAGTGACAGCTACGGCCGCGGATTTTGGCTGCGTCGGTTCGCGAAGTGAATTTTGGTTTTATGCAATTGAAAATTAAAATGCATTATTTTCCGCCGCCCCAAAGCCAAAAAGTTTCCTTTTATAGTAATTAAGGCGAATCTAAAGTTTTTTTCTAAAAATTATTCGTAATAAGCGTGGCCAGTCCGAACCGATAATTACCCATTTGTCTTCAACTTGATTACTTCAAGAAATAACTATTTCCACCGGGGGACATCTCCCCTGATGTAAATAGTTATATTACCATCGTAAAATTAAGGTGCCTTTTTTTTCAAAGTTAAAAATTTCTCTTGTTAAAAAATCTTTAACCGCATGTTTGATTTTGTTAGTACTAAGTGACATTTGACAAGAGGTTCCGCTTCAATCTAAATATGCATAAATTATTTAATTAATCCAAACTAAGAACCTAACGGCCTATTTGGGATTATGTTTTTCCATCTCCACTGCCGTAATAGTGGTTCCTTAATAATTGGATAATTTCTAGAGCCCTGTTTTTGTGAAAAATCACCTCAAGGGCGCTAAATTGTATTAAGTCGGGTAAATATCGGTTCGGACTGGCCACGCTTATTACGAATAATTTTTAGAAAAAAACTTTAGATTCGCCTTAATTACTATAAAAGGAAACTTTTTTAGTAATTAAGGCGAATCTAAAGTTTTTTTCTAAAAATTATTCGTAATAAGCGTGGCCAGTCCGAACCGATAATTACCTTAAGTCGAAAAGTAGTGTTACTTCAATAATTTTGCAGTAAGCAGAGTAAGGAAACTTTACCCAAATGAATGTGGAGTTTTTCCTCGTTTACGTTGCTTTCATTACTCAGAACTAGCTATTGTGCATTACTAAAGCATTGTTATGGCACTGCATCTAGTAAAACATTATCATTAAGCCTTATAAATTTATATAATTTAGTTGTGAGTATCGGGGTACTTGTGTCTGTATTTTGGAAACGATTATTTACTCAATGGCCGCTACATGACGACTCTTTTAGATAAGAGGAAGAAGCTAAGGCGTAATTCGTTATGATTAGCGTAATGGATGTACGTAACGGTATGAATTGATGATGATTAAAGTAAAATCACCAGACAGGCCCATTAGAAACTATGTGTCACCCTGAAAATTTCATAATGATTTATCATAGGTATCGTGCATGAAAATTTAAGAAAATAAAGATGGCAACCAAAGTGTTTCGCAAATAAAATAAATGCGTAAATTTATAAACCTACCCTTCTCCCGCGTGAATCAAAACTCCGTTATCCACATGAGCGGTATTTAGAGACATTTTAAAACGTAACTATGACTCTCTGCTTTGTTTTCACAGCTGTCAAATTTAGCGAGACAGGAGACAGAACGGAACGACAGAAAACAGCGAAAACAGAAAAAGGACAAAACGAGAGACTGTAAAACTTGCTAGTTTAGGTACTTTCATATCCCGGTACTTTAGTACCAGCGCTCAGTATTTAGTACCTACGCAGGCAAACGGCAACCTGCCGCACGGTAGTTCCCATAGAACAATCTAGCTAGACAAAAAGATTTCTACGATGTTTTTATTTATTTACAATATTATGCTCAAAACATAGTAAACAGTCGGTAGTATTGTTTTCTCATCGATAAAAAATTAAAACAATATTGTACGCGGCAACGTTTTAAACATGACACTTTGGATGTGCTTGGCTAGTACGCACTAGCGGTCAACCGCTTGGGCGGCTAACCGCGTGGCTGGCCGCATTTTTATTTTAATATGCAACCACTCATATTTGTACGCACTAAATTGCCGAAAAATTCAAACCGCCGCGATTGGACGGAGTATAGCGGCCCGCTTTGCGGCTGACCGCCATTTTAACTATACGCACTCTAGGCGGTTGTAGTTTTAATGGCTAGAAGATATGTCGTCAATGGGAAAAAAGTCTTGGAGTCTATTTATTTCAAAATTATTAATTCAATCGAAATTATGAATACCATAAGTTAAATCATATTTCTTTGCCATTCCAATTTCCCACCAGTTATAAAATACTCGGCGAACATTTTTCGATATCTCAGCATATATAATGATGTCAGTTTTTGCCTGCCGCGTTGAACTGCCCCAAGCAGTATTATAGCTTATAGCTTGACCACTTGACACCTCAAAATACGTCAGGCGCCCAGGCTTCCTACTCTAGTCGGGCTTGCAATCTTACCTTTTTGTTTCGTTCATATGCACATGTTCTTTCGGCCGAAACCGAAACCGAAACTTTTTTAGACATGTTAAAAATCGATTGTTTAGTGTTATTTGGCTTATTTTTTACACATATTCGGACAGTTAAGAGTCTTAACTTAAGACGTGTTTAATTAATTAAATAAAAAAACCAATAATTGAAGTACCTATGTGAAAAAAAAAATATTTTTTACATTACAAACAAAATTTGTAAAAAAAACATGTTAACTACTTCTTGGCACAATTTTTTTTCAATAATCATAAAGGAAGGACCTCATTAATTGAGTATTTTAATTTTTATTGCGTTTACAACCACAAAATTCTTTTTATACGTGTTTAAAGAAATAAAAAACAATAATGAAGTACGTAAAAAAAAAAATATATATATATTTTTGAAGTAGAACTTCTTTACGCACGCTTGACTTGGGGAGTAAGCTGGTGAATGCGTGACGAAAGCGTTACGAAAAGTGTGATCGGGCGAGGCGAGCGGTCGGGCGAGGCGAACGGAAGTTGAGAGGGAGATATAAGTTAGTGAAGTTTTACTTTAGTCGTGTGGTCTAAAGCACACTCGTTTTTTATATAACTGCCATAAAACAAATCAAAATTAACAAACATGTTAACTCTTCTCGGAAAAAACATTTGTCTTTATGAATATTTTTCTGATGATGGCGGGTGACATACGAGCCCCAAACTCACCCAAAGTCAGCCGAACGAGAAGTTCCGAGAAGTAGTTAACAAGTTTTGTTGTTTTTCATAAATTTTGTTTGTTTTGTAGAAGTAGGTAATATAAAAAAAATATTTTTTTTACATACTTCAATTATGGCTTTTTAATTTATTTAATTTAACAAGTGTTAACAACTGTCTGAATAAGTGCAAAAAATAAGCCAAATAACGGTAAACAATTGATTTGTAACATGTCTAAAACTAGATTTTTTCCCGAAACTTGTCGAAACCGAACCTTTGGTCGGTCACTACTTGCCACTTTTTATTTGAGTTTGTGAGACAATAGCAAGGTGAGTGGTTTATTTATGATAGCAAGTCTAGACTTATTTTAACTAAAGATGCCACGAATATTCGGCTACTATTCGGGATTCAGCCTATTCGGCTACTTTTTTTACCATTTGGTATTTGGCCGAATATTGCGAACCATTAAAATCATGAAAAAAACGCTTATAAATATTTATTGTCATTACTACAAATTTCACAATATTCCCAAATAGGTGATTTTTTTAATAACCTAAATGTTGCCTTTTCGGAAAACTTGTCGTAAACAAGCAGTGATATTTTTTAAGAAATCACACTACAAGTAACACAATTTGATGTAACTATAAAAAAATAATGCGTGTTGTCACACGACCTACTCACAAATGAAACAAATATGCCCACGGCGTAGGCATGCACTTCAATGCAGGCGGCCGGAATATGTTACCCGGTACCCGCGAAACGTACTGAATATTCGGCCGCCGGATATTCGGCGCTTCTGCCGAGAGCCTAGCCGAATATTCGGTATTCGGCAAAATCACTATTCGTGGCATCTCTAATTTAAATGTCATTGGGAGTCGGAATGAAATAATCGAACAAAATGTGGTAACGTTTGATGGTAATTTTGTGGAAACGGTCGCAGGAGACCGGCCTTTACAGGTTTTAACAATAATATTGAGTAATGATTGAGTATTACCATCACTATTTTAATGTCAAAAAAGCAAATTGTACTGAAAAATGCAAAAAATACGTAAATAATAATAATAATAAAACATAAGGATTATTATTTTATTATTATTTTGTGTTGCTGAGTCTGGTGAGCTTGTAGCTCCTATCCTGAGTGGGAATGTGAAATGTGACAGATACGAAATACGAAGAAACAAAACTTTTTTCTTGACATCATGACGTTTATCTTGACATAACCTGAAACTGGTCGGTTTTTTATGCGGGATTGGCTTATTTATGCCTATACATAAATTTTGCCTGTAGCTAAATCCAACTAGACCTGCCTAATTTATTTATTTTTTTGGTAAAAATGAATATTGTTATTATTGTTAATAAATACACTCGATAAAGATAGAATCTAGATAGTGCAGTTAGAATCAGAATAATCTTGAAATATTTTAATACTTTCATAATACCTGCGAATGAATACATACAGTTGACTTTGTTTTGAACTTTTTCTATACTCTTGAAATATGCCCCCCAAAAAATGGCAGACCGATTCCAATAACAAAAATCGGCCTTCAAAATCTGATCAACAATATGCAGAAACATTTAATGATCTTACTATCAATGACGACAGCGAATCGAATTGCAGTGAAGATGACGATGATCTTGGTTGCGAAGCAAATTTTTCTGTTGCTATGTGGGACCTGAATCATTGTGATCCTAAGAAATGCTCAGGGAGAAAACTATCTAGGCTCAGACTCATCAAAACCTTGAAATTGGGACAGAGGTAAGTTAGTAATGATAAAATGTTTATTTTTGTGACAATCTCTTTTCAGCCACCATCCCAGTCAATGGTTGTCAGGTTCTTGTGAGGAAGAAAGAAATAATATTGTAATTTTTCCTACCATTTTAGATTACCGTGCTAACTTTTCGTGTAGGTAACTTAGAATTACTAATCATTTATAGATGATTTCAGGTTTCCCGGATTGGTTCTGACACCAGTTGGAACACAATGCGTCAGTCCAAAAGACAAGGAAATCATGGAATCAAGTGGTATCGCAGTTGTTGATTGCTCTTGGGCCAAAATAGATGAGACGCCATTTCATAAGATGAAAACCCCCAACCCGAGATTGTTGCCTTTTCTTGTGGCTGCTAATCCAATCAACTATGGGAAGCCATGCCAGCTTAGCTGTGTGGAAGCTCTGGCTGCCGCGATGCACATAACAGGTTATTCTTTTAATAGGATTTTTTCAGTAATGACTGGGGTATGTATAAGGGGTGGGTGGGGAGGGGGTTAGGGAGTTCAAACCAGAGGCAGTTCCTTGGTTTGTGCATTGCACTGTTTGTCTTCAGCTTTAGATAACTTAAAACAACATCTGTGGGCTGCCGAGCTATTCTCTATTTTTTGTGGGAACGAGATCGATATTGCACGAGATCTCCTGTCAGATGTGGGTGATTTTAAATGGCTGTTATTTGCTTTTTCTACGGGCCGATGTCAGAATTTCAGCTGTGAGCTGTCACGTATGTTAGTTTAGGTAGTTTTAAACACACATTCCTGCAAGTATGCGTGCTTATTTATTCATTTAACAGCGATAGAAAATCCCACAAATCTGACAAGAGATCTCTCCCGCAATCTATGTTAATCGATATAGATATCGGGTGAGATCTCTTGTCAGATTTGTGTTCCCACAAAAATGGAGAATAGCTCGACTGGCCATAAATCCCACCAGGTCATTATTTGAGCTATCTTCTTGTACAAGACACCCACGCAAGCGAGCTCATTGTACAAATTTCTATTTGTAAGCAACTTTGATTATCCATACTACGGGGACACAGTATCAGGGCAGATCGGCCTGCAGAAATGGTGACAAGAGCGAGACAGATCACGCTCATAACGGCATATCATGCGTTAGAGCAGTGAAGATACACAACTCATCCCGTGCATAACTGATGCATGCGCAAAGTATATTTTACACCACTTTGTTCAAATCCATTGTGTCTGGAATAGATCGGCTTAGGAATACTAATTTACAATTTTAACATATTAAAACATTGGTGCTTGTGAAATGAATTTAAACAGTTTCGAGAGATTTTTAGCAATTAAAAAAAAACTAACTGCATTGCATGATTTTGCAAACGCTTACAGAGCAGTATCATTTTTACAATTATTTTACCAATGTAGCTTAGTGGAGTAAAATGAATTGTAGTAAACTCCATTAATTATTTGACACATGTACATTACAGTGAAATGCACTACTGGTAAGGGAACGTACCCATACTACGTGACACTTTTAGGGGGGGGGGGGGGGGGTCTTCAAAAGGTCACGCTCCATACAAATGAGCGGCGGGTTCCTTAGGATTTTGGTCACCGGGGGGGGGGGGGGGGGGGGGGGGGGTTAAAAATTGCAAAAAGTTGGTCACGTAGTTTGGGTACGTTCCCTAACTTTAAAGTGAAATGTACTGCCTCCGGTCCAAGCCCCCCCCCATGAGCCTCAGTATTCCAGACAACAGAACTCGCAGATTACATTTCTTGAAAATACAACAATATTATTTGCACCCATCTTTTTATTTGTCCTAAAAACTTTCGAATAAATTTTTCATACTCACTCCCTCCCACACGTGAATGCTATAGCTTCGCCACTGCTAGTGATCCACTCCACCGATTAAATTCTTTGCTCTGCTATCAATATGTTTGTCAGGACATCTTAATCGAAGATGTAATGATATACATAAAAAATTTTAACTTAAAAAACGTAATGGTAATATTCAGTTTCCTCACTATGTGCATTCATTACCCAGTGTAGGTATAGCGGTGTAGACATCCCGTAGTGAAGATTTAATTCAAATCATTAAATATCGGGGAACAATTGAAAATATTGTCCCTGAATATTGAGGGAACATCTCTCTCAAAGGTGGACTTTTTAGTAAAAATACTCAACGACAAAAACATTGATATCCTGCTTCTCCAGGAGACCCATATCGCAGAAAACGACTCACCACGTTTGGATATCCCCGGATATCTCCTAGTGGCAGTGCGGGGACACCCAAAACATGGCCTTGCGACCTACATTAGGCCGGAGCTGCAGAATATTACCCGAAAAATCACGGATGGATTTCACGCAATCGGTATTCAGGTTGGAAAACTAGCAATATTTAACATCTACAAACCTCCAAATGAAGTATGGCAGACACCAGCACTCCCTCCACACAATCACCCGGCGGTGTACGTGGGAGATTTCAACAGCCACCACTTCCTATGGGGCTACTCAACGACCGATAAAGCTGGAGAACAAATCACCGATTGGGCATCAGCACAGGATTGCCAACTTATTTACGATGCTAAACAAAAGGGGACATTCTTTTCTGCGCGATGGCGTCGTGAATACACGCCCGACTTGTGTTTTGTCTCTAAAGCGCCGGACGGAAAACCTGTGAGGGCCTCGAGAACTGTACTGAATAATTTCCCACATAGCCAACACAGGCCAGTCATGCTAAACATAGGTATACAGATTCCATTAATCTCCAGTAACCCGATGCGACGGTGGAATTTAAGAAGACGGGCAAAATGGCGAGAGTTTTCGGAATATGTTGACAGGGTTGTGGATAACATACCATCAAAGCCGAATTTCTACGACCGATTTTCGAACCTTTTGTTTGTAGCTGCGAAGAAATTCATCCCTAGAGGTTACAGAAAAGTGTATATCCCAACATGGAGCTCAGAAAGCAAACGCCTTCTAGCTGAATACGAGAGGAATAACGACCCAGACACTGCTTCTGATCTTCTCCAGTCTCTGGATGACGGGCGCATGAACAGGTGGAACGAACTAATGGAAGAAATGAGTTTCGAACACTCGAGCAGAAAAGCGTGGCAAACACTCAGGCGACTCGGAGCTGCAAATCAGCCAATTAAGACAACCCCCAAAGTGTCCCCAAATGCTGTTGCTCACCAACTACTCCGCAGTTCAAAAACGACAACAAGGTCTAACATAAGCCACCAGATCAAAAAATCTCTGAAAGCGGCGCGGCTAAAATGGCCGGTGAACCCTAACGATGTGGTCGCCGTTACAGCTGATGATGTAGACATCGCCCTCACTTCAACAAAAGCTGGGAAAGCAGCTGGATGTGACGGAGTTCTTCCAGACTTTTTGAAACATGCTGGGCCACGGACAAAGTTATGGATCGCAAAACTGTTTACTGAAATTTTTAAAACTGGAGTAATTCCAAATATCTGGAAAAAAACTAAAGTTATTGCGATCCTCAAACCCAACAAGCCACCAGAAGATCCAAACAGCTATCGGCCCATCTCGCTTTTAAGTACCATGTATAAACTCCTAGAGCGAGTGGTGCTCCGCAGACTTACCCCAATTCTGGAGAAAGTGGTTCCACAAGAGCAAGCTGGCTTCAGACCAGGCCGTAACTGCTGTGACCAGGTGCTAGCTCTGACAACACACATCGAATCTGGATTCCAGAAACGGCTTAAGACTGCGGCAGCGTTCATTGATCTCTCTGCGGCTTACGACACGGTGTGGCACAAAGGCCTCCTTGTCAAGCTCTACGACACCATAGAGGATGGCAACACAGTACGACTTATTGAGCAACTACTAACTGGCCGTACTTTCAGGGTTTTTCTAGGAGGGCTAAAAAGCAAAAAAATGCACCTGAATAATGGCCTTGCCCAAGGCTCAGTGCTGGCCCCATCACTCTTCAATATCTATACTCGAGATCTTCCTCACACTGAAGGCAGAAAATTTGCTTACGCAGATGACTTCGCCATCACAGCCCAAGCCAAAACCCTCAATGCAGCAGAAGAGATCCTTAATTCTGACCTCAAGGCTATGGAAGAATTTTTCCTCAATTGGCGACTAAAGCCAAATGGGTCGAAAACAGTTGTGACAGCTTTCCATCTCAGTAATTCACAAGCAAACGCAAAACTCTGTGTTCAGTTTGATGGAAAAAATATTTACCATGACCCCCATCCCCGCTATCTTGGAATAACTTTGGACAGGAGCCTGAATTACCGGAAACACATGGAAACAGTGGGCAAAAAAACCAGGACAAGACTAAACTTAGTCAATAAGCTGGCTGGTACTAGCTGGGGATGCGACGCCAACACGCTCAGAACGGCATCCATTGCCCTGGTTTTCTCAGCAGCTGAATACTGTGCTCCAGTATGGGCCAGAAGCGCCCACACTTCCATGGTCGACGTTCAGCTTAATGCCACAATGCGAACCATCAGCGGAACCTTAAAATCGACTCCTCTTCCTTGGCTCCCCGTACTTGCAAATATAACCCCGCCAAATATCAGGCGAGAGATTGCAACACTGAGGGAATACAAGAAGGCGCTGCAAAAAAGCGAAATACCCTTGCACGATGATGTCGTTTCTCACCCGGCATGCCGCTTAAAGTCTCGAAAACCCTTCTGGACGGAAGGAGAAAGACTCCTTCGAACACCTCTCACCCCAGAAGATAGGTGGAAGCTTGAGTGGCAATCAGCTAACGTCAAAAACGCCGATCTCGTGCAAGACCCCACTGAGAGACAGCCTGGGTTCTCATTGCCTCGCAAACTCTGGACTGCCATCAATAGAATAAGGTGCTCCCATAGCCGTTGTGCTCACATGATGCATAGATGGGGCCTTAAAGAGTCGGCGACGTGTGAATGCGGTGCGGTGCAGACCACCGAACATGTAGTCAACGAATGCCCGCTCCATTCATTCCCCGGCGGGATTTATGAGGTCCACAGGGCAACGCCTGAGGCCCTAGACTGGCTCGCAGACCTAGATGTCCCCCTCTGACCCCCCACCATACGAAAGAAGAAGAATTCAAAGTAAAATTTGTAGAGTTTATTGAGCTGGAGTTACAGGCACAACCGAAATTAGTATTTAAATTTAATAATCTTTCTTTCCAGGTCACAGCCAGGAGGCAAAATATTACCTCTCAAAGTTTTCTTGGGGTCATTCTTTTCTAGAATTGAACTCGGAGCTGCTCGACCTCTACGCGGCATGCGAGAATAGTGCAGCGGTGATAGCGGCACAAAACAAATACCTCGAAGAAGCGAAGCAGGAAAAACCAGACGTTCCAGACCTGCCTCTTTACAGCAGCAGTGAATCTGAGTACGAAACTGATTAAGGTTACTATCAGATGAGGCAGATCCATAGATATTTGTGACTTGACCCCTGCATTCAATTCAAGCCTTGATTAAGGGAACAACTATAGATAACAGAAACAAACGGAGATTACGGCATGGAAACGATAGATTGTACACAAGCTGTGACAAAATTGCAGACTATCAAAGTGGCAGAGTCAGTGAAAGTTATGCATTTGGTGTGTAAGTAGGAACGAAGGTTCACTGCGTGCAGTTTCGCACTGATAATGGTTGTCCCATCTCCCTCGTTTCTATTATCTATAAAAGTAATGCCAACCCCTCAACCGTGCAATACGAATCCACCTCGTCTTATATCTTTGAAATAAATCAATAAAAATACAAATGAATTCCTTTTTATTTCTTTATTATACTTATACTCAGAGTGATAAAACAATAAGAAATTTCAGATCAATTAAATCATTCAATACAAGAGAAGAGCCTAATGAAAACAAAACTTATGAACTAAGAAAAGAAAAAAATAAACTGGGCACTTTTAGAAAACCAAATTTAATAATGTTAGGATCTTACAAGAGACACCAAGAGAGAAGGTTAATTAATATTTGCCGTGCTTTTAAAATATTATTAACCTCTACAACAAAATTATTACAATACTTCTTGGGCCAAAAGATGAATGAAAAAAGTTGCTTAAAAATATTACATATTATATTATAATGAAATGATTGTGTTTTAAATTTTGTCTTTAACTTTGATAAGCTCAGCAAGGTCTATCGCCACACATGGCTGCTTCTCCGTTGTCTTGGGGTTCTTGTCCAGGATCTCTGTGACGGGGTAGTAGTTCTCTCGGTTGTCCGCATTCCATCCAGAGTACTGAAAAAACAACACACATGTTAGGACTTAAGTCTCGGACTAACTTGTTAGATTTTGCGAACAAACTGCTATTATTCAATTTGTTTACTTTTGTCACGGTGACAAAGATGATCTAAACGCTGTTAGAAAGAGAAAACACAACACTTCATATTCGAATCTAGAAGTTAACCACAGAATAATTAAAATATACAGCTCTATGAAACCAAAGGTTATGACTGCATTTTGAGAAAAACTTAGGACTCATGAATTTTAACATTTTAATTTTGTTATTTAATTCACTTTTGCGGTAACGCCATTTTTATGCATATCTTTTTTATTTAACATTTCAAAGTCAATCAATCAATGCTGCCAAACATAGAAAAAATATTATTGCCATGTAAAACAAAGTGAATGCATTATTGACAAGTTTGTGATAACAGTAGAACATGGAAAGAAATGTATTAAAAAAATTCTTCACTTGGTGACACAAAAATATTTATACGAACATATAAACTGTTTTTTTATTTATTATTTCTATACACACCTAAATAAATACCCTACTAACTTCTTGATCGCCGATGCAAAATTTTCAATGTGCGCCAGCTGATTTTATTTCCGTAAAAACTTTTTTTTAAGTGATGTTTTTGTAAATTGTACCTTCTTACCAGATAATGAATTTATATAATTATAAAAAATAGTGTAATGTAATCTCCCATAAGTTTTTCCCAAATTAGCTAGATATATTAAGAGAAATGATTTTTTTTTAGTGGTGTCTAAGAACAATATTAAAACTGAAAAACCAAAATAAATTTAGAATTGCACCAAAGAAAATCTGCAAAATCACTATCCGTTATGTCCAACACTTTCAAATGCCCGTCAATATATGGTATGAGAGTCAAATGGGTAAAGGTGGAAATAAAATCTACTCTTGTCATTATCATCACATTTCACAATGACAATATGGAGTGGTCATCGCTTCAGTCAAAATAAAAACAAATTTTGTGCATTCAGGTATGAATTGCTAACAAAATATTTAAAGAAATCAAGCACAAGTTATTAATATAGGGGACTTTGCAAATAGAGATAAGAAAATGTGTAAATAATGCCATGGTTCAATTTTTCTAACATAAACTCAGATGACCTGCAAATAAAAATATTTAGAAATAATAATTCTCATTCCAAATATTTACAAGAGTGCGGAGTTTTACAGTAGACTTACTGAATAAAAATGTACATACCTATGTACTTACAAACTCTTGGTAAGTAAATAGTCGGCTAACGAATGAGAAGATTCATTTTCAACTTAAACTTGAAAGTTCCAGTTACACAATGAATATTTTAATACTTTTGCTAAACTTAACCACTCGGACCCAAAAGCTTGTTTTCACGACAATGTAACATTACCAGAATAATCACTGCTTAATAAGTCGGGTACGCCCCATACATATGACGTATGGGGCGTACCTGACTTATTAAACAGTGATTATTACAATTTTAAGATATCTAAACGTTATGTTAATTAAATTAATTTTATAATATGAGAATTGTTGAATGTATTCAAAATGGTTATACATTAATAATTCATACTGTTCAGACTTTTCGGCACATAGTTCCTATTTTATTATGTAAATTGACATTACACGCATTGTAAATGAAGTAATGAAGCTCTAGCAGATAATTATTATAGAGTGTAAAAGGAATGCTTACAACACATGTACACTTGTGAAGGGTTTTTCCATTGTGTTCCAAGGGGATGTACTTCTGCAGGAGAGCCTTGCCATCAATCTTCCACAGGTTGATCTCTGAAGCTTTTGACTTGACGGTGTCCCCATCCCATGTCACATCAGTTTTTAACAAAACAAAGTTTCCGGACTGAAAACAAAATACACATTAATTAGGACTTGAATTATTTCGACAAAGGTACTACCTAGCTCCACAGTACAAAAACACATTGATGTGGATAAAATATAATGAGCAGTTTTGATTGTAATTATTAGATTCGGTTAACCTCGCACTGACAAATAAAGTCAAAATTAGAGCCATTTATTATTTTCCCACCTTTTTTTAGCTTTCAGACCGATAAGAAAAGTAGCATAAATATTGAAAAATTAGATAAACATACTTTTATAAAAACGTTTGGGGAACGTTCGGCATTGAAAACTACAATTTAAGAGCTTGTTAAAAGCGTGAAAACATCCATAGAAAAATGCCGGTAATGTACGTTGATAATAGCTTACATGGAAATGTTTGGGTACATCCTTCTGTTGGCTGGAGTCAGACTTGTTATCGTCAGAGCCGTTCTTTTCCTCGTCCGAATCTTCATCATCTTCTGCTTCTTCGTCCCCTTCAGATTCATCGGAAGAGTCGTTCTTTTTCTTCTTCTTGGCCACAACAGGAGCGACAGCGCCCTTAGCGGCTCCTTTTTTGCGACCACCTCTACCCGCCACAGCGGGAGCTTCCTGTAAAGATAGATAAAACCGTTTAAGCACCAAATAACTTAAAGTTACCTAAAAACTCGAAGCCGAAAGTAAATAACACGAATATGCATAAAAAAATGTGTTTACGGCTGTGGCGTCAGGGGTCCAGTCCTCCCCGGAGTCCTGAAATTCTTCTGGCTCGTCCGCTACTTCCGAAGAATCTTCATCTTCAGACTTCTTGATATTCTTACGCTTACGCATGACGGCGGCACAGACGAATTAAGATATATATATGTAGCACCAAATTGATCGCAAAAAACGCGACGCTTGCAATGACCGGGATTATGGCAGATTTCTGTTGGTACTTTGGTAGATTGAAAGGAACCATAGGCTAGACATTGGAACGGAAAACACTCGCTGACCACAGACAATATTACCCGCTTTTATCATAAATAAAAGGTTCCACAGACTTAGTTTCATTTTTTGAGATCGCTAGGGGAGGCGTCTACTAATATCTACAGGAATTCCAAAAACTGAAAAAAAACGAACTAATATCTATGAGAATCAAAGTGTTGACGAATATCTACAGCTCAAACTGTTGACTAATATCTAAGATAACCAAAGTGTTGACGAATATTTACAGTACTGGCAGAGGTTGGATTTGCAATTATGTATAGCGTATTGGAATAACGTAATATTGCGTATGCAGTTTAAAAAACTTAATTTATGTAAGTATGTATGTAAAAATCCCTGATATCGGACTATTGGACACATTTAGCTGATTAGTCCAACCTACGCTCTGTAGATATTAGTTCAACCTACGCTCTGTAGATATTAGTCAACACTCTGAAGTTCGTAGATATTTTTAGTTCAACATATGAGCTGTAGATATTCGTCCGACATACAGACTGTAGATATTAGTAACTGGAGTCACGCTAGGTACATAGAAACAAAGAGGACCAAATCAAACATGTATTATTAGTAAAGCAATTAAAAACCCGCTTTGCAGGTTTTTGCTTCTAGGCCCTGCGGACGGCTTTTGGTTCGACTTCGGCCAGTTTAAGTGTTGGTGGCCATTTTAATAATCCGATTGGAACTGGTTCTAAAAAAGGCTCCTCAGATCCATTGTGATCCAGCGACAGCTAGTTATCCGGACAAAGTAAGCGCGACAGGCATTGACATCATAAGTAATATATAGCCGCGTGATACTATTATTCACACCTAAGTATTACCGTAAATCTTTCCATATCCGGAGAGATACCCAAATTTACAAATCTGTAGTACTTATACCAGACAGGGGCACGTACTCGTGCGACATGCTAACGTAAGTGGTGCCACCCTTTGACGAATTCTTGAATTCGAAACCGAATTACAACGGTAGCTTTGTTTGGAATTTCAAGTACACAAATGTTGACATGCACTCGAAACCGGGTTCTTAATTTTCAACCGTGCAGACGCAAGTCTATTAATACTGTTTGATGATGATGATTGATGATGCATACACATTTACGAACATTCACATACACGTAAGTGTGTACACGTGCCATCCCTACATTATTAATTATGACAATATTCCTCTAAGTAATGATACCGTGCCGCGAAAATGAAAATAGCAAGATGTGTTAAAAAATTCGGTAAATTGGTGACAAAAATCGGAAGGTCATCAAAATTACGATTTACCTACGATATTAAAAAAATATCGATAGATTTTTTAAAAATATCGATAAATTTTCTAAAAACAACGAAAGATTAGCTCAAATCTGTAGATCTACCGAAGTTTTGGTTGAAATGGCATCACTGCCTCTTAGTGAAAAACATTAGCGCTCCCCACACGGACGCTTCGGAGCGACCGTGCCACGCACCACTTCAGGCCGCCGCGCAGAAGTCTCACAGTGAATTGCGCTATAAACCGTTATCTTATTTTCGGTCTTTTAATTTCTGCGCGGCGGCCTGAAGTGGCGCGTGGCACGGTTGCTCCGAAGTGTCCGTTTGGGAGGTGCTACTAGCATAGAAGAAAATTCTTTTATCCTCCCAAGGAGCAGTTCTTTTTCAATTTTTTTCCGCCGAAATGCATTCCAATGACTGGTGATACACATAAGCATAGACAAAATTCTTTGATTGTAGTCCGTGTGTGGTTTGGTTTGGTGGTTGGTTTCAGCAAGGTTCATAGAAAATGCATTTAAAACAAGTTTAGCCAGAGATTGGTATATTTATGGCCATATGGCCATGGTTGCTCAACGAGGGGGTAGAGCGGTGATTGGCTAAAAAAACGTGACGTAGCTTGCAATCCATGTTCCACTGTGAAAAATTGAACTGCAACGGCAGGAACGGCAGTATTACTTCAAGCAAAAGTCACGCGTTCGAAATTTCGAAAGCGGCCAAACGAGCTTTTTTTCGTTCAAGATTAGCCCGTATGAGCTAATCTTGAACGCATTTTATACGAATCTTACCGCTTCTGTAATTATCCTGCCGCGAGGTGCAATCCGTAATAATCGTGAGAAAAATATTGGCCATGAATTACACAATAATACCAGTAGCGCACTATAGCTATAGGTACTCTCGTAATATATACATATGGGTGTGACCCAAGGTTCTGTAAATGTATTTTAACAAAGTTAGCTCATGCAGGCAATTTTCTAAAAAAAAGTGATTGTTCAATTCGCAGGCGGTAGAAGTGAAACCTTCAGAAAACTAAAATAGATGGGTGAAATGCAGATCCTGCCAAAGTCTGGAAATTTAATAAAAAGGCACTTTCTAGATGAGAAGTGTGGAGAAGCTGAATAAAAAAAAATTAAGGCGCGCTCGGCAAAATTGAGGGAGATCATAGACATCAGAATGAATAGACCAGAAGATACAGGTTAGGGGTAAAACCAAACTATGGGGGGCGAAGAGAGGAAAGATACTGTGATTCGTTGAAAAATCAATCTGACAGTATATAGGCATCTCGCATGATAATATCACCATTTAGTTCTTAAAACCAAAATCTGCTTTGAATGAATAGACCGTTTTAAGCAAGCTGCCGTTTGGCGTGTTATTTCGTAAAACGTATGGACGTTAGTTTCGCGCTGGTCACTACAAGAATGATGACGTCACATATTTTAGATTCAAGCGTGGATCTCTCCCCTCCCCATGGAGCGAGCTGGCGCCAAGGCGGAGCTAAAGCCGGTTCCATGGGGAGGGGGAAATATTACGTTTTTATCACTTAGGGCAGGTCCAGATATATTCATATGTCCGTGAGGGAGATACAGCCGTTCAAAGTATAAATAAAATTTAACTTCGCGAACCGATACTACGACAGCCCGCCCGCTGCCGCCCGCCATTTTGTCACTGTTATGTTGGTATCCCTGACCTGATATAAACAAGAGCTAGATACGATTGTAGCCGACTTCGTGGGATACATAATAAGGCGCGTAATTATGAAAAACAGAATTAATACTATAATGTAAACGAACCTCTAATCAGGCACAGGAATGGAGACAAACCATTCAAATCCTGGGATGTTTTTTAAAATAAAGATTATATACACAAGCCCGCTACACAAACCCTGCTTTGCCAGACAAACCATTCAAAAACGTAGGCTGTTTTTTAAAGTAAAGATAACATACACAATCTCGCTAGACATACCCTGCTTTGCCAGACAAACTATTCAAAAACGTAGGCTGTTTTTTAAAGAAAACATAACATACCCAATCTCGCCAGACAAACCCTGCTTTGCCAGACAAACCATTTAAAAATGTAGGCTGTTTTTTAAAGTAAAGATAACATGAACAAGCCCGCTAGACAAATTTCATAATTACGCGCCCCATCAGTTATCCCACGAAGTCGGCTACAATCGTATTTAGCTCTTCTTTGTATAAGGGATACCAACATAACAGTGACGAAATGCCCGCCGGCACCCACCGGGCTGTCATAGTGTCGGTTCGCGAAGTGAAATTTTCGCAATTGAAAATTAAAATTATTCAAAAAAATTTTCTATTGCTTTCCGCACTTTTTTTCACCTTCCAAATTAAAGTGCCCAACTTAAAACGCGGTAAACATAAGGTTTTTGGCAAAAAACAAACATTGGCAGGATCTGCATTCCTCCCAAATAGATAAAAGTGGGGAGACTACGAGGCACTTTTTTTATCAATGTGAAGGATGATTTTTTCCATATTTTTGTCGTCGAATTCCAGTGCACCTTTAATAAAATGTTAGACATTCAGCTTAATGCCACAATGCGAACCATCAGCGAAACTTTAAAATCTACTCCCCTCTCTTAGCTCCCCGTATTTGCAAACATAGCCCTGCCAAATATCAGGCGAGAGATTGCAACACTCAGAGAATACAGGAAGGCGCTGCAAAAAGCGCAATTTATCTATCTATCTATCTTCTTCTATCTTCTATATATATAGAAGATAGAAGAAGATATATATCTATATCTATCTATCTATCTTCTATCTTCTATCTTCCATCTTCCGTCTTCCGTCTTCCGTCTTCCGTCTTCCGTCTTCCGTCTTCCGTCTTCCGTCTTCCGTCTTCCGTCTTCCGTCTTCCGTCTTCCGTCTTCCGTCTTCCGTCTTCCGTCTTCCGTCTTCCGTCTTCCGTCTTCCGTCTTCCGTCTTCCGTCTTCCGTCTTCCGTCTTCCGTCTTCCGTCTTCCGTCTTCCGTCTTCCGTCTTCCGTCTTCCGTCTTCCGTCTTCCGTCTTCCGTCTTCCGTCTTCCGTCTTCCGTCTTCCGTCTTCCGTCTTCCGTCTTCCGTCTTCCGTCTTCCGTCTTCCGTCTTCCGTCTTCCGTCTTCCGTCTTCCGTCTTCCGTCTTCCGTCTTCCGTCTTCCGTCTTCCGTCTTCCGTCTTCCGTCTTCCGTCTTCCGTCTTCCGTCTTCCGTCTTCCGTCTTCCGTCTTCCGTCTTCCGTCTTCCGTCTTCCGTCTTCCGTCTTCCGTCTTCCGTCTTCCGTCTTCCGTCTTCCGTCTTCCGTCTTCCGTCTTCCGTCTTCCGTCTTCCGTCTTCCGTCTTCCGTCTTCCGTCTTCCGTCTTCCGTCTTCCGTCTTCCGTCTTCCGTCTTCCGTCTTCCGTCTTCCGTCTTCCGTCTTCCGTCTTCCGTCTTCCGTCTTCCGTCTTCCGTCTTCCGTCTTCCGTCTTCCGTCTTCCGTCTTCCGTCTTCCGTCTTCCGTCTTCCGTCTTCCGTCTTCCGTCTTCCGTCTTCCGTCTTCCGTCTTCCGTCTTCGGTCTTCGGTCTTCGGTCTTCGGTCTTCGGTCTTCGGTCTTCGGTCTTCGGTCTTCGGTCTTCGGTCTTCGGTCGTCTTCCGTCTTCTTCTATCTTCTTCTATCTTCTTCTATCTTCTTCTATCTTCTTCTATCTTCTTCTATCTTCTTCTATCTTCTTCTATCTTCTTCTATCTTCTTCTATCTTCTTCTATCTTCTTCTATCTTCTTCTATCTTCTTCTATCTTCTTCTATCTTCTTCTATCTTCTTCTATCTTCTTCTATCTTCTTCTATCTTCTTCTATCTTCTTCTATCTTCTTCTATCTTCTTCTATCTTCTTCTATCTTCTTCTATCTTCTTCTATCTTGTTCTATCTTGTTCTATCTTGTTCTATCTTCTTCTATCTTCTTCTATCTTCTTCTATCTTCTTCTATCTTCTTCTATCTTCTTCTATCTTCTTCTATCTTCTTCTATCTTCTTCTATCTTCTTCTATCTTCTTCTATCTTCTTCTATCTTCTTCTATCTTCTTCTATCTTCTTCTATCTTCTTCTATCTTCTTCTATCTTCTTCTATCTTCTTCTATCTTCTTCTATCTTCTTCTATCTTCTTCTATCTTCTTCTATCTTCTTCTATCTTCTTCTATCTTCTTCTATCTTCTTCTATCTTCTTCTATCTTCTTCTATCTTCTTCTATCTTCTTCTATCTTCTTCTATCTTCTTCTATCTTCTTCTATCTTCTTCTATCTTCTATCTTCTATCTTCTATCTTCTATCTTCTATCTTCTATCTTCTATCTTCTATCTTCTATCTTCTATCTTCTATCTTCTATCTTCTATCTTCTATCTTCTATCTTCTATCTTCTATCTTCTATCTTCTATCTTCTATCTTCTATCTTCTATCTTCTATCTTCTATCTTCTATCTTCTATCTTCTATCTTCTATCTTCTATCTTCTATCTTCTATCTTCTATCTTCTATCTTCTATCTTCTATCTTCTATCTTCTATCTTCTATCTTCTATCTTCTATCTTCTATCTTCTATCTTCTATCTTCTATCTTCTATCTTCTATCTTCTATCTTCTATCTTCTATCTTCTATCTTCTATCTTCTATCTTCTATCTTCTATCTTCTATCTTCTATCTTCTATCTTCTATCTTCTATCTTCTATCTTCTATCTTCTATCTTCTATCTTCTATCTTCTATCTTCTATCTTCTATCTTCTATCTTCTATCTTCTATCTTCTATCTTCTATCTTCTATCTTCTATCTTCTATCTTCTATCTTCTATCTTCTATCTTCTATCTTCTATCTTCTATCTTCTATCTTCTATCTTCTATCTTCTATCTTCTATCTTCTATCTTCTATCTTCTATCTTCTATCTTCTATCTTCTATCTTCTATCTTCTATCTTCTATCTTCTATCTTCTATCTTCTATCTTCTATCTTCTATCTTCTATCTATCTATCTATATCTATCTATCTATCTATCTATATATCTATATATCTATCTATATATCTATATATCTATCTATATATCTATATATCTATATATCTATATATCTATATATCTATATATCTATATATCTATATATCTATATACCTATATATCTATATATCTATATATCTATATATCTATATATCTATATATCTATATATCTATATATCTATATATCTATATATCTGTATTATTATTATTATTATATAAATAAAAATGAATCGCCGGAATGTATGTACGCGCATAACTTCCGAACGACTGCACCAAATTGGATAATTCTTTTTGTTTTGTGTTCGTTACTGTCAGGACAAGGTTTGTAAAAGTGAGCTCTGGCATTATGAAATTTGTATAAAAAAATTGCAATAGGCGGTACTATTGGCACTATTTCGAGCTGTTTGAAAACCAAATGCACCGGGAATGAATGTACGGAATGCAGGGGGGGAAGAGGGAGGAGGAAAGGGGGGAGGGAACTCGGGGAGGGGGCTTGCGGAGGGGGGAGGGGAACTCGGGAGGGGGGTTCGCGGGACGGGGTAAGGGGGGAAGTGGACTGGGGAGATGGAAGGTGGAGGAGGCGGAGAGGAACGGAAGGTGGAAGGGTAACGGAATGAATGGGAAAGGACACGCAGGGAGAAACAATTTCTTTGTTAAATGGCATAGCAACGCATGCCGGGAACCAGCTAGTATATATATATTAATAAAAATAAATCGCCAAAATGTATGAACGCGCATAAATTCCGAATAACGGCACCAAATTGAATAATTATTTTTTTGTTGTGTTCGTTATTGTCAGGACAAGGTTTGTATGAAAGAAAATTTAAAAAAAATCAAACATTTTTTTTTTAAATGTCATAATAAGAAAAGTTAGTGCGTGAATGAGACAGAAGACTATGAGAGATCAAAAGGTTTGTATTAAAAAACTAAAATAAAAAATCAAACAGAATTTTTTTTATAATCTCATGAGTTTATTTTTTTAATATCATAAAATATGAAAAGTGAGTGAGCGAATGAGATGGAAAAGTGTGAGAGATCTTCAATATATTGACAAAAGGTTGGTATGCAGGAAAATTTAAAAAAATCAAACAGATTTTTTTTTATAATCTCATAATATGAAAAGTGAGCGAGTGAATGAGACGGAAGACTGTGGGAGATCTTCAATATATTGACACAAAATAACACATTGACGTTTAGTTACTCAGCCAGCAGTTGATAAATTCAAACAGATTATACGTCATAATGTCAATCTATTCATACTGTCAATATGGTGACATTAATTCATATACAACAATTACCGCATTTTTAGCAACAGCAAAAAAAAAATGCTATCAGTGAGGCGTCAAAATATCGGTCAGCATACGCATAACGCAAGTCAAATTCATTACAATCTTAGAGGTAATGAGACTGAAGAGAGTTGGCAGCAGTTGGAGGCAAATAGAATGAGAATTTCTCAAGCGAGATCTTTCGCGACTCCTGAAGAACCCATACCATCGACTTCAAGCGAGAGATAACAAAACGTAACAATTATCTACGAACGTTTGTTTCAGATATTATGATTCAACAGTAGATTACGCCGGCGATACCTCGGTCGATTTTGGAACAACGAGCACTATTTGTCAATATTGCAATGCTTTGAAGTTTTAATTCGCCAGGATTATGTTGTGCGAATGGAAAGGTCAAATTAACAAAACTGACGACGCGACGCCAACTAAACCACTGAATTCATTACTTTCAGGGCAAGAACCTCTATCAAAGAATTTCTTGCAGAATATTCAAAATTACAACAGTGTGTTCCAAATGACATCATTTGGTGCAAATATAATTAAAGAACGTGATTTCAATCCAACTTTTAATGTATTTTTTTATTCGGTGACACACATTATTCACATCCATTGCAATATAAACCTATATACAAGGTGTCTGGGGGTAAAGTGCATTAACTTCGGGATTGAGTGCTAATATTAAAAAAAATTGCATTATTAATGTAGTTGTAGCCGAAAACTTTTTTTTTTCGTTATTTGTTTTTGGGGTGTTATTGCATGTTGCGCTACCCCCTTCTTTAGGCAACGTTTCGGACATCGTTGCAGTGTCCATCATCAGGGCAGATCCGGTAGATTTTTTTTATCGTAAATCGGTTTTTTTAATGAATTTTTTCAGAAAATTTCAGTTTGGCAGTGCCCTGCACACGGATTTCCTGAAATTTTTCATACAAAAAAACCAAAATTTAGAACAAAAAACCCACCAATAATACCATTTAAAAAAATAGGACTATACTCACCGAAAAGCCACGAGCCGCCACTATTTAAGACCCAGGTTCACTTCTTCCTTTTCACAAAAAGTTCCTAGAGATTTTTTTTTACTTATAGCCTCCTGAACGGACTTGTAAAAAAACATGAAATAAAATAATATTTAAAATTTAACTGCACGGAAAAATTGATTCCATTGCGGAAATGCCTGTTTTTACACATTTGTAAATTCAACGTCATCGAATTCGTCCCCTTCCTTCTCACGCGTCTTGTTTGAAAACGAAACAGACAAAACATGCTAGAACGATGACGTCACGTACGATCTCATGCTGGTACTAGTTATACAAAATACCGGCAATCAAAAATGGGCTATTGGTAAGGTTCACAGAAAACGCGTTTAACAATGTTGGCTCATACGGGCCTTTTTTGAAAAAACAACTCGTCGAACCGCTTTCGAAATTTCGAACGCGTGACGTAGCTTGAAGTAAAAGACTGCCACTTGTATTGCAGTTCAAATTTCCCGATGGAACATGGACTTCAAACTACGTCACGAATTTTTAACCAATCACCGCTATACCCCTTCGATGAACTAACCTTGTTAAAGGCATTTTTTACGAACCTTAGGCTATTGGGCTAAATGGAGCATTTGTTTCCAATCAAATTTATATAAAAGGCTAACTAACTAACAACCAGGGCTGGGCAGTATTTGAAATACTTGTAATTGAAATACGTATTTGAAATACAAATACGTATTTTGTATTTGTATTTCAATTACTTCCTAAAAATGTATTTTGTAATTGGCATTTCAATTACCTGGGACTGAAGTATTTTGTAATTTGTATTTCAAATACTTATGGTTTCAAAATACATTTTCAAATACATTTAGCGATCTTAATAATGATAATGAAAAATAAACTGACAGATAATACGTATACTAAAAACGCTAGAATCCAGAGCTATATGTTATGTGTGTTAATATTTAGAGTTGGCAGCACGTCTTGTGCTATAATAGCACTGTTATTGTACATTTTCTATCATTTTGTATCATATTATATTATGCTTGGCATTGCTTTGTATTGTACTTTTTGTGTCATAGTATTAGATCAAGCACTATAGGAATAATTTGACTGAATACTAGATTATTTTTAAGTTAATTACAGTAGAGCGCACTTGAAGTGAAATAACTAGTGTCCGACCGAAATAGGATTTTCTACCGAAAACGAAACCGAATATTCGATATCTGTCTCAGTTTCGGCCGAAACCGAAACCGAAACTTTTTTAGACATGTTATAAATCTATTGTTTATTGAAATTCGACTTATTTTTTACACTTATATTCACTATAAAGTAAGGACCTCATAAATTGAGTATTATAATTTTAATTGCGCAACCACAACATTTTTTTACATTTTACAACTCCACATGAGAGGCCCTGATGAAAATAATTTCCCTCAGGGCGTATGTCATCTTTGAAGATGCTGTATGGAGGGTCTTTTTGAGGAGAGGAAGGAATGAACATTGTCTTTTTGGGGAGAGGAAGGAGTAAATGGTCTTGAAGAGACCCATATTGTAGGAGGGAGGAAACAAAGAGGCCGGCAAAACGTTCCACAGCCGAGCTGTTGAACTCAAAAATGAGTCATAGAAACGACCCGTTCTCATGTGACTAATGTCAACCGTGTACATATGTTGGGCGCATGTTTGGCATATTCCACGACTACGACTACGCACTGGTGCCGAGGGGATCAATGGCGCTATTTCCTCGGAGTATCTTCCATTGTATTACCGGTAGAACAAGGACAGATTTCCACCTGACGCCTATGCTCTAAAGATCGCAATGCGTTTGTGTTAGGAGAATCTATTAATCGGACCACCGGTTTCTGCACAGAGTCGAGGGTTTTTTTTTTTAAAGGTATTTTGGGGCTCCAGACCAGAGGTGGCTGCCAAATTCAATAGTGGGGCGCAGTTGCGATTTGTACAGTGTTAGCAGCTGTGTACTATTAAAGTATCTGCGGGTCCTGTACAGTACGCCCAGTTTCTGAGAGTCTAAAACTCTGGCTTCGATGGAGCCCCCATACCTGAGCTGGTCACGTCACTGCCTCCGTTTACGGAGATACTTACAAGATACTTGATCTTTGTGCGCGTATCATACCCCCCGTACGATTTTGCTGGTGCCCGTTCACGACGCTGCGCGGTGGCTGTCGGTTTCCAATCAGTATCACGATATCGACAGTGCTGATCGCTCGCGATGCGTCGCTTCATTTGTGTCTGATACTTATTCGTTTGACGTTTGACAGAAATGACGTCGGAACATGAAAGTAATGTTAGATTTGTTCTGGAAGTGGAAAAAATGCATGTTTATATAACTATACTTTACCAGATTACGTAAGAAAGGATTTAGTGGAGATGGCATGGATTGATGTTGGAAAAAAGTCATATGACATCGCTTGACAGCGTGTTAACTCCACGGCTGCACGTGAAAAATGATCAAGTTCAGTATATTTTGGATAGCGCCGTGTACGGAGACTAGCATTAAAAAGTAGTATATCAGCAGAGTACTTGTGGTTTCGTCACAATTACGTAGATTGTAAGTATCTCCATGAACGGAGGGCCTTACACCAAGCACATCAAAGGAGGGACTGTTCGGAAGATTGCTTCCGTTGAAGGAGACTAGATTTTAAAATTTATTTACACTTGTTAAATGAAATAAATAAAAATAATTGAAGTTTGGGATCACATAAACTCTCACTCTGCTCAACATTGCTTCTATGGAAACGCACCCTTAGATAAGGGCATTTACGACAATTTATTGCAACCAAAGGTTCTACCAAAACCAAATGTATTTTGTATTTTGTATTTTGTAATTTGTATTTTGTATTTGAAAGAAAAAAATGGTTAAAATACTGTATTTTGTATTTTGTATTTCAAATACACTAGTTGAAAGTATTTTGTATTTCGTATTTTAAATACATGCGAAAAAGTATTTTGTAATTTGTATTTCAATTACAGCAAAGCATGTATTTTGCCCAGCCCTGCTAACTAACTGACCATCACGCCGTTTCCCCGCAGGGGTAGGCAGAGAGGACGGACACCAAATAACTCGGTCTTGGCACACACTCTTTGCCTCACTCACATTCATACATCGTCTCATACATACTCTTCTATTATTCTGACTTTTGACATGGCCCGTCTCAAGTATCTGATTCGCATGTCTTCCACGGGCTTTCCCGACTTCTTCTACCATTCACGTTTGCGTCATAAATTCTTTTTACACTATTTTCTTCGTTCATTCACCCTACGTGCCCAAACCATCTGAGGGTCCCTTTCTTAATCTTACTCTTACATCAGCCTTACATTCTTTGCGGATATCCACATTTCTAACACGATCATACATGGTTTTACCACACATACGCCTCAGGGATCTCATTTCAACAGCATTCAGTTTACTTTCCTCCTTCCTCTACCAGTTCCATGCCTCACTGCCATATATCAGGGTAGGTACCAGGACTCCATTGTGGACTGCTATCTTCGCTTCTTTAGACAGTTTTTTATTAGCGCCAACGGCATTCAGACTTCCATTAATGGAGTTACCGGCATTTACCCTTCTTTCAATATCTCTATCAGCCTCCCCATCTCTCGTAAACATACTACCGAGATAAACAAACTCATCCACCCGCTCCAAGTATTCATCGTTCACAACTATATCGCACACTGTTTTCGTACTCTCTCTTTCAAACTCCATGACTTTAGATTTACTTAAAAGGTATTTTTAGTTTTCTTCTTTAATCTATGGCTGGTAATTGATGCAAAGTAATTTAATCACAAAATTGCTCAATCATCATGTTACGAAATGTATTAAATACTTTATTGAATAGGAAAAGGATATTTTAAATTGCTCTGACTAAAAATATATTGAAGATAATAAAGTCATCATGTTTTCCCCCCATCCCTAGTAAGTAATTAATTACACAGCAGCTCAAAGAGCTCGGAAACTTTGTTATTCGTATTTCATTGTGGGGATTTTTAGTCGCAGCTCTTTGAGTAATACAAGAGTAAACTTAATAAAGCCCCACAACATGCAACATAGGAAAGTAAGAACAAAACGCCATTATTTTCCGCTCCACTTAATACAACATTATGGATATTCGGCGTATGCCGAGAGACTGGGAAATGTTCCTCGAATCTTCATTATTTTTAAATGGCGTTGAAGACCCGTTTACACCAACCATTTACACCAAAAGTGTCATAGAATGCATATTTTTATTAGACTTTAGTATAGAAAAATAGTATTGGGTTGAATGACTGTCAGGTTACATTGCACTAAATATGCATGTAAAGGTGCATAACTAATCTATAAATTTGGATGAATATATTATGTTTCTTTGTTATGAATTATCCGAGCACTTCAATGAGATTCGGGGTTGAATTAAATTAGTAGTAATTTTTTAATTGCCATAGTATGGTATTCTTTAACATGACATCTGAGGCCATCGAAGGCTGCAGAAGATTTAACATGAAATTTTTGTTCCCTTTTCGGAACCACTCATAAAAGATCTCATAGAAAGGGTTACGCCTTCCTATCACAATGAGAAATCTTTATTACATAGTATAAAATGAAGTCGCTCCCGCTGTCTGCGCGCTTAGATCTATTAAACTACGCAAAGGATGTGCGGTTTTCACTAATAGATAGAGTGTTTCAAGAGGCAGGTTTATATCTATAAAACATGCATATTATAGTAGAGAAAAGCCGAGAAATTCAAAAATTCAATTCAGGCAGCGGGCAGCTGGCAAACGGGCGGCGTAGATTTGATATGTATGCAAATTAATAAATAAATAAAAAAATAAATAATAAATATCTTACACTCTGGAATGTGCTTCAAATATTCTGCATATGAAAAATAATTCATTTTGAAAAAAAAAAAGATAAAAAAAAAAAAATTTGCGCATGCCTGGATTTAAATCCGCGGTTTTCGTAATCATAGTCAAGAGCTTTAACCATTGGCCATGGAGTCCATCTTGTTTCACCGTTCTTGTAATAAATAGCAAATAAATAACACTCTTTTGGCTGTGAAACAAAGGGGATCACAGATAGAAGAAGCCTGATTAAAATCTTCCGCACGAAATGAGAAAAGTATCATCTTTGGGAGCCGTAAGAAAAACATTTTCTTTGTTTGATATTGCTCATTGTATATCATGGGCGAAATAATGGCAACATTATTTAAAACTCACGACATTTATTTTACTATATACATTTAACTTCCTGGGAATATTAATTTAAAAACAAAACAATGCGACGAGCAATTGCCTGTTCGAAGTTGGCCGGGAATCTTTAGTCAAGGCAAAGTCAATTTATTTAGTAAGTATCTATTTTCGCTTGTATAGTTTCGCAAGAAAGTGTAGAAATTAAGAGCGTTTAACCAGCCAGCGGACGAAAATCCACATTTCGTCGAAAGTTGTTCTTCCGATCGTGCAGGGCGGTTACAATGAGAAAGATTGATTATTCTCCGTACCAGCTTTTTAAAATTATAACTCAATATCGAATTTATTTCAATTAAAATTAGCTTTAATTTATACCTTCATCCAAAAATGCTGAAAAGCGTGATGATAAAACTATTAAAATAGTGTACTTTTTGTAGTTATTTTTTGATTATAAGTATTTATCATTTTTCAATAATGTCTAAATTTAATAAAAATGTTAAAAAAATCTGAAATATATTAGTTTGTAAGTGCGCAATTAAATACACAAATGGACCAATTTTCGTCAAGAAACACATGTACGTACATATTTTTTAATGATTTTATTGAAAATAAAATTAAAATTCTAATACATAACTTTGCTAGCTAATGTATTGATTTATTTTAGTGCATGATTACATTATTTGAAATGGGTGTGGTATAATACAAAAACGTTTTTGAAAATTTAACAAATCTGCCAACGACCTATGGAATAACCTTATTACACTAAAAATTTAAAAAAAATCTAAAAATTTATTACATAACTATGCTAGATAAAAGAACAATCTTTCGAAATCCATTTATAATTTTTTGCGGAAAAGAGTCAATACGTCTAAAAACTTTTTTGAAAATGACGTATTTCCGGCTTTCTCTGGTAATGCCCTCTTAAATAAATCGGAACTAAACGTTTTCATTACTATGGCAGTACCGAATTATATGACGTTTCCTATGGCTGTCATGTTATCGCATGTTACGGTTGATTTATTGTCTTAAATCTGAGTAGAAGATCGCTGATTTGATAATATTTTTATTCATTGTTTGCCTGAATTTAATTAAAATGAATAAACCATTACATAGCATGATGCAAGAGGGGTTATATTCTGCGTTTTTCAACGCTGCCTAGCCGAGTGTCACGCGAAGAAGCTTCTATCTGATTTAGAAGATGTTTACAAACGAACTGCAGAAATGACTGGTACGTAGTATAGTTTGTTTAATAAATTTCATTAGTATTACAAGATTTATGCCAATTTTCGAGCGATAATAACCATTACAATCTGATTTGAGGTTATGTTAAAAAATTAGAATTTGACGGTCGAATTTTTAATATGCGGCCACAGGAAAAAGGGAATAACTCAATAAAAAAATAATAATATGCAACTTCTTTAAACTCGTCGAAAAGTTACTTTTTTCTCGTTTTCTCTTTTTTCCTTTCTAAGTGAATATTATCTAGTGTGTGTTTTTAAAACTACCTATAAATTACTATAATAATAATTTTAATGATGTTTTTCACACACAGGTAAATCTGAAACAACGGTAAGACGAATCGTCAAGGAAGGAGAAAAGGCAGATGGAAAATTTGAAACACTGGGAAAACGGAAAATGGGCATAATAATAATAATATGTAATAGCATAAGTGCTGATGATTGGAAAAATTGTTGCAAACACGTGATGAAAATTGAGTCAGAATATTATGCACGAGGCAGTACTATATATGATGATATCGATGAACTGGGTTTAGATGAAGATGAAGATACGGAAGAAGAAGAATCACACGAGGACAAAGACAATAATTACATGTCGGGTGTTGAATTAACAGACTTAAATTTTTAAGTACCTACGTTTTTATATCGAAATAAACGCCCACTTAAAACTTGTTTTGTTTTATTTTGCTTCTATTAAATTACAGTTTTTTGTGCAATTTTTTAAAAATAAAAATACGCTATGAAATATGCATTTTGCCAGAAGTGTTTTTTTAAAACATACATTCTTTGTCTTACGAGCCATCTTGGTGTTGCCATTTAAAACTAGAAAACGATCGTAGCGCCATCATTTATTTTCTACACTTAATTGCCAAACTGTATATACTCCAGTCAAGATGTACATCCGTGCTTGCAAAAGGTCCGGTCATTCTGAATTTTTTATATGTTGTTAGGACCTAAACCAGTATTAAAAAAAATAATTTTGCAACTTCGAAAATGCTGTGCGAGCGGCGGTGGACCTAAAAAACCAGGAAATTTTCGGATTTTTTTCAGTTTTTGCTCAATATCTCAGTGAAGGAAGGGTCTGACTGGTATAGTCAGTATGGATAATTTTAAAGAAGACTAAATTTGCTACAATTTGACACGAAAGCAAGCTATATACAGTCATTGGTTTCCAAGATACAGTTCTTCGAAAATAGGCCACTTTTTCCAAAAGGTGAAATTTTTTCAAAATGTTCACTTATTTTGTAAAATATTTTCTAAAACACGCATCCCACGTCAAATATTATATGAAATAAAGTTGTAGTAAATTCAATTAGCTTTCATTTAAGACTAAATTGATATCTGTAGATCTAACGGTTCTCTCAAGAACGCCAGATAACCAAAAATAGTCATAAAAGGGTTTTGGAGGAAATGCAAATAAACTGTTCTCACGTCTTTTTATGGTTTTATTGTGCTGTGAAGTAAATCCATGAGACCATTTATTGTGCTGTGAAGTAAATCCATGATGCGATCCATGAAAACCTATGGTGGATTGACCCAAGGAAGGGGAATCTCCGACAGTGTTCTAGCAAGGTGGACAACAGGAATGGTGTTTATGTTGAACATTTGTGAAGAACTGAAAGTTTTTGCAGCATCTCATGTCCTACTGGAGAGCAGCATGTAGACATCAGACCTTCTCGAATCATCCAAGATAATAATGATGTGGAAAAACTAAAAAACTGGTTTGCTCTCCACTCTCCCCCCGCCATTTCCCAAAACTGACAGTTTGATTTCTATCAGTAGTGGTTTACTGGCAGGTCCTGAAATTAATTGCCACACAGCCCAGAGAGTTGGAAGGGAGGGAGTGATGAAAATTGTGGGGCAAATGTACGACAAGGGAGTAATAAAACGGAAAAATAAAGTTACCACGCTGGCATTGATCACTTCAACCGTCAAACTGCCGGACAAGAACAGAAGAGTGGCTGTGGATCCGCTCACAATTTTCCAGCGAGCGTGTATTGCAAAGCAATGTGAACAGGATTTACAGGATGACTTCAAATTTGAGTTGGCCCCGTTCCCGATGTCTCTGGTCAATGAACAAGGGATGCGCAAGGGCACAAAATCTACTCTGTACTCTGCTTTCACTCCTCTTTCCAGCCACACGCCGATAGATGCCAGCACTCACGTCATTTTGGATGGTGGCTACTTCTTGCACAAGGTCGTGTGGCAGCGAAAGATCACGGTTCAAGCACTTTTGGAGCATTATACCACCTACGTCCGAAACCACATTGGGAAGAACGTCTCCATCGGTTTTGACGGCTACCCCGAAGATGCTACAAAAAAAAACACCAAAACAGCGGAACGACTCCGGCGCTACGCAGCTCATCCCAGCTTATAACTCTTCTCTGTGACGCCTTTCAGAAGGAAAGAGTAGAAGTGGCTGTTGCCGAAGAAGATGTGAATCGAGGGATCGTCATGATCGTGGGAGAAGACGTCGACCTGCTCGTTCTTCTCTCAATGGTTTAGGCGCTGAAAGGACAAACATCTTCAGAAGAGCACGAAGGGTGAAGCTGGTTGCTGACACTACTCTACGACCTCCTACAACCACCAGGGCTCCCGGCGATTACCAGGAACGGCACTATTCACCCACGCGTTTACCGGGTGCGATACCACCTCAGCATCGTTTGGCCAAGGAAAGACCAAAATCACCACACTTCTGAGCAAGAGTGAACCACTTGCTGAGCAAGTGGAGGTATTCCTTCAGCCAGACTCCACTACACAAGCCGTGAGTGAAGCAGGCATCAAGTGCTTTGTGGCTCTATATGGGGATGAGATCGCGAGGGATACTTTGGATTTCCTGAGGTATAAGACGTTTGTCACTTCAACAAGCATAAACCTCGCCCATTTGCCACCGATGGAAGATGCCGCAGGCCACCATGCAGCAAGGTGCTACCTCTAAGTGCAGAAGTGGCGGGGAGTCAACTTGAATCCCACTGAATGGGGGTGGAAGCTGTCTTCTCAAGGACTCACCCCCATCCTCACCACGATGGATCCCGCACCTCCTGCCCTTCTGTGAAAAATTTCATGTAAATGCAAGAAAGGATGCTCTGGGAGCTGCTCGTGCAGAAAGGCTGAGCTCCACTGCTCAGTCCTCTGTCAGTCATGCGATGACAAATTGTGCATTAGCATCCCGGATGTGGAGCTGAAATGCTCGGACGATGAAGATGACCCGACTACAGACTGGGCGCCTCTCCCAGCGTCCATCACAGATATCGAGACACCTTCTTCGTGCGAGCCTAAGCCCGGGCCATCTTAGATAAAAAGAAAGACATGATTTGGCAACCAAGACACAATACCTACATGATTTATATTAGTTTTATTTTTTGGGTACATGTAATTTATCCTTATAGTTAGTACCATGATGTTTGTACAAGCATTTTTGTATGTAGATATATAAAACAATGTTTGAAGATGACGTAATTCCCGATAGATTTATTATCTTTTCTTTTTTTCATCAAAATTTTTTTAACAAAAACAAAACAAAATTGTAACTGTTTGATAAATAAAACCATAAAAAGACGTGAGAACAGTTTATTTGCATTTACTCCCCAAAACCCACTTATGACTGTTTTTGGTTATCTGGCGTTCTTGAGAGAACCGTTAGGTCTACAGATATCAATCTAGTCTTAAATGAAAGCAAATTAAATTTACTACAACTTTATTTCATATAATATTTGACGTGGGATGCGTGTTTTAGAAAATATTTTACAAAATAAGTGAACATTTTGAAAAAATTTCACCTTTTGGAAAAAGTGGCCTATTTTCGAAGAACTGTATCTTGGAAACCAATGACTGTATATAGCTTGCTTTGGTGTCAAATTGTAGCAAATTTAGTTTTCTTTAAAATTATCCATATTGACTATACCAGTCAGACCCTTCCTTCACTGAGATATTAAGCAAAAACTGAAAAAAATCCGAAAATTTCCTGGTTTTTTGGGTCCACCGCCACTCGCACAGCATTTTCGAAATTGCAAAATTTTTTTTTTAATACTGGTTTAGGTCCTAACAACATATAAAAAATTCAGAATGACCGGACCTTTTGCAAGCACAACCCCCTTTTCATGTTTAACTTGACTGGACTAATATTGGAATCGCGGTTATTTTGGAAAAAAATCAAACATCTGAAATTCTTTAGTTTTAATTAAGACTGCGGCATTCACGTGCATCTACCTAATTATATATAATGTATACAAGTACAATGTATTATATGTATAAAGAAGGGTGTTTCTACAGTTCTATTCAGAGTTTGATGAATTTTGCACACTTGATCTGAAAATAATGGAACGGTGACTGTCTACATTCAAAAATTTCAAAATCCACACCATCCCCCTTTCCCACCGCTTAAAGCAGAATTGATACTTCTTGATGAAAATTTGCACACTTGACGTTCAAAATAAAAGGAAAATTGCTGTCTACGTCTGATTTTGGAAAACTATGCTTAAACGCCGGAGCTTCAGGTAATTACAAAATAAAAATATTTTTTTTTTTATGCGAGTACCGCACAAAGTCTAAACTCCTCCCAAACGTCTAGAGCCGGTGAGACTTCAACATTTCCAATTGGGGTATGCTGCGAGGCTGAAGGTGGTGGGGAGGGGCAGGAGATGAGGATGAAGAAGGTGGGGAATTATCTGGCTTTTTTTTTTAATTTTTTTTTTTTATACATTAACTCCACACAGGAGGCCCTGAGGAAAATAATTTCCCTCAGGGCCTATGTCATCTGGGATGCTGTGTGGAGGGTCTTTTTGAGGAGAGGAAGGAATGAACATTGGTCTTGAAGAGACCCATGTTGTAGGAAGGAGGAAACACAGAGGCCGGCAAATCATTCCACAGCCGAGCTGTTGAACACAAGAACGAGTCGAAGAAACGACCCGTTCTCATGTGACAAATGTCAACCGTGTACAAATGTTGGGCACGCGTTAGGCGTGTTTCCCGACTATGCACCGGTGCCGAAGGGATCAATGATGCTAGTTCCTCGGAGCATCTTCCATTGTAATACCGGTAGAACAAGGATAGCATTCCCACCCGACGCCTGTGCTCTAAAGATTGCAATCCGTCTGTTAAGATGGGAGAATCTATCAAACGGACCGCCCGTTTCTGCACGAGGGTATTTTTCAGGTATTTTGGAGCTCCAGACCAGAGATGGCTGCCAAATTTAACCGTGGGCCGTACTTGTGATTTGTACAAGGTTAGCAGTTGTGCACTATTAAAGTATCTGCGGGCCCTGTACAGTACGCCCAGTTTCTGGGAGGCTAACTTTACTCTGGCTTCGATGGAGCCCCCATACCTGAGCTGGTCACTTAGGGTTACACCAAGCATATCAATGGAGGGCCTGTTCGGAAGATTGCTTCCGTTGAAAGAGACTAGATTTTCATTTCGATCCCTTTTGGACGTAATCAGACAAGATTGGATCTTTGAAACATTAAATTCAACGAGATTATTTTTACCCCAAGAGAAAACACTCTCGAGGTAGCCGTCCATTCTTTGCTTCAAAGCCCTACGAGCTGTTGGAGTTTGTGAGCCCTTTGGGGGCTTGTCAAACAAAAAGCTATCATGAACTGTACTGTCATCCGCATAACAGTGAATTGGTGCACATGACAAAAGGTCGTTGATGTGCAACAAAAACAAAGTTGGAGACAGAACCGATCCCTGCGGGACGCCAGCATTTATCGAGTGTGAGGAAGAGGTGAAACCATCGACTACCGTCTGAATCGACCTCCCCCTCAAGAAGTCGGCAATCCACGTACACAAGGATGCGGGAAGTCCGTAAGAATGCAGTTTGTTGACAAGTCCTTGGTGCCAAACCCGGTCGAAGGCCTTGGAGATGTCCAATGCAACCGTTTGGGTCTCACCGAAACGTTCCAGGCATCGCCCCCAAACATGCGTCACATACGCGAGAAGATCACCGCACGAGCGGTTCCGACGGAATCCGTATTGACGGTCGTTAATAATTTTGTTCTTCTCGAGGTATGTGAGCAGTTTGTCGTTGATCACACGTTCCATCACCTTAGACAGAACTGATGTGATCGCTATGGGGCGGTAGTTGGCTGGGTTGGAGCGGTCACCCTTCTTTGGAATAGGATGGATAACCGCTTTTTTCCAACCAGAGGGCACAGAGCCAGTCTTCAGGGACATTTTAAAAAGCTTCGTCAAAATTGGAGCTAATTCTGCAGCGCACCTCTGCAGTACCAGGGCAGGTATTCCGTCGGGCCCACTATTAACATCAAGCCCTCGTAAAACATGGAGTACTTCCCGATGCCGGATCCTCAGCTTTTTCATATGAAAACCGCAGTGAGGAACCGACGTCGGGACAGCACCTTGGTCATCGAGGGTTGAGTTATCCGCAAAAATTTTACCTAGTAAGTTAGCCTTTTCGGTGGCGGTGTTTGCTAGTGAGCCGTCAGGTCTGGTAAGAGGTGGAAGACTGGATTTGCAGAAATTGCGACCTATTGAGCCCGCAAGTGACCAGAATTGCCTGCTGCCATGCGGGCATGCAGTCAGCTTTCTGCTGATCTGCTGGTCGTGCTCGAATTTTGACCTATTTATGATTCTCTTGGTTTCCTTTGCCATTTTGTTGTAAGCTGTTCTGTCTTCGGATGTTCTAGATGTGTTGTAGGCTCGGTAAGCCGCGTTTTTTCGTCGCACTGCTTCAGCGCATTGTCGACTGAACCACGGCTTTGAGCCTATACCAGTTTCCTTAACAGTAGATTTGATGAAGCCATCCATCGCGGATGTGATGACTTCACCAATTTCCTGGGCACATCTTGAGGGATCCGAAGTCCGAAAACAGACAGCTGACCACGGAAAAGCATTAAAATGTGCCCGCAGACCGAACCAATCTGCTGACCTATAGTGCCACACTTTTCTCTTCAGCCTCTCGTTTGGTGGTCTGAAGTTTACAGGGATTGATGTCGTCACCAGGCAGTGGTCGGACGATCCTAAAGGCGCTGTGACTTCAATCCTGTAACCGTGTGGCACAGTAGTTAAAAATAGGTCTAACAGATTGGAACGGTGAGTCTGGACATCAGGAACCCTTGTAGGCTCCTGAATCATTTGCTCCAATCCGTAGCAAAGGGCAAAGGATTCCGCTTGGCGTCCAGCCGAGTCTGTTGATCCTGAGAACTTCAACCAAGGTTCGTTATGAACATTGAAGTCCCCCAGGATCACAAACTCTGCCGTAGGGTAGCGGGGCAAGAGGTCATCAATAGTGTCACTTAAGTGTTTGAAGAGCTCGGACGTGTCTGATTCGCTCAGGTTCGGTGAGCGGTATAAACACGCGTAGAATCTTACCGTACTGGCAAGATTGACGCGTACCCACATTACGTCGAATCTGGAGTTTTCCAGATTCAACAGTCGCACACAGTTGACGTCAGCTCGACTATAGAGACAGACACCTCCTTTAGGTCTGAACTTGCCTGCGAGGGTGAAGCCCGGGCAGTCCAGATAGGAGGTGTCTACAGGCTCAGCTATCTGAGTTTCAGTCAGGAAGAGTAGGTTTGGGCGTTGAGAAAAAAGGTGATGGTGGACAGAGTTTAAATTGGTGTGCAGGCCGCGAATGTTGGTGTAATTCACCAACAGTTTTGGCCCGCACCGGGGACGCCTACGTCTCGCCGCTGTAATGACGTTAATTATTGTAGGTTGCAAGTTCATGATTTTAATTGTTGGTTTTTTGTTTTTTTTGATATGAGAGGAAGGAAGGTCTGGGAGGGAAAAGGTATAAGGGGTGGGTAGGATGCTGGGGTTCAGAGTTTCCAGGAGTGACGGACGTATGTATCCAACCCACCCACTGCGGTGCAAGGCGATGGGCAGGGAGAGTCCGGCTGGAGAGGTCGCCCAATGCGCCCTAAACTCTACTGCTGGGTCCCCTCCGGTCACGAACCGGCACAACAGCAGCGGCGGGGTTTTTGCACTCGTTGATGGGGCAGCCCACCCTCAGTCGTGAGCCTGAGGGTCGGGCCCCTGTACTACCGAGCGGCCCGGACAGCGGTAACCGGTTGTAAAGGGTCTCCCTCAATCAGCATCTCCCAATCCGGCCCGCCACGCAGAAGGTGGGCCGACGCACCCGCCATCAAGACCTGGACAAACATTACCCCAAGAACCCGGGCACCCCTGCTAAGTCACCAAACGTAGCGAACCACTTGGGGTGACCTGTGGCAGAGGTGTTGGTCATCCAATAAATGATTCCCAGGGCGGCGGTACCCATACCCGCCTACCAAATTAATAAGCTATTCAGATCTTGTCACCAAACACGTCTAACCCATTTCTGTACGGTGATCTTACACTAGGGCGACACTGAGATTATCTTCCACTCTGGAACGTGCCGCAAATATCTTATATAATTTTAAATGATTAAATAGTGATAGAACACATACAATACAATTAAATTGCTCTCCGGGATTTGACCTTCGGAATGCTAGTCGAGAACCTTACCTCTCGACCACGGAGGCCGTAAGAATGAAACATTTTGTTTGGATTCTGCACGTATTAGCTGATTTTATATAAACCTGTTGAATTTACAAAATAAAATAAAAAATTCCACCGTGAAAGTTTGTGGCCTTTCTCTACCCTTTTTCAATAAGTCATCTCTGCCATAACGAATACTTCGTTATTTTTCTATGTGAGGTTACTTAATTTTATTTGCGAGCAGTGGCGTAGCGTAGCGTATTGGGAGGCAAAATTTCACAATAAATAATAATAAAACCTTTTAAAAATTTAAACCATCTCATTTCATATTTTTGTCACAACTGCGATTCGGACCGATTGAAATGAAAACGAAATTTTTCATTACTTATTCTGCGACGTAATTGGGGAATCCCCGTTCTTTAAATGAATGTATAATAATGACATATTTCTCATTGTAGCGATTGGCAACACCGTCTGTACGAATTGCAGGAATTTTCCGTAATTTATATTAATATTAAAGCAAGAATGACTTCAGAGAAGTCCGTGAGTGATGCATTGACAATTCTAATGGTACGGCCACACTGCGGCCAGCTTCCAACTTCAAACGTTTGTGTGGAGGGGTAGTTCGTGCGTTGGATGTTCGAGTTGGAAGGTTGGAGTTCGAGTTGGCCCGGGATTGCCTTAGAGGCGATCGCGACGGCCAACTCACACTGACCAACCTGCCGCAGCCGTCCACACACCAGTCTGCGAAAGGCAGGCAATGACAAGATTATTACGGGAGAGTGGTATAACATTGTTTAAAAACATGTCGTGTATATAATTCTACGTAATAATTGTAGGCAACTGATAAGATACAGCGGAGTCACAGCTGTTTGGCATCCGCCATGTTGGAGTTCGTTTTTGCTTCGTTGCTTCGGTGTGGTTGTGACATAAGAAAGTTTCATTCATCGATGGATCGTCTGTCAATGTTCCAATTCACATTAACTTAATCGTATATAGGTATGATACGTTTTTAGATTTTCAAGGCCAAACGTACTTTCGTTATTTGTTTTTGGGCTGTTATGCCGTGTTGTGCTACCTCCTTCTTTGACTAACGTTTCGGACAGCGTTGCAGTGTCCATAATCAGGGCAGATCCGGCAGATAATAAAGATCCATGTCAGGGCGGATCTGAAACGAAATCTTTAACGAAACGTTGGCTAAAGAAGGAGGTAGCGCAACACGGCATAAAACCCCAAAAAAAAATAAAAAAAGTATGTAAGTATGTATATGCTTCCCAAACTGTGATTTTAAAGCTTATACGTTATATCGTGAAGATATAATCATAAGACGACTTTGACGACCTTTTTTAGAGAATTTGACGACCTCCGTAGTCCAGTGGGTAAGACTTTTGACTCACAATCTGGAGGTCGCGGGTTCGAACCCGGCATGCGCAAATAAATTTTTTGATTAATTTGTGTTATTTCACAATTAATTCATTTAAAATAATATATAGTATATTTGTGGCATGTTCCAGAGTGGAAGATACTATCAGTATCTCCCTGGTTATTATTGACCACCATTCAGAATTGAAACGTTGCTTGAAAATGGCTTTAGCCGTGTTTAGTGACCAGATCTGAATAGCCAGGTACTTCCCAACCTTCCTCTTCCCCACCTCCTTCCCCTCCCCACTACCTTCAGCCTCACAACATACCTCAATTGTGGATGCCATAGTCTCACTGGCTCCAGACGGGAGCAGTTGAGATTCTTGTGCGGTATTCATTGTAAAAAAAAAAAAAAAGTTTTCTGTACCTGTTATTTCAATGCGGTATACGTGTAAAAATTTGTGTAATAAAAAATATAATTATATTATTATTACGTAAATTGGTAAATCTTAGGTTTTACTAGTAAATCTTAAGATTTACCGTAGTACGGGCTTTTACAGTAACATGCCGGCGGCCGATCGTAGAATCAGGCAGAACATGATGCGAAAGCCACGTTCTGAAGTACCTGGCGGCCGATCGTGAAGTGCCTGAGGCGCATCATGATCTGCCTGATTTTACGATCGGCCGCCGACACATACATGACATTTTCAATTTGGGAGGCGGGAATGGGTACCGCCGTCCCGGGAACCTTTATTGGATAATCAACACCTCTGCCATAGGTTACCCCAAGTGGTTCGCTACGTTTGGTGATTTAGCAGGGGTGCCCGGGTTCATGGGGTGAGGTTTGTCTAGGTCTTGGAGGCGGATGGCCAGGACATACTGAACCCCAGATTCCTACCCACCCCTTAAACCCTTTTCCTTTCCAGAACTCTCCTCTCCTTCCTTTCCTTAAAAAAAACCCTCCACACAGCATCTTCAAAGATGACATAGGCCCTGAGGGAAATCATTTTCCTCAGGGCCTCCTGTGTGGGGCTCATGTAAAAAAAAAAAAACAATAATGACTATTGTTCTGCCGAAACGTTCTTCAGAATGACTATATATTTTAGATTGAAGAACCTAAATAATGGGGCGAGGAAATATTCCTCCGCCCCGGGCAGCTGACACCTACGCTACGCCTCTGCTTGCGAGCCTTTCCCCTTGTTGCGAGTTGTGAGTTGCGACTCGGGCAGACATAAAAGCCCTCCCCGCCGGAGATTTCGGCCGATAGACGATAATAATATTATTATCTTATATTTTATTTCCAAAGTTATGTCCCTACGCTGGGAGTAGGCGATAATTCGAAAGAATGTCAACGCCGTTAACGTTTACGAGAGTTAACCGTTGAAAATAAGCGTTGGAAAAAAACGACGGCGCCCCACCACCGAGGAGAATACTCGTGAATTCAACTGATTAATTAGACTACTATTATTATTTAAAGTATTCCGTTATTATTTAAAGTGTATTTAGATATCCCAAATGTAACACGTCATGATATAACGATTTCTTTCGCCCGTAAGCAAAAAGCCGGCAATTTAATTTCGATCACCCTACTTGACGATGCGCTTGAAAAGTAATTTTTGGCGAGTGCGTTCAAGAATAACAGAATAGCTCGCCAAAAGATTTTTTTTCATTAACTCCACTGAGGAAAACGGACACTGAGGAAAATAATTTACCTCAGGGCCTATGTCATCTTTGGGGATATTGTGTGGAGGTTTTGTGAAAAGGAAGGAGTGAACCTGGATCTTGAAGAGACCCATGTGGCAGGAGAGAGGAAACACAGAGGCCGAGTCGTAGAAACGACCGGTTCTCGTGTGGATAAATATTAATTGTATACAAAAGGTGGGTGCGGGTTTGACGTGTTTCCCGTCAGTGTACCGATGCAGAAAGAATCAATGATGCTAGTTAATGTATATAATCACGATCGCAGCATCTTCCATTGAAATACCGGTAGAACAAGGACAGCACCCCACTTGACTCCTATGCTCAAAAATTTTGCGGGTAAAGTTCGGTTTAGGGGCGGCGTTCCTAGATAATAAAACTAGTTATTTTTATACTAACTATGGGCCGGAAAATCCGAATCTGAAAGAATTAGGCGTCGGCAAGCAATATTAACTGAATTACACGACTTTAAAATTTTCTATACACACAAAGGAAAACAAGCCATTTTGAATGCATTGACACTACAAGTCATAGAAAAACAAGAAAGATGTTACACCACATAAAATTAAGTGTTGCCAGTAAGCAACAATATCAATAACTAATTTAAGTAATTATTTTTTATAAATTTTACTCACTTTTGTATCACAAACCATGTTACATAAACCTAGCGTAGCCGCTAAACTATTTGAAAACTGGGATGTTTTCTTGCCTTGACGCGAGTAGGCGCTATGAAGGGGGCACTTTCTTTTCTATCACAAACCATGTTACACAAACCCAGAGTAGCCGCTAAACTACTTAAAAACTGGGATGTTTTCTTGCCTTGGCGCGAGCAGGCGGTATAAAGGGGCACAAACCATGTTACACAAACCTAGCGTAGCCGCTAAACTACTTGAAAACTGGGATGTTTTTTTGCCGTGACGAGAGTAGGCGCTACGAAGGGGGCACTTTCTTTTCTATCACAAACCATGTTACACAAACCTAGCGTAGCCGCTAAACTACTTGAAAACTGGGATGTTTTTTTGCCGTGACGCGAGTAGGCGCTACGAAGGGGGCACTTTCTTTTCTATCACAAACCATGTTACACAAACCTAGCGTAGCCGCTAAACTACTTGAAAACTGGGATGTTTTTTTGCCGTGACGCGAGTAGGCGCTACGAAGGGGGCACTTTCTTTTCTATCACAAACCATGTACATTGATATTGGTGACCGGTGTACGTCACAACTTTTTAAGACTACGAATTTTCATACTTTTGGTCTAAGAATACGGCCGTTGAGATAGTCATAATTCATCAGGTTAATGTGTTATGTGATGAATTATCATGTGAGGAAGTATCGTGTCGGAAAGTTTTACGTTATTGATATTATTGCTTAATGGCAACACTTAATTTTATGTGGTGTAACATCTTTCTTGTTTTTCTATGACTTGTAGTGTCAATGCATTCAAAATGGCTTGTTTTCCTTTGTGTGTATAGAAAATTTTAAAGTCGTGTAATTCAGTTAATATTGCTTGCCGACGCCTAATTCTTTCAGATTCGGATTTTACGGCCCATAGTTAGTATAAAAATAACTAGTTTTATTATCTAGGAACGCCGCCCCTAAACCGAACTTTTTCCAAATTTTTAAAATTTAATTAATTTTAGGCAAATCTGAGATTACACAATAATACAATAGTAAGATAGTTAATTATGCCAATTATGAACTTTCCACTGATGATATTGAATGAATGATGTACAGTATGACATTGAAAGGATATTTTTTGAATTAATTTTTTTTTTTGTTACAATATATGAAAGGGAAGGGGAGGAGAACATAGAATTAGGATTAAGAGGCAAAGGACGGGAATATGTGGGGATTAAACTTTCTAATATGAGCCATGTTGCTTAGTGAGTTTTCGTTTTATGTCATGTAAAGTCGAATTAAAAATGTCAATGTGGTAATAATTTAAGTTGAATGAGTGTGTGGATCTGTAGATAAATGAGTTCTGTTTGGAGTTGGTCTTGCATAGAGGAAGATTAAAAGTAAGCGACTGTCTGTTGTTGCGATTTGGAACATGGAATGATAGGCGTTGAAGAAGATCAGGACTATCAATTAAGTTATTTGTAATTTTAAATAACATTACCGAATCTGCTATATTTCTTCGACAAGTTAACGTCTGTTTATTGAAGAAATTTGCGGAGTCATCATTACCAATATGAGATCGAAAAAAACTGAAGTTAACCCTTAATTTTCCCTGGGACTCCATTGAAAACTTTCAGCGCTCATAAAACCATTCGTTTTGGAATTACAAATTGTGCGTACCAGTACCTTCACGCCAAATATGAGGGAGAGCGGACGTGCGCGGCTCCGATTGGTAAGTAATCATTCTGATGGAATCCGTGGGACACCATTAACGTGATTACTTTTTTTTTGTTCGAACCATGTTCTTATTTAGACTTTTTATAAGAATTTATTATGTTTTAGTTATATTTCTTTAAGAATTACTTCGAAAAATTGTTTAGTTTTGAAATGTTGAGACTAGAAGTTAGGTTCGTAATTTTGCTACAAAAAGTGCCATATTCTAGAAGTTCCTTAATAAAAGGCTATGATTCAATAATTTTAAGTAAAAACCTATGCCATTGTAAAACCAAATATGTAATAAATAAATATAACTAGCAATTCATAAAAAAAAGTGTTTATTTCAAGTATAATTTACGATTTTATTTCCGGGAGTACTGGGGACTACACCAAATTGTGTATGTATGAAGTCACCGGGTAAATCAAGGGTTAAGGTACCTTAAAAATCTGTTTTGAACACTTTCAATTCTATTTTTGTGTATTGCAAAGCCTGGGTATAGGAACGCAGCTCTCTACCCAAGACATCTCTGTTCAAAAAATAAATACATGACATTGAGGTATACTATATCCCCACATAGCCCAATTGAAGATGATAGCTCAGTTAGAACTTTGTGCGGTATTTACATAAAAAAATGCTAAAAATTCAAATCGGAAATTTTTAAGGCTTTTCTTACGCGTTGCCAGTGTTTAGTAAAGTGATTTAGTGGCTCTTTCATAGCTTAAACTTACTACTATCCAATGAAATGCACAGTTTAGTTGTAAATACACTTAACACTGACGTTATGTAAATAGGCCATTAGTTAACAGTAACTATGTATGTACTAACATAAATAATTTAACCATTGACGCTGATACCTGTCAAGTGCGTTTAGCGCTGACGGAATTTAGCGGTTATTTCCAACAACTAGTTGTTTTTAGATTCAGCATCTACCATCCTTCATATAATAAGTCTGTCCCCGCGAGAGACCTCAAGATCGTAAAGAAACCCATAAATCTAAAAGCAGTACATCCCGTTTCATCATAGAATACTTTACTAGAGGGAATATATATATGTATCAGTGGCGGACTAACGGAGGGGGCGGAAGGGGCGGCCCGCCCCGGGCCTCAGGTCTTGGGGGGCTTCTCAACGCCTCCATGTTCCCTTGATCAAATCCTAAACAAGGATTTAAGGTATCAGGGCACTGTATTTTTTTTTTTTTTTAAATTTCATTTGTTAAGAATGCTCTCATCTAAATGTGTTGAAAAAATTCGAAAAATTGACGAAGATTTGTTAAGAATGCTCTCATCTAAATGTGTTGAAAAAATTCGAAAAATTGACGAAGATACAAAGTCTTAAACTGTTCGAAAATCCAGTGTCTATGGCACCACGTAGGGGAATTTTGATATCTAAAAAAAAAGAAAACATGACAAAAAAAAAGAAACAGGACTAGTGAATTTTATTATCGATTTTTTATGGAAAATTTTCATCGTATCATAAAAAAAAGAAGGTTACCCTTGATAAAAAAATCCCTACGTGATGCCATAGTGAATGGATTTTGGAAGACTTGGTGGCATGCAAATCGGATGTATAGTTTTTCTAATACCTTGTCAACCAGGATGAAAAACGTAGTTTCGAGAAAAACGCGTTCAAAGTTTTTCTGAAGGATAATTCAACATACAAAATGTTTAAAACGGTTTCATATAAAATGCTGTGTCTCCGTCAATTTTACGAAGTTTCTTAAAAAAATTGGTGAGAGCATTACTAATGAATGCATTTTTCAGAATTTTATTTTTTTACAATATCCTGGTGCCTTAAAGCCTTGTTTAGGACTTGGTCACGGGAAAATGGAGTCGTTTGGATGGCCCCCAGGACCAGATTGAATAAATATAATAAATAGCTTGTAAAATTATATCAACTTCTTAAACTAGGGAGGGCCTCATTCAGCTTTGCCGTCCCGGGCCTCTGACGGGCTTAGTCCGCCACTGATGTGTATAAGAATTTTTTTATTTTATTTTGTCACAAAACATTTTGATCAATATTATCTTTTATTCATGTTATCTTTTCAAGATTTCGCACAGATCCCCTGTGATTTATATTATCGAAACGTTTGAAAATACATCGTGCCTTTGAAAAAATAATATTGTATTTCAAAAATAAATGCAAAGCTTTCAACATTTGAAGTTCTTCCAATGTGGGAATATTCATCGTATTTGGGAAAAGTTTTATTTTTATAGCATTAGTGCTTTCTATCCATCTGCCTCCTTGTGATCAAACCAATGACGTGATCAAACAGGTTTCATTCAATGAGTTCCAAATAAATATTCGACGTTTATTTACATTAAGTTATTTTTAACATGATTTTCACTTTTTTCTAAAGCTACGCGGATTATTAATTACGCGGCTCGGTCCCTGGTGGGTATAAGACATTTCTTAGTTCGTTCGCTGAATTATAGACATTGAGAAAGATTAAGGAATCCAGTCGTATTTATAATAATGGTAAAACTAACACAATGAAAAATAAACAAAAAAACAACACACAACTGTAAAGCGGACATTACCGATTGGGTTAGAAATTTGTTTTACCATGCGAAGATTAGTTCCTAGAACCAATACCCGGGGAGTTCAGCTAAGTGCCGAACCAAGGCTGGTGGGCACAGAGGGCAATGATAGCTAGTTATTGATTTCAACACAGTTCATATTTGCAAAACACCGGATAATAATTAGGTATTATCGATTCTTTTCACATTAAATGTTGAAATGTAATACCATTGCAATCCCAAGTAATTTTCTGAATGCGGAAGTGTGTTTGCTTGTCCTTCTTTGACTTCGCAATGGAGTGACCGATCGACTTGATTTTTTGCGTAGGGATAGTAGGAGGACAGTAAAGTGACATAGGCTTCTTTTTATATCCCGAAAACTTTTCATTCCCTCAGGAAAATTCTTTGTACACGAAGCCGCGGGTTAAAAGAGCTAGAACACAATATTTTTATGTTCACTAGTGTTTAGGCGGCCGAAGCTTTTCGAATTTGGACATAGCATTAAAATCTTTTCAAATCCTAACAAGAGATAGAGCAATGACTAAATAAACGACTCTAAGAGAGGACTTGACGTACCAATAAAACATTCTGTCCAAAAAGTTATAAAAAAAAGCGCCAAAGATGGAACCATTATCTATTACTTGTCGTATGAACTGAATAATAACCCGGCAAACCGTTTATATAATCCTTTCGGTTTGTATTTCGATCGGTATGCCAAAACCTTCAATCAGGTATTTTTTTTCAGTCATTGAGAAAGATATATTTGACTCGTCTGAATACGTCACATAATTATTACAGTTCACAGTAATTAATATTTTCAAACTGTTTACAGCGTTTTTTCCAATTGTAGGTGAGCTTATCGTTCAATACGACATACTCTGTACAACGATAAGTAATAATAAATTAAATATTGATAAACATATTGTGACGTATGTGTATGAGGGTGACGGCATGAGAGCGAGATAGCGAGTATGGGAAGTATAAAAGGGATGTACCCGCTATTGAGCGCTCTCTCCATATTAACCTGGCAACCAATAAACATTGTAACATCAACGGATATTATTTACTACCCGATAGAAGACACCACAGTTGGCGCAGCTCGGTAGTTTGTAAATTTTTACGTAAATTGGAAGAATCTACGCGGTAGATTTCGGAATCGGAAAGGATTGTCAGGAATTTGGCCGATCGCAGGAGCGATCGCGTTAAGAAGAATTTGGAGCAGCCACACGCAAGTATACGCGTGTGTGGGCACGACAAATTTATTGTCGTATTATATATTATATATATACACGACAATATTATTGTCGTAGGGTACACCGTGTAACGGGGTACAAGGATCGTGTCAAGGATACACAAGGGTACACCGTGTAACGGGGTACAAGGATCGAGGATCGAGTCAAGATCATCATCGTGTGGATTAGCCGGAAACCGGGACGTGGTTTCCGTCGCTGCAGTCTGGGAAGGAAGACCTCGGAGAAGGGATTGGATCCGCAGCTGTCGGGAGACGGAGCCAGACGGGGACGGTGATCTACGGCTCTGGGTGGCGTGCGCGTGGAACGTGGAACGTGGACCTCGGAGTGTAGCCTTCTTGGAAGTGCTGAGATAAGTAGTCTTGATTATTTTGTTTCAGCTCTTTCCCCAATGGAGGGTGTTTGTAAAAATTTGGGGACGTTCTGTTACAGAACGGGAAACTGGTCATTGTTCAAGGAACGACTGGATCAGGCCCTCATTTTACATGATGTCAAAGTGTTATCACAAGAACGCAAAAGAGCATTTTTGCTGAGTTGCCTCACCGAAGAAACTTTCTCTTTATTATGTGATCAATGTTTCCCTAAAAAGGTTTCTGTTTGTTCTTTTGATGATTTATGTAAATTATTTGATTCACATTGCAAACCTATTCAAAATATTTTCGAGTCGCGTGAGTTATTTTATAAGTGTAAACAGCTAGCTAACGAATCTATTAAAGATTACGCTGCTAGGTTGCGAGGACTGAGTTTGACGTGCAATTTTGAATTGAGGCTGGAACCTTGTTTAAAAGACATATTCATTATTGGAATTTTCAATGAAAAATTGAAACATAAGTTGTTCGTTGAGGGGGTAAATACTTCTTTTTCGGAATGCATTCAGTTAGCAGCTTCATGGGAACATTTTGTTAATTTTAAGAAAGTTGATACGAATTTAAATGTTGTGCATAAGGATAGTAATGTTGTCCGTAAATCCAGGTCGGATAGTCCGATCAGATTTAAAAGTGCAGTGCGTAGTAAGACGCCAGTAAATATTGCATTAAAAAAATGTTTTTTGTGCGGAAAAACGAATCATTTGCAGAAAGATTGTTGGAAGAATATTTTTTGTAATCGATGCAATAAATCGGGTCATCCTAGTAATGTGTGTAAAAACAGTAAAATTAATGTAGGTAATAAGAATAAACGATTAAATTCGGTTTTTATGTTGCATGATGGCACGGGGCCGGAACCGATATTCGTAGATCTCATTATTGGTAACACTGTTCTGCGAGCGATTGTTGACACCGGTGCAGAAATTAATGCAATTCCATATGAAGTGTATTTAAAAGATTTTGTTTCTTATGAATTGGAAAGATGCGATATTCAATTGTCAGGATATGACGGGAAACGGTTAAATATTGTAGGTAAAGTTAATTTAAGTGTGTTTTTTTTAAAAATAAAAGTGTAGATACGCAGTTTATAACAATTAAAAACGGTAATTCTACGATTGTTGGTAGAAATTTTTTACAAGTTTTCGGTATCGGATTAAGTGGAATAAATTCGGTAAATACCAGTGAGACTAGTTGTGATAATCAATTAAATTTTCGTGATAGTTTAAAGAAAAAATATGCTCATGTGTTTTCAGAAAAATCGGGTAGGCTTATAGGTTATGAAGCTAACATCGAAGTTATTTCGGAGTTCAGGTCAAAGTTTGTAAATCCAAGACCGTTACCTTTTAGTTTACGTGGAAAGGTAGAGGAGGAATTAAATAAGATGTTACGTGAAGATATAATTGAAAATGTAGAAATAAGTGATATGGCTAGTCCGATTGTTGTTGTAAAAAAGAAAGACGGTTCAATTAGGATTTGTACCGATTTTAAAACCACATTAAACCCTATGTTAGCGAAGTTGAAATATCCATTGCCTCGTATAGAAGATTTAATTTCATGTTTAAATAGTGCGAAATTTTTTGCGAAAATAGATTTGCGTAATGCTTTTGGTCAGATTTCGTTAAACGAGAAGTCGAGAAAATTATGTGTGATAAGTACGCATGTAGGTTTATTCAGGTATAAAGTATTGCCTTTCGGTTTGACCACAAGCCCGGCTATATTTATGCAAGTTATTCAGGCGGTAGTAGGTAGACTTCGTAACGTTCGTATATTTCTAGATGATATTTTGTTGTTTGGAAATTCTGAAGAGGAATTATTTTCTATTTGTGAATCTGTACTTAGCAAGTTAAGTGATTGTGGTTTAACTATTAATGAAAATAAGTGTTCTTTTCTAGAAACTGAGATAGTATATTTAGGTTTTAGAATTTCGCGGAAAGGAGTTATGCCTTTAGAAAATAAAATCTGTGCGATTACTCAAATGGCAATACCGAGGAATGTTTCGGAACTTAGGAGTTTACTCGGGGTTATTTCTTATTATAGAACTTTTGTTCACAATATTTCAGGTATTTTGTCTCCATTGTATAACTTGTTAAAAAGGGGAGTAAAGTATGTGTGGTCTGAGGAATGTAATATTGCGTTTGAGCGAGTTAAGAAACTGCTGACGTCAGATAATATTTTAGTGCATTTTGATCCTAATTTACCAATTAAACTTATTTCAGACGCATCTGAAAAAGCGTTAGCAGCGGTGATTTGCTATGTATATGATAATGGTTTAGAGAGACCTATCGCATTTGCTAGCCGATTATTGTCAGAAACAGAATTAAAATACTCTATTTTAGATAAGGAAGCGTGTGCTATAATTTTTGGGTTGAAGAAATTCTTTCAGTATTTATACGGCAATAAATTTGTTTTGGCTTGCGACAATAAATCGTTAGTACACATTTTGAACACGGATAAGCAAGTACCTGTGCTGGCCGCTAACCGTCTGCAGAGGTACGCCCTAATACTCCAGACTTTTGACTATAGTATAGAGCATATTAAGTCAGGTGATAACAAAGCGGATTTCTTATCACGAATGCCGTTTAATAATAAGGATAATTTAGATGTGTGTAGCGACGATATTGATGCTAGCGATTATTTTTTAAATTATATTGATACTTTAAACGTGAATACGGTTGAGTCAGAGTTTGTGAACATAATCGAGTCAGAAACAACATTAAATGCGGAAACGATGAAACAGTTTTCGATTAATGATGTAAATATAGCGAGCATTATCGAGTTCACAGCAAATGGTTGGCCGGATAAAAAGTTCTTAAAGGATGATTTATTGAAATTCTGGTATTTTAGGGATAAATTATCGACTTATAATTCATGTTTATTTTATAATAATAAATTTGTAGTTCCAAGGGAATTAAGGGAAATTATATTGAATTTTTTACATCAATCACATTTAGGCATTGTAAAATCGAAAAGTCTTGCTCGAAATTATTTTTTTTTGGCTCGGAATGAACAATGATATAGAAGCAACTGTGAAACAGTGTGCTCGATGCATGGAATGTTTACCTACTCCATGTAAAGTTGAGTTGGCACCTTGGCCAATCAATGGGTTAATCTGGAGTAGATTGCATATCGACTTCATGGGACCGTTGGGAGGTCATAATTTTTTAATAATTGTTGATGCAACTACAAAATGGATAGACTGTCATATTGTGAATAAGGTAGATTCGTTTTGTACAATAAAAGTTTTGAAAAGATTATTTTCTATGTTCGGAATCCCGGAACAAATAGTAAGTGACAATGGTACAGCTTTCACATCGTCAGTTTTTAAGGAATTTTGTCATAATTATAATATAGAATCATTGACTTCAGCTGTACAGCATCCTGCTTCTAACGGTTTAGCTGAAAATGGGGTTAAAACAGTGAAGAATTTAAAAAAAAAAATTATGGTAAATAATAAATTTCCTACTGATTTTGAAGATAAACTTTTGACATTTTTAGTTGATATTAGAAATACGCCTTCAATGTCTACGGGCATTGAGCCTAGTACATTAATGTTGGGTAGGAAGATTAGATCAATTTTTAATACGATTATTCCAATAGTGGATAATGTTGAGAGTCAAGGTTTTAAAGGAATTGACAACACGGTTAAAAACAAAATGTTATTGAGCCAGCATAAACAGAAAAAGTATTATAGAGGAAGAAAATTTAAAAAGTACTTTGAGGTTGGTTCTAAAGTTTTAACCAGGGATTTAAGAAGTAATGATAATAAATGGATTTTAGGAAAATTTTTTAAAAGATTGGGGAATAGGATTTATTTAGTTAAAATTATGTCTACGGGACAAATTTCGAAACGCCACCATGATCAGATTTCAGAGAGGAAGGTTAGGTGGGGGGAGTGTGACAGGTCTGATGATTTGCTGGACCTGGGTCCACTCTCGGATGTGGACATGACCAAATTTCCTAATTCCTCTAATTTTTGCAGGTCACCTACACCATGGGAGGGGAGGTTACGCCCTCGAGGTCAACGCCCACGCTACACGTGAAGATCAAGAATAATTACATATACTTACTTACTGGATTGAAATATTTAAATATTTGCATTGTATAAATTTGAGTATGAGATATTTATGTAATTAGGATTTAAGTGTGGGGGTGTGACGTATGTGTATGAGGGTGACGGCATGAGAGCGAGATAGCGAGTATGGGAAGTATAAAAGGGATGTACCCGCTATTGAGCGCTCTCTCCATATTAACCTGGCAACCAATAAACATTGTAACATCAACGGATATTATTTACTACCCGTTAGAAGACACCACACATATATGCGTAAACGTGCACATGCACACATATATAAAAGAAATATATGCAGTGTATGCATGTATTATAGAGCCAATGCATAAATACATAGGTAAATGACACAATAATTACAAAGGGGCTTCAAGTCAGGAGATCATCAGGTTTATGCAAGTATAAGTTCCTTCTAGTAAGGTAGATACTAATTGAATTCGAAAATTCTTGTATATCCAAGTCTTTACGATCGAAGTGTTCATTATATAATCGACGCATTCTTGACTTGTTGGTCTGAAAAAACTTGTATTACTACAATAAGTACCAACATACCATATCCATACAAAATCTAACTACATATAATACGAGTACATAATGTAGGAAAAGTGCATTATTTTTCACTTATTCTTTTCGTAATAAGGATCTTCTTGGCTTTCAAACTAATAATAACATGAACTTACACACACTTTGAAAAGTTAGTTTACGACATCCTTTATAATATTAACAGGGTGACTAGATACTAACTCCCTCAATCATTTTTTGAAAGGTACAGAGTATCTAATTACTCCCGCAATCACTTTGCGAGACGTAAAAAGTACCTACTTATTCCCTCAATCACTTTGTGAGATGTGAAAAGTAATCACTTACTCCCTCAAAGGTACCTACTTACTCCTTCAATCACAAGAAAAGTACCTACTTACTTCCTAAATCACTTTGTTATACGTGAAAGGTACATACTTACTCCCTAAATTTCTTCGTGAGACGTGAAAGTATCTGCTTAATCCCTCAATCACTTTGTGAGATATAAAATCTACCTACTTACTCCCTAAATCATCTTCTTAATAACTTATAGTAAGTATATTAGTAGCAGTTACATAGTTTCCGCTAATATGTCTGTAAGCAATGATGGGCACAACCAAAGACGTTGTCAAACTTTTCATTTCAGTCAGAATTTATCTGATTCCCAACTAACGAACTCTATACCCATCAGTATGACATTGTAACAGTGGCAACAAAGGTTTATTTATTTACGTTGAGCGCCCTTGAGGTGTTTTTTTTACAAAAACGGCGCTGTACAAATCGTCCAAATATCTCTACGTATTATAAATTAACGCCCTCCGCGTCGTCTGTCTGTCTGTTCGCGATAAACTCAAAACCACTGAACGGATTATCATGCGGTTTTCACCAATAGATAGAGTGATTCGCGAGGAAGGTTTAGGTATATACTTTGTCAAGGATTTATGTAAATTGGTTGAAACATAACGATAATCGTTAGAAGTGTCGGAAAAAGTCAAAGCGCCTGGGAGCTTTCATCGAAAACACTGCCTAATCCCTTTGATATACAGGGTGGCACAATAGAACGTGCATATTTTAAACATAGGTAAAAAAATAAATACTCTAAGGATAGTTGAAATAAAATAAAGGAATTATAAGTTAATGAGGTTTATTTTTTTTAAATAATATCTTCCAAATAACGACTCTCTCTGAAACGGCACTCCTCTAATCGCGAGCGCGAGATTAGTGAAAACTCTCTTCAGTAATGCTGGTGTGATTGCTGCCATTTCACTACGGATACTCTCCTTCAGCTGACTGATGTTTCTCGGATTGTTGATATAGACTTTGTTTTTGAGGTGTCCCCACAGGAAAAAGTCAGGAGGCGTTACATCTGGGCTACGTGGGGGCCATGAGATATCACCTCTTTTAGAAATTAGTCTGGCTGGGAACATCTGTCTCACAACCGCCATAGAGTCATTTGATTTGTGACTGGTAGCTCCGTCTTGTTGAAACCAAGTCCTTGAATTCACTATTCTTGATTTCTCTAGTTCTGGAGTCGAAAATCCTTCTAACATCGCAACATAGCGGTCGGTGTTATCAGTGACGTTTCGTCCTCGCGAATCTTCAAAAAAGAAAGGACCAATAATTCCTTTGCTCGAGATTGCTGCCCATGCAGTCACTTTTTCAGAGTTTCGGATTTTCACTGCTCCAATAACGACAATTTTGACGGTTTACGAACCCATTTAAATGAAAATGAGCCTCGTCAGAAAAAGAGGATATTGTCAAAATTGGAAAATCGGTGAAGCATTTCTTCAGCAAACGCAAACTTGCTCCGAAGTCTTGCTCTTTCAATATTGTCTCCGGTCCTAGATGTTCTTGGACGACCTTTAGCTCACGGCTTAAAAGTTGAACCGGTCTCTTCGAAACGCTTTATCCATATTTTGATTAAATTTGTACTCGGGGCTTCGCGAATTTGTTGTAATCCATATTCAGTACAATATAGTCACCTAGCAGAGATGTATGAACGACCGTTCTCGTAAAACGCGCGAATACAAAATGCGCGACACTTCCCGTCAAACTGACTCATGGCTACTAAAACTGCATGCGTACCTCTATCCAATCCTGCTAGGCTCCCCCCGCCCGCGCGCCAAATACCCCACAAAAAAAGATGACGCAATATGCACGTTCTATTGCGCCACCCTGTATAACAAAACAATGCATGGTGGGATATTCCTCGTATATAGATCTACAAAGAAGTCCGCGATGGCATATATCTATCTTTAACGGATAGCTTAATATACCCATTCTATCATCTATTAATCAAATACCCAGAATAATGTTAACAGTCTGTCTCTTCGGTATAAACTTAAAGATGGCGGTGGTTATAAAGGTAGGATAACCAACGTAGATGACGTTGTATTTAGATAGCCAGACAACACGTGGCCGGGTCAGCTAGTTATTATTATTATAAGCCTAGTTTTTACAAACCCGTGATATACTTAATAATTTTGTGGAACAGTAAACAAGTTGTAAAATATGCTAATGAATTACATGGAATACATTCGGAAGCTAACATTGATTATAATTATTAACATTGATTATAATTATTGAGGTATATTAATAGCCTTCTTAAATACAACTATATCCTGTGTATTTGAACACATCTACTACTTCGTTAAAGATAAAAGTTTAAAAGTAGAAACATGGTACACGAATAGCTTTTCGATTCTTACTTTTCGTTATTACCTTTTTTATTTGTAAACCCATTTTTCTACGCTGCATTCTGGAGATAAAATCATTTCGTAACGCTGGCGTTGGTGGTCTCCTTTACGGTTGAAAATAAATGAAAAATATAAAGATGGAAGTTATTTGATGGTGAAACCGTTACTCGCCCCACGAGGACAGTTTGTGCAAAGTGCTCCTAGCGACAGGGTAGAAAAGCACTTTTAAAATCCAGATTATAACAACAGCTATCTCGTGGGCGACCCTGCTTTAGATTAAGTTGTTTTTAAAAGAAAAATGGTTGCACCAAAAAAAAAACGGCCGTAGCATATTTGATTCATTTAGGTAAAAAGTTTTTTTTTTTTTTTTAAATTTTCTTTATTTTTTTTGTTTGTTACAGGTTTGTTTTATATGGTTTTTCGACTACCAAGCTAGGCAAATGCCCGTATTATGGTAGTCGAGATTCATAAGATGTTATATTAAGTATATTCATCAGATGAAAGTATAAACATATAGCATATACATTAAGGAAAATATTCATACTAGTATTAGGTACATGATCACATACAGGAAAGGAGTTAAAGTAGGTGAATCTTGTACAAATAAAAATAAAATAGAATAACAAATAAAAATAACAAATAATAATATAATATTTAGTATTTAATATTAAATACTAAATATTTATTTAATATTTATTTTATTAGTCAAAATAACATCTTTGAAACACAATCAGGTAGAAATGCTTAGAAATTTTTTCCATAGGAAATGCACAAAATAATTTGCAAGGCAGATAGAAATATTACTCCTTTAAATTTATATGACGAGAATGCCAACATTCTTATAAATACTAACCAGGAATTATTAGATTCCTGGTCAAATAAAATTATTCACGCAAAACACTTAATTATCTCAACAAAACGTATGTTGACAAACTTTCGTCAAACAAATGGTTGAGTATTGGAGAGTTGAGCGCAGAAATAGAAGGATTTATGCTTGCCACAGTCATTAACACTAAAAATTATAGGAAGCATATAATCAAAGATATAAATCAAATTGATGATTTATGTAGAAAATGTTTGGCTTTTCCGGAAACTATAGAACATATTATATCGGGATGTTCTATATTAGCGCCGTCCGAGTATACATTTAGGCACAATCAGGTTTTAAAAATAATTCACCAAAGTTTGATAATTAAACATAACTTGATTGATTGCCGTAATGTAGTACCATATTATGAATATGAACCAAATTCATTTATAGAAAATGAATTTTATAAAATATATTATGATAAAACTATACTAACAGACAGAACAATTAGTCATAATAGACCTGATATAGTTTTACATGACAAAATTAAAAAAATAACTTATATCATTGATGTAGCTATTCCAAATTCCTGTAATATTCAAAAAACTGTTTCTGAAAAAATAAGAAAATACACAGATTTAGGAAATGAGATTAAAAAAATTTGGCATTCTCGGACTATAAAAATATTACCATTTGTTATTTCGGCCACTGGCATAATACCTAGGAATCTGATTCAAAATTTAAGCATATTAGATTTGTCAAAGAATTTGTATATAAAAATGCAAAAATCAGTAATTTTAAATACATGTAGGATTACAAAAGATTTTTTAAATATTTATATTGAGGGATCAGTAGGATTTATAGGTTCAATTAGAAATGCCACAGAGCCGAACCCTCTGATATGAAAATATCTGGAGTCGGTGAATTATATTCCCATTTGGTCTCTAGTAGGTTGACATATTGTTCTTGTATTGTTTTGTATTTATAATACTTATATAGTGCAATTGCATAGCGTGGGTTGACTAGATGATCATTTGGGGAAGTGTGTGAAAGGGTTTAGTTTTCCTTCTTTTTTTCCTTTTTTTTTTTTTTTTTTTTTGGGGAAAATTTAACCCGGATATTTAAATCTGGTGCGTAAAAAAAAGGATAGTAGAAATAAAAATAAGAATAAATATATAAATCATCTATACCTATATCATACTCTATTTGTAAGGTCAATAATAAAACTTCTTCAATAATCGCAAATAAACTTTTTGGTGTCGTTTTAATTGATGGAAAAAAATAAGCGTGTTCAATAAACACGAGGTAGAAGTGAAACTAGAAAGTCGCTAGATGTCGCTTTCCTTTCTTTTGCCTATGTATTTTAAAGTGGTTTGAAGATTGGATATTGATTTTACAAAAATAAAAATGTTTTTTTTTTGGATTTTGTGGGATTCGAACCTCAAAGAAAGAAGAAAACTTCTATAACTATTTGTAGGTAGGTGGACACGTAGTTATTAAAGATTTAAAATAAGAGCTTTTTGCTGCAAGCTTTGAAATTTAAGCTTTTTGAGCTTTAACCTTTAGTTTAGAGACTGAGCTCTTTTAATATTTGAGCTTTATTTTAGAACTCTGATATTTGTGCTTTAAGCTTTGAGAAAATTTATGAATCAGCAATGCTAAAGATTAAATAATGGAAATTAGGTATAGGCACATTAATCTTAAATCTGGCAAACCTTTTGAGTGTTTTTCAGACTACCAAACTCGAGACTTATCAGAATTTTGACTAATGTTAGATTGGTTGCGGGAGTTTGTAGGACGGGCAAATTAATTAATTAATATGGTTATATTTCTAGTAGAGTATGAAAGTGAAAAGCTTATAGAGTTAATCACCATTTTTTTAGACCTTTGAACATATTTTGTATAAAACATCGTTAGCATAATAATTTACTTTTAGTAATTCAGAAATTCGTCTGGGAAAACTTTAATTATTTCTGGCATGAACTACAATGTACAAAATAATAATGATAATATTATGTATGAAACCACTGCGAAAAACAATTTATTATTATTCACATGAATTGTTAATGTAATACCGACTCTCTTGCAGACCTCACTATTAAAACTATCAAAAGCTTAATTAAAAAATCACAAATTATTTAAATAAATTGGTTAGGTACCTAGCTACATGATTTATTTTTTTCTGTTCTATGGAAGGAACCTTTCTCTTCAATAATTAGGCATCTGAACTTTGTTAAACCGGTATCTACTTCGCTGTCAGTCCTTTGGGTCCATTTGGGCACCGACCTACGATTTTATTCACTAATCGTTTTTATCTGTGGCAGTTTAAAGGAAAGGACATACTTTAAAGGTAAGAACCCACGTACGCAAGGTACGCAATACATCATACATCCGGACAACTTACAATCCACATGTTTTCTATGAAATAGATGCTTTAGGAAGATACTTGTCATATGCAATGAAATCCCATTCGCTCCCCACGTAATGCTGATAACAAGCTAACTAACCATCACTCACTGTGTTTCTCCACAGGGTTAGGCAGAAAGGATAGTCCTCCAAACAACTCTGCATCTATATCTACAAACAAAACACTCTACCTTGCTTCATTATAACTCATACATCGTCTCAAACATACTCTTCTGTCATTCTGACTCTCGACTATTATTTGATTCACTCGATCGTGCCCTATCTAACCCGGGCTTCCCGTTATTCTTCCATTTATTGTGTCTAAGAATTACGCGTTCATTATAAATAATATAATATAATTTTTATTTTATTTATTTTTGAGCAAGTTGACAAGAAAATCTTCAAATGAACACATATAATATGATGATAAAAATAGTAAACTATGCCAGTTATTAACTTTCCACACAGGAGGCCCTGAGGAAAATAATTTCATCTTAGGGGATGCTGTGTGGAGGGTTTTTTTAAGGAAAGAAAGATGAGGAAGTTCTGGGAAGGAAATATATATGAGAGGTGGGTAGGAATCTGGGGGTCAGTGTGTCCAGGAGTGACGGGCGTATGAATCCATCCCTTCTACTGCAATGCAAGGCAATGGGTCGAGAGGTCAAAAGTGAGCAGACTAGATTGTACTGCAGACCAGACTCAGACCACACCTTGTGAACTTTCACCAATCTGTCCCACTGTCTTGTCTATATTTTGTCATAATAACACATATTGTATCTGTATTTCCCACTAAGCACTTGCATGCTGCTTACTAACAACGTATGCAGGGACAGTTTCGGAGGTTTAGTTTCGTTTTCAAATGTAGAGTCGTTTTTACCAAAAAAATTAGAGTCCTTGCAAGAGCCTTGAAGGGGTAACCATCTGTTACCTATACCAGGGCGGGTAAGTGGTGGGTCCTCCAATGCAGACCAGACTAGTTGGCCGCCAAGACCTTGACAAACTTCACCCCATGAACCCGAGCACCCTTGTTAAGCCATTAAACGTGGCGAACCACTTGGGGTGACCTATGGCAGAGATGTTGGTTATCCAATAAATGGTTCCCGGTGCGGCGGTACCCACACCTGCCTCCCAAAATGCGAATGAATGATATAGGTGTGATGAAATGATATCGCGATTACGTCTAACGTGCGAGTATATATGCGAAGAAAGCCCCCAAATTTACGAACAATATTTTTAATACACTACAATGTTCAGAACGGTTCAGAAAGTCTTTAGTGACTCCAATAAAAATATTTCACTCCACGTTCAGTACTAAAAAGGAAATATACAATACAATATAATAAGAGTTTAAAATATATTTTCCACTTGAAGATTAAAGATATTTTTAAAACTCGAGACGTTGCTAACTTTGTAATAACTTGTATTGAAACTTTAACGTTTGGAAAAGCAGCAGATTTTATCGTCCAGTAATAAATTCTTTCAGTTTCGCAAGTAATAATGTGTGAAACATTGTTGTTGAGTATTGAATGTCTCTTATGAGACTAATAAACAGAGGATCGTAACAACAAAAGCCACTTTGCCAATAAACAATATCGTAAAAATAATATGAAAATCATAAAACGTGTTTGTTCAAATTGTCTTTCACCTTTAGAAGAGACTCGGGAAGTACAATAGAAAACCAATGTTTATATTGTCATTCTGCGCATAAACAGCATGCAATTTATCCGTTATATTTACTTGTTTGAATATTCTTTCACTTTGAATTGTTCGACGCAAGAAATTCACAACAAAATTTGGTATAAAATCTCGCGGTTTTACAAGCTTTTAACACTTCTCAAAAGCACTGTGATTCAGTTTTGTTTTTAATGCCTCGCGTAAATTTGTAAAACAAAGATACTTTTAAGAGGGACGGCTGCGTAGTCTTTTTCATACTATCATAAACATAATTTTGAATTTGAATCCAAAATATCCAACCAAACTAAATATATGTTTCAAAATTAATGGATAACTTAGTTTTAACCATGTTTATTGTTAAAAAAAAATCAACTCGTTGTCAAAATGGTACCACAAAATAACCCTTGCTTTGTTTGAAGAAAGGAATATATATATTTTTTAATCAAAAAGGTAAGTCTTTGTTATTTTGTTTTAAATTCTAAAACACAGCAAAAAAACGATTTTGCATGATTTTGGAAGCAAATTTGGAAATTCTTTCAGTTGTTTGATAATTATTTTCAATAAATGATTTTGTGTATATACACATCTTATATATAAAAATCTCGTGTCACGGTGTTTGTGGTCAGTTATATTATTTTAATAACTATGTAAACAAATAACAGTTAGGATGTTTAAAATTTTTATTTTATTTTGTTTTCTTTCTTTCTTTTTCTTCAATTTTCCTTTTTTTTTGTACAAATCATGTTCTATATGTTCATACTCATAATAATTTGACCGTAAAACATTTCATAAATCTTATATATAAGAATCTCGTGTTATGGTTTTTGTGTATATTAGGTAGGTATGACAATAGGTTTTAAAGTATATTTCATACCGCTAGGTGATTAGGGTGTTTCTATCCAGGAAAAAAACTATTTTTTTTCCTTTTTTTTTGTATTTTTTTTTATTTGGCATCAAAAAATATCTATAACCCCAAATTTTAACCCTCCCATTTTTTAATCGGGATTTTAGTATTTTTGTACGAACAAATTTAACCATCTTTCGTATTTCAAACAAAACGAAATTATTTATGTAGTTGAATGACAGATGGCGCTACGTCCACCTCATCGAACTTTCATCCACACATGCGCAAGACATTCACGAGAAGCGTCGCGTCATTTTGATATTTCATTCGACGTCATGTTCTCGCGTGGGCAAACCATCGAGCTTATTTGTGTTGGCTAACTAGACTGACCAAAAATATCGTACACTCAATCGCTCTTCGAAATTCATATTCATATTTTCTTTATTTCATTTTCTTACTTTAGTTGGTGTTTTTTTGATTTTATCGGCGGTCATTGCCTTGAGCGCTATATTCCTCTTTCTGTCATAGGTCCCATCCCCACACACGTACAATACATTCGTTATTTTTTTATTTAACAACCAAAATATTCAATAGAAAAAAAAATTAAATGGCAGAACAACGTTTGTCGGGTCAGCTAGTATATTATAAATGGGATGAAATATCGTATAAAGTGATTAAAAAAGCATTTTGATGGACTTTAATTTAAATTAAAATCGACAGATTGGAACCAGTTTTTGTAGTTTATAAATTTACATTTCGACCCATTTTTTAATGTTTTCATTTTATATCGTTCAAGTTTCAAATCAAAAAGGTGTTAAAGAAGCTTTCACTTAAAAAAATATTACGATTATACTTTTTGCAAACAACTTTCTGTGCTTTTGGGGCTTTTCTAACAAAAGTTTTTTAAATTTTACACAACTGATAAACAACCATTAAAAAAAATGAAACTCTTTTTTTTTGTAAGGGGGTCTGTGTACAAGCAGGGAACCATGAGAATTATACAGCCTCCCAGTTGGGTCATGTTGTGAGGGGGGCAATTTACACATAAGGTTAAAGTTCACACCATTTAACAAGAGCCCTCGACATGATTTTATTACTAAACTGGGCTTTAATAAAGTTGTCCGGTGATAATCAGGTGCTCAGTTGTATTACATTCAATTTACAAGAGGCTAATAAAATATTCGTACATTATATAAGTCACAATTAGTGACTTAATATTGTTTCCGCAACATATTATTATCGGTGGTCAAATTACTTAATTCATTGAAAATTCATAGAATTTATTAAAAACTAGCTGGTTCCCGGCATACGCTGCAAATGCCACATTCAAAGAAATAATTTTTTCTCCCTGTGCGTTCCCGTTCCCCTCCCGCATCTTTCCCTCTCCCCATTCCTGCTCCCCATTCCTGCTCCCCAGTCCCGCCAACCCCCCTCCCGCCTTCCATATATTCAGTCTAAGTACATTCTGTTTTCAAACAGCTCGCGTGCCACCTATTACAATTTTTTTATTCAAATTTTCATTTTTCGTGTAATACAAATATTCATTTTTGTATAATATAAGTACAATCAATCAAATTTGGTATCTAACTTAGGTACCTATTTAAAGTGTCCATAATTCTTGATTTGATTCAAAGTATTAGATACATGCCGCTAACGGGACTTTCAAGCTGATAATTATTGCTTATGATAATTGTTACCCTTTGTGCTATGCATAAAAATCTTGTCTTAAACGTTAGTTTATCAATTAAAAAATAATATAAATATATATCCCCAAGCAAGCATACTTTGATTTTTATGAAAATAGAAGATCGCCTGAATTTGTCCCTTTCCCAAAAGGTACACAAAATTTCTTGGAAAAATTCGCCCTAAACACTGAATTCAGTGCAGATTTGAATGGAAACTGATGTCGCCACTGACTTAGTACCTTTTGGTACTAGTCCATTTATCAGACTCTCTGTCTTACTTATTCTTCCTTACAGTGCTTGACATCAAATATCTCCTTTTCATTTGCGGTTATTTTGGCAAATTTATTTATTTATTTATTTATTCTTAGTACATTTGCATTACAAAGGTATAATATATTATCCTCCATACTAGTAGTTCACCTGTGTTGTAGAGGACATTTTTCAGTTGTAAATTATGAATTATAAATTGTGAATAGTAAAACAAAAGAGTGTTAATTGCTAATACAAAAAGAGAAACAATAAAAATCAAAATATAAATCGACTTCAATTCGACAAAAATTATAAATTAAAAGTTAAAAAGATTGTAGCCAGTTTCTTATGTTTTTTTTTGTATTCAATAATATTAGTTGTTTTATATTGTGTAGGAAGAGAATTGTATAGTTTTATAGCCTGGTATCTGTAGTGTTTTTGTCCAAAGGATGTGTTTGTTTTTGGTATTGGTAGTTGGTGAGCATGTCTTGTTCTAGTATTGCGAGAATTTTGTTAAGTGTTAAATGTGGATAAGTTCTTGTAAAGGAAAGCAAGTATTTGTTTTGAATATAATTTTTTAATTTTCAGCACTGGGAATTTTTCGAATATGATTGAAGTGGGTGTTAGTATTGGTAACTTAAGTATTACTTTTATTAGGGTTTTCTGAGCTTTTTTTTTTTTTTTTTTTTAAATTTATTTATTTGAGACACAAACAGGATATTTATAAACATTTTTGTGGGTTAAATATAATAAATTAAAATACAAATATAAATATCCCTAGACTAATGTGTCTGCAGTAATCACATTTGAATATTTACAGAAGCAAACACATGAAAAACAATGCAAGTATTATTTATACTTTATACATAACTTTAAAAACAAAAAAAACTAAATACAAAATTGAAATACATTATAAGTATACAATATTTATGAAGTATTTCCTGAGATGTAATAAAACAACAAATAAATTATTATTATTATTTTTTTTTAGGTGCACAAATCGTGGAGATATTTTTTGAAACATGTTACATTGTTTAGAAAAATATCTATAAAAGTGTGTATCTTGACAAGATCATTGTATGATCGACATATTCTGGACATAGGATTAAAGTATCCAGTATTATTAGTAAAGATTTCAGTCCAGAATGTGTTTAGGTTTCTGGTAGATTTTGGCCTGGCGTATAACTTGATTTGGTTGACTAAGTTACTGTCTACACGATTATTCACAATTTTATATAGCATTAAGAGGTCATTTAACCAGACTTTCTAATTTGAAATGTCTAAGTCTTTGTTCGTACCCGTCTAGAAGATGATAGACACCTGATCGGTAAGACAAAATCCGTGTAAATTTTCTTTGGACTGATTCGAGTCTAGATATCTGTGTAATATAATGTGGATTCCAGACTGTTGACCCGTACTCAAGAATACTTCGAATTAAGGAATTGAATAGAATTATTAGACTGTTAGAATTCTTAAACAGTTTGGTTGATCTTACAATAAAACCAAGTAATTTATTTGATTTACACACAATGTATTCAATGTGTTGATTGAATGTTAGTTTGTTGTCAAATATAATTCCTAAATCTTTTATTGATTCAACTGTTTCTAGATTGTGACCACATATGCTATATGAATACAGAGTTTTGTTGGTGTTCTTTGTGAAATTTATAACTTTGCACTTAGCTATATTCAGTTCCATTTCATTGTCAACACACCAGGTAGATATTGTGTTAAGGTCTTGTTGTAAGAGTTCACAATCTTTCATAGATTTAATTGCTTTATATAATTTGAGGTCATCAGCATAATATAGAGAAAAATTACAGCGGAGTTTGTATGTAAGATCGTTAATAAAGATTAAGAAAAGTAAGGGTCCAAGGTGAGATCCTTGTGGTACGCCCGACGTAACTAATATTGGGGAAGAGTTAAAACCGTTGACAGTAACTAATTGACTTCTATGTGATAAATATGATTCTAACCAACGAAGTAGATTTCCGTGAATGCCGATTTTATCCAGTTTATTCATTAAGATATAGTGACTAACTTTGTCTTAGGCCTTACTGAAATCGGTGTACACGGCATCAACCTGTGTTTTATTATTCATCGATTTACATAGAAAGCCCATATACTCGAGTAAATTAGTATTTGTGGATCTTTTAGCTACAAAGCCATGTTGGAAAGGACTAAGTATATGTTTTACATGGTTAAAGATGGTTTTGTATACAATGGACTCGAATATTTTGCCAAAACAAGATAAAAGGCTGATAGGACGGTAGTTTGTTACATCATTTTTACTGCCAGATTTATGGATCGGAATGACGTGGGCAACCTTCCACAGATCCGGAAATACCCCATCGTTCAGACTTTTGATGAATATTTTGTGTAATGGTACTGCAAGCTGATCTGCACAATTTCGAATAAATAGTGGAGGAATTCCATCTGGGCCGAAACCCTTATTGATATCAAGAGTGTTCAATTTCTCTTTGACCTCGTCTAAAGTTATTATGATTTGAAACAGTGGGTAATTATAGAGTGGGGAAGAAAGTTTAGAGTCACTTTTAGAATTGGATGGTAAGCTAAAAACAGAAGAGAAGTAAGTAGATAACAGTTCACATGTATCTTCTCCATTTGTTGCTGATTTGTCATGGAGATGCATGATTTTGGGGACAGAATTAGAAATTCTTTTTGAATTAATGAGGGTTGAAAGATTTTTGATACTGTTAGGGAGAGAATTTTCTATTGAATCTACATGGGCTTTAAGGCATGTACGTATGGATACTTTTACTCTAGCCCTCAAGATAGAAAAACTGTCGTAGTCACATTGATTTTTGTATTTTTTCCATTTCTTTCTAAACTTTTCTTTTTCTCTGAGTTGGTGGATTAGAACACTGCTAAACCAAATTGGAAACTTATTATTCCTGTTTCTTAAGCGCGGAGTGTGTTTTTCAATTGATAGCCATAACAAGTTAAAAATGTAGTAGGGAGTCATTACAATTCAGCGTGTTAAGATCGTCCCAGTTATTAAGTGATAACATTTCATTGCATTTAATGTAATCCGTTTTTTTGAAGTTATATTTGATGTGATCTGGATTAGTGGGTAGGGGTCTGTATTTGGACATCAAAAGATCGAATTCAATGGGAGGATGATAAGGGTCAATTTTGGATAGCACATGTGAAGCAATTTGAATATTGAGGTTATGGTTTGAAAACACTAAATCTAAAATTCGATCTATGTTGTTAGTTACGTGATTGAATTGATTAAGTCCAGTCAAATTTTGAAAGTCTAGTAGAGATATCGATTTTTGGCTATTATGTAAGACTGGTCTGGTGTGCGTTACATTGACATTTGGTGAGTATTGAATAGATGGGACATTAAAATCACCCATTATTATTGTGATATCGTCTGATGATAAGTTATTATATGTCGTATGACACTATTCGAAAAAATCTGTGAGATTTTCGATCGGTATATCTGGAGGCAAATACGCCAAACGTAAGTTAATGGATTGTCTGGATGTTTCATTTAATTTAAATTTAATCCATAAATCTTCTATAGATTTTGAGCTGTGTGCTGAGACTGAAAAAGATGTCATTTCTTTCTTTATGGCTATTAGAACTCCACCACCTGATTTTTTAAAGGAACTCGATATGTCCCTATCGCGTCTATATATATTATAACGATCGTCTACTATTTCATGGTCAAAGATTGTGGAGTCTAACAATGTTTCTGTAAAACAAATTAAATCATAATTGCAACCGAGCACTTCGTAATATAAATCAGTTAATTTACTTTTTAAACCACGTACATTTTATTTATTTATTTATTTATTTATTTAATACAAACGGCATAAGTATGCCATAAACACTAATTACATGTCACAAATTCATATTCAAAATATCAGTAATGATAAAACAGTGTATGTATAACAGTTAGTTGTGACGATACACTGGGAAGTGACAACAGAGATACCTTTACATGCAAAAATCTATAACACAAATAAAATTAGTAGTGATTTAAAAAATATGATAGCATAGCCTTCTTGTACCCTTGTTCCGTGCAGTTAAATAGATCTATCACATCTGCATATCTATTAGTAACTTCATGTAACCTAGGTAAAAGTGAGTGTTTCGTATACTCAGTCCGATTATTGTTACATTTAAAAAGGATTTTAGAACGAGTGGTTCTCGTGGGAATATGAAATTCAATGAGCTTATTTAAATCAGGACTGTCTATGCTACCATTTACAATTTTGAACATAAATATTAAGTCGGATATAATTCTTCGATCTGAGAGTCTTAATAAATTTTGATAATAAAATGTTATTGCCGTTTTGTTAGAATACATTTTGAAAGTATATCTTAAGCATAATTAAATATATTTTTTTGTAAAATTTATATGATAATAATTTATTGTAAAGTAAATAATTATGCTTTGAAAGGGGGCAATTATGAACATCATAATATTTGGTTTGTTTGTGGTATATGATTTTGTCTATGGTATCAGGTGTAATTAATTTTGACAGATTTAGGTTATAGAAACGTAAACACGATGATAAGCATATAACAGTAGCACAAAAGAATGGTATATTACAAAGATGGCAGCCAATAATATGTGCGTTAAGTAAGTGAAGATAATGTTGGTAGTTCTTAGTCGAAGTATGATACAGTTAAAAGTGACCGAATTAATATGGGTTCCGTAGCTTAATCGGTAGAGCTGTTTCCATGTAAGAAAAGGGTTCTGGGTTCGAGTCCCAGCGGAGCCAATATCTTTTCTGATTTTTCTGTCTCCAGATTTCGATTGAGTTTCGCTAATATTGTCTTCATTTAATTAAATATTATAATTTGAGATTTTACTCATAAAGTTTAAAAAATTAATATTTTCCGTTTGTGTAATTGGGGGACAATCGCATGGAGTTTGTGTTGATATATCAATGGTTGATTGACAGGAAAGTATTTTAAGGTGGATGTTATTGGAGGGTTGGCCTCTCGAATTTATGCTGAAAGTTATGAATTTTGTTTTATCTATATTATTTAAAGTTAATAAGTTAGCGTCGAGCCATTTTTTAGTAATATTTAAGCCAAGTTCTGCTTTTGAGGTTAATGTTTTCCAGTCTTTGGCCTTAAAGAGTAACACAGTGTCATCAGCAAAACTTATAATTTCCCCGTCTATTTGGAGATGACACAGGTCATTAATATATATATAAGGAATAGGATTGGACCAAGTACGCTGCCTTGGGGTACTCCGTAGGATACTTGTTCCTTGTCACTACATGTGTTTTCTATGGAGGTATACTGTGTGCGATTTCCCATATAACTTTCAATCAATTTGAGTTCTATTCCCGTGATTCCGATGTTTTTTAGTTTATCGAAAAGGTTTTGATGATGAATTGTGTCAAACGCTTTTGCCAGATCTAGGAATATTCCAAGGCTTTTTTTGCCCTGGTCTATATTTGTTTTGAGGAAGTCTGTTACAGAGGCTATTGCATCTGAGGTATTCATATTTTCCCTGAATCCATATTGATTGGGTGATAGTATATTATTTTTGTTGAGAAAAGTTAACAGATTGTTTTTGATATGTTTCTCAAGAATTTTTGAAAGTGTGTTTAAAATTGTAATTGGTCCGTAGTTAGTATTCCTTGTTTCCGTTTTTATGGATTGGAATCACTTTGCCCATTTTTAAAATTGTTGGGAAAATCCTTCTTTAATGGACTGATTCATGAGTATAGTTAGGGGGATATGAAGTGCGGAGTTTAATATTTTAAGTGTTATCGGTGAAATTCTGTCACTGCCTTGTGAGGTTGTATTTTTTAGGTCATTTATAAGTTTGTGTTTCTTTTCGGGTAATGTATGGTATTTTAAATGGAGCAATACCTGTGTGTGTATGGTGGTTTGCGGATTTAGGGGTATCGTAGTTTGTCGTGATTTTACTCGCTAAAACCTTGCCTACATTAGCGAAATAATTGTTTACATAATTACATACTTTTTGTGGTTGATCTGTTATTTTAATAATTTCTTTATCTATTTTAATCTCAGTTATGGCTTCGTTTTTCATTGTAGTTGTGTGGGAATTTCTTTTAGAATTTGCCATATTTTTTTGGAGTCCTTGTTGCATTTAACTAATTTATTTTTATAATATATTTCTTTCGATATACGTGCAAGCCGTGTGCATAAGTTTCTATATCGTTTATAGAAATTTATGAGATAGATATCATATGGGTTTGATTTACATTGTTTATGAATTGAGTCTCTTTTACTGAAACTTGTTAAAAGTCCCTTTGATATCCACGGTTTTAGAAATTTAAGTTTAGTTGGAGAACATTTATCGGTGACGACAGTATTATTATTAAATTCGTCTTGAATACATTGTATAAAAAGTGACCATGCTCTATTAATTGTATTATTTTCTACAAGTTCTTCTCATTTTTTATTAAGTAATGTATCATTTATGGACAACATTATTAATTGTTTTTGTTTTCTGCAAGTATTTTAGTTTTTTTGTGACAGCTGTTTCGGCTTACAAGGCCATTTTCAAATTGTGGTTAAACCACTTTAGATGCCCTATTTTTATGATTCTAAATTTCAAATAATTAAAAAAGATAATATTTTTGATGTTTGTGAATGTTTTTGAATATTTGTAAAGATTTATGGTTATTTTTTAATATTTGTGAATGTTTTTGGATATTTGTATTACTATTGTGGACATTTTTTTAATCATTTCAACAATATTTTGACCATTTACATCAGAAAAATATATTAAATCTCTTCGATAATTATGATCTAATTGTGCATTTGGAAATATTAGAGAAAGTTTGTTGATATTTAACCTAACTTAACATTTTTCATATTAAACCAAAAATTATCATTCTTTACCATATTTTACATGTTTTGTGACAGATTTCTACAAATACTTCCTCCAAATATCCGGAAAACTTCGTTTTACCTAGATATCATTTTCCTTAGAATTTATTTTGTAACTGAGCGGCCCTGTCAGCCAAACGGTATAATACGTCTTGATCCTTCGCAACATTCGTCAATTGCCAAGAAAAATACGCCTCAAAGGTTCACGTAACGAAATTCCCTAATGTACCCGTGGAATCAACACTTCAATGCCTGGAGAGCTAGAAGTGGGGCAGCGGCGAGAGGGGGATAAAGGCGGGATTAAATGCAGTGGAAAGGAGGTCAGCCAGATGAATGTCGGCAGAATGATATAATAAATTATGACGCCATGAGAAATGCGGAAGTTAGAAAAGGCCGAATGGCAGACAAAAGTAAAGTGGACAAGTTAAAGAGAGTAAGGCATGAAATATGGTTTGTTTGTGAGATGATTTTTATCACGTATGCGTTTTTTTGTGACAAATTTGGGTAGTTCCCTTGATATGCCGGAAAGAGTTTGCGATGTTAAAGTGTCTCTCATAAATATAAAACTAAATAAAATATGGTTTAATACAACCACACATGGCGGTCCGTTTGAAAGATTTCCCTATCTTAACAAACGGATTGTTATCTTTAGAGCACAGGCGTCGCGTCGGGTGGGGATGCTATCCGTTTTCTACCAGTATTTCAAAGGAAACTCCGAGAAACCACCGTTATAAATCCATTCGGCCCCGGTGCAAAGTCGGAAAACACGCCAAACGTGTTACATTTCTACACAGTTGATATTTGATACGTGCGAACCGATGGTTTCTACGACCCGTTCTTCAGTTAATAGCTCGGCGGTGGAATGATTTGCCGGCATTCGTGTTTTTCCTTCCTACAATATGTAGACCCAGGTTCACTTCTACTTTTCCTCAAAAAAGAACCCCCCACACAGAATCCCCGAGAATGGCGTATGTCCTGACCGAAATGTGTGAAATGACGATTTGTGCACCTGCGACGCATCAACTGCGCTCATCGGCCGCTTTGATAATGATGTCACTTTTAAAGGCTCCTATTGGTTGAGATATGAAACGAAATCACGCGAGATCTGCGCTCATTGATCGCTTTGATTATGACCTCACTTTTCAAGTATTGGTTGAGAATGTTTTGGTAAAATTTCGCTTCTACCGCGTGTAAACTGCACGCGATTTTTTTCCTCAGTCCTTCTTGGGTGATTTGGTTTCATTTAATTTAAATAAAAAAATTTAGTTTGATAAATCGAAAAAAAACGAGTTTATTCTTATATTAATGCCGAATGGAATTTTTTGTTATCTAATTTTTTACGTTTATTTAGTAAGAAATAAATTGTAACTGCCTAGTTAGGAAGATTTCCATAGACTTTCCATAGATTTCCATAGAATATTAGTAGATCAGAACATAAAGGTGAGGGGGGAAACCGAGGCGAGGCGCAGAGCGGGAAGATGACTTTGGAGATATGTGATTCGTCGATAACTCAAAATGACAGTATATAGGCATCTCGCATTATAATATCAGCATTTAGTACTTAAAAGTAAACTCTGCTTTTGAATGAATAGACCTTTTTACATGGGAGCCCGAATTGCTTGCCGCGTATTGAACAAATTTGCGAAGTCTAAATACGGAAAAGTAAAGTTCGTTTATTTCCAGTCTCCAATATTTTGTTGCCGTATTTAGTTAGGACACTTTTACAAATGTTTCATAATTTACTTACCCCGTAAACATCGACGAGCACACGCCATGTATCTCGAGTGATAGTATATATTTACACTTTTCAAAACACAAACCATGTTTTTTGCGGTGTTATTTCGTAAAATGCACCGATGAGCGCTCGACGCTGGCTCGCAGAAGAATGATGACGTCACATTTTTTAGATTCACGCGAAGCGTTACTCAATCCCAGCCGGTTCCAAGGAACCGGTATGGGGAGGGGGAAATAATCATCAATAATTTATCACTTAGGGCATGTCTACTAATATTCATATGTCTATGAAGATTTCCCATGTTAAGACAAATAGATAGGGTTAATTGTTTTAGAAAATGCTTTTTTCGGTATGTGAAGTTACATTTATTTTAAGTAGAGTGGCCAATAAACCAATGTGTTCGCTCTAGCTTCTCCCGAATGCCTAAGTCAACATTTAACCAATTTACGAAGAACATTATGAACTTTCATGGCAATTAATTCTACGTTGCTCACATGAGTGCCTATTGTTGGTTTTGGTTATATATTTTGGTAGTTATTACTGAGTGCCTACGTCACGAGTTATGGATAAACTGCGAAAAAAGAAGGTAGGCGTCTAATTGTTTTAATTTATTTTTATTTTTGTGTGAATACGTCACAAGAGTCCCAACTCCCGCCTGGAGACTGGCATCCCCAATTGGGGTATGTTGTGAGGCTAAAAGTAAGTGGGGAGGGGAAGGAGATGTGGAATATGAAGGTGGGGAAGTACCTGGCTATTCAGATCTTGTCACCAAACACGGCTAAAGCCATTTCAAGCAACGTTTCAATTCTGAATGAAGGTCTTACACCGGGGCGATACTGAGAATATCTTCCATTCTGGAAAATGCCACAAACATACCTTATATTATTTTATAGGATTAAATTATGAAAACACAAATAAATTTTATACGCGTAGGCCGGGACTCGAACCCGCGACATTTGGATCACTAATCGAGAGCCTTGCCGCACGATCACGGAGGCCGTCGACTGAAGAGTAATTTTTCAATGAAAAAGATTACGACCACAAATTAGGATGAATTTCAAAGATTATTAATTATCTGAAATCAAAGTGTTTTTTAAAGTATTGTTTCGATGTTTCACGTGAGAAACTGTTTTGATTATAATTAAATTTAATTAATAAGTAAATAATAAGTAGTTAATAAGTAAGTAAGTAAGGTACTTAGAGTAAGGTACTTATTATTTTTGTGTGGTAATTAAGTACCTAAGACTTTTCAATTTAATTTTAAATGTGAAATTTCTATCGCCATTATTGATTGTGATTTCCCTTCTGTAGGGGCCATGACAAAAGAATTCATTAAAACTAATCTGCTATCTCATAAATGGGAAACAAAGTAGGGTGCTTAACATTAAAAATAATTATGATTTCCCCCAGGATTCGTATTTAGGGCATTGGAAATAAACAATGAAAATTTTGTAATCATGTTAAGAAAATCAATCATCAACATCGTAAGAGAACGAAAAAAAATCACCAAGTAAAATTCACTTTGTAGTTTTTTTTATTTTTATTTTTAACTTTATGACTAAAACCTCAAATTATAATATTTAACTAAATAAAGACAATGTTAGCGAAACTCAATCGAAAATCTGAAAACAGAAAAATCAGAAAAAGATATTGGCACCTCTGGGACACGAACCCAGGACCTTCTGCTTACATGGCAACAGCTCTACCAACTATATCCTAGTCGGTCACTTTTAACTGTATCATACTTCGACTGAGAACTACCAACATTGTCTTAATTTTTTTAACGCACATATTATTGGCTGCTATCTTTATATATGATTGTAAGATTCAAACCCGAACTAAATGCTATCTAGATAGTGTCTGGATAAATTTTAATCCATTTTATTTTTTGAACCCGGGCACCACTGCTAAGTCACCAAACGTAGCACACACTTGGGGTGACCTTTGGCAGAGGTGTTGGTTATCCAATAAATACCGGACCCATACCCGCCTCCCAAAGTGAAAATTTGTGAGACCTCCCAAAGAGCTGCAGCATTATAGCAATACGGAATTACGTATATAGCCTTTTTTTTGCCATCACGGTACCGTAGCCGTGAAACGTCACGGTAATTATAAACCCGTCTATGTCTGCAAAAAGAGTAAAAAAACATTAAAACAAAAACATGTTTTATCAAAAATCTATTATCATTTTGGTGGAGGTATCGGACCGATCAATCTATAAATTGCCCCGTCAGAATCCAGAAATAAGTCCATATTATTTTGTCCTAACTATAGTAGCCATCGACCCAAATATCCGGAAAACTTCGTCTTTCTTCCGACGTGTATTAATAATAATTGGACTTGATCAAGCGATTCATCTTTGTACACATACAAGTCAAAGAATAATCTATTTTTGCTTCGCAAACAACTGTTGGGTCGTCTAAGAAAATAACAGGCCCCAAAATGATTTCTTTATCTTTTTATTCTGATAATAAAACTAATATAATGATTCGACGTGGAAACCTTTGTATTTCAAATAACAAATAGCTTAAAGGTTCTAGTATTGAAAATAATAAAGATTTTTTTAAACCGCCTTTTATTTATGAGAGTTTATTTTAAAAATAATATGTAATAAGTAAATATGTGTGATTAGGTGAAGTTATTATCGTCCGTTTACAGAGGAATAACACAGAGTAGGTATATCTTGTAAATAAATAATAATATTAAGTATTTCTAGAACACACATCGAAAAAATTATACGAAAACAAACTGTTAAGGATTAAAGAAAGAAATAAAAATTAAGAAAACTACACGAATATCTTCTTCGATGGCGCTACAGCCCATATCGAGCTTTGGCCTCCTGCAACAGTCGCCTCCAACTCCTGTCCTCAGCGGCTGACTTCCAATTTGGTACCTGGAGAAGCTGTGCTGCATCCCCTCTTACTTCGTCTTCCCACCTCAGTCTGGGTCTTCCCAATTTTCTCTTTCCACCTGGGTGTCCAGTCAAAATTCTTTTTGGGACGCGTGTATCCGGCTGACTGTAGGCCGAACGCAACATCAGATGCGAATAGAGATGTCAGGAGTTCCACTAAAGAACGCCAAGGAGTTTGTCTATCTCGGGAGCAAAATAACATGGGACGGTCGGTCTAAGAGCGATGTCGACAGCCGTATACACCAGGCTAGGCTTGCTTTCAATAAAAGGTCGAAAATAATTGAATCAAATAATATAGACCTAAAGCTGAGAATACTCCTCATCAAGACCTATGTATGGAGTATCTTGATGTACGGCTGCGAAACATGGTGCCTATCCAAAAGAGATAAACGGAGACTAGAGGCTTTTGAGATGTGGTCCTATAGAAAACTATTAGGAATTTCCTGGAGAGACCACATTACAAATGAGGAGGTTCTCCAAAGAATCGAAGGAGGAAGGCACCTGCTCAGGACCTTGTCCGAAAGGCGTGCAAGATGGATCGGCCATGTAATACGACAAGAAGGCCTCTTGCATTCCATAATGGAGGGTATGACCGAGGGGACAAACTCTAGGGGACGCCCACGCCGAGAGTACCTGGAGGACCTGCTGGTGGACGTGCGCTGCTTATCATATGCAGACCTCAAAAGAGCCGCACAAGACAGGGAAGAATGGAAGAGGAAACTAAAGGAAATTGCTGCAAACCAATCCCAGGATTGAAACCAGAGAGAGAGAGTATCCGGCATTCTCTGTACATGCCCAGCCCATCTCAGCCTGAGGAGTCTCATATGTGTTGAGATGCTAGGTGCCTTATATATATATCATACAATTCTGTATTGTGCCGGATGCGCCACTGTTCACCCTCTTTCACGGGTCCACATATTCTTCTCAGCACTTTTCTTTCAAAAGTATCCAGCATTTCAGCCATCTTTACCGTCAGTGTCAGCGCCTCACATCCATATGCCAATACAGTTCTAACAATGGTCTTATATATGGTTATTTTGGTTTTTCTGTGGACACTACGTGACTTAAACACTGGCAGCAAAGAGAAGTATATTTTGTTGGCTGCTGTGATTCTCCTTCTGATTTCTGCTGGATCCTCATTATTCTCTGTCAGACTGGAGCCCAGGTAGGTGAATTGGTCGACCAATTCGTATGAGTAGTTGTCTTTGAATTGTGCACTACTTCTTCTTCTGTGTGAAGGGTTCCTGCTCTGTATCATCATTTTCGTTTTGTTGACATTAACCTGCAGTCCTACTTCCCGTGCCGCTGTTTCTAAAGGATCGAAGACCTCCTTAATGGCTGAAATTGATCTTCCGACAATGTTAATGTCATCCGCATATCCGACAACTTGACTGCTCTTGAAACAAATATTGGAGCCAGTGTCTATTAGCGTTTTTCTTATTACATGTTCGAGCACAATATTGAAGAGAGTGGGAGCCAGACCGTTCCCCTGTTTTAGTCCCTGCGATACTGTGAATTCTTCCGACAATTCCCCATCCAAACTACACGAATATACTCGTAATATATTGTCTCCTAATATAAATAGTCATTCGTACAACCCATTCAAACAAACACAGAATTCATTAAAACGTCACAAGTACCTACACACACACTTTAGTTTAGATGATAACATCATAACGTACATTTAAACAACATACATACACGATACGGCAAGCAATTCATTGGCGACGAGAGGGGCAATTTACAATACAATTGACTTACACACAACTTTAAAAAAAGTGTATTAATCCTTCAGAAATAAAATGATCAAAATAATTAAAGTTATATTTTTTTTATACGCACCAGATTTAAATGTCCGGGTTAAATTTTCCCCAAAATAAAAAAAAAAAGGAAAAAAAGAAGGAAAAACTAAACCCTTTCACACACTTCCCCAAATGATCATCTAGTCAACCCACGCTATGCAATTGCACTATATAAGTATTATAAATACAAAACAATACAAGAACAACATGTCAACCTACTAGAGACCAAATGGGAATATAATTCACCGACTCCAGATATTTTCATATCAGAGGGTTCGGCTCTGTGGCATTTCTAATTGAACCTATAAATCCTACTGATCCCTCAATATAAATATATCCCTCAATTTAATATTTTTATTTAGGTAGGTAACCATTCTGGACAAATGAAAATGTTTTTTTTCCTGGAATTAAAAACCTTAAATTAAATCGCAATAGAGAAGAAGGGAAAAATAAAGCAACCCAATATTTATCTGGTTTTCTTTTATTATTCATCAATTTTAGCATTCATCTGTTATTGGTATTGGCAAGCACGGTAATTAAGTCATACCAGTTAGTGTCCAGTCAAAGTTAGTGGTGGAGTCAAAAGCATCGGGTTTCCATCCATGTGTCGCCGGTTTAATCCTCTATAAGCCAGCTAAGTCCTCCATCTTTGCATTTAACATTTTCCGTTTTAAAGACGATAGTAAAATGAAACTTTAACTCGACCGTTTTGCATTTTGTCTGTCTGTAAATTTGTTTGTATGTTCCGTCTCAGTTTCAAGACAGTGGCCGTTTTAACCGTCAGAAAAAATTATTTTTTCAAACGTGAAATCACCGTGTTTATTTTGACTTTATATACTCATTTTGTAATTTTATATTGGTACCTACATACCTTAAGAATCGAAAAAAAAAATTGTCATTGAGACAGTGGCGTTTCCATATGAAAGTAAATTTGCGCGTTTTTAGGGAAAATAAATATGGAGAAAAATCAGAAAAAAATTCGTAATAAATAATCGACTCATCCCCCCCCCACGCCGTAAATAGGGAAATTTTACCACCTAAAAATTTTTGACAAAGTTTGCTTACGTTGCTGAGGGGTTCAGAAAATAAGAAAAAATCATATTTGTTCATATATATATATTTTTTTTATATATATGTACAAAACAAATAATAGATAAGAAAAACAACAGATTGAAGCGGAGGAGATAAAAAATAATTAGAGAAAAAGGATAACTAATGTTATATTTGAGATGTTATGTTGATAAGTTATATAAAAAGAGTTTTTATTGATTATTTGAATTGTTTGCAATTTGTTTCCAATCTTAATTTCAAGGGTAATTCGTTAAACCATTTAACTCAAATATATTTGTAGAATTGTTGGCCTGTGGTGGTGTAACAGCGAGGTATAGTCAGAGAACCAAGGATATTTGTTCTATTGCGGTTCGAAAAAAGAGTGTTAACATTATTGAGACAATCTTTGTGTATTTGTAAAAGCGTTTTTTATAAATAATATGAAGTGAAAGGACTGTGAATTCCTGAAATAATTTGATGGTAGGGTAATCGTATGGCTTTTTTAGAATTATTTTTATAAATATTCTTTGGATAATTTCTAAAGGCAAAAGGGAAGTTTTGAAAGCACCACCCCAGCCAACAATTCCATATTGTAATACTGATTGAATTAGGGAAAAATAGATGGTTCTTAATAATCCAATATTTAGTATCTTACGTATTCTAATAAAAATGTAAATTAATTTTCTTAACCGTTCTACTGTTGTATTGATTTGTAATTACCATTTTATGTTACTATCTATAATTACACCGAGGTATTTTACATTTGTTTTAACAGTGAGTATAGAGCAGTTAGGTTTACATAGATATGACTTTGGATTACAATTATATGAGTGTATACATATGTTTAGATTCTCAGGGGTAGCATCTTTATTCAGAGTGAATGGTATTACAAAAGTTTTTCCTGTATTTAGAGATAGTAGATTTTGATCAAACCATTTTTTTATTATATTTATATCTAGTTCAGCCGTTTTCTGAGTTTCACTCCAGTTTAGTCCATGAGTTAAAATCGCTGTGTCATCAGCATATGATATTATTTTTGACTTTATGGTGAGTTTAAAAATATCATTCACATAAATGATAAAAAGAATTGGTCCTAGAACTGTCCCTTGCGGGATTCCAAAATTACTGGTCTGTGAATCACTCAGAAAACCATTTAACTTGACAAATTGCCCTCTATGAAGTAGGTAATTTTTAATCCATGTTAAGGCATTATTGGTTATACCAATTTTCGTTAGTTTAGAGATAAGATTAGAATGTGATATACTGTCAAATGCTTTTCTTAAGTCGACAAATATTCCAATGCATTTTTTTATTATCTAAATATTTATATATTTCAGTTGTTAAATCTACGATAGCATCTTGAGTGCTCAAATTTTCTCTAAAACCATACTGATGTGCACTTAATATATTATTTTCTTTTAAAAATTTAAACATCTGTTTTTTAACAATTTTTTCAAATATTTTTGCTATATTTAAGGTAAGAGAAATTGGTCTATAATTACTACTTAGAGTGGGGTCACCAGATTTGAAAATGGGCGTAATAATAGTTTTTTTGTAATTTAAAGGAAAGTTGCAATTTGCGAAGCTTGTATTTATGATGTGTGCCAATGGTTTGCAAAGTAAATCAGAATTTTTTTAAAGTATTTCTGCAGAAATATTGTCATAACCAGGGGAAGAATTACCTTTTAATTCATTAATAGCCTGTTTAATTTCATCAATGTTAGTTTGTTGGAATTGTTTTAAGGTGTTACAAGGATTGGAAGGTGATGTACATAGATCATTATTTTCAGTGTTTTTTATTTTAAGTGCTAATTTTTTACCAACTGACCTAAAATAATTGTTAAAGATATTTGCACATTTCTTTGGATCCGTGCTTACATTGTAAATTTTTTTTATCATTATCTGAGATTTTATTTATATTAGATTTTTTTGGTTTTTTATTGATAATTTCATTGACAGTTTGCCATATCTTTTTGTTGTTGGTGCCAGCGATATTGATTTTTTCCTTATAGAAATTTTCTTTGGTTTTCCGGATAATGTATGGCATGGTTTATTTCTGGATTTTTAAAAAAATTCGTGTAGTTTATAGTTTTCTGTGGACTTTTTAATTTCCTTATAAATCTTTTCTTTATGTCTAATTGAAATTATAAATCCTTGAGTGATCCATGGTTTTAATTTTTTGAATTTAGATTTTGGGGAGCATGTTATAATGGAAGAGGAAGATTTGATATGTTTATTCAAGATTAATTCAAAATTCAGTGAACATATATCGGTATCATTTGAGCATAGAACAGTTTCCCAATTTTCAATGTAAAGGTTTTGTTTTAGTTTTTCATAATTAATAATAGTTTTAGGTAAATTATTGCATGAATTATTATTTTCATTTATTTTGCCAGTTTTGAAGGCTACAATGCATGTGCATCAGTAATATTATTTTTCCAAATAATTGATTTTATTTTTTCAGTTTCATTTGTATTGCACCAAATATGGTCAATGCATGATGGCTTTTGCCCGAAACATTCTCTCGTATATTTTTTAATACATGGTTTGAAATTGAGCTCAGATAATGTGTTAATATATTCAGTTTTTTCCTTATTACTATTGTTTTCAAAATCATCAGATATATCAATATTAACGTCTCCTATAATAAATGCATTTTGAAAGCGATTTGTGTTTTTAAAAGATTTCAGATTCTCAGTGAGATTAGTAATGCTCGAGTTATGAGTTCTATATAACGCTATTATATCATAAAAAATGTTTTTTTAAATTAATTTGTATATGTAGACAATTTACAAGACAATTTACATTTATATATAGATGAAGAGCATTGACAAAATACATATACTATAAAAGTACATACAGGGTGTTAAGGGACGTACTTAACTAACTTTAACCAGTGATTTCTGACATTATTTGGAGTAAAAAATGCAAATGAAATTTTGGTCTCCGGTGACGTTATTGACAACTTTTATTTTTATTTTTTTAAAATTTTTTTTTCTTCAAAATCAAAAAATTTTTTTTCTTCTGGATGTCATCACTAGTGATACAGCCGAGTAATAGACCAACCCCTTTTCCCCCCTCCAACTGTCCAAAACCTTCCATTTTTTATTGTTTAGTAGAGAAAAAAAAAATCAAAATTGTCACCGGAGACAAAAAATTCATTCATATTTTTTACAACAAATAATGGCAGGAATCACTGGTTAAAGTAAGTCAAGTACGTCCCTTAACACCCTGTACAGAAGATAACTACAAGTAACTTGAAGATGGATATAAAAAGACTTTAATAAATCACATTGCGTATCGACTGCCAAAAGTCATTTAGGCTTACACCAAAAAATTCAATGCTTTGATTTGCATTGACAAGTCTCGGCATTCTGGATAAAGGAGAATGATATCCATAATCAGTAGAATGTTGATTGAGGAACAGCAATTCATTATGTCGGAGTCTACGGGAAGGGATGTTGAACTTGATGAGTAGTAACAAAGCAGGTGTGTCAGTAATACTGTTGATAATTTTGTATTAGATCAGAGTCCTTTCTTCGTTTTTCTAAAACAGAAATGTTTAAAGTTTCTTCAATTTCATCATTCGAGTTCTCGCCACTTTCAAGTCCTAACCTCCAAGCAATTCTTCTTAGGAAGCGATGTTGTACAGATTCGATGTGACACATGTGTAGAAAGGAGACCAAATGACACTAGCATATTCAAGGTGAGGGCGAACCAGCGAACAGTAAAGAGTTTTAAGTGTACTTACATATATGTTTAAAGTCAGAGGTAATTCTATGAATGAAGCCGAGTAGTTTAAGTGATTTGTTTATGATATATGATATTAATGTGATCACGGAAAGAAAGTTTGTTAGTGACCCCAAGGTCCTTGATAGATGTGACAGTAGAGAGACAAACATTATTTAGTTTATAATCAAACTGAATAGGTTTTTTGGTTCTGTAAAAGGACTAAATTTTGCATTTATCAACATTAAGTTCAATTTTGCACCAATCATTAAATGAATCAATATCAAGTTGAAAAAGTAAACAATCGAGATGGGATTTAATTATCTTAAGAATCTTATTGTCATCGGCAAAAAGCCAAAAACGTGTGTTAGGAAAAACTTTAATGATAGCGTTAATAAAAATGTTAAAAAGAAGTGGGGCCAAATGGGTTCCTTCCGGAACGCCGGACGTTACATCATTGTTAAAGGATTAACAATTGTTAAAGATAAGTTATTTATTTTAACCCTTTGTTTTCTATCACTCAAGTAATAGTGAAGGAATGATAACAATAGTCTCTAATGCCTATAGCATAAAGTTGGGCCATGAGGATACGGTGATTAACTTTATCGAAGGCTAGGGAGAAATCAGTGTAGAGCACATCAATATGAGTGTTGTCTTCTAAGGCTTTAACAATGGTATTTGTAAAGGACAGTAAATTAGTTGTCGTAGATTTTGCCGATCTAAATCCATGCTGTTCCTCTATGTACGGTGACAATGTCCTGCCCTAGTGGGAACTGCGTCAAATGTCTGGGGAGACACATTGTAGAACCAGAAGACTTAATATCCAATGACAACTCTGGTGAACTTTATCAAAGGAACTGGGTTATTGTTAAAGGATTGAGGTAAAATGGGAGATAGCACAATGGGCCTATGGCCTATGCGCTCACAGGAACTAATTATAAACCGATTCCGCAAAGAAAAAAAATACATATTAAGAGAAAATGAGAAACATATTTTTTTAAGTAAGGTCTACTTTCACAGATCTACTAGTTATATAAACCACAGTTAAGTGGTAAAAATATTTGCTTAAACAAACTAAATATTCAAATGATTTTGAAAGAAATGTGAAATATACCGTAAAAATTCCAGCTTTGTAAAAAACGGTTGTATTTTTTGCGATTTACGCCGGCAACTGAAAACGGTGAATGTTTTTTTTTTCAAAGGGAAGGATATGATTAAATCTCGGCATGAAATACTTAATAAGCCTATCTGATTATCAAACCTCGAATTATTTGAGAGCCTCCGCTTTACTGTTGGAGAAATGAAAGGATTCCTAAAATTGCTGAATAAATCTTAATATTTATACGCGGATTATGCAAATTTATTTAAAAAGGTAAATCCAGTTTAGTTTTATTAAAAAAAACGGAATGCAGGCATTTTGGCGTGCAGGTAACACTCGATTCGTGACGAAGCTCATAAAATTTAAGCCGTGGTAAAAAAATAATTGAAATCTCCTCGGATTAATGTTCCAGAATGGGAAACGTTAAAATTAATTGATCATGAACTTAGGGGAATTTTTCTTTTTGTGAAGCTTATTTCTACGGATTTCAAGAAAACAGCAATACTTTACTACAATTTGCGACTGCGTTGATGATGGACAATGTGATGCACTCCGAAATGCAGAAGAAAGTAATAGGGTAAAATTAGTTTTTAAAATAATAACCATTAACTCACAAGTAACTGCTAAAGTCGCCTCCAAACCATGAACAATCGAAATCTTTAATCGCCATTATTTTATAATTTAAAACAAAGAGAAAGAAAATGTATATTTTTTACTTAACGAGTAAAACCCAAATCGTAATATTTACCTAAATGAAGACAATATTAGCGAAACTAAATCGAAAATCTGAAAACAGAAAAATCAGAAAAAGATACAGTTACATCTGGGAGTCGAACCCAGGACTTTCCCCTTGCCGGGGCGCAACTCTACTGAGCTAATGTATCCCTATCAGATTCGGTCATATTTAATTGCATCATACTTCGACTTCTTAGACACATTAGCTCAGATGTGATAGTATCTTTCTCTGTTTTTTCTATTTTCGATTGAGTTTAGCTAATATTGTTTTCATTTGATTAAATAGAAATAAAATAGCTGCACAGCATACTAGACATTTCCTATTCCTTTTGATTAAAAAAGATTTTTCAGTTTAGTTGGGTAATTTCGCTTCAAATGCAAAATTTTATTTCGTGTGGAAAGGGCCACGATTGCTTTACTCTTAATAATTTTAGTTACTCAACTGAAAAAAAGTCCATGGCGATTACTCGTTAATCGTCAAAACGTTTTTAAAGGCCATTGGAATAAAAACATTTTTTATTTGTTTCAAAGGCGGTATCTTTAATGCAAATCTGCAAGTTTCTGAGAGACTGAATATACATTTTCTAATCAGACCCTAGTAGAAAATAAAAAGGAAATCCGAATGGAACCAACAACAACCACCAACCGAAGTAATATTTTTATTTGCCCGGGATTTTACCTGTGCTTTGAATGTAGGCTTAAATTTGATTAATTTCATAGAGTGGTTCATGTCCAATGTTGCCAGAAATTCAAAATATTCTGAAGTGATTTGAAATGTTCTCAATAAAATAATGTGGAATGTTCCCAAAAAATGACGATTGCTTGAAATTCATCTTAGTGACCTAACGTCAATATCTTGACATATTTTTATTAATACTTATTATATTTTGCTCACTGTCGGTTGAGGAGAGGTGATGTGTGATTTATGTGTTTGCGAATATCGAAGGAACTTGTAGGTGTTTTGAAATATATGAAAGACCACTGCACAAGTAAAAAAAGCACATGAGGAAAGGAAAGAAAGGACTTACTGCGCTGCACTTCTCTTCTATCTTGGGTGGGTTTGTTGATGCACTCGAATGACTATCAGTCGAGGTATCTTACTTGCAGTATGCGGGATTAAGTAGGTAGATAAATATGGTTAGGAAAAGGAACATGATAGGGATTTATTTTTATTTTTTTTAAATTTTATTTAAGGAGAAAACACAGATACAGACAATAATTAACAAAACAATATTATGAACAATAACTTGAGAATTCGCCTGCACCCCAACTATTTCTCACTTGATAAATAAAGATTTTCAAATACATTTTTTATACATGTTTAAAAATAAGTCATAATTAATAATGAATCGAAAATTGTTTCAAAAGAAGCACATAAAAAGTATAGTGAATGATATATGAGTTTTCTTTTTTTATAGGAAAACAGCCTTCAATTTTCTACCAAAAGTGCTATAAGTATCAAAAAATATATCCGAATCCTTAAGGTTGTGGTTTTTATTAAACAATTCGCACATTCTTCTAATTGGATCCCTGACACCAGCATTTGTACGTGTCCGGTTAATGTGGAATAAGTCGTTAAGCCTAGTTGTTGTGGGTGGTATTTTAAAATTAATTAGTTTGAGTAAGTCAGGACAGTCGATAACATTGTTGCAGATTTTATACAGGGTCATTAGGTCAAGGTATGTTCACCGGTTAGATCGAGTGGAGACGTTGTATTTCGAGAACATATTTGTGTATCCCCGTTTAGGTGCGCTCATTCTGTTATTTAGGCAATGCAGAAATTTCTTTTGGACACTTTCAATATTATTATTACACTTTCAATATTATTATTATAGACACCGTAAAGTGGAGTCCGTATGGAGGTGCAGTATTCAAGTTGAGACGTTTAGTAAAGCAGAAGGTAGGTTTCAGGTTTTCGAAATACACGGCTGTTTCTGATAACAAAGCCCAGCATGCAGTTAGCTTTATTCACAATGTTTTCAATGTGCGCACCGAAATAAAGTTTGGAATCAAAAAGTACGCCGAGGTCTCTTATACAGTATACGCGCTCAAGTTAATAATTACCAATATAATAATTGTGTTTGATAACGTTTTGATTTTTAGTAAAGCTTATTTGTTTACATTTGTTGTAACTTAGGTAAATTTTGAATTTTGGGATGGATAGGAAAGGAACATGTGACAATCAAGCTACAAGCACAGGGTCTATGATATATGTAGATGTATGTAGGTAAGTGTAGCTATGTATTGTGGAAACGCCCAACCAAGAGGTGTTAGGGTGGTTACTATATTTTAGTCATGGTGAAACAGATTGATGTTTTGAAGAAAATGAAATTCAAAATAATTCACATAATTTATACAGGGGGCTGGTTAAGTCGTCAGGGGAGGGTGAGATATTCGGCTGTAAGAGGTCAATTCGAAATTGATTTTGCCATGGAAATCCTCGTTGCAACCTCGAATTATACTTAAGTTTGAACCATTCAATAGAAACTTATCACTTATTCGATAAAACCTCTGGATCATCTGGAACTAAAATATTACATAAACATCTAAAGACTTGAACAATAATATTAAACAATGTTAAGGTTAAACAATCTAGAAGCCCTCGAAGTTAAGAAAGCCGTTAATAATAATTTTTACGTAATTTTAAGAATTTTTTTATGTAATTAATGAAAAAAAAAATGAGAAAATACACAGATTTAGGAAATGAGATTAAAAGTATTTGGCGTTCTCAGACTATAAAAAGTATTACCATTTGTTATTTCGACTATTGGCATTATACCCAGCTCTTTCATTCAAATTAGAGTTGTCAAAGAATTTACATATAAAAATGCAAAAAATCAGTCATTTTAAATACATGTAGGATTACAAATGATTTTTTAAATATTTATATTGAGGGATCAGTAGGATTTATAGGTTCAATTAGTAGTTCCACCGAGCCAAACCCTCTGATATGAAAATATCTGGAATCGGTGAATTATTTTTCCATTTGGCTGACATGTTGTTCTTGTATTATTTTGTATTTATTATACTTATGTAGTACAATTGCATAGCGTGGATTGACTATAAGATCATTTGTGGAAAAGTGAGTGAAAGGGTTTAGTTTTTCCTGTGGGAAAGATTTAACCTGGACATAAAATCTGAAGCCATATTACCGGTAGTCCCATATTTAATTTATTCCGTTAACATCAGCTGAAACTGTTTCCTCTTCACCTACTTTCCCATTGTATAATAATTTATCGCCCTCTCTTCTATTGGTATATCTTTCTGTCACCAATAAGATGTCTTCTTTTGTACTTTGTATTTCTTTCACTCATTGTTTAATTTAATTTTATTATATGCACAAGTCTTTACGTAATGGCCTTTAGTTAATCTAACGAGTCCTGACGATGCTTGAACTAAGCGAAACCTGGTTGGCTGTCAATTCAAATAAAAAGTGGTGTTACAAAGTGTATTTTTTAATTTAAGTCACACCCCAAAGTTTTATCTTCCTTCGAAAAAAAAAAAAACCGTTTATGAGAAGGAGGGTGAGGTCACAATGGTACTATTAGAAGGAAGAAGGGCCTGCCTTACCACAGTGGCTTTCAAAATAAGAATGACGTCAACGTAAATAATCCAATACGATGAAATCACAAAAATTATTCATGAACGTTGTAGTTCATAATCAGAATTAAAATGATTATTGAAATATCTAAGGATCTTCGCTCATGCAGAAACTGAAATGAAACCAATTGCCGACGCACCAAAAGTTCTGGTCGTGCGGCAGTCGCGTTTCAGTTGCATTGTTAACAGGTTGGCATGGTAGCGGCTCACGAACTGTCAATTTTAAGAATATTTTTTGCGACTGCGTCGGCAACTGGTTTAATTTCAGTTTCTCCATGAGCGAAGGCCCTCCTTCGTCCACGATTATGCCCTAGCGAATGAAGTTTTAAGTCGTTTTCAGTAGTTTCGTAGTGCTAAGTTACTAAGGCGTCAATTTATCAAATTTCATCAAATTTAGAATTTAAAATTCAAGTTCTGTGAAACTTCTATTCAAGTTCTGTCATTATTTCATCGGGGCCGGTTGTTTCACAGTATTTGTATTTCAACAGTAATTGAATATTTTACGAATTGTTTCAGTTCTGAGAAACAACCCGTACTATGTTGAACGGGAGCTGTGGCTTTGCGTAATAATGTTTTGAATAAATATGAATGTTGAATAAATAAATTAACCACTTTAATTAAAATATCAAACCTTAGAAGATCAATTTTGTGCTAATGAAATTAGTATTTCTTCAATAATTGTAAAATCACTTTGTGGCGTCATTTTAAGTAAAAGAAAATAATAACATATTTTATGTGATTGTTGTAACTTCTGAAGTCCTTCCGTGTACTTACGTCTTTCAGTTTTGGTGTGATTCATTCATCAAAAATTTAAAAATTCTGTCTAACAAATAATATCTCTCCATAATCGCACGGTCGCGCGTCGTGCGTCATAAAAAATCAAATATTGTGTGTATATAAAACCGTCTTTAAATAGCAATTTCCGTAATATAAGAAATCATTTACGTAATGTTTTTTTTTTTTATCTCGGCTCAGATAAAAGAAAATGAGAAATAATATAATGTTTATAAGTAAGGAAGATTTAAAGCAGAACGCTTCAAGAACTTTGGAAATAACTCCCTTGAAAAGTTATTTTAAGGACTTACATAAAACTGTGCTTTGAAATGCTCAAAGATTCGGAAAGTTGGTGGTATTTTAACAAATGCGATTTGAGTGTAGCGTTTGAGTGTACGAGTATGTCTTGAGAAAGTGTTGTTTGGAAAAGAAGCGGAAAAGTAAGTTTAAATTCTACTTAAACAGTTAAACGTCAACTCGTGTTTTAAACATTTTATTATTTGTTCGTACTTATTTCGCAAAGTTTGTGAAAAGTTTACAGAGTGACTGGCGCCTGTAAAATATTATGGTCCAAAATATTATGTGAGTTGATTCTGATGATGGAGTCGGCACGCTTACGAGGGTCGGAGTATAATAAGTTTATTTATAGTGCATTGTGTAGGTACCTATCCACACTTTTGGGGGTTTTTATGAAAATTTCTCAAAATGTAAATTAGATATTGGTCAAATAATACCTATTCATTTTCGTTTACCGTTCTTGGAAGGTAGATAAAATAATAAATAAAATAGCTATATCAGATAAAAATATCTGAAATATAGGTCACACGACATAGATACAAAAGATACGGTAAAAAATGGATCAATTACATAAAATAGATAACTAAGATAAAATAGATGAAAAACATATAAAAAATAACAATTAGTTATTTAGATAATTTAGATTAAAATTATCAAAAAGATCACGCAGATCAAGTAAATAAAACAGATCAAATAAGTCAAATAGGTAAAATAGATCAAATAGATCAAAATTAGCAAATTGATTAAAATAGATAAAAATGATCAAACGGATCAAAGAGATCGAATAAATCAAATAGATCGAATATATCGAATAGATCGAAAGATTAAACGTCGATTCTGTGCAGAAATGGGCGTTCCATTTGATAATTCTCCCGTTAGATAGCAATCTTTAGAGCACAGGCGTCGGCGTCGGGTGGGAATACTATCCTTGTTCTACCGGTATTTGAATGGAAGATGTTCCGAGGAACTAGCGTCATTGATCCACTCGGCACCGGTTCATAGTCGGGAAACACGCCAAACGCGCGACCAACGTGGAAATTGATTGATTTGTCACATGAGAACGGGTCCCTTCTTCAATTCGATCTTGAGTTCAACTGCTTGGCTGTGGAACGATTTGCCGACCTCTGTGTTTCCCGCTTTCTACAATACTGGTCTCTTCAAAACCAATCTTCACTCCTTCCTCTTCTCAAAAAGACCCTCCACACAGCATCTCAGATGACATAGGCCCTATGAGAAATCATTTTTCTCAGGGCCTCTTTCGTGTAGTTAATGTAAAAAAGATCAAATAGATAAATCCACCAGGGCACCGCTAACTGTTAAGGATTTGTTCATGGTTGTTTCAGCTCGTCGTGAATCAATTCGTTTCCTGTTTGTTTATTAATTCCTGTCTTTTCCGATTTATTTGGATGTTATCCAACAATTATTGTTTTATTTTATGTTGCTTTACTTTCTGTTATTAAACCTTTTATGAATATGTAAAATACTCCGTAGTTTTATATTTAGCCAAATACAGATACCAACATGATACAAGTTCAATAATCAATCAAGAAAATAAAATGCTAATGTATGAAGATCTGCGACAAATCTATATGAAGATCTATGACAAGGCAGTTGTGAAATCGATACACAATATGTTAATAATTAATGCAGTCGCAAGTATCGCCAAAATGTGTTCTTGATTTATATATAACTTAAGTTATTGTTCAATACTAAATTATTTATTTATTAATTTCTTCGTTTTCCCTTTTAAACGATTTTATACCGATACATTACGGAAAAGATATCAAATTTGAGGTTCACGTAGGTATCAAAAGGTCATGGGGGCAGTTTTACTGTTTTGACATGAGTCGAAAGATAGTTGCCGAATTGTCAGTAAGTGACGTTGAATTGTCAATGTCCATGGTGAATTGTCAATGGGAACAGCAGTAATTGAAAAACGCACCGATTATTAGATGTACTCATGTATTATAAAAACATATATAGGCATTGAAACGATTCGTAAATTATTTCAATACCTACCTACGTCAGATGCTTCTAAAATTCCCCAGAAGTAGAATAATAATATTGTTGAATTATTTCCTCCGTACAACGCTTTGTATTTCCTGGATAATCCTTCGAGACATGTTCTTCGTAAGTTTCATCCTTCCAAACATCTCTCTCAGGATGTGCCTTTTCCAAGAGCTGAAGTTTTGAGACCACCTTTGATAGAGTGACAAGGGAATTCCCTCTAGCCATTAAATCCTCTGTGATATGAAACAAATAAAATGAAAGTATGATTGAAAGATAAACAATTTGTCCGGCCAACTGATGTGCTCAGGAACTAAAACATGAAAGTGGAAATAAAATTTGAAGGAAAACGAGTAATTCCTATGTTGAGTGAAATTTAAAAAAAAATTAGGGTTCAGAGAGAGGGGTTGATTACCATTAAGTGAAGACATTACGATAAAACAAACCTAAAACTTTTCTTTTTTAGGAAACTTAGAAAGACTAATATAATTTGCGTATTTAAAATTATCATATTAGAAATGCCTCCCATGTAAATTTGAATGGAAACCGATGTCGCCACTGACCTTTTGGTTCTAGCTCATTCAGAACGCGCTATGTCTTTTTTAAGGTCCTTTAACCAACCAAATTCACATTTCATCGAAAGATGTTCTTACGATCGTACAAGGCGGTTCCAATGAGAAAGATTAATTATTCTCCGTACCAGCTTTTTAAAAATTATAACTCAATACCTATCGATTATATTTCATTCCAAATTTGCTTTTGCATCAAAAAATACTGAAAGGCGTGATGATAAAACTTTTAAAATTATGTACTTTTTGCAATTATTTTTTGATCATAAGAATTTATCGTTTTTCAATAATGTCTAAGCAAAATAAGAATCTAAAAAAAACTTAACTATATTAATTTGTAAGACCGTAAATAAATGGACAAAATAGAGAAATTTTCGTCAAAGATAAGTGTTCGGATATTTTTTTAATGATTTCATTTGAACTAAAATTAAAATTAAAAAAATGCGTTTACTAGGTAACGTATTGATTTACAATAATGTATGATTACACCATATGAAATATGTCTTATAAAATAACATTTTTAGTTTGAAAATTTTACAAATCTGCCAACGACCTATGGTATAACCTTATTATACTAAAAATAAACATTTTTTTCTCAAAATTTAAATCATGCGTTTATTAGATAAAAGAACAATCTTTCGAAATCAATTTATAATTTTTTGTGAAAAAGAGCGAATACATCTAAAATTTGATTCAAATGTGACATATTTCCGGTTTTCTCTGGTTATATCCTTTTAAGGTAAGAATAAACTGTGCCCATGTACGCAACGTGTGCATTATTACGTTCCTAGTACAGAGGGCACACTTGTCCTACGTCCTACGCACGCAATGCAAATTTGAAACGTAGTATTGTGATATTTGATGAAGTAATAAATCACTTCATAAATATATCATAAATAAAGACAATAAACATAAATATATCATAAACAAACAGAACTCGACTTAAACATGTTTTTCTATGCCCAAAACTAAATACATCTTTTGCACAGCATCATTATGCTTACCAGAGAAGAACTTTTTTCAATCGTCTACCAGAAGAAATCAGAAGCATTAATGATAAAACCCGAATACTGCTCTCTGTCAAGAGACATTTTAAAATTATTCTTAAGAAAAAAACTACCGTCACTTAATTAATTTCACAAATATCTTTAGTTTTCCGTAACATTCTTTCTTTTTTTAAATACACATTATTATCAAAATAAATACTGTAGCTCACATATATTTATGTACAATGAGTTATTTAAGTACTAACTAATAACATTTATGTACACTCCCCTTCCATACTCAAGCAAATGCTTTTTATCGAAGGGTAGTAAAAAAAAACTGAGATGTAAAATTATCATATAAAACCTTCTAAAACATATTATTAAAAAAAAAATATTTAAAAAAAAAAATCACTTCATTTCGTCATACTAAATCTATTGGTTGCTTATCTCCCATTTTAAAACAAAAGAGCAATAAAAGTCAGTAAACGCCATAACACAAATAACCTTAAAGGTCTAATCATCTCGTTGGAAGGCCTTCCACCAAAGTCATCTTTCTTTCAGACGTCCCACGCCGATCTAGACAGCGCATATCGGCGTTGGGTGGGAAGCGTAGGATTGCGCAGCGTGCCACAATTATTGTGTTTCTGAATCGTCTATTTTCGTAGAAAATTTATGGATTGTAAGTTGTCCAGATATGTGCGTTGCATACATTATGTACGTGGGCCTAGTGTTACATTCTCTACCTTACACGTTCCGTGCCACCTCAGAATCAAGTCAACTGAACACCTCTTTGAAAAGTCATTAAAAGCTATGAAAAAAATATTTTTAAATAGCACACAACCCTAACCTAACGAAACCTATTTTACGATTTTTTTTTTCATCGGACTCTCCCGTGATTTTTTACGAATTGTTACTCTTACCCATATTTGATAAATTCATAATGGTTGAAATCAGTTTCCATGAGAAACTACCTTTAGAATTGGATCGATGACAAAATAGTACTTGAAGTTGGCATTTGCGGAAAAGCTTTATGCAGCCTTGTGTACCCTTTCCTCAACAGGGTAGTAAAACCTACTCGGGAGATGAGGCACACAGATTTGCCCTTTGTAGGATTGGTGGAGGCTCTACCCATCATTTTAATATAATTTATTATATGGGAGAAAACCAATCATTATCCTTTTTATAAAAATATTTGAAAACTTAACGGAATTCCAGCGCCAACATAATTTAGCTTGAAATTTGATCATAAATGTACTAATTTCCAAATATTTTAAATTTTAGCGCAAATACCGGTGGAATCTGGAATGGATAACCCAAAGTTCATTTCATGAAACACAAAATTCTAAAAACTTTATCGATCTTTTGTTTTATTTTCCATAAACCAATGAAATTTGGAAATTCTGATGTTCATCAATACGAAAAAAAGTTTAAAACGTTTAAACTTTTAACTGCTTTTGACTATCTGAAAAGGGGAAAGCGGTCTATCCCCGGATAATGGCTAGCCCCGGACAAGTACATTTCTAATATTTTATAAAAAAAGCATACGAAGTCCATTCGGTGAACTGTTTAAAACCACGGAGTTTATTGTTTAGCAAATTATTTATTTATATTTAGTTGATAAATTGATGTACGTGATAATATGTACATCAATTTGTACGTATATATATTTATCACGCCAAACTGTGGGTACGAAATTTAATTAAGATTGAGATCAGACTCGGGCGAATGTAAATGAGACAGAGCGCTGCTAAAAGGACTCAATTGAACATTTGTTTCCATTCGTATTTATACTAACTTGTGGGACTTCTAGTTCTCTTCGTTAATCTACATTATGTAAGATGTGTGCTATTTCAAAATCGTTAAAAACTGCCTTAGAATTGCGTTGTCACTAAATAGTATGTGATGAATGGTAACCTCCAATCTACGAGAAGGCCTACGAGAATTTTTTTTTTATATTAAGGAGAAAAGCGCAACGCTACGACATCTGTATGGTCAAATTCAAAACTTGCTCGAAAATAGAGGTATTGTTAAGTTGGTTGATGTTTTATAGTTGCCTTAGATTACACAAAGATGGTGATGAGATCGATATTTAACGGGAACCCCAGGCTTAGGGTCGATTTTAAACACGAGAGTTGAGACAACCAATTAAATAGCAGGAAAAGCAATTAAAAATCAACTCAGCCTATCAGCAAGGAGAGGGTCGTGCCCATTATGTACACAAAAGATTGGACTTTGACCCGAGTGATTAGTGAAGTAATTAATGGTTTTGACGTTCCCACAGAGATCGGGGGTTAAGGCACTGAGATGTAAACACCCAACAATTCAAGGACCTTAGTACGATGAACTCAAGAAATGTTATTAATAACGGGTACATCCAAGAGGTCGGGAACCTTAGTTTCGAATGCATTAGAGCCTTTTTAGTTGCGGAAAAACACACTTGGGTAACGATAAAAATTTTATCAGTAATATATTGAGTAGAAAACGCGGGAACGAGGGGGCATGCTTGCCGGAGGATTCTCAATTATAGAATAACTACATATGACGGCCGAGATGCCAAATTCGAGGAAAAAACGTACGAAAGGAAAATGAATATACATAACACAATGGAAAATTATTGTTATCAATTCTAGACGGAACGGAGAGATTAGGAAAGCGAATTGGGAAGGAAAATTTCAAAAAAATTTAGAGTTTAACGATTGAACAAGGGGACGAAACAAAGGGTTGGTGCAGTAGCAGGTGCTTGGAAGGAAATTGGAATAGCATACCTAGGGGGGGGTGGAAATACTGCAAACATTGCGATAGATTTAATTCATAAAAAGGAGTCATTTTACGTAATTAAAATAGGGATCATAACATAAAGTTACACGAGACTGCGAGGGAAAATGAGACATTACAACGGTTGTCGACCCCACATGTATATTGTTGATATAAACAAGGAATATTCGAACATGGAAATTGTTTAGATTAACACCATTAGCTATTAAAAAGGGTCATAAAAATTAACATTGCTCTTACGTGGTATTTAGATTAGAGATTTTCCATAAAACTAAATTACAAACACATAAAAATGAATTTATTGCCAAGTACGTAGAAATTATTAAGTATACAAACGTCAGAGCTTTCAGTTTATGGGATTTTGAGTAAGAGAGAGATAGAAAATTGGGCGGAATTTGATCGAAGTAGTTAACTTGACAGATATTCCAGTGTAGAAATGGGAAATGGGGCAAAAAAAACACCATAAATAATATATCAAAAAAGGGAAAAAGGATTTTAGCGTGGAGATGAAATTACGGCAAAAAGGCAAACGTCAAATTTCAATAAGGGATCATGAGTTAGGGAGGGGGAGAGAACGAAAAACCGACATAACCGGAAAACTCAGATAAGGAAATGGGAAAAACTCAAAACGTTATAAGTAGAGTAGATACGGAACCAGGATATGATTCCTTATGAACAACGAAGGGAAAATCATTTAAGAATAGTTGCTAAAACACCGTTACTTGAAGGAAATTCAGGTGGAAAAAAGGGAAAAGTTAAATATGCCACATAAATAATGAAAATACGGTTCTGAGAAATAATTGCTTACGTAGACTAGGGGAAAAGAAAGAATTTTCGTGGAAATTCATACAGGATAACTAGCGTTTAAAACTAGGAGACTGAAGAATCTACGTTTTCCCAAATATTTATGCCAATTAAAATACAGTTTTAGCAGATCACTTATGGGCATGTTTCAAATTGAGAAAAAAAAAACAAGATTAAAACCATGTTTATAAAATATATTATGAAGACAGAAGACATGTGGAAAATGGGCAAACTGGATGGCAGCTTACTAAGTCCGGGACTATAAACCTTAGGGAAGCGAGACAAAGTTGTGGGACGAACCCAGAATTAGGAAGAGGAAAAATCGAAAGATCTTATGTAGGAACAAAGGATAACGAGATGGGGATTTCAAAAAAATTCGAGCTATTACAGATTATATTTTCTTGGCAAGGAAAATACGATTATGCCCTTTTGGAGCTGTGATGGGTATAAATTAGCGTGTTTGGGATTATTCGGGAGTCCTTCGACAACTGGCAAGGTTGCTTAAAACGTCGCGCATGTCGTGAGAATTACCCTGGTAATTAATTAGAGTTTAGAATCAGTTTTTATACTTTAAAAAATACAGTGGAAAATTAGATTCAGTTTATACTTATAAAAAATTCAGTGATAAAATAGAGAGTGGAGTGTACGGATACGGTTAATCGTGCAATTTAACGGAGTGCATGATCTTATAATAAATCTAAAAATCAGTGTTTGCAATAGTCTCCGATTCAATAAAATCAAATAATTAATTAATTAATTACAAATTCAATGCGGAAGGAGTTTAATAGAGTGTGTTTGAATTGATTTAAATCTGTTCTATGAAGGTTAAAATAAAGTTATTTAGTCCGAGGTTAAATAAAGAAAGTTACAGTCTAATAAGTTTTATTAAATAAAAGTTAACGTTTAAGTCGAAAGTTGGAAACTTTATTACGAGATATTAATTATCGTTAGACGACAAAAATTATAATTGATCCGAAATCTGGAAAATACTTAACCCGAAGTTCAAATAAATAATCCAAATTATTAATTTAGTGCTAAACGAAAGTGTTATAAAATGAAGTGAAAGTGGTTCTTTCAGTTTTGTTGTAATTTGAGTGACGAATAATATTTAGTTTGTTATAAAAGAATTATAATTTAAAAGCGAAAAAAAAAAACAATAAATAAACCTTAAATATTGTTACAAAGTGGAATAATTCAAATTTAAAGAAAATCTTTAGTTTTTATAAAAAAAAAACTATATTTAAATTGAGAAAAAAATAAATAAAGCTTAAATATTATTATAAAGTAGAATAATTAAAATGTTATGAAAATCCGAATTAATAAATTAATTCATTAAAGATTAAATAAGTATAGTTATATATCAAATAATAAAATAATATTCGAGCGAAACGATTATTAAGAATCGATTCTCTTCTTTAGATTGAAATCAAATATGGGAGAAAAAGGAAGGGAGGTAAGGATTGTCGGGGTTAATTAGATAGAATCGTTCTTCTTCAATAATAACGGCAGATATTAAAGGAAAACGTGAGGAATTTTTTACATCAGAGATCTATTCAAAGGAGAAAGGAAGGAGATGAATTCCGGATCTTGTAGGATTAAATCATTAAAAGTGGGAAGTCGAAATAAAAGTGCGATAAATTACACAGGTAGTCTGGATGCTCTAATAAATTTCTTGCCGACGATAGTAACCCGGTGGAGCTGAAATTAAGACATTAGAGCTTGGTGAGTCCTTACAATATTTAAGCTTTTACAGGTTCCTGTGGGTAATCTGACATTGATGAACGTGATACCAAATAAGGGTAAATAAATAACTAACCAATTTATTAGCATTCGCATGTCACACCTCCCATACAGAATGAAATGTTGCTAAACAAATACTTAACACATAATTAGATAGAAACGCATCACTAAATCAATTTTGGTATCTTAGCGTATTTGCAAAGTAAATACCTATCGCTTCTTTTCACTAGCACGATTAGGGTATGGTTATATGACCTTCGATAGTGTACCAAAATTTTCGATTTGAGTTCAATGCCACCCATTGACCCAGTCACCTAAATTCATTAACGAATAAACAAAACAAAGCTTTAACGTCAGGGACAAGTTTATCAATTATAGCTTGCGACGAAATCTGCGGTCAAAATGTGAAGACGACATTGACGTTAAATTCACTCAATTTTAAACAAACTTATTTGTACTAGAGCGATCGCCAATAGGTAGCATTGTTTTAGCATGCAAAATTTCGCAAAGTAAAGTACCTCGACTAGCTTCAAACTCAAAGAGAGCTCATCACAATTATTCAGGAGGTCATTGATTCAATGACAACTTGATTTACCTCATTTTAAATCTTTCTTATAGCAAGTAGGTATCCAAGAACCCATAAATACCCAAAAATCCTAAATACCTAACACACGAGGAGCTAGTGACCTCATTTAAAAAACACTGGTGTTCAAATACTCATACAGTCCTGAATCCTAACTTTTCTCGAACGTAAGCTTCAAGGCTTCTGTATGTGGGTATGAGCGATCTGGAAATGTAAGTGTCAACCTTTCTCGAACGGAGGGCTTTGATCTTGTGGCGGTATTGTCGAGTTGGGGCATGCGGGGAAGAGGAAGGACGTATGCGGACAGTACGCTGACGCGGCATTAAAGCTACAGGTTATTTGCATACCGTAAGTCTTGTCAAACCTGAAAGCAAACATAAGGTTCACGAGGTGCGTTTTATGTCAGCTAGTCAGAGGTGGAGTGTAACGCTGGGTCGGTCACGTGGGAGGAAGGATCTGCCTGTCACAAGCTTACGCCACATTCAACGGATAGAGGCATGATAAGAGAAGACATGAAATACCCCTTCTAGAATCAGTAGAGTTAAATTCAATCCGGAGGCGATGGAAGTCGGAGTGAGACAGAAAAACGGCATGAAGACTTGGAATTCCCCCATCTGGCGTGAAGAGCCCCTTTCGTAACAAGAGACGCTCGTCGAAGAGAGTAAAACTCGGACTTAAGGATAAGCTTAGCAAACGTACCTGGGAGAAACCGGTTTGTAATTGTTGTTCATCGGTCTTCACTTGGATAGCGGAGGAGCCGACTTTTCAGCAAACATATTATCCCCCTCCCCATATCCATCCATTCTTGCTCTTTCAACAAATTTTGTGAATACTAACCAATAACACTAACTATGAATACAAACACATTATGTTAGGAGAAGCTGCAGACAAGAACTTCAATTGAGAAAACCCGACTCTCGAGTACGAACATTCTACACTGGTAAGGTAAGGTTTTCTTTCTTGAAATGATGTAATTTATTAACTGTTGTTTATGTTATCGATGAAGCAGCGGTGATAGGAAGAATTAAATAAACATACTAAATTCCTACAGAAATCAAATAGACACAAAGTTAAAGGCGGGGTTAGTTTATCAAACTCGGTTAAAAGATACTAAAATAATAATAATTAATAAATCGGAAAATTCTCACCCTTTCTCTTAAAGAATCTATGGGTTACCACACGTAATACATTATCTTCTCTACATATGTGTGCATATTAAGTATGCAAACAGATGTAAAATCTAAAACAAAAAATTATACAACAAAGATTATAGAAATAATGTGAACAAAAATCTTAAATCTTGCTTACTGTGAGAAAATTCGCAGGGATTTAAGAAGATAGGGTAGGTTTAGCTAGATTATAAGGTATAGGGGTTTAGAAATCACGAGCCTGGAAAACAAACTGGAAGGAGGGGTTTAGTCAGGCCATCATAACTAGTGGTGTGATCAGTAGGACATAAGGGTAGAATTATGAGCGTGGTTACGAGACAGGAGCTACGAGATTTGAACTACGAGGTAGAAGCTTAGAAAAGTAAATCAGCTAGGTAGGGTTCATCACAATTGGTGTCAAAAGCCAAGAGTGTCGGACCATTACAAGTATTCATGAAGTATTTGGCGATGTTTTTTGCTTTCATTTTAATACAAACTTTCAATAAATTTGAATACTTATCTGATAAATCCGTACCCATATATTTGTGTTTGGTATACATATATCTAAGTATGTAAACTGTCTGTATTAATTCTGTCAATTACCGACCACTTCCAATTAGTGAATAGCCAGACAGCCCCACAACTAAATCAAGACTTTACACGAACTGAGGAATCCTGAAATACCGTTAAAATCGGCCTTGGGCTAACCTGTTCAGAGGAAGAAGATGCCGGCATTCGGACTCTGGAGCCTGACAAGGCTTCAGGTCCAGGCGGATTACACACTAATATAATTAATTATATGTCAAAGAGCCATATATTTAATCTTAGCATATCGTTACTGGCTCTGCCACCCCACTCCTACCCAAAGCCCAATTTTCATACTGCCAAAGATACCAGGAAAAATTGAAATGATTATTTATAAGAAAGTACATCACTAAATTATGCCATTTTTTTAGAAGAAAATCGACACAGCTTTTTGCCAAAAAATCCATACCTTGAAATTTGTTGACATTTTCACGGTTGGTGGCCGTCAGACTGGACTCGAAAACAAAAATTTTAACAAAAAAAACGACTTCTAAAAATGCACTAAAAAGTAAAAAAATAATTTCGTATTCTTCTACAACTTAATAATCAACTTACTTTTTCAACTCATCAATTTGTAGGTACGATTGTTATTTTTGGAGTCGGTGTCAGTCAAGGTTGGTTTGTAACTACATACGTAGTTATAGGTGAGATTTGCTTGTGTCGCACGCGCGACTTGACGAGGCGAGAGCGGAGTGGCGGCGGGAGGGGAGCTGTCAAATGACCACGCCGGGCCGGGTACCTTGGCTGACACCGACTCCAAAAATAACAATCGTACCTACATATTGATGAGTAGAAAAAGTAAGTGGATTATTAAGTTGTAGAACTTAAAAATAATTTAAGTACTTGACTTACTTTGACCAGTAATTCGTGACATTATTTGGAGTAAAAAATGTAAATGAAATTTGGGTACGTCCCTTAACACCCTGTATAAACAATAATAAATACCAAATAACAATCGCGTGACGTTCTTTTGGCGAACCCGGTCTACAAAGCATAAGTAAAGGTGAAAAAAGAAGAGAACACGTTTGATTTAAAACTAAAAAATGTTGTTCCCATCTTATGAAAATAGAATACAACGGTTGCCAATCATATTTATTTTTCGACACTTCGTTTAAGGATGAAAAATAATGTAACGCCCACACGATGAAAGAGGTTTAGCAATACATATCTACCTATATTATACGTTTGGACAAACGTCCCGTAAGAATTTCCCATTTCGCAGGTTCCGTTGTCTACTAGGTTCACCAACGTGAGTAAAAATAATGTCACAAATATATTACGTATCGGAAAATGTGTCGAGGGTCTTGTACGTAAAATATGTAAAAAATATATTTATTTCGATACAAGTGAAAAGGATAAACATACCACGAAAAAAAATAATATGTGTAACTAAATTTCATATTGACAACAACCTGATTTCCCCACAACCGAACCTTATTCAAATTATAAAACATTCCCTAATGAGTGTTTAGAAGGTCAAGAATATTTAACAATTATTTTGGTGTGACCGTTGATTGGATGTCCAATACCTCTGCCGTAGGTCACCCAAAGTGGTTCGCTACGTATGACAGAGGTGTTGGTTATCCAATAAATGGTTCACGGGGCAGCGGTACCCATATCCGCCTCCCAAATTGAATAAATGTTTCCTTCAATCATTGCCACGTGCTTCACCCTTTTTTCTTCCTCTATTGTCGCATTTCGTTACGCCTAATCACACTTCTTTGTTTCTCTGCCTATATATTTTCTTTTTAGTATCTTTTTATCTCTTTTGATATGTGAAATTGAATTATGTCGACAATCAGTAATATTTTCTGGAATTTTCGTAAAAAATACCACGCAGTGTGACTTTCGGCAAGCGCTTGACGATGAGTTTGTCTGGTTTTAAAAATAACAAAACTATTGGAAAGTGTTGTACATAAATATATATTTATCTACTCAAATTACCAACTTCACAAGGTTAATTAATTCTCGGATTAGCAGTTAGTCAATCGTATAACTTGCTAGTAATCGCATCTCATTTTGCGTTTACCGAAACACAGCTGTTAAGCATTGAAAATAATCGGACCAAAGTAAACAAAAAGTAAAACACTATACCGATATTTTATGCGATGCAATGCTCGTATAGAGCTATTTCGGATTTGAACTTGATTTAATTTTTTTTTCGTTATTTCTTTTTGGGGTGTTTTGCCGTGTTGCGCTACCTCCTTCTTTAGCCAACATTTCGGACAGCGTTACAGTGTCCATCATCAGGGCAGAGAGGGTAGCATAACACTCCCAAAAAAATAACGAAAATACTTTTGGCCGTGAAATCTAAAAAAGTGTCTTGAGTTATTTTGATTACAACATAACGATGGATGTCTCAATGAAAAAAAAATAAGTGAGAATGTTAATGATATGAAGTACATACATGATCATACATACAGGTTACATGATCTTAAGCTCACCGTAAAGAATAATACCATCGCATAATCCATTACAAATAGAAGAAAGAGATCTTCATATTCTAGATAGCGAAAAATACCTGGGTTTATATATTGATAAACATTTGACCTTTAAACAACACGCAGAAAAACTATAAACAAAAATCATCCCATTAATTGGTGTATTTGGTAGAATTACTCATCTTCTACCAACAGAGGTAAAGAGGGGGTTATACTTGAGCCTAATCTAGTCCCACCTAAATATTTTATAGAAATATGGGGAAACACATACATTACGTACTTAAACGACTTACAAATAATACAGAACAAAGTTATTAAAAAACTCTTCAACTATAATCCAGACACTCCCACAAAAAAACTATACTAGGAAATGAACCTTTTGAAAATAAGAACATTGTACGAATATAACATGTCTTTTAAGAGCGTTTAACCAGCCAGCGGACGAAAATCCACATTTCGTCGAAAGTGGTTCTTACGATCGTGCAGGGCGGTTACAATGAGAAAGATTAATTATTCTCCGCACCAGCTTTTTTAAATTATAACTCAATATCGAATTTATTTCAATTCAAATTAGCTTTAATTTATACCTTCATCCAAAAATGCTGAAAGGCGTGATGATAAAACTATTAAAATAATGTACTTTTTGTAGTTATTTTTTGATTATAAGTATTTATGATTTTTTAATAATGTCTAAATTTAATAAGAATGTTAAAAAAATCTGTAATATATTAGTTTGTAAGTGCGCAAATAAATACACAAACGGACCAATTTTCGCCAAGAAACACATGTACGTAGATATTTTTTAATGATTTTATTGAAACTAAAATTAAAATTTAAAAACATACGTTTGCTGGATAATGTATTGATTTATTTTACTGTATGATTTTTTTATTTGAAATGGGTGAGGTATAATACAAAAACTTTTTTGAAAATTGAACAAATCTATGAATGACCTATGGAATAACCTTATTATACTAAAAATTAAAAAATTTTCTCAAAATTTATTACATACGAATGCTAGATAAAAGAACAATCTTTCGAAATCCATTTATAATTTTTTGTGGAAAAGAGTCAATACGTCTAAAAACTTTTTTGAAAATGACGTATTTCCGGTTTTTTTGGTAATGCCCTCTTAATCTACAAAATACAAAATGGTCTTATACACACAAACACAACATTTATAAAAACATCACAAGTACACGAACATTATACTAGACAACACAATAAATTGCACACAAATACTGTCAAGACTGAAAGTGGCACGAAAAGTATTGGCCTCGAGGGAGTTCACATATATAATCTCCTTCCAGATAACCTAAAAACGGAAAAGAATATAAAAAACCTTAAAAAAACTATGTAAACTTAAGATGTTGGAACAAGATAAAAATATTACTACTATACTATATATGCTCTGTATTTAAGTTAAGAAAGCGAAATATTATATTTCTTTTAACATAATAATAATAAAAAAAAGTATGCCTAATATGGCGAAACTTCGCGGTTTCGAAAAGTAAAAAAAAAATGACCAAACAAATTTTTTTTAAATGTTCACGTCGAGTCAAACTGGCCATAGATTTGTTCGCAGCTGAGGAGCTTATCATTTTTTATTAAATTTCGTCAAACTCACTAATAAGACAGCAGTATTCGTATAGCTAACCACATAAATTATATACTTATAGTATACTTTTATTCCTGAAGAAGTGAACATGGTTCACGAAACATGTTGATAGTATAAAATATAAAAAATAAAGTGATGTAAACTAAGTTATTTTCTTTTAATAAATAAATAATGACATCACAAAGTAACAACCTTTTAGAAGAAGTTTTCTTCGAAAAATTAAAAAATTTACATAAATTATGATTTTTTTTTTCATCTGAGGCCAAATATTTACGAATTCTCAGCAAAGAGAACAGTTAGAACATTTTGCATTTACAAAAAACAATTAATCATTTTTTCCAAGAAAACAACGCGAAAACATTTCATTGTTTTATAAAAACACCGGTCGTAATAATAATAATTCATTTTCAACGGTCGCACTTACCGGAAGTAATGGTGGATAGGCCTCAAAACGCTTCCGGTTTTACCAGGAAGTGCGGAGAGCGGCGCAGAACGGAAATAGCTCGGGATAACAGGAATTAATGTTTGGCAGATGGGCAGAGTGAAAATAAAAGGAAACTCAACGCACAGAACTTGTAATAGTTAATCACTTAGTTAGGGGAAAGTTATACCGAGCTTGAAGCGTTTGGTGTTTTTGTGTCCTTCAAAATATGATGGAAAACCCAACGGTTATATGTTTTTAGACAACTAAAGGATTAAAAAACTTTTGGAGCCGAATCTACGCTTCGACATATTTTATAGAATATTCAACATTCTACTGTTTGATAACACATTTCTCTTGAAAACTTTATTATTAAAACTTTGTTATTTTTTAAGATAACATCTACCTATACTATGTATTTATATGAAATTCCTTAAATAGAAAAAAATCGCAAAGTTTGCTCCGAAAATGGTTCCCAGCATGCGTTGCAATGCAATATTTAAAGAAATACATTGTTTCTCGAGAGACTGTAGGTGTCTAGGATTTACGAAGTATGTATGAAGAATGAGTTAATGATGAATGTAAGTAAGTCTAAAGTCATGGTATTTGAAAGAGAGAGTATGAAAACAATGTGCAACATAGTTGTGAATGATGAGTATTTGGAGCAGGTGGATGAGTTTGTTTACTTGGGAAGTATGTTTACGAGAGATGGAAGGGCTGACAGAGATATCGAAAGAAGGGTAAATGCAGGCAACTCTATTAATGGAGGACTGAACGCCGTTGGCGCCAACAAAAGACTGTCCAAAAAGCGAAGTTAGCCGTCCATAATGGAGTGCTGGTACCTACCCTGATGTATGGCAGTGAGACATGGAACTGGCAGAGGAAGGAGGCTGAATGCCGTGGATATGAGATCCCTGAGGCGTATGTGTGGTAAAATCATGTACGATCGTGTGAGAAATGTGGAGATCCGAGAAGAATGCAAGGCTGATTTATTTATTTATTTGTTTTATTATACGCCCAGAGGGCTTTTACATAAATAAATAAAGGCAGTACATCTTTAACATGAGAAGGAAATAATATAAATAAAATTACAATAGAAATAAAAAAGGACATTAGTTAAATAGAAATATAAGCAACAAAAACTTAAAATACAGTAAGATATAATAACGATAAGTTACGATAAAAAAATACATACATGATATAAAAATACAAATAACAAAAATTTTAAAGTAAGGTGATAAGAGGTTTACAAAATTGCAACATTAACCATGTCTAATATAACGTAAGTATTAGTTTCGCAAAGTGGCAAACCGCTACATCGATGGTACCTCCAGTACCTCTGCAAGTTGAAGGGGTTCAGAATTCCAATTTGGATTTTAATATTATAGTGAAAATAATTTTTTTTTTTTTAAATATAAGTAAATAATACTACAGGTTATGATGGTTTATAATACATATTACAATGATTTTACTAAGACATTACATTTAATTACATTAATAGGATAGGTAGAGATAGTTTAGCAAATTTGTCGATGAACGAGTAGTTTATTAAATTTACCAAAGAATTCCTTAGTGAGTACTTGTATCACGGATAAATGATTTCATTATTTCATTTTTAAATTGTGTCAGTGACATATTCCATACATCTATGTGCGAATACATATTGCCCAAGTGTTGGATTCTGTGTAGTGGTATATTGAATTGTGCCCTGGTCGTAGTATTACCACAGTAAAATGGTAGTACTGACCTTGTGTTTCTCGCCGGCACATTAAAATTTATGAGCGCCAAGAATTCGGGGCTGTCAATTGTATTACGTAAGATTTTAAATAAAAAAACTAGATCGAAAATATTTCTTCTATCACTCAAGTTTAATAGATTAGATAATCGCAATAGATAAGTGTAGTTCAATTGTTCTTTTGGTATTTTTAGTTTATAATTTAAAAAGCTTAGGATTTTTTTTGTATTCTTTCTATTGTTTGAGAATGCACGTCATAGTGAGGAGACCATACAGTTGAGTTATATTCAACCTGACTCCTCACTAGTGATGCGTATAGAAGTTTTAATGTTTTAATGCCGGTAAAATCTTTAGCCACTCTTAGTACAAAATCTAACATTTTTAAACCATTCTTTGAGATATTTTCAATGTGTGGTATGAAGCTAAGTTTGGTGTCAAAAGTAACACCTAAGTCATTAATTTCGGAAACAGATTCGAGAATGAAGTTATTGATTGTGTAATTAAAAAGAATTGGATTTTTTATTTTAAAAAATCTCATTGTTATGCATTTACTAACAATAAGGTATAGCTTGTTATCGCTACACCACTCGAGTAATTTGGATAAGTTTGCTGAGAGAATATAACAGTCGTCCAGGCTTCGAATTGCTTTATAAAGTTTCAAATCATCTGCGAACATAAGTACGTCGATATCTTATAATATATTACAAATGTCATTCACAAAAAAGATAAATAATATAGGTCCGATATGGGAACCTTGCGGAACACCACTGGATGCGAAAAAAACATATGATGATTCCCCTTTTAATTTTACACTAAGTTTTCTGTTTGAAAGATAGCTTATAAACCAATGCAACATATTTCCACGAACTCCAGCTTTAAACAGTTTTTCTACAAGAATAGCGTGACAAACCTTGTCGAACGCCTTGCTGAAGTCTGTGTAGATTGAGTCAACTTGAAGCTTCTTCGCCATTGCATTGGAAATGAAATTTTGATACAGTATGTGGTTAGTTAGTGTTGATTTGCCGGTTATAAAACCATGCTGGTCAGGACATATACTTTCTTTAAATGAGTTAGTTATTTTATCCAGAATCAGTTTTTCAAACAGTTTTGGAATTGTTGACAGTATGCATATAGGTTTATAATTAGTTACTTCGTTTTTATCCCCTTTTTTGAAGATAGGTGTTATATAACTATGTTTCCATAGATCAGGAAATATACCTTTCGACAAAGAATGACTAAATAGTGTGTACAGGGGATAAGCGAGAACGGTGACACACTTCTGTAAGAGTAATGGTGGAATGTTGTCAGGACCGGCATTTTTATTGGGATCTAGAAGTTTAATTTGTTTTATAATTTCGTTTAGTTCAATGTGCACATGTGACAGGTTTATATTGAAACTGGGAGTATAGTTAGGTAAGGAGAACTGATTGGGTTGACTTTTATCGTAAACGTTCTTGAAGAAGTCTGCAAAAAGATCGATAATATTTTTGATGCCATCAGCCTTTCTGTCTTCAAAATACATAGTATTTGGTATATCAGAGTCACCACTTCTTAATGTTTTACTGAATCGCCAAAAACGTTTTATATTATTAAAAATGTCATTCTCTGTCTGCTTAATATAGTCGTTATAACACGCCCTTGATAGTTTATTACAATCACTCCTAATTTTAGAGAATTCTATATACAACTTCGATGTTCCGTGATCCTTATACAGTTTGTGAGCTGTTTTTTTACGTCTAATTAAATTTGATGTATGCGTAATGAGTAAGATTAAGAAAGGGACGCTCAGATGGATTGGGCAAGTAGAGTGAATGAACGAGGAAAGGAGTGTAAGGAGAATATATGACGCCCGAGGAAGACATGGCACGACCAAGTGAATCAGATACTTGAGTCGGGCCATGTGAAGAGTCGGAATAATAGAAGAGCGTGTGTGAGACGATGTATGAATGTGAACGAGGTAAGGAGTGTGTGCCAAGATCGAGTTGTTTGGCGGTCCGTCCTATCTGCCTACCCCTGCGGGGAAGCGGCGTGATGGTTAGTTAGTTAGTTACATTGTTCCTCCCTGATTCACCTTTCCCCTGCGTCCCCGTACCCCTCCCGCGTCCCCTTCCTATCTAGCTTTATAAATTATAGCCTATTTATTATTCTGATGTTTGAGCTATATTTTTGTACAGTTTCATTAAAATCCATTCAGTAGTTTTTGCGTGAAAGAGTAACCAACACACATAAATCCATACATACTTTCGCGTTTATAATATTAATAAAAAATATTATTTTACAAGTTATATGTATGATAAAAAATCACAGTGTTTCCTTAAACGCCATTCCCCACGAGATTTTTGCTCTATTTTAAATGAGTCGTGTTTTATTAAACATTTTGACAATTTTCGCAAAAATATTTTCGTTTTTTAGCGCGCTCCCTCTAACATTCGTATTTACATATCTCCCCTTCTTTTTGCTTACTACCGGGCCTTAAACCGCCTAGCAACAGATTTTTACAAATTTAACCTAAAATATTCCGACTTTGGACTCGATTTACTCGAAAACGAAGGCACAAGCCAAAAGATGTTAAACTTGTGAGTTACTGAACACTGTGCACGCGAACAAGGATTTTGTAGTAAAGAATATCATAAGCTTTTTTAGCTTGTAAATCATTCGAATACTGATACGATTTAGGAATTAAGATTTCGAAGTGTCCAGTACTGGCGGAATTGTGTAATCCCTGTTTGGGGAAAGTTAAGCGGATAAAGGAAATAGGAGAAGTTAGGTTGGGGTGTAGGTACCCAGCTATTCACATTTAGGCACTAAAAATATTTAAAGCCATTCCAAGCAGCCCAGCGTTTTCGTATACGTAGCAAACTCTGTTAGAGAAAGCATCAAGGCATTAACTTCAATTGAAATCAATCGCTTTTTTGGATAGTGCCCAAAGTAAACCTAGCGAAATTTTGAAAAAAAAGGACTAAATACGAGGGAATGGGACGTTTCTACGCCGCCGGTTCTTCGCCGCCAGTTCATCGCCGCCGTTTCTACGCCGGGACGGTTCTACACCGGCCGTTTCTACACCGGCCGTTTCTACGCCAGCCGATTCTACGCCGCATTCAAATTAAATTAACAATTACAATTAAACTTTATTGTTTAAACACATACATACAGTCATAGAAAATAAAATAGAAAATACAAAAATTATCGAATCATTTAAAAAGTAGCATTAACATTTATTTTAATTTAAAAGATATTTTGTACATGCAAGTTACAATCGCCGCACAGTGGCTGAAATTGGAGCGCTGGCTGGCGCGACATCCCTCTCGGCGTTCGACCATTTGGTTGTTTATTGTTGTTTTTAAGTGTTTATATGAAATATTACAAAATTTTTGAAAGATTCTCTATAATAACTTCATAAATTGAAGGAGAATCCCAAACAATAAACATAACATTGTTAATCGATGTACATAGCAATAATACTTAGGATTTTCCAGACAGTGGGGAATAACGTTAAATAATGATAATTGGGGGTAGAATGGTTTAATGGGGGTAATTAGTGTAATTACACACAATAGGTAATCTAATTATATATTAACTCCTGCTAAAAATGCTCACACGCAAATTGAATGTATTTATAAACATTTTATAGTTGGCAGGTACCTACTTAAAAATATATTATACATTTAATGACATGCGCATTAAAATAACCAAACGGAAAAGACTCCAAAAGATAGTACAGGATATTTTATATTTATGTAATAACATAAATTAAAAAATATGTTATTACATAAATTACAGAATAATTAACTTTCTGATGTTATTTTCAATGAAATTTTTAATTTTAGTGACTAATTGAAAATAAAATTCATTTTGACGTTTTATTAGTTATAGTAATAAAGGTAACATTATGTTAATCTTTCTTAGACATAAAGGAATCAAAGATTGAATTCAAAAAAATAATTGATGAAAAATACAATCATTCCTTAACCTGTCAAAGGCCAGGGTTTTTTACCTTACCTTTTTTAAATTACCTTAAGAACAAGAATGGAGGAAGCTATTTTAAGCTTTATTTTATGTTATAAATTAATGGAATAAAATTTAAAATCGCATCCAAATTATTTGAATTAATATTCTTTTTTGAAATTCCAGTCTCGCGCGCGGGCGCGTTCCTGGCCTTTGAAAGGTTAAAAATGCAATTACTGGAGTGGCTGGTGACGGCTGGTGATAATTTTTATTGTTCCATGTACAAAAAAGATACATCAATAATATTCTTTTAAAATTAGAGTGGAGAATCGTGGAGTTTTTTTCCTACTCCATTAAAGAAAATAAATTTGAAAAAAAAATTTGGAAAAAAGACGTCAACTTTAAATCAAGATTTCCGATATAATTTATGACATAAATATCTTTTTACTGTTACTTTACTAAAGCTCATACCTTTAAAAATATTTTAAATGAATTTATAAAAAAAAAAAATCGATAATAAGTACACAAACAGCTAGATTCTGCACACCTTCAAACTCACCTAAATACAGCAGCGTAAAAGTGCGCCCAATAATCCTCTGTTCTGCGACTAATTACAGAATAATTAAGTTTCAGATGTAATTTTCAATGAAATTTTTAATTTAAGTGAGTAACTGAGAATAAATTCATTTTGACGTTTTATTGGTCATAGTATCAATGGTAACATTAGGTTAATCTTTCTTAGACATAAAGGAATCAAAGATTGAATTCTAAAAAAAAAATTGATAAAAAATACAATCATTCCTTATAAATGCATTTTGGGAACATGCTGATCAGGGGCCGGTGACGCGCCAGCGTTCCAATTTCAGCCACAGAGCGCCGGGATTACCAGATTGGGACCCATTGACAAAGCAGGTAAGCAGAAGTTTTAATCCGGGTTATCTTAATGGTGTTATGGTTATCAACACAGGCCCATTAGCACAAAGGAGGTAATGAGAAGTTTTAATCCGCTTAAAATTCTAAAAACTGTTTAACAGTATTTGGTATAAATATGGGGCAGGAGCCCTTAACACATCACTCTAAGTGTATTCGTCACAAAGTAATCATTACGTTAGTTAACAGTGATCTTAATAATGGAACCAGCAGTTCTCAGCAAGAAAGGAAACGAGAAGTTTTCATATAACGGATATTTGTACGTTTTCGACAAAGTTAGTAAAAGGGACGCTAGTTTAAAATTTTGGCGGTGCGAAGAAGTGGGTCGCTGTAAAGGAAGAATTCACACGAGGGCTGGAGAAGTGGTCAACGAAATCAACAATCATTCTCACCCTTCCTCGGCAGCAGCCATACAATCAGCAACTGTTTGCACTAACATGAAACGTCGTGCAGAAGAAACTATGGAGGGCACAAGTGTAGTTATAAATCAGTGTATAGTCGACGTGCCTGAAGCTGTTTTAGCATCGATTCCAAATAATGCAGCCCTGAGAAAAATAATCAGAAGAAAACGGAATCAAATTAATGCTGCACCTGCTGATCCCGCAGACCTAAACGATTTGGTGTTGCCAAATCGATATAAGCTATATGTGCCTCAACCAGGAACAGAAGAAACTTTTTTGCTAAGCGACGATGGAGAGGGAGCAAACAGAATTTTAATTTTTGGAAGAGGGAGCTGGTTGCAGCATTTGCATAATGCCAATACATGGTACACTGATGGTACCTTCGCAATAGCACCGAGGCTATTTTCGCAAGTTTATATTGTTATGGCAACAAAACACGGAGGAGTGCATCCTATAGTGTATGCTCTGTTACCTAACAAGCAGCGTGTTACATACACACGTATGTTCGAACTAATTAAAACACTAGTGCCAAATTTAAGTCCAGGATCTATCATTTGTGATTATGAATATGCAGCTTTTAGTGCCATGAAAGATTGCTTTCCTGAAGTAAATGTAAAAGGTTGCTTCTTCCATTTAGCACAAAATATGAGGAAGCATTTAGCTCAGATTGGTGTTATTAGTCAATACAACAATGATGCTGAATTTGCATTGAGAGCTAAATTGGTCATTGCATTAGCATTTGTGCCAATAGCTGATTTAGATGAATACATTGATGCTTTAGCAAATGATTTGCCAGTAGAACTTCAGCCGCTTCTAAATTGGTTTGAAGACAGCTATGTTGGCCGTTTAAATCGACGCGGGAATGGTAGGCGCCCGCCTATGTTTCATCCAACAATGTGGAATTTATACCAGAGAACAATCGATGGAGAAGATCGCACCAATAATCATGCAGAGGCAGCCAATCGTCGATTGCGTTCTGAATTATGTATGCATCACCCAACTATTTGGAAATTTATAGATGGATTGCGAAAAGTACAAAAAGGACGAGACGCTTATTTTGAGCAACTTATCGCCGGACATTTACCACCGATGAAGCTGAAAAAATACCGTGACGCTGATGAACGTATTCGAAGAATTGTCTTAGATTATGAAAACAGGGAACCTCTAGATTATTTACGTGGCCTAGCACACAATTACCAAATGACGCAATAATCTTATTTTTCCTATTTATTCTTTTAATTTAAAATAAATGTTAATGCTACTTTTTAAATGATTCGATAGTTTTTGTATTTTCTATTTTATTTTCTATGACTGTATGTATGTGTTAAAACAATAAAGTTTAATTGTAATTGTTAATTTAATTTGAATGCGGCGTAGAATCGGCCGGTGTAGAAACGGCCGGTGTAGAACCGTCTCGGCGTAGAAACGGCGGCGATGAACTGGCGGCGAAGAACCGGCGGCGTAGAAACGTCCTAGACCCTAAATACGACATACTTATACAGGCTTTTCTTTTCTCACCTTCCTCCGAACCCCCCCCCCCCCCTCCTTAAGCCTCACAACAAACCTCACATAGGAATACCATAATCCTGCTGATTTCGGGGAATTGGGAGAATTCGCATAAAAAATATTAGATTAATTCTGGCGAACCACAAAGTTTATACTTTTTAAATATGAAAGATCAGAATTATCACGGCGAGATACTTTTATAGATACTGAACGGATTTTTAATTAGTCATTGAAATATAAAAAAAATTCTTACCTATGGTTTTTAATATTTTCAAAGTTTGAATTTTTTTTTAGATTAGCTCCACACAGGAGGCCCCGAGGAAACAATTTCCCTAGGGGCCTATGTCATCTTTGAGGATGCTGTGTGGAGGATTTTTTAAGGGAAAGGAATGAGAAGAATATATGGGAAGGAAAAAGGTATGAGGGGTGGGTAGGAATCTGGGGGTCAGTGTGGCCAGGAGTGACGGACGTATGAATCTATTTCTCGCAATGCGGTGCAAGGTGATGGGTCGGGAGAATCGATGGAGAGGTCAAAAGGCCTCCCTCAATCAGTCTCCACCGATCCAGCCCGCCACGCAGTGTTTGGCAAACGTATCCGCCACCAAGACCTAGACAAACCTCATCCCATGAACCCGGGAACCCCTGCTAAGTCATCAAACGCAGCGAACCACTTTGGGTGACCTGTGGCATGGGTGTTGCTTGTCCAATAAATGGTTCCCGAGGCGGCGGTACTTATACCCGCCTCCCAAATTGATTATTTCCCGTATTTATCATAATTATTTTTTTTAATTTCGTTGCTCTTTACAAAAAAGATTCGATAAACATACGAGCACACCTGCCGAGCAAATAGCTTCTTCTAGACACTTTATACAACACACGTGAGCTGTTACCAACTGTCGAATAAGTTAAAAACTATATTGTTGGGTAGGCCGAATGCATTATTAAAGTCACCATTGATTAAATAAATTTGAAAGTTCAATTATTTATTTGCTATTTGGGATCGGTTCATGTGCGTTGTATGGAGTGTCTGGAAGAAGTTAATAATATGATTTAAAGTCCAGTCAACTAACCGGAAACTCGAAATACCAGCGCACAATTTAATATAACCGAGAAATAGTTTTTTGTACAAAATCGTAAGCAAATTTCTCCCGCCATACATATATAAATCGCAATATAGATACTTCGCAAGTTTCACCCATTGCGGAGATGTACTTGGAACTGTCAGAAATGTCTGTTGCAATGATAAAGGAAACACTGGAGTGACCATTGCGGCAGCTTAGCGTGTCGACTTTGTGTTGATTAATGCGGTAAAATATCTTTTTTTATTTATTTAGATACAACATTTTATAGTATAATTTGTATCTAAAGATAAAAGAACGGCTTGATTTGGTAATATCATAATCAAGAAGAGAAAATCTGCGTTTTTTGGCCACAGCATACACAAACATGGAAAATCTGCATGTTTGGGCAACACGGTATATAAGTAGGGAAAAACAGCACATTCTTGCCAAACCACGATCAAGATGGGAAAAACTCCTTACCTTTTCCACATTACAATCAAAATAGTAAAAAACTGCCCTTTCTGGGTAAAACGTCACACACCACACCCAAAAAGAGAAAAAAGCCTAATTTGGCCATTCTTAATCAATATGAGAAAAATTAGAAAATCTGTGTGTTTTGATCATATTATAAACTATGAGAATTTTGATCATATTACAAACATAAACTGAAAAATCGCGCTTGTATTACTTACTTATCAAAATCGAATCAAAAATTCCGAATCTTTTACATATCACAATATAAGAACAAATAATTACATATTTATCTTATTTTGTTAAAAAAACACGAATTTAAATATTTACGAGGTTAAACAAGGTTAAGCAAAAAGTTTCTTAGATAATTTTGATTAGAGAAAGGAGTTTTATTTTGCTTTAAAACTAATAAGAAGGTAAGGGGAAGAGGTAGAAGAATAGTGGAAAAGAATAACAGATATTCTCGTAACATTCTATAATTATACATTAATTTGTAATCTTAAACTCTTTGGAACTGAACTGAAATCTTTCTGTCAAGAATATGATCTAACATGCGCTGATACCGTAATATTACCAGAAAACTCTTACACATATATCAGTGACGCGCATCACACCACCAGGTGGTTAGACCACTGTCTGGTGACGAAAAATATCTTCAAACAGATTTTAGACATGAAAATACACTACGACGTGGACTCGACCGATCACAGGCCTCTCGAATTGACCCTACAAACGGAAGGAATACCGAAAACCGAAATTTATTCATGTATAAAAACCGACCGTGCAACATGGAATCTTAAAAATGAACACGATATCCATAGTTATAGTCGAACCTCACAAGTTTTTCTACAAAAAATTAAACAAGATCTTACGCGGTACGAGAGAAGTGACAACCCTGCTCGAGCTAACATTGAGACACTGTATACACGTATTATAGAGGCCCTGCGAAGCGCCGCGATTGCAGTATTTAACAATCGTAAACGAAGATTGCAACGACGTAAGCAAATCTGTGGATGGAATGATTTTGTCGCACAAAAATACATAGAATCAAGACGTGCAATGATGATATGGATTGAAAATGGCAGGCCTCATGAGGGCTCAATTGCGGATGAACGAAAATTAAAGCATGCTGCGTTCAAACTAGCACTAAAAAAATGCCAAAACGACTGCGAGCAAATTCAAATGGACAAAATAGCAGGAGATTTACATAGTCGTGATTTCAAACAGTTTTGGCTGAAGACAAATAAACACTGCAACGTGAAATGTAAAATTCCGTGCAACATAAATGGGGAAACAAACACTAAAGCAATTGCTAACATTTTTGCAGATTACTTCTCCATCTCTACTCCGACCTCACCGAACTCTGCAAGCAAACCACCACCTAGTCCTATCCCAAATGAAGACAGTGGCCTCTTGATCACAGCAGACATGGTCAACACCGCCCTGAGATACATGAAAGCTGGAAAATCAGCAGGTCACGACGGATTGAGTATCGAACACATCAAACACGCTGGAGGACCAATTCTTCAACTGCTGGCGAGTCTGTTTACCGACATCTTAAAGAATGGATACCTACCAACTGACATGACAAGAACAATAATAACTCCCATTCTCAAATCAAAATCGTTGGACTCTACCTCCCAGGGTAACTACAGACCGATTTCAATTGCCACCACCATCGCACGATTATTCGAACGTCTACTACTAAACCAGATCGGTCCCAGCTTGAAAACTAAGGACAACCAAATGGGCTTCAAAAAGCAAATGTCTACCGATACTGCTATATTTACTGTGAAAAGAACCCTGGAATACTACAGGAATAAAAAGACCATCACGTATGCATGTTTTCTAGATCTGAGCAAGGCCTTCGACAGGGTTTCTCACCCTCTACTATGGGATAAACTCAGGGAAAGAGGCATATCACCGGCGGTGATACATATCCTCGACTTGTGGCATAGACAGCAGGAGAACTTAGTAAGGTGGAAAGATGGACTCTCCGAACCTTTCCTCCTGAAGAGCGGCGTTAGACAGGGAGGATGCATGTCCCCGATATTGTTCAACGTGTACATGAACGAACTCACCGACAGGCTAAACAATGCAGGGGTAGGCTGCCAAGTTGGAGGACAGTTTCTGAACAACATCAGTTACGCGGACGATATGGTATTGATGGCACCATCCATAAGGGGCCTACGAATTCTTTTAAAGATCTGCGAAGAGTTTGCTGAAGAAACAAACATGCAATACAACCCCACTAAAACGGCTCTACTGGTCGTATGATATGGACAAGGACCAAAAAATATTCCTCCAGCTACCCTGAATGGTGTGAACCTGCAGGTGACTGAAGGAACTAAATACCTTGGACACATAATCACCAGTAATCTGATGGACGATGACGACATCGATAGGCAAAGAAGAGCTCTCAGTGTAAAAGCAAACATGCTCAGTAGAAGATTCCGCCTTTGCAGTACTGCTGTAAAAAGGACGCTCTTCCTTTCCTTCTGCGCAACACTGTATACGTGTGAACTCTGGGCAAACTACAAGAAGAGTAGTATAGAAAGACTTCGGGTTCAATACAACAACGCCTTCCGCATAATGTTTGGTCTCCCCAGATATTGCAGCGCTTCCCGGATGTTCACGGAGGGGCGAGTTCCTGGCTTTGCAGCCCTTATTAGATCCAGGGTGGCAGGAATGAGGGAAAGGATAACCAGCTCTGGAAACATCCTCGTCATGGAAGCCCGCCTCAGTCCATCATCCAGTATTGATGCACACTGGAGAAAAATACTGGCTCCTTACGTGCTCACAGAATCCTGAAAGCTTAATATTATTATTTCTTTTGTTTTCCTTTTACTACTATTAGCTTATTATCTTTTTTTGTTTCGTGTACATTCATATCCACCTTCTTTTTCCTTTTTTCCTTTCAAATACTTTGTACATGTATGTGTATACCCTTATGGAATGTGTGGGATTGCACTCTCCTCCCCACATACTGGAATAAACACTTATTTATTTATTTATTTTAATTTATTTATTTAAGCAATATTTCGGTATTCTTATCTTGGTAGTATCATAATCGAATATAGAAAGTTTTTTTTTTTGTTTTTGAATTGAATTGAAAATCTTAAAAAATATCTCTCAAACAATTATTATTTATTTATTTATTTATTTATTCTTAGTACATTTACATTACAAAGGTATAATATATTGTCCTCCACACTAGGAGTTCACCTGTGTTGTGGAGGACATTTTTCAGATTAAATTATAAATTGTGAATAGTAAAACAAAAGAGTGTTAATAGCTAATATAAAAAAGAGAAACAATAAAAATCAAAATATAAAATCGACTTCAATTCGACACAAATTATAAATTAAAAGTTAGAAAGATTGTAGCCAGTTTCTTATGTTTTTTTGTATTCAATAATATTAGTTGTTTTATATTGTGTTGGAAGAGAATTGTATAGTTATATAGCCTGGTATCTGTAGTGTTTTTGTCCAAAGGATGTGTTTGTTTTTGGTATTTGTAGTTGGAGAGCATGTCTTGTTCTAGTATTGCGAGAGTTTTGTGAAATGTTAAATGTGGATAAGTTCTTGTAAAGGAAAGTTAGTATTTGTTTTGAATGTAATTTTTGAATTTTCAGCACTGGGAATTTTTCGAATATGATTGATGTGGGTGTTAGTATTGGTAACTTAAGTATTACTTTTATTAGGGTTTTCTGAGCTTTAAACAGTGTATTAATGTATTTTTTACTGGCACAGCCCCAGGCAATAATGCCGAATTCCATTATGGATTGTGCAAGTGCGAGGTATATATATTTTATATCACATATGTTTAAAATATTTCTCAAGTTTTTAAAAAAGTAAATCAACTTGTTTAGTTTTCCTATTACCGAATCTATATGTTTATCCCATTTTATATAACGGTCGAAGTATATACCAAGATATTTAATATTTTCCGTTTGTAAAATTGGGGGACAGTCGCATGGAGTTTGTGTTGATATATCAATGGTTGATTGACAGGAATGTATTTTAAGGTGGATGTTATTGGAGGATTGGCCTCTCGAATTTATGCTGAAAGTTATGAATTTTGTTTTATCTATATTTAAAGTTAATAAGTTAGAGTCGAGCCATTTTTTAGTAATATTTAAACCAAGTTCTACTTTTGGGGTTAATGTTTTCCAGTCTTTGGCCTTAAAGAGTAACACAGTGTCATCAGCAAAACTTATAATTTTACCGTCTATTTGGAGGTGACACAGGTCATTAATATATATAAGGAATAGGATTGGACCAAGTACGCTGCCTTGAGGTACTCCGTAGGATACTTGTTCCTTGTCACTACACGTGTTTTCTATAGAGGTATACTGTGCGCGATTTCCCATATAGCTTTCAATTAATTTGAGTTCTATTCCTGTGATTCCGATGTTTTTTAGTTTATCAAATAGGTTTTGATGATGAATTGTGTCAAACGCTTTTGCCAGATCTAGGAATATTCCAAGGCATTTTTTGCCCTGGTCTATATTTGTTTTGAGGAAGTCTGTTACAGAGGCTATCGCATGTGAGGTACTCACATTTTCCCTGAATCCATATTGATTGGGTGATAGTATATTATTTTTGTTAAGAAAAGTTAACAGATTGTTTTTGATATGTTTCTCAAGAATTTTTGAAAGTGTGTTTAAAATTGTAATTGGTCTGTAGTTATTTATTTCTTCCTTGTTTCCGTTTTTGTGGATTGGAATCACTTTGTCAACTATGTTGGACGCAATCGTACAATCGGAAGAGGGATTGTAATTATCACGGCCAAATAGTTTGAAAAACACATTTGAAAATAAAATATTTACTTTACACACGAAGAAAGGTCTTGTTCGCATGCATTAAATATCCACTATATTTATGATTATGATAAGTACCTAATTAATTTAACACTCAATATTTTTTTCGGTAAATTTTTTTAATTATAAGAAGTACAACAATACAATCACTTGATTGAACAATTGATAAAACAATGATTGTGCCAACTTTAAATAAGAGAAGGGATAATCTGCTTAGCTTTATTTCATTGGCCTAAATTGAGTCACGTGCCAAACGTTTATTTTCACTATTCAAAGGACTTCATAATATGGATATGGGATCTTCAGCGAATTGGTGGGCCAAATCCCCCTCTCAAACACGAATTACATGTACAGCGTTTTTTGGGATTATAGTATTATTATATTAAATTTAATGCATTAATATTTGCATACCAATTTTTTCATGCCTCTTATTTTTAAATTGGCGTAGAAAAATAGCTTGAATAGAATTTATAATGAAAATGTGCATTTTCGCCAAAGTTTATACATTGTGTTTTTGACATGTTCCAAGAATTTGATATATTATAGAATTTTCGATAGTTATATATTTTTAACTTGCAAATTTATTAATGTACTGTATTTAGCAATTAAATAAAACTTATTCATATTTTTAAATAATTATTTAAATCAAAAGATAATGATTTTTTTACAGAATGAACTTATCTGATTATGAAATTAATTTTAGGTGCATTTGATGAATTTTGTGCTTTTTTTATTATTTTGGAATAGGGGGGTATCTTGTAAGGTTAATACCTGGGTCAGTGAAACGATGGCATCCCCAATTGGAGTATGTTGTGAGATTTAAGGTAAGGGAAGAAGATGGGAAAAGAGTAAGGTAAGGAAAGTCCTGGCTATTCAGATCTGGTCACCAAACACGTAAATTTTTTTATTTTATTTATTTATTGAAGAAACAAACAGTACATTATTTACAGTGGTGAAATTTTTTTACAGTTATTAAGTATATTTGAAGGTGGGTACCTATGATATGTTTCATTGAAGTATCTTATTTATATTAAGTGATTACCGGGTGATGTGCGTAGCGGATAGGTGTGTGTGTGTGTGAGTACGTCTGTAGATGTGAGAAGTGGTGATGTATGTATGTATGTATGTATGTATGCGCCTTGAACAATTTATATTATTGATATGATGCTCTTTTTTAATTTGGGAAGTGAATCGTAGAAAATGTCGATGTTAGGATTTAGAAAAACATTATTGAACATATGAAGAATGGCGAATTAGTTGCTGCATTTGTTTTATAATTATGCATGTGGAATAATTCCGTATGACGTGTACGTCTTAAGGATATGTTAAAATTAATTAGGGAAAGAAGTTCGGTAGAGTCGATGTTATTATTTAAAATTCTACGTATAAATGTTAAATCAGCTATTGCTCGCCTTTGTTGCAAAGTTAAAGCCATTTCAAGGAACGTTTCAATTCTGAATGGTGGTTGGTTTTCTGAAGGTGATACTGAGAGTATTTTCCACTTGTGGCAAATATTTGTGATATATTTTATTTTTATTTTTTAGCAATGTATTTTATTTCATATTATATGCTTTTGTTGTTTCATTTTTTTTTCATTAATTTTTATTTTTATTATTAATTTAGTTTTAAAGTCTTTTTAAAAGTACTGTGTAACTTAACTTATAAACAAAGAATGTAACAGCCCATTAGGGCGTGTAATAAATAAATAAATACATAAAATATACTATATATTATTTTGTAATGAATTAATTGTGAAATAAAACAAATTAATGAAATAAAATTTATTTACTTCAAACTTCGCAAAATTACTTTGTGGCATATATAGTAACATATCTATTACTATTTATAGTAATATATCCTGATGAAGACAACATTGTTGTCGAAACATGTTGATATTGTTTTAAAAATAGTGGTTTTATACAAAGTAATCAGTTATTCATTATATAAAATTTATTTACTCACGTCAGGATTCGATCCCGCGACCTTCAGTTTGCGAGTCAAGAGCCTTACCACTCGACCACGGCGGCTATCAAATTTCTTAGATTACATAATATATTTTTGGAAAATAAACCATAAGACCAACATTGAACCAAACCACGTTTTAATTTCTGGCATAAAATCCGTTTTTGAATGTGCATCTGAACTGCCCCAGCAACAATCTTTTTGCATATTTTAAGTGATCACTTGAAAATGTCCACCGAAAAATCCATCTTATTACTCTCCATTAGTATTCTGGGCAGTGAGGAGCACATAAAAGTGAAGTGAAAAAAAATCCGGACTTCTTAGATTTGGTGACAACTTAAATAAAGCACAAACATTATAAAACTTGCACAAACTTACAAGATTTTTTATGGACATGCAGCCTTACTAAAGAAATCACTTTTAAACGGTGTTTTAGTCACACATTGTACAAATACTACGCAATTATACATGTGACCTTGTTACCTGTGACAACAGGACTTTCAAATATTTATAACTGAACGCAGCAAAGTATTACGTAGTAAGAAAGATAGAAATTTCTGAACACCTTAGATTTTCTTACTAAACTGAACGAAAAAACGTCCTGCAGGTGGGTCATTCTAAGTTAAACATATACAGGATGTTAAAGGACGTACTTGCTTACTTTAACCAGTGATTCCTGACATAATTTGGAGTAAAAAGTGTGAAATGAAATGTTGGTCTCCGGTGGCATTTTTGATTTATGTATATGCTTTTTTTAACAAAAAAAAAATACTAGGCAGGGGTGGGGTGAGGGGTTAAGCAGTACTCGTCTGAGGGACCAGCGACGTCATATAAAAAAGAATTGTTGTTTGATTTTGAATAAACACAATTTTACAAAAAAGAGATTGGAAAAATCACCCGAGACCAAAATTTCATTAAAATTTTAATTCCAAATGATGTCAGGTATAATTGGTTTAAGAAAGTCAAATACGTCCCTTGTGTTCGGGTATAGTACGCCTAGCTTCTGAGAGGCATCCTAACTCTACTTATCGTTACCAGTGGCGGTCCGTGTTTTAAGTGAGCTAGACTGCTAAGATTGAAAAATACGATGTTATTAATGATTTTCATAAATTCAATTTTTTGTATGAAGATTTTTCAGGATTCTTTTAGTTTGGGGATGAGCCGTATGCACAAACTGAAAGATCTTCAAAAAGTTGGAATAATGAGAAAAAATAAAATTCATTTTAAACCAATAACATCGTAGTTTTCAATCTTAGTATTCTAGCTCACTAAAAATTCACGGATCACCACTGATCCTTACCTAACTTAATTTTTTTTTAAATATTGAAATGTCATGAAATCTTCCGAATAAACTTGTCCTTCTGATAAACACGATAACTAATGTGATTATTAATATCTGTAATTATATTAAAAGCAGTATATTTTTGCATACTTCTCAAACACGGGAGATAAAATCCTTCCCTCTGCAATAAAACAAGCATTCCAGCGATAAGGCTTTTGACTAGCACACCGAAGGTCGCGGGATCGAATCCCGGCATGGCAAATAAATTTTATTTGATTAATTTGTGTTATTTCACAATTAATTTATTTAAAATAATGCATAGAATATTTGCGGCAAGTTCCAGAGCGGTATACCAGATCTGAATAGCCAGATTCTTCCCCACCTTCCTCTTCCCTATCTCCTTTCCCTTCCCACTACCTTCAGCCTCACAACACACCCCAATTGGGGATGCCATAGTCTCACTGGCTTCAGACGGGAGCAGTTAGGACTCTTGTGCGGTATGCATACATAAAAAAATAAATATAAAGGTAGAATTTTTTAACCGTCAAAGAATAATTTTATCCCTGTAAGCTACTTACGGTTTCCTTAATTATATTATCCTTAGGTTACAGAATACGGTGCTATCGACTTAACCATCGCAAACACGTACTAATGTAGACGTGTCCACTTGAACCGGCAAGGAAGGAATACATGGAAATGTAAGTAAACGAGAAAACCTCTACAAAGCCTACATATTACGTATTTTCATTTCGTGGAAATACGTACGGAAGTAATTTGTAATAGTCTGATACTGTTGTCATCAGAGTTAGATTTGTTTGGTGTATTAGAAGAAAAAAAATCACAGTAAAAGGTTTCAATATTTAAAAACAGTTTTGTATACGATCCTTCACTCTATCGACTAAACCTAATACCGTTACCACATACAATACACTAGGTGTTAAGGGATGTTCTTTAACCTTTGATTCCTGAAATTATTTGGAGTAATAAAATGTAAATAAAATGATGGTCTGCGGACATTTTTGATGTTTCTTTTAACATAAAACATTTAAAAAATCAATAGATAAATATAATCCAGTTAGCGCACTTGAAGTGAAATAACACAAAACAGCGCTAAATAAATACTACGTTGTCATTATTATTATCATTAGGGTCGGGTTGAGGGTATGAGCACTTACTCGGCTGAAGCCCCAGTGACGACATGCGGAAGAATTTTTTTAATGTTCCGTTTTGAAGAAAAAATTTAAAAAAAATTCTAAACAAGTCATAGGAGATAAAAATTTTAATTAACGTTTCGCAACGAATACGAATAACGAATCGCTGATTAAAATAAGTCAAGTACGTTTCTTAACACCCTTGAACAAACGGTAAACTGGAAATCTACATCACACCGGGAATTTAAAAAAAAATTTTTTTTTCGATCAGATAACATTTTATTTATTTTTTTAAACGACTTCAAAAAGGAGGAGGTTCTCAAATCGACTGTATTTTTTTAATTTTTAATTTTTTTTTTATGTTTGTTACCTCAGAACTTTTGACTGGGTGAACCGATATTGATGATTCTTTTTTTATTTGAAAGCTGATGCTTTCCGTGTGGTCCCATTTTAATTTGGTCTAGTTCCGACAATGGCATCTATGAGAAAACCATATAAGTCTTAAATTTGCATTAAGTATGTGCGCGACAAATGGACAAATAACTCAATATCACGCCAACCGATTTCGATGATTCTTTTTTTATTGGAAAGGATGTACTTCAAGGGTAATTTGATGAGAGTTTGGTTAGGTTCTGATTATTGGATCCATGACAAATTAACGAAACTCGGCCGAATCTCTTAATTTGACCCTAACGTCGCTATGGTCAAATTATGTCTGTCTTATATGAGCAGCACGTTTAGTAGGTTTACCCATATTCAGACAAATTAGTAAGTGTACTTCAGATTCACTAAAAATAAAAAAAATAAACAAAAGTTTTAACAAAACAAAAAAACGACTTAAAAAAATGCACTAAAAAGTAAAAAAATAATTTCGTATTCTTCTACAACTTCATAATCAACTTACTTTTTCTAATCATCAATATGTAGGTACGATTGTTATTTTTGGAGTCAGTGTCAGCAAAGGTACCCGGCCCGGCGTGTTCACTTGACACCTCTCCGCGCCGCTGCGACCCCGTTCTCGCCTCTCGCCTCGTCAAGTCGCTTGTGCGACACAAGCACATCTCACCTATAACTATGTATGTAGTTACAAACCTACCTTGACTGACACCGACTCCAAAAGTAACAATCGTACCTACATATTGATGATTAGAAAAAGTAAGTTGATTATGAAGTTGTAGAAGAATACGAAATTATTTTTTTACTTTTTAGTGCATTTTTTGAAGTCGTTTTTTTGTTTTGTTAAAATGTTTGTTTATTTAAAAAGAAAGACGAACATTCCCGGGTTACGAATAACCCGACAAGAATTGAAAATTTCCTACTACCACCACAGTATACTACGCCAGTATATTTTTGTGATTTTTCTGTTTCCAGATTTTAGATTGAGTCTCACTAATATTGTCTTCATTTAATTAAATAAAAATGTTTTTTTTTCAGCTGAACAGAGCTGTGAATGCTAAACTTTGCCATTTAAAAAGCACACATTTAAATAAATTACATGATACGAAATAGAATATAAAATCAATAAAATAAAAAAGTTAAAATATTTAGCACTTGTATCTACTACGGTGGCTTGAGGGAAAGTCTCCATCTATGGTGTAGGGTAGCGCCCTACCACTAGGCGACTGCCTGGGCAAGAGAGTTTTCCAATCTCCGGTAGCGCTGACTCGTCCCGGCTACCCTGCGAACATTTGTGAAGATTCGTTAATTCAAGAAGTTCATTACAAGCAATTTTTTTACTAAAAGAATAAAGTACGAGTATGTTATGTAATATGAAAATAGGTTGTACAAAAAAACCCAACTGATTGCAATAAAAGTGACTGCTGACAAGCAGCTATACGCAGTAGCCAAAAAGGCCAGTAAATTTACGAGTCATCAATTTAGGCTTCTATTGGCAAAATGCCAATAAGAATCTCTTCAATAGCCGCTATTCAAAAAAAAAAAAAAGTTATGGAAAACTAAGGATATTTGTAAGAACCTCCAATTATTGGTAAACGTTTTAAAAAGGCAGAGAATGTGGAAGACGAAAATTGCCTGGCTATTGACGTTACATCGTTACATCGTAACCAAAAAAAGTTTCGATTCTAAAGGGCGATCTCTTACCATCTAATTTATCATGTTAATACTCGTACTTGAGATTTACTTTTATCAAGAAAGAAGCAAACATGATTTGATACGTGAAACGAAGTGAGTCAAATTTCCCAAGGAGGTTGTCTCTCGCTATAAAATGTTGCAATTTTGAATCTTGAAAGATATTTATTTAGTTTAATGTACGCTGATATTCTTAAAACTAAAGCAAAAAAAAAATTGCACATTTTTTTATAAGCTCAACAAGTTTTAAAATATTGATTTAAAAAATTCTAAATAGATCTGAATTGAGATTTCATGGCAAAAAGTATTATCTTTATTTATTTTGGGGTATTATGCCATGTTAGCCAACGTTTCGGACAGACAGCGAGACTGTTAGACCTAACCTGGAAACCGTTGGTGATAAAAAATCCGTTGACAGAAAGAATTTTACTTTTTAAAATTTATTTTATATTTGTAAGTTTTTTACAATAAATATACAATTTTTACAACACAATACAGATATTTAACATAAAAACATCTAATTTTATTTTTAAGTGAAACAGTTTTGACTTTCACGACAGGACCTAGTTTCGCTATCTTTTTTCCAATTTCATAGAAACCCGTAAAGGTGCGCATATGTGAGCTTCACCAAAAGTTGATAGAATTTACTGTTATCGACAACAAGTCTATCTGCCAAGTTTCAGCTTGATCGGATGTCGGGAAGTGGATTAATTACCACTTCCAAAATTTGCATTCAGTCATTCACGAATCGAAATCGAAATTCATAATAAAGATACTTATTTAAAAATAGTGATAATCAATCAAATGAAAGAACTAATACTACGTCATACAAAATCTCAGCCTTCTCGTATCCAAATGTATCTACACCTTATCCACCCTTTACTGAAGTGACTGAATCCTGAAACCGATCTGGATGTGTTAAACTCACCCCAATTGAAAGGTCTGGCCAGATTGCGGCGAGGCCTGCGGGATCTCGGATAATTTAATACAGAAGTATAATAATAGTAGTTCTTGTAGAGGGTGGCCGAGACAGAACCCTTGCAAATATCCCACCGCAAAATAATTAAGATTCAGTGCTGATTCTGATTGTGGCGGTAAATAAGGTGATAGAAGAACTAAGGAGGAACATCGTGATTTATTTTTGGGGTTTTATGCTGTGTTGCGCTTTTTCAGATGTGTGGATTGTGGTGACGTGTGTGTTTATGTAAATAGCCACCGAGAATCTTCCGGATAGCAATAAGAATTATGTTTAGCCCCTTCGTCTCTATTAATGGGGTTTTATTTGTGGATTAAATTGCCTCCGTAATTAGGCGTGCTCGATGCGTTTTGGGTCTTCCTGGGATTTCAGGAAAAATATCCAAAGTAGTAAAACTAATTTTTGAACTGTTAATTCGTGGTGGAATTCCATTGTATTAAAATTTGAAATTAAAACACTTTTGTGCTTTCTTCCACTTATTTATTTTCACCTGGATGGGTTTCATCCTACCCATTATATATTAATATACCCATTATAATTCACTTAGAATAATTTTACTTCAGAGAGCAGTGGTGTAATTTAAATATGTAATTTAAAAAATGTAATAACACAAATATACGGAGAAACCTAATAATAATAAATACCGTAGTGCGTCCATATTTGTCAATTAAGCCCTAAGCAACAAGGAGGAAATAAGCCAACATTACCGAAATGAAATATCAGTAATCACAAACCTTTTCAATTATATAAATTCATATATATTCATTTGAAGTAAAAATATCTATTTAACATGTAACATCATTCATAATTTTAATAATAAACTTTATAATTACCTATTTGTACCTTAAATTAACAAAATAACTTATAATACCTTAAAATTAACAAAATAGAAACATTCATTATGTAGAGACAATGTTGTGTACCCCTGCCTAAGTGAGTATAAATACCATAATAGCATAACACTAATGCAGCGAGTAACTCACCAATTACTCGCGCAATCATAACTTATACCCACTATGAAAAATTACTACACTTAGACATTTTTCATGATTCCTTGCAAACATACAAAACTAATTTATTAAATTTCTTGGCGTGATATAATTGTTTTAAAATTATTTACACTTAACTTTTCATTAAACTTTAATCAGTCAATTACAATTAGTGAGCACATAATTCTTGATTTTAAAATGTCTCCTTATCCCCCCCCTTTTTTTCTTCCTTTTTATTATTATTACTCCTTCATTCAATAATTAAGTTACTAGACCGGTTCATATCTCAGGCATAATTACCAAATGACATTCTATGGACTTACATAATAGGTACATAACCATGTAATAATTTAATTTAACATACTTTTAATCTGTATTATAATGTACTGTGTATGTCTTAATAAACAAATAAATAAGAATTTCAACTACCAGTCTGAAAATGTCCGCAGTAGGATAAAACTGGTCCTGGTGAAAATAAATAAGTGGAAGAAAGTACAAAAGTGTTTTAGTTTCAAATTCGAATAGTCAAACTAAATTTAAAATGGAATTTAACTATTTCAATCGATTTCAAAGCTGGAATTAAGAACAGGCCTAGATATTTTCCTAACTACCCGCGTAGAATTTACAAAACAATCATTTGTTCGTAACTCGTGCTTTTTGTGGAAGTCTATAAAGAGGCGAATAGCGCGATTTTTGAGTGCTAACACTTTTCTTAATTAAAAATTTACTACGATTATAATGATTACGATTTTTAATGTTTCAATTTATATTTGCTTTATAAACTCTCTAAGCAGGTTCCTTTCAAATCACACAAAGACAGAATTGAACAAGAGTCAAAAGGCTTCCTGCCCTAAGTTCACAATGACGTGACGAACAGAATTGACAGGATACTGAGAAAAGAAAACATCAAGACTGTCTTCGGAACTACGACATAAATACAAGACCTACTGAGTCCTGCAAAAACCAAGTTTCGTCTTGAGATAGATGGAGTTTATAAACTCAGCTGTTCCGGATGTGACAAGGTTTATGTAGGCCAGACAGAACGGACCGTCTTCAAAAGGACATCAGAACATTTTCAAGCATGTAAACTTGCATACTTTCTTCGGCACGCACATTGCATACTTTCTTTTATAATTTAATTGATTATTTTAACAGTTAACAAGAAACAACATAATAAATATGTAAATTAATTTGCTATGTAATTAATGTATAAACCATATGAGTAGGTACCATTCTTAATTTTCCACATCGTTTAATCGTATGCTTTTTACATTACCACCTTCATTAGGTGCGATCTGTTCTGAAGGTGATAGGAAAGTACAATTAAAAAAAACATTTCAGTCCGATGTTAATGACAGATTAGGTACTGATAAATTTAAATATGTGCAGGAGAAGAATTAATAACGCATGTAGGGTGTAAAAGAAGAAGAAAGAAGAAATTTTTAGATACATGGTTACAAAGACGATTAGAAAATATAAAGATATATAATAAGTTTTAAGTAAACCCCCATGAAATAGATTGTTGCTTTTGAAATATATTACTTAATTTTGAAAGAAATACCAACAAGTTTGCTGTGTTTGAAAAAGATAAAATAAAGTGATAATGGACGATACTATTAGCAATGCATGAAGAATAATGAGTTCTGTTTCAAAAGATCTTCAATTTCCTTGTGATCTTTTCTCATTGGCCATTAAGTGATGTTTTTGTTGAACGAAAACTTCATTTAATTATATCATTGTACCATCGTATCATTTTCCACTACACGCTTAAAATGTTTAAAATCAATGTACATGGATCAAAACATTGTTCTGAATTGCTTATTTTTTCCTTTTAATAATTTTTTACTTACCATGTAGTATCTTTTTTAATAACTACTTCCCAATCAGTTAACCATAACAAAAATAACTTAACTGGTTTATATTATGCATATAATTAAATGCACAATGATATTATATACAACTTTCCTAAATAAAAAAATCAGATTGTGCAATTCTCACGCAGTAGAAATGAAACTAGAAAGTCGCTACATGACGCTTTCTTTTATTTTGCCTGTTTATTTAAAGTGGTTTGAAGATTGGATATTGATTTCACAAAAATAAGAATGTTAGTTTTTTTTTTGGATTTGGCAGGTTTCGAACCTCCGTTCGCTGGATGTCTCTCTGGGCGCTGGGAGTCAGGCGCTTCATACCGCGGCGCTACTGGAGGCCCGTGCGTAGTCGTGAATTTATCGCATTATATTAGAACCGAGGACCGTCAAATAATAATTTTTTGTGAAGCATTTCCATTTCATCCGAATTTCAAATCGCTAACGGAGCTAAAGAAGTTTCACTTAAAAAAATCGTGTTATTGCCATGCATGGTCTTTAGTGGCAGTTTGCTGTGGTCGCGTGGTGTCTTTGAAAAAAAGGTTGTCGTATATTTCGTTACAAAAAGTCCCCTTGTGATTTGCTCTTGTGTCTTTACTACGATAAAGGTACGTATGGTTTTTATGCATGGATTATTTTAAGGATTACATTGGACAAATCTGACAAATCCTAAAAACTAGAAACGCGCCTTTGTTGGATGCCCGAAGAGATTAAATTAAGCCGTTAAATCAAGAAATAATAATACAAATTCTTCACAACATTGTATCGCTCAAGGCGTATTAAATAAAATATACAGGGTGTTAAGGGACGTACTTGACTTACTTTAACCAGTGATTCCTGACATTATTTGGAGTAAAAAAGGTAAATGAAATTTTGGTCTCCGGTGACTTTTTTTGACGACTTTTTTTCGGGTGTCCGACGAACCACTTACCCCGCCTCCAAGTGTTCATCAACTACCATTTTTTATGTTTTTGTGGAAAAAAAACATCAAAAATGTCACCGGAGACCAAAATTTCATCAACATTTTTTATTCCAAATAATGTCAGGAATCACTGGTTAAAGTAAGTCAAGTACGTCTCTTAACATTCCGCATACAATGACACTTAAATGACATATCGTGATTAGAGGTATAAAACTTTAAAAAGTGTCCTTGTAGAATTTGTAGATCAAAAAAACTTCTAACTACTAGTACGTACATACGAAAAACTCGTCTTACTATTAGATCCTTACATATGAAATTGGCGTTTTGTGTGGGAGGAACATAAAGTCGATTTTTTTAAAATATAATATATTTATTTAATCAAAGTATGTACCATTACTATCTATGCACTTTTGACATCTCAGAGGTAGTTCATCGATCCCTTTACTAAAAAAAACATCAATCAGACGGGAATTAATTAGACGGGAGTCAATAAAATCTTTGAAGGCGGTTTGGACTGCCCTATCGGAGATGAATTTTTCCCTTGCAAGAAGTTATCCAAATTTCGAAAAAAATGGTAATCTGTTGGGGCAAGGTCCGGAGAGTACGGTGGATGTCTTAGACATTCCAATTGAAGCTCCTCTAATTTGGTAGCCGTCTGTTGTGCAGTGTATGGTCTAGCATTCTAACGCGTGTTTGTTGATTTGCTTCACTCAATTCGTGATACCCACCTTTCAAGCTTTTTCACCTTCCCAATTTGATTCAAGTGGATTAAAACAGTTTTATCACTAACACCGCAGCCTGCAGCTAACTCAGACGTAGTTTGCGATGGATCCGCTTCCACAATAGCTTTCAATTCTTCATTATCTACTTTGGTCTCCGGCCGTCTACGGGGCTTGTTCTGAAGGTCGAAATTTCCAGAACGAAAACGTTGGAACCAAAAACGCACTCTGTTTTCTTTTGCGGCACCGTCGCCATACACATCATTAATCCTTCAAACCGTTTCTGCAGCACTGGTGTCACGGTGGAACTCGTACTCGTAAATAACGCGATATTTCAAGTTTTCCCTTTTTTAAACTAAGTGACGCAAAGAAAAAAAACAAATGAATTATAATTTTCGAAACACAAATACATGAGTAAATAGCTGTATAAATTTGAATTTGGAATTCCTAACCAAAGAGAAGATATTTGAGATCAAAGTTGCTAGTACGGCAAAACGCCAATTTCGTATGTAAGGACCTAATATATACAAATGTTAAATGCGTATCACGATTGTGGATGGTACATTTTATATTTAATAGCTCCAGTTTTATTTCCTGACTAACGGTATGTGTAATTGTTTTACGGTCATAATCTGTGGGCCGTCCGTCTTCATGCTAGTAAATATGATAATCATTACATCTTAATGGTACTGTTGATACGTCAGAACTGAGTGTGGAGTATTCTCTTTTCAGTTTATACGTTCGAATAAACCAATCTAAAATAGTGTTTTATTATAAACAAGCGGTCTTGTTGAAATGGTGAACCAATAAAATTTACCTAACACTTTTGAATTTATACACATACGATGCGTGAATAATGTATTCAATAATAATAATAATAATATTTGGATGACTTGCATAGCGCAGATTTGTGAAAAATCTCCTCAAGGGTAGTATTGTGCTTAAGGGCCCGCAATCCGAATTTCTACCGATTTCTTACACAATCATTTATTAATTTTAAATAATGATAATATTATTACGCAAATCGATAAACATAAAGTTTTTAGTATGAAAAATATTTTTTATAAATTTTTAAAATTTACATAGGCTTAGCATTTATCAAAACCAAATCAGAAATACGACCTTATTCGGACCGGTATTTCGTAAATTTTACAAAATATTTTTAACTGCTGAATATCCTCAAAGTATACCTTTAGGGGTTTTCTTTAAAACCACGAAAAGAAATTTAAAATAAATAGATAAATAAGTTTTTAGTTAAATTTTTTCATAAACACCAATTTTCGTGTTTTTTTAAACGCTGAATACAAAACTTTGGATTCGTTTATTTACCAAAACGTTACGAGGAATTGTTGGTATTATATTTCTCCGTTTTTAAAAGACAATTTTATAATTTTAATCTTCAAATTAAGAATGAAATAATGGATTTTTAATTACTAGCAAAAGGCCTCTGTCGTGTGGCGCCCATTTATCTTTCTCTATACGGTACAATTTTGAACTAAAACCTTTTTTCTAAATATTTCAAAAGATGGCAGTAATCAATCACGGTGAGAAAGATATTATTATATTTATTTTTGGAAACGATGATATATCATCTATCTACCTATACATGTAGGTACCTATACGTTTTAATATAATAACCTGCCTACTGTTTTATATCGACGTCAAGCTAGTAGAGTGCAGTCGGGTCAAATTTTAAATGATTATTATATGATTAAAATAATACCTACGTAAATACAATAAAATAACACGGAAGTGAGTGGTAGAAGAACTCAGTGATGCCCGGTGGGTAAGTACTTGGCTATTCAGATCCGGTCACCCAACACGGCTAAAGCTATTTCAGGCAACGCAACGTTACGATTCTTTTTTTAAATACATTTCTTTGAAAAATAGTTATTTTCAATTTTTTACAAGAACAACATTCTTTTTATAACTTTTGAAGGTTGTTCCCAACAATGTAATATATCATTGAAAAAGAAGATATCACTAAAATCTAAACGAAATTATTTAAAAATAATGTAATTGTGGGATAACACAAATTAATCGCATAAAATGTTGATAGGTACTTGCGCACGCCGGCATTTTAACTCGCGACCTCCGGATTCGTCTCCTTCCCCTCTCCACTACCTTCAGCCTCACAACATACCCCGCATTGGGGTATGCCTGGTATGCCGTAGTCTCACTGGCTCCAATTGGGACCAGCTGGGACTCTTGTAAGGTATTCAACACATAATAAAAATATAAATCTCTCAGTAGGTATTTATACCGTTTTTTGAAGTCTACATACATCGACATATTATTATACCTCTATGTCCGTACATATTACAATCTGAATTCTGAAATGTGGTCTTTCAATGTCTTTCAGTAGGGTCATTTGCAATACCAAGCACAATACAAAACATGCGACTGCCATGTGTCATGTTTTGTGCATGGCGAGCCAGCGCGGCGTCATCACGAAACGGCCTTATGGATAGGTGTATATAAGACTGCGTTTGTCAAAAAATAAAAGGAAGGAGATGGGGAAGAGGAAGGTGGGTAAGTACCTGGCTATTCAGATCCGGTCACCCAATACGGCTAAAGCCATTTCGCGCAACGTTCCGATTTTTTAAAAATAAATTTTTAATAACTTATGAAATCTTTAAACAATAACAGTTTCTCGGAGTTTGCCAACCATTTGGTGGAAAACAGTCACACCTTTGACTTCAATAGTGGAATAGAATTAATGCATTGTAATGTCAATGGCATAAATGAACTAATACCGTCAATTGCATTCAGTTGGATAAACTAGAAATTTTAGATATCCGAAAGAGTGTTAATGCGAAATTGAATATTATTAATACCTAATCAAAATCTCTTCTTAAATGACCTAATATCCCTTTGTGGGTACTTGCGCACGCCGTAATTCGAACTCGCGATCTCCGGATTCGTAGTCAAGGATCGTAACCGTTCAACCACCGAGGTCTGGAATATCGATACGCTTTAGTATTTTTTACGCACCAGATTTAAATGTCCGGGTTAAATTTTCCCCCAAAAAAAAAAAAAAAAAAAAAAAGAAGGAAAAACTAAACCCTTTCATACACTTCCCCAAATGATCATCTAGTGAATCCACGTTATGCAATTGCACTATATAAGTATTATAAATACAAAACAATACAAGAACAACATGTCAACCTACTAGAGACCAAATGGGAATATAATTCACCGACTCCAGATATTTTCATATCAGAGGGTTCGGCTCTGTGGCATTTCTAATTGAACCTATAAATCCTACTGATCCCTCAATATAAATATTTAAAAAATCTTTTGTAATCCTACATGTATTTAAAATTACTGCTTTTTGCATTTTTATATACAAATTCTTTGACAAATCTAATATGCTTAAATTTTGAATCAGATTCCTAGGTATTATGCCAGTGGCCGAAATAACAAATGGTAATATTTTTATAGTCCGAGAATGCCAAATTCTTTTAATCTCATTTCCTAAATCTGTGTATTTTCTAATTTTTTCAGAAACAGTTTTTTGAATATTACAGGAATTTGGAATAGCTACATCAATGATATAAGTTATTTTTTTAATTTTGTCATGTAAAACTATATCAGGTCTATTATGACTAATTGTTCTGTCTGTTAGTATAGTTTTATCATAATATATTTTATAAAATTCATTTTCTATAAATGAATTTGGTTCATATTCATAATAAGGTACTACATTACGGCAATAAATCAAGTTATGTTTAATTACCAAACTTTGGTGAATTATTTTTAAAACCTGATTGTGCCTAAATGTATACTCGGAAGGCGCTAATATAGAACATCCCGATATAATATGTTCTATAGTTTCGGGAAAAGCCAAACATTTTCTACATAAATCATCAATTTGATTTATATCTTTGATTATATGCTTTCTATAATTTTTAGTATTAATGACTCTATCTTGAATTGCAAGCATAAATCCTTCTATTTCTGCGCTCAACTCTCCAATACTCAACCATTTGTTTGACGAAAGTTTGTTATTATATATTATTATTATACATTCTAGTATTATTATTATTCGTGAAGTTGCAGTTGAAGCTGCCACGTGTAGACATGTATACAATGCACGTCTCAATGGAAACATCAAATGTTTTTATGGTCTTTTTTTATTTTAGTTATCTGTTAGTAGAAGTGTCGACTGCCGTTCAAATCCCAGACCATCCAATTTCTTTTCCAAGTTTTTAAACGTTTTTTTAAAGTAGATGGTAAAAACCTTTTTTGAGGGTTTTTTGGAGGTTTTAAGATTATAAAAGAAAAAAAAATTGTGGACTTATTTTATAAAGTTTCTTGAAATGTAATTTATTTATTTCCGCCTTGAAGGCTTTTACATGTAACATCGGTAAGTTGTACAGTAGCATCATAACAATAACAATAACAATTACAACTATATTATAAAATAAAGTCCTCCGCCGCGTCTGTCTGTCTGTATGTTCGCGATAAACTCAAAAACTACTGAACGCATTTTCATGCGGTTTCCATCAATAAGATAGAGTGATTCACGAGGAAGGTTTAGGTATATAATTTGAAGGTTTTGTGTAAAGTTTTAAACATATAATATATTAAGGAGAAAGTCTGTACACGAGCGGGCTGGCAAGCGGGTGGCGAGGATTTGATTTGTATGCAAAACTACAGTTTTATGCCGAGGTTGATAAAATTTTGCATATGTGACCTATAAAACAAGAGGAAAGTCAATGTCTACATTTTATTTCGAAAACTCTTTGTAAAGCCCGGGCATTGCCGGGGATTACGGCTAGTAAATAATAAAGAGCATGAAAGACATTAGGTGCAGTGTAATGATTAATTAATAAGAAATAACGATAATATTATTTCGCAATACGATAAAAACAATATTTTTAACGGGAAAAAAAATATTTTAAAGTTACAAGGGCTTAGCTTTTATCAAAAAAAAATCAGATTTTTTTTTTCAAATAAATGATGAAAATCCTTGTAAATTCAATGTAGGTTTTTTTCTAAAACGATATTCGTAAAAAAATTTTGAAAAATATATTTTTTTATTATAATAATTCTGATAATAATAATTTGTTATAATGATATTTTATTTTATTACAATATAATATTAGTACGCGAACCTTAAATACGTGTGAATATTTTCGTGACTTAAATTAAACACTTTTTTAATGTTTTCTTCTACTTTTATTTCAATAAATAAAAATATATGTAATTAAAACAGTATCTACACACCACACGCACTATATATATATAATGACAACGGTGAAATAATTCATTTAATATACTTGTTTTTTAGCGACATCTTTCGAAAACAAACCAAACTTTTTGAAACCAAAAATATTCCAAATTTCTCAAAAGGACCATCACGTCCGCTAGAGGCCCTCGATGAAGTTTTGTGTGAAAAATAGTACCTATTACAATCCTTCTTAAACACGGTTAGTTTTAAAGCTCTTAAAAAAATATATGTTATTTTTGAAGATAATATCTAGACATTGCCCGTGCCGAAACGCAAATTATATAAAATTCCCTTGATAGAAAAAAATCGTATGCTCCAAAAATTATTATAAACACGTTTGTTTCAGTTATTTTACAAGTTACATGTACGAAAAAATTCAAAGTGTTTCTATAAATGCTGTTTAAGCTATTTTAAACGAGTCGTGTTTTATTAAACATTTTCGCAATTTTCGCATCGATTTTGTCGCTGTAAATGTTAGCGCTTTCCTCTAATATTCGTAATTTCGTATCTCTCCATCTTCTTCTTTTCAAGCCCGGTTGCAGAGCCTTAAAAAAGCTGTTATTTTTCATTCCGCTTCAATGTTTTGGTTCGCTACGTTTGGTGATTTAGCAGGGGTGCCCGGGTTCATGGGGTGAGGTTTGTCTAGGTCTTGGAGGCGGATGACCAGGACATACTGAACCCCAGATTCCTACCCACCCCTTAAACCCTTTTCCTCCCAGAACTCTCCTCTCCTTCCTTTCCTTCAAAAAACCCTCCACACAGCTTCCCCGAAGATGACATAGGCCCTGAGGGAAATTATTTTCCTCAGGGCCTCCTGTGCGGAACTCATGTAAAAAAAATGTACGACTACATATTTCCCACCCTTACGCTGCAACCAAGTTGTCTTAAACTTTGGAGTAAATACAATCTGTAAGCTTACTCTCCATATTATGTTTATTTTGAAAACTCGTTTACGAATGCTATTTTAATTCAAAGGTCACGGTTAAATATAAAAAAAACGGTATTACTGAAAAACTCACAAGCCTTCCACATTTCTTTAAAAATCTAAGAAATGTGGTAAATAAAAAGGATTTGAAAAAGGTTTACTACGTATTATGTCATTCTCGAATTGAATATGGAATTGTAGGATGGGGATCTACTACACATAAATACATACACAACCTGAATACAATTCAAAATGGAATCATAAAGACCACACTGAAAGTACCTATTAGAACGCCTTCGATTGAAATTTTGCAATAGCTTTGACGTACCAAATTTACAACGAATATATGCCAAAAATATATTATTGAAGTTATTCAAAAATACTGAATCCTCTACAAGACCGCGTATCAGCATCAGCACTAGACCCAATCATAAAGGCACAGAAAACTATTATAAAATTAATTCTTAGACTACCTCTAATTACAGACTCGAACTTAATCTTCAATATTATGAATGTGTTTGACGTTCGGCAGATATATGCAAAAACAATCCTCACTCATCTATATACAAATATACACAAATACTATGAAAAAAGATTAAATATTCGCTGTACTCGAAACAATAACAAAGATTTACTACAAATTCCCATAACTCATACTACTTTTGGTCAACGAAGCTTCAGATACCTTGCAACAAGACTTTACAACATTCTTCCAATTAGTACGGGTGGCGCAGATGGATCGGGTGGTTTTAAAATACTTGTCAAACTGTCAATTTTAAAGGTATTGGATTGAAATAAAGTGCAAAACGTGTAGTTACAATGGAAGTTTATTAACAAAAAATTTGTAAAGTTAGTTTTTAAAAATTACATCCATCAAATGCCCTCCTTCTCGAGCGACGCATTCTTGGAGTCGGGAGAATCTTCTAGAGAATCAGGAGAATCTTCTGAAATCGGGAGAATCTTCTGGACCACCATGATTTTATAGGGATGGAATTTCAGTTCTTTGTTAAGAATCCTTTAAAGGCTCCGACGTGACATTCCAAGAGCTTGAGCACGATGTCTCGTTGATCGACGTGGGCTCGTAATGACATCGCGTCTCACACGCTCCACGTTCTCAGGCGTTCTTATTGTTCGAGGTCTAGACGTCCATTTTGGAGCACATGAACCAGTAGTGCAGAAATTATGCACCCAACTCAATATTGTGTCTCGCTTAGGAAGACTACCGCGAGGTGGGATGTTGAAACGCCGGCGAAAGGCACGCGTCACAGCAACAATTGACTCGTTATTGCGTATAAACTCTTCCACTGCGAAAACACGATGCTCAACGGACCACGTAGCCATCGCGACTGACTGCAAGTCTGCAACTGAAACTTCCCGTCCCCCCCACCACAGCACGAAGACCGCCGAACACCTGGCTCCCTCACTCCAGACGTACAGTCCACTTCAAAACCACCCGATCCATCTGCGCCACCCTGTATAAAAAAATGTGATTCACAAAAAAATTTCAAAAAAAACATAAAAATTTGGATAAAAAATAATGATAGAGCATTTACCGGTGCACTCACCCAAATTCGAAATTAGTATTGAACCAATGCTGTTATTATTGTACCAATATTATTGTTATTATTAATGCAACCATTGTATTGCTTGATTTTATTCTAATATAAGTGTAGGTATGTTCACAGTATAATAAATTGACGTAAAATTACTGCCTCAACACAGGCTAGCCTAGTGAGGCAGGTTACGAGAAACCTAAATTTATAATTATAAATCTCTATTGTTTAAGTACCTACTGTATATATGTATTTTGTTTTCTGTTATTAACTTTTGTCATTATCCAACTTCTAAACTCTACTTTTACTGTACTTATGATGTACTTTTTGTTTTTGTAGTTATAAATCTTAATTTTTTTTGTTCAATAAAGATATATTATTATTATTATTCATGACACTAGATCGAATAAAAATGACATAAAAACATTCCAAATTATAAAACCACATTCGGACAAAGAAACTACACTTATTTTGCAACTAAATTCCATAATATTCTTCCCCAAGACATAGAACTAATTAAAAATTTTAATAAGTACAAATAAAAACATGGCTGAAAGAGATCAACGAAAACACTCTAATGAAGACACTAAAAACGACATAAAGACAAATAAACTATAATTAAACAATTTTAGTCCGCCTCAGCACAGGAACCCCTAGTGAGGAGGACCAAGAAATGCAACATCTTTTCATAACATAACCATTATATTTTGTAAACTTATAGAATTATTTTATATAGTCGCATAAAAACTAAAAAAAAAAAAAAAAAAATTTTTTTTTCAAATATTTTTCCTGTTGACATGAAATCCCTGAGGCGTATGTGTGTAAAACCGTGCATGATCGTGTGAGAAATGTGGATATCCGAAAATAATGTAAGGCTGATGTAAGCATAATGAGTAAGATTAAGAAAGGGACACTCAGATGGTATGGGAATGTAGAGCTAATGGACGAAGAAAGTAGTGTGAGAAGAATATATGACGCGAATGTGAATGGTAGAAGAAGTCGGGGAAGCCCGAGAAAGACATGGTACGATCAAGTGAATCAGATACTTGAGTCGGGCCATGTCAACAGTCAGAATAATAGTAGAGTGTGTATGAAACGTTGTATGAATGGAGTGTGGCAAAGAGTGTGTGCCAAGACCGAGTTGTTTGGCGGTCCGTCCTCTCTGCCTACCACTGCGGAAAACGGTGTGATGGTTAGTTAGTTAGTTTGTTAAATATGTACCAACACCTACTAGTATAGAAACAAATAAAATTCAATTTTTACAGAGTAGATACCTTCATATATCTGTGATATGTATTGCGTGCATTCGAACGTGTTATTTCTGTTTTAATTTTCAACATAATATTTGAAGCCGAATAACAAGTTTGAAGTAATAATAATAATGCAAGCAAATCATCTTTGTAAGTAGGTAATACTTTGGCTACGACAAGAGTCCCAACTTTTCCCAAGTTTGCACTTTTAGAAAAAGTCAACAGGTGTCTCATATTATATAAATAAAATACATTTAAACGAGACACTAGAGAGATTACAAATAAATTCGTTAAAGACCTTTGAATATGTGGAAAATTATTTTTTAATGTTCGAAATGTCTGAGAATTATCATTTTTTTTTTAAATTTTCTGTGTCTTGCTCTATTGTATGTGCATTATATTCTTCTCTAGTGCTTAATTAAATAAAAATTTATGCTGTTTGTTCGTGCCTCGGCCACAGTCGGCATGCTTCCATGCCATGTCTATCTCTCTGTTTCCATTACCTCAGTTATATTCAAAATATTTCACATAATAATAATTGATCCTTCAGCGGAAAATTGCTCGTAAATTGAACTTGAACATTACTAGAGAGTCGTTTTCCCATTTCTATACCCTCAGCGAAGCGTTCACTCCATTAACGGGCTATGAAAAATGCAAGTCGTATAACATTTTATGAATACTCGAGAATTCTCAACAAATAACCATAAATCTGTAAATTTACTGCGCTCTATGAATGACGTTAAAATGCTAGTTATCCGATACGGGATAACCAATTCCCAGTACAAAATCATTAATCATGCGATAAATAACGTACCTGTAATAAAACTTTAGCATGTTATTATCGCTGTTCAATAAATCATTGAACAGTGGAAAAATGGTTTATATTATAAATAACTTGATGCTGCATGTCTTTAAAGAGATTTAAATACTTTTATGCGAAATAATTTTTCTTGTGGAAAAAAGATTTTTAAATTTATTTTTATTTTTTATTCATTGCTTTGATGGGTACATCATTTGGGGATTTTTCGACTACCATGCTAGGCATACGACTGTCGATTGATTTAAATGGTAACTCATCAGTTCAATTGATTTTTGAAAAGCTCTATGGCTCATGATGGAAAATACTACACTAACTGAAAGTAATTGATAGACTATGTTGAACAAATTTCATGACGTTTAAGATAACCGTTCTTTTTTTTAACTTACTAAAATTATAATTTTTTGACAAAACATTATTTATTTTTATTATAGATTTTTCACTGTTCTAGCAACTTTCACAACTTACGTGAATCGTCAGTAGCAACTAAATATTTAATTAATCGATTGTGACTAGGTATGACAGTATACTCGGGCTCTTTTGTCAATGTTCAATTATTTATTAACTTACTTGCTAGTTGCGTTGAACAGCCTGCCTGGAAGTATAGTACTTACTGTCAGAATTTTTTTTTACCATTCCGTATAGGGCGATTCCGCTATAGACGATTCTCGACAGTAATTTTTAAATCGCAGTATTTATTACTTTTTTTGATATCAGTGCAAAGAAGAAGGTCAATATTTAATAACAAAAAAAAAATTGGAATTTACTTCATATTGAAATTTTTGGCGCGCTTGGAATCATTATCATTCGAAGAATCGGTATATAAACTGCAAAATCACACCGTGCAACACAGGCGCGAAACAGCTGTTACCGATAATTTGTAGTTACATTTTACTGCAAAACGTGTAGTAACAATATTAATTTATTCTTATGGCCGAAAGATGTAAGTACCTGTTGTTGTTTTTTAAGCATCATTGACTACAAGAAGTCACTTTTAACTCGTCGCACCCGCGATACAAAAGATATAAAAGTTTGTGTTTTTCACAGAAATGAAAGTGCTAACGTTTTGAAACTTTGTAACAGTAAGAAGAAATCACAGACAAACTTGAATTAAACGTTTTTAAGAGTATAATGTTAGCTGAATTGAAATAAACGTTGACTCAAATTGGTTGCACCCGCGATTGTGATGTTAGGATCGCGGGTGCAACTCTTTGACATCTACCATTATTGTGTGATTTATCATATATTTTATTGTTTTTTATGCCTTCAATAATAATATATGTTGTGTATTACTAGTGATTTATATTTAATAGGTGTGTTTATATTATATTCACCTTTTTTATAGAAATTCTATGATTTGGCACGCAGTCTCTCTGAAACATCTTCTTTATATTAAAAAAAAGCAGTTAAAAAAAAGATGGTCACGTTGGAAGATAAATAGGAAGGGCTGAAAAATAAATCAGGCATTCAATCAAAACATTTCTTTCAATCTGAAGACGGCGATAGCATTTCCGTGGCGCGAACCTCACTGTCTCGTCTGAAATGCACATTGGTTTTGAAATTTCCGAAAACCACCACTGAAACCGAAAGTGACTGGGATGTTAACAATCTGGAACCTCTTACAAATTACAAAATATAAAAAGGAATTCTACAAAATAAGAAAAAAACAATTTTTTGTTTTTGAAAAGGATTGATGGATGTAATATGTTCATAGAATTTTCGGCGAATTAATATAAATGACCAAGAAGTGTACTGATCAGTAATAAATAAGCATTGTTGGATTTCTTATTTCGCTCCTTTGTCAGGGTTTATTGATGTTTATATACACTTAAACTAGACGAGTTGCACCCGCGATAATTTGATGTTGCACCCGCGATTGTTTGAAAAGATAATTCATTGCTTGTTTTGTTTTCTATATATTTGTTTATTTTTTAGTTGATTAGTTTAACGCATTACGAAATATCAAGGCATAACATAATAAATGTATCACAATTAAGAGCGTTTAACCAGCCAGCGGACGAAAATCCACATTTCGTCGAAAGTTGTTCTTACGATCGTGCAGGGCGGTTACAATGAGAAAGATTAATTATTCTCTGTACCAGCTTTTTTAAATTATAACTCAATATCGAATTTATTTCAATCCAAATTAGCTTTAATTTATACCTTCATCCAAAAATGCTGAAAGGCGTGCTGATAAAACTATTAAAATAATGTACTTTTTGTAATTATTTTTTGATTATAAGTATTTATTATTTTTCAATAATGTCTATATTTAATAAAAATGTTAAAAAAATTTGAAAATAGTTTGTAAGTGCGCAAATAAATACACAAATGGTCCAATTTTCGTCAAGAAACACATGTACGTACATATTTTTTAATGATTTTATTGAAACTAAAATTAAAATTCTAAAACATGCGTTTGCTAGATAATATATTGATTTATTTTACTGCATGATTATGTTATTTGAAATGGGTGTGGTATAATACAAATTTTTTTTTGAAAATTTAACAAATCTGCCAACGACCTATGGAATAACCTTATTATACTAAAAATTAAAAATTTTTCTCAAAATTCATTACATGCGAATGCTAGATAAAAGAACAATCTTTCGATATACATTTATAATTTTTTGTGGAAAAGAGTCAATACGTCTAAAATCTGATTTGAAAATGACATATTTCTGGTTTTCTCTGGTAATGCCCTTTTAACAGACTTTTGTGTTTTTGTCTTATGATCTGGAAAGGGTGGGCCAAATTAGTTGCACCCGCGATCGAACTTTGAACCTCCCTCCTTACTATTTAAATATTTCAATAAAATTCTTATAAACTAATAAAAAGTAAACATGTTAAAATGTAGCTCTTCCAATAATAATTTCGTTAAAAATGTTTTTTGTTTTATTATTAAGAAGCTTTATATGGGTCTAAATGTAGCACCCGCGATAATGGTATCACCCTATAGTGAACTATTCTCCATATTGAAATGCCAACACGCTAAATTCCTTCTACCGGTCTATGTTATAAAATATGTATTAATTATTCTGAAAGTACCGCCCTTAATATTTTCAGATCATGTTTTTATAGTTTTTACTTAGTCTGGAAGCAAATAGAATTTACTTTGATAAAATGTTAAAATGATTCAATTCAAACGACAATGATAACATGTTTTTTTATTTTATTTTATTTTTTTATTAATAATTTTTTTGGTACGTATGGTACATTGGTAATTTTACAATACATTCAGGCTTTTTGATATAAACATTTAAAAAGTAGGGAAAAATACAAATTAGTAGATTAACCAAAAAAATCCCACATGGGCATCGCCAGTTTGTGGGTAAACTTGTGTGTTTTTAAAACAATTAAAATTTACTCATATACATAAGTACATTATATCTTTGAAGAGATTAAAAAATAAAATAAAATTAACAAAAAATAAAATTAGTGCTTACTGAATTACAATTCAAACGACATTTTAAGTTACATCAGGTCGATGTGACATTACAACAAGTAAGTATTTGCATCAACGGTATTTATCCAAGACTTTATAACATTTTTGTATTTGCTGTAGGAGGATATGTTTTTACATTCAATTTCTGTAGTCTTATAGTTATGTTATGTTATTCCTTTCGTGTTGGCTTATATTTTTGTACTTCTTCTTTTCTAACACCGATTTGGTGTTTAAATTTTAGAAATGTGGATGAAATAAGAAGTTAATTATAAGCAAAACTTGCAATTTACAAAAATAGCTGTGTTTGAATTTGTTGCAGAAAGAGCTGCAGGAGATTCCTAAACTTCGGCAAGAATCGGGTAATCAATTCATTAGTTTGAACTGGGAGCAGCGAAATTATGGGGTAGGCATAAATACAAGATATTATACAACTGCTTGAAGACATTCCTCTCATAACTGGAATATGTGGTTCCAGCATGATGAAGCTCCACTTCACTTCGACCCACATACTTGATGGTACTTAGACTACTTAGATGAGGAGTTCGATGGAACTTAGATAAGGAGTTCAAAGGTACCTACTTTGATTAGGAATTCTAAAACTTGTGGAGAGGAGAGGTTGACCTGTCGAGTGGCCGGCGAGGTGGTCCACTTCTAACACCGATCGACTTTTTATAAAGATCATTTTTCGTTATGCATTTTCAAATACAAAATCTACATTTACAGTGTGCGGAGTGCCAAGATATAGATACTTTGAAATATCGTCAAAAAAGAATTTTATTATGTATGTATTATTCGTGTGTTTAAAGTGTTGGGTATTCGACAACATGTCCGATATGATTTTAGGTTTTCACGGCCCAAAGTATTTTGGTTATTTATTTTAACTAAAGAAGGAAGTAGCGCAACAAGGCATAACACCCCAAAAAATAATAACGAAGACAACATGTCCGTTTGGGTAGGAGTTAAATGTTTTGGAAAGTGGTTAGTGTGTGTTTATTTTTGTTTTGATGTGAAACCGCATAAGAGTCCCAGCTGCTCCCAACCGTCTGGAGCCAGTAAGAGTATGTCGTGAGACTGACATTGGAGGACCCACCACATACCCGCCCTGGTATAGGTAACAAATGGTTACCCCTTCAAGGCTCTTGCAAGGACTCTAATTTTTTTGGTAAAAACGACTCTACATTTGATAACGAAACTAGAACTTCAATGTCCCTGCATACGTTGTTAGCAAGCAGTATGCAAGTGCTTAGCGGGAAATACAGATACAATATGTGTTAGTATAACAAAAATAGACAAGACAATGGGACAGGTTGGTGTAAGTCCACGAGGTGGCAAGCGCTGGGTGATTGTATCCAGCGTATCCTACAAGCACCTGTTTGGGAGAAAGACACAGTAGATAAGTAATAAGGGCATGGCAAACGGTTGAGAGTCCTCTCCAATCGATTGGCAGTCCCAGCAAGAATGTGCATGACGTTCGGTCTAGTCGTGAACCACACTCAGCTTCTGCGCCCCTTAGCCGGTTTCTCGGAGTTGCCTCAAAGAAAAGTAAATGGGAGATTGGGGGGAAATACCCGACGACCCTAAGGAATTCAGCGTCGAGTAGCCGGAGGCAAGGCGAAGGAGAGCCAAGGTCGCCCCCCCAAACCTAACGCCTGCACATGTTGCTGGGGGTGGCGCAATTAATTTTAGAGGGCACCGTGCCATCGTCGACCGACTCCTGTTGATGCAAGGACGAGGTCTAGTGCACCCCCAGAAGGGGAAAAAGAAACATAACAAAATAGTCATGAGACTGAATGTAATGGGGAGGGGAAGGAAATGGAGAATGGTAAGATGGAAAGTACCTGGCTATTGAGTTCTGGTCACCAAACACGGCTAAGCCGTTTCTGAAAGGCGGTCTTTACCAGTATTTTCCAATTTGGAAAATGACGCGGAAAATGACAAGAAACGAATATCAAAAATATACTATTGTGCTCAGAACTGTTTATGTGATATTTTTAATTTAATTAGTTTTTCTTGCACAACATTGATTCCATTACCAATACAACTGATTTTGGCAGATCCGAATTTAATCGCAATTAAGTGATACTTCAACAAAAATAACATAAGCCTCCGGGAAAATAAACATTGTTACGAAACAAAGTAGCAATTTACACGTAATTAGTTTAATTGACGACTTTCAGCTTTGCAAAACAATTAACGTCACTGTGACGTTAAATACAACCTTAGAAGGTTAATTAAATGTTAAATTGGTGACTTTGGAAAAGGTTTTGCTGTATTTTGAATAAAAACTAATGTAAGTAAGTACCAACCTAAAAATCCTTTTTGTATTTTTAAACCCCATGTTTTTTCGTAAATTGTAGGTTTGAAACCAACTGACGAGAGACAAATCTCCCAGTTATCAAATGCAATAAAAAATCAAATCTAAATAATCAACCATAAAGCTTCAATTTCAAAAAGCTAATCACAAAACTATCCTTACAAAAAAAAACATACAAAACAGATACACCCCACTATACAGGTAAACCTTGTTAGCATCGGCGCTACTTGCGGCCAACGCCAAACCCAAAACCTGGAAAGGACATGCAATAAACAAGCCGGCGGCTAGCTCTGCACAGCCGGCGCGAGCAAGGTCCCTCTTAAACCCAGGGCGAGTGTTTGTGGTTCGCTTGTAAATTCCTACTCCCCTTCCTTTCCTCAAAATCTCCAGGTCTCCTTCCTCAATCAGAACACAGTTGTTATGCACGAAAAAGGGTTTTATTCATTTAAAGGTGAACAGGGTTCTACAAAAGGCCAGCATCGGCACTGCACACATGAGTATTTGGCTATCTCTAATTAATCCTATCATAACGGGGGAGCTTCTCTCAACTCTCTCTACACGTGTTTAGTGAATTTAAATGTCAGTTCTTAGCACACAGAGGGGTAGCAAGGTTCATTGGTACTCACAAGCAGGAGATAGGCGGTCGGCAGACAGGTACTGAGGAGGCGGGAGCCTCTGGAGCACAATGCACAATTAAAGTAAACATCGCGAGCGTTTACGGAGAGCGCAATCACGGGGACACAGTTGTTATGCCGAAGGTCGGCCGAGGAATGGATGCCGGGAGCCGCTCGGCGCTTGGCTACTTGTGTCGAGCGGTGCAGGGAAAGGGGGGCGGAGGGCCTGTGTAAGGGGTCAATTCGCTATTAGCTCGCACGGGAATCAATTCCGTAACGTAACAACCTGTAGAAGTGTATTGTGGGCTAGTTTATGCGCCCGAAATAAAGAAAATATTGTCTTACTCGAGTGAAAATGTTGAATCCTTTTCAAATACAGAAACTCTTTGACCTCAGTACCTAAAAAAAATTATTACACAGTTTGATTTATTCAAAATGGCATAAATTGTTCGACGGCATTATAAGAAGTAAACTTGAGTACGCTGGTAGTGTACGGACTCCGCACCAAACTAAATATATTATAAATATGCTGAAACAAAGCCACAAAAAAATCTTCAGGATATAAGTAGACGCATAGAAATTATCCTTGGGGTTCATGCCCCATATGAACTTATCGTAGCAAAGAATAGATTTAGAATGGAAACCGGACGTTTTGCGAATCTTGCAATATTTTAATGTTATAGTATAGCAAATAATTCCATTGATAGGCTATTCCTCTTGGAAAGCTATGGCTTAAAGCTAAAGCTCCGTGGTAAGCCTTCAAAAAGAAGAAGGTAATTTGAAAGGGAGATAATGCATATTAGAGGGAGGGTGCTAATGTTGATAAACGATAATACTTAAGAAAAAATTGTGAAAATATTTTATAAATCACGACTCGTCTAAAATATAGCAAAAATCTCTTGGAAAAATGTCCGCTCATTTGCCGCTCGTGCACCGGTGTGTCATGAGATTTTACACGCGATTTTGACCCTTATGTATAACGAAAGTGTATGAAGAACACGGTCAGAATCGCTTGCTCTATTATCGCCCTTTACCATAGCGAAACCTGCAATGCGCCTAGTCACTCCAATTAATTTATATTAATAATTTACCGGAGCGCGGGGATGTGCGCAGTTCTTGCGCATGCGCGGGAAAAATTCCTTTATCTACGATTTTGACCCTTCTATGTACAAAATTTGTAAAGAATTGCTGGACACGAAATGTCATTTCTGCCGCCGGAGCCGCGTCCTAATTGGTGGCGCTTTTTGCTGGCCTACCCTGGCAAACAAGGGGAATTAAGTAGCATTTAAACAAACACTGAAATTTTTCATTCCCATAACATGTTAAATAACAGAACAGTATGTTCTTTTATTAGTTTTCGGAGCTTACTTTGCTATTTTTTTATATGGAGGTAATTTCATATAATTAATTAAATGTATAATTAATCTGTAGTCAAATTATAAAATTAGAGTTTGTTATCCACACGCGGTAGAAGTGAAACTAGAAAATTGCTAGATGTCGCTTTCTTTTCTTTTGCATGTTTCTTTTAAAGCGGTTTGAAGATTGGATAATGATTTCGCAAAAATAAAAATGTTTTTTTTTGGATTTCGTAGGATTCGAACCTCCGTTCGCTTGATGTCTGTCTCTCTTGTCAGGCGTCTTGCCCACTGCGCTACAGGGGGCACGCTCCGACGTACGAATTTACCGCATTATATTAGAACCGAGTATTTGTGTAGAACTGAGTTGTAACACATTTCCGTTTCATCCGAATTTTAAATCACTAACGGCACTAAAGAAGTTTCACTCCAAAAAATATTTTTTTGTTAATATTCTAGACATTTTTGGTTCAGTGGTACACCTAATAATGAGCATTACGGAATTGCTTTGCCTCATTTTCTTCAAGTGACTTGACACGTAGCGAGTCGGTCCGCCCCGTTTTACGACCTGTAGATAGCGCCGTTAAAATTGAAGCCGTTAAGTCGACCCGTGACTCGTGACCCGCGAACCGTGACGCGGCAGATAAGGGGGCATTTCCATAACTCCAGATCATTCCCTTTGAGACGGAGCTTAAACCAGCTCAGCTCAGAAAAGGAATAAAATGGAATTGCGTTGGTATAAAGAAATGCATTTCTTTATAGTGGTGACGTAAACTTGAATATTTTCTGATATAATATCATAAAGTGACTCCCTAACTGATGACGTAATGCTGTAGAAATGAGACCCTTAAGCAATGACGTTATATAAATAGACTCACATACTCGCAAAATAAAGGGGCAAGTAAGCAACACTCTTTTGTTTTCAGCGGTTTTCAGAAATTTAATAATTTAAAAGTTATTCATGTATTAAAAAGATATGCTACTTCCACACCGAAGCCAAACTTCCCACGCTTGAAACTACCCTTCTAAAAAATCGTCCGAAAGTTTGAAGTTGGCCTCTGTGTGGCAGTACCACAAGACAATCAAAGAATGTGTGTTTTTTCTCTGATGCACAAAATTGTCGGACGGGGAACATGAAAATTAATTGGTTGACCGGTCAGTGGTTGAGTGGGCATAACGCTTGGGTCCCACCCGGGCGTCGCGTGTTCGATTCCTCGGCTGGCTAAGTCCTACAAGCAACATTTTCGGCTTTCTGTGGTGGTAGTGGAAAATTTTCAAACATTGTTGGATTATTCGAAACCCGGGAATGTTTGTCTTTCTTTTTTAAACAAAAAAATGTATTGCTTATAATAATCGATAATAATAAGTCATTTGTGTGTACTTATAAATGAAATGTTATTTCTTCACTTTTACTACTGTTTGCCGTGTAATGGAAACATTTTCTCATCACACAGGAGGGCATTTTGGCGCTTTTTAAATACAATTTTCCTACTGGTAAGACACGACCTTACTCAACTAGTGACAGTTTAGTACTAAAGTACTAGAAATCGAGACTAGTGCCTTGCTTTTGGCTTCCCACTTTGAGATTTCCACCCCGCGTCTACAGTATATAACGTCTTTGCCCTTAAGAGGGCATTACCAGAGAAAACCGGAAATACGTCATTTTCAAAAAAGTTTTTAGACGTATTGACTCTTTTCCACAAAAAATTAAAAATGAATTTCGAAAGATTGTTCTTTTATCTAGCATTCGTATGTAATAAATTTTGAGAATTTTTTTTAATTTTTAGTATAATAAGGTTATTCCATAGGTCGTTGGCAGATTTGTTCAATTTTCAAAAAAGTTTTTGTATTATACCACACCCATTTAAAATAATAAAATCATGCAGTAAAATAAACCAATACATTATCTAGCAAACGTATGTTTTAGAATTTTAATTTTAGTTTCAATAAAATCATTAAAAATATGTACGTACATGTGTTTCTTGGCGAAAATTGGTCCGTTTGTGTATTTATTTGCGCACTTACAAATTAATATATTTCAGATTTTTTTAACATTCTTATTAAATTTAGACATTATTGAAAAATTATAAATAAATATAATCAAAAAATAACTACAAAAAGTACATTATTTTAATAGTTTTATCATCACGCCTTTCAGCATTTTTGGATGAAGGTATAAATTAAAGCTAATTTGAATTGAAATAAATTCGATATAGAGTTATAATTTAAAAAAGCTGGTACGGAGAATAATTAATCTTTCTCATTGTAACCGCCCTGCACGATCGTAAGAACAACTTTCGACGAACTGTGGATTTTCGTCCGCTGGCTGGTTAAACGCTCTTAAGACGTATGATTGGTAAAACCATGAATGATCGTGATAGAAATTTAGAAATGTTCGGGCAATTATTACTTTTAATTTTATAATTTACTTGTTTTATTTTTTTAAAAATATTTTAATTAAATGAAGACAATATTAGACAAACTAAATCTAAAATCTGAAAACAGAAAAATCCAGATTTTTGTTTGAGTATTATATTGTCTTCATTTTAATAAATATTACAATTTGAGGTTTTACCCATTAAATTATAAATATATGTAGTATTCAACCTAGACTTGCAGAAAAGTCAATAGATGTCGCATATTAAAAATAAAAATGGATAAAATTTATCCAAGACACTATCTAGATAGCATTTAGTTCGGGTTTGAATCTTGAAATCATGCATAAAGATAGCAGCCAATACAAATATGCGTTAAGAAATTAAAGATAATGTTGGTAATTCTTTGTCGAAATATGATGAGTTAAATGTGAGCCAATTGGATAGGGACACATTGGTTAGTTGGTAGAGCTCCACCCCCTGGCAAGGCGTAGGTCCTGGGTTGGGGTGACCTTATCTTTTTCTGATTTTTCTGTTTTCTGATTCGATGGAGTTTCGCTAATATTGCCTTTATTTTATTAATTAGTAGCAGACCCGGTCACACGTTGCTGTGGCTAACGAATCACAACGCTATTACCCGACCTTTATGAAATCCACACCACCCGCTGCCAGCTGCCCGCTGCCCGCTGCCTGAATTGAATATTTGAATTTCTTGGTTTTTCTCTACTATAATAAGCACGTATTATACATATAAATTTTCCTCTTAAATCACTCTATCTATTGGTGAAAACCGCATGAAAATCCGTTGCATAGGTTAAAATATTTATGCGCACATACATTTTGGGCGACTTCATTTTATACTATGTAACTAGCAGACCCGGCCACACGTTGATGTGGCTAACGAAACACAACGCCATTACCCAACCATTATAAAATCCACACCACCCGCTTGCCAGCTGTCCGCTGCCCGCTGCCTGAATTGAATATCTGAATTTCTCGGCTTACTTCTACCATAATAAAGCATGTAAAACCTTCCCCTTGAATCACTATCTAATGGTGAAAACCGCATGAAAATCTGTTTCGTAGTTTAAAAGATCTATGCGCACATACATTTTGAGCGACTTCATTTTATACTATGTAATGCAATTAGAGCGATCGGCACTAATTATACAATGCTTGCAATGCAACACTGGATATTTGAAAAGGGAAAATAAAATACCTACTTACTCTAGGATATCTATTTTCCAATTTCTTCGGTAGAACGAATTTCAAAAGTGACTATAGTATGGCCCGCCAGCCGTTTTAAATCGCACAAAAATATGTTTTCTTTGAATTTTTCGGCTTTTTTCTAATTTAATTTAAAATACATATAAACATTCTTCTTCAATTACTCTATCTATTGGTGAAAACCGTATGAAAATCCGTTGCGTCGTTTAAAAGATTAACGCGCACATACATTTTGAGCGACTTCATTTTATACCATGTATAATATAATATAATATAATAATTTTTTATTTTTATTTTAAATACATAAACGGCTATACTGCCTTTTATAAATAAACATATAATAGAGTACAAAAGTAAGAAAAATAATATCATTACATTATAGTAGTTTTAAACTTAAAAATAACATACAATTATTTTATGTATCACAACAAAAAATAACAAAAAAGAACAATGAGAAATATCATCATTTCATTTCAACATGTCCATATTGCGTATATAAAGTTACATTATGGAAAAATAATTTTTTAATGCATGTTTATAATGCGCTAATTTTAAGAAATAAATGTCGCCGATGTAAGCATATTCATTTCCCAAAATGTGTAATAGACTGATTGGTGAGTAATAATGTGATAATGTATGTGTGTTATTATAGTAGAATGGTAGAGTCAGTCTATTGTTAGCGCGACCAGGGCAATGAAATCGTATTAGTTCTATTAAATCAGGGGTATCCAGGACCGAGTGAATTATTTTATATAATATTAATAGATCACAGATTTTTCTACGATCTGATAAATTTACGAGATTAGTCCAGTTTAATAACAAATTATAGTCCACGGATTCTCTTGGAATACCTAATTTAAAATTAATATACCTAAGGAATCTATGCTGGACTTTTTCAATCGCTTGAATATGGATATTGTAATGTGGAGCCCAAATCGTAGAATTATATTCTAAAATGCTTCTCACTAGCGTTATGTATAAAATGCGAATAGTATCAATGTTACAAAATTGTTTGGTTATTCTAATAATAAATCCTAAAATCTTCATTGCTCTATTAATAATATTATTTATATGGCTAATAAATGTAAGTTTTGAGTTAAAAATAATACCTAGATCATTTATTGTTTCTACTGAGTTTAATATAATTTTGTCAAGATTGTATTCATAAATGGTCGGTTTCTTTATTTTATAAAATCTTATTATTTGACATTTACTAATGTTAAGTTAATTGCATATACACCAATTAAACAAGTTGTTTAAATTTTTTTGTAAAATTATGCAATCAGAAATATTTTTAATTTTTTTATATAATTTTAAATCATCAGCAAATAACAGGATATCAACATCGGAAATGATGATATAATGATGATGATGATATCGTAGTATTTTTGTTTCATTAGTTTTCGCTCTCCAAAAGACGACTTTAAACTCAGTGGAATATTCAGATATGTTTATTTAATCATTATTGAAATATTAAAAAAAGGTTTTGAAATCGTTTAGGAAGGTAAAACCTTCAGTAACCTTAAGCATTCAATTAAAGCTCGCATTAGGGCGATTAACCGAAGATACCTTGAGCCCCAAACTTTCATCGACGTATAAAACTTGTTTAATTAAGCGGGTCCTCGGCTGCTTAGCATCGTCGGTTTCGACTACTTATATACTAACTTTATAATTGGAAAATAATCATTGTCCCCCGATTTAGCGTAGATGTTTAAAACTTTTAAGTAGTCAGCCACATTCGAAAGGGGAATTAGCTATTGAACATTTGGAAGAGACTTACAGAATGTTTGAACCACTTAATGAATATTACATTTCATACACAATAAAGGCGTAAGTACCTACTTTTAATATCATGAAATTAAAGTCAAATTACTTTGTTTACACCACTTTATTACATACAAAATCAACATGTTCCAAGAACAAAGTTCGTCTGGATGAGTCGTATGCTAAAGTTAAATACAGATTAACATTGGAAGAGGGGTTAGAGTGTGGGTGAAAGAGCAAACCAAAATCGGCAAAAGAATTAAGGAATGGGCAAAAGGGGTAAGGGTGCGGAGAGTAAATTAGTGAATTACATGTCGGTAGTATTGATAAGTGGATAAGTATTCAAAAGAGGATTGTTCAAAATAATTGTAACGGACGTTTTGAGCATGAAAACATTCAAGCCCAACATAACGACGGGTTTCTTTCAAAAACTTTGCAATTGTATTATGACTGTACGTTGAATAAATAAATTGTCTGAGTGGGGGTAAGCCGAAAGAATTTTTCGTCGCCATTGGGTGCTTTCACTCGATTCTAGGAATCCGTCCCGGTGGCAATGGCAACGGTAGGCGCTACCGTTGTGACACACTCTATAAATAGGATGAAAAACTCCGCATTAAATGACTCCAGATACTAATATCTACAGCCTGTATGTCGGACGAATATCTACAGCTCATATGTTGGACAAATATCTATGAATTTCTGAGTGAGGACTAATATCTACAGAGCTAAGCTCGGACGAATATCTATGACGGTTCCAGTGGTGATTAATATCTACAGAGCTAAGGTCGGACGAATATCTATGACGGTTCCAGTGGTGACTAATATCTAAGGAGCGTAGGTGGGACTAATATCTACAGAGGGCAGCTGAGCAAGAGGTTGTACGGAAAACCTAACCTAACCTAACCTACTCAATATTACATTATTCCAATATGCTATACATAATTGCAAATCCAACCTCTCTGCCAGTGCTATAGATATTCGTCCTCACTTTGGTTCTCATAAATATTAGTCAGCAGTTTGAGCTGTAGATATTCGTTCTCACTTTGGTTTTCATAGATATTAGTCAGTAGTTTGAGCTATAGATATTCGTCCTCACCTTGGTTCTCATAGATATTAGTCAGCAGTTTGAGCTGTAGATATTCGTCCTCACCTTGGTTCTCATGGATATTAGTCCGATTTGTTCAGTTTTTGGAATTCCTGTAGATATTAGTAGACACCTCCAATTAAATCAGTTCTCCATTATCACCCTTGTCAACAATTATCTCTGCTTGCCCTCCTGACCTCGCTCTGACCCATTCGCCTAATTTTTTACTGACCATCGCTTCACCCTGGACCACGGATACCCTAAACTTTTTGGACCAGACCCGGCTACATCATCAAGAAGGAGCCATTGAATCACACCAGCTCTAAAGCAGTAAACTGAGTCAACGTTCTCTCGACATTTGGGACCTCCCTCCAGTCTCTTACAGTTATTGTGTGCCTCACCCGGTGCAGCACAATTTTTTTTTTTATTATTAATAATTTATTATTGTTTGATACCGTTCAGTGGCTGAAGTGGCGTCACTTGAGTCCCATTCAAGCAATAAACATTTTCCGCTTACTGTGGTGGTAGCAGGAAGTTTAAAAATATTGTCAGGTTCTTCGTAATCCGGGAATGACTATTTTTCTTAAAAAAAGTAAATTAAAATGAAAGGCGGGTACAGATTGCTGTAACGTAACATGCAATGTAACATGAAAGGAACATTTCATAAGTGTGGACGCAGCGCGCGCACGAACCGAACATGTACCTACTCGCAGCTGTTCCCGGCATGCGCGCGGTGAACATAGCTCAGTCTGCCGAGAACAAGTTCTCTATTGTTCGCGCGCGTTCTGACGTACAGACACGAACAAGCCGTCCACACAGACGCTCCGCGCACACTGCGCGCCCCTTTGTATTCGGTGAAAAAACCGAAGCATTGTGGATTGCGGCGCGCACGAGTTGAAATGCTCTGTTCGCGCGCGGAGTATGCGCGGTTCGTGCGCGCAAGGCGTCCACACTATGAGAATTCTGTTTATTTATTTATTCTTAGTACATTTATGTTACAAAGGTATAATATATTGTCCTCCACACTAGGAGTTCACCTGTGTTGTGGAGGACATTTTTCAGAAGTAAATTATAAATATAAATTGTAAATAGTAAAACAAAAGAGTGTTCATAGTTAATATAAAAAAGAGAAACAATAAAAATCAAAATATAAAATCGACTTCAATTCGACAAAAATTATAAATTAGAAGTTAGAAAGATTGTAGCCAGTTTCTTATGTTTTTTTTTGTATTCAATAATATTAGTTGTTTTATATTGTGTAGGAAGAGAATTGTATAGTTTTATAGCCTGGTATCTGTAGTGTTTTTGTCCAAAGGATGTGTTTGTTTTTGGTATTTGTAGTTGGAGAGCATGTCTTGTTCTAGTATTGCGAGAGTTTTGTGAAATGTTAAATGTGGATAAGTTCTTGTAAAGGAAAGTTAGTATTTGTTTTGAATGTAATTTTTGAATTTTCAGCACTGGGAATTTTTCGAATATGATTGATGTGGGTGTTAGTATTGGTAACTTAAGTATTACTTTTATTAGGGTTTTCTGAGCTTTAAACAGTGTATTAATGTATTTTTTACTGGCACAGCCCCAGGCAATAATGCCGTATTCCATTACATTGCATGATACATTGCGGCAATGTGGACGGCAAATTCTTTCATTGCGTGTTACATTGCGTGTTACGTTACGGCAATCTGTACCCGCCTTAAAAAAAAATATTAAGGTATCAAAGTGCATTAATTTTTGTGACACAATTGAAAATCAGAGGTTTCGCTTATTTTGTTTTTCCTGTATGATCGTATCACAGTTCCAACTATAATTTTATGAGACACGAAACAGTACTGAAGAATATAATATTAATAAATTTGTTATTCCAGAACGCGGGGAGAATGTTGAGGAGAAATATGAGTGCAATCCCACCCATCCCATACAAAATTTACATATGTAGATACATAAAAAATAGCAGAATAATAAATTTATCAAAAGCTTGCAAGAGTCACTAACGAGTTTAATTGCATTATTTATTCGTTAATCAGTGAGTTATGGAAGCGGACGATACAGGTAAATAAACGAATGTACTTTATAATAATATTCATGTTCAATTTTCATTTCGACTATTCCGAAATGAATCTATTTTCAGCTGTGAGGAGATAAATCGATAAAGGTCTGTTGTGGCGTGTTTGTGTGCCCGTAGCAAGCTCATTTTTTCAGCACTCCAAATTATCCGAAATTATTGAATTATTGAAATGATTTTTCAAGACCAATTTTCATCCCGAATTTCTACCAATTTATAACATGCTTTCCTTGAATATCTTAAGTTTTTAAGCTCTTTTTTACATTATTCATACATTTGACAACCAAAACTATAATATTATGAAATTCCCTCTATAGAAAAAAATCGCTAAGCATGCTTCGAAAATTATTATAAACCCGTTTTTTACACTTATTTTACAAATCACATGTGTGAAAAAAATCAAAGTGTTTCTTTAAATGTCAATTAAGATATTTTCCACGATATTTTAGCTCTATTCTAAACGAATCGAATTTTATTAAATATTTTCACTTAATTATTGTCGTTTTTAATATTAGCGCGCGGGAGTTAGAGGGATCTAGCATTCGTATTTACATATCTCCCCTTCTTATTATTTTTGAACGGTTACTACCAGGCCTTGGAGCGATTACGGTCGAAAAATGGACCACTTTTACTTGTGTCCAAAATTGAACCACATTTTCCAACCATTCGTAAAACAGTTATTGTAATTATTTAAAATATTTCTCCGGCCAGCCACTTATTTTAAAACAAAGCTATTGAAATGTTTAATCTATTATATCGCAAATCCGAACTTCGTAGACTATGTTAAAAATATTTTTTTCACATCGAATTTTTGATCAGGGGCCCTACTCTCTATCTTTCGGTTTCACAAACCCAGCACGTTTGTGGTTTAACCTTCATTAGCGGGCACTGTCAACTAAGCGGACACGGTCTATAATTACTGAAATATCTCCGTAAATACACTAAAAATAGAGTTCATATTTTAGGTATTCCTCCGTAATACATTTATGTATTGAATTAAACAATTACAACATATAAATATTAACTGAGTGTACGGCACCCTCCTCATATCGTGCTAAAAACTTCCTCGCGCTCCGGTGCCGTACACTCAGTAAATATTTATATGTTGTAATTGTTTAATTCAATACATAAATGTATTACGGAGAAATACCTAAAATATGAACTCTATTTTTAGTATATTTACGGAGATATTTCAGTATTTATAGACCGTGTCCGCTTAGTTGACAGTGCCCGCTAATGAATGTTAAACCACAAACGTGCTGGGTTTGTGAAACCGAAAGATAGAGAGTAGGCCCCCAGCTGTTTACGGTTAAAATCAAGTCCCCTTTTCCATAGATATGCATCTTCCATTATCAAGTATACCACAAAAAAACATACAGAAATCTAAAATATTCTATGTTGACTCGAATAAGTACCCCTCACGGCAGTTTCAAAGTAACAACAGGCAGGATTCGCGTTTTTATATATTTTTTATAAATCTTAAAGATATGAAATAAATGGTAAAATACTGGTTAATTCATTGGCTATATAGCACTATGATAAGTTTTATGTTTCCATGTTAAAATTCGAAGGAATGTTTTTTTAATGTTGGCAAAAATTATAAAAAAATGATCTTCTGGGAAATCGCTAGCAATCGAGGCAAAAATATTTATTTTGCGTGATCGCTGCAGTGGTTAAGCATTTAATTATTAATTTCATTGACCTGTTTCGGGTCTAGGAGTTGAGGGGTCTTGTCAGTTTTCTTCCAAATCGGTATAGATCACACTTCTAGGGTTTTACCTGTTCAGTGATTTTCATTTTCTGATTAAACTGAGTTAATCTGCAATACAATGTGCGTTCGTTCGTTAAAATTTTAATATTTACTCACTGCAGCACGCTTTTTTGCACCATTGTTCTTTAGTCCATGCTACTTCATGCACGTGTTAGAATAAAAAAAATATGCTTTTTCAATTTTGCACATTGGTAACTCGTTAATTTGGTTCATCAGAAGACTGAATGCTGTAGAAATGAGATGCCTGAGGCGCAAGTATGCTAAAAATGCGTACGATCGTGTGAGAAATGTGGAGATTCGCAAATAATGCAACTCAGATATAAGCGTAATCAGTAATATTAACAATAATCATAGATTATTCCAGAATGCATGCAGGAGTGCAATGCAATACATACAATATTTCGAAATAACAAAATAAATTAGACAAAAAAAAGATAAGGTAAAAAGTTAATAACAATACACAAAATAAATTAAAAAAAATAGGGTGTGTGTAATTCACACGCGATAGAAGTGAAACTAGAAAGTCACTAAATGTCGCTTTCTTTTGCCTGGATTTTAAAGTGGTTTGAAGATTGGATATTGATTTACAAAAACAAAAATGTTTATTTTTTTTGGATTTCGTCGGATTCCAACCTCCGTCCGCTGGATTTCCCTGACCGCTGAGATTTGCGACAAACTATACCGCTGCACTATGGGACGCGCTCGGCGAGGCGCGAATTTACGCTTTATATTCCGACGAACCGTAAAAAAACAAAGCGGCCAATGCGCGTAGACCTATCGTCGTTTCACTTCTTCTAAGGAAGTTTCACTTCAAAAAAATGAATAAGCCTGTAAAATATGAGAAATGAAACTGAAAAAAATATTAAACCCTAAAATAAATTACTTAATGAAATTTAAGAGTTTAAATTGTTTTGACGTGTATAGAAAAGGAACGAAGAAAGGCGTGTAAGTAAGGTACGTGATACTTTTTTTTTTTTTTTTTTAAAAGAAAGACAAATATTCCCGGGTTACGGATAACCCAACAATGTTTGAAAATCTCCTACTACCACCACAGAAAGCCGAAAATGTTGCTTGTGTTGTGATGGAGGACTTAGCCAGCCGAGGAATCGAACACGCGACGCTCGGGTGGGACCCAAGCGCTATGCCCACTCAACCACCGACCAGTCAATACGAATGTGAATGGTGTAAGAAGTTTGGGATGCCCGAGAAAGATATGGCAAAATCAAGGGAACTAAATTCTAGAGTCATGCCGTGTCAGGAGTCAGAGTAACAGAACAATATCTACCAGATCACGAATTAATGTGAATCAAGCAAGGAGGTGCTTAGGGTAAGTTGTTTGGCGGTCATCCCTCTCTGCCTACCCCTGCGGAAAAAGACAACGCTGGTTTTAAGTTGAATTGTAGGATTTCGTTAAATAAAATTATAAATACTCGTACTATAAAAAGATTGAGAGACAAGAAATTTAAATCCCAAGCAATGAAAGGAAAGTATTGCAGAAATCTATATCTTTTCTGAGAAATGAAGGATTTTTGCTTTGATGGCGTCTTTTCACGTTTATTTTTTATTTCCCAGAAGTCAAACCCCGAATAAAAACTTTAGCCCATTAAATTTGAAAAACAAGAAGAAAAAATGTAACAGGGATCCTAATGTGCTTTTCTCGACCCTTTAATCAGCAACCACTAAGAAAACATTTCGAAATACGTATATTTTTTTAAAGCAATAGGATGTAAAATTTCTAATAAGTCAACTAGATACATGCCTACATAATCCTGAAATGAAAAATTCAAAACCCTCATAATTTTTTTCGGAGAAGAATTATTTTTAATAAGTGTATCATTTTTGTTGTTCAAAGAGTAATATCAAATTGTAAAGATTTAAAAAATATATTAAATTAATTTATTTGTATAAGTTCATACACTAATGGTAAATGGAAAGAAAAGAATATGCTAAGATAAAATTAAAAAAAAAACTCACTTACTTCTTAGTCTGACATTTACGTTTGACAGTTTTCATGTGGTTTTAATTTTTATGGATATACCTTCATTATTATCTTTTTTGAATAACGCTTTCGAATAATTTAATTTCTTAAAAAAGGCTCGTATAGGGGTCAGTTTTTTTTAGCAATAACAACAACATCTGCTACATAGGTACTTATAAAGAAGCCATTTTATGGCGTTTAAATAAATAAATAAATCTTACCTATCACAAGTTTTAGACACCTCAGTTTTAAATCAGAATTATTATTCAACGTATTCTTGTCGTAATTTCCTGTCTAATATCCTGAATGTGCACAACTCATTTCCACAACACATTTCTCTAACAGCCAACCAATCTCAAATCAATAAATAACTCAACTGTTTCCGTAACATTTTACATTTCCCTCGCAAGCTTCTGCTTTATTCCAATAATTCATGACGCGAACAAATGAAACACATTAACAAATGGACGGTAAAATCTTACAAAAAAAACTTTCTAAACAATACAATACACAGAGTGTTATTTATTTAATTTACGCCCAGAGGGCTTTTACTGCATACGTATACATATATCTTGTTATATTTTACCTTAAATATTTTTATCTTTTTTCTTTCTCTTGTTTCTAATATCTTATAATTTCTATTTCAAACCTATATTTTGTTCTATTTCACACATTGTATAATTTATATCATGTATGATTACCTTAACACGGGCATTAGCCTAGTATGGTAATCAAGAAAAAAACATAAAAGTGTATTTTCAAAAATTGTATGAAAAAAAAATATATAAATATTTAAAGACAGTACAATTTTAACACGAGAAAGAAAAATATAATATAAATAAAAGTTACGATAAAAAACAAAAATACAAACATGAAATAAAAATAAAAGCCACAAAAATTTAAAAGTACAGTGTGAAATAAAAAACAATACATTTTGCGATAACAAAATAAAAAAATACAATGTGTTTACAATTTTAAAACAATAATCATGAATAATAAACACCTAAGTACTCATTGGTTTCTCATAGCGTGAAACCACTATGTGTAGATGTAGATTCGTAAGTTGCAGGAGTTAGAAACTGTTCAATTTGAATTTTAATATTTCAGATAAAAAAAAAGTTTTGTAAAGTCGATGTATTAAATTTACAAAAAAATCCCAAGTTTTGAATTCCGTATAGTGGTATATTGAATTGGGCCCTAGTCGTAGTATTGCCACAATAAAACGGTAGTACTGACCTTGTGTTTCTGGCTGGCACATTAAAATTTATGAGCGCCAAAAATTCTGGGCACTGTGGCATTATGCAAGATTTTAAATAAAAATACTAGACCGAAAACAGTTCTTCTGTCACTCAAATTTAATAGATTAGAAAATTGCAGTAGATAAGTGTAGTTTAATTTGGTATTTTTAGTTTATAATTTAAAAAGCTTAGAAATTTTTTTCTACTCTTTCTATTGTTTGAGAATGCACGTCATAGTGAGGAGACCATACATTTGAGTTATTATGAGGCATGCCTGACTTACTTTCCAGTGATGGTTATTTGGTGTAAAAAATTATATTGTGGTCCCCTTCGATTTTTTTAAATCCACTAAAAACCTAAACATTCTGTAGATATTGGATGTGTATGGACAGTTGGGAGGTTACCCAGCTGAGTGACCGGTAATGACGTTTATATCCTTGTTTTCTTTAAATGCGATTTTAACACTTATGTATGAGAGACAATGTCAGAATCGCTTGCGCCAATATAAATCTGGAAGGTACTTTTATTTGATCAGTGTAGCTTCTCTGAATGCTTTCAAATGAATGTTCTATGACATTTGTTCATCACTTTTTGAAGCAGCTGTCAATGACAGAAATAATAATATTTTACATTTTAAAAAGAGTATCAAGGTCATTATTTCTTTGAAAATTCCCTTGAATTGTTTTTTTCATGTAGGGTATGTATGTTGATAAATGTTTAAAAAACGGGAGTATTTTTTTAGTTAGCTATTCTGTGAAAACTTCTTACAAAGTTATCATGCAATATACATGAATAATGAGATATATGATCTGGAAAACAAAATCAATCGCTAAAAAAACAATTGCTTTGTTTTTATAACGATCTTTGCTCAGAACTCACCCCCCTCATCCCTCGTTCAACAGGTATTTTGTTTTGTTTTATAAAGTGACAATAATTTCACAAATATTTTTTACCGCATTGATGTCAGAATCACTTGTTAAGTAAGTCAGTTAAGACTCTTAACACCATTTACATAATCATTCTGAAGTAACTAGCACCATTCAATTTTGATCACTTTCCATTTCCATTTATTACCATTTAGATCGCACGATTTTGCAAATATAATATGATTCTTCTAGTTGTTCGCAGGAAAATCACGAGATCATCACGGGATGTAACTTGACTTTCAAAATGAAAACTAATTTCTAAAAACATATTTTAAATAAAGAATAAAATGAATCGCCAAGTAAAATGTTGTGTAGGTGGCTACAATGGTCGTTTTTAGTAATACCGTAGCGATCCATGTACACGGTACCGTGGCGGCAAAAAAGGCGATAAACACATGTTCCTTAACGCTGTAATGCTGCACCTTTTTATTAAGCATTAAATAATGGTGAAACAAAAGATGAGATACACAAAATAGGTGTGACTGTTTCGTTAAAAGTACATTTTTTTTGACGGGAACTGCGTTTAATTTCTTATTGTACGTGTGAGGGAGATATTTGATAATGATTGAATGTTTCCTTTGGGGGGTGCAGACTTGTCGTCTGTTAACATTTCACTCACACTTCAATCTTGTAACTATTTTTCATACTTTCAAAATTATCGTCATGGATAGTAGTAGTATTGTAGGGATCTACGGAGACGTCACAGTGCGGTGTGTGAGAGGTGCCAGAAAATGATGACTTTTTTCCTATATAGGAAACGTACCTGCATACATTGTATATCTCATCTTTTGAAAGAGCTGCAGCGTTATTGTGTTAAGGAACGTATGATTATTGCCTTTTGTGTGCCGTTGCGGTACCGTAACCGTAAATCAGCACGGTAATAATTAAAGCGCTCAATGGGTGTATTACCTATTTAACGCCGGTTTGGAATTGAAAAAATTATCATCATAATTTAACTTAACGCGACCTTCTTTATTAACGGTTGAGTGACCATTGACTATATGTGATTTTTTTCTTTTGGGCTCTCCGTTCGTGGAGATACTAAAAAACTACGTGATTGTGACGCAACCACAAGTACCCTGCAGATATACTACTCTTTATTGCTGGTTTCCGTACACTGCGCTTCCCCAAATAATCTGAATTTGATCAATTTTCACGTGTAGCCGTGGCGTTAACACGATGTCAAGCGATGTCAAATGATTTTTTTTGCAACATCAATCTATGCTTTCTTCACTAAATCCTTTCTTACGTGTTCTGGTAAAGTGTAGTTATATAAACACGCATTTTTTTCCACTTCCAGAAGAAATCTAACATTACTTTCATGTTCAGACGCCGTTTCTGTCAAACGTCAAACGAATAGTAGCAGACACGAATGATACAATGATTAATAATGAATGAAACCAGCATGCTATCAGCACCGTCGTGCAGCTGATTTCAAACCCACAGCCGCGCGTAGCGCCGTGTACGAACACCAGCAAAGTTGTATAGCGGGTACTTACGAGCAGCGCGCGTGCTACGCGAATGAGGCTCGAGTAGCTTGTATTACGCCAAATAATTTCAGGAATCTCGTCTTAAAACTTGTCAGTACATAATTTAATGTAATATTGTACAGGTAATTCTTTGATTTGCTGCTAAAAGGGCCAATATTACTTTTCGATTTATATATTTTTGCGATTTTGCTATCTTATTGGTTTATCTAAAATATTATAAAACAACTTTTGAATTAGAGAAAGATTTTTCGTATTTCGGGGGCCAATGTAACACACCAGAAAATCGCTTATCTAAAAATGAAAACTTGCTGAAAAAAGCAATTGTCATTGGCTCTTTGGGAATTCATGAATGTTAATTAATGTTAAACCATTCGGAACAAATTAATATTTTCTATAATGTCAAATGAAATTTTGTGAGTCAGCTCGTAATGAATACTGCATCATTAATTTGTAAATTAACGGTTTATGAAAGCGATTCCCGCACATTTATGGAAAATTGTCATTTTGCCCTATTAAAATTAATAATCCGCACCGAACTGTACAAAATAAATGACTCGCTAAAAAATAGTTCAAAATCGCTCAAACAAATTATTGCTTCTCTACGATATTTGACTCTTGCATTTTCCGTTAAGTTATATATTTTTCATTTTGGTTCCTTCCGGGTATAGATGAGTTCCTTATTTCTAGCCTCGGCCGCTATCTAGTCTTTTCGCTTTCCGGGGTATTTTTATTGATGGCATAAGGAAATTCTCTCATTTTAGCATTTCTTCTGTTTGTAAATATGTTTTTTTTATTGAAAATTTTTGATGCAATACATATAAAAGACACATAAAAATAATGAAAAGTATGTAAAAAAAGCTTAATACAATAAATGTATGAACAAAGAAATCCCACAAAGGCAATGCCTGTGCGTGATTATGATATTGATTTTTATTTTTATTTCTATGGTTAAAGTGAAGATTTTAAGTATATATAAATTAATAAACATAAATACGTATAAATTAAGTATTATAAATAGTAACTGAGTAATTGCAATTATAAACTACATCATTATAACAGTCTGCACTGTTATTATCGCATTTGTGAAAGTTTTATAAGAATGAATGTTACAAGTGCAATTAAACGACAAAAAACGCAAAAAATATAATATATCTACTCTAAAAGCTGTCTAATGATAGATATAATTAATGGCTTTGTTAAAACTTACAAGAAAAAAAAATACAGGGATAAATATTCTTCATATTAATCATAAAGGAAAACGTTTAGATAATTTAGAAGCCTTGGAAATTAAAAAAAATCCCTTAAAAATAATGAATCTATTATCAACAAACAAAAAATATTATCTTATAGCCCAATCATGGATTTGTTCCCCTACCCACCCACTCTACGTTAATACCTACCCACCCTCTCTACATTAATACCTAGCAACAGCTCCACCCCTACCATAATAAAACATTGTTCCCATCCATATTTCGAAACTGTCAAATTAGTATACGCTTGCCCTGAAGAAGGAACGTTTGTTCTGAAACCGGTCGGATTTACTCATTATATAAGTGGTTCAAACAAAGTTGAATTGTTTCATTTAAAAATTATCTATTTCAGTGTTTTTTAGCATAGTTTTGGTATATTTTTATCAGCTTGAAGATTTTGACATGTGGTCTCTTTATTTAAAGGTTGTACATAGTAAATTATATATTTTTGGAGCTATAAAACTAATATGCCTTTGGGACAACCTAGTTTTGCAGTGGGGTATACTCACAGGCGCCACGTCTTTAATAATAATAATAATAATACAGGGGAAGTGCAATGCAATACATTCCATATTTTAAAATAACAAAAAAAGATAAATAATAAGTTAAGGTAAAAAAGTAAATAATAACACATAAATTAAATAAAATAAACGAATAAGCATGAAAAATTAAACTGAAAAAAAATGATGATATATCAAACACTAAAATGAACGTAAATAGCTGTTTACGGAGGGTACTTCATCGTCTCCCGTCTCCAGAGGGTCATCAGGGGAGATTCCATCAAGGCAGTCATGGCGGTGATGATCGCATTCTTCGAATGGCGCAGTCTGCGCCATAAACTTCCCATGCGGTGGCGGAGAAGTGCACGGAAAGTATGTACTCGTCCCTCCAGGAACATTTCCGTAGCTCGTAGCACTGCAGTATCTCAGTAGGCGGAAAAGTTGGCGATAAGCGTTATTGTAAGCAACCTTTAACGTTACTTCTTTGGCTGGTACGATTTGAATTTTTTTGAAAGTTGTTTGGACGCATTTATATTTGATATGTTTTATTTCCGGTTCAAGATGGTTGCCGTATTGAATACTACGTTTTAATCCTGCCGGAGTTCCCATGATCTTGGTTCCTTCTACGAGCTGTCATATCGGAAAAATCAATATATAGGTATATATAATGGCAACGACCCAAAGAAAGTTTTGAAAAAGAAATTGTCTCTGAAATAGTGTCATTTCTTTGGGCAAATTGTACAATTCCTTTTTTAAATTTAAATAAAATGTTATTTAAAATACCTATATAAGTTTTATAATTAAGTAGGTTGATATTTAAGTACCAACTTAAAAATCTAATGATTACAGAAGAAATTTTGGATTTGATTTATTAAAAAGAGAAAATTAGAAACATACTTCTTTGAAGGCAGATCTACAACTGTACAGAACTACTAGTGTTTCGTTTACTTTTGATGTAATTTGAATTAAATAATTTGATTCATTATTTATTACCGCGATTGTTTTTAATCATGTTTGTTGAAGTGAATTGGCTTTAAACATTATGCTGGAATAATGAGAGAAATAATGAACTAACGGGTTTTTTAATAAAATTAATTTAGGTAATGTTTCCAATTGATTTGTTAGAGGATGTGTCACCACCTCAGAGTAAACTGTTGAGTAACTACTCAAGTACCTTTAATTGTAAGTTTAACATGACTTTTTTGAATGAATACCTCACAAGCCTCACTACCTATATATGTAGTATATTTGCGACACGTTCCAGAGTGGAAGATACTCTCAGTATCGCCCTGGTGTAAGACCACCATTCAGAATTGAAACGTTACTTGAAATCGCATTAGCCGTGTTTGGTGACCAGATCTGAATAGCCAGGTACTTCCCCACCTTCCTCTTCCCTATCTCCTTCCTCACCCCACTACCTTCAGCCTCACAACATACCCCAATTGGGGATGCCATAGTCTCATTGGCTTCAGACGGGAGCGGTTGGGACTCTTGTGCGGTATTCATATATAAAAAAAAAAACAAGCGTCCCAGCTGCTCCTGTCTGGAGTCGGTGAGAGTAATATTCAAGCTAAATTGGGATATGTTGTGAGGATGAAGGTAGTGGAGAGGGGAAGGAGATGAGGACGAGGAAGGTGGGGAGATACCTGGCTATTCAGATGTGGTAATAAAACAGCCGAAAGCCATTTCGAGCAACGTTTCAATTCTGAATGGTGGTCTCACACCAGAGCGATACTGAGAGTATCTTCCACCCTGGAACGTGCCGCAAACTATATATTATTTTAAATTAATTAATTTTGAAATAACACAAATAAAATTTATTTCCGCAGGCCGGGATTCGACCCTTAGCCTTACCCCTCGACCTGATGGTGGCTATAAAAACGATCGCTATACAAACAGACGCTTATACGACGAATGGATTTCTCAGCGGTGGTGAAACGATAAATAGACAACGTTCCTCGACGAGCAGCACTAATCGACAGTTAACTCGGAGATGGTGAGAAACCCAGCAATTAATTTAGGTAGGTACTTTGTATTGTAAAATTCGAATTCGATTTCTTGAGAACTATAAATTTTATATTTAATTAAATGAAGCCCATATTAATAATATACGGACTGATCTGAGACTAGAACTCAGGACCTTCGCCTTGCCGGGAGCAACACTACCAACTGAGCACATTAGTCCCCATCCGATGCTGTCATATTTAATGTATTGTATTTATTTATTGCATCAGGGTTTGAGTTCAAGATGTGACCGTATCGTTTTCTGATTTTTCTGTTTTCAGATTGAGTTCCGCTAATGTGTCTTAATTCAATTAAATATTACAATTTGAGGTTTTAGTCATTAAGTTAAAAATAAATATAAAGTTTATGATAGGTCCAGGAACAAGAGAAGGAACAAAAACAATTGTACAGCGTCATTAAACAAAAAATACACTTGTCAACTTTCAAGATTTTATTCTACTTATGGGAACATTTTACCATAATTAGGTACCGCCGCCCAGAGAACCATTTATTGGATAATCAAATGCCATAGGTTACCCCAAAGGGTTTGCTACGTTTGGTGACTAAGCAGAGGTGCCCGGGTTCATGGGGTTAGGTTTGCCGGGTTTTGGCAGTGAATGCATCTGCACACCATGTGCGTGGCGGGTCCAATCAGGAAAAGTCGGTTTGGGGAGACATTTGAACTCTACAGCTGGTCTCTCTCTCGCATCGCAGCGGGAGGGATGGATTTACACGTCCGTCAATCCAGGACACACTGACCTGACTTTTTCCTTCCTTTTCTTAAAAAAAACATCCACACAGCATCTTCACAGATGTCCTTAGAGATTTTTTCTTCATGGCCTCCTCCTGTATGGGGTTAATGTTAAAAAAAATAAAATCTTTATCTGGTACCTACGGTTCATATTTCACTTCAATAAAAACACAAACAACCTTTTCCATATTTATCCAGATGGAATCCTGAAAAACCCATACAATAAAACAACGAGTATGTTACGTAAACCTATTTGTTTTCTGATTAGCCGACCATTATTTTTGTAGGCATTCTTTAATATTTTTTCGCAGAAGGCAAATATTCGAAATAATCAGAAACCACAAAGAAAAACATCTCCAAATATAAATATGTATTTTTTCAAAAAAACCTCACGTGGCATGAACCCACATACGAAATACTAAAATATTTCAAGTATTCAACGAACGAAACTTCATTAGAAATGTTTTATTTAAATAATAAACAAAAACATATCTTAGCTGAATTTAAATTACCTTATTGGGTTATTTACCTTCTAGGTTCATGTCTCACATCCATATAGCAAGACCAACCTTGAAAGTAAATACCATGAACAGGCTTTTGAAATGTGGCTTCACAGGAGAATGCTCAGGGTCCCATGGACCGACATGATCACCAACACAGAAATTCTCAGGCGGGCTAGAGAAGATAGAGAACTGCATACATTGATAAAAGTCAGGAAGATTTCGTATCTGGGTCACATACTTCAAAGGGAGAAGTATCACTTGCTCCAATTAATATTGAAAGGCAAGGTAGAGGGTCGCCGAGGGTCTGGTAGTAGACAAATGTATTGGCTACAAAATGTACGAGAATGGACCGGCATTAGAAGATTAGAAGTGTGGAGGAGCTATTCCAGGCAGAGCAAGACAGAGAGACATTTTCCAGAGTGATCGCCAACGTCCGGGGGACCTGGTAGGGCACACCAAAAAGAAGAAGATTGGCTTATTCTTATGTAATACATCCCCTGAACAGAGAAATAATAAATTTCATGGTGCGAAACTATACAATGTCGTACCAAATTAAACAAAAAAAGAAATTAGCATATTTAAAACTAAAGTCAAAATATGGTTGAGAGAATTGAATGACTACCAACTTTCAAACATTATATAAGACATCTGGTTAATCAACACAATAATATAAAATACTTTAATGGTGGAATAACTGATCTGGTAAAACATCTAATTGCAATATCATTGTCGAAGATATTAAATATTGCAATTAGAGATTATAGAATACCAACATTTGATAGACTCTGTGATCGAAGGCTAAGGGTAGGTTGCGAGTTGCAATTCCCGCGTTCCCAAATAAATTGTATTTGATAGATTTGTGTTATTTAACAATTTATTAATTTAAAATAATGTATAGTATATTTGCGGCACGTTCCAGAGCGGATGATACTCTCAGTATCGCCCTGGTGTAAGACCACCATTCAGAATTGAAACGTTGCTTGAAATCGCTTTAGTCATGTTTGGTGACCAGATACGAACAGCTTGGAAATTCTCCCCGCTTCCCTCTTCCCCATCTTCTTCTCCCCCTCACTACCTTCAGCCTCACAACATACCCCAATTCGAGACGCCATAGTCCCACTGGCTACAGACGGGAGCATTTGGGACAAATCTCTCAAATGAAAATGTACTAAAAAATGTAGCAAAAATGGGGGCCTCAGCACGGGTAAGTTACCCAGTGAGGCCAACATTATTAGATTGTTTAAAATTTAAAACGAAACAGCTGTAAAAAAAATGCGTACTAAAATACTTGCAGAACTTGATAAGAAACATTATTAAATTTAATTTTAATTAAATTAAAAAAAAAAAAAAACTAAATGGGGTTCTACGAATTAAAGACAAAAACAATTAATAATGAATTATTAGATTGCACTCATCAATATCATCACTCTTAGCTCTACAAACCCCTGGTGGGTCATGGCCTCCTTAAGAGTTTTCCCCCACTCATCTCGGTTTTGTGACAGCTCCCTCCGGTGTAGAAGCTACAAGGTAGATATATCTTTGAGGACGTTTTTGCTCCTTCTTAATCTTAGTCTTCCCAGGCTCCTTCGCCCTATCGGTCTTGAGTTCAGCAGGGTGCTTGATGCTCGGTCATTCTCTCTACATGACCCAACCACCGAAGTCTTCCCAGTTTTATAAATTTTGTGAAGTTTAGGTCCAAACAGAGTATATAGCTCATTGTTGTAACGTCTGCGCCAAACTTCATTTTCTAAAACCGGTCTGAAGGTACGCTTCAAAATTAACCTTTCAAAAAACGTCCAGGCTCGCTCATTCCCTATAGTTAATATCTACCCAAGTCTCAGCTGCGTATGCGAGAACTGGTCTGATAAGTATTTTGTAAACTAATATCTTGGTGTTTCTGGACAACAGCCTGGATTTTATTTGGTTTTGTAAGCAGAAATAATAGCGATTTGTGTTCACTATGCGCTTCTGGATCTCCTCTGTGAAATTTTTGACGTTTGTTATCAGGATTTGTTATTAGATTGCACTACGAAATGTATTAAAAAACCCGGCAAGATTGACGTTCTGGGTTCAATTCCTAGGTGCTACCGAATCTTTTTCTGACTTTTTCATTTCACATTTTTCATTTAAGAAGTCTTAATATTATCTTCACCGCCTTTTGATTGCATTATAATTAGTGATCTTGGAATAACCCTTGATAGTAAACTACAATACAACCTTCATATACAACAAATCACAAATAAAGCTGCTAAAATGTTAGGTTTTATCATGAGAAACACAAAACTTTTTAATAGTATCAACGTCATTAAGCAACTCTACTTTGCCTACGTACGAAGTCATTTGGAGTTTGCGTCAGTTGTTTGGTCTCCATTTTATAAAATCCATACGAACAAAATTGAAGCAATTCAAAACAAATTCCTCAAATATCTTTGTTACAAGTCATATGTAAGATTTAATAATTATGCAGAGGCAGCTTCATACTTTAAAATTGATTCATTGAGTGTACGAAGGCATCATAAGGATGCAATATTCCTGTATAAATTAGTTAACAATAATATTCAATGCCCAGAGTTGCTAAATAAAATTCAATTTAATGTACCTGCGCGAACAACACGCTCTTCTGTCCTGTTCAGGGTTGATCAATGCAAGACAAACTGTAAGCAAAATTCTTGTCTGAACAGACTATGCAGTAGTTACAATAGCATATTATCCAAGGTGGACATTTTCAATTCCGAACCTACCAAATATAAGGGTACATAAAAGAGTATGACCAGCTCAGGTATGGGGGCTCCATTGAAGCCAGAGTAAAGCTAGCCTCCCAAAAACTGGGCGTACTGTACAGGGCCCGCAGATACTTTAATAGTACACAACTGCTAACCTTGTACAAATCACAAGTACGCCCCACGGTTGGATTTGGCAGCCATCTCTGGTCTGGAGCTCCAAAATACCTGAAAAATACCCTCGACTCTGTGCAGAAACGGGCGGTCCGTTTGATAGATTCTCCCATCTTAACAGACGGATTGCAATCTTTAGAGCACAGGCGTCGGGTGGGAATGCTATCCTTGTTCTACCGGTATTACAATGGAAGATGCTCCGAGGAACTAGCATCATTGATCCCTTCGGCACCGGTGCATAGTCGGGAAACACGCCAAACGCGTGCCCAACATTTGTACACGGTTGACATTTGTCACATGAGAACGGGTCGTTTCTTCGACTCGTTCTTGTGTTCAACAGCTCGGCTGTGGAATGATTTGCCGGCCTCTGTGTTTCCTCCTTCCTACAACATGGGTCTCTTCAAGACCAATGTTCATTCCTTCCTCTCCTCAAAAAGACCCTCCACACAGCATCCCAGATGACATAGGCCCTGAGGGAAATTATTTTCCTCAGGGCCTCCTGTGTGGAGTTAATGTAAAAAAAAAAAAAAAGTATTTCTCTGATGTTTCATGAATATGTTATGTGTCTATGTTTCTATCGTTTATCTTTAATTCTGTTATGATTTGATTTATATGTACAACCTGGCTTCTTATGGTTACCAATGTATTGATATTTTATGTTTTATGTAAATTTTAGTTTTATATACTTAATCTTTTGTTTTATAAAATTTTTGATCTCATACTGCTTTATTATAAATTTATTATTAAAAATTTTTATTATGCTGTTAATCAGAGGTAAAGTCACATGGAGGAAATCCATAATTGGTTTTATTTTGGCTATACAAACATGTACAAACTGGAAAAATGTAAACTGTCGATATCCCGAAAATAAATAATTATTATTTATCTGCTAGATTGGAGCGGCACGCGTATGTTGTACAGGCCGTCTGAAAAACAAAGTGCATAAATTCTATTCTGACTATAAATAACAATATTCACATTAATATTCACGTATTATTAACTCACTCGCTAGTTGGAATATCTCGTGAAAACTTTCCATAGCATCAAGTTATCGGGAATATAAATTAAATGTTTGACGACCATTGACGTGGCACGTGTAGTGATCGACGAACCCGTGGTTGCAATCTGTTAGCCTTAATTAATACTTTGTCTAGTATATTATAAATTTGTAGTCTGATTTCATTACACCTTTTTTTATTTATTACTATATCGAACGTGTTATTTCATATCATGCATTTTTATCGAAGAGGAAATATTCTTCATTTGAACGGCGCGTCCCCGAAATATTGATTTCTCAACACTTTAATATGAGGTGATTCATGCTCCCAAAAATATTAATTATTTTGTTGCACAACGTGAAATTACAACCTGAGATGACTCACGCGGAAATAGAAATTATTGCATGAATTTAAAATATTGTGAAACCGACTGACCTGCCACTATAAAAGGTCTGCGAAGAAAGCAGTTGGTATTTAGTCTCCACCATCAGCGATCGAAATAACATCTCTACACAGTTACTACCTGAAGATCCTCGACATCGAAACGCTGCTCAATTCAAGACATCAGTCTCGCCAGTATCGCCGTCACCTTTCGAGGCTCCAAGACGCAACTCTTTCACCTCAAGCACCCGATGGGATAATACCTACAAAACGCTGACGCCTGAGCCCTTAATGTCGCTGCGCTACTCCTGACCATCTTGCTCCGGACTGCTAGCCCGGGGCCCCCTTGCATCGAGCCTCGCATCTCTCTGCCCTGATGATAACATCGAAGCCCCATGGCCATCCTTGGGCTCCTTTGGACTTGCTGATTCTTACCAAGCCCTTGATGTCGCTGCGCTACTCCTGGCCATCTTGCTCTGGACTGCTAGCCCGGGGCCCCCTTGCATCTCTCTGCCCTGATGATAACATCGAAGCCCCATGGGCATCCTTGGGCTCCTTTGGACTTGTTGATTCTTACCAAGCCCTTGAAGTCGCTGCGCTACTCCTGACCATCCTGCTCTGGGCTGCTAGCCCGGGGCCCCCTTGCATCGAGCCTTGCATCTCTCTGCCCTGATGATAACGTCGAAGCCCTGGCCATTCTCGGGCTTCTTTGAACGCAGACCTACCTGATGATGACCCCGTCTATCAAATAATAACACCATTTAGAGATGCGTGCTATGCACTTGCAGCACGCCCAATAGAATGCAGACCGATACCCTGGAGCCAATCAAGATGTGAGTGGCTGCGACCGCCCTAGCCTAGGATGCTAACGACCCACCGCCATGCAATGAGAAGCCGGCTCACTAAAGAGTTGCTGCGACCGCCCTAGCCTAGGATGCTAGCGACCCACTGCCATGCAATGAAAAGCCGGCCTACTTAAGAGTTGCTGTGACCGCCCCCGCCTAGGATTCTGTTCCCTTGGATACATAACAAACTCGAGAATATACATCTGGAGCGCAGCTCATCTCACATAATACACAACCAGCGTCCAGCGCAGCCTACATACTCCGATGCAAGAGCATTCCATCTAACGATGCGTGGCGGAAGAAACCCAGCATGGATGCTTCGGTAACCAGATACTCTACTGCGGAACTTTAACAGCTGTCAAAGCGAGAATACTTCTCTATCAAGACATTGGAATTGTCAGGCGTCTCTGTGTACCGGCGCTTATTGTTTACAGTTTTTGTGCAGGCCTACAGGTCTTGTACAATTACATAAGTGTTATTATGTCTCGTTTGTCTATATTAATGTTATCAAGTTTTTCTAGATTTTTGTGTACGTGGATAATAACCCTTTTTATATAGTTTTGACGAACATCAAGTACATAAAATTTTTTGAAGAGCTGATCGCTAAAAAACCTATAGGGTTTACGCATAATGACTCTAATTATGGATTTCTGGGCCTTCACTAGTGGATCTAAAATTGTTCTACCTGACGCTCCCCAACCAATACAACCATACGTTAAGATGGGGTTGCATAATCCGATATATATTTTTCTTAGATCTTGCTGTTTGATTATATTTCGTAATACAAAGAATATATGAATCACTTTTCTTACCCTTATTGTGAGGTTGTCAATGTGATATTTCCACTTAAGGTGATTGTCTATAATAACGCCTAGATATTTGATGTTTTTCACACTTTCCAAAACTTCACAATTGCAGATAGAATCAATATTATCGGAATTACAGTTACTCTTATGTGTTTTAATTGTGTATGATGTACTAGGTTGTCCTTTTATAGTTGAGCTGAATCTTATGTATTTAGTTTTTAATATATTTAGTGTAAGTAGATTTTTGTCAAGCCATTGTTTTATCGCCTTGATTCCACTTTCAGCATGTTTATGTGTTTGAGTCCAGTCGTCTCCTTCAAATATAGCTACCGTATCGTCAGCGAATGTAATAATTTTTCCGCCTACTTTTAGCTCGCATAATTCATTTATGTAGATTATAAATAGAATTTGGTAGTTGATATTTATTTGCATAGCCAATGTAATGCTTTAATAAACTAACTTTTCAAAATTGAACAACGTGGCGCCTTATCTCACTTTTTGACAATAGTATGTGATGTTATTTTTATTACTATTATTAAGCTTATGTTAAAAGTGATGTTGCGATCGAGACCTTGAAAAACTACTATATATGTATATAGATAGTTACGTTAATTTCGTGATTTCAGAACAGACCATTCTTGAGTTTTAATGTGACAGACAGACAGATACTTCTGATTTATAGTAAAAGTTATGTAAGTTTACATCTAAACTATAAATTTTAGTAAATTTATGTAGTTTCCTTCCTACGAATGCTGGTTATTCAGTTAAACCGTTCAATGCATAAACAAGCAGTTAGAATTAATTAAATTTTGATTTTAATTAACAATTCCATATTCAAGGAAGAAACTATAAAACCGACGCGAAGGTCTATAATAGTAATACAGTTACAGCGAGATATACAAGTAAATTACTTCGAGGGATCCAAATACGAGTGGTTGTATAATGAATTATTGTAGATAAATAAAGTAAGAAACTCATTTCTTTATTTGCAGATCTTGATTAATAAATGTTTGTTACGAACTTAAATTGAGGTTAATTGTTAATTGAACGAAAATTGAGGTTAAAATTATCATTAATACCTCCTCGACCAAAATGATTTGACTCAAATTTGACGATTTATTTTTAAGAGTGGCTTTGAGATCAACTTGTAAAATACCTACTACTACGTACATATCGTCTGTATAAAATTAAAGTAGCTGAAAAAATAATATTTGCATGCATTTTTTTAAGACAATTATTCTGAAATGCCTAAAATGTACAACGATAATTAGTTTATTCAAATTCATGCAAATCAACTTGCCTTGTTTAAAAGATATTCACATATACAGAGTCACATATTTTCACTTTTAAAGCATTTTATTAGATTATTTGGCTGAAATCTAACGTTTTTCAGTAGTAGATTCCCTCGACAGGAAAAACATAAAATTATGATAATATCGAAATTTATGAAAAACTAATAACACCATATCTGGTATGTGGACTTCGTAATTCATCTTTTATAAGCATTAATTCTGTTCGAAAGAATTTTTGTGCCATTTGTCGGAAATAAATCTTTTAATGGGCCTGAACAAAATAAATTTGCGGATTTTGTGAGTTATTCAACCACTGTGCGTACACGCAATAAACTTTATAAAAACTGCGTCAAAAAACAGTTAGGCCAGTTGTTTCACAGAATTTGAAGAAGTCATCAAATTTCGAAATTAATTTTCAGGTTTAGTGAAAATTCCATTAAAGTTGTATTATTATATCACTACGTCCAATTGTTTCACAGAATTGAAATGAAAACGGAACTTGAATAGAAAATTTGCTTTGAAATTTTATGAATAGTTCAAATTCTGTCAAATAACTGGACCTAAGATTTAGAGAGATTATTTCACATTATTCAGTTCGTATACATATTCCATGTTTTTTTAGTTATGTGAACCTATTTGTACAAGTTTTTAGATTCGTATAATAAAATATATGTTATTTTCTTATCCGTTTTTTTCACATTTTTGATATTTTTTATGTCTTTGAGGGTCGATGTGGCGATACCGATCAGAAATGAAATATGAAAATAACACGATCATAACAAAACCCAGTAATAAATTACAAAATAGATTGTACACTGAACAACAATTTTTTCACTCTGTTTTTCAATTTTCTCTTTAGTTCGAAGTTACAAACGTCCTTATTTTCCCTGCTTCAGTTACACAAAAATTTATTTATTTATTAAATTTATTTTAGTAATTGGTACGTTAATTCCAATTAGTGCGGACTTTAAAGTTTCTGGTAGCGTGTTATAAAACTTCATCCCTTTGTATAGTAAACTACGTGTCCTTTTTTTTGTAGCCTGACTTCCGTGCACGTCCTTGGGTTATGTCTGTGAATGTCCTTATTGTATATAATTTTATTTGATAAGTATTGTAGTGACAGGTTGTTTACAATTTTATGGATAAATATCATCGTGTTCGGTCAGCATCTGTTTCACGGTTAGCCAATTTAGTTCCTCTAACATTTTGTTTACTTTTAAAAATCTATTTCGCCGAAGTATTATTCTCATTGCCCTATTTTGGAGAATAATATTGCACTTGCAAGTAGATTCTCTTTTCAAATACCTCTGCATTTGTTTTCTAGTACTTCGCTCGAGGCGGCCAACTGGACATCTCCTCTGGAATTTCTAAGAGAATTCGTTTTTAGTAGTCATATTTCCAGTGGCATCTTAAGATGACGTCTAATCCACCTGACCTGGGATTTTTCAATAAAGGGGTCCGAATGCGAGCATTTCTCGCATAGTGCAGTTTATAGCTCGGTCTAATGGTTTGACTTCCGCCACTCTCAAGAATCTCATTTCGGCAGTCAGGGCGCTAGAACTCTTTTTTTTTTTTTTTTTTTTTTAAATTTTTTTTATTCATTGAAAATTTTTTTTTACAAATGTTGGGGATTTTTCGACCACCATGCTAGGCACATGCCCGTGTTGTGGTGGTCGATTTTTTATACAGTAAATTAACATATGCAATATAAAGAATGTGTGAGAGTATTAAGAAAATATATACATAAAATAATATAATAATAAAGAATATTATATAATACAAAATAGTATAAAAGAATTTAATTTAAAAGATTTACGATTATAAAATCAGAGAGAGTACTTAATGGTAAGCAAATGAGGAAGGATTTTTATGTTGAAAATCTACATTATTTAACACCAATTTTTGTACAATTAAATGTTGGGCTTTATTCTTCAAGTCCGGCGAATTACATTGAACAGCTGTACAGTAAGTATGTAGTATATATTATAGTTGTTCATGTTTCAGTCCGGCGAATACTAAATTATAATTATTGTTACCATGGTTATTGCCGGGAAGTACATATGGGACTTCGTCGGATTCGATACACAGTGGTGCCAAACAGTTTTAAGTAAATAGTCTAAAAGTATTTAAACTTTCAGCTAATTATATTATAGTAATTACGCACAGTTCTTTACAGACAAAAAACTTTTATTGGTGGTATATAATCTATTATCAATTTTATTTATAAAAAGTAACTCAAACTTAAATACACAGTTTCGTCGTGGAGCTGGTGAAATAAAACCAAGAAACAAAGAATAAAAAAATAAATAAATAAAAAAGGCGTGGAGTGGAAAGGGCTAAGAAATGATTTTCTTTTCTCCCATTTTGATAAAACAAAGTTTTTAGGTTTATTATATTTTCAAAATGAAAATAAAACAAATGATAATAAATAAAATGATAATAAAATAAAATGATGTTTTCCTCCAAATAAATGAAGTAAAATGGTATATTATATTATACAGATAACAGTAATAAAAGCAGTTTAGGCAAATGTTGACCTTCATAATAAAATTATATTATATAATTATATATCTATCCCTGTTTTAGCAGAAAATGTTAAGTTAAGTTAATTAAGTGTGTTTAGGTAATCTAGTTAATTTAAGTTGATTCAAGTTAGCCTAAATTAATGATGTGAGGCATTCTTTAAAATAGTCCCTTCCCTTTAGAATCAACCAGTTCTGAACCCTTGTGATATAACTATCGCCAGTTTTCGATTTCCTGATATCAATACTCAGCGAATTAAACATTTTGGGCGCAATGTAAGAGAACTGGCGCTGTGCGAAGGCTGTTTTTGTTGGAGGAATTATGCATTTTAGTTGGGATGAGTACCGGGTGCGAATTTTTTGTTGTGTTTTTTTCATCAAATCCTTTTTCCATAAATATATAAGAATCGTCTTTATGTATAATTGTCGAATGTCTAATACTGTGAGTTTTTCAAAAAGTGGTTCTGATGGGTGTGATGGGTTACATTTGAATATTATCCTTAGCAATAGTTTTTGTATTAAGACCATGGGATGAAGAACTCTCTCTTGGCAGTTTATCTTGCGGATTAAATGCCTGTAAGTGTAGTATGGATTCCTAGGGATTCCTAGGCAATTCACCTGGTGCATCTAATCAATGACTTCTCTACTTTGCTTTGAGAATTAATCACGGAACACGGTAAGTTGGAAGGCAAATTTTATCTGCATTCCGTCGGCATAGAGGTTTCACTGTGTTTTTCACTTCACGTAAACATGACGTCTGCTTGTTGATGTTTAATCATTTCTTCCGTATATTCCTTATTAGTAAGGTTTTTCTTCGATTGCAGGTCCTTCTGCATCAAAACTAGACTTCAATGTCTTTAGCCAGCAATGACCGTGGCCGAGGGGTAATACTCTTGATTCGCAATCCGACGGTCTCAGGATCGAATCCCGGCATTTATTTGTGTTATTGCGCAATTAATTCATTAAAATTAATACAAGTTTATTTTAGATTTTTTTTTAAAAGAAAGACAAACATTTCTGGGTTACGAATAATTCGACAATATTTAAAAATCTCCTACTACCTCCTCCGTAAGCATCGTGATGGAGGACTAGAGCCAGCCAAGAAATCGAACATGGAACGCCTGGGTGGGTCCCAAACGCGATGCCTACTCAACCACTCACCGGTTGGAATTGAAACGTTGCTTAAAATGGCTTTAACCATGTTTGGTGACCCGATCTGAAGAGCCAGATACTTCCTTACTCTCTCCCATCTCCTTCCCCTCCCAACTACCTTCAAACTCACAACATACCCCAATTGGGGATGCCAAAGTCTCACTGGCTCCATACGGGAGCAGTTTATATATAAATACCAGCGCAGACACAGTAAACCCACAGTAAAATTGTAAAATCGTATTTTTTTTTAAATAAACGCAAAAAAAAATACACAAAAAATACCTCGGCCGAGAATAGCACCAGATCAAGCGCTCGGAGGGCAACCATACGGCCTTTACACCACCAACTATTTTAAGAACGCCTGCATAATAAAATTAATTATAATAATTATTATGTACCTACTGAAAATATTTAAAAAAAATAAGGATTATATTATTTTTTTCAATTTCAGAATGCCACGGGCACAAAACCAAAATGTTACTGTTACGTTCACACCACCGAAAACATTTTGTTAATAATACCTACCTTTCCCGTTCACTTCCAGTGGATGTTTTACCTGGGTAATTTAACCTTAAATTCAGTGGAAGAAGATGTTTTTTAGTGTAACTCGATCTTCCAGGAAAATAGAAAGAATAAGACGCAAATTTTGGTATGATTTTAAAAAACTCATTTAGGAATTTGACTCTTTCACCTTTCCCAAAAGCTTAAAAGATTCTGAAAATATTTTAACTCCCTGAAATTCTCGAGCTTTTAAGATGGTAATAATTAGTTAAAAAAAACTCTATTGAAATAAAAACTTCAGGCTTTCAAAAGTCTCTTGTAACAGATTTAAATTAAAATGAGGCTCCGCTTGCCTTAATTATTAGCTAAAAAACACAAAATAAATACACTTTTAAAGTTTTGCATACACTTTTAAGAATGGTCGTTTTTGCAAGTATGATTTCTTGATAATTATAAATTTATTTAAAGTTTTTGTATATTAATTTCTTTATAATTCATACTTATCTACAGCATCCAGACAATTGGCCCCAGGGGCAAATTACATTACCTGGATAATTATCGCCTCTGCCGCTACCCGAATTTCTACCGATTTCTTACATATCTCCCTTAAACATTTGAAGTTTTTAAGCTCTTAAAAAATATACTTTATTTTTGAAGATAATATTATCCAGACGTGTTCCAAGCCGAAACGCACATTATATGAAATTCACTCGATAGAAACAAATTGCAAAGTATGCTCCGAAAATTATTATAAACACGTTCATTTTACTTATTTTAGAAGTTATATGCATGAAAAAAATTACAGTGTTTCATTAAAGGCTATTCTAGATGTTTCACACGAGATTTTTGCTCTATTTTAAAGGAGTCGTGTTTTATCAAACATTTTCATAATTTTCGCTTCAATTTTAACGTTTTAAATATTAGCGCGCTCCATCCAACATTGGTAATTACTAGACATCGGATTATATGCACTAACAAAGTGCCAAAATATGCATGCAAATATGCACTAAAAAAGGCCGAAATATGCACTAAAAACTCTTGATTTGCCCAAAATATGCACAATGCAAAATCAAAAAACCATGTATATTTTTATATATTTTAATTAAAGACCTACAAAAAGAGCGAAATATTCTTAAAATTATGCATAGTTTTTGTGATAATATACAGCTAAGTATTTTTCCAAATTTTCGAACTCAAATTTGTGACGTTTGTCACCCAGTATTAATTTGTACGCCGAAAACGACCTCTCTACGTCAACTGACGTCATTGGACAAAATTTAAAATTTGGCGCCATTTCTGGAGATACCAGTTAGGCAGGGTATGACCTGTGCCGTTGACGTAGGCAAATGTTCTTCATGTCTTCAAGACTCGGGTTTTTAAGCAAAATAGAGTCTAACTTTTTACGAATCTTTTCTGATATTGAATATGTTCCCAACCTTTTTCTGACCCGGGACCACTTGTAGGTTTATTTTTTCAACAGGGACCACAAGCAGTGGAGTAGCGAAGGAGCGACCAAATTTCACCCCCAAGACCATAATTGCCTAGTCCAGCCCCCCCCCCCCCCCCGGACGGTCCAATTTTTGATGAAGTCGAAATTTGTGTTTTGTCAACTCTTTAATGGGGGGAGGGGGGTGACACCACGTTGTCCGTCCCAGGTGCCACCCATGCTAGCCTAAGCCACTGCTTATGGTCATTGGCGTAGGCTAGCATAGGTGGCACCCGGGACGGATAGCACAACGGGAGGGGCGTAATGGGATAGGGTAGGACGGGTTCTAGCAGAATATTTACTACAACGGAGGGGGCGGAATGGGATAGGGTGGGACGGGTTCTAGCAGAATATTTACCACAGGATGGGGTGAGGAACGGAATACCATAATGACCACTGACCACAAGGTACGATATTGATAAACTGAATATTGTTCCGATTTTTTTTTATTCAGTGGAGTCCTAGCATGGTCAATCGATATAGGTTTTATCGAAAATGTCGGTAACTTGCTATCGCTTCCCAACACGACTGCAGACCTCTAACGATTATTCGTTAGCGGCCTGCAGTCGTGCTAGGTAGCGATCGCAAGTTACCGATATTTTCGAAAAAACCTATATCGATCGACCAAGCTGGGGGGCCAGGACCGCCCGCGAGTTGGCTCGTTTATTGACCGGCGAACCATCGCGGACCATCTTCCAGCCTCTTGCGGACCACTAGTGGTCCGCGGACCAGTGGTTGGGAAACCCTGTTTTAAATAGAGGAAGGTTTTTTGTTTCCAATTTTTTTATGGCATCTTGTAACTTGTGGAAATGTGTTGAGATGAGGGCGATATTCTGTTTAATGGATGCGTCTTCAAATGCTAGCTTGCTTAAATGAATTGCAATAGCCTCAGAACTGTCAAATTGCCCAACTATTGATTTACGGCCTCAAAATATTCAGCATAGAATAATACTGCCTTTAGCCAAGTACCCCATCGAGTAATTATGGGTTCTGGCGGCAATGCTAGATTTGGCAATTGCTCTTCATAAGACTGCAAACGCAACGGTGCTTTTAAAAACACTTTTTTTGTAGAGGAAATCAATTTATCAACATTCCCATACTCTTGTCGTATCTCTTCTGTAAGGCGATGAAACCCGTGAGCTAAGCAGGTAATGTGTAGTAAATTTGAATAAAAAGTTTGCAAGGCTTGGCCAGCTTTCACGTCAGCCACCGCGCTGGTGCCCTACGCGTCATCGTCACCTAGCTCCCTATACGTAGATGATACCTCCCGCTATTACGAAATATGCACAATTTGGGAAAAAAGGCTGAAATATGCATTAACGTCGTAATTAGAGAGTTATATGCATTTGCATATGCAAATATGCAAATGCATATAATCTGATGTCTAGTAATTACATATCTCTCTATCTTCTCCTTTTTTAGCGGGGATACGGCGCATACTATAATAAGATCTTATCTACTAAACAGAATATATCTGTGTTGGATATCTGAACTAGCAAATATTCATAATTTGTCCAGTATTTCAAGGTCAATGCAGCTATTTTCAGCTCACAATGTTCATCATTGTAAAAGCCCGGCTTTTTTATGTGAATATCGCACAAGAGTCACAATAATTTCCAACCACTTGGAGCCTGCGAGACTGGCCCCCCATATTTGGGGTACATTGTGAGGCTGAAGGTAGCGGGGAGGGGAAGGAGATGGGGAAGAGGAAGGTGGGGAAGTACCTGGTTATTCAGATCTGGTCATCAAACACGGCCAAAGCCATTTCAAGCTAAATTTCAAATCTGAATGGTGGTCTTACACCAGAGCGATACTGACAGACTCTGGAACGTGCCGCAAATGTACTATTTATTATTTTAAATGAATAAAATTGTGAAATAACACAAATTAATCAAATAAAATTTATTTTTCGTTACCTTCGGAATCCGAGTCAAGAGCTTTACCGCTGGACTACGCCGGCCGTCGGTAGGCAATACACACATATGACTATGAGTGTATTGTCTGTGTTATATCTGCCTATCTATGTATTTTATGGTTTTGTATTGCAGTTACTTTGAAATGTTTTCCTTCTTATCTATTTTCTACATTGTGCTTTCTTGTTATACGTGTGCCTTGGTATTAAATGTGTGTTAAACTGACCTGCTGACAAACAGCTTTGGAAGTTTACCCAATGCTTAAAATAATAAAAAAAAAAACAAATAAAAATTAATTACGCACGCCGGGGATTGAACCAAAGTGCATAATCTCCTACTTATCCCTTTTGCTAAAACAACCTTTGGCCAAAGAAATTTTAGATACTTTGCAACAAAACTATATAATACACTTCCACTGGCAATTAGACAACACACAATGTATCTTAAATATAAATCTGACACCAAGTCCTGGATTACCAGCCAAAATAGATCCAACATCAAAGATTATATCAAAACTAACTTATAAGTATATATTTTTTCAATTTTACGTTGATGATTAACTGTTACTTGTAATATTGTGTTATTATTTGTACTTTGTATGTGTTATTATTATAAACTGCTCATGCTAATCGCCTGCTCTCAACACAGGTTTTCCTAGTGAGACAGGCATAGAATAAAACAAATTGTAACTCAAAACGAATAAAGATGAATAATAAAAAATAAAAAAAAACCCGCGACGTTCGGAATGCTAGTCGAGAGCCTTACCCCTCGAACACGGATACCGTCTGGATCTAAAACCAAATGAAATAAAAATGAGAAATACTTTTTATTCTTGCAGTGTTTTGAGGGTCGTACAATACGCAACCCAATGAGATTTCGAGCTATGAAATATCCATATGTCTTAAAATTATGTATAAAAAAATTTGTAAACCATAAAAGATTTATTTTCATGTTTTCTTTTAGGTATATTGTCAATTACATTTTTGTTTCATTTAGAATTCAGCTTCCTTGGGTCCGTTTAAATACTCCGCCGGGATCAGCCAATTCTGTTTCTTCATCCATGAATTCGTTTTTAGAATTTTTTATCTCATGTTTTAGAGAGACTGCGCCTCATTTTAAAGGGCAATCTAATTTAGGTTTTTTTTTATTTCAATTACTCTAATGCCTAGTTGTCAATTTTATTTTATTTTGATTTCGCCTCTTCGCCATCGAAGTGACTTTCTGGCGGATTTATTTTTGTCTAATGCGTCAGAGGAGTATTTTTAACAGCAAGAAATTTTAATATTAGAATTTTGGATATTTTTATTTAGGGAACATCTGCCTTGAACAAGATTTAACTTTTATTTTCGCCATTTTGAAAGGTAGGTATCCAAGGTATCATGTTTACTTTTATTATTGAATTTATTTTTCAACTAAATTAAAAGGGTATTATATGAACAAAAACATAATATCAGAACGATCGTTGTATTCACTTATAACTACACCATTTATATTTAAATATCGCTCACGAAAATTTGAAATAATGTAACGGACAAAATGTTAATGGCTTAAGAGCGTTTAACCAGCCAGCGGACGAAAATCCACATTTCGTCGAAAGTTGTTCTTCCGATCGTGCAGGGCGGTTACAATGAGAAAGATTAATTATTCTCCGTACCAGCATTTTTAAATTATAACTCAATATCGAATTAATTTCAATCCAAATTAGCTTTAATTTATACCTTCATCCAAAAATGCTGAAAGGCGTGATGATAAAACTATTAAAATAGTGTACTTTTTGTAGTTATTTTTTGATTATAATATTTATCATTTTTCAATAATGTCTAAATTTAATAAGAATGTTAAAAAAATCTGAAATATATTAGTTTGTAAGTGTGCAAATAAATACACAAGTGGACCAATTTTCGTCAAGAAACACATGTACGTACATATTTTTTAATGATTTTATTGAAACTAAAATTAAAATTCTAATACATAACTCTGCTAGATAATGTATTGATTTATTTTACTGCATGATTACATTATTTGAAATGGGTGTGGTATAATACAAAAACTTTTTTGAAAATTTAACAAATCTGCCAACGACCTATGGAATAACCTTATTATACTAAAATATAAAAAAAAATCTAAAAATTTATTACATAACTATGCTAGATAAAAGAACAATCTTTCGAAATCCATTTATAATTTTTTGTGGAAAAGAGTCAATACGTCTAAAAACTTTTTTGAAAATGACGTATTTCCGGCTTTCTCTGGTAATGCCCTCTTAATGAGAGCCAAAAGAAAGTTTTTTTTGACGTAAAACTTCTTTACGCACGCTTGACTTGGGGAGTAAGCTGGTGAATGCGTGACGAGAGCGTTACGAAAAGTGTGATCGGGCGAGGCGAACGTAAATTGTGAGGGAGATATAAGTTAGTTAAGTTTTACTTCAGTCGTCTTCAGTGGTCTAAAGCACACTCTTTTTTTTTTAATTCATATCTCCTGTTTTTGAAGACCTATACTTATGAATTTTTGTTATAAAAAATATTAAATAGATCTTTCAGAATACGCATTTTTTGTTAAATTCTTTAATAACCTTATTTAATTTATTTTTAATTATTTAGAAAAAAACCCTCGCACAGTGCCGAAGTAAAAGACGCATTTATTTTCTAAGACGCAGATCGAAAAATGACGTATTTCATTTTTGGATTTCTTGTCCTTTACATCATTTTTAATTTCCGATATCGATATGTTTACGAACATGTGATTTTAGTTACCGGGGAGAGTACCATGTTACGCTCGTAGATTGTCAAAATGTCAAGTACTGTCGGCTGGCGGCCGTGAGGTTAGCCACTATTGTTGCCACAGTTAATTTATAAAAATAATTTATTTATTATTAAAAATACCCTTAACAACAAAAAAGTAATTATTAGACCTCTCGTCGGTAGAATTTTTTAGCTAGTAAATTAAGAGGGAATAACCAGAGAAAACCGGAAATATGTCATTTTTAAAACAAATTTTAGACGTATTGACTCTGTTCCACAAAAATTATAAATTGATTTCGAAAGTTTTAAATTTTGAGAAAAAATGTTTATTTTGAGTATAATAAGGTTATACCATAGGTCGATGGCAGATTTGTTAAATTTTCAAACAAAATTTTGTAATATACAACACACATTTCAAATCATATAATCATGCAGTAAAATAAATCAATAAATTATCTAGGAAAGCTTTGTTTCAGAATTTAAATTTTAGTTTAAATAAAACCATTAAAAAAAAGATCCGCGCACGCGTTTTGTGACGAAAATACTTTGGTTTGTCTAATTATTTCCAGTCTTACAAACTAATATATTAAAGATTTTGTACATTCAAATTTTGCTTAGACATTATTGAAAAATTATAAATACATATGATCAAAACATAATTACAAATATACATAATTTTAATAGTTTTATCATCACGCCTTCAGCATTTTTGGATGTAAGTATAAATTAAGAGGAATATAAACGCTAGAAATATTTCGAATCTCATGCCTGCAAAATTTTAAAATCGAGCGTCTTTTTGCACGAGGCTAGTAAGCGAAAAAGTGGTTTTTATTTATTTTGTGCATAATTTTATAAGAACGAAAAAAAGTTAGAACATAGATAAAGTCAAAAATAGTCTTAGCCGTAAAGGGGTATTTTTTAAAAATTGTTACTTACATTACTTCATAGTTAAATCATGAGAAAACATTTTTTTAGTGGTTTACGCTTATATTTTTTGTTACGTAAATAATAATTTTATTGTTTATTTATTTATTTATTGTTTCTTTACACTGTAGGTAAAAATGTTTACAATACAATTTGTTACCTCACTAGGACAAGCCTGTGTTGAGGTTAACAATAATTATACAAGTTAACAAAATAACACAAAATTATACAGATTTTGAAAGAACAATATTGTTGTATTTCTTACAGATTGAGATTATGGGTACCTACTAAATTGATGGCGCTAGGTAGTACATTAATGTAGACTTTTAGGGTGACCATAGTTTTGAGATCTGATTTAAAATAAAATAAAATAAAGTATTTTTTTTGTTTTGTTTTTAAGGATTAAGTTGTAAATAATAAATATATGTATATAATTTAACATGCTATAGATTTGGCAGGAGGAAGATGAAAAAAAAAACAGTTTAAACAAAAATAAAAATTATTTTAGCTTATTTCATAAACATACTCATTTAGCTAATAATTTAGAAACTACAAAGTAGTGAAAATTAATTGGCAATCCTCGACTAACACAAATAATTTAAGATTCTTTTTAAAAGTGTACAAGGAATTAGATGACTTTATATGTTCTGGAAGGCTATTAAATATGAGTGGAGCTTGATAAAAATAATTTCTTTGACCAAAAGAAGATTTAGTTTGAATTGCCATAAAATTCAGACCAGAGCCAATTCTCGTAGTACGAATTTGCTGTGTTCTTTCTGCAATATTAATATTATTAAAAAATCTACAAAGCGTTTGTGTAATATAATATATAACTGTTTTACGTTCATTACATTACATTCCTTAAAAAGTAAATGAGTTGGATATTTAATTTTTTTCTTGAACATAACTTTAAGAATCATTTTTTGGGCAATATTAAGTGGTTCTATATAAGTCTTTGCGCAGGATCCCCAGCACACTATATTATAAGAAAGCAGAGACTGGATTATTGCAAAATAAACAGTTTTTAATTTTTCTTTGTCTAGTATATGTCTCAGTTCTTTAAAGATATAGGTAAGTCTCCTAGTATTATTTACTAACATATTAACATGATCATTCCATCTCAAGAATTTATCTATTTTTACATCAAGGTATTTGATGCTGACTACATTTTCTAAAGGGTTGCAGTTACATGTTTCAAAACAATTGTGAATAATCAAGTTGTGAGTTTCGGAAGGCTGACTTTTACTTGAAATGCTAAAAGTGATAAATTTGGTTTTTTGTGCATTCAAAGTTAATATATTATTGTTTAACCAACTATTTACCACTCTTAAACCTATATTACTTTTGTTGAAAGTTTCATTCCAAGTTTTACCCTCAAATATTAAGGCAGTGTCATCTGCAAAACTAACAATGTTACCAGGAATATTCAGACTACATAAATCATTTATATAAATAAGAAACAATATTGGCCCAAGCACACTACCTTGCGGGACTCCAAAGGAGATTGATTTACCCTCGCTTAACATCTTATTTATTTCCACTTGTTGTGTTCTGTCACTAAGATAAGATCTGAACCAGCCCATTGCTGTATTATTAATGCCTAAAGATGATAATTTTTTAAGTAGCAATTCATGGGAAACAGTGTCAAATGCTTTTGATAAATCCAAGAAGACCGCTATGGCTTTGTTGCCATAGTCCAGCGCTCTTGTAACTTTGGTCAATACCTTTAAAACAGCATCACTCGTACCTTTACTTGCTCTGAAACCGAATTGATTATCGGAGAGTAATTTGTATTTTTCTAAGAATAAAACTAATCTTGACTTGGCCAATCTTTCTATCAATTTTGAGAGAGTATTGAGCAAAGATATGGGTCTGTAATTGTTAATCTCTAGGTGATCCCCACCTTTGAAAAAAGGTACAACCTTAGCATTCTTACAATGAGTAGGAAATATGCCACTCTTAAAACTAAGGTTAACAATGTGAGATATGGGACCAGCCAATACAGAAACATGCTGCTTGTATACCATGATACTTAAGCCATCAATACCACAGGAAAAAGACATTTTTAATTCATTTATCACTTTTGAAACTTCATAAATGCTAGTAGTTTTAAATTCAAAGCTCTCTCCTGAAAATTGAGTACAAGATATAAAATTGTTAACAAGACACATTTCGGTAGTTTTATTTTCACTGCACAATTGTTTTGCGAATCTAGGACCAATACCACTGAAGAAGCTATTTACGTGATTAGTGATTATATTTGGATTCTCTTCCATTGAGATGATATTGTTATTGATTTTTAATTTTTTTATAGACACTTGCTCCTTTTGTATATTTACAGCCTCCTTTATAATCTTCCACTGTTGCTTGGTATTTCCATTGACGTTATCCAGTTTCCTTTTGTAATATGCTTGCTTTATATATTTCATAATTTTTGTACACCAGTTTCTATATCTTTTGTAATAATCCAGCAGTTGAATATTATTTGAATCTGCTCGACATTTGTTGTGTAATTTGTCTCGGGTTCTGAGACATTAAATAATTCCATTATTTATCCAAGGTTTTAAATATTTCATGTTATGCTTTACACTTTGTACAGACGAACAACTTTCCACATGCATTTTTAAACATTTTATGAAATTTTCAGTAGCTAAATTAACATCTTGCGATGACAGTACTGACTGCCATGATTCTTTGTTTAATTTGACTTTCAAAAGATTGTTATCGATGACGGTTTTCAATTTTTCATTATCTTTTGCTATTTTATTTAGTGTAAAGCTCATAAATCTCAGCAATATCACATCATGATCTGTTATGTCAGTTGTGAAGACAGCTCCCTGTGGTTCAAATTTAGATTTTACCATAATATGATCGATGCAGCTTGAAATGGTAGAAGAAACTCTGGTAGGTGAAATTATGATTGGCTTCAAGCCATGAAAAGCCAAAAGAGACAGGTATTTTTGAGTTTTCATATCGCTCAAATCCAAAGTATTAATATTTGTGTCGCCACATAAAATGATCTCCTTATTTTCTATAGATGTAGAGTCAAGCAGTGCACTCAGTGATTCAAGGAAATTATCTATATGAGCCAGGGACGGAGATCTATAAACAGCTATTACACACAATGTACTCGATATCTGCATTTTTAAGCAGTTTGCTCCAGGGAAAACAACTTCCTCAACAGTCACGGTAACATTTTGTTTTACATAGGCAACTACACCATCATTTTGCAAATAGTTCTTATTTGTGTTGTAAACTGCGTATCCGGGGATGTTAGGTATATTGGTAAAATTTTTCAGCCAAGCTTCTGTAAAAACAAGTACCTCAGGACGATGCTCAATACTATCCAGCATGGTTATGGTTTCATCAAAGTTTTTCTTTATACTTCTAACGTTCAAACAAAGTAAATAAGATTTGGAATGTTTTAAAAAGTTTTTGCAAGTTAAGGAATCTTCAATAGTTAAATTAGATTCTGTATTATCAATCAAGTCAATGTATTTTCCAAAATCGATATCCATTTTTTAATGATGAAAATATTTTTCGGTGCCTTTCACTATTAAACTTCTATTATAATCTATTGAGGTCATCTTCGTGTTTGATTTCCCTGATTTTTTTGCCTTCTTCTTCTTTCATTAGAATTGCTCCATTTTTGTACCAAATATATTTATATTTTAATTCTTTTCCCTTTGTTTTGGCTTTCCAAAGTAGTTCTTTGTAGTAAGGAGATAATGACTCTCCTAGGAAGATCATGTTTTCACGATTAGAAATTACCTTCTTATTTGCTAATAATTTTAATCTGGTTTCCGGGTTTCTCATTTTTAGGATAATTTTTTTTAGATGTCCTGGTCTTCTGTCATATTGTCTAATTGCCGATGCAATATCCTCTGAATTTATTTTGATATTAGCACTTTCTATTAGTTTTAGAGCGGTTGTTTTTGGATGTTCTTCAGTCTTTTCCTCAATGCCTGTAATTTCAATACAGTCATCAAGGTTCGACTGTTCTAAGCAAGCCACTCTGGTTTCCAGATTCTTAATATTTTTACTTTTAATTGCCAAATCATTTTTTAGGCGTTCAACTTCTCCTTTAACCTCACTCATGGAGTCTAAGCGGGTAATGATGTCGTCATATTTTTGACAAATAAATTCGGTTGTTTTTTGAAATTCTAACAATTTTTTGTCAATGTTGTCGAGAATTTGGGTTTTTATTTTCTCTAATTTTACATCTATGTAAGACGCAAATTTTGAAAAGCCATCTTCTTCTGTGCTAATGTCTTCAGGTAGTGTATTCATTTTGTTTTTGGATCTTGTGGTTGTGTATAAATTTTCTTGTTATAGGGAGCCGGTTTTTTTGCTTGAACTCATGGTCACACTAGCAGTAGTTTGTATTGTATATTAGCAGAACTAGTACAATGCGTAAGTACTGACTGAGCAGTAAAGCGAGCAAGCTGTATGGACAGTGTGAGAAAGATTCTAATACATAGATAAAGTAGTTAAAGCTTCAATTTATCCGTAGCATATTTTTTGATGTTCATACTGTAAGCCGATTCGTCGTAAAGATTAATCAAAATAGTATCTAAATAGGATTTCACGTATATATTCATCTTAAAGCAAATTTCGAATGAAATTAAAGCGATAACGTTACTGCATTATTGGTGCATATTTTTTGTGGAAAGCATTTAATATGTGAGGTTTATGGCAAACTTTCAGTAAATTTTCGGAAAAAATAAGAAAATGAGATATGTAAATACGAATGTAAGATGGAGCGCGTTAATATAAAAAAAAAGATTATAATTAAGCGAAAATAGTGAAAATATTTAATAAAACACGACTCGTTTTAAGTTGCTTTTAAATATATACTGTGAATTTTTAATACCTACGAGTATAACACGATTTTTTTCTATCAAGATAATTTCGTATAATTACCGTTTCGGCTTTACAAATGTATACATATTATTAAAAAAATAACATATATTTTTTTTAAAATTGAAGATGTTCAAGAGAAATATGTTATAAGTAAAGAGTCGTGGGTCGGGGCAATAAATATTTAGGAAAAAGGTAAAAAAGTCCTCTTACACCAAAACCAACGCCGGGGACGGTATGGAAATTTTCGGAGAAAGTGGTCCAATGAGATATCACTGAAGCAATAAATTAAAGATGTCATCAAATGGTGAACTTGGGATGCGAACGAGCTTAATTCAAAATTAATGAAAAACGATTCGAAAATAATTGAGGCTATTTCGAAACGGCAGCTTTAAAACCATTGTTTTGAGGTACTTGTACCTAATTAAATTAAAACGAAATCCAACGTACTAATGGTATTAATGTTCAATGCTGAAAAATACTTCCATTTTAATGGAAAATAAAATCGCGCTTTTATCAAAATGCATTGCAGGGTGAAATTAAAAGCATTATTGATGAAGTTCCGTACATCCGACAATTTAAACAATATTGGTGTTCTGGTAAAACACGACCACAAATTTCAGCCTACTGGCTTTTAGAAAAACAAATAATTATATGCAAATTTGATATTCTGACCAAATGTTTTTTACCATCCCCTCCGCACAAGTTGAAACTTAATTGGAAATGAATTAATTAAACATTTTATTTAAAATTATCTGTCCCATCTCCAGCACACAATTATTCTATTAACCTCAAAAGAGTGAACCTCGTTTAGCTACCTCTGGTTTAAAGCTTCTAGAAATTTTGATTAGGACTCACGTGGTATTTATGAAATTGTTTCAAAGTAATTTCAATGGATTTTGCTGTGATTTTTTTAAACATATTTGATTGTTTCAACACCGGCGTGGTCACCATACACTGCAACTATGGAACCAGCTCCCTTGCAATGTTGATTTTTGCTGCGTAATTTGTGGTTCCCAATGGTCTTTATCATCATCGTGTTTGGGGTGGGAAAGAAGTAGAAAGTGATGGTGAATGGGAAGTTTCAAAACCACAAACTCAGGATTCAGGCCCAAGGAGCTTACCGCTCTGTTGTGGAGGTTGTTGTTTTCTTGCTATGATCCTTCATTCTCTTTTGGGTGTCGTCTGCTTTCGGAGGTTTTGTGGGGGGGGGGGGGCTATCGTCACCCTTCAGGCTACAACCAGGAACAGTTCTGCTATCCAATCAATCATGAATATTTGGAAACCGTCAAGTGTGGCGCCTCCATCTCCCACTTCCATGAATCAACTAACATTATAATGTTACTATAGAAGAGACAGGGATGCAAGAATGAGAGCGAGTATGTGTGTGTATCAGTTCTAATAAACGAGCATTGCTCTTTTGGGGTTACGGATTTGACAGGTCGGTTATGCGGGTCTTATTGCCTTACAATAATTGTGATATCTTAAATATATTATAAGGTGAAGCTGGACTTATGATAGTCCTCCCTTTTTTATCAAGGATACCACAGTTACAATTGCAAATACGCTTGCGCTTTTTTTAATACATTGCTTTATTGGTTTCAGAAGTATTGGTTTAATATTGATATATTCTCCAAATAATAAGTAGTCTTAACCAGACGAGAGCCGGCTCGAGCCTCACTTTGGGAACTGCTTTACCATGCTTACGAAATACTCGTAGAAAAGAGAACGTTAATGTATTTATAAAAAAACTAGGATCAAGAAACCAATGCGAGAAAAAAAGAACTGACAATGAAATAGCACTCTACGTTACCATATAATATATTTATCGCTTTGTCGTATACGTAGTGAATAGCAGAAATAACAACAGTGTTTAATCAAGCCCTAAACCTAATAATTTAAAGTTTTATCCTATAGAGGGCAATAGTAGTTACCTTTTAAGCAAATTGCTTTTTTACCAATATTTTTCATCACAACTTGTTTCTAATATTCCGATGAAGGAAGAGCACTCCTGAAACCAGTACGGCAAAATTTTAAAATTAAGTGATTTAAAACAAATGTTTGAGTTTATATTGTAATTCTGGCAAACCACGAGGTAAATGCTTTTCGAATCCTACTTAATATTATAAAGGCGAAAGTTTGTATGGATGTATGTTTGTTACTCTTTCACGCAAAAACTACTGAATGGATTTTAATGAAACTTTACAATAATATAGCTCATACATCAGAATAGGCTATAGGCTATAGTTTAGAGCTCTGGCATTATGAAATTTATGTACAAAAATTGCAATGGAAGGCACGCGAGCTGTTTGAAAAATGAATGTAACGGGTTTGGAGAGGTGGTGAGGAGGAGGATAGGATGTGGGGGCAGGGCGGAGAGGGTGGGGGGGGGGGGGGGGAGTTGAGGGAGGGCGGAGGGTGGTAAGAGAGGGTGAGTGATGAGGGGGGATTTGGGGGGGGGGGAGGGGTGAGAGGGGCGGGGGAGAGGAGGAGGGGGATTGGAGTGGGGATAGGGAAGGTGGAGGAGGCGCTGCGGGTACCCCCCTAATACTATGCGAGCGAAGCCGGGGGCAAAAGCTAGTACTTCTATAAAATAAAAAGAAAGAAAAACATTCCAAGGTTATGAATTACTAGAAAATATTTGAATATCTCTTACAATAATCATAGTAATCAGTCATCTTGTGTCGTGATGGAGGACTTAAATGGCCGAAGAATTAAATTCTCGACGCCTGGGTGGGACTCAGACGCGATGCCAACTCAGCCACTTACGCACTAGTTCGTTTTTTAAACCTTAATTCCATTCAGGGGACCCCGCGAGGAATAATTTCCCTCGAAGTCTATGTCATCCTTGGGATAATGGATCTTGTTGAACTCAAGAACAAGTCGTAGAAATATCCCGATCTCATGTACGAAATTTCGCGAAATACAAATTATTTGGATGCGCTTTTGCACGGGGGCCGAGGAAATCAGACACTAGTTACTCGAGGTTATTTCCATTGAAATACCGGTAAAACAAGGATAGCATTCCAATCTGTGCTCTAAAGATTGCGACCGTTTGATGAAGAGAAAAAAATCACTAGCTGAACCACGAATTTTGGAAAAGTAACGAAGCATAACAAACGAACCGCTTATTTTTGGACGGAGTCAAGTTTTCCAAAAGTGTTTTGGGTCTTCAGAACAAAGGTGACTGTTACGATTTGTACAGAATCAGTATTTAGGTTAGCCGTATTGTTTACCGTCGGGGTATCCTAACCTAAAATATTAGATCTAATTTATTTTTTCAGCACAATTTAACATTTTAATTAAACGCTTAAAACTTATTTTACGCAAAGTCATTTGTAAAAGGCTTGACTTACCTAAAACCACGGGAAAGGGGTTACTAATTTGCTTGACTTTCAAACTTAGCACCTCGCCCAAAAATGTTAGCCACGGCACTTACTTAATAATGAAGCCATGTCACAAACTTACTAAGCAAGTCAAACTTTAAACTTGCAAGTGAAGTGTATACGTGGGTTTATTTACTGTTCACACTATACATCATTTTCCTCTTAGCCCTTTTAGCCCTGACCTGTGATTTTGCTAAATTATGTTTTGTATACATCATTCCTAAATTATTGTTCTTGACATGTTTTCAAAAACCTTTAGAGATAGGTACCTACACGCTTTGTAACTTTCTAAAGGTGGCAATTTACAATTTTTTTATAGAGTGTTATTATGTCTCGACGATATTTATTTATTTATTTATGTATCTATATAAGGTATGTTTACATTACATTATTCGATGCCTGTCTCACTAGGGTATACCTGTGTTGAGACAGGCGTAGAGGTACATAAATGAGTATCATACATAAGATTATTTAATTATAACATAAGAATATTTAAGGTAAGATACATACTGATTTATACAATTCAAACAGAAAGAAGATTAAAATTGAGGGTTAATATTATCATAAAGAGAGCATTATATAGGTGAAGGAAGAGAAGAATCTATATAGGGAGTTATATTATACATATAGGATTTTACTTTTTTGAGTTCTTTAATAAGGGTAAGGACATACGTGAGATGGTAATTCTGTCTATTTGTAATCTATTTTACAGATGTTAGCAGTAGTGTGACGTCTAATACTTATAATCCATTTCTTTATATCTTGTTTGTATTTGGTCATTGATTCAGTTTGTCTAATCGTGGCTGGAAGTGTATTGTGTAGTTTGCAAGCATGTATTTAAAGTGTTTTTGTCCAAAGGTGGTTTTAGAAAAGAGAGTTTGGAGAAGTTCTTTATTTTTGGCTCGGGTATTGTGTATCATTTGTGTTGGTTTGTATAGGATTTTGTTGTTTTTATGTAAATAAAGTAAGATGGATTTTGCGTAGAGCTGTTTAATGTCCCTAACGTTGAAAGTATTGAAGATCGTATCGGTGCTGGTAGTGAGAGGAAGTTTAAGAATTATTTTTATTATTAGTTTTTGAGCTTTAATGATTGGGTCGAGGGCATTAGAATAAGTGTTACCCCAAGCTAAAATTCCGTATTCGATGTGAGATTGGCACAGTGAGTAATACACTGTTTTTAAAAGATGTAGGTTAAGGAAATTGTGCGTTTGTTTGAAAACATTATTAATTCCAAGCTAGGCAGATTGCCTGTTCTAAGAACTTAAATGTTAGTGAAAATGCCAAATGAATTATGCTGTTGAAAATATTGCTTTTCACAAAATTATCGACTAAGTTTTTACCAAGTGTGTCGTTAGTAGAATACTACGCATAATTTAAGTGAATTTGTTTAACTGTTTTTCACACTCCCCTATACGTCTTTTACCAAGCCAATCCACAATTTGGTTATTATTGGACCGATGGCGATGTAGGATATTTTGCGTGCTTTAATGTTTGGCTTTAATATCATTAAGAGGGCATTACCAGAGAAAACCGGAAATACTTCATTTTCAAAAAAGATTTTAGACGTATTGACTCTTTTCCACAAAAAAATATAAATGGATTTCGAAAGATTGTTCTTTTATCTAGCATTCGCATGTAATAAATTTTGAGATTTTTTTAAAATTTTTAGTATAATAAGGTTATTCCATAGGTCATTGGGAGATTTATTAAATTTTCAAAAAAGATTTTGTATTATACCACACCCTTTTCAAATAATATAATCATGCAGTAAAATAAATCAATACATTATCTAGCAAACGCATGTTTTAGAATTTTAATTTTAGTTTCAATAAAATCATTAAAAAATATGAACGTACATGTGTTTCTTGACGAAAATTGGTCCATTTGTGTATTTATTTGCGCACTTACAAACTAATATATTTCAGATTTTTTTAACATTCTTATTAAATTTAGATATTATTGAAAAAATGATAAATACTTATATTCAAAAAATAATTACAAAAAGTACATTATTTTAATAGTTTTATCATCACGCCTTTCAGCATTTTTGGATGAAGGTATAAATTAAAGCTAATTTGGATTGAAATAAATTCGATATTGAGTTATAATTTAAAAAAGCTGGTACGGAGAATAATTAATCTTGCTCAGTGTAACCGCCCTGCACGATCGTAAGAACAACTTTCAACGAAATGTGGATTTTCGTCCGCTGGCTGGTTAAACGCTCTTAAGGCTCGATAACACAGAGCGAGTTTACAAGCTACTATCTACTAAGTTTAAAAGCGGGTAAATCGGCGAGTGACATTTTCATGATGACATACAAAACTGTCCACACGCTCAGAAGCGTAGGAAACTGAGGTCGCTGCTAGAACTAATTTTGTGAGTCGAAATCAGCTGTTTATTGGCAGCCATCTTGAAAAACATAAATAAATCAATCACGAGCAAGCGTGTAGCGAGTAAAGTTGACGACCTTTCAACTTTTTTCGTAGATTGTCAACAATCTGCTAATTAGCAAGTAACACGATGACACTGAGCGAGATTACTAACAGATAGTGAATTTCCCAGATAGTAGCTTGTCAACTCGCTCTTTCATCGACGCTTTAGTAATTTATTTCCCATACTTGTTGGCTGCCATGATATTCGTTTGTGTGAAAGCACTATGAACCATACTATCGTCTTCGTTGAAGTTATTAGATATCATTTATGAAATTAATTTCTAAAGATGAACAAAAGTAGGTAGTTCTAATCCTTGGCAACGCTATAAAAGCACGACGGGATTACGCCGTTGCATTTCATTTGTCTCACAACTGTTGGGTTTTCTTTAACCCCTCAGGCCCTCCCATATTATGTCAAAGTGTCAAAATATTTCCGCTTGCAATGAAATCCAAATAAATCGAATATTTCTGAACATATCCGAGAACTAAAAACTGTTTTTGAAAGGTATTAAAATACCTACGCTTTAAAATTTTATAATTCGAAATGAACACGAAATTTTTGAAATATAAATATTTTGCTTCCAACATAAAAAAGTTTTAAAAATGGCTCACGTTACGTTTTTTCTAACTAAAATTACTAAAAACTAAAAAATAAAAACACATACATATTTTATCAGACAAATGTATTATAAACGTTATTGTCACCTCACTTTTGTTCCATGTAAAAATAATTAATTAAAATTTTCCCAAGTTTCAAAAATTTCTTTTTCAAATTGCGATCCGAAACTTTGGTTTGATAAAGGTGTTCATATTGCTTAATTCGTGATTAAATTTATACTTCTTTTAAATTTTTCTCACTTTGATAGTAAGGGAAACAACGACTTTTGTGAGACCTGCATATATGATTTGTTCCGAAAAGCGAACAAATTAGCCTGAGGCGTTAAGGGTTAGGGGTTTGGTTTCTGCATCTTTACCAATCGCCTTTAGATGCAAAGAAGATTATAGAAAGATAAACCTGTTGAAAATATATAGTTATACTAAGAGTATTTGTAGTTTCCAAGCGCTGATATAGAACATTATATAAACATGAAAAACATAATTATCAGTTATACCTATTTCAGTTTCCTTATACCTTGCACTTAATTGGGAATGCTAATAAGTTTATTATAGGTAGGTGCTTAATACATATTTCTTGTACCTAACCGTAATTGTCATAATTTTTGTTGATAAAATAACGTAGTAAAATTAATTTATGAGCGGGAGTAATTAGTTGGGATGCGTAAAATACAATAATGTAGCGGTTCATACACTCAAATTAAATGCAATAAATTTCCGAACGCTGGCGTTCGGTCCGCTGTAAAATATTCCCTTCAAAATGACCCTCAACTCTGTTACCTGTTCATTATTTAATCAAAAATCAATTTTGCAATTTCCAGTAAATGCAATCCTTGAAAAAGAAATCTCTTGTTTTTAAATACGAGGGTCAGTCAAAAAAAGTAATGGATCCTATTTTTTTCTACTTAAATAAAATTATTTGACGACCTCCGTAGTCCAGTGGCTAAGACTCTTGACTCACATTCCGGAGGTCGCGGGTTCGAACCCGGCATGCGCAAATAAATTTTATTTGATTAATTTGTGTTATTTCATTTTTATTTCATTTAAAATAATATATAGTATATTTGCGGCATGTTCCAGAGTGGAAGATACTATTAGTATCGCCCTGGTGTAAGACCACCATTCAGAATTGAAATGTTGCTTGAAAATGGCTTTAGCCGTGTTTAGTGACCAGATCTGAATAGCCAGGTACTTCCCAACCTTCCTCTTCCCTACCTCCTTCCCCTCCCCACTACCTTCAGCCTCACAACATACCCCAATTGGGGATGCCATAGTCTCACTGGCTCCAGACGGGAGCAGTTGAGATTCTTGTGCGGTATTCACTGTAAAAAAAAAAAAAAAAAAAAAAAAAAAAAAAAAAAAAAAAAAAAAAAAAAAAAAAAAAAAAAAAAAAAAAAAAAAAAATTTGGTGCTATTCCTCAAACCTTCCACTGATATAAGACAGCGTTCTGTGATTGATTCTTGACTGTAGAAGGTGAAACCCACATTCGCGTTCATGAAAGACTGAAAAATATGTACCATGGATATCAACAAGGATATCAGCACTTCTAGACAAAAAGCGGAGCTGCAGGTCGTTGATCGCAGTGATTGCACGCAACAATGAGCGAGTTGATGACATCATTCGTGGAGACCCCAGATAACTACAGATATCACATCCTCTCCCTCAGCAAAAGCAGTGTGATGACGATTATTCGACAACTGATTATTTAACGAAAGTTTGTGCAAGGTGGGTACCAAGAAAGTTATCCGGCCAGAATAAAGAAGCAAGAAAAACAATAGCCTTACAACACTTGCAGCGCTTAGTTTCTGGAAAAAATGTGACCGGAGACGAAATATGGGTTCATTTAAAAACTTAAACCGAATGATATAAAAAAAGCAATACAATAACACCCCCACATACACACAAGCCTTGCTTAATTATGGGGGTACATCAAATATTCTACTATGTAATTAATTACTGTATAAAATTTATTTGTAATTTATGTACCTTCTATTACTAATAAAAAAAAAAAAAAATAAAAAAAAATAAAAATTTTTTGAACCTGAATCAAAGAGGCAGTCAATGGAATGGAATCGCACAAACTCACTAAACACAAAACAATTCAAAATTGTATGATCGGCGGGGAAAGTTATGGCGATGGTGTTTTCGATTTGACGTGCATTTTACAACACTACGCTGTGATATATACCTTTGTTAAAGATGGACTAAAGCTGTGGAAATGGACGGAGATTTTATTGAAAACTAAAAAAAATAATCGTCAATAGTATGGTTTTCAACCCATGTAATTGAACTTTTTATTTCTTGACAATTAAAGGAGAAAAAAATTAGGATGCATTATTTTTTGACTGACCCTAGTACTGTATTTCACTCTTACTTTTTGATTGAAAGAATATATGAATGAAGTGGAAATATTGGAAATTTTGGAAACTCGACAAATTTTAATCGCACGCACATACGCATTTCTCTGAAATTCGATTACGGCTTTTAATACCTGAAATAAACGTCGGCATTATCCATTAGACATTTGGCTCAGTTGGGAACGTGGTTGACTCCAGTTCCTGGGTACGAGGGCTCAATCCTTATTCAAACCAAAACATTAAAAAAAAACTTTTTTTAAAATTATTATTATTTTATATTTTGGAAGAACAATAAAAGTATATGGATTGTTACGTACAATCGTAATATAGAGCCACCTTAGAACAAACGTAAATTTGATTCAACTCCGCTACACGCACGGTTCGCTCTATCGTCACAACAAGTGACAGAGCCATTTGCCGGCGCACAACATCTATCATCCATTCCCATAAGAACGGCTAGCGAAAATTTGCTTGCACACACCGGGATTTGAACCCGCGGCCTTCGGATTGCTAGTCGAAAGTCCCACCCCTCGACCACGTAGTCCGTTTCGAATTGAATTTTAATTGAATGAATAACCAATCTCTCTCTCAATTTGCGTAAACATTTTTTCTGCCACGCACACTCCCACCACGCCACTGAGCGTGGTTGAATAAGCAATATATTGGGCGTATTTGTTAAGTGAACCGTGGTACTATACTGGGAAACTGAAATTGGATGGTTGGGCTTTTAATTTCTGTGAAAATTGGCCCAAATTGAAACATCCACCGTAAAGAAATCTGGCAAATTTGATTTTATTTTCACGTTATAAAAAAAATATTAACAACCAATTATTTATTTTATGCGGTGGGGAATTCTAGTCAAATTTCAAAGAGTATATTTTCAATATTCACCAAATGATTTTTTTAAAGCACTTTTTCAGCGAAAATCATTTATTTCTTAAGAGCGTTTAACCAGCCAGCGGCCGAAAATCCACATTTCGTCGAAAGTTGTTCTTACGATCATGCAGGGCGGTTACAATGAGAAAGATTAATTATTCTCCGTACCAGCTTTTTAAAATTATAACTCAATATCGAATTTATTTCAATCCAAATTAGCTTTAATTTATACCTTCATCCAAAAATGCTGAAAGGCGTGATGATAAAACTATTAAAATAATGTACTTTTGTAATTATTTTTTGACTATAAGTATTTATCATTTTTCAATAATGTCTAAATTTAATAATAGTGTTAAAAAAATCTGAAATAAATTAGTTTGTAAGTGCGCAAATAAATACACAAATGGACCAATTTTCGTCAAGAAACACATGTACGTACAAATTTTTTAATGATTTTATTGAAACTAAAATTAAAATTCTAAAACATGCGTTTGCTAGATAATGTATTGATTTATTTTACTGTATGATTATATTATTTGAAATGGGTGTGGTATAATACAAAATCTTTTATGAAAATTTAACAAATCTGCCAACGACCTATGGAATAACCTTATTATACTAAAAATTAAAAAAATTTCTCAAAATTTATTACATGCGAATGCTAGATAAAAGAACAATCTTTCGAAATCCATTTATAATTTTTTGTGGAAAAGAGTCAATACGTCTAAAATCTGATTTGAAAATGACATATTTCTGGTTTTCTCTGGTAATGCCCTCTTAAGGTCGATAATTCAACGGTTTGTCTAACAATGCCGAACCTTATGATTATATATGACAGCCAATAAAACACAGTGGCCCATTAACTGATCAGCGTTCCAGGACGTGCCGCGCAATAAAAAATTCGCGCCCTTTTTTGCCGTGGCCTGTCTTTGTTTGTACAGCGCCTTTGAGGTGATTTAAAAAAAACGGTGCTATATAAATTATCCAAATATTATTATTATTATTAGATTACTACCTACTTTCCTTCCTTTCTTCACAAAACCCTCCACACAGTAGCCCCAAAGATGACTTAGGCCCTGAGGGGAATTATTTTCCTCAGGGGCTCCTGTGTGGAACGGCTTCATGACAGTTGATCCCCCCCGACTTACTTATTTACTGTATGAAGTCGGTTTAAACAAAATATAACTAACTGTCTCCAAACGGATGTGCAGAGAAGAACAACTTGTCTATACAGGGTGTTAAGGGACGTACTTGACTTACTTTAACCAGTGAGTCCTGACATTATTTGGAGTAAAAAATGTAAATGAAATTTTGGTCTCCGGTGACATTTTTGATGTTTTTTTTTTTTTCTACAAAAACATAAAATAATGGTAGTTGTTGAACAGTTGGAGGCGGGGTAAGGGCTTTGTCGGACACCCGGCTAAGTGACCAGTGATGACATGGGGAAGAAATTTTTTTTGTTTGATTTTGAAGAAAAAAAATTTGAAAAAAAAAAGAAAAAATCATCAAAAAAAGTCACCGGAGATCAAAATTTCATTTACATTTTTTACTCCAAATAATGTCAGGAATCACTGGTTAAAGTAAGTCAAGTACGTCCCTTAACACCCTGTATACTGTAGATACCAGCGTGTAAATACAAAAACTTAATGCTGTAAATAAATTCGTTTGACTTCCATACCAACTCGTATAAAAGCATTTTTCAAGTGGATTTTTGTTTTGAAATTGGTAATATCAACAAATCATTTCGGGTGGAACTTTACTTTTTAAATACTTACATAAATTTATGCAAGGAATAAATGTAAATATCAACGGAACTGAATTTATTTCCAAGCGTATGTAGTCTTTGGGTTGGGGAGTTAATGAAATAGTTAGTTTTAGACGGATACACATAGTACAGCTCTGGAAGTCTCGTGTCACGATTTGGTATTCGGAATCTTATATGTTTTGTTAAGTTAGGTGCGTCAAGTGATCCATTAACTAATTTGAATAAAAGAACCAAATCGCTTTTGGTTCTTCTACATAATTAATTTGTTCAATGGGTATGGAGAGTTTGAAATAAATGAACTTTAAAACTTTATGTTGAACTTTCTCAATTTGTTTTTGATGTGATTTTTAGTATGGGGACCAAATAGTGGAATTGTATTCTTTACTTCTTACTAAAGCAGTCAAGAGAATTTTAAATAAATTAAATGACGTAAAATCTTTGTTAACTGTTCTTAAAATAAATCCCAAACATTTCATAGCCTTATTAGTAACTTCATTAACGTGTGGAACAAATGTTAATTTTACATCAAATATGATATGATATATGATAGATCACAGAAGGTTGATATGAGACATCTTTTTAAGAGAAATATTGTTGATACTATAATGAGAATTTTTGTTTCTACAGAAAGAAATAAATTGACATTTATCAATATTTAAAAATAGTTCATTATAATTACACCAATCCTGTAAGCGATCAAGATTAGATTGAAGGATATTACAATCATTGATGGAGGTAATAGTTTAATCGAGAATTTATATCAGAAATTTCTAAAATTCTGATGTAATTATTATTATTCAAATATTGTTTTTGTTGTTATTTTTTTCAATTCTTCTTCCTTTCTATTAGTGTTAAGGAAGAGAAATAATACTATAAAATAAGATATTTTATTGTTTCCATTTCTATTATTACTATGTTACACGATTAATGTAAATACTCCAAGGGCGTAAATAAATAAATAAAGAAAATTATAAATTATGATAAGTAATATGTGTTTTTGAAGCAGCATTCAAAATACTGCTTTCAAATTTTCAATATTATCACAACGATTTTGTTCCAATTCCAATTGATTGCTTTCCCAAAAACATGACATACAACCTCACATTTTTCAATCGCTAAGATAGATGCACTCTACGTACACGGTCTGCCATTGCATAGAGGAGACCTAGGAGCATAAATATACAATAGGAGAGTTGTGACAGAGGAGAGTTGTGACAGAGGAGAGTTGTGACAGAGACGATTTCTCCCTACCTATAATAGTTAGCGCGATGGCAACAACACTCGTTTTCGCTTTAGAGCAGGGGTGGGGAACCTGCGGCCCGCGGGCCGCATGCGGCCCGCGAGGCCTTTTGGTGTGGCCCGCTGGCACTTTTGGTGCGGCCTGCTGAAACAACCACAAAAAATAACACAGAACGGGATGGGTTTTTCACGGTGTTTCAGATGTATTTTTAAGACGTTATTACAAAATTGTTACTAGTTATTTAGAAGTTATTTAGATACCAATGAAAACGTGATAACACCTCCCATTTTACTATTATTATTTTTTAAATTGTACAATAGATTATTATCCAATTACTGTACAATTTTCTCATTTTGACAGTCTTAACACCTAGGAAGATAATTATTATACAAAAAAATCTTAAGGCTATGTAAAGAAGAGTTATATATATCTAGTATTTCCGATATTTCGTTCAACAGCACCATCCCTCTTGTCATGCTATGCTGTGCTTGATCATCTGTTCTGCCGTATGGTGTTTTGAACAAGTCGTGTCGACGACTACGGCTGAAATTTTCAGGCACGTATAAGCCATAACATTCCAAGAGGAATGGGCTGGCAATACAGTAGTTATGGATTATGTTAAAACTAAGAATTGCAAGATTTGCATAACGTCTTGTTTCCAATCTAAATCTATTTGTTGCCATATGGTGCATGAATCTCGGGTACGTTCTATGCATCCGCATATTGACATACATTTTAATTTGTTATTGTGAAACGATAGTGAAATTCCATCGGAACTTTTAATTTTCTTGAACGGGACTTGATATTAACTCTATTAGGAGGGGAATCTTAGGGAGTCATAAAAAATATTTTCTAGTCGACACGTTGCGGAAGTTAAGTGGAAAATAAATCAATAATGACAACAACAAAGAAAAGAAAAGTTGAAACTGAGTGAAGCGTGAAATCATTTGAAACTAAATTAAGGCTGTGGAAAGTAACTCGAAATGAATAACACAACGCATTTTCCAACACTGCAAGGACAAAAGCCTCCTACATCGTTTGAATATGCTGGTAATTGCGCGAAATTAAGTGAAGCATTTAATGAACGATTTAAAGACGTGAAAAGAGAGCAAACGTATTCGAACATATTTGCTATACAGTTCAACGTCGAACCATCGAATGTACCTGATAATCTGCAGCACGAAATTATTCAATTACAAAGCGATGATGAACTAAAAGCTTGATATAACAATCTTCCCAAATAAAGTCAGGAATCACTAGTTATATTAAGTCAAGCACATCCCTTAACATTTTGTATATAATACAAACATTAATGCCATAATATGCCACACTTCTGGCGTAAAAAAATCACTTCTTGTAATTAGTTAAATAAATATAAAATTATATTGCGGACAATAAATACGCTACAAAATATAGAAAACCCATTCACGTAATCAGAGTACAAATTAATTTAAGCTGGTTGACTAGTGGACTTCTATGCAGAATCTTTCTAAACGTAAAACCAATCTTGTGTTTAGAATGCAAATTCCTGTTGCGGATTCATCTGCTAACCATAACGCATTTCGAAGGTAAAACCAATTTGTTGTTCTAGGTGCAATATTAATTAAAACTGGGGACTCACAATCCAATTCCCTCTGATGGAAAAAAAACAGTTTTGTGTGTAAATGCAACAAAAAAATTCCGTGAAAAAATTCAATTAAAAAATTCCATGTGTGGTTTCGTCTGCTTACGCATTTCGTAGAAACCCGTTCTCGTTTTTGAAGTGCACTTTAAAAATTCTAGTTGCTTTTGTTGCTTCCAGTAATAGAGAAAAGCCATTTTTATAAACTCAGTAAAATGGCTACACTCGGTAATTTTAAGTCTCCGCGTATAGATTCACCCTATAACTGAAACCAGTTCTGTGTTTAGAATGCAACGAAAAAATTTCACGTGGGGTTTTATCTCGCTAACGCGTTTCGTAAGAAACCATTCTCGTGTGTGAAGTGCATAAACATACAGTTATAAATTTGTAGTTGCATGTATGCTGCCAGTAGTGGAGGAAAGCAATTTCACGTTCTGGGTATAGTTTTAATTCCCCGCGTACAGATTCAATCTGTAATTAAAACCAGTTCCGTGTTAAGAATGTAACGAAAACGTATCGGGTGTTATTTCATTTGCTGACGCATTTCTTATGTTCGAAGTGCATTTATAAAATTCTAGTTTCTTACTTTATGCTGCCAGAATGAAAGAAAAGCCATTTTCATGTTCTGAGTGTAGTTTTAATTCCCCGTATGCAATTTTTATCTGAATTGAAACTAGTTCCGTGTTCAGAATGCAACGAAAAATTTCAGTCGTGATTTCATCTGCTGTTGCATTTTGACGGAAAGCATTCTCGTGTACAAAGTGAAGTTTTAAAATTCTGGTTGCAGACAGAATTTCAGGAAAACCATTTGTATGTTCTGAGTGTAGCTATAATTAAAGAGTGTTGGCAGTTACGTAACATTTTTTTTAATTAGTTACAGTAAAACCAGGATTCGAATGTGGCTAACCCCCCTCCCCCCGAGGCTAAAATCGGAGTGCCACCCGCGGGTTAAGGTATGAACATCCAAAATGGCCCGCGATGCTAAAAAGGTTTCCCGCCCCTGCTTTCGAGCTTCACTCAATACTCGCCGGCGGCGCACGCGAAGCGCTTGCGTAATCACGACGTCTGCGTGCAAAAAAATGCGAAAAGTAAGTTTTTCTTCAAAATTTTGATTGAATTTATATCATGTCTTATTACATGTGCGTTGTGTTATTTTTTTCCTTATTTTTTGGTTATTTAAGCCTCAAATCGTTGCATTGATTTTTTGTGTACCTATGCATTGTGCTTAGAAAATATGAATCATTATTCGGACCAAGTCATAATTTTGAGCATCAAATAGGAGAGTTGTGACAGCCTGTCACAACTCTCCTATTTGATTCATTTTTGTGCTGGGTTATTTCGACAATTTTTTTATCAATTTGCGATGTCTGTATATATGTTTGTGCATTAGTATGTTAAGGTCAAATCTTGCAAGTACAGTTCGCAATAAAAGTTGGTATCAAAAAATTCATTTTCGATAAAAAAAATATTTTGACTTGTGGTGTGATGTTGAATGCTGGATGACTATTTTTTTTGTTTCAGAATGCCTAATACTATACATGAAAGACTGATAAAGGCACTACCAGTGTCGAAATACTAAAATAATCTAAATACAAAGCTGTCACAACTTACCTCGGTACCTGTCTCAACTTACCTCGGTGATAGGGGAGTTGTGACAGAGGGAGTAGTTTTTATTTTTGTTGATTTTCTCGGAAACCGTAATACATTAATTAATGTTTATGATTGTTTTGGAAATGGAAGGAATGGTGCTATATTAATTCACACAGTTCATAACTGTGGAATATTTCTTGAGCGATATATGTCCCTTAAATTAAAAATTGTCACAACTCTCCTAGGTCTCCCCTACTGTACGTCATCATTGCTTTTTCGGTTTTATCGAATTCCCTTCCCGGTATGTTCTGCGTAATGTAACGAACAAACATTTACATAAGGAATGGATCGATTCCGTGTGAGCATATTCGATCATCAGTGTAGTGAATGTTGCATTTGCTGCGTTATGCATTTGACGTCCTTTCACCAGCGTCATAACAAGGCTTCTACATTATACACGAGTCCACAATACTAATATGTTATACTGAAAGTATACCGGCGTGAAATGGAGGCACGTGCATTTTATTGATATGAAAATTCGACGGCTATTCATTTTGTGTTTGCAGAAATTATTATTTTAGTAAAGTGATAAAATATTAAATAATTGATAAAATATTTCAACTAATATACCTGCGTATATATATATATATATGTTATGTTGAAGGTAGTCACGGGTGTGAGATGTAGAATAATTTTCTAGGTTTATCCGCGTAACGTAGTCCTTAAAAGGACTTTTTAACTCCTGACGTTTCGGACAGATCTCACTGTCCATCTTCAGAGGCCTTATGTCTTGAGTTTTGTCTCAAACTGATCGCTGACCTCGACACACCTCACTCCGTGAACCCGGGCACCGCGCTAAGTCACCTGCCAAATTGAAAATTTGTGAGAGATTTTGACATGTGTAGTGGTGTACTGTATCGCAGGACTACTGCGGGGCAAAAGGGGACTGTGGGCGATTATTCCAAACGTTTTATAAAATATTTTTTAATCTGCGTACTGTGTAATGTTGCGAGGCTGTAATTTTTTTTGCAAGGACCGGGATTCGAACCCGCGACCTAAGGAACGCTAGTCGAGAGCCTTACCCATGGACCACAGAGGCCGTCATTTGGAACCAATTTGAAATAGAGATGGGTGAGTTCTACATTTTGCCTCCGGGGGCGTGCTTTCTTTTAAAAGTTATCGACTTCTAGGAGCAGGTCCCGGGTGCAAGTTCTTGGGTGCGGACTGGGTACTGGGTGCTGTTTTACGGCTACCGACTCACGGGTTCGGACGGAGCCGGACCTTGGAGGTGAACCAGGAAAAGAATCCGCACAATTCTTCAGTGATATTGGTCCAAGTTTCGCTAACAATTTGTGCAGTGATAATAAAACCAGTGAGACGTATCTTGTGAATGATTTTAAATCTGAACTTCAGATTACCGGGAACAATTTTGACTTTAAGCCAACTAACATTTCTGAAGTGACAAATGTGATAAATGATTTAAAAATGTCTTTCTCATGCGGTATTGATTCTATAAGTGTTATAATATATAAACTCCATGTATCCGAATTAGCTGGTCCGGTATCTCATATTATTAATATTAGCTGATAAAAGTAGACTGAACGCTGTAGAAATGAGATCCCTGAGGAGTATGTGTGGTAAAACCATGTATGATCGTTTGAGAAATGTGGAAATCCGCAAAGAATGCAAGGCTGATGTAAGCGTAATGAGTAAGATCAAGAAAGGAACGCTCCGATGGTTTGGGCATGTAGAGGGAATGAACGAGGAAAGGAGTGTAAGGAGAATATATGACGCAAATGTGAATGGTAGAAGAAGTCGAGGACGCCCAAGAAAGACATGGCACGACCAAGTGAATCAGATACTTGAGTCGGGCCATGTCAAGAGTCAGAATAATAGAAGAGAATGTATGAGACGTTGTATGAATGTAAACGAGGCAAGGAATGTGTGCCAAGACCGGGATGTTTGGTGGTCTGTCCTCTCTGCCTACCCCTGCGGGGAAACGGCGTGATGGTTAGTTAGTTAGTTAGCTTCAAGAGTGGGATGTTCCCTTCTCACTGTAAGAAAGCTAAAGTGATCAACTAGATGTCAATAATTATAGACCTATATCCCTACTCAACACGCTTTCAAAAGTAATAGAGAGATTGGCTAAGTCGAGATTGGTATCATTCTTAGAAACAAATAAACTACTCTCTAGCAATCAGTATGGTTTCAGAGAAAATAAAGGAACGAGTGATACAGTATTGAGGGTATTGTCGAAAGTCACTAGTGCCCTGGATTATGGAAACAAAGCCTTAGCTGTGTTCTTAGATCTATCAAAGGCATTTGACACGGTTTCCCATGGATTACTCCTCAAAAAATTATCTTCTCTTGGCATTTCACATGCCAGTAGAGCATTTAGTTGGTTCAAATCCTATCTTAGCGATAGAACACAACAAGTAGAGATAAATAATAATTTAAGCATTAGCAAACAATTCTCTTTTGGGGTTCCACAAGGTAGTGTACTTGAACCAATATTGTTTTTAATCTACATTAATGATTTGTGTAATTTAGATATTCCTGGTAATATTGTTAGTTTTGCAGACGACACTGCTTTGATATTTGAGGGTAAAACCTGGAAATATGCTTTTGACAAATGTGATTCAGGATTAAGAATAACAGTGGAGGTAATCCACCTCTTACCCGCCTTGGTATAAGTAACTGATGGTTACTCCTTCAAGGCTCTCGCAAGATTCTAATTTTTTTTGTTAAACGAAGCTACATTTATTTATTTTGAACGAATCTAGACCTCCAGTGTCCATGCATACGTTGTTAGTAAGCAGTATGCAAGTGCTTAACAGGAAAAACAAAATGCAAAAAATAGGTTAGTAAGACAAAGATAATTAAACAGGGCAAAAGAAAAACTCATTCATGAGGCTCCATGAGGCGGCATTGCATCTGTAAAAACCCGCAAGCACCTGCATAAAATAGAGAACATAAGTAATACAATAAATCTCAAATCAATTGGCAAGTACCAATAAAAAATGTGAATGGCTTTCGGTCTGATCATAAGCTACACTTAGCTTCCGTGTCCCTTAGCCAACCACTCAGTGAAGCCTCAAAGAATGTTAGCTGAATATTTGGGGTAAAATACCCGAAGACTAAAAGAAATTTCAGCGTTGGGTAGTCAGAGGCAGGACAAAGGATAGTCAAGGTCGTCTGATCAAGCCTCAAGCCTGCACATGTCATTGGGGGAGGCGCAGATAGATTTGAGAAGGATCTGCAAAATTAGTAATGTAACTAAAGATGAAGCAGGGACGAGGTCCAGCACACCCCCGTATGGGGATAGGGGAGAAAAAAAAAATTGGAGTTTAGTTCATCCAGTAAAACATTGAAACAGTTAAAGACAAACAAAACAAAACAAAACAAGGAACATGGCATAAATTAACAGTAGTATAATAATTATTAACAAAACAAATCGCAAGGCAATTATATACATTTTTTTAAAACATAGTGAACAAAATAATATAATAACGCAAATGTAAAATATAACATATAAATCCTAATATATAATAAAATAAATGTTAATAAAATAAAAGAAATAACATATTACAGAAACGCAAAACACATAAATCATAACAATTAAATCCAAGCGGTAAATGTAAAGGAATCATGAAGAGTGTCCGTGAATTCAGAAGCAAAATACACCTGGTACCTAAGTTGTTTTACAGCTACTCAGCGACTCTAAGAACAGGCCATCTCTCAACCCAAACTTTCGTGAATTTCCTCAGGCACTCAAAGTTCACCTTATTCGAGACGAGATCTGTATTCCAAGCAGGTTTCGTAATAACTTGTAAACCATCAATCATTTCGTCTCGAGCATCCGTCAAAATCTCACAGTGCCACAAAATGTGCTCGGCTGTTTGGTCGGTATCACCACAAGCGCAATTGGGATGGGATGATAGAGCCAGTCTGTGAAGTCTACCTCTAAACTCCCCATGCCCAGAAAGCAATTGGGTGATATGGTGGTCCATTAAAAGATATGCCCCTTCCATTCTGATTTTAACTGATGGAAAGAAGGAGAAGGTCCATCTTCCCATATTCGATCTATCCCATCTTATCTGCCATTCACTCAGCGTTTTTATTCTCATCATCTTTAGAAGTTCAGGGAGAGGCACTGCTCCACCAGGTATTAATTCAATACCAAGGTGGTTTACAGGTCTTCCTCTTTTCAGACACTTCTTTGTCAAAACTTCCCTAATTTCTAAATCAATTGGCAAAATGCCAGCCAAAATTGGCAAAGCATCCGATGAAACTGTTCTGTAGGCTCCTGAAAGCGCCAGTAAGGGGATTCGCTGGCCCCTCTTAAGCGCTGAATGAATAAGTGAATTACCGAGTCGATGTTCCCATACACAGGCACCATATGAGACTTGTGTCACATATACGCATCTGTATAATAGACGGAGCGCAGGGAAACGTAAACCCCATTCAGCAGTTGAGATTCTTCTCAGTTTTAAGAAGAGAGCCTGGGCCTTACTAGAAACGCTTTTAACGTGAGTCAAGAACGAGGACGATCTGTCTAATGTAACGCCTAAATATTTAGTACTCTCTACAAAACGGATTGCAGTATCTCCCATTTTTATGAAAGGGTTTCTACCTCTACTGAGGGAGCCTTTCATAAGGAGACCCACGGTCTTATGGGGAGCAAAAGTCAGTCTGTTTTCCTTTCCCCAGTTAAGAATCATTTTCAAACCTTCTTCAGCTTTATTTTCAACTTCTTTTCTACTGTCCCCAGAGACCAAATACAATTTGTCGTCTGCGTAATCAATCGCAATAGTGCCTTCAGGTAAGGGTAACCTGGAGGAGTCATCGAATAAAATATTCCAGAAATCCGGTGCAAGGGGAGAACCTTGGGGACAACCCATGTCCACATCTCTTTCAATGATACAATCACCAAAAGAAATTATAATTTTTCTATCTTTAAAATAATCACAAGATATTTGAAAAAGTTTTCTTGGACAATTACGATTCTTTAATTTAGTTAAAATCATCTCCCACCATGCATTATCGAAGGCACCAGTTATATCTAAGAAGATACCGATTACGTACCTCTTTGTGCAGACCTTCACCCAGTCAAGCGCAGTCATAATGGCGTGCTCCGTGGACTTACCTGGGACGAATCCATATTGATGTACATATGATGTTGTTAATGTTTCTCGTAGACGATTTTGAATAATTTTTTCCAATATTTTCCCCAATACAGGAAGAAGTGTTATTGGTCAATAAGCTTTAATATCCGTTCTTTTTTTGTCGTTCCCTTTAGGTATGATCCTGAGCACGCCTTTCTTCCATACAGAAGGGAAAACTCCCCTTCTCATACACGTTTCCATAACCTGAAAGAGTTCTTCCTTGGCATGGATCCATACATACCTCACAATTATACTATTCAATTTATCATGCCCTGGTGCCTTCCTAGGACTCAAACCCTTAATTATAATTTCTATTTCAGCTCTAGTTATTTTAGAAATTTTTTCCTCCTGGGAGAGGATTGGAGGAATCCGTGATTGATTTCTAATCTGTTGGTGGTGGTCGCTTTCCCCAATGACTGAATCTAAGGGAACTAACTTTCCCAGAAGTGTATTGAGAGTAGTTACCACGTTAATACTCTCAACAGGATTAAGAATAGTAAAGAGTTGGCTAAATAATAACATCTTAACTTTGAACACATCAAAAACAAAATATGTAACTTTTAGCATATCGTCAAAAAGTCAGCCTTCCGACACTCATAATCTAATTATACACAATTGTCTGCAAAATTGTAATTGTAATTGCCACCCTTTAGAAAGAGTAGACTGTATTAGGTGCCTAGGTGTAAATATTGATAAATTTTTGAGATGGAACGACCATATTGATATGTTAACAAAAAATATCAGGAGACTTACCTATATTTTTAAAGAACTTCGTCATATACTGGATAAAGAGAAATTAAAATCTGTCTATTATGCCTTAGTACAATCTCGACTCTCTTACAATATAGTATGCTGGGGATCCTGTCTAAAGTCCAATGTAGAGCCACTAAATATTGCTCACAAATTAATTCTTAAAGTCATGTACAAAAAAAAATTTCGTTATCCATCGAAACTTCTTTACAAGGAATCTGACGTTATGAGTATAAAACAGCTGTACATCTCTAAAATAATTTGTAAATTTTTTATCAATACTTATTCTGCAGAAAGAACCCAATAAATCCATACCACTAGAATTGGCTCAAGAATGAACTTTGTCGCAATAAGTACTAAAACATCTTTTGGCCAAAGAAACTTTTTATATCAGGCTCCACTCTGTTTAATATTCTGCCAGATTACATAAAGTATTCCAATTCATTAGCTAAATTTAAAAAAAATGTTAAGATTTTTGTGTTGTCAGAGGATTGGCATACTATTTTTACATCCTTGGCTTTTTTTTAAATAATAAAAAAAAAATTATTTTAAAATAATAAGATTTTTTTTAATGATATTTGTTTTTTAAATAAAAAAAAAAAAAATATATATATATATTTTTAAATAACTAGATTTTATTTGAATTCCATTTGTCAAAATCGGAGTGTCGCCCTAGTTGTTTTGAACTACCTTTGTTTCTTGGTGGGTATAGTAATTAAGGATTTGTTTTATGGATGGTCTATATTGTTACAAATTACCTATCTGGTCACCAATATAATATTGTTATTTCTTACTTTCCGCACATAATTTTTTAGTGTTTTGGATGTAGTGTTTTGTAGTTTAGTGATTTTTTTGTATTTTAGTGATTTGTGTGTAAATGTATCACTCAAATTTATGAATTTAACCTCAATACAGGCTGCTAGTCCTAGTGAGGTAATATTTTTATATGTAAAAAAAAATAAGAACACATGTATGGTGAAAAATTATAAATAAAAAAATAAATAAATAAAAAATCTCGGAGGCATTCGGATTATGGCTCCGGGTCCGGCTCCGTGTTCCGGGTTTATTCCTGGACCAGGTTCTCTGGGAAAAGTCTACTTGAAAAAGGAGTAGGAGTAGGTTCCGCTTCCCGCGGAGAACCCGAGTTCAATAGCCCATTTTAGTTGAACTTACACATCGCTAATTTGAACCACTATCGTCGATGTGCCCAAATACATTCATACGTGTGATTTGAAAATGATTATGATATGTTGAAAAATTATCACTCAGGATTGAAATGTTGCTTGAAATGGTTTTAGCCGTGTTTGGACACCAGATCTGAATACCCAGGTATTATCCCACCATTCTCCTCTCCACATCTCCTTCCACTCCCCAATATCTTCAACCTCACAACACACTCCAATTAGGAACGAGTCCCTAGGCTGAGTTGGCATCGCATTTGGGTCCCATCAGGCATCGCGTATTCGATTCCTCGGCTAGCTAAGTCCTCCATCACGACACAAGCAACATTTTCCGCTTACTGTGGCGGTTGTTGAGGTTTTACAAATATTGTCAGGTTATTCGTATCCCAGGAATGTTTATCTTCCTTTTTTAGAAAAAAATAAATAGTTGCTGATACCACAAGCATGTGATGGTCAATAGAATTTAGATTAACGCTAGGTACAAATACTTTTAAATATTCTTAAAAATAACATACATAATATGTTCGGTCCTAATTTCAAATACTTAATTTTTATTTTATTTTTGGCATTAATTATATTTTATTTCATTTAATTAATTTCTATCTATGGACTCTTTTACTTGAACGCAACGTCTGTATTGCCTTTTTCTACCTTATCTATGGATATTTTTATCTGTGTTTTTAATGATAATCAAAATGTACCAATTCATTGTGAAACTCTGCATCAACCTTTTTCTGAGAGCTTTGAGGACAGCACCACAATTAAAATCACTTATTGCTAGTTTATCTGAACTGTTAAAAGCATTTAAAAATATTCCCAGCGATAAATGATCTCATGTGTATCAATACAAACCTATCAGCATCTTCTTGTGCGAAACAATCCTGGTTTTGTCAAGAGGTCAGTCAAGGAGTCTCGCTTTACACATGACTTCAGGCCTCCAGAGACGGTATCAGGGACCACGCAATGTGTACCTACTTAATAAATAAAAACTGATGTGGCAGGGTTAAAATACCACATAATACTCCAGGTAAAAGGTAACCTTGTGTTTATTGATCCATGGTCATGATTGAGCTGTTCATTTGATCCCTGGCGTCTATAATTAAAATTAATTGTTCTTTATCTGATTTACTCTGTCTGCCATTTTAGGCGTCAAACAGTTATCTATGTGGATAAAACCCAATTTTTTGCAAATGAAAAAATTTCATCTGAACATAGGGAGAATTTTTCAGACAATTCAAAAATTCATTATTTCGATATTATTTTACGGAATGGAAGCATTGACGCTTATAGAAGAACTAATTAGGCGACTTGAGGCTTCGAGATGTGGATCTACAGAATAATACTTAAAATAGGCTGGATGGACAGGGTTACGAATGAAGATGTTATGGTTCGGATGAATAAAGAAAAGGAAGTAATTAAAACTATAAAAATCTGAAAACTTCAATATCTTGGACATGTGATGAGAAGTCCAGAGAAGTATGAGATCCTGCATCTCATAATGCAGGGAAAGATTGCCGGAAGACGGGGCCCTGGAAGAAGGAGAACCTCATGGCTGAAAAACCTGAGACAGTGGTTTGGCCAGTCTACCGTGGAGCTGTTCCGGGTCGCAGTAAACAAAGTCCGCATAGCGAACATGATAGCCAACGTCTGTTGAACGGACAGGGGACACGAAGAAGAAGATTTATTCATTATCCTGAAATATGCTATTTTCAACAATCTCAATTCAATTCCAAATTTTCTTAGTCTCCCGGACAATACGAGTGAAGTTAAATGAAGACATTCGATGAATTCACAAAGCGTAAGACTAAACATTTTCACATTCTACAAGCTGTTTGCTCTTTTGACGAAATTCTAGAAACATTTTCTTATGATTTATTTTTGGGATTGTTTTTCTATCCGTTTTTTCTTTATTTTACAAATTAAAACGCCACAGTGGTTTATATATTTATATTTTATTATACATATTTCATTTTCCTATTATTTTCTACAAAAACATCACAGAAATGTTACATAAAAAATCAGAATATAACATGTAATATAATGTTGGTAAATCAACAAATTTATAGTATTTTCGTGAAAAAGTGAATTAGTGAATAATAATAATAAAAAATAATAAAAAATGTTAACAAATTTAAAAACAATTTCTTCTTTAATAACTACTTACATTTCAACATATTATCACTTAATATAACATCTTCGATAAATGTTCAGGCCGTTAGAATAATTAATTGTTTCTTTAAATAAATTTCTCGTTTTAAATTATTTGCCATGTGTATTTGGTATTATTTTTTAACCCCTTTCAAACTACACGGCGATATCATTGCTAAAGTTTATTAAGTAATGAATACGCGTACATAATTTCTATACACAATAATTAATAAAAAATTTCAATTAGCAACAAAAAGCTATTTAAAATTGATAGCCTACTTTATCCGCTAGAAGTTATGTAATTGAGTAGATTTTTACATAGGTATAAATGTGTATCAGAAATGAATACATTCTTAAAAGTAACAACTTAAAACTATTAGAGATTATAAATGCATAACAATTAAGTTTTGCTGTGTAATTACAAGCGTTATTTTCACATAATATTATATTTTTGTTAATAATCTGCTAATAATATTTACAATTAAATTTGCGCGTGGTGTTGTGCCACAAAACACCGAATAAAGCTGTTTATATGCACGGAAATACTTTAAAATTTAAACCAAAATTAATTTGAGAGCTTTTAATATGACGTAGCTTATTTTGTTGTGTCACATTGTAAAAGATTTGTTTTTAAATTCTTTGTACTTTACATTAAACGGTATCTTTTGTATTCTACATTACGTTCAAAATAGTAACGATGATGCTATTGAATAAACATTTTAATAATCAAATCAACTTCAGTTTAAATTTGGGCTCATTTTCATATTTCCGTTCATACTATGCAGCTTTTTTCACAACAATTTATAACAAGGTTTAAAAAGGTATTTCAGCATTTTACAAAATAACTATATGAAACACTATAAAAAAATACTTTTAAAAATAACAAAACTCACTAAAATGTCGTCATTTTGAGGTTTAACCTCAAGGAGTCGTCTCGATTAGCGATAATTCGATATACATGTCTATATAATTTATTTTTACAAGCATTGATATTCTTAACTAAATAAAATCTAGGGGTCAGCTATAATATTATTTATAATCTATTTTGCTTAAAGATAGATCTTTTTTCGTACAAATATTTAACATCGAAGAAAAAACGATTACAAATATACATATATTTTAAATATATTATAGTTTTCATCAATTTTACATCAAACTTTCAAAATTGACAATTCATAATTTTTAGCAGGATAGATTGAGACTGATTTAAAAATAAGTATACAAATTGATCTGAATAAAATAGAGAATTCAACAAATTTAAATCATTTTTTAATAAAATTCTATTTCCAAGATTCATATAATATTATTATTTATGTAAAGTATTATGTTTTAAACAGATTTTCTAATCTTGTCTATACATCAACAGTTTATTTTGTAAATATTTAGGTACCTACCCTTCGTAACTTTAATGACAATGAAAAAAAATATATATTAAAATTAAAATAACTCTATACAGCGTTTTATTACAAAACAAGCGAATGTTTCAATAAATAACTGAAACATTACAGGTTAGTAGTATCTATGTAAAATTATGCAATAAAAGCTATGGTATAAAACAGTTTTTTCAAGAGTTAAAATTTTAGAAAAAAATTGTGGCCGATATCGTCAGTGGGTTGTAGCAGCTCCTGAAACAAATAAAAAATACGTTATTTTCAAAATAATTGTGATAAGAATAATAATACTGGAAGGGAGTGGTCTCTTGAAGCTTATTATAAAAGCTTTTTCTTTTCTGATTTCATAACCCAACTATCTGAAATACGCCCCAGCATTCCCCAGAAGAAACATAATTATTGACACTTTCCGACTATATTTTAGTGAGACAGGAAAACGAAACTTTTGGGAGGTATGTAAGTAAAGAAAAATTCTTCTGGTTCCAAGTCTCTTCTAGCAAACAATACATTTATGTTTTTTTTTAATTTTATTTCTATGTTTGAAGTTTGATCATGGGTATTTTTTTCGATTCTTGTCTCATTAGGACATATCGACCTGTGTCGAGATAGACGTAGGAGTTACATAAAGGCGTACGAAACACACATACATGAATACTAAGGTTAAATACATTTTGAAATTCTTTGAGAAATGATTGAATAATTTTCCAATAAAAACCAAACGAAAAGTAATGGCAAGTGTGAGTTAATCCTAAAGAGAATAATATTACAAACTTAGAAAGAAAAGACGAAGTTAAATAGATATTGTGAGAAAAGTTAGGTTTGACAAGATTATATTATTTTATTTAGTCTAGGTTGTATGTAAATTGATATTATTATCTATTTATAATATTGGGTTACAGATGTTTGCAATAGTAGGACGTAGTACGAATCTAATTATTTATTTCGTGCTTGAATTTGGTCGTGGTTTCTATTTGTCGAATCGTAGCTGGTAGTGGGTATTGTACAGTTTGCAAGTTATGTATTTAAAATGTCTTTGTTCAAAGGTGGCTTTATCAAACGAAATTTGGAGAAGTTATTTGTTTTTGACCCGGGTATTGTGTACAGTTTGTGTTGATTTGTACAGTGTTTTGTTGTTTTGGTGCAAATTGACCAGAATAGTTCTTGTAAAGAGCTGCTTTATGTCCTTAACGTTGATAGTATTGAAGGTCGTATCATTGCTGATGGAAAGGGTAAACTTAAGAATATTTTTTATGATTAATTTGTGTGCTGTCATGATGGAATCGAGGGAAATAGAAGAAGCATTATTTCAATCTAAAATGCCGAATTCCATGTACATACGAGTACTGATATCAAAAGTTTTAGGTTATGAAAATTGCGTGTTTATTTTAAAAAGGATACAAAGGTTTACGAATTATATTTGTAATGTTATAAATATGTAGTTTTCAATTTAGGTGTGTGTCAAAGGTTAGTCCCAAATATTTAACTATAAAACTTCGCAAGAATACTTTGTGGCGACATTATTTATTTAAACTAATGTTTATGTAAACTAAATATTTGATATTGTTTATTTGTTCTAGGCGTGGTCAGTCACAATTCTGATTCAGAGATGAATTTTTGCATTCCCATATGATGAATGGAAATAAAACCATAAAAGTTACGTAGCCGTGGTACATCATGAAAAACAATTGTCACACTGTCAGATCTTTAGTTGTCGGTCGCTGTGTCAGATAAGATTATAGTGTAGATAACGTACGTGATGTTTCATGGGTAACTAGTAAAGTACCTAATATAAAATTAATGGTTTTTCAAAAGGTGATTTCTTTTCACGAAAATAAACAATTAGTGGTTCGACACATAAATTCGGTTGTGTACATTTGGACACACGAGTAGATGGTACTAAATATATCCAGGGAATGAAATGAGCACTCGTTTTGGGAAAACTGTAAACACAATCATACGATATCGGCTTTTGATCAATCAGGGCCACTGCCGGTGACCTCACCCCGTGCAAACAAACACACCACACATTAATTCACGCTTGTAATAGATATCTGCCTGACGTGATGTGGCGAAAAAACCCAAAACCGGTACACGTATTGTTTGAACTACTAATTTTTGGTTGCCTGAAAGGAAATTTACAAAACGTATGTAATTTTTTATTTTTTTACATAAACTCAATCACTTAAAGGCACTGAGGAAAATAACTTTCCACAGGGTCCAGGTCATCTTTGGGAATGCTGTGTGGAGGGTATTTTTGTGGAAGGATGGATTAAACCTTGGTCTTGAAGATAACCATGTTGTAGGAGTGAGAAAACTCCAGAATCGAGAGTTTTTTAAGGTATTTTGAGGCTCCACACCAGAGGTGGCTGATAAATTCAACAGTGGGGATGACCAAATGCAAGAATAATACGAAAATTATAATATTTGGAGTTTATGGTAAGAATTATGGGTACTACCCACTTACTTGCTCTGAATGGTTTTATGTTACAATATTTCGTGATAACAATTTTTTTTAGTAACTTGCTGACCCGGCGAACTTCGTACGGCCTCAGAATCAATAATTGTTGTGTTAATTTATTAACTGAAGTAAATTGAGTTTTTTTTATTAAGTTAATAATTACACAATAAAGCAATTATCGATGTGAAAATGTCCGTGTTTTGTTTTTGTCAGTATAAGAGATGGCGTTGTGTACGAATTTATAATTTTTGTGATTTTATTACTTTTCCATTTACTTACGGGAATTGCGTTTCATTTTCTTTTTACTTATGAGGGAGATTTATTATAATTATTCTATTTTTCCTTTGGAGGGGTGCAGACATACATTCACCATTTGTCTCATTTTCGACTATTGACATTTAGTGTATGAGAAAGAGGGGAAACATTAACAGCCTTACTAAAAAAAACCACAGCGCGACTGATTAACTGTGTTATTGCAATAACATAAATAAACCCCGTATACACTAAAACACGTTTCATTACCAATACGCTTTCTTACTTGGTCACGCTGTTAAAATGCATAAAGATCTGACAACGTCGTATATGGTTATAATTTACTAGGAAAAAATGTTGTTTTAATTATTCTCCGCCAGGGGCATTATTGGCGTGCGTGTGCATCAACGGCCCGCGATGAAAACACAGCTTGGTGGGCTTGGTGTGTTTATGGCGGGATCAGGCGGGATGTCGAAAATTTTGTTAGATGTTGTGATTTTACTTAATAATATCTATTGTAGTGACGAAATTACTGTTCTATTCATATAATTGATATATTTACCGTGTTATTTGTGTGGTTTACTACAGTTTAATCAAGTTATTGTACAAACGCCGTTCTTTCAAAGTTGAACTGTCAGAATATTGTTTTATAGGTTACATAAATCATAAAATTAACATTTTAATATCTTTATTTTAAGACAATTTCTTAAAAGTGATAATTTTTTATAATATAAATATCTAATACATGTGTTCGTAAACGTATCAAAGAAATTAACGTCTTTAGAGATGCAAGAAATCTGTTTTAATTGCAGGTATTTTTCTAAGTTATTTTTTTAGCAATAAAAATTTTTTTGAAATTTTTTATTATTTTTTTATTGTATGCACGACGAAAAAGTGAGGTGATAGTTTCCTTTAAAATTTATTACATAAAAGGAATGTGTTTTGAAATTTTGATTTTTTTTAAATTTCTCTACATTTTGGTCAAAAATGTTTTGGCAGGAAATTTTTTTCCATTTTTTTCCGAGTTTGAATCTTAAAATGTGGCAGTTTTTGAAAAGTAAAGTGTATTTCAAATACACAAATCTAAAAGGTAATTTAATCTAGTTTTCATAAATGGTATTTGTTTTTACGAAACCTTCAAAAATAAGAAATATATAGAACATTCAAAATACTTTGGAAAAATTACAAATATACATCAATCGTTAAAATAGAGATAAACTTCCCTCTCAGGCCGTGTAAACAATTTTTTAATTAGTAATGTTTTCACATCCGCGGCCGTTTGTCAATTGAATACAATTTTCACTGGGTTTTTTAGTAAGGCTGTATATGTTTAAGAACAAAAGCAAAGCAATCACATCATTGACATTTGACGTTTTTGAATTTTTGGAATTCACTGAAAACTCAAAATTATACTTATTACAATATTCCTGCAGCTCTATCAAAAGATGATAATTCGTCCCATACCAAATGTATGAGGAAAAGAATTTTCTTAATAAAGATTTTTTCGTCAATTTTTTCAATGTTTTAATAGCTATTCTGCTATTTGGGGTGGAGACAAATCCAACAAATCAAAGATCATTAAAATCGGTCCAACCGTTCTCGAGTTATAAATGATGTAACTAACCCGACTTTATTTTATATATTAAGATTATCAGTAATTACGAGAATAGGTTATTTTTTTACTAATGACACGAATCAATATATGATTTACCGATACACGCAACACTGCGTGCGAGAAATTCTTCCGTGAAAAAGAGACAAAGTTCTGTGAATGCTCCGCGCTGGAGAGTAATGCAATATCTTACTCCTAAATAACATACACTAGCTTAAAGTACTTGTATGTAGAGGAATGGTTTCTGTGGTGATTTATTTTCGTATTTGGTCATTGTATTTAATATTATTATTGACAAAGAGACGAGCACAGGTTGGCGCAGGTATATTATATTAAAAAAAGAGTTATCTAGCGAAAGTAAGCATCTGTATGACTTAACGAAAAACAGTCTATCAAAGTATAGGATCATCTCCAAGTTCAGGATGTAATTGAGATTAATGGCGGTTAGAGCTTTTTTCATGACGATGGATTTAAAAATCTATTCCCGTATTCTTCTTTTTGACAAGAAGAGCCCCGGTGGATTTTTGTAATGCTGTGAAGAAGTTTGTTTGACTCTTTTTTGGTTGTTTTTCTGTTCCCATAAAATCTAGTGTGGATTATCCTTTCGATACACTCGTAAATACACCACGAAAGCCTCTGAATATAAAACTATCCTAAGATTGAAGATACAAAAGAATATTGAAGAAAATTCCAAAAAATAATGTTGTAGTGGATCCTTTGCTCGTGGTCGCCAGGATACTTACGTGGTCTCCAAGGAACAGGATTGCGTGTATTTTGTATGAGTGAAAGAGTCCGCTACGTTTAATAATTTATTCTGTCTTGTTAAAAGTATTTACAAATTTTTGTACATCGCGGGAAAGATTGGAAGTGAAATCAATGCGGTGTACGACCGTGTTCTCAGACCGAGGTCAGTAGCTGGAATGGCGGCGCTCTCCGACGGCCGTTGGGAGAACTACATTGGTCACGTGACCAATGTGGCCATAACTAGGTTTAACCATAAACTAAATAAAAGATAACCGGTACTTGATTGCACTTCCATAGCCTCCCCTCCAGTGTTAACGATAATATGGATAATAATGGAAAATCGTTAAAGGAGACTAAATTGCTGGTACTAATCCTATCTTGACTGAGGCACCATCAGTCAAAACAAGAATAGCCTCCAATGTGTTCGAAAAATTATAAGGGTTACGTTACTCGAGCAGAGTAGAATGATCAGTTAATGACGTAGACTGTTGTTATACTTTCAAGAACACATTGGAAGGTATTAAAGGTTTAACCAAAAAGAAATTTTTGCTGAGAATCTTAATTCTAGTACATGAAATCATAAGATTAATGTGTAACTATGACACGTAATGTTGAAAATTACTACACTATTGTATACTATAACCAATTTATTTGGTGTTGAAATCAGTTAATTCTGATGTGAGTATTTACAAGTTAGTTTTAAATAATGTTTTTTAAAACTAGTCAAGCTCTATGAGCTCTTTACTTTGTTTACAGTGGTAAACGCATCGACGAACTGGGTGTTCGGAGCGTTGATGTATATAATATAGCGTGGTACATGGAATTTGATATATGATTCCAGCTAATTATAGTGATACCTGGAATTATACATATGATTCCAGCTGATTGTAGTGGTACATGGAATTTGAGAAATGGTTCCAGTTGATTGTTTTTCAATTAATGCATGAACATTGTATGTTGTTGTCTCAATGAACTATGTTCAGAGCTAGTAGAATTGTTTTACCAATCGTGCGCAATTAAAAGCGCTGGTTGTAAAATCATTGTACATTGATTGTATACAAGATAATATTTAAGACTATGACTTAAAGTAACCTTAAAATAACATTATACATGTTTAAAAATATATTCGCAAATGTATGGTCAAAAGTTGTAATTTACTTGAGAAACATTTCGCAGGTAGGTTGTAAATAGCAGAATGCTGTATTTTTTATAAGTTATATTGAAAAAGAAAACTATAGTAGCAGGTATGTTTAACAATAAGCTATATCTAGTGTAAGAAATATTTAAATTGATACATAATATACCATATACATATGGTAGAGCTTTCTTCCTAAAAGTATTATATTTTTTGGAGCCCTAGTTAGGCGTTCATCATAAAATTATAAATAATAAGGGTTTATGCTATTCTGTAGCAAAAAATGATGATTTTTAAGTCAAAGAGGCTGCACATTGTCTTCAGTACGTAAAAGTGTGTTTTTTTGTTGATGTGAGTCGAATAACCATGTTCTTTTACGTACGTAAGACAAAGTGGCTTTAACTTGTAAGTGTATAAAAGCAGAAAAGTATATTTAAAATAAATGATTTCAACCACATGATTCACTAGATGTATAAGAGTGCCGTGTACATCCAGAGAAGCGTGGTTAAAAGACAAAATGCATGAATAACAATGTTTATCATGTGGTAAAGAGTTACCTACTATGTACATAGTTTGTAGAGTAGATAATGTGTACCTTGGTACATAATATTATATAATATGATGATTTTAATTGACTGTTTGGAAAGTTGATTACAATAGTGCTGTAATGCTTGTAGTAACGCATGAATGCGGTTGTGTGATGTGAATTTTACATTTTTTATTATAAATTTTAATTATAACGTTTTTAAGAATTGTAAAAACACAGTAGTGTTTGTAGTACCTTTGAAGTACACAAAGTATGCAGTTAAATGATGAAGAGCTTTCATCTAATTAGGAGTAATTTAAAATTGTAATAACATGCTTAATATGTAAAATTTTTTAAAATGCATGAGTTATGCAATTAAATGATGAATTGTTTCATCTTATTGAAGGTGTTTCACACTTGTGAATACACTGTACTAATCTAAGTTTTAGATTATGTTGATTGACAATTTACGATATTATCGGTAGGATTAAAAATGCATGAGTTATGCAATTAAATGATGAAATGTTTCATCGTATTGAAGGTGTTTCACACTTGTGAATACACTGTAATAATCTAAGTTTTAAATTATGTTGATTGACAATTTACAATATTATCGGTAGGATTTCCGTAAAAAAATCTGTACATTTAAATATTGTGTTATTCGCAGTATTTTAAAGAAAAGTAAACTTTATGAAAATGGTTTGCAATTCAAAGCTAGGCGAAATTTATAAATTAATTTCTATCATGAGTTATGAATTAGAAAAATGTCAAATCAAAATATCTTTTTGTGCTTTATTCCATCCCAAGTCTCTTTGGAAAATGTACATGTCGACCTGAACGAGTTGTGAACTTGTGACCAGTTGTGGATGTGGTCTTGGTTATCGGTGTGACGGGAACTGATGGGTGTGTAGTGACATTTTCTTCAACCGGAATGAAAGCAGGCTTGAGTCGGTCTATGGAGACGCGTTTGGGTTTGCCTTTTATAGTTATGACAAATGTTTTGTCATCACGTTGTTCTACCTTGTAAGGACCCTCGTACTGGTTCTGGAGGGGTCGTCTTACGCTATCTGTTCTCAGGAAAACATGAGTGGCGACAGGTAGGTCTTTGTGCACAAAAAATTTTCTTGCGCTGTGATTACTGGCAGGGGTCGATTTGATACTTTCGAACTTTCTCTGTAGGCGTCCCACATACGTATCGGGTTCTTCGCGAGGAGTTTCTGAGAAGAAGTCGCAGGGAAGTCTTAGTGTCCTGCCATACGTAAGTTCTGCGGGTGAGCATTTTAGATCCTCACGCACTGTAGCTCTCAAACCGAGAAGTATTAGTGGAAGGTTCTCAACCCAGTTTTGTTCTCCACATGCAATTAGAGAAGATTTTAAAGTGCGATGCCATCTTTCTATAATACCGTTCGCTTGAGGATGGTATGCAGTAGTTCTTGAGTGTTTGATGCCAAACTTTTCTGCGAGTTTTTTGAAGAGACAACTCTCGAACTGTCGTCCTTGGTCAGTGGTGATGCTGTCAGGTGTTCCGTGACGTGCGATCCAATGCGTAGTCAATGCTGTGGCTACGGTTTCTGCTGACATATTCTTCAGGGGAATTGCTTCGGGCCATCGAGTGAACCTATCGATCATGGTTAGTATATATTGGTAATCATTGCATAGCGGTAGTGGTCCGACCAAGTCGATGTGAATGTTACGGAATCTATCCTCTGGTAATATGTAAGTTGCTAGAGGTGCGACCGTATGTTTTGATACCTTTGCTTTTTGACATGGTATGCATTGTTTGACGAAGGTCTTGATGTCTTTCGCCATGTAGGGCCAAACAAATCTTTGTTTGATAGTATTTGTAGTTCCCAAGATACCAGGGTGGCAAACGTTATGTATGCTTGCTATGACTTGTTGTCGCATGCTGGGTGGAACGATTGGTCTAACATGACCTGTTGAAATATCACACCACAATCGAGTGTCAGTGCCAGGTATCACCATTTGACGTAGAGCAAGGGTGCTGCCATCGTTTGCCTTCAATTGTCCGTCAGGTTGGCATTGCTCTAACCGCATTTGCTCGAAGTCAATTACAGTGGGACAGTTGATCTCATCGATGCGAGATAGGGTGTCCGCGACTACGTTCTCTTTTCCAGAGACATACCTTATGTCGGTTGTAAATTGCGCAATGTAATCAAGCTGTCTCTCTTGCCGAGGGGAGCTAGACGCGCGTTTTTTGTTTAATGCGAAGGTGATTGGCTTGTGGTCTGTGAAAATGCTGAAATGACGACCTTCGATGTGATTTCTAAAGTATTTCACGGATTCGTAAACGGCGGTAAGTTCGCGGTCAAAAGTGCTGTATTTCTGTTGAGCAGGTGTGAACTTTTTGGAGAAGAATCCTAGTGGTTCCCAGGTGTTTCCTTTTGATTGTTGCAATGAAGAACCCAAAGCTTTGTCACTGGCGTCTACCATCATTGCCAGCTTTGCGTTTGGATCTGGGTGTGTAAGTAGAGCTGCGTTCGCTAGTTGCTGTTTGCAATCTTCAAATGCCTTTGTCTGCTCCTGGTTCCAGTTAAGAATCCGCTTGTCATTCTTTTTGTAACCGGCAATACTGTCATATAGAATTGCTTGGGTGTTGATTGAGTTTGGTAGGAACCTGCGGTAGTAGTTCAACATACCTAAGAAGCGACGTAGTTCTTTCGCAGTTTTAGGTTGAGGGAATTCTGTCACTGCTTTGACTTTATCCTTGATTGGAGTCATGCCCTCTGAAGTAATTGTGTGTCCGAGGAAGTTCACTGTTGCGGTTCCGAATTGGCATTTTTGGATATTAATGACAAGTCCGTTATCAGCGAGTCGTTTAAGAAGCAAATCTAGATGTTTTTTATGTTCCTCTTCGTCAGCGGAAGCTATGAGGATGTCATCTAGATAAACGAAACAGAAATCTAGATCTCTTGTTATTGCATGCATGAATCGTTGAAAACTCTGAGCTGCGTTTGATAATCCAAATTGCATGGAGGTGAATTCAAACAATCCGAACGGTGTGATGATGGCCGTTTTAGGGATGTCTTCAGGTTCAACGGGTATCTGGTGGTAAGCGCGCGACAAGTCGATGGTTGAAAAAATTTTTGCTTTTGCCAATTTATGGGCGAAGTCTTGAAGTTGAGCTATGGGATATTTATCGGGGACTGTTTTTGAGTTTAAGAGTCGGTAGTCGCCACACGGACGCCATTCGCCATTTGGCTTCTTTACCATGTGTAAAGGGCTGGCCCAGTTGCTTTTAGAAGGGCGGCATATCCCTTGTTCCATCATGTACTTAAATTCACGCTTGGCTGCCTCGAGGAGCGCAGGTGCTAATCTGCGTGCACGTGCAGATACTGGAGGGCCTTTGGTTTCAATGCAATGAGTCACAGAATGTTTAATTGCATCCGGGGTCTGCATGGTAGGCCTTGTCAACGAGGGGTATTTCTTCAAAATGTCAAGGTACTTTTGAGAAGAGGAAATTGTGGCGATGCCTGATGCTGGTCCTTTGTAGGTAGATCCTCTAATTTTCAATCCAGTAGACTGGTCTTCAAGTTTGGCTCGCCTCAAGTTGACTGTCAAGTTGTAGTGGTGAAGAAAGTCTGCGCCAATGATGGGTTTGGACACATCGGCTATGATAAAGCGCCACTTCATTGTGCGGCGTAGGCCGAAGTAGAGTTCGACTGTTCTCGTGCCGTACGTTCTTATTGGCTTCCCATTCGCTCCATATAATGTGGAAGGGCAGTTGTCGGAGGTCAAGTTGCCTTTCTCAAAGGTCATGTTCCTAGGGATGACTGAGATGTCCGCGCCGGTGTCTACTAGGTATTTATGTCTTGTTCGCAGGTCATAGATGAAGAGACGACAAGAGGTATTAGGGATCTCACATGTCTCTACTGGGAGTTCCCGCTGTCGTTTCCCGACTTCTTCTTTACATAAGAACATGGTTTGGAGCATTTATGAGCATTTTCTCCAAATCTTGCATGGTAGAAACATTTTCCATCTTGATTCCTATTGGGAGATGAATTGCGTGACCCGGAACTTGAGCGGCCAGGTTTTCGGCGGGGGCTCTGGTTTCTCCGTCCTTTATAGGTTGATGTGGGCTCAGTTTTGGCTATGCGTAGCTGGGCTACTTCACGCGAAAGTGCTGCTATTTGTTTCTGCAGTTGTAGTAATAAGGAATGTTCAGCTGGTTCCTGACGAGATGAACTGGGTTTGTTGCGATCCTCCATGGCACTGCAATCGGTTGATTGATAGACATCTAGTATTTTGTCTGCAGCTGTGGCAAGTTGGTTAATGTCGTTATCGGGTAGTGCTGACAGTATTGCTTGCACATGTTGGGGTAGGCGTTGTAACCACAATGTGCGTACAATTGCGTTATCCGCTAAGGTAGGTCCTGCTAGTTCCAGCATATGTCTCAATAGACCGGTTGGCTTCCTATCCTCTAGTTGGATTCCTGTTAGTAGGCGTGTGAGGCGTTTTTCAGCGGAGTCTTGGAGTCGGTCAATAAGGGCTGCTTTCAAATTGGCGTATTTGTCCTTGATCGGTGGATGTGTCACGATGTCGCTCACACATTGTAAGGTTTGTGAATCCAAAGCTGCTATAATTATATTGTACTTCGTGAAATCCTCTTTAATGCGCGAATTCGCGAATTGAGCTTCAGCCTGTATAAACCAAAGCGAAATCTGATCCCTCCACAGATTTGGTAATCTCACGGAGACGTGATTTACTGCTGCCGCAGAGCTTGGTTCGCCAGTTGATTCCATGTTGATTGGGGTTGGGCTTGGTTCCGGATTTATTGTTTTTTGAAACAAAATCTTGATTTGATGAGTCGGTGTGGTCGCTGGGGATTCTTCATCCGAGGTCATTTCAACATTTGTACGGAGATAGGCACGCAAAGATATTGATTTTTGAAATATTTCAAATTATGTATTAAAAATCCGTAATGATTTAAAGAAAAATTAGTGCTGTTGACATCTATGTGAAATGTACGGAAGTTACTCGAAAATTATTCAAGACGCAAACCTTTACGAAAATCAATTGTTACCATTTAAGTAGAAATCTTTAATCATGCGTGAATAATTCAGGTTAATTAATAATTGATATGTAGAAATATTATTATCAGATATGTGTTAAAAATTGTAACATGTTATTTTGCTAAATTTTGTGGTGGGTATGCAAAAATTATTTCCAGAAATATCGTATAAACTGTGTTAAAAATTTACGTGGTTGAACGTTGTTGAGATGATGCAGATGAGTGTTTTCCGAGAGGGTCCGCAGCTGATGCTCGTGGTGGAGGCTGCGTCGATCAGTCGACCGGGCTGCAGGAACAGGGGCTCGGAGGTGTGATGTTCCTTTAGCGTTCCGAGGGTGTCCGCCGCTGATGCTGGCGATGGAGGCTGCGTCCAGCTGTTGACGGGGCTGCAGGAAGTGTGACTCGGCTGTAGAAGCTCCCTTGGTAGCATCACGCGTTGCTGAAGATGTTCGATGCCTAGAATAGAGGGTAACACGCACTTAATCCGAGATACGAATAATACATAGGCAAATAGTCACAAATAGGGTCACTTTGCATTGCAGATTTATACGTGTGATTGTAAAGAACATCACCTGTGATCAATCCGAACGATCAACTGAACATGTTCGTAAATCAAATTCACAAAAGTTGTGAGTGCTACAACATAAGATTGGAGAATATTCAAGCTTTTTCACAGAGAGTTGCGTCAGATTGTAACTCAAATTGAATGTTGAGCAAACAAAATGGCTATTTGACACGTGTGGATCGGTACACGAAAGCCACACGAGATTCATTTGTTACGTATTTGTATAAATTTTTTGATATTATTCGTAATGCTTTGAGGGCCAAAAACATGAGTTATAAATTTTTTAAAATACTGGGATGTAAAATAGCTGTAAATAAGGCAATGATTATTTGAATTTGAAATGATGATTTTAAAATACCAAAATTAAAACGGTACTCACCAGATAGATCCCAGGAATCCAGCCACTGACTACGGTCCGAGAACACGTGTAAAAGAATTGTCGTGGGTCACCAGCTGTAGTGGATCCTTTGCTCGTGGTCGCCAGGATACTTACGTGGTCTCCAAGGAACAGGATTGCGTGTATTTTGTATGAGTGAAAGAGTCCGCTACGTTTAATAATTTATTCTGTCTTGTTAAAAGTATTTACAAATTTTTGTACATCGCGGGAAAGATTGGAAGTGAAATCAATGCGGTGTACGACCGTGTTCTCAGACCGAGGTCAGTAGCTGGAATGGCGGCGCTCTCCGACGGCCGTTGGGAGAACTACATTGGTCACGTGACCAATGTGGCCATAACTAGGTTTAACCATAAACTAAATAAAAGATAACCGGTACTTGATTGCACTTCCATAATGTATTTATGATATTCTATTTTTTTACATTAGCTCTACACAAGAGATCATCAGAAAAATTATTTCATCAGGGTCTATATCATCTTTGGGAATGCTGCGTTGAGGGCTTTTTAAGGAAAAAGTTTGAGGGATGATTTGGAATCTGGGGGTCAACTTGTCTAGGAGTGACCGATGTGTGAATCCATCCCTCCAACTGCAAGGTGTAAGGTCGAGAGAGCCCTTCTGGAGAGGTCAAAGGCCTCCCTAAACCAGTCTCTAAAACAGCCACATTAACCCCCAGATTCCTACCTACCCCTCAAACCCTTTTTCTGACCAAAACTTCCGTTCCCTAAAAAGACCTTCCACACATTTTTCCAAAGATTACAAAAGTCCTGAGGGATTTTTTTCTTCATGGCCTCCTGTGTGAAGCTATGATGAAAAAAACACAAGTCTCACCCAATGAACCCAGGTACGTCTATTCATAATTATAAGCTAACGAACCAATTCAATTCAAATCGATTTAATTTAATTTATTCATTTAAAACATTACAAAATTTATATTTCAAATCGTTTTTAAAAGATAGACCAAACCCCACACAACTGATATAGACGTGTATGGCGGTACCGATACACACCCCCCAAATTAATTAAGATAAAACCAGAATAAGTGATCAAATGACAAAAGTGATATGTTTTGGGACTATCCTACCCATCCCGCGATTAGATACACTAGATACACCTTCTCGTTTACATAATATGATTTATCTACACAGTTTGTTTATTTGTCTGAGAGCAACTCTGTGTGCGAGGGGATAGGGAGATGAGCCACAAGTCACAATTGGCTCTAACAATATAAGTACAATCGCCCATTTTTCTCCACTGAAATCTTGTCCACAAGTTGACACACCATGCTACCGTTTAAATGTACGAGATTTTGACCCGCATCTCTGAAGAAAAACTTTGAAAATAATGCTTTCTTTATAATAACATAAATAAATTCTTTACCTAACTTATTTTTACGCATGACAACTGTTTCGTCATCCAAAGGCTTAGTAAGAATAAAAAACTAAAGATGAAAATGATATATCTATCATTCTTTTTAAATTTTGCCAATATAAAATTTGTTTTAGCTCCGATGTCAAATGCAATTGAATAGTTTAATTTCTTATAATTTTCTGCATATTTTAGAAGTTTAGAGGTAAGGGTATTTCTCCACCTCTGAGTAAACTGTTCTGCAACTCGTTAAGTAATTTTAATCGTAGGAAAAATATGGCAATATATAAAACATCAGCGTCATTAAGTAGCGTTACTCAGCGGTGGTGAAATAGATTTAATTATACCATAATCAGTGATTAGCGAAAAACTGTGATCCGACAATCAATCCCAAGACAGTTGGCACCCCGAAATGATATTTATAGTAAAAGTATATTTTTTTGTATATACGCCTTGGGATAACCAACATCTGTGCCGTAGGTCACCACAAGTGGTGCGCTACGTTCGGTGACTTAGCAGAGGTGCCTGGATTCTCGGGGTGAGGATTTCCTGTGTCCTACTCTGGATGTATTTGCCCACCAGTAAGGGGGAATACATTAATTACGTGAGCTCAAAAGGAGAGTGGGAGGGGGGGAGTCCAGCAAAATCCCACGTTACTTGAAAATAATATACGAAGTGGTCCAAATTTATCTCACCAATGGGAGGGTCGAGGGGGGGGGGCTAGCCCCCCCCCCTCGACCCAATCTAGATTGGAAGAAAAACTGCTTACGTAATTAATGTATGCCCCCTTACGTGGCAGGCCGTATCGGGAGAGACTTTGGACCTCTCCAACAGGATTCTCAGAATATCGCCTTGCACCGCAGTGGGAGTGATGGATCCATACGTCGATCACTCCGTCAGATTCCTACCCATCCCTCACACCTTCTTCCTTCCCAGAACTTCATAAAAAGCACAAATCAATCAAATTAAATTTATTTGAGCTTGCCGAGATTTGAAAGTACGAATATCCGAGTTTCAGAGTGCTAGTTTAGAACGGTCGTGATGTAACGTTATGATAATAATTATAATGGCTATATTATTCAAGACTTTAAGTAAGATTAAAGTTTGATACTTAGAAACTTACACGGCAAATAACAACGCTAAATATCAAAAACAAAATGCTTGGATTAAATTTAACGGTTTCTTACCTAGATAGTTTATACCGCTAAAATAATATTTTGTACCTCTACTTTAAGACATTAAAATAACTGGTGTTTTGTCAAATTTTAATATTATTTGTGGTATCCTGTCTTTTCATAACGAATAACACAGGCCTGAAAATTGACACTTTTTGATTTTTTTTCACCGTAATGGGTGAATCGTATGTATTTTGGTGCGCTGAGTCCAAATATGCCCAGTTTTTCACCAGCACGTAGGGATTTTCCGCAAAATGAAAATGAAAGTTATGCAAAACCCGCAGTACATATAGGTAAAAATGCATTTTGAAATGAAAAAAAATATCTATTACTAGTGGTTTATTTACATTTTTAAATAAAATTTGATAAAAATAATATGTATATAAAATAAGGATTTATAATTCTTTATAAAATCTACATCTTTTCCCCTCAAAACTCCGTTTTGAGCTTTTCCGTTTGTGTGAGATGTCTGGAAGTTCTCTATGGAGCATCACAGGTCTGCAAATTGACATTTTTTTTTTTAAATGGTAATGGGTGAATTATATGTATTTCGGTATGCTGAATCTGAGTATGCTATCCATTTCAACCCATCACGAAAGGATTTTCCGCAAAGTGAAAATTAAAATATAGGCAAAACCCGCCTTACACTACTTTTGTAGGGAATGTTCAAAAGAAAAAAAAAAACATAAAATATGCAAATTTAATTAATTTTAAGTCATAAAATATTTTATTTACATTATATACAATTATAATTAAGCCTTGGGCCCAAGATTTGTCCTGGTCCCCCTATCTTTACACCAAATACACTTACACAAAATCAGTAATATATTTTATTGTTTAATTAAATGAAGACAATATAAGCGAAACTCAATCGAAAATCTGAAAACAGAAAAATCAGAAAAAGATATTGACACATCTGGGACTCGAATAGGTTAGTGTTAATAGTTCGTGTCCCAGATGTGTCAATATCTTTTTCTGATTTTTCTGTTTTCAGATTTTCGATTGAGTTTCGCTTATATTGTCTTCATTTAATTAAATATTACAATTTGAGGTTTTACTCATAAAGTTAAAATAAAAATAAAAATATTTTATTGTTGTTTTTTCACTACAAATTCACCACAAATATAGCATAAACTCTCAGAAGAATTTACACAACCTCTTGAAGTCATTTTTGAAACGCACCTTAGGAAAGTTGGAACAGAATAATAAATAAAAGGGCATGGAAGGTAGTGGGCAACTTGGGAATTTCGGCATTCTCTCATCATACTTACTATGGAAAATCCCGATATATGTGATTCAACGCTGACTAATTTTATCGTTATGAGTTACTAAATGTTTTGTTTCAGTCTATAAAACATAACATTATCTTATAATAAGTTGAAATTAATAAATAAAATATATTTCGGCAATAAACTCCGTTTTGCGCCTTAAGATAGGCAATCCCACAGCATTTTGAGTTTTCCGGAAAAACCTTACGTGATGGAATTTATCTGACAATTTTCCCGAATTCAGCAACCAAAAATACATGGGAATTACGCCTTATTTCAAAGAAAAAAAAACAGTCGCAGGCCTGTGTAATCTATTCCGATTGTAATGGAATAATCACAAATCGCAAAGTAGCTAAATAGCTCCTCCATAAAAAGATTTTATGAAATTTTAATTTGATGTTGAAAAACGAGAGTATAATTCCCCGAAGTTATTAAATTTGTTTTCAAACTAAAAATATTTATCTTCGAGTGATGAAAACATCCCATCCTTACAGTGTAAAAAATGACGATGTGAAGTTTTGATTTATATATTGGAATTCTTGTTGTTAGTATAAAATAAGTGGTAAATTGGTTGGATGATCTATTGTAAAACATATAGTAAAAAGTTATGGATTGCCATTTTATGTCAGAATTCGATACTTAAAGTTTCCGTACGCCTACTGAAGCCAGAAACATAACTATTTTTAAGGGTACAAATCATGTTATTGTATGAGATCAAAGATCTTGTTGGAATATTTGATATAATACCGTTTTTTTAATGGTTTATTTGAAAAGATTGTCGAATTTGCCCTCTGGTAAAGCGGAAAGTTTATTTTAGTTGAAGTTTCCAAAGTTCAAATAAGAAAGCATAATTTTTTTTCCAAGATTTACGAACATCAACAACAGCTTTAAAGAATATACTTAACATTATTAACAATGTGACAGTCCCCAGTTTAGAATCAAAAGATTGTTGAAATATTATTTTATTTGAACTGGATTTAAAAAACAAGTCCGATAATTTTAACCTATTTCTTTATCTTTTTTTCTTAATTGATTCACTTGTTTAATGCTGGAGGACGTAGCAAACTGAAGATTGTAGCGTTGATGTCTGGGCGGGAACTCAAAGCGCGTTGCATCGAAGCACTAGGCCACCAAAGTGGTCGTTTTAATTCTCCCTTTTCACAGCGTTTTCCAATTGGGTTTCTTGCCTCAAAATGGCTCCTGACAGTACAATTCGTCGCTCTCAATGCAAACAGGCTTATTTCATATACGGAATTTGTTGTTTTTACTTGTTTTTTTTGCCAGATTCTTAAAAAATGTATTAACTGTTTCACGAACAGGTAAAAAACGCACAATTAAAATCCCATTTAATATTCAATAGCACGTTTAAGAATCTGGCAAAAATATGTTATTTTGGTTCTCTCAAATTTCCAAATGTGAGATATATCTGTTTGCATCGAGAGCGAAGAATAAATTGAAATTAGCACGAAAAATGAGTAGCTTGATTAGTAAAATTAATGATTTATCGTTATGATGAATGTGTTTACCATAAAAAAAGAAAAAAAGCGTAATCCACCGTTGAAAGCTAATGTTTGTAGTTCTAGAATTGGTTTGGAAGGTGTTGGTTGTAAGATTGACGTATTATTATTATTCAGACAAGTTTTAAGATTTTAACGGCCATTTTCGTTATTTGTTTTTAGGGTGTTATGCCGTGTTGCGCTACCTCCTACTTTAGCCAACGTTTCGGACAGCGTTGCAGACACCGGACTACCGGATGTCCGGATCTGCCGGATCTGCCCTGATGATGGACACTGCAACGCTGTCCGAAACTTTGGCTAAAGAAGGAGGTAGCGCAACACGGCACAACACCCTAAAAGCAAATAACGAAAAAATTATTATTCAGTTCAATTTTTCAATAGAAGTGTATTGTAGGCAAATTCGTCTGGCCGAAGTAAGAGAAATTTTTCCTCTCTGTTGGAATTTATTAAAAATTTTCTAATAGTGAAATTCATCGGGTTTCAATGTGCATTATTGACTGAGCGTTGCGAGAGCTTTGCATTTCGCCGGCCTGTACATTCGTTTGTGTGTTTGACACCCCGGTCAATCCTGTCAAGATGGTAGCCATGTTGGATAATACCCTTTGACTTTGCCAGAGTTCGCAAGAGCGTTACGAGCTGTCTAATCGGAATTATCAACACTACGCGGGTCCGCTGTTCACAGCACTACTGGTTATTTTCGATATCAATAAATTTAATAGTACCTATGTAACAGCTTGACCAAAAATACGTTGTTGTTCTTTTAGAAAATAAAATTCCCTTTTAGAACACACAATAATATTTTTAAGTTTGCAAGCAACAGCAAGCGATCAAAGTCAATAAACGTATATCAATGAAGTACAGTATTTCACGGTCCACAAAATATAAATAATAGGACAAAAATGTCAAAACAATATAATAATAACTTCTTCTACTAGTGCAAAATTATTTTGTGGTAACATTTTAAATTCAAATTAATAAATAACGTTGTATTAACCACTTAATTATTTACAAAAACAAGAGAAAAAATGGAGAAAAATGATGTACTTTAATAATAAAATTTCTAATTCAATAAAAAAGAATGTACCAAATGAAATTATTCCTGTATTTTATGCAAACAATAGACTTAAAAATTACATATTAAATAATAAAGATAGAGATTCAAAAATGGAAAAATCTGGAATTTATAAATTGAAATGTAATGATTGTGATTTCTTTTATATAGGTAAAACTTCGAGAAACTTTGAAATAAGGATTAAAGAGCATATGAAAGCTTTAAATAATAATAGTTTCTCGGAGTTTGCCAACCATTTAATAGAAACTAGTCATATCTTTAATTTTAACAGTGGGATAGAATTAATACATTGTAATGTCAATGGCTTTCAGTTAGATAAATTAGAAATTTTAGAGATTAGAAAGAGCGTTAATGCAAATTTAAATATTATTAATAATCAAAAATTGTTTTTAAATGACCCATTATTAAATCTATTCCCCTTTTAAAATTTTTTAAAATTTTTTAATTGTTCTATATTGCCCCTCGTCCCTTACACATTACTTTCTTTCAAATTTTATTATTGTTTATGTCTATTATTTTTCTCTATTACCTATTTATGTCTATTTTTAAAAATTAGTTCTGTCAAAACCCTGAGGAAGTCAGCTTGGCTGACGAAACATGTCGGTTTTTGTAAATAATTAAGTGGTTAATACAACGTTATTTATTAATTTGAATATAATAATAACCTTGAAAACATTAAAGAAACAGAGAAACACCAGACGTTTTATTTATCCGAAATTATCAATTTCAGAAAGCAGGCCAATAAAATAGGTTATTATTTACGTAGGTAGTGAAGTAATGTTGCGGGGCTATGTACTTTCTAAGAACTAGAACGTGCCAGATATGGTTTCAAAAGCTCGAATTAGCGTGAAGTCGGGTAAACAACAGCCGTGTGAAATAAACAGCAGACGTGTTCGCGAAATGACTCACGGAAACACACTAGTTTCACAATCCACTTACGGTAAACTTTTGAGTAAACACCCACCGGTGGGAAAAATAACGTTCAGTTAGAAATGTCAGAACTTTTGAGACATTCTGTGATTTAATACCGTGCTATTAATAAATAAGTTAGCAAAATGATATAAACTTTCTTTCTTCCGTCGTTAATGCTTTTATCAAGTTTTTTGCTACACTGTTTACTTATTTCTTGATATTATATTGTAATTTTCCATTGTTGATTGATTGGCTGCTATTAGCAATTTGTTAGTTATAAGTTATATGTAGGTATAACCGACCAAAGAAGCGAAGCTAACAGTTCAGAATGGAGTACTGGTACCTACCCTGATGTATGGCAGTGAGACATGGAACTGGCAGAGGTAGAATGAAAGTAGACTGAATGCTAGAGAAATGAAATCCATGAGGCATTGTGCGGTAAAACCATTTATGATCGTATGAGAAATCTGGAGATCCGTAAAGAATGCAAGGCTGATGTAAGATTGGTTGTCAGTAAGATAAAGAAAGGGACGCTCAGATGGTATGGGCATGCAGAGCGAATTAACGAAGAAAAGTGGGTAAGGAGAATACATATTGCAAATTTAATGTGAATGGTAGAAGAAGCTGGGGACACCGGATGAAGACATGGCAGTATTAGGACTCCGCTACCCGAATTTCTACCGATTTCTTACATATCTCCCTTAAACACGTTAAGTTTTAAAGCTCTTAAAAAATATGTGTTATTATTGAAGATAATATCTAGACATTCCCCGCGCCGAAACGCAAATTAAAAATTCCCTCGATAGAAAAATATCGCAAAGTATGCTCCAAAAATTATTATAAACACGTTTGTTTCAGTTATTTTACTCGTTATATGTATGAAAAAATTCACAGTGTTTTTTTAAATGCTGTTTAAGACATCCCTTGTGAGATATTTTCTCTAGTTTAAACGAATCGTGTTTTATTAAACATTTTCACAATTTTCGCATCGATTTTGTCGCTTTAAATACTAGCGCGCTCCTCTAACATTCGTAATTTAATATCTCACCAAATTCTTCTTTTTGAGCCCGATTGCGGCGCCTTAAGTGAATCAGATACTTGAGTCGGGCCATGTCAAGAGTCAGATTAGTAGAAGGGTATGTGAGTCGATGTTTGAATGTGAATGAGGCAGGGAGAGTGTGCCAAGACCGAGTTGCTTGCCGGTCCGTCCTTTCTGCTAACCCCTACGGGGAAATAGCGTGAAGTTAGTCAGTTAATTTATAGATTTTCAGTAGCAACGTGTGCGGTTATTTAAATTTTTTTATTTCTCTGTAAACCGCAATAAATTATTGATGATGGTGATGTATATATTATCAACATCAATATATTATCAATTCGTTCATACTAAACATTGCTACGTAATTCAGGTAACTACAAATAGAATTTCCTCTCCAATGATTACGAAAAATGGTAAATTTTTGGCTTCCAAAAAGGTAGAATTTTGGCTTAGAAAATGGAATAACACGCACTAGACAAAAAATTCTGGACAATAGTCCCCATTTCACACAATAAGAGCGAATTTTTTTGAATGAGCAACTTCTCAAGAGGGAAGCTTTTATGTTTGTTTGAAGATCTCCTGTGGTCCGCTTTGTAGGCTTGAAAATCTTTTCGTTCAATGAATAACGGATTACCGAAAAAATAACATCGGAAAGAAAATTCTTTACGGCTTAAACGATTAGATCGGTGAGTTGGACATGGTTATATTTTTACCTGTAAAGCAGACAATCTGTTTGCTGAAGCAGCGAAATCTATGAGCCCTGGATACGTGAAATATTTTGTAGAATCTTTTTATTAAGATTTTATAATCCACCGTAACTAATTTTAGCTTGCAACACGCAGGACACGATATTAGCGGCATACCCAGGACTATCAATAAATAGCTGATTTCAAGTAATTTGTTTTCTTTACGTTTTATTGAAATTGATTACATAAATAATTTAATTACAATACAACGCTTCTCTTTCTTGTAATGCTTGTGTGGAGAATAGGAGCATACATACTATGACGTTACAACCTATTACACGAGGGGTAGAAATCTCAAAGTGGGAAGACAAGAAGAAGACAATTGTAACGATCTCGATATCTAGTACTTTAGTACTAAACTGCTACAAGTCGAGTAAGATTGCGTCTTACCAGCACTTACCAGTAAGTAAATTGCATTTTATAAAGTGTCAAAATGCCCTCCTGTGTGATGAGAAAATGTTTCAATTACACGGCAAATAATAGTATAGGCGAATAAATAACATTTCATTTGTAAGTACACGCAAATTGCTTAATATTATCGATTATTATAAAAATCACAATTAATTTTCATGTTTCCCGCTCGCGGTTTTACACGTCATTAGAGAAAATCTAGTCCTACTAAAGTAAAGGGTCTGGACGCGCAACAGCCAAATTTCTGTTGCTAAGTAAACTTCACTGTTTTAAAGCAGACTAATCAGCCTAAACACTCTGTTTATTTGTTTGCTTGCGGTAAAACAACACATAAATCAGTAGTTCTAACAAGTATTGATGACAATCACCACCATTTGAAAACTGTCGTTGCCCTATTGTAATTATTGTATAACTCGACATATCAAACTCCGACAGGCAGCCGGACCTTTTATTCTAGTGGGCCTCAAGAAAAGGAGACAGCGAACATTCCATCAAAAAGTGACAAGCAATACGCCGCCGCCCGCTCATATATCCATGTCATTCATACACACACATTATTTGATTGTCTATCTTTATCACTCAGGAATAAACTTTTGAATTAAGAAATTATACTGAAAATCGCTGAAAACAAAAGAGTGTTCTTTACTTTCCACATTATATTGTGAGTATATGAGACTATGGCGAGTCTATTTATTTATATAACATCATTGCATACATATTGATAATTATGTTTTCCTATAAAGTTACATCAAAATCATAAATACAAATATTAGGATGATAATTTTAAGTAGGTAGTAATAGGAAAACAAAACTAGTGACAATTGATGATTGCATTCTAACTGACACTATGGGATTCAAATTTAAAGTGAATAAATTTCCTTTACAAATATAATTTTAACTATCAAAGGGATCTCCATAGTAACCTAAACAAAAAACAAAGTGAGAGCGCACTATAGATAAATACTTATAACTTATAACCAAGCAACGCTTTGCTTTTCGTCTGGGGAATAAACGTATAATAAATAATTTCATAGCGCCAGAGCTTATTTATAATGCCAGAGCTTACCAATATATACAGCCTGTATTACTCGCAAATAATGTAGCTTTCTATTAGTGAAAGAATTTTTAAAGTCCATTCAGTATTCTTGCGTGAAAGGGTAACAAACATACATCCATATATCCATACAAACTTTTACCTTTATAATATAAATAGGAATAGGATTTGTGAGAGACAAAACAGATTATACATAAAAAATAAAGAGATACATAAATACAGAGTCAAATTAAGCGAAGCCAAAATATATATTATATTGATGAGAATAACCTTCAAAAGTTATAAAACGAGAGTTTTTCTTATAAAAAAATGGGCATTAATTAAATTTATCTAATTTATATGAAAAATAAGAATACTAAGAATTTTATCCTGTGTCTATCATTCGCGCGGGGAAACACGGAAGCTTTAAGCTTTTAGATTTATCCGCACTACCTCCGTTTCCTACTTGTTAGATAATATTTTTGTTGTTCTTGTTTCGCACCATCAAATGAGGTCTGTAAGGACGCGACGAGACCGTTCGAGGCCTTGTCATTACGGCAGATTTCCAGCGAGATTGTCTCCGTTTTTCGAAACCGTTCATTCGCAAATATTGGATCGTGCCGACATCAAATTTAGGTTCCGTTCCGGAGCTCATCCGCTCTCGAGTTCTGCTTTTACTCGAGAATTTGCTCTGCCCAATTTCTATTTCAATAAAAGATATAAACATAGAGAATCGCAGGTAATTTCGATCCTGTAACGAAATTGTGATACTGGAAGAATTTTCATCAGCGAAGAAAATGCGCCGTAATAAAATCAACGGGTGCGTAAATATATATTTTTAAATAACATTGTTGGAAAATTGGAGGTGAGAAAGAAATGAATGGGCCAGATGAAAAATCTCAAACAAATTTATGCAATATTTACATTCATAGCTACAATCATAGTCAGGTAAAAAAACTTCTTCATAGTTATTCCATTAAACCATTGAAGGTCCTTTAAAGGATTTTTTCGTTTTCATTATTTTGTAATAACCAAAAACTATCTTTGACTTAATTAAATTTGCACATCTAACACTAGTTTGGGAGGTATGGGTACGCCGCCCCGGGAACCATTTATTGGATAACCAACACCTCTGCCATAGGTCACCCCAAGTGGTTCACGCTACATTTGGTGAGGTTTGTCCGGGTCTTAGCGGTAGATGCGTCTGCCAACCATCTGCATAGCAGGCCGGATCGGGAGAGAATGGTTGAGGGAGTCCCTTTGACTTCTCTCGGAACATCGCCTTGCACCGTAATTGGGAGGGATGTGGGAGGGATGGATTCATACGCCCATCACTCCTGGACACACCGGCCCCCAGATTCCTACCCTCTTATACTATTTTCTGACCCAGGACTTCCTCTCCCCTTCGTTTCCTAAAAATACCCCCCACACAGCACCCCCAAAGACGACATGGGCCCTGAGGGAAATTATTATCCTCATGGCCTCCTGTGTGGAGCTTATTTAAAAAAAATAGTTATATTTGTAACTTGCGACGTCTACCATCTTGAGTTGGGGAACTTTCGAATGTACAATCTACTGACAAAAAAGACCAAACTCTCAATTCTATTGATACGAAAGAAAAAATATTTTGAAAATAGCGTTTAGAAAACTATCAACACCGAAATCTACTCCAGAGATAAACACAGTAGCAAAGTTTTTAGGTACGAGATTTTACTTTCACCGGTTGGTTGCTAAGTTGAGTTCAACCTAAGTGGCTCAATTTTGGAGGCGGGTATGGGTACAAACGCCCCGGGAACCATTTATTGGAAAACCAACACCTCTGCCATAGGTCACTCCAAGTGTTTGGTGACTAAGCAGGGGTGCCCGGATTCGCAGGTGAGGTTTGTCTAGGTCTTTGCGGCAAATGAGTTTGCCCACCTACTGCTTGGCTGGCTGGATCGGGAGAGACTGGTTGAGGGAGAGCTAACCTAGACCTCTCCAGCCGGACTCGCACTGCCGTGGGGGGAATAAATTCGCATATCCGTCTCTTCTGGAAAAACTGACCCCAGATTCCAAACCACCCTGCAAACCTTTTTCCTTCCCCGTACTTCCGCTCCTTTCTTTCCTAAAAAAGACCTTCCACACAGCATCCCCAAAGATGGCATAGGCCTTGATGGGAATTATTTTCCTCAAGGCCTCCTGTGTGGAGCTAATGTAAAAAAACTAGGCCATTACACAAAGTTTTTTAAATTAAGGTAAATAATAAAAGATTATTTTGCAAATGGACAAATAGGTTTTAAATGTCGGGTATATAAAAAAAAATCGATAACAAAGTGTTTCGGGTAATAAAATAAATAACCAGAACGATGAAAACAAATTTATTTTTTCATTGGTGAAAAAGGTTCAGAATTTTTTTCTGTATTTTGTGCTTGCAAATTACATATTTTACAACACGATCAATCTCACGGTGACAAGGAAATGACGTCTCACAATATTTGAGTGATATTCATTGAATGCAATAGACAAGATGCTTCAAAATTCTTAACTCGTTCGGAAAATTTCAAAATATCTGAGAGAATTTTCATTTTGTACAAACAAAACGAAATTATTTTCAACCGTTGACAATAATTATGATTGATTTATTATATCTTCATCACAAAAAGGATTACGTTGTGGCTTGACATAATAGCGTCAAATGAGATAAGTTTTTTGTTTGTTTGTCACTAAGTAATTTATCTTAAGTAAGGTTATTTATTGTTATCAAGTTTATTTTGTAGAACTCCGTTTTAATTTTAATTTCTTTTCCATATATTTATAAAAATAGTTTATTTACAAACAAGTACTGCTATGTAATTATTATTACGCGTGACAGCTGTTTCGCCTTTTGAAAGCATTATCAAACTGTGGTCATACGACTTATAGATGATGTATTTATATTATTTCTAGGTAGATACTAGGAGGAAATTTTTTTATGGCTTTTATTTTCACTACCTACTCCCTTACTAATTTCTAAGTAAAATGACTGAAATTATTAATGGTTATTATCCTTCTAAAATTTTTAAATATACAAAAGATATAAAAATTATGAAAGCCTTGTGGCATAAAAGGTAAATCAGAATTTATCGAAAAGCTTTTTACACAAAAAATGGCGTAAATGCATTTAGGGGATAGAATAAAGAAAATATTCGTTGAATTAAATAGTTTCTTTAGCCAACGTTTCGTCCATCATTAGGGCAGATCCGGCAGATGTGTTAGCTAAAGAAGGAGGTAGCGAAACACGGCATAACACCCCCAAAACAAATACCGAAAATACTTTTGGCCATGAAAATCTAAAAACGTAACCATTTTCACCTGAATTATTATTATAATTTTTTGTCTATTTAAAGATGGACAACCATTTTGTGTTACAATTACTGTGACAATATTTGAATTCTCCCTATATTGGTGCATCTATGTACAGGTATCAACCTTCCTCCATCCAACCTAGTTTCCATACGTATCCTATCTGACAATATGTATATGCCAATATTATCCACATCTGACAATATGGAACAACAACTCCAAAGAACAATCAGTCTATTGAAGTAAGTAAATTATCACCTCCTATGGTATCTCGGTCAATTTAATATTGATTCTTACGGAAATTTGTGCAGTACTCAACCCGTGATCCCTCGGTGGCGTAATATCAAACATCACAATGTCACAATCAATCTGACTTATTAAGTCAGATTCTCAGTATCCACCGTTTACCAAGCTTTTTCCTGTATTGTGTCATTTTTAAAACCCATAATTTTTTATTTAAATTCAATCGATTCGCAGTCAATCCTTATGCAACCACTTAACTGCGACTAATCCTATTTAATAATAAAATTGCTGATATTTTTGCTTGTGCACTTGTGCAGTGATGGATGACTTCGTTTGCAGTGATACCTGGGTGCGAACCCGATGCTTTTGGACAAATCGGGCGGTCAATAATTGCATATTTATTAGGGAGTCCCGAAATAAATGCAAAGCTGATTGTTTAATGAAAAAGGTTATAAAAGGGATGCTTAGATTAGTCCTGGGTCGATCGATCTTTTTACACGGCCTGGGTCGCTCACGACACACTGGCATCACGAGCGGGTCGCGAAGACCCGCTCTTTTCGCGACACAAAATATGAAACTTGATTACGCTTCACCCAGCTACATTCTACTATCTGAGTCGAGAGAGCGGGTGGCGAAACCCGGGTGTTGACAACCCGTTCGCTCTCTCATACATCTATCTATCGTCGCTCGCCCCGCCACATCCGCACCCGAAACCCAGATTGCAGTAGTAGAGCGGTTGCGAGAAGTGGGTCGCGAGACCCGGGTGCTGACGAAAAAATGACCAGCTCGCTCTTTGGTGGTCCGTGAGCGGGTTTCAATGAGCGGGTTATTTACGACCGACCCAGGACTGGCTTAGATGGTTACGACATGCAAAGAGCGGATGACCGGAGATACGAGTGTTAGGAAAATATAAAGTATGGTGCTTAAGTTAATGGAAATCGAAGATGCCTTTGGAAGGTGTGACACGATAAATCGAAATAAAAAAAAATGTCGTCAAAATAGAAGAGTTTGCATGAACCTTTAATCGTTCCCCGTTTTCCCCTTATGCCACCGGGCCCCCATCGATCTCTCCATCGCCCTCACAAGGGCGCTACCGTAAACTTTCCAATATAAATCCACTAACTAACAAATATACGCAGCTCATATTAAAAATTCTCTGTGAAAATATTGTTGGAATATTCCTAAAACGACTAAATTACCGAAAACAAATTAATACCCTGGAATAAACGTGGCCTAAGCCTTTCATTTGAATATGTAAACAAGCCGGGAATCGAAAGCCATCAATACCCGTTAAATAATATGTTGAAATCGCAAAGCAAAGGCCAGAGACAAAGGGGCGATCAATTTATTATAAAGCCTAGTAATTTGCTTTCCGTCACGGACAAAACGGACGGAGTCCCGGCATTAGCGGTTTCACGAGGCTCTTGCTGTGTATAAGAAAATACACGATAAGCCTTCTGGAAGTACGTGATAGGTTGAACGATACTAATTTGTCCTTTTTGTATCTATTTTGTGAACTACGCTTTTATTATATTTGCACCACTATTCAGGATCGCCGTAAACGGGCGTGCACGGCACGCGGGCGGCGAGTTCGGGAGGGCGACAAATACAGCTATCTCGATTTGATCAAACTCATTCTGATTACCAAGAAGACAAAAATTCACACCATTCTAATTTTCGTTTGCACCAAAAATTTGGTCAGCACTAAAAGTTGCGCTAAACGCCATAATGTACGTGAAATTCGTAATACTATTACGAATGAGTGAATAAAATTATTTTACTTTATTATTTAAATTTCTATGAAAACATCAAACACAACAAATGCGGTTTTCTGTGATATTTTTGTGAAATAATTCTAAGCTATGAACTTGAATTTGCTTTGAATTTGAAACTTGTAGATATGCTTTTTTAAGAAACTTATGAAGAATATACGGCTTTATAAGTAGATAATAATTAATTACGCTATAAATTGAACGATTTACAGTTGCTCTTTCATCCCCCTTTTCTATTGACGGCATTAAATTTATTAAGTCTTTATAATTTGTCAAAAACAAAACATAATTATATTGTTAACTAACTGGTCCCGGCATGCGTTGCTATGCCATTTAATAAAGAAATTATTTCTCCCTGAGTGTCCTTTCCCATTCGTCCCGTTCCCCTTCCGCCTCCCCTTCTTCTCCTGCGTCCCCACTCCGTCACCTCCACCTTCCCTCTCCCCACTCTACTCCTCCCCCCCTTCCCCCGTCCCGCTAACCACCCTTATGAGTTCCCCTCCCCCCTCACACGTCCCCTTCCCCTCCCGCATTCCCCTTCCACCTTCCCCGCCTTCCTTCTTCCCTTTCCCGCTCCCTCGTCCCGCCAACCCTCCTCCCGCGTTCCATATATTCAATCCCAGTACATTCAGTTTTTAAACAGTCCGCGTGCCACCTTTTACAATTTTTATTCAAATTTCCATTTTTCATGTATATTAAATTTGGTACCTAACATATCTATTTAAAATACCTATTTAAGGTACCTATTTAAAATATCTAAAATTCTTGATTCGATTCAAACCATTAGGGGAGTACCTACTTTAAATAAATTTTTCAACTTTTCAAAAATAGAATCCCGATTGAACAATCATTCATTGTTTTACAAAATGTCATTCTCTAACACGCGAACTGTCAAACGTGCGATGTTTTCTGTTATTATCTAATTTTCTGCGCAATTTTCTTAATTTTTCTCTCCGTAAGAACCATCCTCAAATTTCAAGGAATATTCTAAAAAAAGAATTAGCGAAATCGGTTCAGCCGCTCTCGAGATTTGTGCTTACCAACAAATTTTGCGATTCATTTTTATATTATAGAAGATATAATAGATAAAATGAATTTATTTTTGAATAGCAATGAGATCCATAGATCCTACAATTACAATATCCCGTGATTTCTCATGGATCTGTGCTAGTTCATACTAAAATGTCCGTAGGTAATTGATGCTTTTTAAATATTATGTCACACCTTATGGTTTCGACACTAATATAACGGTTGTTCTAGTTTGCATTTTGCAGGGTGAAGAATGCTCTAATGAAAGCCAACCAATCGGAGAAGTTGCAGCAAAATGGAAAATTAGTCTTTAGGTCGGGTGCTTGCGGGTTTGACTCTCGCCGCATTGTTAAAATAAACTTCTATATAAGCCATACCGTCGCTCGAACGATCATTGAATTTTAATTATAAAACCATTTGGACACCTAAAAACTTTCTAATGACTATTGACCGAGAACAAGGATGTCGGATTGATTTTTCGCTTTTTGAACACGATTCATGAAAGAGGAACTTTTTTAATGAACCAATTATTCCGTCAACGTAAAAGTTAACAAAGCACACTCATTTAAGACTCAATCCCAGAAACTTCGGCTAGAAAAAACAATGAAACGTTGAAATGTTAAAAACGTAGAAATAGGAACCTCGGTTTTTGGAATACGGTTTATGAATTATTGATCAGTATTCCCAAAGAGCTGGTTTCATTGGAACGAAAATCTATTATTCACGTATTTTAGAATTTTTACAAAGTTTTACGATATTCAAATTTCCAAAGAGTGGATCTGAAGGCAAGGATAACAACCCTTATAAATTTTTGAAAATTATTTTTTTTAATCTAAAGTTTACTGAACTCCATCGTTTAAATTTAATGTCACCCAGAAAAATATTAGCTTTCTTTTTAGGCACTAACGAACTGCGATGATGCCAATAGCAGACTTTTAAAAATAAAATCCGACAATTCAATAATTAAAACGCCTAGTTTGTTTGATTTGCTGTAGAGCTTTCTTAGGAAACAATGTTTTCTCATTTATTGTGAAAAACAGTGTTTTCTCATTCACGTTAAATATTTATTGTGATCCATCAATATTTATCAAAAATCGTAATATTAATTGAACGCTTCAACTAGCGTATCGACGGATCACAATATTTATTTATACTGTTTTTTTACAGATTGTTCACACACACATGAGAACAACCCACTTATAAAAACTCTGTTAATTATTTAAATAAAAATTAGATACAAAAAACCAATTAGAAATAGAAAATTTTAAAAATACAAGTTTACTAAAATGACAAAAATTATTATTTAGTACAAAGTAGCATAACATAGAAAACCTTAAAAAAGCTGGTCTGCCGGTGCTCCTCTTGGCAGGAGCCGCGCAGTCATGGAAATAGTCGATTTTTTTGATCTTGTATTCGATGTAATCGATGCAGCAGGGCAAGCGAAACCGATATGAAACGGACGGGGTTCGGAAATTTCCGTCGTTTTTCGGACGAACGCAGCTCTTATGGCGACGGTGCGGTGGTTGTTCGAAATGTAAACCATTATGGACTATTAGGTTATCTTAAAAAACTATTATTATAATAACATATATTATCGACAAAAATTCGTACTTCAGCACACTCTGTCTTATTATATTTTTTTTATTTATGCGATAATATAAAATAATTCTTTAAGTACACAAAACAATGTTTATATTAGGTAAAGGTATTGTATTTCTTAGTCCTCCTCACAAGCGGTTCCTGTGCTGTGGCGGACTCAAATTGTTTAATTATAGTTTATTCGTCTTCTTTGTCGTTTTTAGTGTCTTCATTAGGATGTTTTCGTTGACTTCTTTTAGCCATATTTTTATTCTTGATTTGAACTCATTAATTTTTTTTATTACTTTTATGTCTTGAGGAAGAATGTTGTGGAGTTTTGTTGCAAAATAGGTGTAGTTTCTTTGTCCGAGTGTGGTTTTAAAACTTGGAATGTTTTTTATGTCATTTTTATTCAATATAATATGATGGATACGCGGTCTTGTAGAGGATTCAGTATTGTTTTTGAATAGCTTCAATAATGTATTTTTGGCATAATATATATTTGTTGTACAAAGCTATTGAAAATTTCGTTCGAAGGCGTTCGTTTCAGTATGGTCTTTACGATTCCGTTTTGAAATGTATTCGGTTGTGAATGTATTTATGTGTAGTAGAACCCCATCCTGTAATTCCATATTCAATTCTAGAATGACATAATCTTTTCAAATCCTTTTTATTTACCCCATTTCTTAGATTTTTAAAGAAATATATGGGGCTGGTGAGTTTTTCAGTAATACCTTTGATGTGTAGGTCCCATCTAAGATTTTCATCAATACTCCGAGATATTTTATGTTTTTTCTATGACTGGAGAGTGACATTGAACATTATTTTATGGCATACGTGTAATTTTAGCTCTAGTGATTTTACTGGTATAGTCGACACATTTGGGTCAGAGGGCTAAAATAAGCGACATTATTTTTAAATATATTCTGGTGAAACTTATTAAGGCGTCTTAAACACTGGGAACTGGGAACATTAATATCAATATTGCTAAGACATGTAGTATCAACATAGTGAATTATTTTATGTAAACATATTAGATCAGTCAATGTGGATCACAGATGTTTAGATTCCGGAAATCCATGAATCGTGCTAAATCGGCTACTCTTCGATATATGAATCCAGATACAATCAATATTATACAATCGATATTTGAATCTAGAAATCCTGTGATCCATATTGTGACCGTCAATAAGTTAGCCTACACGTTCAATAAATATCACGATGTTTGATGAATACTGACGAATTACAATAAATATTTAACATCTAGGGTTGCACTCCAATCAATATTGGTGAAGCAGTGGCGGACTAAGTCCGTCGGAGGCCCGGGGCGGCAATGCTGAATGAGGCCCCCCCCCACAAAAAGTTGATGTAATTTTACAAGATTTTTATTCAGTTGACACGGGGGGGGGGGGGGGGGGGCTTTAAGCGCCTCCGTGTTCCCTTGATCAAATCCTAAACAAGGTTTTAAGGCACCAGGGCACTGTAATAAAAAATGTCATTTTTTTGTATTTCATTTTCTAAACGATCAATTTATTATAATACTATCGCCTAATGTTTTAAGGAAATTCTAAGAAAAATTAAAGAAAGTTTCAAACATTTTGTACGTTGAATTACCTTCAGCAAAACTTTGAACGCATTTTTCTCGAAACTACGTTTTTCAACCTGATTGACAACATATTAGAAAAACTATACATCCGATTTGCATGCACCAAGTCTTAAACTGTTAAAAAATCTAGTCACTATGGCACCACGTAGGGATTTTTTTACAAAGAGCCCCCTTCTATTTTTTTAAGAACGCTGAAAATATTCCATAAAAAAACGAATAAAAATTTGCTGGTCCACCATTTTTCTTTTTTTTAGATAAGTATAAAAATTCCCCTGCGTGGTGCCATAGACACTGGATTTTCGAACAGTTTAAGACTTGGTTCATGCAAATGTAAATGCAAATGCCATAAAATACATATAGGCGGATGTGTAGTTTTTTTTTCGTCAACCAGGTTGAAAAACGAGTTAAAAAGGTTTCGAGAAAAACGCATACAAAGTTTTGCTGAAGAATAATTCAACATCCATACTGTTTCAAACCGTTTCATATAGAATGCTGTAAAAACATTTGGTGAGAGCATTGTCAACTTCAGAAAATGAAATTAAAAAAATATTACAAACATTTTTTTTACAGTTTCCCAGTGTCTTAAAGCCTTGTTTAGGATTTGATCAAGGAAATATAGAGGAATTTGGAAGCCCCCGGGGACCGCCCTTTCCGCCCCCCGTTAGTCCGCCACTGAATCTTTTTAATTACTTAATATTTTATTACTATCTATATTATCTACCTTTAGCAAAGGGCCTAAGATAGTAAAAATAATATGAAGTGCAAAGCGTAAGTGAAACTGAAACTAAAACTGTATGGACATTAGAAAGATTAGTAGTAGTATTTTTATTTTAAAAGTTGTATTACCGGTTCGGGCTGTATTTATTTATTCCTTCTTAGAGAGGTACTAAGCATATTTTAAAGGCACCAGGACACTAAAAAAATGTCACTTTTTATTTTATTTTATAAAAGATGCATTTGTTAATAATGCTTTCACCAAATGTTGTAAGGAAATTCGTAAAATTGACGGAGATACAGCATCTTATATGAAACCGTTTTAAACAGTTTGTGCGTTGAATTATCTTTCAGCAAAACTTTGAACGCGTTTTTCTGAAAACTCCGTTTTTCAACATCTGATTTGCATGCACCATGCAACCAAGTCTTAAATAGTTCGAACATCCAGTCACTATAGCCAGGGCCGAATTATCCGTAAGACGTACAGGCAACTGCCAGGGGCCCCGCATCGGGTAGGGGCCCCTAGGGTAAAGGGGCCCCGAGACGTGCATTGCCTAGGGGCCCCGACATGTTTAAGCCAGCCCTGGCAGGGCCCTATTGTCCATAAAGCAGTAGGCCACTGCCTAGAGGCCCCGCATCGCGCAGGGACCCCTAGGTTAAAGGGGCCCCCAGAAGTGAATTTCCTAGGGGCCCCGATATTTTTAAGCCGGAACTGACAGGGCCGTCTTGTCCATAAGGCAGTGTAAACCACCGCCTTCTAAAATCCAGTCACTGTAGCAAGGGCCGTATTATCCATTAGACGCGCAGGCAACTGCCTAGGTGCCCTGCATCGGGTAGGGGCCCCTAGAGTAAAGGGGCCCCAAGACGTTCATTGCCTAGAGGCCCCGACAGGGCCCTATTGTCCACAAGGCAGTGTAGGCCACTGCCTAGGGGCCAGGGGGCTAGGGGGCCCTATGGTAAAGGACCCCGAGACGTGCATAAAATGTTGTATCTCCGTCAGTTTTTCGAATTTCTTTAAAAAAATTGGTGAGAGCATTTTTAACAAGTGCATCTATCAAAAAATGAAATAAAAAATTATATATATATTTTTTTAGAATGGTGCCTTAAAGCCTTGTTCAGAATTTGATTAAGGGAACATTGAGGCGTTTGGGGGCCCCCCAGGACCGGGGGCCCGGGGCGGGCCGCCCCCCCCGCCCCCCCCCCTTAGTCCGCCACTGTGGTGAAGCATGATCTATCAATATGGATTGCAATAAAATTTGAATGTGTAATAATATTTTGAATGTTATGTTTTTCCTGTAATATAGATTTAGGAAATGATATGAAAAGAATTTGGCAATCTTGGACTATAAAAATATTACCATTTGTTATTTCGGCTACTTGCATTATACCTTGCTCTCTCATTCAAAATTTAGGCATATTAGATTTGTCAAAGAATTTAAATGCAAAAATACAAAAATTAGTCATTTTAAATGCACGTAGGATTTAAAAAGATTTTTTAAATATTTATATTGAGGGATCAGTAGGATTTATAGGTCCAATTAGGAGTTCTACCAAGCCGAATCCTCTGACATGAAAATATCCAGAGTCAGTGAATTATTTTCCCATTTGATCTCTGGTAGAATATTTATATTGAGGGATCAGTAGGATTTACAGGTCCAATTCGTTTAGGTAATAACTTCGTATTATGGCAGTAACCATTACAACATGTGGTTATAAATGTAAATAAGTACGTTAGTCGTAAATAACTAATTGTAAGACTGTTGCAAGTCGTGACACGATTAGAGCAGTAACAATACTGCTCTGTTCGTATTATGACTTGCAAGTACAAACTTGGTTATAAAAATAGGTATAGTTCTAAGTCACTAGTGATATAAGTCTTAGTTGTAAGTCATTTATCGATCTTAGTTGTAAGCCACTTGTAGTATATAGGTATAGATTAAATGTATAAATGAATGTTTAAAGCGCCCTTGAGGTGATTTTCTCACGAAAATGGCGCTATAGAAGTCATCCAATTATTATTATTATTATTATTATTATTAATTAGGAGTTCTACCGAGCCGAACCCTCTGATATGAAAATATCTGGAGTCAGTGAATTATTTTCCCATTTGATCTCTGGTAGGTTGACATGTTGTTCTTGTATTGTTTTGTATTTATTATACTTATATAGTGCAATTGCATAACGTGAATTGACTAGACGATCATTTGTGGAAAAGTGTGTAAAAGGGTTTAGTTTTTCCTGTGGGGAAGATTTAACCCGGACTGGGTCTGAAGAAATGTTGTTATTTTAATAATACAACAAACATTTAAGTACAATTTGAAAGAACTTGTGTTGATGCATTTTTGATGTTAGAACAAATATTTTTGCGGTGAAAATTTTCAATTGAATTGACAATGAGAAAATTTTAAAAAATCCGCCCATATTTAGACAAGGAATTTATTGAAAAATTCCACGGCGAATGTTCGAAGGAAAAAGATACGAAAGAGCTTCGAGAATCTCCATACAAATATGAAAAAAAGTCTGATTTAAAATCACAGCGTTTTTCGAATGCATATTTTTCAAAGAAATAGTTTTCAGGAATCCAATCAAAAATCTTAAGCAAGAAACATCGATTCTGAATACATAAGGTATATTTTGAATGGCAATTTCAACAAATAATAAATTGATTTAGAAAAATTCTTTAAAAGTAAACGCCATTAATCGGCGCCTCTTTTTTTGACGAGTTCTAGTTTATATGAGTGAATAATTTATAATTTGGGAGGGGAGTATGGGGACCGCTGCTCCGGGAACCATTTACCCCAAGTGGTTCACCACATTGGTGACTTAGCATGTCCGGTCCTTGGCGGCGGATGCGTCTGCCTTCCAACTGTGTGACAGGTCGGAGACATTTTGAGGGAGTCCTTCTGACATCTCCAGCAGAGAAACGTCGTTAGTGGAACGCCCTCCACTTTTTTTGCCCTGAGATGAATTATTTTCCTCCAAGCTAAGGTATATTTTTTTTAAACAAATCACAATTTTTATAGGAAAGTAAGAATCTTAAGCTTTTTTGCTAAGCCGACTGCACGTATAAGTATGTCGTATTTTGTGATTGCCGCATGCTACTTAGGAGAGTCGAAATTATTAGTAAAAATAATTTTACAACGGATTTTCACTCAAGATGCCTTCAGCTATAAGTAGGTATATCGACTGGTTGTAAGGCCGTATATCCTCTTTGCATACTACTTGAAGAAAACATCTTCTAAACTTTCGGCCGGACCAATTGTCGCCGGACCAATTGTCGCCGGAACTAATGTCAGCCGGACGAACTGTCGGCCGGACCAACTGTCGCCGGACCAACTGTCGCCGGACCAAATGTCGCCGGACCACTGTCATGGAACCCATGTTAATAGTGAAATATTGTGTGGTGTTCCAAATTTTCAATGTGAGCTACAAAATATTTGATTAATAGATAAACACATTTTTTTCCAAAATCCAAACCGGGTTGTATCCATTATTCATTAAAATTTAACACCTCCTAATCCGAAAGTTTTCCCTACTGATTGAGTGTGGTGTAGACGTGATAATATTTACAACGGAATTGATAAATAATATTCAATTTGAAACTACTTACCAACCTTCCGCAAAGTTTGTCCACCATTTAAATTTTCATGTATTATTCTGTCGAGCACGAAAGTTTGGAACCATGTCAAATATTTACATATTGTGGCCGAAATTGTTAACGAAAACACATGAATTTACCACAGAATTTCAGATATTATTTATTTATGGAAATGACATCCTATAAAAGCACGAAATTCAATACGCCTTTACTTATAACAAATTCATTACAAGAAAACTTTTGTTATTTACATAACACGTTTGTTATTGTAGGAAACATTAATTTTTAGGGGCGGCTTACCGACGAAAACATTTTTTTGGGTAGTTTAGAAACGGGATGAAATTTCCTTAGTAACACGGTCCAACAAGCCACATTTAGATTGGCAGTAAATATTATTTGATACGCCAAATTAAAAAAAGGTTCGACCAGAAAGTTGTTTAGTTCGATGGGACACTCCGCATAGCAGTCTACCGGGTGACTCAAATATTTACAGAAAACGATATAATATTTTGGGGATTTAGAGCATTTTAAATTTGAGAGATTTGGGTTTGGTTTTGAAATGAGGACATGATGATGTCATTTGGAACAGAGTAATTTAAGTTAGACAATAAATTTAGTAAAGGTACATACTAAAGGTATAGGCGGACCTGCAATTTTTTATTTTCATTTTGTTTTTAACACCCGATCTATTGATCTTAATATATTCCATATTCAAACTCATTTTGAATTTATACAATGAACAAACACAAAAGTAAACATGGGTTGACATAACTTGCAATTAAAGTTCAAAACTTTCGAAGGGCAAGAAACGTTTCGAATTCGACAGACAATGACCGACAACTAACCAACAAACCAATTAATCTGAGCCAATCACTCATTCCATAGTGACAAGTTTTGACTTGAATCGAAGTTAGAAATAGTAGCTATGCTATTAAATTGAGGACAAAATGTCGACAAAAACATAACACGTAAGCGTTCTCGTTTAACACGCCACTGTACGAACCGCTCCTTTCGGTGTGGGGGAAAAATTTCGAACTGCGTTCGCGCTTTCGTAAAATTTGGAAGGAATCATATTTACCCACGCTTTCTACTGTTCACGGAATTTGCACACAAAAGTAGTAAGATTTTGGAACGCAACTGAAAACGAACCGCTATGAACATAGGCGCAAACTCATCGCTCGTCGCTCTGAAAGAAAGCACGTATAATAGGTACCTACCTACTGTTCGAGATCTTGAGAAAATAGTAAAATTTATAACCGAACCGCGTTCGGTTGTGCTGCGCTCGGAAGCTCCTGTTAACTAGCCGCCACTGGTTACTGCTATGACTTAATTGAATGTGTTATATTGTTTAGGTTTTGTAAACATACGAATAAGTGGGGAATAAATTATTTTATCGAAAATTAATCATAAGAAAATAAATTGTAATACTTATTTTATTTTAGAAGGTGGTTTTTTACAAATACGTAATCTAAAAATAAAGATCATTACAAATTTATAATTTAGATACTTGTGTATCCAGTTTAGGTTAATAAGGTGAAGAGACAACTCATCCAAGGAGAGAGTCGAAGCTGTCATTCTTTTGTAATCGCCGTGTTCAGGACGGTTTCCTCTAGTGGCGCTGGTGTATTGTAGACTACCAATAATTATATTTGCCCTTTTGTCTGTACACTATAATATATATGACACCTGTATAAAATATTTTAACATTGTGAAGCGTTTCATAATATAATATAATACCACTTGAATTCAAAATTTTGTAACCACAACTTTTCACAAATTTTGCAAACTTTTCTTGTAAACACTTCGACAACACTTTGGGGAAGATATTTGAAGAAATAAGTTTCAGGGGAATAATACTGTTCGTCATTGTGTGACATGTCAAGTTCTGTAGAAGTAAGAAGGTTTACGGAAGACAGGTCATGACAAAGTGATTCAAATACTTGAGACGGGTCATGTCAGGGGCCGGAATAATAAACGGGGATGTATGATGTAAAATATATTTTCATAAATGTTACTACGCTTGAGTGGAGTCCCCCTGATGGCCCCCCGGAGACAGAAAACCATCAAATATCCTTCATAAATTCATTTTAATGATTTATGTTTGTTTTGTTCGTTTCTTGTTTTCTTTGTTCGAGTGCTTGGGTACAAATGCGAACATAAATATTTTTATTAAATTTTCTTTGTTCTTGGGCTTGAATGCATTCGCGGGCATAAAGAATTTCATTAATATTTTTTATCCCCCGACAATATTTGCCGATGTGAATGCGCACAACGCAGCTATTTGACGTCCCAATAAAGCAGATTGAACTGTATTAATTCGGCACATTTCATTAGACTACTCGGCCACCTATCTCTTTTTTTATTATGTAAGTAAAAAATGGTTTCTACAAAAAATCACACAAGAAAAAAAGGGTGTATTTTTCATTATAGTCATTTTAGCAAAATTCCTTGAAAGGGTCGGGTAGTTTTGAATTTTTGATTTATCGTTTGGGTTGCCACGGTGATGATAAAACCAAGTTTTCGACCTCGGCGAACCCCCGCGCTCCGCCTTACCCAAAACAGCACAATTTAGGCACTAGTATTTTTTAATAATTAAAAAAATAAACAAACTGCCAAAAAAATCCTTCAAACTTTTTCAAAGTACTTGTAGAATAAATTTGATACAATTTGAGAACAATAGGAAAGACAATTTGCGAGGCACAATTAAAAAAAACCACCAAAATTTGAAAATTATTGAAAAATATTAATTATCTTTTCAATTATGGGGTGCACGTAAATTTTACGAAATCATATTTAAAGTACACTAAATTAGCAACAATTTGACCATTAGATAATCTTTGCATGTCAAAAAGTTACTGTGCCTTATTGTTATCATATTAATTTTGTACAACTCCATTTTAATTTTAATTTCTTCTATATATTTATTAATATTACCAGGGTCAGTCAAAAAGTAATGCCTCCTATTTTTTCTAGTTAAATCAAATTAGTCAAATGAAAAAAATGAATTTAGCGCCATTCCTCAAACCTTTATCTACAATCTAATACAATAGTAAATTTAGTTCTGTGAATTCTTGAATGCAGAAGGTGAAACGCCGTTCGCATTGATGAAATACTGAAAAATGTGTACGGTGATGAAACGCACAAAAATTGTAACCGGAGACGAAATATAGGTTTCACGGAACCTGAATCAAAGAGGCGTCAATGGAATGACATCACACAAAAACACCGAGGACGAAAAAATCAAAACTGTGCGATCGGCAGGTAAAGTTATGGCGACAGTGTTCAGGGATACAAAGGGTTTGTTTATGGTTGATTTTTTGGAGCAGGGATGCACAATAAATTCTATCCAATACGTCACAACCCTAAAAAGCTTAAAGCACGTTTTGCGCCCAATAAAAGCTATGGCGGATGGCCTTAAGAAGCAGGACCGTGCTTTTTACCACTCTGGGATACATGCCCTTGTTTTAAAGATGGACCAAAACTTTGTAAATAGACGGAAATTATATTGAAATATATTATATTCCTCAATAGTGTGATTTTCGATCTATGTAATTGCATTTTTTATTTCTCGATAATTAAAGGAGAAAAAAATAGGAGGCATTACCTTTTGACTGACCCTCGTATTATTCTGCCTATAAGAACAGTTTTTTATGAACAAGTTCTGCTATGTAAGTATTTTTTGTTTTGCCATTTATTTTGTCTGAACGAAGTGCCTGAATTTCGCTGTTTTTCCCGGGTAACCCCGGGCGTGAACTCGCGAGGTCGAAAACTTGGTTTTAACATCAAACGATATATCAAAAATACAACACCACCCGACCTTTTGCAATGAATTTCCATTTTTTGTGCTGTTTTACTGGACTATTAGTACTATTACTCGGTCGCAGTAATAAACTTTTATCTCCCGTGACATCCACACATACATCATTTGATTATAAATATTGTTTCAATATTTAATGAAGACGAATGAAGGTGGATGGAGCGGGAAGTTTGTTCCAGGAAAAAAAAGGAATATGACATTTATCAACTGCGCACCCCTACGGGAAATGGTGCCATTGTTAGTTAATTATCTGTATACCAGAGCGGATCCGTGTTAAAATACAGGATATTGTAATTGCAACATTGAAAAAGACAATTTAAATATTTTTTACTAGAAGTAAGCATTTTCGTTTATTTGTTTACGACTGATTAAATTGTTGAAAATTAGTCTCCTTCTAATCCTACAGCAAATCCAAATGCATCCGTTTCACCGAAGTACATCACTTCTCTTTCCACATATTCAAATAATTATTTACTTTTATATTTGAATTTGAGGAAAGATAAATATGAAATATAGATAATTATTTTACTTACGTATTATCATTTATAAATTTTTTTTTCATTGAAACATAAAAAAATATGAGTTGCATATATACATACGTATATATTGTACAAAATATTATATTAAAGGTCGTTTTTGGTAATGTATACCTTATCATAAAATGTTATATTCAACACATTCTCGCCATGCGACTTTTTTTGTGAATACCTCACAGGAGTCCCAGCTGCTCTAGTCTGGAGCCATTGAGACCACGGCATCCCCAATTGGGGTAAGTTGTGAGACTGAAAGTACTGGGCAGTGCAAGGTGATGGGTAAGAAGAAGGTGGTAAATTACCTGGCTAGCCATATCTGGTCACCGTACACGGCTAAAGCCATTTCAAGCTACGTTTCAATTCTGAATGGTGGTCTTACACTTGGGCGGTACTGAGAGAATCTTCCAATCTGAAACGTGCCGCAAATGTACTATATATTATTTTTAATTAATTAATTGTGAAATAATACAAGTTAATCAAATAACATTTATTTGCCAACGCCGGTATTCGATCCATCGACCTTCGAATTGATAGTAAAAGCCTTACCCCTCGACCACGGACGTCGTCGATGAATGTAATAAAAATATTTTCGTAACCGCAAAAATTCTGGTTGAACTGGGAAGAATTTTCTATCTAGCAAATAAGGCATTCCTTAATATAAATAACAATTTGTTTCTTTTGAAAGTGACATTAGATAACAGGTAACATATGCTCCCGGGAAACTAGATAGTTTATCGTCTTTTGTGAAAAATTATCATGACTTTAGTGCCTATGTTCGTGGCAATCGTCGCTCGTCATCTTTCGTGAAAAACTACCAACACATTAGGGATATCTGCTATTAGTATTTCGTTCTTGTTAACGACTTCTTGCGTACTAAATTCTGCCTGTGTGACTCGGAAATTCTACTTAGCATTTGGGAGACGGGTATGGGTACCTGTGCCCCGGGAACTATTTATTAGATAACCAAACCCTTGTAACAGGTCTTGGTGACCTAGTAGGGGTGCCCGGGTTCATGGGATATCGTTTGTCTTGTTGTCTTGGTGGAGGATGCTATTGCCAATCTACCGCGGGGCGGGCCGAATCGGGAGAGACTGGTTAAGGAAGAACTTTTGACTTCTTCAGTCGGACTCTTGACTTTCGACCTATCGCCTTGCACCGCAGTGGGATTCACACGCTCTTCACTCATGAACATCGAACAGTGCTACCATTGCGTCCGTTTGAGATGGACGCTTCGTCGTAGATTCCCGCCGCCATGTGCCAACGAGATGCGTTCAATCATTCGTTTTCCCTACCAGAAGGGAGACGGCCCTGTTGAAATCGTCGTCTCACATCAATTTATGGTAACGTGAGGAACCAGCGAAATGTTAGGAAGTAGTGTGCAGAGTTTTGAGTGGAAGAAAGAGAGTTTGTGATGAGAAAGGGTGAGGAAGGAGGTCCTCAATTGATAACGCTTTGTCGAAGAAAATCTGTAACAAAGTTCCTTAAGATCGCAGCCTGGCAGTCCTGGGCTCACTATTTTGATCCCAGACATCAGTAAGTCTACCATACAAATAACTTTGTGGGTAAAAAAAGGTTGGTGCCCAAAATCCCGACAGAAGCTCCTGGAAAAATCGTGTGGAAAGCGGTCACGTCTTTTTGGACCATTTTTACAACCTATGCGAGGCTTTTTTCGACCCTATATTCTCAGGCATTTAAATTCGGATAGTTGGTGAATAACCATCGAAGCCGATCATTCTTGCCAAAAGTTAAAAACTTCCAAAAACAAGCGATGAGTAAAGGTGACCAAGGGCAAGGTGTTTGCTGCACGACAACGATTGGATCCTTACAAAACCAATTTTACTACCACCTTTTTGGACCCATTCAAATGGTATGTCCTCCGTCATCGTGCTCACGGACTTTGCTTGGCGACGAGTCATTTTCTTTTTTTTCCTTTATATGAGGCAAAAAGGCAAAAGGCATTTTGTCGGAAACCACATCGAGACCGAAGAGGACGCGGAAGAGAGGATAACATTATTAAGGACGGCTGCAGCGAAGTTGTGCTTCAAGTGAACCAAGGACCTCGTGCCACGGCTCACCAAGGGCGTCAATCGAAATGATAAAAATAGTGGGGATAAATGCCTAAAATTTCATTTCCCTTCTTTGTGGCAAATTTTTTTTATGATTTTAAAATATAATGAAGGGATTTAATTCTTGAATGACCCTCGTATGATATTCAATAGTCAGTACTTTATTGTCCATTTTCCACCGCGTCCGGTTCACGCAAAATGTCAAACCAACTGATCGCGCCGCTATAGTCACGTGTCACTGGTCATTTGTTAATCTTGTTATGTGTCACGTAAAATACTTCCCAATGGAGCGGAGACTATTTGATATTACGCCGCGCCACTCCACGATGCGTTTGCATCGACTTCGCCCACAAACGCAGTTTTAACAAAAATACACATTTTCTTTCAGTCTTATTTTCAAATTTAAATAAATTTCCCATAAACCTGAAATAAAATATGTTAATGGCCATAAAATTATTATAAAGAGGTATCGTCCTGGTAAAAGACCGTCATTCAAAATCGACACGTTACTTGAGAAGGTTTTAGCGGTGTTTAGTGACAAGATTTAAACAATCAGGTACTTGACTTCCATTTTCCCCATTTCTTTACCTCCCAAGTCCGTTCTACCTCACAATACACGCCAAAATTGAATGCCATAACCCTGTTGGCTCCGGATGGTCTGAAGCGATTGAGACTAACAAAACGGACATAAAAAAACATGTATTTATAACATACGAGACATGTAGACATACAGGTAAGTATGTTCCTGTATATTTTCTGCCTGTACAGACCATAAACAAACAATGTATGTACATTTTTACGAAGCATCGCGTTCATTGGTAAAATAATTGTACATATAGTTTCGCATCGGTGATCGATTAACCGATGCATGCAATTTTTGGCCGAAAGTTGTTGTAATGGTTTGTTTAGTTTTGTAACAGCGCCCTTGAAGTGATTTTTCACAAAAACGGCGTTACATAAATCATTCAAATTTTATTATTTTTTATTAAATATATCTACAGACCCGTATTTTCATTTTTATTGCAATTTAAGGTTTATGTCTTCGATTGAGAGTTAAATTTCGAAACGTTTTTACAAGAGTTGCCAGTATTTAGGGCCTTAATAACGTTATATGAAAACCACGAGCAAAAATTCATTTTATCCCGATTTTAAAGCAAAGAATTTTTGTGGGCTTTAATATCATTGTTAACCCGATTGTTTGCCGCACCCGGCGCGTTCTCACGGTGGGTAAGCCTCCGTTTTCATCCCACGTTTAACAGCTAATATTTTCCCCCAGATTTTTCTTCAGGGTGAAAAGGGCCTCTGCGATGATTCGACAAATTTGCTGTCGTTTCGCAAAACTTACAAAGTTACAAAATAAAATCACTTAAAGGATGTTATAACGTACTTGGTACTTCATTTTAAAATGGGTTTATATAATTTATATAATTATCTAAGTACCTATCAACAAATAATGTGCGGAATATTTAAAAAATAGGGATTAACGAATTAAACGTTTTACCAAGTTGCATTTTACGATTTTTCAGAATGCGGGTGAAATATTCATTTGTTTTATTTCATATAATATCTAACATTTTTAAATACGATTCAGCAATGTCGGCCTCACTGGGTAGCTCACCTGTACTGAGGCCTCCATTTTATAAAACAAAAAATTTATACATAACATATTAAAAATAATATAAAAATAAAGCTGCATAAAAAAAGTAAGCTAAAATTAAAGTAAAAATAAAAATTTATAATTAAGGTAAAATTATACGTAAAATGTATTTTTTATGATATCTTTATTTTGGTTTTGTGTGTTTGTGTGATTCTTATTACGTTATGAGATTTTGGTAATATTGTCTTTTTTGTTCTTTAATCCATTTTTTAATTTTGAGTATGAATTTATTTTTGTTTTCTTCTATTTTATTTTCAGGGGTAAGACTGTTGAATGCTTTTATAGCATGATATTTATAGTGCCTTCGTCCAAAGCTTGTATTCACTGTCGGAGTTTTTATGTTTTTTGTACTTCTAAATAATAATTATTAATTCTTCAACTTCAGATAATGAGAAAATAATATGTTTTCTGCTTTATAGTAAAAAAAAGGAATTAAATTTGCAAATTTTCTGCGTTATGGTTTAAATTAACGTGATGAATAACAAAAATCTAAAATCATTAATATGATATTAAAAAGAAAAATATTTTAAAAAATTGCAATTCTCACGCTCCCTTGAATAATTGCCATATTTGTGTGAATACCTAATAACCATAAAATTAATATTTCTGTTTGCCATGTGTTAATCTTAACAAACGGATTGCAATCTGTAGAGCACAGGTGTCGGGTGGGAATGCTATCCTTGTTCTACCGGTATTACAATGGAAGATGCTCCGAGGAACTAGCATCATCGATCCCTTCGGCACCGGTGTATAGTCGGGAAACACGCCAAACGCGTGCCCAACATTTGTACACGGTTGACATTTGTCACATGAGAACGGGTCGTTCTTCGACTCGTTCTTATGTTCAACAGCTCGGCTGTGGAATGATTTACCGGCCTCTGTGTTTCCTCCTTCCTACAACATGGGTCTCTTCAAGACCAATGTTCATTCCTTCCTCTCCTCAAAAAGACCCTCCACTCAGCATCCCAGATGACATAGGCCCTGAATGAAATTATTTTCCTCAAGGCCTCCTGTGTGGAGTTAATGTAAAAAAAAAAGAAAAAATGTTCCACAATCACAACGTCCAGGCAGAAATTCTGTCAGATGTTATTGTGAAGTAGCACAGACCCGTGAAAATCGTGGGGCATTAGTATAAATATTTTGAAAAAGACAAATTAAATAATTTTCTGTTAAAATATTATATATGTGTAGGTATCTACCAAATTTATCGCACACCATCGGTTAAAATGTTGAAAACGACATTTAAATTTAAATCAAATTTGAGTTCACTGAACAAGATTTTACAGACAAGCAGACATACGTTAATACAATTACAATTAACAAAATTAATATGTATGTTTGATGGAACGAATCATGTGATCTACGTACAACCTATGTATATATATTATTAACACCGGTCAATGGTTGGCCACGCCTATGGTTAACACCCAGGCGTCTTGAGTTCAGTTCTTTGGCTATCAAATCCTTTATCACGGAGAATTAGGAGAATTCCGAATATTGTCAGGTTATTCGTAAAAAAAGAAATATACGAATATACGTACATAAGGCGAAACTAAAAAAAAGCCTGAGATTTTCATTGGCCAACCTTCCTCGGATTAAATATTGATATTAAATATACCAACATTTTTCAATTGTAGACTACCAGTCAAAGATATTCAAATACAAAAGAGATATGCTATGGTGTCCGCCCAACTGTCGGCTAGCCCTAATTAGAGTAGTTTGCATACGAAAAGAATTTGTTCATTTCGTTGATTTTTGAAGATGGGCATTAGTATTCGTTAACAATATAGTTTGAATGCGGAAAGATTTCGTTCATTTAGTTTTACGTTCGTTTTGTTTATTCGTTAATTAATCGTTCATTTAGTTTATTTGTTAATTGGTAAACAATATCGGCGACACCCAGAAGCGCAGTCCCACCTAGTAAAAACTGCAGATAGCACATCTACTTATATTTCAATATCTTTGCTACCAGTAGATAATCGCAAAGCAAACACTTTTTATTTTCATTCATTGATCCTGATTCATTTTTGTATTGATCATTGGATCATCACCCGGTGTTTTTCCGCGTTTTGATCAAATTATTATTTTTCAGAAACATTTTTATTAATTTGAATAAATAACTTTGTTTGATCACCACTTTATTGAGTATACGAATATTTTATTAAAATAATAAAAAAAACGCATAAATTCAAAGTGTTTACTAAATATGGAAGCTTTTTCACAAACAAGCAACAAAATGAAACACCGGCTCAATGAGGAAAATAATATTTTATTGACACTGAAATAAAATTTGTGAAGAAAAATAATTTTTGATTTCCCTTTAAATTGTTTGTGTATTCAGGATGACGACGAAACACTTATTCATATATAATATACAACATTTTAAAAACATAGCTATGATGGAATTTAATAAAATTTATTGTAAACTTGCTGGCTCCCGGCATGCGTTGCAATGCCATAATTCAAAAAAATTAATTGTTTTTTCTTGCATGTCCTTTCCCGTGCTTACCGGTTCCCCTCCCGTATCCCCTTCCCATACTGCGTTCCCCTAACACCTTCCCCGCCTACCCAATCCCCGTCCCGCCAATCCCCCTCCCGCGTTCCATAATTCAGTCCCAGTAAATTCAGTTTTCAAACAGCTCGCGTGCCACTTATTACATTTTTTAAATTTAAATTTTCATTTTTCATTTACTACAAATATTCATTTTTGTATATTATAAGAACAATCCATCAAATTGGTACCTAACATAGCTACCTATTTAAAATTCTTTTGTTACAAAAAAAAAACAGCTGCCAACTAAATTCACATTCATCAAACGCGCAACTGTCAAACGTGCGAAGTTAAAATAGTGTTTAAGTTTTCTGATTTATCCAATTTTCTTAATTTTTCTTTCCTTATGAAACTTCTACAAAGTATTAGAAAACTTAAAAAAAAAGATGAATGAAAAAGGTAAAGTCGTTATGAAGTTATGGCGTGACCAAGGGAAACAGGGATTCATTTTTATATGTATAGATAGAAAGATATTTTATGTTATGGCGTAGGTATATCTCAGTACTAAAGTTTAATTGTAATTCTTTTTCAATAAAAATAAAAATTATAAAACATTTTCAGCAGACCATGAGCAATCAACTGTGTTTTTCACTCTATCACCGATATATATGTATCTATCTACGTATATATATCTCGTGTCACGGTGTTTGTGGTCGCACTCCTCCGAAACGGCTCGACCGATTTTTATGTATATTTGGTAGGTATGAGAGTAGGTCATATTTAGTATTTTTGTATGAACAAATTTAACCGTCTCGTCGTTCGTATTTCAAACAGAACGAAATTATTTATGGTGTTGAATGATAGAACCAAAATATTCATTAGAAATAATTTATATGGCAGAACAACGTTTGCAGGGTCAGTTAGTAAATAAATATAGTTTTTTTTAAATTTCAGAAATAGAGAAAATTACACTTTCATTTTTATTTAACTAGATTGGTTGCTCTGAAGAAAATAATGCATTATTATTAATTAACTTTTATGTTTTCGTTATTTGTTTTTGGGGTGTTATGCCGTGTTGCGCTACCTCCTTCTTTAGCCAACGTTTCGGACATCGTTGCAGTGTCCATCATCAGGGCAGATCCGGTAGATGTGTAATTTTTAGTCGTGAAGTGTGTGCTTATTTACTTCGAAGCGATACCGTGTCGCCAGCACCACTAACTTTCACCAGTACAAAATAATCGTGACAAGCAGTGGCGTCATCGCCATTTATGTTGTTCATTTAATTTCAGGAAAACGTGTTTCTTTTTAAATATACCAATTTTATTTTAAATTTTAGGTGGCTTTCTACAAACACCGCCGTATTGTATTGGAATATTGGAAGGAGAGTATGGGTACCACCGCTCCAGTAATCTTTTATTGGAAAACCAACACCCTTGTCATTGGTCACCTCAGGGTTCACTATGTTTGGTTACTTAGCAGGGGTGCCCGGGCTCATGGGGTGATTTTTGACTATCTTATCTTAACGGCGGATGCTTCTGCCCAAGTACTGCGTGGCGGGCCGGATCGGGAGAGACAGGGTTGAGGGCGATCTTTTAGCCTCTCCATCATCAATTTTGAATATATTGATCCCCAGATTTCTACCCATACTCATATCTTTTCTTTCCCAAAACTTCTTCTTCTTCTTTTCCCCAACAAAACCCTCAACACAGCATACCCAATGATGAAATATGCCCTGAGGGATTTTTTCTTAGGGCCTTCTGTGTGGAGATAGCAAAAAAAAAAAAAAAGAAGGCAATTTTAAATTGCTCACTTCATAGCTAATGGATTGCTTGCTCCGTCGTAAATGTAATGTGTTTAAATGTATGTTAACATGGTGTCGCGTAAATAATATGTTATCATAAGTAATAGGTATAAAAAGTATTTATTCTTGCTCTTTTTGTTTTTCCTATTTAGTATTATTTATTTACATAGTAATTTTAAAAGCTTCGTAAATAAATAATAAATATATAAAATAAAATTTAAATTATTTACTGCCGTGATAATTGTGAATGTTAAAATATAAGTCTTTTAATGACCTTTTTATTAATTTCAGTTTATCATCCCTTCTGTAAAACTAAGGGGCTGCATCCCATTAAGGAGGATTCGTCGCCTATCTGCTCCGAGCCCCCGAGCCTCCGTCCTTCCTGTTTCCGAAGGCTTCACTGGAAGCACGTACAGAGTGAACTGGCTAAACAGGGTACACTGAGGAGTTAAACCCGTAGATAATAGAAATATGGCAGATGAGCCGCGCAACCCCACCGCACCGACAAAAATATCACAATGATCTTTCACCAACACTACTGCGATTAGCGATCGTCCAGATTTTGTTTCTACCTACACGCCAAAGGCATAACTTTTGCCTGCCCTTTGTTGTGGACACGACGGAATCCTGTTAGTCGTACGAGCTCGGTTACGCCCGGCCATGCTTTTATCATATTACACAGGAGGGCTTGAGGAAAATAATTTCCCTAAGGATCTATATCATCTTTAAAGATGCTGTGTGAAGGATCGTTTTGAGGAGAGGAAGGGCAAATTTCATCGTCTTGACGAGACTCATGTTGTAGGAGGGAGGAAACATATAGGCCGGCAAATCGTATAACAGCCGAGCCGTTGAACTGTTTTCATGTGACAAATATCAACCGTGTACATATGTTGGGCGCGTAGGTATTTGGCATTTTTCTTGACTAAACACCTGTGCCGAGGGGATCAATGACGCTAGTTCCTCGGAACATCTTGCATTGTAACAAGGACAGCATTCCCTCATGACGGCTGTGCTTTAAAAATTATTATCCATTTGATAATCTAACAAACGGACCGCCCGTTTGTGCACAGTCGAGTGATTATTTTACGTATTTGGAGCTCCAGACCAGAGGTGTTTAGTCGTAGTTTGGCGACAGTCATCACGCTTCCATGCAATATCTCCTTTGTTTCTATTGTCTTTGAGTAAACCGATGTGAATGTGTTGTTGACGTAAACGTTTGTCAAAAGTTAACTCAGATTTTCATTCCTTTTTCCGGTGAAATTTATGGTGATAATAAAAATCCTTCTTCACAACAAAATACAGTGTATTTATTTAAAAAAAAACTATTATATTTAGCAACGACTGTCTAAGTCGACCTGGAGGCTAAAGTCCTCTCTATTATGCTCTTAAAATCTTTCTGATTTTCGAAACCTCATGGTTCTCCGTACCTTAATACTCACCATGGAGGGGCGACCCTATATACTACCGACATCTGTCGGATAAGTCTGAACCTCTAAGATTTATCTGCACTAGAGCCATCTATGCATTGTAGCTCGAACTATTACAACATTGATCCAACATTTTCAAATACATAATTAATTTATTGACGATTTTTTATCGGCTTGTGTGAGAACTTACCTAAATTGTCGACATCAGTTTACTTTCAAATCGGTTTAGAACACGCTTCTAGGAATTATTTGTTCAGTGGAAAGGAGGCTTTACTGGAGGCACGTACTCCAGGTGAACTGACTAAACAGGCTGCAGCGGATGGGGTGGGTTATTTATAACTGCCAGACAAGGTGACAATCCCAGGGGCTAAATTTGCAAATGCAGCCAGCTAAACTAAATTAAACTAGTCATTATCAAACACCCTGTACCGTAATATTGTGTCATACAACTATCATTATGGTATTGCACCCCTGATTATGCATATGAAATGGATTATATTCTACAATATCACAATTTAAAAAAAATGCGTGCAATACCTACATAAAAAACGAAACAAACATCACCATAGCACACTCAATCTAATATTGAGATTGAGTGTGCTATATCTAAATCTATATAAATCTAGGGTGTCCCTATGCAGAGTTTTTTTTTTCAAAAAATAACAAAAAATAATAAAAAATACTTTTAACTCCAAATTTTTACCCTCCTACCCCCAACCTCCCATTTTTAATCGTTGCTCTTCCATTTTTAAACGCTAATTGAATATTTTTTTATGAACAAATTTAACCGTCGTCGTTCGTATTTCAAATAGAACGAAATTATTTATGGCGCTACGTCCGTCGCATCGAACATTCATCCACACATGCGCAAGTCATTCACGAGAAGCGTCGCGTCATTTTGACATTTCATTCGGCATTTGTTGTGTATCCCTAAGTTATTTTTTATGTATTGCTGTGTTGGTGTTTTTTGTTTTTATTGGCGGTCATCGTCTACAGCGCTCCATTCCTCTTTCTGTCGTAGATTCCATCTCCCACACACTTACAATAATTTCGTTTTTTTATTTAATAACGAAAATTTTCACTACAAATAATTTACTTGGCAGAACAAGGTTTTCCGGGTCAGGTAGTAATTTAATAAAAGATATGCGCGATGTAACAGCAAGAGGATTTTAATCAAATATGCACAGGGTTGGTTAAAATCCTTCATGTACGTTCTATTATCCTCTGTATATATGAAGAGTGGCCCATGGGTTTTGCCAGATTAAAATTTCCCACCATTCAGTATAAAAATTTTGGACATTTTTCATCTGCAGTTATCAAAAGAACGACGTATTGTTATTTTTAAAACACACTACAATTGTGGCCAACGCAACGTTTTGCTGAGCATGTTTTAAAAGTTAGTGGAATTTTTGGTTTCAATATTTCACTTAATGCGTTTCCTGTTCGAAGATTGATTAAATTATTAAGGAAACAGGTTCGGTTGTGAATAAATAACTCTACCGCATCCTGTGCAGTCAACAGAACATTTTACAGGAGTCGTCAGTGAGAGATAAGAAACCAGTGTTTGGGAATATTTCTGTTCTTTCCAAAATTTCTGCACACTTCCTACTTCCTACCTCCTACCTCCTTCTACCTACATAGTGAAATTGCAAACCAGTGCAGTGACAACGTGGGTGGTTTGGTATATTTATGGTGATAACCTTCAACACGCGAACATTGTTTCCGTGATGGTCTATTATTTTCGTATTCAAGTAACGACAATAATACCACAGAGGAGATCCAGAAGCGCATAGTGAACGCCAATCGCTGTTATTTCCGCCTACAAAACCAAATAAAATCCAGACTGCTGTCCAGAAACACGAAGATATTGTGTACAATACACTTATCAAACCAGTACTCACATACGCAGCTGGTACTAAGAGGAAAGAGAGAGCACTGGACGTTTTTGAAAGAAAAATTTTGAGGCGTATCTTCGGACCGGTTTTAGAAAATGGATTTTAGCGCAGACAAAACAATGCGCTATATACTATGTTTATCAAATATATCTAAACGTAACAAAATTTATAGAACTGGGAAGGCTTCGGTGGCTAGGTAATGTAGAGAGAATGACGGAGCATCAAGCACCAAATTCCCTGCTGAACTCAAGACCGATAGGGCAAAGAAGCCTGGGAAGACCAAGATTAAGATGGAGGGACAAAATCCCCAAATATATATCTACCTTGTAGCTTCTAAACTGGAGAGAGCTAGCACAAAACCGAGATGAGTGGAGGAAGACTCTTGAGGAGGCCAAGACCGACCGGAGGTTGTAGAGCCAAGAGATGATGATGATTTCCCTTCTCCAGAGAGTTTCTACCAACCAGGAACATCAAAATCTCATCGTATCCAACAATTTATTATTGAATGTTAGCAGAAACAGAAATCCCACGGGTCCTCGTTCGAAATAGAGCCAACAGTTTTCGAAAATTTTGGTTAAAAATAATCTGGTGCTGCTGCCATTTGACCGACATCATATTTCTAAATAATTAATCTCAACGTGTTAAGTAATTCTAAAATAATATTTTTCGCTATCGATCGTAATCTGGCGTATTTGATGCGCCACCATTTAAGTTTATTTACCCATCAAATGAAAATATGGATCCAACCCAATGTAAAATTTTGCTTTTAATTACGATAAATTAAAGTAAATTAGGTACTTAAAACCACCACCGCAGTTCATAACGAAATGAAGTTGTTATCATAACTGAGCTGATAGTAAACATATTTTACCTCATATATATTTAGGGTTTTAATGAGTCCAGTTTTAGGACTGTTAATTCGTGGTGGAATTCCATTGTATTAGAATTGAAATTAAAACACTTTTGTACTTTCTTCCACATATTTATTTTCACCAGGACCGGTTTCATCCTACTACGGACATTTTCAGCCTGGTAGTTGAAATTCTGATGTTACGGTATTTATACAAACTTAGGCAGGGGTTTCGGAAGTTTCGGGAATTTCAACTACCAGTCTGAAAATGTCCGTAGTAGGATGAAACCTGTCCTGGAGAAAATAAAAAAGTGGAAGAAAGTACAAAAGTGTTTTAATTTCAATTCTAATATTTAGGGTTTCCTACTTATAACGCCACAATGTATTGCGTAATTTGCGAGCTACTTTAAAACTGATTTAATTTTTCAAATAAATTAGGATAAAACTAAAGGAATCTTTTTAGCACAGGCATAATAAATATAATGGCTTCTTCAAACACAGCAGACTTATTATTATTTTATAATAATATTTTTTTTTACATTAACTCCACACAGGAGGCCCTGAGGAAAATAATTTCCATCAGGGCCTGTGTCATCTTTGAAGATGCTGTGTGGAGGGTCTTTTTGAGGAAAGGAAACACATAGGCCGGCAAATCGTTCCACAGTCGAACTGTGAGCTCAAGAACGAATCGTAGAAACGACCCGTTCTCATGTGACTAATGTTGACCGTGTACAAATGTTGGGTGCGTGTTTGGCGTGTTTGGCATGTTTCCCGACTATGCACCGGTGCCAAGGGGATCAATAACGCTAATTCCTCGGAGCATCCTCCATCGTAATAACGGTAGAACAAGGACAACATTCCCACCTAACGCCTGTGCTCTAAAGATTGCAATCCGTATGTTAAGATGGGAGAATCTATCAAACACAGAGTCAAGGGTTTTTTTTAAAATTTAAATTAAAAACAATAAGCTTGTAAACATCACTTTTATTTTATATACTTTACGCCGACCGGCTTTCGCTAAAACCGTAGCTTTTTCAGGGCAGTATAATTACTAACATTAAGTTACACGTGTGTTATAGATAATATATGATCTAACAAAATGGGCTGGACTCATCAAGTGAAGGAGGAAGAAGGCACACGTATAGATGGAGAATTGGGAAGGGAACGGGAGTGTTCTTTGTCAATAGGGAACAACCTTAGTATAGGACTTTTATTTAAATTTAGTTAGTTATTAACTACCGTACTATTAGTGTTTATGGCTTTCCTTAGTTTAAGTGCCTCTAAGTTATCCAACCTTATACCTATATTGGTTTAATGAATTAGGGTGGCGCCTGAGTTTCTATCAAATTTATGGACTGTTTCGATCAAATGGTTTGCAAATTCCAAGTTTTGCAAGTGGTTTTTTTTTTTAGGTATTTTGGAGCTCCAGACCAGAGGTGGCTGCCAAACTCAACCGTGGTGCGCACTTGTGATTTGTACAGGGTTAGCAGTTGTTTTCTGAGAGGCTAACTTAACTCTGGTTTCGATGGAGCCCCCGTACCTGAGCTGGTCACTTAGAGTTACATTAAGCATATCGATGGAGGTCCTGTTCGGAAGATTGCTTCCGTTGAAGGAAATTAGATTTTCATTTCGATCTCTTTTAGACGTTATCAGACGTGATTGGGTCTTTGAAACATCAAATTCGACGAGGCTATTCTTAACCCAAGAGAGGTAACCGTCCATTCTTTGCTTCAAAGCCCTCCGAGCTATTGGGGTTTGTGTGCCCTTTGGAGGCTTTCGAGCAAAAAGCTATTATGGAATGTACTATCATCCGCGTAATAATGAATCGGTGCACATAACAAGAGGTTATTGATGTGCAACAGAAACAAAATCGGTGATAGAACCAATTCTTGTAGGACGCCAGCATTTCTCGAATGCGAGGAAGAGGTGAAACCGTCAGCAACCGCCTGAATCGACCTCTCCCTCAAAAAGTCGGCAATCCACGTATACAAGGATGCGGGAAGTTCGTAAGAAGGCAGTTTGTTGACAAACCATCGGTGCCAAACCCGGTCAAAGGCCTTGGAAATGTCCAGTGCAACCGTTTGGGTCACACCAAAATGTTCCAGGCACGAATATGATATCATTCTGAATATAATGTTATTATATAATATTCCAGGTATGAATAAGATATTTCATAATTTTAACTATACTTAAATAGACCGCGAAAGAGGTGTTTGGATTGGGATGGGTAAGGGCAGGAGAGGGGTAAGGGAAAGTTGCCACTTAAGTAATATAAAAATATTTGGTACAATTAATTTATTCGTCATGATTATGTGCTATTCATACCTAGAATGTGGTACAATGAAATTCTGTAGCGACAGTAAGTAGAAGTAAATATGTCAGAACATATGTCTATATTTGCTAATTTTTTGTTATAGTAGTTACGTGTAATAGTTTTATGTATAATAAATGATGATTGTGTACGTGTATTGCACACTCCCAGAACCACGCTGGAGTAAGTAAATATAAAATCATATAAATCATGAAGTTGAGGATTTTTTGAGTGACTAATTAATACGCACCACAGTAAATGGGTCTACTTCAATCCAAACGGAATTAATTCGGGTGTACCACAGGGATCAGTGCAATCACCGACGCTAATTTGATTGTGCGTAAATTAACACTGGTTGAATATTCACCGGCATGCTACAATGCAGTTTACGGTACTGTATATTTTATAACGGGCCTCAAATAACAGTCGAAATCGTACATTTGAAAATTAAAGCATACACAAATTAAAAAAAAGAAAAACAACCCTTTTAAAATCCACTTTTATTTCAGCTAACGACAGTTTTCCCTCTTTTTTTAGGGTGGCGAAAAATCCCATAGATAATAAAAAAGGCAGATAGACAATAAATCGTTATAAGAATGAGACTAAGCGTACAAAATTGTCGTCAACATAGTTCACCCATACCATTGAAAATTGCATCCACGCATTGCGTTGCCCTTTTTTGTTTCTGCCTACGTATAAAATGAATAATTTTCTTCTTCAAACTTCGCAAAATTACTTTGTGGCATCATTAATTATATAATGAATAGCATATCACTTTGTTTAAACCACTATATTATACACAATATCTACATGTTTCGATAACAATGTTATCTTCATCAGGATATGTCAATATAAAGAAAAATAAATGACAAACAAGTATAGACAAATTAGAATAAACTATAACATAGACAAAATATTAATAATTTAATATAATATTAATTGTAATCGAAACATGTAGATATTGTGTATAATATAGTGGTTTAAACTTTTACGCACCAGATTTAAATGTCCGGGTTAAATTTTCCCCCAAAAAAAAAAAAAAAAAAAAAAGAAGGAAAAACTAAACCCTTTCATACACTTCCCCAAATGATCATCTAGTGAATCCACGTTATGCAATTGCACTATATAAGTATTATAAATACAAAACAATACAAGAACAACATGTCAACCTACTAGAGACCAAATGGGAATATAATTCACCGACTCCAGATATTTTCATATCAGAGGGTTCGGCTCTGTGGCATTTCTAATTGAACCTATAAATCCTACTGATCCCTCAATATAAATATTTAAAAAATCTTTTGTAATCCTACATGTATTTAAAATTACTGCTTTTTGCATTTTTATATACAAATTCTTTGACAAATCTAATATGCTTAAATTTTGAATCAGATTCCTAGGTATTATGCCAGTGGCCGAAATAACAAATGGTAATATTTTTATAGTCCGAGAATGCCAAATTCTTTTAATCTCATTTCCTAAATCTGTGTATTTTCTAATTTTTTCAGAAACAGTTTTTTGAATATTACAGGAATTTGGAATAGCTACATCAATGATATAAGTTATTTTTTTAATTTTGTCATGTAAAACTATATCAGGTCTATTATGACTAATTGTTCTGTCTGTTAGTATAGTTTTATCATAATATATTTTATAAAATTCATTTTCTATAAATGAATTTGGTTCATATTCATAATAAGGTACTACATTACGGCAATCAATCAAGTTATGTTTAATTACCAAACTTTGGTGAATTATTTTTAAAACCTGATTGTGCCTAAATGTATACTCGGAAGGCGCTAATATAGAACATTCCGATATAATATGTTCTATAGTTTCGGGAAAAGCCAAACATTTTCTACATAAATCATCAATTTGATTTATATCTTTGATTATATGCTTTCTATAATTTTTAGTATTAATGACTCTATCTTGAATTGCAAGCATAAATCCTTCTATTTCTGCGCTCAACTCTCCAATACTCAACCATTTGTTTGACGAAAGTTTGTCAACATACGTTTGGTTGAGATAATTGAAGTGTTTTGCGTGAATAATTTTATTTGACCAGGAATCTAATAATTCCTGGTTAGTATTTATAAGAATGTTGGCATTCTCGTCATATAAATTTAAAGGTGTAATATTTCTATCTGCCTTGCAAATTATTTTGTGCATTTCTGAGCTATTAGCTTTCCTATGGAAAAAATTTCTAAGCATTTCTACCTGATTGTGTTTCAAAGATGTTATTTTGACTACACCTCTACCTCCTAAATTTCTAGGTAAATTAATTCGTTCTATAGCTGAATTTGGATGATGGCAATTAAATTTTGTTAACGTAGTTCTAATTAATCGTTCTAAACTATCTAAATCTGTATTGGACCATTTAATTATACCAAATGAGTACGTTAGTAGAGGTATTGCCCAAGTATTTATTGCTTTTACTAAATTTTTAGCAGATAGATTGCATTTTAAAATTTTTCTGATCCTAGTTTGAAATTTAATCCTAATATCATTTTTAATACTAGTGTGATCTAATCTATTCGATTGCGGGTATCCTAAATATTTATAAACCTCATCCCCTTTCATACTTTGAATTTTGAAATTTCTAAATATACCCTCGTCTCCATCTACAATTTTGCCTTTCTCTATATGGATAGTTTTACATTTATCTAAACCAAAAGTCATTTTAATATCATCTGAAAAAATTTTAACTACCTTAATCATTTTCTCTAAATTTGATTCAGAATTTGAAAATAATTTTATATCATCCATATATAATAGATGTGAAACTATACTACTCTCTCTTGTATTACCCTTAATTTTTATTCCAAACTTGCTTTTAATTAACATTTTAGAAAGGGGATTCAATGCTAAGCAAAACCAAAGAGGGCTCAATGAGTCTCCTTGAAAAATCCCTCTTTTTATTGAAATGCCCGGTACTACTATTTTCTTACCTTTTAAATTAACTAGCAAATCTGTATTCCAAAAGGACATAATATTTTTCAAAAAGCTAATTATAATTGGGTTAACTTTATATATTTTTAATATTTTGATTAGCCACGAGTGCGGGACACTATCAAAAGCTTTTTGATAATCTATATAACAAGTATGTAAATTACGCTTTTGATTTTGAATTTGTTTTAAAATTACAGAATCAATAACTAACTGTTCTTTACATCCCATATGTTTTCTGCGACAACCTTTTTGTTGTTCAGATAAAATATTTTTTTCATCCAAATGAGTATATATTAAATCTGTCAAGCAAGAGGTTAAAATTTTGTATATTGTCGGTAGACATGTAATGGGTCTATATTGAGAGGGATTATTAATATGTTCGCTTTTAGGCAACATATAAGTAATGCCCTTAGTTAGAAAATTAGGAAAATTTTGAGGTTCTCTGACAAGTTTTGAAAGATTTTTTGCAAAAAGAGGATGTAAAGTAGTTAGACGTTTGTACCAAAAATTATGTATCCAATCGCAACCCGTGGCTTTCCAATTATGAGTATTTTTTATAATTTTGGCTAACAATTCAACCGATATATCAGAAAAACTCATTTGTTCAATGTCTGAACAATTGAGTTCTTCATTTTCTATCCAGTTACCTGCCTCATTATGTTTTATATCTTTACTCCAAATGTTTGTCCAAAAATCGCGCATATCTGATTCAGATGGCAACGGAATATTATTATTCGAAATAATATTCTGTTTATCGTCAAGTTTGGAATAAAATATTTTCTCATTTTTCTGAAATAATCTATTATTATTTCTTTTATTATACGTATAATTATATCTTTTTAATCTACTAGCTTTTACACCTAATTTTTGTTTTAATAAATCTAATAAATCATTGATTATATTTTCATTATTATTACTACCAATGCTATAACCAAATTTTCTCCCAATTTCATCTACATATCTCAAAATATTCCTACTTCTATTTCCATTTTTATATTCAATTACTCTAGCTATACTACTTCTTAAAAATACTACATCATTTTCTAATCTAATCTGCCATTCTGGTTTACTATAACTATATGATCTATCATCAGAGGATATTAATTTAACTCCTAACTTATTACATATAGTGATAGCACTAGCGTACACTATTGTATGAAGATCTAAAAAACTAATATCGTCAAATATTATTTTTGGTAAAATTAAATTATTTAATTCAGAAATTAATTTAGATAATTTCTTTGACGTATGCAATTTTGGTAATTTTGGTCTAACTGTGGGCTATATATCTATATATCTATTTATATTATTTTGAAGCAAGTTAGCTAATTCTATTACATTATCATCTAGTAAGTTTAAATTTGCAATATTGATTTCCCTAAGATTATGAATAATGTCTAAGTTATTTGAATCTACTCTAATATCATTGGATTCTTCTACTAGAATATTAGCTAAACTATCTTCATTCAATGCATCTAATATAACATTACTACTCGTATTAATTTGATCTAAATTATTCTCCAATTGCAATCTATTATTATGTTATTATATGATATGTTATTCATTATATGAATAATTTTCATTGGCTCTGCCGCTTTGATGTCTCCTGCAGTGTGTTCGTAGCTCAACGATATTCGGCACGCTTCTGTGCCATGTCTCCGTTTGTTTTCAAACTAATACTACCTATGTATATTAACATCTTTATATTACACGTAATAGCATAGACTTGAGTAAAAAAAACTGACAACCCATTCGTGTAAATCAATTTAAAATCAGGGAGAATGAAAAACTGAAACGATATCTGAAATGGATCTGCTCAGCCCGGTTCAATTTGCGTGAAGATTTTGCCCAAATTTAATATTTTTGGGAAGCAAAGAATTAGAATCGAAATTTATTGCGTAAATTTAATTAATTTGCTTGCCAAGCTCATCCAGGACAAATGAATTTATGACCATCCGAAATAAATAGAGGCAGCACTTTATTAGTTCAGTTTTGTTGTTTTCCGATTGCTGGGGACCTCTGATTCAAATTACGGGAGGTTGGCCGTTGTAGAAACATTTCGTGTTTTCGCAATTTGAGACACAAATAAATTTCGTTAGGATTGTAGACCAGAAATTTATTTCAAATTAAAAATATATCACAGTGTGCACACGCGGATGAAGTGAAACCTTCAGTAAACTAAAGTAGACAAAAGGGGGGAGGCTACGAAGCACCGCACAAAAAGGAGACAGATTGTTTATCTCATTTTCCCGCAGACTCAATCATATAGATGTATGTGTCTATGTCTTTTTAGTGTCGCTATTTTTCATTTCATCGTGTTTCAAATCACAAAAGTGCTAAAGAAATTTTCACTTAAAAAAAGTAATATAAATCATGTAAGTAATCTGCCACCTCGGGACAGGCTCAGCCTAGTGAAGTGGTACATTAAAAATGTATATTGTGAATATGGTAATGTATATTGTGTATATTGTAATATTATCTTGGTTAATAAATAATAGTAATAATAAATAAAAAATAGTTTTGCTTATTACATTTTTCGATATTTTGTGAAACGTCAAAGGCGTTACAGTACCAGGACAACGTTTTTGGGTTGTCCTGGTACTGCAGTGCCACCGAGATGTTTGAAGAAGGGCGCGTTCCTGGATTCCGAACACTAATGAAAAAACGGATCACCAACTACAGAACGTGATAGGCCTCGAGCGAAAACACTCTTGTCATGGCAGCATTCAATTTCTGACAGGGTCCCATTTATAAGCGACGGAGCCACTTCTTGATGACCTGGATAACAAAAAGTGAACTTTTTCAATTTTTTATTTTTGTATTATTATTATTTTCTTTTAATTATTTCCTTTCATCACGTAAATATATATTTTTTTTTCATCTTGCAATATTTTAATATGATGTATTATATATGTATATATGGAATATGGAATTCGTAGGAGTGCACCACCCTCCCCGAGATCTGGAATAAATGATAAAAAAATGTATTCATGATAATGTGACTGTTAAACAAGAAACATTTGATCATTGCTTTTTCAATTTGAATACCAGTGAATTTTTCAATTTGAATACAAGTGTCCCAATTCGACCACCTTAACACTGAAACGTGCCTGACATGATGGTCGAAAATCCACAAATTACGTGACCATCGAAACAATGAATAAAAAAAAAAAAAAATGCACCTAATTGAAAGCAGTGCTACGGCGTTCCCATTTGGGGTATATGTGAGACTGAAGGTAGTTGGGAGGGGGAGGCGAAGAGGAAAAGAAATGTGAGGAAATACTTGGCTATTTCGATCTGGTCACCAAACTCAGCAAAAGCCATTTCAAGCAACTTTTCAATTCTAAAAGCTTATAATTCCTCAAGCGATGTTGCGTACCTTTGTTTAAAACCCGTCAGCAACATAAGCAGATATAGGCGTTAAAATGACAATAGCAGTCAAGTACAATAAGAGTGTTTTCACGTCAACGCGTTTGCCTCCACAGAAATCGTCGTAACTCCGTTATTGTTTTAGTGACATCCCTAAAACAAAAAATAAAAGGTCGATAGTAAATCAAGCTGTGCATCCCTATTCAAGTTGTCTATAGAAATATATAAAAAGACCTATTCTGTCAGACATACGGTAGACATTTATTTTACCCGCCAAATCGCCCACGGGCCGCTCGACATTGTTAATTTGTATTAAATATTTTTGTATGAAATGATAAAAAAGTGAGGTCACAAAATTGTTTATTATACATTTACAATAGAATAAGTATTGTTTTCACATAAAAAAACATCACGTGAGTCATTATTCCATTTTTTTATGTTTGCATTCTAAATTTTAATATTTACAAATGTTAATATTTATTTGTAATATAACAATTTGAAAGTTTATTTCATAACCTTTAAAAAACAGTTTTTAGTATTCGGCTACATTCAGAAATGTTTCATTTATAGAGCTTTAATTGTGAAGCGGAAATAACACAAAGTTTTTGTTAAAGTGACATTTCGTTTAAGACGAGAAATATGAATTATCGCAAATATCGTAGGAGTATGTGTCAATTAAACGAGCTTTCTCTATAGAAAATATAAAAACTAAAAAAAAAACTGAAAGCCATAGACCGTAAAATATAAATGTCACTTGCCTCAAATTCACCTATTTCAGTGAAGAAAAAAATATCACAAACAAACATGAAACATTTTTTTAATTATTTTTTTACGGCCAAATCAAACACCGTAAGTTTTTGCCGAGACAAACCAAAAGATAAGAGAAACTAGGAGGGACCCATCTAGTGTGATCTATATATGTTAATGACGGAGGACAAGTATTTGCTTAACTGTCAAGAACAGGATATTTTGGTATTGTCGTCTGAAAAGGTTGTAATCAATTTTTATTTAGATTTATTTCAAGCCGTTGATTTTTAAAATTTGTTTTCAAAATTTGAATACCGGACAAGATCACAATATTTGGTTCCGAGCGTCCGAAGCCAGCCAGAAGTTAGGATTATTGAAAGATTAAGAAAAGAATCAGGAAGGAATATGGAGGGAATAAGGAAGGAATACGGAAGGAAGAAGGAAGGAATGAGGAAGGAATAAGGAAGGAATAAGGAAGGAATAAGGAAATAATAAGGAATGAATAAGGAAGAAATTAGAAAGGAATAAGGGCGGAAAAAGGAGGAAATAAGGAAGTAATAAGGAACGAATAAGGAAGGAATAAGGAAGAAAGAAGGAATGAGTTAGAAAGAGATAAAGAAGGAATAAGGAAGGAATGAGGTGACGTACAGAAAAAAAGAGGAGAAACCTGGCTCAGATCTGACCACAAAACACGGCTAACGCCATTTCAAGCAACTAAAATTTCGATTCTGTACGGTGGCCATTCACTAGAGCAATTTTGAGAGTATCTCCCACTCTGAAATGTTATAATAAAGTAAAATAGTGTAAATAGATGAGTTGGCATTGCGCCTGGGTCCAACCCCAGATTGCTAAGCTCTCAATCACGACACAAGAAACTTTGTATTTGTTTAAAAAAAAAATAATAATAATTTGGAACATAGGAAATTAAATTGAATATCTGCTGAAGCATGAGAACTTTAGTATGGTGAAAATGTTTTTCCAATACTTTTTAATTTTGTTCAAACAAAAATAGCAAATTGCCTTCGGCGAAAAAATGTTAATTGACCCATTAAAAACATGTTTTGAAGCAACATGAGCGCCGATTTGAGAAAATTCCTCTCTTAAATTATTAAATTGGATTTTTTGTGTTCTCTTTTTCAAATTTTATTTTAAATTTAACACTTATTTCCAGTTTCCAGTCGAAATTAATAATGCCAATATTAAAGTGTGATAAACACAGAATGTATTAGGATTTTTTCAATAAGTTTATTCACTTGATAATGTAATTATGTTAGGGTAGGATTTGAATCCGCCCTCCCTATCGCGGTGTAAGGCAATAAGACGAGAGAGTCTTGCTGAAGAGGTCTAGATTAGATCCCTCAACCAGTCGGCCCGCCATGCAGTAGGTAGGCAAACGAATTCGCCACCGATACCTTGAAAAACCTTACCCCTTGAACCAGGGCACCCTGCTAGGTCAGCAAACGTAGCGAACCATTTGGGTTGACCAATGCAGGGGTGTTGGTAATCCAATAAATGGTTCCCAGGGCGGTGGTACTCATACTCGCCTCAAAAATTGTGTTTTTTTTATATATTTTTTTATATGAATACCGCACAAGAGTCCCAACTGCACCCGCTTGAAGACGGTGAGTCTATGGCTTCCCCAACTGGGGTATGTTGTGAGGCTGAAGGTAGTGGGGAGGGGAAAGAGATAGGGAAAGGAAGGTGGGGAAGTACCTGGCTATTCAGATCTGGTCACCAAACAAGGCTAATGCCATTTCAAGCCACGTTTCAATTCTGAATGGTGGTCTTACACCAGGGCGATACTGAGAGTATCTTCCACTCTTCCACTCAATATACTTTATATTATTTTTAAATGAATAAATTGTGAAATAACACAAATTAATCAAATAAACTTTATTTACCACGCCGCCCGCCGGGATTCGATTCCGCGACCTTTCGGTGTGCGAGTCAAGAGCCTTACCGCTGGACTACGCCAATGTGGCTAAGGTTTGTTTGGTGATATTTGTGAAGGAGAAATATGAAATCTACCCATTATTACTCATATCAGTGCAATGAATTATAAAAAAATATTTCAACCACCCTCCACCAAAAACGTAAGCAATTTAATCAAGGTACATTGAGGTATTCCTAGCTTCTGGTTTAATTTAATTCAAAGGCTTTATGACTGTAATAATGCGTTGTAAACCCGCAATCTAGTTTCACCGAAACCGCCTTTGACAAGAAATTAAAGACTTTTCCTTAATTTTTCAGTGTTATACGTGGTGTTTGCGATGGTTTCCTTGGTTACTATTTATATTTTAATGTGATTGGCCGCAATTTTTATATGACCACACGAAAAATTTACGGCCGGCCATTTGGTCCAAAATACAATGTTTATGGTTATTATATTTATATTATTTTTTAAACATTTCTGACCAGAAGGGAATCGACATCCAGGACACAACAACAACACACACAGCAAACAATTTCAAATTAAACAAAATTCTTCGGAGACAGCGGATCTATAACGTTCTAGGTGCCTTACTTATAAAAAAACAATTCACTGTTAAATGGTGTTTTTGTTATACGTTGTATAAAGACTACACATTTTGTTTTTATAATATCAATTGTCATCATATTTAACGCGCGTTTCTTATCTCTTCTCTACATCTTCTCTACATCTCCACATATTATAAATTAAAGACCCGCGCGTCGTCCGTCTGTCTGTCTGTCTGTTCGCGATAAATTCTAAAACTACTGAACGGATTATCATGCGGTTTTTACCAATAGGTAGAGTGTTTCGTGAGGAACGTTTAGGTATATAATTTGTATGGTTTAGGTATGTAAGGATTTGTGTAAATTGGTTGAAACAACGATAATTGTTAGAAGTGTGGGAAAAAGTCAAGCCGCCTGGTAGCTTTCATTGAAAACGCTGCCTAATCCTTTTGGGATATAACAAAACAATGTATGGTGGAATATTCCTCTTTTATAGATCTACAAAAAAGTCAGCGAAGGCATATATCTATCTTTTACGGATAGCCTACTATACCCATTCTATCTTCTAAAAAAATGGGCACGTACATTGCGGTAATTGAAAAGTTATTTAGACGGATACTTACAGTATTAATCCTTATTAACTTAAATACGTTAGTTACCCCAAGCATTTTATGCACATTATTATAATCTTTCACACCATCTCTACGTATTATAAATTAAAGTCCTCCGCGGCATCTGTCTGTCTCTTCGCGATAAACTCAAAGACGGCGGTGGTTATAAAGGTTGGATAACCATCCGGTAGATGACGTTGTGTTGACGGGTCAGCTAGTTTGTATATAATTTCCATTCTAATGACCCATTCACTATTATACTAGTATAATTCAACACAATAACTACTATTACTTGTGTTATTATTTGAAAGTTTTGATCCTTTAAATAAAGTCTTGTTGTTAATTAAAAAAATAAAATTGGAAAAATTAGTGTAGAAAGTTTTTAATGAGAATTGATTTTTGAAATATGAAAAGAAAAGAGAAAAGTTATGCCCCAGGTTATTATATCATATTCAAAAACATAATTCTTGTTTATAGTTTTATACACATACATAATTCTTGTTTATAGAAATGTACTGCATATTTAAACTATTTTATAGCAACTGAATTTGGATTAGAACTGATCAATTTATTCAAATTGCTGCAAAGAGAATTCAAGTGGTAAAATGGCCATTCCGATAAGCGTCAATTGATAGATATTCCTAGTAGTTCTGTCCCTGGTACATTATTAAGGCTTTACCGCTGGGTGGCCAATGAAATACTGGAGCTCTCGGTAGTTAAACTTTTAGTGCTCCTTGACAAGCTCGTAAGACATAATACGGTTTGGAGGGTGAAAAGCACCGGGATGGGCTGTAGCCCCAAATTGAACACGAACAAAAAGGTTTTGGGGATGTAAATGAGAATTCTATTATTCTAATGATAAGGTACTGCGAATTTGGAAGGCTTTAAATTTTGGAAATATCATTATTGAAAATAAACTGATATATTATTGGCAGCGTCAAGTGGTTCACAGAACTAATAATCTCAATGTTTACCAGTATACAATTGGTGGCCTCTTCGGATGATAGAGAAAAACGTTAAACTGAGATCTTTTAACTAAATTAAATTCTACGGTATTAACTTTAAGGTTTTCGTTATTATTTTTTTCGCTAATATTATTATTCACTACCTGTAACTTACTTTTTTACGTTAATATTAACCATATGTCTTTCTTTGAGTTTCGATAATTTCTCTTACGGTTAACTCTTAACTCTAACCACGATTTTTTTTATTTCTCTTCTATCTTTTTTATTTTATTAATTTTTTGGTTCGACAGTAAAATAAATCACATAGATATTACAGTAATTAACGTTTTCAATTTGGTTGTGTATAGATGAGCACATCGTTCATCACAACATTCATTTTGCATTTATAAGTTTAAATTACAAGTTTAGTACACTTATATATGTAAATATGTACTCACACACATGCAAATACATGTACATATATTCACATATTATTGGGCCAACGCATAAGTGGGAACATGATACAATAATTACAAAGCAGCTCTAAGTGAGGAGATCATCAGGTAAATGCAAGTATAAGTTCTTTCTCAAGGTAGTGATTGTAATGAAAAATTTATCCAAGTCTTCGACGATCGCAGTATTCAGGGTGTCCTGGGGTAAAGTGTATTAACTTCAGGAGGTGATCCTACATGATAGTACAAATAAAAAAGATGAATAACTTTTTTCGAAATTCCAAAGTTTAGGGGTAGTTTTCTGGTAAAAAGATAAAATTAGACCGGCGTGTGCGGGCGGCATTATTATTTTCCGCTGTTGCCGAGTCCCCGCTCCAAGCGCTCAATGTCAGTGTTGAATTTGAATGTAAAAATTTTATTCGCGTAGTAGTGTTTCACTTTAAAAACTTTATTGTTGTTATTCAAAACTTGTTGATTAAATGTGTCTTTATCTAGTGTGTATTATTAAGACGAACTTGCTATAAGATTCGCAAAAGACGTAATATTTCTATCAATAATCGTGTTGTAGTAATAATTACCCAATCTGCCAAAGCTGCAAGTAATTTGAAGGAACTACTTCATTCAGTGCGTGTTTTTTTTCAGACTTACTTTTGTTTATTTAGTTGTAGACTTGCCTAAATGTAAAAATTATGTATATTTGTGCATAATTTTGTCATTGAATTATTCGGTAAATGCCTTACTTTACTAACAAAGAACGGGCAGTGAGATACGCCACAACGTACGAATTGATAATAATATTACTTTACGTTTACATGCTTTCTTACAAGCTGAAGGTGGACATTTTGCAAATTTGTTAAACTAGTTAAAAGCGATGACATTAGTTAAGTGTTCAAATAGTTTATAACAATTTAATCGTTTAAAGCGTGTCTTCAATTGTTATTTAAGTGCAGTTATCTTTTTAAATTTGGTTTAAAATATACGATCTGTATAAACGTCAAATTCTCGGTCTTGTTATTTTTTACAAACGGTATATCGAACGTGTCATAGGAATACGTGTGCATTGAACGAGTGCGCGAAAGCATATGACAACCCTGGAAATTCAAGATTGGAATTTACGCTGTCACAGAGTACCGTGCCGCGAGCACGACAATCTGAGTGCTGCTATTGGCTAGCGGAACAATGTGCATGTGATGCCCCTTCCAAATGATTTGTCTACAACGCAATTATGTCCTTTAACTAACTAATCAATTGAAAACATTAATGAAATTGATAATGAATACGTGCGGCAGCCTCATTGGACTGGAAAACACATCTAAATAACCACCTAATACTTCCACAAGGGAGTCTAGACAGCAATGATCAACGCCAAGGAATTGGCTGTCTATTTACGTCACCCCCACCATGCGACCAGCCGAGCCACTATTGGTCAATTCTGAACAAAGGAAAAATCTGAATCGTGAATATTTACGACAGCGAATTCATGTTCCAAAAAATTTGGAGCTCAATTTCGAGAAATTGGGAATAATTTGGATCAAGAAATAAACATCATCACCTAAAAATGAGTATATGCTACAAAAACAACCCAAAAACTGACGTCTATCAGTGATTGTTGCACTTTAAGAAAAATATTTACTGTTTAAAATTGTACCTTATATCACATATGTATACTTGTACCTTTTCTTGTAAACACAATAAAAATGATGTGAGACTTTGGTATCCTAAGTTGGTAAGATCATGGCAAAAACTATCACAAATAATTTTGACACAGCTGACTTCCAATCGTAGCGACCAGGGAAATTACCTAAAACAAGTACCTTAGAAAAATTAAGGAGGTTCTGTCCCCCAAAAGTCCGACCTGAGTTTGCCCTATAAAAATAGAAGTCAAACCGGTAGGAAGTCAGTTCAAAACTATCAGCCAAGAAGAAAGATACCAACTCAAGATACCAACAGTCTCCAAGTTCAAACCTCTTTTAAAGTGTTTTAGTCAGTCTTAAATTCAGTTTACCTATCCCAGTATCCCAGTAACCTAAAAACCCCAGTCTCCCATAGTCTCCAAAGTGAAAAATATTTATTTTAATCCAGTACTCAAATCAGTTTTGCCATTATACCTAGAAGCATTTTTTGTCAAAGTAGTAAATTCATTTAAAAGACCAGTGGCGTTCCAAAATCCACTGGCGTACGAAACTCCATTGGCGTGTCATTGTGGCCAGCTCCCTATTATATTTAGTTTATGTACAAACGTCTAGTACAAACGGTTTCCATGGATTCAGGCCAAATCACACCAAGCAACGTTGCAACAATTGCGCCCGGCAAGCTAACAGCAACTTGGTTGGGTAAGTGCTACCTTACACTAAGGATTTTTAGTAGGTTTGTCTTTTTGTATGGGAAAAAAAGTTGGAATTTCAGAAAAAGTTATTTGTCTTTTTTACTCCTACCATAATGTAGAATCACTTCCCGAAGTTAATGCACTTTACCCCCGGACACCCTGTATAATACAGTCATTTTTGACGTTGCCGTTGGTTTGAAAAAACAAGTATCGATCCAAAAGTTTTCAGGATGTCTAGGAAATTTTGGCCTTATATTAATTATTATTAATTAAAGATGCATCAAACATGTTGTTAACGATTTTAGAAAGAGAAATTATATTTGATATAATATATGTCTTCTTTTAGTGAGTGAGACTTCTCTAAAGTAAGTCTTTCAACATTATTACCTAGATACCTAGTTACCTAGATTTCATTTACACAGTATGTGAAAAATTAACTTAATTTGATGAATTGTTAATTATTTTTTAACAACCCATCTTAAGTGAGGAGATTTTATGATTCAATCCAACAATCCATATTCTTTTGATTATTTATTTATTTGTTTATTAAGACATACACAGTACATATAATACAGATTATAAGGTATGTTAAATTAAATTATTACATGGTTATGTACCTATTACGTAAGTCCATAGAATGTCTTTTGGTAATTACGCCTGAGATACGAACCGGTCTTAAAACTTAATTATCGAATAAATGAGTAATAATAATAAAAAGGAAGAAAAAAAGGGGGGGGGGGGAGATAAGGAGACATTTTTAAATCAAGAATTATCTGCTCACTAATTGTAATTGACTGATTAAAGTTTAATGAAAAGTTAAGTGTAAGTAATTTTAAAACAATTATATCACGCCAAGAAATTTAATAAATTAGTTTTGTATGTTTGCAAGGAATCATGAAAAATGTCTAAGTGTAGTAATTTTTCATAGTTATGATTGCGCGAGTAATTGGTGAGTTACTCGCTGCATTAGTGTTATTGGATTCTATATGAAAAAGTATGCCTGGTACGCCTCATTGGGACATTTAAACCAATAGTGGATTTTTTTTTTTTTTTTTTTTTTTTTTTTTTTTTTTTTTTTTTTTTTTTTTTTTTTTACAGTGAATACCGCACAAGAATCTCAACTGCTCCCGTCTGGAGACTATGGCATCCCCAATTGGGGTATGTTGTGAGGCTGAAGGTAGTGGGGAGGGGAAGGAGGTGGGGAAGAGGAAGGTTGGGAAGTACCTGGCTATTCAGATCTGGTCACTAAACACGGCTAAAGCCATTTTCAAGCAACGTTTCAATTCTGAATGGTGGTCTTACACCAGGGCGATACTAATAGTATCTTCCACTCTGGAACATGCCGCAAATATACTATATATTATTTTAAATGAATTAATTGTGAAATAACACAAATTAATCAAATAAAATTTATTTGCGCATGCCGGGTTCGAACCCGCGACCTCCGGAATGTGAGTCAAGAGTCTTAGCCACTGGACTACGGAGGTCGTCCATGGATAGCAATGTTATGTAAAAATCTGAGGCAATATCGGCATATTACCGGATTTTTTGTTTGATTTTCCACGTCGTAGGTTGCCAGTTTTGAAGTTTACATTCTAACTGTGAAACACTGCTTTATCGACAAAGCGAAACGCTGAAAAATTCAAAATTTAAGGAATACATTTCCCTTACATATAAATGAAAAGTTACCAAGAGGCCAACATATTTTTTTCAATGCCCGTGAGTATAAAAACTTCTCTTTCATCACTCGTTAGAATTTATGCGTGTTTGAGTACGACACTCACAAACTGATCGAAAATTAAAATATGTCCTTTCACATTCCAGGAGGATGTTGAAGAACGTCTTCTTGAATTAAGTACCTACTTTACACACGATACCTTCTAAAATATTTAAAGTAAAGTCTTACATATTACCTACCGAAACATTGCATAATACTGAGCATTCGTTTTTGCAGCGCAAACTACGTATTTTGAATCATCACTTTCCGAATCAAAAAGCCCACAGTCACTGAACAAATAATTTCTAAACAAGCAGTTAAAAATCCACTCCGCAGGTTTTTGCGGCTTTTGGTTTGGCTTCGCCCAGTTTGACTGTTGGTGACCATTTTATAAATCCGATAGGAACTGGTTCCAAAAATAGCTAGTTCCTCGGATCCACAATGATCCAGTGATAGCTAGTCACCAGGTCAAAGTAACCGCGATATGCAATGGCGTCACATGTAATATATAGCCGCATGATATTATTATTCAGAACTGCTAGTTACAATAATAATCATACTATCGTCAATCTCTCCATATCCGGAGACCTACACGAAATTGCAAATCCGTAGTACTTACGTCTGCCAAGGGATGGTAATCACTCAAGCTGTTAACGTAAGTGGCGCCATCTTTTGACATTGCTTTAATTCGGTTATATTACAAAAGTATATTTGTGTACAAATTCCACGTAAGAAAATGGTTTTGATAAAGCGCGGCGTCAGAATTGTACTGGTAGTAGAATTCTTAAATCTTGACCGTAAAGACTTAAGCGCAATAATAACGTCAGACGTGTGATCTACACTAAATTATTCCTTTTGAAGATTTTTTGATTGATTCGTGTACAGACCACAATTCTTAGTAAGAATCCAAAATTTCAATCGGTTCGGTGCCGTAGTTCATGAATTATGTTAGGACCGACCCCAAGTGTTACGAAGCACCCGTAAATTGATGAATTTTTTGAAAATTCTTCTTCTGGAAGATTTTTTTTATTCTTCTTTCGTATGGTGGGGGATCAGAGGGGGACATCTAGGTCTGCGAGCCAGTCTAGGGCCTCAGGCGTTGCCCTGTGGACCTCATCAATCCCGCCGGGGAATGAATGGAGCGGGCATTCGTTGACCACATGTTCGGTGGTCTGCACCGCACCGCATTCACACATCGCCGACTCTTTAAGACCCCATCTATGCATCATGTGACCACAAGGGCTATGGGAGTACCTTATCCTATTGATGGCAGTCCAGAGTTTGCGAGGCAATGAGAACCCAGGCTGTGTCTCAGTGGGGTCTTGAACGAGATGGGCGTTTTGGACGTTGGCCGAATGTCACTCAAGCTTCCACCTATCTTCTGGGGTGAGAGGTGTTCGAAGGAGTCTTTCTTCTTCCGTCCAGAAAGGTTTTCGAGACTTTAAGAGGCATGCCGGGTGAAAAACGACCGGGTGATTTTTTTCTTATTGATTCGTAGGCTTCAAAAATGCCAATGGATCTTTTCAAGAAAGAATTTCAATCTTTGAAATTTTTAATCAATTTCTCCGTAAGTAAGAAAAAAATACGCCTGCTTTGGGCACCCAGAAACGTCCACATTACACTTCTAATATATTCAGTACAAACAGTACACATAGAGTGACTTGAAGCACTTTATTTCATGAATTTTCAATTTCTTGAACATTCGTGCATTTCATAACAATGTCTATTTGGTTATGAAATGCACAAATAATATTGCTGTATTTGTTTACCCATGAGACAGGCTGCCAACGCAATGGAAAACGGAATAAATGATGAGACCGACTTCCGGAAAAGCATGTTATTGCACTACAGGTAGTATGCACATTAAAATAACGTGCCTGAACATAAATATTTTTAGTTCTATTTCTCAAACTTTAAGTTCTATTTTGCCTTTAAGAGGAAGTAACCAGAGAAAACTGGAAATATGTCATTTTTAAATCAAATTTTGGACGTATTGACTGACACTTTTCCACAAAAAATTATACATTTATTGTTCTTTTATCTAGTAAACGCATGTTCATTTTCAGTACAATAAGGTTAGACCAAAGGTCGTTGGCAGATTGTTAAATTTTCAAACGAAAAATCTTATTTTACAAGACATATTTCATACCATGTAATCATACATTATTGTAAACCAATACGTTATCTACTAAAAAATGTTTGAAAATTTTAATTTTAGTTTATATAAAATCATTAAAAACAATGAAAATTTCTTTATTTTTTCTATCTATTTACGGTCTTACAAATTATTAGATTTAAGATTTTTTAACGTTCTTATTTTGCTTAGACATAATTGAAAAATGATACATACTAATGATCAAAAACCAATTACAAAATGTACCTACATAATTTTAATAGTTTTATCATCACGCCATACAGCATTTTTGGTTGTAGGTATAAATTAATCAAATTTAGAATGAAATTAAATCGATATTGAGTTATAATTTTAAAAGCTGGTATGGAGAATAATTAATCTTTCTCATTGGAACCGCCCTGTACGATCGTAAGAAAATCTTTCGACGAAATGTGGATTTTCGGCCTGTAAGAGAAACAAAATTCATAAAATACGCAAACCTTTTTACGGCTTAAAAGATGAGATGAGAAGGAAAATCATTTTCTGATAGGCGACTTGAAATTTAATCGAATAATATAAATTGAATTTGTAATTCATATTGAAATAGAAGTTTACCCCCCCCCCCCCCCATATTATATATGACGGTGGTTTTGACCGATGGTCCACGTGGAATTATTATTATTTAACATTTTGATTACAAGATAAAAACTCGTAAATCTCAGTTTTCCGAAGTTACGCAGTTTTGAATATGAAAACACTCTATCAAAGTCTAAAGAAAGTTGAACATATTAGATGATTTATTATGAGGGCATGTTAAAACTACATATAATATTCTCAAAAATGTTTTTTTAATGAGATTGTTTTTCTTTTTTGAAGTAATTAGATTCTAAGCGTGATTTAAACTAAACTTAATTTTTTCAAAGTAACTATTTTAAAACTATAATAAATTATGTTAGTGTTTTGTAGCCACTAAGAGAATAATTCAAAGGCGATACGAAGTTTAATAATGTTATGAAGAAAACTTTAAATGTCAAATATGTACCTGGGGATCACTATAGAAAGAAATGTGAAATTTAGAAAAAAAAAATTAAAAAGAAACTTAGATATTGTGTTAAAAAAATTAGAAAAGTCACTTTCATATTTATGCGATTAAAAAACGAAATATCACATACTATAGAAATGCTTGCACAGTCAGTGATAAAGTATGGTAATAATAAAGTTTGCATTAATAAAAACTAAGTGTGCAATTCATACGCGGTAGAATTAAAACCTTCGGAAAACTAAAGTAGGTAAAAGTGGGAAGGCTACGAAGCACCGCACAAAGAGACCGATTATACCATCCCATTCTCTCGCAGGCTGAATCCTGTAGAAGTATGTGTTAGTCGTTTTTTAGTGTCACTATTTTTCGTTTCATCGAGTTTCAAATCACAACGGTGCTAAAGAAGTTTTCACTTCAATAATCGTATGGGTCTAAAGCGTATCTGATAGTAATAACACAAAAATGTTTAATAAAATTATGTAGTTTAATTAAATTTTCAAACCAATGAACTTTCTATTTTAAAAGTTTTTTTTTAGTTTTACACCTTTAACGTCTGGAAGTATATTATGTACCTAGATGCAAAATGACAGCTTTATGATACCATTAAGAATACCTAGGCTCTAAGATATTTAACGATTTGTCTGATTTAATAAAAAACGAGAAAAGCTATTTCGAATTTTAATAAATACAAACGTTACATTTTTACCGAAAAACACCAGACTGACTGATTTCACCAAGGATTTTCAGATATATTTTGTCGAAATATCGTATGTATTTATACTTATTCGTCAACATTTTTTAATATTTTAGACAACGTTTTTTTTGTAACTTTACCTACTATTTATAAGCAGAATGTTTTACGTACTGTTGTACTTTTTTATAACTATACCTGATATTTATAAGCAGTATGTTGTACTTACTGTTGTAGTTTTTTTGTAACTATACCTACTATTTATAAGCAGTATGTTGTACTTACTGTTGTAGTTTTTTTGTAACTATACCTCCTATTTATAAGCGGTAAGTTTGTATCAGTAAATAGACCTGAGGTTATATCTCTACAAACTGCGAAATTAAAATGGTTAAAGAACCTTACGCAACGCATTACTAATGTGTATATTTATTATATAAGATCAATATTTTTATTTTTTGTTTTGTTTTTTACGTGTGCTCCATACAGGAGGCCCTGATGAAAATGATTTTCCTCAGGGCCTATGTCATCTTTGGGGATGGTGTGTGGAGTGTTTTTTTAAGGGAAGGAGAGGAGAGTTCTGGGAAGGAAAAGAGTTAAACGGGTGGGTAAGAATCTGGGGTTCAGTGTGTCCTGGTCATCTGCCTCCAAGACCTAGACAAAACTCACACCATGAACCCATTTATTTAAAGTATACCTTGAATTAAGGTTTAAAAGAAATAGAGCTCTTGAACATTCGTACATACATAACAGGCTTATTATAAATAATTTCACATCCTAACATTAATCAGAGACATACGTTCATTTTCATAATGTATTATTATACATTATCTGACCTACGTTCATTACATTTAATTGACCTACGTTCACTCAACTTATAAACTAGAATGTTAAAACCCGTTAGGACGTGTAATAAATAAATAAATAATAATACGGTCTACCAAAAACAATTTGCCCGACACACAAGACATTTTACCATGGAACCTTAACTCAAGCGTGGGAGAACAAAATGTATGTTTTATCATAAATACTCTAACATTTTTTGGTGTATTTCTTCTTAGTAAAAATGTTTTTTCTATGAGGTAAGTCGCGCCGCTCGATACGAAAAATAGTCAGCAATTTTTCCTGCGTAAAAAATCCAATATCCGTTATATATTTTGCCCCATAAATCATAACCTCCCCTTTAATCATGTCCCATAAAGTTATATTTGAATTTAAGAGGAATCAATGAAGGCTTTGAAAACGTTTTTGAAGGCTAGTAAAACGAATACTGAATTTATAAAACCACTGTAATTATTTTATTTTTATGTGCAATAAATTTTAGAGGCAAATCCCGGCGTGAGCAAGAAAATTTTATTTGATTAATTTGTGTTATTAAACAATTTACTCATTAAAAATGAGTAAATTGCAGAGTAGCAGAGTTCCAGAGTAGCAGAGTGCTATCAGTATCGCCCTGGTGTAAAACAACCATTCAGAATTGAAACGTTGCTTGAAATGACTTTTAGCTGTGTTAGGTGGCCAGATCTGAATAGCCAGGTACCTCCCCAACTTCCTCTTCCCTATCTCCTTTCCCTTCGCCATTACTTTCTGCCTCACAACATACCCCAATTGGGGATGCCATAGTCTCACTGGCTTCAGACCGTTGGGAGCAGTTGGGACTCTTGTTGATTTTGCCTTTCTCAGGAGGCCCATGGTAAATAATTTCCCTCGGGGCCTATGTCATCTTTGGAGATGTTGTGTGGGGGGTGTTTTGAGGAAAGGGAGGAAAGGAAGTTCTGGTAAGGAAAAAGGTATGAGGGGGGGGGGGGGGATCGGAATTAGGGGGTTGGTGCTTCCAGGAGTGTGGAACGTATGAATCCATCGCTCCCACTGCGATGTTTCGAGAGAGTCCTGGTTTCAGATCAAAAGGTTTCCCTCAACGAGTCTCTCCCGATCCGGCCTGCCACGCAGCTGGCGGGCAGAATCCCACACCGCCAAGACCCGGACAAACCGCACCCCATAAGCCCGGGCACCCCTGCTTATACATCAATCGTAGCGAACCACTTGGGGTGACCTATGTACGCTTGGGGTGGCAGAGGTATTGGTTATCAGTTAAGTGGTTCCCGAGAGAGCGGTACCCGCACACGCCTCCCAAAAATAAATCAAATTTATTAATTTAAAAAAAAACAATAACTTTGTAAACACCACTTTTATTTTTTGTACTTTGTCGGGTTTCGCTACAACCATAGCAATATTACACTGCCCTGAAGTAGCCACGGTTATAGCGAAACCCGGTCGGCATAAAGTATATAAATAAAAATAGTGTTATAATGTCACATCACAGAGTATTTGCTTCATATGAACAAATATAAATTTATTGGCTAAAGTACTTTATAATTAGGAAACATTTCTACTAGCATTCCGCTAAGGGTGGGTACTTCACCGGGTTGGTGTAAACACGTCACTCTTAGCAGAGAAACGTCAGCGCAAGGAGCCCGCTCGCCTCTAGCGTCTATCGTCACGTAGTCGAGACTTGTCACACGTCACTTCTGCTTAAATATTGACACTAACCGAACGTTCTGCTACGACACTATACCGCTGTGGATTGGGAAACCTTATATGCGGCTTATATTATGTGGAATGAAACATAAAAAAATACCTCCTATGCACATACTTGTACGTACAAATATAAAACAATACCTCCTAGCAAGTATCCACCATTTACTTGTTTTGATTTTTCACGCCCTGCTGGATTTTACCTTTTTTTTAAAACAAAGAATGTCTAAATGTGCGCAACAACAAAAAACAAATAGTAGATAAGGAATTAAAACTTTAATTTTATATTACGCCACATTCTGAAACATTACTGCAAATGCCATTAAGGCTCCGCAACCGGGCCCGAAAAGAAGAAGATGGAGAGATACGAAATTACGAATGTTAGAGGAGAGCGCTACCATTTACAGCGACAAAATCGATGCGAAAATGTTTAATAAAACACGACTCATTTAAAATATAGCAAAAATCTCGCAGGCATTGTCTTAAACAGCATTTATTTCATACATATAACTTGTAAAATAACTGAAACAAACTTTATTTTATTATAAAAATAAATAAAACACTTTGTATTTTAACCACGAATTTATTATATTACATATCGACCGGTTTCGCTTACATCAAGCTTCTTCAGGATATAAGTAATAATAACAGTTATTATTACTTATATCCTGAAGAAGCTTGATGTAAGCGAAACCGGTCGATATGTAATATAATAAATTCGTGGTTAAAATACAAAGTGTTTTATTTATTTTTATAATATAATGTCTAAACACAAAGTAATTGCTTCTTATGAAAAAATGAAACAAACTTGTTTATAATAATTTTTGTAGTATGCTTTGCTTTTTTTTTTGTCGAGGGAATTTTATATAATTTGCATTTCGGCGCGGGCAATGTCTAGATATTATCTTCAAGAATAACATAAATTTTTTTAAGAGCTTTAAAACTTAACGTTTAAGGGAAATATGTCAGAAATCGGTAGTAATTCGGGCAGCGGGCCCTTAAAGAGTTATTGTTATCCTACGAGAAACTGCAACGATTTTAGGCTTCCTAAAACAAATTTATCGGGAACACAAAATAATATTTATTATAAAGGTTTTAAAATGTTCAATGAACTCCCTGTAAATGTTAAGGAGGTTAAAAGTCTTTCGTGGATTATGTCTTAATGTTGTAAAGTCCAAATTTTAGTCAGTAGGTAGTAAATAATATTGTAGTAGTCATAGAAAAGAAAACATTAATTAGATATAACATGTCAAATTTTATACCTAAATAAAATACACAATAAAAAAAGAAAAAAAAGAGATATGCCCATAGAAGTGTTTTGCTGGTTTGTCCGAAGTAAGTCAAAAACACTTAAATCTCACTTTCATCAAAATTTTGTTCAAATTTTATGTATTTGTTGTTCTGCTTGCCGAATTAAATTCTGCTAAAACCTGTTTAAATTTAGTGATCGATGCGTTTAATATGACAATAAAATCGTTATAATCTCTCTTGACTCGACTCTTTCGACCCATCGCCTTGCACCGCAGTGGGAGGGTTGAAATCACACGTCCGTCACTACTGGACACCCTCAAATTCCTACCCATCCCTCATACCCTTTTCTTTCCCAAGACTTCCTCTCTTTCCTCTCCATAAGACCCCCACACAGCATCCCCAAAAGATGATTTGAGCAATGAGGGCTTATTTTTTCATTAATAATTTTTTTTTGCATTCCCCACGTAGGAGACCCTGAGAAAAATAATTTCCCTCAAGGCCTATATCATTCTAGGGCAGGACTTCTTAACCAGGGGGGCGTAGAGAAATGTCAGGGGGGGCGTAATAGGTACGTTTGCATTTCCAAAAAAAAAATCTATTTAATGCGTTGGTAAATTAACTGTTCCGAATTGCCATTCAATCGCTGCTATAAAAGTTTCGACAAGATCAACTGGTACAGACCGTGCAAACTCAAGTATCTCTTTTTTGTAAAATTTCTGTAAGTTAGACATTATCTAATTATAAAAGTATAATTTATATAAATAAATAATAATTATAGAATAATACGTAAAATTAAAAGAAAACTAAGAAATGTAAATGTAAAAGTAATTAATGATTAAAAGTGTACATACTCTTCTATAAAGATCCATAATAAATAAATACATTGTAACTATATTGTTCTTATTTGAAATTCAAATAAATAATTTATACAAAAAAAATTGTTTCTTATTTTTGTTGAAACTTACTTAAGGGGGGCATGAAAATATTTTTTTGTTTCGGGGATGCTCGGCGAAATAAAGGTTGGGAATCCCTGTTCTAGGGGATGCTGTGTGAAGGGTCTATAATAAGATATAAAATAACCAGTTATAAAACTCGAAATGCATGGACAAAAATATTATTTAAAATAAAATCAATAACGTTGCTCAGATCCGTGTTTCTCACCCCTTTTAATGCCATACCCCATTTCAACGATTTAAAAATATTTCAGCAAAAAAGTAAAATATTTTAAAAGTGAAAGGTGTATGTTTAGTATTGAAACAGCTTTGGGATTTCTCTATATATCCCAAGGTCCTGTTTAATGTATTGTCATCTCCCATTATCCCTCTCCTTTCCTCAAAAAGCCTTATTTGGGAAGCCGAATAGAAGAAGATGATAAAAACCCATCTTTGCCGGTTACAACATGTTACATGTTTTTATTTTATTTTTATTTATTTATTTAATGAAAAGAACATGATTTAATGAATTTCTACGCCAATGAAGAGTACTAGCTCTTGAGCTTGGCATAGGAGTTATTTTACACTATTTCATTTTTATAAATTACATTTTACTTACAGTATACAATAAATATAAACTGTATATAAATATAATATATAAACTACTATTATTTCATTTTTATAACATACATTTTACTTAGTGTATGCAATAAATATAAACTATGTTGTGATGTTAATTTTGGTGACATGAATTGAAGTTATAAGATTTTGATTGGTGATGTTATGGTTGTTGATTTTTTTTAAAGATTAATTTGACCTTTTTCTTGAATGATACGAAATCTATTATTTTTTTAATTTCTTCGGGAAGACTATTAAAATATTTTATGCCTTTGTAAATATAATTATTGTCCATTTGTTGTGTTGAAAATAGAGGGATTTGGATGTTAAATTCATGCCTTAATGATGAGTTGAGTTTAAATTTTTTTGTTACATTTTCTATGAATATTTGTAGTATTGAATCTTTTTTATAGAGGTCTTCAATTTTAGGTACTTGGAAAATTTTGAACAATGATGCTGAAGGGAATGTTGGTTGTTTTTTTAATATTACTTTAATAATTAGTTTTTGTACCACTTTTACAGGACTTAAATTTTTTTCATATGCACCTCCCCATCCAATGATTCCATACTGAATTAGTGATTGGACTAGTGCTTAATAGACTTTTTTTAGGTTGTTTAATTTGAGAATATTTCTTAATCTAATGAATATATAGATACATGTCCTAATGCGTTTAACAAGTTCACATATGTGTCTGTTCCATTTCATATGTTGGTCTACAATTACACCGAGGTACTTTATTTCGGTTGCATGGTTTAATATAGTACATGAATGTGATAAGAATACCTACATATCAGTTGAAATATTGTCTCGATGGTGACCACAAAAATTATTTTAAACTTTTGCAAAATCGCTCTCACATACGATATATATTTTTGTGATATTTTTTGTGTTAAAAATCGGGTGTAACTGTACCAAGTGAGCAGTGGATGAAAGACCAAATCATCAAACATTTGAAGGTAGGGCTTTCTCCAGTCTCTCTTTTTCCCAGTGATAAAAACTCGAATGTTCGTTTGTTTTGTTTTACAGTCCACTTAATTTCTCAGGGTAAATTTTCCAAATTAAACAGGGTATGTGTGCAAGGTGGAGCTTACAACGAGATAAATTAATTTGGAATAATAATGTTCAGAAACTCAAGACGCTTTTTGACATTTGCGTTAGTCTTGTCATATTTTTTCTTGAAAGGTGAGGGTTGCAATGTAAATAAAAAAATTCGACAAAAAAATGTTGCAAACATTAATAATCATTGATTTGCGCATTACCCCCCAAACATTCAAATTGCCAAACGGTGGGGCGTGCTCCCAACGATGAGGAGCACTGGAATCTTCAAAGAGACGTTAGTTTTATAAGAATTAGGTCGCTAAAAAGAAAAATAATTTTCTAGGCGGCAAGTAATCGATCTATGAAATGTGGAAACAAATTGAGAAGCCTTGGTTTTAGGCCTGCGAAAGGCTCTCGAATAAGAATCTTAGTAAATCAATCATGACAAATTGCGACACAGATCAAACAAATCACTCTGAGAGTAGTGGATCAATCTAAAATAATCGAATTCAACAAAATGTCATTTGGTTTAAGGTTGATTTAGCAGGAGAGGCTATTTATCCAGGATCTGCGTGTGTATAAATGAATGTACATTGTAACCGTCTAGCCTAGATTGAGTAAAATCTAAACCAAAGCCATTGGGAATAAATGAATCGCTTAGCGTTTGTATTGTACTGTATTCCGGGCAGTTTCAAAAGAATGATGATTATTTTCTTGATTTAGGGCATTATTTATTTAGTTAATAAAATAAAAATGGTAAATTTTTGAGATCCCTGGCAATGGTTAATACGCACTTTTTTTTGGAAAAATCTTTTGATTCACCTTAATTACATTAAAATACAACTATTTGCATTGGGGGAATTGGAAAATATTTCATTCTAAATTTCGATTACGTAAAATTAAAATTAGCTTTCATTCTGTGAAACGAGACCGTCCATTTTCAAACATTATTTTCAAATAAATAAACACGTAAACACCTCAGCACAGGTTCTCCTAGTGAGGTGTTCACGAAACATACAACAATACCTATCCACAGTTTCACCTTCACAAACCTACCTTACATCCAACATAATAAAATTGCACAATATATTATGTAAAAATGTTTTTCAAAATTTATCTATTATGTAAAAATGTTAAAGGTAAATACTGTAATACATAGAAATAAATAAATAAAAAAAATAAATGTCATTTTGTTATGTTGGTATTCTTGTTACTGTACGAAAAGATGCTAGGGCAAAGCGTAGCAGACTTCATGGGAATTCTAGGTTTGTGTAACATGGTTTGTGATACAAAAGAAAGTGCCCCTTTATAACGCCTACTCGCGTCAAGGCAAGAAAAACATCCCAGTTTTCAAGTAGTTTAGCGGCTACGCTAAGTTTGTGTAACATGGTTTATGATTCAAAAGAAAGTGCCCCGTACCTTCAAAATCTTCTAGCCGTTCGTTATACATTCAAGTGTATCAGGAATACCAACATACCAAAGTGACAGCGAATGAGCTAATAGCTAAAGGCGTACAATCTCACAAGACGAAAGATAATTTTAATTTTACGTAATTGAAATTTAGAATGAAATATTTTCCACTTCCTCCAAAGCAAATAGTTGCCTTTTAATGTAATTAAGGTGAATCAAAAGGTTTTTTCAAAAAAGTGCATATTAACCGTTGCTAGCGATCTCCAAAAATTAATATAAAAATAAAAAAGCCTTTTATTTCCTGCAAATAGGCATGTAACCGAGTTATAAAAAGTAAGAAAAAGTATAATTAATGTTATTTACAATCTTGTTGAAAAATATAATATATATATCTTAAATTATTCATAAGCAAGAATCCCTCTCTCAGGCGAAAGTGAAGGCCTCCTCTAAAGAATTCCATTTATTTAGTTATACACCAATATGTCATGGAGAAACTGTACTATGTCATGAAATGTAATTTGAAATACATTGCAGCATTATGTAATATTGATTGGGTTAGGGTTATTTAGTGAAAAGCGTACTTGAAGTGAACCTTCACAAAACTACGCTACATAAATTGACTGCTATTATTATTACGGTATGCTGCCTGCACTTGATGCCACAATGGCAGTATTAGAGTTTAATCAGAATCGTAGGAGAATTTATTATTAATATTGTATGGAAACAATTCTCGAAGTAAAAAGTTCTTAATGTGTTGCAAAACATCATTTTGGGTAGGATAACGTGTGTATATAATGTTTGATTTACATTTTTTTATTAAATACATGCAATTTTTTCATATTCTAAAATAATTTCTATACTTCAATTTATACAATGATATTTTACTGAGGCGGTACAAAGCTCACCGGGTCAACTAGTATACGTATAAAAACTAAGGCCAATGAACTTAATACTTTTATGCAACAATGTGTTTTCTTTTTGCATTGACGAAAGTACGTAAAACGTAACAGGCAACTATTTGCCGTAGGGAAAATATAAAGTTTAAAAAACTTGCACAGTAACTCAACCAAAGTAATTTACTTTAAATTTAAAACTTTAAAAGTTCTTCGACGGCGAAACAAGACAGAGTTCAACGAGAGACATGTCCTGCATATTCTATATGTATGTGAATTGATAAAAGCCGTCCTGTGTAACAATGCACAATGACTGCGACCTCCAGCAATGGACTGGAAGTTGCTGCAACTCTGTTACAGAACTTTTCCCTCCAACTTTAATTACGTTTAATCATTTAGTACTTTGTTGCATTCTAACTTCGTCTTTATAAGTACAATGTACATTGGTGCTTTAGCGGAATTAGACCAACGGTTAATCAATTTATTGGTGTTAATGAGAGATTCTTTATTCTCTTCTCACGTTCATCAATGTAATTTCCATCAATTCTTCTAGCTTATCTTTATAATGGACTGCAAAAGCTGGCATTGGATGTGTTGATGGTTCAAGTGTTTAGCTCATCGACCAACATTTTCACACAGTATGTGGATCTTAAATATGACGCCGGAATCAAAACTAATTGATTTACAAAAGCCACTACAAAAAAAGAAAGTCTGTCAAAAAGTCTGAAGAAGCTTTGCTTTTTACTAATTTTTTGGACTACATGGAGCAAATTTGTTTCGCAGCAAATTTGCATGAACAAAATGACTAACTTTATCTAAACCATCTTTCAAACACTGAATTGAGTAGAGACATTTTAGATAGGGCCAGGGACTTTATAATGAACAATTTCATTAGCTACATGCGTCTTAAAAAATATGCAAATATACTTCTTGTCATCGTTTTAAAAAATTGAAGTGTTAAATTTTCCAAACCATTGTTATACACTGAAGTATTGTTCGTGGCATGTAAATGCTTTATGTTACAACAGTAGTTTTGTCACAAACTTCACTCTCAACAATGGCTTTGTTTTGGCGCGACGACAAAGCTGTACATGAAGTTGGGTTGTTCAGTTTCAACTTCAAACTTGTGTCGCGTTCCTTTCGGCTTCCGATTGCTGGAGCAAATGAACATCTCCATGGCCAAACTACATCATGCGATTTGGTGTTAACTTTGGTGGTAACTTTTGTGCTAGTATTTCGAAGCGAGGATGTAGAAGAAGTCGGGGATGTCCGAGGAAGACATGGCATGATCAATTGAATCAGATACTTGAGCCGGGCCATGTCAAGGAGTCAGTATAACAGAAGAGCATATATGAGACGATGCATAAATGTGAACGAGGCAATTAGTGCGTACCAAGACCGAGTTGTTTGGCGGTCCGTCCTCTCTGCCTACCCCTGCGGTGAAACGGCGTGATGGTCATTCGGTTAGGTAATGGAATTCGATAGGAAGTTGAGTTAGGAAATTACTCTTAGGTGGACCATATTCATTATATGATATCGTCAACTTTACCAACCTCTTGTTATTTCTCTTTCTCCGTGGAGGATCCCTTTAAGCTCAAGACATTCCCAATTCGGGTTTGTTATAGTCCCACTGGCTTCGGGCAGTTAGGACTCTTGGGTAGAATTCACATGAAAAATCTGTAATTTGCGTAACTGTAAAAACTACAACCATGCAAAAGATAGTAATGTAAGTTATTTCAAAATTTAAGTCCTATAATTTTTCGAGTCAAGATTTGTTCCCACAAGTTTCCGGTAATGTAACTTTTATTTTTGGAGAGAATTGTTACCTACAGTTTTACTGGATGTTTGCAAGGAGTCTTATCACCGAGGTAACTGATTTATTTAACGGCTGTGATTAAGTGGTGGGAAATTCGCGTGTGAGAAATAACTTTGTGAGATAAAAATGTGATTTGTTGAGGTTCAGGTTCTGGAGTTGCCGTTCCCAAGAATTACCGTTTTGTTCGTTTTACTGCAACCGTGATAAAATGTTTTTTAATTTCAATTTCGAAATACACCGCGAAGGACCATGTAATTTAAAAAAATAAATTTTACTAATATTTTATACTCTTTCAAGATCTTTTTTAAGATCTCTTCTTCTGAGTTTCTATGCCTTCTATGCCTAACTGTACCTTAAATTCCTAATTTAGTAATAAAATATAGTGATGACTGATTACAAAAAAATATTATTTTATAAAATAGTTTTCAAACCTAAAAAAAGCTTTACATTTGGTTGAGAATCGATCATGGCACTTTAAAAATTTTACCGCATAGGTATAAAATTCTACAAAAGCTTTCGTTTTCATCGCTTTGAAAAAATATAAAAGCCTTAACTTGAAGGTTCTCTTGCAGAGTAAAGAATATCCCCTGGAGTCCATTTGACATATTTATACGCTAGAAAGATTTTTTATCGTCCGTAAATAAAATCTTTAGTGAAACAACATGCATTTTTTTTTTTACAATTTTGGGGGAAATGAAAAAACATTTATTTTTGGTAAAAAAAGTAGCTCAGGGCGGAACTTTGTTGAAGTGACAGGTTCCCACCTTGGAACGAGGAACAAACTGGCGATGACGATAAAAATGACTACAAAGTCAAAACCTATCCGTTTTGATATGATTTATTTTTATGAAAATTGAAAGCGTGAGTCTTCAAACCGTTATGTGAAACAATGAAATTCTAGAAAAAAAATCAGAGTGTGTCTGTGTAATTCACACGCGGTAGAATTGAAACCTCGAGAAAACCTATGGAGATAAGAATGGGGAGACTACGAAGCACCGTTCAAAGAGGAGACTGTTTATACTATCCCATTCTCTCGCAGGCTAAGTCTTATAGATGTAAGTGTTTGTCTCTTTTTAGATGTAAGTGTTTGTCTCTTAGTGTCGCTTGAGTTTCAAATTACAACGGTGGTAAAGAAGTTTTCACTTGAAAATTCCGGCTGGCTAAGTCCTCCATCACGACACAAGCAACATTTGCGCTTGCTCTGGTGGTAGTAGTTGGGTTATTCGTAATCCGGGAATGTTTGTCTTTCTTTCAAAAAAAGTGACGATTGCAAATGTAATCAATTCTGAATATGTTACAATTTACCGATATTTATTTCATTATAATGTCCGCACAGATTGAATAAGAAACGTTTTTCTTTCGGCCGGTCAATGGTAGATTTGGCAATGCCGGATAGTAAGTTCATTAATTTGTCGGCTGGCTATTTTCTCTATCAAGACACAGCTTTGTTGCATACTGCAAATTTAGTGAAATAATTTAAAATATGGCCAATTTATTTGTAACCAGAGATAATGATTTCATTTCTTAAAAAAATAAATGAAATATTTATGAACATCGTGGAAAATTGCGTTTAAAAGTAGACGAAATGATTTTTCAGGCAATATCAATATGTATTTTTCTCTTTATTTCTCTTTGTACGCATTATGATTTCCAAGTATACCATAATAACCCAAAACCTATTCCCGAAAAATGCTCCAACGCGTCGAAACCGATAGTTCTGGGGAAATTATTTTTTAGTACGTATCGGAATCTACTTGACACCGGCTTATTTTCCGGCATCTGCGTATAATGGGACAAAAGATTAGGATCAGCCCACATCCATCCTTACTTTCGACTGTGGATTTACATGAAAAAATATATAAAAGGGTAATTGTTGGGTTTATATAAAATAAGATGTCAAAGAAAAAGGAGTCACAAAATTTGATCGAGCGAAAAGCTCGACGATCCGAAATGTAACCGAAGACGATTTCCGCATAAGATATCGGCAGCGATTTCAGAGGGAAGACATCAGTTGGTTATCCTTGGCTAAGCTTTTACAGAGTGGAGAAAAAACACCAATCAGAATTTACACATTGCTTGATATGGCTTAGCCGTGTCAAGTGACCACATCTGAATTAATAGCCAGGTGCTTCTGTACCTTTCTCTTCTCGTCTCATTCCTCTCCCTACTACTTTTAACCCCCGATGATCCCAAATTGGGGACGTCATGACATTTTACAGACTCCTGTGCGGTAATCGCATAAAAAAATGTTGATAGGCAGTGTCAAAACGAAACTTCGTTCACTCGGATCGGATAATTAGTCTCCGAGAAATGATCCCATTTATGGACAAGTATATCCCATACTGGAAAGTCGAAAACCGTGGGTTCACAGTGTGAGTGCTTGTTCGTCCGGCATGTCAGAGCAGTACTGGGACAAATTTCAATCCTTTCATTTTAAATCGAAACTAATCTAGCGGCACGGCGCTTGTATATGCCGAGTTATGGAAGTTTTAAATTAATTCAGCCGAAACTGTCACTCATTTTTACGCGTTTTCCTTCTTACATTCGACATCGATGATCGTGAATTGCCGGGATGCACGTTTTCATGAAGCGAAAGTTTCCCATCTTATATCGAGCAACAAAACAGTAATGATGAGAAAAATTACAAAAGGTCTATAACCTTTTGTTTGATATTATTTCTTTTTATAGAAATTGAAAGCGTGAGTCATTGAACCGACAAGTAACATAACGATGTGATTCGAGTTTGCAAATCCCGCACCGTTTTCGAATTTCCGTCTCAAATATAAAGCATTGTTATCAGTCTTTGACAAATTCGCCAATTTTATATTCGAGTGATCTGTCGATAGGCGAACTGTTTTTAAGTGTCTCAGAGAAATGCTCTTAACTGATGGGAAAACTACGACAATTACTAATATTATTTTTTATATTAAATTCATTAGAGAAAAAAAAGTCTTCAGATTTCTGTTTAGAAGTTTAGACCGATACAATGATGGGGACATATGTCTCCCTTAAGAAAACCTATATTTTGTTTTGTTTTAAACACTTAGCTTCGACACATTAGCCCCACGCAGGAGGCCCTGACGGAAATCATTTCCCTCAGGACCTATGTCATCTTTGGGGATGCTGTATGGAGGGTCTTTTTAGGAAAATAAAATTCTGGGAAGGAAAACGGTATGAGGTGGTATAGAGGAATCTGGGGGTCAATGTGTCCATCCCTCTCACTGTGGCACAAGACAATGAGTCGAGAGAGTCCGGCCGGAGGGGTAAAGAGGTCTCCTTCATCCTGATCCCGCCCGCCACGCAGTAGGTGGGAAAACGCAAGTACCGTCAAGACCTAGAAAAAACTCTTTCCATGAACCTGGGCATCCCTGTTAAGTCACCAAACGTAGCAAACCACTTAGAGTAGCTTTGGCAGGGATGTTGGTTATTCAATAAATGGTTCTCAGGTTCTCTTTCATCGTTTTTCATTAGAACAGATATTTTTGAAGTGAAAAATTTTTTATCACCGTTGTGAGTTGAAATGAAAAAGGGACACTAAAAAGAAACAAACACTTGCATCAATAGGATTGAACCTGCAAGATGATGGGATAGTATAATTGGTCGCCTCTTTGTGCGGTGCTTCGTAGCCTCCCTTTTCTTGTCTACTCTAGTTTTCTGAAGGTTTCACTTCTACCGAGTGTGAGTTGAACATTCTGATTTTTTTTGCTAGAATTCAAATCCTTGAGGGTAGTAAAGCTGTACTTTGCGCATATAATATTGCGCGGCAAATATTGCGCAATATCGCGCGGTATTTTGTCCGACGCACGGATCCGAATACTTTCTCCCTCACACGCATAGCGCCGTATGGCTCGGCGACTTTCGGCTCACCACTCGGGCAATAAGACACCCCATTGGCTGAGCTACCCCCACCCCTCCGTCATCGGCCGGCACTACCCCGCCCCAAAGGGTATATAACACCGTGCAGGCCTATATGGAGCCAGAGTATCCAGTCTCCCCTCCCCAGTAACAAGTCGAGAGAGCCCTCTGGGTCCTGCTTGGGAATTCAAGTAACAGCGCCCTCGAGGACATTACTTGTAGGGAAACCTTAACCTTCCCCCAATCCTCCCCACTGCAGTGGCGGTTCGTGACTTTTGGGTGTGCTAGGGTGATAATATTAAAAAAACGGCATCACGAATGTTGTCGTACGCGAAAAATATTTATATATTTTTTTCAAAAATCGGTGTTTTGTATGAAGATTTTTCAGGAAATCGGTGCGGCACACCGCCAAACTGAAACTTTCTGAAATTTTTCCCATAAAAAACTGATCTTCAAAAAAAAATTTTTTTTTCGGCTACAACAACATCAATAAAGCCATTTTTTCAATATCAGCACTCTAGCACACACAAAAGTCACGAGCCGCCACTGCTCCCCAGTACCAAGTCGAAAGAGCCCTCTGGGTCCTTCTTGGGAATTCAAGTAACAGCGCCCTCGGGGACATTACTTGTAGGGAAACCTTAACCTTCCCCAAATCCTCCCCAGTACCAAGTCGAGAGAGCCCTCTGGGTCCTCCTTGGGAATTAAAGTAACAGAGCCCTCGGGGACATTACTTGTCGGGAAAACCTTAACCCAACTAAGAGACCACGGGTCCTCTGTTGAGGTTATTACGCGTGTGTTTAGCGAGAATGTTAGTGAACATTGTTTAAACTCTAAGTGATTTTACTCTTTTTGTAGTGAGAGAAGTGAGTGAAGTAGTGAGAATGGTGAGAAAGAGATGGGGGTGATTTTTCGAAACGTCATCACAAGGACAGTGACCACCCATCTGTTTTGAATTTCAAGTGTGCAAAATTTCATCATTCTCGGAATAAAAATGTAGATTTGCTTTAAAAAAATCCCACAAACCCATGCCATGCCACTCTTCGTTATATTTTTTTAAATTTTTTTTTCATTATTTATTAACCAAGAATACAATATACCTACATATACATATATATTATTTATTTATTTTTTGGTATATACCACCTCACTAGGCTGAGCCTGTTCTGAGGTGGCAGGAATTTAATTTAATTTTGATGTCTTAATCTTGGAAGATAAAAAATATAATTTTAATTTAAATAGATAAATGGAAAAAAAGAAAAAAATATAAAGAAATGAAAAAAAAAGATATGAGATAAATAGATGAAAATAGTTAAGGAGAAAAGAGAAAAAAATACAGGCGTTGAGTGTGTTGTTTGATCAAGTTATCTGCACGCAGTATGCAATACCCTTGTTTACTAGCCACGTATGAATTTTGCGTTTTAGATTTTTTGTCACTAGAATATATTTTATATCTTTTTTAATTAAATTAAAAAATTTTGGAGCCAAATTGTGATAATGTCTTTGTCTAAATGTAGTATTTGTCTTCGGAGTCATGTGCTGATGTCTATGTCTTGTGTCGTAATTGTGTTGTGCAGTATGATGGTTTAGTTTGTCTTTTTGGTAATGTATAGATATAATTTTGATGTACAGTTGGTGTATGTTCAATACAGAAAAGTCTTTAAATAACTGTATTGTCGAGAATCTAAAAGGTTTTTTAATAATAACTTTAATTAAGGCCTTTTGCGCTTTGTCGAGAGGGTCCAAATTAGTCTTCGCAGCACCACCCCAACCAATCATACCGTGGGTGATAATTGATTGTCCTAATGCGTAGTATATAGTTTTTAAAGTCTTCACTGGCATTATGTTTCGTATGTTCTTAAAAAAATATATAAGTTTCCTTACTTTACCCGCTGTTTTATTTATTTGTTCTGTCGATCTAAAATAGTTGTCAATGTAAATGCCTAAATATTTGATTATCTGAGTCCGTGTTAGCGGGTTGCACAGGCAGTTTTTTTTAGATATGCAGTCGTGTATAGTTAGGTTTTCATTGAGTCTTGGTTGTCGTCTGGGATCTATACTAAATGTCATGTATTTTGTTTTGTCTATATTTAGTGTTAGCAGGTTATTGTCGAGCCAATTTTTTATCCGGTTGATTCCTTCGGCAGCTTTTTTGTATACATTTGTCCAGGAATCAGAAGCGAAAATGAGAACAGTGTCATCCGCAAAGCAAATAACATCTCCGCTAATATCTAACTGACACAGGCAATTGATGTAAAGTAAAAATAGTATGGGTCCTAATGTACTTCCTTGGGGAACACCGTAAGTTATGTATCTGTTTTGGCTTGTTACGTTGCCTAAATTTAGAGCGTGGAAAAAAAAATATATGTACAGGTTTTAATAGGCACGAGAGCCCCAACTGTCTGGAGCCATTGAGAATTGAGGAGGGGAATGAAATGGGGAATAGAAAAGTATAAAAGTATAGTTGAATTTGGCAGCCACCTCTGGTCTGGAGTTACAAAATACCTGAAAAATACCATCGACTCTGTGCAGAAACGGGCGGTCCGCTTAATAGATTCTCCCATCTTAACAGACGGATTGCAATCTTTAGAGCACAGGAGTCGGGTGGGAATGGTATCTTTGTTCTACTGGTATTATAATGGAAGGTGCTCCGAGTAACTAGCGTCATTGATCCCTTCGACACGGGTGCATAGTCGGGAAACACGCCAAACGCGTGCTCAATATTTGTACACGATTGACATTTGTCACATGAGAACGGGTCGTTTCTTCGACTCGTTCTTATGTTCAACAGCTCGGCTGAGGATGATTTGCCGGCCTCCGTGTTTCCTCCTTCCTACAACATGGGTCTCTTCAAGACCAATGCTCATTCCTTCCTCCCCTCAAAAAGACCCTCCACACAGCATCCCAGATGACATAGGCCCTGAGGGAAATTACTTTCCTCTGGGCCTCCTGTGTGGAGTTAATGCAAAAAAAATAATCAGATTTGGCCACCAAGCACGGCTAAAGCTATTTCATGCAACGTTTTGAGTCTTAATGGTGGTCTTTCACCAGGGCGATACTGAAAACATCTACTACTCTGAATTTGAACCGGTGATCTCCGGATTCATGGCCAAATATCGTTACTTCTGAACCACGAAGGTCGCATGAAGAAAGACCTAAGTGAGAATAGTTATTGATTAACTCCACACAGGAGGCCCGACTGTGATGCTGTGTGGAGGGTATTTTTATGGAAAAGAAGGAGAGGAGAAGTTCTGGGAAATAATAAGGCACGATGGGTGGGTAGGAAACTTGGGTTCAACGTGTCCTGGAATGACGGACGTATAAATCCAGCCCACTGCAGTGCAAGGCGATGGATCGAGAGATTCCGGCTGGAGATGTCAAAATGATTCCCTCAATCAGTCTCTCCCGATCCGTCCCATCACGCAGCAAGTTGTAACAGTTTTAATCATGTTGTCCCCAATGTAACTGCTATTACTTGCATTTGCATTGCGTTTTAATATTTAATAGTGTATGACTAGCTCATAAAATCTGAAAGATAAAGCATGAATGAAGATATACAGTATTATCAATGAAAATCTGATGCAACCGAATGTATAAAAGATTTATTGAATTTAAATTACAGATGACATTATGAAGTATTTATTAATAGACTCTTTAGGTAATTATATGATCTCAAAGGGATGTTTGTAAATTTCGAATAGATTAATATAACAATCAAACTATATTGCAAAAAAATGAATCTACGTTATGTGGAAGATAATGAACATGTTGGACGCCAGAGCTTTTAAACTACAAAACTCAAGTATTTAAAATTGTACAACAAAATGGTAACCTTGATAATCTAATATGAATAAAATTTTATGATGTAAAGTTACGTTAAAATATCGAGACGCCATGGTGTGTCAGTTTCGTCCGCCGCAAGTACGTGCTGCTGCTCTTGGGCCTGTCTCTTCCAAACTGAAGGTAGGTACAGTTTCTTTCCGGAACGTCTCTGCTCAAGTGATGTGGTCAATGCTTTCCGATTTCGTGATATATTGCCGCTTTCGGGGTTGGAAGGTAACGATGTAATTTATCGGTTACAAAGTGAGCAAACATATCCGTCGCCAAGATCTAGACAAATCTCACCACATTAACTAGGATACCCCTGCTAAGTCATCAAATGATCTACAGAAGAGGTGTTGGTTATCCATTAAATGGTTCCCGGGCGGCGGAACCCATACCCGTCTCCCAAATTATAAGACATGTTTGGTGATCAAATCTGAGTCGACAGCACTTAACATCCTTCTTTTGTCGCATCTCCTTCCTTTTCCCACTCCAGCCTCACAAAATACCCCAATTAGGATTGATATGGCCCCGAACAGATGGAAGTACTTGTGCAGTACTTACTCACATACAAAATGTATTTTATCCAGACGAAAACAAAAATAAACCAATATGCGAGAAGCCCCCTTAAATATCGTTTCATCATTATTTTTCAAAGAGAAATCAATTGTTTACATTCGGCAAATTTAGGCGAGGATTTCCCGGGGCGACAAGCTTTCAAAGCTTCGTGTCATCTGCTCCAAGGGAACTTTCATAATGTCGTTTTCATGTCGCGCTCTAGCCCACCGAGCAGATAATTAATCTTTATTTAAAGCCTTCTCGCAAACTTTCTTCTCGCGAATATTAACAAATTAATATTTCATTACAAATTTAAAGGGATTTATTTTGCCAACGGTTAGCGCTATTCATTTTTAGTGAAGAAACCCCAGTAACTTTGAAAACACATTCAGCGTTGTTACATACAATTATATTTTGTTTACGAAACATGTCGGTTTTTTATAAACAATAAACGTGGTAATCTATTAATTTCGAAATAAAAATTATGCGCTTTCCAAAACAAAATTGATGTATATTATATAACTAAAACCGATAGTCACTAAAACCCCAACATGTGTGCAGCATATTGTACTAAATATGATGTGTGATTTATGTAAATGCGGATGTCGAAGGATCTTGTATGTTTTTTATGTGTTTTGACCACTGCACTTGTTGAAAGAATGCATCAAGGAAAGGAAAAATGAGGACTTACTGCGGAACCTTGGGGTACTCTCTGCTATTTGGCTGGGTTTATTCATGCACTTGTAGGACTGTATTAGTCACGATACTTTTACTTCTGGTATGTTGGATTATTTGTGGATGCGGTACGTTTAAGAGGTATGCGGAATATTAGATGTTTATGCGGCGAGGGTCAAGTAGCTACAAGCACAAGGTCTATGATGTATGTTGGTAAGTGTAGCTATATGTAGATGTATGTAGGTAGGTGTAGTATGTATTGTGTAAATGCCCAACCATACTCAATAAAATAAAAATAAAGTTGGACTTTGAAGATCTCCAATCAAATGAATTTTGTTTAACAAACCTCTTTTAGAGTCGGGCAAAACCGGGTTATAACTTTACTGTATATTATGTAATGAACATAATTTCTACTAAAAAAGTCCACCATTTGTCAAAACATCAAAAAACATGTTACTCGTGTGATACAATCTTTAATAACGCCCGACCTACACACCCTTTTGTCACAATCCAACATGTAGTTTAAACCACCCTTCCCTCGGCAATTGGCTTGAATTACCACCCCTAGAGGTCATAACATACCCGTATTATTGACAGGCCAGTCCCTCGGGAGTCGTGAATTTTGATACCAAATATTATGCCTTTTCCAGGGGATGTTTTAGCGCAACCCTTCGCCGGCAATAAGTTTGATACCAATTTAAACTTTTTCTACGAAACATAATAATGTGAGGTTTTTTTGGTTCAAATATTGTCTTGCTTCAAAGAAAGTCATTGAAAGTCTGGGAAATATCACGTTGAACTTGATTTATAAATAGGTACCAGTTTATTGGATTCCGAAAACAATTCTTGCTAAATTGGTCAGTTGGAAAACTAAAGAGGAGATCGAGCAGTTTAAGTTGACACATCACAAACTTAGGTTTATGTGTATTGGTGTAAATGTACCTATACACTTCTTACTTCTTACAGTGATGTCCTTGCCAAACATCACTGAGAAACAAAATTTTCTTTTACTTATGCCAACTTATTGTTATTAATGAGAAAGTGTCATTAAAAGAGTCATTAGTGATCATCGAATTCGAAAATTGTAAAGATTTACGGTGAGTTTTTTGTTATGATTAAAAAATGAACTATCTTGTGAACTATCTTACGAACTATAACAAAAATATAGAATAACAAGTTTGAAACCTGCTGCCTGAAAACGATGCATCCCTGTGATTACTATTGTTGGGATAGAATTCAACAAAAACAGATGAAAGTGCGTTGTTTTCACGTTCAGTAGTTGTACATTCTTCCGAACGGTCAGTGGCTGAGTTGGCATCGCGTTTGGACGCCATCCAGGCGTCGCGTCTTCGATTCCTCGGCTGATTAAGTCCTCCATCATAACACAAGCAACATTTTCCGCTTATTGTGGTAGTAGGAGATTTTTAAATATTGTCAGGTAATTCGTAACCCGGGAAATCTTGTCTTTCTTTTAAAAAAAATAATAATGTCGTGCACAAGCGGCCACCTTTACTTAACATATTCTTTTGTACCGAAAAATTGTTATTCCTAAGTAAAGACCTTCTTTAGATCTCAAAAAATAGTTATACAAAATTAAATATAAAACTTATTTAAGGAAAAATAAAATTGCATTTAGATAATAAAAAAACTTTTAAGAACAAATAATTAAAATAATTAGTCTAAAACAAAAAATCAATAATTATAATTAATTGTAAGTATTAATAAGAAAATAAATTTAAAAGATGGCTATTTAAAAAAAATGTTTGGTTATTTAATAATATAATTTAATTGTGTATAACTATTTTTATGATTTGTAAGTAATTAATCACCTCTACTTTTTAATATTTTGTCTATGTTATAGTTTATTCTAATTTGTCTATACTTGTTTGTCATTTATTTTTCTTTATATTAACATATCCTGATGAAGATAACATTGTTATCGAAACATGTAGATATTGTTTATAATATAGTGGTTTATACAAAGTGATCTGTTATTCATTATATAAAAAGATTTAAGACTAATTAAATACATGTATGTACTGTTGTAAACACTCGCATCATTTGGGTTTTGGGCTTTCGCAACATGAACCTACTTCGGCGACGTAATTTTAATTTTTTTATTTTTCTTTATATATGTTTTCATTTTTTTTAATGTTGTGCTTTTTGAACACAATTCATCTTATCATGATGTCATGATGTGCCATGCTAGAATGTCTGATATATCGTGTGGTATCTTGAACTACTCGTGTCGTATTTTTCAGGCACAGAGGCTTTCAGAGTTATGCACCATATCCAAACTAAGTATTATAGTTTAAGGAAAGACATTTAACGGTGATAATTTCACAATTTAACATTTAAACCACAAATTGCAATAATTATTATTAGTTTAGTAATAAAATAAGGGTAATTTTGTATAATTTATTTCATCCACTTCCGTCGTACTTCCAAGGCAGAGAGTATAACCGAAATTATATCCCATAGTGTCGCAAATGGCGTCATATAATTGCATGGTAACGATAGTTGATTATAACTATAACCTTTCAAATTGAAAGGCATCCAAAGCGAAGATATTATAATGATAGATTATTAAGGACTCAATTGAATGGTAATTTAATAATTTCGCATTAATTTTGATATCGAGGCGTGTTATTGCAATATGTAGAGTTGTGGTTATATAATGATTACGCTATAAATTACTAAGTATGTAATAATTCCATGGAAAGGCATATCATATTCAAGTATGAACGTATTGATTAGGTAGTATAGAATTAACTGTGTTATTGATATGTGCTTCACTGGATTAGCAACAAATTAAGTGTTTTTCCCGTAATTTGTATGGAGTATACGTTACTGATATTAATGAAACGAATACGTTGGAAAGCTTTCACCTATGTTTTAGCCTTTACATTTTATTGGCGTTTTTTTATAAATATACTGGCGTAGACCCGTGCAAAATTAAGGGATATTATAATTGTAGTACATGATTGTGAAGCTGAACGCATTCGTAAATATTTGCTTCAGGATCATTGCCATCCAAATGCTGATATTGTAATTTTTTTTATAATGTCGTCACTTTGGCAGAAGAGTTTTATCTTCGCCTTTACCATGGCAAGACGAAGTTAAGAACTATTTTAAAAAGTGGAAATTAACTCACTTCCCGACATCCGATAGAGCTGAAATTTGGCAGATAGACTCATTGTCGTTGACAATGCAACCTATCAGCATTTTATCTTTTGGTGGCACACATGTACACGCACGGGCATTTCTCTGAAATTGGATGATATTATGACGCAACTTGTACGTGCCCTTCAATGCGTTCTGGAACGTGGCGGAAAGTCGAAACTGTTTCACTACAGAAAAAAATTGAGAGTTAATTACAAAACTTTGTTTTTACGGGTTGATTTCATATTTTTCAGCTGTAATCCCTACAATGATTGCATTATAATTTGCAAGCACGGGGTGTCTAAGTTTCCCAGGCTCTCTGAGCTCAACGCTAAAAAATATTTTATTGACTACGAATTTAACTTTGGGCGAAGAAATATCACAAATAATGGCGATCCGACATATCTCAAAGGAAAATCAGTTTCACTTACCTTAATTATCGATTTCTACAATATCGGTGCCTCTGAAATATATTTACATCCACTTGAATCAATTTCCGTAAGTTTTCAACACACACAAAGCGAGTTGTCAAACTTAACACAACATCAGTTAAATTCACAATGATCTTGTGAAAAATTCAGACCACAAGATAATATGAATTATTCACAGGTTACAATAACACCTTATTCCAAAACATTTCAAACTGCATTAGTCTTCCAAAACGACAAGCGGGTGACATCTCTGTTTCATTGTAGTTAATGATTTTATGTCTGATGATTTAGTAGTTATTTGTACCATATCGTAGTGTCGCTAAAAATCCAAAGATAGTGCGCCAATCTCCATTCTTGTGATATAAAGGTATTTAATTATTATGTTCGGGTAAACAAAACAAACTGGTAAACTTAGTAAGGCTCACAATGTCTAATGTTGAGTGCCGAGTCAGAATACAACAGGATCTGTCAGACACCCTAAAGACCTTCAATGGACTAAGACAAGGAGATGCACTTGCCTTCATTTTATTCAATTTAGCGCTGGAAAAGGCCATCCGAAATGCAGGTATACAAACCACAGGCCATATTTTTAACAAGTCTGTTCAGCTCCTTGCTTATGCTGACGATATAGATATCATCGCACGCTCAGAATATGAACTAAAATCGGCGTTTAAAAGCTTAGCTACGTCGGCAAGGAACATGGGATTGGTCATCAACGAGGGGAAGACAAAATATATGCCCGTACATGGACGCCAGAAACCACCAAGTATACAGATAGATAATTATACATTTGAAACTGTCAACGAGTTTGTATATCTCGGTACTATGGTGACAAATGACAACAATGTATCCAGCGAAATCAAAAGAAGAATAGTAGCTGCAAATCGATACTACTTTGGGCTACAGAAGCATATGAAATCTCGCCACCTTACCAGAAGAACTAAAGTCCTGCTTTACAAGACCCTTATACGACCTGTTCTTATGTATGGTTCGGAATGCTGGACAATCAGTAAGGGTGATGAAGGAGCCCTAGAAAGTTTTGAAAGGAAGGTGCTGCGAAGGATTTACGGCCCAGTCTGTGATAATGGAGAATGGCGTATCAGATACAACCAGGAGCTATACGATCTTTACGAGGACCCTAATATCTCCAAGGAAATCAAAACTGGAAGACTCAGGTGGGCTGGACATATCCAGAGAATGAGCGAAGGAGATATTCCAAAGCGAATTATGGATGGTGCACCTGGGGGTCGGAGAAGAGTTGGAAGACCAAAGCTTCGATGGCTGGATGGAGTGGTGAAGGATGCAAGCACCATCGGCATCCGAAACTGGCGCAACGCAGCACAACACCGACAGTCATGGAGGCAGGCTCTGCTGGAGGCCAAGACCCGACCTGGGTTGTAGAGCCACAGATGATGATGATGATGAAACAAAACAAAAACATATTACAATGCATAACCAATGATCATCTATGGTATAACTCGTTTTCAGCCATGAACCCCGGTAAGAGCATTAGTGCGATTTTGTATGAACGACATTGAAGTTAAATCTGGAGTTATGGGAATTTGTCTAGAAGCCATCTTGTATGACAAACTTTTAAATGATTTGTATTTTAGTTTTATTTTTAACAAATGCCTAACGGCGTATGATTTTTAGTATTAAAGTTTTCAAACATTTTTAGTTGGTTAAGATATTTTTCATTCATCTTCCCCATTCACATAAATCGCTTAAAAATTATACAGAAGTTACCCTGTACAATTTTTATAAAATAAACATTGGACATTTTTCAACGATGCGGTGAGTCAATTACATAACTTTGGTCCAATCTGTTGAAATGGGAAAATTATACTCGTTTAAATTACGCTCGTTAAAATAAAATGAAACTAACGGTTTGGCTTATTCGAGAAGTGGAAACTGAATTTTGAAGGCCTTCGTAGTTTGGGTGTCTGTTGCTATTTCCCTGAACCTCATCTAGGGGCTTAAATCAAAGGTCAAGCGAAGCAGTGGCTTGGCGAAAATTTTGATAATCAAAGGGGCATTTCTTATATTACATCGATTTTTTAAAAATATATATTTTTCCGTAGCGAAATGGTTACAAAACACTTTACAACTAATAACATTTACAACTAAATAAACACAATCTAACTATTCTTGTTCTATTTTGTCTCTCTTTGTTTTTTTATCCGGTTACAATTTTTGCTATATTAAATCTCACAAATCTCATAAAAAATCAGCCGATAATTTGATAATTATCTAACTCCGAAAATCCGCTCCGCTATCTTGAAGCTTATTTACGTGCAATTTCTTCGTTGGAGCAACCTTTTTCAAATTAAAATATTTGCGCTTTGCAATAAAATACCAATAAATGTAATGTTTGTGAACGTATCCAAAAATTTAAAACTTTTTTGAAAGGTGATGCAATACGCTATCATATTTTAATAATAATAATAATAATACTTGGATGATTTATATAACGCCGTTTTTGTGAAAAATCACCTCAATCTATTATTATAAATATCTATGCAATTTTTAAAATATAAACTTTTAGAAAGCAAAATTCAAAAAATTTAAAAAATGGCTAACCTTACATTTTTTTCTAACTAAAATCACTGATAATGAAAAAAAAAACATTATTTATTAGAGAAATAAATTGTAAACGTTATTGTCATTTAACTTTTTTGTCTTTTCATGAAAAAATTCACAAAGTTTCATTTTTTTTTCAAATTGCAGTCGAAAACTTTGGTTTCAAAAAGGAGTATCTACATTTTAATTATTTTTTGGTTAATTTTTAGATTTGAATATATAGCGTGTTATTTTCCTTTCCAATCCTGTTTAGGTTATATTTCTGTGATGTGATGTGATATGACTATGATAGTATAACAGACACAACGATTTTTATGAGACCCGTGGGAGCTGGGATACGCTTTGAAATTGCCGTTCATCTGTTGTAAAATAAGACACAATAACTTATTTTTTATTAAATATAGAGGAATGATCGTTGCAAATCCGGTTATAGCCGTAATTTGATTTAAGAAGTACATATCCCTTGCACATGTTCGTCGTTGCACGTATGTAATATTTATTACTCTTATTATGACAAAGATTGACGTTTACACCAACACTAATTTAATACCTAATAAAATCTATCAAAAAGCCGTGAAAAAATTGTAAATCCAATTAGTAGCGCCATGTGTGAAAATACCTTACCACGCCACTGCCTCCAATGTTTATTTGTGTAGTCATTTCCCCGGGGTGGTTTATTTGAGTTTTCCACCTAGAAACTGGTTTAGTATTACGGAAACAGAAATGAGCGGTTTTAACCCGCCCTACCCTTTACAGTGGTAGGTACTTGTTGTATTCATTGATCATAGAGAACCTTTTGAAATTATTCAGTGGCATACCAGAGATTATGGAATAGAGCTATTATTTTATATTATTCTCGTAATGATGTAGGATTTAAATAAATTGTTTAAATAATGAGCGGTTAATCCTGCCTGCTAGTTATTGACTCGGTATATCAGTTGCTTTTGAGCTTTTGTCGACCATAATCCGAATGAAAGTCGTAAGAGTAGATACCACAGATATTACACAAATTGTTCAACATTTTGATGTAGAAGCGAGTTTCTTTTTTCTTTGTAAAACCAATCCAAAGTCACGTCATCGTGATCTTCAATTTTTTACGCGGATTAAATGCGCGGGTTGATTTTTGGTAAAACTTCAATCTGCATGGTTCTATATGCGAGTATGTTAAATGCTAACCTTACCAGACTACTCGTATTACAGATTGATTATCATTGTGCAATGAATTTAGTAGTGGACGCTGATGAAATTATGAAATTTACGTAAATTTCAGTGAGTTGGAAGTTTGCAATTATTAACGTAAATGTCATTTTTTTGTATTCTTGGGCATTAAAAGTAACAATTTCTATAGATTTTATTTTGAAGGGTTTTAATTTTGTTTGCTAGTGTGTGTTTTTGTTTTCTAGTGTGTGTTTGCTAGTGCTAGATATGTCGAAACCGGTAGCAGATAATTAAAAATATAAAGTAAAATGTACAATGAAAATTAAAACTCTTCTAAATATAATGTAAATGTCAAATTTGACATGATGTGTTCCTGCTAATTCTATTACTCTATACGAACTACTCATCAAGGATTAGGCGGCCAATTTTCCCCTCCCCAATACCTTTAGCCTCCATACATACCCTACTTGGGGTATTATCCTCAATAATTTTGGATGATTTCTATAGCGCCATATTCGTGAACAAAAAAATTAAGGATGCCATAGTCTCTTTGACTCTAAAATACTGGTAGCAGTTAGGACTCTTGTGCGACATTCACAAAAAAATATAAACGCTGAAATATATGACATTTTCTATTAACCGAAGAAAACAGTTTTCCTCTCTGCTTATTTCCGTTCCTGTTTACAAACTACTTTAATCAACATAAGCCCTCGAACCTGTTTTATGTACATGGTAGGAATACTTATGTAAAGGATTTGTATACATATCTAGGCCTTGAGTTTTGATGTTTTATTTATGGGATAAGCTCGAACTTACTGGGTGCTTATAATTAAGATAACTTCCCGAGACATAAGGCCGTGATAGGAGTAGTGAAAAGGAGCGTGTAGGAGTGGCCGTAATAAATCTGGCCGCACACGACGCGACGGAGTGATTTAATTTATATTGTTACCACTAATATATATATTATATATATATTTGTCTTTTTGTATATTATATGTATTGGTTTAAAAAAAAAAAAAAAATTTTTACCTCAAAACTACCCCTAAAATTTGGAATTTTCGAAAAACGTTATTTTTCTTTTTTAATTGTACTATCGTGTAGAATCACCACCCGAAGTTAATGTTCTTTACCCCTGGACACCCTGAAAGCACATTAATAACGAGACGAATTTTAGAGAGGCCATCTGTTGAGGCTTTTTTTAAGGAAAGGAAAGAGAGAAAATTCTGCGAAGGAAAACAGTATGAGGGATGGGTAGGAATCTGGGGGTCAATGTGTCCGGGAACGACGGACGTATGAATCCATTCCTCCCACTGCGGTGCCGATGAGATGGGCCGAGAGAGTCCTGCTGAAGAGTTCAAAAGGTCCGGCCCGCTACGCGGAATGAAACCTCCGTCAAGACCGAGACAAACCTCACCCCTTGAACCCGGGCACCCCTGCTAAGTCAGCAAACAAAGCGAACTACTTGAGTGTCCTACGGCACGGGTTTTGGTTGTCCAATAAATGGTACCCCGGCGGTGGTAACCATACCCGCCTACCAAATTTCAAGCATGCAATTAAGGAAAATGCGTTTAATAATGAATTCACAGTTTTCATAGTCCTCCTCACTAAGGTTTCCCTTTCTGAGGCGGCCTGTGATAGTTTTTATATTTTTGTATTGATTAACTAGATGACTTTACATTGTTTCATAATGTTTTCAAGTTGATTATTACAAAGTTCTCTTATCCCTTAGTTTTAAATACATCTAGGTACTGGTTTCTGGTATTTGTTTTGCTTGATTTGGCAGGGCATTGTATAGTTTCACACCGTGAAACTCGATATTTCTCTGTCCAAAAGATGTATTGATTTTGGAATAACTAGTATATTTTGACTTATTGCCCTGTTTGAATATTTACCTTGGGCAGTGGAGATTTTACACTTTATTTAAAAAGTTAAAATAAAATATTTTTTGTGCATTGAAATTCTGCAATGGTTTTTTATCACATTTGGGTACTTTCACTGTAGAGGCTGAAAGCATCATAGCAGCATTAAACCTTAGATCAGCAACTTCATCGGCTATAAGCAGACTAATAGAACCTAAACAAAAGCCGAATACTAAGTTTGGAGATCGTGCTTTCGGAGTATCTGGGCCTAAGGCTTGGAATAGACTCCCCCCGGAATTAAAATGCATAACAAGCCCAACAGAATTTAGGTCCAAACTAAAAACCTACCCCTTTGGGCTCTCATACCCTTAAATTAAATATACCTGTCTTTTGGTATTGCCTTGTCTTGTATTGCCTATGATATGTCTTATTGACACTTTTATCGAACTACCGTATTATTAACTTGGCTTATACCAATACATATTATAATACAATATAAAATAATAATACTTGGCTTATAATATAAAAAAACATTATGTTGTGGTAGATTAAAGTTAGATAAAGTTAAAACTTAGACTTAAGGATTTAAATACTTCGTTTGTGCGGAAGCACTATATGATATGAAACAAAATATAATATGTGTTTTATCGAACCACAACTTTCGGAATCAAATACAAAAGAAAATATCAGTAAACAAAGAAGCCTATGGCCGAACAGGCGGCGCCTGGAGTAAATGAATAAAGTAGGTTCTTTATTGAAGGGTGTTTTCACAAAGTTTGCATAACGTCGCCACTTGTAAAAGCTTTTCATAATGGATCCGAATGAAAAGTACGAATTTTCAATTTTTATTTTTTATTACTTAAAAAAAAATTGAAATAAAACAATAACTTAGTATGTAACCACGACTTATTTTTTTTTTTTTTTTAATACCGACAGGTTTTGCTTAACACAGGGTATAAAATTTAAACTGATCAACAAAAATTCGAGTACAGTTTACACGCGGTAGAAGCGAAACTTTAATAATTTATGTTTCATATCTCAACCAATAGGAGCCTTCAAAAGTGACATCACAATCAAAGCGGTCAATGAGCGCATTTGATGCGTCATGCAGTAATCGTCATTTCCGTTTCATCCAAAATCCAAATTATAGCGTGGCTATAGAGGTTTCAATTCAAAAATATACATTGTGTGAGCTTATATGTACATACAGAAAGACACAAAACATAATATAAAGGAACAGTGAACTTTTTTTACATTAACTCCACGCCTGTGTCATCTTCGGAGATGACGTGTGGGAGAGTATGTTTAGTAAAGGAAAGAGTGAACACAGCTTTTGAAAACATCCATATTGTAGGAGGAAGGAAACACAGGCCGGAAAATCATTCCACAGCCGAGCAGTTGAACTCAGAAACAACTCACCTGTGTATAAATATTGGGCGCGCGTTTCGCGTGTTACCTGACTGTGTACCTAACGGTGCTGAAGGGATCGATGACGCTAGTTTCTTTGGCAAGGGCACAAAATGCACATACAGACGGGCAGGAAAGAGTCATCCGCTCTAGACAAATCTCTTTGACTGATAATAACTCACAGTGGATCGAACAAACGGCGTAAGTATGGTGTGGGCGTGTCCGTGTACCAAAAATGAACTCTGTGGTCCAGGAGTCAAAAGGTAAGGTTCAATGTTCAGTGTCTTTTTTTAAATTAGCTCCACAATCATTTTCATCAGGGCAAATGTCATCTTAGGGGATTCTGTGTGGAGGGTCTTTTTAGGGAAGGACGAGAAGAAGTTCTATAAAGGAAATAGGTATGAGGGGTAGTTAGGAAACTGGGGGTCAGTGTCTCCAGGAGTTACGGACGTATGAATCCATCCCTTTTACTGCGGTGCAAGGGGATGCGATGGGTCAAGGGATTCTGGCTGGATAGATCAAAAGATTTCCTCAACCAGTCTCTTTCGATCCGGCCCGCCACGCAGCAGGTGGACAGACACATCGGCCCTCAAGACCTTGAAGACCACAACGCACCCCATGTAGCCGGGCACTCCTGCTAAGTCACCAAACGTAGCGAACCACTTAGGCTGACCTATGGCAGAGGTGTAGGTTATCCACTAAATGGTTCCCGGTGCGGCAGTACCCATAACCGTCTCCCAAAATACATGCTCTACTTACATTAAAAAAAATCGTTGCATTACCTTAACCATATTCGTCAACAGTGTTATTGGAAAGTCACTGAGAAGATTTATTCTGAATTTTCTTTATCATCACGTTCAATAAAGTTAAATAAAAAAAACGAGTGTGCTTTAGACCACACAACTGAAGTAAAACTTCTGATCCATCTATATGCTAGGAAGAGAGATATAAAATGTACGCGCGCACTGCTCTCTCTTGCCCCTGCAGTGTGATACAGACAATAGGCCTGCACTGTGTAACGTAACTGGCTATGAGAGAAAGAGAGAAAGAAAATGTGTGCTCGCACCTCTCTCTCTTGCCCCTACAGTAATATACGAAAAGGTAAAAGGCATCGCTTTTCGTAACGCTCTCGTGTCACATTCGCCAGCTTACTCCCCAAGCATGCGTAAAGAAGTTTTACTTCAAAAACCTTACGATACCAGTGAATTTAAAACCATAATGCATCTATACTAATATTATAAATGCGAAAGTGCATGTGTTGGTTTTTTACGCTTTCACGCCTTAAACAATAAACAGATTTTTAAAAAACTTTCACCGAGAAGACATCTACAATCTACATTATATGCCAATAAAATAGGCTATATATAATGATGAGCTCTGGCGTGCTGAAACTATTAATATTAATATATTACATTTATTGTACGTTTTCTGTCCCTAACAAAATTGCTAACGTCAGCAGAAAAGCAAAACAAATCGTTGTGGTGGAAAGGAAATTGATATATTTGCGGGAAATTTTATTTGTAATGCGTCGTAGTGAATTTCCGAAATGTATGTACGCGCATAACTTCCGAACGACTGCACCAAATTGGATAATTCTTTTTTTTGTGTTCGTTATAGCTCTGGAATTATGATATTTGCAATATGTTTGTAAATGTTCAATACACTTGTATTATGTATGTAATAGCCCTATGTACGGGCGTTTAAATAATAAATAAATAAATATGTGGCACGCGAGCTGTTAGAAACCTGAATGTACCGGGACTAAATGTATAGAACGCGGGAGGGGAGAGGGGAGAGGGGAGAGGGGAGAGGGGAGAGGGGAGAGGGGAGAGGGGAGAGGGGAGAGGGGAGAGGGGAGAGGGGAGAGGGGAGAGGGGAGAGGGGAGAGGGGAGAGGGGAGAGGGGAGAGGGGAGAGGGGAGAGGGGAGAGGGGAGAGGGGAGAGGGGAGAGGGAAACTCGGGTAAGGGGTTCGCGGGAGGGGGGAAGGGGAAAAAGGGAGGGGAACTAGAGAGGGGAGAGGGGAAAGTGGGAGGGGGGAGGGGAACTCTAGAGGTGGGTTCACGGGACGGTGGAGGGGGGTAGTGGAATGGGGAGAGGGAAGGTCGAGGAGGCGGAGTGGGAACGCGAGAGGGGAAGGGGACGCGGGAGAGGAAGGGGAGGCGGAACGGGATAATTGGGAAAAGACACGCAGGGAGAAACAATTTATTAAATGGCATAACAAAGCGTGCCGGGTACCAGCTAGTAGGTACATAATTTCTACAAATAAATAGATTCGATTTTATTTATGCTAACAATCCACTGTTAAAAATAACTTCCTGATACAAAAAGTAAATATTACTATACTTTGCCTCATTATAAAATAGAGCCCGGCTCAACGCAAAATAAAACAACTTTTATCAGCCATTACTATCGCGGTCTAATAAAGCGGCAGGTTAGACAATAAAAGGGCTGTATTTTTTTAACTGATTTAATTAACCGAACCTTTTTTTTATGACCACAGTAATCCGGACTTTTATTCTGTTGTTATGGTAACAAAATGGAAAACTTTAAATTAAAATATCGTTGAAATGATATTAACCGACTCAACACCGCGCCAGAAGTGGGTTGTTTGAAACATCAACGTTCCAATCATTATGAAATATTTTTATTTTTTTATCGTGGAAAAATATACACGAGTGCATTACTTATTCAGCCAAAGACGGGTATTTATCTTTTGTTCGCACTGTTTTTAATAATAATTTCAAATCGAATTTCTTATTTTTTTCAAGGAATTTCGAAAGTCCTGTATACTTCTCAATTTTAAAGATATCGTAAAGATAAATACCATTTTAATAACTGGATAAAATTACCTTTAATCATTTTGATATTTGAAAAATACTTAAGTATTTAAAAAGCGCAATATTTCAAGCTTCTAATTTAAAAAAAAAATTGAAAAAAAGCTTCAGAAACATTTTAAATTTAAGATTGAAACATTTCAAAAATTAAAAAAAAAACAGTCCTTTTATTTAATCCATGTACCCCTGCATATTTTTAAAGTTAAAAAAATCATAGACTATCCTAAAAATATTTTTTAAAAATTCACTTGATATTGTGGGAGGGGGGAGGTGTTCCAATTTTGGTATGGTAGGGTTATGGGCGTCTAACGTGTTTTCTTATTTTTTGATTTAAAAATTATGAAATATAGTTTTATTAAAAGACAAATAACTTTGTACACATCACTTTATTTTATACACAATCAATAAAATAAATAATGCCATCACGAAGTGAAAACCTGTCAGAAGAAGTTTTCTTAAGAAAAAAATAGATTGATGGAAAAATGGCATAACTTTCAATTTTCTTTTACGTGTATTGTAGTCGAAACTTATGAATAAATCGACTGATATAGATACGCAAAATGTGACTGAACATTCCATTAATTGAAATACCTCATTAGGTATAAACTTTTTTGACTCTCAATGTGTACTTATAATTAATAAACTCTCCACAGTCAAATGAAGCGCCGTTTTCCGCTCGGCTAGTTGTTCTGTTGGTTGCAAGCTGCAAGTTACTGCTGACTGAAATTAACTAGACAATTCATGGTTTTAATTTCAAAGCTGACATTACCATAAAAGGTAACTGTAACGGACAACCCCCTTGGCAAAGAATGCCGTTTTCTGCTATTCTATGAACAAAATTCTTTGCTCCTGACAAGAGAAATTAAAAAGACATTTGGATAAACGGAGGAAAAGAAATGCCAGAATACACAGAACTCTTGAAAATAATTTTTAAATCTTTTGTATTTTCTGGAAATTATCTATGTTAAGGATTACGAAGGATTTTGTTTTGAAAAGTTTTATTCACAATGTACATTTGATTGCTACCGGTTTCGACACATCCGTAATCCGTATCATTTTCTAGCGTTCTTGAAACCAACTTAAACAGCATACAAGATACAAGTACAGAAATGATTAGATGAGGGTAGTGTGATCGGTGATTGTTTTGAAAGAGGTAGGGGGGTGGTTGGAGTACGGTAGGAAACGTTAACAACAAAAGCACTTGCCAGTGTTATTATTTTGTTTACTGAAATAATTTCTGATTTAACTTTTTTGTTTATTTACAAGGTTTCTAAGGCGCACACATTAAAATCTAATAGCATTAATACGCGTTCGTCTATACGGAAGAACCAGACTTTGAATACATCTCTGACGCCGCGCCTTATGCAAAACCTTCTTCGAACATGAAGTTTGTTACAAAGTTGCTGCAGCAACAATACAAATGTGTTAATATTTAGATGTTTAAACTTGTTTTCTTCTTTATTGAGGTTTTATAATAATACGAAACTCGGAATAATTATTATTTGGTGAACAGAGTTCATGTGCCCCGATTCTAGTTTTAAAATTAACCTAACTATTGAGCGTCAACTTCTTTACATTCTATAGTGAATATCCCTTTTTTTCGAATTTATTAAAAATGTCATTGTTGTTAATTAAATGTTTTAATTTTTATTTTAACTTTATGAGTAAAACCTCAAATTGTAATATTTAATTAAATGAAAACAATATAAGCGAAACTCAATCGAAAATCTGGAAACAGAAAAATCAGAAAAAGATATTGACACCTTCGGGACTTAAACCCAGTTTTCTGTTTCTTCAGAATAAAAAAAATACAAGTGTGCAGTTCACACGCGGTGGAAATGAAATCTCCAGAAAACTAAAGTAGACAAGAGTGGGGAGGCTACGAAGCACCGAACAAAGAGGAGACCGATTATTCTCCCGCAAGTTAAATTCTACAGATGTACGTGTTTCTCTTTTTTTAGTGTCGCTTTTTTGTTTCATCGAGTTTCAAATCACAACGGTGCTAAATAAGTTTTCACTTCAAAATATCTGTTCTAATGAAAAATTCTGAACACAAACATTTTCAATTTGGAAGGCGGGTACGGGTACCGCCGCCCCGGGAACCACTTGCATTGGATAACCATCACTCCCGCCGTAGACCGTCCCAAGTGGTTTGCCACCTCTCATACTAGGGACACCCGAGTTCATGGGGAGAGGTTTGTCTAGGCCTTGGCGGCACTTGCGTTTTCCCACCTACTACGTGGCACTTACATTTTATTCGTAGAATACAAATAGCCTTGCAAAATACTTATTACAGGTAGGTACGGGCAAATAATTATAAAGGAATTATATATAGAATGTATTTTTTGGCACTGACATTTTATTCGTGGAATAAAAATAGCCTTGCAAAATACTTATTACAGATAGGTACGGGCAAATAATTATAAAGGAATTATATATAGAATGTATTTTTTGGCACTGACATTTTATTCGTGGAATACAAATAGCCTTGCAAAATACTTATTACAGATAGGTACGGGCAAATAATTATAAAGGAATTATATATAGAATGTATTTTTTGGCACTGACATTTTATTCGTGGAATAAAAATAGCCTTGCAAAATACTTATTACAGATAGGTACGGGCAAATAATTATAAAGGAATTATATATAGAATGTATTTTTTGGCACTGACATTTTATTCGTGGAATACAAATAGCCTTGCAAAATACTTATTACAGATAGGTACGGGCAAATAATTATAAAGGAATTATATATAGAATGTATTTTTTGGCACTTACATTTTATTCGTGGAATACAAATAGCCTTGCAAAACACTTATTACAGGTAGGTACAGGCAAATAATTATAAAGGAATTATGTATAGAATGTATTTTTTGGCACTTACATTTTATTCGTGGAATACAAATAGCCTTGCAAAATACTTATTACAGGTAGGTACAGGCAAATAATTATAAAGGAATTATATATAGAATGTATTTTGCCCACCGATAGGATCGAAAGTTTAAAAAAAGTTTTGATTAACGTATAGTTTCAATTTCCACACTCGTAACGCACAAAGAAACAGTAATTAATTGTAAGCACAAGGAAACGTACACACAATGAAATTGTAATTAATCATACGCCCAGGGAAACAGTGATTAATAATTAATCGCAAGTTGTTTCTTCTGTTGACTACACAATCGCAAAAGCTCCTTACTATTAAGTTTGATGTCGTAGGGTGTTCTGAAGTTCCTAGTTAGGTACCTGCCTACAGTCTACAGTACCTTCCTCCCGACAAAAGGGCTGCTTCGGCAAAAACGGGAAATCCGTCTGATAGGTTCTCCCAACTCAAGAGACAATCGTTAAATTACTGAAAACAGGTGGAAGTGATTTATTAAATTTACCGATTATTCAATAGAGACACTGAAAAACTATCGTAATTTTTCGCCTCGATAGTTGCGCACAGATGCGAAAAATATCATTTTTTAAACCATTTACCTATGTAGATATGGTCTGCTACATTTGTCATTAACATAGTATCTAATGCCAAGCATATGGGATTGCGAAATACTGCATGTAATACAAATTTTGTGATGATTGTTCTTTTTCTATAGAATTTCTCTTAAGACGAAGCCATAGTAAATAATGCAAAATCATACAAAATCATATGTTTTTGTTTTGAAAATTTGATCGCTTAGAAGTATTGTAGATGCTTCAATTAAAAACTGCGTGTAGAGCATACCTTGGCTCTTAAAAAAGTCGGTCATTTTTCTCAAAAGTCTTTTAATAAGCCTATAAAAAAATAAAGAATAAGGTCTAAAAAACACACTTTCAAGTCCAAACTCTCCTATTTATAAACCCTTTTTCGGTTATGGTTTTATTGTTTAATGTGGCAAATTCAGTTTATTTTATAATGATCGCAAAAAAGTTGATATTTACACCCAATCTTCCCAAAATAAAATAAAATATTCATTTTCGCGTTGTTATTTTACAATACGGCCGCTAGTCGACGAATTCGGTTTTTCAAAGTGAACCCTATGGCGTCCACCGAAGAACTACTGTTCACGCCACAGTCGTCAAACCTCAGTCACGCCCCGAACTGAGCGGGAGATGGACGCGTCACTCCGCGTCGCTTGATTTCGTAAAATCAATTTTAAATTTCCGTTTTATTACAATAAACAATGCGTTAAACAGGAATTAATATTTTTTACAGGCCTTTACGAAATCAACCTGTAAAACAAAACTCCCAAATACGTTTTCCAACCTTTCAAAAGCTTTTTCTCAAGTATTTTTAAACTCCTCCCATAAAAGGCGTGAATTCCGATTTCGATTTTTTCCTGAACTAGTGGATCGCCTTAACTCTGGTTTCATTTACCAGCAGTTGCTATCCACCTGCCTTTTATAGCATGCGAACTTGATTAAGTTAAAGAGCGTCGACTCCAACCCGAATTGCAAGGTTTTTATTTCTTCCCAGGCAATAAATAAGCTGTTCCAAAATATGACATCTCTTTGTCCTGTCACCAAACTTCATTTGATTGATCATTCAATTTTTATGGGTTCGGAGGTACACGCCCCTCTGATTTCCCCTTCTATGTACAAACTTGAACCATGACATCTATGTACAATCTTAGATAACTCGATTTAGCTTGATTAATCACAGTTCTCTACTTCAATATGAACTTAATCAGACTTACTTCAAGAGAGGTCGTAGATGTGTCTATTTTCTCTACATCCCCGATGTATTTTAAATTATTCGCAGGGTGGAAAATTATGAAAATCTTGTATCACTGATGATTAACGTGTTTTATCACAAGTTTTATCTTGAGTACAGGATCAAAAGAGATATTGGACAAATGTTCACAATCGCTGTCGCACGCCTCGCTCTCTCTCTCTCTTTTATACAAATTCCTCAGTCGTTACAATTAATCATTATTTAATTAAAATAAGTCTTCAAATGTTTGCCCTTTAAGTTTTCATGCAAGTCCCATAAAACGAAACTCCTCGCTGACAAAAGTCGATTTGCGCTTAATGTTATCTAAGACTATACTTGTCTCGTCTCAGAAATTCTGTCTTGGCATAATCTGGAGACGCTGCACTGGGTCGTTTCAACTGCACTTTGCATTTAATGCCGTGCATGCTGCACTGCTTTACGATTCTCTATGACGCTTAAAGAGCCAGCTGGATAACGCAAATGTAAGTGTTTTCCTAAGCGAAATAAGATCGGATCTGTAATGAACGTTGAGGGAAATTTTTTAAACATCTTGATTCTGAATAAAAGTCAGGGTTTGGTCGCTTCCTTGCATAATTGAAATCACATTGATTAGATGATCAACAAGAACCAATAACAATATTAGATTCCTTAACACTGTAAGGGTTGAAGGAAGCAATTAATGTAGCATGATAATTTTTATTAGCAAATCTAGATTAAAGCATATATTGCTTTGTTCTACTCTGTCACACGGACCTTATATTGATCGACTATGAATTGGAGTGGCGTAATAATAGTCGACTGAAACAAGTTGTTCTGTGAATAGCAGACCTTGTCTTCCAAAAAGTTTGTTTCTAATTTTTTCTTTTTTAATGAATCAAAACCAAAAAATTCATTCCACGTATTTTTGTATTATTTCAAACAAGAAATTACACGGTTTTTCGTAAGAAACGTCACTATCTAAATGACAATTATATTTCACACTTCCTTCAGGCATGTAGGTAGTTAGGTACCATAACATTGAAGAAAGATTAAGGGTTTCACAAAATAGGAACATTTCAACAAATTTAAAAACTAATTTTCAAGATCTGTGAAGGTTTTAATCAAGTTCTGTAATTATTGCAGTTATGTGAAATAACTGACCAATAATTGCGTAATAACAGAACTTGACTAGAATCTTTTTAGAACTTGAAAATTATCTTTTGATTTTGATGAATTGTTCAAATTCCATGAAACAACTGGCCCCAATAAATATGAGAATTTCACAATTGAATAAAAATAATATTTTCTGAACCAACAAAACCAACGATGACCGTGAACAAAAATGGAACCTACTAATAAAGTTACATACAGACGATATTCAAAACGGTCGGGTTAAAATAGGACTTGCATTATGCACAATCAAAAAATTAACAAGTGATGAAGAAGAGATGTTGTACAACCATTTACATTCTTTTATCATCCTTCCTTCTAACTCCCTCTTTCTGTTCATTTCACCAATAATAATATTTTCTTCTTCTTTGTGTGCCCTATCAGGTCCCCCCGACGTTGGCGATCACTATTGAAAATGTCTCTCTGTCTTGCGCTGCCCGGAAAAGCTCCTCCACGCTTCTAACGCCGGTCCACTCTCGTATATTTCGCAGCCAAGACATTTGTCTCCTACCAGGCCCTCGGCAACCCTCTAATCTGCCTTTCAATATTAAATGGAGCAAGTGATACTTCTCCCCTCGAAGTATATGACCCAGATATGAAATTTTCCGGATTTTTATTAATGTAAGCAGTTCTCTATCTGTTCTAGCCCGCCTGAGAATTTCTGTGATGGTGATCATGTCGGTCCATGTGACCTTGAGCATTCTCCGGTGAAGCAACATTTCCAAAGCCTCTAACCTGTTCAGCGTATTTACTTTCAAGGTCCATGTTTCACATCCATACAGCAAGACCGACCACACATAACATTTTAGCATTCTCTGCCTTAGTTTTAAGCTGATATTGTCATTGCAGAAGAGGGATTTCATTTTAATGAACGCAGTTCTTGCTGTTTCAATTCTGCACCTAACCACTACATCTGGGTCAAGAGTCTAAGTGAGAATACTGTCGAGGTATCTAAATCTTTCCATTTTTTCGTAATAAAATTTTGATGACATTTATTCCGCCATTTTTACAATTGAAAGAAAACATAAATTATTATGGGTTCCTTTCAGTCATAATTTCAGAGAATGTTTATGTGAAAAAAGCAGTTTGTAACGTTTTTTCCACGTGAACACTTTTTAGTTTTAGGTCCGCCCATATTCCGGTAAACTACTTTATAATTATCTCTAAAGCAATTAATTGGAAAATACATCATCGTTTTTATAATTACAGGGTAAAGCTACGATTAGACAGGATAGGACAAAGTAAAATCGTTAAAACAAAATTACAAGGTGAAAGTGATTTTGTAGGTATTTGTAATTAAGCGAATTAAATTTTCAAGAAGACAAAGTACTCACTAATTAACGATTTAAGTACCGAAAGAGAAAAACGTCTGCCGCTAGATATGTCCGTGTTTAAATCCACTTTTTTATTTATGTATCATTATGAATTTCAGAGAATTATTAAAACAATATCTATTAGTTTTTGGTTTATTAAAATAGGAATTCACATAATTTATTTAGGCATATTAAAAATAGATAAATGAACCAATTCAACTTTGTTTGAACCACTTATATAATGAGTAAATCCAACCGGTTTCAGAACAAACGTTCCTTCTTCAGGGCAAGCGTGTACTAATTTGACAGTTTCGAAATATGGATGGGAACAATGTTTTATTATGGTAGGGGTGGAGCCGTTGCTAGTTATTAATGTAGAGTGGGTGGGTAGGTAGGTTTGTTCTGAAACCGGTCGGATTTACTCATTATATAAGTTGTTCAAACAAAGTTGAATTGTTTTATTTATCTATAATGGATAACCACAAAGTTATAGCTCCATTCAAAAATATATTAAAAATACTTTAATAATTAAAAAAACAGAGAATATTGGACACAGACGAATACTTTTGACGTAAAAAACGCTACTAAACTACATTTTGCCCAAAAAACTAATTCAATCGAACATAAACTATCATAAAGGCGCCACAACCAGGCTAAAAAAAGAGAGATATGTGCGAATATTAGAGGAGCGCGCTAGTACTTAAAACGACAAGATCGATGCGAAAATTGTGAAAATGTTTAATGAATTACGACTTGTTTAAAATTGAGCAAAAACCCATCTCACGGGGGTTGTCTTAAACAGCATTTAAAGAGACACTGTGAATTTTTTCATACATATATCTTGTAAAATAACTGAAACAAACGTGATTATAATAATTTTTTGAGCATACTTTGCGATTTTTTTTCTGTCGAGAGAATTTTATATAATTTGCGTTTCGGCGGGGGAATTTCTAGATATTATCTTCAAGAAAAACATATATTTTCTTAAGAATTTTAAAACTTAATGTGTTTAAGGGAGATATGTAAGAAATCGGTAGAAATTCGGGTAGCGGCGGCTTAATAGACAAGCGTACAAAAAACATAAAATACTCCGATGCTAAACGCAAGCTTTGGACGAAGACACCACAAACATCAGGCTATAAAAGCTTTCAATAATCTTTCACTCGATACAAAAAATGAGGGGAATAAAATAATACAAAAAAATTAAATACAAAATTAAAAGATGGATTAAAGAACAAAAAAGGAAATATATAAAAAACAGGAATAAAACATATACATATAATATGTAATACCATTGCAATACACACTGGATACGCGCCATAAATATATTTGGATCATTTTCTTAATCAATTAATAATTTATGCTATGAGACCATGAGGGCGCCATCTATTGTTTTTGTATTGTATTGAATTTACCTATGTGGCTTGAGATCAGTATATTCATGCATTTCCTTACCTCTGTGAATCAGGCAATTGCTTCCGACGGGAGTGTGAGTCAAAACCAACAGATGTCACTCCTGGTCAGTCATTATTAAATGGTTCACCCAGTGAGTGAATTATTGTTGTGCCTAGGATTTGGCACATATTATTGATGGGCAAATTTATTTTTTCATTGTTGAAACTTCCTTGCTGTGCGAAACATCTGTTAAGATTATGCAATACCTCCTTGATATTTTTTTAATGAAGAGAAGTGTCTTTTGTGTTGGACATCGTGGATGAGCTGCATTCTCTGAGTGAGTATTGTTTTGTTTCACTTTGGTTGGAATTGCTGGGTCAACTGTTTTTGTGTCACATAGGGAAGAATTCAATTTTCGTTAATTTACATAGGGTAGTAACTCCCTCGTGTCAGGGGCTATTTACACGCTTCTACACACACCCTTATTTATTACAAAATAGTACCTCGTAATATTTGCCGATTTTTATTTATTTTTTTCATTACCTTTGTATATTTTATTTCATTGCACGTTAGTTTTATTTTATTTAAAAAATCTTATATTTCATATTTTTTAAATAAAATAATTCTAACTTATTTTATTGAATTTTTTATGTTGTAAAAAGGTCCTTAGCTCGGTAGCAGTGGGGACCATATAATCAAGTTATTGTATCACAAAAAAACTAGCTGGAGTGCATGCGACCTTAATGCCAAAACAAATATTTAAATTCTTGCTTTAAAAATAGGTTTATAGAAAGGTTTTCGGTGTTTAAATTTTCCAGAATAGTCGCCCAAAGGAGAAGTGTTTTCCAACGTAAGTAAAAAGCACTTTAACCATTGAAACAAGAAATACGAGATGGCGTCCCACTGTAAATGTTTTTGCCATGAATTAAATAAAGGCCTTGACCATAAATGTAATTTTATGTAATGATGGTATCCTTTTTTGAAGTGAAAACTTCTTTAGCAACGTTGTGTTTTGAAACTCGACGAAACAAAAACGCGTGACCTAAGAAGAGACAAACACATACATCTACAGGATTTAGCCTGCGAGAGAATGAGACAGCAATAAAATATTTATTTAATTTATGGGTGCTCGGTTCCAATATAATACGATAAATCTACATTTCCACGCAAGTCTCCTTTGGTGTAGTGTAATAGAGCGCCTGATGAACTTCTGCAGACATTTATCGGACCAATACAAAAAAAAAATGTTTTTTGTAAAATCAATATCCAATCTTCAAACCACTCCTAAATGAACAGGCAAAAGAACACACAAAAAGCGACATTTGCCGACTCCATAGAAGAAAACACAAATACTAATAAGATGACCAAATGCGTAGGAAAAGGTGCACTGAAATTCGACGACAAAATTTTTGAAAAAATCATCCTTCACATTGATAAAAAAGTGCTTCGTAGTCTCCCCACTCTTGTCCAATTTATTTTTCTGAAGGTTTCACTTATACCGCGTATGAATTGCACACTCTGATTTTTTTGGATTCTTGTTAATTTACACCGGCTATTCGACAGAACACAAATTACGCTAAATACAAATTGGATACTAAGTTTTGGATCACACCAGCCAAGACAAATTTTTTAAAACTTTAAAGATTTTTTAAAATCTGCTTCTCATTAATATAAAGAAACAGTTGGGACTCGAGTGAGGTATATACAAAAAGAAAGGCAAAGATATCTTCAAGATATCATATATATCAAGATAAATATATTGGAGTTAAATGGTTTAACGAATTACCCTTGAAATTAAGATTGGAAACAAATTACAAAAAATACAAAAATTCAATAAAAACTCTTTTTATATAACTTATCAACACAACAACTCAATTATAATATTAGATATCCTTTTTCTCTCATTATTTTTTTCCTTTCTCTTTATCTCCTCCTCTTCAGTCAATTGTATTTCTTATCTATTATTTAGTTTAAAAATATATATTTATATATTTTTTCTTATTTACTGTTAATTATCTATTTTTTGTTTAATATATATAAAAAATATATATATATATTTTTTTTTTCCTTTGCTAAACTGCGTTTATCCGCCTTTTTAACTCGAGCATTGCTCTTAAAAATGGTGTAATACGTATTATTTAATGTATTTTAATAAAAAAAACTTTATTTCTTGTAAATAAACATGTAATTGATACCATTATATTTTATTAAATAAATAAAAAAATGAAAAAAAAATATTCCTCGTTAGGAACTTGAAAATCTTCTAAGAGGATTATTTTACCTCGAACTCGAGATTTGAAGCTATTCTTTTAATGTACTGAAGGAAAATCTTCAGAGACAAATACCTACATCAGAGAAACTGATCCCTTCCTGATTCACATCTGATGCAAACATTTTTTACAAGTTACAATAAATACTCAACACTGTTTTTGTTGTCACTAGGAGCGTTTTGACAAGGTGATGACGCGACGGCCAATGGGAGACTATCACAATATTATTGATCCGTTCGTAAATATGTACATGGGGAGCTTTGAGATTTTAGATGCAAGGGTAAATACAAATTGTCGTTGTAGTTTCAGAATATCTTGGATTAATACTCACTAGTGACAGCTGTCGAAAACTAACAGCATTTCACAATGTGATAAAGTATTTCCAATCAGAGCTCGTATCCACGTCACCTTCAAGCTCCTATAATGGTAAATTTCTACGCCTACTTGAATATGTTTCAATTAAACACGATCAATAACTGTCTAGCTTGATCTGATCTTTACCAATATGACTAGCTTTTTTCTTTTAACTATATATTTTGATTTGTAGCTTAGACTTGAGATGACTTGTCACTTCTACTTTTTATGTTTATCTCTGATATTGTCCTTGCTTTCATCTATCCTTTAAAAGGGAATAGCCAGACAAAACCGGAAATCTGTCATTTTTAAATCAAATTTTAGACGTAGATATTGACTCTTTTCCACAAATTTTTTTTTATTTATTTCGAAAGACTGTTCTTTTATCTAGTAAAGCTAGGTTTTAAATTTTGAGAAAATATGTTCATTTTTAGTACAATAAGGTTTTACCGTAGGTCGTTGGTAGATTCGTTAAATTTTATAACAAAATTTTGTTTTATGTGGTAAAATAAATCAATAAATTATCTGGGAGAATTCGTTACAGAATTTTAATTTTAGTTTAAATAAAATAATTTAAAAAAAGAACCGCGCATGTGTTTTATGACGAAAATACTTCGTTTTTTCTATTTATTTACGGTCTTACAAAGTAATACATATAAGACTTTTTGAAAAATTATAAATACTTATGATCCAAAAATAATTACAAAGAGTACATAATTTTAATAGTTTTATCATCACGCCTCTCAATATTTTTAATGTATCTAGGTATAAATTAAAGCAAATTTTGAATAAAATAAAATCAATATTTAGTTATTCTTTTAAAAAGCTAGTACGGAGAATAATTAATCTTTCTCATTGGAACCGCCCTGTACGATCGTAAGAACATCTTTCGACGAAAATTGAATTCTCGGCCGCTGGCTGGTTAATGGCCCTTAACTCGAAAACGTGTGTCTGACGAAATAATTATGACTATATGGAAACATAAAATCGTATCTATTCATTTATTCAAATTTTTACGCAACTTGTCGTTTGACGTTTCGGGATGTGTATCCATATAAAATAACTCCAGTATTGCAAGCGTACATCGAATTCTTATTTTTCCCTGTCAATATCCGTTCGGCTGTCAGTAGTGAAACCGTTCTCGGTATATCGATATAAAATCGTCGGAAGTTTGACCCCCAAGCGGTAGCTTTATCTAGTTTTATTTCCCTCAATGTATGACGCAATTTTTCTTTGTAACGCTCTTCGAATGTTTTCGTCTTTGAAAACGATATTTATTTTCTCCATTCGATATCACTGAAACGTAATACTTTTTGAACATTTATTCGGAATATTTGTGAATAATCTATTGACTATAAGGAATGATTCCGGCTTAAGAGATTTGTCGGGGAAAGGATTTAATATCCCATATAAAACTTTTTTTCTGAAACCCTTGCTCACATCATTTATTTATCTGTTAGGAAATATGTTAAATTTCGGAAAAAATTAAACCTCTCTATATTATTTAATGCTTAAAGAGGCATGAAACATTGTGCGATTCTATTCTTCTCTGAATTACAAGTATTTATTGAGTTTACGTTTACACGTTTAAACTGCATTATTGTTAAAATTGTAAGGGTCCTTTAATAAATAACTTTTACACAAAAAACTTCACTTTTTATTTTCACAGTGTAACATGTTTTAAATGTATAAAATAACGGTGATAATACTAAATACACCGGGCCAAAAATGGCAGTTGTTTATTATTTAAAATTTGTGTAGAAAAGAAGCATTAATACTCAGATGCTAGCCTTTTTATAGAATAAAAACTGCACACAAACATCTGACATTTGCAAGTGTTGTCAGCATGAGCTAGTAGTTAAAACAGGTTGCTACCGACCTACCGAAACTAAGCCACTAGCCAAGGTTTGCACCATTTGTTTGAGATGTTAAAACATAGGAGTTTGCTCAAGCAACCCATAGATGCCGGTAGCATGTCAATTTTCAACAATTATGTCAATGTTTTTTTAACATTACGAAATATAAGTACATAAGCTTGCCTAGCTAGCTCAGTAGCAAAACCGGAGACTCTTTATAATATCAGGGTAGCTGGTCAATTGGGCCCCACGTTGGGCGCCATGTTTGGATTTTTATTTTACCTTAGTAATTTGACTCTACCTTTATTTCTACCTCAATATAATCCTTAATTTTGAAACCACTGGAGCGACTAAGGTCAAAATACGGACCGCTTTTATTTTTCTGCGATTGACAGCGGTCCAAAATTGGACGACATTTTTTTCATTCTCAAAAATGTTTTTTTTTCAAAAGGCGCTGTTTTTTTATTCTTGATTAACCGTTTTTATTATTTCAAAACACTAGGTAAAATGTTAGCATCTGTTCTGTCATTTTATTTTACTCTACCAAAGTGCAAATATCAAATCGAATAAACAAATTACTATCAGTGTTACAAAAATCTGCATTACTACGAAAAAGTCAAATGTGACATAATCATTACCTCAAATGGTCTGAAACTTACTGTCCAGATATAAAAAAATGGTATTTCTCATAGTACCAATGACATCACATAAGTAAAGATGATGTCCATAAAAAAAGTTTAATTCAAGAAATACCTTAAAAAGTCCATATCACACAGAATAAATTCATCATTTTTTTCAACAACGAGCAGCTTTCAACTCTGATTGCCTTCGAATGTAACCAAACTCCGCTATTTTCCGTAGGGATTTTAATTGTTGAGGTCCTAATTTATTTTTTAATTCAGTCAACACTCTGATGTAACACCACTGAAGTAGGGGAGTATTTCGGACAAAAATTTCCCAAGAATATTTGAACGTTCCGTAATTTTCCGACATTATTCGGAATTTCCCTCGAATACATTATTTTTTTTTCACAATATTTGAAATTTTTCTCGATTTTTACCTTATGTAGTCGATATTCCAGAATTTCTCTTGGTTTTTGTGCCATTTCCCATTTACAATAAAATATATATACCACGTAACGTTAGTATTACAAAATTCAGTATTACCAACGGAATGGCATGTTTTAATGTGATGGCGTGTTATTCTCTTTTAAATGACGATAATAAATTCTACGTATATTATAAATATAATAAAACTTTTTTATTCCGAGTCTTTGTTGGTCTAACAATTTTTTTTGGCTTCAATTTATTTCACTGGAGTTTCTAATTACGTAATATTTTTATTATCTATTTTTGCATGTGTTAATAATGTTTGTATACCTCTATAAAAATAGGAAGAAAGAATAATCGCATGGCAAATGTATTTACGCAAACTTATTATTTTTATGATGGATTTAGTATTTCCCCTTATGAACCCACAGATCATCCAGGATGTAACGCAGAAATAATAATAAAACGAAAATCACATGTGACTCTGAAAGTTTCCTATGAAAATCATTGACGTTAAGCACAAGTGATAAGGCAAATCGTTCGTTTACGATTTGGCACACCTTACTGGAAACTCAAATTTGCATGACGTTCCGACGCCTAAAATACATAAATGTCAAACACCGGTCCATAGACCTTTACGCAAAGCCTGTACAATGAAAAATAAACAGTGGCGTAACAACTACTTGGCTTTCAATGGTATCAAACCCGTACATAAGAAGAGATTAAATATTTTCGTGGAAACGTATATAATATACACAAGCCTGTTCTCTATAATTAAATCTGCTTTTATGTTCTTACACAAACATTTCCTGGTTTTTTATCATTACATTTTTTTTTTATCTTTACGGTACCTACTCGAAAATCGATTACTTGAGACAACTTTTGTCTTGTTTAACATTGTGAACAATTTTTTTTTAAAACGCACGTATTTTTCACTTTTCCTCAAATTAGTAAAATATTTAAAAAAAATAATTATGAACCCCGCATTATTATAAAACTTTTTTCAGGATCGCTCTCGTTACAATATTGTTTTTAGGTTTTATTTTGTACTAGCTTGTACCCGCGGCTTTGTTCGCATGGTATTAGGTGGAAATACCACTGATTTATTCATCCATGCATTCATTCATTCACTAACTCATTTAATCATTCATTCGTTCACTCATTCATTCATTCACTCATTCATTCGTTCACTCATTCATTCATTCACTAATTCACTCATTCATTCATCATCCATTCATTCATTCATCATTCATTCATTAATCATTCATTCATTAATTTCCCGGCATGCGTTGCCCTTCCGTTCACCACTCCCCTCGCCCGCTTCCGTCATCCCGCGAACCTCCCTACCAGGTTCCCCTCCCCCCCACCCCTCTCCCGCGAATACATCAAATCCCCAAAGTTTCATCGCAATCGGATGAACGGTGAGCAATGCGTAATTTCATGATGAAAGAACTCACTATTGTATACAGAAACCATCACAGGCATGCACACATCAAATCCCCAAAGTTTCATCGCAATCGGTTGAATGGTTTAGCAACGCATAGCGGATATACCCATATATATACAAACACAGAAACAAACATATTTTGATTTTTATATATATATATAGATTCAAGGTGTCCGGGAAAAAGTACACTAACTTCGGCAAGTGATTCTATGTGGAAGTACAAAAGATAAATAATGTTTATCTAAATTCGAACATTTTTTAGAAAAAATTTTTTAGGTTTCTTAGAAAATAAGTTAAATTATTTGTACAGAAAAAAATCTTTCATTGTAAAATATTTTTGTACGAAAAAAATAGAATTTCGGAAGAGCTATTGTTTTTTTTTTACTTTTCTTTTTTAAAAAGAAAGACACACATTCCCGTGTTGGGAATAACCTGACAATGTTTTAAAATATTCTTCTACCCCCACGGTTAGCGGAAAATGTTGCTTATGTCGTGATGGAGGACTTAACCAGCTGAGGAAATGAACACACAATGCCTGGGTGAGACCCAAGCGCAATGTCTACTGGGCCACTGACCGGTCATAGATTCTTAACCTTTTTTTGCCCACCGCCCACTTTGAGAATATTTTTATTTCTAGCGCCCCCTAACTCGTGAATCCGAAACAACAAATGTCCATAAAGGGGAGGAGGGGAGGGAGGGGGGCGTAACAGGATACCAAGACAGGGTTACATTTGCCACAACAGAGGGGGCGTAGCGGGATACCACGTCGGAAGGAGCGTAATGGGATACCACGATGGGGTTACATTTGCAACAACGGAGGGGGCGTAATGGGATAGGATAGAATGTGATGGGATAGGATGGGGTGGGAAAGGTTTCTCTGGATCTCTTACCGCCCCCTGAACGTCTGAAACGCCCCCCAATTTTCTTTTGGTCTTCCAAGGGGGCGTTATCGCCCACTTTGAGAACCTATGATCTAGTAGAATCGCCTCCAGCTGGAGTTAGGTGACTTTAAGGCCGCACATTCTGTATAATAATATTTCTTTCTGATTATTTTGAAACCAAAAACAACTATTTAATTTAATCAACAAAATTTCTACGATGAAATTTATTTATACTATTTTCCCCTTTTTGTCCTATTTTCAGATTTTCTTTAATTTTATTTTTCATTTTGCTTTAATTTGGAAAATAAACACATATTTGATAGTACCTACTTGGTTTACGAGGCCACTAGTCGGTATTTTCCCTTTACGCCACTGTAAATCAGTCTTCATATTTTTACCCTTCCCCTGAAAATATGGCTTAAATATAATGTACCTATTGCCCGCCGACTTTGTGGGAGGGGGTTGGTGAAATAGGGTTATTTGCTTGGAGCAAATATGAACGCTTTATTTAACTTTGGTTTGTTGCCTGAAATATGTGCTAGGGGGGAGGCAATTCCCAGGGATTTGTTAATATTGTGGCACGATTATTTAAAATTTCCACAACTTAATTATTTTTTTAACATCTCAGTGCACGAACGTCCAAGTACGTTATTAATATATCACTGCTAAGATCTGTAAATATCGTAGTTCAAAACGTTAAAAAAATGTCAAAGATTGGTGAAAACAGAATTTCTTAAACCTTCAATTTTTTATGTAGACATAATTCTTTCATTTTAGCCCTGGTGAATGACCAGAATTGAAAACATTTCTTTTATGTATATTTTTTATTAAACGTACGAAGCACATTATGATACAAAAATACAAGCGGTAATAAGGTAGGTATATTAAATTTTACATGGTTGAAGCACCTATTACGTAAATCCTTACAATATTTTAGTCATTTCGCCTCGGATGGGAACGATTCTTAATCTTTACTAATGAATAGATATAAGAGGAGTTATAATAATAAGAATGAAAGTTTTTGAAGAGATGTAGAGAAATTTGAAATCTTGAAATATATGCTCACGATGACAAATTAAGTGTCAGTAGTTTAAAATAAATTAGTTAAGTATTTTATCAAGAACTAGATGGTACCCGGCATGCGTTGCTATGCCATTTAATAAATAAATTGTTTCTCCCTGCACGTCCTTTCCCAATCGTCCCGTTCACCTTCCTCCTCCCCTTCCTCTCCCGCGTCCCCTTCCCCTCTCGCGTTCCCACTCCCCTCCTTCATTTTCCCTCTCCTCACTCTACTCCCCCCCTTCCCCCGTCCCGCGAACCCCCCCCCCCGAGTTCCCCTCCACCCTCCCGTATTCGCCTCCCTCCTCCCGCGGATCATATGTTGTCGATTCAAAACCCTTAATTTAATACGTGCTTCAATTCGAGTGGACCCGAGGAAAGTAGAACAGTTTATATATGAAAATGAAATTGTTGTTTTAACTATCTTCCTCGCTAATTTTCCATATTTTATCTCCGTTTAAACCTTCCCTGGACTACGACAAACATTTCGAAACCAAAATCAGCTAAATCGGCCCAGCCGTTCTCGAGTTTTAGCGAGACAAACGAACAGCAATTGATTTATATATATATATATATATATACATATATAGATATATAGATTCATGAAAAATGGTGTAATTTTTCGTAGTATATGTTGTGACCGCGCCAGTAATAATTGGTAAGTTATTTGCTGCATTAGTGTGGTTGGCTTCTATATGAAGTAGCGTAGTGTGCCTGTTAGCCTTGTTGGAACATTTTAACCACTGACGGGCAGCATTCGGGACTATACATTTTATCATTTACCAGAATACGTAGAAACATTGCATGAAATGGCTTAGCCGTGTTTGGTATTTCCCCACCTTCCTCTTCCACACTTCTTTTCCCATGCCTCTATCTTCAGCTTCACTGATTCCACACGGTTGGGAGCACTTAGGATTTGTGCGGTTTTCACGTAAAAGGTTGCAACGAAACAGTGGTTTACTATTATGAAAGTTTATATGTTGAATAGAACCATGCTTGCAAGAAAAACTTCATCTCACCGGCTTTTGTACCCGCCGATTTTTTTGTTTGTTTTAATGTTGAATACCATAATTTCTAAGCATTACTCAAATGCACTCAGCAGTTTTGTAAACAATGTTGCCATAAAATGGGGTGACTACAACCAATGAAAAACATTTGTATGGGAACAATTTATCTCTAATAAAATTTTAGAGAGTCTTAAAAAAAGTGGTCACGACAGCTTTCGGAGTGACTTTGATATAACATTTTTTCAGAAGCTTATCACAATAAGACGTTAATCCCAAAAAAAAAAAAAAATGCGAATATTCAAATAGTCATGGGAAATGCAGATGGACGCCGATAAACTTTACAATATATATGGTAAAAAGCTATTTTAATCATTCAGGAATTTAAAAAATATGTATTTACATTTCTCACTCACCGAAAATATCTAATGAACAGATTTACAATTCAACCAACGGTAATGTTAAAATGTAACCAGAAACCAACTAATTTGACACTTATTTACGGTGTTCTCCATGTTGATCGAAAAAGCATTAAGTGATAGTTAGAATTGTACAGATATCCACGATGATCAATATTGCCCTCCGATTCAAAAGTCACCCCGTATTGCGATACTTAAAGCATATAACAAAGGCTTGTTTATGTGTAATATTCTAAATACAGATATAAAAACGTCCACGGATCATTTTGCAGCATTCTAGTCTAGAGCTTTCTCGACTATTTCAAGAACTTTGTGTTTTTTTTAAAGCTTTTAGTTTCTCTAGGACAGGGTGTATTACGATGCTACAATAATATTCCAAAGCTTTAGAGGCGATTCAACTGTTTATAGTATATAGTAATAAATGTAACATCTCCTTAAAAAGAAAGAGTGCATAAAAAAACCTTTATTTTTATGAACCATTCGGCCGTAAGCTGGCGAAATTGTGAGCAATGGGGTATTCATGGCCCTGTTTTTGACAGGAATTAAAACTTTTTTGTAGAACTCAGTACCTACTTCAGAATGCCACCGATCTCCTTAAAGTTTCAAAGAATTTAATGATAAATTGTACTTAAACCAAGTTGTATCTCCATAAAGATATGCTTTTCAATAAAAGTTTCAATATTTTTCAGAAAGCCGACGGAGAAAGGGCCCGAAGGAACATCCAGAATAAGACTTCGTAAAGCTTTGAAAGTTGTCTTTGAAACGGGAATAGAATCGATGTTTAGAAATCAAACAATTGAAAGGCAAATTCTTAACATTGTGTAAGTTTAATTCAAGTAATGTTAAATGAATTTACATCCATTTACATTCCTGCTTTGTCTCATGAAATAACATTGGGAAAAAGTTCGAAGTTCAAAGTAAAATTTTCTTTTTCAAAGTTATTTTAACTTCCAATGCTTTCATCGTTATCACCGATACGAAAATATTAATTAAATTAAATATAAAGTTGAAAATAAACTTCAGTACACATTTTAAGTACCTACCTTCTTTACAACCCGGGCTCGACTCAATTTAATTTTTTTTTTTTTTTTAATAGTGATACCTCACAGAGTCTCAGTTGCTCCCGTCTGGAGCCAGTGAGACTATGGTATCCCCAATTGGGGTATGTTGTGAGACTGAAGGTTGTGGGGAGGGGAAGGATATAGGGAAGAGTAAGGTGGGGAAGTACCTGGCTATTCAGATCTGGTCACCAAACACGGCTAATGCCATTTCAGGCAACGTTTCAATTCTGAATGGTGGTCTTACACCAGGGCGATACTTAGAGTATCTTCCACTCTGAAACGTGCCGCAAATATACTATATATTATTTTAAATGAATAAATTGTGCAATAACACAAATTAATCAAATAAAATTTATTTGTCACACCGCGCCGGGATTCGATCCCGCGACCTTCGGAATGCTAATCAAGAGCCTTACCGCTGGTCTACGCCGGCCGTCAAAATTAAACCAAACAGACCATTAGATATTTGTGGATGAAATAATATTATCGCTGCAATGAGCATAACAAAATTTTATCTGGAAAACACTTTGGACGGTTTTAACGATTCATCAACTTTTAAAGCGTAATTTTCAAGTTCTGTGAAAGTCCCATTCAAGTTCTGTTATTATATCAGTGTTGCTTCCCAAAAAAGAAATAACAAAAGAAGTTGAATAGAACTTTCTCTGAACTTGAAAATGAACATTGAAATTCTATAAATCTATTTATTTATTTATTAACGGTATAAATATACCATAAATACATATTACATGTCACAAAATATTTGTTGTAGGTACTTAAGAAATAATTAAAAAGAAAGAGTTATAAATTAATTGTGGCATTTGATTAAGAAATGACACAAAGAGCTACAATTACATTCAATACTATAGTATAAATAAAATTAATATTGATTGAAAATATATTTATTTATTTATTTATTGTTGTTATACGCCCGTGGGGGCTTTTACATAGATTAGAAAATAATATTTAAGATATCTAGGATAACACATACATAGAATTTATACCAAAAGTTATAAAAGTGAAAAAACTTTTAAGAATATACAAGTAGTTTTTAAAGAAAAAAAAACCACTTGTATAATCTTGTGAAAACCCGTGAAATATTTTAAACAATGTAATATTTAACAATAACATAGAACAAAATATAATATAAACATTACAATAACAAATCAAATCGTTAAATATATTATACCCATGTTACAATAATTTGTAGGATTCAACAAAGTGTTGGTTTAAATTGCATTTTAGAATGTAAAGGGAATCAGCAAATACATCTACAATACCACCAAACTTGTTGCCTAAATAATGCATCCTATTGGTAAGTGAGTGTGATTGATAGTTAGTTGTGTATGTTTTGCAAAAGAATGTTATATTTTGTCTAGTATTCCTTGTCGGTACAAGAAGTTTAATAGTAGAAACGATGGCAGGACTGTCAATTAGGTTGTTCATAATTCTGTACAATAAAATTAGGTCTGAAATGATTCTTCTGTCAGACAGCGTAATTAAATTTAGTCGATTCATTAAACTTAAATAATTAATGTTTTCTATTGGAATTTTGAGTTTGAAATTTAAGTACCTAAGAAATTTGTGTTGAACTCGTTCTATTTTGTTAGAGTGTACTTTATAGAAAGGGGACCAAATAGGTGAATTATATTCAACTTGACATCTAACTAATGAAATGTAGAGTGTTTTCATGCAATCCAAGGACTTAAAATTAGTTAGGGTCCTACAAAGGAAGCCAAGAATCTTTAAAGCCTTATTAGTTATATTATCTATATGTGGTGTGAATGTTAAGTTTGAATCGAATATAACTCCCAAGTCGCGAATTTGTAATACTGGTGTTAATTTAACATTATTTAAATTATATTCATGTAAAATATGAGAATGAGTTCTGGAAAATCGTATTACTTGACATTTCTCAGTATTCAAAAATAACATATTTTGTTCGCACCATTTAAAAAATTCATCTAAATTAGCTTGTAAAATTAGGCAATCATATATATTTCGTATTTTTTTAAACAATTTTAGATCATCTGCAAAAAGTAGGACTTGTACATCTTTAAATATGTTTACAATGTCATTAATGAATATTAAGAAGAATATTGGGCCGAGGTGGGACCCTTGCGGGACACCACTTGTGGCCTCGAATACATAGGATTCTATAAAATTAATCCTCACACTAAGCACTCTATTACTGAGGTAACTGATAATCCATGTCAATAAACTTCCCTTGATGCCTAACAGTCGGAGTTTGGATATAAGAATGTGATGTCGAACCTTATCAAATGCTTTACTGAAATCAGTGTATATAGAATCCACTTGTTGTTTCAGACTAAGGGATTCGGATATGTAATTATTATAGATAGTTAAATTACTTAAGGTAGATCGACCTCTGATAAAGCCATGTTGGTTAGGAACAATAATATTGTTGATAGGTTTTACAATGGTATCTAATACTAATGACTCGAAAAGTTTGGGTAAAGCAGACATAATACAAATAGGTCTATAGTTTGATATATCGCTTTTGTCTCCTTTTTTATGAATAGGCGTTAAATAACTCTTTTTCCACAGAGCCGGAAAACAGCCCGATGCTAAGGATTTGTTAAAAAGTTTTTGTATGGGATATATCAAACTATCAATGCAAGTTATTAAAAATATGGGAGGAATACCATCAGGTCCAGCAGATTTATTACTATCCAATGCGTTTATGCCCCTTTTTAAAGATTCTAATTTTATGAAACATTGGCTTAGGTTTAATGACTCTTCCACTGAAGTAGTGGGGACTGCATTGACAGGAATATCTTTGTCGTAAACACTTTTAAAAGAGTCAGCAAAGAGATTAACTATACCCTCGATACTGTCAGCACATTTTTCTTTAAAATACATGTTATTAGGATATCCACAGTTATCGTTTCGCTGAGATTTAGTAAAATTCCAGAATTTTTTCACATTGTGATGACGTACCTCATTTTCTATTACGTTAACATAGTTACTATAGCATTTTATTGATAGTTCTTTACATTGTTTTCGTAGTTTAGTAAATGTTATATAATCGTTAGGATTTCTGGTATGTTTATATTTTCTGTGGATACATTTTTTTTTTATTAATTAAATTAGTTAATTCTTTTGTAAACCATTTCGGATAATAAGATGATTTGAAGCTAACCCTGGGAACAAATTGTTCTATAGAGGTATTTAAAATCGAGTAAAAGTGTTCTAATTGATCATTTATATTATATTCCTCATCTAAAAAGGACCAATCTGTTTGGATAAGGTACTCAATAATATGATGGTATTCAGCTTTGGAAAAGTTATACGATGGGGCACTTGTTTTTTTGAAGATGTTAAAGGCATATTTGTTATGATAATATCCAATGGTGGGTGGTATTGATCTAACGGTAATAATAATTCGTCGGATAGTTCAACCACTATTTTCGAATCACTTGAAAACACTAAATCCAACATTCGATTGTTAAAGTTGAAAATCTTGTTTGATTGAGTTAGTCCCAAGAATAAAGACATATCACGAATTTCACTGCATTTATCACACTGTAATTCTGCTTGGTTTGTAGCAGGTCCATTGTCATCTTGGCTGGTCCAGTTGGGAAGGTTATAATCACCTACGAATGAATTTTGCTTTAGAATATTTGAATTTGAGTACTTCTATGTCATCAATGTGATTTTTATATGTTTGCAAATCAGATGCAGGTGGGATATAGACACAGCCGATAATAATTTTTCCATTAGGTATATTGAGCAATACAAAAATTTGTTCAACACTTTTGTGTTTAACCGGTAATTTAGTAGATGATATATTCTTGGATACGCACAGCATCACACCTCCTCCGTTAATATGATAGAATAGCCTTCTTGTACCTAGTTTCCGTGCAGTTAAATAGATCCGCCACATCTGCGTATCTATTACTAACTTCATGTAATCTAGGTAAAAGCGAGTGTTTCGTGTACTCAGTCCTGTTGTTGTTACAATGAAACAAGATTTTGGAGCGAGTTGCTCTAGTGGGTATACGAAATTCGATGAGCTTAGTTAAATCAGGACTGTCTATTTTACCATTTACAATTTTGAACATAAATATTAAGTCGGATATAATTCTTCGATCTGAGAGTTTTAATATATTTAATTCTTTCATTAAGTAATTATAATTTATGTTTTCAATGGGAATACCGAGTTTAAAATTTATATATCTTAGGAATTTGTGTTGAATTTTTTCGATTGTATCTGAATGTAATTTAAAATGGGGGGACCAGATCGAGGAGTTATATTCGACTTGACTACGTACTAAGGATGTATACAAAAATTTTAATGTAGAAATATTCCTAAAACCTCTGGAATTTCGAAGAATGAAGCCAAGCATTTTTATTCCTTTATTAGTGATTGTGTTTATATGGGATATAAAGTTTAATTTCGAGTCAAAAATTATGCCCAGGTCATTAATTTCTTCGACAGAGGTAAGGGTAGAGTTGTTAAGAACATACGGATGAATTATTGGTTGACTTATTCTGTAAAATCTTATTGAATGACACTTATTTATGTTCAAGAAAAGTTTGTTAAGAGAACACCAATTAATTAACTTGTTTAAATTATTTTGTAAACAGATACAATCTTCGGCAGTTTTAATTATTTAAAAATTTTCAAATCATCTGCAAAAAGCAACACGTTTACATCTTTATCAAATATATCAACAATATCGTTTATAAACAGTAAAAATAAAATTGGGCCTAAATGAGACCCTTGTGGTACACCACTGGTAGCTATAAATTGATCGGAAAGGAACAAATTAATTTTTACAAGTAGTACTCTATCAGATAGATAGCTTGCAAACCAGTCTAAAATCAAAATCATTTAAATTCTTCAAAACAACCCGTCCTTTGCTTTTTTACTCACGTAATCGATAGAAAATTGGAAACGTATTATTTTGCTATAGTACTCGGGTCAAGCAGTGGCGTATTCACCATGAAACTTAATTTTTTTGCAGTTGAGTCACATTGAGCCAGATCTGTCACCAAATGAAAAACCTCACATCTTTATAAAACTTGCTCTAACTTCTTTTTTGTTGTAGTCAGAGTTATGATATAAATATTTTTAGAATGGAAGAAAACCAAGCTTTCTTTATGCCTGGAAAAGTTTTCAAGTTTTAAAGCGGGAATATTTCTAAGTAAATCTAGAAAAGTTTGGACTTGAAAAACATGGAAATCAAAAAAAAGATTTGGAAAACGATTATTAAAACTCGGGTAGCAACAACCAGATAGCCTCAAAAGAAACTCTTCCAGAATGCTCAATCATGATTAATAAAATCCTTCGTAAAATCGTCTTAATCCCCACCCCCACTAAAATCTGTCAACGTTATCGATGGAAAATTTGTTATTCTATGAATATCGGTGGAAATGGAATATATATTGAATAAATTATCGTCAATCTACCGATACCTTTCTTGAGAGCCGATTAATAATGCATGAGATGGAAATCATATTTGAATGTTGACAGGTTTTGCCGACTAAATCGCGCTTCGGATCCACGTGGCGGTCCAAATTTCCGTGAGACGCACGTATCAAACAACTTAGGCATATTTTACTTGAAAATTGATAGAATATTATTATTCATGGACTTGATATAATTGTCGCTAGTTTAATCACTTAAATATAATCCCTACGTTTGAAGTGATTTCGCGTACTTGTGATTAGAGTATTAAGAAAGTATGTTTTCTTTCAAACGGTTCGTATTGGAAACCATTAACACGAAGTAGAATTTATTAATTTTTGTTCATTGAAACACATACTTTGTGATATGATAGATATTATAATTTAAAATAAAACCATAACTCAGTAAACACCACTTTTATTTTTAATATGCTTAATGCCGACCGGGTTTCGTCACAACCGTAGCTTTTTCAAGGCAATATCCCTAATAGTATAGTATATTTATTAATAATAGTATTTTTCAGGTAAGTATCCCATTATACCTCCTCCAATGGAGCTCAGCCCATTTTTTGCAACACACTGTGGAAGAATAGTATAATTATAACACATATTACTAAACATGTGGATGTTACATTTTAGTAGAGTATTATTCTGCCCTGAAGAAACTACCGTTGTAGCGTATCCCGATCGGCAATAAGTAGAAAAAGTGGTGTTTACTTAGTTTTTGTTTTATTTTACATTAAAAGCAATTAAAAAAATAATCGAGGACTTCACAGTAAATCTGAAACGAAGCAGAATAAATTATCTAGCTTTGATGCCATGATATGTACCTACATAATTTTTAGAGTAACGAATTTCGGAATAGTAAAGAGATATTTCTATTATTTTTGTTCATCGTAAAATGTCCCTAAAATGATACATCACCTATCGCTTGCATTTAGTTAAAGGGAACATATCTGAATTTGACTATGTCGTGGTAGCTAGTTAGAAATTTATTTATTTATTTATTTAAACGCCCATAATGCTTTTACTTATAATGCGGTACATGTTTTTTTGGTTACAATGAAAATAAAGGGTTGAAAAAATACAGGTAACATAAAATATAATAAACAAAATATAGGTTACATAAAATATAGAATGCAAGTTAAGTTAAATAAAATAGATAATTTTTCAATACCCTCCAAATCAACAATAAGTGTTCTCATTAGTTCACGAAATAGTCGTGATAATAGTGGGCATATGTGGCGTTTGAAGTTATCTAAGTTCAAATTGTTGTCAAATACATCCATTTTGTTTTTATTTGTTACCAAGGCTATGTAAACGTTGTATTGGGAAACGCAAACTATGGTTAGAATGTGATGATGTACGTGTATAAAATGTTAATGTTTGTCTAGTTGTTGGTGTAGTACATGTAGATTTATTAATTGCAGGAGTTCTCAACAATCAAATATAGTGTTTAATAATTTTATTAAAAAAACTAGGTCGTTTATTTTGTCTGTTTTCTAAAGTCGGAATATGTAAACAAAAAAAATAATAACAGAAATGAATTAAATTCAATTTTTGAAATAATAAAATATATATAAACTCACCTCAGATGCGTGCAAATTAAACAACAGGTGGCGGCGACCTGGAGGAGAGGTAGTGTCCAGCTGAGGTGTCTTCGCTGATGAGGTGAAGTCGTACGGCCTCCCCGTGCGGGCTATAGGAGGCACTAACTGCCATCACCACCTGCTCGATCTCCACCCTACTCTCCTTCCTCTCCCGCCCATCCCGGTCCTCCCCTCCCTTCATCGAGGGCACCCGCTGCACCGAAGACGGCAGCAAACTCTCCTGGATCGTCTCGTTATTCCCGTTGCACGTCTTCTCAGACTTATATCCTCCCATTCTCCCAGACTGCGTGTTGCCTCGCCCCAGCGACGACTCGAAACAAGGCATCACCGTCTTAAATTCCTTTCTAAAGTTCTCATTCAGCCAGGCGTACAAGAAAGGATTATAACACGTCGAAGACATCGCGATCGAATGCGCCAAGAAGAAACACAGAAAATAAAACTTCCAATTGACTGTAGGTATGTAAAAATCGTAAAATACATTGATTAGATTTAGGGGAAGCCACGAAACGCCGAATATCGAAACCATCGCTATCAGCATTCTGTTGGTTCTTCTTTTTCTATCTCTGTCGGCTTCTTCTTTCTTGGTGTTCTTCGAGCCGGGCTTTGATTTGGCCCGATCATTGAGCTTCACGCTGACGCACGTGTAACAGAAGGCGATGATGAGGAAGGGAAGTATGAACTGCATCGTCGTCGTCATTGCTCCGAATATCTTTCTTGATTTTTCAGAAGGCCACGCTTCTTCGCAAAATATGTTGTTGTCTCCTTGAAGCTCCATGAAATACCCGTAAGGGAACGTCACCAGCAAGGAGAAGGTCCATATAGAGACTATGATCCAGAGACAAGTGGCTAGTCTCATCCTTGGATGAAAGGGATATATTATAACAAAGAATCGGTCTATGGCGATGGAGGTGAGAGTGAGTGTAGAGATGTACACGCTGCATCCTTGAGCGTACGGCATTATGTGACAGAGCCATCTGCCGAATATCCACCTGCCCAAGAAGGTGTAAAGAGGAGTGAACGGAACTGCAAACGCACATAATAGTATATCTGAGAGGGCTAGATTCGTGATGAACAGATTGGTGACAGTGTGCATCGCCCTGTTTCTAAACACCACAAAACAAACGAGGACGTTTCCGAATACACCAAGCACGAAAATAAGCGTATACAACACACAGAACACACCTTGAACCAGCTTGTGGTCTATAATATCGTACTTCGTGATGTTGGCCGCCGCGGTACTGTTCTCGAGGAATCCGGGGGTTGACAGCTCGGGGGTGGGGGAGCTTACCCCCGCCCAGCCGACAGTACCCGTCATTATTCCTACAGTCTTCAAACAAACTTAGCTTTTTATTCGAAGAGATTAAATCTCTATATTACGTTCATTTTTTACAATTTAAAGGTCAACCGGCTTAGAAATTATTCTGAAACTTTCGCAAAATTATAATTCGTAGATTTCAATAAACTCATTTTATGATAAATTCCTTAAAAGTTAGGATTTAGTCAAAATTATTAAACACATTTTAGGCACACTTATTTGTTTTCTCAAAATGGAAAATAGTTTACTAACACTTATGTCGATATTTCATTAAATTTGAATTCCGGAAATTTAAGAACGTTTCACTAGAACACCGTTTTTTTATATTTTTATTGGATGGCGTGTTTACTGCTTGATAGTGAAAAATTAGCACAGTATTATTGGGTTCTTCAGATAGAACGTGTTTGAATTAATCATTTATTTATAATTTCGGAGAATTTATTAAAACTTTTCATGATTATTTCCAAATTTGTATCACAGATTAACATGTTCAGCGAGTCGTTGTAGGGTTCATATCATCCAACTCTTCATATGTGAAACCTGGAAAAAAGAAAAAAACCTTTGTAATTTTCAATTTATCACTTCAAAATAATTGGGTAATGTTTAAATTTTCACGGCCACAAGTGTTATCGTTATTTATTTTTGGGGTATTATGCCGTGTTGCGCTGCCTCCATCTTTAGCCAACATTTGCCCTGGTGATGGACACTGTAACGATGTCCGAAACGTTGGTTAAAGGAGGTAGCGAAACACGGCATAACACCCCAAAAATAAATAGCCATAACAAAATACTCATATACACGTACATATTTATCATTAAGTAAGGAAGATAAAAGTTAGAATAATTTCAATAAATTGTCTTCTTTATAATTTTTGATTCGGCAATTTTTTCTATCTGGCAGTAAATTTGAAAATATAAACACAGGTATTAGGATACATCTCGGATTAATAAAATATATGCTCAATTTGGGAGGCGGATGAAGGTACTGCCGCCCCGTGAACCATTTATTAAATAACCAACACCCCTTTCATAGGTCACTCCGAGTGATTCGCTATGTTTGGTGACTTAGCAGGGGTGCCCTGGTTCATGGGTGAAGTTTTTCTAGGTTTTGGTGGCGAATGCATTTGCCAACCTGCTGCGTGATTGATTGACATAGACCGGGAAATCTTAGCCGGATTACACATAGAGGGAGGGTTGGATACATACGTCCATCACTCCTGAATACATTGAACCCCAGATTTCTACCCAACCCTCATACCTTTTTCCTTTCCAGAACTTCATCTGCTTCCTTTCCCTAAAAATACCTTCCACACAGCATCCCCAAAAAAGACATTGGCCCTGAAGGATTAGTTTCCTCAGAGCCTCCTGTGTGGAGCAAATGTAAAAATGAAAGAAACTTATTTAACGGATAAGATAAGATAATTCCAAGACATTCACTAAAACTCTCTGAAGACCGCGGTCCCGAGAGCGCTTCTACCGCAGAGGTAAGTGAAAATTTTTACTTTTTTAAACCAACGTTCCTAACAATCTTTTAATCATCTCCCACTTGGATAAGAAATATCAGGCATGTGAATACCATAGTCACCCTGTAGCCATTTGTAATTTTTGATGCTATTCAAAAGGACTTACATTCCTAGGTAATAATTTTTCCATATTTGAATTCCTCTTACTTCTTTTATAATAAGCAGAAAAAGTTGCTGATGCAATGATGGAAGACCAGCAGAGACTTAACCCCGCTATACCTGGGTAGAACCTTTGACTGTTGGAGAGACCTCAAAGCTTCAGTTTACCGATTACTCTATCGCATAAAACAGCTAGCCGGTCAAAGCCACAGGATTACACCTACCATGCAAAAGCCGTTGTTTTCGACCTCGACCCATTTAAAAAATAAATAAAAACAATTAATAGGATTAATGTTCATGATACTTTGGCTAAATAAATAGACTCTAGGCACACATAAGATCGTTAACACGTTTGTAAAAAGTTAGCACTTGAGAGAAGAAGAAGTGGCTGTTTTGTTTTTTAAATAAAGCACCCTTTGAGAAATTGAAACCATCGTTTTTATTGCTGTGTTTTTAAAGTTACAAGTTACCGATACATAACTCATTTCCCACTCAACGTACAAAGGTATATTTAATACTTGGTTTTTTCTATGCAAGTTTTAATAGAGAAGTGTTAATTTTTAGCTAGAGTAGACTTTTTGTAGTCATTATTCCTTTGTACATTGGGAAGGGATAAAGTTAAAAAATGATCATACATCATTTTCGACATCTGAAATTACTGGCGCCATCTTTGGCATAAGTGAATTAACTTGTTGAAAATAATGATAAATTAACTAGAAAACTAAACAACGTTCACGGACACAACGTCTATTGACGTCGCATTAGAGGAGATGTCATAAGACATGACGTACATATTATGATGAAATCAGGGATTATTTGTGAAGTGAAAAGTGATACATTTTTTTTTACATGAGCTCCACACAGGAGGCCCAGAGGAAAATAATTTCCCTCAGGGCCTATGTCATCTTTGGTGATGCTGTGTGGAGGGTTTTTTTAAAGGAAGGAGAGGAGAGTTCTGGGAAGGAAAAGGGTTTAAGGGGTGGGTAGGAATATGGGATTCAGTGTGTCCAGGTCCAAGACCAAGACAAACCTCACCCCATGGACCCGGGCACCCCTGCTAAATCACCAAACGTAGCGAACCACTTGGGGTGACCTGTGGCAGAGGTGTTGGTTATCCAATAAAGGTTTCCGGGGCGGCGGTACCCATTCCCGCCTCCCAAATTGTAATTGTTGAAGAAATACGAAAAAAGTAAGGAAGCGAAGAAAACATAATTTTTGAAAAGTCATGAAATTTGATGTTATAAGTGTACATAAGTTCTTTAAAGGTTTTTCATCGTGATATGATTTGCTATTTTCTAAAGTAATAGCTTGATTAATTTTTGGGTTTTTATGTCATCAATCACATGTTAATTATATAATAGCTGGTACCCGGCAAGCGTTGCAACGCCATTCAAAGAAATAAATTGATTCTCCCTTCATGCACTTTCCCGTGCGTCCCCGTTCGCCACCCGAGTCCCCTTCCCCTCTCGCGTTCCCCTTCCCCCTTCCCTTCCACGAACCCCACCTCCCCCGTTCCTCTCCCTCTCCTGCCTTTCCTACCTGCCGCTAAAATATATGAAATACATACGTTTTCATTTATACATATTTCATTACGCCATTGCTTACCATTATATATAACCCATAACCTTCGCGGGCGTGTGCACAACATATCACCAAAGTTTCATCGCAATCGGATGAACGGTATGGCTGCGCATAAAATACGATTGATTTTTATATAAATTTTAAAGAAGATTATATTTTTTAGTGTATTATTTACTAATTTCAAACCTAAAATCGACTTAAAATACCTTTAATTACAAATATATTATTTATATTTTTCTTTTTCTTAACTGATTTTCTGGTATATACAATACATACATATAATATATGTATAGACAAGTAGTTTTTCAATGATGCATTTGAATAAAAATGTGTTTTATACTTTTGTTATTCGGCGGAATATCCTCTCTGCACACCCCTTTTGGCACACTTAGTTATACTTAATGTAAGCAGGTAGGTATTTATTTTCCTAAACCGACTGCATACCTACATACCATACATAAGGTCAGCGGATCTTACTAATTATTATCTACTAGTTACTAATCGTTTAATCGAACTTTCTAGGTCAAATCGAGCCGTTTACTATGATCGATCCTTTCGTGTAACTGGCCCACTCATTTGGAACAAACTTCCCTCAGCTCTTACTAATATCCAGAACTTGGCTGAATTCAAAATAGCTTTAAAAACAAACTTATTTAAAAAATCATACCTTTCATGAATTTTAACTCTTTTTCAATCTACTATAATAAGCCATGTTCCTCAAGTTTCTGGTAATTGTTTGGTTTCGATTACCTCATTACTATAGTTTTATGTGCACTCTGTTATTATTTTTTCTAAACATAAACTGCCTCTTATTCTTTATTATAATTTAGTTTTAATGATTCTTTTTGTTAATATTGTTCTTTATGAATTGCTTTGTATAAACTGTATATTCTTTGTTTTACACTGTTACTCTGTGCACTCTGTTATTATTATTTCTAAACGTAAACTGCCTCCTATTCTTTATTATAATTTAGTTTTAAGAATTCTTGTTTTTAACATTGTTCTTTAGGAATTGCTTTGTATATACTGTATATTCTTTGTTTCACACTGTTACTCTGTGTACTCTGTTATTATTATTTCTAAACGTAAACTGCCTCCTATTCTTTATTATAATTTAGTTTTGAGAATTCTTGTTTTTAACATTGTTCTTTAGGAATTGCTTTGTATATACTGTGTATTCTTTGTTTCACATTATTTAATCAATTTTGTATTTTGTAAGGACTCGTAAGGAACACTATAGGATTAATTTTAAGTTTATTATAATAAAGCGCACTTGAAGTGAAATATCACAAAACTGTGCTATATAAATACTACGTTATTATTATATCGTTTTATACATGCTTCGCTTTGCACCGCACAGGGAGGGATTCATACATTCGTCATTCCTGTACACATTGACCCACTTCTTCCTTTCTAAATAACCCTCCACAAGCTATCCCCAAAGATGACAGAGGCTCTGAGGGACATTTTTTCCTCACGGCCTCCTGTGTGGAACTAATGTAAAAAAAATGTCGTATCACGAACCGGTATTTTCCGGTGTTTCCCTACAAGCGGCGCTGAAGGTATTAAAATATATCCTGTTGAATTAATCATTCAATCTTTTAACCGTCAGATAAGATTCGATGCAACTTTAAAAACATGTTCGCCACATTACAAGAAAATATTTAAAAAAAGTATTATTTCCGTTAAGAGTCAAAAGCTTTACTTTATTGGGTAACGTTTCCTGATAACGCCCTTTCTACATTGTAATTTTATTTACCACACGTTTTCACTTTTTGTCAACAAGCATTTTGGAAAGCAAGCATTTAGGGCAACACAAAGCAACTGTATCTACATTAATATACGCTATACAAACGGCTCTTCGTACAAGGTTAAGGCTCTTTAATGGTGTTTACGCATGTACCTTCATGTTTAGAAATACGAATCATCAATAGGTAAACAGTAGTCGAAGAATTAAATTAATATTCATATTTAGTATTTCGTAGGAAAACTATGCATATGTTACCAGAAAGTATTTGTTTTAAATGTGAATACCGCAGTCCCAGCAACTTCCAACCTCCCGAAGCCAGTGACACTAAGACATCCCCAATAGAGAACTCCAGTCCAATTTTTTAATTTTTTTTTAATTAATAATGACCTTCTAACTTAAATAACTGCATTTTTATTTTTATTTTTAGAGTTAGTTTTAATAGTTAAAATAATTGTCAAAGTTTTAATTTTTCAAGACCCCCCAAAAACCACCATATGTATGGTGAATCGTGTGACGTCATCACTCCTGAAATTTAGTAAAGGATTGTAACGTATCTCCTTGTTACAGGAAGCTAGCTCAGGATAATCATTGATGTAAGGTTAAATAAGTGCAGTTTTTATACCTACCTCTGTACTTTCTCCACTCTGCCTTCTCATCAGTTCGGGTCTCTTGGGTTGGGACAAAAGGGGGATGAATTTAATTATAGAGATTTTAAATGTTAGGATTTTAATTAGGTTTGGCAAGGTCTTAATACATGATCTTAATTATACTTAGAACTACTTATACTTAAATCTTAATTAGTTGTCATATGGTTTGGGGTTGCTTCTCCATTGTTCACATCGTCATAGTTAATTGTTCACTGAACTACCTTCGTGTCGCTGGGTTCTCTGCGGGTGCCTTGGTAAGGCTGAGGTCCTCGATGGCAGCTCCTCCGGTTCAGCAGCTCAGGCCTTCCTAGCCGAGTTTCCTGCCTCTGAAATCTGAAGTCTCCTGAAGTCGTCTGCTTCACTTCGCACTTTGGCCACTCGCCGCGTATGGTCACCGCACTTTCTTCGTCTCACGCCCAACTTTACGTCGCCGGGCGGAGGAACGTATGTTTTGCGAATCATTTCCTTGAACTCCACTATAACTTCTTCATCCACCGCCCAGCACCACCTCGCTGGGTGGGGAACCACCACCACCATCACCACCACCATCACCACCACCATCACCACCACCATCACCACCCGTACTTGGTGTTGCCCCACCACTCGTGTCTCCTCTCTTCCCCGTCTCGGTCTTGACTCCTGTTTCTTCATCCACCGCCCAGCATCACGCCGCGCCGCTGGGCGGGGAACGCGTACTTGCCGTTGTACACTATACGTGTCTCCTCTCCGTCCCGGTCTTGACTGTCTGTCTCGGCGTGCCCTATGAACTCGTAAGACCGTGGCTCTACCCCGCACTTCTTTCTTCTTCCGTTTTAGTCCTTGCACCCACATCTGTCATCACTTTCTTTGTCTTTGGTGCACCGGGCGAGACTCTTTCATAACACAAAATTATTTATTCAAATTTATTTGTGACGAAATTTGATTCGTCACAGGATCGGGCAATCAGCTGATCTACTGCCGCCATTTTGAATTCCGTTGTTCGAAGTATTCTCCCTAGAAATAGCATCCTTTTTTTTGTGCAGTAGTTTTTGAATATTTTCAATAATAGAGATAAACTAATAAGAGATACCTTTATTTTTGAAACATCGTTTAGGTCTAAATAATGTTAAACAGTATGTAAATAAACGAATCAATTAATACGATGGCTTGTGTCGTATCATACATTCCCATACAATGACTTTACGGTGACGTCACGACACGTCGAACAGTGACGTCATCTTGACGGCGTGTTTTTACGACCGGATTAAAAATGGACTTTTTAATAATTTTTTAAAAACCCTGCGTTTAATATTAATAAATAAAACTTATATATTCAGAATCAGCGTTTATTGGTCTATATGAAAATATTTTTTTAAAGCCAGAATAATTTCCTTATTTTTTATTTTATTTGAGGAGAAAACACAGATACAGACAATAATTACCAAAACAATATTAGGGTATATTGCGGTATATTTATTGGGGTATATTGCGAGGCTGTAGTAGTGGGGAGGAGAAGATGACGGGGAAGAGGAAGGTGGGAAAGTAGACACACGTCCTTACAACTGGGAAGCTAGCTTTTGTAAGGCGTTATGATTTATTACAGTTTCAATTTCAAGATTTATTACAGTTTTTATTTTAGAGCTTAACTCTTTTTTCTGAACTGCAATAGAACAAATATCCTTGGTTCTATGACTACACCGTGCTTTCGAAAACAATCCGTCCATTCAAATTGTTAATCTCATTACCTGTGATAAATTTACCTGTGATAAATTACTGTGATAGTTTAGAGGGTTCTTTTTGTAGTTAAGAATAGATAGTTTGCACTGTATATTTTTACTTCAAAAACAATTTACAATTGCGGAGGCGGGTGTGGGTACCGCCACTTCGGTAACCATTTACTGGATAACCAACACCCCTGCCACAGGTCACCTCAAGTAGTTTACTGTTTGGTGACAGGGGTGCCCGGGTTCACGGGGTAAGGTTTATCATAATCTTGGCGACGTATGTGTTTGCCCACCTATTATTGCCCGGCGGGCCAGATCGTGGGAACGATAGATTCATACGTCTGTCACTCTTGGACACTGACATTTGACAGCCGGATTCCTACCCACCCCTCATACCTTTTTCCTTCTCAAAACTTCCTTTCCTTTCTTTCCCTCAAAAGACCCCCCATATAGCATCCCCAAAGATGACACACGCCCCGAGAGAAATAAAATTGTTTTCCTCAAAGCCTCATGTATGGAGTCAATGTAAATAATGTAACTACTAATACATACATACATTTTTAATAAGATCAAAAATAATTTTTCTTTTGAGGAAAATGAGAATTTAAGCATGAAAACTGTAAAAATGTGCCTTATCAAAGAATTAATTAAGTATCTGTAAAAAAAAAACAAAATAAACAAAGAAAAAAGAAAAAAAGAAAGATTGGTGATGTTATGGCAGTTAATTTAAAAAAAATATTTCTACCTTTTTCTAAAATGATATCAAATCAGTTATTTTATTAAATTCTTCGGGAAGATTATTAAAATTATATTCCATTGTAAATATAATTATGGGGTATAAGTTGTTTAGAAAATATAGAAATTTGGTTTGTTATGTTATTTTTTTATTACATTTTCTTTAAATAGTTGTAATATTAAATCTTCAATTTCCTTTACATTTTTGATATTATACATATTATTTTTTTTACTTCTAATATGAACGAGTGTATATTGAGGTAGAACCTGCAGACAAGCAGCCATATGAAAGCTTCGCGAGACTACCGGTAAATTGTCTAAATTATATATTTACGTTAACTATGTTTTTGTTGGAAATAATAATAAAAAAAAATTGCGTAATTTATTTTTTTATCCGTAATATAAAACAGGAAATTGAAGCAAACTTAGCGTTGAAGCAGTAAACTAAGAATTTGTAATAACATTATTAGTTCTCAATAGATAGCCTCACATGATAGCCTCACCTTATTTTATAATATCCAATCTGTATCCAACATTAACGTAAATACACTAAAATTCAATTATTCAAATGCTGTCCATGTAACTTTTACCCTAAAGGGAAAAAAATATTCAATTTTGGCCATATATCGATCTCCCTCTTTATCCACTAGTCAATTCATTCTCGAAATGGAATCTTTTATAACTAAAATTAATATGAACCAATTCGATTTTTCCTTCATTGTTGGGGATATCAATATAAACATTCAAAACGCATTATTAAATCAAACTGCCAATGAATACTTAAACCTACTGTACAGTAAAGGTTACCTGTCTTACGTGAACAGTACTACTAGGCCCAATTACCCTAATGATTCATGTCTGGATCACATTTTTCTGAAATCCAACAAAATTTACCCTCATATATCTGCCACCTTAAAAGTTGACATTACAGACCACTACCCCACTTTCTACGGCCATTGTATTGTAAAATCACCAAGCTACACAGATCCCAATAATCATCAGCAAATCACAAAAAAAATTAATTACCTATCTCTAGACATCTCTCTGACAACCGAAACATGGGACTCAGTGCTTTCTGTTAATGATCCAAATATATCTTTAAACAATTTTTATGAGATCATTCAAAATCATATTGAAAAATGCTATGAACCAAGAACAGCACCAAAAAGTAAACACAGACGCATAAAACCATGGATTACACGTGGTCTAATAATTTCAATTCAACACAAAAATAAACTGTTTAAAGCTTACAAAACTCACGAAAACCATTGCATATCCAACAATGAAACACAAAATTATAACAAACGGAACGATTATATTATATACAGAAATTACCTAAACACTCTCATAAAAAAATGCAAACACCAGTACTATTCTGAGCAACTCCAAAAAGCACATAATGACTCACGAAAAACATGGAACATCATAAATGAGATTTCAAACAGGAATCAAAAGGAACACAAAATTCCTCAAAAAATTGTAACCGAGAACAATATAATCTTAGAGAATGTTGAAGACATTGCAAACAATTTCAATCACTTTTTCACTAACATAGCCTCTACCCTAATAGACAATAACCCGTCTCTTAGCTTACACTCTCAGCATGTACCCTCAGACTTTTTAGAAACTAAAAATTATACCTCTGAATTATCTGAATTTATTGAAATAACAGAAGTCGAAATATCAAACCATATTGATAACATAAACGTTAGGTCTGCAGATGGTCCTGACAACTTAAGTAATGCTACAATTAAATCTATGAAAAAACATATAGTCAGACCACTACACCATATATTTAACACATGCATCAGTAATTGTATTTTTCCGAATAAATTTAAATTTGCTAACATCATTCCCATACACAAATCAGGACCTCGATGTAAAACAGACAACTACAGACCAATCACATTAACTTCTCAATTGTCTAAGATATTAGAAAAATGTCTAAAAAAACGAATCATCGATTTTCTAGAATCTCATTCACTCCTATCAGCTAACCAATATGGCTTCAGGACTAAACTCAGTACTGATGATGCTATATTTAATTTAACCAAAAATATTTATTCTAACCTAGACTCAAACATTAAAACTCTAACCATTTTTCTAGATTTAAAGAAAGCCTTTGACACAGTCAACCATAAAACTCTTTTAAAGAAAATGACCAACATTGGAATTAAAAATAAATGCCTCATGCTGTTACAAAATTACATATTAAATCGGCAACAATGTACAAAAATTGGAACATGTTTGAGTAATTTTGACACAGTAAAACATGGAGTTCCACAAGGGACTGTATTAGGGCCGCTGCTCTTTTTAATCTATATAAATGAATTGTGTAATATTGTTATACCTGGTAAAATATTCTCATTTGCTGATGATACTGCAATAACAGTCCAAGGAAAGACATGGGAAGATACAACTAATAAAGCTAACAAATGTATTGCTATTGTCAAAGAATGGCTAGATAGAAACCTTCTTACTTTAAATTACGAAAAAACTCTATGTATTCCTTTTTATATTACACAGAAGTCAGCTCCCAAAACTAATCTCAATTTAAAGTTTCATAATATTAATTGTAACCCAACCACATGCTCTAACTGTGAAGAGATGAAATCAGGAAAAATGATTAAGTACTTAGGTGTAACCATAGATTGTCAACTTAAATGGACCAACCATATAGAAAATACTGTTAACAAACTCAGATACTTAAATTATATTTTTAAAAGAATGTGTAACATAGTAAATATAAAAACCATAAAACTAGTTTATGATGCACTAGTCCATTCATCTCTTTCCTACGGAATAATTGGCTGGGGTGGAGCTTACAATAATCATGTAAAACCTTTAGAAATTGCCCAAAAATCAATTATTAAGATTATGTACAAAAAAAATAAATCGTATCCCTCCAAACAATTGTTTAAGGAAACTGATATTTTGGACCTTAGACAGACCTATGGACTTCAATGTCTTAAATTTATTTACATGCGTCCAAATAACTTTCTAAAAAATTCAAATCGTACCAGCCAAAGACGTGGCACATGTGAGTATGCAGTACCCCACTGCAAAACTAGGTTGTCCCAAAGGCATATTAGTTTTATAGCTCCAAAAATGTATAATTTACTATGTACAACCTTTAAAGATAACATATGTCAAAATCTTCAATCTTATAAAAAATATACCAAAATGTGGCTAAAAAACACTGAAACAGATATTTTTTTCTTATAAGTTTAAATAAAGCCATTAAATATATCTATCATTGGACAGCTTTTAGAGAAGATTTATAATATTGTTTGCTAGTTTATTTTGTTTGTTTTTTTTTTTATGTTTTTAAATTGCACTTGTAACATCTATTCTTACAAAACTTACAAATACAATAATAACAGTGCAGGCTGTTATTATGCTGTAGTTTTTAAATGCATTTATTCAGTTACTTTTTTTTTTAAATCCCTTATTTATGTATACTTAAAATATTCACTATAACCATAGAAATAAAAGTGAAAAATCAATATTATACCCACGCACAGGCATTGCCTTTGTGGGATTTTTTTGTTCATACATTAATTATATTAAGTTTTTTATATACTTTTCATTATTTCATGTATGTATTATATGTATTGTATCAAAAAATTTCAATAAAAAAAAAAAAAAAAAAAAAATAGCACGTCGATATTGTTTGAGTGCGAATTGGGGAAACAAAATAATTATTAAAATTATATGGAGGAGGCACGATTTTCTCTATTCCTGTCTAATATTCGTGAAACGATCATAAATATTTACACATACCAATCGGATTACTCAAACAGTGGAGTACTTACTTGATTTCTAAATTTAAGATAATGGGCACTACGACAAAAGTTGATAACTTACAAGATGCCCTTTTAATTTAAAAAAAGGTAAAGAAACGATAAATATACACGGGTAATCGTATTCCATAACTTTGTAAAAACTAATAGATCACACTTGTGTCACTTACGCTATAAAATACAATCGTATTTGAATGAAACCGGGCACTTAAATAGAATGAAAACAATAATGTTGTGATCAAAAAGTTTTTTTTCATAATTATTTGAAATTCACTTAAATATTGTATAAGAAAGATTCACTTTAATGTGTAACCGCTCATAAATCTTTGTTTTTTCAGTTATTTTTACTTATATTTAAAAAAAAAACCTTGAGGATATATTACATTTTTTTAATTTTCTCTATTGTTGAAAATGGTATGAACTAATGATACAATGAATGATAACATTTTGTTTGATCTCTCAACCCTTTGTTGTTAATTAACATATGAGTATAAGAATTATTTTTTCTACAAATTTCCTCCGTTCAACATTTTATTTTTAAATTTTATTATTTTGCTTTTACTTAACTTTTTTTTTTTTTTACAGTGAAAGTGAATACCGCACAAGAATCTCAACTGCTCCCGTCTGGAGCCAGTGAGACTATGGCATCCCCAATTGGGGTATGTTGTGAGGCTGAAGGTAGTGGGGAGGGGAAGGAGGCGGAGAAGAGGAAGGTTGGGAAGTACCTGGCTATTCAGATCTGGTCACTAAACACAGCTAAAGCCATTTTCAAGCAACGTTTCAATTCTAAATGGTAGTCTTACACCAGGGCGATACTGATAGTATCTTCCACTCTGGAACATGCCGCAAATATACTATATATTATTTTAAATGAATTAATTGTGAAATAACACAAATTAAGCAAATAAAATTTATTTGCGCATGCCGGGTTCGAACCCGCGACCTCCGGATTGTGAGTCAAGAGTCTTACCCACTGGACTACGGAGGTCGTCAAACTGTTTGGTAATGACCAAATAATGGCCGAGATTTATGTGTGTTACTTTTATTAAATTGTCAAATTATTAACCCCAAATTAAGCCGAAACCTAGTGGTGTTAATAATGCTAAAAATGTATTTAAATTGTGAAGAAGCAATAAATAAATAAAAATTAATACAAAATAATAATCAATAATTACAATTTTTTCTAACGGTAAACTAAATCACAAATCTCCGTATTATAGAAAAAAATGTAAACACTGTAACGGAATAACCAAATAAAATGCACAACTTTTACTTTAAACCCAATTAGTCTTTATTTGGGAGGAGGGAATGAATACTGCCGCACCGGGAACACAAGTAGTTCGTTGCGTTTGGTGGCTAGTTCCCGGGATCATGGGGTGAGGTATGTCCGAATCTTGGCCTACCTGCGTGGCTGGCCGGATCGGGAGAGACTGGTCAAAGGAGACCTTTTGACCTCTACAGCAGAACTCTCTCGGAACATCGCCTTGCACCAATCACGGTTGGAGGGATGGATTCATACGTCCGTCACTCCTGGGTACCTAGCATGGTCAATCGATATAGGTTTTTATCGAAAAGGTCGGTAACTTATCATCGCTCCTGAGCACGACAGCAAGCCGCTAACGAACAAACAACAGTTCACAACAACTAAGGGTTCCTAATTTACTTGACGTGAACGTGGACTCGAGTCCCAGATGTGACCGTGTCTTTTTCTGATTTTTCTGTTTCTACATTTTCGATTGAGTTTCGCTAATATTGTCTTCATCTAATTAAGAGTATGATGTTGTTTCGTTGTAATAGCCAAAATGTACTAAGTCAGTAGCGATATCGGTTTACATTCAAATTAACATGGAATTCATTTCTATTTGTATCATCTGTTCAGTGATTGACACATACGAGCTTGTACGTATGTAATATCAAACCGAACACAACAAACTCTCATCCAATCTGATAAAATACATATAAGCAATAAATTATCTGTGTCCTGTGGTGTACCCCAAGGTAGCATACTAGGACCAATTTTATTTCTTATATACATTAACTCACTATGTGTCATGAATATTGGTGGAAAAATAATATCATTTGCTGATGAAACGGTCTTAATATTTGAAGATGAAACATGGCAATCAGTTATTAACAAAACTAATAATGCTTTAATAAAAGTAAAGCATTGGCTTGACACAAACCTCCTCACACTTAACATCGACAAAACACAATATATGACATTTTCCATACGCAAATACAATATACCCAATAACTGTCCTAAACCAATCATCCACTCGTGTCAACTCAATTTAGAAAATCCAGAAACCACATCTTATATTAATTGTACGTGTTCGAACCTCAAATCATCAAAAGTAGTTAAATATTTGGGAATAATCATAGACAACCAACTACGTTGGGAAGCTCACATCGATAACACACTACAAAACTTCGTAAACTCTGCCATATTTTCTGCTCCCTTAGGTCTATCTTAGATTTACAAACTCTAAGAAGCGTCTATTATCTGTTTATATAAAATTATTTTACATGTGCAACACGGGCAATAGCCTAGTATGGTAGTCAAAAATGTCCAAAAATGTAACATTTAATCATTTATGAAATAATAAAAAAAAATATATATATATGTGATATGTAATATTATAGTCTTGCATATCTGGTTTAAGCTTTCGAAGCTAAATTTAACAATTCTCTTACAATATTATAATAAATTTTCATAATCAAAATACACAAAGATATTGTTGACAAAACAGTTTGGGAAAATGTAAACACAGGCGCTGTGTTTCGTTTGAGAATTCTCCGGAATGTATCGAAATAATTATTACGACTTCTTATAGTCAATAAATATTAGGAATAACAAAAATATATAATGGTTTGGTGTTTGTTTGCATATGTAGGTTTTGCATTATTTTATATTTAGTTTTCTAATATTGTTTGTACCTAACTTCTACTAAAAGTATTTAAATCTGTAAAAAAAATTCGTTGTGTTTTGACGTATCTCACTGTCTTGCCCCACGAAACCGTCAACTTTAGTTTAATTAACAGTTAGTGGCTGAGTTGACAAATGCATCAGGTTACACCAAAGCGTCGTGGGTTCAATCCCCTAATAGCTAAGTCATCCATCATTGCGCAAGAAAAACTTTATATTATTTCGATTTTAGTAATAACTCCCTAGTTTTTAAACTATTTTCAGGTTATAAAATGTTATTCGTATTTCCTGAATTTTCATCTTTCTTGAAAAAAAAAACTAATTTGATTGAAAATAGTTGAGTTTTTTTTCTAGAAGTCAACATACCTTTATAAAAATGAACTGAAATAATGTTTATTATTTATTTTTAAACAGTCCGGCCGTATCTTTTTCTGATTTTCCTGTTTCAAATATTCGATTGAGAGTCGCTGGTATTGTCTTCAGTGATGACATGCTGTTGCTCAATTAATTCATCAACAGTTTTTCAATGAAGACATATTTTATTTGGAGTAGGAAATCTGTATGATAGAATAAAAGGTGACCATGTTTACAATCTCAATTATTCATTGCAGGATAGAATTTTCGTGCAAGAAATTATGTAGTTGTAATAAAAAACGTTGTTAAAGACCTCGGACCCGTAAGCTTGTTTTCAAGATAATATAACATTACCATATATATGTCGTATGAGGCACACCTGATTTATTCAAGATAGAAGGCAAGGCAGACATATGTTTAAACGTTGTTATGCAGAACCGTATTTTATGTAGATAAATAAGTAATGTTTTTATGTGAGTTTTTTTTTAAACAAAATTTTCCAATTTTATTCAACAATACCCCAGCCCACACCCTCATTCGTCTTTGGAAATAGATTTCAGACCCCTGTTCAGAGTGATCAGTAACCAAGTACATGATAAGGGTTTGTCCACAAAAATAGATCCATCACCGATGAATTATTTGTGTGGTCATTAGATAGGGGGTTAGCTATAGAGCTAATTTGGTATTGACTTCTTGGTATAGACCAAAGATATTGAAATACAAGTAGATGTGCTATCTGCTGTTTTTACTATGTGTCGCCGATATTGTTTACCAATTAACAAATAAACTAAAAGAACAAATAATTAACGAATAAACCAAACGAACGTTAAACTAAATGAACGAATTCTTTCCTTATTCAAAATATATTGTTAACCAATATTAATGCACATTTTCAAAAAATCAACGAAATGAATAAATTCTTTTTGTATGAAAACTACGCTAATTAGCGCGTAGTCTGGCGACAGTTGCGCGGACACCATAGCATATCTATTCTGTATTTGAATATCTTTGGTATAGACCAAGTCGCATTTCTGAGAATAACAGACGATACGCGTGGTTAACCTTCCACTTACTACTATGTTTATTTTTTGAACAGACACCAACATTTTATTTAAAAAAAACTGTTAAACTGGCGTAAAATAAAATATATTAAAAAGGCTGCAGTTTTGCGTGGCTGTAAGAATATGCGAACGATCTTACTAAACGTGCCTATCCTATACCAACTTATACAAACCCAACAACCTTTACATTTTTTTAATGAAAATCAAATTCAATAATGTTATTTAGGTTCTGCAATGTATTCTCGTTTTTTTGTAGTTAGGCCACAATGAGACGACTAATTTACATCATTTTTAATACACCACTCCCCCCCAATTTCATTTTCTATGTAGTCTAAAATGAAGTATTACCAGATAAATCGATTAACTGAAAAAATAATTTTGACAATAGATTCCTTATTCTGTGGGGTAATTGGAAATCTATTTTTCCCACATTAAATGGCAATATATTCTTAATAGTTTAATTATCATAAAAATTGAAATTAGGCTTGGATAAATAGAATCATATAAATAAGTGGTCTTAATGTGGCCTCACCACAGTTTAAAAATGGACATGAACGCCAAAACAGTTGTTACAATAATGCGAAACTTAAATACTTGCAGTACTTAATATAATAAAACGAGCACTTTTAAATTTGATTTGCATTAATTTAAAAAAATACATTTAGCGGAGTTCTTCAAATTAAAAACAAAAGCAATTAACAATCTAACAGCGCGTTCCTCTTCTTTTTAATTGTCTCATTTGATCGATCCCCTTAAAGATGGATTAGGTTAGTTAGGTTGGTTAGTGGCGTTGGGTGGCCATAAATGTCCCTCACCCCCATTACCCCCACCCCTTCCCCTCGTCGTGAAGGGTGACAAAATGGGGAGGAGTGTCACTATAGTAATGATACGAGTATAACAGCTACATATATCAAAATCTTAATATATAAAAGAAAAGCTGCAATGTTCTATTTTTTAAATCGTGACAATATAAGTTTTGTCGGGACACCGGACTCTATCGGCGACGGTTGACAGTCCCGATATTGGCAACCCTGGGCAAGCGAAATGCAATCGAGAACACGATAAAACTTGTTGTTTTAATTTCGTATAACTATTTCGCGCTATTTTTTTATATTTCAACTAAAACTGCATATTAATACCGAATTTTTTGTCCAATTTACTTTGGCTTACCCAGGTGGATAACGCAACCACGCCGTGATTCCATTTCAATACATTGCATTGTCCGCCAGGATGGGTCCATAAATCCACCGTTGGCTGCCTGGACTTTGAAATATTACTAGGCAATAACAAGGCATGGTCCGTTAACGACCGAAATGGAAAAAAATACAGCACAAATGGTTTTCAACGTGTGAAACCTAATGGAAAATACACACTCACGAGCAATGAGTGCGGGCACGCCAAATTTGCTATTTTGTTTTATTTTACAGTTTGGCGTGAAAAAATCGATTGTCGATGGACTATATTCGTACCCTATGTTGGCTACTTTACATTAGGTCTATTATAACTCAAGGAAAACGAAAAGGCCGCAAATGGGTTAAAGATTGGCCTCTCGATTTTGGGAGAGTCGAAAGCGAGATTCAGAAAAAATACATTTACATGTCATATATATCACACAAATCAAAATAGATAAACATAATATTTGCCTCCATTATAAAAAATGTTTTTACCGTGAACTAAACCCGCAAATGTGCCTGTTTTTAAACGAGAAATTCAACCTAGTTTAACAGTCAAATCTTTCTAATAATAAATGTAACAACTACGAGTACGTAATACAAAGTATGAATGATGATGCTACGGGTAGATGGTGTGATGGATAAATCAAAACGAAATCGTTTAAGAAAGTTATTTGAAGGAAAAAAAGTTTTTGCTATATGTAATAATAATGTTCTTTCAATTGACGACATCCGTGGTCAAGGGCAAAGCTCTCGACTCGTAATACGAAGATTGTGTGATCGAATCAAGTCGTGGGCAAATAAATTTTAGTTACCCTTTGTGCTATGCATAAAAATCTTGTCTAAACGTTAGTTTATAAATTAAAAAATAATAAATAAATTTTATCTGATTTTTTTTGTGATATTTCACTAATTACCTAAAATGAATATGTATGGCACGTTCCAGAGTGAAAGATACCTTCACTATCGCCCTGGTGTAAGACCACCATTCAGAATTAAAACGTTGCTTGAAATGGCTTAAGCCGTGTTTGGTGACCAGATCTGAATTCCAAGGTATTTCCCCACTTCCTCTTCCCCTTTTCATTTCCCTCCACAATACCTTCAGGCTCACAACATGCCCCAATTGGGGATGCCATAGTCTCACTGGCTCCAGACGGGAGCAGTTGGTACTCTTGCGCGGTAATAACATTGTTTTTTAAATCTGCAAAAACAAATGGAAAATTACTAATAACGCGGACTTAACGGACAGCGATTTTAACGAATTATCAAATTTCAAAGTAAAAATTCAAATTCTGTGAAAGTTGTATCCAAGTTCTGTTATTATTTGCGTCATGCTTGGATAATTACAGTGAATTGGATTATCACAGAACATTGAAATTCGATGAATTGTACGAGTATTAAATCTGTGACAAACAATCTAAAATTATTCTTAACTATACGAACGTATAATTTAAAATTTAACCGATTTTTATTACTATTTTGACTCTGTTTATTTTTATCAAACTATTTCGTGGCTGCCCGCTTTCATTGCTCGCTAGTGTAGTATCTCGTATTTCGATACATTGAACAGGTGATTGAATTATTGACAACATTTGTTGTTGTCTTGAGTGGCAATTTTTATCCGAAAAGATGGGCTTCAAAATAATACGTTTGTGGCAACGGTAACAACAAATTGGAACAAAAAGTTCCTGCCACCATAAATCGCTCGAAAATATTGTGTAACAGGTAAAAATATAATATTGGCAAATTGGAAGCCAATATAAAAATGATTGGAGGCATTTTATTTTTGCAAAACGTAAAAACTTCATTCAAGTTGGTTAAGTAAAAACTACTCACAAAATTCTGACTGAAATATCTAAAAGATCAGTAGGATAAAATGTGTTTTTTTTGTTAATAACTAACTTAAACAATAGGCCTGAAACTCAATTTTAATTCTTATCAGTTTAGCGGGAGCAAGAATGATATAGAGGAGTAAAAAAATTATATTATTGCAGTTAATTTAGAATTTTCATCACATTTTTTTACTTTGTTTGACATATTTTATACATATAAATTAACTCCCATGAAAATGCTTTCTTTTAATAATTTTTTATTTATTTTTAACTGTATGAGTAAAATCTCAAATTATAACATTTATTTAAATGAAGACAATATTAGCGAAACTCAATCGAAAACCTGGAGACAGAAAAATCAGAAAAAGATATTGGCTCCACTGGGACTCGAACTCAGGACCCTTTGCTTACATGGCAAGTGCTCTACTAACTGAGCTACGCAACCCATATCCAATTCGGTAACTTTTAACTTTATCATACTTCGACTAAGAACTACCAACATTATCTTCATTTTCTTAACGCACACATCATTGGCTGCTATCTTTATGTATGATTGCAAGATTCAACTCGAACTAAATGCTAGCTAGATAGTGGCTGGATAAATTTTTGTCCATTTTATTCTTAATACGCGACATCTATTGACTTTTTCTGCAAGTCCAGAATTAATATTTATTTTTTATTTTTAAAAGTACACCATTAATAAGCCGTCCATGATAATACTATAATAAAAAGCTTTTTGCGCCAAATTCGTTTTGGGTTGGTCCTATAGAAAACGGAAGTGAAGTTGTCAGGCGTACAATAACGAAAATGGCATACGAATAATAATTGTGTACTTCCACATCAATCATTTCACAGCTCTGTTGATATTATCCGCTTTTTGTTGGATGTATGTGGTTTTGACAGAAATTAGACCAAGCTAAACGCTGATCCCTTTATAGACCGTGATTTAAATCAATTCGATGATTGATACGAATCGAAAGGTATTTTGTTTACGAAAAAACCCCAATATTAGCTTTTCCAAGTTTTATTTGCATAATTTATGACACAGTTTTGGTCATATGTTTTGCAGTTGGAAAATTGCACACTTTTCAAAAATGCGATTATATTTTTAAATAACGTACGATGTTCCACGAACATGCTTTTAATATCTTTACGCGTAAAGATATTTAAAAAAAAAAGCTTGTGAGTAGCGCCCGAGAGTTTCAACTGATCCCAACTGACTGGAATTAATAAGTTAACTGACTGGAAGTCAGTAAGACTATGGTATCATCAATAGAGAACTCCAGTCCAATTTTGTTTATTTTTTTAATGAATAATGAATGACCTTCTAACTTAAATAACTGCATTTTTATTTTTATTTTCAGAGTTAGTTTAAATAATTAAAATAATTATCAAAGTTTTAATTTTTAAAGACCCCCCGATAACCACCGTATGCATGGTGAATCGTGTGACGTCATCGCTCCTGAAAAATTAGTATAGGATCGGTTATCAGCTGATCAACTGCCGCGATTTTGAATTCCGTTGTTTGAAGTCTTTTCCCTAGAAGTAGCATTACTATTTTTTTTGTGCAGTAGTTTTTGAATATTTTCAATAATAGCGATAAACTAATAAGAGATACCTTTATTTTTCAAACATTATTTAGGCCTAAATAATGTTTCAATAAACCCAACAACTAAATCCCTATAAACAGTATGTAAATAAACGAATAAATGATTACGATGGCTTGTGTCATATCATAAATTCCCATACAATGACTTTACGGTGACTTAACTTATATATTCAGAATCAGCGTTCATTGGTCTACACGAACATATTATTTTAAAGCCATAATATTTTACACTGGAGTCCCTTATTGGGCTACATATATACCTAGATATTCGAATCTGGTTACCAAACATGGCTAAAACAATTTCAAGCAACGTCTCGCTTATGAATGGTGGTCTTTCACTGGGGCGAAGTTTAAGAGCCTTTAACCAGCCAGCCGAAAATCCGCATTTCGTCGAAAGAAGTTCTTACGATCGTACAGGGCGGTTCCAATGAGAAAGATTAATTATTCTCCGTACCAGATTTTTTAAATCATAACTCAATATCAATTTAATTTCATTCCAAATCAGCTTTAATTTAAACCTACATCCAAAAATGTTGAAAGGCGTGATGATAAAACTATTAAAATTATGTACTTTTTGTAATCATTTTTTATCACAAGTATTTATCATTTTTCAATAATGAACCAAAATAAAAAATGTTAAATAAATCTTAAATATATTACATACGTTTTTAGATTTTCACGGCCAAAAGCATTTTCGTTATTTGTTTTTGGGGTGTTACGCCGTGTTGCGCTACCTCCTTCTTTAGCCAACGTTTCGGACAGCGTTGCAGTGTCCAACATAAAGGCAGATCCGGTAGATGTACCGGGTCTGCCGGATCTGCCCTGATGATGTACTGCAACGCTGTCCGAAACGTTGGCTAAAGAATGAGGTAGTGGAACACGGCATAACAACCCAAAAACAAATAACTTAAATATATTAATTTGCAAGACCGTAAATAGATAGACAAAATAGACAAATTTTCGTCATAAATAAGTGTTCGGATAAATTTTTTAATGATTTTATTTGAACTAAAATAAATTTTTTTAAACATGCGTTTATTAGATAACGTATTGATTTACAATAATGTATGATTACTTGGTATGAAATATGTTATGTAAAATAAGATTTTTTGTTTGAAAATTTAACAAATCTGCCAACAACCTATCGTATAACCTTATTATACTAAAATTAAACTTTTTTTCTCAAAATTTAAAACTAGATAAAAGAACAGTCTTTAAACGTTTACTAGATAAAAGAACGTTTGAACGTTTTTTGAACGTTTACTAGATAAAAGAACAGTCTTTCAAAATCAATTTATAATTTTATGTGGAAAAGAGTCAATACGTCTGAAATTTGATTTAAAAATGACATATTTCCGGTTTCCTCCACCCTCTTAAAGTATCTAACACTTTGAAATTTGACACAAATATGCTTTATATTTTAAATTAATGAATTGAGAAAAATGGATAAGAAAAAATAAGAAAATTTACTTGCGCACGCCGGCATTTGAACTCGCAACCTCCGAAATCGTAGCCAAGGCCCGGAAGTACCCAACGACCGAGGCAATTATATATTCTAAAATGTTTTTAAAAATTTATTTCACTTACACATATCTGCACTAATTTTCTATTATTACCAAAATATATTTCTTTCATTTCAACTTGGTGAATTTACTAAAATATTTAAGCGGTAACGCTGGTGTTCATCTTGGGAGTGAAACAAAGTTTACAAAATTGGTATTAGTAAGGTTAAAAAAGAAACAATTCTTAAGAACGAATGAATACGGAAACAATAAATAACGGCCGAAGAGCTGAAATAAAATTAAGTGTAATCAAGTTCAGGAAACACGTCTTTCAAATGGTCCAATAAAGTGTATGGACAGAAGAGAGCTTTTAAATATATCACTCTGTTTATTTGCCGAGTTACTACATAAACAAGCGTTGATATATAAACAGGGTCGATAGTATTGGTTGGAAAGAATGCGAAAAATGTTCGAGCGATTCGTCCGCCAGAAATACAGACCAAACCTCCTTTATTTATACTGCTTCAGCCGGGCAATTATTCCCAGATCTGTAAATATTTTTCCTCTGTGTTCTTTGAAATCGTTCTTTGATTCTCATTTTATATTATTTTTAACAAGTGTGTTTGTATTTTGAAGGGGTGTTACCTAATCCACTTTCGTCTGAAATTCTAATTGTATTTGCTAGTAATAATACTATTTTATCCAGATTTCATAGAAAGCTTTTCTGCAAAAATAGTTGAAAAGTTTTTAAAAATACAATAGAACACAACTACTAACCCTGTGCAAATCGCAATTGCGCCCCACGCTTGAATTTAGCAGCCAACTCTGGTCTGGAGCCCAAAAATACCTGAAAAAAAAATCGTCGACTCTGTGCAGAAATGGGCGGTCGGTTTGATAGATTCTTCTAACTTAACAAACGGATTGCAATCTGTAGAGAACAAGCGTCGGGTGGGAATGCTATCCTTGTTCTACCGATATTTCAATGTAAGATGTTCCAAGGAACTAGCGTTATTGATCCCTTCGGCACCGGTGCATAGTCGGGAAATACGCCAAACGCATGCCCAACATATGTACATGGTTGACATTTGTCACATGAGAACGGGTCGCATCGTAAGAGTCGTTCTTGTATTCATAGGCCTTGAGAAGAATTATTTTCCTTAGGGCCTCCGGTGTGGAGCTAATGTAAAAAACACAGCTCGGCTGTGAAACTGGCCACTGTGTTTCCTCCTTTCTACAACACGGGTCTCTTCAAGACCAATGTTCATTCCTTCCTCTCCTCAAAAAGACCCTCCACACAGCATCTCAGATGACGTAGGCTCTGAGGGAAATTATTTTCCTCATGGCCTCCTGCGTAGAGTTAATATATAAAAAAAAATCGGACTGATGTACTTAAAAGCTCTGTAGTTCATGATACTAAAAGAAGAATCTAAAAAAGTTCTCTCTCTACGCCGTTAATCTGCATCACAAAAGTTCAGTAACGTCTGGATTTGAACTGGAGACTGGGACAACACCAATCTGCAAAAATGCACTAAAAATGATCTTGCTACGATCAGCATTGGATTTTGAGCACAAATGCATATGAATGTAATTGAATAAATACTATCATACTTTTTCTTTTAATCTCTATTAAAAATATATTTGTTGCTTCATACTCTTTTGGATGTGATTAAAATTTTCAGGTGGCAAGGCTAATGCAGCGTAATGGTTAAGATTAAGACTCCGCTACCCGAATTTCTACCGATTTCTTACATGTCTCCCACAAACACGTTAAGTTTAAAAGTTCTTAAAAAGTATATATGTCATTCTTGAAGATAATACGAGTATCTAGAAATTCCCCGCGCCGAAACGCAAATTATATAAAATTCCCCCGATAGAAAAAAATCGCAAAGTATGCTTCAAAAATTATTATTAACACGTTTGTTTCAGTTATTTTACGAGTTATATGTATGAAAAAATTCAGTGTTTCTTTAAATTCTGTTTAAGATATTTTCGCATCGATTTTGTCGCTTTAAATACTAGCGCGCTCCTCTAACATTCGTAATTTCATATCTCTCCATCTTCCTCTTTTTGAGTCCGGTTGCGGCGCCTTAAGAAAAGAACGCTTATATGTTTTGGGTATGTAGAGAGGATGAACGAAGAAAAGAGTGTAAGGAGAATATAAGAAGGGGAAGTTAACAGTAAAAGAAGTCGGGGCTATGGCACGATCAAGAGAAACAAATATGTATTTGAGACGGTTCACGTCAATAGTCAGAATAACATAAGAGTATCTGAATGAAGCAAGGAGTATGTGCCGAGACAGAGTTGTATAGTGATGTATCCTACTGCCTTCCCTTGCTGAGAAACGTGATGGTTAGTTAAAATTAGAGGTTTTTAATGTGGGACATGGAAAACTTTAAATGTCAATCAGTCTCAGTTTTTTTTCGATTTACTGTGATTAAAATAGACGGTCATTTCGAACATTCTACAATACAGGGTTTTAATGGACGTACTTGACTTACTTTAACCAGTGATTCCTGACATTAGTCGGAGTAAAAAATGTAAATGAAATTTTGGTCTCCGGTGACTTTTTTTGACGACTTTTTTTTTTTTTTCAAAATATTTTTCTTCAAAATCAAACAAAAAAAAAAATCTTCCGCATGTCGTCACTGGTCACTCGGCCAGGTGTCCGACGAACCCCTTACCCCGCCTCCAAATGTTCAACAACTACCATTTTTTTGTGTTTTTGTAGAAAAAAAAAAAAAAAAAACATAAAAAATGTCACCGGAGACCCAAATTTCATTTACATATTTTACTCCAAATAATTTCAAGAATCACTGGTTAAAGTAAGTCAAGTACGTCCCTTAACACCCTGTATGATTCATTTTAAATTTATTTATTACTTTTGAGAATTTCATGTGTATCGTGTGCAATTTTGTATCTACGACTAGTGTTCAATAACAAAGGTAATTGTACTGATTCGCAGTATACTCGTAATAAATATAGCTTATTGCACTTTATGTTGACGTACAAACACCACAAGTGCTAGAAAATTAAGTTTGGTATAATCCACCTTTTCTTTTTCGCTTCTGCATTTTTTCCCCCATTCCATTCCTTCATTTAGGGTGATATTATCACACTAGCTCCGAACAACAAGACTCTTGAGTGACATGAAAATGTTGATGATTGTGTTTTCCAAGTGATTTTTTTTTTATCTAAACATTTATCAAATGTACAATTTTACAACATAATATAACATCAACATTTCAATCACTCTCCTGATAAAGCAGCTGCTTGTGTTTAGGAGGAGACAATTAAATATTTTTACATCTGTTTAAATTAAAACTATTATTACAACAACTATTAGTAATTTTTTGAGAAAATACGAATAAAAGTAATAAACATATACGTTAGTTAATAAATTATTCAAAAAGATTATAAGGCAAAAACATATTTCTAAACAATAAGTAAAGTTATGACGTGGTACTAGAGTATTTTAATATACATATTTTTTTATATTTGTCGTAGTTTTTTTCCGATCGTATATCTAGGGGTAATTTATTAAATAATTTTATACCCTTGAATATATGTGATGCTGTGCTGTTGTGGTTCATACTAGTGGCACGGTTAGTCCTCCAACAGATATTATTCTTTTGCTAATATTTAATTGTGGTAAATTATTCTTATTAAAGAAATATTTATGTAATTGCAGTAGTGCAATTTTCTTTTTTTATTTTTATTTTTTTATTTGAATTTTATTTTAGTAATTTGTACATTTAAGTTTACAAATTTCTAATTGATTATAATATTTCATATTGCAGTTTTTTTTTTAATTATAATATTTTAAATTCACAAAATTTTTTGAAATCACAAAATTTTTTGTTTTTGTTTTATGTAGCTCCTACAATCCATCTTGAACTTTTCAATTGGTGAGGACTTAAGAGTTTCTGGTAGTGTGTTATATAACTTAATTCCTTTGTACAGCAGACTGTTTTGCGTATTCGTTTTGTCCTTTTTGTTTAATCTTATTTCCTTGCAAGTCCTTGTGTAATGTCTGTGAATGTCCTTATTGTATACGATTTTATTTGTGAAGTATTTTGGTAACATGTTGTTTAATATTTTGTGAATAAATATCAACGTGTTCAAGGTCAGTATTTGTTTCACTGTTAACCAATTAAGTTCCTTTAACATTTTAATTATTTTTGAAAATCTATTTCTTCGGAGTATTATTCGCATTGCTCTGTTTTGGAGAATTTGAAATTTATTCTGTTCTCTTTCATTACAAAGGAAAAGGATACTTGAACAGTAGTTGAAGTGTGGAGCAATAATTGAATTGTAAATGGTGATGGCGGTTTATCTGGAAATTTTAGGCCGAATTCTTCCAAAAAAAGATATCTTTTTGCCAATTTTCTTGTGGGTATATTCTCGTTAATTTTTGTAAGGAACCGGGAAATCCGGTGATGAATGAATAATCTCTAGAAAAATCTTTACAGTTTCAATACAGTACTCTTTAATTTTATTTTTAGCATTAGTTTCCATAAGGAAAGCAGTTTCCCTCGGGACCTTTTTGGGGATACTGTGTGGAAAATCTTTTTAGGGAGAGAGAGGGAGGAATTTCTCGGTAGGAAAACGGTATGAGGGGTGAGTAGAAATCTGGAGATCACTGTATCCAGTAGTGATGGACGTATGAATCTACTTCTCCCACTGCGGTGCAAGGCAATGGGTAGAGAGTCCGGCTGTAGAATTTACCTTAACCGGTCTCTCCCGATTCGCCTCGTCATGCAAAATCCACCAACAAGACCTCTCCCTATTATCCCGTGCACTCTCGCTAATTCACTAAATGTATCAATAAATGGTTCCCGGGCGGCGGTACCCATACACGCCTCCTTAATTGAAAAAAGAAAAAGTAAGGCAACAGAGAGATAGTCCACACATAAAGAAAGCTAACTAAATGTAACTAGCCTCTGTGATTGAAATCTAAGACAAATGATGGCTTAATCTATTGGCTTTTCCGAAGGCTCTCATTGTATTGGATTGAGGCTAGAGTTTGTCGCGCTCTTTCGATCTCTGACGTAAAAGGCACTAGATTTACTCTCTCTACACAGAATATATTTTATTTTGTAAAAAACAAATACCTTTTTATTAATAATGCAAAGATAAATATTATAAGCGAGAAAAAATAAGGTATGGCCAAAAAAGTTTGTTGTGCTAATTGTTGGTTAGAGGTGGGTGTTTCATTTTCTTAAAACTAACAAGAAAGCGAAAGGAAGAGGAATACAGGATAAGGATATGTGATGCTATTCTGTACGCAATAATCGTACATTCATTTGTGATGGTTTGCAATACGTCAGTATAGTATTTGTAAAGGATATCGATATTACAAAAAAGTGTGTCACACGACTCGCATATACGGGGGATTTGGAGAATTTTTTGGGAAATTTTACTGCCCAAAAGAATGAAAACTTAAGAAAAAATCTACAAAGATTTAGTTTCTCTCTAATACGAAACGTCGCGTAAAATGATTTTAACCTCATAAAATACCACGATTAGGGATGCCATAGAGTTCACTGGCTCTTGACTGTTGGGAACAGTTAGGACTCTTGTGTGGTATTCACATAAAACCATAGACATATGAATTAATATTCATATGTCTATGCATAAAACACATAAAATAAAATGTTAATGTCATTCCATAATCGAAAATATGTCTAATATGTTCCGTAATTATATTATAGTACATATTTTATTTATTATTTTTAATTATTTTACACCATATATACATTTTGAGTTCTAAAACCACCGAAACCAGGCCCGGTCTGGCCAGGTCCGCAGGTCCGCGATCGCGGAGGGCCCCCGGCGCGAGGGGGCCCCGAAGGGGCCCCACAAAACGTTAAAAACGTTACAAATTGTTAAATTAATATTTTTGTTTAGAGTTGAGTTGTGGTACATTATTTGATTAATTAATATTTCGAACGGAACAAAAACAATGAAGAGAACTTACAAGAGTGGTCCTTTTTCTGTTCAGTTTGAACTTATTCAATCTAGACTGAACTGAATTAAATTTTACCCAAGTCACATGTGAACGAGTTTTTTCTAAACTTAAAATCTTCAAAAATCGGCTTCGGTCGTCCTTAGGCCAAGACCTTATGTCCAGTCTGCTTTTTATTAATGTTGAGAGGGATTTATTTTATAATTTGGACAATAATAAAATAATAGATGAAGTAGCTTTAAGAAGTGAGTTGCTTACAAAGAAATTGTTACTTTAGGGCTAGGGGAGCAAAATGTCGAACCATTTCAGTTAAGTTAAGCTATTCTAGTATACAACATTGTAAACTGTTAAACACACAGGATTTTTTTTAAATGTTGGTATTATTTTTTTAATCCCTAAAATCCGTTTGTCATTATTTTTACTATACAAATAATTTTGACATAATTCATTAATGCTTTGGTATGAATAAAATCCTGCCCTTTATTTTGAACTCCGTTAAAAAGCAGTTCAACAGCATGTGTTTAGTAGTGTTGTGGTATCCTAAAAATACTGTGAATTTCTTATTTTAATAAATAATAAAGTCAACAAAAGTCGAAAATCACAATATTCGTATAAAAACCTATCTGAATTTCTTCTTCTTTATAGGTGCCAATATAGCGTAGAAACGCGTTTTAATTGTTTTCAAACACCTAATTTTCAAAAATTATCCGGGGGAGGCCCCCGGATCCCCCGTTTTCTGGAGCCCCCTCACCCCTCTCCACGTTAGGGGGCCCCCTTTACAGGTTTTAGCGGAGGGCCCCAAATGGTCCCAGTCCGGGCCTGACCGAAACGTCCCTTTCTTATATTTATTTAATAGACTTTCTACAGCTTTACATTCTTTTTGATCCAGGAAGAAAATGACAAGAGTATTAACGACTTGAGTCGGGTCATGTCTAAAATCAGAATGACAGAAGAATATCTTGGAAATGATTTATGTTTGCGAATAAAGCAAAGAATGGGTGCCAAGACACAAACATTGTGTGGCGCATGGCGGTTCATCTTCTTCAATTGCCCCTGCGGGGAAAAAGCTTGAATTAAAAGTTCTGAAATCTAAAAGTTTTAATCAGAACATGACCTACCTAGACGTATCTTTTTCAATGGTGGCATTCGATTTGCGGAATGATGAACTATTTCTTGGCCAGAAATCAATAATGCCAGATACTAGCCAGCCACAAAGCGTCCAACATTTACATTGGTTCACCACGATTTTTAAATAAAACGAACCATTTCAATACGTGCGCTTGCGAATAATAATATTTTTACAGTTTTTAACACGGTAAAGGTGAACCGTCGCGTCGGGGCATCGCTACTAGAGATATTATTAGGGCTACCAGACAAAAAAAGGTTTTTAAACTTCTTTGTATGCCGTATCAGGTCCCCCCGACGTTGGCGATCACCCTTGAAAATGTCTCTCTGTCTTGCGCTGCCCGGAATAGCTCCTCCACTCTTCTAAAGCCGGTCACACTTCTAATGCCAAGACATTTGTCTCCTACCAGGCCCTTGGCGACCCTCTATCTTGCCTTTCAATATAAATGGAGCAAGTGATACTTCTCCCCTCGAAGTTTGTGACCCGTATATCAAAATTTCCCGATTTTTACTAATGTAAGCAGTTCTCTATTTGCTCTAGCCCGCCTGAGAATTTCTGTGTTGGTTATCATATCCTTGAGCATTCTCCGGTGAATCCACATTTCAAAAGCCTCTAACCTGTTCATGGTATTTACTTTCAAGGTCCATGTTTCGACCGACCACACATAACATTTTAGCATTCTCTGCCTTAGTTTTAAGCTGATATTGTCATTGCAGAAGAGTGATTTCATTTTAATGAACCCAGTTCTTGTTGCTTCATTTCTTCTTCGTGGAAAGATGGAGAAAGATCCTGGAGGATAATGGCCTAAAAATTAGCAGGAAAAAGACTGAATATTTGTATTTACCATTTGAAGACACAAACACTGTAACTCCTTCGATGCAACTGGATGGAGTTACATTAGCCAACTGTGATTCATTTAAGTATCTGGGCTCACTAATCCACAGAGACGGAGGATGTGCAGCGGATGTCATCCATAGAATAGGTGTGGGATGGATTAAATTTAGATCCGTAACAGGAATATTGTGTGACTCCAAAATGCCTATAAAACTGAAAGGAAAAATATACCAGACCATTGTAAGACCAACAATAATGTATGGCTCCGAATGCTGGACTATGTACAACTCCTACACTAGGCAACTTGAAACAGCAGAAATGCGAATGCTTAGATGGTCGGCAGGAGTATCATTAAAAGATAAGATCAAAAGTTCACGCATTCGTGGTAGCCTGGGTGTCACAGACATAAATAGCAAGCTGGAAGAACGGCAGTTGAGATGGTATGGACATATAAGACGGAGACCATCAGACCACACAGTGAGGCAGGCAATGTCTATGGAGCTTCATCGACAGTCATCCAAAGGAAGACCGAAGAACTCCTGGACGACTCAATGTTCCAAAATTCTTCGGAGAAACGGCCTGGATGAAGGCGATACCCAGAACAGAAGATATTACAACCTGAGAACGAGAAGAGCCGACCCCAACAGCCTACCTAGGCAATGAGTTGGGACAGCGCAAAGGAAGAAGAAGTTCTTGTTGCTTCAATTCTGCACCTAACCTCTACATCTGGGTCAAGAGTCTCCGTGAGAATACTGCCGAGGTATCTAAAACTTTCCACCTTTTCTTTCAAACTTCTAAGCCAACTTAATTAGGTAAAGAATAGAATTTTCACTGAGAAGTATTTGGCGTGTGTAATCTATAAATTAAAATGCAGCCGCAATATTTTTTCAATGTAAACCATCCCTTCCACTTTTTCCCTCCCAAATCTTCCTTCCTTCCTTAAACATATCAATTAACCCTCCACCAGCATCCCCAAAAATGATGCAGGCCCTGGGGGAAATTGTTTTTCTCAGAGCCTTCTGCGTGAGCTAATGTAAAAACCTCTGCTCTTGGTGTACTGACATTACCAAAAATGTCCAAACATTGTTTAGGTAAAGTTTTTTAAGGTACTTGCAATATTTTCTACCGCAAAGTTGCTACAACTTTGTTTCTTTTTCGCAGGGAAGCTCTCGCTCACACCTTGCGTGCTTTGATATACAATGCACTGACAACATGATATTACAAAAGTCGACCTATAGGCATATCAAAAATGGGAAAATTTTACTGATTTTATTTCAAAACATTTGATTGTGTTCAAACTTTGAAACATTATATCGATTGCAAATAAAAAGTACCTAAGCCGATCAATAAACTTTTATTACCCATAAAGTTGTTGCCCAGAGTATGAAGGCTATTACTTTGATTTCCCAGACAAATAAAATGGAAATACATTTTATCGAATCCATCTAAAAAATTGGTAATGTCAGTGGAAATAATTAAATTCTGAAATAATTTGTGCATTACATAATATGTTTTGAAATGTTTTAAACCCAATATGATGAAAACACACATCACACATATTTTTTTATATATTTATATAAACATAACGAAACATAATAATCTTGATGAGTAATTCAGTGTCAAATATTATGATATGCTTTTCCAATAGCAAATTCGTGAAATGTTTGCTTCTATAAATATTTTACTATTTATGTAACCATATATTTTCAATGAACTATAACAAAGAGTTCTTGAAACTCGATAAGCTTGTTAAATTTATCAATTTTGCATAAAAACATATTTTTAATATCAAATTTTCGCTCGTGGCGATAGGAATGAAACTGTATTTTATATTTTCGTTCCATTTAAACAAAATGGGAGGAATTTTTCAAATAAACTTTCTTTTTATCTGTTACCAAGAACATAATATGAAATAAACGGTTGTACATAAAATTATGATTTGCATTATTTTGTATCTTCTTCCAGTTACCTGTTAGGAATATTGCCGCACTCTTTTTCCATTACGTAATACATTGTTGTAAAACCGACGCGCGATGTAATTCATACGTGACTATTACAATCTAATCACACGATTGTCGAACCACCAATTTACTTAAAAGTATGTAATTGTGGTAAAACTATTTATTATTAGTTGTTATTTGTTTTTGTTATGTCGAAATTACGCGGGCGTGAATTTCACGTACCAATATGAAATACACACGGAATTACACACGGATGAAATTACACATCTACTGAAATTGACTATATCAAATAACCTGACCTAACAACGTAACTCTTGTTTTTTTCAATATTAAATTTATTTAGCACCAACTTAAACTGGGATCTTTTTAGGTGGGTGCAATATCAGTAAGTCCAATTTCCTCCAGGTATAATTTCGTCCACATGCAATTTCGTCCTTTTGTAATTCTGGCCTTGTAGGGTACGTGAAATTCACGCCTATGCAATTTTGTTCTGACATTTTAATATTCGTGCCTACGTATATTTTTACAAGTATTAACTATTTTTCTCTCTTGAAAATAAAAAGTAAAAAACTTAATTCTCTGTTGAAAATAGCTTTTCACCGTGTTACTCATCGCTGGTTCCGCTATATGGTGTTGTATTTTGCCGAGGATAAATTAATTAAGGATAATTCAATTAAGTCAAGAAAGGCGCTGTGTTCTGTATAATGTTGTAGGAATTTGCACATGCATATTTTGTGTACCAGAAACGAGAGACATCTGCCTAGACTCAAAATTGAAATAGTATGAAAATATTTGTTCCGTTATCGTTGTTACAATATACAGATGTTTTAGAACAACATACAAGCAGTATGGAAGACCTGCAGAGTCTATGAAATTGGGATTTATAATTCTCATATCTAAACCTTTTCGCAATATTAAAACTATGTATTCCCTTTACACCACGTATATCCGCCCCCACTTAGAATACTGCACACTAATTTGGGCACCGTTCTACCAATGCCATATTGACAGAATCGAAAGTGTGCAAAACAAATTTTTTAAACACATAAATTATAAATTCAAATTACTCTTTGCAAATAACACCGAATCCTTAAAATTTCACAACTTTACTCCACTTCAAACGCGTAGATTAATATCTGATTAAATATTTTTATACAAAATTCTGAATAACGGCCTGGACTCTCCTGAACTCGTAAATTATTTAAGAATTCATATACCTGCAAGACCAACCAGACTAAACCATTTTTTCATTTGCCCGCGTACAGAACCAACCTTCTCTAATCCCCCGCATATGCGCGCAATATAACACGCAATTTAACAGTATCGATATTCTTAATAATACTCTTGTGAAATACCGATACGAAGTCAAGCGTACGACCACAAATGTGAATTAAATTAATGCACAGCTATAGAAAAGGTACAGCATGAGCATCTCCTGTCCCCATCGCACCTTCCTCTGCCTCTTGCCCTTTCCTATTCCTTCTTCCTTCTAATATACTTACATTATATCATAATAACCATTAGCATAAGAAACTGTTTTGGCTTACCTCATTTTTAACCGCTTTATTTTTAACATCCTGTATAAAACTGCTGTTGGTTTCTTACAATAAATAAATAAATAAATAAATAAGTTGACGATGACTAATATAACAAAACAAATATAAAAATTGTATCCACTTAATTTATTTGTGACCGTTACCGGTTTGAGCCCATTGAGGCCAACTTCACACTGGTTTAATTAGTTACAGGTTGTTGAAAAATCAAAATTTATTAGCTTTTAAGCTTTTAAATGTTATTTGACATAACAAAATCAAAAACAAAATCAAAACCAAAAATCAAATCAAAAACAGGATCAAAATAAAATCGATAGCAAAATCATAAACAAAATCAAAAATGAAATAAATAAAAACCAAATACTTCACCATGCAAATTGGAAAAACATTAGACTGGGAAAATACAATACATAGAGGAAATAAGTCGACGCAGAGCTATCTATGTAGTTGGTTTAATTAAATTTGTTAATAACCACTGGAGCGATAGCGCAATTTAAAACTTTATTCTCCGATTGCTCGAGATTTTTTGGTGACCATTTTGAATATTTTCCGACCACATTAAAAAAATCCTTCCTCCGAATACGGAGACACACAAACTGATTAAAGTTCTATATAGTCAATGAATTCATCTATATTTTATCCATTATTACCAAATATTTGTGGGATTTATATTAAAAAAAATCGTAAACTCCTACTTAATTATTTACAAATAAGGGATAAATTAGCAAAATTGGCAGCAAAGCAATCCGAGGTATTTTAAATAGTGCCATATTGTGGCAAAAAGCGCTCCAGTGGTTGTAGTCTCCGATATAAATTCTACTATGACGTGTTTATATTTAGTGAATGAAGTGTTAAATATTACTAAAAGTGAGGTATTCCCCAAACACATTAAAGTCATCTATAAACCCGAGGAAATTATGTCCACTGCTAATAACCAAATAACTAGAAATCCAATCGTCAAAGACGACATAGCAACAAATATGGGAAAACCCATATATGTAAATTGATTAAAATGCTTGTAGACTACCCCCTACCAATAATTATAGATTGAGAAACAATTGTACCGGTCTGCAGATGGCCTTAACAGGATGAAAGCGGTGACAGTCACAAATAAATTGAGAAATGGAATTCCACCACGAATTGCTAGTATCAAAAATAGAATTATTAATGATAACTGTTAGTAAGCCAAAGTTAAGGTGAATATTTATAAGCAAGGACTTATGATGACATTGTGCCACATAGTGGGGAAGGGTTCACCCTCGGAGCAAGTGGATGAGATTGTAAATTTAGGTAGTACGTTTTCAAGATGTGGAAGGTTGATAAGAATCCTCGACAGAGGGTTTAGTCATTATTATGATAATTTGTCAAGGGATGCGTGGCTACCAGTCAGCATCAGATATTAGATACAAACCCTGATGTATGGCATAGAAGCAAATAAGTTACAGAGCAAGGATGAAAATATAAAGACTGAACGCAATAGAGATTATACCGCAAGGTATTTTTGTATGCTCTAATCACATAGAAATACGATTTAAAAGAATGCAAGGTCAACGATATACACGATGAGTACGCGGATGAAACAATTTTTTCTATTGCGACAAACAACTTTAATGCAGTGAAAAGAAAATGTTTTCAAACGGTTGACTTTTAAAAAAAATATCTCTTTTATTTGTAACTTGATATAAAATGTTTCAAATTTTATCTCTTTTATTCGCCCGTTCTTTGTTTTACACGATGAGAAATTTATGAAAAAATATATTTATTTTTTGTGGATTGTAAAGCAAGCGAGAAAGTGTGAACTTTAAATTACTTTCGTTGTTTCAGAACTGTTTTTTTTTTTAAATAATTTTTTACTTGTGAAACGATGAATTTCTCCCCTGCCCGGGGAGAAAAAACGGGGTATTTAGGGGAAACGGTATTTGGCTTTCGTCGTCAAAATACGTAATGGTGGTTGAAAAAATACAACTTATGAGAAAGTTTATTTATTTACTTTTTGGGGCACGCTTGTCAGTTGTGTCAAATAGTTTTATATACCTAGATCACGTGGTAAATATAACACAGCTTCGTCTCCCATTCAATACGTTTTCTTCTATTTTTTTAGAAAGACAAACTTTTCCGAGTTACGAATACTACCACCACAGTATATTTACGAATACTTCCCCACCTTCCTCTTCCCCCTTCTTTTTCCTCATCTCCTTCACCTCCCAACTCCCAACTACCCTCAGCGTCGCAATACTCTCCAATTGGGGTTGTCATAGTCTCACTGGCTCCGGACATTCTTATATGGAATGATCAGGACTATAGTTATTCATTGGTTTCATTCGTGTAGTCGATGACGTAAAATCGACCAATTTTTTCCCCACTTTGACGCCGGCTGCCTCCGAACTTGCCAGGCTGCCGGTTGGCAGACCTACTTTTTTCTCATTTTCTAATCGACCTTTATCATACGAGACCATTCCCGTTCGTGTAGTCGATGACGTAATTTTGACCAAAAAAATCGCTGACTGTTTCCATGACTGCGCGGCTCCTGCCAAGAGGCGCACCGGCAGACCAGGTTTTTTAAGGTTTTCTAAATGCCCGTTATCACTTAAAAGTAGTTTCATCCGTGTAGTCGATGACGTAGGGTTTACTTATCTCGCCTCCCGGTCTATAAGGTGTTTACTGTTTTTAGCAATCTTAAATATAAATAACTTACATTCAGTGGGATCCTTTTGAAAAGAAAGAAGGTCACGAATTATTACAATTACGAATTCGTTGAGATTAATTAAAATGTGAGCCTCGAGCAAATCCCGTTAATAAGAGTCTTATGGCATTTTAATAGTCAGATGTAAGATTTGATCTGAAAATAAATAAATATTGTTTTAAAATCAATATTAAATACTAGTGCGTACGCTATCAATAAGATAATAATCTATTAAAAAAAATCAATCTGTGAAAAAAGTTTTTTTAATACATCTATTTTCCATTTTCGACCTAGTTTCACTATGGGCCGATACTAATAGTAAATTTCAGAGAAATGTGTGTGTGTGAGTGAGTGCCACAAAAAGCTGATAGAATACATTGTCATCGACAAGGAGTTAATCTGACGAGTTTTAGCTTGATCGGGCATCAGGAAGTAGGTTAACTTTTACTTCCAAGATTTGCATTTAATCATTCACGAAAACTAAATCAAAATTTAAATAGATGTATTTTAAAAGGTGTGTTCGCAATGAAGACGAATGTGTTTTTTTTTACATTGGCAGGGCATTTAGTAATCACCCAGGTGGAAAATTTAATAATAATAATGTTTTTTTATTTCAGGATGTGGGGAGGATAGTGCATTCCTACATGCCCCATATAATTATACACATTTACACAACAGATTTTTTAAATAAAGAATCAAGTACATAAAATATGAAAAAAACAATAAAAAAATATATATTAAAAATCAATTGTATGTAGAGCGTGTTCTGGGGTGAGTTCAGGCCCAGCACCCACTCAGGAATTATTAATTAATTATCAAATAATAATTATTAATTAAATATTATTAATTATTATCCATGTTAATATGGATAACAATTAAATATCAAAATGTGTCGAGGGCAGAAAAGAGTACTTACAGCTACCAAACCTTAGCCTAAATTACAAAACATATATCATGGTAATTCTTTTTGTTGTTTATTTTTGGGATGTTATGCCGTGTTGCGCTACCTCCTCCTTTAGCCAACGTTTCGGACATCGTTGCAGTGTCCATCATCAGGGCAGATGTGTTGTTGTTAGTGGTGAAATGTGTGCTTATGTACTTGGAAGCGATACCGTGTCGCCAGATCCACTCCACTATAAGCTGGAATTACCGTATACTTCACAATGGTTTTTTGCGTTTAGCTTTACCATCAATTACCGGATACCAAGAACTATTGAGCTTAGCTCCGTCGTCTCTATTAATATTAATGGGGCATAACACCCCAAAAATAAACAACAAAATACTTTTGGCCGTGAAAATCTGAAATCATAAATGGTAATTCTTAATTATTATTTTTTTAAATATAAATATTCCCGTACATACTAATGAGCATCTTTTGGTCCTTTCTCTGCCAGTTTTTCACCTCACTAATTTACCTCGGGGTTGGTAACTACTTTAACGTTGTTTTCTCTACCGTTGGGTATTTCCCCTCATATTCTTTATTCGATTATTTAAGTCAATTCATTTCGAAAATCGTTCTACGTGCAAAGTACCTGTTTAGCTAACCTAAACGCTCCTTACTTTAATCAAGAAATTTCACGGGTGAAAAGGTTTCCCCATTAAGTCTTCCTTTATTATTTTCTGTTTCGTTTATATATCGAATATTGGTCTTTTGAAGTAGACTCTTCATTTTTTGCAACCACATTCCCCTGGAAAACGAAGTTTGTTCAATTGTCTCTATATTTAGTAAGGCTTAAAATTTTATCCTTACCTAAAAATGATGTTTTTACCGACGAAATAAAAAAAGTTTTATTCTTTGTTCCATATTTAATGTGTCAGGTAGGTTTCAGATTTTAAAAAAATAATTGATACCGTACAAAAATTTCAACTCCAGGGGCAGTGGAATTACGGCATTACCAAATTGTGAAGAATTTTGTGAGGCTAACGGAAACGGAGGAGGGAAGAAAAAGGTTATCATTAAAAGAGAAATGTGGATTGTGCAATATTGTAGTCATTTTTCATTTCTCAATCTTTAACTATGGACGTGCAGTCTCACAGGCCGCTTGCAGTTTGTGAATCGCGTGCCCCTCTCCTTTTGCGTACCCCACGCGTCTGTCAGCCTCAATATTTTCGATTTTAGTGGCGAAACCAGGCGAAACGACTGTCGATAGTGAAGGTAATGTCGCCGGTTGTATTTTGCGTGGGTAATTTCGCTTTATATTTTGATTGCGGTCTGTGGGACCGCGCGGCCACGTTTGTGTAATAAATTGAGCTGATGGTGATTTTCAGGAAAAAAAAATTGTGTTAAAAGTAAATATTAAGTTTTTTATATTTTTTATTCTTTATATTTTATTGTAAAATTAGTGAAACTTACTGAAAAAGTAATTTTCCTTGGATAACGTCCCTACAAAGTGATCTCGAGTAAAAATGACTGATAAGTGCCATTGATTGTTAAATGGTTATATTTTAGTTTAAAATAAATACATTTTAATTAAAATGTCTTGTTTTATTTACATTTGGTAAAGTCCTTAAATAAATAAAAATAATTTTAGGTACAATATTTACTATAGATAGATTCCGGCCTTTAAAGATAGCGGTCTGTGAGACTGCACGTTCATAGTAGAGTAACAAAAATGTAACGTCGATAGTTAAAGGTTAATAGGGTGGTACTGCGATTATGTTCTACCCCTTAATATTCAGGATGTTAAGAGACGTACTTGACTTACTTTAACCAGTGGTTCCTGACATTATTTGGAGTAAAAGATGCAAAAGAAATTTTGCTCTCTGGTGAATTTTTGATGTCTTTTTTTTTCAAAAATTTCCCTTCACAATAAAAAAATATTATTCTTCTACGTGTTGTCACTGGTCACTCAGTCGAGCAACCGCCAAAACCCTCACACCGCACCTACCAATCCAATATCTAGAGATTTTTTAATGTTTTTAATTTGGAAAAAAAACATCAAAAAGGTCATTGGACACAAAACTTTGTTTTAACTTTTTACTCCAAATATGCAGGTCAGGCAAATACTAGTTAAAGTAAGTCAAGTACATCTTTTACCACCCTGTATACATCCTAATAGTAAAAAATGATTTCTTTTAGGTTTTAGATTTGTGAAATCACACAAGTAAAACTCAATCTTACTAATGTTATAAACGCGAAAGTTTGTATGGATGTATGTGTGTTCCTTACTCATTCACGCAAAAACTTCTGAAAGGATTTTAATGAAACTATAATATAGCGCATAAACCAGAATAACATATAGGCTATATATGATGGTAAGCTCTGGCGTTATGAAATTTGTGTAAATGAAAATGTGTGTATTTCATATATTTTAGCGGCAGGGGGGAGGGGATCGGGAAGGTTGGGTTCGCGGAGAGGGAAGAGACGAGGGAGGGGGAAGGCGGGGAAGGTGGAAGGGAACGGGGACGCACGGGAAAGGACATGCAGGGCGAATCAATTTATTTATTTAAATAGCATAGCAACGCATGCCGGGAACCAGCTAGTTTAATATAAAACAATAACTGAGTAAGACATTTATTATAGTTATGACCACTTTCCAAAGTTATTGTTTGTTTTAAATTATAATTTCACATCACAAAATATCTGCTTCATATGAAAAAAATAAAGTAAATTTTTAGTTTTTTGCTCATGGAGTTTTAAAAAATGGTCCAGAGAAAACGACGAAGGCTGTCAACAATATTACATAATATAATTTACTAGTAGGTCGTCCTCCCATACAATCATTTTCAAAATTCATTATTGCTTTCTCGTACGAAGAGCATGTTGTTCTTTTGCCCCGATAATTCATATTAAATTATCGGAAATTGTAAATATAGAAAGCGAGCGTTTTAACATCCTTTTATACCCGAGAGAATTGGTGCAAAGAGAGTGTCATATCATAATATGTGTATCCAAAATAATTCTGAATGGGGATCCCAAACCCTTACAACAATTACTCAAATCTGATATGGAAACTCACTTATCAGAACGAGTAATGATTATTAAAATCTTCGGTTAGTTAGTTGATTATTAACAGAAACTAGTTTTTTCATTACTTTTCATGACTTAATATCACTTTTCAATAATCTGCAATGGTGTTGAGTTGTCCTTTCACCAAAAGTGAGACAGGTAAAATCAATAACAGAGTTTTGAAAGCTTTGGAAAAGAATACCGCAAGGATCTTTCCCATTACCTGATCTGTTTTACGTTTTTGTAGCTCTCATAGCGAGCGCAGTTAAAATTAATTGAATGATTTCCAAACACCAATATTGCAAAATTTGAATCGGAGAAGATTGAATAATATCGAAAACAGTTGAAATCGAAAGCAGAAAAACTGGCCTGAATTTCAACATAAATTATAGGTACCAAGCACGTGTTTTGTGATTATTACCACACATTGGCTGAGAGCCAGTTCCCCAACTGGCTCGGACGGTAGGACTAAAAGCTCTTATGCTTACATGATATTAATTCTCCTGAAACACCGGTGTATAGTCTAGTACCTAGCTTTTAAACGTTTTTTTATAGCTTCTGCCAAATTTTACCAAAGAAATTAAACATTTTCATAACAATTTAGGGGCATTGTAATTTACAATAAATACCTATCAGAATCAAACGAGGGTTTCCAGAATGGTTATTATGGACTCCCCGCTGCAATGTTTTCACTATTCGGACAAGATAGAATTTTGTAACATTGTCGGGCTGTCACCAACAGTTCTTGTATTTATCAGCACTACTATGGCGCATTGTAATTGACGTGCCCGCGGTTCAAAAACATCGCCGAAAATCGAAATATATGATTTTTTCTATTGGTGTAAGCACAATTGCCTTCATTGAAATGAAATTGGTTTTCTCGCGCATGAAAATACTTTTCCATAACACTTCACATAATTCAATATAATGTTTGATGCACAATTTACAGGCTTGTGGCGTTTTGGTTTTTAAGGTAGCTGTGCTTTGAAGTGTTTTAATGTTTATAATTTGACAATTTCGTTGTAGTGCCATACTATCAATTGATGATGAATATCAAATGATATTTTCTCCATTTCTTAGGGTGTCTGCGTGAGAATTTTGAGTGCCAAGAACATTATTAAGTTCATTACAGTTAGAGTTTAATTAATAGGCAAAGGAAGCTATTCGTTTTCGTTCGCCATTGGAATTCTAGTATTACTTTAATATTTTATTTATTTTTTATTTTATTTTATTTTAAATACATAAACGGCTATACTGCCTTTTGTAAATAAACATATAATAGAGTACAAAAGTAAGAAAAAATAATATCATTACATTATAGTAGTTTTAAACTTTAAAATAACATACAATTATTTTATGTATCACAACAAAAAAGAACAAAAAAGAACAATGAGAAATATCATCATTTCATTTCAACATGTCCATATTGCGTATATAAAGTTACATCATGGAAAAATAATTTTTGAGTGCATGTTTATATTGCGCTAATTTTAAGAAATAAATGTCGCCGATGTTAGCATATTCATTTCCCAAAATGTGTAATCGACTGATTGGTGAGTAATAATGTGATAATGAATGTGTGTTATTATAGTAGAATGGACCCGTGAAAAATCAAGGTATATTAAGATTTCATTTGGAAAAAAAACTTCTGTTAAAAATAATTTCATATATAGGTACTTCGTTTTATCGCTTGTATTTTTTACATTAGCTCCACACAGGAGGCCCCGAGGAAAATAATTCCCTTCAGGGCCTATATCATCTTTGGGTATGCTGTGTGGAGGGTCTTTTTAGGAAAGGAAGGAGAGGAAGTTCTGGGAAGGAAAAGGGCATTAGGGATGGGTAGGAATCTGGAGGTCAGTGTGCCCAGAAGTGACGAACGTATGAATCCATCCCTCTTACTGCGAGTAAGGCATGTTCCGAGAGATGTAAGATATTATTTTATTATTTTATTTTATTTATTTTGGAAAATCAACAGATATTTTACACTTGTAGTAATAACAATAATAATATACACAATACCCAATGATAGATTTTCCATAATTAAAATTATAATTAAAAAGTAAAACAAAAAGTGAGGGTCCTGTACCCATAAGAACTTAACAAAAATATAACCCTGAAAATTATTAAAAAAAAAAAGATATAAAAACACAATATAAACTGTAATAATCTGCTTACAAAATTTCAAACATGAAGTAGGAGTCAGAAATTTTTGTTATGAAGCGATTGTATTTATCGTAAGTTAGGTACTATTTTCTTAAATGCATTTTAATTGGTTAGGTTGGCAAACCTGGGGGAGTTCGTTCAACGTGTCGGTAGGCGGCGGTTTTTGGGTTTTTTTTTCCGGATCCGCACTCTGGTTTTCACGGCGATTTGTGCGGTACGCCGTGAAAACAACGGTCAATTAATCTTATGTTTTAATACGATGTGATTGTAATCCAAGCTTGGGCATCTGCATTCGGGGGACGGAAACACGTTGTGTTTATTTTAAATATAAAAATTAAAGATTTATTCGCGTAAAATGCGAGTTTTCGCGCGGGTCCCAAAAGGGAGCACGAGTTTAATGGCGATGTACGTGTGTTACGATTAATGTACCTCTTTATCCGAGACATCGGTGTAAATAATAACCCGCCACGCTTATCATTGTGCGCTGTGCATCTAACCGAAGAGTTATTCACGTAAAATGTGAGTTTCGCGAGGGTCCGAGTGACCACGAGTGAATTGGCAATGTCCGAGTGAAAAGACTATTGTACCTCATTATCCGAGTCATCGGATTAATTATTAACTCGCTGCGCCCGTGATTATATGCAGGCCAACTATTGAATTCCCCCCGAGGGTATATTTATGGAACAAACCCGAGATACCGCAGTGTTGAACGAAACATCGCCTCGAATTGCTGACGGGCCTTCCTTTACAATTTGGAGTAGAGTCTGGGTACTCCTTCCTTCTCCTGAGGGTCCAGGTCTAACATCACTTCCATGCGACTGCTGAGGAGGTCGCAGGGCCAAGCTGAGCCGCAGAGGTTGGGATCACCCTTGCCACCAGGAGCTGGGGTGGGTTCTCACGACATCGGGAGTTCGGCGGCAGTAAATTTAATTAGGGTAGCTAGGATTAGCATAAAATGACGATATTGGTCCCGGGGGTGAGTCCATACCATTTATTTTATTATGTCTTTCGAAATCAATACAGTGAACCGATTATATACTCCACATTTTGTTTTATTAAGTAGTTTCCTTGTGCAGCCTTTTCAGGAATGCTATAAAAACTAATGGCCCACACTCTGAGAATTGAGTACCGTGTTCTCCGCTGGTTGACATACCCAGACATTAGGCTGGGTTTGGCGTCCAAGGTTTCCGGTGAGGAAATCAAAGTTGACTAGCAGATTACACCCGAGCCCGACAAAGGCTCATTAGTACATCTCCCTTTAATCTTATAACACAAACTCATAACAATATGTCATCACACTTTAATGGTAACAATATGGCGCTCCATACGCTGTCTGGTCCCGATTTATAGCATTCCTGAAAATGTTTTCTTCGCCCTGTAATGTATAATGCCCAAAAATTATTATTCATCTGTTCAGTGGAGGTCTTAATTTCGTTTGTATTTATTAAACTTGGTCGCGGTCATAACCTATGATTGCAGTGACGGTGTTTGGAAATAACAACAAATGTCATTATTTCAATTCACTGGCACTATTACCGGCGGGAATTCGTAAAGGGATACTATGCGTAATTATATTGTGGGCACCTTATAAATGATTAATCTCGTATTTATTGTTTTTCCAATACCACACAGTTATGCATAGGACCTGAAATCCTTACCTTCTGTAACCTAAAATGATTTGTCATTTTCTTTGTTATTGTTTGAAAGCATAGAAATCGGTCATAGACTATGGACAATGTGTTAAGTAGAGCTCTATAATTTTTTTTTCTGTCCGGAACCAATCAATGCTAGCTGTTCTAAGAATACCTCGGATTGTCTATGACGGTTCCTCGTTACATTTTACCTATGACTTCGGCATACGTCAAAACACTGTTGTGTTTACATGTCAGAATCCCTGATAGCGAAGACAAATCAATTTATTATGTGTTTAAATAGGAATGGAGGATAATTATTAAAGATTATTCAAATATTTAAGATATTTACTGAGATTTTAATGACAATGCGGGTAATTCGTTTTTGCTTCGAGTGGAAAATTTGTATAAAGCTCTGTCAAAACCTACTATTAATTATACTTGCAAATTGTTTATTTACTAATGTCTGACTGACGTTTTAAATTTTCATTTAAATAGGCTACTTACATAGAAATTCAAATGAAAAAAAAAATTTTTTTTTTTGAGCTACTTACATAGTAATTTAATTTTTTTTTATTTCAATGGGCTACTTACATATTGATTTGAATAAACTAAAAAATATTCATTTAAATGGGCAACATACACATTAAAAAAAAAATTTAGCAATAACAACAACAACGTACAACTACAACGTACAATAACAGCAATAACAATAACAACAACATCAAAAACAAAGAATAAATTATATTTATTTTATTTTCTTCTCTTTCTTTTCAATTTTGCTTTCGTGTCAAGCTTATCACATTAAAGTTACAATGTCTACTCCGATTCCAAATGTAAATAATGCATCCAAGGATGAACTTATAAAGGAATTAACTTCACGATCCATCGAACCGGAGGGCACCGCCCAAGCGTTGCGTTCGCAAGCGCGCGCCTTTAACAAAAATATGAAGAAATCATTAGATGTGGTTATGGAGGAAAGTGATTCGGATCTAGATTCTGACAATGAAACAGAGGAGAAGGTCACGGTTATTAAACATACCAAGGTTATTTATAAAGACTCATCATCGCGGGGGCTTACAAATTGGGATGTCAAGTACGATGGTAAAAGCTGCGTGAGAGATTTTCTGCTTTTGGTCGAAGAGCGTTGTAGGACACGCAACATTTCTCATAAAGACTTAGTTAAATCTTTCAGTGAAATTTTAGACGGGTTAGCACTTCTATGGTATAGGTCAATTTATAGTCCAGACTTAAAATGGGATGACCTATCCAGCTTATTAATAAAACAATTCGAGGGACAGGATAGGCAATTAGATCTGGAAAATGAGATTCTAAATTATAAACAGCCAAAGGGAATGTCAGTTTTGGAATTCACTTTGAGACTTAAAGCACTTAACAATAAATTGGATTGCAAAATTCCAGAGGTTAAACTTTTGCGGGTAGCCATGAAAGCATTGTTGCCTATGTATGCTAATTTGATGTCATCCAGAGACTTTTGTTCGTTTGAGGAACTTACGAGGTGCGCTGCTAAACTCGAGTCGTACACTGAAGCCTCAACATCCACAGCAATTCCAAAATTAGTTGACACTCAAAATAAGCCCAGTAACTTTAAAAAAATTAATTCGTTCCCCAATAGTTACAATAAGCCTTTCACTAATACAAACAATTACAGGTCGTTCAATAATAATAACAATAATAATAATTTTAACCCTTCTAGGAATTCAAGACCTATGGGGAATAACACGAATAATTTTGCTAAACAGGATATAACAAATCAACAAAATAAATCTCTTGTTTGTACTTATTGCAAGATCAAAGGTCATTCGTTAACAAATTGTTGGAAAAAAGATAGCGACAATAGGAAACAGCATGTTAGTAGTATTAACAATAAGAAACATACCAATGATCCAAAAAACTAGAAACGAGTCAATCTTACCGCGCCCCTTCTTGTGCACAAAGAAAGAGGGAGTGGGAGCGTTGGCTCCGCCTAGTGCAACAATTCCTTTCTAGCCCGTCTCCTCAAGCGGTGGACGCACTGCCACAGGAGAAGGATAGTACAGAGGATGAGCGTCCTTATGCCGACATTTTTGTTCTAAATAATAGTTATAAAGCACTGCTAGACAGTGGTGCTTCCTTGTCTTGTTTAGGGGGGGATAGTTATAAGATTTTTTTAGAGTTAGGAATAGAATTAGTAAAAACAGATTTTAGCGTTACGACTGCAGACGGTACCAGCCAGCCTGTTTTAGGGTATTTAACTTTGCCGGTGACGTACAATTCAACCACAAGAGAAGTTATCTTTTACGTCATTCCAACGTTGACACCTAATTTCGTATTGGGGGTGAACTTCTGGAAACAGTTTCGGATCGCGCCGGAACTATTCTCAAAAGTTCGCGTACCTCAACAAAAAGGTCAAATCAATGAGGTGAGAGCAATTCGGCCTGCCTCTTCTCTAACATATTCGGAAAACAAAGCCCTTTCGGACATTGTCAAAAAATTCGAATCCATTTCTTACGAAAAGAAGGGATTAGGATTGACTCATCTAGTCCAATACAAAATACATACAACAGGTCCGCCTATTAAACAACGTTATTTCCCACTGTCTCCGGCAAGACAACGTCAACTTGACGCAGAAGTAGATGAGATGTTAAAACTTGGAGTCATCCGTCCTTCGCGATCTCCATGGTCGAGTCCAGTGTTCATAGTACAAAAAAAAGACGGAACGGGTCGTTTTTGTCTGGACTCCAGGAAAATTAACAATGTTACAACACGCGATTCCTATCCATTACCATACATAACAAGGATCCTAGACAAGCTAGGCGGTGCCCGATACATCTCGTCTATAGACTTATCTAAAGCCTTTTGGCAAATTGCATTAGATAATGACTCCTGTCAGAAGACAGCGTTCGTTGTACCCGGTCGTGGATTGTTCGAATTCACCCGGATGCCCTTCGGACTTAAAAACGCACCGAGTGAGCTGCAAAGACTGGCCGACGCTTTGTTCGGTCCAGAATTTGACGACAATGCCTTCTGTTATTTAGACGATCTGATCTTGGTATCAGAAGACTTAGAATCACATCTTTGTTTATTGAACCGTGTCTATGAACGACTACGAGACGCAGGTCTAACCATAAATCTAAAAAAATCGGAGTTCTGCAAAGCCGAGCTCAAATACCTCGGGTACATGGTTGACTCGCAAGGTCTTCGTACAGACCCCATAAAGATAGACAGTATAAAAAACTTCCCGGTACCCAAGAACGCAAAGCAAATCCGAGCCTTCATTGGATTATGTGGGTACTTCAGAAGATTCATAAAGGGTTTTTCGAGCATTGCCGCCCCTCTTACAAGACTCACTGGTTCGAAAAAAGGAATCAGCAACTTTGCTTGGTCTCCAGAGGCCGAGAAAGCTTTTAACGTGTTGAAAGAAGCATTGACATCAGCTCCGGTTTTAAGTTGCCCGGATTTCTCAAAACCCTTCGCGATACACTGCGACGCCAGCTCCGGTGGAATAGGCGGAGTTTTAATTCAGACCATTGATGGGCTGGAGCACCCGATTGCATATTATTCAAGGTGTTTAAATACTCACGAACGCAACTACGGAATTACAGAGCGTGAACTATTAGCAGTATTGGATTCAGTAACGCACTTTAGACCTTACATTGAAGGAGCGCATTTCACAGTTGTTACTGATCATTCAAGTTTAAAGTGGTTAGGTTCGTTATCTAATCCTAGTGGCCGTCTTGCACGATGGAGCACACGGTTATCGCAATTTCCCTTTGATGTTGTTCACCGTAAGGGAACTCAACATATTGTACCGGACGTCCTTTCGCGTATGGATGTAGCTCTTATATCGGGATCTAACCTTAGTGATACCACTGATGAATGGTATTTAAATGCTTGGAAAGGTTGTCAGGAATTCCCTCAACGATTTCAGAACTTTCAAATTAAAGACAACGAGTTGTATCGTCATACGAAAACCCGTTTGGCCTTATGTGAGGATACCGCTTGGAAAAGGGTCATTCCTCAAGAGGATAGGAAAAATATTATTTCAGACTCCCATGACTCCGCACGCGCCTGTCACCCAGGGGTCTTCAAAACCTATAAAAAGCTTCAACTTAGGTATTACTGGCCAAACATGTATAAAGATGTCAAAGAATTTGTAAATCGTTGCCAAACTTGTAAAGCCCATAAGATAAGTACAGCCCCACCTAACGGAATCTCTTCAAACCCAAAAAAGGTCACAAGACCCATGCAAATGTTGTCGATAGATTTAGTAGGTCCTTTACCTAGGAGTTACTCAGGTTTTACCGTAATCTTATCATGTGTAGACGTTTTTTCTAAATTTACATGGCTATTTCCGCTGCGCAATGGCACCGCGAGAAGCATAATAAAAATCTTAGAAGAAAACATCTTTCTTGTTCACGGCGTACCACGAACTATCGTCTGTGATAATGGTCGTCAATTTGTTTCGAAAGAATTTAAAGAATTGCTTAATAGTTATAACATGCCGCCACCATTTTACAATTCATCTTATACACCTCAAAACAACGTAGTCGAACGTTATAATCAAACCCTGGGCACGGCGTTATCCATCTTAGTTGAATCAGACCACCGAAACTGGTCTAAATTTCTTCCGCAAGTTCAATCAGCGATGAATAACACGGTAAACTGCGCTACAGGTTATACACCTTATTTTCTGATGCATGGTCGGGAGCAGATACTAGACGGTGATCTGCACCGTAATCCAATAGCGGATGAGGAAACCAGTTCGCAAATTGGTGCTCAACCTAAAGTTTATGCACAGAAATTAGAAGAGTTGTCGTCGGTTTATGAGCAAGTCTCGAATGCTCTTCTTAAAGCTTTTCAAAAAGGAGCTGACCATTACAACCTGCGCAGAAAACACATTACCTATCAGGTTGGTGATGTGGTGTGGCGGAGGAATTTTGCGCAATCTAACGCATTGAATTATTTCGCACAAAAATTGGCACCCCGGTTTGTTCAGAACGTGGTAGTAAAGAAAAAATCAAACTTAATTTATACACTTGCAGACTTAAACGGAAAAGTTGCGGGTGATTTTCATGTGAAAGATATAGTAAAATCAAATAATATACCGGTATAGTCTTATTGTGGCAATACTTCGGAGGGTCTGGCCATCCCTACCGAGTACTGCAAATTATCATATCTGTTAGTTAATATTTGATGCTTGGGAGTTTTAACCCGGCCTGATCAACCGAGTTGAAACGACCCGACATTCTGACAGTCATTAGTCCTGTCTTTAGATTCATTTTTAAGGAATTGGGTTATTTACTTGGCGGGGGGTGTTTTGTAAGATTGATGAGGAGGGTGGTTTGTTTCATTACAATAACAACCTCAACTCTAGTGGCAATGCTCGAGTTGAGAATATATTTAAAAATACGTATGTGCATGTATAAGTATAAATTTATCGATAATATTAACGCTAAAACAGACGTAAATTTGGACGTCGGCTGAACAGATGATTAAGTAGGATTATTAGTTGTAAGTCTTGTATCCTGAAATACGCGGACATATCCGCACACTATCTCGGCGTGTTTCAGGCATACCTTTTTTGGATTAACTTAGGATTATTAGTTGTAAGTCTTGTATCCTGAAATACGCGGACATATCCGCACACTATCTCTGCGTGTTTCAGACATACCTTTTTTTTTTGGGTTATGTTCATGCTTTTGATAATGTCATTTTTTGTTGTTCCAGATTACATAGAAAACACAGAGACGCAGGGATTGTATCTCTTTGTTTTCTAAGTGATTTTAAATGAAGAATTATTGTTATTCACCTTCAGTGCATTGACATTATTTGACCCTATTTTGTCAGGTTACAGAAGTAATTGCTAAAATTCAAAGTATTTTTTTTCTCTTTCTCTCACTCTTCTTCTGTTTTATTGGTAAATTTATTTCGTATAATATTGTCAAAATATTGTTTTACTCTATAAACATAGGCTGCGTCAGATAAGCCTCAGCTTTTGGAAAAGCGTTTTAATTTTGTTTTTAGTAGTTACAGAAAATGTTTTGTAATGTCCACCTTGTTTATAAGATTTTTTTTGAGATCTTATAATGTGGGATGATATGGTATCACATATCCTTCCACATTTTAAGCCAACATAGGAAGTAGAATCATTTATATTTGTATAAGATTTTGGATGTATTCTGTTATTATTGTCCTGAGAGACTTATAACATTGTTATTATGTACTATATGGTTGAACAACGGTTTACAGTGAAAACCTTAAAATTTGTTCTTTACTTACCGATTACGCCTTCTATAGAGTTGGACGTATACTTATGGCTGCACTAAATTATAGCTGCACATCTTATTAACAAATGACACCTTCTAAAACAGTTGGTTGTTTTTTTTATTTCTTTGGCACCATCCGATGCGTTGGTTGTATACTATTAAAAAATTATTTGGCACCATCCGATGCGGTGGTTGTACACTATTAAAATTACCTTTACAATGTATAATTGTTGTTGGTTAAATATTATTCACCCAAGGACCAGAATAGGAGGTTAGTTAGGAATACTCTCCCAAAAGAGGGTTAGTTTTATCCTAAAGGATATAAATTCAGTGAAGTGTAGATGGTAAACCCATCAAATATTTTCGGCCTAAGAAAGGCTATATAAATTCAGTGATAGTGTTTGGAACAGTGATGCCTAATGCATAGAATTTAACTTGACGTATTTGGAGGAGTGATTTAATCATAAAAATGTATGTTTCTTAATTTTAAGACTTATCTTTTAAGTTAGTTTATGTGTTCTGTTCCAGATGATACGTCAATGGTAGTGCTCGGTAAGAGTCAATATTACAACCACCCAGAATTTGTTTTTTCCAGTGCTGAGGGTGCTTGTTGTCCATTCACGTATCATCTTACAAAAAGTTGTTCTTAGGTTATATTGGTTTACTAGTTTTTAAGTTCGAGAATGGTTGCATCGTAAACCTACTATCCGGCCTACGCGCAGGATAGGCGCGATTGGGGTTACGATGCACTCATTCGTCATAAGAGTACTAATTAAGGATTTTTCTTTTCTTTTTCATTTCTAATAATTGTATTTTGTATTTCACATTTACTGGTTGTTTATTTTTATTTTATTACCAGGTACTCCTTGGGACCAACGTAGATAGTTCAGGGCATGTTTAGATTTTTGGTAGTTTTGTTTGAGGGCAAACATTTTTGTGGGAAGGGGGGTAATGTTATGAAGCGATTGTATTTATCGTAAGTTAGGTACTATTTTCTTAAATGCATTTTAATTGGTTAGGTTGGCAAACCTGGGGGAGTTCGTTCAACGTGTCGGTAGGCGGCGGTTTTTGGGTTTTTTTTTCCGGATCCGCACTCTGGTTTTCACGGCGATTTGTGCGGTACGCCGTGAAAACAACGGTCAATTAATCTTATGTTTTAATACGATGTGATTGTAATCCAAGCTTGGGCATCTGCATTCGGGGGACGGAAACACGTTGTGTTTATTTTAAATATAAAAATTAAAGATTTATTCGCGTAAAATGCGAGTTTTCGCGCGGGTCCCAAAAGGGAGCACGAGTTTAATGGCGATGTACGTGTGTTACGATTAATGTACCTCTTTATCCGAGACATCGGTGTAAATAATAACCCGCCACGCTTATCATTGTGCGCTGTGCATCTAACCGAAGAGTTATTCACGTAAAATGTGAGTTTCGCGAGGGTCCGAGTGACCACAAGTGAATTGGCAATGTCCGAGTGAAAAGACTATTGTACCTCATTATCCGAGTCATCGGATTAATTATTAACTCGCTGCGCCCGTGATTATATGCAGGCCAACTATTGAATTCCCCCCGAGGGTATATTTATGGAACAAACCCGAGATACCGCAGTGTTGAACGAAACATCGCCTCGAATTGCTGACGGGCCTTCCTTTACAATTTGGAGTAGAGTCTGGGTACTCCTTCCTTCTCCTGAGGGTCCAGGTCTAACATCACTTCCATGCGACTGCTGAGGAGGTCGCAGGGCCAAGCTGAGCCGCAGAGGTTGGGATCACCCTTGCCACCAGGAGCTGGGGTGGGTTCTCACGACATCGGGAGTTCGGCGGCAGTAAATTTAATTAGGGTAGCTAGGATTAGCATAAAATGACGATATTGGTCCCGGGGGTGAGTCCATACCATTTATTTTATTATGTCTTTCGAAATCAATACAGTGAACCGATTATATACTCCACATTTTGTTTTATTAAGTAGTTTCCTTGTGCAGCCTTTTCAGGAATGCTATAAAAACTAATGGCCCACACTCTGAGAATTGAGTACCGTGTTCTCCGCTGGTTGACATACCCAGACATTAGGCTGGGTTTGGCGTCCAAGGTTTCCGGTGAGGAAATCAAAGTTGACTAGCAGATTACACCCGAGCCCGACAAAGGCTCATTAGTACATCTCCCTTTAATCTTATAACACAAACTCATAACAATATGTCATCACACTTTAATGGTAACATTTTTTTCTCACTTCACAACACCAATAATAATAATATGTACATTGTACATACCTACAACTCAAGAGTAAATACAATAGTAAGTCGAATGACAAGTAGTATGCAACTGGAAAGGATTCAAAGCAATAATATGGTAACTTGCAATACGGTCAAAAAATTATTTAATGTTGACTATGACATACTTTTTTAAGGTACTTAAATTACATGAGAATATGTCTATATCATTAAAATTCTTATCAAATACATTACATGTTCTGAATATAAAAGCATTTTGTCTGAGATTAGTAGAACATTTTTGAAGATGAAAAATTGATTTTTCTCTGGTTCTAACGGAGGGGACTCTAAAATTAATCTCAGCCAAAAGGGGTGAACAATCAATAAAACCATTGATAATTTTATGAAGATATATTATATCTGCCGAGTCTCTTCTAATTTTTAATGATTTAAGTCCATAAGGGTCCTGCAAGCTGTTAATGTTATGATAATTTTATACTGCTCCATTTAAAATAGTGAAATATAGTAAAAAAAAACTGATTTATACGACATAAAACGCTATTAACAGTGACAGTGTAACGTTTGTAGTAAGCTGCAGAAAAGAATGTGCACAAAATCCATCCAAGTAGCCTGTTAAGCGCTCCTACGATAGTCAACCGAAAGTGTGTAAAAAAGTGAATTCGAACATATAAACTTGTAAAATAGTGGAGTTTTGTGCGCGCTATAACGGTGTACTTTTATCTTTCTCGGTATCCCATCGGAAAATATCACAAGTGCAACTTTTTATTAGTGATATTCTATCGAATAACAATAATACATTCAGAACCGGGTAGTGTTTAAGTAGCTGCATGCTGATTGGTTGAAAGTGAGCTCACTTTTGTTTACCTTTTACAAGTGCTAGCCGATTTGCGGATAACAGGCGTAATTCCTATACAAATAAAGTGCTAGTCCGATTGCAGATAAATAGGCGTTATCATATATAATACAAGTTCTAGTGAGTGACATGTAAACATTACAATAAATCTTAAATGGCAGATCCCCCGTGTACCCCCCCAGGGGCTAAAGATCCATTCAAAAAATCTGGAACCACACCGAGGTCACCGATAATCCGGAGCCGTAGCAGTCCAGAACTAGTTAATTCCCCAAGACAAACCCGAGCCGAAAGCAGAAAAGTTGCGGATAAACAACAAAAGAAGGGAATTAAGACTAATAAACAAGCGTCAATCCCCACTAACTCCAACTCTACTCTTTCTACCACCACCGCAAATACATTCTCCTCTACTACAAGATCCTCACCAATAACACACGAGTCCAGTTCAGCGCTTCCATCTACCAACGAGGACAAAATTCCTCTTCTCAAAACTAAACGGATTCTGACTTCTGCTGAAATCCCCCAATACGCTTCTCTCCAGAAAACGAACCAGTCCGAGTCAGCCATGAATATTGTTCAAATTGCCACTCTGGCACTGAAAGCAGCCGAGCCTCTCAGAAATAACATAACCAAAGAAGTCCGTGACACAATAATCTCATCTCTACTGGAAATAATTGAGAAAGGAGCCACACTGGGAAAACAACTTCATGCTCTGGAAGTCGAATTACTGGAAACAAAGGTGCAGAATGCAGAAACTCAACTGAAGATGGAAGAAAGACACTGCAGGGAAATGTCAGCCTGCGCCAACGCTCAAAAAGAACCCGTACTCAGTTACGCCTCGGCAGTAGGGAATCGAGGAGACCGCACCAGACATGCCGTAATAGTATCTTCATCAGACCAAGAAGCAACATCAGAATCCATCACCACAACAATAAAGGATATTATCAAGCCAGCCGACCTCAGAGTGGGTGTCAGTGGAATGACAAAGGCCAAAAATAACAAGGTCATAATTACCTGCCCTAAAAAGACAGATGCCGAGAAGATCCTAACAGCAATTCCAGGGCTGACCAATGGTAACTTGGTTGCTCATGAGGGCAAACGTCTTAGACCTAATGTTATCTTGAAGGGGATCGAAAAAGAAACACAAGATTCCGAAATATTAGACATGATCTTGCAACAAAATGATACTATCTACAAAGCCACTGGAAATGATAAGGAAGCTATTAAAATTCTAAGATTCACAAACAACAGGAAAAACGATAGGCTACGAAATGTTATTCTGATCGTCAAAAAAGAAGTATATTCAGCTATGTTAAAACAAGAAAGAATAAATATAGGTTTCCAGCGAGTCCGAGTCGAAGACAGCTGCCCAATCATGCAGTGCTATAAATGCATGGGATACGGTCACTCCGCCGCGAGATGTACTGAATCAAAAGATCGTTGTCTACACTGTGCTGGTGAACACAAATCATCTGACTGCACAAAAAAGGAACAAAAAGAAGAATTCCGTTGCTGGAACTGCTTTAAAATGGCCAAAGGCAAAATTGAGGCACCAAAACACAGATCAAACGATAGGGACTGCCCCTACCGTACCATAATGATGTCACGCACAATGGAGAGAGTTGACTATGGCTAACTCAACTGTAACTACAGCATCCGGGACCCAGGCCAGTATAACTGAATACAAATATGAGAAAATTGAAGACTATAAGCCAATAAAAAATAGCCTTCGAATAATGTATCTTAACGCGAGAAGTATCAGAAATAAAATTGACGAGATTGAAGAAACTTTAAAGAGCATCAAACCCACTGTACACGTACTTGCAATATCCGAAACCTGGTTGGAAGATGGTGAGGAGTGCTTCTTCAACATCGACGGCTACCAAAGTGCATTTGCGTCTCGCACCAATGAAAGAGGAGGAGGGGTGATTCTCTACACGCACCATTCACTAAATGCTACAACTATTGAAAAACATTGTAGTGAAAATTCTTTCTTAGGAATTAATATCCGTAATAGAAATTTTAAACCGTTAAATATTTATGTTATCTACAGAAAGCCTACCTCAAACATTAACGAATTCTTAATGTATCTTGAATCTATTTTAAATAACTGTAGAAATGATACCCTTATCTTTGGTGACTTCAACATTGACATTCTTCAAAAAAATAATACATCTCTTAAGTACATCAACACGCTAGACTCATACAACTGTTTCATATGTAACACATCCTATCCTACACGAGTAACAGATACCTCTACCTCTCTAATAGACCATATCATCTCAAACAGACAAAATATTTCCTCAACTACTGCAAATATAGATGCCTACCTAAGTGATCATAACATTTTGATATTAGATTACCAAAACAGCTTGAAACATCACACTAATAATAGAATACATTCTTTTTCAAACAACACCAAAACCGATAAAAACATGTTAAAAACATATTTAGAATCCCACAACTTTCCACACGAAACCACCAGTAATGCCAATGAAAACTATAATAATTTTAATGAATACATCAAAACAGCAATAAAATCATCCCAACATAAATCTGAGTTACGCATAGGAGACCAACGGAGGGGTAATACTCCATGGTTTGATGCAAAATTAAATGCACTTATCAAACAGCGCAACAATGCGTTTAACCTCTGGAAAAAAAATCAGCAAAGTGATACACTCACAGCACTGAGAAATAAAACAAGAAATCAAGTTACCAACTATAGAAGATATGCTAAAACCAAATACTACACGACTATATTTAAGGAAAACCTGCGTAATCCGCGACAGACATGGAAAATAATAAATGCAATTCTAACAAATAGCTCGACACCCCAGAAAGATGAAATTGAATGTCTTCTCATTAAGAATGAAGAAATAACATGCCCAACACAGATAGCTTCAACTTTTAACAACTTCTTTATATCAGTTGGGGAAAACTTAGCAGCTACAATTGCATCATATCCAGATGATTCTATCACTATAAACACGGATCAAAAAGCAAACCAGTCCTTATATATGGCCAAAACAAATAAAACAGAAGTTCTCAGTATCATCTCTCAACTAAAGTCTAATGCATCTCCAGGTTTAGATGGAATTACACCAGTGTACCTGAACTTTTGCAAAGATATATTAGCTGATCACCTTGTTTTTCTTATTAATCAATCCCTGGATAGTGGAATCTTCCCAGATCAACTAAAGATAGCAAAAATAATTCCGATTTACAAAGATGATTGCAAAAAAAATCCTTCTAATTATCGTCCTATATCCATCCTCTCTGTCGTCTCTAAAGTTTTTGAAAAGGTTATTAAGCTTAGGCTCACTAAATATCTCTTATCAAACAATTTACTCGCATCCCAACAGTATGGATTCAGAAACCAATCTAACACAAAATGTGCTGCCTTCGATTTTGTATACGCACTCCAAAAGCATATAGACCAGGGTAAGCATGCTGCAGGCTTATTTATAGATTTAAAAAAGGCTTTCGATACGGTTGACCATGGGATACTACTAAAGAAGCTAGAACACCTAGGCATAGTAGGCACTCCCCTGAAGTTACTGTGTAGCTACCTATCTAACCGACAATGTCAGACCTTTGTTGGAAAAGGGACAAGCAGCATGGGAACCATAAAATGTGGCGTGCCTCAGGGCTCCGTACTTGGACCATTACTATTTTTAATATATATAAATGATATTGCTAAATGGGGACTTAAGGGTACAATACAACTCTATGCAGATGACACAGTGATTCTTTATCACAATAATGATTTAAACGAACTTGAAAAGGAAATGGAAAGGGATATAGCTTGCCTGGCAAACTGGCTGCGATTAAACAAACTTAGCCTAAACATAAAAAAAACACATTACATACTGTTTGCAAATAAAAAAAATGTAAGTCTTAATATAAGTCTTGATAATAACCGCCTTGAAAGGGCTGATGTTACAAAATATCTTGGCCTTTTCATTGATTCACAACTCACATGGAATCACCAATTTAAACATGTTCTATCCAAAATTACTCCTATAACTGGTGTTTTATATAGACTTCGCGGGTTACTTCCTCCCTCTCTATTAAAATCGATTTACCATGCTATGATTCACTCACATCTAATATATCTCGCCGGAATCTGGGGATTTGCTACAAAAAAAATGATTTCAGAAGTCCAAGTCGTCCAAAATAGAGCCCTGCGAAATATTTTCAGTTTACCTTGGGACACACATGTCAAAGACATCTACAGAAACACCCAAATACTTCCTTTTAATACCATTCCCACTTTTGAAATAACGAAAACTATATTACAAGTAATTCAACACTCGGCACATTCCAACACTACACTCTATTACAATTGCGACGTACACCAACACAACACAAGAAATCACAACAAACTTCACATACCAAAAATCAAATCAACAAAATATGGACTAAGATCCCTAGAATACATAGCTCACACAAAATATAATCAACTACCCAACGAGATCAAATGTGCAAGTCAATGTAAAAAGACCCAAACTAACATGCTCAAACTTCATCTTATTAATGACTTTCTGAAATAATAATGTTGTGTATGTCCCCATCATATGTCCATTTAATACATACAGCTATATGTTTCATGTAATGCGTATCATTCCCGCAATGAGTTTATTAACTCCTGGGAGTACAATGCTTTATATAATATACTATATTCTGTATTGTATACTTTTGATAAATAAAAAAAAAAAATAAAAAAATAAAATAACCAATATTAAACTTGAAATTTAAATGATGAACAAATTTTCTTTGGATGGCTTCAATGCGTTTATTATAAATATTATATTGAGGATTCCATATTTGAGAAGCGAATTCAAGATGACTGCGAACATATGAAAAATACAATATTTTAAGTGTTTGGATGTTCTTGAATTCTTTTCCAATACGGAATAAGAATCCTAACATTCTAAGGGCTTTCTTCACAATCATATTAATATGTGCCTCGAATGTAAGTTATTCCGAGAGAGTATGTCTGGAGAAGTCAAAGGGACTCCATCAACCACTCTCTTCCGATCCGGCCTGCCATGCAGCTTGTGGGCAGACGCATCCGCTGCCAAGACCCGGACAAACCTTACCGCATAAATCCGGACACCTCTGCTAAGTCACCAAACGTAGTGAACCACTTGGGGTGACCTATGGCAGAGGTTTCGATTATCCAATAATTGGTTCCCGGGGTGGCAGTACCCACATCCGCCTCCCAAATTAAAAACGGTTACAATTTAGAAAACGACACTTAAATTCAAAGCTAATCCGAGTGCTAGAGTTCATTGATCCGTAATTATAGACATAACCGAAATAAGTATTGTTGATGACATAAGGGTTGTTATGGTACGCTTTTAAAACAACAGAGTACGCCAGTCGAGCATTACAAACCGCCGCGGACAAGCAACACCCTCCTCTCCCCTGTTTCCTGTTACCTACCTCCTCTCCCCTCGGCATTCCGGCACGCTCCCCCGCGCCGCCACCAGTCGAGTAGTACAAGCCGTCTCAGGCGCACGTGACACTCCTCCGCGAACTATACAGTTCGCGGCTAACTAGCCCGATCAAATTAAACGCAGTAACATCTGCGATGTAATTAAAGTACATACGAGTGTTAGCGCTGGTGTTCTACCATGCCTGTGAACCTCGGGACCTGTCCTAGACTCGGGATGAGCCCTGCTGAACCCGAGAGCCGAAGGATTCTTCAATCACCATGTAAGCTGTCCTCTGATTTACCCTCTTTAATGTGTCCGTAACGATAGACTGTTTGAACTCTCGCGTAAAGCCACCACTCAGAAAGTTTCGTTGACAGGGATCATGAGATATAAACTCGATAGCTAGGTTTGTGTAACATGCATCACTTGAATTGAATTGTGCTGTAATAACCCTTGTACTGTGTTTGAATTTACAATACATGAGTCTATTAATTACATCCTGTTGTTAATCTGCCCCGGCAGGAGCCTTTCCCCAGTGAGTATTCCCAGACGATTGTGGGAGAGAGAAGGAGAGAGAGGGAGAGATCCCGACGCATTCGTGCGACCTGCCCTCTGAGATAGAGGGTACTTTTGTCTCTACCGTGAGCTGGCCTGGGGACATATTGTAGAGCAGTTATGCGTTCTGCCCATAACAACTGTCGCCACAGCGTGGGGCCTCGGAATTTTTTTTTTTTCTTTCTTTTCTCCCTCTGTCCCGATCGTTTTGCTGGATGCAACTGGTCGAAATTCTCCCTGCACAGGAATTGTTTTGTGAACATTAATTATAACTTGTTATTCTACATCCAGTGTACAGGAATTTCTGTGAAAAAACCACAGAAACATATGGGTAGAATCACGCCGCATTTTAAAGGTAGCCATTTTAGAAGCAAGTAGAAGGTCGCCCAAAATTTAAACCGCGAATCTGACTGCGCACGCGCCACAAACACCGGTCCGCAACAGCTTTCGCGCCTATGCAAACGGCAAATATTAACGCAGCAAATACCTAGTCTCCGGACTGCGCGCGCAACTGTTCCCGCGCCAAATTCCAACGAAAAAAACCCGTCGGAACAAATGATTATCTGTTGCTATGCAGCACTTTTTTAATCAGAACGCCCTTTTATAACTAAACCGGCTAGCAACGGAAATGATTATTACAAACTTGATGCTGGAATCCCAGTTTATTGTGCGAATTCCTTTAATCAAAAATTTCGGACTGACGTTTTTTTTGTTGTTTTGCACAATATACCAATTGGCCCACTTGTGTCTATTAAATTAGTACAATTTATATTACACTAAATGGACAAAATAATGACTTTTTTTCCTATTCTACATTATAGGTACCGTTTTTTTCAGCATAAGTGTAAAGTGAATTGTGTTTTTTTCCCTACATAAAGGAAAGTGAAATAATATAATAAAATCAATGATTGGTTCCATGAATAAATAAAACAATTTCAATGTGGTTGACGTATCAAATCCCATATTCAATTATTTTCATCCGGAAGTTTGTTCCTATTTGCCAGAAGAGTGCCTTTAGTGAATTTTAGTGCCCCTCTCAGTGCAAAGTGCTTTGTGAAAATTTAAAAAGCCGTTTTCTAAAGGCCAGTCCTGGCCAATTTTTTGAAAAATCAGTTTAATACTTGTGAATTTCACCGAATTTCCAAAAGTGCTTTGTGAAAAATAAAAAAGTGTTTCCCCTAAGGTCAGTCCACGCCAATTTTTTTTCCACCTTGACCATGAATTCTGGTGTCATGTATACCAAATTGTAGTATGGAATACAGTTTTCTATAACTATGTTAGAAGTGTCAACCAGTGGTTACCAAGTGAAAAGTGCCTCACAAAATTAATTTTGCGTTTGCTAAAGGAAATCCCTGGCAAAATTTTTTCACCTCCCGGGAAACTCACAATGGAAAACAATCAAGCTATGGCATCATCCAATTTGGGTATCATTCCCAACGTGCTCAGTTTATCCAAAACTCACTTACAAACTGCTTTAAAGGATAGAGGACTCTCGCCATCTAGCAAATCTAAATCTACATTAAAGGCTTATGCACTTTTATTTAACAAAAAGTATATTAAGAAAATAAACCTCGCCCCATCAAGCGAAAATAATTCACGCTTGGCTATGCAAGTTTTGGATAATCTTGTTCCTAACAAAGAACCTATGCCGCAAGTAATGATAAAACAGGACATCGCACCCACCTTGACACAAGATAAAACTTACGATTTATCCTCTTGGAAAGTCAAATATAACGGCGTCTCCGATGTACTGGATTTCATCGACCGTATCGAAGAAACGGCTACTATCAAAAATATCCCATTCGAGATTCTACGAAAAAACTTCATAGAACTCATCTCCCCAGAATTGATACCCTGGCACCGCATCCAAAAAACTAAATGCAAAGATTGGAATAAACTCAGATCTGCCCTAATCTCGAGCTTCGGAAAAACAGAAGCCCAGCACAGGATCAAATTATCTTTACTATCTATTAAACAACTGGTAAATGAACCTGTAGCAACATTCATAGAAAGGGCTGAATCCATTAACATCAAGCTTTCACATCCCGTTTCGGAAGCTGAACTATTACCAGTCATAACTGATGGCCTTTTAAGCAAATACGAGAACATCATCACCTCGCAGAAAATTGCATCCCTGGCCCAGCTTAACGAAGTCTGTCTCCTTCTGGAATCATACCAGGATAGGAAGAACATAAAGAATGTGTCTAATAATGTAGTTGTGCCAAGCCGTTCGTCTGGTTTAAAACCAGAATTCGACAACAAAAAAGTGTGCTCTTTTTGCAAAAAAGTAGGCCATCTGGCCACTACTTGTTTCAAGCAAGCGAAGTTTCTGGAATCCAAGGAACCCCGAACTTCCAAGAGACATCACTCTAGGGACCGCTCTCCTCCACGCGACGAACTGCGCAATATTTTCAAGAAATCAAGACACGACATGGAAAGGTTACAAAACCCAAGCGATGTCAGACCTCAGGTGGATCTCTCCAAGCCCCCACCAAATTTCTACATGAAGAGGCCAAAAAACTAAATAATAACCTCTCAGGCACCCATTCTGAACCAAGGTCTAAAGAATGGACTGATTGGTTAGCACACATTAAGTATTTTAACCAGACCTTAAATGTTTCTTCGGTTTGTTGCAAACAAGCTAAAGATGGGAGACCCTATGCTTCTTTCTCTGTTAACAATGTGACCTTTTCCGGATTACTCGATAGTGGGGCATCTGTCAGCTGTCTTGGCAACAATGCTCACCTGCCTTTTGTTAACAGTGATTTTAGAATTTCGCCCCAATCGACACACCTGACGACTGCAGATAATGTTTCTCAGCCGGTCATCGGTGCCCTGGCCCTGCCAATTAATTGTAACAATAAAATAGTCACAATCAATTTTCTAATAGTGCCCTCTATATCCCAGAATTTCATCCTTGGCGTCGACTTCTGGAAGGCATTCAATGTTGCTCCCCAAGTATTTAATACTCTTGGCGAAACCTCCACTGCCGCTCAAATTAGTGAGATCCGCACAATAATACCTCACGAAAATTTAAGCACGGACCAGGCTCTCCAACTAAAGGAAATGGTCAATAAATTCGAATCAATATCCTTCGAAAAATGCGGATTAGGTTTGACAGATTTGGTTGAGCACCATATCAAAACCAATGGCCCACCCATAAAGCAACGTTATTACAACTTAGCCCCCCAAAAACTTAAACTTTTAGAAAATGAACTTGACGAAATGTTAAAAATGGGTGTGGTGGTTCCCAGCAGAAGTGCATGGACCAACCCAACTCTTTTGGTTTCTAAAAAAGACGGCTCTGCACGTTTCTGTCTCGACAGTAGACGTTTAAACTCTTGCACGGAAGCTGATGCGTATCCCTTACCTCACGTTCACGCAACCTTAGACAAGCTGCGTAACGCCAAGTTCATCTCTTCTGTCGATCTCAGCAAAGCGTTTTGGCAAATACCCTTGGACGCAGAATCGTGCGAAAAAACTGCTTTCGTTGTACCTGGTAGGGGAATGTTCCATTTTAAAAGATTACCCTTTGGTCTAAAAAATAGCCCCGCCGAGTTACAAAGACTGATGGACAAACTTTTCGGTCCTGAAGTCGATAACAGCCTGTTTTGTTACCTTGACGACCTCATCATCGTCAGCGATACCTTTGAAAAACACCTATTAATGCTGGAAAAAGTTTTCCAACAACTCAAGTTCGCTGGTTTAACCATCAACTTGAAGAAGTCTGAATTCTGTAAGTCCCGTCTACGTTATTTGGGATTCATTGTCGACGAAAAAGGCCTAAGAACAGACCCCGCTAAGGTGGAAGCCATGGCAAATTTTCCCCGTCCCAAGAACGCGAAGGAAGTCAAAGGTTTCCTTGGACTCGCAGGTTACTACAGGAGATTCATCAAAGACTTTTCCACTATTGCAGCCCCCTTAAATAAAATTACCGGCATCCGTAAAGGTGTCAGCAATTTCCGATGGTCTGTCGAAGCTGAAGAAGCGTTTACAACTTTAAAAGATGCCCTTCAAAAAGCTCCCGTTCTGAATTGCCCGGATTTTGCACTCTCTTTTACCCTCCACACGGACGCATCCAATGTAGGAATCGGTGGAGTTCTTACTCAAGAATTCCCAGATGGCGAACACCCTGTAGCGTATTTTTCCCGCACACTAAACAAACACGAGAAAAACTACGGAATTACCGAAAAAGAGTTATTGGCTGTATTGGATTCTGTTCACCATTTCCGCGGTTACATAGACGGTAGCAAATTTACTGTAGTCACAGACCATAGTAGTTTGAAATGGTTGATCTCTTTAAGTAATCCCTCCGGTAGGCTCGCTCGCTGGTCCTCCCGTTTGTCTCAATACAATTTTGATGTTGTTCACCGTAAAGGCGCGGACAATATTGTTCCCGACGCCCTTTCAAGAATTGAACTAGCTTCATTAAATGTTGACACAATTGCCCCCCCTCCATCTACAAAAGATGAATGGTACTTGAAAATCTTCGAAGGTTGTAAAAATAACCAACAAAAGTTTCCTAACTTTATCATAAAAGAAGGACAATTATACCGTAATTGCAAGGCACCACTATCCATCCTCGAAGATTACTCGTGGAAACTTGTCGTTCCCCTCGAAGGTAGAGAACAAATAATCATTGACAATCATAGTGCTCCCGACTCCATACACCCAGGAAATTTCAAGACGTATAAAAAGATCACCTTGAAGTATTACTGGCCTGGTCTCTTTAAGCAAATTCGCAATTACATCTCTAAATGTGAAACTTGTAAAGCTTATAAACATAGCACGGCAGCACCTGCCGGCCTAATGGGTAATCCCAAACGTGCCGACAGACCCCTACAATCATTGTCAATGGACCTCGTCGGACCTTTTCCTCGAAGTTATGCCGGACACATGCACATACTTAGTGTAGTGGATGTTTTCACTAAATTCTGTTGGATCTTCCCTTTAAAAAGAGCCAATGCGTCCGCCATCATCAAACTTCTGGAAAAACACATTTTTATACCTTACGGAACACCCAGAACCGTAATAGTTGACAACGGAAAACAATTTATTGCTCAAGAATTCAAAAATTTTCTTGCCAAATACGGAATCAAGGACATTTACTATAATACCTTGTATACCCCACAAAATAACACTGTCGAACGTTATAACCAGACAATCAACACAGCTCTGGCTATTCTAGTTGATAAAGATCAACGCACTTGGTGTAAAAACCTAGATAAAATTCAGGCTGCTATGAACAACACGGTTAACCTGGCCACTGGTTACACACCTTTCTTCTTAAAACACGGTATGGAACAAGTTGTTCACGGTTCTCTACATAGGGACACAAACTTTCCTACGTCAATTGCCGCCACTAGCAACCCTACCGCGGACTATGCCCATCGTCTGGAAGAACTGTCGGCCATCTACAGTGAAGTCACTGATGCTTTACTCCTGGCTCATCAAAAGAGTGCGGACAGATACAACCTACGTAGGAAACATGTCACCTTCAACACAGGAGACATAGTTTGGAGAAAGAACAACACACTTTCCCAAGGAGCCACGTATTTCTCTGCCAAGCTGGCACCACGTTTCGTGAAGGCCAAAGTTCTAAGAAAGATATCAGATCTAGTGTACTCTTTGTCTGACTTCTCTGGAAGGCACATTGGTAATTACCATATTAAGGATATCGCAAAGACTGGAAGTGAGGAGTCGAGTAAAACTACCCCCACTATCTCAGCAAACTCAAAATGATCCAGTGTGTATCACCACAACCCTTTTTGTAAGCACATTGAAGTCTTACAATGTCTGGCGTGTAAAGTGTCAATTACATGTCCACCCTTTCGTTGATAAAACGAATATTGTTAAAAAAATCATTTTTGTAAATTTATGTACACTCCACGGTGTAGTTTACCCCGTTCATGTTCGTGAATTGGCAACCACCGTAATTTTTGTTTCACACGTTTTTTATTTATTTTTTTTCTCACCTGTTCTAAAATTGATCACTTTAGAGCAGAGACACCCGTCGAGTCACAGTGTCTGGGAGTCATGAACCCAAATCATTGCCTCTCAACCCCTCACACTACGCAACGTTCATGCCATGGCACGCCTTGCTATGTAATGCAATATTGTAATTTTCACCATTTTTGTTTGTTGTTTTTTTTCATCATATCGGAAGGAATCTCTTCAAAAAAAAAAAAAAATTTTTCTTTTATGTTCTGTAAGTACTGGAGCGTCGTTCTAAAGTCGGATTTGGTAAACTCCAAAGCGTTAAATCACGACCCAGGACAAGTAAACCATCTTAACAAGCTCCATATTTTACTCATCATGGTAAAAAATAAGTGGTTACTCACATAATCACATTCCTTGTGTACAGTAGTTTTCAATTTTTCTCAAATGTTAAAAAATTGATGGCGTCCTACCCGAGCTCTTTGCTAACAAATTGGATTTTGACACGTCCATTTTGAAATCATATGTATATAAATAAAGGAAAAGCCTTTAAATTGGTCTTTCCACCCTTATACAAATCTTCTTGGGCCCGCTTCAACTAAAGTACGTAAAACCAAATACTCGGTCTTTTGTTGTTATAAGAAGTCCTCGATTTGTCCCTCTTCTCAACATGTATGTCTTGTATTACATGCCTCAGCCCTGACGGAAAAGGTTAATAAAACCTAACGACAGCCCTGTTTTCCATACATAAATAACCGCAGTTTAACGTGAATCATCAATATTTTGTTTGACAATCGTTTTGTAAACTTAGGCATTCAACTCTTGTTTGCAACCTAAATTGCACATAACCCGGTATGTTGTAACTGCACAAAGGGTATGTAAAACCACTATTGGTCCCTTTTGTTTGTTCCCACTGAAGTTGCTACAACAGACAGTATGTAAAACCATATAGGTCTGCCTTTGTTTGTCACATGGTGTAAACAGAAATGTACTCTGTCATCACCCCGCCTTTATAACATATGAAGTGACATTAAATTGTTTACCTCCTTGTTATTCTATCGTACGCTCCTGGGCTACGGAGTTAGTTAATCTAACAAATCTTCATATACTGTGTTAAAACAAGCATTGTTAACGTTTATTGTGTTGTATTTAAACGTAACCCTGTTACATTATAGGAGGGATCCTTAAAATACCTGCCACAATACGAGAAGCTCGTCATAATCACTTTTGCTCATAGCTAAATGTTATTGAGTGGGTCGTGTGACATATTTGTCATGAGTACCGTTTTGTATATTCTATTTTGGTCGTGTGTCTTTTGGCATGAGAACCGCTTAATCCGCCGTCTGTATTGAATGGGGACCCACTTTTTCGAACGTAATTGGGCTACTGTCTTTCAATACTGGGCAAATTTGTTGTAAATCGTTCATTCCGTACACTACACGTGGAGACGTTAAAACACTTACCGTGATTCGTGTGAACGACATAATATCGGCTTTGCCATCTTCTTTAAGATGCTTTGTATAAACTCTTTGACTTCTGTCTATAATTGAGTTGTATCTTGTATGTACTTACATATTTTGTACACTATACGTGGAGACGTTAAAACACTTACCATGAGTCGTGCGAACGAAATAATATCAAACCCTTTTGTGTGCGATCTACGAAATGTAGTCCACAACCCTTTTGTTGTCATTCAACGCCGATGCCCGTGGACTCCCTGTTTTTTTACTTCTTTGCAAAAGGAAAGAAGCCCAGGAATATCTACTATCCCAAAAGGACTAGTTTTCAGCTTCACTGTCAATTATGGGGCATAGTGCTGTGGGAGTTAATCGATTGAGCACAAAACCACCTAACTCGTTGTCTGGAGAACGAATAAGAAAACCCCCAGGTTTGTGAAATTGGAGCAAGGGTCTGTCTTTTCTCACAATCATGTAGAAGTTTTAAAATGACCCCTAATCTTTTGCCCAATACACGCGAAAGATTAGCCTCTTTGTTATAATGTGTATTCAAATCTCTCCTCCTTTAATAAATGTAAAGAGTCAGGAAATCTGCTGGTTGATTATGTTTCATCTTCACATAGAGTTTGAATTGGAAATTAGTCCAGTCTCTAGCAAATTTCGTAACTCGTCTCCCTCCTCCCCTCCTCCCCCATTCCCCCATGTTCTCAGACGTATGTTATGAAGTGAAAAATCTGTCGTTGACCATATTTCGCCCTCACTTGGAGTTCGAATAGGTAACTGTCCGGTTATCTACAGGTTTTCCCCCTCAATCTCTGCATATGTCTCACCTTTTTTCTCTTTCTCAATTCTACGAAACACATTCATGAATGTTGGATATGTACGATATGCACTTGGCGTAACGTCTGTCTCTTTTTTGACAACCTTTATTCATGAATTGGTTTCCCTCTGCCGTGACTAGTTCACGATTCTTTGTCTTGTTCTTTGAAATTCTACGAAAATGTTACCATCTTATGTTAACATAGGCCATAGAGGGCCGGTTGTTTTTTAACCAAGACATATTGTCACTCGGCAAACGCCAAGTCTTCCTGAAAAAGGAAAATGTTCATGTAATCACAATTTAGTTAGGAATCTCTCTTCGTCACTCTCTGAGTCGGTGGCTAAATTTCGTTTATTTCATTTTCTGGACACATTTTGTTTCTCTCCAAACCTTTTCTTCATTGGTCCCTAGGCAGGTAAACTTCAAGAATTTTGCTCTAATAATAATTTCTCCCGGATTTAAAAAGAAGCCCAGGCGGATGTCATCATCAACAGCCAAGCTGAGCTTCACTTCCTGACAGCACGCGCTGTGGTTACAAGGTCCCTCCTGCTGCCATTTTCTACGCATTTGTTCCTAAAAGCACAGACCATACCGCTCATATGTATGTTGTCTTGTCGTGCCACAGCAAGCCGAGTTGTCCCACTATACATTATGACACTCTAAACTACCTTCTGAGCACGCTAGCTCCTAGGTTTGTTCTTACTCTTGCTATCAATGCCAACCTTGCCGTCCCTTGCTCTGTCATGCAGTGACGCATATATCGTCATGTGTAAACCATCATTACCTTGACCCACCAGTATTCGCTGAATGCGTACCAATACAAGTTATCTTGAGCTACACTATGCTTCAATAACCATTATATACGATCCGTGTTTACCATAATAACACTTAGGATTCGTACTGGCATGTCTGCAGATACTGGATTCTTCTCTTCAATGGCCTCTGTAACCATAGTCGCGGCACAGCAACCACAGTCTCCACTTCGTGAACTTCAACGTTTTCGACCAAATCAAGTGTTTTCTAAGGCCCAAGTGTACTCTTGAGTGTTATCTCAAATGGGTCTGATTACAGTGATATTGTAATCCTTAGAATCTGTGAAACCACGTCCTTTTCTTCGAAATTCTCCGAAACCAAACAAATCCACGCTTCGCAAACTTAGCTCCCAGACCAATGAAACTTTAGAATCACACCTTTTCTCTTCTCTTGTACAAATGTATTGTCATTATTTTCAATTGCATAACCATGTGTATTGTTATTTTCAATTGCATAACCATGTGTATTGTTATTTTCAATTGCATAACCTTGTATGTTGTTTTACACCATGTACTCTCCCCAAAGCTGTCTTTTCCAAACATTCCATGTACCCCCATCCATTCCCTACAAACATTGTGACCTAAACTATAGCATAAACTGTATGTTCTAGCTAGGCAATCTCTCAAGCAACGAATCTCTCAAAACCCCGATGGAAGCATAAGAGGATTTTTTTTTCCTACAGCTCCATTGCCACGTCGCTTTTTTTCCAAGCGCGGGGGGAAGTGTTATGGTACGCTTTTAAAACAACAGAGTACGCCAGTCGAGCATTACAAACCGCCGCGGACAAGCAACACCCTCCTCTCCCCTGTTTCCTGTTACCTACCTCCTCTCCCCTCGGCATTCCGGCACGCTCCCCCGCGCCGCCACCAGTCGAGTAGTACAAGCCGTCTCAGGCGCACGTGACACTCCTCCGCGAACTATACAGTTCGCGGCTAACTAGCCCGATCAAATTAAACGCAGTAACATCTGCGATGTAATTAAAGTACATACGAGTGTTAGCGCTGGTGTTCTACCATGCCTGTGAACCTCGGGACCTGTCCTAGACTCGGGATGAGCCCTGCTGAACCCGAGAGCCGAAGGATTCTTCAATCACCATGTAAGCTGTCCTCTGATTTACCCTCTTTAATGTGTCCGTAACGATAGACTGTTTGAACTCTCGCGTAAAGCCACCACTCAGAAAGTTTCGTTGACAGGGATCATGAGATATAAACTCGATAGCTAGGTTTGTGTAACATGCATCACTTGAATTGAATTGTGCTGTAATAACCCTTGTACTGTGTTTGAATTTACAATACATGAGTCTATTAATTACATCCTGTTGTTAATCTGCCCCGGCAGGAGCCTTTCCCCAGTGAGTATTCCCAGACGATTGTGGGAGAGAGAAGGAGAGAGAGGGAGAGATCCCGACGCATTCGTGCGACCTGCCCTCTGAGATAGAGGGTACTTTTGTCTCTACCGTGAGCTGGCCTGGGGACATATTGTAGAGCAGTTATGCGTTCTGCCCATAACAGGGTAAACATCGCTATATTCTTCTGATCTTGCTTCAACAGATTTTCATCATTCCGTCATTTTCTATCCAACAATCTCTTTTGATAACAAACATGTTTTTTTATTATTAATTTGATGGTTTGTTCACCTTCAAACCACCGGCTTCCTTTAGATGCGAGATTGTAAATGGCCTTTCGTTGAAACTAAATCATTAAAAATATCGGAGAATTTAGCATTATAACCATCATCATCATTACATAGTATAAAAAATGAAGTCGCTCAACATGTATGTGCGCGTTAAACTTTTAAACTACGCAACGGATTTTCATATGGTTTTCACCAATAGATAGAGTGATTGAAGAGGAATGTTTATATGTATAATACATGTAAATTATATTAGAGAAAAGCCGATAAATTCAAAGAAAACATATATATGTGCGATTTAAAACGGCTGGCGGGCCGTACTATAGTCACTTTTGAAATTCGTTCTACGGAAGAAATTGGAAAATAGATGTTCTAGAGTAAGTAGGTATTTGATTTTACCTTTTCAAATATCCAGTGTTGCATTGCAAGCATTGTATAATTAGTGGCGAGTTAATTAGTTTATATGTATAATTCATGCTTATTATAGTAGAGACAAGCCGATAAATTCAAATATTCAATTCAGGCAGCGGGCAGCGGGCAGCGGGTAGATGGCAAGCAGGTGGTGTGGATTTTATAAAGGATGGGTAATGGCGTTGTGTTTCGTTAGCCACAGCAACGTGTGGCCGGGTCTGCTAGTTGATAATAAATGAAAATTTAAACAAAATGTTACGAACCATTGATATCAACATTCTTTGTAAATTAAACTTATTAAGTTTTACTGAATAAAAAAACACGTGTTCATATTTTTGAAACTTGTATATTTATGTTCTTCTCATTTTTTTTACATAAATCATGGCAATGCACCCTAGATACCTATCCAAAATCATCCTTTATCACTACTTACGAAAGCTGGAATTTGGGATAGAGTGATACATTTTCTATTTTGAAAAGTACCTTCCTGAAAATGTTTACCGAAGGTTGGCCTTTGAATATAAATAGGATTGAGGGCACTTGTGTCATGTGGACGCAAAGAATTTACCTTTCGTTTCAATGTTTCTTTTAAGGAGTGTCTCTGAGGTCTGTGAGTAATGTTTGTAGAACTCCTTACCCACCAGGATGTTATTTGCGAACTTCTTTAAATACCTAATATCAGAGGTCCGAAACCATTTTGAGACTTTTTCTTTTATTTACGTATTTATTAAATATATTACTATTATTTGAATTTATAATAAGGGTTAACAAATGTTGGCATTTATGTATAGGCTAACCAAAAATTTCAACAATATTAAGTGTATTAAACTATTATATTTAGCATTTGTTAGGAGTCAACTTGAATACAATTCTTCCTTCTGGAACCCAAAATTTATTGAACCACAACACTATTTTAAATGATATGAATAGGCTTAAAATGTCAGACGGATGGATTTTCACTGAGTTGGTATTTCTATACAAATATTAAATTATGTAGTTGATAGTCCCAAATTGCTTGCATTGATAAGCTTTCGGATTCCACCGCGTAATACTAGAAGTTGGAATTTATTTCAGTGCAGACATTCTGGGACTATCCACCATATGTCTTTGTCTAGGAAGGAAGCAAATAACAATTCAGTGGAAATCTTCAATTTGTTCAGTTATGTACAATAACTACTGTATAGTTTTTAACCACCATATGGTTATCCATATGTAAAAACCCCTACCAAGGGCATAAATAAATAAATATCTGTCCGAGCCACAATGTTTTTTCCGAAATAGATAATTTATTTATTTATTTATTTATTGATTAACGCCCTTTTTCGGGGCTTTTACATTAAATATGAATAATAAGAAAATACAAAGTATTCAATGTACATAACTGAACTGTCTCAGTAACAATATTTTATATTTGTTTAAACATAAATTGAAGATGTCCACTGACTTGGTATAATTGTTTCCCTCCATTAGTATTCTGGGCAAAGAAGAATACATATGGTAGTTAGTTCCAGAATTTCTACAATGAAATAAATCTTGACTTCTAGTATTACGTAGTGGAATCCGGAAGCTTATCAATTCTAGCAATACCGGACTATCAACTAAATCATTTAGAATTTTATATAGAAATACCAAGTCAGAGAAAATTCTTCTGTCGGACAATTTGAGCATATTCAAATCATTTAAAATAGTGTTGTAGTTCAACATATTTGCTGGAATACCCATTTTAAAATTTAGAAAACGTAAGAATTTGTTTTGAATTCTTTCAATAGCTTGAACATGTATACTATAATGTGGATTCCAGACGGGAGAATTGTACTCAAGTTGACTTCTAACATAGGCAAAATATAACAGTTTAATACACTTTATATTGTTAAAATTTCTAGTAAGCCTAGTTATAAATCCCAACATTTTTAAGCCCTTATTAGAGATTTCTGTTATGTGGTTAACAAATGAAAGATTTGATTGAAAAGTGATGCCTAAGTCTTTAATTTGTGTTAATGTTTGAAGGGCATTGTTATCAATGTTGTAATTATAAATCACTGGATTTTTTATTCGAAAAAATCTAACTATTTGACATTTTGAGATATTTAGGTAAAGTCTATTTTCATTACACCAAATTAATAATTTATTGATATTATCTTGAAGAATGTTGCAATGGTGAATATTTTGAATAATTCTAAAAATTTTGAGGTCATCAGCAAAAAGTAAAATGATTACATCATAAAATATTTTTGTAAGATCATTTATAAACAAGATAAATAATGAATGGTCTAGTAACCAGAAAATGCTATCTCGCCTTGTTCCTTTACCGAATGATTGGAAAGTTTCATAAAGGATTTTAACGTCTTTTTTTTGTATTTCTTGGGCATTAACTATGTAACAATTTCTAGACATTTTGTTTTTTGAAGAGTTTTATTAAATGTACATTTGTTACTTAAATTTAATTTTTCCGCGACCGGTTTCGATACAACCGTATCATTCACGAGCAGAAACAAAATGTCTAAGATTTTAACGTCTTTTTGAGCTTGAAATATGTCGCGATTATGTCACGATTTAGTTATTGGATACTATTCTCAACACGTCATTTTTATTATGTCAGTGAATCGTGAATTCAAATTACCCAGACTAGTAATAATTACGGTGATTTTAAACTATCTCGTTCAAGTTTTCCGCTCTTCTCGCTAAATAATATGGTTAAGTCAGACTCTCAGTTAGCACCAAGTTCCGAAAGGATTAACTTCAAACTTTGTTGGATGGAATCTAAAGCCTCGAGGCTTGAAGGGAATGCTTCGCTTAACGTATGTGCATTCATTAACGAGTTGTGCGTTCTTCGTAGAAATAACTTATGACAGCCTTCAACTAGAAACGTCATTTGCTATTGAAGGCACCAAAACGCAGTCTGAACACCTGAGAGTGCTTTTTAGGTATAACATGCTAAAGCTCAGAATTAAGTCCTTCTCGAACTTAGAAAGTTCCTACGATAGAAGTGCAGCTTAAGTGAAAATAATAATTTCAACTAAATAAATATGTTCTCAATCTACTCGTACTTTTATCTATGTCACCAAATTGGGCAATATTTGTTAGATAGTGGATCTACCACAAAAACCCAAATGAAACATATCGTTATAATAGCATAGTTAATGGACTATTTGTCCGTAAATAAATAAATAACATGAATGGTAACTTAAAAAAATATTGTTTTAACTCTACTAAAAAGTGCTCCTACCAACGATTTTTTTTTACTGCACCCCTTCGAAAAATCAACAAAATTCCGTATTAAAACTAGGATCATTAGACCATAGTCTGCCGATAGTCGCGCGGCCATCATAGCATATCTCTTATATTATAAAATCTTTGCTCTAACACACTTACATTACAAGTATGTAAACATAAAATCTACTCAACATCCCAAAATAAAACACATCTCCTAGCCAAACAAACCACAAATTCGATGCTAATCGATGGAAATCATAATAAAATATGATGTAACACCAATCCAACAACCTATAGTGTAACTCGGAACAGGAATACCAAGTGAGGAGGACTGTGCATATTATTTTTTATTTTTTATTTTAGTTTATTAAGGAAACAAACAGTTATACATATTTTTATAATACAGTAACATATTACATGGTTGCATTAACCAGCGAAGTTTCCGCAAAAATTTATAATATATGTATATATAAACATAGATTAAAACATAAAAGAAAAGTGGTAGAAAAAAAGAAAAAAAAATATATATATATATATGTACAAATAACAGAAATGAAAAAATACACAAATTAAAGCATGTGGGATATGTAAATCATCCAAATATTATTATTATTATAAAAATGTATACTACGTATCTTTAAAAAAAACTAATCAAACATAAAAATAAAATAATTTCTCATAATTTTTCATGGGAAGAACAAGAATATTATCTAAGGCAAAACCAGTTTCTGACATTAGACCAAATGAAGGTTATTCTGAGAACGTGGAACTGGCGCGTTACAACTCCGCCCTGAACTTAGCAACGTTCAATCGAGAGGGTTAACTCAGTTTGTTCGACGCACCGGACTTGGTCGACCAGAGCTTGAGTTACCTCTGAGTAAGATTGTATCTCACGCAGAGGTCAGTCAAATATGATGGTACCGTCGTCGGTGCTTTATACATATTATAACAAATTTACAAGTGAAATTCGTCCTTTGAAACAAGGGGCAGGATTAATTATTCAACAAGGAGGTGTGTGACAGAGATGTATGGTTTTCCATCGTGCTTGGAATGAATCATCTTTTGATTTCCCATGGATAGAAATCTACTTCATTCCTTTCGAGTTTCTAGTTGAATTACGGAATTGTTTATCAACTTGTGCGAAGAAGGTGTGGGCGTATTTTTGGGCTTAACGTAAAGTCAATTTTCATGATTTTCTCTTACTCCGTCTGAAATTGGTCAAACATTTTCAAACACCAATCTATCATTTATTCAAAATAACCTATATTTTTATGTGACACTATTAAAGCACTAAAACTGACAAAATAATGAAAATAATAGTAATTATGTTAAATTATACTAATATAATGGTGAATTGGTCGTTACAACGGAAATTATGTTCAAAAACATTAAATGAATTGCAAGTAAATAACCAGTGTTATGTCAAAACAGAACTTTTCCCGCGAATGAACGCAAAAAACATGGCGGCCGCGCTTGCGCAAATCTGCCAAAATTCAAAGCAGCCAACATAAAAACGTCATTATGTTATTAGTAACATTGCAGAAACACCGTTTAATGGTCGTTAAGTGTTTTTTTTTAATTAGTAAGGCTGCGAAAGTAATTCTTGAATAGATAATCAATACTTTCATTGGCCTGTCGACGCCCAGGGGTCAAAAGGTCTAAAGTGAATACGAATTAATGTTCTGTTCAGTGGACAATATGAAAGAGACAGAAACGTGCTTTCAGGTTAACAATTATTACAAGTAATAATTGTTAGCCTGAAACACTCATCTACATTGAAAAAATGTAGATGAGTGTTTCAGCTTTCTCCCAAGAAAAGATACAGTTCGAGTCCCGTCGGCGGCATGTATCTTTTCTCTGAGAAAAAAAACTCCCAAAAGATACATGCCGCCGACGAAACTCGAACTGTATCTTTTCTCGGGAGACTTTTCAATGTAGACGAGTGTTTCAGGCTAATAATTATTACTTATAATAATTGTTACCTTTTGTGGCATGCATAAAAATCTTGTCTTAAACATCAGTTTAAGACAAGATTTAATAATAATTCATATTTGACGAGAGATATGATTTTAGATTTTCACGGCGAAAAGTATTTTTGTTATTTATTTTTGGGGAGTTATGCCGTGTTGCGTACCTCCTGCTTTAGCCAACGTTTCGGACAGCGTTACAGTGTCCATCATCAGGGCAGATGTGTGACATGCAGGTAGAGCAACACGCATAACTCCCCAAAAACAAATAACAAAAATATTTGACGAGTTAAAGTATTTCACTAAAAAAATGTGGAAATAATTTTTCTCGACGCCACCTAGTGGAATATTTAGCACTTACAACTTACAATGCCTTTCACATATAAAATAAAGTTGGTTATTTGCGAGTGGAAAAATGTAATAAGCAGTAATTGTTTAATGAAATACTAGTACATATTGAATTATTTGGCGGGCAGGAGATAAGCCAACGTAGCTCAGTGGATAAGAGCAGTTGACCGGAAATCAGAAGGATACGGGTTCGAGTCACGTCGGCGGCATGTATCTTTTCTCTGGAGATTTTTCAATGTAGATGAGTATTTCAGGCTAACAATAATTATTACTTATAATAATTGCGACATAAGTTTTTTTCAAATCGCTACAGATCAAACTTCTAGAACTAATCTGTTCGGTGGTACGATTGCTCGTGAACCACCGGTTGCGATCTCCTGCCTTATATTATGTGTGTTTATTAAAGGCCTTAAAAAAATACATGAAAAATGTTTGTAGCTGGCTGATTCATGGAGGGCTGCTAGCCAAAGCAATTTTTCGTCGGTCAAATAAAAACCCATTCAATTTGGCAGAGAGCAATATTACCTCCAGAGACTGGCTTTGTTTATTATTACTCCTTGTCACATTTATAAATCATGTTACATGGTGTATGGGCCCAGTAAAGTCAATAGATAAACGCTATCAGCCTTACTAAAAAAAGTCGTGAATAATTTATACAATTGTTAAAGAAGCGTGCATGCGAAAATCTTACTAATTAGAAACTTACAAAAAATATTTCAGGGAAAGACATTTACATAGCTTATACAGCCAAATAGGGTAGTTTATCTATTGTATTTACTAAATAAAAAACTAAATAACTATTATTATAAGCCATAATTATTTAATTAAACCCGGATCAAGTCCGTTGGCGGCATGTATCTTTTCTCGGAAGATTTTTTCAATGTAGATGAGTGTTTCAGACTGATAATTATTGCTTATAATAATTGTTACCCTTTGTGCTATGCATTAAAATCTTGTCTTAAACGTTAGTTTATCAATTAAAAAATAATAATCAATAATTATTTGCCTGAAGCACTCATCTACAATCCTTGAAAAAATCTCCCGAGAAAAGATACATGCCGCCGACGGGACATATTGCTTATATAATTGTTACCCTTTGTGCTATGCATAAAATCTTGTCTAAAACATTAGTTTACCAATTAAAACTAAATAACCATCACGACGTTTAGCGTTTATGCAGGCAGAGAGGACGGACTGCCGAACAACTCTGTCTTGGCACACACTCCTTGCCTCGTTTACATTCATACATCGTCTCATACATGCTCTTCTATTATTTTGACTCTTGACATGGCCCGACTCAAGTATCTGATTCACTTGGTCGTACCATGTCTTTCTTGGGATCCCTCGACTCCTACCATTCACATGTGCATCATATATTCTCCTTACACTCCTTTCCATTTCCTATGTATTTATTCCTTTGTATTTAAAATAATTCATCACCGAATTTCGGAATTTTTCCAACGTATTTCAAACGTCACATATATTTCTTATTTTTGAAGAAGTAAAATTTTAGAAACAAGATAAAATTACCTTTTAGATTTTTGTATTTAAAATATGTACTTTAATGTTTAAAAATTGTACATTTTTTATTTCAAAGTTTTGAAAAAAGCTTACTATGTGTAATCATTAAATAATGAATTGTTTTTGTACTAATCTTTATCGTACCTAGATCACGCTCCACAGTCCGAAAATTAATAGCGGTCCACATTTATACTAAAGGAACGAAATATTGAAACCAAGAAATAATAAAGGTAGGTGATACATTATAATATGAGTGAAGTGGCAATTTCCTATGGAATGTGAATTAAATTGATTTATTCCCTTTTGATTCTCAGAAAGGCCAACCCTTGGTAATTTAATTACGGGTTTCTATTATTTGACGGGATAATCGTCTCGATCAGAAGATTCCCTCTTTTATAGGTTATTTCTCTTATAATTAAATTACGTTCATAGAAAATATTTTGGAGAATTCTGTAATGGGTGTATACACAGTTTAGTCGCCATCATGCGTTGGAACAGCGAGGAGCGTGCGTTTGCCGTTGAGGTCTACTTTTCGAACGGATGTTCTGTTATCGCAACCCAGGGGGTGGCAGCATAACTTCCTTTTTTCAAAACTTAATAAAACCCATAATATGAATCAGAATTTTTTTATTTGTTTTTTATAATGTAGGCACATACCTAAAGTTTCGTTTTATTTAATTTTTTAAGATTAAATCAGGTAGGTGACGTCCCCCATTCTCCGTACACTGAGTAAACCGATTTCTAGCATTTGTCATGACTCTTGCCAGTATATCAGGATATACTGGCAAGAGTATATCCTGATATACTGGCAAGGATATACCAAAAGCGAGGACTTCTGCCTATCAGAACGCGCCAGTCAACAGAGCGACTGAACTGCTCAACGAGTCTGCATTGACCATTGATATTTTTAACGTAACCTACAAGTGTTTAACAATTATCTTTTGACGTATGTCACAAAGTAGTGAAACTGGCCTTTTTATGTGTTTCGCTATACTTTTTGTCTAATTTGTAATCTTCTCCATAATGTATTGGTGAATAACCGTTTTACGGAGAACATAAAAAAAAAAAATATAAAAATAAATAAATCAGGCGTAATCCTGGCAATTTCTTCCTGGATGTTGGTCTTCAAATCTTGTAGGGTCGGGACAAAACTTTTCAGTTCCGCCTCTCGAACGAGATCTCTAGCGCTCCGCCACGACATCAACCGATTGAATGGCGCGCATTTTAAAAAGAGAAAGTTATGTTGCCGCACCCTGTACGACGTAACAAATATTTAGGTTTATTTTAATTTTTTAATCTTTAAGAGTAAAATCTCAAATTATAATATTTAATTAAATAAAGACAACATTAGCGAAACTCAATCGAAAATCTGAGACAGAAAAATCAGAAAAGATATTGGCTCCGCTGGGACTCGAACCCAGGACCCTTTGCTAGCCAATATCTAACCGACCCTCAAGCATGACTTTCCTGAAAACATGCATCTCTCAACAGGACTGCCGGGTGTATCTGTGACATACTCCCTCCCTATCAGCAACAACATGAAAATTGAGTGATGTCTTTTATGTACAATAAACTGGCAGGGTAGGCATCCCGCTTACACTAGAAAATTTTATTTATACCCTCTGCTTTACCCCAAAGAAAGAGGTAATGTATATATTTATTTAATTATTTAATACTCACCTGTACATATAAAGCACTTGCATACTGCTCGTTAACACCATATGCGGGGACATTGGGGGTATAGCTTTGTTTAATTAAATGTAAAGACGTTGCGAAAGCGCACGCTGACTAAGATGAGGCCAATTTGAAGAGATATTTTAAAACATTTTAATTCAGTTAGAGTGATTCATTGCAAGGAAAAAGTTGCTATTTTATTATTCTAAAACAATTTTTAGTCTGATTAATTACTGTTGAAAATGTGTACGTCAAGTGAAAAAGAAAGTTTTTTTGGTTTGAAAAAAAAGGCATAAAGTCAATGGAAATTATTTTTTTTAACATTTTTTATGCCAAATAAAGTCAGGAATCACTGTTTAATATAAATCAAATACGACCCTCAACACCCTGTAAATACATGATGACAAATATTCTGTAATAAACGTAATTTTTCAACGATTTCTGATAATACGACAAATCTGATTATGCGGCTGTGAATTTAATGACATTTTTTTGTAATTCTACAAAACCTACAAATTTAAAATAAATTATATAATACATGTGAATTCAATCGCTTTAAACGACAGTTAACAGTTTATTATGTTTAGCCTATTTTAGTTTAACCTTTAAAAAGTACGAAAATCTCCAGCGCTAGAGCGCTAGCAGTTTTTCGAAAATATTTTGGTCTTCAATTAATTTCAGTATTTATTACCCTGAAAAATCAATTGATTTAACTTGACCTGCTTAGTTGCACGTAAAAATCACGTAATGTTAATTGAGTTGCATAGTTCCACTTAAAAAAAGATAAACTCATTGACTACGAATCTTGAACATTGCATGCATGTATGTTGGTTATCCAATGCTTTATTGGATAACCAACACCTCTGCCATAGGTCACCCCAAGTGGTTCGCTACGTTTTGTGACTTATGAGGGGTGCCCGGGTTCACGGGGTGAGGTTTGTCTAGGTTTTGGAGGTGGATGAACAGGACACACTGAACCACAGATTCCTACACACCCCTTAAACCTTCTTCCTTCCCAGAACTCTCCTCTCCTTCGAATCCTTAAAAAACCCTTCACACTTCAAAGATGACATAGGCCCCGAGGGAAATTATTTTCCTTAGGGCCTCCTGTGTGGAGCTCACATAAAAATATGTAGATGAGGCTAATTTTTCTCGTTCTTCTTTTGTCTTATTTTTATTATCTTCACTTTTTGATGCTTTAATAATGTTGTACTTGAAATTAATTAATTCCACCTGCTTTGGAGTATATTATATTACAAAATATTGCCGCAAAATATAATAATTTATGCAAATAAATAGAAAAGGATTATCTGTCTTTAGCTTCATTCAATGCGTTCCTTTCAAGCATTGTTGTGATAATGTGAAATTCCACACGTTTGAATATGGTATCATCTCAATTAAAAGAACACATTCCCAGAGGAGAAATTAAGTGAACAAAAAACTGAAAGGATAGGAACCGAAAATGGACGAGGGTTCTGATTTTCGCCTTTATTTGATTAAAAATAAGGAATCAGAAACCCATTTTCAAGCTAAAAGAAATCCCCGTTTAAAAGAAAACGTACCCAAAATAAAATACAACAACAGAGTTTTCAAGCCCATACATACGCGAATTCAAAAGTGTTACATTTCGTTTTGGGCAGTTGGCGAATGGAATCTTTTAAATTTACCGTCACGATTCACGGTAAAGGTATTTGTGACGGCCGGCGCCAGCGTAAAAAACGCAATAAACATACGTTCCTTACCACAATATTGCTGCAGCCCTTTCAAAAGATTAGATACACAATGTACATAGGTCTGTTCCCTCCAAAGGAAAAAGTCATAATTTTCTTCTATCTCTCTCACACACCTCACCGTGACGTCTCCGTAGACTCCTACCAATACTACTTGCCGTGACGATAATTCTGAAAGAATGAAATATAGGTACAAGGATAGATAAAGTATAGATAAATATAGATAAAGTGTTAGTGAATTCCAAAAATTCAAAAAAGTCAAATGTAAATGCGCTGATGGTTTTTCGTTTGTTCTTAAACATACTCGAGTGCTGCCGCACTTTTTTACACACCAAATGACAACAGTCGAAAATGAGACAAATGGTGAACGTATGTCTGCACCCCCCAAAACGTACAATAATTTTCTTACATCTCCCTCAAACGTATAAAGCAATTCAATTCCCGTCGCAAAAACAGTAGGACTTTGGAGGAAACATTCACACCTATTTTGTGTGTGTCACCATTATTTAATATGTAAGAAAGAGCTACAGGATTATAGAGATAAGGAACGTTTGTTGCCTTTTTTGCCGTCACAGTACCGTTACCGTGAATCGTCACGGTAAATTTAAAAGAGTCCATTGGGCGATGGGTTCGCTTTGGTTTGGCTCTTTCTAAGCCGCGAGTATGCTGCCCTGCTCTGGCGGTTGCACGTAAATCGAACTTTGCATTACTGTTCTTGCAATTTCAGGAATTTTATTCGTGTATTCGTACAAAAGTAATGCGTAATATAACGTTATATTTTCAATCTGAACATTCGCCAGAATTTTCTTAATGGTGCTTACAGCAATCTGTTTTTTACTTCAATCTCGTTTTAATCTGTTTACAAAACATGAATTTTGTCGGAATGTTTAGTTATGTGATACTTAATTTTATTGTTTCTTAATTACGGATAGTGTACGATCTTATGTTTGGTCGTAAATCACGATCTTGTACTCGTATATACCGAAGATTTCGACACACAATATTATTTTGTTCAATGTCGTGGTAGATTTAAAACACTGTTTTAGTTTACTAACAAATTGTATTTTTAACGAACAATTTATATATCTCTGTGTTCAGCTCTGGCGCGAGAGGTAAACATCAAGTTGAAAAATGTGAGTTTGGACTCCATGACAGTTGATTTCTCAGTGTTTTTATATATAGAATATGCAATCGGTGTAGGGAAAATACGGTTTATTAAATTAACACAAAATATAACTAAATGTTCCCGAAGACGTGTGCAGAGAGGATGTATCACCATACAGCAAAAGTATGAAACATATTTTCATTCAAATGCTTCCAGAATAAAACTACTGTATACACCAGCCAATGATTCCATGACAGTTGGCTCCCCGGCATACTCATATACAATAAGCAGTGGTTTTTGGAAAACACGGTATACCTATGAGGAATTACAATTAACATACGTATTTTCATTAAAATTCATCAAGGAAAAAGTCTACTTGTCTGTGTACTGTGTATACCAGTACAAAAACCGACACTACATAAATTCGTTTAATATCCATGGCAACTTATTAGGTACTTAAGTTATTATTGAAGTCGTTTGTACGTTTGAAATTGGTAAATAATGCACAAAAATTAAAAAAATTGTAATTACTTCGATTTTAGGGAGCGAATTCGGGTCACTGTGGGATTGGTTGTCGTGAAAGAAATAAATCGAAAAATGACACGTTGGCGAAAATAGCTTAAATCTCTGACTGAGTTATTTTAAGAAAACAATTTTTTTTATAAGTATTTGTTTATTAAAGCATTTTGGGAGGCGGGTATGGGTACCACCGTTCCGTGAACCATTTATTGGATAACCAGCACATTCGCCATTGGTCACCCTAAGTCATTGTTGACTTAGTGGAGGTGCCTGCCGTAATCGGTGATATGTCTGCCCACCTGCTGCATGTCAGGCCTGATCGAGAGTGACTGGTTGAAGATCTCAACCCATCGTCTTGTACTGCAGTTGAAAGGATGGATTCATAAGTCAGTCACTCCTGGACATACTGACCCCCAGGTTTCTACCAACCCCTCATAGCTATTTCCATCCCCTTTTTCCTTTCCTTATAAAAACCCTCCACGCACCATCCCCTAAGATGACATAAGCCTTGAGGGAAATCATTTTCCTCCCGGCCTCCTGTGTGGAGCTCTTGTAAATGATAAATAATTTGTTTGATATTTTATAAACCAGTGTCATAAAAATATTACAGGTCCTTCGTTATATTTAAAAGCCAGTGATGAACTGAGCGAGAAAAATTTATTAGGGAAATTCTGACCTATCGGTACCCGTCATGTGCTGATCTATGTACACAATGTATATTTACTTGCTTGCTTGCATGTATTTATGCATGTATGTACACACCCGTATGTTTGATCCTTAGGCGTTGCTAAACCATTCATCCGATTATTTGAAACTTTTGGGATTTGATGTGCGCATGCCCGCGATGAATTTTAGATATATAATAGTGAGCTCTAGCGTCGTGAAATTATGCGTTGCTAAACCATTCATCCGTGAGTGAGGAGAGGGAATGTTGAGAAGGCAGAGTGGGAACGCGTGAGGGGAAGGGACGCGGGAGAGGAAGGGAAACGGGACGAATGGGAAAGGACACACTGGGAAAAACAATTTCTTTATTAATTGGCGCTAGTATACAATATAATTTGGCTTTGTCGTACTGAAAATCTGATTGAAGCAAACTTGACTAAACTTGTCACGCCACCCTGTGAACGGGACCACAAATGGGACAAACGCAAGCGCCCTTGGCGGCGCCTCCAATTAGTTCAAATAGTTTCAACTTTGTTCAATTACACCCATTAAGACAACACAAAGTTTGCGTGACTGCTAAAGACCTGTACACTTAATTTTAACTTTGCGGGAGGACTGAGATTTAAATATTTGATACGATAATCTCTAAGCCGCTGATTTTAAAAACAGTGTCACGTTCTGAGTTTCACCGGGATCGCTTTAAAATACGACACCAGCTCTGGTTTGACTTGACCAGAAACATCCGCTTCGTTTTTTTTTAGTTTTAGTTGGATTCCGACCAGGAACGTCATATTGTTACAGAATTTCTGCGATTAGCTGAAATGAGATGACAAAATTTCCTCTTACATCGTAAGATTTGTAAGAAGGTAATTAAATACTTAACCTAATAACCTAAAGGTATTTAAATACTTATCCTAATAACCTCCTACATAATTACAAACCAAAGGGAACATTTTTAAAAATTTTACATAAGGAATTAAACAATTTGTCCAAAAGCATCTCCACCTCTTTTTTCAAAAGGGGGAGGGGTGGGGGGGAATTTTCACACTAACGTTAGTGGTTTTCACTTAGATCAATTAGAAATATTAGAAATTACGAAAAAAGTTAATAGAAATTTAAATATTATTAACAATCAAATTAATTTTATGTATAACACTATCTTAAACATATTTCCATTGTAATTTTTTGTCTTTGTTCTTCTAAGCACCCCTCTCCCCCCCCCCTTCCCCCTTGTTGATCTTCTAAGCACCGCCCCTTTCCACCTCTCTCCTCCCCCACTACTTCCATTTATACCCACGCCTGTCTTTCTATATTTGATCATTTAGTTTTAGTACATATAATGTCCTGATGAAAAGAACATCGTTCTTGAAACATGTTGACTTTTTAAATAAAGATTATCGTGGTAAAATCAAAGTGTTTTTAATTATTTCATTAATAAAATAGTGCCACAAAGTGAAGAAATTTCGTAGATGTTTGCAGCTATGTGAAATAATTTTTCCAGGCTGGTACATTTTCATAAATCAAAATAATAATGTAGGTACAGTACCAAGGTAAGTAACCTAAAACAGAGGAATCATGCGTTGAATCAAAATACAATCAACAAGTTTTTTTTGTTCATTTGTTCTTTGAGATCTGTGGAAAGTTCTGATGATCATCACAAGAAGAAATACATTAACGAAATGTCTGTTTTGTTTCAATTCTAGGAAAGAAAAACAGCAGACAAAAAATCTCTGGAAGATTTCGGCGTACAGGAAAAATGCGCTACTTTGGTGAACGAAATGATAAGTATACTCATTATTCTTGATTTATAATAACGTAGAAGAACATTGTTTCACACCAAAGTTACTAAGTGAAGTTAATCCACAATGGAGATCTGATTTCTATCTTGATATATTGCAACCAGTTGTAACAGTTTGAAATGATATGACAGTGATAATAGCAAGGAAGTACCCATAAATAAGTGTGGTAGCTACTCGTTTCTGCTAATCGACTCTAGCTCCCAGTTGAGTAGTTAATATTTTGAAAAGAGAGAGATAGATTAATATATAATAGATTCGTTCTTCCGTTTAATTGAATACCAAGTTTACGAGAACTTCCAGGGAATTGTCACCGAGAGTGGACGTGTGTTTTGACGGGAAACAGTTACATAGTGAGTAATAAAACATTTTGATTTGGTTTATGAACATAAGCATATCACGCAATTAGAGTTGACGCAAATAATACACACAAACTTAGGATTATGTGTATTGGTGCTTAAACATAGTTCCGTGGACACCTTCACTTCCACACAGCTCCACACAGAAGACTCTGAGGAAAATAATTCCCTCAGGGCCTATGTCATCTTTGGGGATGCTGTGTGGAGGGTCTTTTTAGGAAAGGAAGGAGAGGAAAAGGGAATGAGGGATGGGTAAGAATCTGGGGTTCAGTGTGTACAAGAGTGACGGACGTATGAATCCATCCCTCCCACTGTAGTGCAAGCCGATATTCTCAGAGGCACGGCTGGAGAAGTCAAAGGGACTCTCTCGATCCGGCTTGCCGTGCAGCTGGTGAGCAGTCGCATTCGCCACCAAGACCCGGACAAACCTCACTCCATGAACCCGGGCACCCCCGCTAAGTCACCAAACGTAGCGAACCACTTGGGGTGACTTATGGCAGAGATGTTGGTTATCCAATAAATGATTCCCGGGGAGGCGGTACCCATACCCATCTCCCATTACGTAACGAACGCTTAGATAGTTTGGGAATGTAGAGCGAATGAACAAAGAAAGAAATGTTAGGAGAATATAAATATGAAATGAATATGAATGGTAGAAGAAGTCAAGCTCAAGAGCTAGTACTCTTCATTGGCGTAGAATTTCATAAAATCATGTATATTTTCATTAAATAAAAATAAAAAAAATTAAAAAAGTCGGTAATGCCAGACAAGATCGCAGGTAGTTGGCATGTTTGTTAAATTTTCAAATATTTATTTTTATTTTACAAACACGTATTTACATTAAACAATCATTTAATCAAATAAATCGATAAATTATCTAGGAAAGCTTCTTTTCAGAATTTTAATTTTAGTTCTAACAAAATCTTAAAAAAAAGATTCGAACACGTGTTTTGTGACGAAAATACTTAGGTTTGTCTGTTTATAAACTTACATACAAACATCAGTTTTTTTAACATTTTTATTTTGCTTAGACGTTTTTGAAAAATTATAAATACTTATGCTCTAAAAATAATTACAAAAATTACATAATTTTAATAGTTTTATCATCACACGTTTGAGCATTTTTAATATAGGTATATATCAAAGCAAATTCTTATTGAAATAAAAGCGATATTGAGTTATTATTTTAAAATGCTGGTATGGAGAATAATTAATCTTTCTCATCGGCACCGCCTTGTACAGTTGCTAGGGCACAACCGCAAGACCGTCTTTCGATGAAATTTGAATTCTCGGCCGCTGGTTAATGAAAACGAATATCAAGCTATGCTTCTGCGTGGGTAGTATGAGTACCTACAGTATATTCGTATAAAAATCGCTGCGATAGGTTCCTATGAAATAAACCAAATTTACACAGGCATGGCGGTGAGCAAACAGTGCTGCGCTTACATGGACCGACCCACTTATAATTTCAATCTTTACCTCGTTTTCCGTAAATTCTAACGCAAAGTATAAACGAAACCATGAAATTTATAATGTTTGTATGCGGAACAAACAGAGTGAGAAATTGAGGGCTTGCAGTGAGAAATATGACCCCTGGTTTTACTAGTCGCCTGGTGTGACCACGTAAAAAGTATTGCCAGATGAGATTTAAACATGCATAAAATAGAATCAAATTAAATTCCTCTGGTAGGAATGCGCATCGGCCACATTTATCACATAAAATTCTTTAATATCGCAGTTAAATGAATAGGGAATATAGGACAGCTCTCATCCTGGTAATTAAAGCATTTTAGATTTTTCTGATTTGAATATTTATTTAATGCTTCACAAATAGCAATCTGATTTTGTTTGCGACCAAGTTTTTGATTGAGTCCAAGGTTTGTAAGCCTTGGACTTTTTGTTGCATTGAGATGATACTATGGGAGGAGAATGAAAAAAAAAACAAGATCAACTTTGTAACGTTCGTTTTAATGTGGCATTAATAACTGAATTGAAAGTTTTGTAGAGAAGAGGTACAGTGCAGTTAAGTCATTAAGACTTAATGACATAATGATGGTAGGTGTGGTTGCCAGATTAAAATATAAAAATATATCGATAGTCCATACTTACGCCACCGCCAACTTGTAGCACTGTAGATTGTGATATTTAAGTAAAGTTTTGAAAATATTTTCATAGAAAAATAATGACAAAAAGACTTGTGAGTACGAAGTGCGTAGTGAATTACGATAAACTGCATCTGCGCACAGTAAAAACATGGAATCTAATACAAGTAAATGCAGCTAAAAAAGCAAACTAATTGGATAAGTCCTTTGGGACTAAAAATACAATTGGAATTTTTTTTATTCCTTTAATCTCCGCTGAAAGCGCCCCCCCTATCTAACATAATCCCTATTTAACGTAATAATTTTGTCTCCGTCTTATATAATAGGGTGTCTTCTTTTCTCTCATTGATTTATATATAAATGTAACTGTATTTAATTAGCTCTAGTTAATATAAGACACCCGGTCGGTTATTAAAAATTAATAATAAATAAACAAAAATTTTAACAAAACAAAAAACGACTTCAAAAAATGCACTAAAAAGTAAAAAAATAATTTCGTATTCTTCTACAACTTCATAATCGACTTACTTTTTCTACTCATCAATATGTAGGTACGATTGTCATTTTTGGAATCGGTGTCAGTCATGGTAGGTTTGTAACTACATACATAGTTATAGGTGAGATGTGCTTGTGTCGCACAAGCGACTTGACGAGGCGAGAGCGGGGCCGCGGCGTGAGGGGAGCTGTCAAGTAAACACGCCGCGCCGGGCCGGGTACCTTTGCTGACACCGACTCCAAAAATAACAATCGTACCTACATATTGATGAGTAGAAAAAGTAAGTCGATTATGAAGTTGTAGAAGAATACGAAATTATTTTTTTACTTTTTAGTGCATTTTTTGAAGTCGTTTTTTGTTTTGTTAAAATTTTTGTTGATTTTTTGATTTTTAGTGAATCCGAAGTACACTAATTTGTCTGAATATGGGTAGATCTACTAAACGTGCTGCTCATATGAGACAGACATAATTTGACCATAACGACATTAGGGTCAAATTAAGAGATTCGGCCGAGTTTCGTTAATTTGCTCCTAAGAATTGAAGAGTTCCGTTACTTTGTCATGGATCCGATAATCAGAACCTAACCAAACTCTCACCAAACTATCTTTGAAGTACATCCTTTTTAATAAAAAAACAATCATTGAAATCGTTTGCCGTGATATTGAGTTATTCGTCCATTTGTCGCGCACATACTTTATGCAAATTTAAGACTTATATGGTTTTCTCATGGATGCCATTGTCAGAACTAGACCAAATTAAAATGGGACCACAAGGGAAGCACCAGCTTTCAAATAAAAAAAAATCATCAAAATCGGTTTACCCAGTCGAAAGTTCTGAGGTAACAAACATAAAAAAAAATAATAAAAAAAAATAAAAATACAGTCGAATTGAGAACCTCCTCCTTTTTGAAGTCGTTTAAAAAGGGGTGTATTGCACGGCGTATTTTTTCATTTAATACTAATAAAAGACAAATTATTATTGAATACCGAATAAATATATTCTGGAGACATGGTAATCTTGCACTGCAGATATTTATATTGACGACACCAGTTTTCTTGTGGGTTATGATTCTGTTCCAATCCTACTTGCAGAGTTTCAAGTACGCATTGGCAGCAAATATGACAAGAGGTCTGTATGACGTCAGCGCGCGAACTAAGGTAAACAAAGCACACACTTTGAGTTTCAAGTTTCACCGCTAATGACATCGCAGATGAGGACATTATCGTATCACAAATTAAAAATTAAAAAAAAAGGTTTCTATTACTACATCCAATTCAACATATCAGGAAAGTACTGATTATAATTATACTTTAAAGGTGGGTACTAGCTTTGAAAAATCCATGTAGTGTAGCGGGGTAATTAAATAAAATCCACACTTTTCTTCTATCAATACTCGTAAAAAACAGTAGTAACTTAAACGTACCAACTACAACAGTAGCTTTATGGTTATTATTACTATAATAACTCCAAACGACACTTGTTATCCTTAATTACCTACTCGTCACTTTATACAAAAGGTTCACGAGTTCCTTGAAGCCGCGCGAGCTGATCTCGGAGGGCAGACTTCGACTTTTACTATTTTCTTGAAGCTCAGCGCGGGACTCCCCGGCAGGCCAAAACTTAAAACTCTAAGGTTTTGCTTGTCTTTATATTCCTATGGTCCCGCTGCCCTAGCGGCAGCGGTAGTAAGAGACAATCAATGCAAGACAGAGAAAGTATTCGAGCGTGAACGCTTCTCAATATGCGCTCGAAATAACTATATTTGTTACAGTAGGTATATATCGACGGAATTCGCTATTCTTCAAATTTTTAGCAAGCAAAATTTGAATAAAAAAACGGGAATGATATTTGTGTTACTATGGCGTTTTCGCGTCCTCCCCTTTTAACCAACATTGAAGAAAGCCTTGCAGCGTCCATCATCAGGGGGTTATAGCACGATCAAAATGATAACTCGACAATACCGAATCGTTAAGCTTCCATCGATATCCCGAGCACGGTTGCGCTGTCGATAGCCAAATCGATGTTGACACGAAATAAATAAGAAATCGTTTATGATGGCAACACTGGCGGATCTGTCCATAGATTGACATTTCTAAATGTCAATCGATTACATAAAAATACGAATAAACAACAATGTCGAAGTGGAATATTAAATTTTATATACACTAGCTGACCCCGCCACGAAATGGCTAATGAAACACGAAGCCATATACTAGGCTGTGTGGAGGGTCTTTTTAAAAGTCACTTACCTCTTCTAATAATTACCCTTGTAAACCATCGATTCTTGGTTCGTGTCAGCGTTTGATCAAATTTGATTCAGCCGTCAAGCTACGTTACGTCTCTACGGTAGAGCCGCATTGCGGGCCGAGAATTGATGTTTGACGACGACCGTACAAATGCCAAAAAAATCATAGACATATGAATATTAATAGACCAGAACATAAAGGTGAGGGGAAGAAACCAACTACAGCGGGGCGCAGAGCGGGAAGATGAATTTGGTGATATGTGATTCGTCAATAACTCAATCTGAGAGTATATGGCATCTCGCATTATAATATCACCATTTAGTTCTTAAAAGTAAACTCTGTTCTTGAATGAATTGACCTTTTTACATGGGAGCGCGAATTGCTCGCCGCGAAATGAACAAATTTACAAATTCCAAATACAGCAAAGTAAAGTTCGCATATATTCATAGTCCAATATTTTGTTGACGTATTTAGTTAAGACACTTTTACAAATGTTTCATAATTTACTTACCCCACTAAACAGCGACGAGCATACGACCGTGATGTGTCTCGAGTGATAGTGTGTGTTACAAAAACGACCATATTATGTGATCTGAATAAGCTTATAATCAAGTAAAATAATGCTTGCCTATGGAATGTAATACGACAATTGGGTTTATTCTCTTTTTCACTTCTATTTTTACACGTTTTCAAAACACAAGCCACTATTTTTGCCGTGTTATTTCGTAAAATGCACCGATGAGTGCTCGACGCTGGCTCGCAGAAGAATGATGACGTTACATTTTTTAGATTCACGCGAAGCCATACTCGATCCCAGCCGGTTCCAATGGAACCGGTATGGGGAGGGGGAATTAATACGCTTTTATCTCTTAGGGCAGGTCTATTAATATTCATATGTCTATGCAAAAAAATACATTTGGCGCAACTTGTGAAAACGTCAAATCTGATTTTAAACACCTGGATCTGAAAATGAAGTGCCTGATGTTAACTTGGTTACTTTTTCATTATACTTTTTGTTGCTCGCGTAACTTCGTGGGTGCCAAATTTCGGGGAACGCGAACAAAGATGTTTACACTTCTAAAGAAGGTCAACTATATATAGGCACAATATGTTATTTTCCAGGTGATGTTTCGTATTTCCTGAACTTCAACGTTGATGAAAGGCTAGTACCAATTTATTTAGGCTTAATTGGTAGCATTCAGGCCCTCAATCATTTCTAGTCGATAGGTACGGAATAAGGGTGCTTTAATATAAAAAAATCTAATATGTAACAACCTTCCTCCCTGTACGGTTAGTATAAAACCGAGTAAACAACACAAAACGTTTTTCGATCTCAAATATGTGCACAGAGAAATTTTGTTATTTTCAGGCAACAAAGGAAACCTTTTTGATCCACAATATTATTATTTGTGAAGCAGACTCTTTTGGCTTGTTCGACAAATAATGCCATCGATATGTTTTGTTTGGTTGAAAATAAGTATTCGGGATTGCTTTACCTTTTTGTCCACTACTGCAATAGATATCAAATGTTGAAAGCCAACTTATTTTATAAAAAGACGTAAGTACTTATCTTCCCGAGTTACGGATAACCTGATTTCTTATGTGTAAAAAGCATTAACTTTGTGGATCGCCATAATTTACAATAAAACACCATTACCCCTTTATTTAGCTCTCACTCAAACGCCTAAAATTTGTATGTCTGTCAATATTCTATATCGTTGGTTGGTTATAATATTCTCCTGATGAAGGAATGCTTCCGAAACCGGTAGGGTGTTAATAAAATAAAAGTGATCAACAAAAAATTTATGTGATTTTGTTCTTAACCTTATTTCCCCCTACTTCAATGAATAAAAGCGGAAAATATTTCTTCTGCACTGATAGAATCCTTAGCTAGAGGGGGATTGACTCGTTGAACCCGAGGGAGTCAACCCGACGCGTCGGCGATGCTTTGAACCAATGGGCAACCAACCGGCTTTATGAATTTACTAGCTGAAGTCCTCGGCGATGCCCGGGCTTCACGCAAAGTTTCAGAAATCAAATGTAAACAGTGACCTTCCTCTTGTTTAGTAGGTCACATGTGCAAAATTTCATCAACCTCGGTATAAAACCGTAGATTTACATACAAATCAAATCCATACCGCCCGCTGCCATACCTAAACCTTCCTCATGAATCACTCTATCCATTAGTAAAAACCGCATGAAAATCCGTTCAGTAGTTATTGAGTTTATTGCGAACAGACAGACAGACAGACAGAGAGACACGGTGGAGGATTTTAATTTATAATATGTTGAGATATCAGTCAGGAAATCTGTTTGCATGAAGTAATACACACTTTCGAATGGGGTCTTCGGTGTTGTGAATATTGCAGTAATTTTTTTTTATTTCCAACAACAGTTACTGTCAACGGTAAAAGCAACTTTTTTAAAAAACCAACGTCTTTTTCATTATGTTGTATGGATCTTTGAAACATTCATTTAATGGAGAAAAGCAGTCATACTCTTTGTTATATTTTCAAGCGTTCTTTTAGAGCTAAATTACTGGACCGTACAATTACAGTGCTTATTATGATTTAATTTATTTATTTATTCACGCCTTGAAGTCTTTTACACGCGTACGTTATTATTGGTAAGGTTTTATCACATCATATATTATCATATCATATCATACAAACGAAGTATTAAAAATCCGTAAGTCTAAGCTTTAACTTTAGGGCGCACATCAGAACGGTCTACGCCATTGAAGTAAAAATCGTGTTTAATAGGAGTATAATAATAATAATAGGAGTATAATAATAAGCGTGAAGTAATTAACATAATTCACAACATATAAAAGACGTAGGTACAATACAAGTATGTAGTTTCATTATTATAGAAAGATGTACAAATGAGTTCAATAAGTGTGTACACGACAAGAGTGTAAAAGAAATTAAGTAGGTACATTGAAAGTAGTTACATGGCATTGTGCAGTAAGTGTGTTACCATTTGATAATAATTAAAGAAAACAATATTTAAAAGCACAAGGATTAAGTATTATTACTTGTTGCCATAATTAAAAATAATATCTGAATGGAGTTAGGAGTTAAACTTACTGCAGGGAGTCAGAGCATCTGTTAATCATAATTAAAGTTGTTAGCTTTTGAGAGCTTTTCTTAGTAAAACTTTTAAAGTTTGCACAACAAAGATATTTGAATTTGTTAAGCGGGGATCCCCTGCCATTTCTCTTACAAAACAATCTCTTGTCCAAGTACAATTTGTATATTCAAAGTTTGTTAAATCCTATCCGCTAAGGAATAGTTCTGCTTTTTACATCTAATTAACATCGACACCGTTAAATGTGTGTTTTCTAATTAAAATAAAGTAGTTTTAGTTAAATTGGATTTTTCTCTACTGAAGTGAATATAAAATATTATGTATTTATTTTATAAATTTCCTTTATTTGTTCCTGCTCAGTATTAAGAGCGTTTAACCAGCCAGCGGACGAAAATCCACATTTCGTCGAAAGTTGTTCTTACGATCGTTCAAGGCGGTTACAATGAGAAAGATTAATTATTCTCCGTACCAGCTTTTTAAAATTATAACTCAATATCGAATTTATTTCAATCCAAATTAGCTTCAATTTATACCTTCATCCAAAAATTCTGAAAGGCGTGATGATGAAACTATTAAAATAATGTACTTTTTGTAATTATTTTTTGATTATAAGTATTTATCATTTTTCAATAATGTCTAAATTTAATATGAATGTTAAAAAAATCTGAAATATATTAGTTTGTAAGTGCGCAAATAAATACACAAATGGATCAATTTTCTTCAAGAAACACATGTAGGTACATATTTTTTAATGATTTTATTGAAACTAAAATTAAAATATATATATATTTTTTTTTTGAATGTAGCTATTACTTTGTGGTTATCCATTATAGAATAATGAAATAATTTTACTTTGTATAAACCACTTATTTGATGTGCAAATCCGACCGGTTTCGGAACAAACGTTCCTTCGTCAGGGAAAGCTTATACTAATTTGACAGTTTCGAACAATGTTTTATTATGGTAGGGGTGGAGCTGTTGCTAGATAATAATGTAGATTGGGTAGGTAGGTATTAGTGTAGAGTGGGTGGGTAGGGGAATATATCTATCTACATATATATATATATATCTATCTATATACTATATTTATCTACATTATTATCTAGCAACAGCTCCACCCCTACCATAATAAAACATTGTTCGAAACTGTCAAATTAGTATAAGCTTTCCCTGACGAAGGAACGTTTGTTCCGAAACCGGTCGGATTTGCACATCAAATAAGTGGTTTATACAAAGTAAAATTATTTCATTATTCTAAAATTAAAATTCTAAAACATGCGTTTGCTAGATAATGTATTGATTTATTTTATTTTATATTATTTGAAATGGGTGTGGTATAATACAATTTTTTTTTTGGAAATTTAACAAATTGCCAACGACCTATGGAATAACCTTATTACACTAAAAATAAAAATAAATTCTCAAAATTTATTACATGCGAATGCTAGATAAAAGAACAATCTTTCGAAATCCATTTATAATTTTTTGTGGAAAAGAGTCAAGACGTCTAAAATCTGATTTGAAAATGACATATTTCTGGTTTTCTCTGGTAATGCCCTCTTAAACGCTACCTAGTTTTTCCATTAAATATTTATCGAATTTCTACTGATTTATAAGATATTTATATTGAGCACTTGAAGTTTTTAAGTTCCTAAATAAATATATGTTATTTTTGAAGATAGTATCTATTGATAGTGCTGAAATAAATATATGTTATTTTTGAAGATAGTATCTATTGATAGTGCTGAAACGGTAATTATATTATGAAATTCGCTCTTTAGTAAAAAAATCGCAAAGTGTGCTCCGAATATTATTAAAAACAAATTTTGCCCTGTTATTTAACATGATAAAGGTATGAAAAAGTTCACACTATCTTTAAATGCTCGAGAGATTTTTGCTATATTGTGAACGAGTCGTGTTTTATTAAATGTTTTCACAACTTTCACTAAATTATTATATATTTTTTTAAATATTATGTCGCTCGCTCTAATATTTGTATTTACATATCTCCCTGTCAAACCATTTTTTTAAATATTTATTTTTTATTTTTAATAATATGTTTTACGTGGTATTTACATGATAATTTTACATCTCACATTTTTTACTACCCTTCCATTGAAAGCATTTGCTTGTGTATGGAAGGGGAGTGTACATAAATGTTATTAGTTATTAGTTATACATAAGTTAGTACTTAAATAATTCAATGTACATAAGCAATAATGTTAAAAAAACATTATTTAATGTATTCTGCACAAGCCTGTATACATGTGAAACATGGTGTCAATACCGAGTAAGCTCAATGGAACGTCTCCGGATCCAATATAATGATGCGTGCAGAATCATAATTGGATTCAGAAGGTATAGCAGTGCGCGTCAACAATGTTCACAGAATTAGGACTCCATGGATTCGCCAGTCTGATGAGACACCGGGTCACTGGAGCCAGGATGCGGCTAATGGCCTCCGACAACACGTTGGTGACCGCAGCCTTCCAGCACCAAGCTCCACTCCTGAGTGAGCGATGGGCCCGAGCGCACTCAAGATCACGCCCTGCATAAAAATTTGATTGTTTATTTTTGTTCTTATTGATTTTTATAACTATTATTTTTATTTTTTCTTTATTTTCTATTTATGTTCTTATTTTTACTATGTGTAAATATATAAATATGTATAACTATATGGGGCGTGTGGGATTGCACTATCCTCCACACATCCTGGGATTATTATTATAATATTATTATTATTATAAATATATGCGTGCTGCAGTATTTATTTTGATAATAGTGTGATTTTAAAAAAGAAAGAATGTTATGGAAAACTAAGGATATTAATTTGTAAGATTAATTAAGTGACAATAGTTTTTTTCTTAAGAATATTTTTTAAATGTTTCTTGACAGAGAGCAGTATTCGGGTTTTATCATTAATGCTCAGCATTTTTTTTTGAACGCTTACTACGGAGCCTTAAATCCTTCATTGTGAATTAGCTTTTTTTAATGATATTTATCTCATGATGGAAATTACCTACAAATATTTAAATACTTCCTGACTAGGGTTCATTCCCGGGAATTCTCGAGCCGAGAATTCCGGGGAAATCATTGGGCTTTGTTCCCGGGAAATCAAGCTCGAGAAAAGTCGAGAACTGGAGAAATCATGTACCTATGTAGAAATTAAATCGCCGTTTTTATTCTAATTAACATACCATAAATGGTGCTGTGATTGTAATTTAATTCTAATTTACATTTATTTTCTACCTGAATTTAAGATATTAACGTTTTCTTTCATGTTATTTTTTTATTTTATAGAAGCTATTTTTGTTTACAAGTTTTAAGTTGCTTTTTTTTTCTAAATAACAAGCCAAAATGGTGCTGTGATTGTAATTTAATTATAAGTTAAGATATTAACGTTTTCTTTCATGTTGATTTATTGTTTAGTTTAATAGAAGCTACTTTTGTTTATAAGTTCTAAATAACCAGCCAAAAATGGTGCTGTCATTATAATTATGAGTCTGAATAATATTATTTCTGTATTAAAAAAAGAAGTTAATTAGCTTGTTCATAAGATTAATGTTTTTGAATATAATCAATAAAAGTTTTATAATTAATTTGATACTTTTCATTGAGAGGAAAACCAATGAATTTGTTGACGTTATTGGAACCAAATAATATGAGAAAACGTACGTAAATATAAATTTCTCGGCAACCCGAGAAGCCTCGAGAATTCTCGAGACCCGAGAAATTGAAAAACTCGAGAAATTATGAACCCTATTCGTGACGTTAACGCTCACCATTTAAAAGTTTTCTATTTATTCAGAGTTAAAATTAATATAAATAAACTGTTTGCGGAATAATTTGAAATGTCAACATGTTTCGATTACATTGTTAACTAGTGCGTCTATATTTGAGCGTGAACTGTTTACACTTACACGACTGTTTATCCGTTGAGTATTTGAAGACAACTGTGGCGCCATCGCAATTAATCGAGTTTGAGGGAGTCTGGTGAAAGGGGTTTGCGGTGTGGAAGACAGATTGGTTGGATTAAGTTCGACTAATTGCAAGGGAGAAACGGTTTTATTGCAATACGGCGAGGCAAGTTTCTCTCAATATCACCTAAGTTGAAATTTGACATCAAAGTAATATATTGAACAGTTATGAGCTAGATTTAAAGTTTCTTATGAAAGTTCTTGTTTACAACAATATCTACCCTTACAATGATCATAAACTTTTAAAATTTTGAATACCTACTGCATAGCGAGCCAGTGGGACTATTTCAACCCCAATTAGTGTAAGAAGAAGGAGGAAATGTCCGAAAGGAAGAATGAGAATTGCCTCGCTAATCTGATCTGATCATTAAACACAACTAAAGCCTTTTTTTTCGTTATTTGTTTTTGGGGTGTTATGCCGTGTTGCGCTACCTCCTTCTTTAGCGAACGTTTCGGACAGCTATCCGAAACGTTTAGTCGACGAATTCGGTTATTCAAAGTGACCCCTATGGCGTCCACTGAAGAACTACTGTTCACGGAAGTACTTTTGGCCGCTAAAATCTTAAAACGTGTATGACTAAAGCCATTTCCAGCAACGTTTCGATTGCGAATAGTGGTCTTTCACCGGGGCGATTCTGAGAGTTTTATAACGCAGTGAAAGACTTACTGTAAAATTATGTTATGTTATTTTAATAAAACATAATTTTGGACTATGCAAATTTCTAGGAGTAATTTGAAAGCGATTAAACGCTTTTCTATCGAGTTAACTAATTAATTAAGTTACCATCAAGCCGTTTTCCCCGTTTCATACGCAGAGAGGACGGACCGCCGAACAACTCGATCTTGGAGTTCAATCTTTGCCTCATTCGCAATCATTCATCGCCTAATACATACTCCCCTATCATTCTGACTCTAGACATGACTCAACTCAAGTATCTGAATCCCTTGATCGTGCCATGTCTTCCTCAGGGTCCCCGACTTCTTCTACCACTCACATTTGCGTCATATATTTTCCTTATACCCTCCTGTCTTCGTTCATTTGATCTACATGGCCAAACGATCTAAAGGTTCATTTCGTGATCTTACTCATTACGTTTACATTGCCTTGCATTCTTTGCGGATCTCCACCTTTCTAACACAGCCATACTTGGTTTTTCAAAACACCTTTTAACAAAATCTTTTCCCTTTGAAAAAAAGATAATAAATACCCATCGCATGTCATATCGATAAAATTATTAAGATGAAGTCATAGTAAATAATGCAAAATCATATGTTTTTGTTTTGAAAATTTGATCGCTTAGAAGTATTGTAGATGATTCAATTAAATACTGCGTGTAGAAAATATCTTGGCCCTTAAAAATATCGGTCAATTTTTTTATAAGTCTTTTAATAAGCCTATGAAAAAATAAAGTATAAGGTCTAAAAAACACACTTTCAAGTCCAAACTCTCCTATTTATAAATCCCTTTTCGGATATGGTTTTATTGTGTAATGTGGCAAATTCAGTTTATTTTATAATAATCTCAAAAAAAGTTGATATTTACACCCAACCTTCCCGAAATAAAATAAAATATGCATTTTCGCGTTGATATTTTACAATACGGCCGCTAGTCGACGAATTCGGTTATTCAAAGTGACCCCTATGGCGTCCACTGAAGAACTACTGTTCACTGCACAGTAGTGAACTAGTGGATCGCCTTAAAAACAAATGATTACGTGATCCAATGCAGTATTTCACAATAACGTTGCTTACATACAAAAGTAAAAACTCCAGACAGAAAGCGTTTTTTAATAATATTTTGCTGCCAAAAATTCAAAGGAAATTCTGCCTTTAATTATATTCACTTGAATGTAATTTAGTACAAATAAACATTATCTTCGAAAACTCTACTTCCCTTCCATTTTGGCCCATCCAATAAACTACCATAAAAGAAAACTCACACTCAGGTTTATAGATAAGGGCTCCGTAAAGTGTTAGAAGTGTCTAATAAACCGAAACGCACTCTACGTATCGCAACGTATCACGTTGTTAAGAAATAATACATTGATCTAATGTGCCTACAATAAAGCAAGTAATAACTTGAGAATAACCACAGAATGGTCAGTGGCGATCTGATCTCTTATGAACAGGCAACGTATCACTTTGTTAAGAAATTACGCATTGATCTGTTAGGGTATGCGTAGAGTAAAATAAACTATTTATAATTACCATAGATTGATCAGTGGAGATTTGATCTTTTACGTACAATTATGCTGTGAATATCCAAAGAAAAAACTGCAATGAACAAGATTTGGACCATAATCCACTACAGTTTGAACATCGCACCACTCACTACTACTCCATAGAATTTTTCCAAATAATAAACAGCGCGCCAGACATTACAGTAAAAAATCCACCAATGGACGCTTTTATAATTACCGTGACGATTCATGGTAACGGTACCGTGACGGCAATAAATATGCGTTCCTTATCGCTGTAATGCTGCATCTCTTTCTTACACATTAAACAATGGTGAGACACACAAAATAAGTGTGGCTGTTTCCTCCAAAATCCTACTTTTTGCGACGGCAATTGCGTTTCATTTTCTTTATACGTGTGAAGGAGATGTATGATAATCATTGTATATTTCCTTTGGAGGGGTTCACCGTTTGCCTCATTTTCGACATTTGTTATTTAGTGTGTAAGAAAGAGCTGCAGAATTATATGTTTAACAACAAAAGTAAAACCATCAGCACATCGACATTTTACGTTTTTAATTTTCGGAATTCACTCACACTTCAATATTATCCATGTAACTATACTCCAGACTTTCAAAAATAACGCCACGGAAAGCAGTATTGGTAGAGGCTTACGGAGACGTCACGGTGGAGTGTATGAGAGAGATCCAAGAAAATTATGACTTTTTCCTTTGGAGGAAACAGACCTACGAACGTACATAGTGTATCTCATCTTTTGAAAGAGTTGCAGCATTATTGTGTTAAGGAACGTATGTTTATTGCCATTTTTATGTCGTCACGGTACCTTTACTGTGAATCGTCATGGTAATTATAAAAGCATCCAATTGGACCAAAAACAAATTATAGGAACCGATGTCGGTCATTGTTTCAGGATCAGAGAGCTTTGCTTTTTTTATTCTACAAATAAATTTGTGGCTCTAATGTTTCATTGAATGATGCTTATTTTCAGTTGATCTAATTCCAGCGCCTGCGCTTTGTTTGCTATAGAAACTGATTTATAAGCGATAATAAATCACCGCAAAATACTATTCATTCATGACTACATCCGCCAGCGGTTGTTATCTTGTAGGCGAATGTAAACAACATGAACAGTATTAAACGAATGAATCAGATAATTTTAGATTCAGATATATTGGTTATATTCAATTGTATTCTATCATTGTTCTCTGCCGAAACACATATTATATGCACAATAGCCATTTTGAACTTCATTAAAGCTGTAAAATCATTTGATTCATTCCCAGATCATTGCAAATAAAATTAGAAAAACAATACACTTCTTCAGATCCATAAGGAACTTTCTTAACTTAGAACTCTTAAAAACGATTTATTTTGCAATCACCCAATCTATCATTGAGTATGGTATCATTGCATGGGGAGGGGGCACTTCATCAGCTCTAGATCCTGTCGAAAAGGCGCAGAAAACAATTATGAAAATTATTCTCAAACTTCCTTTAACTGCAAACAGTGACCTTATATTCAAAATAATGAGAGTATTTGATGTTCGACAGATCTATGTAAAAACTATCCTCATGCATCTCTTTAAAAACAAACATGTGCTTTACGAAAAAAAAATAAACTTAAGATTTACACGTAACTCCAACAAAGACATATTGCAAGTTCCAGTACTCTCTTCCACCTTTGGTCAACGTAGCTTTAGATACTTTGCCACAAAAATATTCAACATTCTCCCAGAAAACATCAAACTGAGTCAAACACAGAGAGAATTTAAAAAATATGTTAAAATATGGATACATTCTAATGATCGAGCCTATACTGGTGCCCTCACCCAAACGCCCAGTCATTGACAGTTGTTATTGTAGTAATAACCTTGCAGTTTATGAAATGTGTAGGTATATGCAAACAATAATGTTAACTAAAATAAAGTTTTTGCTGTATGGAAACCTACTTTACACATTTATAAAAAAAACCATAGATAAAATTGCGAGAAACAATTAACAAAAATTCTGCCTCAATACAGGTTCACCTAGTGAGGCAGGCTATGCACAACTAAAAATACTGTATAACTATGCTACTCCTGTGTAACCTTTCTTACATTAATTTCTGTTTGTTAATTTTTCTGTACTGAATGATGTAATCTATTTGTAAACTACATTGAGCATGTAATTTTTTTTAGTTATATTGTTGTTATTTCATTGAATAAAGATTATTATTATTATATTATTATATTTAAATGTAAAATATTTATAAATGTAAATAATTGTTTTCTTTTTAGATCATAACGCGCCATTATGACTGTGAAATAATATTCAAACAATTTGAATTAGTGAACGCAGATGAAAACTCGAGATCTAAACCTATTTTGAATAATTCATTTGCGTTTTATGTTTGTTTTTATTATTCTTATTGTTTGTCAGCTATTCAGAATAAAAACTTTCCTTCAAATTTATTTACCCGTTATTGATGTCAATTCTTGAATGGCTTGGTTCTTTTCTACCTTTCTCTCTTTGTATCCTTCCGCTTTCAGCCAAAAAATACCCCGTTGGTTAGTCCAACTCTCTTCAGGCAGTTAGGGCTCTTGCGAGATATTCTCATAAAAAAAATTATCCACAAGCTAGGTAGAGCATATGAAATGTCAAATAGTTGTCCTGGTATACAGACCTTGTTTCATCTTCAATTACAAGAACTTTTCTGATATTCCATCTTTGGCCTGGACTGACTCAAATTTTTTATCGTTCCACACTTCCCTAACTTTTGTTTCAATCCACTTGAGTATTACGTTCATACTCTTTTCTCCGTTTGCCTGCCCTATGCACCTATTCCAGATATCATAAGGTAACATGTTTTGCCCTCCATCATTGCACAAGCAGCAATTCAAGAATTTTATTATTGTAAGTTTAATCGTAACCCGGAAAAGACAGTCTTTCTTTAAAAATAAATAGATGAAAAGCTTCCCTTTGTTATTTGACACGTTTTGCATGAAATCCAAATGTAAGTACCTATTTTGGAAATTATTGCCACCGCAACCAGTCCATTCCTTCCAGTTCCATACCACACTGTCAAAAGTCGAGATGAATGACAAATAAATAAAATTCGACCCATTACTGATCCTTGATGAACTCCCAGGTTTTCAGTTGGTTATAATACTGAAATTTCTACTTTTGTTAGGTACCTGTTTTCTATCTTGCAGGTTTTCTTTGAATACGTCGAGAGCGACGATTGCGGGAGGTGAGTATTATAACTTTATTGCATTATTAAATAATGATTAATTTATAAATAAGGAAAACATTGTTTTAACTAAACTACTACCCTCGCTTTTTTTACTCCATTTTAGTGCGGTATGCTGCATTCAACTCCCCTTGAAATTAATGTTCTGCATTCATCCTTCTATCAATGTACTTCTGAACTCTGCCGTTTCTCGTGTACTCACTTACTTTCTAAGTGCACAAAATCATATACTACTTGCTCCGAGTGTTTTCTGTGCAAATATGAAATAATCATGCATATAAATTTCAGTAATATTACTATCAGCAAAACTTCAGACACGAGTAGTTAGGAATATTCTAACATGCTCGCTTTATACCAATGGCTTCGCTATTCATTATCAATATAATATTGGATAACAAACAGTTCTTGGCAACATCATTCAGTTTCAAACTGTTCATGCAAGTATGGGAAGATCCACTGGTGAAATATTATAGATATTTTGATAAAATAGTCTGTTATCTTCAAATGAGTTTTCATATTAACTAGTAATTTAGATTTTGTTATAAAGAAAAGAGTTTAGATTATTTGATTGGATTGAAATTGAAGCCATAATACTCGTACATAAGTAAGTATCTAATACGAAATAATAATACACCTTCACTTCAAGAGAAGAAAATTCTACGTTTAAAGAAATATTTTCTTTCTGATAATGGAATTATGAACATCAAAACCAGTTTGAACATTTTTCAAAAAACATTGTTGATTTTTAATAACTGTTTTAACCACCTTTGTGTACTGACCTTCAAAAAATAAAATAATGTTCAAAAGGTGTTTGTTTATTTGTTTGCTTGTTTATTTGTTTGTTTGTTTCAGGGAGTCTATAAAAGCCAGATTCTGTGTTCCAATACAGTTGAAATATTGTTTTATTTTTGAAGAAAAAGATAACAATAATAATCTAAACGAAAATATTAAAGAGAACAAGATTCAGAAAAACAGAAAAAAAGACAATGGTCGCACCTGGGACTCGAACCCAGATCTCTGTTCTAACCGGGACGTGCGCGTTAACCAATTTCGCTATTGCCACCTTCTTTCAAACCGTCATAATTGCCAATCTCATATTTCAAATCTTAGAATTAACAATAATTCAACTAATTATTTTTCAAAATTATGGGCAACTACCCTTTTTATTGGAAACAATCAGTCTAAGAATTGGTTTGTATCCTGGATAGCGTCTCGGATAAATGTATCCGAGTTTATTCATATGGATTGACTTTTTATAAAAGTCTGAATGAATATTCAATTTTTTATAAGAAAAACTTTTTGTATAACTTTTGGTTATTCCCATCAACGTAATATATCATTGAGGAAGAATAAAACAATAATAATCAAAACGAAAATATGAAAGAGAACAAGACACAGAAAAAGACAATGGTCGCAACTGGGACACAAACCCAGACCTCTCGTCAAATAACACAAGTTAGAACTTTGAATTTTATATTCGGTCGCGTTAAATGATCACTTTTCAAAATTGGTTAAATGTAACTCACCCAAGCCATTAAAATATATATTGTGGTTTCATCTGGTCTTATGTCCGACAAAAACACAAACATTCTGCAACTGAAATGTGGAATTATCTGAAATTAATTATGTAGGCTAACGTTATTATTTGATTGGCTTCGCTTATGAACTGGAATATTCTTTGTACAGAAAGGCCTTTGTAGTGGAATAATGGAAACCAATTGATAACCGATTGAACGATTGTGAATTTGATGTTGCCAGTAAATAAAAATATGAAACCTTTTAGTTCGCTAACAACTCGATTATAATCAATATCGCGAGGAACAAGCATTCACGTATAAACTAGAATTAATATACGATACTGTAGGTAGTTGGATATAAGTGTATAAAACAAAATACGTTTTATAATTTTGTAATAAATCCTATAAAGATACTGTTATCTTTGACAGAATTTGTAAATTGGTTATGGGTTACTCAAATTCATTATCTAGGTGTTCTACTTGATAGTAAACTTACATTCGAGGCACATAATAATATGATTGTGAAGAAAGCTTTTTTTTTTTTTTTACAGTGAATACCGCACAAGAATCTCAACTGCTCCCGTCTGGAGCCAGTGAGACTATGGCATCCCCAATTGGGGTATGTTGTGAGGCTGAAGGTAGCGGGGAGGGGAAGGAGGTGGGGAAGAGGAAGGTTGGGAAGTACCTGGCTATTCAGATCTGGTCACTAAACACGGCTAAAGCCATTTTTAAGCAATGTTTCAATTCTGAATGGTGGTCTTACACCAGGGCGATACTGATAGTATCTTCCACTCTGAGCTCTTAGAATGTTAGGATTCTTATTCCGTATTGGAAAAGAATTCAAGAAATTACAACACTTAAAATATTGCATTTGTCATATGTTCGCAGAAATCTTGAATTCGCTTCTCAAATATGGAATCCTCAATATAATATTTATATTGAACGCATTGAAGCCATCCAAAGAAAATTTGTCCATCATTTAAATTTCAAGTTTAATATTGGTAATCATGACTTAAACAGTTCGATGGACCTTTATGGACTTAAATCATTAACAATTAGAAGAGACTCCGCAGATATAATACATCTTCATAAAATTATCAATGGTTTTATTGATTGTTCGCCCCTTTTGGCTGAGAGTCCCAGGCGTTAGAACCAGAGAAAAGTCACTTTTTCACCTTCAAAAATGTTCTACTAATCTCAGACAAAATGCTTATATATTCAGAGCATGTAATGCATTTGATAAGAATTTTAATAATATAGACATATTTTCATGTAATTTAAGTACCTTAAAAAGTATGCTAACATTAAATAATTTTTTGACCGTTTTGCAAGTGTTTTTGTGACCTTTTTGACCGTTTTGTTTACTATTGTGTTCACTCTGAGTTGTAGGTATGTACATATTATTATGATTGCTGTTGTAGTGAGAATAAATTTCTGACTCGACTACTTTATGTTGTGAAATTTAGTAAGCAGATTATTAGTTTATATTATCGTTTATATTGTGGTTTTATATATTTTGTTTTACAATTTTCAAGGTTATATTTTTGATAACTTGTTACGGGTACAGCACCCTTACTTTTTAATTATAATTTTAATTATGTGAAATCTGTTATTAGATATTATGTGTATTATTAACGTTATTATTATAAATGTAAAATATCTGTTGATTTTCCCTAATAAATAAAAAATAATAATAAGAAAACTAATTAAACTCATTGGATTTGAACGCAATTTCATCAAAATGTATATGAAATTCTAACTGTGTTCGGATTTAATATGTTTTGGTGTAAATAGAAGTCCAAACGTTTGATGGCTTTTGGCTTGTAATTATACTGGCCCGGTTTTGACCGACCACAAATTATGTAGGAACTGGTAGGAACCCACGTTCGGGTGGATCTGTATTTCATGAGCCATGTAATACATTCCATACTGACAAATTATGGAAGCCCGGATCTAGAAATCACGGAGCTGGATTGATTTGGACCATTTGAATTTGAACAAAGACACGTCTCGGTCCTGAAATTAAAATTGAATGAGATTAATTGGAATATTAGAATTTGACCTTGTTTCATCGATAGAAAAGACATTTTAAGGCATATAGACATCAGAAAATAAATGGTCTTGCTCTCAAAGATAAGGATTTAAATTTAAAGCTCATCCCAGGCATGTGACCAAAATTATTGTTATTTTCTCTTCCTTCCGTTAGAGCACCTTTTTATGTTTTTGACGCTAAGTACAAAATGTATGATCAATGTTTTTTCTGATACGTTTTAAGATTTTCACGGCCAAAAGCATTTTCGTTATTTGTTTTTGGGGTGTTATGCCGTGTTGCGCTACCTCCTTATTTAGCCAATGTATCGGACAGCGTTGCAGTGTCCATCATCAGGGCAGATCCGGCAGATCCGGTAGATACCCCAAAAACAAATAACGAAAATATTTTCCTCTTTTAGTTGTATATATCATCTTCAACTCGATCGGGAAATAGAACTTTCTTATTTAAAAATTATGGACGTTTCCAGTCAAAAAGTTATATAAAGTTTTTTTGTAATTTTTTGATTAAAAATATCAATTCTTCTTTCAAATACAAATATTTGAAAGATAATTTTATCTGGTTTCTAAAATGGTATATTTTAACGACAACTTCAAAAATAAGAAATACATGGCACACTTAAAATACCCCGGAAGCATTCCGAAATTCCATGAGAAATTTCACCGTCGAGTTGTCGCCTCGGTCGTTGGGAAAAAAGTAAAAATATTTAAAAGCCTGAAGGGAAGCAAACGTTTATCTTCATTTTGAAGAGAACACTAGATACTGTTGTTGACATTTTTTTGATACAAAAAATTGATTAGAGGATTTTTAATTGTATTTAGAGGATTTAGAAAATAATTCGATATTTTGAAAATATTTTCCTTTTGGGTAGAAAATTAGTAAGAAAACTGTCATTTCATTTTTTATGCCGTTTATGGAATAAAAAAATATTAACAATTTTTTAACTTTAAACTCTCCTTGAAACTACCTCCACATTATACATAAATTAGTCCCCACCCCGGTCAGATCTGTCCTTCACAGGCTATGTGGAATGTGATGTTTGTGGCTAGTATTGTCCTTCTGAGGCTTGAAGGGTTGAAGAAATGCGGTCCGTTTACATTGGGATTTTATTCTCCCGAAGTCAAGGTTTGGCGTAGGTGATTATGTTTCGTGAAGTGGATACTTAATATTATGTTGTTAATAAAATACATACATTTTGTATTTTTGTATTTTATTTCTCTTGAAAGTCACTCAATATACTTTATTTACTTCAAGAATAGTATTTAAAAATTTTTCACTTTTATAACTTTTGGTATAAATTCTATGTATGTGTAATCCTCGATAACTTAAATATTATTTTATAATCTATGTAAAAGCCCCTACGGGCGTATAACAACAATAAATAAATTTAATTTCAAACTTGCCCAGTTTTTTTGTACACAACTAGCGCAGACCCGTGAAAACTCAATGAATATGTACATTTTTTCGTTTTCATAAAAAAAAAACTATAAATATAAATATATTTAAATATACATATTTAAAATATACGTATAAAAAGTTTCAATTGAAAATGACAGGGCCGAAAATCTAACCCCGATCAACGGTCTCGAAGGCAACTTAGCTGTACTTTACAGCACCAATTATGTTTAGAAGATCGGCGGCATGAATTCATTGTTTATGTACATAGGTACTGATTAACAGTAAGAATTATATATTTTTGAATTGAAGAATGTTTCCTACCTCATAAGCGAAATTATATTGTAGGTAAACTAAAATAAGTAAAAAGTTAATGTACATCATACAATAAAACTCCTTACAAAGGTTTATAAATTAATGTAATTGTATTCTAAGTTCTCTCTAAAATAATAAAAAGCAATTATTTACTTAGTTATCTGCTATTTTATCACAAACTTGTTAACTTCCCTAGCTTCCACAGTATTTCCACGGTTTTCGCTTGTTCCTTTCGCAAATTTTCTTTTAAAAATACTTCGCTTAGCAAAGAATGCTGTTAGTTGGCCATTGTCCAAACCCAAACCACTTTGGATTTATTATAAAAACTTGCCAGTTTTAGCTCCCATAAAAATTGCGAAGTCTCTATGATTCAGATCAGGAAAGAGATTACCTTGAGAATTCAATGTGTATTTTTGAATAAAAATGCACATTGAGCCAGAAGCTCTAATCCTTAACAGCTTTTTTTCTTAAATTGTAATAACACACATAAAGATTGATTTAAGTAAAGGTTATTTTGAGATAAATGTTGACCAAGCAATATAAATAGGTAGATTCCTAAGATAATTCCTAAGAATTCCATAAATAATTTTTCTTAAATGCATACTTACTTTTAGTCAAACAAAAAATTTATATTTTCATGCCTCTTCTTTTAAATTCTTGCTGTTTTATTACGGTAGTCATGTTTACGATGCATGAAGCAATTTCTAAGAGCAATTTTGATTTTGCAGAAAATTTGATTTTTAAAATGCATTTTTTATAAAAAGGTAAAGGTAGGGGCTTTTACATAGATTATAAAATAATATTTAAGTTATCGAGGATTACACATACATAGAATTTATACCAAAAGTTATAAAAGTGAAAAATTTTTAAGAATATACAAGTAGTTATTGAAGAAAAAACCACATGTATATTCTTGCGTAAAACCGTGAAATATTTTAAACAATGTAATATTTGACAATAACATAAAACAAAATATAATATTAAACATTACAATAACACATCAAATCATAAAATATATTATACCCACGTTATAATAATTTGTAGGATTCCACAAAGTGTTGGTTTAAATTGCATTTTAGAATATAAAGGGAACCAGCGAAAATATCTACAATACCACCGAATTTGTTGCCTAAATGCATCCTTTTGGTAACTGAGTGTGATTGATAGTTGGTTGTGTATGTATGTGTTGCAAAAGAATGTTGTATTTTGTCTAGTATGCCTTGTCGGTACACAGTAGCGGCGTTAGGGTAGGGCGCGGTTGGGCGACCGCCCAGGGCGCCGGACATAAGGGGGCGCCGCAGGCGCCCCTTTATATTCCCTCGCTCTTTGAGCCAGGCCTACTTACTCGTAAATTCAAATTCAAATTTAGGAAAAAAATTGTTATGGTGGAAACACTAGAATTGGAACGTGGTGTACAATCCCTTCGATCGGAGCACTGCTGCAGTTCATTTTACCGGGAATCCCTAACCATAGAGAAACACATTATATATCTCTTTTTAACATTTTTAAGCGTGGCCCAGTGCAAACTCACTTTGATAATTATCCGAGGAATGATATAGGGCGACATTTCTCTAATTCTCATTTCATAAAAAAAACTAGCAAACAATGAAACAATTCATTCAAGATAAAAACCTATCTACGATCGACAAAATCTCAATCTAAATTGACAAACTTGGCAACTTTTTCAATCGAAAATGAAATTGCTAAAAACATCGATTTTGATAAAACCTAATCAAAGACTTTTATTAGGTTATCAATTTCGCCGATAGGAAGACTAGAAAAGTGAAATTTCATTAGTTTTTTTAAATAAATAATTTGTTTTTATAAACGGTTATTTCATTATACTCATTGCCTTTTTTCGTATGGAATTGTATTGCACTTAGGGGCAGTGGCAGAGGAGGGGGAGGGGCGGCCCCCCCGGGCGGCACCTTTTAAGGGGGGCGGCAAATTTTCACAATAAATAATAACATTATCTTGGAAAAATTTAAACCATTTCAAATCATTATTTGAAAATGTTCTACGATACTTTCGTTTACGAATCCAACTCTTTTTTTATTATTTATTAAAAATATCAATAATTATATATTTTTTACGCTGTAAATTTCGCAATTCGTAGGAAAACCGTACGCATCTTATGAGAGTGATACTAATTAAAGCTGATAACTTGCAAACAGATTCACTCTTAATTAAAACCTGAATTGTGTTCAGATTGTATTAACAAATGAATTTTAGTTTTGTATTCATCTGCTGATACATTTCGAAAGATACCATTATTTTATTAGAAGTGCAGATATAAAATTCTAGTTGCAGACGATGTATGTACTGCCAGAATCAAAGAGAAACCATTGTCATATTCTGAGTGTAGTTTTAATTCGCCGCATACAGAGATAATTCAAATCAATTTTGTGTTGAGAATGTAAATTTATTGGATTCATCTGTTGACACATTTCGAAGAAAAACTTATTAAGTTATAATATTCTATTTGCAGACTATGTATGTGCTGCCAGAATCAAAGAAAAACAATTTTCATGTTCCGAGAGTAGTTTTAATTCGCAAGGTAGAGATTTAATTTGAACCAATACAGAATGTCAAATTCCAGTTGGATTCATCTGCTGACACATTTCAAAAGAAAACATTCTGTTATTCGATGTGCAGTTATTAAATTTCAGTTGCAGACTAATTATTTAATGCCAGAATCAAAGAAAAACAATTTTCGTGTTCTGAGTGTAGTTTTAATTCACCGCATACAAACGGGTTTTGTGTTCAGAATACAACGATACATTAAATAAGGAGTTGCAGATGCGTCGTGCATCAAGTGAAGCTTTACATTTGAGTTACATAATGCTGTAAAATTCTGAGAAATTGATTGTTGCGTGTGTTACTATTATTTGAGGAATCTAACGCAATATCAATTAACCAACTAAGGAGTAGAATTTATAAACATGATTTTCGTTGAAAGAATACTCGTCAGATGTGATTATAAAAAAAATCCAGCTCATACGATAAATAGGTCGTAATAAAAAAAACAGGATTTCCATATATAACTCCCCCCCCCGCCGCTTGAAGTACCCTCATAAGGGGGCGGCAAAATTTTCCTCCGCCCCGATGTTCTGAGTTTAGTTTTAATTCACCGCATACAGATTTAATTAAAACCAGTTTTGTATTCAGAATGTAAGTGCCGGCAGAATTAAAGAAAAAGTCATTTTCATGGTCTGAGTATAGTTTTAGTTCACCACATACAGATTTAATTAAAACCAGTTTTGCGTTCAGAATGAAAGTGCCGTAGAATCAAAGAAAAACCATTTTTATGTTCTGAGTGTAGTTTTGATACTCTGCACGTTTAGTTTAATTTAAACAAGTTTTGTGTTATCAATATAACAATAAATTGCCGATTCATGAGGTACCGAGTGAAGCTTTGCATTTGAGATGCATTCCATACGTGATGAAGATGCGAAATTACTCGGAGTACTCGAAGAGTACTCGGCACATGGGGTTACGGCTCGGCTCCTTCCCCCCCCCCCCCCTTTCCCCGGTCATCGCTTGAAAATCTGCGGAAGAAGCACCTGTAGAAGTTAGGGAGGGAGGGGGCAAAACTTTCCTCCGCTCCGGGCGGCCGAAACCCAGGCTACGCCACTGCTTAGGGGGCGCCGTGGAAATCTCGCCCAGGGCGCTGGTAGTACTAAAACCGGCCCTGTCGGTACATGGAGTTTAATAGTAGCAACGATGGCAGGGCTGTCAATTAGGTTGTTCATAAGTCTGTGTAATAAAATTAGGTGTGAAATGATTCTTCTGTCAGACAGCGTAATTAAATTAAGTCGATTCATCAAACTTAAATAATTAATATTTTCTATTGGAATTTTGAGTTTGAAATTTAAGTACCTAAGAAATTTGTGTTGAACACGTTCTATTTTGTTGGAGTGTACTTTATAGAAAGGGGACCAAATAGGTGAATTATATTCCACTTGACTTCTAACTAATGAAATGTAGAGTATTTTCATGCAATCCAAGGACTTAAAATCAGTTAGGGTTCTACAAAGGAAGCCAAGAATCTTTAAAGCCTTATTAGTTATATCATCTATATGTGCTGTGAATGTTAAGTTGGAATCGAATATATCTCCCAAGTCGCGAATTTGTAATGCTGGTGTTAATTTAACATTGTTTAAATTATATTCATGTAAGATATGAGAATGAGTTCTGGAAAATCGTATTACTTGACATTTCTCAATGTTCAAAAATAACATATTTTGTTCGCACCATTTAAAAAATTCATCTAAATTAGCTTGTAAAATTAGGCAATCATATATATTTCGTATTCTTTTTTACAATTTTAGATCATCTGCGAAAAGTAGGACTTGTTCATCTTTAAATATGTTTACAATGTCATTAATGAATATTAAGAACAATATTGGGCCGAGGTGAGACCCTTGCGGGATACCACTTGTGGCCTCGAATACATAGGATTCTATAAAATTAATCCTGACACTAAGTAGGTGCATTGTCTATTATTATTGTCCCGTGTGTACTATAACAGCACTATCTTTGTTAATTTTGTTCTTCTGTCATTGTTTTTGTAAATACTATATATTCTTTAGTTAATTTTGTTCTTCTGGCATTATTTTGTAAGTACTGTATATTCTTTTATTATTTTCTCAATATTATAAGGAGCACTGTAGGATTATTTTTAAATTTATTATAGTTAAGCCCACTTGAAGTGAAATGTCACAAAACTGCGCTATATAAATATAATGTTATTATTATTATTATTATTAAGTACTCTATTTCTGAGGTAACTGTTAATCCATGTCAATAAACTACCTTTGATGCCTAACAGTCGGAGTTTGGATATAAGAATGTGATGTCGAACCTTATCAAATGCTTTACTGAAATCGGTGTAAATGGTACTTAAAGTAGTGGCCAGAGAGAGGTCTTACATGACGTCATGATTTTAGTAGCTTCTGTCTTTTTCTATTTCATACAAGACTCGTGAGAAGGAAGTTCATCGACCTCTCTTACACTACTTTAGTAAATGCTGAAGAAATATAAACTTTTGAACACTTTCTTTCGTGCCGGAAAACGGTCAATCACTTTTTTTTTAATATTTACTATGAACCGGTTTACATTATAATTATAAAAAAATATGCTTTGGGAAAATTGAAGCTTTTCCTGAAAAACCTTTTTGATAATTATTAATATCAGGAACAATGATGGCATTATATACAATTTATTAAGCACAAAGTTCAATTACTACTGTTTACAATATTATTTAAAGGTACATTGCATACAATATATTTTTTAATAAAAAATAAGTGCTTACTGATTACCTGGCTCAAAATCGACATTTTGCTATTGCATCGGGAGTCGGCTTGTTCGATACAAATTGTTAATTGATTAATCAGTAAAAGGTGATTACACGCCGGCTGGATATTTTTTAATCGTCGATAGTTATTATTTTCGAAGAATACTAAGCCGAACACATGGCCGTTAGGTACGCTTGACACCTGACAATATATTGAAAAGCTGAAATGGGTCTAGAATCGGCGTTTAAAATTGGCCCTTGAATGACAATGTTATATTTGAATATCAGTGAAACAACTGGCCCTTAAAGTTTTCCCACACAAAACTTTGGAATGAAATATGGAAAGAAAAAGAAAAACTATGAATTTTAAGAAAATCTATAAAAATAAAAATGAATCGCCGAAATGTATGTACGCACATAACTTCCTGCACCAAATAAGATTATTCTTTTTTTTGTTGTATTCGTTATTGTCAGGAGAAGGTTTGTATAAAACTACTGGTGAGCTCTGGCTTTATGAAATTTGTATAAAAAATTACAATAGGTGGCACGCGAGCTGTTTGAAAACAAAATGTACCGGGAATTAATTTATGGAAGCGGGAGGGGGGGGAGGGGAACCAGGGAGGGGTGAGGGGAACCTGGGAGGGGAACTCGGGAGGGGGGTTTGCGGGACGGGGGAAGGGGGGAGTGGAGTGGGGAGAGGGAAGGTGGAGGAGGTGGAGTGGAAACGAGAGAGGGGAAAAGGACGCGGGATAGGAATGGGGGTGGGGAGGGGAACGGTACGAATGGGAAAGGACACGCAGGGAGAAATAATATCTTTATTTATTGGCATAGCAACGCATGCCGGGTACCAGCTAGTTATTTATAAAATCTGATTAATATAGATCAGATATGCCCAATGTTTGAAAACTACGTTTTTCAATAGCCATTTTTATAGATCGTTTTTCATTTACAGTCTTGTCATAAAACTGTTTTTTTTTTTAAATCTGTGTGGTTGCTTATTTTTAATGTTAATCATATTATTTATTATTACACCTTTAGCAATGACTGTCATGTCTAAACGACGTAAAAAAATTTTACGACGCTGAGTAATGATTCATATGAAAAGTTTTAGATCGGAATATTTATGGTCGACATACACGGATAAAACACAAGACGCAGATTTTCACCGAGGCAGACATCATTTAAAAAAAATCTGCAATAATATTGTAGTTTAAGGCGTTGTCCCTGAAAGACAGAGATCCTGGATTCGACCGTTACCATTTTTGATTGCTTTGTCTTGCTCTCTGTCATGTTTCATTTAGATTATTAGTATTATCTTCTTTTAAATGATTAATTATAGTAAAATACCATTTAGAAATGGGGCGAAAAATAACCTCTAAATAGGCGTGAGCTGAAAATTACACATTTTTTAATTCTACAAAAAACTCGTATTGTAAAAGCTATTTCGTCTTAGGGGTAAAAAGTAGGAAGATCATTAAGGGCGAATTGGCAGTCTCCAAGTAGTTAATGCATAAGTCTTACCTTTCTTACCTAAATTAAAATAATCAGGGATCGACATTTCCTGCAATCTAATAAAAAAGTCATTATTTATGCGTTAAACCGCTTGCTCGTTAAAATGGAATATTTTTATTCAAACAGTTAGATTTAGCTTTATTATTACGGAAAGTGAGTATTTATGTCGGGGGAGACCAAAAAACATGCAAAAAATATGCATTTAACATTTTAATGTTGTTAAAATTAATTCACTCACGCGGTAACGCAATTGTTTATCCATCGTTTTTATTTTAACATTTCATAGACAATTAATCAATGCTGCCAATCATAGAAAAAATATTTTTGCGTAAAACAAAGTGAATGCATTATTGACAAGTTTGTACTTGTATTTATAACAGTAGAACATGGAAAGAAATGTATTAGAATAATTACACAAACCCGCTAGACAAACCCTGCTTTGCCAAACAAACCATTCAAAACCTGGGATGTTTTTTAAAATTATGATGAAATGCGAGTTTATTTTAAAGAATTTATTTTATAATATTGGTACTTCCGACAAATGTCGTATTTGATTGTCTATTAGTTAAAAAAGAAACATTCCGTATTATCCGTGCATCAAACTTCGACAACACGAATGTTCCATATTATCCGTGAGGTGGACTAACTGCATATTTACCAAAAAGTCTTTTAGCAAACGTGTCATGAACAATATCGTGATACGAGAAAGGATGGACTGTAAATCTTTATTTGTATGAGACAAAACAATTAACGGCGTTCAAAGTATCAAAGGAAATGGCAATTGGAAAGGAGAAAGGCCCTACCTTTGATGGGTTCATCTGCTGTGATGGTGCAATCTTGATGGTGATTGCTCTCCGCGATAATAGCACAAAGGGTGGTTACAATTACCGACACTTTTGGTATTAATTAGCACTTTTCACGACCTTTCAAGCGAGATTTCAATAACGAGGTGTGAACGATTTCACGACGATTTTTGTGGGTAATTTTCGATTTTTGTGCGATATTGTTTACGTGTACCAAATAGGTATCAACACCTTCTTCTTCTTGTAGTAAATAAGTAGGGACTTTCAAAGGGGGAGAGGAAAGAAGGGAGAAAATAATAATGCAAGGACTTGTGAAAATGGGTTTCAGTTTTTAAGCTGTTTAATAACTAAACAAAACGTTTTACCACATACCCCCTCGATTGGTTTAACACGCTTCTTATTGAAAAACAAAGGAAAAATATATACTCGTACACGTCTTGTCTTATATTTATGATTTGAACAGATAGCTCACGGTTGAATTATCATTGGGAATTGAATTTAGCAGAGTTGGTCAAGAAGTTACAACAGCCAAATCGATTTTTTGTTTGTTTAAGTTTGAAAAAAACATAAAATATCTCAGTGGATTAAATTTTCATTTACATTTTTACTCCAAATAATGCTGGGAATCACTGGTTAAAGTAAGTCATGTACGTCCCTCAATACCATCTGGTAGAGCGTTTACACAATACATAGCTACACTTACCTACAAACATCTAGATACATCATATACCCTGTGCTTGAAGTTTGTATTGTCACATGTTCCTTTCCTACCCATCCCTATATATCTGTCATTTAACCTAACCCACAATCAGTCTTTAATCGAAACTCGCCGGGTGAACCTCTCAATATTTCGTACATCACCGCGACTAATAGTCATACAAGTGCATGAATAAACCCAACCTAATTAGAAGAGGAGTGCCAGCGCTGTAAATCCTTTTTCTTCTGTTCTTTTATGTGCATTCTCTTTACTTTTGAAGTGGTCTTTCATACATTTCAAAACACATTCAAGGTCTTTCGATATCCGCAGACACATTTCAAAACCCACTAACAATTAGGCTACTTTACAACTCACTGGTGCTAAGTGTACTGGAGTCGAATTGTATTATCTGGGCCCCATTTGAAGCATCCTATATTTTGAACATTGAAAGAGTTCATAAAAAAATCCTACGTTTTTTTATTTTTACGCCTCTATGGAACATATCCATATTTGTATCCATCGAGATTTATTCTAGGTATGACTAACTACCATTCTCTAGAAACTCGTATATGTTTGCGTTGCTAAAATATTTCTTCCAATTAATCAATGGCCTCGTCTCTAACGGTGAGGTTCTGGCACAAATCAATTTATTTGTACCAGAGTCTCACTCTCGGGCACGTCGCCATAACATATTATATTGCCGATCGAGTCGTACAAATCTGTACCCGAATTCGCCCGTGGGAAGAGCGATACGCTATTTAAATATATTAGATAAAAATTTCGACATATTCTTCAAAAGATTCAATGAGTTTGTACGGCTTTTGGCGCTACATACTCACTGTGAAAATGGTACTTTTACAATTAATTAGATAAAATATCTGTAATGTTGTAAATTTTTTGTACACAAATAAAATAAAATAAAATAAAATAAATCACACATCACCATCCGTATAATATTAATTCTTCATTGGTTACCAATTATTGTTAATAGATTCACATAATCAAATGTAAAATTCATGCATTGAAATTAAAACTTGTAATGTAATGTAACTATTGGATTTATCTAACAGTGTTTGATTTGTGAATAAAAGACTTTATAATTTTTTTCAGCTTCAATTTTACGCAAGAGGGTTTTCAAAATACAAGTACATATATGCATGTACTAATTATTATTTTTAAAATAGGCGGTGCCAATTCTGGGAGATGAGATTAGAGCTAGCGTAGGAAGACATATTGATAGCCAAACTAAAGCACTTTAAAGTTTGCCGAATCTGAAAAATATCATCAAAAAAACCACCATATCAGAACGTCGCCCTAGCAAATAACCACCATTCTACTTAAAATTATATTAACCATGTTTAGAGAGAATATCTAAATAGTGAGGTATCTTCGAAACTTCATTCTTATTCTTCCTATTTCTTTCAACCTCACAACCAGTGGCATTCCTTCCCTCAGGACGATTGGTCAAAGACCTGTCAAAATTATAAGATGACAGTTTAACATAATATTATGAAATCAAAACAACTGGTATTACTCTAATGTATTTGAAATGTACCGCGAGATAACTGGCAGCGGCAAGTAGTGAAAATTAAAGTAGTGAAATCAAATGGAAGCTTTTTTTCCCACGCACTATGATTGGCCGGGTCAATTTATGAATTGTCCCATTATCATGTCCCCTGTCCCTTTACGCGCCCTACAATAAATGAATGAGATGAAACTATGTCACCTTATAAAAGTGCTTTCGGATTCTGAAGACGTTTGGTTCATTGCCGTGAGGGAGAGAACGTGATGAATATTATGCGTCTGAAGGAGATGGTTTGATAAAAGTAGGTTGATTTTGCGTATTGTACGCTTATCGCATGAACTAATTTACTGTTTTAAATGTAAATTTACTCTCAAAGTGAGATACCTATAGATGAATAGTATAGTATGTACTCGTATTTATTTATTTATTTATTAATTTACGGACAACAGTCCATCAAAAACATAATAATAACATGAATAAAAAAACAGAGATGACAGTGAAGGGAGAGCACATATAAATTAATAGGAATGACAATATAAAAAATAAAAAGTACATATAGAGACACTACAAGCCAAAGCATGAAGAAGCATTTAAATATTGCGTATCGACTGGCGAAAGTCATTTAGTTTTATACCAAAAAAATCAATGCTTTGACTTGCGTTGACAAGTCTCGACATTCTGGATAAGGGAGAATGGTATCCATAATTAGTAGAATGTTGATTGAGGAGCAGCAATTCATTATTTCGAAGTCTACGGGAAGGGATGTTAAACTGGATGAGTTGTAATAAAGCAGGTGTATCAGTAATACTGTTGATAATTTTAAATATGCAAATTAGATCAGAGTCCTTTCTACGTTTTTCTAAAGAAGACATGTTTACAATGTGTTCAATTTCATCATATGAGTACTTGCCTCTTTCAAGACCCAACCTCCGAGCAATTCCTCTTAGGAAACGATGTTGTACGGATTCCATATGACAAATGTGGACGGCGTAGAAAGGAGACCAAATGACACTAGCATATTCAAGGTGAGGGCGAACCAGCGAACAGTAAAGAGTTTTAAGTGTACTTATATGTTTGAAGTCAGAGGTAATTCTATGAATGAAGCCGAGTAGTTTAAGGGATTTATTTACGATATTATTAATGTGATCACGGAAAGAAAGTTTGCAGTCTAGAGTGACCCCAAGGTCCTCGATAGATGTGACAGTAGATAGACAAACACTATTTCGTTTATAATCAAACTGAATAGGTTTTTTGGTTCAATAAAAGGACAAAATTTTGCATTTATCAACATTAAGATCCATGCAGTTAATTTTGCACCAATCGTTAAATGAATCAATATCAAGTTGAAATAGTAAACAGTCAAGGTGGGATTTAATAATCTTAAGAATCTTGTTATTATCAGCAAATAGCCAGAAACGTGTGTGAGAAAAAACTTTAGTGATATCATTAATTTAATTTGATATTGTATGATAATATCATTTTTTTAAGTGACCTTTCACTTCTGGACCCATAGAGGCGCCTCTGCTTACAACATATCAAACATCGGCGATTCCATAGTCTTACTTGCTCCTGGTAATCGGGAGTCATCTTGTGGTATTCACATAAAAAGTCTATTAATTGTTGCATGCTTTGTCTTGTTACAGTGCTCAAATAGTTTCAAATAATCTTACGTATCCTGCGTATTTGGGCGGGATCCAAATTCGATAAACTTATCAGAAGAAAAATAAATCTGTTAAAAAAGTGGCGCCATAAATATCACCCAGAAAACGGTTACGCTCCCCTGTTCTCGCTAAATGAATTACAAAGCTTTAAAAATAAACGCGAAAAAGCTGTAATTGTAGAATTTATGTATTTTGTGGGTGGGCAAAGCTCTTAACAGCTTCTTGTTTACTCTCGGCGCTGGGATTGTTCGAGAACTCGAGTGGCTAACTATTTCGGGTGCTTTTCAAAAGCTTCCCAGTTTCTTTAAAATCGTACCGGGAATAGAGACCGTTACCATGATGTAATCAGGCTCAAGTACAAGAAAAACTGACGACTGTCGATTTTATTTCAAACCAGCCTGTTATCTTAAGCACCTAAAGCCCTTGAACGGTTTATTTCGTTTTAGAGAACTTTTTTAAAAGTTCACTTCGTTTTGACTGTACTCATTTTACTCTCCCACAAACAAGACGTAAAGTCTTGTATTGGACATATTTTTTGTTCAATAAGAAAAAACGAATCTAAACTTGGGTTTCCTTTTTCCCATTTCACTTAACGTCACTCAAAATAACGACAGAAGAAAATATTGTTTTTTATGATGACTCACCGCCTTAAATAGAATGTTTTGAATTCTTTTACTGATTGTTCTGAGAAGAGTGAGCTTCGCTTTAAAAAAAGTGTTTATAATTTCTCTAATTTAATAAATTAAATCCAAAATTTCTTCTCAAAGGTAGGTACCATATTAAAGAAAAAATGTGAATAATCCCGTCTACAATTTGGAAGGCGGGTTTGGGTACCGCCGCACTGTCCCGAGAACCACTTATTGGAAAATCAACACCTCTGCCATTCGCAACGTTTGGTGACTTAGCACGGGTGCCCTGGTTAATGGGATAAAGTTTGCCTAGGTTTTGGCGGTGGATGTATCTGCCAAAAAACTGCGCGGCGGGCCGGAATGGAAGATACTGGTTGAGGGAGAACTTTTGACCTCTCCAGCAGGATTCTCTCGACAGTATCGACCCATCGCCTTACACGCGGTGGGAGTGATGGATTCATATTTCCGTCACTCCTGGATACGTTGACCCCCAGATTCCTACCCGCCCCTAATACTTTTTCTTTCCCAGAGCATAAAAAAGACCCTCCACACAGCATCACCAATTATTTTCTAAGAGCTTCCTTTGTGAATGTAAATGATTCGTCATTTGAAAAAAAATATTTATACTGAATCTTTAAAACGGCCACCGGCTTAATGCGAAAACGAAACGTACAAACCAATTTACAGACAGACGAAATGCAAAACATTCGAGATAAAACAGGACTTTGCTGTGCTCGGTCAGTATTTACAATCATATTATATACTTAGGAAGGAACACACACGACAACAATGATAATAATTGATTTCCTCATGCGTTCGTCATTACAAGTGGAAAATGTTGTAGGTGTTACTTGGCTAGCGGAGTATTAAATTTGGTGGGAACCCAACGCTTTGGAATAATCGGCTACAATTCGGTCGAACCAGTTACTTGCGATTCTTCACGTTCCTGTTGTCAAATTTTGGAATGTGTTATTTTGAAAATAGGTCAGCCAACCATTAACTTACCTTTGAGACTGTTAACATCACCGTCGTACCAGTCTGTTCACGGCAGTACATCTGAGCATCTTCTTTGTTGCTTTGTTTAGCGAAATGGTAAATATTGTTTTACAAAGTGATTCAGAAGAACAAAGATAAATACTTACCAACAATTTCAGTAAAAACCATAATTGGATAAGATCGTATTTTATTATTCGTTGCACTCCTTACATTTTTTTCTGAATGGTTAAAATAGATCGTCCACAAGGACAAATTACTAAATACATAATTTTCAAATTACTTCCTCTGGGCAATAAAAATGACCAACAAACAATGTGAACCGCTTCCAACCCCATAATTATAAATATAATTATTGTATTATTAATGAATAACTAGACGCTAAAAACGACATAGAAGACAAATGAACTATATTTAAATAACTTTAGTCCGCCTCGGCACAGGACCCCCTAGTGAGGAGGACTAAGAAATACAATATTTTATACTTAATTTCACATTACTTTTTGTATGTAAATTTTTTTTATATAGTCGCTATAATAATAAAAAAAAAAACTATAAATGTTATAATGAATGTGTTAAAATATTTTTACCTTCTTCTGAGCTTCCTTTGGTAATTTCGTTGGATCTGATTGACTTTGGCGAATTGGATTATGCTGAAACAAAAAGAAAATAGTGTTATTAATAATAATAAAAAAGTTCTTCTTTCGTATTAACGAGGATGAAGTTTGTCTCGGTCTTGGAGGTGGATGACCAAGACAAACTGAACCCTAGATTCCTACCCACCCTTTAAACCATTTTCCTTCCCAGAACTCTTCTCTCCTCCCTTTCCCTAAAAAACCCTCCACACAGCATCCCCAAAGATGACATAGGCTCTATGGAAAATTATTTTCCTCAGGACCTCCTGTGTGGAGCTCATGTAATAAAAATATATACATATAAAAAATAAATATATACATATATAAAAATATATACATATAAAATATATACATATAAAATATATATATATAAATGCCAAAGTGCGTGTGTTTGTTTGTTACGCTTTTACGCCTAAACACACTAAACCGATTTTAATAATTCTTTCACCAATAGAAAGCTACATTATCAGCGAGTAACACGGGCCGTATATAATGTTAAGCTCTGGCGTTAGGAAATTTGTATAAATGAAAAAGTGTGTATTTCATATATTTTGGTGGCAGGGAGGAAAGGCAGGGGGAAGGTGGGGTTGGCGGAGAAGGAAGAGACAAGGGAGGGGGAAGGCGGGGACGCACAGAAAGGACATGCAATTTATTTTTTGAATGGCATTTCAACGCATGCCGGGTACCAACTAGTAAATAAAATAAATCCCTACCCATGGAATGTTAGGGTAGGCGCGTACTTTATTTCTAAAAATCTCCTTTCTAATTCAAAAATATTTTTTTAATTTATACGTTAGCTTTGTTTGCAGCGTTAAATTAATGTATCCTCTATTCCTTAAAAGTTGTCAGTATATTTAATATGTGGGAGATCTCCGTTTTTTTCTCAGTTCAAGAATCGGTATTTTTTTACTTCCAGCAGTCATCCGTTATTCGTGACGCATGTCCGGCAGGCATAGCGCCGTTTTAGTTTGGAGATTGTGACATTAATGTTGAAAATCTGTCTTGTTTTAGTCACTCGTTAGTTTTACTGTCTCACAAAGAACATCTGGAATAACTCTTTCGTGAAATAAACACAATTTTATTAGGATAAATCCCTCTTTTAAAGAGGCAAAAACACTCCCAGGTTACAAATAACCTGACAACATTTTATTTGTTTCGTCTACCATCATAACTTTACTGTAATAGAAGTGCATATTACCGTGAGGCAGATAATCAATTATTTGTCTGATGTTTAAAGCAGCAAGATTGAAGCAACATTGAAGCAACATTGAAGCAACATTGAATGTTTGTTTAATAATTTTCGGCCACCATAACACGGGCACGTGCCTAGCATGGTGGTCGAAAAATCCTCAAATTATGTAACCATCAAAGCAATGAATGAAGGAAAAAAAAAATACAAAAAAGGATTTTATTTTTACTAGAACAACCGTCTTTTTATAACTTTTGTAGGTTATTTCCGTCAATGTAATATATCACTGAAGAAGAAGATAACATTAATAATCGAATTGAAAATATGAAAGAGAACAAGACACAGAAAAATAAAATGGTAACGTCTCGAACCCAGAACCTCTCATCTTACCGGGACAAATGCCTTACGGCCTCAGTTACTGCCACCTCTTTGCCAATCTTATATTTCAAATTTCAGAATTAAGAAATTTGACTAATTGCTTTCTCCATATTATGGGGAAATACCTTTTTCATCGAAAACAATCGTTCGAAGAACTGGTTTGTAACCTAGATAGTGGTCTCGGATAAATATGTCTGATTTTATTTACACGGAATAACAACTGACCGTTTTGTAAAAATCTAAATGAATAATAAATTTATATTAGACCAACTCTCTTTTTATATCCTTACATTGTTATTCCCATCAATCTAATATATAAAATTCTCGTGTCACGGTGTTTGTTACCATACTCCTCCGAAACGGCTGGACCAATTTTGATGAAATTTTGTGTGCTTATCTGGTAGGTCTGAGAATCGACCAACATCTTTTTTTCATACCCCTAAAAGTAAAGGGTGTTCCACTCCGAAGAAAATTATTTTCCCCATACATTTTGTATGGAACGAATTCTCCTATTTTGAAAGAACTGCAGCAATATTGTAAGGGGTATAATATTGAACTGTGAACCGGGGGAAGGGGAAGGGGGGAGGGGGGGAGGGGGGGAGGGGGGAGGAGGGAGGGGGGTAGGGGGGAGGGGGGAAAGGAACTCAGGAAGGGGGGTTAGCGGGACGGGGGAAGGGGAGAAGTGGAGTGGGGAGAGGGAGAGGGAACGCGAGAGGGGAAAGGATACGCAGGGAGAAACAATTTAGATCAAGGTATGGTATACGCAGGGAGAAATAATTTAGATCAATTCAGCTAATAAGTTGACAACAGTTTTTGATTCTGAGGTGGCACGAAGTTCGCCGGATCAGCTAGTATAGTATATAATTAGCTGTTTTCTTTCATATTTTCGATTAGATTATTAGTGTTATCTTTATAAATGAGAAAAAAACTTGTTCAAATGAGTAATAGGTAAGACAATGTTTAAAATACAAACTCTTATAAATTTATTAGCGTATCCGTTTTTTGCCATTAGACACCTAACTTGACTGAGATTACAATCTTTTAGTTGATTAAAATTACTCTTAATAGTAGATTAGTATTATTTACTCACTCTAAAAACCCAAGTAATAATAATTTGTTTGAAGTTTAGGTACTCCACAGAGAGTTAAGAAGCCATCAACAATATGAAAATTGGCCATAAAATTCATAAATGAAATATATCACTTTAGTTACCCCGAAAGAAAAGTTATGGCCTTCATTAAGTTGGTAATTGGATTAATTATTTTTCCTCTAGATGCTATTCATATCCCTTTTTAAAGCTATAAATGTCTAGTTTATAAAACTAATCGGTTCTTGATTTTTTACTTTCTTCATAAATTTTTTACTTTCTTCATATTTTCCACACCCCTCTCCTTCAATAAGTTACTAACTTAATTTAGGTATAATGTATTATTTATCACAAAAAAATATAAGTATATAACAGCGACATGTCATTGGTACCAATTATTGTATTAATTCTATAACTTTGTAAATATTTCCCATTATGTAATAATGTACTGTTTGTTTCTGCAAAATAAAAAAAATAAAAATAAAAATAAAATAAGCTATTATTTGAATTTTAATTGAGACTTTAAAAGTTCGGTTATTATTTCGACCCATTTACTTTGAGAATTTAAAAATTTTTTTTTTCAATTTTTATTGTCATATTTGTCATATTTTTAAAATGCTGTTCCAACCGCTCTCAAAGTGGCAAAGACAATGGCATCCCCAAGTGGGGTATGCTGTGCGGCTGAAGATAGTGGAGAGGGGAATGAGATGAGGAAGACGAAAATTAGGAAGAACCTAGCTATTTAATTTTGATCACCGAACACGGCTAAAGCCATTTCAAACAACGTTTATACAACGATAATGAATTATGGTCTTTCACTGGAATTTTTTATGTACAGCCCAAGAAGAAGGTCAGGTGTTAACCACTCGTGTGATGGAAAAAGTTTTTTTTTTACATGAGTTCCACACAGGAGGCCCTGAAGAAAATAATTTCCCACAGGGTCTATGTTATCTTTGGGGATGCTGTGTGGAGGTTTTTTCTTAAGGAAAGGAAGGAGAGGAGAGTTTTGGGAAGGATATGGGTTTAACGGGTGGGTAGGAATCTGGGGTTCAGTGTGACAAACCTCACCCCATCAACCCGGGCACCCCTGCTAAATCACCAAACGTAGCGAACCACTTGGGGTGACCTATGGCAAAGATGTTGGTTATCCAATAAAGGTTCCCGGGGCGGCGGTACCCATTCCCGCCTTCCAAAATTCTTAATAGAAAAAAAATCGTCGGACAGCAAAATGACATACACATTTTTTACTCCAAAAAGCTCAAAAATCGTCGGTCAAAATCCTTAGAGTACGTGCTATTGCACCCTATACATTATGTTGAATAAATAAAATTTTTGCTAAGACGAAATAATTCACTGAAATTCCCTTGCGCACGACGGGCTTAAACACGCGACTTCCGGATTTGTAGCTAGTAGGATCGTACAACTCAACCACGGAGGCCGTCAATTATTGATAATTGGAAATAAATTACTTACCCATATAGAAACTGTGTGAGAGTAATTCTTGTGATAGCTACTGATAGATAGATACTCAGAGATCTTGGAGAGATAGATTCTGATAGATCGATACTGAGAGATAGTTACTGTACTGAAATTTTGTTCACGTCCGTAATAAAGGATGATAAGGCACCTAATACAGCCACAGGCCACAACTAACAGGATGAATCGAAAATTGTTTCCTTCATATAAATCTTAGGTCGGCGAGGGAAAATGAAAATTGACCATTTTGCTAGAATTCAGGTCACATCCTGAAATATCACAACACCCCATCAATAATCAATATTGAAACTGCCTACCTGTAATGAATACCTTCACTTTATCAATATACGATCAAACAATGATACAGACCACACTAGAGAGTTCTGTCATCTTCGGAAAAGATGATCTTTTCCAAGTAACTCGCATTTCCACATCTAATTCTACTAAGCACTGCACAAAGAGGAGACCGATCATTCTATCTCATTCTCTCGGAGGCTAAATCCTATAGCTGTAGATGCACCTATTTGTCTATTTTTGTGCTAAAGAGGTTTTCACTTCAATAATGAACAAACGCTTTGTTTTCAATAGTGATAAGCTTTAATTTAATTTCATTATTCGTTATATCCTGAAGACGTCCTAACAATGTCCTTAAATCCGTGGAGGATAAGGTTTTGACCATACATTCGGAGGTGGCGGGTTCAAATCCTGGCACTCGCACGTAAAATTTATTTGATTAAATTGTGTTATATCACGTTTTAATCACAAAATAATATACAGCAGACTTGTGGCGCGTTACAGAGTGGTATTCCTAGTACCAGTATTGAAAACTATGTTTTGTGACCAGATCTGAACAGCCAGGTTTTTCCCATCTTCGTTCTCCCCATATTACATTGTTAGCATTGCCACTACTTGCGGCCATTTGCTAAACCCTACACCTGTAAAGGACACGCAATACACGGCCGACGACTAGCTCAGAGTCGGCGCAAGCAAGGTTCCTCCTAAAAACAGGGCGAGTGCCTGTGGTTCGCTTGGCAATTCCTCCTCCGCCTCCTTTCCTCACAATCCCCGGGTCTCCTTCCTCAATCAGAACACAGTTTTAGCACTTAAAGGGTTTATTCGTAAAAACAGAACAGGGTGGTACACGAAGCCAGCTTCGGCACGAAACACATGGTTAACTACACTGCTAGCCTAACGAGAATTTTCTCCTCTCTCTCTACACGTTTAGTGAAGTTAGAAGTAGTTCATAGCACACGGTGTGGGAGGTGAGTAGATTGGTACTCACATAACGGGAGATGCGGAGTCAGCCGTCTGGCTAGGTACTGGGCACAAAGCACAATTCAAATAATACATCGTGAAGTTAGTTCACGGAGAGCGACTAGCGCGAATCACGGGGAACACAGTTGTTCTGCCGAAGGCCGGCGAAGGAGTGGGTGCGGGGAGCCGCTCGGCGCTTGGCTACCGGCGCCGCGCGGTGTGGGGAGAGGGGGGCGGAGGGCCTGTGCAAGGGGTCAATTCGCTATTAGCTCGCACGGGAAACAATTCCGTAACGTAACAACATGTTCAGGATTTGTAATTAACTACTTAATAATAAAAGTTTAAAAAAAATTTAATAAATATTTGTGAAAACAGTGTTTTTTTTACATATATTAGGCCTATAAATTGGTGCTACAATAAAAAATAAAACCTCTAATCGTCATTTTAAGTTTTACGTGACATCTCAAAAAACCGCCCCTGTCTATACAAATGTAAGATAGGGGAACTATATAGCAGCATTGTGAGGCGGGTTAAGAGCGTTTAACCAGCCAGCGGACGAAAATCCACATTTCGCCGAAAGTTGTTCTTACGATCGTGCAGGGCGGTTACAATGAGAAAGATTAATTATTCTCCGTACCAGCTTTTTTAAATTATAACTCAATATCGAATTTATTTCAATCCAAATTAGCTTTAATTTATACCTTCATGCAAAAATGCTGAAAGGCGTGATGATAAAACTATTAAAATATTGTACTTTTTGTAGTTATTTTTTGATTATAAGAATTTATCATTTTTCAATAATGTCTAAATTTAATAAGAATGTTAAAAAAATCTGAAATGTATTAGTTTGTAAGTGCGCAAATAAATACACAAATGGACCAATTATCGTCAAGAAACACATGTACGTACATTTTTTTTAATGATTTTATTGAAACTAAATTTAAAATTCTAAAACATACAATTGCTTGATAATGTATTGATTTATTTTACTGCATGATTATATTATTTGAAATGGGTGTGGTATAATACAAAAACTTTTTTGAAAATTTAACAAATCTGCCAACGACCTATGGAATAACCTTATTATACTAAAAATTTTAAAAAATTCTCAAAATTTATTACATACGAATGCTAGATAAAAGAACCTTTCGAAATCCATTTATAATTTTTTGTGGAAAAGAGTCAATACGTCTAAAATCTTTTTGAAAATGACGTATTTCCGGTTTTTTCTGGTAATGCCCTCTTAAGGTAGAGGCTGTTGGAAGGGATTTATGAACGCGGGTCTTGAAGAGGCCCGAATGAAGTAGGGAAGGCGGATGCCGGTAGCTCGTTCCACCCACGATCCGACAAAAACGAGTTGAAGAAACGACCCGTTCACATGAAGTCAACATCAAATGCGAACTATTAGTCCGCTCGTGTCCGTCGAGTTTTGCATGTGCAACGATGGGCATCTAAATAAATAAATAAATACGTAAAACTTATTTAATTTTTAATGTGAATTGTATTCTAAACTGGCTGACCCGGCGAACTTCGTACCACCTCAGAATCCATCAGAGTCGTGTTAACTTATTAGCTGAATTAAATTCAGTTTTTTTATTAAGTTAAAAATTACTCAATGAAGCAATTATCGATGCGCAACTGTCCATGTTTTTTCAGTATCGGAGATGGCGCTGTGTACGGATTTATATTTTTTGTGAATTTCTTATTTTTCAACTCAGTTATGGGAATTGCATTGCACTTTTTCTTTATACGTGTTGGGGAAATTTATTATAATTATGGTATTTTTCCTTTGGAGAGGAGCAGACGTACGTTCACCGTTTGCCTAATTTTCAACTGTTGATATTTAGTGGGTAAGAAAGAGTGGCAGCATTATATGTTGAAGAACTAAAACAATCAGCGCATTGACATTTGACGTTTTTGAATTTTTGGAATTCACTCGGTATTCAATATTATACTTATCACAATTTTCCTGCAGCTCTTTCAAAATATGAGAGTTCGTTCCATACAAAATGCACGAGGAAAAGAATTTTCTTCATAATTTTTTTTCGGGTAATTTTTCCTATGTTTTAAAAGTTATTCTGCTATTCGGTACAGAGACAAAAAATCGAAGATTATTAAAATCGGTCCAGCCGTTATTGAGATATAAATGGTGTAATATGCCCGACTTTTTTTATATATTAATATTACGCAAAACGAAGTTTTATTGGCGAAGCTGTTAATTAAAATAAATGGACAGATTAAAACTTTTTAAAAATATATTTTAAATCGGGAAAATAAATTAATGTTATTTTATGCATGAATATTGAATTATCTCTGGACGGATTTATACGAGAATTATGCTTTTTGAGATAAATTATTCTAATTTATTCACGCACGTTGAGATTATTTTTCCCGGAAATTTCTTCTCCGGAATAAACAATTGCGAGAAACTCCATAAGAAAATCTTTGTAAAGTTGCCTTTGTTTCGGTAAAGACTAAGTTTGTAGCAAATGGCAACAGAAGTTTATACACCATCCTGTTATTTTAATAATAACATTTTTATTTCATCTTCGCTGTATTTTTGTAATGCGAAGATCACCGTCTGGGTGCTTAAAAAATGCTTTCTTGCAAAAAAATCTTTTTATTTAGTTAAAACCACTTCATTGTAAGGATTAGCTTAATTTATATAGTTTAAAACCACTTTACTAATTTGCAAAAGTTTCAGTTGTTCTTAACCTTCACAGACCATACAATAAATCTACACGTATGAGAATTAGTCACTGCTCTATTGCAGCTTATTTGTATAAAATTCGAGTCATCGATAGTCTACTCTGCCAGTGCGGTGTGGAAGAGGAGACTCTTGACCATGTCTTTTTTAATTGTAAAAATTATTCTGCTTTCAAAAACATATATCGTTTGCTCATTAAAATCACCCACCATTCTCCCCTCAGTATTCCTTATTTGCTGTCTCTCAACAATTCTCGCGTATTTTCCGTTTTATTTAAGTTCATAGACTTGAATGATTTCAATTTTTTTATTTTTTTATTTTTTTTTATTTTAATGACAATATAAGAAAGTAAAATTACAAAATTAGTAATTTTACTTGATTTGTATTTTTTTTTATTTGATTTGTCCTTTTCTCTTATAGATTATCCTCAAAATTATAACTATCGTCCTTAACTTTTTCGGCACAAAGCACTCTTATTAGGGTGAATTGCTTTATTAAAAAAAAAAATCTACACGTAACAAATTAGGTACTCAAAATATTACATTCACATGTTATACATAAAAGATATTGCGAAAGAAAATTATTAACATAAAAAAGAATAGAGATAAAATCGGTTCATTAAATTCATAGTACATCGATAATAAAAAATCAAATTTTCCACAAGGAAGACCTGGGGTGTTCCGCAGGGCTCCTTTTTTGTGGGTGTATTATTTATTTACGAAATTAATCATTAACATTTATAGAGTAAAAGGTATTGATGATATTAACTGAACATTATTATTTTTTTAAAGCTCACCGGAATTTGTAATTGAAGATGCCATAGTTCTACTGATTTTAGTCAATGGATCTTACATGTTTACATTAAAAAATATATGATTTACGGCATGGAATTCACGTACCAATATTCCACTGCTAGAATTATACATGAACGAAATTATATTAACTGTAATAACATATGTAAGATCTTTTTATCTAGAGTAAGGGAATAGTAATTTATTTAAGTTTACATTTATTCAATGGTAATACAAAAATTACAAATAGGTCTTTCCAATTTTCCCGCTCGTTAAATACCAAACAACTGCATTTATATCAGAAAAAGACGTTCTAATTTTAATAACGAATTAATACCCAGTTATAAGACCAGATAAAGAATTAACACCTGCCCGATGACCTTTCAGCGCGTACCCTTTTTTCCCGATACTCCACGTATGGAAAAAAAAACTGTTTTAAGGTTTAAATTTTATTCGTTTATGCGTATGTTTAATAAATGTCATAATACTCGTATATTTGAATAAAAAAAAGTTAGGTTAGGCTTTTTAATGTGTAATTGCAGGAAATGAAATTAAGTTGGCGTAATTCCCTCCATGTAATTTTGTCCAAGCGTAATCCGTGCGTAATTCTGGCAGCACAATATTGGCACGCGAAATTCACGTTCGTGTGATTTCCCAAAGTAACCATTGCAAAGGCTATGGCCCATCTTGCCTGATCTATCCCAATGAAGCTGAGGTGGAAGCGGTAAATTTAATTAAGGATCTCTAGTCTTCAGCAATATTCCTGGACCCTTCGATAGCACCTCCTACGTGGGGGGTTGTTGATAAGTTTAGGGCCGCATGGGACCCAATCTGATTCCGTTTCATCTGCAGGACGCTACGCAGGAGATGAACAGTGGACAGTGGGGGATGATGGAAGATCGTTATATTGCTTAAACGTTATCATGTTATAAACTGCTATGGATAGTAGATTTTTTTCAGAAACCGGGTGCCGCAGTGCGTTCCGGACGACGGGGCTAGCGTCAGAGCATAATTAGTTAATTAATTTTTAAATTCGTACCGCGATTCACAATATTTAAGAACTACGAAATTATGACGTAGAAAGCGATTAAATCATTTCGAAGGTATAGTTGTTTTAATAAATGTAATGGCCATAAGTCATAATTTTACATATACGCAGGACTATGGAACGCATTTTTTACCTTTATACACAGAGGGTTGTAAGAAAGGTTCCGCTTTTTTTTTCATCCTGTTTCCCGAACATTCCCGATAAAATATCCCCGACAAAATATCCTAAGCTTACGTAACCTAACCTAACCTAACCTAACCCAACACAACCTCACCTAAACTTACCTAACCTAACCCAACAAAACCTTTCGGCGCCAAATTTAAAATTTAAATCGAAACTGTAGGTTCCTTGCTATGTCTCCTTTTCTCCTTGTCGGGGGATGTTTTGTCCGTAGGATATTTTGTCCTTGGGATATTATGTCGAGTGATTTGTTTGTCGCAGGACACTTTTCCGGGAATATTTTGTCGTGGGATGAAAACGCGCAGTATACCGTTAAGAAACGTGCTTGACTAACTTAAAAAAATTGTAAAATATTTTTTTATCTCTGGTGACATTTTCAATGTTTTATTTAAAAATATTATTAATTATTATTCAATTTTTTAAAGGCATATGTTGAAAAACATACAAAAAAAAAACATCAAAAATATCACTGAAGGTAAACAAAGGATGGGTCGTTTAAAAAAAATGACGGATTCATCAAATATTTGAAGTTAATTTTCACGTTATGTGTAAGTTATAATCAATTTTGTTATAATATCATATAGGCCAGTTGCTTTACAAAACTGAATTTTTCACAGAACTTGAATAGAATTTACACAAAACGTGAAAATTAACTTCAATTATTTGATGTATCCGTCAAATTTTTTGAAATAATCCGTCCCAAGTGTTATACTGTACACGTTTATATGTATATGTTATATGTGTGTCACTGAAGGTAAACACTTCATAAATATATATTTTTTTATTCCTAATCACAGGTTAAAGTAAGTCAAGTATCTACATATATATTATATATTTAATAACCTTAAAACTCTGTATACGAAGGTCGCAGGCGAATGTAAGGTTCTTCAAAGGTTAAACTAGAATATTTTGCAGTTTTTTTCTTCCTATCACAAAATGCATAAATCGGATTTGGCATTTCGCTGGAATAAACCGACATTTTTTTCCGAGTTTTGTCAATTTTTGACATCTATTTCTAATCTGTAAGGCATTTTTTTTCTTAGATGGTGAATAATTCCAATGGTCTAAAACCGCTGTTCAGCTTAAAATTTCATGGATTTCATTTCCACTGCATTCACTGCTTTTGTCTTGGCAACTCTCACGGTACATACATTCAATGGATAGTGAGTTCAGAGATAGCTTCAGGGTTTTTGCGGTATTTAGTGCCCCGAGCGAATCAAATCTTCGGCTTAGTTGTGCCGTCCATTATCACGATTTGAAAAACCCAGGACAAGATTTCGTCACCCATTGTCGCCCACAATATCGGCAAGCACGTCATATTTCTCAAATTCCTTTCAGCACCAAACGCAGATTACTTTATTATATAATAATAATGTGGTCTTGTTGATTGAAAATAGTCCTTTATCATCGGAGTACTTGATTGATTAATACCAGCATACCAATTACTACGTCGGTGATAAGACTCCGATAACACCAAAACCTTTTAGCGTCAAACTCTCCGGCAAATTTCTGAAGATAGATATATATCTGGACTAAACGAAAATCAAACGAAAGTTCAATAAAACCTCAGGCAAAAGCCATAATCAGGAATCCTATGAGCGTGAAGGAATCCCATTTGTTCTCGGATCGGATTATTGCTAATTTCGAAGGGTAAATTCTTGATTGATTTTGCGACCTGATTTCCATCACAAATTATTTTGGGAGAAATACAGATTGGTATATTGATTCTTTAAAATTTTGTCCGAATCGAAGTTACGATTCTTCGACTATTTTAAAACGGGAATGCGTTATTGTCTTGAAGTTGAGAGTTCCTAATATCTCTGTGTTTATGTGAATCCCAACTTCTCACGTCTGAGCCAGAGAGAATATGGCATCCCCATTAGGTGTATTAGGAAGGGAAAGAAATGTGGGAGAGGAAGGTTGGGAATTACTTGGCTATTCAGATCTCGCCATAAAACACGCTAAAGCCTTTTCAAGCCACGTATAGATTTTTGATGGCTGTATTCTATACTTAGATATCTTTTTTAGATTAACCCTAAAGATGTCGGAAGGTCTTTTTAAGACGAGGAAAGAGAGAGAGTTCTGGTAAGGAAAAGGTATGAGTGGTGGATAGAAATCTAGAGGTCAGTATATAAAGGAGTGACAGACGTATGAATCCATCCCTCCCACTGCGGTGCAAAACGATGGATCGGGAGAGACCAGCTGGAGAAGTCAAAGGATCTTCCTAAACCGGCCTCTACTGATTCGGCCCGCCCCGAAGCTGGCGCATATTCTCAAAGGGGCATTCGTTGCCAAAACCTGAACTCACTTCTCCCGATGAACTTACTCTAAGTACTAATAATCTACCACTCGGTAATTACGTAACATAATGAACGTTGTGAATAAAATAATTTCAAATTTCTTAGAAAATGTACAAATAACCATGTGGTATCTTCCGTCTTGGCCACAATCGAAATCAATATCAATCACCATCAGTTAAGACTCCCCGAAACTTTCTGTATTCCAATCCAAAGAATCAACTTAACTTTCTCCCAACCTCTTGTGCGAATGTGTTGACTATATAAAGTTACTATGTAAGATTCCGGACAAATTTTGCGAAATCTCCCAGAATTGTACACATTTTTCGAATATCTGGTTCTCACTTAACTTCCCTTGACCATTTTCTTTTTGTTTGTTGCTGTTGTGTTATACACCTACTTTTCGTTTTATTCTTTCATTTTGGTTTGCACCGTTATTGGACGGTCTGCATTTATTCTTTGTTATTTCTTTTTAATATTTTTGTGTTCATTTTAAATTTAAAAAAATAATATGGATATAAATGTGCTCCTGACAGTTCCGTGTAACGTCTTTCTCTTTCTCACAAACGATTCGTTCCCTCTGTTGTGTTCATTTTAAATTAAAAAAATAATAAAGATATACATTTGCCTCTGACGGTTCCGTGTAACCTATTTCTCTTTCTCACAAACGATTCAAATGAAACAAACGTCTTCACAAAGGAAATGTAGTGGTGAAGCTACATAAGTGTTTATTACGTAATTAATTGGTACAAGGCTGGGGGTTGTGTGCTTCGCAGGTGTTCGCACAGGGCCCTGGTAATTCCACGCTCATACAATATGCCTGGCTTAGTGGGACACAAGGAGCCTTTCATAATAATTAGTATATTATTCACATAAAACTAAACACTTTGAAATAAAAGCAGTAGACCTCTTTGGGTTCGAATTCCGATGAGACTTGAATTGTTTTGTATTGCATTTAAATAATCTAAAATAATATGTGGTACGTTCCAGAGTAAATGATAATCTTAGGACCAGTTTTATAACCATCCGTTCATTACCATTTTTTAACAAATACTTGGTTTAAAACGAATATTTATGAAAATTGTACTAAGCGTAACAAACGAACGGCTATAAACCTTGTTTACAATGAATGGCATTAGGCATGTTTGTCACCAGTTCTGAAGAGCCAGGAACATCCAAACCAACATCTTAGACGTATCCTTCCGCTTTCCACTACCTTCAACCTCACAACAAACTGCGATTGTGGATGTCGTAGATCGACAGTCCCCGGACAGTTGGGACTCGTGTGCGGTATTCAAAATAAATAAATAAAAACTGAAATAACCACCATTAAATACATTAAATCTAGACAGCGAATTTCGGAAAAAAGAACTGACAAATATTTTAAAACCATTGTTGTAGAATTGACTGAAATATCCAACCCAAACCACGAAGTGCTCCATAGAAATAGAAGTCGCTGAACCTATCCAAATTATAGTTCCGCTTACACAAGATCTCTTGGTGGGTTCCATGACAGTTGATCCGGCGACATTTGGTCCGGCGACAGTTGGTCCGGCGACATTTGATCCGGCCGACATTTGATCCGGCCGACACTTAATCCGGCGGACAGTTGATCCGGCGGACATTTGATCCGGCCACAATTGATCCGGCCTGATCCTTTAGAAGATTTTTTCTTCAAGTTAGTATGTAAAGAGGATATACGGCCGTACAACCAAAGTCGATGTATTTATATCTGGAGGCATCTTGAGTGAAAATCCGCTGTAAAAATATTTTTACTAACAATAATTTCGACTCTCCGAAGAAGCATGCGGCAATACAAAATACGACATACTTAAAATAATAATATTATTATAGATAGATAGATAGATATAGATGTGTATATTCGTGAAATATAAACCTCGTTTGAAATTCGTAATCCCACAGTTTTATGTTAAAAATTTAAGGGCCGATCGATCAAATACTTGGATCATGAAACTAGGCATTTCTTATGTAATTCTTTATTTTATGGTTACATACTTTTCAAGCAAACTTATAAGAACAATAAATTTAACAGAAGGCTCAGAACAGCCTATCAGATAAATGAAAACAATTCCCAAAAGATTGTTTGTGAAGCACCTACATAAGTTTTATAATAAGGTTGTTAGATCCGTTTAATGAGAACAAGTTTTAGACTACCAGGGAGGTTGTTTGCAGGCAGTGTTTATGTCGGAGTGGAGCTCCACCCTTAATTATATTGCGCGAAAGTGTTTTTGAGGAAATTAGCTGTAGAAGTGAGGTTCTTGAGAAAAAAATTACTACGAATTAGCTTAGCGTTAGCTTAACCGATGTGACTTTTTTATTATGTGTAATTTGGGAGGCAGGTATGGGTATCGCCACCCCATGAACCATTTATTCAATAACGAATACCCCTGATGTAGTTCACCCCAAGTGGTTCGCAACGTTTTTGTGACTTAGCAAGGGTGCCCGGTGAGCGAATGCTTTTGCTCACCTACTGAGTGGCGGGCCGTACGTGAGAGACTGGTTGAGTGACTTATCCTAGACTTTTCTAGCTGGACTCTCCCGACCCATCGCTTTGCACCGCATTGGGGGGGGGGGGGGGGGGAGAGGGGGATGGATTCATACGTCAGTCACTCCTGGATACATTGATCTCCAGATTACAACCCACCTCTAATACCGTTTTCCTTCCCAGAAAATCCTCTCTTTCATTTTGTTAAAAAATACCCCCATACAGCATCGCTAAAACGACATGAGCCCTGAGTTATTTTTTCCTAAGGACTTCCCATGTAGAGCTAATGTAAAAAATATCCATATATACTTATCATTGAAGAGGAAGATAAAATGAATAATCTAAAATCTAAACGAACATATGAAAGAGAACAAGGCACAGAAAAATGAAAGAGGTAGTGGTCGCTACTGGGACTCGAACCGATAACAAATATCAATAAAAAGGGTGGTTTCCTATAATATGGAAAAATTATTCGAAGATAATATTTTCAATTCTAAAAATTTGAAATTTACAAATACGAAGGTTTGATGGAAGGTGACAATGGTCGAATTGGTAGAGGCGTCTGTTTCGGTTAGACCAGGTTAGAGGTTCTGGGTTTCGTGTCCCAGTTGCAACCATTTTTTTTTTTAATTTTTCTGTCTTGGTTTCATTCACATGTTCGTTTAGAGTTTAGATTATTAGTGTTATCTTCTTCTTCTTCAATGATACATTACATTAATGGGAATAACCTTCAAAAGTTATAAAAAGAGAGTTGTTAAAAAATTTAAAATGTATATATTTTTTTGTGAACACCGCAAACGAACTAGTTCAAGCTGTCCGAAGAAAATGTGAATATAGCAACCTCTTGCTACGGAGGTTTTTCGCCAAGTGGCAATGCCAAGAATACATTTCGTAAAACAACTTTAGTGTTATAGTGATGATCAGGTACCCACAGATTTTATCCCGTAGGAAGCGCCAATTCTGGACGGGTTATGGATCCCGTCAAGAATACCTGTGGTTCCCAAATATGTGTGTCACGATAAAACCACGATGAACCACGATGTGTGTCGCTCTCCAAGGGATGGTGTGCCAGGTACATAATTTAAAAGGCAGAGTAGTGAGAACAAGCATATAATTATAAAGACAAGTAGCAATCAGGGTTTTAAATATGTCATTTCATTTACCCCCATGAACCGACCTCTTTTATTGTGAATACTATCGCTAGCTAACTAATATACTGTCCATCTAGTGGCTGCCAGGCACAGGCAGCATTTCCCCATGCAGGATCTGGATAGCCCTCACCGAAGCCGAGATCTGGAGTCAGTTCCGCCGCCAAAGGGGAAACATTAAGCGGCCTTACGCTTAGAAGAATCAGCATGGAGGGAGGCCGCCCTCGGTCCAGACGAGAGTCAAGGTCAGCGTAAATTTACTTCTCCGCCACAAAGAACGGCAAATAGCATCACGGGCTAACGGTACACCGGTCATCCGTCAAAACAGGGCTCTGTCCCAAGTGTGATCGCACGTATTACTTATGGATTGAAATTTATCCAGGTTTCTGGCACGCCTGCCGCCATACAAGTTTACGTTGCAGGAAACTCGACTAATCCCACCACAGAGATTCAAACTCTCGATCACACAATGCGTACACATTAATGCTTTTACCGCCCGGCATTATCTCAAGTTAAAAGGAATTATTTTCCCGTTCAAATACTAAGTTCTCACAAAAACTCCATTGACTGTCGCGTAGTTAGAATCGGGGCCCAACTCTCCCAAAACTACCTACACAAGAAGTGACGTATTGCCGCGGAACTGCTCCAGAGGTCGCCCCAGGCCGCCGATAAAGTCAGAGCTGGCACTCTAATAATTAATAACAAGTTCCTACCTAATTACGATTTCGACGGGTAGAGTTGTTAGGATGCAGTACAAATAATAAAGATGTTAATAATTATATTTAAAGTAATACGGATTTGTACTGCATCATAACACTCTTTTGGGTGCTTTATGATGTTAATGGGAGGAAAAGGTGAAAAGGAAGAAGTAGATTTTTTTAGTATGCACTAAGAAAGTCGGAATGACTACAGTAGGTATCAATTTCAAAGAGAATACTTTCAATTATCGTCAAGGTTGGTTTACTGTTGGGGAATCGAAGTGAGGAAGGAAATTTATTTCGGAATGCACTAATAAAAAACTCCCGAACACTGTATCTTAACACTGCTTAACTCCCGAACACTGCTTCTGTATCTTAAAAATCGCAAAGCTTTTTCTGTCAATATTTTTTAGGTCAACGTCACTATTTTCACGTCTATGATGGCATCAAAATATTTAACTATCTTATATATAAAACAAAGTCGGGTTAGTTACATCATTCATAACTCGACAACGGCTGGACAGATTATTATGATCTTTGTTTTGTTGGATTTGTCTCCGCCCCGAAAAGTAGAAAAGCTATTAAAACATCAGAAAAATTCACGAAAAAAAACCTGAAGAAAATTCTTTTCCTCATACATTTTGTATGGAACAAATTCTCACCTTTTAAAAGAGTTGCAGGTAAATTGTGATAAGTATAATATTGAGTGGTGAGTGAATTTCAAAATTCAAAGACGTCAAATTGTCGATGGGCTGATTGTTTTGGTCTTGTTCTTAAAAATACAATGCTGCCCTTCTTTCTACATACTATATATCTGCACCCCTCCAAAGGAAAAATACAATAATTATAATAAATCTCCCTCACACGTATAAAGAAAATGAAACGCAATTTCCGTAAGTAAGTGGAAAAGTAAGAAAAACACAAAAATTATAAATCCTTACATTATTATTTATACTCTGATACTGACAAAAGCAAATTTGGGACAGTTGCGCATCGATAATTGCTTAATTGTGTATTTTTAACTTAATTAAAAAACGGAATTTAATTCAGCCAATAAGTTAACACAACAGTTATTGGTTCTGAGGCTTTAGAAAGTTCGCCGGGTCATTTTGTGATGGTATCACAACATTTTATGAAAAATGTTTATTAGTTTTTCCAAAAGGAATGAAATATCAGATCTTTATTTGTATAGCCCGGTAACTCGCAGCGTATAAAAAGTAATAAAGTGTCAGGAAACGCTAAAAACAACCGAGCGGAAAATAAAGTTGCTAAATACTTGGATAGAAAAGAGTCCTTTTAAGATCAAAGCAAGCAAACTCCTCAGAGCTTAAGTACACTTAAGTATATTCGAGCTTAACTGCAGCTTAAGAATATCTGCCTTTATTGTATTAAGCAAAGGAAAACATAACTTGATAGCTAATCCCTACTTGGCACGTGATTTTTCTTTTTAGATCGCGATATCATTGTAAATAACGCTGCTCTTACCATCCTTACAATATCTGGAATTCCACGTATCGATTTTTAATGATGCAATTAATGCTTGAAGAAGGAAAAACGGGAAATATTTCGTTTTTATATAAAATTCAAAACATTGCACACACACCTGAATTCTTCTCGTCTTTCTGGGTGCTTTTCTATGTCATCGAATGTTATCAATAACCCTCGTTTTCAAAAAGAGTAATCCATAGTCACCACTCCACCCCTACTCCAAATATATATTCACCCATAATTTTGTAATATTACGGGAATGTTAAGTTATACGTGTCCAAAATTCAACCATTAGCGGGTACCAGTGGGTGGGTCTGCTCATTTTTTTTAATGTACAAAAAAATTGAAATCCTTTGAAAATTGACACCTCTTAAGATATTTTTAACTACCATGACCACAATTTTTCAAATATTTATGATTTTTTTTATATCGGCAACGTAAGTAGCACGGCTATCCATCACAAGCCTTAAAAATCCATCAAAGGCTGTAGTTTTTTCATAAAAATCAATCAAAATTATTGGTTTTCTAAAAATTATGAAAGATTTTTATTTTCAGTCCACTTTTACTCACCGTGGTGTGAAAGAATTATGTACACTACTATGGCGAGTTTTTTTTTAAGTTTACGCATCTAATCAAGATTCCAAAATGGTAGAAAACTCTAAGAAAACTAGCCACAAAAAAAAATATGCGTACTATTTTTAACAAGAACCAAATTTCATAAATTATTGTTGTAGACAGTAATCACTTTTACTATGTGCACAAAATAGGTTTTTTGTTGTTGAAAAATGTGGGAAATTTTTTTCAAAAAAAATTGAGAAATATTTTTTTTCTATTTTTTTCTCGAGGAATCATGAGCAGGCCCACCAGATCGTTGAATTTTGGGAAACTTTGTGTGTACATGATGAACATGAGGAAAAATTGTTCTGAAACAAATTTTTGAAACGTTACATTGTTTCATTTTTACTCGTACTGCATATACGAGTAAAAATGAAACAATGTAACGTTTCAAAAATTTTTTTCAGAACAATTTTTCCTTCTTCTTCTTATCATAAATACGATGCAGAACGTTTTGTTATTTAATCTCACAGCGAGTGACTGACTAATGCATATTGAGAAACAAACTGAAAGAATGAATTGGTTGCAATTCTCTTAACAACATTTCCACTGCCTATATTGTTCTGGTTTGTGTTCTGATCGCAATAACAAAATGGCGAATAAAACGCATTCGTTGTTTTATTTACGTTTATTAATAATAAACACGATATTTCTTTCCGAGTTAGGTACGTCGAAGCTTCCGATGATTTTTTTGAAAATGGCTGACGAAGAGAACTAGAACAAATAAAATTCAATGTACGAAAAAATGTACGATAATGTTTGATAATCTTAATAAATAAAGATGAATCTTTCTTTTGTCTTTCTAAACCATTCATCCTATTGCAATGAAATTTTGATTTGGAAGAAGCGGAAATTTGAAGGGTGCATGCTCGCGATGGTTTCTGTGTATAATAGTGAGCTCTGGCGTTATAAAATTATTTCAAATACTGATCACCCGATTGCAATGAAACTCTGGTGAGCTGCTGTGCTCACGCCCGCAAAGACTTCTATTTAAAGCTCTAGCATTACGATTTTTTTTTACAAAAAATGGCATTGGTATTTTAAACGTTCGAGTTGTTTGAAAAATTGGTATTAGAAAGGGATGGAGGGAGGGGAAGGGGAATCTGGGAGGGGGGAGGGGAACAAAGGAGGGGAATGAGGGAGGCGGGGTTCGCAGGACGAGAGAGGGGGAGGAGAAGGTGGAAGGGGAACGCGCGAGTGGAACGGGACGTGATAAGGAGAACGGGAACGAACGGGAAAGGACACGCAGGGAGAAAGTGCCATTGCAACGTATGCCGGTAACTGGCCAGTTATTTTGTAATTTTGATTGAGTTCATTAATTCATTTGATCGGTTTCGTTCGGTCCAATTAGCGATGTGCTGAAAAGATATATTTATTATGAGAATTAATTATAATTTTGTTATTTAACATGAATTATTGCATACGTTACATTAAGTAGACATGGATTATTGGTATTTGCATATTTGATTGCGTAATGAGTATTTGAGCTTAATTCGTCTACAGTTTTACATAATACATTGTAATTCAGCATATTAATCGATTTTACTTTGAAATTTTATCTAAATAGGTTTTATCTTCACTTTCAATTAAAATTAAAAATAATGAAATAAATATTCTTTTCAGTTTCTTTTAAATATACTTGTTTTCACGGAAATAATCGTAAATTGTTAAAGTACATGATTAAAATTTGGCGGGTTTTTTCCGTTGACAGTAAAAAAATTGATAAATTAATAATTTTTTATTGTATTGTTCGTTATTTTAAGTCCAAACTCCAACCTTTTTACAACCATTTTAACACAATATAGACACCATATTATTGCCATCTCCAACACATTCGTCTCATATAGAGATACATTTCAAGCATCGGTGCTCTCTGCAAATAACCCCACTTTAATTGATTTCATGTCAACAAAACATTATGCAGCATATCATGAAGTCAACAAAGCATCACGCCGGCATAACATCACGTCAACAGAACGCTTGGCAGATGAAATATTTGAATGTCAACCCAACATCATACCTACATAAAATCATATCAACAAAACATGTAGCAAAATGTTACGCTGATGAAGCATTTCATTAGCAAAGTTTAAATACATAACATTACGTTTACAAAACGCCCTGCTGACTAAACATCACACTAGAAAAGCATTTAACAAAACATATTAGTGTGACAAAATGTTATGCCAGGAAAAACAACATTATGCCTACATAATATCATATCAGCTGACAAAACTATGCCAGACAAATTTTACCAATGCAATGAAATATTTCATTACAACAACGTAAAAACTGAGGCAACGGTTTTATTACTAATTAGCTGGTCCCGGCATGCATTGCTATGCCATTTGATAAAGAAATTGTTTCTCCCTGAGTGTCCTTTCCCATTCGTCCCGTTCCCCTTCCGCCTCCCCTTCTTCTCCTGCGTCCTCTTCCCCTCTCGCGTTCCCACTCCGTCACCTCCACCTTCCCTCTCCCCACTCTACTCCCCCCCCCTTCCCCAGTCCCGCGAACCCCCCTCCCGAATTCCCCTCCCCCTCACACGTCCTCTTCCCCTCCCGCGTTCCTCTTCCACCTTCCCCGCCTTTCCTCTTCCCTTTCCCGTTCCTTCATCCCGCCAACCCTCCTCCCGCGTTCCATATATTCAATCCTAGTACATTCAGTTTTTAAACAGCCCGCGTGCCACCTTTTACAATTTTTATTCAAATTTCCATTTTTCATGTATTAAATTTGGTACCTAACATAGGTACCTGTTTAAAATATCTAAAATTCTTGATTCGATTCAAAGTATTAGGGGAGTACCTACTTTAAATAAATTTATTAAAGATTTTCAAAAATAGAATCCTGATTGAACAATCAATGTTTTGCAAAATGTCATTCTCAAATACGCGAACTGTCAAACGTGCTCATGTTTTCTGAAATTATCCAAATTTCTGCGCAATTTTCTTAATTTTTCTCTCCGTAAGAACCATCCTCGTACTTCAATGAATATTCTAAAAAAAGAATTAGCGAAATCGGTTCAGCTGCTCTCGAGATTTGCGCTTACCAACAAATTTATATTATAGATTCATTTTTATATTATAGATTATCCGAAATAAAAGGAATGCGTTTATTAATATCGAATACTATCTAATTAATATCGAATTCTTTCAAAATTGTGGATGTTTTGAGCCAAAATATTTAGGTAGGTTTTTTGTTAACATTGTTGTTTGATATTAAAATTTTATTATTCGTTAATACAAGTACCTAAAAGATAATTTTATCTTGTTTCTAAAATTGTATTTTTATTTTGACATAAAACTTCAAAAAATAAGATATACCTATGTAACACATTTAAATTACCTCGGAAACATTCCGAAATTCCATTAGAAATGCAATCGTCGCGCGTCGGCGTCTTTGGGACTTGTAGGTATTCTATATTTCGTGTGAAGATTACATAGAAGCAATTAACAAAATAAACGAAGACCTACAAAATATAGCAAAATGGCTGAAATTAAACAAGTTGAAACTGAACGTAAACAAAACAAAATATATGGAAATAGGCATTAAAACACGTAACACAGGGTTAAATTCGACAATTAATGGTGAAAAAATTGGAAAAGTAAATGAAATCAAATACCTGGGTGTAATACTCGACTCAAAACTGACTTTCACAGCAAACTTTGAATATGTGCTAAAAAAGGTATCAAAAAGGTAAATTTTCTTAGAAGACTAAGACGTACATTAAATAGAAATACTACGGAGCTTATTTATAAAACTATCGTTGCTCCACATTTGGACTACTGCTCTACGATGTTATATTTGGCCAATGAAGGAAATTTAAACAAACTAGAAGTTATACAAAACAAAGCTATGAGATGTATACTGGGGAAAGGCAAATACGCAAGGATTAATCAAATGAGAGAGGAGCTAAATTGGATTCCAATAAAAAAGAGACTACTATTTAATGTGTTCATTTTTGTGCGTAAAATTATGAAAAAAACCAAATGCCAAAATACTTTAAGGATGAAATTGTTTTAATAGAGACATTCATAATTACGAAACAAGAAATATAAACAGAGTTCGATTGCCACAAATGAAGAAATCAAAATCACAGAACTGCCTAATGTACAGAGGACTAAAGATGTTTGATGAAATGCCTTAAAGTATGAAGAATGAAGAAAGAATGAATGTATTTAAACAGAAATGTTATGCTTACGTAAAAATATTTTAATTTATCAAATGAAATGTTACATTGTGCTTATTAGTTTATATTCATGTAGTATAAACTAACTCAATAAATAAAAAAGAAAAATAAGAAAAAGGAAAACATATTTAAAGCCTGAAGGGTGTGTCTGATGGTGCTAATGTTTGTAATATTTAATATACTTGCACTTAAAACTTACAGCACTTGCAGTTGGTACACGCTTCCGGCATAAATTAGGTTTTTACGATCAAAGATTTGCAGTAACTTCTAAAGGAGGTGCAACTCTAAGGGGACTAGGCTACTTTAAAATCATATTCGAAGGGTAGCATCTGTTTGTGATATAAAAGTTATCCCATTTCACCCCTTTTCCAATTTACATTTAAATTGCGGGGTGGGTGGAGGTTCAATTGGTTTTTAAATAAAGCGTCAGTTAATATTCATTTTGTTAATTTACTACACTCTACTCCATTTATTTTGCAACTTGTATTTATTTAATTTTTGTGTAAGAGTGAGATATACGATATAGCAGTGCTGATGGACGAAAGAGACGGGATTAATAGGATTAATTAACGGGACAAGAGTAATCCGGGACGGCACAAAAAAAACATAAAACGTACCTTCTTTATCCTAATAATGCTGCAACTCTTTCTTACACATTAAATCCTATAGACTAAAAATGAGACACACAATGTACAAATGTGTGCTTGTTTGCTCCAAAGTACTAGATTTTCTCCTTTGGAGGAAACAGAAATATCTTATCAAGGCTTAGCTACGGCGACAGAAATTGCGTTTCGTTTTAATTATACGTGTGTGGGAGATGTATGATAACGATTGTATGTTTCCTTTGGGGGGGTGCAGACACACGTTCACCGTTTTTCTCATTTTCGACTGTAGTTATTTAGTGTGTAAGAAAGAGCTGCAGCATTATATGTTTAAGAATAAAAGCAAAACCATCAGCGCATTGACGTTTGATGTTTTTTAATATTTAGAATTCACTCGCACTTCAATATTATCCTTGTAACTATATTCCACACGTTCAAAATTATTGTATGGATCTACGGAGACGTCACGGTGCAGTGTGTGAGAGCGATCCAAGGAAATTATTATTATTTTTTTTTTTATTTTAAAAGAAAGACAAACATTCCCGGGTTACGACTAACCCAACAATATTTGAAAATCTCCTACTACCACCACAGTAAACCGAAAATGTTGCTTGAATCGTGATACTTAGCCAGCCGAGATGCCCTCTCAACCAATGACCGGTCACCACTATGGTTCTTCCTTTGGAGGAAACAAACCTGCGCGCACCGTGTAACTCATCTTTTGAAAGAGCTGCAGCAATATTGTGATAAGTAAAGTATATTTATTGCCTTTTTTGTGCCGTTACAGCACCTTTATCATGGATCGTCACGGTAGTAACGAAAGCTCTCAATATCTCAATGAAAGCTTCATTAACTTCAAATAAATTTCAAAAGCTTCTTTCTCAAAATTACTTTAAGCGATTCAGCTTAATTAATAAATTACAGCAAATAAACAAAACATCTTTAGAAATTGATGGATTCGATTTTTTTTCCCTGCTACAAAAACGCGATAAATGAAAATACAAAGGAGAGCGTTAAAAAAACCTTTGCACGTGGGTTTCTTATGCATGGATAATTGATTAACTCACGTTATTGGTTTTCCGTGGCTCATTTGGAAAAGGGGGGTGTTCAGATTACTTTTCCCGGAAGAGAGTGAAAAAACAGTATACCTACTTTGTGGAATCATTAAAAGGACCCAGTAAATCTATTCACGGCACGGAGCTTCGAACTTCCTAAGCTTACTGGCCGTAAGGCGCTTATATTTCAATCCAAACGCTTAGAGTTTAGTGCTTTTTGCAAGTAAAAAATTGTGGAATAATGTTAATATAAATCATGCAGATGTATTAATTAAAACTTTTTTCTTATATAATATTATGTAACAAATAGAACATCTCAAACGAAGAGCTATTAAGGCGATCCAATAGTCCAGGAAAAAATCGAAATCGGAATCCACGCCCCTTTATGGGAGGAGTTTAAAAATACTTGAGAAAAAGATTTTGAAAAGGTTGGAAAGGTATTTGAGATTTTTTTAACAGGTTGATTTCGTAAAGGCCTGTAAAAAACATTAACTCCTTTTTTACGGATTGTTTATTGTAATAAAACGAAAATTTAAATATTATTTCACGGAACCAAGCGACGCGGAGCCTAACGTCTATTCCCCGCTCCATTCGAGAGAGAACTGAAAAAAATGGGTGTGGCTAGTATGTAGTCCTTGGGTGGACGGCATAGGTTTCACTTTGAAAATCCTTAATCCGTACTGTAAAATAACAACGCGAAAATGCACATTTTATTTTATTTGTAATTTTTTTTATTATTATAAAAGAAAATGAATCTGCCACATTAAACAATAAAACCAAATCATATATAATGTTAAAGGAACTGAATTGGCTAACCGTGAAACAGATGCTGACCTTGAATACGATGATATTTATAAACAAAATAATTAACAACATTTTACCAAAATACTTTTCAAATAAAATTGTATTTAACAAGGACATTCACAGACATAACACAAGAACATGCAAAGAAATCAGGCTTCAAAAAAAGGATAAGGCGAATACGCAGAACAGTTTGCTGTACAAGGGGGTGAAGTTGTATAACAAGCTACCAGAGACTTTGAAGTCCACACCAATTGGAAAGTTCAAGACGTATTGTAGGAGCTACATAAAATTACATAAAATTTAGTTTGCAATATGAAATATTATAATTAATTAGAAATTTGTAAACTTAAATGTACAAATTACTAAAATAAAATTAATCAATAAATAAATATCCGAAAAGGGGTTTTCAATAAAGCTTTTTATAGTCCTTATACTTTATTTTTTTCTAGGCTTATTAAAAGACGTTTTGAAAAAATTACCGATATTTTTAAGGGCCAAGATATTTTCTACACGTAGTAGGTATTTAATTGAAGCATCTATGTATAATACTTCTAAGCGATCAAATTTTCAAAACAAAAACATATGATTTCTTATAATTTTGCATTGCTAGTATGGCATCATCTTAAGTTCCAAAATTTGTTTGAATTGAATTTGGGTCAATTACGTAATGTTATTTCCATAACGTAATCGCCGGAAAGAGCTTTGAAATATGCATTTAATAAGGGTGATAAAATTAATACAGAAACTGTGAATTTACGAGTATTTTATACGCGAGCATTATTTGAACGGTTTGTTTTCTAAATAAGCATGAAGCAGAAAATCGGTTTGTTGTTTGTTAAAACAAAAATTCTCAAACTGTGAGCTCTCATCTCATGAAATATGAACAACATTTTTTATTCAGAATTTGTACAATAAACCATTCTCCCATCTTAAACAGACTGATTGCAATTCTTAGAGCACAGGCGTCGGGTGGGAATGCTATCTTTGTTCATCGGTATTTCAATGGAAGTTGCTTCGAGGAACTAGCGTCATTGATCCCTTCGGCACTGGTGCATAATCGGGAAATACGCTAAACGCATTCTCAACATATTGTTACGTTATAAAAGATAAAGAATAGACCCCCTTATTCCTGTTGCGAGGAGCTAGTGAATTGACCCCAGTGCACTAACTCGCCGCACCGCCCCTCTCCGCCCTCCTCCCCGCACGCGCAGTCCGTGGCCCGAGGCCGAACGGCACCCGGCAGCCATTCCCCCGCTGCTTTCGGGCTCGGCAACAGTGTCCCAGAGTGTCCACAGTAATTGCGCCGCGGCGCTGTGTCGAGAACCTAAGAACTCGCGATGTTTACTTTAATTGTGTATTGTGCTCGAAGAGGCTTACGCCTACCCAGTACCTGTCTGACGACTACCTATTTCCTGCTTGTGAGTACAAATGAACCTTCCTTCCCCTCTGTGTGCTAAGAACTGACGTTTAAATTCACTAAATACGTGTAGAGAGTTGAGAGAAGTCCCCCCCCCCGTTATGATAGGATTATAGAGATAGCCAAATACCCATATGTATAGTGCCGAGGCTGCCTTTTGTATAACCCTGTTCACCTTTAAATGAATAAACCCTTTACGTGCAAAACTGTGTTCTGATTGAGGAAGGAGACCTGGAGATTGTGAGGAAAGGAAGAGGAGGAGGAATTTACAAGCGAACCACAAACACTCGCCCAGGTTTTAAGAGGAACCTTGCTCGCGCCGGCTTTGCTGAGCTAGCTGTTGGCCTGTTTATTGCGTGTCCTTTCCAGGTTTTGGGTTTAGCGAATGGCCGCAAGTAGCGCCGATGCTAACAATATGTACACGGTTGACATTTGTCACATGAGAACGGGTCGCTTCTTCGACTTGTTCTTGTATTCAACAGCTCGGCGGTGGAATGATTTGCTTGCCTCTGTATTTCCTCCTACCTACAACATGGGTCTCTTCAAGACCAATGTTCATTCCTTCCTCTCCTCAAAAAGACCCTCTGCATCTCAGATGACACAGGAGTAAATGTAAAAAAAACAATGTTTTTTTTTTAATTTGGGAGGCGAGTGTGCAATGTGCGTACCGCCGTTCTGAAATTCACTAAATTTGGTGACTTAGCAGGTGTGCCCGGGTTCACGGGGCGAAGAATGTATAGATCTTGGCGGCGGATGCCCCTGCCCATCCATTGTATTGCGGGTCGGATTTAGAGACTCTCTCAACCCATCGCCTTGCACCGCAGTGGAAGGGATGAATTCGAACACACTTAACTCCTGGATACTAACCCCTAGATTCAGGTCAACCCCTGATACTTTTTTCCACCCAAATCTTCCTCTTTTTTCTTTCCTAAAAAAAAACCTTCATACAGCATCTCCAAAGATGACAGAGGCCATGAGCTAAACTATTTTCCTCAAAGCCTCCTGTGTGGAGCTAATGTAAAAAAATAAATAAACATACTCGGCACAGACGTAAAAGGAGCATAGAAATTACTATTTCGTTCGAGTAAACATAATTTATTGCTAAATGATACAATTTAACTTTGTTTGAACCACTTTCATATTTGAGTAAATCCGACCGATCGTTCCTTCTTCAGTATATATTTGCCCTGAAGAAGGAACGGTCGTTCTGAAACCGGTCAGATTTATTCAAATATAAAAGTGGTTCAAACAAAGTAAAATTATTTAATTTATCTATAATGGATAACCACAAAGTTATAGCTACATTCAAACGTATATTTTATTGCAATGAATAAAATTTCGTTAAATCAAATCCAAACAAAAATAGGTTTAATTTAGCAGTTAAAAACGTTATTGTTTTTGGTTCTTCTATCATAACTGGAATAAAGTTTAAAACCCATCAAAACTTTACGCTTATTATTATTACAGGTACACTATGAACTCGTTGATGATGCATTGTTTTATTGCTGATATAAAACCGCGCATCACCAACGAGTTACCATCACAATAATATCTATGGAATAATAATTTTATCATCTATTGTTCAAAATATAAATGCATTCTTTGATACACACACATTCTATTTATTTGACTTATTGAGCGCTTTCATTATTACCGGGATTATTCACGGTTACGGTACGGCGACGGCATAAAAATGCAGTAAACATACGTTCCTTAATACAATAATGCTGCAAAACTCTTTCAAAGATGTTTTATATTATTTTTTTAAATTTTTTTTATTTATTAGGGAAAATCAACAGTTTTTTTTACATCATCATCATTATCATTTTATTACATTACATAGTATAAAATGAAGTCGCTCAAAATGTATGTGCGCGTTAATCTTTTAAACTACGCAACGGATTTTCATACGGTTTTTACCAATAGATAGAGTGATTGAAGAAGAATGTTTATATGTATAATACATGTAAATTATATTAGAGAAAATCCGAGAAATTCAAAGAAAACATATATTTGTGCGATTTAAAACGGCTGGCGGGCCGTACTTATAGTCACTTTTATAATTCGTTCTAAGGAAGAAATTGGAAAATAGATGTCCTAGAGTAAGTATGTATTTGATTTTCCCTTTTCAAATACCCAGTGTTGCATTGCAAGCTTTGCATAATTAGTGGCGAGTTAATTAGTTTATATGTATAATACATGCTTATTATAGCAGAGAAAAGCCGATTAAATTCAAATATTCAATTCAGGCAGCGGGCAGCGGGCAGCGGGCAGGTGGCAAGCGGGTGGTGTGGATTTTATAAAGATTGGGTAATGGCGTTGTGCTTCGTTAGCCACAGCAACGTGTGGCCGGGTCTGCTAGTTTATAATAATAACATCAATTATACACATAAAATCCAATAATAGATTTTCAAAAAACTAAGGGTCCTGTACCCGTAGGAAATTTACAAAAATATAACAATATAAATATATTGACACTACACATTACTACACAACAGCAATAATAATGTTAATACCTACAACTTAGAGTGAACATAACAGTTAATCGAATGTCAAATAAATGGAAAGGATTAAAAGCAATAACATAATAACTTGAAAAAGCGTCTTTAAAATTATTTAACGTTAGCTATGACATATTTTTTTAAGGCACTTAAATTACACGAGAATATTTTAAATATTTTATATTTTATATTACATTTAAAATTTTTATCAAAATATACGTTACATGCTCTGAATATAAAAGCATTTTGTCTAAGAGTCCGTCGAGTCCCAGCGGAGCCAATATCTTTTCTGATTTTTCTGTCTCCAGATTTCGATTGAGTTTCGCTAATATTGTCTTCATTTAATTAAATATTATAATTTGAGATTTTACTCATAAAGTTTAAAAAATTAATAATAAATATTCATCCTAGACTTGCAGAAAAAGTCAATAGATGTCGCGTATTACAAATAAAATGGATACAAATTTATCCAGACACTATCTAGATTGCATTAATTCGAGTTGAATCTTGTAATCATATATAAAGATAGCAGCCAATAATATGTGCGTTAAGTAAATGAAGATAATGTTGGTAGTTCTTAGTCGAAGTATGATACAGTTAAAAGTGACCGAATTAATATGGGTTCCGTAGCTTAATCGGTAGAGCTGTTTCCATGTAAGAAAAGGGTTCTGGGTTCGAGTCCCAGCGGAGCCAATATCTTTTCTGATTTTTCTGTCTCCAGATTTCGATTGAGTTTCGCTAATATTGTCTTCATTTAATTAAATATTATAATTTGAGATTTTACTCATAAAGTTTAAAAAATTAATAATAAATATATTATATCTGCGGAGTCTCAGTAATTTTTAGTGATTTAAGTCCATAAAGGTTCATTGAGCTGTTTAAATCATGATAACCAATATTAAACTTGAAATTTAAATGATGTACAAATTTTCTTTGGATGGCTTCAATGCGTTTAATATAAATATGCAATAGCGAGGTGATACACAATGCACATAGGTCTGTTTCCTCCAAAGGAAAAAAACTCATCATCTTTTTCGCAAATAGTCATCTCTCTCACACACCGCAACGGACGTCTCCGTAGACCACCACTAATACTACTTGCAGTGAAGATAATTTAGAAATATGGATTACTAGCAGATCCGGCCACGCGTTACTTTGGCTAACCAAACACAACGCCATCTACTGACAACGCTGTTACCCAACCTTTATAACCAACGCCATCTGTTAATTTGCATTTATATTGCCCGCTTGCTAGCCCGCTGTCTGCCTACCAGCCCACTCCCTTTATATATTATAAATTTCAACCAATTTACCCAAAACCTTGACAAATTATACTCGTACCTAAGCCTTTCTCATGAATCGCTCTATCTAATGTTGAAAAACCCATAAAAATCCGTTGCAAAGATCTAAGCATACAGACAGCGGGAGCGACTTTGCTTTATACTATGTAACGATAGTTTTACTAGTTTTTGACTTTGATAAAAAGAAAGTTAAAAAGATCGCATCTGAAGAAAATGCAAAAATAACTACAAACAAAAATATTTTTCAGGGAGATTGCAAGAAATGCTAAGTGGGGCTTAGACTAAATGAAATGGTTTTGAATATGTAAGACGAGGTTGAATTTAGCAAACGTGGTCTCAAGCTTCAATGCATTTCTTATCTGGCAATCAAATAACATTTTAAATGCAAATTACAGATAAAATGTATGAAGCAAAATAGAATAAAAAAATGTAAACGGAAATTTAAAAAGGAAAACGTTTTGTTTTTAAATGATGCTAAGAGTGAAACTTTTCTTGTGTATTTTGGAAAGAAACAGTATATAAATCTCAATTAAAATTACTTGTATCTAAACAATTTACAAACTTTGTGAAATTTCTTCAGGGATCGATACCAGCGACATGTTTGTATTAAAATTTCAGATGAGTGATTATACACATTGGTGACATGATTGATAAGGAATGATTGGCGGGTGACACGACAGCTTTAACAAACGAAACGTACGAAAATGATTTTGCATAAGGCGCGGCGTCAGAGGTATACTCGAAGACGGGTTCTTAAATTTCTACCTTACAGACGCTAGGGTATTAAAATCAGTAATCATAAGCTGACATTGCCCTAATTTCTACCAATTTCTTACATGTCCCCCTTAAACATTTGAAGTTTTTAAGCTCTTAAAAAAATATGGATATGTTATTTTTGAAGATAATGTCTATACATTCCCCACGCCGAAACGCAAATTTTATAAAATACCCTCGATAGAAAAAAATTGCAAAGTATGCTCTGAAATTATTATTTTCACGTCTGTTTCAGTTATTTTTACAAGTTATATTTATGAAAAATTCACAGTTTTTCTTTAAATGCTGTTTGCCCGAAGAGATTTTTGCTCTATTTTAAACGAGTCGTGTTTTATTAAACATTTTAACAATTTTTGCTTCAATTTTACCATTTTAAATACTAGCGCACTCTCTTCAACATTCATAATTATATATCTCTCCATCTTCTTCTTTTGGAGCGGGGATGTCGCCACAACCTCTCTCGGAACACCGCTTAGCACCGCAGTGTGAAAGTTGTTTTCATAAGTCCGTCACTCCTGTCCTACACTAACCCCCAGATTCCTACTTACCATTTTTCCTTCCCAGAACTTCCTCTGCTTCCTTTCGTAAAGTATCGCCACACAGCATCCCCAATGATGACACAAGCCCAGTTAGATTGCTCTGAAGGAACATTACGCACGTTTAGGTACACGTTTTTTTTAGATATTATATATCTTAGACGAATAATAACAATCTTGGGTAAAAAAAATTAATTATCTTAACTTTTTATTTGTCTAACGTTAAAATTATACGAAAGAGTTTTTAGTTACAAGAAATTGTACTGGTTTTGAGCATTCATTAAAAACTTACAAAATATTGGGTTTTAATCTTATTTTCTCTGTTTAAAGGATCTTTCAAGGTAGTTACAGAATATCTAAAAGTTTAGTTTATTGAAAGCCTTAAAAGCGCCTGGAATATTTAAATGTGAAATTAATTAATTAAATATTCTTTGATCATATCAGTTTACTAACAAACTTTAAAAATCTTATATCAAATTAAAGTTATTACATTTTTGAATCAATAGTTTCCTGTTGTGCTGATTGAGCATTGGTAGAAAAACGTTTTAATCTTATCTCTTTATATACATTGCTTGACTGGTTGAATTTTTAGATATATCTACATACTAGGGGCGGTTAAAAAATATGTATTTCAGTGTACCCGTTGAATGCCAGGCACTCTGTGTCTCCGAGGTAAAAGAACATCACTCAGACTAACAACGTGCGTTGATATGGCTTTAGCCCTGCTTAGTGACCGTGTCCTAAATATACAGGTACTCCCTGAACTTCCTCTTCCCCACCATTTTTCTATTTCCCCGGTCTCCCTTTCAGACTCCCAACACACTACAATTAGAGTTGCTCTAATTTTACTGACAGTAAGCACCCTGAGCAGTTGAGACTTGCGCGAAATTCACATTAATTTTATACATGGTGTCCAGTGGTACAATCTCATGAAATTTTTAAATCTGCTTAACATTTGTTTATTATGTAGTTTAACGTTTTCTGATTTGAGCTTATGTTCTAAAGTAAATCGAGTCCAAAGTTGTAATTTTTTAGGTCAAATTTGAAAATAAAAATCGGTCGCTAAGTGTTAGTTAATATCTGGAGCTTTAATAATAAACATGTTTTATTAGTAAATTTACACAACTGATAAACAAAGATTAAAGTGGGGTAAATAGTTGTGTTTTCAGTTGGGTAAAAATTAAAACACTTTTATTGGTATGTGGGATAAATGTTTAGGACGGGTTGTTCCAAAGAATTTGAACAATTCATCAAACATTTGATGTTAATTTTCATGTTCTGTGTAAGTTCTATTCTGGTTCGGTTATTATATTATCTCAGGTCAGTTGTTTCATAAAACTAAAATAATCACAGAACTTAAATAGAACTTTCACATAACGTGAAAATAAACTTCAAATATTTGAGGAATTTTTAACATTTTTGGAACAACCCATTCACGATGTATTTTAAAATGCGTTGAAATGTAAAATCGTCTTAATCGACATATAATAACAAAATCGAAGGAGACAGGTCTTCGCTTGGACGCATTTTAAAAGACATTAAGCAATATCCGCCTTCCGGTCGATGTTCGTCTCCAAAGGGTTTTTGTTTAATCCTTTAGATACCAAAAATTTTAATATATAAAGCAAAATCGGTTTGTTACACCATTTATAACTCAAGAACGGCTGAACCGATTTTTATGATATTTGATTTGTTGGATTTGTCTCCGCCCCGAATAGCAGAATAGCTATTAAAACATCGGAAAAAATAACGAAAAAAAAATTACGAAGAAAATTCTTTTCCTCATACATTTTGTATGGAATGAATTGTCATCTTTTGAAAAAGCTACAGCAATATTGTGATCAGTATAATATTGAATAGTGAGGGAATTCCAAAAATTCAAAAACGTCAAATGTTAATTGCGCTGATTGTTTTGCCTTTGTTCTTAAAATATAATGTTGTCCCTCTTTCTTACATAACTTAAATATCAACAGTCAAAAATGAGTCAAACTAATAAATCTCCCTCACAGTATAAAGAAAATGAAACGCAATTCCCGTAAGTAAGAGGGAAAGTAAGAAAATCATTAAAAGGCCATCTCTGCTACTGACAAAAACAAAACACGGACAGTTGCGCATCGATAATTGCTTAAACAGTAATTAATTAATGCGGTGCGGTGCAGACCACCGAACATGTGGTCAACGAATGCCCGCTCCATTCATTACCCGGCGGGATTGATGAGGTCCACAGGGCAACGCCTGAGACCCTAGACTGGCTCGCAGACCTAGATGTCCCCCTCTGACCCCCCACCATACGAAAGAAGAAGAAGAAGATTGCTTCATTGTGTAATTTTAATCTTAATAAAAAATTGAATTCAGCTAATAAGTTAAACCAACAGTTGTTGATTCTGAGGCGATACAATGTTCTCAGGGTCAGATAGTAAAAAAATAAAATTTGAAGCTCAGACCGAAAAAAGGAGATTTTTTTGGTTCTCTGTGTGACGTAGATTCACCACTTTCCGGCTGCATTGCTAGCTTCTAACTAAATTATTTATTAATCATTTCCAATATTTTACGATGCTGGTAGTTACAAGGGGTAAATTGTTATTTTTCTTTCTTAACCACTTCAGATGATTCTTAAGCTTATATCTGCCTTCAAAAGGATGGACTATTGTCCCTTGAAGGAAGTCGAGACGCAATACGGTCTAACTGTTTCTGAAAATAACATGTAAAGATACCATAACCACTGTCCGTTTTATGTTCGGGAGGGATAACATTCAATTCAAAACTATCCTTACATTTCCTTACAAAACCCTCAGATATTCTGGGTCACTAATCAGGAGATCATGTTCTGTAAACATTTCGTTGGGTATGATAATGCAAAACCGGCCATTCAGCAGGGGGTATATTCCAAACAACCTCAAACAAGGTCAGGACACTGAATTAAATCGGCCTTTTAATTTTAAAAGATCCTCTTGCGTATGTAAATATGTTACGCAAGCCATTTTAACTTATATATTACAAGCTGGAACCCGGCATGCGTTGCAACGCCATTCAAAGAAATAAATAGATTCTCCCTGCGTCTCTTTTACCGTGCGTCCCCGTTCCCTTCCACTTTCCCCGCCTACCCCTCCCTTGTCTCTTCCTTCTCCGCGAACCCCACCTACCCCTTACCTTTCCTCCCTGCCGCTGAAATATATAAAATTCATACATTTTCATTTATACAAATTTCATTACGCCAGAGCTTACCATTATATATAGCCTATGTTACTCGCTGAAAATGTAACTTTCTATTGGTGAAAGAAATTTTAAAATCGGTTTAGTGGTTTAGGCGTGGGAGCAACAAACAAACACACGCAATTTCGCATTTTTAATATTAATATAGTATGGATGTACAAAACAACTGTAGGTTCCAGTTCCATGATAACACAGAACACGGACAAAACAGAACATTGCAAAAGAATGAAGAAAAGTGAACAGTTAACAAAAACCTAATCTAAGCTCTTCTAAACTTACCTAGCTTAACCTTACCGTATTTTACAACTTAAAGTATTTATTATTGTGTTTAATTCGTTAAACACCATCTACATAGAAAATCAATTGTGGTAAAAGCTTACCGTAAATATTTGGTTTCTCCCTTTTTAATTGTAGGCCACAGGTTTGAGGAAAATAATTTCCCTCAGGTACTATGTCACCTTTGGGGTACTTTTCGTGGAAAGGAAGGAGTGAAACCGGGCCTCGAAGAGACCCATATTATGGGAGGGAAAAACGCAGGAGTCTCCGAATCATTTCAGTTGAATTCGAGATAATAAATTATTACATCATATAAATAAGTCATCTCAATATGGCATTCTCACCTAACCTATTCTTAACTACTGTATTACTTCATCATGTTCTGTTTTTTTCCCATTACCTTAAGTTCATGATTGACTATTTTTAAACGACTTCAAAAAGGAGGAGGTTCTCAATTCGACTGTTTTTTTTTTTTTTTTTATGTTTGTTACCTCAGAACTTTTGACTGGATTAAACCGAAATTGATGATTCTTTTTTATTTGAAAGCTGGTGCTTTCCGTGTGGTCCCATTTTAATTTGTTCCAGTTCTGACAATGGCATCAATGAGAAAACCACAGAAGTCTTAAATTTGCATTAAGTATGTGCGCGACAAATGGACGAATAACTCAATATTACGCCAACCGATTTCAATGATTCTTTTTGTATTGGAAAGGATGTACTTCAAGGGTAATTTTATGAGAGTTTGGTTAGGTTTTGATTATCGGATCCATGACAAATTAACGAAACTCGGCCGAATCTCTTAATTTGGTCCTAACGTCGCTATGGTCAAATTATGTCTGTCTCATATGAGCAGCACGTTTAGTACCTAGGTTTACCCATATTTAGACAAATTAGTTAGTGTACTTCAGATTCACTAAAAATCAAAAAATAAACAAAAATTTTAACAAAACAAAAAAACGACTTAAAAAATGCACTAAAAAGTAAAAAAATAAGTTCGTATTCTTCTACAACTTCATAATTAACGTACTTTTTCTAATCATCAATATGTAGATACGTTTGTTATTTTTGGAGTCGGTGTCAGCAAAGGTACCCGGCCCGGCGTGTTCAAAGGTACTTGACAGCTCCCCGCGTCGCCGCGGCCCCGCTCTCGCCTCTCGCCTCGTCAAGTCGCTTGTGCGACACAAGCACATTACACCTATAACTATGTATGTAGTTACAAACCTACCTTGACTGACACCGACTCAAAAAGTAACAATCGTATCTACATATTGATGATTAGAAAAAGTAAGTTGATTATGAAGTTGTAGAAGAATACGAAATTATTTTTTTACTTTTTAGTGCATTTTTGAAGTCGTTTTTTTGTTTTGTTAAAATTTTTGTTTTCTCAGATTATGTTACATAAAAAATTCAATGTAATTATTGTATTTTAAATTATTCTTAAATTTTCAGTGTCCTGGCCTGGGTTAAGGTATTTTTGATATAATGTCGATTAATCCACTGGTTCAGTTTTAACTGACAATTGATGCTAATCCAAGAGGACGAGGCCACACTACCCTCAAATTCTCTGATTCCGGTTGTCAAGATTGTTCACCCGACAAGACTCTTTGTTTGGTGTGATTCAGATTATGGAACAAATATTCAAAATTTCCTTCGTACTAATAACTAACTGCCGCTGAAAATTGTTACTGATTATTTGAATTAAATAACGTTTTTAATGTGAAAATTAACTTGTGAAAACGTACTTAAAAAAAACGCCATGACACCACAATACAAATAGATAAGTTGAGTCTCACAAAATTAATCCAAAATGTGGCTAGTAACGAATACGCTAATATTTCCCGCGTATTCTTCATTTCAGTGTTTCAGTAATGTAGCGTCCACAGGAAAACCAAAGTAACCATATATAAGACCATTGTTAGAACTGTATTGGCATATGGATGTGGGGCGCTGACACTGACGGCAAAGATGGCTGAAATGCTGGATACTTTTGAAAGGCAAGTGTTTAGAAGAATATGTGTATCCGTGAAGAGGGCGATCAGCGGCGCATCCGGCACAACAATATTGTATGATATATATCAGACCCCTAACATCTCAGCCCATATGAGACTCCTCAGGTTGAGAAGGGCTGGGCATGTACAGAGAATGCCGGACACACGCGTCCCAAAAAGAATTAGGACTGGAAACCTAGCTGCAAAGAGAAAAGTGAGAAAACCCAGACTGTGGTGGGAAGACGAGGTAAGAGGGGATGCAGCACAGCTTCTCCAGGTAACAAACTGGAAGTCAATCGCAGAGGACAGGGGGAGTTGGAGGCGAATGTTGCGGTAGACCAAAGCTCGATATAGGCTGTAGCGCCATCGGAGAAAGAGATTTTTTTTTTTATTACAAACGTTGTTCACGATAAAGAGAGACGTTTGAAGAATATATGAACATGGCAGTGTTTACACACTTAAAATTTGCGGCGAATTCTAGATTCTACATTTACGGATGTGACCGAGATGTCAAGATACACTCACTCGCTTACATGCAGCGTTAGAGACGATTTACTGTCAGTAGGTTGAGTTTTTTTATGCGATGCTACGTTCACTATCTCACTTAATTTTATTTTGACATTTATTGTCTTTGGTAGCTAAAAACTTGTGAACAAATATAGTTATTGAAATAATCTGCGGTTTGGATGTATTTACGAATGGAAAGAAACTCCACAAGATCTGTTTTTTGCTCGCGAATGATTTTTTCACCTCTCAAAAGCACAGGAAGGCATTTCTTCACAAAAAAGAGCTTTAAGAGACGTGCTTGTGGCAGCTGACAGATTGTCTGACCAACTAACTTACGTGCGATGTGCGATACTAAATGGGGTTAATCTCAAGTATGCCCACTGGACATACATGAGATAGATAAGTGAAATCACGCGCGTTGTCTCCGTAATCCATCTTCATTTCTTAACTCATCTAAAACTTGAACGTTAGACATATCTGGCCCCCTAGCAAGGTCGATCGATAAGGATTGATAAGATAACTGTCAGTAACTTCTCATCGTTCCCTAGGACAACAGCAGATCGCCAACGTACAAACAACAGTAGACATTGAATGTATTAAGAACACTTAGTCATTGTGAACTGTAACTAATTCGTTGGCGATTTGCAGTCATCAGAACGATGAGAAGTTACCTAAAGTTATCCTAGCAATCCTCATCGATCGACTGTGCTAGGGTGCCTGGTCGTTCTGGTTTGGAATCAGCCGCACCCATTCCATAAATGATAGCTCCGAATTTTAATACGGACAAAAAACATAAACTGCTTAATTTGATTTAAAGCCATAGAATCCAAATATATTAGTTTTTCCGTTTATCCTATATTTATAAGGTATTAATATTTTTAATTTTTGGTATTTAAAATTGCACCTTGTAGTTATTTGTGGCAATATTGAATGTTACTAATTCCGTGTCGTCTCTGGTCTACTGGAAATATGTATAGTCACAGAAATATAAAAAAAAAAACAATTGTGACATGTAACCCGATATTCAATTTTCATGGCGTTTACATGCAGATTTTTTTTTACACGAGCACCACACAGGAGGCCCTGAGGTTAAATAATTTCCTTCAGGGCCTATGTCATCTTTGGAGATGATGTGTGGAGGGTTTTTTTAAGGAATGGAACGAGAGGAGAGTTCTGGGAAGGAAAAGGGTTTAAGGGGTGGGTAGGAATCCGCCTCCAAGACCTAGACAAACCTCACCCCATGAACCTGGGCACCCCTGCTAAATCACCAAACGTAGCGAACCACTTGGGGTGACCTATAACAGAAGTGTTGGTTATCCAATAAAGGTTCCCGGGGCGGCGGTACCCATTCCCGCCTCCCATATTGTAAATTGACTACACGGTGTAAAATGATATCTAGAACAGTGGTTCTTAACCAGAATTCGATCGAACCCCAGAGATTCGATGAGTCAATCTCACGGGTTCGGCGGAGGTCAAGACACCCCCGACTAATATGATTCGGTGAATGAGTGGTGGTGAGAAGGGTTCGGTGAATGAGCATATGAAACTGGTGAGGGTGAGTACCTCCAACGCGGTTAAGTACTACTGTTCTAGAATATTCTACGAGAGGAAAAACTATGAAAACTTTTGGTGTTCGATGCCAGCAACTAAATAAAATATATATTGACTGCAGAAAGTTCTAAATAAATTTATTTTAATTCATAGAAATCACCCATTTACAGCTACCCTAATTTGATTCACTTGCTACCAAATGTGGTTAGTTATTGCTTGAGTGGTTATATCTCCGATTCCCATAAGTCCTTGTGGACTGCTAGCAATGTCACCTCGACCCGGACCAATACACTGAGTGAAATTGGCTCCTTATTTACATAAGATCGGTCTTCCGAAATACTCGTATGCAATGACGTTACATACTATATTAGACGAGGGGTAGAAATCTCAAAGTGGGAAGACAATCGCAAGACAATTGTACCGGTCTCGATATCTAGTACTTTAGTACTAAACTGCTACGCGTCGAGTAAGGTTGCGTCTTACCAGTACTTACCAGTAAGTAGATTGCATTTTAAAAAGTGTCAAAATGCCCTCCTGTGTGATGAGAAAATGTTTCAATTACACTGCAAATAATAGTAAAGGCGAAGGAATAACACTTCATTTGTAAGTACACGCAAATTACTTAATATTATCGATTATTACAAAATATTACAATAAATTTTCATGTTTCCCGCTCGCGGTTTTACACGACATTACGAGACAGAGAACGTTGCATCAAAAAGTAACGAGCATAACAAAGACAACCTGCTAACAGTAGGTCGGTTCACACAGCGTCCCGCACAAGTTTTCTTCTATTGGGAAAGATGGGGTAAAACGTACACAGGGTAAATCGTTAATTAATTTAATTATGTTTGAATTGTCATAACTCATAACGCTCGAACCGAGCTTCCTTGCTGACAATGACAAGACACTATAATTTAATATACGTAAACACGCTAGTTGTAGTTAAGCTCTATTAATAATTATAATTTACGCTGTGACTTTATAAACGTAAAATGACAATTAATTCAATATAAATTTATTATGACTTATCAAATATGAATTTTAGGTTTCCCCGTGATCAACTACGACGACAGAAATGGACCACTGTTGTTCGCATTCAAAGATGCGAACATGATTGGACACCTTCGCTTTACAGCACAATATGTTCAGTTCATTTCAATAAAGACGATTTACATACCACGGTCAAAGGAAAGCGTTTTATAATGTCGTTGATGAAAATTGTAAATAGATTTGTATACTCATTTGAACCTATGACCTGTACTGTATAATAAAATATGTTTTTAACAATACTACTATAATAGTACCAATATTGTATTACTAATGATAACTCATATAATTATAATAAAAAAAAATTGCCCGTGTGTCTTGTTTTACCCGCCTTTACCCTCCCCTGTGCGTAGTGTAACCGAGTGAGAGTATCTTGTTATCTCACTGCTTTCACATCACACCCGTGATGTGAAAGCAGTATTCGGCAAAGAAATTAATACGCCGCCCGCTAATGTATCCGTGCCATTCATACATACACATTATTTGATTGTCTATCTTTATCACACAGGAATAAACTTTTGAATTGAGAAATTATTGAAAATCGCTGCAAACAAAAGAGTGTTCCTTACTTTCCACATTATATTGTGAGTATGTGAGACTATAACGAGTCTATCGTATGTGGTAAGCCGTTTGACCTTGCCTGTATAACCACTTCATTAACCGGTATGCCGATATATTGGCCCGATACTTTATACTCCCTAATAAGGGTTTCTATGTCACCTAATAATTCGACATTGGAAATTACTTTTTATTTATTTATTTCCAAATAATATTTTTTTAATGAATTTAAAAAAAATTACATCATAATAAAAAAAAACTCTTTAGATACTATATTTATTCATCGATTATTCTTCTCTTGAAACTATGAAAGTTAGAGATGCCACGAATATGTGGATACTATTCGGTATTCGGCCTATTCGGCTACTTTTTTTATTATTCAGTATTCGGCCAAATATTGCGAACCATTCGGCCGAATACCGAATAGTAAAAAATTGTGAGTAATATTTTATTTATTATTCGTTTTTTCATGATTTGGTATTCGGTATTCGGCCGAATATTGCGAACCATTCGGCCGAAGACCGAATACCAAATCATGAAAAAAACGAATAATAAATAAAATATTACTCACAATTTTTTTGTTATTTCAACAAAATAATTGCATATTTAATACTTAAAATCTATCAGTGGTCAGTTATGATATGATAAACTAAAACAACTTTTTTAGCATTTGTTGATAGAAAACGATTGCGTTTTTCTTGATAAATTACACCTATTTCTGAAAATAACCGTTCCCTAAAATATACTTCTACCGGGAGATGATAAAAAAAAATCTTAGCAAATTTTGCTAGGCTTGGATACTGTTTTGTGTTTGCTGACCACCACTTGTATGGGTCTGCTTTCCGATTTATGCGAACAGTTTCCATGTCAAAATCAATATGATTTGTTCAAATGTAATTGATTTTTTACATGAAAACAGTTTGCGAAATGTACTAAGTGTCGCCGGATATTCGGCCGCCGAACGTTCGGCGCTTTGGTCGAGAGCCCAGCCGAATATTCGGTATTCGGCAAAATCACTATTCGTGGCATCTCTAATACTTGCTTGTACTTCATGTTTCCGGATGTCGTGTACTGTAAGCAATAAGTATTTTATTATTCTAGGAATAAATGTTAATTGGAAGCAGTTGAACTCGATTTAGTGGTTAAAACAACGTGAATAATGTGTAGTTTACCTAATAAAAAGGGCATTTTCCCAAAACCGCTATTCCTGAATTGTGTGAATTTCTGTTGACTCTTCCTTTGAATTAATCAAAATTCAATATTTGGCTTTGCTCCGGGATGCTGCACTGTTCTCGGTTAACCTCCGAACGACTAATTTGCATCACTGCAAATAAGCGTAATTAACGCTCTGATGCAAATACGAAAATTTGTTTACATATTATATATGCTGTTTGTGCGCATATGCCGAATGCACGATTTCTATTTAATGCACATTTGTCGCAGTTAGCAAGCGACCTAAGCGGACGAGTTAGCGATTCAGTTTCTGCATAAAGTGGTATTGTAGTGGTACTTGAAGTTGTTTTTGAAACTTCTACAGATTTGTAGAACAAATTAAGCAAAGCATTTAATCAAACCTTTTGCTACCCCCGTAGCTTAGTAGATATGGTGTTTTTTAATGGTATTGTTTTTTTAAAATTAAACTTCTTTAGTTCAGCCGTCAGTGACCTGAAATTCGGGTGGAATGGAAAAGCCTCACAACTCAGTTCTACACAAATAATCAGTTCCAATATAATGCTATCAATTCGCACCTCGGCGCGTGCCTTCCATAGCGTAGTTGGCAAGGTGCCTGACAAGTCTCAGCGGCCAGAGAGACAGACATCAACGAACTACGAAATCCAAAATTTATTTTTTTATTTTGTGAAATCAATATTTAATCGTCAAACAATCAAAAGAAAAGAAAGTGACATCGAGCCACTTTCTAGTTTCACTTCTACCGCGTTGAAATTACACAATTGTATTTTTTTCTTTTAGCTTTCATGAACTTTTTACATTTCCACTGTACACTTTTTTCACCACAGTTTCTACCAGATAAGATATAAAAGGCTCCGTTATAAGCGTTCAAAGGATTATTGAAGCTAATTTGAAAGGGAAATCTGTAAATACGAATGACAGAGAGGCGCGCTGATTTAAAAAAAAAAACTATACAAAAGTTAAACATTTTTAATTTTTTTTTTTATAGTAATACTCACAAGAGTCTCAGCTGCTCCCGTCTTTAGCCAGTGAGACTGTGGTATCCCCAATTGCGGTACGTTGTGAGGCTGAAGGTAATGGGGAGGGGAAGGAGATGGGGAAGAGGAAGATGGGAAAGTACCTGGCTATTCAGATCTGGTCACCAAACACGGCTAACATCATTTCAAGCAAAGTTACAATTCTGAATGGTGGTCTTACACCAGGGCGGTATTGAGAGTATCTTCAAATACATATAACATACATTATTTTTAATGAATTAATTGTGAAATAACACAAATTATTCAAATCAAATTTATTTGCCCACGTCGGATTGGGAGTCACGAGCCTTACCGCTAGACCACGCCGGCGGTACATATTATAATTAACCAACAATCGTAATATATATTTTTAGCAATAGCAGGATTTTATGCATAAATTTGTATTTGTTATTAAATTTGTATAGGCATAAATTAAACTATTGGCGTGAAAATGTCTACCATAGCACACTGTATCCAATTATATTTATTTATTTTTTTTTGTTATAAAAGTACATTCACAGTTCATGTATAGTCGACACATTTTTATGCGAAGGCTAAAATATTTGTACTTTGTTCAATTAGGCTTACCTACCTTAAAAATATTGAAATCTTTTTAATTATGTTAACAAATCGGTGAGATTTTTATTATTTGTAGCAACGCCGATAATGTATAAGTCAAAAGAAACCGGATTTCAGGAACCGTTTCTACCTCAATTGAAAATATTTGATTTTCACAAAATATTCTATTCCGATGACAAAACATAATTTAGAAACAAAAAAAAATGTAGTGTTAAAAACAAACTGTTCTTAACACTACATTTTAATTATTAATTTTTGGATTTCAAAATTGTAATTTCCATTTTATTTCTATTTTTCTATAAAATGTTGTTATTTTTTTTCTCTTAATTTTTTCACTAAATTTTATTTATTTTTTTATTTTAATTTATATACTTATATGTTTTATTTTATATATTTGTATAGAACACTTGAGTTCTTAACATTTAATCTTTATTATTAATTTTTGTATTTCAAAATTTGAATTTTCATTTTTATTTCTACTTTTCATTAAAATATGATCTTTTTTCTCTTTATTTTTCACTTATTTTTAAATATTTCATAATTTTTATTTAGTATTTTTAATCATCTGTTTTAATAAAATAGTATTTGTATTAATTTAAATACATATTAACTGTACGACTACCATAACACGGGCATGAGCCCAGTGTGGTAGCCAAAAAAACAAATATCTGTAACTAATAAAAAATTTATGAATTAAAAAAAAAAAATAAAGGCTATCTGTAAAATTAAAAAGTTGACCTTTTATTAGTACTGTAACACCATATTTCATCGCGTATTATGACGGGCGTTCACGGTGTGTCGTGATATACGTGACGTGTTTACACTGTGACCTGTCACTCCTGTCCCGGGTTAATTCATTTTGAAAATCAAAGCGAATTAATTTAAAATCGTCCATTTTAAAGCCATGATGTTTACTTTGGTATATCCTTTATCCTCTCATCCACTGGTGGAAATGAAAATGTTGCAGCTGTTTATTCCTTTGTTCAAATAGAGTAAATAGACAATGCATCGAGACTACATTGAAAGGACATCAGATATCACTACTGTTGATCTTGCACAACTACATACAGGTCGTATTCATGAACTGCGAGCCCTGTTATTTTACAGCATTATTGGCTGCAACGATAGTATTTGCTATATTTACTCTGCAATAAAAAAAACGCAATAAATGAATCGGATGTTGTAAAATCCTCCGAACAAACATCAGGAGAAATTTAATAAGGAAGTGAATTTTACCAAGAAAATAAGTGGATCTTACAAAACCTATTATATTTTAAAAACTTATTTGCAAACCTTATATGAAAAATTAATAGGGTTTTTTTGAAAAATACTAATTCCACGTAGGTCACTGATCCTCTTACTAAATTTGTTACAATTAAAGTTATGGTAAAAATGTATAAGCCCACCTCGCAGATAATACGGAACGTTCGTGTTGTTGAAGTTCGGTAAACGGATAATACGGAATATTCATTTTTTAACTAATAGACAATCAAATATGACCTTTGACCAATTTTATGAAATAAATTCTTGTCAAAATAAAAACAAAAAAGTACCTACTTCGATTTATTCGTAGTATTATTGGGTTAAGGTTTAAGCTGCGAAAGCTGCATGTCATCATCATTTAGATGTACATCCCAAGCTTTGAATGGTTTGTTTGGCAAGCAGGGTTTGTCTAATTATTCTAATACCTTTCTTTCCATGTTCTTCTGTTATAAATACAGTTACAAACTTGTTAAAAATGCATTTTTTTAATTTTTTTTTAAAATTTTTTTTTTTTTATTGAAAGAACAGATATACATATTAAAATCAACAAACAAGTCCTGCTAAGCCAATTCAATTGGTTTATATTCAGTTCATAACATGCATAAATTATTGTTATACATGGAAATAATATTTTTTCCATGATTGGCAGCATTGATTGATTGTCCACGAAATTTAATATAAAAATTATTTGTAAAAATGACGTATAATGCGGTAGTGAATTAATTTTAACAAAAATTAAAATGAAATATTTATATTTTTTCGTCTACTCCGACATAAATACTCACTATTCGTGATAATAAAGCTAAATTTAACTTTTGAATAAGAAATATTTCGTAGGTATTAACCAGTAAGCGGAGTAAGTAAGACATAAATAATAAAGTTATTTTATTATTCCCTTAATATTACCTTCATGCAACTAGAACGACAACTAAAGCACAGAGCACGTAACAAAGATAAAAGCTCTTTGATAGAGTTTATATATCAAAGAGCCAAATTATCATTAAATGCAGGATACCACGAAAGCTTTGTAGCTTTTAGGTAGGTATGGTGGCCTGCAGGTATTTCCTGTTATTAACGCAACACTCCAGACATTTACTCTGCTCACACCTGTTAATTTGCGGGAAAGGACTCAACAATATCAACAATATTGTTATTTAATAATACGGTGTGTAATATAACAAAAAAATAACAGACGGAAAAAAAATAAGAGTGTTTAATTCACACCCGGTAGAAGTGAAACTAGAAAGTTGCTTTCTTTTCTTTTGCCTTTTTATTTTAAAGTGGTTTGAAGATTGGTTATTGATATTACAAAAATAAAAATGTTTATTTTTTTGGATTTCTTAGGATTCAAACATCCGTTCGCTGGATGTCTCTCTGGCTGCTAAGATTTGTCGCGCGGTTTACGCCATTGCGCAATCGGAGGCTCGCGTGGAGCCGTGAATTTACCGCATTATATTAGAACCGAGGACCCGTCAAGTAATGAATTTTAGTGACGCACTTCCGTTTCATCAGAATTTTAAATCACAACGGGCTAAAGAAGTTTCACTTAAAAAAAATCGAGTGCATTTCACAAGCGGTAGAAGCGAAACTTTAACAAAACAATCTCAACCACTAGGAGCCTCGAAAAGTGGGTCATAATCAAAGCGGCCAATTAGCGCAGACCTAATGCCATTTCCATTTAATATATCAACCAATAGGAGCCTTAAAAACTGATATTATAATCAAAGAGGTTAATGAGCGCAGTTTGATGCTTCGCAGATGCTGAAATGCGTCATTTTAGCACCGTTACATCGGAATTCCAAATCACAACGGGGCTAAAAATTCGGAGATACGATTTTTTCAATGTGGCCGAAAAATATTCAAAAGGATCATCAAAAAATCCTGAGCAATCAGAGGAAAAACTTTAAAATCACTGTTTAGCTCGAGTGGGTAACAAGGTAATATCATATATTTTATTTTTTTTACAGTGAATAACCGCACAAGAATCTCAACTGCTCCCGTCTGGAGCCAGTGAGACTATGGCATCCCCAATTGGGGTATGTTGTGAGGCTGAAGGTAGGTAGGTAGTGATAAGGTAGTGGGGAGGGGAAGGAGGTGGGGAAGAGGAAGGTTGGGAAGTACCTGGCTATTCAAATCTGGTCACCAAACACGGCTAAAGCCATTTTCAAGCAACGTTTCAATTCTGAATGGTGGTCTTACACCAGGGCGATACTGATAGTATCTTCCACTCTGGAACATGCCGCAAATATACTATATATTATTTTAAATGAATTAATTGTGAAATAACACAAATTAATCAAATAAAATTTATTTGCGCATGCCGGGTTTGAACCCGCGACCTCCGGACTGTGAGTCAAGAGTCTTACCCTCTGGACTACGGAGGTCGTCAAAATATATATAAAATATCGAACCGGAAAGTAACAAACAAATTCTCAGACAGATGAAACGGGGTTGTGCTCAGTAAATCATTATTGCTCTTCTTGTTTATTCTGACGTAGTAAAATGAAATGTGCGGCAAAGGAGTTACAATAGCGGGATTAGTATTGTTGATCTAATTATTTCAACGGGCGTACAATGTGTCAAAATAAATGCTGTCGACATTTTGTAACATTATTAATATCTAAATCCGCCGTTCCATTGTTGTTATTATTTGATTAGCTTTAACGTACGTTAAGGTATTTATTCATTAAAGGTTTTTATTAGCCTTTAGTTCATTTATAGATTCAAGAATTTGAAATAGAAATGATTAAATCAGGACTAACAACGTATTTTAAATACGTTTATACGTTTTTCAGTGTTAATACTGGACAAATTTTCAAACATCTCCGGAACTCTTCGATACTGCACCGAAAGACTATGTCTTCGCCAAATGTATCACGTTGTGAGGCTAAAAGTAATCATGGAAGAGAAATGTGGAAAGTACCTGGCTAATCAGATCTGGTAACCAAACACTGCCAAAGAGCAACGTTTTGATTATGGTCTTTCACCTGGGCGACCTTACCACCCAAAACTTTAATCAAGAAATAATTCAATATGCATTATAATAAAACAAATTTTAAACTTTATTCCACTTAATTTTATTGACCGTAACCGGTTTTTGCTCGTTAGAGCTGTCTTCAGACTGGTACAAATAATTCTTAACTAACTAACTAAACTAACCATCACGCCGTTTCCCCCCAGAGAGGACGGACCGCCAAATAACTCGGTCTTGGCACACAGTCTTTGCCTCACTCACATTCATACATCGTCTCATACATACCCTTCTATTATTCTGACTCAATAGCCCGACTCGAGTATCTGATTCACTTGATCGTGCTATGTCTTCCTCGGGCGTCCCCGACTTCTTCTTCCATTCACATTTGCGTCATATATTCTTCTCACACTATTTTTTTCTTTCATTCGCTCTACATGCCCAAACCATCTGAGGATCCTTTCTTAATCAAATAATTATTAATTTTTCAAAAATAACAATAAAGTGACTTAAAACAAAGTATTTTCTTTTTATTTATTTAATTAATTCTTAGTCTACGCCGTAGATGTGTATATATATATATATATATATACAAATAAAATATGGGGAAGGGGGAGGGGGGTTGTGTACAAGGATTTTAATCAACTATATTTGTTTCTAAGCCGCTTAGGACTGCCGAAGTTCTAAATATTTTGTTTATTCCAGTAGGCTAATTACCTTGGGTTTGTAGTTCACTTCAACATTATTTACGGAAAAACCTTACAAGTAAGTTGAATTATTAATGACCTAATTTTATTATCAAATTGTTATTATATTTATGATGTATGGGATTTTTTTATTGCTTTTTGAAGGAACACATGTTTACATTGGAGTAGGAATGGTCTAAACTAAATACATATTTTAATTTCGAAATGATTATGAAAATTACACTGGATACAAAAGCGGGGACTTAGCAAATGATTCTAATTGCTTACCAATTTATAATCATTTGTCAGTCTGAGGATGGCTCTAACGAGCTGAAACCGGTTATGGCCAATAAGTGGAATAAAGTTTTAAATTTGTTTTATTTTAAAATATTATTATGGAATTCCACCACGAATTGTCAATTTCAAAAATAGAAATATTAAAAAGAAATAATTCATTATTATTGGAACAATTTTAGAAGGTTACACCCATCAATGTAATATATCAGTGAAGAATAAGATAAAAATAAAAGAAATGACTATCCAACGCCGAGAAAAATTTCTTTCTACATTTGTAGTTGAAATTGTTACTGCATTTTTGCTAACTTTTTAATATTTTTTGTAAACACTTATTTAAACTAGTTCTATAAAGTAAGATATTTCAAATTCTTATTATTTATTTCAATACTTACGCAGTATACGCTGGTATAAAAAAACACCTCGTACAAATTTATTTACACATACTAAGCAACCAATTTCCAAAACAGTTTTTAAATTGTCACAGACAATACAAAACACACACGCCTTACGCCACACATAACCATGAGAGTACTAAATTGGCCAGCTTTGTATTTTTATCAATTCAAATTTTTGTTTATTTAATTTACTATTCCGCTTTTATCACCCAAATAACATTATGTCATTTTCATCTTATCACTCTAATTATAAATTTTATCTCACTTTAAACGAATTTTTACTCGTACCTCTGCGTTCTATGGTACATATGAGTACACTACATACGTGCTGGATAATTTTGTATTAAAATACGTTGATTTTTATATGGGAGGAAAATACAAAAATGACCAATTTTTTTCGCTTCTGGAAAATATCACATTAATGTAGCGCGTGCCCGTTGATCAGCGTTTACTAAATAAAGCTTTTCAGATCATTTATAAACGCTGTTTTAACATTTTGTGTAAAGGGTTTTATCATAATATATTTTCTCCTTTACGTGTATAAAGTGTATCATAAAAAATAAATCGTTTGCAAAAATTCATCGCCGAAAGCAAGTTTTGTTTTATTTTGTGAAGCTCAAGCACAAATTATATATAAATGTTTAGAAGTCATACCCTAAAAAACTTAATTTGATGCACTATGAAAGGAAATCCGACAAAAGGCTCGCAATTAGAAGATAAGATCCGAAACTAGGGTTTCAAGGGATTCAAAAATTGCTAAAAAACTAAAATTGTACATAGGCAGTTTCGGACACTGCCGCAGATATTTTGGTGAAAAGGTTTAGGTAAGGTTAGTGTAGTATATTGAAATGATATAATGGTTTTATTTATTTTTCAACATACCTTAATTTATTGAATACAGGGTAGTAGCATGAAATGTAGGATAAAACTGTTGCAAAAAATGTCAAATCTATACTAATTATCCCCTGCGTGGTTTGATTGTCCAAATCATTAATTTATTAGTTCAAGTGTAAAGAAAGGTATGCACGTAAGTAAACGCTTTGGATTTGGGTTCGGGCCCGGCGTTTTTGATATCATTCTCTATGGGATTTATGCTCTGCGCTTTCTTGATCAATTTTTGTAATTCTTTACTTTACTTTAATGCATTGTCACATTTGGCACATCCGGCGTGTGAAATATGCCAAGTTCAAATTGTTATCAAATACATCCATATTGTTTAAGTATTTGTTATTTTATTTTAATTTATTTATTTATTATAAGAACTTTGCACACTGTGTAGATTTTTTATTATTTCATCCGCCATACTAGGGAAGTCCTATTGTTATTATGGGTGAAGTTAACAGGCTGGTTTTTTCATAATATGGTTGTTAAATTAAACTCTAAGTTATTAAATTATACAAATTACATTAAATAACAAATATTACGTATCGTGGTTTTTAATTTTTAATAATAATAATAATAGTATGTTATAATAATAGTTATTAAAATTAAACAAATCAATTGTGACAAATTTTATACATTATAGTTTCTTAATGTAAGGATCCATTGTGTTACCAAGAGTAAGCGTTGTATTAGGGAATTCAAACTATAGTTGGAATGAGAGTAGGTATATACAAAAATGTAGTATTAAAGGAATGAGATCTATGCACAGATTTAAAAAAAATGCAAAATGACTGCAAAATTATTATTTTGACTTTAAACCCTAAATTCCTTATTCCATGATTTTCGATTGCTCAATAAGGGATTAAATGAGATAGAAACTTCTAGTATATGAATAATTTAATTTAATGTCCACATTAACGAAATTAACCCGCGCGTTTGTATTACAAACATTGTGAAAAGCTCCAATCCACACCTCATCATGACAAGCTTCAGCTTACAGAAAGCTACTTTACTAACATTCGTTATACGAGTTTGTTTTCTGTCAAAAACACTCGTAAACAACAGCGAATGTGTTTCAATGACGGCATAGTATCCATTATGGCAATCTCACACCCAGCACAATAAATTATAACGGTGTTTAGGCAATGAATTAATTTGCAAATGGTTTTATAATATCATTTCATTATTAATTCGTGCCGTTCCTAAAGTGGGCGGTGGGCGGGAGTGATAGCAGCGGTGAGGTGCATATCAAAAAGCACGATGGTGATTGAAGCTGTGTTAAATGGTTAGAAATACCAATGCAAAATAACTTTAATCTTCCTTTATTGAAGATAGCACTCGACGTTACCTTGCTTGTTTAATCTTTTATAATATATAAAAACATTCAATATCCCCACAAGCTTCGTGAGAGCAAATATAAGATAATTTCAGTAGAGCTCGGGTTATCTAACCGACTTTAACAATGCGATATTTACTAAATCCGTCCTTGGATGAAAATCTTTTTATTGCTGGAACAAAACTAGAGAAGGTACATAATATTATATACTTGGGCTGCAATATAAATGATAGATGGGATCCTTCGGTTGAAATCAAATGTCGCATTGAGCAAGCTCGTGCAACCTTTATCCGCACGAAAAAATTGTTCTTCAGTCATGATCTCAACCTTGGATTACGAATGCGAATAGTCAGATGCTACGTGTTTTCGATATTACTTTATAGAATGAAGGCATAGACGCTTACTGAAGAACTATTTAGGCAACATGAGGCATTCGAGATATGGATCTAAAGAAGAATAATTAAAATAAGCTGGATGGACAGGGTTATGAATGAATATGTTATGGTTCGGATGAATAAAGAAAAGGAAGTTATTAAAACTATAAAAATCCGAAAACTTCAATATCTTGGACATGTAATGAGACATCCAGAGAAGTATGAGATCTTGCATCTTGCACAAGAAGAAGAAGAAGTCCTATATGGTCGGTTGGCCATGTTTGCGAGCATGGTCAATATATTATAATTCCGACAGTCGGTAGATAAAAAAGCGCGGCCACCAAGGTGTCAGATAAGCTGTCAATATACACAACCCTTTGAGGGGTGTCGTTCGTTATTATGCAAAAATACTGACTTATAAAGAACGGAGGCGAAGAATTGAAAGAAATCGTACACGCGATCAATTGATTCGGTTACAGCTCATTAGTAACGAAAGTTGTTCAAATATCACTAGTTATAACTTAAGATCCCATTAACTAATTAACTACATTTTTAGTGTCAAAAAGTGCACGTGTTAAAGTTAGTATTTCTATTCGACATTGCCGATTCATTAATATTTTTAATTTTTCCGTAACCGTATGACGTTCAGAGATCCTAGCATAACTTTCGGTAGCTTCTCATCGTTCTCTAGGACAACTGCAGATCGCTAACGTCAACCACCAGTTGACGTCGAATACATATTATTAACACTCAGTCATTGTGAACTATTACTTATTCATTAGTGATCTGTAATCATGCTAGGGATCGGTGAGAAGTTACCGAAAGTTATCACATCAATCCTTACCGATCGACCATGCTAGGACCCCAGGAAAGTAGTGTTGGGTAGGACACGATATCAGGATGAGTTTGTATGAGGTACTCAAATATTGAAATGAGGTGTTGAGGTGTCCCACCTCATTTGAGGTGAGGTGTTACAAAATATTTTCGCTTACAGGGGGAAGGGGGGGGGGTGGCTGGTTTTTTTCCTTCAGCTTGATTTTCTTGGTTCAGAGGTGTTGGTTTTCTAATAAATACCGGGGTGGCGGTACCCATACCCGCCTCCCGTGTCTGTTATTTTTGTAATACGAAAAATGGATATAAAAAAAGGCCTACCCCCTCCCCACCTTCACCACCTCTGATCCCCTCCCTACAGTTGGTACTGCTGTGCGGTATTCACTTATCAATACATAATTTACAATAAAAAATATTTAGGAAAAAAAAAATTAAGCAGTTGGGACTCTTGTGCTCATAAATTATTGTAAGGTGTATTCACATAACAATAATTTACAATAAAAAAATTTTTCAAAAAAAAATTTTTTTGGAGCAGTTGGGACTCTTGTGCTCATAAATTATTGTTTTATGTATTCACATAACAATAATTTACAATAAAAAAAATTTTCAAACAAAATTTTTTTGGAGCAGTTGGTACTCTTGTGCTCATAAATTATTGTTTTGTTTATCCACATAACAATAATTTACAATAAAAAATTTAAAAAAAAAATTTTTTTTGGAGCAGTTGGGACTCTTGTGCTCATAAATTATTGTTATGTGTATTCACATAACAATAATTTTCGTTAAAAAAATTTTTCAAAAAAAAAATTTTTTTTGGAGCAGTTGGGACTTTTGTGCTCATAAATTATTGTTTTGTTTATTCACATAACAATAATTTACAATAAAAAAAAATTCAAAAAAACAATTTTTTTTCGAGCAGTTGGGACTCTTTTGCTCATAAATTATTGTTTTGTGTATTCACATAACAATAATTTACAACAAAAAAATATTTTAAAGAAATTTTTTTTGGAGCAGTTGGTACTCTTGTGCGGTATTCACTTAACAAGAATTTAGAATAAAAAAATAAAAAATAAAAATTTCGGAGCAGTTGGGACGCTTCTGCGGTAGTCACAATATATGAATTGGCTTACCCCATCACCACTTCACGGTTCTAATACAAAAATGTCATAGAATATACAAACACTTCACGCCTCACCACCTCATACATTTGTCCCAAACTATGCGTGACATGACATGTAGTTTAATACATCAACCACGTGACATGACATGTAGTCCAATACACCAACCACCTCACCTCATATTTGTCCCGTACATGACATGAATGTAGTCCAACAAAACAAACCACCTCACACCTCATGTTTGTCCCTCCTTCATATTTGTCCCCCCTTTATATTTGTAGTAATACAAAGAAAAATAGTTGGTACAAATTAGACGTGGGCAGAATGATTCCCAGGAGTGAATCGATTCAGTCTGATTCCCATGGCCTTTTGAATTGATTCCTTTTATTCATTCCTTTAATTCAATTAAATTAAAAAAAAAAAAAAAAAAATAAAAAAAAATAAAATAAAAAAAAAAAAAAAAAATTGAAAATTAAATGAATGGGGAGGCTAACCGCACACGAGACCGGGAGGCCACGGAGTACCGCAAAAGAGGAGACTGATAGGCTACCAAGCATCGCACAAAGAGGAGACCGATTATTCTATCTCATTATCTCGCAGGCTAAAACCTATAGATTAATGTGTTTGACTCTTTTTAGTGTCGCTTTTTCGTTTCATCGGTTTTCAAATCACAATGAGTGGGGAGGCTACGAAGCACCGCACAAAGAGGAGACCAATAGGCTACGGAACACCGCACAAAGAGGAGACCGATTATTCTATCTCATTATCTCGCACGCTAAAACCGACTCTTTTTAGTGTCGCTTTTTCGTTTCATCGGTTTTCAAAATCACAATGAGTGGGAAGGCTACGAAGCACCGCACAAAGAGGAGACCAATAGGCTACGAAACACCACACAAAGAGGAGACCGATTATTCTATCTCATTATCTCGCATGCTAAATCCTATATTGTTTGTCTTTTTTTAGTGTCGTAATTTTTCGTATGTAAAATGTATTTATTGCTAGCAATTATATCTTAAAATTATACAAATTGTCGTTTCACCCTTAAAATTTTATTGATTTTATTTTATTTATTAAACTTATAATTTCGTTCCATTTTACGTGATCTAATACAAACATCATTTTAACATTAAGATGAGTATTTTATGATAGCTAACCACAGCTAATTGGCCTTATAATATCTGCAAATTTACATATTATATCGACCCAAGATCTACGTCTAAAAGTAGGTAGGTACAATATCTTTCGTACGTACCAAAAAACCGATAAGCATCGCTTCTCACTTTTCTAGCTGATGTTCAGATTCAAAGTCGAAAGTTTTCGACTAACTATGTAATGAAATTGACGGCTTGGCGCGCGGGGGAATAAATGAACCGCGCGGACGGATTAAGGGCTGGCATTGACGAATGAATTAGTAACTTTTGATTAATGTTTTGTGTCTTACCTAGCAGTGACTTGATTTACTCGCGAGCTGCGGACCTAGGACTGGGATGCGTTTGGGACATATCGTGACATTGACGTGACGATGACGCCTGACGTCATTTTTAGGTCTAAGAATTACAAAAGACCATGACGTCACAAGTGAAAAAGACTTTTGTTTTAATTCCTCTGTCTGTCGGAATCGGACAATCTCGATTTCGACAGACTAGGTACCTGGGACGCGGACATTGAACACGGACCTGGGACGGCGGGGACCTTAGGACAATGTCAGGACTATTGTTTAGGATAAATGATTAATTCCTTGCGTGAAAGAGATGCTCGGGCAACCCGGATGAATCGCGGCCGCGTTTTGGCCATTTTGGGACATGGACTTATGATGTTCGGGTGTTTTTAGAATAGCGGCGCGGCGGTAGCGGAATACAATCGTAATAGGCGAGTCGTTCACAATACCGTCCGTCGAAAACTTCGCGGCGCGCGGCCCGTTTAATAATATTTAAATACCTATGAAACAATATAATATTTAAATCGTTTACAGAACACATTATTCATTGAAATAATTTAACAGTAAAATAAATGGAAATTAAAAATGTATGGTGTCGTTAAAAATCGTAGGATGCAAGGCCAAAGATAAGGAATGAAGAATCAATTCCTTTTGAAATTGAGAATTAGATTGAGTGTGTCACAAGATTGAATTTATTCATTTAATTCGGTCATTCAATTTTGCCCACGTCTAGTACAAATACATATTGTGAGGTGGGGGGACATTTTACGTGTTTGTATGGGACATTTGAGGTGCCTCTTGTATGAGGTACTCAACACTACAGGAAAGATTATCCATAGACAGATTCGCCAGTATGGCCTAAACAACCCTAATAATTTAGTAAATAAAATAACTTTTTTATTTCCATGCCGCACAAGGGATGCGAGTTATTTGTATTTTGCGAGATATTAATATATTTTCCGTACAACGATTTTAAAACTTTATAACCGGTTTTTCAACTATAAAGTTAGCGGTAAGCACCAGATTTTTCTAGACGTTGAATTAATAACTTTGGGAGGACAACGCGGAAACACATTTTAAATATTTGTAACACGTTCTTCAGAATTAATTAAAATGAACGCTGCGGAAAGGACCAATCTCCAGGCCTGCTAGGGTGAATTCGACCGTACGTTCGTCCAATACGCCGTGCCGTGGCGTATATTTATTTACACGCTTTCTTCACTTACGTCGTTAAGATTCCCATATTATTTTTCTTCTTCTTCTTTTCTTTGATACGGCAAATTCGACAGTAGTTCCGTCCAGTACACGGGTCGCGAGTCGCAATTTGTGTACACGGCTTCGTTACTTACGTCGTTAAGATTCTGAATATATTTTAGGGTATATTGTCGTCTTAACGATTTTTTAATTGTTTTGTGTCAATATTGGTTCGGCTTTCGACAGCGCAACTGTGCTAGGGATGGATATAAAATCGTCGAAAGTGAAGTTTGTCGATCCGATTTTGTAAAGTTATCAATTTGATCGTGCTAGACCCCTGGTTAAACCACCAATCAGAATCGACGTTTGCTTGAAATATTCAAGATTTCTTGAGTGTGCAACAGACTTCAAATTAAAAATGATTAATAAATCGGTGTGACAATTATTTAAAGTAGTTGTCGACCAAACTGTAAATTCACCCATTTCCATCAATAGCCATTTAAATTAGTACTACCACCTGATGTTCCCACAATTAAACTGTAGAGGCAATAATTGCCATACACTACCTGAATAATTTAACTTGCAAACTCGCACCTGTTATGTTGGACCCATTAGGTATTAATATCTAACGGATTATCAATTATTACTTATCAATGTTGCCGACAAGGCTGGAAATCTTGTTAGAATGTAATTTGTAAATGATAAACATTTATAGTTAAAAGTAGTAAACATCGCCAAACGAAATATGCCGTCACGCCCTCCCACATTAACATATGAAGCTTTACTCAAATTGATATTTATCTTCTTGAAAATGCAATTTTTTTTAAATACCAGCAGTAATGAACACTAAGCCAAACATAGAAAATTATTTCATAGCTACATTGTAATAGGGCTTAAAAATAATAAAAAAAACAAGAAAGAGAAATTTTTTACTTTAAAATACAGAATAATAAAATTTAATAGTCCATCGGTTTCGGTTGATGCCAACCTTCATTAAGGAATCGATTCTCCAGTTGAGGCCGCTCACAATCGCTATCGAAAATAAGTACATTATTAGTTCGTCTAAGTACGAAGGTACGTACTTAGACGCCAAACGTCAAAAGTTATTCCACTCGAACAAAAAGTGGGTTGAACCTGTCAACATTTTTACAAAGTTGTTTTAAGGTTCATTATAATGGCCGATTTATCGGCGACATTGGCTCTGGCTATAATACAAAACATAGAGCAAACTGAAGGATATACTTTGAGGCCAACTAGAATATTTCGCCAGAGGGTAGGTACTTTTCACATGAAAATTAGATTCATAATTAATCTGTTGAACTGTCGTTTTGCATGTGTTAGCGGCATTAAATTTCTTTTCCGCGGTGGTTACCATCTGTTTTCAGTTTTGAGTAAAATATCCAAATTCAAATGCACGCCATAGAAACATCAAAAACATAGACAATATTCACAGCCATAACCCTTCTATAATGAAGAATACGAAAAACTGAAACATTCGACAAAGTTCGTCGAGACGAGTAATTTATCACTCGTAGATGGCGCGTAACGAGTAACTGGTGATCGTTATTGGAGAATCGCAACCAGGGACAGTTTATATCTGTCTTGATGAAGGTTGAGTTCAAACGAAACCGGTCGACTAAATAAATAAAATAAAATGGTTTTAAAAAAGAACGTTTTTCATTTGTACACTATGTTTGTTTAAACGTGCTGAATTGAAATATTTCACACCATTCCTGTATAATTCACAGAAAGAATTCCATTGATTTAATTTATTCCGTTGTTTACGGGTTCCCATAAAAGCTCATTTCCTACTCAGTCATTTTTTAGTTTCTCTCCTTCGGCTTCGGCGCCGCTCAGATCGTTTCATGTCAAGGTTTTATTCCGCATCTACTCCCCTGCGGCGGAGGCACTCTCATCCAATTACCCCTTCTGAATAAAATATGGGGACTCCATCCACCTGGCTATCATGTTATTATGCATGGTGAATAAACCCGATTAAGCAACCACCCCCGGTGTGAGAAATCGCTGTTTTATCACTGGGGAACCCGCGTGGTTCGGCTTTAAACAATTTGACTACGAAAGGGCACAAGGTGATAACAGTCAAAAGTATAGATTTTGTTTACAGAAGATTTATATGAACAAACAAATTTTAAAAAATCACCCTTCGAATGTGTTAAAGCTTGAAGATTTTTTAAGCTTTTATGGTCGTACTTAGTGATGGAACACTAAACAATTTCTCTCGGGGGATGCCGTGTAGAGGGTTATTTTAGGAAAAGGAAGGAAAAGGTATGGTCCAGTAATGACGGACGTATAAATCTACTCCTCTCACTGCGTTGCAAGGTGATAGGTGGAAAGAGTTTGTTGGAGAGGTCAAAAGAAATTGGTTTGATCTGAAAAATCACAAAAGAGTGTTGGTACCAACAGCGATGGTAATACGGACACGGGACGAGAAATGCAAAGCAAATTAGATTGTCAACAAGGAAGAAAGCAAGCACCCAGAAATCATTTATTACCAGACCGTCCAACTTTAAAACAAAAATCCGGTTGATTTGTTTAAATTCAAAAAGGAATTAAGGAAGTACGTCCACCTGAAATGTCGATGTTTTGTTAGTGACTGAAAATAAATAAATTTAAAATATTTAAATACAATCTCTTTAAAAATCAACCATCTAAAACGAAGTTATCTTACTATTATGTATCTATTTTGTCTTTTAAAACCGTTTTTTTTTATTATTATTGAGGTTTACTGAGAACTGAACCTCATGCTCAGACACTGGAGTCAACCACGCTCTCAACTGAGCCAAATGCCGAAATTTATTTCGTCGGCATTCATTGTCATCGGCAACGATTTTATCTGGCGAGTTGCAGTTCGGTCAGATGTCGGAAAGTGGATTAATTCCCACTTCCAAGTTCCCACTTCTTTCATACATTCATTCAACCAAGAAAACAAAAGTTAAATTCAAATTATTACAAGTATTTAAATAAAGGCGCTGTTCCCTTCTTAATATTTATAATTTTTTTTTTTTCATTCTTAATAAACTTTGTGGTTTATTTCGCCTATCGAGTGGAATAATAAGATTTAATTTTCTGAGAATGTAATAAAACAAAAAAGTTTTTTTGTTTAGAGTTTAACCTAATTTCCAAATTTCAATTTCGGGAGCGGAAAGATCGAGTTTAAACTTGATCCATTCGTAAAAATACCTATTTTGGGTTTTTTTTTTCGAGAGTTCATTTTTTTTAAATTTGTTAATTGTGCTAAATTGTATTAGGTACATCTAAGCCACAACGAATGGATAATTTTTATTTTATTTTTATGTTTATGTTGATCCACACAAGAGCGCCCCTACGTACGGTGTAAAGGCAGGGAACTATGTCACCACCCGGTTGGGCAGCGTTGTGAGGTAGGTTAAGGGAGGGGCAGGATTTTATGAATGAGGAAAAACTGAAAAAATGTCGGTAGCTCATTCCACGTAAGAGCTTTTTTTACATTAACCCCTCACAGGTTCCAGAGTGGAAGATACTATTAGTATCGCCCTGGTGTAAGACCACCATTCAGACTTGAAACGTTGCTTGAAAATGGCTTTAGCCGTGTTTAGTGACCAGATCTGAATAGCCAGGTACTTCCCAACCTTCCTCTTCCCCACCTCCTTCCCCTCCCCACTACCTTCAGCCTCACAACATACCCCAATTGGGGATGCCATAGTCTCACTGGCTCCAGACGGGAGCAGTTGAGATTCTTGTGCGGTATTCACTGTAAAAAAAAAAAAAAACACAGGAGGCCTTGAGGAAAATAATTTCTCTGAGGGCCCATGCGTGTAGGGTCTCGTTTAGGAGAGGATGGAGTGAGCATAAGTCTTTAAAAGACCTTGAAGAGAGTAGGAAGGAGCAAACCCTGAGGCTAGATAATCATTCCATAGCCGAGCTGTTAAACTTAAGAACAAGTCGGGGAAGAGACCCATTCTCATGTGGCAAACAAATGTCAACCGTGTATGTTGGGCGCGTTTTGCGCGTTTTCCGGCTATTCACCAATGCCAAGGAGATCAATGACGCTAGTTCCTCAGAGCATCTTACATTGAAATACCAATAGAACAAGGACAGCATTCCCACCCAACTCCTGTGCTCTAAAGATTACAATCCGTTCGTTAAGATAGGAGAATCAATCAAACGGACCGCCCGTTTCTGAGTCGATGTTTTTCAGGTATTTTGAGACTCCAGACCAGAATTGACTGTTTTGGCGCTCCAGACCAGAGGTGACTGCAAGTTCTACCGTGCGGCGCACGTTTAAGCAGTTGTGCACTACTAAAGTATCTACGGGCCTTGTACAGTACGCCCAGCTTTTGAGAGGCTAACTAAACTCTGGCTTACCCGTACTAGTTGCTGGTAACTTATAGTTACATCAAGCATATCAATGGAGTGCCTCTTCGGAAGATTGCTTCCGTTGAAGGAGGCTAGATTTTAATTTCGATCCCTTTTAGACATAATTAGACTGGATTAACATTAAATATGACGAGATTATTCTTTCCCCAAGAGAAAACACTCTCGAGGTAACCGTCCATTTTTTGTTTCAAAGCCCTCCGAGCCGTTGGAGTTTGTGAGCCCTTTGGGGGCTTGTCAAACAAAAAGCTATCATGGACTCTAATGTTACCGACTAGAGCTACCGACTTAGATACTAAATATTTGTACTTATTTTGTGTTGTCTTGCTCAACGCGCTTTACTTAATCTAGTCATTTCGTCACCTCAGTTCTTAATTGTCCAAACGACCATTTTAGTTTTTGTTCAATCTCCACTTTAAAACTAAAAATAAAGTACATAAAATGGAAGTTAATCACTTAACTAAGAATTATTTAAACTAATTAGACTTTGTCTAAGGAAATAGCTTTATCATGAACACCTATCCTAATGTTTCATTGAAATAATGAAAGAAAACCTTCTCCTCCTGTAAAATTTTCAAATTGTCGTTTGGACAATTAAGAATTAAGGCGACGATTTCCGTCTCTTTCCCGACATATGCACAGCTACATTTTCACGTATCACAAACAGATAAATTATCATCAAACGACGTAAGCTCGAACAAAAAAATCTAATGAATTTATACTTGAAAACTCATAAAATTGCGATGATCGTTGTGAAATATTACGCAATAAATTGCTGGCCCCAGACAGATTTATCGCAGAATAAAACACGTAGTTGTTAATATGTTATTAATTGATGGAGGAAATGTGGAAACGATCAAGCAATCAACCAACGTTTCTAAAAAACGAATATTAGTTAGTAGGCCGAAGTATTTTCAATTTTGGAGGTGGATATAGGAACCGCCGCCCCATTTATTTGATAGTCATAGGCATCACAATTTGGGAAGCGGGTATGGGTACCGCCACCCCGGGAACCATATATTGGATAATCAACACCTCTACCGTAGTTCGCTAAGTTTTAGCAGGGGTGCCCAGATTCATGGGGTGAGTTTTGTCCAGGTCTTGGCGGTGGATGTGTCCGCCCACTTGCTGTGTGGTGGGCTGGATCGAGAGAGAGTGGTTGAACAGGGAGATCTTTTGACCTCTCCAACCGGACTCTCTCGATTCTTGCACCGCAGTGGGAGGGATGGATTCATAAGTCCGTCATTCCTGGACAAATTGAACCCCAGATTCCTACCCACTCCACATACCTTATTCCTTAACAGAACTTCTCCTCTCCTTCCTTTCCATAAAAAAGACTCTCCACACAGCATCCCCAAAGATGACATAGACAATGAGGTTTTTTTTCCACTGGGCCTCCTGTGTGGAGCTAATGTAAAAAAACCCCAAGTAGTTGGCTACGTTTGGTGACTTGGTGCCTAGGTTCATGGGGTGAGTTTATTAGGCTTCACCGAAACGTCGCCTTAGTTCGTATTTGTCCAACAGACCATTAGAAAAATTTACAAGAGGAGAAAATTTTCCTTCATTATTTCAATGAAACATTAGGTGTTTGATAAAGCCATTTCCTTAAAGGAAAGGTCTCATTAATATAAATAATTCTTAGTTAAGTGATTAATTATAATTTTTTACACTTTATTTATAATTTTGAAGTGGAGATTGAACAAAAACTAAAATGGTTTGTTGGACAAATAAGAACTGAGGCGACGAAAAATCTTAAAAATATTCACAACAGATAAACGTAGGTCTGAACGTGTATAAGTCTGGAATGTTAAGATGTTGCTATATTGCAAAGTTAATTTAATGCAAAAGTCTAGATCATGTTAAAAGTCGAAATAAGGATAAATTATATGAAGGTAAATACGATTTTTGTATAATATAATTAATAAAGAATGCTTCTTATTATCATGATGTTCTTTTTTTAGGGGAAAAAATCTTCAGAGCCTATCATCTTTGGAAATGCTGTGAGGGTATTTTACGGAAAAGAATGAAAGGGAGTTTTGGAAGGTAAAAAGGAATGAGGAGTGGGTAGGAATCTGAGGATCAAAGTTTCCAGGTGTGACGGATGTATAAATCCATCTCTCTCACTGCGGTGTAAGACGATGCGTCGATAGAATCTGATTGGAGAGTTCAAAAGTTCTCGCGATCTGGCCCGCCACCGATGGCCCGACAAATGCATCCTAGATGAACCTCACCTCAAGTGACCAAATGTAGCGAACTAAGTAACAATAAGTTCTCAACTTCCAATCTTAAGTAAAATTCTTGAAAAAATCGTTTACGACCAACTTTACCCGACAATCACTACAAAAATTTCACAGAACCAACACGGATTCATGAAAAATCGGTCTACAACATCTAACCTTGCCCTATTTGTCAACTATTTGCAGAGCAATATGGACGAAAGGGTGCAGGTCGATGCTATGTACACCGACTTCTCAAAGGCCTTCGACCGCGTTATCCACTCAATTCTGTTAAATAAACTCACTCGTCTTGGAATACACGGTGACTTGTTTAGATGGATTAAATCATACATTAGCAATTGTAGTCAAGTTATCTCAATAAATGGAGTTTTATCTAAAATAATCAACGTAACCTCGGGTGTCCCTCAGGGTTCCCACCTTGGTCCGCTCTTCTTTAATATACAACGTGTCCGGAAACTCGTAGTACAAGCGGGAAACTGGTGAATCTACATCACGTAGAGAACCCAAAAAACTTATTTTTTTCGATCTAAGCATTTCGATTTTAATATTATTTTTTTTCTATTTTTCCATTTTTTCGGCAACTAAAGGGTTAAAAAAAATTTTGAGCCCGGTTTACCCTTCGTTGCATTTTATAAGACATTACAGAGCTGAAATCAACCTCCTAGTGAAATTTTTTTTCAAATTTAACCTAAAAAATTCCAACTTCGGACCCAATTTACTCGAAAACGAAAGCTCAAATCAAAAAAGTTAAACCACAAAATCGACTCCAAATGTGATGTGGATTCTCCAGTTTCCCGCTTGTACTACGAGTTTCCGGACACCTTGTATACTTAAACGACATAGGCTCATGTTTCCAATACTCTAATTTTTTATTGTTTGCAGATGATATGAAAATTTACAAAACGGTTCGCTCTCTATCGGACTGTAAAGAGCTACAAAGTGACTTAGATAGGCTCTGCAACTATTGCACAGCTAATTATTTAGACCTCAATGTTTCTAAATGCCACACTATGTCCTTCACTAGAAACAAGCATCAAATTAACTTTTCATATTCACTCTGCGGTGAACCCGTGATCTCAAAAAATGAATGTTAGGACCTTGGAGTCTATTTAGATAGTAAACTTATATTTACAACGCACATTGATTCAATCACCGATAGATCTTACAAAATGTTGGGTTTTATACTACGTCTGAGTAAATTATTTAGAAATCCACATACTCTAGTAATGTTTAACTCCTCACTAGTCAGAAGTACACTGGAATTTGCATCGCCTGTCTGGAATCCCAAATACACCCAATACGTCAATAACATAGAGCGCATACAAAATAAAATTATTAAGTATTTCGGTTATAAATACAACAATAATTACATCTGCACTCTCCAATCCCTGAAATCCAGGCGAACGGTAGCTGACATGACATTTCTCCATAAAATTATACATAACGAAATAGACTGCCCAGAACTTCTATCCCAAATAAATTTTAACATCCCATCTAAAAGAACTCGCCACACCAACCTTTTTTACACAACCAGTAATAATACGAACGCTGCAGCCAACTCCCCCATTTCCCGCATCCTTCAAAGTTTCAACTCTATTCAAAAAACCACAAATACCGATATATTTTTTGTTTCCCTCCCTCTATTTAAGAAAAACATTTTTAGCACACTGAACTCGCACACATAACACACACATCCACACACACACGCGCATACTCATTTACACACATTCAAACACTCTCCCACACCCCTCTCCTTCAATAAGTTACTAACTTAATTTAGGTATAATGTTTTATTTATCACACAAAAATATAAGTATATAACAGCGACATGTCATTGGTACCAATTATTGTATTAATTCTATAACTTTGTTAATATTTCCCATTATGTAATAATGTACTGTTTGTTTCTGCAAACATAAAAATAAATAAATATAATTTATAAAATATATCCTTGTTTATTGATCATAAACTTCATTTTGTAACTTAAGAAAAGACGGCCCAAAACAATACACATACCCACAAAGCTCTATAATTTATTCAGAAATTTCTAAATTGGAAAAGTTTTTATTCGCGAGTAAACATTTAAACCAAGTTCATAAAATGTAAATATAGAAGACAAAAGAACGCAACCCATTTTTACACAAAATTTTGTGGGTGGGTACTTATGAATTTAAATTGCGTTCTGGAAAAAAACATCGAAATATTAGCTTTTTTCAAATCAGAAAGGTCGTCGTTCAATGGAAGAGGAATTACCTTTCTCAAGGTCGCGTTTAAGTATTTTTTTTTAATATTAACTCCACACAGGAGGTCCTTTGGAAAATAATTTCCCTCGAGCTTTTGTAATCTTTGTGGATGCTGTGCGAAGGGTCTTTTAGAAGAGAGGAAATAGTAAACATGAGTTTTGAAAAGATCCACGTTGTAGGAGGAAATACGGAGGCCGGCAAATCGTTCCACATCCGAACTGTTCAACTCAAGAACGAGTCGTAGAAACGAACAGTTCTCATGTGCCAAATGTCAACCGTGTGCGTGTTTGACATTTTTCCCGACAGTGCATCGGTGCCGAGGGGATCAATGACGATATTTCCTCCGACCATCTTCCATTGAAATACCGTTAGAATAAGGACAGCATTTCCCACCCGACGACGTCTGTGGCCTAAGGATTGTAATCCGTTTGTTAAGATAGGAGAATCTATCAAACGGCCTTGTCGTGAACCAAGCGTTTAAACACCAATATATTTTTGCGGGTAAATGAAAATAAATCTCATGATTTTTATACAAGAAATAATATCCGTAATTTTTTGAGAAATGCTAAAGATAAAGACCATAAATTGACTAATTCCGGAATATATAAACTCAAATGAAATAATTGTCCCTCATTTTATATTGGAAAAACAACTCGTAATTTTGAAATCGGAATCAAAGAACATACCTAAAGGCGGCGACTGACATGAGCATTTGGCCGTATCGTAACATTCGAGGCGAGCGTGTTACGTTACGGCATGACCTGACTGATCTGTACCCTTGCTCGTGGCGAACACTATGCTCGACTGCGCTCCGCAACTCGTAATCAAAATGTCGGATAACGAAGTCGTGTTACTGGGTTCTTTTCCTGTTCCTGTGGATATTTTTTTGTTTGTCCCTCCTCAAAGAAGCTAATAAACTGGTGATTTTTTTCTAACAACTTTCTACTTCAGTTTCTAATCTAACAATGAAGCCAAATCGACCCACGCGTCTTGTTTTTTTTATTTTATTTTATTATAATGTTGTGGATAAGAGGGGTCCCATTAAATAGTCATTTCTTTATATTTTTCAATGAACAACAGAGTTTTATCCTGGTCCCATTCCATCTTCAACGCTCGTCAATAAACACTTCGAAACTATTGACACACGCGCTGCGATGACGCTTGGGGTTGTATGGGTGGTTTGGTATATTTATGGGTTGTACTGACCTAAAATTAAGGCGTAACGTAGCACTCAAAGGGATTCGCGAAAATACCGACAACCGGGTGGAGCACGCGGCGCTCGCAGCGAGCTGATCGGCTCGCTGTACTGACCTGTAACATTTTGTCGTAACGTAACGTTACGTTACGATCAAATGTTACAGGTCAGTCGCCGCCTTTAGGTGTCTTAATAATAATATATTTTCTGAGTTCGCTAACCATATCATTGAAAATAACCATAGTTTTGAAAAAAAAAATACGGGGATAAATATTCTTCATATTAATCATAAAGAAAAACGCTTAGATAACTTAGAAGTCTTGGAAATAAAAAAATCCCTTAAAAATTATGAATCTATTATCAACAAACACAAAATATTTTCTTACAGCCCGATCATGGATATGTTCCCCTACCCACCACTCTTCATTAATACCTAGCAACGGCTCCACCCCTACAACAACGCTTAGTAATAATACATTGTTCCCATCCACTACTTTGTAACTGTCAAATCAGTATAAGTTTGCTCTGAAGAAGGAACGGTCGTTCCGAAACCGGTCGGCTTTACTCAAATATATAAGTGGTTCAAACAAAGTAAAATTGTTTCATTAATCGAAAATAAATCTCCTTATTGTTTGCCACAAATCTACCGTACAGAATCAAAATCGATAGAAAAAGGCTATAAACACGTAAAGAGACCAGATGTGATGGGGTCAAGCACTTTCCGACCATCCTCTTCTCCAACTCACCACCTTCAGCCTCAACTTAATCAACCTCAAGTGCCGTGTGTCAAAGTTGAGATGATCTCACCGCATTCCCGCCATGTTATGCATGAGTAACAAGAAAGTTACACCTCTTAAGAAGATCTTAAGGACTTTTTATTTTTTAATTAATCGAAGCTAAATTACTAACGACTTTAGAACCTTAATTAGTAACATGATGATGGCTGAGTTAGTATTTATGTTATAATTTGTGGGTGAAGTTAGAAAAAAAACATCCTTAAAATTTATCTACTACCCGAGATCTTCCTCACACTGAAGGCAGAAAATTTGCTTACGCAGATGACTTCGCCATCACAGTCCAAGCCAAAACCCTCAATGCAGCAGAAGAGATCCTTAATTCTGACCTCAAGGCTATGGAAGAATTTTTCCTCAATTGGCGACTAAAGCCAAATGGGCCGAAAACAGTTGTGACAGCTTTCCATCTCAGTAATTCACAGGCAAACGCAAAACTCTGTGTTCAGTTTGATGGAAAAAATATTTACCATGACCCCCATCCCCGCTATCTTGGAATAACTTTGGACAGGAGCCTGAATTACCGGAAACACATGGAAACAGTGGGCAAAAAAACCAGGACAAGACTAAACTTAGTCAATAAGCTAACTGGTACTAGCTGGGGATGCGACGCCAACACGCTCAGAACGGCATCCATTGCCCTGGTTTTCTCAGCAGCTGAATACTGTGCTCCAGTATGGGCCAGAAGCGCCCACACTTCCATGGTCGACGTTCAGCTTAATGCCACAATGCGAACCATCAGCGGAACCTTAAAATCGACTCCTCTTCCTTGGCTCCCCGTACTTGCAAATATAACCCCGCCAAATATCAGGCGAGAGATTGCAACACTGAGGGAATACAAGAAGGCGCTGCAAAAAAGCGAAATACCCTTGCACGATGATGTCGTTTCTCACCCGGCATGCCGCTTAAAGTCTCGAAAACCCTTCTGGACGGAAGGAGAAAGACTCCTTCGAACACCTCTCACCCCAGAAGATAGGTGGAAGCTTGAGTGGCAATCAGCCAACGTCAAAAACGCCGATCTCGTGCAAGACCCCACTGATAGACAGCCTGGGTTCTCATTGCCTCGCAAACTCTGGACTGCCATCAATAGAATAAGGTGCTCCCATAGCCGTTGTGCGCAAATGATGCATAGATGGGGCCTTAAAGAGTCGGCGACGTGTGAATGCGGTGCGGTGCAGACCACCGAACATGTGGTCAACGAATGCCCGCTCCATTCATTCCCCGGCGGGATTTATGAGGTCCACAGGGCAACGCCTGAGGCCCTAGACTGGCTCGCAGACCTAGATGTCCCCCTCTGACCCCCCACCATACGAAAGAAGAAGATCTACTACAAAAATAAACATAATTGGGATAAATCTATTATTACATAAATCATAATATATAATTAACAGAAATATTAAGGTCACCTGGGTGTGGCAAGGAGGAAGAAATAAAAGAAAACAGCCCTAATGGGTTTATTGTACAAAATAGAAAAGTTCATGTAAACTGCCGCAATTCTCAAATACAAAATCCGCTATGGTCATGTACATGCAGCTTCACTTTCACGACCAGAACGGTAGACATCAAGCGAACGGGGTTCGAATCCTACGAAATCCAAAAAAACCCATTTTTATTTTGTGAAATCAACATCCAATCTTCAAACCACTTTAAAAAAACAAGCAAAAGAAAGAAAGCGACATCTAGTGACTTTCTGGTTTCACTTCTACTGCGTGTGAATTACACACTCTGATTTTTTTTTAAATTTCACACTTTCACAGTATTCACATAAAAGCATATTATTTATAAAATTCGGTTTAAAACGAGGAAAAGCACAGTACCAAAGTACGTAAAAGACTTTTGATACAAAAATTATTATGTGATTTTCTCAAATTTACACGTTTTTGGGCCTTGTATGAAAAAGTCTTAGAAAATTGAACGGCTTTTTCACCAATATAATTTGAGGTTATTTCTCTCATCAAACGAGTTATAAAAGCTGTTGTTTCCGTGGTCTGAATGTCGGTGTACAACAATAAACGTTGGATTCAAAGGGCCTTTTGACAATACCAATTTACCTCTCAAAGAAGAAAATGCTCAAAATATATTTTGTGCTGTGACGCGAAGAGCCTCGTAACAAGACACTGTAAATTAAAATACACGTTACAAAAATACACAACAGTGTCGATTAATTAATTATAACGTAATTTCATTAATTAAATTGATCATACTTGATCAAAGCATTTATCTTTGCACTGTTATAATTTTTTTTTTCCCATATTAATTTTAACTTGAACCGTTTTCAAACCACGGAAATCTCCAGGACGAACAGTTTAAACTCTACGCCTAAAAAAACCTTAGATTCCATATCATGTTTAATATCTCAGCTTTAAAATATGAAGATAACCCGGAGTGAACCCGGAATGACCTATTAAATTAATATTATATATCTGAGTTAAAGTCTTGAACTTTCATTTCTTGGAAAATATAGGTATATTATATTTATTTTGTAAACACGTTCTTTCGAAAAAAATTAAAGTTACACAATTTAAAAAAAATTACAATGTAATGAAAATTTTATGAAATATACCTACTCGTAATATATTATAAGATGTACCTCCATTGTTATTAAATTATTATCGTTATTTGTTTGTTTATGTGTCATAGTAATGCGAAAGTGCGTGTGTTTGTTTGTTACGCTTTCACGCCTTAACCACTAAACCGATTTTAAAAATTCTTTCACCGTAGAAAGCTAGATCATCAGCGAGTAATGTAGGCTGTGTATAATGGTAAGATCTGGCGTTATGAAATTTGAATAAATGAAAATGTGTGTATTTCATATATTTTAGCGGCAGGGAGGAAAGGCAGGGGGAGGTGGGGTTCGCGGAGAGGGAAAAGACGAGGGAGGGGGAAGGGACCGGGGACGCACGGGAAAGGACATGCAGGGAGTATCAATTTATTTTATCAAGTTATAAAACCACATTTGGACAAAGAAACTATACATACTTTGCAACAAAACTTCATAACATACTTCCCCAAGACATAAAACTAATAAAAAATCCAATTGAATACAAATCAAGAATAAAAATATGGCTTAAAGAGGTCAATGAGAAAACCCTAGCGAAGACGCTAAAAACGACATAGAAGACAAATGAACTATATTTAAATAACTTTAGTCCGCCTCGGCACAGGACCCCCTAGTGAGGAGGACTAAGAAATACAATATTTTATTCTTAATTTCACCATCATATTTTGTATGAAATAATTTTTTATATAGTCGCTATAATAAAAAAATATATATATATATATTTGAATGGCATTGCAACGCATGCCGGGTACCAGCTGGTATAATATAATAATAAAATCCCACCAAACGCCAATTAAAAGTTTTAATCAAATTGATATTTGTGTGAGACTTCACAGTGTGGTAAAAATTTGTAATACCGTATGGTAAACATTTGTAATATCGTATGGTGAACATATGTAATATCGGATGCTAAACATTTGTAATACCGTATTGTAAATATTTGTTATACCTTGCGGTAAACATTTGTAATGTCGTATGGCAAACATTTGTAATATAGTATGGTTAACATTAGTAACATTAGTAATATCATGTGGTAAACATTTGTGTTATAGTCTGGTAAACATTTGTAATATCGTATGGTAAACATTTGTAATATTGCATGGTAAACATTTTTAATATCGTATGATAAACATTTGTAATACCGTATGGTAAACATTAGTAATATGGTATAAAATGAAAAAATAACAAAATTACAATGCATTTGCATTTTATCAGGAACGAATCGTTCGTTCGTTATTAGTAATAAATAATCGATTATTCACGAGAAAATTAATGAAACGCCAAGCAGAAAAGACGCGTGCCGCAAGCTTGATTTCAAAATCTACGTGCTTGGCACTCGTAAGGTCATGCAGTTGTTCCTGCCTGCATGAGTGCATGTAATGGTGCTGATTGCCTTCTTGATTACCAATTCCCAATATGAAAAGGCGCCACAATAAGCAGCAAAATGTGATTGTTTAAAGTATTTAGGACGGATTGTTTCACAGAAATTCAAATGTAACATTGTTATGAAATGGCTGTTCAGCGCCATTTTTTTGGACAGTTGATAGTTCTCCTTCTAAGCCCATTAGAGCTTTTGAACAGATTGTTATCGGCAAAGGATCAGCTTATTGCGCTTGGATAGAAAGCTGAAACACAACCAGAATCGGTGTTTAACGGGTACCTTTACCTCAATGCCAAAAAAAAAATTATGCTGAATGGCCGTTTGACGATTATGATACATTTGAATTGCTGTAAAACAACTGGCCCTTTGCTTTTCATTATTGTCTTGAGCGAGAATTGCTTAGATACCTGAAGAGAGTCATTTTAAACTAGTAGCACAATACAATATGAATTATAATATATAACACAATATGAACTTTTCATAAAAGGAATGAAATACTATCAAAGGAATAATATATGCTGAAATTTGGCAGATAGTACAATGGGCTAATGCCTGAGTGCTTATGGGAGCTTTGCAAACCAGCCTCATACAAAATATAATATATTAGACAAACCAATCTAGTGACGTTACACTACATGCTGGTTGACTTTAAGAAAATTACAGTTACAATGAAAAGGCTTTACGTTTGGTAGAAGTTATATTGTATCAACAACCAACGGAATAAAGTGAATTCATCCTTTGGCATATACGAAGCCTAATTTATTATTTCGTGTGTTTTGGCACAGAGAACAAAGATGCACAATAGATGCCGCGTTAATCTCATCTGCTTTGTTCACGTAAGTATTCTGGTAATACGCCTTCATGAGAGGGATTCATTAATGATTCAGAGGTTACTTGGCACATACAAACTGTTTTGGCAACAATGCAGGCTCGATTTTCCTATGATTTCCTATGATGGATGGACTTATATACTTCTTACTTGTACGTCAAATTTTTGAACGTAAGAGTTTATGATATTCTACACAAAAAAACTCGGGTTGTTAAAATTTATGCTCTGCTATTAATCAATTTTAAGAGTTTGAGAAAGCCAATATGATCGCAAATTTTAACCTTAGATCAAATGATTGATTAATCTAAGTTTTAAAGAATTTTTTGATTTGGCATAAACCGTATTCAGTCAGTCAGATACTTTCCCAAGGGGCGAATTCGGAGAGAGATTTGTACATCTCGCTCGACAACACAACATATGTGGCACAAATGAATTTATTTGTATCAGAATCTCACTGTTCGATAACTTTAGGTAAAATTAGAAGGCATCAAAAATACGTGTAAATGAACCAATACATGTGATCCGGAAGTGAATACAATTCATTGGACTGTCCGAGTTTTAGAAGTCGAAAGGCCTTATGTTAACCCATTACCTTCCATGACGATGTCTATAGGCATCAAAAAAATTGATGAAAAGTATGTTTTTTTTCACTATGAATAAAGCTAAATCCCACCAAGTTGTTATGCAGCATTTACAGATTGGTATGTTAGCTTTCAATAATTAACATGATTTATAAAATTTTATTAAATATCCTATTTTTAATTATTTTTTCACTAAAGCCCTGAAAATAGACCCACTTTGAAAAAAACAAAAAAAAAAAAATTGGAAAAAATAAAACATGTGTGAATCACATTTTGTTATCAAAAGATTAAATGGTTGGCAACACTGTTTCAACATAGTATTCACTGAAATCAGGTGATGCCTGCGCGCAACCTTTGGAGGTTAGCTGTGACAGTGTTTACATACGTTTTTGGTAAGCTTGCCTTCAAATAATACGGTTTTGTAGTGTTTTTATGAGTGATTTTTATTGAAATCAATAGTTTGTTTGCAGTTTTCATATATTTTTTATCATATATGTCGAAAATACCTACTTATCCTATACCTAATTCATCGTTATAAAACAAAAACCGTTGAATCACGATGAAATGATGGCAGAATTGGAGCGCTCTTTTAGCGTAAGTGAAAGTTATGACAATAATATTGTTCGTAACGCGCTATTGTTATGATTCCTCCAGGGAACGTTGATGAACAAATAAACGAAGAGCATATTGACGATGATTTGATGACATATAACGAAGATGCGGAGGTGGATAACTTTCGAGATATTGCCGGCACATTTGTTATCGAGCGCAACATCGAAATTGAGAAAATTGATGAGTCATGCCTTGACGAGCATGAACCAGATGAATTCGCTAATGACCTTCGGTGGAATCAGCCTGCGACATCGTCCTGAGCGATTCGTAATACCTTGCGAATATCTATTTCAAATGCACCACCAGCCAAAAAATCAAAACTACAGTACAAAAAGAAGTCTCACTATAAACAAAAGTGATCTAAGGCTACCTGTTCCAAACAATGCCATATTCCGGAGCATCTGATACATATGATCCCGAATTAGATTAGGGATTATCCGTCCTACTTCTATGATGGATTATATAGAGTTCCCCGCACGCCGTGAGCAATTTATGGACAATTTCTTCACATCTCACCATTTGATGTGTATCCTGAAGGATAAGAGAATGTGCGCTACTAGCACACGTAAGCCAGTTCGCTTCTTAACCTTGAAGCTTCAGGCAAGTTGAAGACAGGAAAGCAATTTCCTAAAGGTACCATTTTCTTTTATATTTCCCTTGCGCATAGCGTTCATTTACCTAGCCAAAGTGTAACTCTCATCGCTCTTATAATTATAGGTAAATTTGATGCGGCGGTAGACATAAAAACCAAATCCTCATATGCCGTTGGTAGGACAGCCGTGTAATAACAGTGGCCACGAACTATGATCGAATGGAGCCAGTAAGTCAAGTGCAACGTTGGCAGATATCGAAGAAACACAAAAAAGGCAAAATTTTGGAGAAAGCATGCAAAAAATCGATTGCCCGGCGCCAATACAAAATTACAATTTGGGAATGGGTGGACCTCCATGATAATGGTATACAAAATTATCGGGTCAACAATGTTCGGTCAAATAAGTGGTACTGGCCTTTATTTGTATCTTGGCCCAGCAGTGCTCTTGTCTCTTGTAACTGCAATTTTGCAATATTAATTATTATGATTAATTATTAATTATTACTTCTATTATGTAACCGCTATATTCAACTGTCACAAAATTTTAATTTACTTTTATCTAAAAAACAAAGTATGTATGTAAATATTTAATATACCAATATATAATTTATCTTTTTTATCTTTTTACATACATATATATATTTGTTTAAATACACACATTTCTTTTGGAACAAACATAATATGTGATTTACTCGCCTCGGAACAGACTTTGTCTAGTGAGGCGGGTAAAAGAAAAGAAAACAATGTAAATAACCATGAAACTAAATAAACGCCCGGGTTGCCGGCACTGAAACAGAAATGGATGGAAGTTGCAATGCTTCTTGAGGAAGTACGAGCATGAAATGGGAAACCAGAAGATAACTAGGCAACAGAGAAACCCTTCCCAGAAGGCATTCCATGTGGAGGTTACCCCTACTCTTTTATTGTCTTTTCCAAATCAGGTCAATGCCGAATTCGGAGAACCTCCTGTGAAGGTAGGCCATGACGCAGAAGATGGGAATTGTGTGCCTAGAATACAAGAATTTCATTTGCAATATCGTGGCAAATCTCGTATTCGTTATGCTCTGTTTTAAAAAAATCCAACAGGCTATCGGTGCCGGGCCTGCAACCGAGCCCTTCATTTTGACTACTTCGAACCGTATCACTAAAGAATAATTTGCTTAGGTTTGGTTAGTTTTCCTCATTTTTTTATGTTTTTCTTTTTAATATTAAGTTTTTGTTATTTTGCGTATTTTCAATTAATATATTTTTTTTCAATGAATTATAAACAAAGGCAATTATTTATTTTATATTATCAATATAAATCATACATTAGACTGCACTTTACCCATATTTGACATAAATTTTGCTTAGGGGGGTTACCTCCAAGAGTTGCGTTTAGGCATGTAATGGTCCGCCACCCTTGGCTTTTGACACCAATTGTGATGAACCCTACCTAGCTGATTTACTTTTCTAAGCTTCTACCTCGTAGTTTAAATCTCGTAGCTCCTGTCTCGTAGCCACGCTCATAATTCTACCCTTATGTCCTACTGATCACACCACTAGGTATGATGGCCTGACTCAACCCTCCTTTCGGTTTATTTCTACCTCAGGCTCGTGATTTCTAAACCCCTATACTTTATAATCTAGCTAAACCTACCCTATCTTCTTAAATCCCTGCGATTTTTTCACAGTAATCAAGATTTAAGATTTTAGTTCACATTATTTCTATAATCTGCGTTGTGTATTTTTTGTTTTAGATTTTACATCTGTTTGCATACTTAATATGCACACATATGTAGAGAAGATAATGTATTACGTGTGGTAACCCATAGATTCTTTTAGAGAAAGGGTGAGAATCTTCCGATTTATTAATTATTATTATTTGAGTATCTTTTACCGAGTTTGATAAACTAACCCCACCTTAGACTTTGTGTCTATTTGATTTCCGTAGGAATTTAGTGTGTTTATTTAATTCTTCCTATCACCGCTGATACATCGATAACATAAACAACAGTTAACAAATTACATCATTTCAAAAATAAAAAACCTTATCTTACCAGTGTAGAATGTTCATATTCGAGAGTCCGGTTTTCTCAATTGGAGTTCTTGTCTGCAGCTTCCCCTAACATAATGTGTTTGTAGTCATAGTTAGTGTTATTGGTTAGTATTCGCAAAATTGTTGAAAGAGCAGGAATGGATGGATATGGGGAGGGGGATAATATGTTTGCTGAAAAGTCGGCTCCTCCGCTAACCAAGTGAAAACCGATGAACAACAATTTCAAACCGGATTCTCCCGAATACGTTTGCTAAGCTTATCCTTAAGTCCGAGTTTTACTCTCTTCGACGAGCGTCTCTTGTTACGAAAGGGGCTCTTCACGCCAGATGGGGGAATACCAAGTCTTCATGCCGTTTTTCTGCCTCACTCCGACTTCCATCTCCGCCGGATTGAATTTAACTCTACTGAGTCTAGAAGGGGTATTTCATGTCTTCCCTTATCATGTCTCTATCCGTTAAATGTGGCGTAAGCTTGTGACGGGCAGATCCTTCCTCCCACGTGACCGACCCAGCGTTACACTCCACCTCTGACTAGCTGACATAAAACTCACCTCGTGAACCTTATGTTTGCTTTCAGGTTCGACAAGACTCACGGTATGCAAATATCCTGTGGCTTTAATGCCGCGTCAGCGTACTGTCCGCATACGTCCTTCCTTTTCCCCGCATGCCCACCTCGACAATACCGCCACAAGATCAAAGCCGTCCGTTCGAGAAAGGTTGCCACTTACATTTCCAGATGGCCCATACCTACATACAGAAGCCTTGAAGCTTACATTCGAAGACAAGTTAGGATTCAGGACTGTATGAGTATTTGAACACCAGTGTTGTTTAAATGAGGTCACTAGCTCCTCGTGTGTTAGGTATTTAGGATAATGGGTATTTATGGTTTCTTGGATACCTACTTCCTATAAGAAAGATTTAAAAATGAGATAAATCAAGTTGTCATTGAATCAATGACCTCCTGAATAATTGTGATGAGCTCTCTTTGAGTTTGAAGCTAGTCGAGGTACTTTACTTCGCGAAACTTTGCATGCTAAAACAATGCTACCTATTGGCGATCGCCCTAGTATAATCAGTTGTTTAGAATTGAGTGAATTTAACGTCGATTTTACTTTCACATATTGGGCGAAGTTTCCGTCGTAAGCTATGATTGATAAACCTGCCCCTTGACTTTTGTGTTTTGTTTTATTTATTCGTTGATGGAATTTAGGTGACCGTGTCATTGAACTCTAATCGAAATTTTAGATACACAATCGAAGGTCATATAACATACCCTAATCTCGTCGGTGAAAGGATTCGGTAGGTATTAGCTATACCTATCAATTTGCTATTTCTATCGATTTTAGCGTTACGTATTTCATTTCTCATGGTTATTTGTTTATTTAATTTATGTGTTGTCGTTAATTATTTTCCTTCGTCTTATTGTTATTATTATCATTCAAGTACGCCAATGTAATTACCTAGCATGATTAAGAAGCACACTCCTATGACATCTTGTAATACCTAATTAAATTGTGCCAATAGTTAATTAACTCCGATGAACGAAAGACCGATATTAAATAGGTACATCATTTTTATGGTTTGTTTGTTTACTCTTCACACAGACGACCTTCGGTATACTGACCCACTTTGGAGATTGTTTATTTCTACGGTCATTGTCCTTTTGAAGCACGATTCATCGTTTAACTAATTATTTCTTATTTATTTGACCTAGTTTTGCTTAAACACTGATCATTTAAATAGGTACCTTGCTAACCTAGAGGTATCTGGATGACCTAGTTTCAACTAAGGTATAATTTGCTTGACCTACATAGTTCTGAGAAATATAGGTATTTCGGTTACGAATCGAACTGATATCTTACGTCGCATTCCTTATACGCGCTTAAATAAACATTACACCTACCTAACTAAAACAAGTACTTGTATGACCTAATTTATAAGTAGGTATTTGTTTGTTTGACCTAATTTTGAGACGCTTGTATACTCCCGCACACGAAATATAGAATAAAGAGCTTCCACGATAGTCATTTATTACGTTCTACGCGCCTCGATTCGTTTTATATGAGTTATAATAAATTAGCGTATTTACCTAACTGAAGTAAATACCTACATATGTATCCTAACTCTAAAGCAGGTATTTCCTGTTTGACCCACTTTCGAGCAAGTGAAAATTGTTATTAGTGTGTTAGTGACAAACTTCAAAGGTCCGATTGATTTATTGGTGATGCACGCTCGTCCCTTTCTTCTTTGTCTCTGAAAATAATTAATAATTGGTTTTATCTTACCGCCCTCGATCGATTACAATTTTTCCCAGTCGGAACTTTCATAACTTCGACATTGTGATCGAGGTTTTCCTTTTTTTTCGTTTCCTAGCTAATGGATTCCTATCGGCCCTTTTTGAGAAAAGACTCTGATGATGAAAAAAACTCTTCAAATATCTGTCTATTTAAAATTCACTTCGGTATTTCGCTTAGTTCCTCAACCTCGTATTAATTACTGTTTTATTTCATTCGCCTTCGAGAGGTGATTCATCAAATAACAAATCAGATGTTTAATTTTATTGTCCGGAATTAGGTAAATTATTATTTATTCTCAATATTTTAATATCACTTTAGAATTAATAACCGTAGATACGCACGTTTTCCAAGTGTACGAATTATTATCACTACTGTTTATTACAATTTCGTTATTCAATTCACAAAGGATTTTTAACCGCTTTATTATTGAACCACTGTAGTTTAAACGTGACTCGAACAATTCGTTATTGTTATTTATTTTACATATGTCATGTTATTTAAAGTAAGGTTAAAGTTTTAATTATTATATCACCTATAGTTAATTTTAAAATCGCGTGTTATATTTTCTTTTATCCGGTAATTTGATTTATTTTAAGACACTGGATTTTTGTTAAATGTTATAAAACCACTAAATATAAGTTGTAAGAAAGAACCCCGAATGTCATTTAATTCTTATTTACTGACTTTAAACACTTTCATTATAAAACACCCGAACTTTCACGAAGTATTATTTAGGCACTTTTCCGGACTCTCCGTTGATCGTCTTTGAAATTTTTATTCCTCAATTTTAAAGGGAAAATAAAACACTGAATTTACTATTTTTTTGCAAACACTTGTAGACATTTTTCAACTCTACTAGAAGCACTAGTTTACTAGTCTTCTTCGCGCACCTTTACATTTTTCTTGATCGCGCACTTCCCGTTATTTCATCCGAACTCTCCCTCAGTCTCCCAACGAATTCCCCTTCTTTATCAAACCATGGTCTTTTAAAGACCTTTTAGAGCTCTCCTTTCATAGAAAAATCACTCCTGACCGCCCAGACTTTCATAGGAAAAAGGACCAAATTCGGTTCCTCCGTATGTGACCTTTTGTCAAATCTCTGTTAATCTTCTATCTCATGTCTTAGAACCAAATTAGTTTAGTGTCTCTCTCTCGTAAAAAATCACATAAATTTTCTCATTGACAGGTATTTATTTTAAAAATTTCATGTTCTTGCTCGTAATTCATTTTTTAATGCCTACCCCATAAAAGTAATGTTTTTATTTTAGAGTAAATATTCGTATTTAACTTGTATAATTTTGTTTAGGTCGTTTCGTGTTAATGATACCCTTAATTGCTTGAAATCATGTTCTATAATTTTATTTGGATAAAGTCATATCAACAAAGTGATAGCCAACCTTTTTTCTCTAGTCAAATGGTTAGCGATTCCTTCGACGGTTCACACGCATTTCCCAGTGTCAGGGTACGTTAAGCATCTTTTCCTGTGATTTGATTTAATTGTAGAGTGACCAAAATGTACCGTGGCCTTTGATATGCAATATTTTCAATATCCTGTTCATCGTGAATAGTGTTGTCAGATCAGAGTAATCCTTATATCGGTACCTATTAAAGTCAATTTAAGTAGTTCCAATCAGTTTTCTTTTGAGATATTTGGCTCTAATAACTTCGTTTCACCATTCCATTTCCATATCAATAGATTTTCCCACTTTTTCAGGTTATTATATTCAGTTTGTGAAAATTTCCGAGATTCTACCCGTTTTTTGTGATCATTCCAGATCGGTTTTAATTAAATCGACCCCTGGGACCATTCATGTTACGTTTTCCGTGCCCTTATTGATGATTTTTCATTTACTTATTTTCAACATTTCCGCCTAAGATTTTCTTGTTTCCATTTGAAACGTTAGGTGCCCAAAATCTCCAGTTCCCGATCGCGTCTTATGTAAACACGACCCGGAGTCAATAATCCTCCAGCTCTTTGTCTTTAGTTCTGTTTACAATTCCGTTCGTTGAACTTTCGTTCCTGTGGGAAAGAATTCAAGGCCGCTCAATCTGATCAAAGCCCACTAAAACGATACACGCCTATAATTTCTCTGATTGGTTCAAATTATTTTTAATCGCCTTATTTACTCCCTCATTGGCAGAATCCAAACTTCTTTTGTCCTCGAGATAGCTATGATATGGGGGTTCCCTCGCTCCAGTCACTATGCAGATTTCTGTATAGTTCCCAACTGCTCGGACAGATGTCGCCGAATGTACCATTTTCTCTACATAATATTTAGAGGAAAAATTTTTTTTCTTGTAGGCTTCTCGTAGGTTGAAGGTTGGCATTCATCACAGGCATCAATTTTCTAGACACTCTGGTGAGAGGGTGGGCGGCCGGAAAATTCTAAAACTGATTTTGGGCTCTCCTTTAAGTCTATACTATCGGGTTATAATGATGATTCAAGTATATAAAAATAAAAAAAACTTGATTAAACTGATGTAAACCACACAAATAATATGGTAAATATATCAATTATGTGAACAGAAGAGTAAATTCGTCACTACAATAGAAATTATTTAGTAAAATCACAACATTTAGGCACTAACAAAATTTTCCATATCCCGCCATAAACACACCGAACTGTTTTGTCATCGCGGGCTGACATGCACAGGCGCGCCAATAATGCCCCTAGCGGAGAAGAATTAAAACAACATTGTTTCCTAGGAAATTAAAACCCTATACAACGTTGTCAGATCTTAAATGCATTTTAACAGCGTGACCACGTAAGAAACGTTATTGGTAATAAAACGTGTTTTAGTGTATACGGGGTTTATTTATGTTATTGCAATAACACAGTTAATCGGTCGCGCTGTGGTTTTTTTTTAGTAAGGCTGTTAGAGATTATCTGTTTTGTGGTGGAAAACTGTTCTACATAACGGCACAGTGGCTTTTTAAAAGACTGTTCTATTTTATAAATGCATAGTTGCTTCTTAAAGTATGTCACAGTGGCTTCTTAAAATACTGTTCTCTTGCCTAAAGGCACAGTGGAGTCTTAAAAGACTGTTCTCTTGCCTAAAGGAACAACGGATTCTTAAAATACTGTTGTTCTCTTGCCTAAAGGCACAGTGACTTCTTAAAAGACTGTTCTCTTACCGAGAGACATATTGGCTTCTTAAAAATAAAAACTGTTCTCCTGCATAAAGTGTTTAACAAAGGTTTGCTGTCCACGAATATGAACACGTATTTTACACGTTTTAAATATATAAAAAAATATTGTACTGGTGTGCAAGATAATATTATTATCTACTGCTACTTTATTTTGTTCCTATCATTGTTTACTCAGCAGTTGATAATACCAGGAAAATTGAAATTCATGCAGGCGTATTTTGATTATCAGGGTCAGTTTTTGCCTAGAGTTTTTTTTCACAAGGAGACTGGGAATGAGATAAGGGCCGCTGAATGCATTTGCGGTTGGGCTTTGAGATAAGAGCCGCTATATGCATTTGCGGTTTGCCTCGGAAATAATTTAAATATAAATTTCAATTATTTCTAAGGTAAAACATCATTATTTTAAAATGGTCTGAATGAGTTGTTTATCTTAGAAGAGTTTATTAGTTAAGAACTCTTTACTGCTCCTTGGTTCGCCCCCATCTTGAATATGCTTGTGTTATATGGTCTCCTTTTTATGTTGTCCATATTCGTCGTATTGAGTCTGTTCAACATCGGTTCCTAAAAGGGATTGCCAGGAGGCTAGGATTAGAGCGAGACAATTACTCGTATGCCGAAATTGAACAAACCCTAAACTTTTCTCCTTTAGAAGACCGTAGGAAAAATCTGATCTCATTTGTTTCTTCAAAATTATTAACTGTTTAATTGATTCACCTACATTACTTCAACTCATCACGTTCAATATACCTTCTCGTGGACTCGGAAATAAATACCTGCTTTTCCTTAATCAGCACTCGACTAATTATGGTTATAATTCACCACTGTCCAAAATATGTAGAATGGTCAACTCACGTCGAGACCTTGATTTTTTTGGTATAAGCTTAAATGATTTCTGTCATTCTTTAAACAATTGAACATATTTTATATTTACTCTAATTTTTACAAAGTCTTGACTTGACTTGACACTTCTATTTTCTTTTATTTTCTCTATTTGTCTTTGCTTTAATGTACCATTCTTTATCCTTACAATGTTCATTTCCATATTTCGTGATACTTTGTTATAAATAAATAAATAAATTAGTTATTTTAAATGAATAAATATGATCGTTCACAAGCATCGAAATGATTCATTATTAGCTTGGATAAATAAAAAATATTCCTGTCCAAAAACACAAAGGTAAGATTATCTGCTGTAGGCAGTAATAGACAATCTTACTTACTTAATTTAATAATTTTTTTTTTTGTATTTCTTGGGCACTGACTATGTAATAATTACTAGACATTTTGGTTTTGAAAAGTTTTATTTTTCGATGTACATTTGTTACTTTTAATTTTAATTTTTTTTGCTACCGGTTTCGACACGTCCGTATCATTAACGAGCAAACTTAAAACTAACTTAAAAATTCTATACAAGTACACAATTAATTAGGCGGGGGTAGTGGGAGGGGGGAATTTGGTGGAGGGGGAGGACGGTGGGAGGAGTCAAAAATTTACATTGTGCTATTATTTTATTAACTAAATTAATTTTAGATTTAATTTTTACCGTCTACTTCCCTTCACCCTTTGTCACATAAACTCGCCTCCTTCAACTCGATGATACATCGTGCTATTAATGTCCCTTTAAACAATGATAATTATAATAGTGAAATTAACATTATAAAACAGATAGCCGAGAACAATGGATATAAACCTAAAATAATTAACCGCCTAGTTAATAAAAAGCAAACAAATTTTTTAACAAAAAAATACATTTATAGTGGTAATAGTAACAACAAACCTAGTATCAACTTAATATATAAAAAACTTCTTTATACAGGCGATTTACCCTTAAAAATATCCCGCATATTACCAGATCATATTTCTCCAGATTTCTATACTAATTCTAAAATAAAAAAATTGATTAATAACAAGGATATTTCTAATAAATTTGAAAAAAACGGGATATACACTTTAGAATGCAACGATTGTGACGCGCAATATGTAGGAATGACTACTAGCAATTTTAAAAGCAGAATTAGGGAACATGAACTTTGTTTACGTAATAATAACTACTCTAAGAAAAAACTAAGTTTAAACATTGCAACGTAAATTCATATTTTAATTTGTGCGCGTTAGAAACTTTAGAAATCAACAAAAAAATTAAATCTAAAATTAATTTAGTTAATAAAATAATAGCACCATGTAAATCACCTCTGCTTACGATGTTTCCATGTAATTTTGACTCCTCCCACCGTCCTCCCCCTCTACCAAATTTCCCCCCTCCCACTACCCCCGCCTAATTAATTGTGTACTTGTATAGAATTTTTAAGTTAGTTTTAAGTTTGGTCGTTAATGATACGGACGTGTCGAAACCGGTAGCAAAAAAAATTAAAAGTAACAAATGTACATCGAAAAATAAAACTTTTCAAAACAAAAATTTTTTTTTTTTGCTTTATTTTTACATGAACTCCACACACGAGGTCCTGAGGAAAATAAGTACCCTCAGGGCCTGCATCATCTTTGTAGATGCTGTGTGGAGGATCCTATTGAGGAGAGGAAGGAGTTAACATGGGTCTTGAAGAGACCGCAACAGAGGCCGGTAAATTGTTCCACAGCCGAGCTATTAAAGCCGAACGAGTCGTAGAAACGAGCTCTAAAGATTGCAATCCGTACATAATCTGCAATAGAACAGTCGAGGGTTCTTTTTTCAAGTATCTGCGGGCCTTTACAGTACACTTAATTTCTGAGAAGCTAACTGAACTCTGGCTTCGATAAAGCCTATGGTAAGATCTGACTAAAACATTTGATTCCCTTGTTCTCCGACTTTTTCACATTCGCGTCGCATTCCCATTCACATTTGAGTCACATTTTCTCTTGTCACTTTCGTGTTTCATCACTTCCTTAGCCGTGCTCATTACGATTACTTCAGTCTCGCATTATTCCGCAACTCCACATGTGTATTAACGTATGACAACATTACGACACTAGACACTCGACAATAAGTGTCTGAGGGTGTAATTTTGATTCTCGTCGACCAAACTCGAAAAGTAATAAATCGTTTGTAATCGATAATCTATCGATATCCTAAAGCTGACCCCATTCGAAGCAAACCTAGAGACTTTAATCTACCTGGTTCGATCTAAAACCTAGGCTTCTATAACTGATTTGCAATCGCGATTCCCATACATGTACGTGTACGGATACGCTGAAAGTGATTACTGCGCATTTTCAATCAAATCGAGTACAATGTACCTTTGAGTTCCGGTGCGCAATTTTTCAAAGTCATTATTTTAATTTACAATAAAAAAACACATAAATTTGTTTAAGACCACTTTTATTTTAAAACACTCTACCGGTTTCAGAAGCACCCTTCCTTCGTTAAGAGAATATTCCCCTGACGAAGGAAGGGTGCTTCTGAAACCGGTAGTGTTTTAAAATAAAAGTGGTCTTAAACAAATTTGTGTGTTTTTTATTGTAAATTATGGCGAGCCACAAAGTTAGTGCTTTTTACAAATATTATTTTAATTTGCTTTATCTTCTAATTTATTTGCATTACTTTAATTTGCTATTTCTGTAATCGTAGGACGTTGGACATATAATTTTGAAAATTATAAACACTAATTTTGGTTGTCGGTGCATGGGTGCATACGTGATTTGAAATTGGGTTCCTGTGTAATGCTTAAAATTATTCAAGTTTAATAAACTTTTAATTTGGAAATTGGAACTAACAAGTACAGCCGTCCGTCTGAGAAGCGTGGATCATCCAAATTTACCCCTACTATCCCCTAATGCTTTTATGTCTCCTTTGCAATACCTCTCCCTCATTCCCCACTCCTCTCGCACCCCCTACCCCTCCCTCATTCCCTGTCCGCCTTCTCCCCCTCCCACGTTCCTACGTCCCGCGACTCCCCATCTCCCACCTCCCCCTCCGCCCCACGTTCGTCTTTCACCTTTCCCACATCCCCCTTCCCCCTTCGGCGAACCCCCTTCCTATATTCCTATCCCTCTCTCTTCTGCCCTCTCTGCCGCTAAACTAAATGAAATACACTTATTTTTCGAACAACTCGCGCGCTACCTATTGTAAAAAAATTATACAAATTTCAAAAGGTCAGAGCTCACCAGATATACGGAAATCTTGGCGGGGGGATCTCATAAGGGACAAACAAAGAAACATTATTTTCACATCTATCTATCTAAATAATCTATCTTCTTTTTCGAAATAAATAAAAAATAAATCGCCGAAATGTACGTACGCGCATAACTTCCAAACGACTGCACCAAATTGGATAATTCTTTTTTAGGTGTTCGTTATTGTCAGGACAAGGTTTGTATATAACTACTGGTGAGCTCTGGCATTATGAAATTTGTATAAAAAATTGCAATGGGTGGCACACGAGCTATTTGAAAACTTAATGTACCGGGACTGAATGTATGGAATGCGGAGAGGGGGAGGGGAACTGGGGTAGGGGTTCGCAGGGGAGGGGAACCTGGGAGGGGGGAGGAGAACTCGGGAGGGGGGCTCGTGGAACGGGGAGGTTGGGAGTGGAGTGGGGAGAGGGAAGGTGGAGGAGGCGGAGTGGGAACGCGAGAGAGGAAGGGGACGCGGGAGAGGAAGGGGAGGCGGAAGGAGAGGCGGAAGGGGAACGGGACGAATGGAAAAGACACGCAGGGAGAAACAATTTCTTTCTTTTTTTTACTTAGCAACGCATGCCGGGAACCAGCTAGTATATATATATTATTCTTGTGCACCTATTTTTTATACGACAAAGTCAAGGTTCGTATATATACGTGTTATACTCGTATACAGTTTCAACAAACCTTGCGGCAGAGCATTGCACCGAACACTATGTTCCGCTGAACAAAAACGTTTTTATTTATTTGTAAATTGTATTTAATATAATACAAAGTTTGGTTATGTTTTCTTACTCTTTAATTTTTTACCCCCCTTTAAGAACTCTTTAATTTTTTATACCCCCGTCTTCCAAATTTTGATTGCGAATTTTCCACAACATTGTAAGTTTACGTTTATTATTATTAATTCGTCCTTTGAATACCTCCCTTTGAAAATATGGCATTCATTTTTCTCAGCGCAGTTGTTACAAAAACATATTACTTAGACGTCTCATTTTAATGGTCCAGAAACAATTTTCATTGTTAAAAATACGGTTTTCTGGGCGATCTGTCATATTATACTCTTTCGTTGGGTACCGGAGGAGTTTGCTTAATGAGGGTGCCTCTATTAACAACGCGATGGTAACAATGGTTTTACGGCGTGAAAAAAATAATATCCATACTACCTGAGTAGGGATATTTTATTGGTATAAAATCTATAACTGGGTTACACAGGCGCTGCATAATACTGCCAGGATATCACACGTAGGAAATTACATGCAGAAGAAATTAGACATCCTCCGCGGTCGAGGGGTAAGGCTCTTGACTTGCAATTCGAACGTCGCGGGATCGTATCTGTGTTATTTTACAATCAATTCATTAACAATAATATAAAGTGTATTTGGGACACTTTTTAGAAAGAAAGTTACTTTCAGTATCGCCTTGCGTAAGACCACCGTTCAGAATTGAAACGTCGCTTGAAATGACTTTGAAATGACCAGATCTGAATGCTAGGTGCTTATCCATCTTCCTCTTCCCCTCTTCCCCTCTTCCCCTCTTCCCCTCTTCCCCTCTTCCCCTCTTCCCCTCTTCCCCTCTTCCCCTCTTCCCCTCTTCCCCTCTTCCCCTCTTCCCCTCTTCCCCTCTTCCCCTCTTCCCCTCTTCCCCTCTTCCTCTCTTCACCATCTCCCTCCCCTCACAACATACCCCAACGGGTTGCTATAGTCTCACTGGTTCCGGACATTTAATTTGGGAGGCGGGTATGGGTCCCACCGCCCCGTGATAACAAATTGTAGTTCGCTACGTTTTGTGACTTAGCAGGGGTTCCCGGGTTCAGAGGGTGAGATTTTTCTTGGTGGCGGATGTGTTTAACTTTTGAGACCTTTTGAACCGGCTGGACTCTCTCGACCCATCGCCTTGTACCGTAGTGGGAGGAATAGATTCATACGTCCGTCACTTCTGGGCATACTGACCTCCAGATTATTACCCTACCCAGTAAAATTTGATTGGCCTGTCTAGTAGTTGAAATATCATATTCAGGGTTGTGCTTGACTTACTTTATATCCAGTGATTCCTGATACTATTTGGATTAAAAAAAGCAAAAGAAATTTTGATCTCTAGAGACTTTTTTAATTTTTTTTAAAAATTTTTTTTCTTCCAAATTTTACCACTAGTCACTAAACCGAGTAACAAAACAAACCCTCACCCTGATCCTAACTGTCTAACTTTTAGTTTAAAAGAACATCCAAAATTTTACCGGTGACCAAAATTTCATGAATGAATTTAAATAATGTCTGGAAGTACGCCCCTTAACACCCTGTATAAATTGGCGACCACAGTGTGCTTTTAAATCTCGTTCTTCTATAAAGTTTTATCATCGTTTTTAAATAAACTCATATTTTTATTTAGCCGTTAGGTTGAAATGGTTCTTTTAAATTTTACTTTATTTGTACAATGAATAATTTCAACATGTCCATACATTTTAAAAGCCCCGTGCACGTAAAATCAGAAAAAAACTGGTTACCAAACACCGGGACGAGTGTTTATATTACACGTACGTATTCCCAAAGTAACACAATTAATGTTTTAATTTCTTCACATTTGCTTACTTAAGACCTTAAAAATACCTCTAACAAAAACACTCGCCCTTTCACGGCTATTGACTTAGGCTAAATAATAAAATGGTGTAAAACAAAAATGGAGAAAATCCGTTAAGTTAGGGAATCCGACAAATTTCCATAAGGGTGAAAAAGAATTTTGATATAACTGAATTGCGAACAAAAATTATTCACGTTATGAAGCCAACCTTCGGTTTACGTTTACGGTAAATTTTGTATGCTTTACTAAATCATTCATACTGAAGCCAAAACATGTTATTTGTTGAGAGCTACAAAAGCTGCGTAAAAATAGAATTAATTCAATTTAGCAGATTAATGCCTAATAATTTTTTTTATGAATAAACAGCTATTTTATTTATTTTTCTGCTCTATATATTGCCTAATGACCCGAAAGATGTTATAACCGAATAATAAAAGTAATAATAGTTGGGATTCATAACTGGGCTAAGCAGAAATTTTAACAATATAAAGTTTAATTTTGCCTATGTAAGAAGTAATCTTGAGTACAATTCTCCCGTCTGGAAACCACATTATAATATACATGTAGAAGCTGTTGAAAGGATACAAAACAAATTCTTACGTTTTCTAAATTTTAAAAATGGTTTTCCAGCAATTATGTCGAACACAACACTGTTAAATAATATGAATATGCTCAAATTGTCAGACAGAAGATTTTCACTGACTATTTCTATATAAAATTCTAAATGATTTAGTTGATAGTCCGGTATTGCTTGAATTGATAAATTTCCGGTACGTAATACTAGAAGTCTGGATTTATTTCAGTGCAGAAATTCTGGGACTAACTACCATATGTATTCTTCTTTGCCCAGAGTATCTACTAATGGAGGGAAACAATTATACCAAGTCAGTGGACATCTTCAATTAATCTTCAAACAAATATAAAATATTGTTGCTGAGGCAGTTCAGTTATGTACAATAAATACTGTATATTTATTACCATTCATATGTAAAAGCCCCGAAAAGGGGCGTTAATCAATACATAATTTGAGTAAAAAACTTGATTAATTGAGTAGGTAATCAAACATGATTACATGTGGTCTGTGTTGAATTTTGACTGTCAGACTATGGACTGGCATTCAGAACTATCGGACGTTATTATTACGCTATTGTCCGCATGGTTGAAATTTAAGAATCCGGTTGAGAATGCAATCTGATGCCGCGCCGTACGCGAAATCATCTTTGTACTTGAAGTTTCTTAAAAAGCTTCTTTTAAAATTCGGTTTCAGTAGCCAATAATGTCAAAGGATGGCGCCACTTACGTTAGCAGAGCGCGTGATGACATGCCCCTGGCAGATATAAGTACTACGGATTTGTAAATTTGAGTATCTCTCCAGATACGGAAAGATTGACGGTGATATGATTATTATTGTAACTGGCAGTTGTAATTTTTTTTTGCTGTTTTTAGCCCATGTCATCTGAGATGCTGTGTGGGGGATCTTTTTACGGAGACGAGGGAATGAACATTGGTCTTGAAGAGATCCGTGTTGTAAGAAGGAGGAAATACAAAACATAGCCGAGCTGTTGAACACAAGAACGAGTCGCTAGGTTGATTATGTATCAATATAAATAAACGATTTAACCTTTTTATTAAAAATACCAAACTCTAAATTCGACTGTCGCGAACTCCTGCAACATCATCAATTTACTAATAACCACAGTAACAACACAACAAAATACACTATTCTACTGCAGCATTCATAAGTATAACTAATCCTCCCCCGATTCAACCATTTCACCCTATGGGAAATCAATACTTAGGTGATGTTGACATCAATAATTATAAATGACTAAAATATTTATTCCTACATGTTTCCTGAACACATCTTGTATTTTTTTAAACCTGTCTAAATGCTGAGTTCATCATGTTTTGTTTCTTATGTTTTTATGACTTGTGTATATTTGTGTTTCTAAGTAATTTTTTTTTAATTATTTCTTTCTAAGTTTCAAAATTATCTGCCATGTTAAAATGGTACTACCAATATGTAAAAGCCCCCTGGGTGTTAAATAACTAAATAATATATACTTGATATAAATGTTAAACAAAAAGTATTACTGACTATGAAGCATATCGTATGTCCGATTAAAAGTTGTTTTCCAGCAAAAGCAAGATTTTTCTCCGGATTCTCGTTTACTTTTTCTTAAAACTAGATTAAAATCTTGCTAAGAAATACGAATAGTGCTACCACTCTTTTCAAAGTTTTTTTTAAAACTTATGAGTTGAAATCTGACAGGCTTCGAGTTTTTGCGATAAATAAAATGGCTCAAAATGACCGGACCGGTCGGTATCATTAGCAGCCGGCGATATTTTCGCTGACGTAAAAACATGGACATCAGCAATATCATCATCATCGTCAGCCTTTTAAGCTGGCAACTTGTTTGACGCGATCCGATATTAGTCTCTGCTCCATGAATTTTCTCGTTGGACTGCTATTTTGAGTGAAGTATTTGGACCACATGAGTTATGTCATTTTTGGGTTGAAATCTCAATAAAGTACCTACCATTTCTTTTAGCTCTGACAGGATAATATCCTGTAAACGTGGCACTGGAAGCTTGACTTTACATTATACTTAGTGTCCTCGACCAGGCAAGAATTTTTTGTTTTCCCTATTCGTCACTCGCTCTATGGATTTTTCGTGCAATCGGAATGTATTGTTAGTGAGTGCGTTAGGATAGGTTAGGTTAGGTTGCAATCGGAATGTATTGTGTGTGAGTTTTAGGGAAAAATCAATATTATGCAATGCAAAAAACGAATTAATAAGAACTCAGTCAATGCTTTTTTTAGGGCAGTCACATTCATTAAGGTTGGGTTTCTTCATTTACCGAGAATGCTAAATGCAATGCTAATTGTAAAAGTAAACGTTCAAATGCATAGAAATTTTTAAATTTCGATCGTTTACTTTTACAATTAGCATTGCATTTAGCATTCTCATTCTCATTCCGTAAATGAAGAAACCCACCCTTAGCAATGATGTTTCAAATTTAGAATCTGACAAATCATGGTGGAATTCAGTTATAATGATCTTTCGAAACAATTTTAAACTTTTTTCCACTTTTTTTCTGACCTTTACCGGCTTCAAACTTGGACTTGGATATTATGTATTTTTAGAATTCCTAAAACAAATGGTTTTAACTTTTACATATGAGTATTATTTAGGGATTACCTACCTCATTTGAAATGTTATCACTTATTATCCACATACAGTTGTCCGGCAGATAATAATATTACATTTTATTTTGTGCCCAGCTGGGATCGTACATAGATTATAACGATCTCAATTATTAAACAGAAATAAGTGCGAAAAACAATTAAATACGATTTGGGTATCAAAAGATTTACTAAAAGGGGCTCTTCTCAGTTTTAAATAGCGACAGAATTAATAAAAATGTTTGCAAATATCCAAATATTCAGATGTATCCGGCTATGTATAAGGTTATCCGGCGGATAATAATATTACATTTTATTTTGTGCCCAGCTGGGATCGTACATAGATTATAACGATCTTAATTATTAAACAGAAATAAGTGCGAAAAACAATTAAATACGATTTGGGTATCAAAAGATTTACTAAAAGGGGCTCTTCTCAGTTTTAAATAGCGACAGAATTAATAAAAATGTTTGCAAATATCCAAATATTCAGATGTATCCGGCTATGTATAAGGTTATCCGGCGGATAATAATATTACATTTTATTTTGTGCCCAGCTGGGATCGTACATAGATTATAACGATCTCAATTATTAAACAGAAATAAGTGCGAAAAACAATTAAATACGATTTGGGTATCAAAAGATTTACTAAAAGGGGCTCTTCTCAGTTTTAAATAGCGACAGAATTAATAAAAATGTTTGCAAATATCCAAATATTCAGATGTATCCGGCTATGTATAAGGTTATCCGGCGGATAATAATATTACATTTTATTTTGTGCCCAGCTGGGATCGTACATAGATTATAACGATCTCAATTATTAAACAGAAATAAGTGCGAAAAACAATTAAATACGATTTGGGTATCAAAAGATTTACTAAAAGGGGCTCTTCTCAGTTTTAAATAGCGACAGAATTAATAAAAATGTTTGCAAATATCCAAATATTCAGATGTATCCGGCTATGTATAAGGTTATCCGGCGGATAATAATATTACATTTTATTTTGTGCCCAGCTGGGATCGTACATAGATTATAACGATCTCAATTATTAAACAGAAATAAGTGCGAAAAACAATTAAATACGATTTGGGTATCAAAAGATTTACTGAAAGGGGCTCTTCTCAGTTTTAAATAGCGACAGAATTAATAAAAATGTTTGCAAATATCCAAATATTCAGATGTATCCGGCTATGTATAAGGTTATCCGGCGGATAATAATATTACATTTTATTTTGTGCCCAGCTGGGATCGTACATAGATTATAACGATCTCAATTATTAAACAGAAATAAGTGCGAAAAACAATTAAATACGATTTGGGTATCAAAAGATTTACTAAAAGGGGCTCTTCTCAGTTTTAAATAGCGACAGAATTAATAAAAATGTTTGCAAATATCCAAATATTCAGATGTATCCGGCTATGTATAAGGTTATCCGGCGGATAATAATATTACATTTTATTTTGTGCCCAGCTGGGATCGTACATAGATTATAACGATCTCAATTATTAAACAGAAATAAGTGCGAAAAACAATTAAATACGATTTGGGTATCAAAAGATTTACTAAAAGGGGCTCTTCTCAGTTTTAAATAGCGACAGAATTAATAAAAATGTTTGCAAATATCCAAATATTCAGATGTATCCGGCTATGTATAAGGTTATCCGGCGGATAATAATATTACATTTTATTTTGTGCCCAGCTGGGATCGTACATAGATTATAACGATCTCAATTATTAAACAGAAATAAGTGCGAAAAACAATTAAATACGATTTGGGTATCAAAAGATTTACTAAAAGGGGCTCTTCTCAGTTTTAAATAGCGACAGAATTAATAAAAATGTTTGCAAATATCCAAATATTCAGATGTATCCGGCTATGTATAAGGTTATCCGGCGGATAATAATATTACATTTTATTTTGTGCCCAGCTGGGATCGTACATAGATTATAACGATCTCAATTATTAAACAGAAATAAGTGCGAAAAACAATTAAATACGATTTGGGTATCAAAAGATTTACTAAAAGGGGCTCTTCTCAGTTTTAAATAGCGACAGAATTAATAAAAATGTTTGCAAATATCCAAATATTCAGATGTATCCGGCTGTGTATAAGGTTATCCGGCGGATAATAATATTACATTTTATTTTGTGCCCAGCTGGGATCGTACATAGATTATAACGATCTCAATTATTAAACAGAAATTAGTCCGAAAAACCATTAAATACGACATGGGTATCAAAAGATTAACTAAAAGGGGCTCTCGTCAGTTGTAAATAGCAACAGAATTAATAAAAATGTTTGCAAATATCCAAATATTCAGATGTATCCAGTTTTATACAAGCTATCTCGAATTGCTTCCACAAAAAGCTGACGAGATTTTTTTAAAAACAAGGATTCGCATTTGAACATTTGAAATTATTGCTGTTTAATACTGGGCCGTCGATAAGAACGCATTGTACCCATCGAAACATTTTTAAAGTAAGAAGTGATGTTAAACTGGTAAACTAAATATGAAACATGTAACAGAAACATAAAATAATAAAAGAGAAACTAAAACAGTGCTATACGACAAATCACAAAAAATTTCCTTAGCGATGCTTCTGAAAATTATAGAATTTAGTAAAGTGATATCATTAAATATTCATAGTATCGTGGGAATTTTGATTGATACTTTCATTATGTTAGACTTTAGGAAGATAGAAGTTTTATAATGGAGTAAGAAATAATATTGTAATGGGCTATAAATTAAGAAAATACATTTTTTAGTTTTTAACAGGTGGATACACCATAATATTCTACGCTTCCAATTATTTATTCATTACATAATTAGGACCTAATTTTTTGGTAGGCGGTTATTTCTAATGGTTCTAGCCAAAGATATTGAAATATAAGTAGATGTGCTATCTGCTGTTTTTACTACGTGGGTCTGCGCTTCCGGGTATCGCCGATATTGTTTACCAATTAACAAATAAACTAAAAGAACAAATAATTAACGAATAAACCAAACGAACGTTAAACTAAATGAACGAATTCTTTCCTTATTCAAAATATATTGCTAACCAATATTAATGCACATTTTCAAAAAATCAACGAAATGAACAAATTCTTTTTGTATGAAAACTACGCTAATTAGCGCGTAGTCCGGCGACAGTTGCGCGGACACCATAGCATATATTTCTGTATTTGAATATCTTTGGTTCTAGCCCTTCTAGTTTTTGTCCTTTACATGCTATATGGAGAACTTAATGACGGTCAGAAAAAAAAATGACAAACATGTTTTAAATTGATGAAAAATATCGTGATGGAATAATTGAATTTGCTTTTCATAATCTCTTAGCAATATTTATCCTGTTTTAGATTAATCATGTTTGATCTATGGTTTATTAAGCAGTGTTGTGCTTGCTTAACCTTTCAGACAGCCTTGCAGTCCCCACCATCTGCTCTTTATACTTTAATCGTATTCTGCACTCTTAGTTTCCATAAATCTTTGAATAAATACAGTGGTTTCAATACATTAAGTCCACACTGGCAGTCATAAAGAATTTTCTATGTAAAGTACTTTAAAGCCTTTCAGCCATTGCATTAGTTCGATTGAAAATGGGAGAGGGTGACTGAGGGGGGGGGGGACTATCCATTAAAAAAATCACAGGAAAGTGTTTTTTCCTTAAATTCTCAAGCCGCAAATGAAATACTTAGAACTTTTTTATTTGTGTTCAATTACTTATTTCTAAAAGTAAAAGCTTCCAGGCGTCATTCAGGTTTTTTTAATATCAATACCGCACAAGAATCTTTACTACTCTCAACCGTCTGGAGCCTGTGAGACTATAGAATCCCCAATAGAGATATGTAGTGAGGCTGAAGTTAGTGGGGAGGGGAAGGAGATGAGGAAGAGGAAGGCGGGGGAGTATCTGGCTATTCAGATATAGTCACCAAACACAGCTTAAGCCATTTCAAGCAACTTTTCAATTCTGAATGGTGGTCTTACACCAGTTCGATACTGAGAATATCTTCCACTCTGGAACTTGACGCATTACACAACACATTATTTTAAACGAATAAATTGTGATATAAACTATTACAAAATGAAATTTATTACGCTGGAGTTTGAACCTGTGACCTCCGGATTGCGAGAGCCTTACTCCTCGACCACGGAGGCCGTCAAAGTTGTTATGCTTACACGATGCGCGCACCCATGGCAGGTAAAAAAATATGGATAGACTCACCCTACATTTTTTATGGTATATCCTTGAGATGTGTTGCACTTAATGCTGCATATACATGTTCACGAACCGAGCCACGAATTATGGAAAAGTTCCTTTACCATTTACAAAAGTTTAATAATCGTCATCTCTATGTTATTTTAATTAATTGGAAAGCTTCCATCCTTACTAACTTTCTAATAATGCTATATTCCTCGTTAGTTGAAAACGTCTTAACTAATTTATAACCATTTTCATAATTTTGAATAATATATTCCATGATGAATGGATAATTTTACTTTTGAAAGTGATTAGTCGATTACTTAACGGTAAACTTACGCCGTTATTCGTCATTGTGAAGATTAAATTACAATGGTACCATACATGACAATTACTCAACGAAATAATACAAACTAATAATTGTTAGGTCGTACAACTTTTAAAGTTTCTCCTTCTACTTTAGTTTAGTTATGTATAATAGGTAATGTTGCCAGCGAAATGAAAGATTATTATTTTTTTACATCAATTGAGGCTATGAGGAAAATATTTTCCCTCACAGCCTATGTCATCTGAGGTGCTGTGAAGAGGGTCTTTTTGAGGAGAAGAAGGTGTTACCATTGGTCTTGGAACATGTTGTAGGAAGGAGGAACCAAGGAGGCCGGAAAATCGTTCCACAGCCGAGCTGATGAACTGAAAAATGAGTCGAAGAAGCGAACCGTTCTTATGTGACAAATGTCAACCGTGTACATACAAATGTTGGGTAAAAGTAATATTCTCACGGTCATATCATAATTTTTATAAGTGTTTGGTGTGAACTCTACGAAAATCATCACTATTAAAATTGAGGAATGATAGTTCTCTCAAAAAATATATTTTGCAATTAAATTATTTTAGGTACCGTAAACCAAGGTTACTTTGCATCACCTTTTAGTACTTTTTCACATTTTTTTTAAGGGAATGAGTTGTATTTTTGAAATATAATTTTCAAAATTAAGTGAAGTAACTTCGAAGAGGGATTAGCATAACCTACGAATATAATCACTATCTCATTGGATATCGTATAATGCCATAAAAATATTCATCTCTATGCTTCATTCTTATATACAAATTTCCCCCATAAAATGAAAACTAGCCCCGGTTTACGGTAATTAGTTACTTGATACATATTTATCTATACTTATTATATACATCATACATACATGTACAAACCTTGTTATTGAAATTAATAAAAAAAAAAATAAAAAAAAAAATTCTTATATAATATATATATATATATATATATATATATATATATATATATTTATGTCATACCACATTTTGTGGCTCATCTTAGAAGAAGCCACTTAAGTTGCTCATTCTTTCGCATGTAATATATACTTACGTAGATGAAGTACCAACATGCTGTCTTTTAAATTTTGTTTAAAATATGGTCAGCTATAATATGTAATCAAAAATTATGTTTATTTATTAAAAAAAAATATCTTAAAATAACGTGCATTCCTTGATCTATTTTAAGAACACACTTACCGCATCAAGCTACGTTGCCAAGTTTAATGTTACCAATATAGTCACATATGTAGGTAGGTTGACAGAACAGTTTGGATGTTGCTTGTTGATTATTCACACATATTTATCATTTCTAGCGGCCGTTTTTGATTATTGGCGCGTTTTTTTAAAATTGTAGTATGATTTGCTAATTAATATTGTTATTTATTTGGTGTTTACGGTTGTTTTTTTTTGTGTTAAGGTTTATTTTATTATTATCATAAATAAAATTAGGTATTTAAATACATATTGGTGTAGTTTCTTTTATTTGCTACATAATTATTTTATCTTAGTTTTACTAGTGTTTTCGAAAAATTATGAATAAGCTTATTAGAAATATATTACATAATTTACTTTATTCATTGATTCGTACGTTTCTTTAAGCTGTCACCTCCGATCTATATGGATAAAATCGATCTAAAAGAAACTAACTAACTAACCATCACGCCGTTTCCCCGCAGGGGTAGGCAGAGAGGACGGACCGCCAAACAACTCGGTCTTGGCACACACTCTTTGCCTCACTCACATTCATACATCGTATCATACATTCTCTTCTATTATTCTGACTTTTGACACGGCCCGACTCAAGTATCTGATTCACTTGATCGTGCCATGTCTTCCTCGGGCGTCCCCGACTTCTTCTACCATTCACATTTGCATCATATATTCTTTTTACACTACTTTCTTCGCTCATTCGCTCTACGTGCCCAAACCATCTGAGGGTCCCTTTCTTAATTTTGCTCATTATTAAATTATTATTATTATACTTAGTTGCTATCATATTTTACAATTTACAAATAGAGACGGACCGCCAAATAATATTAATTGGTTAAATTGTATTTTTTCTCGCATTAGCACCACACCTGATAAAAAATCCCTCAGTGTCTTTGTCATCTTTGGGGATGCTGTGTGGAGGGTTTTTTTTAGGGAAAGGAAGAAGAGGAAGTTCTGTAATGAAATAATTTGGTATCTTAACCGTAAATCCAGAACTAAATTTTGTATGAAATAGGCCGCGAAGAAGTTTCTCTTTTCAAGAGCAATTATAATACTCTTAGAAGAAGTCGGGGACGCTCGAGGAAGACATGTCACGATCAAGTGAATCAGATACTTGAGTCGGGTCATGTCAAAAGTCAGAATAATAGAAGAGAATGTATGAGACGATGTATGAATGTGAGTGAGGCAAAAAGTGTGTGCCAAGACCGAGTTGTTTGGCGGTCCGTCCTCTCTGCCTACCCCTGCGGGGAAACGGCGTGATGGTCGTCTCATACATACTCTTCTGTTATTCTGACTTTTGACATGGCCCGTCTCAAGTATCTGATTCACTTGATCGTGCCATGTCTTCCTCGGGCGTCCCCGACTTCTTCTACCATTCACATTTGCATCATATATTCTTTTTACACTACTTTCTTCGCTCATTCGCTCTACGTGCCCAAACCATCTGAGGGTCCCTTTCTTAATTTTGCTCATTATTAAATTATTATTATTATACTTAGTTGCTATCATATTTTACAATTTACAAATAGAGACGGACCGCCAAACAACTCGATCTTGGCACACACTCCTTGCCTCGTTCACATGCATACTTCGTCTCATACATGCTCTTTTATTATTCTGACTCTTGAAATGGCTCGACTCAAGTATCTGATTCACTTGGTCGTGCCATGTCTTCCTCGGGCGTCCCCGACTTCTTCTAGCATTCACATTTGCGTCATCATATATTCTCCTTACACTATTTTTCTCGTTCATTTGCTTTACATGCCCAACCAATCTAAGCGTCTCTTTCTTAATCTTACTCGTTACGCTTACATCAGGCTTACATTATGTGCGGATCATTATTATTCATTTCGGTCTACTTTCATCATTTCTCTACCAGTTCCGAGCCTCACAGCGAAGCATTAGGGTAGGTACCAGCACTCCATTATGGACGGCTAGCTTCGCTTCTTTCGATAGTTTTTTAGACCGGGGTAATATAATTACACTAAGAATAGTTTTACTCTGTATCTCAGTTGTCTTTTACACCATATACTCAATAATTTTGGTAATCATAGAAAAACTATTTGGTTATCGATCTGTTTTTAAAAATGTATATTGCATTGCTAGTTTTTTTAATATAAAATAATTTCTATCAAATTCCGGCAAAGTATCTGTAGCCCTCCCCCCCTCCGCCACGCATCGCATAGCGTTACCCCGTGCCTACAAACTGAAGATTCCACGGACTGGTAGCGGATCGGTAATAGTTGCATTTTAATAAAAAGGGAAGTGTCATAATAATTGAATCACGCTAGCTTCCTTAATATCGCTTTTACTTTTTTACTTTACTTAAGTTGAAAATGGGCGTTGGCGTAACTTGACAATTCAAGCAATAATAAGCAATTTCTAAGTTATTAATGGAAAGGACTACATCCCGTTCGCTTACACTTTGCATTTCATATGATCTTTTTACAATGCTTAAATATTTGCGTGCCGGTACTAGATGATTCCGTCTGGGACATTTCCGGTAAAATATTGAATTTACCATTTTTAGAAACATCACTCCAATTATACCCGTCTCTGTTTGTCGTGTGAAATAAAAATATATCAGAAAGAGACAATCATTGTTGTTTAATTGGTTGAAGGAATTTGTAAAAATGAACTCCAACATTGTACAGGTGGTTTAAGTCTACATTGTATAAATAGTCTTAAATTGGGTTTTCGGTTTTAATTGCTAACTTGTTTAGATTAGGTGGTAATATTCATCTGGGAGGCGGATATGTGTACCGCCGCCCCGAGAACCATTATTGGATAACCAACACCTTTGCCATAGAGGCAGGGCTGGGCAAAATACATGCATTACTGTAATTAAAATACAAATTACAAAATACTTTTTCGCATGTATTTAAAATACGAAATACAAAATACTTTCAAGTCGTGTATTTGAAATACAAAACACAGTATTTTAACCATTTTTAAATTTCAAATACAAAATACAAAATACAAATTACAAAATACATTTGGTTTAGGTAGAACCTTTGGTTGCAATAAATTGTCGTAAGTGCCCTTATCTAAGAGTGCGTTTCCATAGAAGCAAAGCAGAGCATAGTGAAACAGAGACGTGCTAAAATTGACTAATCATATTGCTCAGGACACACATCTCGTCTCCGCTCCACTTGTATACCACTTGATTTGTGGTATAGGACTTAGGTGTTAGATTATAATAATTATTATTATAATAACACTAGCTGGTTCCCGGTATGCGTTGCACTGCAATATTCAAAGAAATAAATTGTTTCTCCCTGCATGTCCTTTCCCGTGCGTCCCCGTTCCCCTACCGCTTCCCTTTACCCTCTTGCATTCCCCGTACACCTTCCCTGCCTACCCTCTCCCCTCTTCCGCTCCCCCATCCCGCCAACCCCTCCCGCGTTCCATATATTTAGTCCCAGAACATTTTTCTATATTATAAAAACAATCAATAAAATCTGGTACCTAACATAGGTACCTATTTAAAATATCTATAATTTTAAAAATCCAATGAAAATTCTTTGGTTACAAAAAAACAGCTGCCTGCTAAATTTATTTTCATCAAACGCGCGAACTGTCAAACGTGCGTAGTTAAAATAGTCGTTAAGTTTTCTGAAATTATCCCATTTTCTGCGTAATTTTCTTAATTTTTCTTTCCGTAAGAACCTTCTAAAAGTATAAGAAAACTTTAAAAAAATGAATGAAATAGGTAAAGTCATTTTGAAGTTATGGCGTGACCAAGGGAAACAAGGATTCATTTTTATATATAAATGGATGACATTTGTGTAGCGAAGTTTTGTGTCATTTCACTTCAAGTGCGCTCTACAGTAGTTAACTTAAAAACATTCTAGTATTCAGTCCAATATTTTATTTCTAGTATTCAGTCCATTATTTAATTATTCCAATAGTGCTCGATCAAAAACTGGGCGTACTGTACAAGGCCCGCAGATACTTTAATAGTACACAACTGCTAACCCTGTACAAATCACAAGTGCGCCCCACGGTTGAATTTGGCAGCCACCTCTGGTCTGGAGCTCCAAAATACCTGAAAAATACCCTCGACTCTATGCAGAAACGGGCGGTCCGTTTAATAGATTCTCCCATCTTAAAAGACGGATTGCAATCTTTAGAGCACAGGCGTCGAGTTGGAATGCTATCCTGGTTCTACCGGTATTACAATGGAAGATGCTCCGAGGAACTAGCATCATTGATCCTTTCGGCACCGGTGCATAGTCGGGAAACACATTGTACACGGTTGACATTTGTCACATGAGAACGGGTCATTTCTTCGACTCGTTCTTGTGTTCAACAGCTCGGCTGTGGAATGATTTGCCGGCCTCTGTGTTTCCTCCTTCCTACAACATGGGTCTCTTCAAGACCAATGTTCATTCCTTTCTCTCCTCAAAAAGACCCTCCACACAGCATCCCAGATGACATAGGCCCTGAGGGAAATTATTTTCCTCAGGGCCTCCTGTGTGGAGTTAATGAAAAAAAAATCTAATACTATGATACAAGAGTGTACAATACAAAGCAATGACAAGTATGATACAAAATGTACAATAACAGTGCTATTATAGCACAGGACAATAATAATAACTAGCATGAAGTAAAAAAAAATACAGTACAGTACATTATAAAGCAATTATAAGGGGGCATACATTAATTAGGTGAGCAGTTTTTCTTCCAAACTAGACTCCCCCCGCCCCTTGGTGAGATAATTTGGACCACTTCGTTTATTCTTTTCAAGTACCGTGAGATTTTGCTGGGCCCCCCCCCCCCCCCCTCCTTTTTTGAGCTCACATAATTAATGTATGCCCCCTAAGAGAACTACAAATAATCATTAATAAAGAGTCCTATAGCAAAGGACAATAGTAGGTACAGGATTCTAGCGTTTTTAGTCTTATGTATTATCTATGTGTGGTTATTTTTAATTATCATTATTAAGATCACTAAATGTATTTGAAAATGTATTTTGAAGCCTTAAGTATTTGAAATACAAATTACAAAATACCTCAGCAGCAGGTAATTGAAATACCAATTACCAAATACATTGTATTTGTATATATTTGTATTTCAAATACGTATTTCAATTACAAGTTTTTCAAATACTGCCCAGCCCTGGCCATAGGTCACTCCAAGTGGTAAGCTATGTTTGGTGACTTAGCAGGGGTGTCCGGGTTCATGGGATGAGGTTTGTCCGGGTCTTGTTGGCGGATGCGTCTACCCACCAGCTGCATGGCAGGACGGATCGGGATAGACTGTTTTTTTACATTAGGTCAACACAGGAGGCCCTGAGGAAAATAATTTCCCACAGGGCCTATGTCATCTTTGGGGATGCTGTGTGAAGGGTATTTTTAGGAAAGGAAGGAGAGCAAGTTCTGAAAAGGAAAAGGGATGAAGGGTAGGTAGGAATCTGGGAGTCAGTGTGTCCAGGAATCTATCCCTCCCACTGCGGTGAAAGGCTATGTTCCGAGAGAGTACGGCTGGAGAAATCAAAGGGACTCCCTCAACACTCTCTCCCAATCCATCCTGCCATGCAGCTGGTGGGCAGAGATGCATCCGCCGCCAAGACCCGGATAATCCTCACCCCATGAACCCGGGCACCCCTGCTTAGTCACCAAACGTAGCGAACGACTTGGGGTGACCTATCGCAGAGGTGATTTTAGATTTTCACGGCCATAAGTATTTTTGTTATTAGTTTTTGGGGTATTATGCCGTGTATACCTCCTTCTTTAGCCAAAGTTTCGGACAGCGTTGCAGTGTCCATCATCAGGGCAGATGTGTAATCTCTTTCAACCCATCGCCTTGCAATGCAGTGGGAGAGATGGATTCATATGTCTCTCACCCGCGACCTCCGGATTCGTAGTCGAAGTTCGCAATCTCATTTTTTTTACAGTAGCTCCACATAGGAGGCCCTGAGAAAAATAATTTCCCTCAGGGCCTATGTCATCTAAGGGGATGCTGTGTGGAGGGTCTTTTTAAGGAAGGGAAGGATAGGAAGTTCTGGGAAGGAAAAAGGTATGTGGGGTGTCTGGGAATCTGGGGTCAATGTGTCTAGGAGTGACGAACCTAAAATTCCATCCCTCCAAATGCGGTGCAAGGCGATGGGTCGAGAGAGTCCGGCTGGAAAGGACAAAAGGCCTCCCTCAACCAAACTCTCTTATCCGGCCCGCCACGTAGCAGGGCAGACCTATCCGCCGCCACGTCCTGGACAAACCTGATACCATGAACCCGGGCACCCCTGCTTAGTCACCAAACGTAGCAAACTGCTTGCAGAGGTGTTGGTTATACAGTAATGGTTCCCGGGGCGGCGGTACCCATACCCGCTTCCCAAATTGGAATACCTCGTTTACAATTAGTCCTTACTCAAGTCATCTTAGGTATGATTAGTCTATTGTATATTTATCGGCGTAGTCCAGCGGTAAGGCTCTTGACTCGCACTCCGAAGGTCGCGGGATTATAATTTGTGTTATTTGACAATTTATTTAGTAAAAATAATACATATATTTTATATTTGCAGCACTTTCCAGAGTGGAAGATACTCTCAGTATCGCCCTGGTGTAAGACCACCATTCAGAATTGAAATGTTGCGTGATATGGCTTTAGCCGTGTTTGGTGACCAGATCTGAATAGTCAGGAACTTCCCAACCTTCCTCTTCCCTATCTCCTTCCCCTATCCACTACGTTGTGCGATATTCATGTAAAAACAAAATAATCAAGATTTTTGAACCCTACCCTAAATCCAAAATCAAATCTAAAATCAAATTCAAAATCAAATTCAAAATCAAATTCAAAATCATGAGAACTGGTCGCTTCTTCGATTCGTTTTTGTGCTCAACAGCTCGGCTATGGAACGATTTGCCGGCCTCTGGGTTTTCCCCTTCCTACAACATGGGTCTCTTCAAGACCAATGTTGACTCCCTCTTCTCCTCAAAAAGACTCTCCACACAGCATATTAGATGACATAGGCCTTGAGGGAAATCGTTTTCTTAAGGGCCTCCTGTGTGGAGTTTTTTTTACAGTGAATACCGCACAAGAATCTCAACTGCTCCCGTCTGGAGCCAGTGACACCATGGAATCCCCAATTGGGGTATGTTGTGAGGCTGAAGGTAGTGGGGAGGGGAAGGAGGTGGGGAAGAGGAAGGTTGGGAAGTACCTGGCGATTCAGATCTGGACACCAAACACGGCCAAAGCCATTTTTAAGCAACGTTTCAATTTTGAATGGTGGTCTTACTTACACCAGGGCGATATTGATAGTATCTTCCACTCTGGAACGTGCCGCAAATATACTATTTATTATTTTAAATGAATTAATTGTGAAATAACACAAATTAATCAAATAAAATTTGAGACCTGCGGTTTGCGAGTCAAGGGTCTCACTCCTGGACTATGTAGGCCGTATATTGTAATTTATTTTTAAATTATTGTTTATTTTTGTTCATAACTTTTTTTTATAAAATACACCAAAACAACAATAAAACATATTTTAATTACTTCAATACAACTAGAGACAATGCTTTTGAAAAATTGTCACGCGTAAAGTAATTACCTAGGTACAGAACATTTTTTAAAATGAAAAACTTGTTAGATTTCTTAAATATGATAATATAATCCATTATAAAAATTACGTTCTACTAAAAAAACATTTAAAAAAAATAATATAACTGTATGAAAAAACATATTACATGAGTACCTAATATATTTCTGAAATTTTTAGAAAACCCTGTATAGATATCATTACATTACAACTGACTATGCTTTCGGAACGCAAAAGACAAATACATAATGACGTAGCAAATATTTTATTTATTAAAGAAAAAACTACATAAATGTGTATTAAAATACGTAATAATATCAACCTTGTAATAAACACAAAAACAATTAACACAAAATTAATAACGATATTATAAAAGCAATTCGTAAATCAATCTTCAATTTTAAAAAAGCGCGCGAATAGCCGCTAAATATTACTCGTATAATATAATGTCTGTTCTTCTAAAACAACTAACAGTCCACAGCGAGCGCTTGACTCTGGCTACCTATGTAGATAGAATACAACATAACATACCGGCAAACATATAACATATCGCAAAAGATTCAATCTGACATAGCAATGTCATGCGATAATAGATTTTGAGGAATTTAACCATTGAGTTCAATATCGCAAAGCATTGATAAACGACTTGGAGTTTGAATGATATTGTATGACGAGAACATCCGGCAACGTCGCATGCCGTGATGGTTATAGATGCGATAAAAAGTGTACCCAGTTGATGTTCTAAGTATTGATGAATATTTACTGATAAAAAACGCATTCCGGAGCATTAACGGTCCACGTAAAAATGTCATTTATTCACTCAAAAATTTTTTTTACACCGTTCGACTCGTCTCATCGAGTTTGATATGATGGACTTAAAAAAAAAAAAACGATGAGCCACTAAGTGCCCAAATGAGCCAGTAAGTCGAAATGATCAAGAAGTTCCGGTAATTAAAGGACGCTTTGAGCCACTAAATGCCGTAACATAAACTTATATATATATATATATATATATATATATATATATATATATATATATATTTTTTTTTTTTTTTTTTTTTTTTAAATATTTTTTTAATATTTTTATTTAATGAAAAGAACATGATTTTATGAAGAGTACTAGCTCTTGAGCTTGGCGTAGGAGTTATTTTACAACTAGTTCATTTTTATAACATACATTTTACTTACAGTATACAATAAATATAAACTATATATAAATATAATATATAAACTACTATTTTTTATATATAATAATGTCATCTTGATAACTGCAGCGACTGGCAACACCGTCTGAGTCGAATTTTGTTTTGCGCTTGGATTTTTTATGACTAATATTCAGTGAGAATGATTGAGGGAGGTCCATGGGCGATGCGCGACAATTCTAAGAAAGTTTCATGGATCGTCACGTGTTCCAATAGATTATCAAACCATCCATGTGTCAAGGGCGGATCCAGCTTTGTCGCCAAGGGAGGGTCATATAGCGCCAGGGGGGGGGGGGTCACATAGTCGTGGTCAAGTCACTAGAAGTTATAATTTAATTTTGATAATAATAGATACAAGTAAAAAGTAGGTCCACCTAGGTCCTGGACCCAGCCCAGGGGGGGAGTCATGACCCCCATGACCCCCCCCCTGGATCCGCCCTTGCCATGTGTTAAGTACAAAAGTAAGAGGAAAACCATTTTCTTGTTCTGGGTGTAGTATCTGAGCTAAAGCTGAGGACTTAGCAGATTAACTCCTGGGTTAAAACCAGTTTCATATTCCGAATGATCTGTCAAAATTCCAGTAGCGGATTAATCTGCTGACACATTTTGAAAAAAACTGTTCTAATATTTCAAGTGGAGTTAAATTTTTTAATTCAAACTATTCCACAAAATTCGTAATTCGTAGGAAAACCATACTACGCATTATATGAGAGTAATACTAATTAAATCTGTGGACAAGCAAGCAGATTCACCCTTAATTTAAAACCAGTTTTGTGATCAAAATATAAATTTCCAATTGTGGATTCATCTGCTGACACATTTTGAAGGAAAACGTTCTCTTATTCGAAGTGAATTGAAGGTTATCCACCACATACCCGCCCGGTGTAAGTAACAGAAGGTTACTATTTAACAAGGACTCTTATTTTTTTATAGAACGACCCTACAATTATAATTAACTAAAACTAGACCCCTATTGTCAATTGTCAGTATGCAAGTGCTTGATCTGATGACAAACCGTTTAGTATGGAGAAGGCCCGAAGATATCGATCTAGGGATTGGTTTATTTATGACTCAACCGTTGAATAACATCCCCAAACTATTTGGGAATTCCCCCTAAGCAGTGATTGCAATATGCACACAGCCTGTCACCACTTACTTCAATTCCATCTATGGGCAGAATAAAGAATTGATATAATATGATTCTTTGGTTAATTCGAAGCTGTTTAGTTAGATTTCGCTACGCTACACTAATAGGTAGTATTTTTTTTCAATCATGTCAAACAATGAACAAGCAGTTTACTAGTATATTATCATAGTCGATGGTATTTCTTAAGGTAGGGCACAGGTATTTTAAGGTAGGGCATTGCCCCCTAATGCCCCCCCCTAGCTACGGCCCTGATTTCACATATTTTTTAAAACATTTATTACTTATTGTTATTACTTATTACTAAAGACCGGATTATATGCTATGACGTGATTATATGCAACAAAAAAAGCCCAAAATATTCATGCAAATATGCAATAAAAATAGCTAAAATATGCACGAAAATCCATAAAAAGGGCCAAAATATGCAATATGAAATAATACCGGAAGTCTAGTTTTACCTACAAATACTTTTTATTTTAATAAGCTTTTAGTTCACAAGGATAACAATCGTATTTTCGAAAATATCAATTACAAAATGTATTTAACAATGAAATTTACAATTTACATTTAAAAACGTATATGACAAAGTACCTACCGTTCTAAATGTTCTGTAGACAAATTGTGTCTACGATCGCTTTATATATTTTGTAAGCGGAAAAGGTGCGTTCTACTGATGTGACTGGACACAATTTAAATTTGGGTGCGATTTTTGAACTTATAGTGCCGGGAAAAATTTCACCTGCCCCGTTGATGAAGTTATCAATTTGGCACAAGGGTTATTGTTCAGTAAGTTTTCAAACTTTTCTTTGAGTTTGAAAACTTACATTTGGGAGGCGGGAATGGGTACCGCCTCCCCGGGAACCTTTATTGGATAACCAACTCCTCTGCCATAGGTCACCCCAAGTGGTGATTTAGCAGGGGTGCCCGGGTTCATGGGGTGAGGTTTGTCTAGGTCCTGGAGGCGGATGACCAGGACACACTGAACCCCAGATTCCTATCCACCCCTTAAACCCTTTTCCTTCCCAGAACTCTCCTCTCCTTCCTTTCCTTAAAAAAAACCCTCCACACAGCATCCCCAAAGATTTTTCTTCAGGGCCTCCTGTGTGGAGCTCATGTAAAAAAAAACTCAGGAATAGGTTTGGCAACGAGGAATTCATAAGGCGAATTTTCTTCATAACCTTAATTTTTATTTATTTATTTATTTATTTATTTATTATAGATACAAAAGAAAGTACAAATTACAATTAGGAAGCTTTGCCTGTCCAACTAGGAAAGTTTCCCGTTCCAGGGCAGACAAATTGACATGTTTAGTTCATATTATACCTGAAATGTACATAATTAATGATTACCTACATAACAAAAAACAAAAACAGAAAATTTCATTTTTCTCTGAAGCTAAGGTGTGTAATAAAGAAAATGTATATAAAATATATAAATATAAGTACACATACATTTTTTGTGACAAAGTAGAAAAGGTAATCTGGTAGCATAGGTATATTATAATAATCGGATTTACCGAATTAACCTGGTAACGTGTGTATAATACATTCAGATTTACAAGATGGAGGAATTAGAGATTTACAACATAAAGAAATGAAATTATGTTAAGTTATGTGTTTAGGAGTTTGAACTTTTAATACAAGTACCTACACTTATAGGAGAAACTATATTAAAATTTACAATAGATTCATTCAACGCCAATCCATGAGTTTCAAGCGTTTTTATACTAATATAAGGCGAAGAGGAGGCGGCCTCTGGCCGCCGGAGCGGTCAGTTCGCTAGCCGCGCGCTTAGGGCCCTTAGGGGGCATATATTAATGACGTGAGCAGTTTTCTTCCAATCTAGGTAGACCCCTCTCCCCCACCTTGGTGAGATAAATTTGGCCCACATCGTATATTCTTTTCAAGTAACGTGAGTTTTTGCTGGACCCCCCCCCCTTTTTGAGCTCACGTAATTAATGTATGCTCCCTTAGCTATCTGACTTTTATAGTGTCACTATGTGAGGCATCTGAACGATGAACGAGTTCGAGTGTAAATATGCAAGATCTCAATTTTTTTGCTAAAATATGCAACTACCACTGAAAAGGGTCTAAATATGCAATTGCATATGCAAATATGCATTTGCATATAATCCGGTCTTTACTTATCACTTATCAGTTTACGTTTTTTCCAAAATTGGAAATTTTAGATATTTTCAATTATGTGTTTACACTGCATACTTGTTTTGTAATCCATTTTTCCAAAAAAATGTTATTCTGTATTTAAAGGTATTAATACCGTAAATAAATAAATACGTAATAAATAAATAATCTTAATTCATATTATTTGAGATTCTTATTAATGACATTAAGAATGGGTTGTTACACAGAATTTAAACAATTCATCAAATTTCAAAGTTAAAATTCAAGTTCTGTGGATGTTCTCTTCAAGTTCAGTTATTTATTAATTTTTTTAATCCTTTAGTTTTCCCAATTTTACATTTTGTATATATATATATATATATATATATATATATATATATATATAGATATATATACAATATATACTTGTAACACTATATATAGTAATTTTGGAAGAAATGGGAAAACACGAATAAATGCAAAATACAGCGGAAAATAAATAATAAAACAAAACTATTTGGTGAGAATTATTCATCTTTAACAAAAACAAAATAGATAATACAAAATATTATAGGAACCGTAATACTATGTCGCGTTAAATATTTTACTAAAAACGTAACAATAGGTGTTCGATGGTATATTACCGAATTCCTTTATAAATGACGAAAATTGCACGGTAAATGGACATACCAAATAAAATACATTATATAGAAAGTTTCCAGAACGTTTAATCGACCACCACAATACGGGCATGTGCCTGGCATGGTGGTCGAAAAATCCCCAACATTTGTAAAAAAAAAATTTCAATGAATAAAGAAAACTTAAAAAAAAAAAAAATTATATCTCATTTATGTAAAAGGTTTTTTTTAAAGGTGCCGGTAACCCGGGCGTTTATTAACATCAATAGCATATATGTGTGCTACCCGACTCACTAGACAATATTTGTTCTGAGCCGGGTAGCAGTATATCTATAATACATATATCATAAAGATTAAAGCAAAAATATAAAAAAATAATAAATAAAAATGCAAAGTACCAAAGAAAAACATAAATAATAATAATACAAAGTACAAAAGAAAAACGTAAATAAAAATACAACAGATAACCTACATATAATAATCTAAATATAAAAAAAAAAATTACAAACATATTTTATTATTTTTTTTTTTAGCATATAAAATTGAGTAGTTGAAAATCAAAAGGTACTTAACCACCATTTTGACTTTTTTTGAGATTTGAATGCCAACGCGTTCTCGTGGATCATAGCTATGTTTGAAATATTATTTCAGTGCCAAAACATGGTTAAATCCTTAGTTATAGCTTGTTAAAAATCGTCTTCAATTTCAAAACGCACTTAAATCCAAAATCATTTGTTTTCAAAACGTACTCAACTCCAACAACCAATAAGGGCCATGGAATTGGCAGCCATATTGATTTTTTCAACCAATCAATGGGCTACTTTCTGTGCAATGGACACCATCACAAGAAACACAAGTTTTGTGGGAGTTTTGATGTTGATGTGATCGTTATTTTTGTGAGATATTAACGGTAATTTTTCAAATTAAACGATATATATAAATGATGTAATTCTTCACTACACCCCTGGTAGAGAAGAATTACCAAACACAGTTTATGAGTTTCAAAATGTGACTAAATCCAAAGACTTCACTTTCAAAATGTATCTAAATCCATGGTTCAATATCAAAATGTATCTAAGTCCATTTTTAAATATTAAATAACCAATTAATTACCTATCAGATTTATATTTCAAATGCGCATTAAAAATGTTTTATTTTACCGTTATTTTTACAAAACGTTTAATTTTACTTTATTGTACTTAAATGCTATGAAACAGTTTTCTTGCTTTTGCCAAAAATTTGGTTCGTGGAGATAAGTACGTTTTGATATTGGACTACTCATAATATAATGTACATTTAGATGATGTATTAATTTGCTTACATGTTCATATTCAAATATGTTAAAACCACTCTTCCATGGAAGCGTTAGCTTGTGTCTGGAAGAGTAGTGTACATTTTTTAATGCTATATTTAAGTTCTTAAATTACAATGTGAATGTAAAAAACAATAAGTTGTAAGTTCGGTGATATGTGATTATAAGTATTTATCTACTATCAAAACAATTTTACTGTTTGGATAATGTGTCCAGAATTATTGTAATTAGTTGCTAAAAACAATACAAAATTTAACTTATTTGAAGAATGGAGTATCACTTGGAAACTGAGTTATAAGTAGATTAGATTAGTCGGAAACTGTTTTTTTTTTTTTTTTTGAGATTATCTTTAAAATATTTTTTTACAGTGTTTATTAATTGGATTTTATCATTTATTTTTCTAATTTCATCCGGTAATCGGTTGAAAATAAGTCTTCCTTGATAAGTATAATAATTTTGTGCAAAGGAAGTGTTTAATTTTGGGCATGAAAAAATATATTTATGTCTAGTACGGTTTTCAGTTATAAATTGATATTTTTCTTTTTCTTTTATAATTTGAATCAATGCATTTCTATTGTATAGATCTTTGAAAGATGGTACTTGGAATTCCTTAAATAATTGATCCGTTGGGTAGTCAGAAGGTTTTTTTAATATGATTTTAATTATTAGCCTCTGCACAACTATATATAAAGTAATTGAACATTTTCAGTATGAAAGTTCTTTTTTTTTAAATTTTAATATATCGTGGGCTTACAATGGAAAAGCACTAAGTCAAAAATACTAGTTTCGAGATAATCGCATTTGAAAGTTTGAGTAACGGTAACTTTTTAAAAACATATTGAAGTCATTATAGGGACGAATAGAGTATAATAAATTGGTTTATTGTCTACTTATGCCTGTACTTATTATTTAAAAATAACAGAATAATTCATACTTTTTTTCAAAAAGTATAAGAGTATGGCGTGACTTAATGCTTTTTCGCTGAAACAATATTTCAAGCACAGAAGGAAAAAAGTAGTTTTGTGGTGTAACATCTTTATTGAAATAATAATTTTTTTCACAAAAAGTAGTTTTGTGGTGTAACATCTTTATTGAAATAAAAAAAAAATCACAAAAAGTAGTTTTGTGGTGTAAAATCTTTATTGAAATAATAATTTTTCACAAAAAGTGGTTTTGTGGTGTCACATCTTTATTGAAATTATATTTTTTTTCACAAAATTATATTTAATTAGTTTTATGCAATATCATTTTCATCTGCTTCATGATCATCATTCATTTTGGACTCATCGACCGAAGGAATGGAAGCATACCAACTCTGAAGTTCATTCGGTATAATTTTTTTAGCACATAAAATCATTAAATCTTGTTTTTTAGCATGTGAGATCGGTAACATTTTATTGTACAATTTTGAAATAGCAAGATTATGGTCAATGTTTAAAATATTATTATTTTCTTGTTGCCTACCCCTTCGTACATAACGAACATCGATAACCGAATAGTGTTCTGCACTGTAATTGTATTTATATAGAATTTTGAATGGTTGTTCTTTTTCATATCTCAGTATTTTAATTTTTAGCCAATTCACTTTATTACCGCTTTCGTCGAATGTCTTATTTTTTATTGTTTCGAGTGAAAGCTTCTTCAAATCCAAAAAGTCATCATACTGCAGCTCTTTAACCATGTAAGGTTCTTTGGTTTTGTTGCGTCCTCTTTTCGAGCGAGCTAATTTGAAAATATTCATCCACTCTCGTACACTGAACACGTCTGTGTTTTGTTTTTGATATTCTATAGCACTGTGCATCGCGTCGACTTCCATGTAACTATGACCACTTTCTAGGAATTTCTGCTCAATTACCTTAAGATTCGTTGTTTGTACCAGACGAAGTAACAATGCAGATAATTGAACATTCCTGTTCTGACCAGCACACGTGTCGGAAAATATAGAGAGGAGGTATTCCACATCAGAAGGCACTTGCTTGTTGATATATTCAAATAAGCATGTGCCTATTTCACAGCTTCCCCTTTTTCCGTTCACCTCCGTCCATGCATAACAGTATCCACTATTAGGTGGTCTGTTTTCGTAAATTGTGAAATTGTACATGTTCAGTTTTCTCAAGTAGTACAAAATAGACACTTCTGAACTCGGTATCTGAAGCACACTTTGTAGATCCATCGTTATGGTCAAATACGCCGGTTCCTGGCTTGATCTTTCTTTGTCTTCTGCTTTCGCTGCCGCCGATTCAGTCTTTCTTCGGATGTGATCATCAAAATTTTCTTTTAATGCCATTTTCTCACCTTCGTCAGCCTTTTCATAGACGCTACATATTACGCATTGATCTTTTTTTGGCACATAAAAAGACAAATTGTAATTGGTGGCAAAAATTCTACGATAAGTTATTTGTTTCACAGGAACCTTATTATTTTCCGCACATACTTCTTGGTAGAGATCATACATTTTCGAAATCGACAACTTGCTATCAAGATACAGACGTTTAGAAGACTTCCTACAATAATGGCTCTCAACTCGAGGGAAGCTGTCGATGTGAGCTTTCACTCGTTCGATGTCTTCATTACTTGTTTTGTTATGTGGAGTATGTATTTTTCTAGGATTCACGAAATTTCCATGAACATCTTTGTTATTAAAAGCCATAATAACAGATCGGTTTGATATATTTAGAGTTTTCAAAAAAAAAATTACAACAAACTCTAATATTTTCTCCATTATTTCTAGTAATGTGATAATACTTAGTATTTGATCGCTTCTTTCCGTTTTCTTTCCGTACTCTATGAGATTTTGGTGGTTCACATGAAATATTTCGTAAAATGAATTCTTTCTTCCTCTCGAAAGTTGGAATGGCCCAATATATCTTGCATAACTCAATTCGCTCATTTTCCGAAAAGACATCAGTGCAGTGAAAGCGGCATTTTTTTGCACAGTCGACTGGTTTAGGAAACTTTGCAGGTCTTAAAATATTTTTCTTTCCTAAATATGGCAGGCAATCATTTCGTTTTTTCTTCTCGACATTTACTTTCCACTTGTCTGGGTTTGATTTACGCCAACGAGAAAGAACTTTCAAATCATTTTCGACAGAATTGGTCGTAGTTATAATAGGCTGTAGTATGTCAGGTCGCGGAGTTGTTATATTATCTCCAGAATAGTCTTCCACTATTGCAGTTAATGATGTCATTGAACCAGAAGGACTTGGAATGTAATTTTTAAGTGAAATCAACGAACCAGAAGGACTTGGAATGTAATTTTTATCAGCAACAGTATCGTCGTCACTAAAATCGACGAAATTTTCCATATCAGCAACAGTGGCCATTTGATTTTCATCCAACAAACTTTCGTCTCTTGACAATTCTTCATATTCTGATAATCCCGCCGAAGTACTGGGTTTAACTAGAATGAGAAATGAAATTATTACTTCTTTTTGTATTTTTGTTACTAAAACATATAATATTATATGACATTTAGTAAAACAGACAGCTTAATAAATTAATTTAGGTTATGTTTTCAAACCATCACGATAAAATTAATGTAAAAAAATAAGAAAAACTTACCGACAACCGTCAATAAATCATTTTCATTTTGTTTTCTAGCCATTTTTAATATTTTTGCCGCTCTTGACAACATTTTTGTCAGTAATAAATCAATTTAGTCAGCGAGAAACTTACTTCGAAACCAACTGTCAGATTTTGAATACCATAGATAACCACAGATAAAGAAGACATCTTTCAGCGAAATTGCATTAATTCTGACTTAGTGCTGTTTCACACGGTATAATTTATCAATATAGCGAACGAATATGCACGAAGTCCCTTAGTGCTCATTCGCTGATAAGATTTATGCATAATTGACTTAGTACAGAAATTATCTCGAAAAGTATAATAGGTACGACAGTGGGTGTTTTTGCAGACTAAAGATTGGCCAACGAGGAACAAAACTGCATCATTAAGTCAAAACAGCAAAAAATTGACTTAGTGCTTTTCCATTGTAAGCCCACGATATGTTTAAATAACAATATACAACGTATAAAAAATTAACACGTTCAGTTTGCAAGTAACTTTTAATGTAATTTTTTAAATTTTGATATATGTTTAAATAACAATATACAATGTATAAAAAATTAACACGTTCAGTTTGCAAGTAACTTGTTAATGCAATTCCTTTTTTTGTTCAATAACCACGTATTAAAGTTTTTATATGTACGTTTTCTATTGGTTTGAGTTATGTGTTGTGTTTATTTTAAGAAAATGTTATATATGTAAGGTGCGAGGTAAGATTCGTGTTTTTTAGCAAGAGTGGATTTAATTTTTGGCACTTGTAAATGTTTGTTAGATTTAGCTCTAGTGTTCTGGGAGTGAGATATGTGGGAAGGCGACGACTTTATGCAATTTATATGTATAATTAATATATTATATTGTTTGAAAATGTGTTTTTAGAACCGATATGAAATACCGCTAATCAATTCGTTTTTTTATTTCTTTTACCAACGAGTTTGCCGTGGTGAATATTGGTTTCCTGTTTTCCACATTAAATACAATTTAATTTCCATGGAAAATAATATTTATTATGTCGATCATTTTACAAGGGAAAAAGTTTATAGCTAATAAAATTGTCTCGAAAGCAATATGAGAATATCAGCTCATAAAGTGGGGACTGAGAGGCAAAGGATAAAGTTGGCTTGGTGTTTGAAAATATTGTGCTGCCTTACTATGAATTTCTCAGCAAGGGTTGAATCTTTATTTTCTGCAAACATTTACTACTCCGCAACCTTTCTTTATTTAAGTAAGTAACATTGTAAATATTTTCCATTTTCAAACAAGTTGTAAACCTGATACTTATTTGTACTCTTTGAAATATACTATTTTTTAAATATACTTTTTTTTCGAAGACAGGTTGAGATTACCCTCCTGGGATAAGATTAACCTAGTCGAATTTAATGTTTCAAAGACCAAATCGTGTCTGACTACATCTAAAAGAGATCGAAATAACAATATAGTCTCGTTCAACGGAAGCAATCTTCCCAACAAGCCTTGATATGCTTGGTGTAACTCTAAGTGACCAGCTAAGGTACGGGGGCTCCATCGAAGCCAAAGTATTGCACAGTACAGCCATATTCAACGACCGGTCGCTGGCTGAGTTGGCACCGCGTTTGGGTTCCACCCGGGTGTCGCGTTATCGATTCCTCGGCTGGCTAAGTCCTCCGTCACGATACAAGCAACATTTTCCGCTTTCTGTGGTGTTAGTAGGAGATTTTCAAATATTGTCGGGTTATTCGTAACTCGGGAATATTTGTCCTAAAAAAAATCTTAAATAGTACACAACTTACTGCTGACCCTGGAACCACTGATGAATTTGGAAGCCACCTCTACTGTTTGAAAATCTACTTTTACCTAAAATAGCAACTTAATTTATAATTTGAATAACTTAATGAATCAAACGGTGATGCAATGCAATTTAATCAGAAAAATTAGAAAAAGATATGGTCACAATTAGGAATTAAACACATGACCTTAGCCTTGCCGGAGCTCTGTTCTAACCACTGGGCTAATTCGACCGTATCCCATTTGATCATATTGAACTGTATCATACTTCGACCAACATTACATATATTTATATTTTTAATTGCTGTTATCTTTATTTATGATTGCAAAACTCTTCCCAAACTAAATGCAATCTTGATTGCGTCTTGGATAAGTAAACCGATTTTATACAAATTTGCGATATCTATTGACTTTTCTGCAAGTCCAGGATGAATCTAGAATCTTGTAATCACACATAAATGTAGCAGCCAGTGAAAATAAGTGCCAAGAGAATGAAGGCAATGTTGGCAGTTCTTAATAGAAGCATGACACCTCTTCCTCACACTCGATAAACGCTGGCGTCCCGCAGGGATCGGTTCTGTCTCCGACTTTATTTTTGTTGCACATCAACGACCTTTTGTCATGTGCACCAATTCACTGTTACGCGGATGACAGTACAGTTCATGATAGCTTTTTGTTTGACAAGCCCCCAAAGGGCTCACAAACTCCAACAGCTCGTAGGGCTTTGAAGCAAAGAATAGACGGTTACCTCGAGAGTGTTTTCTCTTGGGGTAAAAATAATCTCGTTGAATTTAATGTTTCCAAGACCCAATCTTGTCTGATTACGTCTAAAAGGGATCGAAATGAAAATCTAGTCTCTTTCAACGGAAGCAATCTTCCGAACAGGCCCTCCATCGAAATGCTTGGTGTAACCCTAAGTGACCAGCTCAGGTATGGGGGCTCCATCGAAGCCAGAGTAAAGTTAGCCTCACAGAAACTGGGCGTACTGTACAGGGCCCGCAGATACTTTAATAGTACACAACTGCTAACCCTGTACAAATCACAACTGCGCCCCACGGTTGAATTTGGCAGCCACCTGTGGTCTGGAGCTCCAAAATACCTGAAAAATACCCTGGACTCTGTGCAGAAACGGGCGGTCCGTTTGATAGATTCTCCCATCTTAACAGACGGATTGCAATCTTTAGAGCACAGGCGTCGGGTGGGAATGCTATCCTTGTTCTACCGGCATTACAATGGAAGATGCTCCGAGGAACTAGCATCATTGATCCCTTCGGCACCGGTGCATAGTCGGGAAACACGCCAAACGCGTGCCCAACATTTGTACATGGTTGACATTTGCCACATGAGAACGGGTCGTTTCTTCGACTCGTTCTTGTGTTCAACAGCTCGGCTGTGGAATGATTTGCCGGCCTCTGTGTTTCCTCCTTCCTACAACATGGGTCTCTTCAAGACCAATGTTCATTCCTTCCTCTCCTCAAAAAGACCCTCCACACAGCATCCCAGATGACATAAGCCCTGAGGGAAATTATTTTCCTCAGGGCCTCCTGCGTGGAGTTAACGTAAAAAAAAAAAAAATGACACAGTTGAATATGACCGAAGGAGATCGGGTCGAATCAGCTCAGTGGTTAGAGCAGAACCCCGGCAAGGCTAAAGCCGTGGGTTCAGTTCCTAGATACGACCTACCTTTTTCTGATTTTTCCGTCAGGTACAAATTTTCGACTGAAAGTCGCTAATATTGTCTTCAATGATAAAATATTTCTTATTAATTAATAAAATAATGTTGGCATTTACTTTATCGCTTGCCTGAAGTGATTCGTGCGAAATTTAATATCTATCGCTAATTTTATCTTAAATTGTATTTAACTAAATGCATTTAGGTCACTAAATACATTTAACTTAAATGTGTTTAGTTTCGTCCTGCACCAAGCAGTTGGAGCGGTTATTTAGTTAAATGTCATTTAGCATCGGTAAAACAGTTACCGCCGTTAACGCGTCGGTAAAACAGTTGCATCTTTCCTTAGCACCACCCACACACACACTTTCTGCACAGCGACTTGAAGTGGCGAGGGGCACGATCGCTCCAAATTGTCCGTGTGGGGGGTGCTTAAACTTGCGAGAAAATATTTTGAGGTTATGTTGTGGTTGCGTAGTGTATTATTTCGATCCAGAAAATGAGTGCCCATATAAATAAATCCCAGGAACAATTTAGTAATGGATTTGGTTCAGCTACAAAAAGAGTCATTACAAATAGAAATTGTGCACAAGAAAAAAATTAATGAATCATCTAGATTAGAAGAAAAAATAAAATAAAACAAAAATAACTATGAAATGGGGCAAAAAGAGGGTTTATTGTTAGATTTAAAAAGAAAACAAATATCTGAGTATTCATTTTGTTTTTTATTTCTTTTATTATGTAGATTATTCTGTAGGTATAAATTTAAGTTTACAACATTCCAAACATAAATAAACCAATCATTTCCAAAGTATTCCTCCATAAATAAATCAATAAGTACCTATTCCTCGATATAATGAGTATTGCGAGCACCTCGCTGTTGTGCTGATGAATGTTATGAAATCTTTGAAATTATCTGGCACTGAATCAAATAAATTTGTTCTTGTGTATACTTCTCTCACTACAAACGGTCTACTTATAAAATCTATAATTTCTTCGTCAACTTCAGAATAAAAAACCGAAATGTCCATCGTGAATACAAATTAATAAATGAGACAGATTTCAGAAATATTAGACAATCGGAAATCGAAGGAATAACCTAAAAAAATTTGACAGAACTTGCTCGCTAAACATGTTTAACTCAGTTAAACAGCCCTTTTTGGGTATTTAACTTTGACAGTTCTTTAAATGCGTTTAACGACTTAAATTTTGTGGTGCAAGACGCCAAGTAGACTTAAATCAAATAAAGTGTTTAACTTGGTATTTAAATCATATTTAACTTTTGGTGCAAGCCGCCCTTAATCAGTTCCAAGTTACGAAATTAAACGTTTTATGAACTTGAATAATTTCACGCATCACGCAGGAACGTAATTTCAAATCACGCACGCACACATATACGGATAAACCAAATTAATTATCGTGTATATGCCTCATACAATTGTTCTACATTTTGATTGCAAAATTTAATTTAACAACAATTTTATAACCAGTCCGCGAGTCGTTAATTTTAAATATTTACTACCAGAAACCATAACATGATTATTTTTTCACGTGATTTATATCGCAAAGTTGACCTCATGACCTTGCACATTTCCACGATTAGTTTAAACTGAATGATTACTTTGTTATTGTTTTTTATTTCATCAGTTATATCGTAGTGGGTGGGCATATCGATGTTTTTAGAACTTTTGACCCCATATAAATATTACGCCGGGAGAAAGGACCGCCATGTAACTGTCTTGTGTAGAATGATAAAAAATACCCGCTCCGCAGGTTTTTACTGCTAGGCCCTGCCGGCCGCTTTTGGTTCGGCTTCGCCAAGTTAGTGTTGGTGATCATTTTGTAAATCCAATAGGAACTAGTTCCAAAATTAGCTCTTTCCTCACATCCACTGTCTACGTGTCAACCAGTGATGGCTAGTCACCGCGAAAAAGTAACCGGGACGGGCGATGACGTAATATGTAATATGCAGCCGCTTGATACAACTGAGTATTACCGTCAGTCTTTCGAAATCCAGGAGATACTCAAGGTTCACAAATTTATTGAACTGTTGCCTAGGAAGGGCACGTCCCTTTGCGTCTTGCCGACGAAAGTGGCGTCATCTTGTGACGAATTCTTGAATTAGAAACCGAATTACAACGGTGGCTTTGTTTGAAAATCCACGTACACTGATGTTTATATGGTGCGACTGGTAATGCGCGGCGGCAGATATGCGTTGGAAGCCGGATTCTTAAATACAACCGCACGCAGTCGCAAGGCTATTAATAACGTTCGATCGATTAGTATAGAATAATAAAATATATAATCTTGTACGGTTTTGACCCAGATTTTCTCTCCATCAACGCTTTGAAAACTATTTTCCATCGATTTGTCAGATAATAATTTATCGCTGAGATTGGATTATTCTTTTCGCAAAATTTTCTATGAATAATTTTGCCATCATATATTTTTTGGACAGGCATCATTCTGATGGAGAGGGCGAATGATTTATTCTCTCTCTAAGAAAGTTCGAAGTGAAAGCCATCTTTTAAAGCTCAGAGGTTTTATTTTTGAATTCAGGCTTGTATGTACGCTGTCATTCAAAACCGCTTTATGGTGCAGAGTGAAGACCCATAAAACACTCTGACTTTATTGGCGTACTAAATCATCGAAATTATATTTTGGACAGAACATCACTTATATTTATTTATATTAGCTCCGCAAGGGGGGCCTGTGCCAATAACATATTGTATGGGGATGATTTTTTTATGGGTAAGAAGGAGAAATTTTGGGACGCAAAAAGGTAGGAGGGTTGTATTGAGTCAGTGTGTCCCGGATAGGGGTGCAAGGATATATCAGAAAACCGATAAATATCGATATATCGGTCCCCAAAAATATCGATACATCAATATCGAAAAACTCAATATATCGTATCGAAATATCGAAAAACCCGCCCAAATTAAAATACCCACAAAATTTGGTAAAAAGCTTTTACTGGAAACACTGACTGTTGACCACTATAACTCGAAGCCGAAACTGGCTAAAAGGAAGCAGACTATCAAAGGTACAAAATACTGGAATATATATTTTTAAATAAATTTATAAAACAAAACACATTTTATATATCTATCAAAATTTTGTGATTATTCACATAGGTAAATATAAAAAAAACATAATCGGTAAACTTTTGATATAATTAAAACTACATTGGTTTTCTATAAGCTTTTAAAAAATAAGAAATATCGATATATCGGTCTAGTAGGTATATATCAATATCGATTTAATTCGATATAAATCGATATCGATATTTTTAAAAACCTTGCATCCCGAGTCCCGGAGCGACGAACGTAAAAATCCATGTCTTCCACTCCAATGCAAGGCGATGGGACAGTCTGGCTGGAGCTGGAGAGGTCAAAAGCTCTCCTCAACCAGTATCTCCCGATACGGACCGCAACGCAATAGGTGGACAGATGCATCCGTCGCGAATACCTAAACAAACCTAAACAAACCAAAACCCTTGAACTCTGGCATCTCTGTTAAATCACGAAACGTAACGAACTACTTGGGATGACCTATGGCTGAGGTGTTGGTTATCAATTAAATGGTTTCCAGTGCATAGCCGTCTCCCAAATGATGCGTTCTGGTGATAGGCAAATTTTGCGGACAAAAAGGAAAGATTGTTCAGAAGAGATAAACCGATGAAGTGTTTTTTGAACGTGTCTGTAAAATAAGTAAAATTCTATCTTACTTTGGGAGTAATTAATCAAACATTTTCAATTATCTAAATTCTTTTCTGATCAGATAGTAAATTTCTTTAACTTGTCGGGTCCTAGCAATTAAAAGGTCCCATTAAAATTGATGAAGATTTATAACCGATTCATATACCGATTTTCATATCAGTTTTTATTTACTCCATCGATTGACCATACTTCTAGGGATTGTTTGTTCAGTATAAGATATATTTTTACGTAGATAAACAGGTACCTAGGTATACGTTTACCGATTTTACGTATTACGTATTTTAAAAATATATGCTTATTATATTCTTTCACATCCTTGAATATTCTTTTATATTTCGTACTTGATATATTATTTCTAATTTATTTAATTTGAATTTCACGCCCTGCTGGGCTTTTGCGTGATGTTTTTTTTGAGAAAGAACTTCTAAATTAGCATAACAAAATAAAAAAAAAACAAAATAAAAAAAACAAAATCAAAAACGAAATAAAATTAAAACAAAATTCTCCCCCATGCATGATGGAAAAAACAGTAGACTGGGAAAAATACAATACACAGGTAAAATAAATTGAAGCAGAGTTAGTTTGTTTAATAAAATTTTTTGTTCTTTCCGATAAAAATTCTACTATGGCTTCTATATTTAGTGAATGATAAGTTAAATATGTCGACAACATCTTAATAGTTATTACCCAAATTTTATATATGGCGAACCGGAGTATTCTGTGTCGGAGTTGTCACAATAGAACGGTAGATATTGCCTCGATGTTGGTCAGCGAGTTATATTAAAAGAAATCAAGTACATAGTTCAGGCTGTCAATTATTGAATTTATGACTTTATGTAAAGATATTTAAGGTCATTAACTGTTCTACGTTCGAATGATGTCAATTATTGAATTTCTGACTTTATGTAAACATGTTAGGTCATTAACTTGTTTTACGTTCGAATAATGTCAATTATTGAACTCGCAACAATAACATTTGGCTGTCATCAGTTCTTTTGTTTTGCTCTTTCAAAAAATATTCTTAAACCAATCTTTTTATTGTGTTTTGGCTGTAAAAAGTTTAGTGTGTTGGAATCTTCTCCCCCCTGATCTTCCAGGAGTCACTTCTTGCTGCTCATTTTCAGATATTTATATAATTTTTTTACTTCTGTCTCTTTTTATATAAGCTGTAATTTTTTGAACAATGGAGGAGGATTTCCCTCCTGTACCCCTTACAAAGCCCCCAGATCCCCCTCCTGACCCTTCAGATGGAGACATTTCAGACAAAATAGACTTTTCAGAACATTCAAACATTTCAGACAATGAATCTGTCATCCTAACCTCAATTAAAAAAAGAAAATTTAGTCCCCTTTCCCCAAAAAAACATGATTCGCCTTTGTCTTCTCAGTCCCCTCCAGCTCTTCCTCAACCTCCTCCAACAATCTTTTACTCTACTCATTCCCGTGGCCCCTACATTGTATATGCGCAAAAAACTGAACAAGGTAAAACCATCCATCCTCTTGAATTTGGTAAATTTCTTTCAAATAACAAGAACCTTTCGATTAAACCTGGAGGTGTTAAAGCCGAGGGTCGCTTCCGAATCTCTGTTGAATTCCTGTCAGGTTCAGCCGCCAACAACTTTATCAAAAATATATTTATTTCATCTAATTCTAAATTCAAGGCGTACATCCCAACTTTCAATGTCACTCGAATGGGCCTGGTCAGGGGTATCTCGACCGATCTGTCCATTCCAGAAATCCTATCCTCACTTTCAACCCCCCAACATATCGGCAATCCCATAAAAGCCAGGAGGCTAAATTATAAGGACACCTCTGAGGGCATCGTTTCCTGGAAGCCCTCCCAATCTGTCGTCATCACATTCGAAGGACAATCTCTTCCCTCCCATATTTATTTATTTTTCAACTCCTTACCAGTTGAAATGAACACTTATCCCACCACTCAATGTTTCAACTGCTGCCGTTTTGGTCATACCAAAGCTGCATGCAGATCCCCTCCCAGATGTTTCAAATGTGGAGAAAACCACTCGGCTGACCAATGTTCTTCTCTCTCTTCACCTAAATGTTTTAACTGCTTAGGCGCTCATTCCGCCATTAACTCTTCTTGCCCCGAACAATCTCGCCAAAAAAATAGAAAAATTTCTATGGCCTCTGAGAACTTGTCTTTTCTGCAGGCTTCTAAATTATTCCCGCCTGTCAAAAAATCATTTTCCGAGGTTTTAGCCAGTAACTCTTCATCCAACCCTCTCGCCACCTCCTCAACATCTTAAAAACCTCAACCTCAAAAACCCTATCTCTAAACAGGCTCGTGGATACGATCAGCAACAACACAACTCACTTCTCTTAAATCCCAATGGTTCTCCTCTTTCACACGCCACAAATGGGTGCGCAAACAATTATAATTCATCTTCAACAAACTATCAAAAGCTTTCTGAACAACTCTCCCAAGATAATTCTTCATTTATTCAAACTCTTATTATGCTTCTAATTGACCTAATTTCTTCTCAAACTAATCTACCGTCCAACGCTGCTTCTATTATTTCCACATTAAAATCATTTATTCAAAATGGCTCTTCAAGATGTCAGAATTCTTCAGTGGAATAGCCGCAGTGCTATTTCTAACAAATCAAACCTTCTTAACCTATTAAATTCAAACCTTGTTTCTGTGGCTGCTGTCTCGGAGACATGATTTACTCCATCCACCCACTTTAATGTGGGAGGGTACTCCTGTCTCCGCGATGATCGCCCGGAAGGTACGGGCGGTGGTGCTGCCCTTTTTATTAAAAAATCCCTTCCGTTTTTCCCAATAAATAATATCAAACCCCCCAATGCTGACTTTCAAATGGTTGCAGCTAAAATAAAGGACACTTCCTTTGTTTCTATCTATCTTCCCCCAACATCGCACTTCAATAAACAAGCGTGGTTGCAAATTGTCCGTCAACTAAGCCCTCCTTTCTATTTATTGGGTGATTTTAATGCCCATTCCCCCGTCTGGGGTTCTGCTTTCTGTGATCGAGACGGTCGAAGTGTGATGGATTTCCTAGATGAATCCAACCTTTTTCTTTTGAATGACGGATCTCCTACTAGAATCTCTCGCCCCAACACAAACCCCAGTGCAGTGGATCTCTCCATATGCTCTATTAATCTGGCACCTCTCTCCTCGTGGGTGGTGTCCCCCGACCCCTGCTCCAGTGATCATTTTCCGATCACCATCACTTATCAAACTTCTTTCCATTCAGACAAGGCCCATATTTCGACAAAGATTAAAACAAAACACACCAAATGGGACGAATTTAACTCACATATGGATAAGTTTATACAAAATTTATCCTATACCGATACATTATCTGTCAAAGATGACTACGATAACTTCAAATCAATGCTCGTAACTGCAATCAATAAATCAAATCCTCCCCCTAAAACCAAATCTCTCAAAAAACTCCCTCCATCTCCCTGGTGGGATGAAGAATGTTCCAAAGTAGTGAGAATTCGGAAAGCTAAATCTCTTTCCTATCGTCACAATATGACTATGGAGAACTATCTCATATACAAAAATGCCGAAGCCAATGCCAAAAGGGTATTGAGGTCAAAAAAAAAATCCGGGTGGTACAACTTCTGCAGTTCAGTATCTCCGAACACTCCAATTTCGGAAGTTTGGTCTATGATTCGAAGATTTCGATCCTCCTTCAGTCCAACATCTCCTCGAGCTTCTCATTCTAAATGGATAGACGAGTTCTTGGACAAAATTGCCCCCCCTTCTGTACCTAACTTAGATGAAATAACTCCAATCCACAACACTCCTATGTCTGATCATTGGCTTGACTCTCCATTCACTTTAATTGAATTAAAAAATTGTTTATCAACAGTCAAGGACTCATCTCCAGGCAGAGATGGTATACCTTATAGCATTATCAAAAATAGTAATGATAATGTTCTAAATCACTTTTTAAGCATCTTAAATAAAATCTTCCAGACTGGCATAATAAATACCTGATGACTGGAGTTCTCAAATAATCATCCCAATTCTAAAATTAAACAAATCACCCAATTCTGGATCCAACTATAGGCCAATTGCTCTTTCATCCACCCTTAGTAAAATTTATGAAAAATTAATTAAAAACCGGTTAGAATTTTTTGTCGAGAGTAATCATCTTCTCCCTCCATCCCAATTTGGATTTAGGAAAAAGAAATCTACACAAGATAACCTCGCCATCATCAGCACTGATATTAATTTATCCATTTCTAACAAAGAAGTATGTCTTGCAGTCTTTATAGACATAGAAGGCGCCTTTGACAATGTTTCCATCCCAATTCTTAAAAAAAAACTTTTAGGCCTTGGCTTACCCCTCATGTTTGTCCAATCTATTATTAATCTTTTTCTCGATAGGAAAATTTTCATTGAGCTACCAGATGTTACTCCTCAGAGTAGGTCAATTTGGAAGGGTTTACCCCAAGGCGATGTATTATCCCCCTTACTGTATAATATATACACACACGATATGCATGTCACCATTCCCCCTCAAGTAAAAGTTGTTGAGTTCGCAGATGAGTTAGCTTTCTTCTTATCATCCAAAATCATTCCTTCCGCCGTCAAATATCTTAATGAAGCCATGGATGCCCTTTGCACATGGCTTACTTTAAATGGTCTTGAACTTTCAGTACAAAAGAGTCGGCGTGTTATCTTCTCAAATCGTCATAATAACCCCCCTGTTCAAATTTTATTTAAAAACTCTCCAATCCCCAATGCTTCCGAAGTAAAATTTTTGGGAGTAACATTTGATAGGAAACTTAAATGGTCTTCCCACATTAATAATATAGTTACTAAATGTGAAAAAAATTTAAATATTATCAGATCATTGACTGGCGTTTGGTGGGGTGCTCATCCCATCTGCATTAAGTTGCTCTACAATCAGGGCTGGGCAAAATACATGCTTTGCTGTAATTAAAATACAAATTACAAAATACTTTTTCGCATGTATTTAAAATACGAAATACAAAATACTTTCGAGTCGTGTATTTGAAATACAAAATACAAAATACAGTATTTTAACCATTTTTTAATTTCAAATACAAAATACAAATTACAAAATACAAAATACATTTGGTTTTGGTAGAACCTTTGGTTGCAATAATTGTCATAAGTGCCCATATCTAAGGGTACGTTTCCATAGAAGCAAAGCTGAGCAGAGTGAAACAGAGACGTGCTAAAATTGACTAAAAATATTGGTCTGCAGACACATCTCGTCTCCGCTCCACTTGTAAAGTTTTGTGGTATAGGACTTAAGATTATTATTATAATAACACTAGCTGGTTCCCGGCATGCGTTATAATGCCATATTCAAAGAAATAAATTGTTTCTCCCTGCATGTCCTTTCCTGTGCGTCCCCGTTCCCCTACCGCATCCCCTTCCCCTCTTGCATTCCCCTTCCACCTTCCCTGCCTACCCTTTCCCGCTCCCCTATCCCGCCAACTCCCCTCCCGCTTTCCATATATTTAGTCCCAGTACATTCAGTTTTCAAACAACTCGCGTGCCAGCTATTACAATTTTTTTATTAAAATTTTCATTTTTCACATATTACAAATATTCATTTTTCTATATTATAAGAACAATCAATCAAATCCGGTATCTAACATAGGTACCTATTTAAAATATCTATAATTTAAAAAAAACCATAGACAATTCTTTTGTTACAAAAAAACCAGCTGCCTGCTAAATTCAATTTCATCAAACGCGCGAACTGTCAAACGTGCGAAGTTAAAATAGTCGTTAGGTTTTCTGAAATTATCCAATTTCCTGCGTTATTTTCTTTCCGTAAAAACCTTCTATAAAGTATTAGAAAACTTAAAAAATATATTAATTAAATAGGTAAAGTCATTCTGAAGTTATGGCGTGACCAAGGGAAACAAGGATTCATTTTTATATATAAATGAATGACATTTGTGTAGCGCAGTTTTGTGTTATTTCACTTCAAGTGGGCTCTACAGTAATTAACTTAAAAAATAATCTAGTAATCAGTCAAATTATTCCTAAAGTGTTTGATCTAATACAATGATACAAAAATGTACAATACAAAGCAATGACAGGTCTTAGTATAATATAATATGATACAAAATGTACAATAACAGTGCTATTATAGCACAGGACAATAATAATAACTAGCATGACGTTAAAAAATGTACAGTAAAGCAATGATCAGAACTACAAATAATCATTAGTAAGAATGCTATAGCAAAGGACAATAGTACAGGATTCTAGCGTTTTTAGTCTATGTATTACCTATGCGTGTTTATTTTTCATTATCATTATTAAGATCGCTAAATGTATTTGAAAATGTATTTTGAAGCCATAAGTATTTGAAATACAAATTACAAAATACCTCAGCAGCAGGTAATTGAAATACCAATTACAAAATACATTTTTAGGAAGTAATTGAAATACAAATACAAAATACGTATTTGTATTTACGTATTTCAAATACAAGTATTTCAAATACTGCCCAGCCCTGTCTACAATGCACTTATTCGAAGTCATCTCGACTATGCCTGTCCACTTTTTAGTACTGCATCCAAAAATGCACTCAGTAAATTAGACAAAATTCAATCTAAGTCATTGCGAATAATAACTGGCGCGATGCAATCGTCGCCCATCAATTCCCTTCAAGTAGAATGTTCTGATCCTCCTCTTTATTTAAGGCCTCAATTATTTGCTGACAAATTTGTTCTTAAATGTTTAAATTCTAAAAGTCATCAGATTATTCCCAGAGTCTCGTTGTTCAACGACTCAACACATTCATCTACAATCAGAGCTCGAACTAAACCTCTACCTGCCATCTGTAAAAATTTTCGCTCTCTCTCAGAGCTTCAAATTATCAAAAATGATCTTCTTCCTTTGTACAAATTAAAATATAGTCACGTCACCCTATCCCCAACGATTTTAGAAGGGATCGGCATCCTTAAAAGTCATTCCAATCTCCCAGCCCGTACTGTCAATAATATGTTCAATGACATTATTTCTTCTAAATGGCCCAACTCTTCTCTTTTATTTACTGATGGCTCCAAATCTCCGGACTCTCCTAACTGTGGTATTGGTATTAACGTTTACCACAATAATTCTAATGAAAGAATATTTTATTCAATTTCAAACCAATTTTCAATATTTTCTGCTGAGTGCATTGCGATTATTGAATCTCTCAAATATATAATAAAAAATAATTTTGAACATTCTCTTGTTCTCTCTGACTCTCTCAGTTCCCTCCAAAAACTTAAAACAAGTCCTCTTCTTCATCCTGATGATCACTTTGTATGTCTTATTCGAGTATTGATAACCTCCATTCAAAGCTCTGGAAAAACTGTCACTCTGATTTGGATTCCTGGACATGTTGGCATAGTGGGTAACGATATTGCTGATTCCTTGGCAAAACAAGGAGCGTCTAACCCTACCGTTACCCTCGTAAACCATATTCCCCTGTCTGATATTTTTTCCATCATCAAAGATAGATCCCGCAATGATTGGACAGAGTATTGGAACATTGCTAGTCAATCCAAGGGTGCCCGCTACGCCTCAATACAAAGGACTATCCCATCAAAACCGTGGTTTCAAAAATTCCCTCATTTTTCCAAAAAAGAAATCTCCTTACTTATTCGTATGAGAATCGGACATTGTTCCGTTCCTTCTCACCTTTATAAAATTCATGTGCTTGACTCCCCAGATTGTACGTTCTGTGGTCTAGATGTGGGAACTTTAGATCACATATTTTTTGATTGTCCCTCTCTAAATAAATATCCTCTCTTCTATCAAGCGTTATCAAAAATTGCCTCTCCTCCATTCAACATCTCATCTCTTCTAAGTCTGAACTCTACTCCAATCTTCCATAAAATTCTGAAATTTGCACATTTAAATAAAATTAATATATAAATTCACCTTTCCTTTCTCTGTAATTATAAATGATGGCCTAGAACACCCTTGAAGGGTGAAAGCCAGAAATAATTGAAAAAAAAAAATGTCAATTATTGAATTTATGAATTTATGTAAACGTGTTAGGTCGTTAACTGTTCTACGTTTGGATGATTTTAATAAATTATTTTGACATAGTAGATAATCATTGTTGACACATTCTCTTGTAATACCCAGTCTGAATTTAATAAATCTTAAGAATTTATTTTGAATTCTTTCTATCGTGAGTGAATTACTATCATTAACTAGGTGCCCACACTGTCGAGTTATACTCGATTTGACTCCTAATGCACTGTAAAAAAAGTCGTCCACTACAACACATACGCGTTCCTAGTATGGTAGCCGAAAAATTATCAAACAAATGTAATAAACAATCCACTGAATAAAAAAAAATTAAAACTGAAATCGATTGTGTACATAATCATAAATTAGATTGTGTTGCTACAAGTCGTACAAAATTTGTGTAGGTAGCTTTTTTCTCCTTTCCAAAGAACGTAATAAAAAGATATTGATGGATTTCACCATCGAGTAATTGGAAAGAATTCTAAGAATTTTGATCTGAATTCTGTCTGCGATTCGTAACTCATGATTTATTCATCGATCGTGAACAAAGTTTTTTTTTTTAAATAAACACTCTAATAAGTTTCATAAATATCCGGCCGCTCGACTCTTTTGTGGTGGAGATAAAAGAATAAATGATTTTGCTGCTCATCAAAAGTATTTCTCAGAGTTGGAAAAGAAGATGTAATGTCAAACCAGGGGCGAACCGGCCATAGAAAACGATTGGACACTTCGTTATGACCATTTTATAAGATGCTTTTTTCATACCGATTGCAATCCCCATGTGGAAACTATATCGGGACTCTTAAGAAAAGTCATCGCTTTACATGATCATTATTTTCATACTTAAGATTTCGTAGAGACAGTAAAGTTGCTATTAGAAAAGAAATAATATATTAGGACCGTACTAAGTCGGCAAAAATGGTCAGATCAGATGAATGCTTGTTTTTTTCTGTCTTGTTTTTACCATTGTCGTAAGCAAATCATCAAAAATACACCACACCTCCGCCATATGCTTCGCTAAGTATGGTGACATGGGTGCCCTGGTTCATCTACCCGGGTTCAGGTTCGGCCGTCGACAGCCGGCGTACCGCAGCCGTAAGGCGCTTGACTCGCATTCCGAAGGTCGCGGGATCGAATCCCAGCATGGCAAATAAATTTTATTTGATTAATTTGTGTATTTCACAATTTTTTTTTTTAAAGAAAGACAAACATTCCCGGGTTACGAATAACCCAACAATATTTGAAAATCTCCTACTACCACCAATTAATCCATTTAAAATAATATAAGGTATATTTGCGGCACGTTCCAGAGTGGAAGATACTCTCAGTATCGCCCTAGTTTAAGACCACCATTCAGAATTGAAACGTTGCCTGAAATGGCTTTAGCCGTGTTTGGTGACCAGATCTGAATAGCCAGGTTCTTTCCCACCTTCCTCTTTTCTCCTTCCCTCCCACTACCTTCAGCCTCACAACATACCCCAATTGGGGATGCTATAGTCTCGCTGGCTCCAGACGGGAGCAGTTGGGACTGTTGTGAGGTATTCATGTAAAAAAAAGGTGCGCCTGCCCCCTAGCTGCGTTATGGGTCAGATCGGAAGAGGTCGGTTTGAGGAGACTTTTGACCTCTCCGGCTGGTCTCTCTCAGCCCAACATCTTGCACCGACAGGTGGGTTGGATTCAAACGTCTATCATTCCCGAATACCCTGACGCCTAGACTCCTACCCATCCCTCAAACACTTTTCCTTCCCAGAACTTTCACTCCTTGTTTTCCTTAAAAATATCCTCCACACAGCATCCCCAAAGATGAAACAGGCCCTGAGAGAAATTATTTACCTCATGGCCTCCTGTGTCAAGTTAGTGTAACGAATATACGCGATATTCGCAATACCGAACAATAATACACGTTCATGACTCTATTTTCATCAATATTTTATGTGTTACGATAAGCTTACAAAATTTCCATACACAAACAATGTGGTTACGAAAACCAATCACAGATGACGAATAAAATGTCAAATAACGTCCACCGTCATAAAACACACGATAATCGGTACAAAAAGAGAACACTTTACTTTTTCCATATGAAAAATTAAAAGACGAACTGCATGGACACGCGATGGAAAAAAAACATAGCTTGACAGACGTGTGTAAATTAGCGTGTAAAACACCCACAAGAGTCTCATGTGTTTACTAATGAACACGCGACGATTTGAGGCAGGTTACGAAAGATATCGTTGGAGAGTAATAATGGACGGCAGACGCTGGACTCCACAAGAATGAACCCTCCTTCAACTACTAATGGGTGATGCTTTCTTGTCCTTCAACAGTTAGTTCCTCCGTCCACACTCCATTGAACAACCTTTTATGTAGATTTTAAAAATATATTTTTGCTGTTCCAGAAAAAAAACTAGCCATCATATAAAGCTTGGCCTCATTCTTCCATAATGCTTCGATTATTGGCAGCTTGCCACCGCTACCGCTTGAAGAAATGACCCGTATGAGCGCGCATACCATTATCAGAGATTTCTGAGACATTAGGCGTTTAGTACCTAAACGGTGAATTTGGAGATTACGCGAAAATAACAGCAGATTTTTATCATTATCGTGTGTGTAATTACATTGACATACGTCAACATTTTAACAGCATTTCAAAAAAATAATGGCCTACAAGCAAAACAGATGGGTGAATTCTTAAACAAAAGCGACACAAATGTGAACATTGAAGTGAAGTAGTATTTATTAAGAAGTGTCATTTTGGTGTGGGGTTCATTCTAAAAATAATCTGTATCCACAGATTAGAGCTAAAATTATAATAACTATAAAAAAACAGTGACAATTTACCTTTGGATCTTTTATGAGGAGGTCATAACACTAAAGACAGGTTGTTTCAAAAAACTTTAACAATTTATCAAATATTTGAAGTTAATTTTCACGTTCTGTATAAGTTCCATTCAAGTTCTGTTCTAACATCTTTTTTAACTCACTTGCTTCATTAAACGAAATAATCACAGAACTTCAGTAGAACTTTCGCAGAACGTGAAAATAAATTCAAATATTTATAATTGTTAAAATTTTTAGAAACGATCAATTTGGGAGGCGGGAATGGGAACACCTCTGCCATTGGTCACCCCAAGTGGTTCGCTACGTTTGGTGATTTAGCAGGGGTGCCCGGGTTCATGGGGTGAGGTTTGTCTAGGTCTTGGAGGCAGATGACCGGGACACACTGAACCCCAGATTCCTATCCACCCCTTAAACCATTTTTCTTCCCAGAACTCTCTCTCCTTCCTTTCCTCAAAAAACCCTCTCCACCCCTTATACCCTTTTCCTTCCCAGAACTCTCCTCTCCTTCCTTTCCTCAAAAAACCCTCCACCCAGCATCCCCAAAGATGACATAAGCCCTGAGGGATATTATTTATCAGGGTCTCAAAAAAATCCTAAGCCAAAATAATAAGCATCCTACAAATTAAAACCAGAAATCTGAAAACTGACGAATTGTTTACCTTTAGATCAGGCCGCTTGTGGGTAGGGATTAATTCTAAGCATAAAACTAATATGCAACCTACAGATTAGAGTGAAAAAAGAAAACTCAGAAAACAAATAGACTTGTATAATTTTCGGCAATTTTTTTGTAATTGAATATCTATTAGTCTTTAAAATAATCTAGTATTTAAAAAAACTGTGATACTCAATTTACGAAGGTAAAAGCCCTTTAGGAAAGTAATAAATAAATAAAATACAGAAGGATTTCGAATAGTTAGAACCAAAATTATATTACATCAGCTGGACTCTGGACCCGCCTCGTAAATAATATTATAATCGATAAAAGTGTAGGTTGGAAGAGCCCTTAAATTATACCACGGGTGATTTAAAGGTCAGCGGCTCCTAAAGGGTTACGTCAGCTGTTCAATGTTAACTATTAATAATTTTCACTATCGAGACATTATGGAAGAAGAGGCGGAGCTAACGGGTCTAACTAGAATATACGGGAAAAAATAATTTTCTCGTCAGAATAACATCATTTTAATTTCAAGTTAATTATTGGTTACCGTGATGAAGGCAACCGATGACCTTTATAGACTTTTAATTATTAAAAACTAGAAGAGACTCCTCAGATATAATACAGGGTGTCCCAAAAGAAAGTTTATATTTGTTTTGCTTTCTGTGTGAACGCAACTTTTCCGAGGGGCGCGGAGGGTATGTCAATCAGTAGTCTGACTCTTGAGAATTTAGTCGCTATGAGCATTTCTCGGGAGCGACCGCGCGTTGTGCGTGCGTGAGTTTTACAAAAATGGTGATTCTGCGACTGTAGCGCGTAGAAGATTCTGCAATATTTGAGGTTTTCGTCAATTCAATGATGCGCCAAGCATTCCTCTCATTCGAAAATGGGTCAAAAAGTTTGAAGAGATTGGTACAACGATGGCGAAACCAAAATCCGGGCGACCAAGGTCACCGAGAACGGTAGAAATCGTAGAGAGTGTTTATCAGTATTTTCGTGACGACTCAAACTTTTCGATTCGGAAGCGCGCAAGTGCTTTAAGTGTGCATAGATCATCGTTACACAGCATTTTGCACAAAGACCTAATGCTGCACCCCTACAAACTTACTGGCTATAACCAAAGAACATGGTTCTAGCAAGACGGAGCAACATCACATACGTCCAATACGTCTCTGCCATGAGTTCGTGAAATTTTCCCTGGCAAATTGGTCTCCAGGAGAGATGACATAAATTGGCCTCCTCGTGGTCCTGACTTAACCCCTATGGACTTTTTCCTGTGAGGTTATCTCAAATCTAAAGTGTACGCTAAAAATCCGACTTCCTTGATGCAATTAAAAGAAAATATATATCACGAAATGGCAGTCATCACGAAGCCTACCTGCCGAGCCGTCATAAGAAAATTTCACTCTTCGATTAAATTAATGCCGCGAACGCGAGGGTTTACATTTGGACGATATTATTTTTAAGAAATAAATTCCCAAATTGTGTATTTTAGTATTTAATAAATATTTTTTCGAAAGAACCCTTACATTTTTTAAATTTTAACTTTCTTTTGGGACATCCTGTATATCTCCATGAAATTATCAATGTTCGCCCTTTTGTCTGAGATTTATTTTAGAGTCCCTGGCGTTAGAACTAGAGAAAAATCACCTTTTCATCTTCATAAAAGTTCTACCAATCTATTCTGGTGATATATCATTGGATAGAGGTGAAAAATGTGCCGGTTTATTTATTGATCTCAGAAAAGCCTTTGATAGTATATCCCACGAGATTCTACTAAAAAAACTGAACAATGTAGGTATAAAAGACAATGCGATTAAATGGATTTCGAACTACCTAAAAAATCGACCGCAAGTCGTAAAAATAAATCAAATTAATAGCGATAAAGAAATTTCAGACTTTGGAATCCCGCAAGGTACAGTAATCGGACCAATCCTTTTCACCATATATGTTAATAACATTTTTTTTCAACCACTACATGGCCAAATTACTTCATATGCCGATGATACGGTACTAATAATTAGCGATAAAACTTGGGAAAAATTAACATTTAAAGCCACCGAAGACATAAATATTTTAAAGAATTTCTTCGACGTAAATTTACTATCACTAAATAGTGATAAAACATTTGTAATTCCATTTGCAATACACAAAAATGATACCCCTAAAAACATTAACATCATCATCCATGATAATTCCAAAACACATAGTAAAAATTATTGTAGGTATCCCAAACTGCACAATATTAAAAACAACAAACACAATCAAATATTTAGGAGTTATTATCGATAAAAATTTGAAATGGAAGGAACAAATTTGTCAAGTTGTAAAAAAAATTAGAAAATTGATTTATATATTTTTAAGAATCAGAAATTTTTTATCTGTAAAAAACTTATATCTAATATATTACGCTTTGGTTCAATCAACTTTACAATATGCTATCATTAGCTGGGGATCCGCATACAAAACTAATCTTTCCCCAATTGAAGTTGTGCAGAGGCTAATAATTAAAATTATATTAAAAAAACCTTCTGACTACCCAACGGATCAATTATTTAAGGAATTCCAAGCACCTTCTTTCAAAGATCTGTACAATAGAAATGCATTAATTCAAACTATAAAAGAAAAAGAAAAGTATCAATTTATAACTGAAAACCGTACAAGACATAAGTATATTTTTTCAAGCCCAAAATTAAACACTTCCTTCGCACAAAATTTATATACTTATCAAGGAAGACTTATTTTCAACCGACTACCGGATGAAATTAGAAAAATTAATGATAAAATCCAATTAATAAACACAGTTAAAAAATATTTTAAAGATAATCTCAAAAAAAAAAAGCTTCCGACTAATCTAATCTCAAGAATAACTTATAACTCAGTTTCCTAGTGATACTCCATTCTTCAAATAAGTTAAATTTTGTTTTATTTTTAACAACTGATTACAATAATTCTAGATACATTATCCAAATAATAAAATTGTTTGATAGTTGATAAATACTTATAATTACATAACACCGAACTTACAACTTACTGTTTTTTTACATTCACATTGTAATTTAAGAACTTATGATATAATATAGCATTAAAAAATGTACACTACTCTTCCAGACACAAGCTAATGCTTCCATGGAAGAGTGGTATTAACATATTTGAATATGAACATGTACACTAATTATTACATCATCTAAATGTACATTATATTTTATATGCTAAAAAAAAAATAAAAAATAAAAAATAAATAAAATTTAAGAACCTTTAAAAAAATGTGTTATAGCTAACATTAAATAAATTTAAATACCCTATTGCAAGTTATAATTTATAATGTTGTTGCTGTTAATCCTTTTCAGTTACTGTCCATTCAATTACTGTAATATGTTTTCACTTTCAGTTATAAGTAGCTGTTATTATTTGCTGTTGTGTAGTGAGAATAAAATGTTCAATACATTATGTTTTGAAATATATTAAGCTCGTTATTAGTTTATTAGTTACCTTTAAATAATAATCTGTTGATTTTACTAAATAATAAAAAGAATGAAGAATTTGAATTTGACGGACTCCATGATCGAGGATTAAGGTCCTCGATTACGAATCCGGAGGACACGGGTTCTAATCCCACAGTGCGAATTTTTAAAAATTTTCGTCGCGTTATAAAAAGTCGTGTTATATCGCATTTAATTCATATTATATATTATGTATGGCACGTTCCAGATTTGTTTAGATTGAATTTAGAATTGAAGTAATTAACTAACCATCACACCGTTTCCCCGCAGGGGTAGGCAGAGAGGACGGACCGCCAAACAACTCGGTCTTGGCACACACTCCTTGCCTCGTTCACATTCATACATCGTCTCATACATGCTCTTCTATTATTCTGACTCTTGACATGGCCCGCCTCAAGTATCTGATTTGGTCGTGCCATGTCTTTCTTGGGCGTCCTCGACTTCTTCTACCATTCACATTTGCGTCATATATTCTCCTTACACTCCTTTCCTCGTTCATTCGCTCTACGTGCCCAAATCATCGGAACGTTCCTTTCTTGATCTAACTCATTACGCTTACATCAGCCTTGCATTCTTTGCGAATTTCTACATTTCTCACACGATCATACATGGTTTTACTACACATACGCCTCAGGGATCTCATTTCTACAGCGTTCAGTCTACTTTCATCCTTCCTCTGCCAGTTCCATGCCTCACTGCCGTACATCAGGGTAGGTACCAGTACTCCATTATGGACGGCGACATTATTTCGCGACTTTGGACAGTTTTTTGTTTGTGCCAACGGCGTTCAGTCCTCCATTAAGAGAGTTACCTGCATTCACCCTTCTTTCAATATCTCTATCAGCCATCCCATCTCTCGTAAGAATCTCTATAGAATTGAAACATTGCTTATAAAGGCTTTAGCTGTGTTTGTGACCAGATCTAAATAGCCAGGTATCTACTTCCCCACATTCCTCTTCCCTACCTTCTTCCCCTCCCCAAGCCCTTCAGCCTCAAAACATTGGGATGATTTATTCACATTTTCTTGGGACTTGGGACTCTTGCGTGAAATTCACAAAAAAAAGAATCCTATTTCTTTTTCAATATCATAATTTTCTTTTTATTGGTTTATGTACAATATAAGAGTCCCTACTGCCCAAAGTCAGCGGGACTAGGCTATTACCGATATGGGGTATGTTGTGATACTGAATGGGTTGGCGAGATCTTAAACATATGGGGGACATCTGTTTTCTGAAGCAGTCAAAATGTTGCTAAATTTACTATTATATTGTATTTACATTATTAGAGTAATTAAAATATGTTTTTTCTTATGAAGAAATTAAAAAATTGTGAGTCCTTATTTTAATAATGGGAGGTGGGTATGGGTACCGCCGCCCCGGAAACCATTTTTTGGATAACCAACGATCATACCAAGATAACCCCAAGATCACCATGGCGCTTGGCGTAAGGCGCTTGACTCGCATTCCGAAGGTCGCGGGATCGAATCCCGACGTGGCAAATAAATTTTATTTGATTAATTTGTGTATTTCACAATTTATTCACTTAAAATAATATACAGTATATTTGCGGCACGTTCCAGAGTGGAAGATACTCTCAGTATCGCCCTGGTGTAAGACCACCATTCAGAATTGAAACGTTGCCTGAAATGGCTTTGGGCGTGTTTGGTGACCAGATCTGAATAGCCAGGTACTTCCCCACCTTCCTCTTCCCTATCTCCTTCCCTACCCACTATCTTCAGCCTCACAACAAACCTCAATTGGAGATGCCATAGTCTCGCTAGTTCCAGACGGGAGCAGTTGGGACTCTAGTCTCTTGTATTCATGTAAAAAAAAAAGTACACCCCGAGTCGTTAGCAGGGGTGCCCGGGTTCTCACCAGCTGCTTGGCAGACCGGATCGGGAGAGAATGGTTGAGGGAGTCCCTTTGACTTCTCTCCAGTCATTCTCACTCGGAACATCGCTTTGCACCGCAGTGGAAGGGATGGATACGTCCGTTACTCCTGGACATACTTACCCCCAGATTCCTACCCAACCCTCGTACTTTTTTTCCTTCCAAAACCTTCCTCTCCTTCCGTTCCTAAAAGCATCCTCAAAGATGACATAGGCCCCCAGGGAAATTATTTTCCTCTGGGCCTCATGTGTAATGTAAAAAAAAGTTGGTGAACTCATAGCATACATCGCAATTCGCAATAGTTCATGACGGTTCCATGCCAACTCAGAATGAAACCAACTCAGAAACACCTCAGAAATATCATTAAAAGCTATGAAAAAATAATTTTGAAATAGCCGGTAACCCTAACCTAACTTAACCTATTTAACGATTTTTTTTTTTATCATCACTCTTAATGAATGACCTTTCTGAGGTGCTTCTGAGTTGGTTTCATTTTGAGCTGCCTGGTCACCGTTCATGACATTCACACTGAAGACAAATAAAGGTAAAAAATATCACCACTTGAAAATTTTCACCTTTATGAAAGACACCTGAAATTAGATCTGCTTATAAAATTATATGATTTCTTTTGGCGTAAAAAGGTCATCCCATTATTTTCACTGTGCCGTGATAGTTACTAAAAATAAACCTACTATTCTTATAATAATTTCCAACAGCTTTTTGCTTCTTAATTGCTCGTAATACCCGATGAGAAAGTTGATTAAAGAAAAAAATTATGAAAAACGATAAACTTTAACGTCGAGAAAAAGTCTTGTCAAACATTAATTTTCCTTATTAAAAACGTCGAGGCGGCAAATGGGTTTCTCTATTATGGGTAAAACGTTAAAAAGCGGATTAAAACCACCTGCGTTTGCTTAATATTGTGTCTAACTAGGGCATCAGGATAGAAGGAACCTTGAAAGGGACTACATACTTAGTACCTACTGTTAATTACAACAACACAATCAAATGAGCTAATGGTGTAACTAATTATTCTTCCTTGTATGTTGCAGGAAAGTTGGTAAAGATCGAAGTAGGATTTTGAGGTTATTCAGCCCGTCGATGACGTTGTTAGTCACACTTGGTTTAATACGGGTACACCTCGGAAACTGATGAAGGAGAAATAGTTGAAGGGTCTACTGCAAGATCTTCGAAAGTCCACGGAAAGTGATATTGAGATATTGGCAAAGCAGGCCCTTAGATTTTCGATAACTGTTCGACACATCTGTTGAATTTTGACCATTTCCTGATGGATGTTCTTTAATTGTAGTATAGTCACTGGTTTATTTAGTTAGAATTGAATTGTAAGATAAAATATATATACACAAATATATTCCATAAAAAAAGCAGCTGGGGTTAAATCCGGGCTGCGGGGAGGCCATGGAATATCTCCTCTGTGAGTGATCAGTTTGTTAGGGAAAATTTCTTTAATCAATTTCTTTTACTCCATGGCCGCCCTGATTGTTTTCCTGCCGGTTTCTTCGAAATTTTTAAACCATGATTTAAATAAATCAACACTTATGCGTTGATAATTAATCTGTAATGGGTGATGCGAACGAAATAGGCGGCGTGAATCATTGTTTTGTAAAAAAGAACAGAATCATTGTTGAACAGAAAAGAACAAAATCATTGTGTTTGTAAAAATGTTTTTCCCAGAAGGCGCGATGCTCTCCCGTAAAGCAAATCCATTGTGACTAAATTTTCAAGAAGCGAGGAACAACGCATAAGTGACCACGCTCTCCTCCCAAGTTCGGAATCGCCGCTAGCACGATTACAAAAGTGCATATGTTTATGGCCCGCCCTATATTTTATTAGTTATTTGCTTACTTACATGTTTTTAAAAAATTGAGCTAGAATTCCTTCACCAAACAAAAGAGTCTCTTTATGGTGAGGGAAGGTTATTTTTATTTTCATTCATAATACTGTAGAACATGTAAAAAATGTATATTAAGTGTAAAAAACTAATAATTAATAAATAAAAACGTTTTTTTCAAGAACATTGCTCAGGATAGGTAGTTGGGAAATTGGATAGAAGTTTATTTTTTTAATTTTTGAAATTCCCTATCTATCTATCTGCAAACTAAGTTATTGAATGGCATTCATAATCCAAAAACAAGTTGTAACATTCAATGGTTTTGCAGAGGACCCTTCAGTTATTCTTCTATGATGTTCCGTTGTTTGAATATGACAACACAATCCTTATACGGCCCCGTTTGTGCATCGTGTACACTTAGCGACTGTAACTACATATACTCGTATCTTTAGAGGATGAGTGGTATCCACGTCGTGTCTGAGAATGAGAAAACCCCGGTAGATAGTTTATGGTTTGTTTGGTTTTCAGGTCCGAGGTTCGCCACTGAGTTCACCACGACTCTTCAGGGGAGTTTCGTAGCTGAAGCAGGCCTACAGTCTGTGCTACTGATACCTGTGTAACATAGACAATATTGAACGTATACTGAAATGATAAAACGATAAAAGTGAAATCTATGCGGAATTGACCTTACTTCTTGTGGATGGCTTATGTTTTTTTCCATCTTTCATTGTAAGGCATTTTTTTATGCGTTGTTCAACACATTTAGACGTTCTTTGTCTTAATGAAAAATAAGCGTATAGAGGCGCTGTGTTTGAAAAATTAAATAAATAAATTAATAAAATATCTGCAGCGAAATAAAATATTTGAGGTATGCAGTGACTGAAGATCTAAATGATAATAATGCCATAAAACTGAGCACGCGAGCCAACATGCTCGCCAGGAGATTCAACAGGTGAACTTCTCCGGTGAAGAAGAATCTATTCCAGACTCCAGACATACTGCATGAGATTTTACACTAGGGAAATACGCCCAATACAACACACAAGGAGTCATAAACATTCTCCGATTACAATAATAATAATAATAATAATAACGTACTCATTTGGCATAATTAAATGGTCCAATACAGATTTAGATAGTTTAGAACGATTAATTAGAACTACGTTAACAAAATTTAATTGCCATCATCCAAATTCAGCTATAGAACGAATTAATTTACCTAGAAATTTAGGAGATAGAGGTGTAGTCAAAATAACATCTTTGAAACACAATCAGGTAGAAATGCTTAGAAATTTTTTCCATAGGAAAGCTAATAGCTCAGAAATGCACAAAATAATTTGCAAGGCAGATAGAAATATTACACCTTTAAATTTATATGACGAGAATGCCAACATTCTTATAAATACTAACCAGGAATTATTAGATTCCTTGTCAAATAAAATTATTCACGCAAAACACTTCAATTATCTCAACCAAACGTATGTTGACAAACTTTCGTCAAACAAATGGTTGAGTATTGGAGAGTTGAGCGCAGAAATAGAAGGATTTATGCTTGCCATTCAAGATAGAGTCATTAATACTAAAAATTATAGAAAGCATATAATCAAAGATATAAATCAAATTGATGATTTATTTAGAAAATGTTTGGCTTTTCCCGAAACTATAGAACATATTATATCGGGATGTTCTATATTAGCGCCTTCCGAGTATACATTTAGGCACAATCAGGTTTTAAAAATAATTCACCAAAGTTTGGTAATTAAACATAACTTGATTGACTGTCGTAATATAGTACCATATTATGAATATGAACCAAATTCATTTTTAGAAAATGAATTTTATAAAATATATTATGATAAAACTATACTAACAGACAGAACAATTAGTCATAATAGACCTGATATAGTTTTACATGACAAAATTAAAAAAATAACTTATATCATTGATGTAGCTATTCCAAATTCCTGTAATATTCAAAAAACTATTTCTGAAAAAATAAGAAAATACACAGATTTAGGAAATGAGATTAAAAGAATTTGGCATTCTCGGACTACAAAAATATTGCCATTTGTTATTTCGGCCACTGGCATAATACCTAGGAATCTGATTCAAAATTTAAGCATATTAGATTTGTCAAAGAATTTGTATATAAAAATGCAAAAATCAGTCATTTTAAATACATGTAGGATTACAAAGGATTTTTAAAATATTTATATTGAGGGATCGGTAGGATTTATAGGTTCAATTAGAAATGCCACAGAGCCGAACCCTCTGATATGAAAATATCTGGAGTCGGTGAATTATATTCCCATTTGGTCTCTAGTAGGTTGACATGTTGTTCTTGTATTGTTTTGTATTTATAATACTTATATAATGCAATTGCATAGCGTGGGTTGACTAGATGATCATTTGGGGAAGTGTGTGAAAGGGTTTAGTTTTTCCTTCTTTTTTTTTTTTTTTTTGGGGAAAATTTAACCCGGACATTTAAATCTGGCGCATTAAAAAAAAAAAATAATAATAATGTTTCTTACACATTACAAATTTAGTTTTAATACATATAAGAAATTACGTTATACATATAAATAGTATACAAAAAAAGAAATTTTTTTACAAATATTTATACTTAAAAAAAAACATCAAGAAATAAATCAATTTCAAAAAAAAAAAAAAAATTTTTTTTCAGGCAGTGGTGAAAGATCTCATCAATGTGGAGAGACTCTTTCAAGAATCAAAAGAATTTCACTTTTGAACCAATAGGTTCAGGAGCAATATACTCCTTCCTACCGGGAGAACCATTGGCAGGTTAGTTCTACAGGCAGGAAGATAGAATAATCTATGCTGGCGTTGTCTAAGATAGTCATCCGGAACATAGAGGCTCACGCGCTCCAGAATGGCTGAGTTCTCGATGTAGCCACGCAGCAGTCTGAATAAGTGGGTAGCAGCGTACCCCTCCCTTCTGAGCTGCAGGGAGTGGAGTCCCAGCATGCCCAGAAGAAAGTTCGTCGGATAGAGCCATGGATAGTGGCCGTACTCCCTCATGTAGAGAAATCTTAGAAACTTTACAATGTAACCAAGCATAAGCTGTTCGGCCTCCCTTGGTGATGCAGCGCCTCGCAGATGTTTCCTCGCAGAGGGAATGGTGCAAGGGTTCGCTTCTGCTTCGAGGTACTACAGAGTCTGCACTACCGGAGATCGGAAAACACTCTTGTCCAGGCCGTCGCCCAGTGGAAGGACATTCACCTACACTACGCTACCCTAGTTCAAATCCTAATATGTTTACCATTTTATATTATGAGCTTTATTTAGGTGTAAACACGGCGGACAGAGTATTGCACTCACAGCTCTGTTCAGCTGAAACAAATACATTATTATTATTTTTATTATTATTTAAATTAAATTGTAATCGATAAGAAATCACACGTGTTTAAATTTATACTACATACTACCAATATTATACTGCCAGAATTACAGACAGACATATTGATACGTGGATGAAATTATACATGGAGAGACTTAACCTACTTAAATTAAGACTACTGGACTTACACACGTCAAAAAAGTGCGAATTTCAAAATGCATTTTTATTCCAGAACAGCTTAGATAATATTTCTAGAGATTTTATATTCAGTGAGTCCCAACTAGGAGATTCGTCGTACTGTTCAGAGTCAGTAAGGTCAGTACGTCATGTTGATTGTTCAATATTTGAAATTGTTCAATAAGAACTAATTCCATTAGCTCGGAGAGCTTTGAAGCAGAACATTGATGAACCTCGTTGAATTTAGTGTTCTAAATGACCTTATCGTATCTGATTATGACTAAAAGGACTCGAAATATCATTAAGTTTCAACGATAATATTTTGTCAGCCAATTCTCGGACCGTGTCCAATTTTAAAGTCTGAGAATCGACAGTTAACAGGTAGGCGTTATTTGACGCGGCAAATGAAAAAATATCCACACTTTTTTTCGCTATTTGTTTTTGGGGTGTTATACCGTGTTGCGCTACCTGCTTCTTTAGCCAACGTTTTGGACAGCGTCTGCCCTGATGATGGACACCATAACGCTGTCCGAAACGATGGCTAAAGAAGGAGGTAGCGCAACACGGCATAACAAAAACAAATAACGAAAATACTTTCGGTTGTAAAACACTAAAAACATATCTTCATCTGATCGTCGATTTGTGATGATCTCAAATAATGTAACAGGGTTTGTACATCAGAGTCCGTCATGTTGATTGATGATCAAATCGACTATCAGCGCTATTTTGGATTCTTGAGATTTGATGTGTTCATCCCTATTAACAACCGATTCTCGGTCCATTTCAGCTATTGATCTACGTGTGATTAACAGTTAAGCCTAATAGCATTACCATTGTACGTGGGATGACCGTAAAAAGAATCCTTCAAATATTAAAAAAAAAATCTTAAACTTGATGAAGCTCCCAGTATTGCCCGGGATTATTACAGATATTTTCGAAATAAGATGTAGACATTGACCTTTCTCCAGCTTTTAAGGTCAATAGTGCCAAATTTCATCAAAATAGAAAAAAAACCATAGATTTGTTAAAAAAAAATAACACCGTCCGTCCGTCCACCACACAAACTTCAAACATGGTTCTCAAGAAAGCGCTGCGCTGCGAAGGTGAAATACATATGTCCTACAATTAAGATCGATCCGCGAAATTGTAGTTTTCTTGCATATTTGCAAGGAAATGTTTTTATGGGGTGCGTTTTTGGCAAAAATCTTGTGCATAACAGAACGGAAATCATTGAAAATTTTTTTGATATTTGAAAAGGGCTCGCTGGCCGGTTGTTCATCACTGCTCTAAATATTAATAATTATATGACACAGTTGTAAATATCCTAGTACTAAAGAGATAACGTAAGTGACGTCATTGTTTTAGTATCTTCCGTCTTCATTTTCATTCAAGAGATTATAACGTAAATACTCGTATTTGGTTAACCTCGTGGTATTTAAATGTGTGAATCGACATCTTACTGTCAGAATGGAATATTGAGGTTATGAAAGTTAAATCTTGTAGTAAGGTAATGCTAAGCTCAGGGTAGGTAAGACATGTGAATATGGTAATCAATACTAAATGAAATTAAAGGCTATAAAGGGAATATAATATTTAATCATAAATACAAGGTTTGATCAACAAAAGAGACTCTAAATAAATTAAATGATTATACTCAGGGTATGGTGACTGCTCCAAGAAAACAGTGCATATTGTATCATAAGTTGCTTCTAAGATTGAAAGATGGAAGGCGCCAGTCGTTTATTAAAATTGCCCTAGAACTATTAAACGACAAATAGTCTGTTAAATTATGTATGAGAAAACCAATGAAAATATAATAACGATACGTGATTGATAATTCCCATGAGGTCTGTGAATCTGTGAGATCTTCTGCCCGTCGAGTTTCTGTCAGGATCCACATGCCGTCGGCCGTCTCACAAGTCGCCTGGAATCAAACTGAAGTACTACTGTGCCCGCGGCGCTCTCGAACTTTGCGAAGCATGGGCACCAACCTCGGAATACAGATGGCTTGTAATGCTGCCAACCACACTGGTCGAATCCATTGAGCATTATAGTGTCTTAGCGGTTCTTACCGCTACATTACCCCTCCACCAAAAAGAAAATATTTCCTCCCGGAAATCATGAGGTCCATGTGTCACTTCCTGAAGAGAACTGCATACTATGTGAGCCTTGGTCGTAAATGTTAGTCTTGGAAGACGCCAAAATATAATGATTGTTAGCCGGAAGGATCCTGGTGATAGAACTACTCCCAATCCATATAATGTACTTCATGGAGGAAGCGGTGACCACCGTACTGTAATACTGAAGCTATGACATAATGCGATGAACAGAAAGACGCATCAATCTATGCAGCTTCTCTCCAATTCTGATGCATTCAATAACTGATGACCCAAGATGGCCCAAGGTAGAGATGAAACATTTGGTCCGAAATCTCAAATTCAGCGTCTTCTGATATTAATTTCTTTCAAAACTGATGACCCAAGATGGCCCAAGGTAGAGATGAAAAAAAAACGCCGAAATCAGACCATTCCTCCGTCTGCGTACTTCGCCGCACTAATTGGATCTTCATTTGCGTTTATGATGAATAATCCAAACTGGAGCAGAAGAAAGTCATTAAGTGAGGTTCTGTGTAGGTGATGAAAATTTTCCCGCGCTGCTAGCTCTGCCGCCCAATATGAATGAAGATGTATGATGGTCAAGACTGCATCTTGTGAAAGCTGAAGAAAATCCTTGAGTGACAGAAAGTGCAAGAAGTTCCATATAGAGTGGAGATCAGAAAACTGCAATGAAATGCGCCATCCGAGTAAGATGATGAACTTCCGATGTGAAGTAGTTCGAATAGTTGAAGATGTAGTCCAGATTGTGAGACCCAAATAATCCAGTTTCTTGTCGTTCCCTAAAACTGAACCTGCCTACAATTGGTTTTCTCAAAACAAAATCTAATTAAAGATGAAACTTTAAAATATTATATTACATTAAAACAGTGCCAAAGTACCAAAAAACTTCATCGACTGAGATCCTAAAAGGCAAAAAGTCACCCTGACCATATTGAAAATAACCTTGAAATAATTATATAGAATACATCATTTAATTCTATGTATATTCTATTGTTAATCACCACAGAAGCACAACGCAATATTCAAATTATAAAAATTAATCGATCAAAATCAAAAATGAAAAATGCCATTATGATTATATTCAATTAGACTTCACAAAAACAGCAAGTAAAATTTATATCAATAAATATTAAATCATTTCCCAAGAATATAGTGTTGATTATAATTTGAGAACATAGATGTCGCTGAATTCGCCCAGAAAATAATTCCAAATTTATTAAATATTTAACAATGTCTAACTTCAGACTTAAAAAAAAAATTTTGTCTCTCTAATTCCAAATGTAAAAAAAAATAATCATGGTCGAAGTGCAGTAAAAAGATCAACATTAATAATCAAATATGAACTCATAAAATCAAACTGAAACAGAGATCAGGAACAAAGTGAACACATAACACTCAACGTAGAAAATTAATGAAAGTTAATTGTTATTTTAAAACAAAAGAAATATCTTTTATTACTATTTAAAATTCTTATAAAAAATAATGTAAAAATATCTTCATTGTAAAATGACCCCGTTTATAATGTGAAAGATAAATTTGTAGAAAAAAAATTATACTATCTTCCGAAATATTTTCCTGAACAATTAATTAACACGCATAAAAATATATCTGTTAAACCTAAACAACCACAAGACATAAATACTAAATACGTACACATAATCTCGTGTAAATCCTCAAAGAGATAGAATTGCAGTGAAATTTATCACCATTTAATGTAATATTAATACACCATATTACGATGTACCACATGTGTTTTGTGTTAAAACACCACCTACGGCCCTATGCCAAACTGTCATTCCGCTAAAACCTCCGAGGAGATGGGAAATGAATTGTTCCCATTATCCAGAACTAACCAGAACCAGATAAAATATGAAAATCTTATCATCAAAATCAACAATAACCAAGAGTCTGTTTACACATCATTTAAAAATCCTCCGAAGAGATGATATGAAACCAACTTCCAAATATTGATCAATAAAATAAGCGTAGCCACGCCCCATGTGTATATTCATGTGCTAAACGTTCGCATTTTCCGCGAAAACCTGACGAGGTAATACCTGATCAGAATATTAAACTGCGACACCAGTTATATGGTACCACCGCAAGAATGACCTGTTTTATGCAGGTACTTACTACACCACCCCGAGAAAACAACCTGACTATGTATTACGAACACAAGACAAATTACAGACAGACAAAACGTACACGAACACAATTGAAAAATATGAGCATTTATTTGTGACGGAACAAACCAACGCTGTATTTATCAAATAAAATATTTAATAACAATTAATAAATCAATAAAATAATCCCTCAAAAGAGACATGGTACTTCTGGAAGTGTAATTTGATGTGCGCTCAAATTTTATCTGATATCACGCAAAAACCAATTTAAGTATCGCAGTAAATCATGACAAAAATTGTTCGATTTATATTTATATTAATTCAGTAATGCCACTACTGACATCTATCGTCAAACTATGTAACCTGAATATAACTATGCTTTTGATAAGCGAGGCCTCACAACTCAATGCTAGAAAGTACTACTAACTGACCACAGATGTCACTATGAGAAAAAAATTCCAGTAAAAAAATAAAAAATAAATTTTTGTAAAATCCGTACTAAGAGAAAAAACACAGCACGAACTAACAATATGTTATCACATGTAAAACCCTAAAAGGATGTAATAACAATCCCAGAATGAACCGTAAATTAAACTCCTGAAACGTACATATGAAAAATCCCGATGAAATCAATACGTATGCCCATTTTTAGAAGAAAACCTGAGAACAAAATTAAATGTGCAAAAGATCTGAAGTTAAAAAAAAATTTAAGAAAATGACCCAATAATTTAAATCCAACAGAACAATAAAACTAAATATTTGAGAGATCAAAGTAATCATTGTGATCTGTAAGTCCCGATTAAAACCAGCAATTTTCAATCGAGACACATATCCAAAATGTCCTCCGATGCTAACAAAATGAACGAATCTACCCTGATAAAGTTTAATATATCATGATGCAACAGAATACTGTACAGATTATTCTGAAATCAGGACATCGGTAAAGTTTATCAACCCCCAATAAAATTAGATTTAAATCGATAATTAAACCAAAAAGATTTTAAATCCCCATTAACTTAACGATAGATTTGTCAAAAGGAATGAGCTAAAACATCGATCTTCATGTCAGCTCAACAAATTTGAAAAACCATCAACTGCAAAACGGATCTAATAATTTAAAAAAATTACCAAAAGAAGATAATAACAGAATTAATGATTTAAAAACTTCCCAAAAGTCAAAATCTGTCAATACAATTATATCCACTAGTAATAAAATAAATGAAAAAAAATTAAACCCGCTTGTTGCGAAGAACTGGTCCCAGCAATACCTCCGCAGATCTGCGTGAAGAAATCTGACGTCTAAAATGATTTCCACCGCTTATCATTAGAAAAATGCTGGCCATACTGAAAACATATTTATGAAAAGTTATTTAAAGAAATAAAATATTTGAAACATGGTTAAAGGAAGAAAAACAACAAACGGCTGACAAAGATAGCCTTGTTCGTGACAAAAATTCACTTGGGTCGCATGAAAAAAATTTTTTTTTTGTCAATACCCTAAATCACCAGGATGTAAATGTTCAAAAATACGATAATCTTTAAGAAATAATGAAGAAGCTCAGATAATTTCCAGTAAAAGTGTATGGGGCGCAGAATCACCAAGGTCCCTATTCATAAATGAAAAATAAAATTTAGTTGTAAGGATTTTCCTAATAATTTTAAAGAACATCAATAATTCGAAAATGACGCTTAACAATCTGAAACAAAATTTCAATCTGAAACCGATTTAAAACACAAGAAAGAATTTTTAAATAATTATTAACTTACATAATTTAATTATTAATGTGGTCCAATTTAAATTGTACTCGGCATAATAACCTATAATCCCAGATTAACGCCATGTGATTCCTGAAGCCATGAATGCTACATTGTGACAAACTGAGGATAAAAGTACCTACATTTTCTGAAAAAAAATCGGAAAAAATAATTAGACGATTTTTGTATTTTATATATTGAACACAACAAGGAATATGATCAAATAGATCGTTCAAATTCAACGAACAATTAAGATTCAAATAGTCAAATAGTGGTTACAAAGTTTGTCATAATTAATCTGCGAGAAGCGAACAATATTTGAGCATTAATTAATTATTCACGGCTACAATAAAAGTTTCAAAGGGAATTGAATAAAATAATGAGTTTGATTCAGGCTGACAAAGAGAATATGCAATAATAAATTAACATTAAATGTTCAAAAAGACTTACATGTAAATCCATCTAGAAACGCAGATGACCTCACAGAATTCCACCGTCAAAAAAATGTATACCCACTAGATAATATATTTTAAACGAAACAAAATATGATAAAATAGTTCAAAGCACGTTGGGTCGCCAAAATATAACGTAAGTACTCGTATTTGGTTAACCTCGTGGTATTTAAATGTGTGAATCGACATCTTACTGTCAGAATGGAATATTGAGGTTATGAAAGTTAAATCTTGTAGTAAGGTAATGCTAAGCTCAGGGTAGGTAAGACATGTGAATATGGTAATCAATACTAAATGAAATTAAAGGCTATAAAGGGAATATAATATTTAATCATAAATACAAGGTTTGATCAACAAAAGAGACTCTAAATAAATTAAATGATTATACTCAGGGTATGGTGACTGCTCCAAGAAAACAGTGCATATTGTATCATAAGTTGCTTCTAAGATTGAAAGATGGAAGGCGCCAGTCGTTTATTAAAATTGCCCTAGAACTATTAAACGACAAATAGTCTGTTAAATTATGTATGAGAAAACCAATGAAAATATAATAACGATACGTGATTGATAATTCCCATGAGGTCTGTGAATCTGTGAGATCTTCTGCCCGTCGAGTTTCTGTCAGGATCCACATGCCGTCGGCCGTCTCACAAGTCGCCTGGAATCAAACTGAAGTACTACTGTGCCCGCGGCGCTCTCGAACTTTGCGAAGCATGGGCACCAACCTCGGAATACAGATGGCTTGTAATGCTGCCAACCACACTGGTCGAATCCATTGAGCATTATAGTGTCTTAGCGGTTCTTACCGCTACAAGATGTGAGAAGGAAGAGGAAGATCGCCGATGACGGGCCAATAAGCGCTCTCTTGAACCAACATAAAATTTTGTTGTAGAAGACACCCTCATTGCATCCGTACGTAGAAACTGTTCAAGATACTCGTACCTACTTACATAATATATTAGGTCCTTACATATGAAATTGGCGTTTTGTATGGGAGGAACATAAAGTCGATTTTTTTTTAATATAATATATTTTTTTCAAGAAAGTATGTACCATTGCTATCTATGCACTTTTGCCATCTCATAGGTAGTTCATCGATCCCTTTACTAAAAAAAAACATTCGGACGGGAATCAATAAAATCTTTAAAGGCAGTTTGGACTGCCCCATCGGAGTTGAATTTTTTCCCTTGCAAGAAGTTATCCAAATTTCGAAAAAAATGGTAATCTGTTGTGGCAAGGTCCGGAGAGTACGGTGGATGTCATAGACATTCCAATGGAAGCTCCTCTAATTAGGTAGCCGTCTGTTGCGCAGTGTGTGGTCTAGCGTTCTAACGCGCGTTTGTTGATTTGCTTCACTCAATTCGTGAAGTACCCACCTTTCAAGCTTTTTCACCTTCCTAATTTGCTTCAAGTGGATTAAATCAGTTTTATCACTAACACCGCAGCCTGCAGCTAACTCGGACGTGGTTTGCAATAGATCCGCTTCCACAATTGCCTTCAATTCTTCATTATCAACTTTGGTCTCCGGCCGTCCACGGGGCTTGTTATGCAGGTCGAAATTTCCAGAACGAAAACATTGGAACCAAAAACGCACTGTGTTTTCTTTTGCGGCACCGTCGCCATACACATCATTAATCCTTCGAGCCATTTCTGCAGCACTGGTGCCGCGGTGGAACTCGTACTCAAAAATGACGCGATATTTCAAGTTTTTCATTTTGTAAACTATGTGACGCAAAGAAAAAACAATTAAGGAATAAACAAGTGAATTATAATTTTCGAAACACAAATACATGAGTAAATAGCTGTATAAATTAGAATTTGGAATTCCTAACCAAAGAGAAGATATTTGAGATCAAAGTTGCCAGTACGGCAAAACGCCAATTTCATATGTAAGGACCTAATATAATTTGTACTTAACATGTAGTCTTCCCAATTTTGTAAATCGCCGTGTGATAAATTGTACGAATTTTTTTTTGTTCATATTTGTCTTTCTTTGGCCTTTGCCGGTAAGTACCGATTGGGTAGTGATAACATACACGTATGACAGCAGTGTTTAACGAGGCTAACGATGATTGCTGAAGAAAAAACTAAATCGACCGTGGTTTCTAGCCAACCCCTAAACACAACACACATTAAGGGAAGAGGAGGGCTAAAGGACACCTGTTAATAATTTTAATAAGTTAATAATTTTTATAAAATTTTTGACCACAATTCAGAAACGATCGCGAAGCTTGAAGCGAGTAGTCATTTTTAGTGACAGATCTATATAGATTAACTCTTCCCCCCCCCCTCATCGCCGCCTACTTCCCTCCATTTTCCCCTTAACTTTACAACATACCTTAATTTGGAGTGACGCGGAATTTGGGAGCATTTGGAACTCTTGAGCGGTATTCCCATGAAAAAAAAAATATATGTGTTCACACGCGCTAGATGTGAAACCTTCAAAAAACTAAAGTAGACAAGAGTGGGGAGGCGACAAGGCACCTTATAAAGAGGAGATTGATTATTCTATTTCATTCTCTCGCAGGCTAAATCACTCGCTTTTTCGTTTCATCGAGTTTCAAATCACAACGGTGCTAAAGAAGTTTTCACTTCAAAAACAAATTTTATTAAATGATTTGGTTCGTACACAAAATAATAAACTTATGAACTTCGTGGGAGAAGATGTGTTGTATCCCACCGAAACTGGATTTTAAGCCGAAACCGAAACCGAATTTCGGCTTCTGTTCTAATTTCAGCCCAACAGAAACTTATTTTTAGCAGTAAAAAATATAATTTATTCAATATCTGGAGTTTTATCGTCAAATTTTTTTTTTTTTTTTACATTAACTCCACACAGGAGGCCCTGAGGAAAATAATTTCCCTCAGGGCCTATGTCATCTGGGATGCTGTGTGGAGGGTCTTTTTGAGGAGAGGAAGGAATGAACATTGGTCTTGAAGAGACCCATGTTGTAGGAAGGAGGAAACACAGAGGCCGGCAAATCATTCCACAGCCGAGCTGTTGAACACAAGAACGAGTCGAAGAAACGACCCGTTCTCATGTGACAAATGTCAACCGTGTACAAATGTTGGGCACGCGTTTGGCGTGTTTCCCGACTATGCACCGGTGCCGAAGGGATCAATGATGCTAGTTCCTCGGAGCATCTTCTATTGTAATACCGGTAGAACAAGGATAGCATTCCCACCCGACGCCTGTGCTCTAAAGATTGCAATCCGTCTGTTAAGATGGGAGAATCTATCAAACGGACCGCCCGTTTCTGCACAGAGTCGAGGGTATTTTTCAGGTATTTTGGAGCTCCAGACCAGAGATGGCTGCCAAATTCAACCGAGGGGCGTACTTGTGATTTGTACAAGGTTAGCAGTGTTATAAATATTATTATTTAACGTCAAATAAAATTCACAATAAAATGAAGTAAAATGGTTTAGTTTCAGTGCTTTTTTATTCGTTGTTATATTATCTTAAACATTTGCAATATCTAACTTTAAAGGAATTACAAGTAAACTAATCAATTTAGTCTTTAATAAATTTATTGCTAGACAATAAATAGCCTTGCAATAATTCATTAGTATTTTAACGGTAAACTTTGATAAAATTAAAAAAAGACAAGTTTTATGTAACAAGTTTTTTTTAAAATAGTATAATAATAATGTTATTTTAGTAATTTTAGTTATAAATAGGCAAACAATATATTATCCCACGGTTTGAACAAATAAGGTCCGAACGTAGTAATTAAGTAATATGGCTGGTATTATTATGGAGACATTGCTTTACAAAGTTGGAACAAATTCTTTTATTATTTTCAAAATATAAATGTTTATGACAACCCCAAGAAGATGTACGCTGGCGGCATTTTTACCTAATAATAGGAACCGCCCTATGGTCATAAAATTTGCAATATTTGTTAATCCCTTAGGTTTAAGTTGTATCTTTATTGATGGCCCTTTTTGGCCGACTTTAGGGCAATTGTTTTATTGCGGGATTTTAAAATCCAGTTGTGGGAGCAGCTCAAATATTTTGTCTCACCATTTTGCACCCTTTGTATGTTTTTCTTTAAATATTGTGACTTTTGGAACAGAGAGTCAGTGTTGTTGTTACGGTGGAACTGGTGTATCTTCAGTAGTATCGTCAGAAGATACACAAGGTGTATCTTCAGTTGCGCAGAGGGAACATAGGCCCTTTGCGTTAGTCTTGCTACTAGAGTAAAGCTAGAAGGTACACGCTGTGTGCGTTTACTTGTGTAATTATACTGAAGCTGGGAGGTACGAGTTGTACCTACGGTTCAGTATTGGAAAAACTGACAATAGAGATATCGAAGTAGAGACTTCGATATTTGTCAGTGTGGTGTGGTCGTGGACCACCCGAGTGAGGGTAAATAGACCCCTTTGTAATAATTGTATTTATTGCATTAAATAAATTGTGCTGAAGAAGAAGAAAAAGAAGTGTTTTCCTGCCAACTCCATTCTGTTTTGTTCACGTACCACGATAGTAGAAATAGCAGGTTTAAGGCCGAAACTCGTTTATTGGCCAAAACTGGCCGAAATCGAAACCTTGGTCGGTCACTAGAAATAATGGGTTCTGGATGTGGAAAAAAATGGATCACACGTTTTTTCTAGGTATGGGCAAAACGAGATATCTTTTTAAAAAAACTTAACTAATGTTTTCAAATAAAGCAAAAGATTTATGTCCATTACAATTAAGTATAATATTTTTTTAGTTAAACCCATTTTTTGACGTTCATATTAAGTCAATTTGGGAGGCCGGTGTGGGTACCGCCACCTTGGGATAGCCATAGGTCACCCCAAGTGGTTCGCTACATTTGGTGATTAAGCAGGGGTGCCCGGGTCCATAGGTTGAGGTTTCTCCGGTTCTTGGTGGCGAATGCATCTGCCCACCAAATGCGTGGCAGGTCGGATAGAGAGAGACTGGTTAAAGGAGACCTTTTGACCTCTAGTAGGACTCACTCGGAACATCGCCTTGCGCGACAGTGCGATACACGGATTCATTCGTCTGCCACTCCTGGACACACTCACCCCTAGTTTCCTACCCACTCCTAATACCCTTTTCCTTCCCAACACTTTCTCTCCTTCCTTTCTTATCTTCTTACCCTCCACACATCATCCTCAAAGATGGCATAGGCCCTGAGGAGAATTTCTTTCCTCAGGTCATCCTGTGTGGAGCTAATGTAAAAGAAAGGCGGGTCTCAAAATATGTTTTCAACAATTGAACATTAAACAAAACATTGGGGTGTGGTTATAATGTTTTTGTGTTACCTGGCCGATGGAAAACCAAAAAAAGCAATTGGTTTAGTTCAATGTTTCATGTTTTCAAAAAACATTTTGTGGTTGGAAATCCGGCTCAAAGCTAGCTTTATTTAGCTATACAAAATTTTAAATAAAGTAAACTTTTATATAAATTAAAAGCACTCTTAACTTTAGCGCTTCATAAAAGTGCTTAAAAGCATTTCTTTAGAAGATCTCTGAAAATGGTAGTTCGTTGGCACACAAGAGAATTCGAGTCTTTTACCTAACACCCAGATTTTAGTAGGAGGAAACTATTATTCCCCGGTTTGGCATTAAGCCCCACTTCCCCTACAACTCGTAGTACCAAAATCCGTACTTATGCTTAAATTTTATGTCTTACATCGACCGTCGATAACGACACATTTATACAGTTTAGCTTTTATCTTTTGACACGTGTCGGATAATGATAATGACTCATTTCTCGTTCTTTGTAAATAATAAATATATTTTTCTATTATATGAAATAAATATAATATTTGGAAATTATTAACGTTGTAACGGAATTTTATTAATTTAAACTACTATTGTGCCATTGTAAGGACAGTACAATATCTTGATAACTCTTAAAACACGCCTAAACCTATTCTCTCAAATTTAGTCGAAGGCCCTAAAGTTTTCCTTTTCGATTTGGGAGGCAAGAATGGGTGCCGCCGCCCTTCCAGCAACTCCTGGTTACTATCCAGTATCCATCCCTCATATATTTTTCTGTAATGTTCTTTTATTTGTGTTGTGGCTCACTAGCCCACAATGTAAGGATTACAAGTAAGTTCTTTTACTGGTTTATTGCGAATTATATTAGGAACAAATATTGTTAGTAGCATCTGTTTACAGGCGATCTCTAATTAGGTCTGACGACGGTTCGCCGGACGGCCGACTACTATGCACGTTCAGAAACCCTCGGCGCCGCTCGACCAACTCCGAACGAACGCGGTCTTTTCGTGTGGCATTCTACACCACTACATTCATAAACTACATTTTTAATCCCAGAATTTTCTCTCTTTCGTTTCATTAAAAAACCTTTCGCATGACATCCCCAAAGACAACATGGTAACTATTTTTCTCAGGGCTTTCAGTATGGAGATAATGTAAAAATACGCATATATTGTTGTGTCCGAAAACATTTATTAGTGTAATCTTATTGAAATGGTCACAAAATTATAGTTTTCCGTAAGAATAAGTTGTCTATAAGTATACTCGTATGGATCATCTGAACAAGCTTGTTTATTTATTTTTATTTTTAAAAATAAACTCAAACATTCCCGGGTTACGGATAACCTGACAATATTTGAAAATCTCTTACTATCACCACAATAAGCGGAAAACGTTGCTTGTATTGTAATGGAGGATTTAGCTAGCCGAGGAATCGATCATGCAACGCCTGACATTCCTAACTAACAATGTCGCATGTTCCAATTAGTAACTTTTTTTTATAGCTGTTCAAAGTTGACGGAACCTTAGACGGTACTAATGTGAATTTATCAATATTTGAGTATAGACGTCGATCGTTAGGACAGTAAATTTATTTGTTTTATATTTGAAGTGAATGAGCGTGCTAGTACTTAATAACTCTTTGCTGAATACTGCATATTAGGCACCAAGAATACGTGCAACATTAATATCATCACTTCCTTCAAATGGAGCAAAATCTGGGCCCCAAATAACTATGACTTAGTAATCAGTAATCAGACTTGCCCCCCAAACAATTGGTCGCAAGGGAAATCTAATTGAATAGCCGTGACGCATATTAACCAAAAACGTTTCGTTCAGAAAATCTAGAAAATCAAAAGAAAATTCTCGGCTAGCGCGCAGCACCACATGAAACACCTTTAGATATACGAGTAATAATAAAATCGATGTTTTTTTTGATCGGTTCGGCAAGGTAGGTTTATTTGCAATATAAAGCGAATAATGTATTGATTATTCACGTGCCTGACGCAAAGGGTAATGTGTTTTGTAGGCGAAATGGTGTTAATTGCTAATAAAATGATCGTTAGCAGATATTAGATACAATGATTACACAGAGAGTACAAAAAATGTTTACTTTGTCGGCCTTTATGTCAGCGTTGAGGGATCCACAGCGACGTACAGGCGCCAGGCACTACTTAACAGACTCCATTCCAGTACGGATTTAAATTAAAAAATCATCCGAAAATATTTTGTCGAAAACACACCTCAAAAAAACATTTGCTTACTGTCATTTTATCTTGATCAATTTTTGCCTTTATCAATCTGCCCTCTTGTTTTTGATGGTCATTAGGAAAGAAAGGATCGAATCTGGGAGAGATATCCATTTCCCACAACTAACGGGGTCTCCCGATGTTTGGAGGTTATTAACTTTTTAATTAAATTTACACTCAGGGCGTACGTCATTTGGAGTAGTTGTTTTGGAAAGCCTTACGAAAGGATTGACTGAACTTGGTTCTTCAAGGTTTGTTGTTAACCCTACAATGGTCGCGCTCTTAAAAGTAACGTCCGTGGTCGCGTGGATTACATAGGTAGACCATTTTTAAACTAAAAAAAAAAGTGAAATCATTTAGAATTAATGTGTATATATTTTACAATCTTATAATATAAGCGTTTATTATTAGAAATTAGCATCATATATTAAACATAACTTGAATGTTTTTCACAATTAACCTCGTTTTGTAAACTAAAAATTACATCTTTCACTTTTATTGATATAACAAAAAAAGTAAGCACATATACTAATTTAATAGCTGATTTCTGAGCAAGATTAACATAAAATTATAGAATGATCAGGACAAATGAATTTATTGCATTTTGCATACACTTTTCGTGTATGGATTATTATTACGTAGTTGGTTGCGCGGATTACAGGTGTAGACCGTGGACTTTGCTGAGCTCCTGTAACACAATCAACGCGTGACCGACACCAGCGCTGAACTGAACGCGTCCGTGAATTATCCAACTTAAAGTACACGGAAGATAAAATGATTCGCGTCACCCGTTTTTGAGGAATCTTTAATTTTGCATGAGTTGATTACATATGTAATCCGCGGTTATATAATCCAGGGTTAACATGAAAATTTTTCAACTGTATTAAACAATTTGGATTTAGGTTTATAGTGCCTCCGGATGTACATCAGTGCCAAAGGAATCAATTACTTTGGTTCTTCTTAGCACCTTTTTTGAGATACCAGTAGAACAAACATGGCAGTACTATACAACCTGACAGTGATGTTCCTAAGATTGCAATCCAAAAGGATTATATCAACATGATTTTTACACAGAGATGATGGATTTTCTGGTGTGTAAGTATTATGAACGATGAACTGCCAGGGAGTGGTGTGCATTGATTTGTTTCCAAAGGTAGACAATTTCTATCGATTTAAAATGTGCCATTTTTGATATGCCGCCAAAACGACATGTTCGTGTTTGTTCGTGATTATGGGGTTTTTGATATCACGCCGGACAACTTTGGTGACAGCCATCTTTTTTTATATCATAACGTTGGAGCCAGTTCGGAATGTGCGGTTTTATATAGTTTTCAAAAACAATATTTATGGTCGAAACATTTTTAGTACGAAGATCAGAATAGGAGACATTAACATTGTATCTATCATTCATATTTTAATGGTAAATTGTGAAAGTACCCAATTGTACAGTAAATATTTGAAAATTGCCATTTTACCATGATCTTCCACTGACTGTACCAATGTGTGCAAATAAATAAGCGTACAAGATACTTACAAAATTCGTAGAAAAAATACATTTATTTAGTCATCAGCATTTATGAACTGCAAGCCACTGGCTTCATGGTGGTGCGTACCGAAGGGTTCTGCCATTGGAATCAATTCGCAATATCCCGACTCAAATGTCAAAAACATATTCCATTATACAACTTTAGTATTATTGAAAATGTTAATAATTCCGATATGAGGAAACTCCTCATTCTCCAGACAAATTGAATAAAAAGTAAATTGATAACAAAGAAATTTAATAATAATATACCATCCCAAAGACGCACGTCTTTTCGTTACAGCTCAATATATTCGAGAATTTTTCAATTTCCTGTCAAGCGTCTCGAATTGCTGAAAAAACACAAAGATATTCGAGAGCTCTTTCTGAAATCATTGAATCAACAAGAGGAGATTGAATAAAATAACGAATGATTGGAACAGACGAGAGAGGAATTTCATCACAACAGGAAAAATATTAATTAATAATACGTGAGCTATGTTTGAATCTATTATTTATTTACGAATGTTATCTCATGTAAAACTAAATTTCCAACTAGAACACCCAAACGCTCTGAGGGCTTTGAAGCAGAAAATAAACGGATACCTCGAGAAGGTTTCCTCTTGGGATATGACCATCCTCCAATTATATGTTTCAAAGACCCAAGCGTCTAATCACGGCCAAAAAAGATCCCTATGAAAACCGTCTTTCCTTAAATGGAACCACTCTTCTTAATAAGTCCATTGAAATAGCTTGGGTAATTTTAAGTGACCAGCTCAGGCGTGAGTCCATTGAGTTAAGCTAGCCTCTCGGAAGCTAGACGTAATCTACAAACCCAGGTACCTAAAATAGTATTTAAGGAGGAAGTGCTAAGGGTTAGTTTATGCAGGATGCCATCTAGGTGTCATCAATTTGGGTAGATCCTTACGATCATCCCAAAATATGGCAATTTATATTTGATGAAAAATGTTAAAGCGAAGAAAAGGACGGATAATTATGACTGAATGTAATTTTTTTAATTTTTTATTTTTTTTACTATATTTATTTTCATTTCTTTGTACATATAATGTATAATAGCAAATAGTATCCATATAATAACATAATATATAATAACAAATAGTATGAACAAGAAATGAAAACCCACTAAGGCACTGCCTGAGTGTGGGTAATATTAAAACGAAATACTATATTTCTAAGTACCCAAAGTATAAAATAGACTTAAAAAACATATAAAATATAAAGTTAGTATTTCATAGGTAGAATAAGTGAAAAAGGTTAGATTAGATGTCGATTTTAAATAGAAAGACCTGTGAAAGTTACATGACAAAATTGCTTTTTGCAGTTTTATGACCAACCGGTTGGTAACATGGTTGTTAAGAGGGAATAACCAGACAAAACAGGAAATATATCATTTTTAAATAAAATTTTAAACGTATTGACTCTTTTCCACAAAAAATTATATATTGATTTCGAAAGGCTTTTTTTATATCTAGTAAACCTATGCTTTAAATTTTGCGAAAATATGTTTCTTTTTTGTGCAATAAGGTTTTTCCCGTAGGTCTTTGGCAGATTTGTTAACTTTTAAAACAAAATTTTGTATTTTACAACACGCATTTCGAATCATATTATCCCGCAGTAAAATAGATCAATAAATTATCTGGGCAAGCTATGTTTCAGAATTTTAATTTAAGTTTAAATAAAACCATTTAAAATAAAGATCGCTTGTTTCGTGACGAAAATACTTAAGATTATTTTTTTACATTCTTATTTTAATAATTACAAAAAGTACACAATTTTATTAGTTTTATCATCACGCCTTACAGCATTTTTGGATGTACTTAGGTATAAATTAAAGCAAATTTTGAATGAAATAAAATCGACATTGAGTTATTACGAGTATTTAAAAAAGCTGGTACGGAGAATAATTAATCTTTCTCATTGGAACTGTCCTGTACGATCCCTGATGAATTCTCGGCCGCTGGCTGGTTAATGGCCCTTAAGGCTTCACACACGTCCGTTGTGTGATCGATCCTATGGTGTAGTCCTCCATCATTGCACAAGTCACATTTTAATAATAATAATACTTGGATGATTTATATAGCGCCGTTTTTGTGAAAAATCTTCCGAAAAAAATTTTCCGCTTATATTGTGTAAATTTTCTATATTCTAAATGTTGTCTTCTTAAATTAAAAAAAACCCTTCAAATTTGTTTTTTTTCAATATTTTGAGGATTTTTGAATACAACATTCCCCAAAAAATTCTATTTACATCAATAATACCTAATCACCAATTAAAGGATTCTTGCAGTTCTTGTGATGTATTTGAATTCGTTAGGAAAATGTATCTTTTAAAATTCCTCTTATCTCCATTTCAGCCCTTCACCGCCCCTTGGTGCCTTTCACCGCCCACCACTGCCCTCATCACCGCCCTCCCCGGATCTTACTAACGTCCCCGTTGGGAATCATTGGTCTAGAGTTCTAGAGGACCTGTGTTCAAGTCCTAGACGTGATAGTTATCTTTTTATTTTCGTTAGTTGTTTATTTATTACATTTTGTTGACTATAATGTTGATCTATACAACAAAACACGCGCCTCATAACTCATACACAGGAAGCTATAAGGCTTGTGTCATGTTTGGGGGTGCGATGTGAACCCTCTTTTTAAGAGCAGGAAGTAGTGAGCTTGCGACGTGAACTGACCCATTTTATGGGAGGCTGGAAATACAAAAGGTCGAAGGTCGGGCAAATGTCAACAATGTGTACCTGATCCCACGATCGTGTACTGCACCGGTACCAAAGGGAATAAAGCAATCGATGTTATTTTGTCGGTTCTCATCTAGGTACCAGAACCGTAACTTTGACAAAAAACAATAATGAGAAAGAAAAGAAAATAAATTCATTTAAATTCTGGCGACATCGTCGCGTGCTGACAATTTCCCAGACAGATCGAGTATCTACTAATATAGAGGTCATGACGAGAATGTCGATGCTTTACATAATTAATTGAGGCGCACCGGTTAGGGTGATCCACGATTGGGGCGACTCTTTTATTCGGAAATTTGATTTTGTACACTTAAAAAGGAAAAAAAGAATATTGCGAGCATTGAAGATTTAAACAGTTAAAGTACTCTTGGGACGAGTCGGTGTGCCCGAAGTAGGCTCAATTTTTCTAACTTCCGTTGAAATTGATAAAGAAATTCAATTATCAACATTCTTGAGCGGGTAAACAATTTCTTTAGCATGTCAGCGTATATATATGACATTGTCTTCTATGGATGGTCATTAAAATATCTCCCTAAGAGTCAAAGATATTTTGTGGAAATGAATCAACGCTCATCACGTAATATATTTTAGATACTGTATAATAATAATTAAACTGGGGGAGTAGGTCCCAAAGAAACATTATTTCTGATTCCATATAAAAAAAATGATGTATTCTATAAATACATCTGTTTAAGCTCTTTTTATCCAATAAACGGCGGCGGTTCTGGATTTAGCGCAGTTGATAGAGTTGTCTACTCTGGTTCCTGGGTAGGTAGGTTCAATTCCCAGTAAATTTATTTTTTTTAAATTTAAAAAGACATTTGAAAATAGAATTGGAAGCGCGGTTGATTCCGGTAGAAATCAAGGATCACTGGGTTGATTTTTAAAAATGATAATATAAATTTTATTGTTGAACGACATAGTAAGATATATTTTTTTAATGTAGATAATATATTTCTCTTTAGTCAAATAAATATAGCTTTTGACAAATGCATTGAGTTTTCATAATTTTATTTAAGTCATAACAGATTTGTACGTGTGATTAAAGATTGTAAAAAAACCCAGAGATTCACTTAAAAACTGTCCAACGAAAAAATAAGTTTTTATAGATGTTTCTTTTTGCGAAAACGATGTCATGTAATTCAACACACCATTATCAATTAAGTTATACGCCTAGACATGGGCATAAGTATTTAGTAGGCTTTTCTCATCCACTTGTGCCTGCGGGTGCTATTTGCCCCCGTGCAGAAGATTCAATTAAATGAAAGAATAATTTTGACTTGACATCTTACTGAGCGAATCGATTGCTTCAATCCAATGACTCTATCAGACGTACGATACCCTCGTGTGACAAATACATTTATTTGATTAACGGCTCGTTCGTGAACGTTGTATAAATTTTACGATGGTTGGCATTTTTATTGCCGTCTGACTTGAGATTTGCAGACCTAAAGCGTCGTCTTCGTCTTGTTTCATTTTTTTTAAATATTCAGCTTATAAAACCACTACTGAAATATAATATAATACTACCGGCTGCGCCAGTGTAATATTCTTGATGTACCAGGGATGGTAATTAAGAAGTGCTTCGATTTAATATACACAATTGTTACTGACCCCTTTACGTAATGTCATTAACATTATAAACTACACACGCCCGACCTGTCACTCGTAACCCCAGAATAGCCTTGAGGACTCACATTCGCCCTCGCATTCTTTCATCACCTATCTTGCTCTTCCAAGCTCACATTTACTACATCATGTCAGAGTAGGCAAACTGCCTACTTTTGTTTTTCTTTATTATTTCCATCACCTAAAAGAGGTCAACGTAAGATTTTCATTATACTATCCTTACATACTAACAATTGCACATAGTAGCACTTGCGTACTGCTGCCTAACAACGTATGCGGGGACATTGGAGGTCTAGCTTTGTTATCAAATGTTGAGTCGTTTTTACCAAAAAAATTAGAGTCCGTGCAAGAGCCTTGAAAAGGTAACCATCTGTTACCTATACCAGGGCGGGTAAGAGGTGGATCCTCCAATGTACACCATGAATTGTAGTAGTTTTATAAGCTAAAGATTTTAGTTAACCACACCCCGTTTGTTTGTTCACTAATATTCGCACCATATATTTTTACACTCCTTTCTTAGTTCGATCGCTAGACATGCCCAAACAATCCTAGCGTCCCTTTCCTAATATTACTCATTACGCTTACATTAACCTTCTTCTCATTGTTTGATCAATTCTCGTCATAGATCGTACATGGTTTTACCACACATATGCCTCAGGTATACCATTTCTACAGCATTCAGTCTACTTTCATCCTTTCTCTGCCAGTTCCATGCATCACTGCCATATATCAGGGTAGGGAACAGCACTCCATTGTGGACTGCTAGTTTTGTTTCCTTAAAAAAATTGTTAGCATCCCCTTCTTCAAATATCTCAGCCTATTCATCTCTCATAAATCTCCCATCCACTTCAGTTTATAAATAATATCTCGGGGTTAATGCTTGAAGTGCCTATGTCAGTTTTGGTAATTTGATTTAGGTACAAGAAAGTATTCTAAAAGATCCCTTATTCGAATGCCCTGAATACCCGTATCAGGTGCTCTAGATTGAGGAAATTATAGCTTATAAATATAGAAGTCAAAATTTTGATTCGGCAATTTTTGTGTCAAAAAATGGGTAAACAATCTTCATCCCTGGGCGATTCAAACATTTGTTAAAGGCACTTCTAGCATTAGGCCTCAAATATATACCTATATATTTTTATTTAATGTAAATACCGCCCAAGAGTCTCAACTGCTCTTAACCATAGCGAGCCTATTTGAGACGTTGAAGAGAGTGCGGAATGGAATTGTATGGGGTAGCGAAAGGTCGGGGAGTTACTTGTTTAACTATTAAATTATTTAACTAATAAAAATAAAATACTTTGTTTTAAGTCAATTTATTGGTATTTTTTTTCTAGCAAAAAAATTAAAATTAATATCCATAAATAAATACATTTACCCTAGTCCAATAACTTTTAACAATAATAACCTAAACCACGAATGGCGAAGAATTATGTATATTAATAACCTCTCCTCTTCGTGTACAATTAAATTCCCACCAGGAATCAAACCGGCATTTTATACAAATAACAACCTAGGAAAATTTTTAATTAATGCCAAGGACAAACAGGACATACTAAGCCACTCGGGCGTTTATAAAATTAGTTGTAACGATTGTCCAGCGTTCTACATTGGGCAAACGTCACGCAATATGGAAACTAGAGTAAAGGAACACATAAGATGCCTAACCAGTTCAGGGTTTTCAGAATTCGCAGAGCACTTAATTAATAAAGATCACACTTTTAACCGGGATACGGGTATTAAAGTCCTACCCAAAAATGGGATAGGCTTAAGATTAAATAATTTAGAGGCATTGGAAATAAAAAAAAATCAGTTAATACGGAGGCTGAAATCATTAATAATCAACTAAATTTAACATTCAACCCTATTATAAGTATGTTTCCCGTTATCCCACTCCCTCCTCCCTCACTTTCCTCCCACAACTGACGCACTGTCCCACTCTAATTTACTGTCTCTTTCTTTCACAATTTGTATATATATATATGGTTATTATCCTGTATTTGTCAGTATTTTTATATTCAGTCCTGATGATGGTACGGAGGTACCGAAACCGGTAGATGGAAAAAAATACCATCCTATAAAAACTAGCAAATGTACATATTATATATTCAGTCTACGAATTATATGCCAAATAAAGACACCTTCATCACAATTAGTGAAGAGGATAATTTATCAGCATATACCTACGCCTCACATCCCAAACTCACAGCAGTAATAGGTAATAATTGATGAAGCTAGAAATTCAAGTACCTAGCAATAAATTTCTATTACGTGACCACACTTTCTACGAGTACATATGCGAATGAACAAAGGTCGACAATTGTCGTGAATATAATAGAATTATTTTACCTTTTGTACGTAAAACTATGTTTCCTAATTGTTAACAAATTGCTATGGGTATACTATATGTCGGCCCTTTGAATTGAAATTCGTGGTTTTTGTTAGCGGATGGTTTAATAATGTATTTTAGCCCCTGTTGAACAATGGCTTTCAATATTCACACCCATTCATCAAGTATACTGCATATTTCATTTTGTATTGTTGATTGATGTGTCAGTAACGGCAATAATATATTTGTTTTACGTAGAGAAAATATAAGATATTGGTTTTTAACAGATCCGAGTGCTTGTGAGATATATCAATGTTAGTGATAAATTTGCGTAATTTAGTTTTGTTTTCGTGCATGTTTTATTATATTTATTGTAAAGCGCCATTGAGGTAAGGGAACGTACCCATACTACGTGACCAACTTTTTGCAATTTTTAACCCCCCCCCCCCCCCACGTGACCAAAATCCTAAGAAACCCGCCGCTCATTTGTATGGAGCGTGACATTTTGAAGACCCCCCCCCCCTAAACGTGTCACGTAATGTTTGTCAATAACCGCATAACTAGAATAATAAATTGTACTTTTTTCGTTATTTGCTTTTGGGGTGTTATGCCGTGTTGCGCTACCTCTTTCTTTAGCCAACGTTTCAGATAGCGTCGCAGTGTCTATCATCATGGCAGATCCGGTAGATGTGTAATTTTTAGTGGTGAAATGTGTGCTTATTTACTTGGAAGCGATACCGTGTCGCCAGCTCCACTACAGTCACCGGTACAAAATAACCAATATTGTTAGCAACACGGCATAACACCCGAAAAACAAATAACGAAAATACTTTTAGCCGTGAAAATCTAAAAAATAAATTGTCCATTCGTTATTATTGTTATTAACATAACCTTTTCGTACTATGGTCGTACTAAAATTAACATTGTATTTTTCTTTGTCGAATGACGAACCGGTTGTTTTTTTTATTACAAGAGCTCCACACAGGAGGTCCCGAGGGAAAAAAATTCCCTCAGGACCTATGTCATCATAAGGGACGCCGTGTGGAGGGTCTTTTAGGGAAAGGAAGGAGAGGGAATTTTGGGGAGGAAAAATACAAGATAGGAATCTGGGGGCAGTGTGTCCAGGAGTGGCGTATTACGAATTCATTCCTTCAACTGCAGTGCAAGGCGGCAAGAGTGTCCGGCTGGAGAAGTCTAGGTTAGATCTTCCTTAACCAGTCTCCCCGTTTGCCCGCCACACGGTAGGCCGGCAAACGCATTCGCGACTAAGACCAAGATAAACCTCACCCCATTAACCCGGAAGCACCTACAAAGTCACCAATCGACCTAGCGAACTGCATACCCACCTCCAAAATTGAAATGTTCTTGTGTGAAATTAAATTGTGTGCTCAAAATAAAATATTTTTTTCAAATTTTTCTGTTATATTTTCGGTCATACTAAGAAGGGAGATGATTATTTATTAAACATTTATGTGCCCTCTGGTTGGAAAAAAGCGGTTATCCATCCTATTCCAAAGAAGGGTGACCGCTCCAACCCGGCCAACTACCGCCCCATAGCGATCACATCAGTTCTGTCTAAGGTGATGGAACGTGTGATCAACGACAAACTGCTCACATACCTCGAGAAGAACAAAATTATTAACGACCGTCAATACGGATTCCGGCGGAACCGCTCGTGCGGTGATCTTCTCGCGTATGTGACGCATGTTTGGGGGCGATGCCTGGAACGTTTCGGTGAGACCCAAACGGTTGCACTGGACATCTCCAAGGCCTTTGACCGGGTTTGGCACCGAGGACTTGTCAACAAACTGCATTCTTACGGACTTCCCGCATCCTTGTGTATGTGGATTGCCGACTTCTTGAGGGAGAGGTCGATTCAGACGGTAGTCGATGGTTTCACTTCTTCCTCACACTCGATAAATGCTGGCGTCCCGCAGGGATCGGTTCTGTCTCCGACTTTGTTTTTGTTGCACATCAACGACCTTTTGTCATGTGCACCAATTCACTGTTACGCGGATGACAGTACAGTTCATGATAGCTTTTTGTTTGACAAGCCCCCAAAGGGCTCACAAACTCCAACAGCTCGTAGGGCTTTGAAGCAAAGAATGGACGGTTACCTCGAGAGTGTTTTCTCTTGGGGTAAAAATAATCTCGTTGAATTTAATGTTTCAAAGACCCAATCTTGTCTGATTACGTCTAAAAGGGATCGAAATGAAAATCTAGTCTCTTTCAACGGAAGCAATCTTCCGAACAGGCCCTCCATTGATATGCTTGGTGTAACCCTAAGTGACCAGCTCAGGTATGGGGGCTCCATCGAAGCCAGAGTAAAGTTAGCCTCCCAAAAACTGGGCGTACTGTACAGGGCCCGCAGATACTTTAATAGTACACAACTGCTAACCTTGTACAAATCACAAGTACGCCCCACGGTTGAATTTGGCAGCCATCTCTGGTCTGGAGCTCCAAAATACCTGAAAAATACCCTCGACTCTGTGCAGAAACGGGCGGTCCGTTTGATAGATTCTCCCATCTTAACAGACGGATTGCAATCTTTAGAGCACAGGCGTCGGGTGGGAATGCTATCCTTGTTCTACCGGTATTACAATGGAAGATGCTCTGAAGAACTAGCATCATTGATCCCTTCGGCACCGGTGCATAGTCGGGAAACACGCCAAACGCGTGCCCAACATTTGTACACGGTTGACATTTGTCACATGAGAACGGGTCGTTTCTTCGACTCGTCCTGAGGGAAATTATTTTCCTCAGGGCCTCCTGTGTGGAGTTAATGTAAAAAAAAAAAAAAAAAAAAAACATTTCTGAGGTTGTAATCAAGATATTCTACTATTTAAATTTTTGATGCCCATTCTCAGCATAATTTTGCAGATGCGTCTGAAGATGTTTCATCAATTTATTACGAAATTCGCAAAATAAAATATTTGTTAACATGTAAGATAAAACCTAACATTAAAGTGGTGGAAATACTAACATAAATAACAAGTTGTAACCCTAGCAAAGGAGAAAACGAAATAGCCGTAACCAAATTATCGCAACTCGTTTTCGGGCTTTCAGAGTTTTGCAGCGCAAAAGAATTTTCCATTTCGGGAAGTCCAAGTAGATTGTAGATTGCCCGAGCCAACCGAGTAGAGAAGCGAACATGCATCGTGAAAGGAGCTCTTATTTGCTATAATGCCTTGGTGGACGAGTTCTTCGGGAGACTCGTCTCACACTAAATCACTATGTAACGTCTTTACAGTAGTACGGAACTTATGTTTACAGCATACGTGTAATGTTGTAGAGCAGCCATAATAATACAGAATCAGGTTCTTCTATTTTCTTGCGGTTTTTATTTATTTATTTTTTTTTTTAATTTGGAAGACGAATATGGATACCGCCGCCGATACCAATACCCCTGTCATAGGTTGCCTTGCCTGTCGCGTTTGCTCACCTACTGTGAGGCGCGCTCGAATGGGAGAGGCGGGTGGAGTCCTTTTGACCAGTGGGACGGATAGATTCATACCCACCCCTCATTTCTTCTTTTTTTATTTCCCAGAACTTCTTTTCCATAAGGGGATCCTCCACAAAGCTCCCCAAAAATGACACAAGTCCTGAGGATTTTTTTCCTCGAGGAATCTTGCGTGGAGCTAGAGTAAAAAAATGCGATGAAAGGGGATAATCCTATTGAAACAACTTGGCAGCAATATTCGAATAATTTTATTTTATTTATTTATGAGTAAAACCTTAAATTGTAATATTTTAATTAAATGGAGACAATATTAGCGAAACTCAAACAAAAATCTGAAAAGAGAAAAATAACAAAAAGAACAAGTAAAGTTTTCGAAACATGTTGATAATACTGATTATACTGTGATGTTTACACAGTCATTTGATTTAATTTAATTAACACATTAAAATGACCTAAAATGAAATAATACATTTTTTTTAATTTACTTATTTCTTGACTTTCGATGATTGAATTCCATCTCATGCTTTTCCACGGTTAAAAGCTGGTAAACAATTAATATCTCAATATGAATACTAATGATGTACAGATCACGGTTCACGGGTCTTTTCTACAATTGAAATAATTACAAAAGGAAAATATAATTGCGGCAAGAATTTGGACAGAGAGCAGATATTTGATTAACAACAATTAAATATTTCGTATATGATTTCAGTGCTTGATTTCGGTTACCCACATTTATAAGGAATATGAAACTTCAATGTTTGATTAACTTCATTCAGACAGGCCGCAAAACGCACGTGAGCCGCTCCAAACCAGCAAGTAAATTAATAAATGTGTGGTGGCCCGTCTGCACGAAGCTATCGATGGCGTCATTCAAATATTAAATACGATATTATAATATTTTAATTAATGTCCGACCGAAACAGGATTTTCTACCGAAACCGAAAACGAAACTTCGGTATCTGTTTCAGATATTGTACAATTTTGGGATTTTCGTGTTGTTCTGATAACTTGCAGAAACATGCATAAATTAACCCGTATGTTATACAGTTTCGTTTTTAAAAAAAACTATGAAATCTTAATTTTTAGTTTTTATTCATTGTTTTGATTTTACACAATTTGTGGATTTTCGACCACCATGTTAGGCATTTACTATTGAATATTGAAAAAAGATTTCCAGACAACATTATTTATTACTAGTTTTTGCTCCCGGCTTCTCTCGCGTAGTATTAGGGGGGTACCCACAGTGCCTCCCCCACTCCCCTCCCCCCTCCTCTCCTCCCCGACCCACTCCCCCTCCCTCAAATCCCCCCACCCCCCTCCCCCAAAACCCCCCTCTCCCTCCCCACTCCCACTCCCCTCTCCGCCCTCCCTTATCCCCTATCCCCCCTCCCCCCACTAACTACCTCCTTCACCTTCCCTCCATACCCGTTACATTCATTTTTCAAACAGTTCGCGTGCCACTTATTGCAAGTTTTATATACAAATTTCATAATGCCAGAGCTCTAAGCTACATCCTTTTGCCTATTCTGATGTGTGAGCTATATTATTGTTAAGTTTCATTAAAATCCATTCAGTAGTTTTTGCGTGAAAGAGTAACAAACATACATCCATACAAACTTTCGCCTTTATAATATTAGTAGGATTTGTTCTTTTTTTTCTGAATTTATTAACTTTTGTAATTTTTCTTGTTATTTTTTATTTAAAATAACGTTGGTATTTTTCTCATTTTCAAACTTATTATGTGTGACATTAAATAAGTACGATGAAATTATGTTAATGCTGGGCGCTAAGTAAAATAAAATAAAAACTTGAATCCACTATTTAAATTTCTTCTAAGATCCTAATAGCTGAGGATCATGACCCTACTCCCATTTCCATGGTAGACAAGACTTCTCCATTCCTCCCGGTTCTGCGCTGCATACGAAGCTGCGGACACTGTCGTACCGGACGCCAGTGTTTCTTGGTATAAAACAGATTTAATTAGATAATTCAATTAATTGTTACCAACTAACTAACTAACAAGTCATTAATTATTCGGTAAAAATAATGAATCGTTAAAACTTTTAAAAGCAACGAAAATCCTTTTGATTTAGTTTGAGGAACTACTAAATATTGTACGGAATATCTCTCTGAATTATCTAAATAATTAGGTTTCATTTTTTTCAGTTAGTTGGAATTCGAAAATAATTATTAAACTTTTCTTTTCGGAAAGTTTTTTCTTTAAATAATTTTACTTTTTACGTATCATGCTCCTTTGGTAAAGTATATTAAACATTTTTAGTGTCGTACGTTGTAAATTTCGGCAGATAGGTACTTTTTATTATTTTAGAAATAAACAGTAGCAGAATTAGTAAATAAATTAGTAGGTATACAGACAAAATGAGTTACGAACATTTTCGTTATGTGTTTTTGGGGTGTTATGCCGCATTGCGCTACCTCCTTCTTTAGCCAACGAATACGAATCGCCGAAACGTTGGCTAAAGAAGGAGGTAGCGCAACACGGCATAACACCCCAAAAACACACAACGAAAATACTTTTGGCCGTGAAAATCATAAAACCTATCTGAGTTACGAACAGTTTAAAAAATGTTTCAGAAATTATTACAGAGATCGGTACCAATGACATGTTACTAAGATTTTTTTTAATCAGTTCAACAGCTGAAGGCCTATGTCATCTTTAGGGATGCTGTGTGGAGGGTGTGTTTAGGGAAAGGAAGGAGAGGAAGTTCTGGAACCGAAACGTGTAAGAGTAGTGGGTAGGATTCTGGGGTTCAATGTTATTGGAGTGACGGTCGTATTAATCCATCCCTTCCACTGCGATGCAAGATCGAGAGAGTTCGGCAGTCTCCCTCAAGTCTTTCCCGATCCGGTCCGTCACGCAGTTGGTAGGCAAATGCATTCGCCGCCAAGATCTTGAAAAACCGCACGAAATGAACCCTGCTAAGGGTGTTTGTTATCGTTACCGGTGCGGTGATACCCATCCCAGCCTCTCAAATTGCTGATTTAGCTACATGTATACACTTTACCCGCCAAATAATTCAATATTTACTAGTGTTTCATTCAATAATTACTGCTTATTACATTTTTCCACCTGCAAACAACCAACTATATATATTTTTGTTGAAGTATATTGTAGCGCCAGCTTGTAGAGGAGTGGAGCTGGCGACACGGTATCGCTCCTAAGTAGATAAGTACAAACATCACCCCTAACTATTGCACATATGCCCTCATGATGGACACTGCAACGCTGTCCGAAACGTTGGCTAAAGAAGGAGGTAGCGCAACACGGCATAATACCCCAAAAACTAATAACAAAAATACTTTTGGCCGTGAAAATATAAAATTGTATCTAACTATACATTTTTTTTAATATTGCTTATAATAGTTGTTACCCTTTATGCTACGCGTAAAAATCTTGTCTTAAACATTGTAAATAAATGTATTAAAACGCACTCGAAAATTGAATATGACGGTCAGCAGAGGCTATTATTATAATGATTGCAAGTGAAATGCGTGATTACAAAATAAACTAAAGGCGACACATTGCTCCACTAAGCAATATTATTCAACATGAGTACGTTATTCCAAGACTGTAGTTGGATTAATTCTCAAACGTTAAATGGTTGGTTTTATAGTCAGTTATAACATCATTTGGTGGCGAAAACAGAAATAGCGCGAGAGCGTGGCGCCTGGAGGCGATTTGGCAAAGCAATATGTCCCCTATTCCAACTTACTATTATAATAACGAAGCCTGGATAAACCCCCTTATTTACTTCTAACTAGTAGTTACTACCCGAATATATAAAATACCAGCAGTTCTGTATAGAGTTGACCAAGCATCCAAAGTTATTTCTAATTTTCTCTTATTTAATGAATTAAAACCAATAATACAGAACAAAGTTATTACAAAACTCTTCAAATATTACCCAGATACTCCCACAAAAAAACTATACCAGGAAATAAATCTTTTGAAAATAAGAACATTGCACGAATATAACACATGTCTTTAATGTACAAAATACAAAATGGTCTTATACACACAAATACAACATTTATAAAAACATCACAAGTACACGAACATTATACTAGACAACACAATAAATTGTATACAAATACTATCAATACTGAAAGTGGCAAGAAAAGTATTGGCCACGAGGGAGTTCACATATATAATCTCCTTCCAGATAACCTTAAAGCGGAAAAGAATAAAAAAACCTTAAAAAAAAAGATATTGGAAGAAAATTTAAAATATTACTACTATACCTGAACTACTATACTATACATTTATGCTTTGTACTTAAGTTAAGAAAGCGAAATATTATATTTCTTATAATAATAATAAAAAAATAATAATAAATAAAACCCAAATGTCTTCTGAAATCGTAAGATTTCTAAGTATGTATATATATATACATTTTTTTTATATATGAGCTCCACAAAGGAGGCCCTGAAGAAAATAATTTCACTCGGGGCCTATGTCGCCTTTGAGGATGCGGTGTGGAGGGTTTTTAGGGAAAGGTGGAGAGGAGAGTTCTGGGAAGGAAAGGGTTTAAGGGGTGGATAGGAATCTGGGGTTCAGTGAATCCTGGTCATCCGCTTCCAAGACCTAAACAATCCTCACCCCATGTTTCCGGGCACCCCTGCTTAATCACCAAACGTAGCGAACTACTTGGGGTGACCTATGTCAAAGGTGTTGGTTATCCAATAAAGGTTGCCGGGGCGGCGGTACCAATTCCCGCCTCCCAAATTGTAGTATCTAACTACTTAATCAATAAAAAATACGATTTAACGATTGAAAAAAATATTATAAGGTAAAACACCACATTTCTGACCCTGCTCCGATTTCTGACATATGTAACACAAATTACGGTTTTACTTTAGCGCATCGAGAAATTTGTTCCCCTCTCCCTCTAACCAACGTTTAGTCTAAGGACTATTTGACACCCATTTCAACCAAAATATTATTTAGTATATGATTTTGGTGATTTTGTGATATTGCACATTTTTTCACCTTTTTCGAAGAGTAAACCAAATTTTACAAAATGTGAAGACACAGTTCACCAATGTTTTATGTATTGTTTTTGTATGTTTTTCAATAGAGTATTGACCATGTTTGTACATTTTAAACGGAAAATAATATATTTTAATTGATTTATGACAATTTTTGAGCGGACAGAAATAGGTACCTGTTTTAATAGGGTGACCATATTTCTGACATGTATGTCAGAAAATGATACACCTTCAAAAAATTATGTTCATATTTCTGACCGGTATGTCAGAAATTGATATTTATCATAATTTGGGGGGGTTTAATCCTGACATAAGAAGAACGGCTGCGTGACCTCTTATAATTAACTATATTTTGGAATTGATGACAAAATACCCAACCAAATCGAATTATTAAAAAAATATTTGAGAAATATCTATTGCCGATAGTGTAATTTAATTTATTTGGTATTTTTTTATATAAAATTCAGGCTATTTAAGAAATAGTTTTCTTTTGATTTTAATGGCAAATTTGGCAATGTTTTGCGAGTTTGTGAGTAACAATTTGATTAAATAAATAATGTTACCGAACTAATGTTTTAATAAAATGAAATATAACTTCTGTAATTTATTTCGTAGACGGGCATAATCTCACCTAACACTGAATATTCGTGAGTTTTACAAAGCAAATCAAATTATTTTGGTGGTTTTGTACCCAAACGCCACACACTTCTTGCAACCGCTGGATGTTGCTGTGTTTAGGCCGTTAAAAGTATCCTTTGAAAAATCCATCCAGGAATGGTGACTGAAAAATAAGGAAGCAAAAGTAAAAAGGGAAAATTTTGCGCTTATTTTAAAAAGCGCGCTAGATAACACGGATATGAAATCGCACCTCAAAAATGGCTTTCGAGTGTGTGGTCTTTTTCCTTTTGATGCAGATGCCATACCATACGAAAAATTATGAAAATCATCATTATTCAATGAAAGTTTAAAATCAGTGACTCCAGAGAGCATTGCAGTGGAAGAAACAATACATTTGGTAGAAAATAATCTATCACCGGTTATATCCCCTCATTTCATTCCATTCCCTTATTATTCTGCTGTTTTAAAAGAATTTCGTGAATCGCACAAGGTTTGGATGGGCCTTGCGGAGTACAAGGCATTATTTGATATTTGGAAAATTATGACCGTAACTGTAGACAATTTTTCGGGGAATTTAGATATTTTGAATATATCATCGGAAATTAATTCTGATAGTGTTAAGGTGTATAATAGACCCTCAGTGGATTGCTGACATGAATAACGAAACTATTTTGAATATCCCTTCGAAGACAGTGAAAATAATATGGAAATACTACACGAGGACCAAAAAAACATTGAAAATTAATCTAGTTAGCAGGAATACCGTTAATCCATTTAAAAATAGTTTTTTTAATGAGGTCTGTTATCAATCAACCTTCCACTTCTTTCAATGAACGTGCGAGGACGAAAATACCTATTTTAATTATAATGCTTGTACCTATTTTAATTTAGATGTAATGCCTGAAGAAGGTAAGATACGGTTAAGTTCCTTGTTGGCGTAAAACAAAGGAAAAATAATATAAGCGATGTTTTATACCAAATAACAATGTTTTAATTTATTTTCATCCCTGTATAATTTTTTTTTTTTTTTAATTTTATGTTTAATATTTATACTTGAGTCGGGCCATGTCAAGAGTCAGAATAATAGAAGAGAATGTATGAGACGTTGTATGAATGTAAACGAGGCAAGGAATGTGTGCCAAGACCGGGATGTTTGGCGGTCCGTCCTCTCTGCCTACCCCTGCGGGGAAACGGCGTGATGGTTAGTTAGTTAGTTAGTTTTAGTTAGAATCGAAATATCAACATGTATGTCGGATACTGGATTCATATTGATTTTGGTATGTCAGAAATACGAATAGCCATGTCAATCAATAGGAACATATTGATTTTGGTATGTCAGAAATATGTGTTTTGCTAAATGATGCTATATTAAATGATTTTAAATATTTAACGGTAATAAATTTACCAAAAAGTGCGATTTCATTATTTGAAATTGAACAATGATTCCTAAAATTAAAAATTTCGTTTCAGAAATACAAGGTTGATTTTACAAAAAAATATTGAAATTCATGAAAAAAAAGTGATAGCTTAACGTGTCAGAAATAGGGTGTTTTACATAATGAAAAACAAATAACTTAGTTTACACCATACATAATTAACAATATCGACATGTCATTTATTTAATATTTATAAAAATATTGTAAACTAGTCTGTCTCGACACAGGATTTCCTAGTGAGACAGGCAAGGCCAAAAAAATATATGTAAACCTTTTTATGTAGATGCACATAATAAATAAAAATAAATAAGTGCTTTCTTAATTCCATTTTTTAATTATATTAATAATGATGCCACAAAGTATTTTTGCAAAGTTTGAAGAAGAAAAAAAAATTCTTTACTTAACCGTTACGTGTTTTATGTAATATAAAACAGTATTAATACAGTAACTGCTGCGTGGTTGAATTTCAGAACCCAGCTTCGAGTGCATGTCTGACGCAATATAAAACAGTATTAATACAGTAACGGCTGCGTGGTTGAATTTCAGAACCCAGCTTCGAGTGCATGTCTGACGCAATATAAAACAGTATTAATACAGTAACGGCTGAGGGGTTGAATTTCAGAACCCAGCTTCGAGTGCTTGTCTGACGCAACGCCATACGCGCCGCGTCACAAATAATATCTGTGTACGTGGAATTTCATATAAAGCTGCTGTTATAATTCGGTTTCGAATTCAATAATTCGTCACAAGATGTCGCTATTTCCGTCAGCAGGTCGGATGGGTACGTCTCCCTCCCAGATATAACTGCTACGAATTTGTGAATACACAGTATCTCTCCCGATAAAGCTGTATCAAGCGGGTGATGTAATTGTTCTGTCTCGGTTTCTTTGTCCCGGTGACTAGCTACACTGGATGACAGTGGATCCGAGGAACGGGCTATTTTTGGAACCAGTTCCCATTGGATTTATAAAATGGTCACCAACACTAACTGGACGAAGCCGAACCAAAAGCCGCCCGCAGGGCCTAGCAGTAAACACCTGTAGAGGTGGTTTTAACCAGCTAGTAATTTATTATTGTTTATAAAAAATGTGCTCATCTTTAATTGGAATCGACACTGTAACCATAATATTCAAATTGCAAACTAATGTAATAATTATAATGTGATATATTTGTTGGCGAGTCAATAAAAAAAAAAAAAAAAATAAGTCGGCGACGACAATAAATTTTCTCAGTGCGCTACCTGATTTTATTTTAATAATAACTTACTTTAAAATTATGTTTTTGTAAATTGTTCCTGCTTATCAGATAATGTGTTTATATATTTAAAAAAAATGCATATATAATCTTTTGTAAGTACCCAGTAATGTAACAGTAATCCAGAATTTTCAAGAGAAATGATTTTTGACCTATCGGCTATCGGCTTATGCGGCGCATGATTAGTTAAAGCGGCCACCATCTTGAAACCGGAACGTCATCATCATCATCTTCTTCCCCTTATCCTATTCGGGTCGGGGACCCATTGCATCGACAAGGCTCCTCCATACGTCCCTGTCTTGTGCTGATTGTTCGGCCTCTGTCCATGGTAGACCCATCCTCCCCTCACACAGTTTCTGGAGTTGCCTCGCCCAACTGTGTCTGGGGCGGCCCACTGGACGTCTACCCTCTGGAATCGCACTCAGTATCTTCCTCGGCATTCGGTCTTTAGTACATGCCCAAGCCACCTCTGTTGCGATTTTTCTATAAAGAGTGACAATGGTTCAATGTTTAGATCATCTCGGAAACCGGAACGTAAGGGAACGTACCCATACTACGTGACCAATTTTTTGCAATTTTTAACCCCCCCCCCCCCCCCCCGGTGACCAAAATCCTAAGCAAACCGCCGCACATTTGTACCAAGCGTGACATTTTGAAAACCCGCCCCCGAAGAGGTCACGTAGTATGGGTACGTCCCCTAACACAAAATTACAGTCACATGAAATGCCAAACAGTCGAAAATAGGACTTTGCTTCCACAGTCTTTTTTTAAATTTACATTCTCGTTCAATGATAAATGACTTCAACTGTGGAAATGACTTACAACCAACTGAAAATTGTAATGCGTTATGCTAGAAATGCTAGAAAGAAAAATTGGCGCAAATTTCACCATTTGTTCGAGAGTTTTTGCTGCTACATAACTCATAAGTTTTTCATATGTATAAATGTATGTTGTGCCGTATAGGGACAGTCGGGGGCTTTTAGAATCATTTCATGGTAGCTTCGTTTTAAAAACGACAGTAGTCTTGACGTGAGAACCGATAGAGGGACTCATCGCGTCCTTAAAACGGATCGGGAAATTGGTGGATGTCCTTGACTTGCTACATATCTGATTTGTGATTATCTTCTTTCATTTCTATACAATTAAAAAAACATCATTATCAACACACAATTTCATCATTTGACATTCAAGATTCAGGTTTTTCCAGTATTTTCTTATAGGTACGACTTATTTCTCAGAAAAATGTCTTACTGATAAACTTATACATACTGAAAGTCATTTGAAAGAGATCGATTAAAAAAATTCATACAAATATTATGTCACCGAAAGAGGTCACTTTGATAACCCTGTTTAAGTTTTTCACTTAGATAAAACGTGATTAAATAAAATCGTATATTACGTAACCGAAGTATGATTCAGTTTTATTATTATTTTTTTTTGTGATATTTTATTTGTTACAAATTTTTGTTTTTTTTTGGATACAACACTAGGCTAATGCCCGTGTTTGGTAGTCATACATTTAATATTTAATACAAGAATTAAAAAAAAACTATTCTATTGAAACAAAATAAACATACTAAATAAAGATTAATATACCCTTTTGAATGTAAATAAAATAATCATATCATTCATTTGTTTCTTGCCTACTTCGAATTTATTTAAAAAAATCGATAAAAATGCTTAGATGTCAATTAGGAGAGAACATTGATTTGATTAGAATTTTAAGTTAAATGGAGATTTAAAAATTGTGTTTAAGTTCAGTAAAACCGGGTAACTTTTTATTGAGATTCTTAGTTTTCTCTCTGCGGCACTCTGTAAATAAAAAGTTAGATCCTATTGATTCAGAACACACAAAATAATCTTCAAGAACCCAACCTCATTATCTTTGCACTTGGCAAATAATAGGTAAAACGTTATTTTTTATTGCTGTGTATTCCTTACCACAGTCGTAAAGCCATAAAATAAAGAAAATTGTAGAAAACCTTCCAAATAGGTCTAAATGAAAAGTAATGCCACCACTGACTTCGTACTTTTTTGGTTCTAGCACATTTAGCACGCACTCTGTTTCTCTTACACTTGCCTGACAACAAATTGACTGTTAAACTGATGTGAATTTCATAATTACGGATACGTTTTAAGATTTTCACGGCCATTATTAGCATTGGTGTAAATCTGCCGATGAGTGCTCCATTGTAATCCCACGTTCTCTTATACTGTTGTGCATCGTTTGTGCGAAAGTGGGAGAGTCTACAGACCTGTGCGCGGATCTGTTATAGATCACAATTGGCTCTAAAATTACTTGTTATGATATATCTAGCTTGAATTCTGTGCCACGCCCACTATTGGTATATTTTGGTGAATTACATTCTACCGTCAGCACATATTTATTTGATTCATAACAACCTCACACATAGCAATTTAAAATTATGCACGCGAAAAGCATTCATCTATCAAGCACTCAATTCTAGCCACTATAATATACGTGCATGAAATAATCTATGATCCACAAATTATTCATAAATTGCTTTTCAGATTGCAATAACCGGTCAGCATACCAACATAATATACTTTACAAATTATTTTTCAGTGGTAAAAGTTATGCCAGAAGAAAAAATTAAACTTCACAATTTTTCACTCTATTCATATTAAAATATCTTCTTCAGAAAATTCTTTTGTTAAAGATACAGGCTCATTTGATTCCTTTGATCTTGCCATTTCTGGAGCGTTGCAAATTTCACATTATACTTATCCATATATTTAAATTTTTTACTTTAATTGTGCCTACGTCATCTCCGGGGATTATGTGCGGGAGGTCTTTTTGAGGAAAGGAATGAGCCAGAGGGAGACTTCTGTTACAGGATGACGGCAAATCGTTCCACAGCCGGGATGGTTGAATCATGGACGAGTGTAATAAATATGTCCGCCGTTTTCAAACGATGCCCACACGTCTGGAGTGTATTCCAAATACGCAGCAGTGCCGAAGGGATCAATGACGACGGTTTCTCGGAGCATCATTGAATATAATTTTATACATATCTACATACATTACAAAACAGTGTAAATCTAAGATTTAAATTATCTAGGAAACAATTTAGGAAACAAAATTTAAAACAGTAACTTCTTAAAAAAATGTACCTTTTTGTAAGTTCTTTCGGTGCTATTGAAAATTTCTGATACTTCTACATATTGGTTACCTAAGCTGTGCGTATAAGTGGTAAAAAGGAACTCGTAAACGAATTGGTTTTGACTTGATTGTAGCAGTGAAAGATATATTTTTTTTCCTCTTCCTCCCTCTCTTCAAAAAGACCCTCCACCCAGCATCTCAGATGACGTAGGCCCTGAGATTAATTATTTTCCTCAGGGTCTGCGGTGTGGAGTTAATGTAAAAAAATCTTGTGACTCCATTAGGAATATGAAATTGTGACTCCATTATTGAAGAACTAATTAGGCAACTTGAGGCATTCGAGATGTGAAGAATACTTAAAATAGGCTGGATGGACAGGTTTACGAATGAAGATGTTATGGTTCGGATGAATAAAGAAAAGGAAGTATTTACAACCATAAAAATCCGAAAACTTCAATATTTTGGACATGTGATGAGACATCCAGGGAAATATGAGATCCTGCATATCACAATGCAGGGAAAGATTTCCGGAAGACGGGGCCCTGGAAGAAGGAGAACCTCATGGCTGAAAAACCTGAGACAGTGGTTTGGCCAGTCTACCGCAGAGCTGTTCTGGGCCGCAGTAAACAAAGTCCGCATAGCCAACATTATAGCCAACGTCCGTTGAACGGACAAGGCACAAGAAGAAGAAGAAGACTCCATTATGAACATTGAAATAAATTCAATTGCAATAATGCAGGTCTGTCAATAAGGGAATTAATGATTTAAAAAGAAAAATGACATCAAATATCAAACCTTCTACCGGACAAATTTTAGATATTTCATTAGACGGTGATAGTTTATATTTTCAAAAGGGTTATTAAGTTCATGATTTATATGTCTTAAAAACTCGTAATGCATTTTTTCAATAGAAAATGAGTGACCCTTAGAGCGATATTGGTAAAACAGGAGAGTATTTCCATATATACTCGTATATATCTGACGCCTGTACACTAATAATTGTAAATTGTTTAATTAGATGAGATAGGCTTCTAAGATAGGCGAATTTATCAAACGGACCACCCGTTTCTGCACAGAGTTCAACGGTTTTTCAAGTATATTGAAATTATTAAAAAATCCAATTGTTTTAAGAAAAATCAAAAACTTAGATCTCTTTCGGAAGGTCTAAATGTTTTCCAATTGGACCATTTTTAGCGGTATACGTGGGTCCATTCAGACAACTTTTCATCAACCTGAAATTAAACCTGAAACTCTTTTCACAATCAAAGCATTCTAAACGCCAAAACCATCTGTTATATTTCTCGACACTTGTTAAAAATACTAATCACCTGTAAAAATACTATCAGATAAAACGTGACATTTGCATTCGTACGAGGATTTCATTCCTCCGCAATCGGAATATAATACTAGAATAGCGTATCAACAGCCTAATTAACGCTTCATATAATCCGGTAATCCGTCGCTAAAACAAAAAGGGCTTTGTTATCTTTTATAGCTTCGTGTTTCTCTTTTTAATGGCTGTATCAATACTCCAATTGAATCCATACTGTAAAAGTTTATTGCATTAAACGAGATAAGATAGGGGATATGCAAATTGTAATGCTGGTAGAAAAAGCTTTATAAAATCGGAATAAAGTGACTCAAACGTGTATGTTTTTTTATCAGTAGATACGAAGATTTATAAATAAATTTCAGATTTTAAAACACAATATTTAGTTTATTCTATTGGATTTCTTTCTAATAATACAATAGGAAGAAGGAATTTGAGCGTCATTTTCAAAATTGGAAATGATTTCGTTTTAGTTTGAAATAATACAATAGATGGAGAATAGAACTTAACTCTAATTTTCAAAATGGAAATGATTACGTTCTTATTTGTTGGAGCATACAATTTAAGTGTCATTTTCAAAATTGGAAATGATTATCAGAATTACGACGTTTTAATTTGCAATAATATAACAGTTGGAGAATAGAATTTAAATATAATTTTCAAAATTGGAAACGATTACATTCTAGTTTGAAATAATACAACAGTTGGAGCATGGAATTTAAGTGTCATTTTCAAAATTGGAAATGATTATCAGAGTTATGACGTTCTAATTTGCAATAATACAACAGTTGGAGCATAGAATTTAAATATAATTTTCAAAATTGGAAACGATTACATTCTAGTTTGAAATAATACAATAGCTGTAGCATGGAATTTAAGTGTCATTTTCAAAATTGGTAATTATAACGTTCTAGTTTGAAATAATATAACAGTTGGATCATAGAATTTAAGTGTCATTTTCAAAATTGGAAATGATTACGTCAATAATTTAGACTAGCCATAGTGAATTAAAACTAAATACCTACCCTGTTTATTGTGCGCTTGAGTTTATTTACAGGTACCCTTGAAGAAAATAATTCCTGTCGGGGCCTATGTCATCTTTGAGGATGCTGTGTGAAGGGTCCTTTTTAAGGAAGGAAGGAGAGGTAATTCTGGGAAATAAAAAGGTATGGGAAAGGAAAAAAGCAAAGAACATTTTAAACCATACCTCACACTGCGGTACAAGGCGATATTCCGAGAGAATTATACATTCAGAAAATTATTTTGATTATCATTTAAAAATAGGAACTGACTCACCTACCTGGAATTTAGTCAAGCGATTAAGTACAACCTACATATTATAATATAATATTGTATTGACATAAAATTATTATAATTGTATTACGCTCAAAAAGTTTATTTCTCTTAAAATTGAGCATTTACCAATCCCCCAATTATTATAATATCCCTTGATTTTTACGGGTCTGCGCTTGTATTAGATATTATTATAAACTATGTTGATTTTTGTTTTTTTTTTTTTCATTTTTAGAATAACGTTAAAAAATCATGTATTTCGTTTATTCGAATCAGATTAATTACTAATGATTTCAAATATTTATTTATTAAGTCTTGCTTCTAGCGTAAATATTTTTTATTTGCTTTAATAACAGTGCAAGATTTTCAACTGTCTGGAGCCGATGGAACTAAGACATCGTCATTCGATTAATTATGCAAATACATATAATATAGGAAGCAGAGGAGAAGAAAGAGAAGGGAAACACATGATTTAAGATTTTCACACATCTGTAACACGGCATAACACACCCAAAAAAAAAACGAAAAAAAGGGTAATTTATAAATTATGAACTTCTTTACGGATTATCTCTGAAAATTTAAGAAAGTTGTAGGCATTTGAAGCATTGTTTCTATTCTGTATGGTGCTCTCTCACCAGGGCGATACTGAGAATAACTTCATATGTTTTTTTTTAATATTTTTTTACGTTAACTCCACGCAGGAGGCCCTGAGGAAAATAATTTCCCTCAGGGCCTATGTCATCTGGGATGCTGTGTGGAGGGTCTTTTTGAGGAGAGGAAGAAATGAACATTGGACTTGAAGAGTGTTGTAGGAAGGGTGTTGTACTTGAAGACATGTTGTAGGAAGGAGGAAACACAGAGGCCGGCAAATGATTCCACAGCCGAGCTGTTGAACACAAGAACGAGTCGAAGAAACGACCCGTTCTCATGTGGCAAATGTCAACCGTGTACAAATGTTGGGCACGCGTTTGGCGTGTTTCCCGACTATGCACCGGTGCGGTAGAACAAGGATAGCATTCCCACCCGACGCCTGTGCTCTAAAGATTGCAATCCATCTGTTAAGATGGGAGAATCTATCAAACGGACCGCCCGTTTCTGCACAGAATCGAGGGAATTTTTCAGGTATTTTGGAGCTCCAGACCAGAGGTGGCTGCCAAATTCAACCGTTAGCAGTTGTGTACTATTAAAGTATCTGCGGGCCCTGTACAGTACGCCCAGTTTCTGTGAGGCTAACTTTACTCTGGCTTCGATGGAGCCCCCATACCTGAGCTGGTCACTTAGGGTTACACCAAGCATTTCGATGGAGGGCCTGTTCGGAAGATTGCTTCCGTTGAAAGAGACTAGATTTTCATTTCGATCCCTTTTAGACGTAATCAGACAAGATTGGGTCTTTGAAACATTAAATTCAACGAGATTATTTTTACCCCAAGAGAAAACACTCTCGAGGTAACCGTCCATTCTTTGCTTCAAAGCCCTACGAGCTGTTGGAGTTTGTGAGCCCTTTGGGGGCTTGTCAATCAAAAAGCTATCATGAACTGTACTGTCATCTGCGTAACAGTGAATTGGTGCACATGACAAAAGGTCGTTGATGTGCAACAAAAACAAAGTCGGAGACAGAACCGATCCCTGCGGGACGCCAGCATTTATCGAGTGTGAGGAAGAGGTGAAACCATCGACTACCGTATATGTGGAATGGAGTACAAGCAAACAAACAAATGAACGATTTTAAAGTATTATTCAAAAGGGAATTCATTAGGAACTTATTTGAAATTTGTTTAAAAAAATCGTAGCAGAGGATGTTTTGCGAACTTCTCTTTTCTTTTCTTGTTTTTGCTTTTGATATAAAACCACTCAAGATTTAATATAGCATAACCTAACGATTGAGTCTCATAAAAATAAGTCGTTAAAATGTTTATTTGATAAATGCATTCATTCCTGACCTTGATGGCAGAATCAATAAACGTTATTTTTCAAACATTAAATACTATTTTTTTTTATAAGAAAAACTCTATTTTTTTATAACTTTTGACGGTTGTTCCCATCAATGCAGTATATCATTGAAGAAGATGATAACAATAATAATCTAAACAAAAATTTTAGTTTGCCGGAAGGAAGTTTGCCAGAAGGTGGCAATGGCGAAATTGGTAAATGCACACATCCCGATTAGACGAGAGGTTCTGGGTTCGAGTCCCAGTTGCGACCATTTTCCTTTTCAATTTTTCTGTCTTGTTTGACTGTCAAATAACACATAATGAACTAATAAATACACGAAGATAAAAATAATGTATAATAACAAATTATTATTAAATAATAATAAATGATTATTATTAATAATCTTCCAGCAATCACAAAAATAAAACTAAAAAGGTAAAAAAAAATTGAGAATAATTTTTTACTCACAAATTTATTAACTTGAATTTTTAGTGGTGAGTATTTAAACAGCGTCAGAATTTATCAAACATTGTTATTGGAGATCTAAATTTTAAAACTATGAAGTAAGTAGTAAAAAATAGTACAATGAATAATTATGTTACCTTCTTTTCATTTCATATTTTTCCACTGATGTCCATCAAAGGTAAATTATAAGTTAAAGATATAAGTTTTCTAATGTTAATATTGTAATTAAGGGCAGGTATGTACTTACAATCATCAGTAAACTGCATGCAACTGTCATCGATGTTAATCATTCCCGCATGTTTATAAATGGTCTGTTAATACCGGTACAAAGTAGTCTTTCCACCGTGATCACGCTTTAACTGGCTTCGTCAACATTCGGCTTGCATTTGAAATTAACACGAAATCTCTGAAGGTCCACAGAACAGATGTCAAGTTGTTAAATAAACACAAGGAAAAAATATTTCCATCAGTCTAATAATTTACCTTCTGAGTCAAAACACAAACAATCTGTTGATTTTGATATAGGACTTAAAAATAAAAATTTATTTGGCTTGTTGTGCGTAATTTTAACAGTTTTTTTAATTTACTTTTAAATTCGTTATATACTTTGCATGGTTTAAAATGATTAATTTACATAAAACTTTATATTATAGTAATTTCACACTGAAGAAATTCGATTATCGTTTTTATTTTTTATCTAAATAAAAAACAAATAAAAACATTTTTTTAATAATAATTTTAAGCCTGTTGTTTCATCCCGCATTTTCGTCAAGATGTATTGGTTTAAACTTTGAAATTAAACTCATAACGTGAAGTTTGCAAACTTGTAGCTCAGTTTTGAAAGTTTGCGGCAGTGTCGTCTGCAATGGTCGGTGTTTGCTCGGAGAGCGCGGCATAGGTGCTCGCAAACCGGTGTCACGGCATCGACTGGCTGAACGTCGGAAATACGGCGAGATAGGCCGGAGCTTGCTGGCGACGGCGACGCTACCGCGATACCGACGCGACCGACGCTCGCTGCCCGTTCGGCGCGGGGAAGGAACTAGCGGCACATCGCTTTTTACGTCCGCTCGCCGATGCTAAACAACGTTGGTATCGCGGCAGAGCTTTTATCAAGTCAATCTGTGGGATGTGTTTATTGGAGGTGTCCAAAAAATGTACTGATTTGCTCGGTTGGTGATATAAGTGGCAACTATTTTTTGTTTGCTTTATATCAGCAGGTGTATCAGCATATTTTGTATTTATATATGTGTCACACGTATTTTGTGTTACACTATCTTACCTACCGGCTTTGCCCAAGTATATTTTATCAAACAAGTAAGTTATTTTTTAATTGAAAACTTCTTTAGCACCACTGTGATTTGAAACTAGATGAAACAAAAAATGCGCCACTAAAAAGAAACAAACACATACATTAATAGGATTTAGCCTGCGAGAGAATGAGATAGTACAATCGGTCTCCTCTTTATTAGTAAAATTTAGATAGTATAATTAAAGCTTATTTTTTATTTTTTATGAAGAACTTTTATCTAATGATGCCTACTACTTTTATTTTTTATTTATTTTTATTTATATGTATATTTTTTTTCTCTTATTACCATATTTTATAAATATCTTTGTGTTTCATGTATGTACTTACATTCTATATAGGATGTGTGGAATTGCACTCACCTCCCCACATTCTAGGGAGGTGAGTGCAATAATAATAAAGACCATTTACGCACCAGATTTAAATGTCCGGGTTAAATTTTCCCCGCAGGAAAAGCTAAACCCTTTCACACACTTCCCCAAATGATCATCTAGTCAATCCACGCTATGCAATTGCACTATATAAGTATTATAAATACAAAGCAATACAAGAACAATATGTCAACCTACCAGAGACCAAATGGGAAAATAATTCACCGACTCCAGATATTTTCATATCAGGGGGTTCGGCTCTGTGGAACTCCTAATTGAACATATAAATCCTAATAATCCCTCAATATAAATATTTAAAAAATCTTTTGTAATCCTACATGTATTTAAAATGACTGATTTTTGCATTTTTATATATAAATTCTTTGACAAATCTAATATGCCTAAATTTTGATTGAGAGACCTAGGTATAAGGCCAGTAGCCGAAATTTCAAATGGTAATATTTTTATAGTCCGAGAATGCCAAATTTTTTTAATCTAATTTTAACGCTCCAGATTTCATTTTCCCGGGTTAAATTTTCTCCACAGGAAAAACTAAACCCTTTCACACACTTTCCAAATGATCATCTAGTAATCCACGCTATGCAATTGCACTATATAAGTATTATAAATACAAAACAATACAAGAACAACATGTCAACCTACCAGATACCAAATGGGAAAAAAAATCACCGACTCCAGATATTTTCATATCAATTTTATTATTAATTATTGTTATTTATGCCTGGCTACGTAGCCTATCGGTCTCCTCTTTTTGTGGTGCTTCGTAGTATCCACACTCTTGTCTACTTTAATTTTCTGATGGTTTCACTTCTACCGCATTTAAATTGCACACTCTGATTTTTTTCTAGCATAGATTGCAATACACAAAAATCTTTATTAAAATTTACGTAACATTTTTATGCATACGATTTATCCCAAAGCTAATAGTTCCGTTTATATGATGAGCTTTGATCCATTGAAGAAAACAAGTAGGCGTATTGCTCTTTGAGCTGAAGCAAAATGTTATTTTTTCATTGCCGCTGCAACAAATTCGCAGCACAATATTTTGCAACAATTTTATGAGTGAATGGAAAAAGCTAACAATACGATTTTGATGAACATGGTTTTGTAATCGTTTGTATTGAAGTTGTAAAACGATTTTTGTCAATAATGAAAATATCTTAAGGCTCTGTTGTAGTGAACGATCAAAGAAAAGAAGAATAGGAGATATGTAAATACGAATGTTAGAGGAGCGCGCTAATATTAAAAACGATAATATTTAAGCGAAAATAAAAACACGACTCGTTTAAAATAGAGCAAACATCTCGTGGGAAATGTCTTAAATAGCATTTAAGGAAACACAGTAATTTTTTTCATACATCTAACTTGTAAAATAACCAAAAAAACGTGTTTATAATAATTTTCAGAGGATACTTTGTGATTTTTTGAATCGAGGGAATTTCATATAATTACCGCTTCGGCATGACAAACAATAATAAATGAACAATATTTTTTAGAAACTTAAAAAAATAACTATATGATTGGCTTAGGTAGGTTTGAATAACATTATTTAATGAGAAATTATTAAATAATGTCACTTAAAACATAAAATTTGGTTAACTATCAATGGCACAATCAGTAAAAACGTGGTATATATTTAAACAAAAAAAACAACTCATGTTTTTTTATTTTTCCAGAATACATTATTGGTATTTTTCACCAGCATTTGGTTCTTTAGAAAGGGCAATCTGCCTAGATAAAAACTAATACAGACAAACAAGACATAATAACACTTGTACACATTTTTAATATATACAGTTATTATGAAATATTATTATTATGTTATTTTTGCCGTATAAATGCATCTAATGTAATAAATAAAATATTTTTCATATTATTATAAAGGTCTTTAAAAAAACGCACATTATAAAATTATAACGGTTCCGCGACTTTTCAATCCGAGACAAAATACCCCCGACAAAATATCCCCGACAAAATATCCACACAAACCTAACCTAACTGAACAAAAAAATCGTACAGACATCCTGCAAGGACAATAAATTATTGTTAAAATATACTAAAATGGGACAAAAATAATACAGACATCCCGTAAAGACAATTTCATTGTTCGAAAATAGTAAAATGCAAAATAAGGTTAGGTCGGGTTCCAGAACATATTTTGTTGGAGGATGTTTTGTGCGCAGGATATTTTGTCGGGAATATTTTGTCGGGGATATTTTGTCGGGGATATTTTGTCGGGGATATTTTGTCGCGGGATGAAAACGCGCAGTACCCATTACAATAGCTAGAACTTTTGAGGTTTTTTTATAAAATTTCGTTCTAAATATATAAAAGAAAAGTCCACAAACATGGTTGTATTTTATCAAAATTAAAAAAAAAAATTTTAATAGGAGACATTGATACGAGTTCTATTAACAATGGCTCGGTTGCAAAAATATTGATTTTCTTTTAGTCTTAGATTAAATTATGCCACCAACGTATCATATATTACAATTCTATGTTCTTGTAGATTTTTTTAATATTAGCTTTACACAGAAGGCCCCGAGGAAAATAATTCTCCTCTGGGCCTATGTCATCTTTGGGGATGCTGTGTGGAGGGTGTTTTTAGGAAAGGAAGGAGAGGAAGTTCTTGTAAGGAAAATGGTATGAGGGGTGGATTGGAATCGGGAGGTCAATGTGTCCAGGAGTGACTGACGTTTGAATCCATTCCTCCCACTGCGATGCATAGCGATATTCCGAGAGAAGGGTTTCAAAGGTTTTTTCAAAGGGAAGTCAAAGGGTTTCTCTCGATCCGAACCGCCATGCTGCCGGCATCCGCCGCCAAGACTCGGACAAACTTCACCCCATGAATCCGTGAACCCCTGTTAAGTTACCAAACATTGCGAACCACTTGAGGTGACCTATGGCAGAGATGTTGGTTATCCAATAAATGGTTCCCGGGCGGCGGTGCCCGTACCCGCCTCCCAAATAGATGAAAATATTCTTCAATAATTATTTTCTCCTCCGAAATGTGGTGTCAGGAAATTATCATAATTACCAAGATTTGCTGATTCTGTATCTCACTTATGCAAAACCGGCAGATCCCTTCAAACCATCCCACTCCATCTCAAACGTTGGTGACTATAAAAACATTACTGTCATGGCCATTCGATGATTTTGAAATTTCAGAAATATGTTATCCCATTATGTAAAAACTTGGAAAGTAACGACACGTGCGGTAGATAATTTAACAAAATGTATTTTCTGTGGTCAAGTGCTGATAGATAAGATACAGCAGGGAATATAACACGGGCGAGGCCGGTTACGAAGGCTAATAATAGTGTTGAATTAATTTGTTATGTGATTTAATAATAATAATAATAATAATAATAATAATGTTTATTCCAGGATGTGGGGAGGATAGTGCAATCCCACACGTCCCATAAAGTTGTACATATTTACACAACAGATAAAGTAAAAAAAAAAAAATAAATAGAACAAACAAATGTAAAAGACATAAGCGATAATAGAAATAAAATAAATAATCAATTATAATGTAGGACGTGGTCTGGAGTGAGCTCGGGCCCAGCGCTCGCTCAGGCGTGGCGCTTGGTGCTGGAAGGCTGCGATCACCACTGTGTTATCGGAAGCCATTAGCCGCATCCTGGCTCCAGTGACCCGGTGTCTCATCAGACCGGCGAATCCGTGTAGTCCTAGCTCCGTAAACATTGAAGATGCGCTGCTGTATCTTCTGTATCCAAATATAATTCTGCAAGCATCATTATATTGGATCCGGAGTCGTTCTATTGAGTTGGTACGGTAGTGACACCATGTTTCACATGTATATAGGTTAGTGCAAAATGCATTGAACAATGTTTTTTTTACAGTGTTACTGCATTTGAAGAATCTTCGGGCAATCATATTAGACAGTATACTGATACTTCTCCGCTGTCGTTCAATATCACCGTCATCCGAGAGGTCTTCAGTAATAATGTGTCCCAAGTATTTTACATTCTTAGATGCGTTTATGTTTTCCTCATTAAGTTTTACAGGGAGCATTGTCTCGGGATTTTTTCCATGGTGGAATGCAATTAGTTCCGTCTTCTTGGGGTTGTACATCATGTTGTGGTCATTTGCATATTCTTCACAGATTTTTAATAATGTTCTCAACCCCTTGATCGACGGAGCTAGGAGAATCATGTCGTCCGCATAACTTATGTGATTTAGGCATAAATTATTAATACGACAGCCCGCCCTGGTGTCCAGGCGATTTGATAATTCGTCCATGTATACATTGAACAGGATTGGGGACATACACCCTCCTTGCCTTACTCCTGATCGCAAATATATCGGTTGGGAGTACGTACTTGCCCACCGTACAACGTTTTCCTGCTGAGAGTGCCATCGGGATAGTGTGTTGATATACATAGTAGGTATATTTCTAGCTTTCAACTTCTCCCATAAGGTTTTATGACAGACCCTGTCGAACGCTTTGCTCAGATCTAAGAAGCATCCGTATACAGTAGTTTTTCGTTTCTTGTAATATTCTATTATTTGCTTAGCGGAGTATATTGCCATATTAGTGGATAATCTGTACTTAAAGCCCATCTGATTGTGTTTAGAATTGAGTTTACCTTCTATTTCAATCAGAATTACCCTTTCAAATAGTCTTGCAATTATGGTTGCCAGGGATATTGGCCGGTAGTTGCTGGAGTTGGTCATATCGGGCTTTCCTGATTTCAGGATCGGGGTTATAATGGTTTTCGTCATTGCACTCGGTAAATGATTGTGTTTGAGGATTGCATTGAACAGAATGTTTAGTAGTTTAGGTATGTATCTACCTCCGTACCTTATGTGTTCAATACTTAAACTATCATGTCCCGGAGATTTACCGGCCTTAGTAGCTTTGATGGCCTTCATTATATTATTTTCAGAGAGGAAGACGTTTTGTCCATCATATTCCATAATATCAGGAGCAGTCGGTGCTTCGTTTCCAGAAATATCTGCAAAGGTTCTTCTAAATGTCCTGGCGATTTCCTCCGTATTTGTGGATCCGTCAATTTGGCTGGCGATTCGAGCGTTTGGTTTGATCAGATTGTTGCTTTTCTTCCAGAATTGAGCAAACTGTTTTGTGTCAAGCGATTTTACGATTTCGTCCATCTTTGTTTGTTCGGCAGAGTTTTGGCAGTGTTTGAGGGCTCTTTTAAACTCCTTCCTTTTCTGTTTTCTTTCATCCGCAATGGGGCCTTGTGATGGTCTCCCGTTTTGAATCCACGTCATCAATGCCGATCTGGATTTTTCATAGTGTTCCTTGACTTTCTGATTCCACCCGGAAATGTGACGATATGTTTTTGGTTCGCTTTGATTGCTCTCCCGATAGAATACAATGTCGGCAGCCTTTCTTAGGGCTTCCACGATATCTGTGTACATATTGTCCATGCTTTGCATATGATCGCATTTATCACATGTAGACTCAGAATTACATATGGATTCGGAGTGTCTTTGATATGTTACATGGAGTAATGCTTCTGCCACAGACGTATATTCATTGATTTTCTTGTTGTTAGTCCTTCGCCATATTATATTATTAGGCTGTTTCGGGGCACTAAAGACGGTAGCAGGTAGGTTTTCAGCAGCGATTATGCAAGATGTCGGCCGGTGATCGGACCAGTCAGTATCATAGTGTATATGCAGATTATGTATTTTGTCCTTGAGATTATTAGTGCATATACAATGATCGAGCCAGGAAGTGGTATTGTGTGCATCGCTAACATATGTATATGTGTCGTTGGGTAGTCTTTCCATATCGATACAACTGTAGTTATTTTCAGTGTAGAAAAATGATAGTTCTTTCCCAAATACAGAAGATGGGTGAGCGTTGAAATCTCCCATCACGATGGTTTCAGAGTATTCATTGTCTTGAATGATCGTATGTATTTTGGACAGGTAGTTGGTGAAGTCAGTAAGGTTGTCGGCATGACATACCGGCATGTAGACAGTCAGTACACATATTGTCCCTCCTTTGGTGGTTATCTGAATACCAGCGATGCGGTCATCTCCACATGGTATTACGGAAGCTTGCAACTCATTCCTCCAAAGTGCCGCGACTCCTCCATAGGGTCGTCCCCTCAGCGGCCCGTTAGCTAAATCTACGGCAGATGTGCCCCATCCCTGAAAGTTTGGATGAATTTTGGATAGATTAGATGTTTCGTTTTGTAATAGCCACGTTTCTTGCAAAAGTATTACATCGTATATATCGCACATATCTATAATGAAATTAATGTTTCTTTTAAAGCTTTTGCAGTTTATCGAGATTATTTTAATTTTGTTCCTTTCCATTGTATTTTTTTTCAATAAATTTTCGGAAAACGGTACCTGTTGGCCAAAATTCTTTGTTCATGTAGGTTTTGAAATCCTTATTCGGTATAGTTAACTTAAAGGATCCAAACTGTGTGGGGTTTCGTTGAGTAATTTTTTCCACTTGGATGTTATTCGCAGTTATTTTACTATCAATAAAGTTTCGAATATTATTCTCAGTCACACTATTGTCGAACCTCGATACGTAGAGCGTTGTTTTAAGTTCGGCTATTTTAAGTGAGTTATCCGTTGCTGTGCCTGTTATATTTCTCGATCTACGTGGTTTTCTGGTAACAGTTTTAAAACCTTCCGTATTAGAATTCGTTGTCACTGATTTGTATGCATTTTTATCATATTGTGTGCGTATATTTTGAGCTAATTCAGGGTGTTGTACCTGTGATAGTTTCTGTTGTGCATGAGAGTTAGATGCAGCTATTTTATTCCATTGTTTAGGGGTATGCAAGAGAGGCGGCGTGTGCTGTATTATCACATTACTGCAGTGGGCATCGTCAAATTGTAATTCTTTAAGTGGCGGGCTTGGGATCGAGCGGTTCTTTTCTAGTGCTACTGGTATGGTGACCTTTAATGAATCCAAGGACGGCGATGTATTTACGTCTTGATTTCGAACATGGTTGTGATTGTTTGTTTTCAGTTCTTCCCTTAAAAGGGCCATTTCAGAGCGCAAAACTTCCAGATCGCTTTGTTTGGACATTTGCGATTGGATTGTAAAAAGTTCACCCTTTAGTCCCATGATATCTTTTAATAGACATGTTACGTCTATGTGATCGAAGTTTACAGGTGGTAATTTGTGCAGATTCTGGGCCACAAAGGTTGGTAGGGCTTCATTTTCTGTTTCCTTCAGTATTTTAATAATGTCGTATAGATTCTTGCACTTCTTACCTTCGCCTTTTCTCATAATTCTGCGCCCAACTGTTTCACTGCACAGAATATCTTTCGCTGCCTCCACATCGTCTTCGGAGAAATGTGTGGAGCATATTTGCACAGCAGTTAGTTCATCTAAGACATCAATTTTATTTTGAAGAAACGTTAAAAGTTCGTTAATAATCAGTTTTTCACTTTTTTTCGTGTTATTCATGTTGTTTTCGTAAACTGTGGCCGCACATGTAATTCGATCCTGCGCCCGAGCAGACAAAATGCTGCAAAAACTACTAAAACTTGTTTAAAAACATTAGTTATTCGAGAGCAAAACAAAAACTCGACAGCTGTCATTGACAGGTTATTGTCGCATTGTTCCGATTTGTCTCTGTTCCTTGACAAATCGGAACAGAGACAAATCAGAAAACTTTTGAAAAGAGGTACAGATTTATTAAAAGTGATATAAAGATATCCATCACAACGCGGACATGCGCAGCATGGTGGTCAAAAAATCCACAAATGATGTAACCATTCAAAGTAATGTATAAATTAAAAAAAAAAAAAACCCAACCTAATCTTTTTCATTAATCGCAAATTCACTTTGTAGCGTCATTAAAATTAAATGAAAATTAATCGTACCTGTATGTCGAAGATCCATCGTAAGATCCAACAGATCATGATGCGCCTCACTACATAATGATTAGCCGCCGTTTCGCGATGTGACAGATTACGATGTAGCGAGGCGCATTATGATCTGCCTGATTTTATAATCGGTTACGACAAAATATAAACAAACGATTTAATCTAATAATCGACAAAACAGTTTGAAACCGATGGTTTCCTTGTCAGGACAAATGACTAAAGAAAATTAAAAATATATAAGCCTGCACAAACAAGTACATAAATAAGTTCCTAATAGTAGACAAAAAATTGTAAAATGAGCGGTGGTAAATCTGACGTTATTATTAGGATAGCGACTGTGTTTGAAATTTAAGAACCCGACTTCGAATACATCTCTGACGAAGCGCCTTATGCAAAACCGTCTTCGTACTTGAATTTTATTAATAAGCCCTTTCGTAATAGAACCGAATTCAAGCAAGTAGCCAATAATGCCAAAAGGTGGCGCCATTTACGTTAACAAATAGCGTGAGGAACGTCGGCTGGCAGGCGTAAGTACCATTGGAATTGTAATTTGGTGAATCTCTCCGGGCGGAGGGATTGGTGATAAAATGATTTTTTTTGTAACTGTCACTTGTGAATAATAATACCATGCGTCTATATATTATGTATGACGTTATTACCTGTCGCGGTTACTTTGTCCTGGTGACTAACTATCACTGGATCGCCTGAGATTATTTTTCCGAGGAACTGCTATTTTTGGAACCATATAACTATCGGAATTATAAAATGCTCACCAACACTTAAAGTGGAAAGCCGCCCGCAGGGCTTAGCAGCAAAAACCTGAAGAGCGGGTTTTTAACTGCTAGTTAGTTATTATTTTTGTAAAAAACAATACTACGCGAATGAATAATATTAGAATAGATGAGGTACAATTATTATAGCATTTATATATCAGAAATTTGATAAATTAATTACAAAACCTTTAACTTAATGTTAAATATTAATTGTTAACTTGCTTATTATAATTAAACTATACAAGTTAATAATTAGTAACCCTCATCTGGTTAACCAAGTTTTTTTTTTTTTTCCTTTTTGATTGACTTTAATCACTTTTCAAAAGTATTCTGAGTGGTCCAATTACAGAATTTCTATTTATATAAAAGTCCAGTTTTGTGATAGTTTACCTTACGCCAAATAACCTAACCGCAATAAAGCCAGTAGGTAATGTAAGAAGTAAGGTAATATTAAATTACTGGAAGCATCCGTACATGAGTTGCAAACGGAAGCAGTCCTGTTTACCTTTTTGGGAGGAATGTTTAAGTATTCCTCCGCAAAAGGGGCTAATTACTTATGTACGGCTTTCAACAATTTCACGAGCATTGTGTAGGAAATTTCTGGAACTACAGGCTAAATTATTATTGTAGTAGTCATTTAGGAGTATAAAATGAAGCGCAAACAAAGGGCATGCATGGAGTATATTTGGACGATACAAAGGGTATACTTGACCGGTCAGTGGGTGAGTTGACATCGCGTTTTTTTTTACATTAACTCCAGACACGATGGCCTCCGGAGTCTAGAGATAAGACTCTTGACTCGCAATCCGAATGTCGCGGGATCGAATTTTGGTGTGCGCAAAGAGATTTTATTTGATTAATTAGTGTTATTTCTAGTATTATAAAAATTACATAAATTATATTTGCGCACGATCCAGAGTGGAAGATACTTTCAATATCGCCTTTGTGTAAGACCACCATTCAGAATTTAAACATTGCTTGAAATGGCTTTAGTCGTGGTGACCAGATCTGAATAGCCAGGTTCTTCCCCACCTTTTTCTTCCCCATCTCTTTCCCACTACTTTCAACCTCACAACACACCTCATTTGGGGATGCCATAGTCTCACTGTATCCAGATGGGAGCAGCTGGAACTCTTGTGTGGTATTCACATTAAAAAAGACACAGGAGGCCTGGAGGAAAATAATGTCTTTTTGAGGAGAAGAAGGTGTCTGGATCTTGAAGAGACCCGTGTTGTAGGAGGAAGGAAACGCAGAGGACGGCAAATGATTCCACAGCGCAGCTGTTAAACTCGAGAACGAATCGGAGAAGCGACTCGTTCTCATGTGTTTTGACTATGCACCGGTGCCGAAGGGATCAATGACGTTGGTTCCTCGGAGCATGTTCCATTGTAATACCTGTATAACAATGACATTATATCTTATTTGACGCCTATACTTTAGATTGCGAAAAGTTTATTAATATAAGCGAATCTATCAAACAGACCGCCCTAGCCCATAGTCAGGAATTTTTTAGGATATTTTGGGGCTCCAAACTAGAGGTGGCATCCAAATTTAACAGTGGGGTAGACTTGCGATTTGTACAGGGTCAGCACTTGTGTCCTATTCTTCAGCAGTACTTCCAGTTTCTGAGATGCTAACTTGACTCTGGCTTCAACGGCCCCCACGACCCAGGCATGGTGAGTTCGATTCCTCGCCTGACTAAGTTCTTCATGATGATACACACAACTCTTTCGGCTTACCATGATGGTAGAAAGTCGTATATAGATAATAATAATAGGATGAAAATAGTGCAACTGTTGTGAAAATTCGCCTCAACGGAACTGTCAATATTGTCAAGTTATTTATTACCCGGACATGTTTATCTTTCTTAACCACTCGAGCGACAGAGTGATTTAAAACTTTTTCCTCCGATTTCTCGTGATTTTTTTTAGATTATTTTGAATATTTTCCGCCCACATTAAAAAAATCATACCTCCTAATTTTAATATGAAGACATACAAACTGATTATGGTTCCATTTAGCCAATGAATTCACCTGTCTTTTTTCGATTATCACATATTTGTAGGATTTATAAAAAAAATATTTTAAAATCATAAACTTTGGTAATAAAATGTGGTCAAATTTTGGACTACTGTCAACCGCAAAACAATCAAAGGAGTCCATATTTTGACCTTAGTCGCTCCAGTGGATATAAAAAAACTTGATTTGACTGTTCAAATCATTATTCTATTAATATTAATATCATAAATCTTAGGTAAAATATGGGAGTACTTATACATAAAACAACAAGACTCTAATCCCAATAATGTATTATATTATCAACGATGGATTACTGTGTTTCTATCGTTACCCATTAACATAGGAAAATTAATCTTGTTTTAAGATCATAACTATCCCATTCACTCAGCTTCCAATTCAATATAAATGATATAATGGGCTCAAAAGCTCTTCCCACGAATCGGAAAATCAAATCAAACTTGTCCGAAAAATAATAGTCTATGTTTTAACAACGGATCGTTAATTGGACAAACCCCCTCCTTTGCAATGGTCGTGTAGTTATGAAGTTTAAAGTATTTTGTGGCTTAAGCCTAGGGGTAACTACCACAATGATGGATTTGTACAAAATTGAACTCGACCAGCCACCAGACGCTTATTCTGTAAGCTTATTTCGTATTGCAATGAAGGCAATAAAAAAATAAAAATCAAAAACATTAAGTACAAAGACTTGTACTCACTTCGGCGCGCGGGAGGAGCGGTTTAAAATTAGAACGATTGTGACGATTCACGGTTACGGTACCGCGACATACCGCGACAACATACGTTCCTTCACAACAGTGGTTTACAACCTGTGGTACGCATACCCCTGGGGGTAATAATAATAATACCAATAATAATAATAGTTAATGAGAATTAATGTATGCAGGGGAAGTGCAATGCAATACATTTCATATTTAGAAATAACAAAAGAAAGATAAATAATAAGACGAGATAAAAAATAATTAACATCAATACGTAAATTAAATAAAAAAAAATAAGCATGAAAAATGAAATATTACACACTTAAATTAATGCAAATAGCCGTTTACGGGAGTATTTCACCATCTCCCGTCTCCAGATGGCCATCAGGGGAGACTCCATCCAGACAGTCAAGGAGGTGATGATCGCATTCTTCGAATAGCGCAGTCTGCGCCATAAACTTCTCATGCGGTGGCGGAGAAGTGCACGAAAAGTATGCGCCAGTCCCTCCATGAACATTTCATCTGCAGTATCTCGGTAGGCGGAAAAGTTGGCGATAAGCGTTATTGTAAGCAACCTCTTATGCCATTGGGTTGCAGTGTAGTCAACCCATAGTTCTGATGTGTAAAGCGAGGTACAGAAAGCGTTGAACAGTATTATTTTTACTTTGGGGCTGCAGGAGTAAAAACGTCTTCACAGCATACCCGCTCTAACTGATATTACTCTTCTCTGCCTTTCCATGTTCTCGATATCCTTAAGGTCGTCTGTGATGACATGTCCCAGGTATTTAACGCTGTGATTAACATTCATATTTTTTTCATCTAGCCATATTGAGGAGGTTTGAACAATTTCGTTTTTCTGTTTAAAAACCATAACTATTAACTTGGTGGTATTATACAAAAGGTTATGGTTTTTTGCAAAGTCTTCACAAATTTTGAGTAATTTCTCTATTGCGCTGAGTGGCGGTGCAAGAAGAACCATGCCATCTGCGTAAATATTTTTTTTTACACACACTCCATTTTTTAAATGGCAACCTATTTTCATAACATTAAGTCTTTGAATAAGCTCAGCGGTGTAAAGATTGAACAGAACCGGAGTAATATCGTGGCATGAATGTAGGTTTTAAAACTCAGCTCTGCCTATGTGAAATTAAGCCAAACTTTGTAAAACTTTGCTCTTTAAAGCAAGCTCAAGGTTCACAATGACAATACATATGTTAACATTGTACAATTGATTATACAGAGTATAACGGGAAATCGGGCTTTTATTTTAACTATTGATTCACGAGAAACTCTTTTTCTACAAAATGTTTTGAGGTTAAAAAAATTCATCCTCTCAATAAACTTTCTGAGTTTGGAGTTGTATACGGAGAGCACGAATTTTTTTTTCGTCGAAATAAAAAGACGTGAAACAAAATTTGTTCAATTTCGCGTGAAGGATCATTAGTTACAAATGCCCGACTTATAGTGTATAAAATTGCAATAATTGTTTTTGTGTGACTTGATTGTTAAATTTATGTAATAAATATTATAACAAAATTACAAATGAACGTGTTTTTCATTACACATATACACAAGATAGATGCACTGCTGAAAACCAGCTTCATTCTAGGAGAAATTCTGAATTGTAGCTAAGCAGTGACCTTTTCAAAAAAAAAACTCTTGACTCTTGTGCAGAAACGGGCGGTCCGTTTGATAGATTCTCCTGTCTTAACAGACGGACTGCAATCTTTAGAGTATAGGCGTCAGATGGGAATGCAGTCCTTGTTCGACCGGTATTACAATGGAAGGTGCTCCGAGGAACTAGCATCATTGATCCCCTCGGCACCGGTGTGTAGTCGGGAAACACGCCAAACACGCGCCCAACATTTGTACACGGTTAACATTAGTCACATGAGAACGGGTCGTTTCTATGACTCGTTCTTGAGTTCAACGGCTCGGCTGTGGAACGATTTGCCGGCCTCTGTGTTTCCTCCCTCCTACAACATGGGTCTCTTCAAGACCCATGTTCACTCCTTCCTTTCCTCAAAAAGACCCTCCACACAGCATCTACAAAGATAACATAGGCCCTGAGGGAAATTATTTTCCTCAGGGCCTCCTGTGTGGAGTTAATGTAAAGAAAAAATAGAATCAATGAAAAAAAAACAAAATATGTAAGTTTGTAAAAAATCTATTGATGAATAAAAAAAACGAGTGTGCTTTAGACCACAAGACTGAAGAAAACTTCACTAACATATATCTCCCTCTCAACTTCCGTTCGCCTCGCCCGACCGTTTGCCTCGCCCGAACACACTTTTCATAACGCTCTCGTCACGCATTCACCAGCTTACTCCCCAAGTCAAGTGCGTGTAAAGTAGGGTGTATCGATTTTTAACTTTTTTTTAGTTTTCAAATTCCAAGTTGAAAAAAAGTTGCTACTGGGTACCACAACTTACCACAAAAAGTTTTGGATTTTGAAAAAAATGTTTAGGTCTCCCGCACAAGGCCTAAAGTTTTTATTTTTTTCAAAAAATACCAAATTTTTTTAAAATTTTAAAAAATAAAATCGTAACTTTTGTGTTTATTCCAAGTTAAAAAACAGTAATATTAGGGCATAAAAATAAGTAAGAAACGATTTTTTTTATAAAAAATGGATTTAAGGTCTCTCCGACCCCTCAGCTAAGAAAGCTTGCAGAGTTCATAATGAAGGTCTACATACCATCATGGTTCTCAATTAAGTGTTTTCGTTCATCGAACAGTATAGCTATCAAAACATGCTCTGGGTGAGCCATGAAAGCATTTCTCTGTAACGTTGCATGGTCGACTTTTCTTAGCTCATCTTCCAAGTAATTGCTGAAAAGAATCATTTAAAAAAAATGAATGGAAGTATGCGGGATTTGGGGATTGCACTAAATTGAGAACCATGATGGTATGTAGACCTTCGTTATGAACTCTGCAAGCTTTCTTAGCTGAGGGGTCGGATCATCGGTGGCTACATACAAACGAAGGACTCGATTTGCCAGAGTAAGCCACTTGGCGTGCGAGATGTTGCCGGGATTTCGTTTGGCCAACTCTTCTATACATGTGCCTGTTGATACAGCTTTGGATATTTCGTACAGATACTTTTGATCTGTACTCAACTGTTTAAGATCAACCTTTGGTATATCGCTTTTAATTGCAACAAAATTTACAACTTCCAGATTTTGGCAGCTTAAAAGTTGTTTACCAATAGTCCCTCTTGTTACTGCTGATATGAGCCTAGAAGAGTTGGAGTCAATTGCGGAAACTGGCAAAAAGGGAAGGGTTGAATTAAGAATTCCTTCTCACACTCAAGCAGTGGCGGATACAGAAAAAACTCAAGGGGGGGGCGCTAAAGATATAAGAAAACTAAAAAGTAGACAACGGGGAGAATACGACGAACCGCACAAAGAGGAGACCGACTATATGATTTTGGCAGCCACCTCTGGTCTGGAGCTCCAAAATACCTAAAAAATATCCTCGACTCTGTGCAGCAACGGGCGGTCCGCTTAATAGATTCTCCCATCTTAACAGATGGATTGCAATCTTTAGAACACAGGCGTCGGGTGGGAATGTATTCTTGTTCTACCGGTATTACAATGGAAGATGCTCCGAGGAACTAGTGTCATTGAACCCTTCGGCACCGGTGCATAGTCGGGAAACACGCCAAACGCGTGCCCAACATTTGTACACGGTTGACATTTGTCACATGAGAACGGGTCGTTTCTTCGACTCGTTCTTGTGTTTAACAGCTCGGCTGTGGAATGATTTGCCGGCCTCTGTATTTCCCCCCTTCCTACAACATGGGACTCTTCAAGATCAATGTTCATTCATTCCTCTCCTCAAAAAGACTCTCCACACAGCATTCCAGATGACATAGGCCCCGAGGGAAATTATTTTCCTCAGGGCCTCCTGTGTGGAGTAAATGTAAAAAAAAAAACTATCTCATTCTCTCGCAGGCTAAAACATACAGATGGATGTGTTTGTCAAATCACAACGGTGCTAAAGAAGTTTCCACTTCAATAAATTAATAAAAGATTGACGGAGCGCACATTTAAAACTTGGCTGGCCACAGGGAGCAGTAGGGCTGCATTCAAGGGAATACACGATCAAGGGAATCAAATACTTTAGTCGGGCCGTGTTAAGGGTACCTTTACATGAAACGACGTATGAATGTGAATGAAGCAAAAGTTTCAATTTAGGAAGCGAGTGTGGGTACCGCCGCCATGGGAATTATTTATTTGATAAACAACACCTCTGCTATAAGTCATCCCAAGTGGATCGCTAAGTTTGGTGACTTAGCAGGGATGCCTGAGTTCGTGGGATGTGATTTTTAAAAGTAGCGGCGGAAGCATTTGCCCACGTACTGCGTGGCGAGCTGGAAAGGACTGGTTGAAGGAGACCATTTAACCTCTCCAGCAGGAATCCCTCGACGCATTTCCTCGCATCGCAGTGGGAGGGAAAGTTTCATCCGTCCATCTCTCCTGGACACACTAACCCAGAGACTCCTAACCACCTATCATACCTTTTTCCTTCCACTATTTCCTTTCTCTAAAATGACCCTTCACGTAGCATCTCCAAAGACATTTTTTTTAATAATAAAATAATAATAGGCATATTTTGTAATAGTTACCCAAAAATGACAGTGGATAAGTTTATGTATTCGGGAAGTATATTTACGAGAGATGGGGAGTCTGATAGAGATATTGAAAGAAAGGTAAATGCAGGTAACTCCGCATTTACCGAGGACTGAACGCCGTTGGCGCTAACAAAAAGCTGTCGAAAGAAGCGAAGCTAGCAGTCCACAATGGAGTGCTTTTTTTTACATTAACTCCACACAGAAGACCCTGAGGAAAATGATTTCCCTCAGGGCCTATGTCATCTGGGATGCTGTGTGGAGGGTCTTTTTGAGGAGAGGAAGGAATGAACATTGGTCTTGAAGAGACACATGTTGTAGAAAGGAGGAAACACAGAGGCCGGCAAATCATTCCACAGCCGAGCTGTTGAACACAAGAACGAGTCGAAGAAACGACCCGTTCTCATGTGACAAATGTCAACCGTGTACAAATGTTGGGCACGCGTATGGCGTATTTCCCGACTACGCACCGGGGTACCAACGCTGATGTGTGGCAGTGAAGCATGAAACTGGCAGAGGAAGGACTAAATGCTATAGAAAGCCATGTATGATAGTGTGAGAAAAATATGAAAATAATGCAAGGCTGATACAAGCGTAATAAGTAAGATTAAAAAAGGGACGCTTAGATGGTTTAGACATGTATAGCGAATGATTGAAGAAAGATTTTCTTGTATTTAGGTGGCCAAGGGGGGGGCGCGCGCCCCCTGCGCCCCCCCCCTGTATCCGCCACTGCACTCAAGCGGTGGAACGAATTGTCAAGGAAGTCACAGAAGCTTCGAAGCGAGTATGTTGGCTGATCGAAAGAGATGGTTTTATCCGTGCCAGACTGGAAGACCGTAAAGAGCTACCTACGTTCGAGACCAAGAGCCAGTACAAAACCTCTGCAAAGGATTAGAATTTAAGTAAGTTTTTTTCGACTATTTTGTAGTTATAATGTTTCTAAATAACGTTTTTATCATACTGACTTCCATATTAAATTGAAATTTCATTTGGGAACTGTAATAACTGTGATGACCGTGGCCGGTTATCTACATTACTTCTGGACTCCGTTGTATGGATCCAGATTCCTTGTGATAGTGATCTCAGTTCAGGGTGATTGACAATAATTAGTCGTGGGCAGAATATTGTGGTTTATTCCGAGATTCCGTACAGAGGTGCTTCGTAGGAAGCCTAAATGCAAAGAGGACGAATGGACAACATTCACAACCTTTTATACGTTACTCATGCTGTCTCACTCATACACTGTTAGCGGACCTAAATGGGGGTCCCTACATTCTGCCGACAGACTAGCTCAGGTTTTAGTCAGCAGAGCGGGAGAGGCCCTCACAACCAGGGTGGTAGGATCTGTGAGGCGTGTGTGGGTCTTTCCTGAAATAAAGCTCAAATTTCTACGGGCTGGGGGAAGGCAGTGAAACCAGTAATCAGGGTAAACATCAGTTATATTGGGTAAAACACCTGCGTAAACACAATATCACAATAATGCATACATAGTAATTCAGGGTAGCAACAACAGTTATATCTAAAAAGGAGGAATCTGTCTCTATAATCTCTCTGGAAGGGCTATTTATCTCCGCGGTGAATTTACTGCGAACACACGCAAATAAGGGGGAAAACAGCTTGGGTACTTACAGTGAGCGTTTGGACTCCTGTATCTTCCGTGTCGGGAAAGAGTTCGGCCATTCTTGGTGTCGCAGTGTAACACTTAGCAAAACACGTTCCATTGTTTTCCGCGTGGAAACTTCTAGAATGAGCGCGGAACGGTCCCCACGCCATGCGTGCTTACTAGACCAGGAGCTACGGGTAAGTGGCGGTTGGTGGCTCGCTGCCGACGGTGGCTTGTTTGGGTTCCGCCGCCGGTAGCGCGCCGGGAAGCTAGCGGCGAGGGAGTGAAACTGTAGTTTGCGCAGTGGCGTATTTGTGTATCGTAACAACACGCATGTCTCTTTTATACCGCAAGACATACGTTCACCACAATAACATTTATAAAATTTTGTAAAAATCACTAGGCCTATGTAAATACTATACATAACTTTGATTTAAGGTTTTGAAGCCAAGATGAAAGGACGAATACTTAAACAAGTCAGTAAATTTGCAGTAGAACAAGAAAACTGCCACTCATGTCGTATGGAAAATAATCAGCAACATTTTGTAATTAGTTATTATACTACATTTTATGACATGTTATTTATTTATTTATTTATTTATTAAGACATACACAGTACATATAATACAAATTATAAGGTATGTTAAATTAAATATTACATGGTTATGTACCTATTACGTAAGTCCATAGAATATCATTCGGTAATTACGCCTGAGATAAGAACCGGTCTTAGAACTTAATTATTAATTAAGAGTTATATTATATTATTAAGAATTATATGCTCACTAATTGTAATTGACTGATTAAAGTTTAATGAAAAGTTAAGTGTAAGTAATTTTAAAACAATTATATCACGCCAAGAAATTTAATAAATTAGTTTTGTATGTTTGCAAGGAATCATGAAAAATGTCTAAGTGTAGTAATTTTTCATAGTGGGTATAAGTTATGATTGCGCGAGTTAACTTTTGATGTCGTGTAGTGTTAAAAAAATATACTTGTGGATAAATTATCCTTTATTGTTTAATTACACAATACAACTTAAAATAAGTACAATTTCAAAGGGAACTATTATGTGAGCAATACAACAAGCAAGTGCTTGGATTCAATGCACAAAATAGATTAACTAGTGGAAGTAAGAGTCGGGGTTTATATAGTCCCTGCTGGCGTGGTGGGGGGGTGTCGTCTTCCTATTTTCGGTGCTGCATGTCAAGGGGTCAATATGTCATCCTGATAATGGGGTTGTTGTCCCGATGCTCGTGGATACGTGGGGTTTCGTAATCCAGTCTTTTATTTTGGGACTGTTCGGCGTGAGGGATGGGTGTTGTTTTAAGTACATCCAAATGTTCGTTGGTTTGTCTATTAATGGTCTTCTTCGAGTTGGTATGTCGATTAAGGGATAGTGATTAGAGTATATCATCCCGGTAATGGTCCTCGGCTGGATGCAGCTGTTATCAATAAACATGTAGGGTTTATTAGTTTATTTTTAGGCAAGATGAAGTGCCGGTTGCAATGGGCGTACTGCGATGTCTTCTTGTAGGTGGGGGTCGTTTAGGGTGGTTAACTCTCCCCCCCTAAAATTGAAACTCCTTCGCACTGTGAAGAGTTTATATCTTCTCCAAAGGATATATCCGATGGCCGTAATTATCAGGCAGCTGGTAAGTGTTAGGTGTATAGTTCCTTCAAATCCCGTCGTAGTGGTAGGGATATCGAGTTCTCTGCGTGGTTCTTGTATTTCGTCAACATGTAGGATGGGTAGTTTTAGTACATGTAATTCTTCCTTCGAATATGTAATGAGTAATGTTTCTTGGTTAACGATTCTTCCCATAGTGAAAGTCCTTCCTTGTATACTGCACTCGTCGTTTGTTACAAGTACAGATTTGGAAATTACTATATTCTGTTGATGTTGAGGGCATTGTGCTTTTAATGCTGTTGGTTCGTTGCGATATAGATACATCATGTTATCTCCGATGACGTGTGTATATTCTTCTGGGCAAATAATCTGGCGTAGACTGCAGTTCTGTTCGCTGTGGTTTTCTAGTACGGTAGTTGTGCAGTCATCGATGGAGTTGAGTTCTTTGTTGCATATGCTGAGGCTGTCTGTAATAACTTGGCACTTGTGTGCGTTATACATCTGCTTTCCATCTCTCAATAATCGTCTCGGTAGGAGGTGGGGTTGGAAACATTTATTGTTAGTTTTGGAGATGATGGGAATTATTTCGTTATACATATAGACGGTGCGTTCTACTAAAGTTAGAGAGAGAATAAAGTGCAAAGTTTGTTTAACTTTAATGAATTTAACTTGCAAAAAGCGTTGAATAATATCAAAATCTTTAGAAGGTAGCTGTTCAGGATTTACATGTGAAATGGATTCCATAAATACCTTTGGTTTTATAATGCTAGGGTGGTACATTCCATGAGAGGCAAACGTGATAGCTTCTGTAATTCTAGTAATTAATTCGGTGATAGTTTCCGTCTGATAAATTAAATGTGTAATCAACAAATCTGTCTTATCTTCATAATGATCATGGCTCATTTGTGACCAGAGTACCATTTGGTTATGTGAAATATTTTTTAGTTTACCGTAATAATCCTCTAATGATCTTGAACTCAACGAGATTCTCTTTTCATTAATATTTTGGTTAGTTTCAATTCGTTGCACTAATTTATCTAAATCATTATCATCTAAGTTTCCCGTAATCCCTTTAATTATTGTACCGAGTCCGTTTATTAGGCCTCTTTTATATCTATTTACAACTAAATTGTCAATTATCTGATTATTATGATCTATTAAATATTTCAAACGTTCTAATCCTACATGTGGTAAAGTCACATTGTTACTTTTTATAAATTTATCATAATTAATTCCTAGTTGTTGCGATTGTTCAATAAGTTCAGTTAAATCTAGGGTATGAATGACGTGCCACTGTCCTTCGACGGCTCGTGCATTTCCCAGAGGTGCGACGATGAAGTGCTCATTATCCGCTAATTGACGGATCCGTAGCGCTTGCGTCATGGCCGTCAGTCTGAAACAATTTAACACTGTCTTTGTGAATTGTTGTTAGGCCTCTCAGACTTTTATATTCGAGTACATTATGTGGTAATATTTTAGTAATAGTGAACGGTCCTTTGAATTTATTTTTATGTTTACCCCGTGCGGTAACTTTTATAAGTATTTGTTGTCCTACGGACATCTCTTGGGGCGTACGTGTTTTGTTTACTCGTTCGCGTGTTTTATTTTTTGTTTTATGTTGTAAATCATGTATTATTTTGTTTAGTTCTTTACATTGATTGGCATGATCGGCTACGTAATTTTGGGTTATCACACCATTAGATTGTGGTGTTCGGTTCCCATGGCAAAAGTGTATTTCATTTGGTGTATGCTTAGTTACACCATGTATATTATTATTATAAGCATTTAAGGCTAAATTAATTTGAGTTTCCGATGTGACGTTCGGTATTGCCGTGCGTATTAATCTCAGTATTTCTGTTAGAGTGGAGTGAAAGCGTTCTATATCAGCTTTTGACTGTGAATGACCAGTAGTAGTCACATGTGTTTTAATATTGTACGTTTCTAATAATTCTCGTGTCGTAGTGGACGTAAACGTAGTTTCACGATCTAAATGTATTTCTTTCGGTATGCCGATTAATGAAAATATTTTTACTAGTATTTCGCATATTGCGACATTGTTGTCAACAGTGATTAAAGTGCAAGATGCCCATTTAGAGAATCTATCCACAATGGTTAAGAATTTTTGACGTCCGAAATGATAAGTGTCGATCTGCCATATCTCCATCGGACAATTAGGAGTAACAGTAGCCTCTAATGGGGCTGACGTGGGGTGCCTTTCGTATTTAGAATTTTGACATATTATACACGTTTTTAAAAAATCTTTTATTTTTGTCCGCATATTATTAAAATAGTGCGTCCGTTTTATTTTACTGAGTAGGGCATCTAGACCCATGTGACGCTGGTTCTCGACATGCGTCGAACGAATTATCTCCTTTTGTTCTTCTAATTTTATGGGTTCAATCTTAACATTTGTAAAACGTATTAATTTTAACGAGTTCTTATCAATATTTTTTCTATAACATTCGCTTAAACACTCATATAATCTATCGTTATTTATAATTACTGCATATTTATCTTTATCCAAACATGTTTTAATCAATTTTAAAAATATTGCTTCTGCATTTTCTAAAGGGATACACCATACAAGGTCCGTACCTTTTTCCTTAGCTCTCAAACTATGCTTCTCAATATCGCTTAGTTCAATAAAAATCCTATTCATACGCGGGGGTGGGTGTTCGTTACGAATTGGGATTCCACCCTCATGGTCATCCACATTGCTATGCACGGTGTCAGTGACACTCTGGGCGCCCGAGGTGGCTTCTACTCGTAATGAATCATGCTCCTCACCGTCCTCACTATAATGAATTTCGACTCTTGAAAGTGCGTCAGCTACATGGTTATTACAACCTCGCTTATGTCTAATCGTATAATCATATTCCTGGAGTTTGAGTCTCCACCTAGTAAGTTTGGCGTTTGGTTCTTTTAACTTGGTTAACCATACTAACGGTTGGTGATCCGTTTCTATGATAAAATGTTTACCATAAATATACGGACGGAATTGCTGGAGGGACCATAGTATACCAAGCAATTCCTTTTCCGTCGTATTGTATTTAGTTTCCGTTTTTGACAGTGTCCTAGAAATATAGGCAATAGGTTGAGTTTTTTCTCGACTATATGGACAGGGCTTGCCCAAGGCGAATCGCTTGGTCGGATGATTCCATCCTTTAGAAGTTGGGCGACTTGCCTTTCAACTTCAAGCCTCTGCTCATACGGTAACCGATAAGCGCGTTGATACACAGGTTCTTCTTTAATTAATTTTATTTCATGTTTTACATGAGGTGAGCAATTAGCTACCAGTTCCTCAGAAAACAAATCTCTATTTTTCTCCAATAACTCATCAAGTCTATTTATATCCATTACATGGAACAACTGAACTTGTCTGGTTGGAGTTTTTAAAATATTATTACAGTTGTTTAAAATTAATGTTGCATTCATTAATTTCAACATATCTATCCCCATTAAAACATCGTATTTGTGGGAAAAGTCAAAAATATAAAAACGCATTTCAGCATTATTATTGCCGAATACTCTTTTCCAAAATGGAGTCACGACGACACCTCTATGGGTGGTCGTAGAGTGTGCTGTTTGTACAGTGAACTCTTCATTTATATATCTACAGTCACGAAACAATTTATTATATACATTTTTATTCATGAATGATTTGGAGCTTCCCGTATCAATCAGAATTTTTTATATTTAATGGCGCTACTACATATGGTAGACCATTATTAATATGGTTCAGGTGGATTAGGTTTCTCGGGGAGTTTCTTGGTCTTCCCAAAAATCCGGCCGTTCCTGACCATTCTCGTCGGTATAAAATAGCTCTTGTGCCGTACGTCCATTGCCGAGGTCGATGACCGGGCCTTTAGGAGGTCGGGGCATTGGGGCCGTTCTCATACTGACATCACCGGAACGCGCATGATGCGTATTAAAATTATTATTATTATTTCCTTGCCACGGGCGGTTTTGTACGTACTTATGCGTTTGGTTATTATTATGCCACGGTTTATTATTATAATTGTTAAGGTGATTATGATTATTATGATTAAAGTTATTATGAGGTTTGAACGAATTTTGCGTTTGCGGTGGAAAAAAGTTAGGGCGAGTAAAAGGTTTATTTGATTGGCTTTGTCCTGGCCGCATGAAATTAGATGGTCCTGCTTGTGGAAACACAAGATTTTGTTTAGACCGTTGATGGAGCTCGCCATGAGCCTCCAGCATTCTTATTTCCGTGCACAGGGCATCATAATTTTTGGTTAAGTTTGCGCATTTAATGTGCGTTGGCATTAGATTCAACAATGTATTTCTTGCTGTATCTTTGTATGGTTCCATCAATATGTGGGCACTAGGTCCTCCATATTGATCAGAAATTTTTATTTTAATTGAAAAAAGAATTTGATTGATTTCGTGGATCGTTGAGGAGAAATCCTTTTGACCGTGGTTGAAGTTGATTAGTTCGGTTTGCAATAATGTAACAGACTTATTGTCCCCACATTCGTTTTTCAGCGTTTCTAATATGGTTTCAATATTGTTATCATGATCGCACATGAGAATTACGTGAAGTGCTTTGCCACGTAATCTTGAGATTATTTTCTCAACATTGCTTGGCGTATTGCCGTTTCTAGCAATGTACCCCCTGGCTGATTTTATGAATAAGTTGATATCTTGGGGAGAGCCACTATACTCCAATATCGACTCTGCGTATTGGGGAGCGGGTCTCTCATTTGGCTGTGCCATTTTTCAAAAAAGTAGAAAAAAAATAGAAATATACAAAGTGACTTTAAAAAATTTAGTTTTCTCTCTAACCTTTTGGATAAGGTAGGGAAGGGATCTATCGTACGTATGGGATAGACGATCAATTGAAAAATGTACTCACAGAAGTATTGATGCGACGATCTTCATTGCCAAGTTAACAAATTTGTAGTGTGTGGTCCTTTTCGCGTTGAGATATTAAAATATCTAGGGAGTCCTAGTTTTGGCCAATTTTCAGACTTCCTCGAATTGACCCACGTGCTGGGCGCCAGTTAACTTTTGATGTCGTGTAGTGTTAAAAAAATATACTTGTGGATAAATTATCCTTTATTGTTTAATTACACAATACAACTTAAAATAAGTACAATTTCAAAGGGAACTATTATGTGAGCAATACAACAAGCAAGTGCTTGGATTCAATGCACAAAATAGATTAACTAGTGGAAGTAAGAGTCGGGGTTTATATAGTCCCTGCTGGCGTGGTGGGGGGGTGTCGTCTTCCTATTTTCGGTGCTGCATGTCAAGGGGTCAATATGTCATCCTGATAATGGGGTTGTTGTCCCGATGCTCGTGGATACGTGGGGTTTCGTAATCCAGTCTTTTATTTTGGGACTGTTCGGCGTGAGGGATGGGTGTTGTTTTAAGTACATCCAAATGTTCGTTGGTTTGTCTATTAATGGTCTTCTTCGAGTTGGTATGTCGATTAAGGGATAGTGATTAGAGTATATCATCCCGGTAATGGTCCTCGGCTGGATGCAGCTGTTATCAATAAACATGTAGGGTTTATTAGTTTATTTTTAGGCAAGATGAAGTGCCGGTTGCAATGGGCGTACTGCGATGTCTTCTTGTAGGTGGGGGTCGTTTAGGGTGGTTAACTCGCGAGTAATTGGTGAGTTACTCGCTGCATTAGTGTTATTGGATTCTATATGAAAAAGAGAAGTGTGCTTGGTATGCCTCATTGGGACATTTAAACCAACAGTGGATAGCAATTCAGGACTATCTATTTTATTATTTAGCAGGTTATACAGAAACAGCAGATCTGATAATGTGCGTCTTTTTTGTAAACTTAACATGTTATTTGTAGTTTTGTTGTATTTCTTGAATAAATATTTAGAGAATTTATTCTGTATACTTTCTACTATATCTATGTACACCTTATATTGAGGATTCCATACCGGGGATGCATACTCCAGTGGACTTCTGACCAATGAACAAAACAACATTTCAAGAGTCTTAGCACTTTTGAAAACTTTACATATTCATAAGAAACCTAGCTTAACCTCGATGTGCTTATCAAAAATTATTTTTTTGTCTAAATAAACACCTAGATCTTTACATGTAGACGTAGATTGTAAAGGTTTATTATTCAAGTTGTAAGAATAAATGATTTTATTTTTGTTTCTAGTAAATGTAATTGAATGACACTTAGAAATGTTTAAGGACAGTAAATTTGATTCACAATACGCGCACAAATGATCAAGATCGCTTTGTAATTCTGTACAATCAGATAAAGACTGTATTGGTTTAAAAATTTTCATAACATCCGCATATAACACAAAGTAACTATTTTGAAAGCATACATAGATGTCATTTATGTAAATATTAAATAAGAGTGGTCCGAGATGCGACCCCTGGGGCACACCCGAGACGATTTCTATTAAACAGGATGCGAAACCGTTGACAACCGTGATTTGGTGCCGATTACTGACGTATGATGCGATCCATTTATAGAGATCACCGTGAATTCCTAGACTAAATAACTTCTGTAAAAGAATATAGTGATTAACACGGTCGAATGCTTTGGAATAATCAGTATAGATGGCATCTTAATAACCTTTTATACTTTTGTAATAAACAACAGTAATAGCAAATAACATTAGTTTCTTTCAACACCTTTCTCATACAATTTACACCGTCCAACTATCTTTTTTTCAGGTATAAAACATATTATATATATATAGTATATATGTGGTATATATTTTTACTATATGTAAATATGAATTATGTATATATATATTGACTTATTTTATGCCTTCTGTAAGAAAAGTACGATTAATTCCGGTGGTTTAAACTTAAAAAAAAACATGGTTCATATACAGAAAATTACAAAATTTCATCAAAATTAACAAACTTTAGGGCTTGTGCGGGAGACCTTAAATCCATTTTTTTTTTAAAAATCGTTTCTTACTTATTTTTATGCCCTAATATTACTGTTTTTTAACTTGGAATAAACACAAAAGTTACGATTTTATTTTTTAAAATTTAAAAAAAATTTGGTATTTTTTGAAAAAAATTAAAACTTTAGGCCTTGTGCGGGAGACCTAAACATTTTTTTCAAAATCCAAAACTTTTTGTGGTAAGTTGTGGTACCTAGTAGCAACTTTTTTTCAACTTGGAATTTGAAAACAAAAAAAAAGTTAAAAAGAAATTTTACTTCAAAAAGTAAAAAAAGATGGTGGGTATGGGATACAACTAATTTGTATTAAGAGTCAAGGGGTACGCAGGTTTAAAAAGGTTGAAAACCGCTGCTTTACAACATAGATTCTTAACCTTGTTTTGCTCACCGCCCACTTTTAGAATGTTTTTTTTTCAAGCGCCACCCAATTTTGGATCTGTCCAGGATCAACAACTGTTGCATTAAAAATATTGCGGGGCTCGTAATATCACCAATGCCCAAATGTCAATGGGCAATTGGAGGTGCCACACACCTAAATCATAAATAAAGTGTGTAAAAGAGGGCGCACACACCTTGTTACAAATACTTTTAGGTAACATAATATTCCATAAACAAAACTCATACACCATTAACTTCAATAACTTTTTCACACAGCTACATAGTTCTAAATTGAATATATATTTTTCCTGATTTTCTCGGAAGGCGAGAAGGCCATAATTTCCGTTTCCCGCTTCACTTTTACGCCTACTCCGGGATGAGCTCCGATGCACGTTTGACTGCCACTAAAATAAGTCAGTTTAAAGTACGGAAAGTGGTCGTGTAGTTTCACAATAAAATAATTTTGTGTTTCTAGATGGAAACGAGTACTTTTTGTAAATGTAGTTTCATTCAATAGCCATACCATTATCACAACTTTCCATATAAGCGGCTGGCCGCCAGCCGACAACTTTTAGCATTTCGTTTTTCCCCGGGCTACCAAGACAGGAACACTCTATATCTTTAACTTTACCAAGTATAAAATGAAGTCGCTCACGCTGTATGTGCGCTCAGATCTTTTAAACTACGCAACGGATTTTCATGCGGTTTTCACCAACAGATAGAGTGATTCATGAGGAAGGTTTTTAGGTATATAATTTGTCAAGGTTTTGTGTAAATTGGTTGAAATACATAATATATGGGCAGCAGGCAGCGGGCAACGGTGTGGTGTGGATTTGATTTAACAGATGGCCTTGGTTGTCTGTCCAAGGCCATCTGTTAAATCCGAGTCCGGGTCTGCTATTAAAAATATAAAGGTTTTAGTTATTAGTGAAGACGTATATTTTTAAGATGATATCGAGTTTATATTTCCATTCCACATATTATTGTATTACCTCTTACTTCAAAACTATTATGATTTTTTCTTGGGGTATTACGCCGTGTTGCGCTGTCCCCTTATTTTATATCGGTTATAATATATGGTTTTATATTGGTACCAGATACTCTGGCTGAAATAGGATTCTATGTCCCGGATAATTTCACGCGAGGTCACCAACACAGACTTTTGATTCTTACCAGATGCAGAACTAACCTACCAATGGTGATGCCCCTGCGAAGACTCACTAGGTTAATTAACTGCCTCGCAGGAAATGTGGACATTTTCCACATTTCCTACAACGATTTTAAGCGTGAAATAACACTTATGTTTTAACTAAATGTTTTACTTTAAATTTATTTATTATGTATCTTTTCTAACCGCTTTTGCAATGTATTGGTTTATGCTGTTTTTGCAAATAAATAAATAAAAAAAATAAAAAAAATAAAAATAAATATTTAGCCCCTACTTTGTTGGCTAAAGAAGGAGGTAGCGCAGCACGGCATAATACCCTAAAAATAAATCATGTTAATACTTTTGGCCGTGAAAATCTCAAATCATATCCCTGATTTTAAAATTAAAGTCAAACGCCCCTCTATTACAAGTCCTATTATGTTGCGAGAAGTTACCTAAAACAAACAAATCCTTTCAAAACAAACTTCATCACATAGCGATTAAAATGTACTATAACCTTTCACAAAATATCCATTTGTAGGAATGACCTTTCACAGAACATCATAAATTTGTATGATGTTCTGTAAAAGGTGAAAAGTTACTGTAAAATATGAAAGGTTTTGTGAACGAACGCAAAATAACATAAAAATCTACTTACTAAATTAATATTTGTTTCTCACGTTACGTTATCAATATGAAAATGTTTCTATCGATAAAGGCAACGGTTTTTTTTATTACTGTTTCGAATATTTGATATTTTGACCAAAAAACATGTGCTTTTATTATCTATTGATCTATTAGCCTTGATTGGACTTTCTCTACATTCGCCCAGTAATGAACGAAACCATGGGAACCTTATCAGAGAGAAAACGGCCCGCTGTGTGTTTCGATTGATGTAGTGTCCGATTTTGGATCGCTAAGTAGGGCTCCTGTTTCGTTATTATTATTTTGTGTTATCGTAGTATTCAAAATTACAGAAAAACATTTTTGGCGCTTCTGACTATTCGTTTTGGTTATTAGGCACTTTGGCCAGAAAACGATCTCTCAGCAGGACTATTTTAGAAGCAGATAGGAATCTTGAGATTTTTTCATATTGAAAAATGTATAACATAAGAGTTATATAATTTGTTTTTGAGTTCATTTATTATTTTTATTGTCCCACTGCGAAACTGATGTCCTTTTTGGACGCATCAAAATCCTAGCAGTAATTTTTCAAGCATTTAAAAAAAAAAAGAAAAACAATTCCGGTTATGAATAACTTAATAATAGCATAACAGAAACGGTTGCTTGTTCAATAATGGAGGACTTATCTGGCAATGGAATTGATCCCGCCACGCCTGTACATTAGTTCCTTCTGAAGGTAGTCATTGAATTCGAAAATATATCCAAGTCTTAATTATCGGAGGTTTATTATATATTCGAGTCATTTTTGACGTTGTGTTGGTTTGAAAAAACTTGGATTACTACAATAAGCGTCGATTCAAAAAATATTGTTTGAAAACAAAAAAAATACAGATGATACTAGTGCGTGTTCCCTCGGTTCGTCTCTGGAGGCCTGGAGCTCCTTATATGACTTCTTTTGTTTCCAAAGTCAGGGGTTGTTCGGACAGTAAGTTTGGAGGTTAGATTCAGAATGAAACACTTATGTTCATTTACTGGTATATTATTGATGGCACATAAAAGTTCAGATAAACTAGCAATAACGTGAAATGATTTTTGATGCTGACTGCAAGGCTTTCAGAAAAGGAATGGACGAGTTTTAGAAAGAAATTGATAACAATGGTTTTAGATAAGTTGACATTATGATTGCAGTAAAATCATAGACAAAATTATACGAAGACAATTAGTAATAGTACATTGGAATAAAGTACGAAACAAATGTAAAATAAAAAATACAAGAGTTCAGAGGCGGATGTATATTATATACGAATCGAGATGAACTTTAATATAAATGACAGGCAGAATATGAAGTTAAATATTTCAAAACAGGACGACACATTACTCAACAACTAGAAAGACGACGTCAGGTACGATCTATCACTGGGACTAGTATAGTCACCTTTTTAGGATATCGAAATCGTTAGTATTGGTTTTACACTTATCTAATCTAATTCTCTTATTCAAGTCTAATAGTTGTTGTAGTTTAATTTAAAAAAAAAATAATGCGTTTCGAATATTGTGATCTTTACCATTCCACATTAAGGCGATCCAATAGTCCAGGAAAAAAATGAAATCGGAATTCACGACCCTTTATGGGAGGAGTTTAAAAATAATTGAGAAAAAGCTTTTGGAAAGTTGGAAAAGGTATTTGAGAATTTTTTTTAAAGGTTGATTTTGTAAATGCCTGTAAAAAACCTTAACTCCTTTTTTACGAACTGTTTATTGTAATAAAACGGAAATTAAAAATTGATTTCACGGAACAAAGCAATTTGGGAAGCGGAAATGGGTACCGCCGCCCCGGGAACCTTTATTGGATTACCAACACCTCTGCCATAGGTCACCCAAAGTGGTTCGCTACGTTTGGTGATTTAGCAGAGGTGCCCGGGTTCACGGGGTGAGGTTTGTCTAGGTCTTGGAGACGGATGACCAGGACAAACTGAACCCCATATTCCTACGTACCCCTTAAACCCTCTTCCTTCCCAGAACTATCCTCTCCTTTTTTCCTTAAAAAACTCCCCACACAGCATCCCTAAAGATGACATAGGCCTTGAGGGAAATTATTTTCCTCAGGGCCTCCTGTGTGGAGCTCTGTTCCGAACGTCTGTTCCCCGCTCCGTCCGGGGGGTAACTGATAAAAAAAATGCGTGCGAAAAGTATGTGATCCTTCGGTGGATGGCATAGGGTTCACTTTGAAAAACTCAATTCGCCGACTGGCGGCCGTATTGTAAACTAGCAACGCGATAATGCATATTTTATTTTATTTTGTAGAGTTTGTGCGTAAATATCATTTTTTTGCAAAATTTATAAAAGAAACTGAATTTGCCACGTTATACAATAAAACTATATCAGAAAAGAGGTTTATAAATAGGGGAGTTTGAACTTGAAGGTATTTTTTAAAGACCTTATACTTTATTTTTTTACAGGCTTATTAAAAGACTTATAAAGAAATTGACCGACGTTTTTAAGGGCCAAGGTATGTTCTACACGCAGTATTTAATTGAAGCATCTATAATACTTCTAAGCGATCAAATTTTCAAAACAAAAAGAATTTGCATTATTTAGTATGGCTTCATCTTAATCGAATTGTGGTTAGACTTCGTAGGTAGGTACCTACGGGAATCATTGTAAATAATGATATTGCTTTATTACCAACTTAATAAAAAAGGTTTTTTAAATGGTTTATTATTCAATTCCTCCTTCGGCCATTCCGGCCATTACTTATGCTCGTAAACCACGGATATTAGAAAGAGACTTACGGCTTTGAAAGTCCTTTTCAAATATTTTGAAAACAATAGGAAATTGGTAATTTATTAATTCAATATGTTGAACGAAGAATTTATTTCACAAGGGGTGACTTAGCAGGGGTAGCCAGGATCAAGGGGTGAGGTCTTGGTGGCGGATGGGCCCACCTACATCGGGAGAGACTGGATGAGAGAGACCCTTTAACCTCCCGTAGGTAGGTGTACCGTCGAAACACAATAGGTAGGTAATATCGAAACACAGTAGTCGGGTATTATCGAAACACAGGAGGTAGGTACTGTCAGAATACAGTAGGTAGGTATTGTCGGAATACAGTAGGTAGGTACTGTCGGAATATAGTAGATATTATAGTAGATATATAGCAGAATTGAAACGTTGCTTGAAAATGGCTTAAGCCGTGTTTAGTGACCAGATCTGAATAGCCAGGTACTTCCCAACCTTCCTCTTTCCCACCTCCTTCCCCTCCCCACTACCTTCAGCCTCACAACATACCCCAATTGGGGATGCCATAGTCTCACTGGCTCCAGACGGGAGCAGTTGAGATTCTTGTGCGGTATTCACTGTAAAAAAAAAAAAAAAAGATAGGTATTGTCGGAATACAGTAGGTAGGTACTGTCAGAGCGTTTTGGGTAGGTATTGTCGGAATAATTTAGGTAGGCACTGTCGGAATACAGTAGGTAGGCACTATCGGAATACAGTAGGTATGTAGGTACAGTAGTTAGGTACTGTCTGGGCACAGTAGGTAGGTATTGTCGGAATAAAGTAGTTAGGCACTGTCGGATCACAGAAGGTAGGTATTGTCGGAATACAGTAGTTAGGTACCTACTGTCGGACCAGAGTAGGTAGGTATTGTCGGAATACAGTAGTTAGGTACTGTCGGAGCACAGAAGGTAGGTATTGTCGGAGTACAGTAGTTAGGTACTGTCGGAGCACAGAAGGTAGGTATTGTCGGAATACAGTAGTTAGGCACTGCGGAGCACCGTAGGTAGGTATTGTCGGAATACAGTAGTTAGGTACTGTCGGAGCACATAAGGTAGGTATTGTCGGAGTACAGTAGTTAGGTACTGTCGGAGCACAGAAGGTAGGTATTGTCGGAATACAGTAATTAGGTACTGTCGGAGCACTTTAGGTAGGTATTGTCGGAATACAGTAGTTAGGTACTGTCGGAGCACAGAAGGTAGGTACCTATTGTCGGAATACAGTAGTTAGATACTGTCGGAGTAGGTAGGTATTGTCAGAATACAGTAAGTAGAATTTCGATAGATTGCCGTAAAGCGTTTAATACTAGCATCATCCATGGAAGGCTGTAACTTTGTTTAGTTATTTAGTTGTGCGTGTGAGAAATAGTTCAATTCCCAAATTAAATGGATGAAACATTTTTAAGTAGTAGTTTTATTTATATTGACACATGAGTAATTTGTTGATGACGATGATTGTTCGACTTTGGATCTAGAGGTCGCGTGTCCAAAACTCATTTCATCTCATTTCACGTAATATAATTAACTGGCTGACCCGCCGAACTTTGTAGATACCGCCCCAGAATCATTAACTGTTGTGTTAACTCATTAGCTGAATTAAATTCAGTTTTTTTATTAAGTTAAAAATTACACAGGGAATCAGTTATCGATGCACAACTATCCGTGTTTTGTTTTTATCAGTATCAGAGATGGCGTTGTGTACGGATTTATAATTTTTGTGATTTTCTTACTTTTCCACTTACTTACGGGAATTGCGTTTCATTTTCTTCACACGTGAGAGGGAGATTTATTATAATTATTGATTTTTTCCTGTGGAGGGGTGCAGACATACGTTTACCGTTTGTCCAATTTTAGACAGTTGACATTTAGTGTGTAAGGATGAAAGGCAGCATTATGTTATGTTTAAGAACAAAAGCAAAACAATCAGCGCATTGACATGTAACGTTTTTCAATTTTTGGAATTCACTCACCACTCAACGTAAAACTTATGACAATATTCCCGCAGCTCTTTCTAAATATGAGAAATCGTTCCATAGAAAATGTATGAGGAAAAGAATTTTCTTCACAACATTTTTTTGTGAATTTTTCCGATGTTTTAATAGCTAGTCTGCTATTTGGGCCGAAGAAAAATCCAACAAATCAAAGATCATAAAAATAGGTACAGGTTATAAATGGTGTCACTAACGCGATTTTGTTTTACATGAAAGATTACGTAATTTTATGATCGCATTAGTGAAAGACCATCATTAAAATCAAAACTTTACTTGAAATCTAAGGGTCGACTGAGATCTCGGTCTCGGTCTCGGTCTCGGCATTCTCGGCTACAAATTCTACCAAGAACTCTGTCTCGGTTCTCGGCGATTTTTCGCCGAGATTCTCGACCATAACCGAGACCGTTGTAGGTAGATACGGTATAGGATAATGGGATTCAAATCTACCGCGCGCGTCCACATTCGTCACTTGGTGTCAGTGCGTGAGAGAGCTGTCGATTGTGATTGGTCGGCTAGGGTTTGTTAGGGTGTGTTATTTCGATTTGTTTTATTGTTGCTATACTATACTATGAAAGAAGAGCGCATTTTATTTTTTTTTTCAATTTATCTATCCTCGGTCTCGGTTCTCGGTCTGGGCTGAGATTTTTATTAATTCTCGGTCTCGGTCTCGGCCGAGATCGAAAAACCTGTCTCAGTCGACTCTTATTGAAATCGTGGTGACCAGATCTTATACCAAGATATTTCCCATCCTTCCTCTATCCCATATTTTTTCCTTTGCCACTCGATTCATCTTCCCCCATTCCTCGCTTTCATAGTTTAGCAAACAAATATACAAATAATCTCGACACTTATAATGTAACAATTTTGATGTTTAAAACATACTCCAACATATTTTATGTGTTGACGTAAAATTTGTTTAAGTATGATTATTTTTTTTAGAATAGTATTAAAGATGAGGGTATAAAAGAGTAAATAAATAAAATACATAGTCTATAATTAATAACTTTTCAAGGTTATTCCCATCAATGTAATATACCATTGAAGAAGAAGATAATGCTAAAAATGTAAAATAAAAGGATAACACTTAAAATCTAATAAAATATTGAATATTCATTTAGACATGGGAAAGGTCAAAAGGTGAGAAACTATCTTGGCTACAAAACTTGTTCTTAGAACAATTATTTCCATTTAAAAAAATGTAGCTGCCAGCAATGAGCGAAAAAAAATAGTGAAGGATAATATTATTTATTCTGAAATTTGAAATACGTGATTGGTAAAATTGACTTGAAAATAAGGGGTCTCATATGCCGTTTTTCTAAGTCGTTCATTCCGGTAAGACGAGATCCTGGGTTCGAGTCCCAGTTGCCACCGTTATTATTTTTCTTCGTCTTGTTCTTTTTTATTTTCCGTTTAGATTTTTAGTATAATCTTATTCTTCAATAACATAAAATAATACCTACTCACTTAAAAATAATTTAAAAAATAAGAGTGTGTAATTCGCATGTGGTAGAAGTGAAACTAGAAAGTCGCTAGATGTCGCTTTCTTTTCTTTTGCTTATTTTTTTAAACTGGTTTGAAGATTGAATAATGATTACACAAAATAAAAATGTTTTTTTTTTGGATTTCGTAGGATTCGAACCTCCGTTGGATATTGATTTCACAAAATAAAAATGTTTTTCTTTTTTAATTCGTAGGATTCAAATCTCAGTTCGCTTGGTGTCTGTCTCTCTGGCCGCTGAGACTTGTCAGGCACCTTGCCACTGCGCTTTCGAAGACACGCGCGGAAGCGCAAATTTACCGCATTATATTAGAACCGAGTATTTGTGTAGTACTGAGTTGTGACGCATTTCCGTTTCATCCTAATTTCAGATTACTAACAGCGCTAAAGAAACTTCAAAAACCTAGTGTCAGGTCGGTTTACTGCAGAAGTTATGATTTCTAAAACATCGCTGTACATATTATCATTTCTCCTAGAGACCACAGGAACAGCTAAGTAAAGTGCCCGCGATACCATCGCTGCTTGTTACATTATTTATTGTGTATAGAGTACCCAATATTATCATCGTAATGCAACTAAGTGTCTAAATCACTCAGTGGTTTGCCAAACACCAGATTACAGAATTGATAAGCGCAATCAATGGCTGCCATAACTTACAACAGATACTTATATTATTGTGCAATATTTTTCATTCTTTAAACCACTGGAGATTACGGTCGAAAAATGGACCACTTTTATTTTTCTGCGTTTGATGGTGCTCCAAAATTGGACCACATTTTCCTATCATTCATGAAACATTAATTGTAATTATTTAAAACATTTCCTTGGTCAGCCAATTATTTTAAAACGAAGCTCAATAGTATTTCAATAAATGCTTCATCGATTATGACCACAGATGTCGCAAAATCGAACTTCGTAGACTATTTTAGAACGAGGTTAAAAATAAATTTTTAAAATATTTTTTTAACCCCAAATTTTTGACCAGCTGTTTACGGTTAAAATTAAGTCATTTTTCCATTGATATGCACCTTTCATTGTAAGTATACCACAGACAATATACAGAAATCGAAAATATTCGATGTTGACTCGAATAAGCACCCCTGACGGCAGTTTCGAACTAAAAACACGCAGGATCCGGGCGGATATGAACTTGACGATTTTTAAAAATTTATTTTTTATAAATCCTAAAAATATGAGATAAACGGTAAAATACAGATTAGTTCATTGGCTATTTAGCACTTTAATAAGTTTTTATGTCTCCATGTTAAAACTCGAAGGTATGATTTTTTTAATATTCGCGATCGAGGCAAGTTGATTTCGGGTGATCGCTCCAGTAGTTGCAATTTTTCAATGTTTCTCAAGTCATGTGAGTTTCTCAATAAGTTATTGTATTTTTGCGCTAATGCAAAACACAGCCATGATGCCCGTACGTAACTTGTGTACTTGTACTTGCATGCTTTTTGTGAAGTAATTTTAATATCTGTATAAAAGGAGTTGCAAGAAATATTTTAGATACTTTAATTAAATACTGCAATTAGAACACTCCCTTTGAAATAATCATGCACTTTTTTAGTAGTTTTTTTTATAAGGCCAGAAAAAATATAGTATCAGACCTATAAAACTGCTTTAAAGTTCAAAATCTCCTACTTACTAACATATTTTCGGTTATGGTTCTATTATATAATCTGTGAAATTTAATTCTTTAGTAAATGACCTTAATTTTTTATATATTTGTACCTGATTTGCGGCCTGATTCCGAATTTAATACTACGTGGTGCATCACCTTAACTAAATACCGTAACAATATATTCGATTTAAGAAACAAGCAAAACTTTTCCGTGGGATTTGGAATTTGCAATAACGTTTATTACTACTGCTAGTAATTCTCGAACGTGAAAAGGACCAGTAATTCGTAAGCAGATTTTATTTTGACGTCCTAATAGTGATACTAGAATTTTAAGGATGGTAGTTGCCTGAAATCTGTCAGATTCATTTATTGAGCAGTCATAGAAAGGCCACTTCCCCGTTTCTCGCAAATTAGTTTGTTCCCCTCATCCTTATCGGCCTGTCTAATGTTTCTCATGTCTATGGTTCTGTCATAGTAAGGATTATAATCTTTGACTTAACATTCAAAATTTAGAGCTACATGACAATGTGTCACATACTTATTAGATATCAGTTTTATTCGTGATGTAGGTAGGTATCGAGGAATGTCAGTGATGGTGGAAGTCAAGTATCTATTGATGTAAGGTAAAATTAAGATTGAGTTCATCCTACAAATAATTTAATGTGATTACCGCACAAGAGTTACAAGTGTCCAGAGCAGGTGAAACTACAAAATGCTAATTGGGGTGTATATATACAGTGTCTTTCAATATACTTAATTTTAAAATATAAATAAAACAAACTTTCGAATAATAAAAATTGTGTGTGAGGTATCCACTCAATTTTTATTATTTGAAAGTATAATTTATGGCATTACGTGTGGAGTATAACTTTGCTTGGTGGCACGTACCTATTCGGGAGATCTAATTTTCAAAGACTTTGTCACATAAATTCTATCTGAATTTGCTGGATGGCGTTTTTTATATTGACTTTGAGGGCGTCAATTATTTGTGGTTTATTCGCACAGATCTGCAACTTAAGATAGCCCCAAAGGAAGAAGTCTAAAGGCGTTAAATCGCTCGTTCTCAGTGGCCAGTTCACCTCCCCACTGCGCAAGATAACCGTGCCCTCAAATTGCTCGTGCAAAATGTCCAGTGTAAAATTTGCTCTGCGCTGTCCTGATGGAACCACATATTGTTGGTATTTATATCATCAAGTTTATGCCACGAAAAGTTGATTAACAATGATCTGTTAACGGTTATAGAAAGGCCAGTTTCGTTTTGGAAGAAGTACGGGTCGATGATATTCCGCCAGACCAAAGTCTGCGCCAAACAGTGACTTTCTCAGAATGTATTAGATGCTGATGTATCTTTTGTAGATTGGTATCGCCCCGTATCTGACAATTTTGCTCGTTACCATATTCATTCATCCAATAATAGGCCTCATCACCAAAGATGATTTTATTGCGAAATTTTAACGTTCATCGGACGGAGCAGTGATTTCGATAATAAAATTTTATAATTTGCACACGTTGTTCAGTGCTGCAACCTTCCATGATAATTTGCCATACACTACTTAATAATTGATAATAAATTTGACAAATGTCACTTTAACAACGTCACTGCTATAACCTTTCTCGAGCTTTAAAATTGAAAGACCCTGTAGTAAGATTGATGTAAAATGAGGGAATAAAAATATACCATTTACCAAAACGTACATTTTATTTTTACAGCAAAACATCTCTTGGGCAGGCATCAATTTATTACTGCAAACCTCCACATTTCCAAAGTTGACAAGTATCGAGGGAAAAAAATCCTTCACGGCCTCCTGTATGGAGTTAATCTAGAAATACAGAAGCAATGGCCTGCTTGCACATGACCACAGAGGCGCAGTCACCAATCAAGCTAGCTACGATTCAAATTTATTGTGATTTATGACTCCCATTTAAATTGTATATTATTTTTATTATACACTTTTGTCATTATTTATCAAAAGCATCTACCATTGCCACATATATTAGATATTGATATAATAGTACTATGGTCAATGATAGCTGATAGCTATGGAAACATCTTCCTGGAGTTCCCCAGAAAATTTCCCGTAAGAGAAACAATCTTCATGCTTGTAACGCAATACTTGGACAATATTTCTTGTTTTACTTATTTTTTGCTTTACTTCTGAAAAATCTTCAATAAAAACTATGATACTACCACTGAGAGGAATGTTGTGGATAACTACTGTTACATTGAACTTGTTATTTACGAGAAACGGAGATGTATGCAGCACACACTATACACACAACCATGTCTTTAGTTTGATTCTTGTAATTCAGTAATTAATAAGGTGGGGCACGACTCTATGGGAAAAAAATCTTGTTTTGATTTGTCTAAAAATTATTAAAGGATGTTAAATTAAGATAAAAAATCACGTAATTTTTTAAATAATATTTGGATATCATTGACCTCTGGATTGACTTCAAAAGAAAAACTTTTTAAAGAGAAAAACTAACCCTTATTAAATCTTACAAAAAATTTAGATAAACCATTTAAAAAAAAAAAAAAAAAAAACAAATAATTCTTTTATTTTTTTTTAAATTTCGGTTTAATTTTTGTTTTATTTTATTTTATTTTTAATGTTATGGTTATTTTTTTGTTATTTATGTTAGAATTTTATTTTCGTTTATTGTTTCATTAGGTATCTACCTAATACGTTATTATATTTTCTTTCTTTTAGATTTTTATTTGTAAAATATTATTGTATCATAATTTATGTAATATGGCAAACTGGGATTACACTACCCTCCCAGCCCTGCTGGAATAAAAACTTAAATAAATAAATAAAATTAAAATTAAAAATGAATTATGATTTATATACTTAAACAATATAAGAATGTACAAAATTCAAATTATCTCAAGGCAGTGCATTCAAATACCAGCAAAATCTTTCTTACTCTCAAACTTCGGCATAATTTTTGAAGACTCAATCTTGGGGCTGTTTGTAAATTATTTCGTAAATGTATGCTGGGGAAGATTACGAAAAATGTGATCCAAAGGTTTCGTAGTAACTTTTATATGCACTAGAAATAACCCCGTAAAATGAACATTTTCAAAACTTTGAATTGAATCCGGAGGTTAAAGATCGCATGAGAAATTTGAAAAATTTTAAACACGTCGTTTTGAACACATTTGAAAACTTTTCAATGATAAATTCCGTATTGCTAGTCTTTTTTGTGATACCGCGAAAGTTGTCCACTTCCCGGAGCAAGAGACTTTGCACCTTCAATTTAGGGTAATTTTGTGAGATCTGAGAAAGGAAAGGATGGGCGATTTAGACAATATGCACCAATTGAGGAAAACATGGTCTAATTGGCTCCATACGATTTGGAACATTTAGATCTTTTGTCATGTACTCACATAAAAATACTCCCCGTGTGTAATGTCACATCAAACAATGCTTTTTAGTGAAACAATACAAAAATCAGATTTTATTTAATATCTGTGTTTTATTGCCAATGTTAATAAAAAAACAAATTAACTCGTAAAGCCTATTTTTTCAATTTTCGGAAGGACAAATGCAAGTCTCATAAAAATCGTTGTGAAGACTTGGGAATTTTTATTAATAATTTAATTTTTGCCTGGAACACCAAAAAAGTGAGCTGACAGTAAAACATTTGTCTGACAAAATATGTATGCGTTTTTTTTTAGTAAAACTTCTTTACGCAAGCTTGACTTGGGGAGTAAGCTGGTGAATGCTTGAAGAGGCTTTCGCGACGTGAATACGTTACGAAAAAAAAGTGTGATCGGGCGATGCGAACGGTCTGGCCTTTACGCACGCTTGACTTGGGGAGTACGCTGGTGAATGCACGATGCGAGCGTTATGAAAAGTGTGATTGGGCGCGGCGAACGGTCGGGCGAGGCGAACGGAAGTTGAGAGGGAGATATAAGTTAGTGAAGTTTTACTTTAGTCATGTGGTCTAAAGCACACTCGTTTTTGAAGTAAAATTTCTTTACGCACACTTGACTTGGTGAGTAAGCTGGTGAATGCGTGACGAGAGCGTTTCGAAAAGTATGATCGGGGGAGGCCAACGATCGGGCCTTTACGCACGCTTAACTTGGGGAGTAAGCTGGTGAATGCATGACGAGAGCGTTATGAACGGTCGGGCGAGGTGAACGGAAGTTGAGAAGAAGCTATAAGTTAGTGAAGTTTTACTTCAGACGTGTGGTCTAAACCACACTCTTTTTTTGTTTTTGTTATAATAAGTAATTTTAGTTAGAAAGACTTAAGGTGATCCATTTTTAAAACATTTTTATATTTCAGAAACTATGTGTTTATTTCAAATTATAAAATTTTATACATCATTTTAGTTATTTGTTTTTGGGGTGTAATGCCGTGTTGCGCTACCTCTTTCTATAGCCAACGTTTCGGACAGCGTTGTAGTGACCATCATCAGGGCAGATCCGGTAGATGTAAAATTTTTAGTGGTGAAACGTGTGCTAATTTACTTGGAAGCGATACCGTGTCGCCAGCTCCACTTACTTTCACCGGTACAAAATAACAGTGAGAAGCAGTGCATATTTTATCACTTTGCAAAAACAGTTTATAATTTTCGGATTCGTTCAGAAGTTTTCTATTTATTTGGATTTTATTATAAAGCGGAAATATTTTTATTTTTGAAGGGTTAATGCTAATATTAATAAAAAGTAAATTGAATGCGAAGCTCTTTCCAAATATTACTATGAAAAACGTGTTTTCCAATTTACGTAGACAAAGTGGGGAAAATGTGTCTACTCGAGTTGCGTAAGCGTAACAATCACAAATCTTCGATTAATTCTGTTCCCTGTTCCTAAGGAAGAAAAAACTTTATCGACGAAGAAACTACGTACTTTCTTACTGAGAAAACCGAAAATCAATGCTGGTTTACTACTGGGAACGATTTATTGAGCGTGATTACATCAGTCCATATTCAAGTTACATTTTCCTACTTGGTATTGGAATTAAAGCGTCGTACATTGAACCTGAAAATGCTGAATCGTATAATACATTCAAAAAGATAAGTGTGAATAGAAATTCAAATATAACATCGTCATCAAATGACCAAACAGGTCTGTTAGATTTATTTTTCGACATCTGAAATATTCCCAAAAAAATCAGAGTGTGCAGTTCACACGCGGTAGAAGTAAAACCTTCCGAAAACTTAAGTAGATAAGAGTGGGGAGGATACGCAGCACCGCACAAAGAGGAGACCGATTAGTGTTTCTAATTCTCTCGCAGGCTAAATCTTATAGATGTATGTGTTCGTCTCTTTTTAGAGTTTCAAATCACAACGCTGCATAAAGATTTTTTCACTTCTACAAATAGAAAAACTCAACTTTTGTTGTACTCGTTAACTAATCAAATTCGATTTCGACCTGTCAGTGGCTAAATGGACATCGCGTTTGGGTCCCACCCGGGCGTCGCATGTTCGATTCCTCGGCTGGCTAAGGCCTCCATCAAGACACAAGCAACATCTTCCGCTTACTGTGGCGGTAGTGGGAGATTTAAAAATATTATTGGATTAATCGTAAGCCCGGAATGTTAAAAAAAAAAAACTGGCAGAAAGCCGAAATCAAAATACATATAATCGGCGTAACGGAAACTTTTTAAATATCGTTTATTTTTATTATTCTGCAATTTAAGCACCCGCTAAACTGCCAAAGCAGTTTGTCAGCAGGCCAATTTAAGAGTATTAACATAACACAAAAGCACAATTATAACAAGATACCACAATATGTAAAATAGAAACAGAAGAATAACTTTTAAGTAATTACAATATAAAAGCATAAAATACGCAGACAGACAGGTATAACACAGGCAAATTACTCATAGTCATATTATACACATAGTCATTTTTGCTTACCAACAGCTTAGTCATAGATTTTGTTTGGATGTAATCAATATTTATCTTGCACGAGTTTCCCCAAGACGTTATTTCATATCTGATGGTAGATTCCGCAAGTGACAATTAGATTATTTTCAACGGACTTATGGGCATAAAATATTTAATTTTTTTAAATTCGTCCCGCGATAGCTCGTAGGTGTTTGCTTACGCGAATATTCTATTTCATATGCGTGCCTACTGTTATCCCCAAATTTACATACGTTTGTACAAGTTTAATGGTTCCGCATTTGCACGACTGTGAAGAATTGTGTATACTAAAGGCGTGATTGTATATTTGGCATGTGGAGATCGTATATGCATCAATTTATTTTTTTTGGAATTAATTATAAGACCCGCATCATGATACTATTTCTGTATTCGAAAAACAAATAGGCATAAATTGGCCATTTGATGACTTTGTTACGTTTAAAATTCTGGGAAACACCCTCACCAAAGCCATTGTATTATTCGAGTAAATTTTTTCTATTTGGTGTTGGAGCAGAAAAGTTATGTATTGAGTTGTAGAATCGTGTTTTTCTCAGTCAAAGAGATGGATTAAGTCTTCGCGTTTTCTGGCTTGCGGTAAAACTTCTTGTATTTCGTATTGCGCCTCTGTAACCTCTCAAAGGCCAGCTCGCTAAGTGAATTAGGGAACTTTTACAAGCTACAGACCGAATCCGTCTAGTAAATTATGTAGATTGGTTTATTTCGTATGCACTTTGAAAGCTCCGCACTGACATTACAATAATCTAAGTTTAAAAAAAAGTTTTTCCTCGTAAAGGCCAGTCTATTGGTGTGCTAAATAATCAACAGTATTTCAACAGTAAATCAACAGTATTTTAATGTGTAACTAACTTGAAGGGTAAATTACATTGGGGTATTTCCACAAACGAGGGATTCTGTTGAAAATGTACGGAATATTTAAGATAATTTTTCTAATTTAAATCATCCTACTAAAAATGTTTGTTTTATTTGTTTTTATTCAATATTATTGATTTTAAAAAGGGTCTTAAGCTGACAAAATCAAAACGGCCCATGGTTTCAAAATCGGAATGTGACGTCACAAGCGTCGCTCAGCTGGGCCAGAATAAATTAACACTGTCAGTGAGCGTCCACGCTCCTGACGTCATACGGTAGCCCCGCCCCAAAATATCGTTTTAGCAGTAATTCAAAAATGGGAAATTTTGACTCGCTGTAGAAAATTTATTCAACATAAAAATAAACTAAAAATGCTATAATTGAGGCCGAAAATATATCGCCGGTAAATGACGAAGTGATTTTTCAGTAATGTCATGATATTAGTTCAGAATTTTTTTAATAATAAAATTTACCTTTTGGGACATCGTTCGAAACTTTAAAGAATGTTTTATATTAACGTATTTTGAATTCCTGAATTAGATTTTTATGTCACAGCGCTAATCCGTCGATGGTTTATTTTCTCATTAACTCTAGGTAGATCTTGTATATCACTTGCTCAGGTTGTTTACGTACTAAATCGAAATGAGGCCTTTTCAGTTGCTGACAAGAAATGGCCTAAGACAAAACCAATAAATATATGTTGTTTTCTATATATTTTTGTTTTCCAAATATTTGTATTAACTGAGCGTACCGGAGTCCTGCTTTAACTTGACCGTTTTGCATTTCATCTATGTGTAAGTTTGTTTGTATGTTCCGGTTCCGTTTCAAGATGGTGGATAATTATTCAGTAAAGATTATTTTTTCAAATGTCGTATCGTAGTTTTTACTTGTTTTTCTTAATCGAATTTTTTTAATATTATCGTACCTACCTACCTGAAGAAAATTTGAATAGGGAATGATCTTTGAGATAGTGTCGTTTCTTTGCTAAAATTAGATAACTCTCTATTTTATCTATTTTATAAAATATATATTGTGGTTTACAATTAAGCAGGTAGTTATTTGAGCACCTACTCTACACTGTACACTTACCTAATCTTATGATTTAACAGGAAATTTTGGGTTTTGTTTTATTAAATGAGAGAAAATTAGAAATACACTTGTTGGACGCGAGGTCTACAGAGAATTTCACAAATGCTATACTTGTTCTACCTTTATACGGAAGATATTCCGAGGAACTAGCGTCATTGATCCCTTCGTACCGGTACAAGGGTTAAAATCAGTAAGATCACAGTTAAACTTTGTTATTTCAAAACCTGGTGCATTTACAGAGTGTTAAGCGATGAATTCGAATTACTTTAGCCATTGATTCCTTACTTACTTTAACCAGTGGACCACTTGGGGAGGCGTTGGTTCCCTGGGCGGCGATACTTATACACCCGCCTCCCAAATTGTGAAATTGAGCAATAATTAAAGAAACCACAAAGTAAATGCTTCCTTCGAACATCTTTAACATCTTTACGATAATTTACTAATATTCAGTCCACGCAATAAGATTCCAAAAATAATGCGCCGTGCATGTGACACTACTTCATAATATTACATAATGTCTGTGTAATCTGAACCTACCACAATCCGAACCTACTGTAATCCGAATCATCGGGTGATGGAATTTTAAAGAGACTTGAAAGTGGAGAGAATTCTTCGAAGTTAGAAAGGGAATATAACATTAATAAATCCACATTTTCCGATATGAAAGGTAAAAATAATCGACTAAATAGCATCTTAGATAAAGTCCCTGAAGTCGTCAAATTCTCAAATTTTTCAAAAAGTCAACTGTTTCTTGAACGTTTCAGTAATCCGAAAATTCGTTAAGTGCCATTAAAGCGTCGATGACACTGAGCAAGTTTAACAACAGATAGTGAATTTCCCAGATAGTAGCTTGTAAACTCGCTCTGTGTCTAATCTCGCTCACTCGCTCGCACACAGAGCGAGTATACAAGCTACTATCTGGGAAATTCACTATACGTTGGTAAACTCGCTCAGTGTCATCGTGTTACTTGTTAACTAGCAGATTGTTGACAATCTATGAAAAAACTTGAAAGGCCCTTAACTTTACTCGCCACACCCTTGCTCGTGATTGGTTTATTTATTTTTTTCAAGATGGCTGCCAATAAACAGCTGATTTCGACTGTCAAACATCACAGAATTAGTTCACGCAGGCGTCGTTATTCTTGTTTCTGATGCTCGCAGCGACCTTAGTTTCCTACGCTACTGAGCGAGTGGACAGTTTTGTGTGTCATCATGACAATCTCACTCGCCGATTTACCCGCTTTTAAACTTAGTAGATAGTAGCTTGTAAACTCGCTTTGTGTCATCGAGCCTTAACCAGCCAGCGGCGGAGAATTCATATTTCGTCGAAAGAATGTTCGAAAGAATTCATATTTGTCGAAATTCAAAAATGCTGAAAGGCGTGTTGATAAAACTATCAAAATTATGTACTTTTTGTAATTATTTTTTGATCATAAGTATTTATAATTTTTCAATGGTGTCTAAGCAAAATCAGAATTTAAAAAAAATGTTAAATATATTAGTTTGTAAGACCGTAAATAAATAGACAAACTGAAGTATTTTCGTCACAAAACACGTGTGCGGATCTTTTTTTAAAGTATTTTATTTAAAGTAAAGTTAAAATTCTGAAACATAGCTTTCCCAGATAATTCATTAATTTATTTTACTGCATGATTATATGATATGATTTTGTTGTATAATACAAAATTTTGTTTGAAAATTAAACAAATCTGCCAACGACCTACGGTAAAACCTTGTTGTACTAAAAATAAATATATTATCTCAAAATTTAAAACATAGGTTTACTAGATAAAAGAACAGTCTTTCGAAACCAATTTATAATTTTTTGTGGAAAAGAGTCAATACGTCTAAAATTTGATTTAAATCGGATTATGGTGACTGTATTGTAATATCTATGTGAAATCCGCAATGTAAGAAAGATGAATAACGCGAAAGCAAAAAGCGACTCGTCGCAAATTGCAACCCGCATTGGTTTAATGCAGAATGAATACGAAAACAGCTCTTTGAAATTACAAGAAACAGTCTCTTGTGTTTTGGAGCGAAAATTGTTTGCTGAAAAGATGGGTTTGGGTAAAAATACCAGTTACGGGCTGTTTATTTTTAGCGCATTTTTCTCCGCATTTCTTTTGTTGATACACTCATGTCCATTTTTATAATTATCATCAAACAGTATTAATATGCTTGCATCTGCGTGGTTGAATTCCAGAACCCGACATCCATTGCATGTCCGACGCCACTCCTTTTGCGCCGCGCCACAAATAACATCAAGCCAATCAAAAGACGTTGCTACTTCCGTCAGCAGCTGGCATATGGACGTTTGTTCCCTAGGTATAAGTTCTATGATTTATAGGCGGCTATATGCAATAAATATTACATGTGGCGTCATTGCCTGTCTCGATTACTTTGTCACGGTTACTTTGTATCAGTGACCAGCTGTCACTGGATCACAGTTGATCCAAGGAACTGGCTATTTTTGAAACCAGTTCCTATCAGATTTATAAAATGGTCACCAATTCTCAAACTGGGCGAAGCCGAACTAAAAGTCGCACGCAGGGCCTAGTTATAATTATTACTTTATTTTATCACTGCCATGTGACATTATGCAGAATAATAGATAATTTTTTTTTGTGAGCAAAGTTATTTTCTTCTTGCAAGTTTTTTGAGAAATACGACAACTTATTTATGAATATTTATTTATTAACTTTATTTATTATATATTATAAATAATATAAGAATATTAACTTTATTTATTCAATTTTATTAGGCATAGTTGATAAAAAAATGCGGAATGTGATAAGGTGGTAATAGCTTAGTTGGTAGAGCGTCAGTCTCGTAAAGAATATAGGACCTGAATTCGAGTCTCATATGCTACAGTTTACTTCTTATTTTCCGACTTTGTCTCTTTGATATTTTCACTGAGAGTTGTTGAGATTATGTTCATCAATCATTAGTTTAATATGTCAAAGCAACACGTATAGCTTAAGATGGGAAAAGCAAGCGTGCAGAAAATAATTTCTTTGTTATGGAAATTCAAGTCATAACAAGCAAGGCAAATATCATCGTGTTTGAATTCACCTTTCTAGAGTTTCTGCTGTTTCAGATAGCAAATTTTTGCTATCGTGGTTTATTTTTAAACGACTTCAAAAAGGAGGAGGTTCTCAATTCGACTGTATTTTTTTTAATGTTTGTTACCTTAGAACTTTCGACTGGGTGAACCGATATTGATGATTCTTTTTTTTATTTGAAAGCTGGTGCTTTTTGGTCCAGTGCTGACAATAGCATCCATGAGAAAATCATATTATAAGTCTTAAATTTGCATCAAGTATGTGCGCGACAAATGGACGAATAACTCAATATCAAGCCAACCGATTTCGATGATTCTTTTTTTTTATTGGAAAGAATGTACTTCAAGGGTAGTTTGATGAGAGTTTGGTTGGGTTCTGATTATGGGATCCATGACAAAGTAACGGAACTCTCCAATTCTTAAGAGCAAATTTACGATACTCGGCCGAATCTTAATCGAATTAGTTAGTGTACTTCAGATTCACTAAAAATCAAAAATAAACAAAAATTTTAACAAAACAAAAAAAACGACTTCGAAAAATTCATTAAAAAGTAACAAAATAATTTCGTATTCTTCTACAACTTAATAATCAACTTACTTTTTCTACTCATCAATATGTAGGTACTATTGATATTTTTGGAGTCGGCAAAGGTACCCGGCCCGGCGTGTTAACTTGAAAGCTCCCCTCCCGCCGCGGCCCCGCTCTCGCCTCACGCCTCTCGCCTCGTCAAGTCGCGCATGCGAAACAAGCACATCTCACCTATGTATGTAGTTTCAAACTTACCTTGGCTGACACCGACTCCAAAAATAACAATCGTACCTACATATTGATGATTAGAAAAAGTAAGTTGATTATTAAGTTGTAGAAGAATACGAAATTATTTTTTTACTTTTTAGTGCATTTTTTGAAGTAATTTTTTTGTTTTGTTAAAATTTTTGTTTATTGGGGAATGCCGTGTTGCGCTTTCGTCTTCTTTAGCCAATGTTACGGACAACGTCAAAGTGACTATCATCAAAGTAGATTTTTAAAATATTTTTATTTGAATACTGCACAAGAGTCCCAAATACCGCTGAATGTCGGCTGGAGGGAGTAACGACGGGAAGGATATGGGATAGAGAAATATTATAAAGTATCTTGCTATTCACTTCTGGTGATGATGCTTTTTTATCAGGGTGAAACTGACGATCTGATAAATTATAGGCGTACGCAAATTTTAAAATGCTAGAACAAACATAAGAAACATATTTCTGGTTCAATTAATTTACTCTATTTCAAGGTTCATCAAACATAACAACGCAAGCAGTCAACAAGCGATCTCAATCTCAAAATCAAATACGTTTACAATTACGTTACAGGGAGCGTAGTTATTTTCCGCTCCGTTGATAGCATTACCAGGAACGACGCACGACGTGGTTAGCTAAGATTTATGCAAATTCAATAGATCGTCGTAACAGAATATTGTAAAAGAAATAGGTATAATACCTAATATAATGAATAATATGGCAAAAGAGAGATATTTTTTATAGAAATGTGTAAGAGGGTAAATAATACAGTTACCATCGAATATTCTCCAAGCGGTTAAAAATATTATCCAAATTGACCAATATTGTCCAAATTGACAAAAGTTAGCGCAAAATGCAGAGAAAAAGCTCGAAGTTAAAAATTTTTATTTGCCGATAACATGGTAATTCATTGCAGTTTTCCAGTTCTCCATCGCTCGACTGGCGTATTCACACGTATTCACAAATTAATGTCCACGAATATCTGCAAAATATCCACACAAATACGACGAAAATTTCAGCAGGAAATGAGTTTTTATTACTTTCTTTTACCATTTCTCATTGCACCTATAAGTGTTCTACATTTGTAATACAGTCTGCATTAAAATATTGGTGTGTAAATACTTTCTTCTTCTTCTTTGCATTGTCCCAACTTATTGCTTAGGTAGGCTGTTGGGGTCGGTTCTTCTCGTTCTTAGGCTACGTCTTCTTCGGTTCTGGGTATCGCTTTCATCCAAGCCGTTTCTCTGTAATATTTTAGAGCATTGAGTCATCCCGGAATTCTTTGGCCTTCCTCTGGATGACTTACATTGACATTGCCTACTTCAATGTATGATCTGGTGGTCTCTGTGTTATGTTCCCATACCATCTCAACTGTGGTTACTTTTTCCACTCCTGTTACTTTTTCGTTATTTCTCTTATCCAGGCTTCCTCAACCGGGCGCAGCTCTTATTTTTCTTTTTCTTTACTAACACTTTTATCTATATATATTTTCTCTATAGATTTCAGAAGAATTATTCTGCGGGCTCCCAGATTTATTATTATGTTAATGTAAGTACTTGCATATTGCTTTCTAACCCCATATGCATGGACATTGGAGGGTCTAGAGTCATTCAATTAATGTAACTTCGTTCAATAAAATAGATTCTTGACGTGTGCGGTGAAGGAGGAAACCATATGTTTCCTTATAACGTCGTTGGGAAAGTGGTGGGGTCCCCTCCAATGTTGTTCCTCCAGCTTACTGTTTATATCCGTGACAGCTAGGTTACCACAAATACGTGAACTTTTAGTCCTATCTTTTAGTGATACTCCTGCCGACCATCTAAGCATTCGCATTTCTGCTGTTTCGAGTTGCCTAGAGTAGGTGCTGTACATAGTCAAGCATTCGGAGCCATACATTATCGCGGATTGAACAATAGTCTGGTATATCTTTCTTTTAAGTTCTGTAGGCATTTTCGGGTCACACAAAATTTCTGTTATGGATAAAAATTTTATCCATCCCATACCTATTCTATGGTCGACACCCGCTGCACATCCCGTCTCTGTAAATGAGTGAGCCCAGATACTTAAATGACTCACAGTGGATTAATGTTACTCCCCCCAATTGCATCGAAGAAGTTACAGTATTTGTGTCTTCATATGGCAAGTAAAAATATTCAGTCTTTTTCCTGCTAGTTTTAGGCCGTTATCCACCAGGATATTTCTCCACTTTTCCAGGCTATTCTGTAAGTCACAATGATTATCTGCTGTCAGCACTATATCATATGAAAATAGCATAGTCTTGAGAATATTGTTAATTTCTTGAATCGATAGAAAATTCACGACCATTATGAATGGCAGTGGACTAAGGACAGATCCTTGGTGTACCCCCACATTAATTGGAAATTTTGGTGACGTCCCTGATGTGCATCCAACTTGTGTTTCTACGTTAGTATACATATCTTGCATGAAGAGCACATGTCCTTATGGTACGATATGAGATATGATGTGTAATTAATTTATGGAAACCACGAAAAATAAATAAATATGATATAATGACAACATTAAATATTTCGATGATCTTTTCCCCTCATAAAGATGATTTGATATGAAGATAATATTCTCGCCATACTCATTTCAATTCAACTATAATAATATTATTGTCGATGTTAAGAGCAACTCCTTAATAGAATGAGTATAAACGTAATGCAATAATGATCAATAAAGCTTGGTACAACCTAAGTACAGCCGTTATTTTTCTGTAGGAATGCTCACATTCAATAACCAATGGCAATTATCTCAAGCGGTTTATAATAAATACATACTTAATGAATACGTACACCTTTGAATAAAAAATATAGATACAAAATTATGTAGATGAAATGTTTATGTTTTATCTTAACATGTTACTTCGCTATCAATTGCGTTTATATTTTGTACAAATAAATTTCTTAAAAAAGTTATAATTTTATCCATAAATAAGCGAAGCATGCTACGTAGATTTCAACCCATAATACGTCATATTCATAAATTTAAGATTTGCGAATTTTAATGGGTTTTTTAATATTTTTTTTTAGGATTTCCTTATCCCATCGTATTTCTTCTTCTTGTCATATTCGGGAAACCAAAGACTCCTACAAGGCGCCTATAGGCACTCATGTCTTACACTACTTCAGCGGCCTCCATCCATTGCAGATGCAGCCTATGTAATTCTATCCTTGGCATTATCTGAGGCGGCTAATCGCACATCTTCCCTACATGATTTATTGTTTACGTTGAAGTTCACCTTTACTTTTATAGTTTACTTTATGTTTATAGTTAGTTTACGTTTATAGCTAGCTTACCTTTATAGTTTACGTTTATACTAAGTTTACGTTTAGATTTATGTTGCCAGTATTTTGTGCGGCAGTTGGTATTCCTGCAATCTAAAGACATGTCCGTGATTTTTTAATGAAGAGGAGTAAGGTTTCGTGGCGAAGTTGTTGTGCGTGGTTCGCTAAACGTCGATCTTCTCATCCGATCCGATTTTGTGACACTTGGTACTCCTCAAAAAATCTCTCAAAAAGACTCTGGAATTCGCTCTCTTGTTCATCATGATCAAAATGATGTAACTATTTTGTTGGCGTGCTTTTGGCAGAGGAGGAAGGGATGTATGGTGGGTAGGGTTATAGGTTATCACTTTTACTTCATAACTTGAAACGTATGACATTCAATCCGATACACATTGTTTACACCCAGGGGTGGCTTTCCGAGGAAAAGGGGTGTCTATCATTGTTTTGTGCAGTGTCTGTAGAACTACTATACTGAAAAAATCTTTTTTGTAACGGTGTATAAGTATGTGAAGAATGAATAAACAAGCATGCTTAGATGATAATATACTATACTTACATGATGTCGGAGATAAAGAGGTGAGATTATTCATGAGCTATAAATAACTGTACCTAATGAATCAAAGAATAGTTCATCTAAATGTAGGTCTTTACTTTGTGATGATAAAATTATAATTGAATTAAAATCAAATTACTTTGTACGTCACACATTATTAATACAAAATCTACAGGTTTCAAGAACAACATTCTATTCATTAGGTGAGACGTATACTTAAGTTAATTGTTAATCAATATTGGGAGAGTGATTGGATGGCTTGATTGGGAGCGGGAATAATTAGGGAATTACATGGTCCTTAGAAGGGATAAATGTAAAAAAAGGGTGGTTCACATTTTTTCTGATATGTGTTATGATTATGCGGTTATTAAACTTATCACATTCTCTTCACAAAGATGTTTTCCAAAATTCCTTTGTCTTTTTTTCCAAATAAAAATGTGAAACAGATTATTTTCAATAATTGGGGCCTCTGTGGTCAAGGGTTGGATTGGCTCTCGACTAGCTATACGAAGATCGTGGGTTCAAATCCCGGCGTGCGCAAGAAAATTTATATCATTGATTTGTTTTATTACACAATTTAATCATTTGAATTAATCAATCTGAAGGTTGCGGAATCAAATCCCGGCGGGCCAAATATATTTTATTTGATTAATTTATATAAGACCACCATTAAGAATTGAAACGTTGCTTGAAATGGCTTTATCGTGTTTGGTGACCAGGTCCGAAGAGCCAGGTACCTTCCTCTTCCCTATCTCCTTCCACTCCCCACCACCTTCAGCCTCACAATATACTCCAAATGGGGGTCATCATAATTTTAAAAATCATTCCACGTTTTGAATGGTTTGTTTGGCAAAACAGGGTTTGTCTAGCGGGTTTGTGTAATTAGTCTAATACAGGGTTTCCCAATTGCCGGGTCGCGACCCGGTACCGGGCCATCAAAATAAAATACCAGGTCTCAACATTCCCGCCTTGAGACAAGGTGGAAGCTGCAAGAAAAAAACCTTAATGTGTGGGCATAACGCGCGGAAACAGGGAACTTCAAAGCATTTAGTAATTAAAGTGAAATACAAAAATAGTACAACATGATTGCATTGCCACAGGTGATTTAGCAGGGATGCCCGGGTTTATGGGGTGAGGTTTGTCTAGGTCTTGGAGACGGATGACCAGGACACACTGAACCCCAGATTCCTACCCACCCAAACCCTTTTTCTTCCCAGAACTTTCCTCTCCTTCCTTTCCTTAAAAAAACCCTCCACACAGCATCCCCAAAGATGACATAGGAAAATTATTTTCCTCAGGGCCTCCTGTGTGGAGCTCTTATAAAAAAAGACATCTTAACTCAAATTAAAGAACATTTATTAGGACTGGAGGGGAATCTTCAGGAATATTTTTCTCCAATCGACAGCAACAAAGCTTGGATAAGAAACCGATTTACATTCAAGTTAGATTCCGAAACTAATTTGCCACGAATTGCCAGATTCAGATGAAGACTCGTTAATTGAACTGTCAACTGACACATCACTCAAGGATATATTTTACACAAGACTAAGACCATCGATAGATTTTTGGTTATCTTGTCGTCAAGAATACACAAAATTAGCTCCTCAAGAATAACTTTTTTAATGCCTTTTGTCACAACTTATAAATGTGAAGCTGGGTTTTCAACACTAGTTTACCTTATAAATGTGAAGCTGGGTTTTCAACACTAGTTTACCTTAAAAATAAACATTTAAAATAAACCGACTTGAAGTGGAACCAGACCTTAGGATAAAACTTTCGTCATTTTCCGCGAACTTGGATTCTTAACTAACTAACTAGCTAACTAACTAACCATCACGCCGTTTCACCGCAGGGGTAGGCAGAGAGGACGGACCGCCAAACAACTCGGTCTTGGCACACACTCTTTGCCTCACTCACATTCATACATCGTCTCATACATTCTCTTCTATTGTTCTGACTTTTGACATGGCCCGACTCAAGTATTTGATTCACTTGATCGTGCCACGTCTTCTTCGGGCGTCCCCGACTTCTTCTACCATTCACATTCGCGTCGTATATTCTTCTTACACTACTTTCTTCGTTCATTCGTTCTACATGCCCAAACCATCTGAGGGTCCCTTTCTTAATCTTACTCATTATGCTTACATCAGCCTTACATTCTTTGCGGACATCCACATTTCTCACACGATCATACATTGTTTTACCACACATACGTCTCAGGGATCTCATTTCAACAGCATTCAGCTTACTTTCATCCTTCCTCTGCCAGTTCCATGCCTCACTGCCATACATCAGGGTAGGTACCAGGACTCCATTGTGGACTGCTAGCTTCGCTTCTTTTGACAGTTTTTTATTAGCGCCAACGGCATTCAGTCCACCATTAATGGAGTTACCGGCATTCACCCTTCTTTCAATATCTCTATCAGCCTTCCCATCTCTCGTAAACACACTACCCAGATACACAAACTCATCCACCTGCTCCAAGTATTCATCATTCACAACTATGTTGCATACTGTTTTCGTACTCTCTCTTTCAAACACCATGACTTTAGACTTACATACATTCATCATTAACTCATTCTTCATACATACTTCATTCATCCTTGATACGAGAGACTGTAGATCTTCCATAGTATTAGAAATCAGCACCGCATCATCAGCATACAACAGGCAACATACTTTCAGATTACCCAATTTCGCGCCCAATCCCACCTCTTTCAATTCTTGCATACAATTATCCATGTATAGATTGAATAACCATGGTGACATTACGCAGCCTTGCTTGACACCTTTTGTGATGTCAAACCACCCCGTAAAACCACCGTTCACCCTAACACACGCAACGCTTCGCTCGTACAGAGATGCAATTGCCTGTATGAGATTTGTATTCACTCCATACTTGGACAACACCTTCCATAACTTTTTCCTGTCGTCTTTGGATTGGATTCTTGGATTGGACTTGGATTCTTTAGTAACAATTAAGCAGCAGCTCCATACTTCGCACTAAAATTTTGTGACTAAATAGGCGATACTAAAATACGTAGTATTAATAAAACATTTTTACTATTAATAAATGTGTATTATTTTAGCTTGGGTTTAAAAGTATTAAGTGGGTCACGAAGGGGAGGTGTGAAAATTACCGGGCCCCGGCAAAACAATGTTTGGGAAACACTGGTCTAATACATTTGTTTCCATGTTCTAAGATATAATACAGGTACAAACTTTGTATGATTGGCAGCATTGATTGATTGTCTATGAAATGTTAAAATAAAAACGATGAATAAATAATGGCGTTACGTGAATTAATTTTAACAAAATTAAAATGTTAAATGCATATTTTTTGGTCTCCCCCGGCATAAATACTCACTGTTCGTAATAATAAAGCTAAATCTAACTGTTAACAAAAATATTCCGTGTTAACGAGTAAGCGGTTCAATGCATAAATAAATAACATTTTTCTAACGAGAATTCGCCTCCAATATTTTTTACCGAAAATAGGTAAACCTCCGACAATCCCCAATGTCAAATACGAAAAGAACCCCTTTGTTTCTCACATTGCCAACAAATGCTGCGGTTTCTCTTTCAGTTTGTCCATATGAACTAACGTCAACGCCGCGCGCAGCCGTCGCGTCCTAGGCATTTATCAACTGTTGAATAGTTGGAAACAACCCCGACGTTCACGCTAACACTAACAAAAATTATAAATAACGGTTAGTTTTTTCGTAACCAGTAATTTTAGTTAGAAAAATCGTAAAGTGAGCCATTCTTAAAACTTTTTAAAGTTTGCATAATTTTTTTTTGTATTTAAAACATAACATTATTTTAATCGTTTATTTGTATAATATTGCAAAGCGGAAATATTTCGATCTTCTGACAGAATATGGTCTGGTTAGTTAATAACAGTATATCAAACAAAACAATAACGTCGTCATTAATTATTATAAATTTATGTATTACCTGTGTCTTTATTTTTGTTTTTCGTTCAAACTATTCAGTTTCAGTTTTTTTTTCACTTTCAGTGCCGGCAACACTGGCGTTTATTTTTTTTCATTTATGTTCATAGTTTTCTTTTACCCGCCTCTCTAGACAAAGTCTATACCAAAAAAATTTTTTTTTTGACTGACACTGCATAATTTTGTACCCATTCTGTGTAATATGTATTTAATGAAATATTATTATTGAAGAAGAAGATAACAATAATAATCTAAATGAAAATATGAAAGAGAACAAGACACAGAAAAATATAAAAAGACAAATGGTCGGAACTGGGACTAAATTCGGATATATTTATCCGAGACGCTATCCGGGTTACAAACCAATTCTTAGAATGATTGTTTCCAATAAAAAGTGTAGTTGCCCGTTATATTGAAAAATAATTAGTTGAAGATAATATTGTTAATTCTAAAATTTGAAATATGAGATTGACAGAAGGTGGCAATAGCGAAATTGGTTAACGCGCACGTCCCGGTTAGACGAGAGGTCTGGGTTCGTGTCCCAGTTGCAACCATTATCTTTTTTTGTTTTTCTGTGTCTCGTTCTCTTTGATATTTTCGTTTAGATTATTATGGTTATCTTCTTCTTCGATGATATATTACATTGATGGGTATAACCTTCAAAAGTTATAAAAAGAAAGTGTTTCTTATAAAAAATTAAGCATTATTAATTCAACTAATATCATAACACGAGTAGCATTAAATTAAGAGTACCAAAAATATAAATATATTATTAAAATACCGCGGTGATTTGTTGAACAATATTTGACTAATTACTGAGAGATATTATCAATATTGAATCCAACTGTTGACGAATATTTTGGCCAAAAGCGTTGTGTGCTGAAAGCAGTTATTTTCAAACTAGTAATATTTTGACACAGTAGATACTAATACGAACATTAAGAGGGCATTACCAGAGAAAGCCGGAAATACGTCATTTTCAAAAAAGTTTTTAGACGTATTGACTCTTTTCCGCAAAAAATTATAAATGGATTTCGAAAGATTGTTCTTTTATCTAGCATAGTTATGTAATAAATTTTTATAATTTTTTTTAATTTTTAGTATAATAAGGTTATTCCATAGGTCGTTGGCAGATTTGTTAAATTTTCAAAAAAGTTTTTGTATTATACCACACCCATTTCAAATAATGTAATCATGCAGTAAAATAAATCAATACATTATCTAGCAAAGTTATGTATTAGAATTTTAATTTTAGTTTCAATAAAATCATTAAAAAATATGTACGTACATGTGTTTCTTGACGAAAATTGGTCCATTTGTGTATTTATTTGCGCACTTACAAACTAATATATTTCAGATTTTTTTAACATTCTTATTAAATTTAGACATTATTGAAAAATGATAAATACTTATAATCAAAAAATAACTACAAAAAGTACACTATTTTAATAGTTTTATCATCACGCCTTTCAGCATTTTTGGATGAAGGTATAAATTAAAGCTAATTTGGATTGAAATAAATTCGATATTGAGTTATAATTTAAAAAAGCTGGTACGGAGAATAATCAATCTTTCTCATTGTAACCGCCCTGCACGATCGGAAGAACAACTTTCGACGAAATGTGGATTTTCGTCCGCTGGCTGGTTAAACGCTCTTAATTTAACATTCACTGTCTGGTGGGTAAAGTTCTTGGTCCTAACAGAAGAATGCAGCGCTTGGTTTCCCATTGTGCGGGTCGACAATAATTAATTTGCGGAAACAATGCGGTCTGCCTCCCTAACACAAGTGAATTAACCCTCTATTTAAACGAGCCTTAAAACGGATTACTTGATTTTTTGGCTGCAATTTACAAGGCTTTGTTTCACATTATGAAGGTTTATCCCGGTTGACAACGCACTGAAATTTATGAATATTTTGTATAACTACTGTCGCAGTACTAAGCCGCCAATGTATGGAACCTTTTTTTATTTTCTGATATCCTTTTATTTTATTATTCATTTTATTTTTTATGATTTACTAGCTGGTACCCGGCATGCGTTGCTATGCCATTTAATAAAGAAATTGTTTCTCCTGCGTGTCCTTTCCCATTCGTCCCGTTCCCCTTCCGCGTCCCCTTCCTCTCCCACGTCCCCTTCCCCTCTCGCCTTCTTACTCCACTCCACCCCCCCGTTTCCGCGAATCCCCCTCCTGAGTTCCCCTCCCCCCTCTCCCACGTTCCCTTTCCCCCTCCCGGATTGCCCTCCCCCCTCCCACATTCCATACATTCAGTCCTGGTACATTCAGTTTTCAAACAGCTCGCGTGCCATCTTTGTAATTTTTTTATACAAATTTCATAATGCCAGAGCTCACCAGTAATTTTATACAAACCATGTCCTGACAATAACGAACACAATACAAAAAGAATTATCCAATTTGGTGCACTCGTTCGGAAGTTATGCGCGTACATACATTTCGGCGATTCATTTTTATTTATATACTTAGATAGATTTCATTATTATTAACATTTTTTACATATTAAGTCTTGTTAAACTGATTGATATCAGTTTGTCATAGAGTTCTTTAACATTTACTTTTTTAAAGTTAAGACTGGTACATAAAAATATAGGTATTTTAACATTATATATGCATATATTTTTAAGTACATTTTTTGAAAAAAAATATTTTTAATTAAAGAAAAGAAAAATAATAATAATGGAATAGAAGAAAACAGAGATTAGTACAAAAAATTCTTTAACGTAACCATTTTTGTAGCATACATTTCCATCTGAAAATTAATTTACAGCTTTTTATTAAATTGGGTAATATATCGAACGTTATTAATACCGTAGCGTCTGCGTGGTTGATTTTAAGAATCCGGTTTTAAACGCATGTCTGCCACCGCGCCTTACCCGTCGCACCATATAAACATCCATGTACGTGGATTTTCAGACAAAGCTACTTTTGTAATTCGGTTTCTAATTCAAAAATTCGTCACAAGATGTCGCCACTTTAATCGACAAGACGCACAGGGACGTGCCCTTCAGATGTATAAGTTCTACGAATTTGTGAACCTGGAGTATCTCCCGGATTTTGAAAGATTGACGGTAATACTCAGTTATATGAAGCGGCTGTATATTGCATATGACGTTATCGCCCGTCCCGGTTACTTTTTTCCAGTGACTAGCCATCACTGTTTGACACGTTGATGGTGGATACGAGGAATGGGCTAATTTCGGAACCAGTTCCTGTTGGATTTTACAAAATGATCACCAACCGCTTGTCAAACTAGCATTAAAAACCTGCTGAGCGGGTTTCTAACCTGCGAGTTGTAAATTATTGGAACAAAGTATTCTAGAGTTCCTTGATCGTGTTTATTTGAGTATCTGGGACATTAGGATATGTCAGGGATCTCTTTAGTTATGTATGGCGATAAAGATTATATTATAATTTATTTTTCAGTATTAGAAGGGCTTTTTGCACTGAAGACTGTAGCCAAGAACAACTCCGCGGTGCAAGTCAAGCGTACAAGTCAAACATATTTTCATTAAGTATTAGGAATGGGATTGTCCTCCGCTAGATCTTCTATTAGTGTTAGCTTCAGGTTTTGGGTTACAAAACAGTAAAACTGCCCCCATAACCTTTCTATACTTATATGAGTTACATCGTAAATGAATCTCAAAATTGTAATTTGCCACATTATATATGGGAGTAAAACCGTATACGAAGAACATGAAAAATACATTTTCAGTGGGCTCAGATCTTTCCGTTTAAAGTTATGTGGCTTTAAGGGTGGTAGCTGAGTGGGAATAAACGACAGGCTTCATAAATTTAATTCATTTTACCTCTGTCAGCTAAGACCTACATCAATTCGACAAGCAACACTTACCGCTTATTTTGTGTTGATGGATCTAGAAAGAATTCAAATACTGAGATTATTTGTTTCTAATTAAAAGGTATCCATTTATTTTTTTCCAACAATAAGACAAGTTGCCTTGTTAGTTGTCCCACATGTATCAATTTTTTAAAATGCAAGTGTAAATAAATTATTTTGATAAACTCACCGTTTAAAAGTTCAGTCCTGTAATGTGTCAGCAGAACGAGGGTAGGAAAGGATGTACTTGCCTTCCGCCTTCAAGATCAGATTTGAGACTAACACCTTACTAGATTCACAGTAACATTGATTGACACGGGTATAAAAGTTAAAAGCTCATTCACTTTCATTTTAAGGGATGGGGTCGGAGGGCACTGATCTTTATGAATGAAACTAGTGTAAGTATCCACTTGAAAAGAGATTGAAATTGATGATAGTAGTGTCAAATCTTTCTTCTATATATCTTCTATCTATATCTTCTATCTTCTTCTATCTTCTATCTTCTATATAAATAAAAATGAATCGCTGAAATGTATGTACGCGCATAACTTCCGAACGAGTGCACCAAATTGGATAATTCTTTTTTTATCGTGTTTGTTATTGTCAGGACAAGGTTTGTATAAAACTACTGATGAGCTCTGGCATTATGAAATTTGTATCAAAAAATTATAATAGGTGGCACGCATACTGTTTGAAAACTGAATGTACCAGGAATGAATTTATGGAATGCGGGAGGGGGAGGGGGGAGATGGGAGTGGGAGTGGGAGGGGGGAGGGAACCTGGGAGGGGGAGGGGAACTCAATAGGGGGGTTCGCTGGAAAGGGGAAGGGGGGAGTGGAGTGGGGAGAGGGAAGGTGGAGGAGGGGAAGGGGGGAGTGGAGTGGGGAGAGGGAAGGTGGAGGAGGGGAAGGGGACGCGGGAGAGAAAGGGGAGGCGAAAGGGTAACAGGACGAATGGGAAAGGACGCTCAGGGAGAAACAATTTCTTTACCAAATGGCATAGCAACGCATGCCGGGTACCAGCTAGTATTTTACATAAGTTGATATGCGCGTTTTCATTCCGCGAAAAATATCCCCGACAAAATATCCTACCGACAACACATCCTCTAACAAAATATCTACTAAAACCTAACCTAACCTAACTTTACGGAAGGTCTGTAATATTTTTGTCCCATTTTACTATTTTTGAACAATAATTTACTGTCTTTACAGGATGTCTGTATTATTTTTGTCCCATTTTACTATTTTTGAACAATAATTTACTGTCTTTACAGGATGTCTGTATTATTTTTGTCCCATTTTACTATTTTTGAACAATAATTACTGTCTTTACAGGATGTCTGTATTATTTTTGTCCTATTTTACTATTTTTAACAATAATTTACTGTCTTTACAGGATGTCTGTATTATTTTTGTCCCATTTTAGTATTTTTAACAATAATTTATTGTCCTTATAGGATGTCAGTATTATTTTTGTCCCATTGTTTAATTAGGTTAGGTAAAGTTTTAGTAGATTTTTTGTCGCAGGATGAACAGTCGCAAAACCAATAATATACATTTTAGTACCTATATTAAATGAATATATTTTTTATGGTCGTTCGTGCGAACAAATTCTTGTTAACGTATTTATTAAGCAATCCAAGATTCATTCAAATATCATTTACTATACTGGGCATTAATTTCCAACTATTTATTCAGAAATTAATAAGAGGATTGGTATTAAAAAATTAAGCAATTGGTTAAAACATTTTCATTATAAAAAAGTAAATAGTTCGTTTGTTAGTGGTTTCACCAATGTTTTATACAATGCTTTTGGAAGGCGTAAGATGTCACATGCAATAATAATTATCCAGCAGAACTAAATCTTTTTAAAAAATTATGATTTTATTAAATATTAAAAAATATATTTCATAATTTTTTAAGAAATGTAGAGCACCGTTTCATGAAAAATCACCTCAAGGGCGCTTTTCCTTTGTGAAATTCCTATGAATTAATTTTCAGAAATGATCCTCTCGTTATCGCCGAAGTGCAAGATCTTCCTTCCAAATTGAAATTTCGCTAGATCAGAAGTTCCCAATCTGAGGGTGTTGCAGTTAACGGTTTGCAATCAAATCGAAAATGTTTTTAATGATTCACTATTATTACATTTGTAAAAGCCTGCCTGCACAGGATCATCATTTTTGAGATCTCTGGAATCATTGGTTCCGCCCAACAATGACTAAAAAATAGGTAATTTCAAAAACAATGTTTGGTAATTTTATTTTTATTAGTTGGTAGACTTTCAACACTCATGGTGTCGATAATGAGGGGTATAGAAGCGAAGGCTGCAATCTTGCAAAACACGACAAAATAACCCACGTTTGCAGAAATATGGAGCTGCTCATTCTTTAAAACATAAAATGCATTTTTGAGGTGGACAATCTGTGATACGTATTTCATTTAAAATTTACTTAAAACATTCACGTTAAAAGCAAGGGCAGCAATTTCACAAAATATTTTTTTCCCTTACAAAAAAGTTACGTGACAATATGGCTGCCCCATACATATGAGCTATCTGTTGAAATGGTGAGCTCGCATGAAATCCCGCGTGATTCAACTATTTAATTTATGTGTCAAAGTATTTGACAAGAAGAATATTGAAGATGAGGGGTCACTCTCCAGAAGTACCGACCAAAAACTCGAAACAGATATGGTATCTCGATAAATGGGAAAGAAATATAGAAATGCCACATTTATTGCACTGTCATTTCGTTTTGAGCCAATATCTTAAAAAGTTATGACTCTTAACATTAAACTGTTTTAATTATTATTTTCATTTATTTTTAATTCTAAAAAGTTAAAGGAAAATTGTATTAGATCTGCATTTAATCTTGAAACAACGATTGAACAATTTGGACTTAATCCTTCATTGATTTAATTCACTATTAAAAGACACTGCAAACTTCAAATATTAGAAAAAAACTGATATCATAAATAAATATTTGTGAGTGACGTATGAATTGAATGATCAAAATTTTTTTTTTTTTTTATCCTAAACTTTTCCTAAATGTAACCACAATACAAAATCTTACAAATGTGCAAATTTAAGATGAATGGTTTTGCAAAATTTTACCGTCTTTTATGGGTCTAAAAAGACAATGTATTTCTTGTTATTAATGTTAAAGATTTACAAATCAGTTGTAGTCAATAATAGTCAGAAGACAATAAGAAGAAATGATTTATATCAAAATTTGCAATTCAATCTTCGCAGGGGAATATTCCAATCTGTCAAAAAAGTTTTAAATATTCGATCCATGAATGAAAATATTGTAGCCCTTGTTTCCTGAATTATTCAATTGATTCTTGTCGGAATTTAATTCCGAGTTACTCTCTGTATTGTTACAATGGAAAGGTACTTCCTTAGGAACAATTCGAATTGATACACGAAAGTCAATCAACCAAAGTAGTTCAGGGGAGTCCAACTCATTGCTGATAATATACTCATTGTGAGGATATTGTCTGAAGGATATTCTTAAGTAAAGGAACGATCTTATAGTTAGCCCTAACAGGCTGAAATCGGTGACGGTTACAGATAAATTATGTGGTTATAAGTTTTATATTTGTTAAATTAGGTCCTTACATATGAAATTGGCTTTTTGCCGTACTGGCAACTTTAATTTCAAATATCTTCTCTTTGGTTTGGAATTCCAAATTCAAATTTGTACAGCTATTTACTCATGTATTTGTGTTTCGAAAATTATAATTCATTTGTTTTTTTCTTAATTTCTTTTTTTCTTTGCGCCACTTAGTTTACAAAATTAGTTAGTTATTTACGAGTACGAGTTCCACCGTGGCACCAGTGCTGAAGAAACGGATCGAAGGATTAATGATGTGTATGGTGACGGTGCCGCAAAAGAAAACACAGTGCGTTTTTGGTTCCAACGTTTTCGTTCTGGAAATTTCGACCTGCAGAACAAGCCCCGTGGACGGCCGGAGACCAAAGTTGATAATGAAGAATTGAAGGCTATTGTGGAAGCAGATCCATCGCAAACCACGTCCGAGTTAGCTACAGGCTGCGGTGTTAGTGATAAAACTATTTAAATCCACTTGAAGCAAATTGGGAAGGTGAAAAAGCTTGAAAGGTGGGTACCTCACGAATTGAGTGAAGCAAATCAACAAACGCGCGTTAGAACGCTAGATCACACACTGCACATCAGACGGCTACTCCGGACCTTGCCCCAACAGATTAACATTTTTTTCGAAATTTGGATAACTTCTTGCAAGGGAAAAAAATCAACTCCGATGGGGCAGTCCAAACCGCCTTTAAAGATTTTATTGATTCCCGTCCGAATGGTTTTTTTTTAGTAAAGGGATCGAAGACCTACCTACGAGATGGCAAAAGTGCATAGGTAGCAATTGTACATACTTTGATTAAATAATATATTATATTTTAAAAAAATCAACTTTATGTTCCTCCCATACAAAAAGCGAATTTCATATGTAAGGACCTAATATTATTAAAGGAACGAAGGCGAGAGAGAAATCTTAACGAATCGCTCATCGTAAGAGGTATGAAACACAGAAATTGTAACTTGTCAGATTCCTCCGCCTTAAACATTTTGGAATAATCTTTCTTCTTCCACTTATCCAACTTCACGTAACTTTTCAGCCTGACAACATAAACTCAATTGCATCTCTTAGTCTCACCGGTTCCACGAATTTGGGGCTCTTGTGCGGTATTCTTAATAAAACAAACCCTTCAGCTTAGACAACATTAAAATTTATAATTTATTCAATTCTCAGACATTATTATTACTTGATATTACGTACCGATAACCCCGTTGTTTTATTTATCTCCCATGTAATAATAATAACAAGTTTGCAACCGAATCTTTCACTAAAATATCAACTAAATATCCATAATATTTGATGTACGAGGAGAAGGTGAAAAGTAATCGGCCTTAGAGGCCGTTCATTTATTACGTAAGATGATTTAGGGGGGAGGGGGGTCGACCATGTCTTATTTTGTCTTACAAGAAGGGGGTGGGAGGGAGTCTCGATAGTTCTTACGTAAGATCACAAAAATGCGCAAAGTTAAAATTATACTTTGAAAAAGCGCGGGCAACCGCGCGTGTGCCGAGGTTCGCTCGGATGCGTACAGGTAAACGATTAAAACGAACGAAACAAACATTAAAACAAACCAAACGTGTATTTATTTTATCCTTGAGATTCTTACGTAAAAAATATAAAACTAATTTAATTGCTGATTTCTGATTTCTGAGCAGGATAAACAAAAAATTATAGAATTATCAGGAAAAATTATTTTTTGGCATTTTGCGTACACTTTTCGTGTATGCAAAATGTGTTACGTAATTGGTCGCGCGGATTACAGGTATAGCCCATGGTCTTTGCGGAGCTCCTGTAACTCAACCAATGCGTGCCCGACACCAGTGCTGAGCTGAACGCGTCCGTGAGTTATCCAACTTAAAGTACACGGAAGAAAAAAATTATTCGCGCCACCCGTTTTTTAGGAATCTTTAATTTTGCATGAGTGGATTACATATCCACGCGAGCACTCCACGGTTAAGTTGAAAAAAAAAAAACATTAAAAAAGTCACCAGAGACCAACGTTTCATTTATATTTTTATCATTGGTTCGAGTCAAAGATATTGAAATATAAGTAGATGTGCTATCTGCTGTTTTTACTATGTGGGTCTGCGCTTCCGGGTGTCGCCGATATTGTTTACCAATTAACAAATAAACTAAAAAAACAAATAATTAACGAATAAACCAAACGAACGTTAAACTAAATGAACGAATTCTTTCCTTATTCAAAATATATTGTTAACCAATATTAATGCACATTTTCAAAAAATCAACGAAATGAACAAATTCTTTTTGTATGAAAACTACGCTAATTAGCGCGTAGTCCGGCGACAGTTGCGCGGACACCATAGCTTATCTCTCTGTATTTGAATATCTTTGGTTCAAGTTATACAAATACGTCCCTTAACATCCTGTATATGTGTTCTTTTAATCTTTATTTTCCCATTCATTTTACATGAGAAATGTGCATACATTTAAAAAACTACATACGTATAAAACATAGTAATATGTTATGGAATATTAGATTTTCTTTTGTTTCGAAAATAATATTTGTTCCCTCACAACACATTATTATAACATTTTGCAAAATGTTCGGAAACACCTATTTTCTTTTCCCTTTCCCTAACCAAGAAAACTTTCTCAGAAGCACACACATTATTTTGAATAATAAAATGTTGTTTTTAGGGCTTTTACTGGGTAAAGTATCTCATTACAGATATTTCAAAACATTCAGAAAACACATTGGATTTTTGAAGAACAACACCTACATGAGTTGTTAGTTTTTGGGTTGTGAGAGGTGAGTCACGTTTATACTGTTATTAGAGTTTATAAATTCTTGCAATTATTTGTATTTGTACCCGTAGAATCTTCTAAAACCTTTAATATTAGAATTAGGGAACATCTCAGAGTTCTAAATTTCAATAGTGACTTTGACGTCATTGATTTTATTTATTGAAAAATAATTAAACTTTTGATGTAAACAACGGGTTAAAAATACTTCGTGGAGGTTGTAAAGAAACGCAAATTAAAATTTTTGAAAATTAGAAATAAGATAAAGGTTAAGGAAAAATTTTGTACTAAATATTTTAAAATTTTCCCACTAAGCCGGCCTTTTTTTCATTAGTAGGCCCTGAAGTAAATAATTACCCTCAGGGCCTGTGTCATCTTTGAGCATGATGTGTGGAACAGAAAGGAACAGAAGGACAGGAAGTTCTGGAAGGAAAGATGTATTAGGTGTTGGTAGGAATGTGGGGTTATACGAAAAATGAATATAAAATTACCCAAGCAAGTTTTATTTTAGTGATTTGTGTTATTTTATAATGTATTAATTTAAAAAAAATGTACAGAGTATTTTCAGCACGTTTCAGAGCGATCGATACGTAAAATACCGCAATAATAAGAATCAAACAATGCTTGGAATTGCTTTAACCGTATTTGATGACCAGGGTACCTAGCATGGTCGATCGACATAGGTTTTATCAAAAATGTCGGTAACTTGTCATCACTCCAGAGCACGACTGCAGGCCGCTAACGAAAAAATAAAAGTTCACGTCAAATAAATTAGGAACCCTTAGTCGTTGTAGGTTAGAGGCCTGCAGTCGTGCTCGGGAGCGATGACAAGTTACCGACATTTTCGATAAAACCTATATCGATCGACCATGCTAGGACCCCAGGACCCCTAGACAAGGATAAGGATCGTATCGATAACTTTCAGTAACTTCTCGTTCTCTGGTATTACTGCAGATGGCCAACGAATAAATAACAGTTTACAATGACTAAGTGTTCTTAATATATTCGACGTCAAATGTTGTTTTATCCTTATAGATCGTCAGTGCTAGGGGTCCAGATATAACCAGCCAGGTCCTTCCACACCTTCCTCTTATCCATTTCGTTCCTCTCCCCGCTATGTTCAGCCTTCAATTCATCATTTCAAAAATGCTAGCACAACTTTATGTTTTCCCGAATAAACTTCTGTCTTATCATGTAAAACATAATAAAGGAAAGCTTATTTCTCTAAGTTAAACAAAGGTAAATATTTTACTTCCATTTGCTACAAAGAAACCATACTATTATTCCACCTGTAAAGTGAGAATGTCGCATGTTGTGTGTATCTACTCCTTCAACATGACTTCTGCGTTTACAAAGGGACGCCGGGGCTTTTACGATCAGTCTACACAATCAGTCCATTCCTTTGTATAGTTGTTCGATTGACCAGAGGATGTGTCACAAGCAGCTATACACCACCGGCAACATTCATTGAATGCGGAACAAAAGTATTTCTCTTTGTTCCTAAATGGAAACTATTTATTTATAAGTGTTATTTCGTCGAAAGGTTCAAATCAGTCAACGAAAAAAAAACACACATACCAGTGCAATTATAGTCCCGTCGTCTAAAGTTCCTCTTATATATACCTCTTGGAAGGTTCTTAAATTGTTCGTACCAAACAACTACCGTCAGGGTCGTCGCCACGACTTGTTCTGTATTCCACATGGCAGAACGGACGTTCTGGCCAAGACAAGAGGTATGGTGCATGATACCTGAAATGATTCCTCTAGGTCTCTTGACATTTTCAACACTGGCCATGAAGATTTCAAGAGCCATTTTAGGCCAGAACTCTAAAATATCTATCGTTGTAAAAAAATCATTCAAAGTTATGTGTATGTATTGTAATGTGCATTACATCAATCTGTAATGCACATTAGACCAGCTGCTATCCGGCATGCGTTGCAATGTCATTCAAAGAAATACATTCTGCATGTCCCATGCGTACCCGTTCACCTTCCGAGTCCCCTTCCCCTCCCGCATTTCGATTCCACCTTTCCCTCCTTCCCCCTCCCTCATCATCTCTCCCGAGAACCCCCACCCCCTCCCCCGTCCTCACCCCTCCTGCCTTTCCTTCCTGCCGCTAAAATATATGGAATGCACACATTTTCATTTATACAAATTTCATAATGCCAGAGCCCACCATTATATATAGCCGATAAACTGTGCGGGCGCGCGCACAACATATCACCAAAGTTTCATCGCAATCAGATGAAAGGTATGGCATCGCATAAAATACGAACAAACAAACAAACTAAATTGATTTTATATATATTATTATTATGATCTGAAAATAATCCTGAATAAAGCTGAAAGTGACCCATTTGACAGTAAAATTAATGTTAGAAAAATAAACAAGATGTATAAATTTGTAAAAATCTGTCGTCTTCGGTACTTTTTAAATGCTCCAAAACACTTAACTTGTGGAGGTTTAAACGATGATCATTAATAACAATCTGGTTTATGTATGTTTACGTATTTACAATAATAAGACTACAAGTTAGCCGATCTAACTGGGAGAGAGCAAGATTTTATCTGCTGCGGTGGCGGTGCTGACCTACGAGATGGCAAAGGCGACATCGGCACCTCTGCTAGTCAAGTGTAAGTACTTCCCTGCTGACATCTCGCGTAGTAGTTGGAAAGCTTTTACGATACATTACAAAATCTATCGCCCGAATCACGGTAGTCGAATAATACATTATAATATAATACAATGATCGTATAATACTCGTATATTAGTGAGTAAATCAAATGATTAAATTATATATTTTATGGAAAACCGAAATAAAAATACTATTTAAAAGTAATATATAAATGAAGGTAAAACCACACTAAGCCCATGCAACGCGACGCGACGTAGGTAGACGTCACCATTTCCATATCTGAACTACTTACCGTCCATACATTTTCTATGGAAACGGGTGCTTTAGAATCAGACTAGCCCCACGCAACGCAAACCGACGCCCCCTACACGACGCGGATCTGCCACAGCCAGATTGGCGTGGGCCATGTGTAAGGTGGAGGGAGTATGGTCACGCTTACTACGAGATGATTTTACATCTTTGTGGTATTATCTAAGTATCTAAAGTTATGTTTCCCTTTATCTGTGGTTGTTTTTTTGACAGATATTATTCAAAAATAGATGACGAACAGTTCATTGAAACTGTTAGATGGCACGAAGTTATTTATAAAATCAAATCAGAGGATTATAGAGATTCTGCATACGCAGTGCAGCTTGGGAGGAAATTTTAGCCATTCATGGCATGACTTTCAATATTTTACCCCTATAATGAATGACAATCAAACCTTAGACACAACTGCCAGTCTTTTTCTGGTCCCAATTGACTTTCGAAGACATATGTTTTCTTTTTTTATGTCATATTCAATTATGCTGTGAAGCTCTTCAAGTACCACTTTACTCATACGGAAGTATATGAAGAATCGTCCTTCATCAGATTCTAGTTCCTTTACTAAAGTATGGAACTCTCCAAACATTTGTCTTTGTTTGTTAATGTTGTGGACCCAAATACTTCTCACTTTTTTATTTTTCTTTTTATGAGAATATTGATTTAATAATAATAATCGTAGCAAATCATCTTCAAATTCGCTTTCAGAAGACATGGCAAAGCTGTCGTCTGCTAAGAAGAGAATCACATAAACATAACCTAAAAAATAAATGTCAAATGTGTCGAATCAAACGCGCCTGCGCACAACCAGAGACCCCTTTTCACGTGGTCACAGCGACGCTTGCCTACGTCGGCCAGTGTGAACATGGACAGGAACGTTGCGTCGCGTCGCGTGGGCTTAGTATGTATCTCCCTTAAACAAAATGCAAAATTATAACGCAGGTTGATAGAACACCCGGTCCCCGAGAAATTTGAACAAAGGGTATTTCTAAAAAGTTGTTGATGTCACTGTCGCCCTTATTAACCCGAATACTCGGCGAAAGGGACAACTGCACCTCATACTACATTGATGGCGTTCAAACCAGGCAGTATTAATAATTTTTGGAGTGTCCTAACACCTATAAGAAGTAACTAATCAAAATTATCAAAATACTTTCCTAGAAAGTAATAAAATTCTTCACAAAAAACAGTTTGGTTTTATAAAGTCACTCTGCACACAAGATTCTATTGCTAATGTAACCTCATACATCAACGAATCATTGGATAAAGGTGAAAAATGTGCCGGTATATTTATTGATCTCAGAAAAGCCTTTGATAGTATATCCCATGAGATTCTGCTAAAAAAACTGAACAATGTAGGTATAAAAGACAATGCGATTAAATGGATTTCGAACTACCTAAAAAATCGACCGCAAGTGGTAAAAATAAATCAAATTAATAGCGATAAAGAAATATCAGACTTTGGAATTCCGCAAAGTACAGTAATCGGACCAATCCTTTTCACCATATATGTCAATGACATTTTTTTTCAACCACTACATGGCCAAATTACTTCATATGCCGATGATACGGTACTAATAATTAGCGATAAAACTTGGGAAAAGGTAACATTTAAAGCCACCGAAGATATAAATATTTTAAAGAATTTCTTCGACGTAAATTTACTATCACTAAATAGTGATAAAACATTTGTAATTCCATTTGCAATACATAAAAATGATACCCCTAAAAACATTGACATCATCATCCATGATAATTCCAAAACACATAATAAAAACTATTGTATACCAAACTGCACAATATTAAAAACAACAAACACAATCAAATATTTAGGAGTTATTATCGATAAAAATTTGAAATGGAAGGAACAAATTTGTCAAGTTGTCAAAAAAATTAGAAAATTGATTTATATATTTTTAAGAATCAGAAATTTTTTATCTGTTAAAAACTTATATCTGATATATTACGCTTTGGTTCAATCAACTTTACAATATGCTATCATTAGCTGGGGATCCGCATACAAAACTAATCTTTCCCCAATTGAAGTTGTGCAGAGGTTAATAATTAAAATTATATTAAAAAAACCTTCTGACTACCCAACGGATCAATTATTTAAGGAATTCCAAGGGCTTCATTCAAAGATCTGTACAATAGAAATGCTTTGATTCAAATTATAAAAGAAAAAGAAAAGTATCAATTTATAACTGAAAACCGTACAAGACATAAATATATTTTTTCATGCCCAAAATTAAACACTTCCTTCGCACAAAATTTTTTATACTTATCAAGGAAGACTTATTTTCAACCGACTACCGGATGAAATTAGAAAAATTAATGATAAAATCCAATTAATAAACACTGCAAAAAAATATTTTAAAGATAATCTCAAAAAAAAAAAACAGTTTCCGACTAATCTAATCTCAAAAATAACTTATAACTCAGTTTCCTAGTGATACTCCATTCTTCAAATAAGTTAAATTTTGTTTTGTTTTTAACAACTAATTACAATAATTCTAATGATAATTCTAGATACATTATCCAAATAATAAAATTGTTTGATAGTTGATAAATACTTATAATTACATAACACCGAACTTAAAACTTATTGTTTTTTTACATTCACATTGTAATTTAAGAACTTATGATATAATATAGCATTTAAAAAATGTACACTACTCTTCCAAACACAAGCTAATGCTTCCATGGAAGAGTGGTATTAATTAAGATATTTGAACATGAACATGTACGCAAATTATTGCATCATCTAAATGTACATTATATTTTATATGCTAAAATAAAATTAAAATAAAATATAGACACAAGTGGTCGGCTTCTAGGTATATCATATTAAAAAATATTTGCGGTATTGTCAAAATCCAGAAAGGAAATTGGGGAATACGTTTACATGGACAAAAGGCCTGCACCCGCCGCGTTGGCCGGTTTCCTCAATCATGGTTTCTATCCAGAAGAGTACCTACATGTTTATGTTCGAATTGTCACATTTGAACACAGTATAGAATTTGTAGATAATTTTGCACAAAAAACCATTCACTCTTTCAGTGGCGTTGGTGACTAAAATGTTGCAGAGTTTATGGATGCTTTGCCAAAACCAAACTTATGTATACCATAAGACACTGTATGGGTTTTATAAATTTAATACTCCTTCTGTCTCTTGCACACGCCAACAAATACGTCTACCAGCTTATCTCTTCATTACGTATTCCACTAAATTTCTATCTTATTGTTAAAATTTTTGGATATCGTTAACAGCCGATTCGGTAAATCTTCGCATTATCACAACCAAATGCTTGAATTTCCACGGTAATTATCATAAATATGTCTCACCCCGAGAATGTTCCTCCCGCCAAATGGCAATACCCCCCCCCCCCCCTCCCTCCATACCATCTGACGCTGTCATTTAGCGAAGGGTTGATTATTAATTGACAAGCCTTGTACCACTCACAAAGACATGATTTATTGCGAAGCTGAATTTGATATTAATTCAGGGATTAATCCATAAATTCCATTATAATATACGTCTGAACAATATTGATAATTGACGATGCTGAATCATCTTATTCTCTTCATTATTGTTTGATAGCATAATAAAAAATATTTACGAACTTTTTAATACAGAAGAGAATTTCGTAAAATAAATTAATAGTAGTATTTTAACTATTCGTAAAATTCACTAAAATTACTTCGTGAAGTGAAATCATAACTATAATGTGCATTAATTTATTTTATACCACTTTATCATTGAAGACAACACTAGAAATTCTCTAAAGAAAGTTTGAAACAGAAAAAATTTCGATCGCATCAAGAATCTATATTCCTAGAAGCGACCGTATTTTTTGATTTTCCTGTTTCAAACTTTCATTTAGGAGTTGCTAATATTGTTTTCAATGGTTAAATAACAATTTAGGGTTTTACTCGTTAAGTTCCGACAAAAAAAATATTTTGCTGTAGTTGTTGTTCATTTTCAGAAGTTGCCTTCCATCCTCAGGACAACATTATTATTACTAGCAGTTAAAAACCAGCTCCGCAGGTTTAGGTCCTGCGGGCGGTTTTTGGTTCGGCTTTCGCCTAGTTAGTGTTCATTTTGTAAATCCAATAGGAGCTGGTTCCAAAATTAGCCCGTTCCTCGTATCCACTGTCACCGCGAAAAAGTAACCTAGACGGGCAATGACGTATATGTACAGCCCCTTGATACAAGTATTTTTATTATCTTTCGAAATCCGGTATATCCAGGTATATTATATATATTATACATTGGTTTTTTGCAAGTTACAGGGAGAAATTAACCCTTTTGTCTTGCAAACTGTAGTAATGTCTCCTGATGGATTTTTTTTACCCGATGTTCGGGCTACCTTGGGCAAGATGAAAGGAATAAGTAATTTTTTTGACGGTTTGTTTGATATCTATGAGTGGTACACGTTTTGTGGATATATGCACACATACAGACATTTTTACATACACCGAAGATACACCGGGTTAAAAAAAAATCATAGAACTTATACCTACGAAGCGCACGTCCCTTTGCGTCTTGCCTGTGAAAATGGCATCATTTTGTGACGAATTCTTGAATTAGAAACCAAATTATAGCGGTAGCTTTGTCTGAAAATCGTAAAGGTAAGGCGCGGCGGCAGGCATGCGTTGGAAGCCGGATTCTTAAATTCAACCACACTGACGCAAGGCTATTAATAACGTTCGATTAGGTGCATCTATATAAGGGTGACCGGCGAACTCAGAATGAAATCAACTCAGAACAACCTCAGAAAGCTCATTAAGAGTGATGATAAAAAATATTAAAAAATTAGTTAAATAGGTTATGTTAGGTTAGGATTAAGGGCTATTTTAAAATTATTTTGTTCCTAGCTTCTAATGACGACTTTTCAAAGAGGTGTTGAGTTGACTTGATACTGAGTTGGCATAGAAACCTATTAAGTAGGGTTTACACACACTCTCGTCTCGCCGGGGATATTCTGTTTTAAGACAGGCCAGTAAAAAAAAGAGTCTAAAATATCATTGGAGACCAAAATTTCATTTATATTTTTTACTCCAAGTAATGTCAGTACAACATTTACTGATTGTTCCGCCAGCTAAATATAACAACACGTCCTAACAACTCTAGCAATTTTTGAAGTAAACAAATAAACATATTTTCGGGCGTCACTGTAACCGTCAAATATTTTTTCCTCTCATCCCTTTGAACAAATTTGTGACCAAATCTACATGATACACCAAGTAAGAACCTTTTTCTCGAGGGTGAAGCATTTTAAACTGACAAAAAAGGTTTTATTTATGGAAAACCAAGAAAGTGTTTCATTCTTTGAGCATCGCATATCCTTTATTGATGTCCTGCGACCCCGGGAACAAGATATTCCGTTCTCATAATACAGCAGTTCTTTGAGATAACTCCCCCCTATATTTCTATATTCTATTACAATAAAGTGAAAAGGGTACACTTATCCAAAATCCGGATCAAAAGATCACGTATTTACATGAAACTACAGAACATTTTTTTAGAAAAGAATAAGATTTTTTTATATCAACCAATTTGTGTTAACAGCGCGTCTCGCCGGGGAAACATTTGTCTTGTTAGTTATTGTAGCATACAATAATTAAATACGTGTTCTTGACACTTCTAATAATTTCTATGCTGCCTAATTAATTGATTATGCCCAACTGACCAATCCCTCTCCAAAACTATTTTTTCTATTCTTTCCTTTAGTTTATGGTTGTTTTGTTTACCGAAAAACGAAATGTTTATTTATACACCCGTGTATGAAGTATACAGATACCATTCCCAAATTATAACTTTCTTGAAAAAATTAGATGAGTCTCTCAAATAACGTTAATCAAAATTTCAATAAATAAAATCATATGATTTGACTAAAAACAAGATAAGTTAATGTTTTGAATTATGCTAAATGTCGTTAGTGATAAAATCTATATAATATATAAAATCAAAACATGCTTATAAGAGTACGTAATCGTATTTGAGATTTCGTTGCTAAGCCATTAATCCGATTGCGATGAAACTTTTGGGATTTGATATGTGCATGCCCGAGATGGTTTCTATATATCCTGGTGAGCTCTGACATTATGAAATTTGTATAAAAAATTTCAACAGGTGGCAGGCTAGCTGTTTAAAGTTACGGGACTGAATGTATGGAATGCGGGAGGGCGGAAGAGGGTTCGCGGGATGTGGGAAACGGGAGAGGGGTGTGGGGAGAGTGAAGGCGGAGAGGGAACGCGTGAGGGGAAGGGGACGCGGTAGAAAAAGGGGTGGCGGAAGGGGAATGGGACGAATGGGAAAGGACACGCAGGGAGAAATAATTTCTTTATTAAATCGCATAAATGTAACCGAATTTATTAATATGGAACTATTGCCTTTTCATAAAAGTCTAAATGACTATTCTATTTTTTTAAGTTAAATTTCTTTACGCACGCTTGATTGGAGAGTAAGCTGGTGAATGGGTGACGAGAGCGTTACACAAAGCGAGGCGAACGGTAGTTGAGAGGGAGATATAAGTTAATGATGATAGAAAGAGAAAGAGTTACGTTTTGTTTATTACCGTAGGGGCAAGAGAGAGAGAGGTGCAAGCACATATTTTCTTTCTCTCTTTCCCTCATAGCCAGTAACGCTTTGTATATCTAAGACACAGTGCAGGCCTATTGTCTGTATCGCACTGTAGGAGTAAGAGAAAGCAGTGCGCGCGCGTATTTTCTTTCTTCCTAAGTTTTACTTCAGTCGTGTGGTCTAAAGCACACTCGGTTTTGGTATAAGAAAAACTCTCTTTTTATAACTTTTGAAGGTTATTCCTATCAATATAATATTTCATTGAAGGAGAAGATAACGATAATAATGAAAACAAAAATATGAAAAAGAACAAGACACAAAATTGACTTTTGACCATTGACCATTTGCGACCATAGAATTTTTCAAAAAGTCAATGGTCGCAATTGGAACTCGAACCTAGACCCCTCGTCTAAACGAAAATATGAAAGAGAACAAGACTAAGACAAGATGAAATTATAAAAAGACAGTGGTCCTCTTCCTCTCCCAGACCTCTCGTCTAACCGGGAATTTCGCTATTGCCACTGGTTTTTCTGTGTCTGTGTGATGGCAATAGCTGGAGTCTAAGTTGCGACCACTGTTTTTTTTATAATTTTCTGTGTCTTGTTCTCTTCCATATTTTCGTTTACATTATTATTGATATCTTCTTCTATGATATATTACATTGATGGGAATTACCTTCAAAAGTTATAAAAAGAGATTTTTTCTTATAAAAAAATAAATTCCTTCAGTTCCATAATGGTTTTGCATTCTCTGTTGATGTTATTGTATACATTTAAAGAGATATTTTTAATAAAATAAAATAGAAAGTGGTCAACATAAGGAACCTGCTGTCACAATATCCGCATTCAAATGGGACTAAGCTGGCCTGGTTGGAAGATTAAAGGATGACAGGTGGTATTCAAACATAGGTCACCCACACATATGGTGGGCTGACGAAGAGAACTGCCGGCGTTGCACGGGTGAAAGTTTTCAAGAATCAGCAAAATATAGAGATGATTGAGGGACACAAAATATAAAATACATCCAAAGGTCTAGAAAATTTAAGTTTGTTCCTATCTGGAAATTGATTTTTCTACGAGTATACAAAATTTACTATTTTATCCTGGACATTTTTCTGTTCGAAGTTAAAATCGTTTATGATATTTTCTTATGGACATAAAGTTGTATGCTCAACCAAGGAAAATTATTTATATTTTAGGAAAATCAACAGTTTACAAGTTAATTAATTCATACATATACAATTTGCCAGTCTGAGAAACAAAATATAGATTTCCTCAATATACTATTGTATTATGTGTCCATAAATTAAACAGTAATCATGTGATAATTATGCATTCCGAATGCCCTATATATTTATTTGTTTCCCAAATTCTTATTTTTTTCCTTTACCGTTTTTTCTTCTATACTCACTGCGAAAACACGTTTTCTTACATATTCGATAATAAATTGATTCTAGAACATAGTCTACTACTACTATCCTACTGTATCGAATATTATAATTATTAATTATGTGAATAGAATCTGTGAATGTAAACTTTACTTAATACTACATATATGAATAATCATGTGCCTACATACCCAATATAAACGAAACCTGTCAATTGACTGTTCCAGAACGGAGATCTTCCTAGTTGGATAGTCGAAGCTTCTTTATACTGTTAATGTATGCTTTATAACAAAATGAAACAATAATTAAAAGATATTACATTATTATAACAGGAGGTAGTACTATATGTCATCACATTATATATCATTACATTTATGACATTTTATAATCATTTAATACGTTTTTAATAGAATTTATGTTATGATTTACTAGTAAAAAGGCGTATTAAAAAATGGCTGAAAGGAAATTGGTTTTGGAAGTACATGTCTGTTGTAAAAACTTTTAAACTTTTTTAAACATTTTAATTATATATTTTTTTATTAAACCTTCGAGGGCACCAAAGACATTGGAATACAAGAGAGCACACGTAATAAACATAAGTAATAAAATACTAATAACGGTTGCGTGTCTGTCTGCACATTTCTAGTCAATAGCGGGTTGAGGCTATTGACTAGAAATCCTGAGATTCCTGGTTCAAATCAATGAATTTATACTGTTAAAATAATATATAGCATATTTGCGGCACCTCCCTGTATAGTTGAGAGAATCTCCAAGAGAGGTACGGTATTACCATAAACAAATGAACTCGGATTTGCTTTAAATTCAAGTGTCATTTTTGAAATTGGAGCAGATTGTGGAAAGAATTCAGTCTATTCTATGATTTTTCATGGGTCGGTGTTAGTACATAAACTAAATTGTTCGACACTGCAAGGTAAAATATTTCGTTAAAGTAGCATATGTTCATATCGCCTGTTTACAACATTAATGTTTATTTCGCCTACCTCGTGCAAACAGTATTCTGTTGTTAGTGCTAACTGTACATGACCAGGCTGTTGGGAAAAAAATAACTAAAGGTCTCACAACGAATTCATCGGTGACATTTTTGGGATACAACGGAAGCAGGTGTTCCTGAGGTCAATTTTCCAATTTCAAATAGGAACACGGGAAGAGCAGGATGTTGTTGTGTACAACTGAGAAAAAATAAAATGACCAAATTGCATGAATCATCAAATAAAAATTAATGTTTTTGTGTGAAGGTGTAAACAAAGGCGTGGTGCCTTTGTGGGTAGATTGCGATTTGTAGTACTGTCTTTCATGTCCCATCTTCATGGTTACTAATTTCATTTTTTAATGTGAATACCGCACAAGAGTGCCAACCGCTCCCAATTGCCTGGAGCCAGCGAGGCTATGGCATCCCCAATTGGAGTATTTTGTGAGGCTGAAGGAAGTGTGGTATAAGAGAAAGGTACCTGGTTAATGTAAAGTACCTGGCTATTTAGACCTTGTCACAAAATACAACTTTTTATTTTTGAATTAACTTCACACAGGAGGCCCTGAGGAAAATAATTTTCCTCAGGGCCTATATCATCTTTGAAGATGCTGTGCGGAGGGTCATTTTGAGGAAAGTAAGGAATGAAGAGACCTATGTTGTGGGAGGGAGAAACACAGAGGCCGGCAAATCGTTCCAAAGCCGAGCTGTTAACCTCAAGAACGGCCCGTTCTCATGTGACTAATGTCAATCGTGTAAAAATTTGGGCGACTAAAGTTGGTTGGTTGACTAAAGCCATTTTTAGCAACTTTTCAATTCTGAATGGTGGTCTTCGACTCTGACCATAAATTATTTAAACTGATTGAATTTTGATCCTCACGCATCTACCGCTAAGACCTAAACAAATCTCACCACATAAACCCTAGCATCCCTGCTAAGTCACCAAACGTATCAAACCACTTGGGGTGAATTATGGCAGAGGTATTAATTAACAAAAAAATAGTTCCCGAGGCGGCGGACCCATACCCGCTCACCAAATTGTAATTGAAAAGAAAATTTAAAAAAAAAATCATTTTTTGGAAGCACTCCGTGTCAGCATATACGCAACATCCCCATTTTCATATTATTCTTCCCGAAACAAAAAGTTTTCCGTAAAAAAATTCACTTTATCAACGAGTTACTTGCAGTACTTACAAATACGTAAACATTTTCAAATTGAAATCTTTTCCCTTATTGTGTCACTTAAATCCGAATGACTTTATCAAAAGCAACCCAGAAAATAACACGAGATCATTTTATCAGGCAGTGCCATAAAAGGCGGAGCGACCGGCCATATACTTTTTTGGTCATATAGGTACTTTTTGTCATATTATCTTTGTTATACTTTTTCAGCCGGTTCCGACGAACCGCACAGGGCAGGGGTCCGAGTAGCTACCAACTTCCCCAAAACAGAGACGCTTTTATTGCGCCACATAAAAAGGCGGTAAGCTAAACCCAATTAAACTTTTATAGCCACGACAGATGACGTCGGATCGGATTGACCCCGCTAAATTTTCACCGTTTAGTTCGTTTTTGTTACAATCGCTTTCATTTAGATTATTGAACTGGTCTATAATTAGGTACCTACTGTAACTTTAATATATATATTTTGTATTTTTGAATGTAGCTATCAATTTGTGTTTATCCATTATAGAAAAATGAAACAATACAACTTTGTATAAACCACTTATATTATGCGTAAATCCTACCGGTTTCGGAACAAACGTTCCTTCTTCAGGGAAAGCTTATACTAATTTGACAGTTTCGAACAATGTTTTATTTACATTGTTCGAAACTGTCAAATTAGTATAAGCTTTCCCTGAAGAAGGAACGTTTGTTCCGAAACCGGTAGGATTTACGCATTTTATAAGTGGTTTACACAAAGTTGTATTGTTCCATTTTTTAATTTTTTTATAAGTAGGTATATATATTTTGTATTACCGACTAATGTATAACTAAAGTGTACTACGAAACTGGATTAAGAAACTGCGATACGACACTATGACCACAGGAACGACAGCGCATTTTAAAACTCTTTTCTCCGTTTGCTCGAGATTTTCAGGAGATCATTTTTTAAATTTGTCGCTAACATTAAAAAAATCATGCCTTCGAATTTTAACACGAAAACATACAAACTTACTATAGTGATTTATAGCCAGTAAATTAACCTGTATTTTTCCGTTTATCTCCATTTGTAGGATTTATAAAAAAATAAATTAAAAAAACCTGAAGTTTATAACCGTGCGAATCCTGCGTGGTTGTTACTTTGAAACTACCGTGAGAGGTACCTACTGTTATTATATACATAACATTCGAGTCAACATAGACTATTTTCGATTTCTATATATTGTCTGTGGTATATTTGATAATGAATGGTGCGTATCTACGGAAAAAAGTACTTAATTTTAACCGTAAACAGCTGATCAGAAATTCGGCGTGAGCAAAATATTTGTAACATTGTTATAAAATAGTCCACGAAGTTCGGATTTGCGTCGTCTATGGTCATAATAGATACCTAAAGCATTTTGATAGCTTCGATTTAAATTTTAAATAACAAACGTGGGAGCTAAAAATAAACTTTAAAAAATTGCCGAATCAAGGAGATAATTGCCTTTTTATCCGAAAAGCAATCGGAAACATTTAAAATAGAGCCAATATATGGTAAAAATCGCTCCAGTGGGTAACAAAAATGTTTAATGTGGGTATTTTTCCAAGCTTTTTTATTAAACCGTTTTTCTTGACATTCTTTCCATACCAGTTTTTCAATGCAATTTTCAATCATTTTTCAATTTATCACCTTTCTGCGTTTCTAATTCGTTTACATAATTGTTTTTTTTTTCTAAACCGTTCAACTAAACTAGGGTCTAAACCAAAGATATTCAAATACAGAAGAGATATGCTATGGTGTTCGCGCAACTGTCGCCGGACTACGCCCTAACTAGCGTAGTTTTCATACAAAAAGAATTTGTTAATTTCGTTGATTTTTTAAAAATGTGCATTAATATTGGTTAACAATATATTTTCAATAAGGAAAGAATTCGTTCATTTAGTTTAACGTTCGTTTGTTTTATTCGTTAATTATTTGTTATTTTATTTTATATGTTAATTGTTAAACAATATCGGCGACACCCGGAAGCGCAGACCCACATAGTAAAAACAGCAGATAGCACATCTACTTATATTTCAATATCTTTGATCTAAACTGATTTCTGTGCTCTATAAGGTACTCGTGCCTACGGTAAAGGGCAATGAACGCAATAATATTTTATATGTTTTATTCAAGCTCAAATATTTTTCCAAATTGTTTCAAAATATTAGAAACATAATTACATTATGTGTATTTTATGTAAGTTCAATGGCCTCAAAACCTGTGTAATTAATTAATGATTGTTTAACTCCCGCACTAGATAGAATACGTCGAAGAAAATGGATGTCTTATATTTCACAAAATCAGTAAGAACTTTGTTCAAAATTCCCGAACACGATTTTTAGTAGGTTTCTCTGCTTTGTTGCGAAAGCAAAGTTAATAAATTTTCCCATCACCGCCGACGGGTGTCTCAACTAGTTAAATAAGAGGTTATTGTTTCTATTTATTGTAGGTTATTCATTTCATATACCTAATTACAAACATCAACAATTTGATAACGTTTCAACTCAATGTTGCGAAAATATCCCTTTCTAATATTAAACCAGAAAACCAGAAAAAATATCTTTAATGTTTTGAGGAACTGTAATATTTATCCTCTTTTAATTTCTATGAAACAACTCGTAATTTCCACATAAAACCAAAGAACATTTAAGGTATTAATATTATTGCAAATCATAGTTTTGAACATGATACAATGATAAATGCACTCAGTTTGCAGAGTAACCCAACCCGCATCCGCGAAAACATGATATTGTTATAAATGTTTGTCATTTCAATGAAGTCACAGTGGCCTAATTTTAGTTTTCACTGACAAAAATATATAACAAATGATATTTTCGCTGATTTTTTGACGAATTGACGAATTTCGTTGGTTGGGTCACTCTTCTGCTGAGCGCCTCATAATATTCTCCATATTAATAATGCAGGAAAAGGGTTAGATAATTCAGAAGCCTTAGAAATAAAGAAATGTCTTAATGATAATTAGTCCATTATCAATAAAGAATAAAATATAATCTTACAGTCCTATCTAAGACATGTTCCCTTACATCGTCCGTTCGATCTCCTCCCCCCATTCTTCACTAATCCCTTATCACGTTACCTCTCCCGCCTCAACCTTATGTTCACCCATTGTTTTGTAATTTCAAGAAATATTTTGCCCTTCGGAAGGAACATTTGTTCTGAAACTGGTCGGTGTATATAATAAAAAAACATGGAGATTCAAGTAAAGAAAAATGGTTTAATTTACTATCTATTTGATTTCCAATTGTATTTTCTTGATTGAATGAATGAATGAATCAAATCTTGGAAGAGGAAATTAACCCATTTCCCGAAGTCTGATCGAGCAAGCAGGATAGACTCGGTGTCGATGACAAAGCATTTTGTCAACTCTTGAAGCCACTCGTGCACATACACGCACTCACAAACGCATTTGTCGGAAATCAGAAAAAAATGAGCAGTTATTATACGAAATAAATCTCGGTCCTATCCATTTGGAATTTGGCTTAGTTATTAGCGTTTGTTGGCTCCAATCCCTTTGGTTGTTTGAAACTTGAAACCTCAGTCAAATATACACATATTCTTTTAAGTTTAAAAAGACATTTTAAAAGTTCACACCTGATAAAGGGCCTTTAACCAGCCAGCGGCCGAGAGTCTTCTTATTTCGTAGAAAGATGTACAGGGCGGTTCCAATGAGAGAGATTAATTATTCTCAATTTGCACCTGCATTCAAAAATGCTGAAAGGCGTGACGATAAAACTATTAAAATGTTGTACTTTTTGTAATTATTTTTGAATCATAAGTAATTATAATTTTTCCATAATGTCAAAGCAAAATAAGAATGTTAAAAAATCTTAAATAAAATAGTTTTTAAATAAATAGACAAACTGAAGTATTTTCGTCTCAAAACACGTGCGCGGATATGTTTTTTAATTATTTTATTTAAACTAAAATTAAAATTCTGAAACATAGCTTTCCCAGATAATTTATTGATTTATTTTACTGCATGATTATATGATTTGAAATGTGTGTTGTATAATACAAAATTTTGTTTGAAAATCTAAAAAATCTCCCAACGATCTACGATATAACCTTATTGTGCTAAAAATAAACACATTTTATCATAATTTAAACCATAACTTTACCAGATAAAAGAATAATCTTTCGAAATCAATTTATACTTTTTATTGAAAAGAGTCGATACGTCTAAAATTTTATGTAAAAATGACATATTGCCATAATTAGTAGTAATATTCCTAGAAATAATGTATATGGCAAAACAACGTTTGCCGGGTCAGCTAGTTTATACATAAAAATGCAAAAATCAGTCATTTTAAATACATGTAGGATTACAAAAGATTTTTTAAATATTTATATTGAGGGATCAGTAGGATTTATAGGTTCAGTTAGGAGTTCCACTGAGCCGAACCCTCTGATATGAAAATATCTGGAGTGGGTGAATTATTTTCCCATTAATTTGGTCTCTGGTAGGTTGACATGTTGTTCTTGTATTGTTTTGTATTTATAATACTTATATAGTGCAATTGACCAGATGATCATTTGGCAAGTGTATATATAGTCAGGATCATGTGCAACCAGAGCCACCGTGTTCCAGTGGTCCTTCTTTGAAGAAACCTTCATATTTCACGCAAAGATCTGCTTCTCTGACGGCAGATTCAACCAAATTTAGCATGCATGCTAAGGCTACTGCAGTACCGGATTATCCCTAAGGCAGAGTAGGCAACTGCCTAGGGGTCCCGCATCGGCTAGGGGCCCCGCGTCCCGACAAAAAATGACTTGCGGAGGAGTTTATTTTATTTTTTGGAGGTTTTCTCTGTTATTTGTCCTACTTAGCCTCAAAGTAACATTGTGCTAACTCCCAATTATGCATTATAAATTTTTCTCATACTAAAACAGTTGTATAACTTTATGGACTGCTTTGTAGCAAGAAATATATGTAATAACAAAAAAAAAAAATAATAAATTCGAAGACCTTACACTACAAGTGGCTTTCACTTATAAAGAGCATCGACCGTAAGGTTACGTGGACGAATAGACCTTCCAGAATGTTTACACCCGAGACAGGAATATTGCCTGATCATTCAGTCATTTGTCCTGGAAGATCCGAGGGTATCACCAGACAACGGCAAACTTAAATCTCCTCCCGGAACCGCAGCATTTTAAATCCGTGCCATACAACCACATCTTTATATTTATACTACCCTTTCTTAGGGATGATAAAACATAACTAGTTAACATTTTTCAGTTGTTTAAAGAAATCTGTAGAAATAGAAATCATTTATATAACGATTGAAACCATAATGTGCTCTCAGAATATAAAATAACTTTTAATGTATTAGAAACTAAAATTAATGTTACCATTAATTTGATTTAAGTACGTGTTAAAAAAAGTATGCCAAGAAACAACGCTAATTTATCTACCGTGATATTAATTAATAAATAATGAATGATTATAATTCTCGTAAAGATCAATGTTTACGTTACTTCATTTTTGAATCATTGTAAAATTAAATTATTTCTAAATAAAAACAAACAAAATTAAATTATTTTAATAAACATTAAGTACAGAATGACGTCTTTACCGATAGGTTACTAAATGAAAAAAGCACTACATTACAACAATTTTTATTGTACGTGAATATGTATGTATATAGATTCAATGTCCGTCAACAGATGTACAACGAAGTATAGGTAGTTGTATGTAGTTTAAACTTGTCTCAGCAGAGGTAAGTAAGTTGAAATAATTATCGGAAATCCCAATCATCAAAATTGTATTGTTCATCAGAGAAAACAATAGTAACACCGCAGACATTTTACGAAATTTGAAAAAATACATGAAATTTAAAAAATGCAGATTATACAAAAGTACACATTTAACAATTTGCACAATTTACAAAATTACATAACAAAAGACTGTCCAAAGAAGCGAAGTTAGCCGTCCATATGATGTATGGCAGTGAGGTATGGAACTGGCAGAGAAAGAATGAAAGTAGATTGAATGCTGTAGAAATGTGATCCCTGAGGCGAATGTGTGATAAAACCATGTACGATCGTGTAAGAAACATGGAGATCCGCAAAGAATGCAAGGCTGATGTAAGTGTAAAAAGGGACGCTCGGATGGTTTGGACGTATGTTAGCGAATGAACGAGGAAAGGAATGTGTGGAGAATATATGACGCAAATTTCAATGGCAGAAGAAGTCGGGGACACCCGAGGAAAACATGAAAACGCGACCAAGGGAATCAGATACTTGAGTTGGGTCAAGAGTCAGAATAATAGAAGAGCACGTATGAGACGATGAATGAATGTGAACGAGGCAAGGAGTGTTTGCCAAGATAGAGTTGTTTGGCGGTCCGTCCTCTCTGCCTACCATTGCGGGGACACGGCATGGTGGTTCATTAGTTTAATTAATGAGTTAGTCTTATTTTGTAACCTTCAAATTGAAAAACTTAAATTGAATGATGACAAATTTGAATACTTGCACATTCGAAAAAATTAAAAAAAAAAACACAAGTGTTCAGTTCACACGCGGTAGAAGGGAAACCTTCAGAAAACTAAAGACAGGGGTGAGGAGGGTACGAAGCACCGCACAAAGAGAATTCTCTCGCAGGCTAAATCCTGTAGATGTGTATGTTTGTCTCTTTTTCGTTTCATCTAGTTGCAAATCACAACGGTGCTTAAGAAGTTTTCACTAAAAAAAACACAAATAATTGAAACAAAAAAAACAAATTTACTTAATTCGCTTGAAATTTGGATAAACTTTTCTTAAGATTTACACCGTCTAGACATTATACCCTCAATCAATCACCGATCAAAACACCCATTAAATTAATTACATCAGCCTAAAGTAATCCGACAGAGTTGAAATAGAACCGAGCGATTGTAAATATGTTTTGGGAATGAAGCGTTATTTATTTCATCTAACAAACAGGATTAAAGCAATTGATTGCGCTTGCCCCACGGGCCAATCGGATTATGATTTCACATTTTACGAATAAATATTATTTTAAGGGCTCTAATATTCCTTTTTAATCAGAACGAGTAAATAAAGATTAATTTCCCGGAACAGTAGAGGTACGTTTATATTTCACGATACAAATTATGAAAAATATTAATTTTAATTTTTAATAACATTAAACTGATTTATATGATGGAAAATAACGTTAAAAAAACTCATTATTATTTATCATTTATGGCATTAGACCCCAAGTTCACAGAACTGGTGAGTCTATGACATTCCCAAATTCAAGGCAAGGAAGATTTTGGCATGAAAGTACTTTTGGTACTTTCAATTCAGTAGCGGGTATGGTTGCCGCAGTCCCGGGAGCTATTTATCGAATAAACAACATCCCCTGCCATAGGTCACCCCGAGTGGTTCATTGCGTTTGGTGCCTGGGTTCATGAAGTGAGGTTTGTCTAGGTCTTGGCAGCGAACTTGGACCGAATGTGCAATTACCTTGCACCGCAGTGGGAGGGATGGCTCCATACGTCCGTTACTGCGTGCCTTTTTCCTTCCCTCTTCCTGTCCTTTCTTTCTCTTAAAAGACCCTTAACACAGCCACACACATTCCCAACGATGACGTAGGCCCTGAGAGCTTTTGCTCCACACTTGTTCCTTAAGGCTTCAAGTGTGGAGCAAAGGTAAAAAAAGTGGAGAGAGAAAGGTTTGAAAGTGGCAATAAATGGATAATAAGACAAAGTCATTTTAAAGAACAAATTTTTTTATGGAATATGGGTTGGGGAAAAGTAAGTTTGGAAAGTAATTGGCTATCAGGGGTCCTAGCACACTGAAATCGTTATCTTTACAATATCGAATGGGCATGGCATAACAACCGACGATTTTGTACCGAACCGATATTGATAACAATGTAAGGTAATCAAAAAGAAATTGTTATACGCTGGCAACACTTGAGGTACTTTCTATGTAGCTGTCACAATGTCTATGGTATCGGAGTTATAGACCGGGAGCCGGTACACAAACCTTACGAGTACACGGATGAAACTACTTTGTAGTGATAATGGACACTTAGAAAGCCTTAAAAAAGCTGGTGTGCCACTAGTGAAATTCTTTAATGGGATGGTTTAGAATCTAGACTACAGTTATTCGTTGGTTTCATTCGTGTACTCGATGACGTAAAATTTACTAATTTCTATCCCAATTTAACACCGGCTGTGCCAGGCTGCCGGTTGGCAGACCTGCTAATTTTCTCATCTAATAATCGACCTTTATTTAATGAAAGGATTCCCGTTCGTGTACCCGATGACGTAATTTTTTCGAAAAAAAAACGAGTGTGGTTTAGACCACACGACTGAAGTAAAATTTCACTAACTTATGCCGGGTACCCGTTGTATATAATGTTATATAGGATGGAACCATTACAGTTTAGTTGACCCCTAGGTTACAGTGTTCTTTGCAACTCGTGCCGGGTACCCGTTGTATGTTATATAGTACAGGCGCTTGCATTATAATGTAGTTTCCCGGGACTTGCGATGGAAACATTACAGTTTAGTTGACCGCGAGGTTACAGGGGCCTTGCAACGCATGCCGGGTACCCATCCCCATCCCCATCCCTCTCCAAAAAAGGCCCGACCGTCACCCGATCACCGTTCGCATAAAATGTATATAATATCCTTTTTCGTAACGCATTCACCAGCTTACCCCCCATGTTGAGCGTGCGTAAAGAAGTTTTACTTCAAAAATCGCTCACTCTTTCCATGACTGCGTGGAACCTGCCAAGAGGTGCACCGGCAGGCTTACTAAATGTCTATTATCACTACAAAGTTGTTTCATCTGTGTACTCGATGACGTGGGTTTGTGTAGCCAGGCTCCCGGTCTATAATAACTGTCAAAATCATCGTAATCCATTAATGTACTCGTAATAATATGACAACTAACTAATAATCTTCTCTTTTGAAGATTTAAAGATCCATTTACACCGAGATTTTGCTGAGATATCATAGTAATATTAAATACACACACTTTAATATACGTTGGAAGTCCGCATGTATTTTTTGACAATAAAAAATGAGTTAATTGGACAATGAGATCATTAGCCATACTACGAGATATATTCGTTAGTACGAAACTGTCAAAGAAAGCGTCTGAATTCCGATTTAAAATCCTGCAATCTTCGATAATCTGCCTCCGTTCATTAATAAACCAGTAATTATGCAGAAAGAATGTCATTATCAATAAAGTTGTGCAGATATATCGCCAGTTAAACAAAGGACAGGGTGATTTACAATCTCGTATCGATAACGAACCGATTGCCCTAGCACGCTTGTACCGTCGATAGACAGACCGACGTCGAAGGGACATAAATAAGGAATCGACATACGATCTCACACGATGGCAACACTGGGGATCTGAGAATGAATTTTCGTTTCTTAATTTGAAATGTGCTACGTAAAAACGAAAAATACCAATTTCGAATTGAAATACGAACTCAAATAAATATTGGCTTTTCGCATGTAGATACTGTTTGAGACTAAACGACATTTTAACAAATTTTGTTTCTCGAAACTGAAATCAATTAATTGATCGCCTTTTAAATGAATTTTCTGAGTCTATGGGTCTCGTATACGATTTCTTTAAATTCTAAGAGTTTTTTAGTTCACCTCTACTCATTAATTAGTCAGTTATTTTGCGTAACAAACGACATTATTTTAAAAAATCTGTACACTGACAGCTTATCTGTCACTCCGGAAGCCACGGTAAAAACGGCGTCTTTTGTCAACCGACTGTCGGAATCGTATGTTCACTGTGCTCGCAAATATCGCTAACTGACCAAAGACAATGGATTTATTACATTTCGTATTAATATTGGGGTTTAATCAATCGACTGTGCTACGGTCGCAGCCAAGAATGCATACGATTTGGCGGGGTTTTGTCAATCGTCGGTCGGAATATCCCTTATCGATTGTTGAGCGTGCTAGCACATATTGATACATGACCATAAATGACGGATTATAACGATATCGTATTGATATAGGATTATATCGATCGACCATGCTAGGATCCCAGATCTGGGGTATCTTAATGAGTAGAGGTGAACTAAAAAACTCTAAGAATTTAAAGAAATCGTATACGAGTCCCATAGACTCAGTTAATTCATTTAAAAGGCGATCAATTAATTGCTTTCAGTTTCGAGAAACGAAATTTGTTAAAATGTCGTTTAGTCTCAAACAGTATCTCCATACGAAACGCCAATATTTATTTGAGTTCGTATTTCAATTCGAAATTGTCAATTTATTGGTATTTTTCATTTTTACGTAGCATATTTCAAATTAAGAAAATTCATTCACAGATCCCCAGTGTTGCCATCGTGTGAGATCGTATGTCGATTCCTTATTTATGTCCCTTCGACGTCGGTCTGCCTATCGACGGTACAAGCGTGCTAGGGCAATCGGTTCGTTATCGATACGAGATTGTAAATCACCCTGTCCTTTGTTTAACTGGGGATATATCTGCACAACTTTATTAATAATGACATTCTTTCTGCATAATTACTGGTTTATTAATGAACGGAGGCAGATTATCGAAGATTGCAGGATTGAATTAAATCGGAATTCAGACGTTTTCTTTGACAGTTTCGTACTTACGAATATATCTCGTATTATGGCTAATGATCTCATTGTCCAATTAACTCATTTTTTATTGTCAAAAAATACATGCGGACTTCCAACGTATATTAAAGTGTGTGTATTTAATATTATTATGATATCTCAGCAAAATCTCGATGTAAATGGATCTTTAAATGTTCAAAAGAGAAGATTATTAGTTAGTTGTCATATTATTACATTCATGGGTTGCGATGATTTTGACAGTTATTATAGACCGGGAGCCTGGCTACACAAACCCACGTCATCGAGTACACAGATGAAACAACTTTGTAGTGATATAGTGATAATGGACATTTAGTAAGCCTGCCGGTACACCTCTTGGCAGGTTCCACGCAGTCATGGAAATAGTGAGCGATTTTTGAAGTAAAACTTCTTTACGCATACTCAACATGGGGGTAAGCTGGTGAATGCGTTACGAAAAAGGATATTATATACATTTTATGCGAACGGTGATCGGGTGAGGCGAACGGGATGGGGATGGGGATGGGGATGGGGATGGGGATGGGGATGGGGATGGGGATGGGGATGGGGATGGGGATGGGGATGGGGATGGGGATGGGGATGGGGATGGGGATGGGGATGGGGATGGGGATGGGGATGGGGATGGGGATGGGGATGGGGATGGGGATGGGGATGGGGATGGGGATGGGGATGGGGATGGGGATGGGGATGGGGATGGGGATGGGGATGGGGATGGGGATGGGGATGGGGATGGGGATGGGGATGGGGATGGGGATGGGGATGGGGATGGGGATGGGGATGGGGATGGGGATGGGGATGGGGATGGGGATGGGGATGGGGATGGGGATGGGGATGGGGATGGGGATGGGGATGGGGATGGGGATGGGGATGGGGATGGGGATGGGTACCCGGCATGCGTTGCAAGGCCCCTGTAACCTCGGATCAACTAAACTTTAATGATTCCATCCTATATAACATTATTTACAACGGGTACCCGGCATAAGATATTGAAATTTTACTTCAGTCGTGTGGTCTAAAGCACACTCGTTTTTTTTCGAAAAAATTACGTCATCGGGTACACAAACGGGAATGGTTTCATACGATAACGGTCGATTAGTAGATGAGAAAATTAGAACGTCTGCCAACCGGCAGCCTGGCACGTTCACAGGCAGCCAGTGTTAAATTGGGATAGAAATTTGTAAATTTTACGTCATTTTATGTCATCGAATGCAACCAAAGAATAACTGTAATCTAGATTCTAAACCATCCCATTGAAGAATTTCCCTAGTTCCACTGCGCGGAATCTGCCAAGAGGCGCGGCACACTAGCGTTTTTAAGGCTTACTAAATGTCCATTATCACTAAAGTAGTTTCATCCGTGTACTCGTAAAGTTTGTGACGTAAGGTTTGTGTATCGGCTCTCGGTCTAAAACTCCGATACCATAGACATTGTGACAGCTACATAGAAAGTACCTCAAGTGTTGCCAGCGTATAACAATTTCTTTTTTATTACCTTACATTGCTTATCAATATCGGTTCGGTACAACATCGTCGGTTGTTATGCCATGTCTATTGTAAAAGCGAAATACCCTTGCACGATGATGTCGTTTCTCACCCGGCATGCCGCTTAAAGTCTCGAAAACCCTTCTGGACGGAAGGAGAAAGACTCCTTCGAACACCTCTCACCCCAGAAGATAGGTGGAAGCTTGAGTGGCAATCAGCTAACGTCAAAAACGCCGATCTCGTGCAAGACCCCACTGAGAGACAGCCTGGGTTCTCATTGCCTCGCAAACTCTGGACTGCCATCAATAGAATAAGGTGCTCCCGTAGCCGTTGTGCTCACATGATGCATAGATGGGGCCTTAAAGAGTCGGCGACGTGTGAATGCGGTGCGGTGCAGACCACCGAACATGTAGTCAACGAATGCCCGCTCCATTCATTCCCCGGCGGGATTTATGAGGTCCACAGGGCAACGCCTGAGGCCCTAGACTGGCTCGCAGACCTAGATGTTCCCCTCTGACCCCCCACCATACGAAAGAAGAAGACTTGTAAAGATAAAAATAACGATTTCAGTGTGCTAGGACCCCTGATCACCCAACACGGCTAAAGCCATTTCAAGCAACCAAATTAATAACGGTCTTTCACTGGGACGATACTGAGAGTATTTACCATTCTGGAGTAACTGCAAATCTTCTGTGGGGATGTCATGTGCGTATCATAAAAAAAAACAATGCGATGGCGTAAAAATTATGTCTTCGGTTAAATGTTCAACGATACTTTATATTATAAGTTCCACCAATGTCTTTCTTTCGATACTCATGTTGAATATTTACGTCGCAAACAATTTATCGCGAACAGTCCTTAAATATTCGTATCTCGCTACTAAAATCGTGAGACCAGTATCGCCATCAATCATTGTCGAATATTCACTCACAGCAACAGTTGCTATACTAGCCGTAATTTTTATATCCTGTCATTCTTTGTTGACTGTTTGTTCACAAGCACACGCATATTATAATTTTATATATTTTTTTAAATTTTATTATTTTTTTAATATAAATACCTCACAGAGTTCGAAATGCTCCCATGTGGAGCCAGTGAGACTATGGCATCCCCAATTGAGATATGTTATATGAAGTTAGTGAGGGGAAGATGATGGGAAAGCGGAAAGTGGAGTATTAGCTGGCTATTCAGATCTGGTCACCTAACATGGATAAAGTCATTTCAAGCAACGTTTCAACTCTGAATGGTGGTCTTCTACCAGAACGATACTGACAGAACCTTCCACGTTGGAACGTGCCGCAAATGTACCTAATATATATTATTTTAAATTAATTAATTGTGAAATAACACAAATTAATCAAATAAAATTTATTTGCCATGCCGGGATTCGATCCCGCGTCCTTCGGATTGCGAGTTAAGTGCCTTACTAGAACGTGCCGCAAATATACTAAATATTATTTTTAAATGAATTAATTGGGAAATAGCAAAAACTAATCAAATAACATTTATTTGCGCACGCCGAGATTCGATCCTGTGACCACATATTATTACAAAATGTCCGACACACACGATGCCGTGTTTAAAGTGACGTGATTGGGAACACCACGCCCAAACGTCCGCAATGTTTCCCCTCCTAACGAACCTCGGCATATTGTATGGCTGGAGTCGCCAAGATACTTGAATCGTCGAGTAGCGGATACTCACTCACGTATCCCTGTGGAAGAAGGACCTACACAAAACATGTACCGATGCGAATACAAGTGCTTGTTACAATATTTAATTCTGAAAATTTGATTTCCACGAATTCAAATCATAAAAAATTGAAACCCGAAGGCTGGTTCCGATTATTAATAATACTTTGGTGCCTTCCTTTTTTACAATAATGCTCGTATTCTTGAAAATGTTCGTTATTTGATTTTATCATTGTTATGGGATTCGTTAACGTCACTTTTTTTTCCTTGAACGAAAGATTATTCATACGTCGTTACAGTATAAGACTTCTCATTCTGACACTCTTAACATTTGGAAAAATACTTCTCAAATATATACTGTACTACTTAAATTGATACGCCATCATTCATCATTTCGCTAAGCCATCGTTCAATAAAATCGACATTGAGTTATTAGTTAAAAATGCTGGTACGGAGAATAATTAATCTTTTTCATCGAAACCGCCCTGTACGATTGCTGTTCTCTTGCAATTCTCGGCTGCTGGTTAATGGTTCTTAACAAACCAATGAACATATTCCTCTTTTGACTATTTTGTACGTCATTATATTTGTGGCATTGCTCACGTTCCGTCCTCCTCTTTGCGCCACCGAAGGGTTGGCGATGTGATGGATAGCGAGTCTCATCAACACCTGTGTCGGCCATTCCCTTCCACGGACTACTTCTTACAATCTATAACATCCTTAATCTAACTCACTCTACTTAATCTTACTTAATCTAACTTAATCTAACTTAATTTAACTTAATATAACCTAATCTAACTTAACCAAACATAATCTAACTTACACATTAGAGCATGTAGAGTGAATGAACGAGGAAAAGAGTGTAAGGAGAATATATGACGCAAATGTGAATGGTAGAAGAAGTCGAGGACGCCCAAGAAAGACATGGCACGACCAAGTGAATCAGATACTTGAGTCGGGCCATGTCAAGAGTCAGAATAATAGAAGAGAATGTATGAGACGTTGTATGAATGTAAACGAGGCAAGGAATGTGTGCTAAGACCGGGATGTTTGGCGGTCCGTCCTCTCTGCCTACCCCTGCGTGGAAACGGCGTGATGGTTAGTTAGTTAGTTAGTTATATCTGTGAAAGCCCCTCGGGCGTTTAATGAATACATACATAGAAATTAGGCCACCCTACAAAAGAAATGAATTCCCCTCGAATCAGAGTTAGTAGGCAATAGCATAGACTTTTATTTTTCAAGAACAGAAGATACAGAGAAAAAAATAAATTGCAAAATCTCCAAAATGGAGAAATAAGATTAACACTTTGGCGAAATAGATTTTCAAAAGTAAACAAAATGTTAACGAAACTAAATCGGCTAACAATGAAAAAGATTCTGACCTTGAACACAAAGGTTGTACTAGACGTTTGTACATAAACTAAATATAATAGGGAGCTGGCCACAATGACACGCCAATGGAGTTTCGTACGCCAGTGGATTTTGGAACGCCACTGGTCTTTTAAATGAATTTACTACTTTGACAAAAAATGCTTCTAGGTATAATGGCAAAACTGATTTGAGTACTGGATTAAAATAAATATTTTTCACTTTGGAGACTGTGGGAGACTGGGGTTTTTAGGTTACTGGGATACTGGGATAAGTAAACTGAATCTAAGACTGATTAAAACACTTGAAAAGAGGTTTGAACTTGGAGACTGTTGGTATCTTGAGTTGGTATCTTTCTTCTTGGCTGATAGTTTTGAACTGACTTCCTACCGGTTTGACTTCTATTTTTATAGGGCAAACTCAGGTCGGACTTTTGGGGGACAGAACCTCCTTAATTTTTCTAAGGTACTTGTTTTAGGTAATTTCCCTGGTCGCTACGATTGGAAGTCAGCTGTGTCAAAATTATGTGTGATAGTTTTTGCCATGATCTTACCAACTTAGGATACCAAAGCCTCACATCATTTTTATTGTGTTTACAAGAAAAGGTACAAGTATACATATGTGATATAAGGTACAATTTTAAATAGTAAATATTTTTCTTAAAGTGCAACAATCACTGATAGACGTCAGTTTTTGGGTTGTTTTTATAGCATATACTCATTTTTAGGTGATGATGTTTATTTCTTGATCCAAATTATTCCCAATTTCTCGAAATTGAGCTCCAAATTTTTCGGAACATGAATTCGCTGTCGTAAATATTTACGATTCAGATTTTTCCTTTGTTCAGAATTGACCAATAGTGGCTCGGCTGGTCGCATGGTGGGGGTGACGTAAATAGACAGCCAATTCCTTGGCGTTGATCATTGCTGTCTAGACTCCCTTGTGGAAGTATTAGGTGGTTATTTAGATGTGTTTTCCAGTCCAATGAGGCTGCCGTACGTATTCATTATCAATTTCATTAATGTTTTCAATTGATTAGTTAGTTAAAGGACATAATTGCGTTGTAGACAAATCATTTGGAAGGGGCACCACATGCACATTGTTCCGCTAGCCAATAGCAGCACTCAGATTGTCGTGCTCACGGCACGGTACTCTGTGACAGCGTAAATTCCAATCTTGAATTTCCAGGGTTGTCATATGCTTTCGCGCACTCGTTCAATGCACACGTATTCCAATGACACGTTCGATATAAAGGTATATATGGATAGAATAATAAATAACCTTCTAATACTTTTCAAATAAAATTATATATAACAAGCACATTCACATACATATCACAAGGACGTGCAATGAAATCAGATTAACAAAAAAAGACAAAGCGAATACACAAAAATAGTTTACTGTTCAAAGGGATATAATATTCTGCCGGAAACTTTAGTCTAAACCAATTTGTAGGTTCAAGTTGATTGTAGGAGCCACATTTAGTAGCAGAACATATTGTTTATATGTTAAGAATGAATTAGTAATATATAAAAAAAATTTATTAGAAATAAACCGATTTGGGTGTGCTGAGTGCGCCTGAACTTAGGTCTACTTTCCTTAGTTCTTCAGCAATTTTTCGAACGTTTTCATACATCGAAATTCTTTAGGAATAGAAGTTGTAAGGTTTTAAATCAATTTGTCACTTCAGTTTGCTGTCAAATTTATATATTTTTTTTTTTTTTTACAGTGAATACCGCACAAGAATCTCAACTGCTCCCGTCTGGAGCCAGTGAGACTATGGCATCCCCAACTGGGGTATGTTGTGAGGCTGAAGGTAGTGGGGAGGGGAAGGAGGTGGGGAAGAGGAAGGTTGGGAAGTACCTGGCTATTCAGATCTGGTCACTAAACACGGCTAAAGCCATTTTCAAGCAACTTTTCAATTCTGAATGGTGGTCTTACACCAGGGCGATACTAATAGTATCTTCCACTCTGGAACATGCCGCAAATATACTATATATTATTTTAAATGAATTAATTGTGAAATAACACAAATTAATCAAATAAAATTTATTTGCGCATATATATATATATATATATAGCACTTCTAGAAATTTTCTGTTCAGCGGTTAGCAAGAGGGACTTATAAAATTAAAACAACAGTTAAAAGCTTCCGGGTCAGCGTTCCGGTTCCGGTTTCTGTTTTCTCAAGAGAATGATAAATAAAACATGTAATTATTATAAATGCCCATCCAAAGTCGATTGAAAGAAAGTTGTACCTATACCAATATTTTGGCGTTATAATCACATGTCTCGAGCTTTAATATTAGGTTTCGTCCGAAACAAAGATAATAGAGCACGTCCGAATTATAGATAAAAAATATCTTATTTTTTTGCAAAGCTACGCAGCTTAATATGAAAAAAACGTTAAGATCTAAAAGCAGTCGCGTTGACCTAGAAATTTAACAACAACAAAGTTGTTTATAATTGCAAATTTTTACTACATCAGAAAGATAATATTACAAAATATTATTTAACATTACAAAAGGAAAAAAAAAACTTTTCAAATAATAAGCTGATTTATTGATGGGTATGATTATTTTCTTCGAAAATGTCATTAATTTATTTTGATGTGATGAAATTTCTCATCCAGAATATATTTTTTATTGAAATAATAGAGTTTCTTCCTAGTAAACCAAGCTGAGTGATTGTTGTACGCAAATTTGACAGTAAATTGATACGTCAAATTGGAGGAAATTGTCAATTTCCTTAGAAATGTGAAATAAATTGAAACGTAAACCATTTGGTTCTGACATCATTTTTAGACAAGCTGGTTCCTGGTAGCTACATATTTGTTGTTCCTTTATTTCAATTTGTCTGTGTAGCAAAAAATATGAAAGATATCAAATTCAATTTTTCAATTCAATCGAATAATGTACCTACACGTAGATGTGAATTTTTATTCCAAGCTATACGATATGGTAAAGGGATGGTGTTCGGGAAAATCTATACCTACTCCCATGTATCTCTCCCGTCTTACCTACCTATCCTGATATATCCATCTTGCCATTGTCACCGGTTCAAGATTGATTCCTAACCGCGAAGTCAGTGCAATTTCTACACCGCGCGGTGCTGGCAGCCAAATACTTTGGTCTCGTCGCTTTATAGTCGAAGCCCGGATCCGTGCAAGATACGTGTTTTCAACCATGGAGTTTTCTTGAGTGCATGAGTGTGGGACCCCGGAACATCACCAGCAAGGTAGGGTCATCTTGTTTTCGGTGGACATCCCATTTTTTCCCCTTCATCCCTTTCATTCCAACAGTGGTAGGTAGAGATACCGAACTCCGCGGAAGAAAATAACAACTTCCAATAGCTATCGAAACAGATGGTAAAGCAACGCTTTCACGTTTTTTTGACATTCTTGATACATATTTTTATGGAGTCACTGCATTAGCAACCCAATAGACCGAAGCCATCGAACAATGTCATAGAGAAAGGCCCTTGTGAAAGATCATCAGAATTGAAATGTTGCTTTGTATATTTATTTTCATTTAATTAAAATGACGCCATAAAGCGATTTCACAAAAACTGAAGAAGTAAGAATAATAATGGTTTGGTATTTTGAACATAAGTCATGCCTTCTTACTTTATATAATAAAGTTAGCATAATGTTCTACATTAAAAACAGCTAATAAAAATGTTTGAAATTTCACCTGTAATAATTATTTATTAAACAGCTTTTTAATTAACAATAATACTGTAAGTACGGCATTAACAATTACCACACCTCCCATCTAATTTATATGACTGTTTTTCTCGAACAACATGTAGCACCGAACACAAAAATTAGGAAATTTATGTTGAACATTAAATAATAACAACGGCACGTTATTACTTTAATGGTTGTGCTTTACTATCGGCTGTTAAGCTCAGCGTTACAAAAGAACGAAAAAGCTTACGTTTGCTGTTCAAAGCTTTCTGCATCTAAAAAACAATCAAAAGAGACCTTTTATTAATTTTATCATTGTTCTTAATCTGAAGCCCAGTCCTTTCAGAGATCATTTTTTTAAGTACCTGGATTTATCCTTTCGACTTTCTCTTGGGTATATTCTGAACCAAAGGGTCAGAGGGGATGTGTGCATTGTACTTAAGGTACATTTGTACATAACTATTGGTACTTGTTTCATTTTTTTTTTTTCGTGAAGAGTCGGAGTACCGCCATCCCGGGAACCATTTTATGGATAACCAACATCTCTACCATATGTCATACCTTTTCGCAGGGGTGCCCGGGTACATGGTGTGAGGTTTGACCGGGTCTTGTTGGTGAATGCATGTACCCACCAGCTGCGGGGCAGACCGGATCGGGAGAGACTGATTAAGGGAGACCTTTCGATGCCTCCAACATTGTTTCGCACCGCAGTGGGAGGAATGGATTCCTTTCCACCCCTTACACATTTTTCCTTCCCAGAACTTCATCTCTTTTTCTAAAAATACCAAAGCATCCACAAAGATGACATAGACTCTGAGGAATTTTTTTTCCTCAGGGCCCCCCCTCTTTGAATTAATTAAATTGATTAACAGCAAAATAATAATTTTATTTGTGTTGCGCAGACATACTCTTAACCACGTCAAGCAAAAATTAAAATTTTCGTAAGACCTGATTGCATTTTCGATACCAATTAGCAGGCAGCAAAAATAATACATTTGTGCTAGCACATAACACCCCAACCTAACATATTACATTAAAAGAACCCGTTAAATTTAACAAATTAAACAAGGTCTGCAATTTGCTCCGAAAAATTTTCCCGAACACTTATTAAAATGATACTATTACAACTGCTGATAGGAATTTTCATGTCAATAAGCAAGCAGAAAACACGATGATATCTTATCGCACACAAGTGAACCTAACCTAACCTAATTAATAATAATCACAGTAATTCGTTTAATTAAATAATTTTGCGCAAGGGCACCATGCTGTAATAATATTTCTAATTTGCCAGATTTTCCGCTGTAGATAATTACGTTAAATAATCAAGATTATTTTTTTTGTTAAATGTGTAGATACTTACCAACTTCGTTATTATTTTCCTGGTGTTGTATTTGAATTCAAAACAATCGCTCAACAAGAATGCATGTATATTAAAAAAAAATTCTATGACGGTACTCTATAATTAATTCTTCAGTCTTTAAAATCAGAAGTTTGATTTTAGGAAAATCTTATAGAGTATTATAAAGAAATATGGTCTACGATTATCATGATTTATTTTTGAGAAATTATGCCACGTTGCGCTATCTGCTTATTTAGCCAAAATTTCGAAATGATATTACTCGTCTATTCTGATGATCGACACCGTAATACTGTTCGAAACGTTGACTTAAGAAATAGATAGCGAAACACGACATAATGCCCCAAAAATAAATCACATAGCTACTTTTGGCCGTGAAAATCTCAAATCAAATATTATGGTCTATATTTTTGTTACTGTTAAACCTACAAAGCTTCGTAACATCCATATTAAATTTTTAATTTTTCCGATGACTAAATACCTAAAAGAGGACTTGGCGTATCAATAAAACTGTCTGTCCAAACGTTTGTAAGAAAATGGCCAAAATGGAACCAATATTAAACACATAAGTAATTAATTTTATTACTTCATCATCATTACATAGTATAAAATAATGAAGTCGCTCAAAATGTATGTGCGCGTTAATCTTTTAAACTACGCAACGGATTTTCATACGGTTTTCGCCGATAGATAGAGTGATTGAAGAGGAATGTTTATATGTATAATACATGTAAATTATATTAGAGAAAAGCCGAGAAATTCAAAGAAAACATATTTTTGTGCGATTTAAAACGGGTGGCGGGCCGTAGGTACTATAGTCACTTTTGAAATTCGTTCTACGGAAGAAATTGGAAAATAGATGTCCTAGAGTAAGTAGGTATTTGAAGTCGCTCAAAATGTGTGTGCGCATAGATCTTTTAAACTACGAAACAGATTTTCATGCGGTTTTCACCAATAGATAGAGTGATTCAAGGGGAAGGTTTATATGTATAATACATGCTTATTATAGTAGAGAAAAGCCGAGAAATTCAAATATTCAATTCAGGCAGCGGGCAGCGGGCAGCTGGCAAGCGGGTGGTTTGGATTTTATAAAGGTTGGGTAATGGCTTTGTATTTCGTTAGCCACAGCAACGTGTGGCCGGGTCTGCTAGTATCATATAAACTGAATAAATAACCATGGAAACCATTTGAATGTAGTGTCATTTTTTTGTAACCATTTGGACAGAAAGTTCGGTGTGTATTTGGATCGGTATGCCAAGTCCTTCTCTTTTTTTTTCCAATTTTAACATTTGATAAACACAATATTATGAAAATCATAAAAGTAATTGAAACCCACTTAGGTATTTTGTAAAGTCATTGGATTTTCCGGATATTCATATTCTGTGTTGTTTTGCATGATGAGACCATTTTTTCACTTTTTGAATGCAAACAAAAGTAGTTAGTATTCATAAATAAACTTACTTATTCTTATTATGCTGTCTCAGTAGAAGTAAAGCCACAAGGAGGAAATCCGTAATTGGTTTTATTTTGGCTATTTTATACTATGTACAAACTGAAATAAATATAAACTGTCGATTTCCCGAAAATTAATAAATAAATATAAATATATAACATTTCTTTATTATTTCTTACAATTTTAAATTATCACTGAAAGATTTCGTACTTTCACTTTAAGAAAAGCTTTAACTATGGAGAGAGTAAAAAAGGGTTCTTAATCTTATGAAGGTAATAATAAAATGATATTACTTACGCTAAGATTTCCGAATTACGAAACGTATTCATTGCAATGGTGACTTGTGGTTTAAAACAACCGTAAAATGATTTAAGATATTTTATTTAAGAACTTGGTTTTTAAATAAACGTCTAAATTATTCAAGATTTGTTTCATGAATCAGACGATAATTTGAACAATTCATCAAATATCAGAGTAAAATTTAAATGTATTTTTCTAAAAGGTAGGCATTGAGGATAGAAAGCCACATATCTATGTCCTATTTCTCAATCTTTGAGTGCCTACCTCTTCAAATACTTCATTGGTCATACGGTTTAGTTCTCCAGAGTTTGAACCCGCGATCCCGGTGTTAAAATCATTTGTTATTAAATTTTTCACTGTTTCTGGATTTATTTGATTTTATTTATTTATTTTAGGGAAATTAACAGTTTACAATTTGATTAATTTAGACTTGTATAATTTACCTAACTGGGAAACCAATTATAGATTTCCTCATTATACTATTACATTGTGTATCTAAAAATGAAACAGTAATCTTACAACAACTAAAAAATATTACATTATTATAACAGGATGTAGGTAGTACATAATATATGTCATTACATAATATAACATTACATTTATGCAGTTTTGTACTCATTTAATTTATTTTGTTATTAGTTTTTGGAGTATTATGCCGTGTTACGCTACCTCCTTCTTTAGCCAACGTTTCAGACAGCGTTGCAGTGTCCATCATCAGGGCAGATGTATAATAGTTAGGGGTGATGTTTGTACTTATCTACTTCGGAGCGATACCGTGTCGCCAGCTCCACTCCTCTACGAGCTGGCGCTATAATATACTTCAACATGTTTTTTTGCGTTACATCAAGGCTAAACGCAGCTAAGCAGGCTAAACGCAGCTCAGCTCGTAGAGGAGTGGAGCTGGCGACACGGTATCGCTCCTAAGTAGATAAGTACAAACATCACCCCTAACTATTACACATCTGCCCTGATGATTGACACTGCAACGCTGTCCAAAACGTTGGCTAAAGAAGGAGGTAGCGTAACACGGCATAAGACCCCAAAAACTAATAACAAAATAATTTTTGGCCGTGAAAATCTAAAATCGTATCTCATTTAATATACTTTTCGTATAGTTTTTATAATTATTTTGGTCGCAATTCAAGACATCTATATCAGAGAGAATGTTAATTGTACTCGTATGTTGAACACATTATTTTATGATATTATAATAAATAAACATATATTATAACCAAAATGCTTGCCATAAGGCGATGGTAAGGTAAGTAAGGCAAGGTTTGAATTTGTTTTATAGTGATTTTCTTTAAAAATATTAAACGTGTGTGCCGTGTAGGCTTTCAAATCTATTCTGTTCAATAATTCAGGACAGACAGTTATTTTATTTACGATTTTATACAGCAACATCGCATGTGAGAATTGTCTACGTACACTCAATGTATTAATATTGAATAAAAAAATTTGCATCAAGATAATTATTAAATCGATTGTGCTATTTGTAAGAAAGGTATTTTGTGTTTTCTTTCTGAATCAATTCAATTTTGTTTATGTGTACCGCAAAAAATGGAGACCACACAGTTGACGCTAACTCTAGATGGCTTCGTACATACGCAAAAAGGGTTTTCTTCCTTTAAGGGGTTCTAGGCCATCTTTTAAATTTACGGAGAGAAGAAAGGCGAAATTATTTATTTATTTTATTTATTGATTCTTTACGTGATTTTATTATTTTCATTTCAATTTTTAATCTCACTAACCGATTTAAGGTAAATGATTCTATAAAATAATAAAAATAACACACATGTCTTTCTTTTAACAATAAATTTTAAAAAATTGTATATTTGCTCCAAACCACAAACTGAAAAACCTCCCCCGGGTCGGGAAATGGATGAGAGCTGTTAACGTGATATCGAAATAATATCTTTTATGTCACACCTAAAAAAACCCACCCCCAGAATCTGATTGAAGTAATGCTTCGTCGTAATTCAGCCAACTAATTAATGTTTCAGTTAATACTTAACAACGGTACTTAGTTCACTAGACCTTAAAAGGAGTTTGCTCAGAAGATAAATGTTTCTTATATCCTTTGTTATTGCTAAGGTAAACAAACCAGTAATTATTATTGTAGCTTTTCGAATTTAGTTTTGGATAGTTTCTTCAAATTTTCTGTATCAGTTTAAATCATTTTTAAGACTTAATCATTACAAGACTTTAATGTTTGGTATTATTTACATTCATACACTATAAGTTAACTTGGAGACTTCTTAATAACTTTAGGTTCTTGATAACAATCTGGTTTATGTTTACGTATGTATTTACAATAAAAATGCTACAAATCACACGACCTGTCTATACTAGTGGCTAATTGAATCTGGACGGTAGGCTGGCCAGATCTAATCTCGATGGCCTCCGCCTACTCTGGTACCCTTGTCGGCCATCGATAGAAGCACTTTCTCTACTAACTGGCATCTGTCGGCATCATTTAGAAGATCTTCTAATACATTACAAAGGCTGATAGAAAAGTGTGCGTGAGAAGATTTAGGAACGTAAATGAAGCAAAGTAAATGTGTTTATGGCCAAACAAAATTAAGATACTTTGCAACAAAGCTATTCAATTTGGGAGGCGGGTGTGGGCATCGCCGCACCGGGTATTATTTATAGGATTATCAACACCTCTGCCATACTTTTGTTGACTTAGCAGTGGTGCCCGGGTTTGTGGGGTAAGGTTTGTCCAGTCTTGGCGGTGGATGCGTCTCCTCACCAACTGCATTGCTGAATCGAGAAATACTGGTTGAGGGAGACCTCTTTAACCTCTACAACAGGACTCTCAATAACTTTTGGACTTGATTTTGTGGTGTGACTTTGATGTTGTGAGTTTTCAATTTTGAGTAAATCGAATCCGAAGTTCAAAAGTCTGAAAAAAATTGGTCGCTAGAGGGGACCAGCTGCTTTATATATGTAAAGGAATACCTACCTAGAAATGCATAGGGATTCCTTCGTGTTCGAATGATGAATTACTTTTCAAATGTCATTCATTGATGTGTTGTCATGGTGACATACAAACAGATTATTATTGTTTTTGACTAGCTATGTAGCGGACATTCAATTAATCAAGATATCAGAAAAATAAGTTGTTAAAGTGTTATAATGTTTTTAAGATCGACAAATAAACTTCAAATGTAGTTTCTTTGTTAACAGAGCAACACATGATTTGTTTTGTCATTACCAATAAAGAAGTACAATCAATAGACAAATTGTCTTATATATATATATATATATATATATTAAAATGTTCTCCAAAAGTTTTCTTAATCCTGTAGTTGTCGATAAAATTGAAAATAAGTTTCTTGGGTTCTCTGATACGACTATAGATTCGGCAGTTTCCCGACACCGAGTACATGTTCAAGATATTTCTCAATAAAGTGCAAAATAAATTACTAGCATTTTTATTACGTATAAAAAAGTCTAAAAACCGTACTAAAAAGTGATATTTCTGGTAAGCTATTTAAAATTTAAAGGAAAATTGTAAGGACCAGAAGGGACCCCCTTCAGTTCCTCTCTGTGAATCCAACTGTGAAATGAAGCTATTTAAATATATAAATTACTTTCGTGCCCTTGAATATCTTTCAGATACGTAAATGATTTTCGAATTTACATCCAGTGATAAGAATTTCGATTCCAAATAATACGAAACGATTGGATTGAAGTGACTTTTAGGTATAAAATAAGTATTTAAATATTATAAGTACATTTTCCAAAAAAAAATTACCTTTTTTAAACCAGAAAAAAGTAAATTACCTTTTCACTTATCTAGAAATATCTAAATACATTAATCTAAACTAAATACATTTTACGTTAAATTTTAATACAGTATAATTCTATTTCATTATTTTGTTTAAATAACATATGTACACATTTTTTTTAAACTTACCCAGCTTTTTTTAGTTTTAAAATAGTTGCAGGGCAAAAATATAAATTGCCACCGTCGTAACCAATGGATTGCTTAGCATGTGGATGTTGTTTAAATGTGCCAGTATGTTATCGCATTGTCGTGTAGAGTTATAATGTATTTGGGACATATTAATGCATTCTGTGATTGTACGTACAAGTTTATTATTTATTTTGTGTATAAGGAGACATGTATAGTATCTATACAGTTTCCTTAATGTTAATAGTTTTCTATATATAATGTTTGATTATTTACCTTATTTTGTAATACCTGTACCTAATTTATCAAGTAGGGTTGGGCGGGGCTAGTTGAACCAAGGGGCTTGTTGGGCCACGCCAATATCTTCGGAGCCGAAAGACTTACAAAGTATGCCGAACATGTTCTGGCATGCTAGAAGTGTGGGGACCGCGCCACCAAGCATTTAGTAGGCGCATGGCGTCCGTAGCGTGTGCGCGGGGATTTTGTGTGATTTTTGCTCCAAAAGTAAAAAAAGACGATCGACTGCTTTTTTGAAAATAGATTAACAAGGAAAAGGGTACCAAGTCAAGGTAAGTCAATTTGATATTGGTGTTTACTTAACTGTATTTTGTCAATTGTAAAATTGAAATACATTTAGTTGTACATGAGTTATCCGATGAAATTTGTAATAAAACATGGTTGGGGCTATTTGAACCATTTGGTTCAACTTGCCCCATTCAGATTCCTTACTGTAATTTTATACGTAATTTCCAGGAGAATAGTGCGTTCGTTGTCACGCCAGTCTAAAGTGGGCACACCAAAAGTGCACATCTGGCACTATTCCAATGTATATCTGCGTCAATTGTGACAGCGATATCGATTAAATAATTCAAAGAAAATTTACCTGTTTTATTAGACTCGCTTTTTTAGATAGAATAATCATTCCATTACCTAATTCTATATTCTTTCATTATTTCAATAAATTTAGTTTAATAATTTACATAATTTGTTTTATTAAACCATGAGTGTGAATATATGACACTATATTGTTCAACAAGCCCCGTGGGTGGTTCAACTAGCCCCACCTATGAGGCAAGTTGAACCATTTCTCCTTCTGCGTGAAAATTTAAATATCTTGCCTAAGGTAAATGTATTATATCATTTTGTGAATATCATTATAAAGCCAGATAATGAAACTATCTTACTAAATTGAAAAAACGAACATATCTATAAGAGTTTCGAGTCTGGGTCAAATTAGCAAAATCATGTTCAACTAGCCCCGCCCTACCCTAATTTAAATGTGAACAAGACTTTAATTTTTCCTATCGCGTATTTGTTTTTGTGTGAACCTTAGAATTGTATACATATCGGTAGTAGAAATTTAAAATTTAAAGGAGAAAAATCAAAAATGAGTTGAAAAACTTTCTATTCCCTTTCGATCTGCGTCTCGAAACATTTCTAGGAAAATGAGTGTGCTCTTTATGACGTGCATTTTAAGAGGATTCTTTTTCGGAAATGGTAAAAAATAAATTGAATTCTTTAATAGAGATCGATTTCTGAGAGATCGATTGTAATTAAAAAAAATACAATTCTATAATCAAAAACAGGAGACATGACTTTTTGCAAAACTAAAAATTTTCTTTTCGCTCTCCTGAACAATTAACATTTTGTCATTTACGGTATTTCAAATATTCGCATAGATATGGTACATTCTATAATGAATACGCATTTTAGTAACAGCAATTTAAAAAAAAATCTTATTGTAAAAGTTTGGTAAAAATTTTCAAAGAATTCTGCAAAACATTTTGTCTAATTATTATTATTAACAACTAGCTGGTACCCGGCATGCGTTGCAACGCCATATTCAAAGAAATAAATTGTATCTCCATGCATGTCCTTTCCCGTGCGTCCCCGTTCCCCTCCCGCATCCCCTTTCCCTCCCGCGTTCCCCTTCCTCCTACCCCGACCACCATCCCACTCCCACTCCCACGCCCTTCAACCTCCCTCCTGCGTTCCATATATTCAGTCCCAGTACATTCAGTTTTCAACAGCTCGCGTACCATTATCACAAATTTTTTATTCAATTTTCATTTGTCATAAATTACAAATATTATCAATCTAATTTCGTACCTAACAAATGTACCTACTTAAAATATCTGTAATTTAAAAAATCCATAGACAATTATTTTGTTACAAAAAAATAGCTGCCTGTTAAATTCACATTCATCACACGCGCGAACTGCCAAACGAGCGAAGTTAAAATTAATTTTTCTGAAATTATCCAACTTTCTGCGCAATTTTATTCATTTTTCTTTCCGTAAGAACCTTCTACAAAGTATCAGAAAACTAAAAAAAAGATGAATGTAATAGGTAAAGTCGTTCTGAAGTTATGGCGTGACCAAGGGAAACAGGGATTCATTTTTGTATATATACATAGATTGAGCAATGTGATCAGCACAACAAACATTAAGTTTTTATTATTTTTTCTAAAGAATTTCTACGGCAAGATTTGTACATGATTTGAGTATAAAACATAATATTAGTATTTACGCTTATTATTATACAACTTATGTCTCTGATGTAGAATAGCAATAATTTAATAATTAATAATTACTAGTTGCATGACACGACGCCGAAGTAAAGTTTATAACCATTTTCATGGCTGTGGTTCTTTAAAATCGCATTAAACCGTGTTAAAAAACTATTAATAAAACAACAGTTAACGTTATTTCCTTATTATCAACGCTAATTGAATTGCATCACTGCCGGTTATCCGTATCCCATCTTCTTAGATGATCTCTCTTCTGGGCAACAACTATTTGTCAATTAATAGGTATAATTCACTACTTGATATCAATTCTCAAGTAAGTCAAGATAAATGCAACATATTTCAATAATTAGAGGTTTTATTCAGGTTAAAAGATGTCGCACATTAAAATAAAAATTGATATTTTACCCAATACACTAATCTAGATTGCATTTTGGATAGAATCTTGCAGTCATTCACGAAGAGAGCTGCTAATAAAAATAGTGTTAGGAAATTAAAATGATATCGGTAGTTCTTAGTCGGAGTGCGATACAATTAAATATGACAGAAGGGAAAGGGCCGCTTTAGCTCGGTGGTAAAACAAAGCCCCGGCAAGGCTGAGATCTCAGGTTCAATTTTTAACCAACCTCCGTGGTTGAGGGGTAAGGTTCTTGACTCGCAACCCGAAGGTCGCGGGATCGAATCGTGCACAAATAAATTTTATTTGCTATAAAAAATCACGTAAATTTGTTGTAGACCACTTTTATTTTATTAACACTGTACCGGTTTTTGGAAGCACCTTCCTTTGTCAGGAGAATATTACAACTAACCTATTATGTAGAATATTGACAGATATACAAATTTATGTCCTTTTTATTGTTAATTATGGCGAGCCACAAAACTAATGCTTTTTACAAATATTAAATTTTATTTGATTAATTTGGTTGACTTCACAATTTACTCATATATAGTTTATTTGCGGCACGTTCCAGAGTGGAATATACTTTCAGTATCGCTCCGATGTAAGATCAACATTTAGAATTGAAATGGCTTTAGCCGTGTTTTGGTGACCAGATCTGAATAGCCAGATATTTCCCAATCTTACTCTCCCCATCTCCTTCCACTCGCTACTACATTCAGCCTCGCAACATAACCCAATTGGGGATGGTTTAGTCTCACAGGCTTCAGACGGGAGCAGTCTCTTTTGAAGTATTCACATAAATAACAGTCAGTCAGTCAGTTAACTGTCCGTTTATATGATTATTTATCTTACACATTTGAAGCTACCAGTGGCGTACCCCAAGGTTCGCATCTCGGTCCTATACTTTTTAATTTATTTATTAACGACGTAACTAACATATTCACCCATGTTCTTATTTTAATGTTTGCAGATGATATGAAGTTGTACAAAATTATTGATAATATTGATGATAGTGTGTCCCTACAATCTAATCTAAATTGCTTTTCCGATTGGTGTTTTAAAAATAAATTAATTCTCAATGTAAAAAAATGCCAAGTTATGAGATTTCACAGGAAAAAAAAACCATTGTTGTTCACTTACTTTCTCAATAATCACACTTTATTATCTGTTGTTGAAATAAGAGACCTTGGTATTACTTTTGACACTAAATTAACTTTTATTAAACATATTAATAATATATCCGGTAAAGCTATGCAAATGTTGGGATTTATCTTACGAATTTCGAAGGATTTTAAAAATCTTAAAACTGTCAAACTACTATATACTTCTCTTGTTAGAAGCCAACTAGAATTTAATTCCACCATTTGGAATCCATATTACAGTACACATGAATATTCCTTTGAGCGTGTCCAACATAAATTCTTACGTCACATTAATTTTAAATTGGGAATATCAATTGAAAATATTAATTACTTCTCCCTGTTGCAACTACTGGGACTTGATACATTAAAAGAAAGAAGAATTTGTTCTGATTTATTTTATTTATTTAAAATTGTTAATAACTTGTTGAACTCTCCTGAACTTCTTTCGTTAATATGTTTTCATGTACCGAGTAGATCAGTTCGTCACAAATTACCTTACCATTGTAATAATACAGGATCTAATGCTGAATTATATGCCATAATAAATCGCCTGCATATACTTGGTAACAAATATGTTGTTGATGATATGATAAATATTGAAAGATTATCAACATACAAACATTATTTAATTAAAGCTGTTTGTCAGCGCTTTTCTGTTAGATTATAATCTAATATACTTTGTATGTTTATATTCTTCATCAATGTTTATTTCTGGAATTTTTAAATTAATTGCTACGTACTTTACGTAGTAATTTTTTAATTCTTAATATCTTGTACACATTCTTGTATTTGAGGTTTTCTTTTTCTTCATGTTTGTTTTATAACAGCTTACTATTTTTTGCTTTATACTGGCACTTCAATATGTGCTCTTTAATTTTTTGTTATATTATTTTTTTTCTTCTTAACTATGTATATTGATTCAAATTATTGTAATTCCCATGTAAAAGCCGTTAATCGGCGTTAATTCATAATAAATAAATAAATAAAAAAATCCCCATTCAAGCCTCGCAACATAACCAAATTCAAATTATGTGAATCGAATTCGATTCTTTCTACTGCCAGCCATGCTTCCTATGGATTGGTCTACGGACTTTTATCAATATATTTTTATTTTGGTCATGCAATTAAAAAAAAGGGAATTTTTGTTAAAAAAAGTATTTATCAACTTTTTCAACTCATTGAAAATAGTTTTAATTTAAACGTTATTTTATTCAGATTTCCACATATTTTCTACAAACTATCGCAATAATATACCACACGAGTATAACGAATAACCGGGCACGTTTCTGGGATATTAGATTTTCAGATATTGTGATTTATGCTTCTTCGAAATAAATAAAGTAATGGGAACATCAACCCATCTCAAATTCGCTTTTAAAAATTTGGAAACAGTTTAGTTCACGAAATACCTATTTTAGGTTTGTACGTAAAAATGATTACTATTTTGACAAATTCTTACAATGCGTGAGAGCTCTGAATTTAAAATATTAAAGAAAACTTTGTACATTCTCGTACTACATATTTCAGTTTTCATTTTTACGCCTTTATTCTGAATTCGCCTTCAGCGCCTGTGTCACACTAGGGGATGCTACGTGGAGGGTCTTTATAAGGAAATGAAATTCTGGGAAGGAAAAATGAATGAGGGGGAGAGGTGGGGTTGGAATTTGGGGGTCAGTATTTCCAGGAGTGAAGGACGTATGAATCCATCTCTCCAACTGCTGTGCAAGGCGATGGGTGGAAGGAGTCCTCTGGAGAGGTTATAAGGCTTCACTCTTTCAGTCACCCCGCCACGAGGCACGTGGGCAGAAGCATCCGCCGCTAAGACCCGGACAAAACTTACCTCATGGACCCGGGCACTTCTGCGTAGTGAACCACTTGGGGTGACGTATTGCAGAGGTGTAGTTTATCAAATAAATGGTTTCAATTGGTACAAATTGAAGACGGTGGAGATGTAAGGCAAATACGAGTATACAATCAGTAAGCCTAATCATAATAATAAGCCATCGTGAGTCATGACAAATACTCCTTGCTTCAGTCACAGTCAGATTCAGGTACTATTTTCATAACATGGCTCTGACTTACGTACTCGATCTGTGCATAATCTATTGTATGACACAAAACAAGAGTTTCAACTTCTCCCAACGTCCCGGAGCCAGTGTGACTATTGTATTTCCGTTTCGGGTGATGAGGCTTAACCCGTTTAAGAGGGCATTACCAGAGAAAGCCGGAAATACGTCATTTTCAAAAAAGTTTTTAGACGTATTGACTCTTTTCCGCAAAAAATTATAAATGGATTTCGAAAGATTGTTCTTTTATCTAGCATAGTTATGTAATAAATTTTTATAATTTTTTTAAATTTTTAGTATAATAAGGTTATTCCATAGGTCGTTGGCAGATTTGTTAAATTTTCAAAAAAGTTTTTGTATTATACCACACCCATTTCAAATAATGTAATCATGCAGTAAAATAAATCAATACATTATCTAGCAAAGTTATGTATTAGAATTTTAATTTTAGTTTCAATAAAATCATTAAAAAATATGTACGTACATGTGTTTCTTGACGAAAATTGGTCCATTTATGTATTTATTTGCGCACTTACAAACTAATATATTTCAGATTTTTTTAACATTCTTATTAAATTTAGACATTATTGAAAAATGATAAATACTTATAATCAAAAAATAACTACAAAAAGTACACTATTTTAATAGTTTTATCATCACGCCTTTCAACATTTTTGGATGAAGGTATAAATTAAAGCTAATTTGGATTGAAATAAATTCGATATTGAGTTATAATTTAAAAAAGCTGGTACGGAGAATAATCAATCTTTCTCATTGTAACCGCCCTGCACGATCGGAAGAACAACTTTCGACGAAATGTGGATTTTCGTCCGCTGGCTGGTTAAACGCTCTTAATCACAGGAGACCAGATTTGTCCCAACGCACATAGGTCTCACATAAAACGCCGTAACTCCCTTACTATCATAGTTAGAAATATGTTCTAATCGGTGTTAGAAAGGAAAAACATCTTGCTTTATATTCCAATCCAAAAAATAGCCACCAAAAAAGTAAAATGTACACTTTTATGTACACAAAGTTTTGAATCGCAAATTGAAAAAATAATTTGAAACTTTGGGAATTTTTTAAAAAAAATTCTCATAGAGCTACAAAAAATTGAGGTTACAATATGTGTTTGTTATACATATGTCTAATAAAATATGCATGTGTTTTTATTTTTTTTTATTATCAGTAACTTTAGTTAGAAAAAACATAAGGTGAGCCATTTTGAAAACTTTTTTATGTTTGTATGCAAAAATTTTATAATTTAAAAAAATATATATTTTTCGAATTCTATAATTTGAAAGCGTATTTCATCACCTTTCTAAAACAGTTTTTGGTTTTTGAATCTGCTCTGAAATATTCCAAATATTTGCATTTTATTGCAAAGCGAAAATATTTTGACCATCCGAAAAAAAAGCCAAATTTTTGAAGGGTTAAGGTAGTGAGAAGGGAAGGAAATGGGAAAGAGGAAGGTGGGGAACGTGACTAACGCCATTTCAAGCAAGCAACGTTTTGATTCTGAATGGTGGTCTTTGGTGATAGCAGGGTGATATTCTGCCCAAACACAACTAAAGTAATTTCAAGCAACTTTTCTTTTTTTTTCCCATTATGTCTTGATTCATTTCAAAAGTAATTTTTACATCTTTTTTTCTAAATATATATAACAATACACAAGATAAAAATAATGTAAAAAAGTTAAAAAAAATATATATATATATATATAAGACAAAAGTAGATAATGGGAACCCACTAAGGCACTGCCTGTGTGTAGGTAATGTTATCTAAAGTGGTAAATTACACCAAAAGTTGGCGGTACAAGTAAAAAATGTAAATTTCAAAGTGAAAGTTAAAAAATATAGGTAATGTATCTTTGAAAATATTGAAGTAACAAAGTGACACATACAAGTTAGTTGATTTTTTGTTACGGTTTTAAGAAGATAAATATTTTGAATGGTGGTCTTACACCAGGGCGATACTAAGAGTATCTTCCTCTCCGGAACATGCCACAAATATACTATATATGATTATTAATTAATTAATTTTGAAAAAAACACTAATTAATAAATAAAATTACAATTGATTTGTGTCTGTCTATTTAACATATTATCATCATCGTCAACTTGAGTGATAAGTTTTTCTATTTTATTTTAATACTAGCTTTTGCCCTCGGCTACTTCGCGTAGTATTAGGGGGGTTCCCACTCCACTCCCCCCTCCCCCACCGCCCCTTTTCACCATTTCCCCGCCCTTCCCCCTTCGCCCCTATCTCCCCCCCCCCCCTCACCACCCTCCATAAAGCGCAATAATCAAACACATACAGTTTCGCATTTATAATATTAGGTATAAATGAGTTTAATTTAAACTATCAAAGGGATTTCCATAGTAACCTAAACAAATAACAAAATGACAGCGTACGTCAAATTACTTATAGTTACCGAGCAACGCTTTGCTTTACGTCTGGACAATAAACGTATAATAAATAAATTCATAACACCAGAGCTAGTTCACAACGCCAGAGCTTCCCAATAATAATAATAACAATAAGTTATTTATTTCAGCCGAACAGAGCGGTGGGTGCAATACTCTGTCTGCCATAAAAAAAGTATACATTACATAAAATGGATTTACATACTATATAGAAAAGAAAAAAGAAAATAATATAAAAAGATTTAAAAAGAAATATACATACACATATTTAGTACTTGTATATCTACTACGGGGGCTTCAGATGAATTCTCCATGTTTGGTGAAGAGGCGCGCACTGCCACTGGGCCACGGCCTGGACGAGAGTGTTCTCCGATCTTTGGTAGCGCTGTCTCACTCCGGCTATTCTGTGGCACATCAAAGCGGCGAACCCATGTACCCTTCTTTCCGCGAACATCTGCGAGGCACTGCATCGCCAAGGTAGGCCGAATAGCGCCCTATATGCGTTATTGTATTGTACTCGAAGTGTGTTCATGACGCCTTGTGAGTATCTTGTCCATAGTTCGCCGGTGTAAAAGCTCATGCAGTAGCTCTGGAATATTTGCTTCTTCACCGGAGAACTGCACCTGTTGAATCTCCTGGCGAGCATGTTGGCTCGCACGCTTAGTACTCTTCTTTGGCGTTCTATGTCATTTTTATCATTTAGGTCATCAGTGACGACATGCCCCAAATATTTTATTTCACTGCAGATTTTGACATTGTCTCCGCCGAGGAGAATGGGTGGAATGACAGTAGGATTAGTATTTGCTTTAAACACCGGCAATGATGACTTTTTGGCATTGTACGTCAAACCATGACTATCGACGTATGATTGGCAAATGCCCAGAAGTTTTCTCATTGCCCTTACTGATGGGGCTAGTATGACCATGTCATCTGCATAACTTATATTATTCATACATACTCCGGCAACGTGGCATCCGATTCTTGCTTTGTTCAGTGTTTTACTAAGTTCGTCCATATATACGTTGAACAGCACTGGGGACATTGAGCCTCCTTGCCTAACGCCGCACTTTAATTTTGCTGCTTCTGACAGGCTGTCATTCCATCTGATGAAGTTTTCCTGTTGCTTGTACCATATACAGCCTGTATCACTCGCAAATAATGTAGCTTTCTATTAGTGAAAGAATTTTTAAAGTCTATTCAATATTTTTGCGTGAAAGAGTAACAGGCATACATCTATACATCCATCCATACATCCATACAAACTTTCACATAGGATGGATGTTAAAAACAATTAATTTTTGTAAAAAAAATAGCCCTTTTAATTTCAGTTTCGAACTGAAAATATTCTACAAAATAAACTAATTTGTAACGGTTATTTGAGCAAGCCCTGATTAGCTACTCGTTTTTTGCAATTCATCAATCGCCAAAAACTAAAATCCTGATTCACTCTAGCGGTAATTAACGTAACTAATCTGACTGATAGTGTTGAAAACTCCGTGGTAAAAGCGATCGATTAGTGCTAAACCAACTCCACAAACGGTTCCGTACCGTTCCATTCGGATCACCGGTAAAGTAAACCGTTTCTGGAACGGTGGACGTCCATTATGGAATCCGCTTAATTTATTTCCACCCCGGTTCAGATCCGCATATAAAAAACACATTACTTTGGCAATACGGACTTTTCACTGCCAATTACTACGGCTTACAAAATGGCGTAAATACACACTGGGGGAGCACGAAAACGGGGTTTATTAGTTTCAGTGGCGTACAAAATAAATGCAGAACTCTCCAGGGCTCCTTAGAAGTTTTTTAAATTTAAATTTTAAACAGAAAATTCTTCTCTATTTTACTAGGCAAGCATTTTGTAAGCGGGATTTAAATGTACACGTGGATTGATTGTGTGCCTGGTACTTGTGTCTGGTATTTTAAAAAGCTGAACTAATAAGGAATAAATACTGATACGGTTCTACAATACTTGTTGGGAATGCTCATTAATAAGTCAGGTATGCCTCAAACGTCTTACATACGTCTGATAATGTTATATTAGGTCCTTACATATGAAATTGGCGTTTTGTATGGGAGGAACATAAAGTCGATTTTTTTTAATATAATATATTTATTTAATCAAAGTATGTACCATTGCTATCTATGCACTTTTGCCATCTCATGGGTAGTTCAGCGATCCCTTTACTAAAAAAAACCATTCGGACGGGAATCAATAAAATCTTTGAAGACAGTTTGGACTGCCCCACAAGAGTTGAATTTTTTCCCTTGCTAGAAGTTATCCAAATTTCGAAAAAATGGTAATCTGTTGGGGCAAGGTCCGGATAGTACGGTGGATGTCCAATTGAAGCTCCTCTAATTTGCTAGCCGTCTGTTGTGCAGTGTGTGGTCTAGCGTTGTCATGAAAGAGCAGTGGCCTAGAGCGATTAACCAGCCTCGGTTGTTTAGCAGCTAGCTTTTCCATCATGGTTTGCAGTTGCTGACAATAGACATCTGCCGTAATCGTCTGGCCAGATTTAAGAAAGCTGTAGTGAACGACCAAAAAAAACCACAACTAATATTTGGTCCTTACATATGAAATTGGAGTTTTGCCGTACTGGCACATTTGATCTCAAATATCTTCTCTTTGGTTATGAATTCCAAATTCAAATTTATACAGCTATTTACTCATGTATTAGTGTTTCGAAAATCATAATTCATTTGTTTTTTTCCTTAATAGTTTTTTTTTTCTTTGCGTCACTTACTTTACAAAATGGAATACTTGAAATATCGCGTTATTTACGAGTACGAGTTCCACCGTGGCACCAGTGCTGCAGAAACGGCTCGAAGGATTAATGATGTTTATGGCGACGGTGCCGCAAAAGAAAACACAGTTGTGGTTTTTTTTGTGTCGTTCACTACAGCTGCGGCGGGGAGAGCGCTAACTTTTACAGCGACAAAATCGATACGAAAATTGCGAAAATGTTTAATAAAACACGACTCGTTTAAAATAGAGCAAAAATCTCGCGGGCATTATCTTAAACAGCATTTAAAGAAACACTGAATTTTTTCATACATATAGCTTGTAAAATAACTGAAACAAACGTGTTTATAATAATTTTTGGAGCATACTTTGCGATTTTTTTCTATCGAGGGAATTTTATATAATTTGCTTTTCGGCGCGGGCAAAGTGTAGGATATTATCTTCAAGAATAACATATATTTTTTTAAGAGCTTTAAAACTTACCGTGTTTAAGGGAAACGTGTAATAAATCAGTAGAAATCCGGGTTACGGGCCCTTAACCCTCGATCACGGAGAGCGTCAAAGGATTGATGGAAGACGGAGCAAAATAAAACATTGAACTTTAGGAATTAAAAATCTTAGTAACAAGTATGAGTTCGATTCCGCTTTATAAAACCCTTTAAAAACATTTTAATTTTTAATTAAATGAAGACAATATTAGCGAAACTCAATCGAAAAGCTGAAAAAAAAATTAGAAAAATATACGGTTATATCCGGGACACAAACCCAGGACCTTCGCCTTGGCGGGGCGCAACTCTACCAACTGAGCTAATGTGTCCCTATCCGATTATTTTTTTTAACAATAGCTCCCCACAGGAGGCCCTGAGGAAAATAATTCCCCTCAGGGCCTATGTCATCTTTGGGTATGCTGTGTGGAGGGTCTTTTAAGGGAAAGGAAGGAGAGGAAGTTGTGGGTAGTTAAAAGGTGTGAGGGTTGGGTAGGAATCTGTGGTACAATGTGCCCAGGAGTTACAGACGCATGAATCCATCCCTTAAACCTGCGGTGCAAGGCGATCGGTTGAGAGAGTCCGGCTGGAAAGGTCAAAAGGCCTCCCTCAACCAGTCTCTCTCGACCCGACCCGTCACGCAGCAGGTGGTAAATCTCACCACCTGAACCCGGGCACCCCTGCTAAGTCACCAAACGTAGCGAAGCACTTAGGGTGACCTACGGCAGATGTGTTGGTTATCCAATAAATGGTTCCCGGGGCGGCGATTCCTATACCCGTCTCCCAAATTAAATTAAAATTCAGTAATTTTTAACTGTATCATCCTTCGACTAAGAACTACCAACATTTTATTAACGCATATTTTTATTGGCTGCTATCTTATGATTGCAAGATTCAAACCCGAACTAATTGCTATAAATTTTTATCCATTTTTATTTTTAACAATTTTTTTCCGTTGGTATAACTGTACCCCGGCAAGGTGAAGGTCCTGGGTCTGTGTTCCAAATGTGACCGTATCTTTTTTCTGATTTTTCTGTTTTCAGATTTACGATTGAGTTTCGCTAATATTGTCTTCATTTAATTATATATCACAATGTGAGGTTTTAATCATTAAGTTAAAAATAAAAAATTAATTAATTTGTTCAGGCCTGAAATTGATCACAGGTCGTCAAAATGACATTGATTAATGACCATCCCAAATCGCACCTTTGATGTATGCATCTTTTTTTTTATCATCGTCGACCTTTTTCGCCACTGTAGCCAAACTTAAAAAAAAAGAAAATTGAACAACGTGACAACGGAGAGAATAATCAGTATGAGTAGTAGTCGGCCATTGTCGATTATTAACGGTTGCTGGGCACGCGTTTGTCACATCTCTCATCATGCACTATCCAAAGGGACTCATTATTTCTGGCTGCCTCGGGCGTGACCCACAAAATTATTTCTTTCGGAAGTTATGGGTACTCGTTGGAGTACTAGGTATGTCAGAATTAAAAGTCAAAGAGTTTATGTAAGCATTTTATAAAAAAAGTTTATTGAAATAAACATCAAACCGACAAATTTCAGTTGTAAGCTTGTCTGTGACTTCACTCTTAAACAATTTAATCAAATCACACAATTCGGGAGGGATGTACGGGTCATATAAGTGCAGTACAGGTCGGTACTGCACTAATAGGTACCTGTGTTAATATATGAATTAATTAATTACCATTAATTCGATTGCGATGATACTTTGATGCAAAATTTATAGATTACCTACCTACTTAGTTATTTAAAATTTCTATACTACTATACGTTTTCAAACGGAAATAAAATTAGTAATGTGCTTGCTCTCTTGTATTAATTGTTTACAAAAATTACAATTTGTGACCCCTTTTCAGAAAACGATATCACTTTCTCTAAAGAAAGTTTCTAAAACTTTCCGCAAGGCATTAATAAACTTGGTACTAGTTATAAAAAAGCAATTTATGTACATTGGGTACAGATTGAACTCAAAGATATATTCACCAAACTCAAATGGTCAATATACGGCCAAGTTTTATCGCCTTTCCTAACTTTTTAATGTTTACAAGGCGATGTTTGCGCCAGCTTTTGTAAAAGCTTGTCTGAGTTCACCTTTTTTTCATTTTACGGTCCCAATTACAGTAAAATTTCGGACATCCACTCTACGCAATCTGAAAGTCAAGTTTATTTAGCGACAAATGTTTTAGTGCCCTAATAAAACTCTCAATCGCAAAGGCGAATCTTTTAAGTACGGCAGCGTAAATCCCAATTTTAATATGGTAATAAATCATTTTTGGAAATATAAACCCAAATCCCGGCTTACCCCTTTCACGTTTCTTCCCCTTCTATATTATTTCCGCAAGATAATATTCCATTTCGTTGGAAGTTCAATATTTAAAGAAACGGTTCCGGTTACCGGAATACTCTAAAGAGGTTTATTGTATTCCTGGTTACATTCTACACATTCAGAAATAAATTTACAATGGTAAAGTACTAAACTGCAGTAAACTATGTTATTTTTTTTACATTAGCTCCACACAGGAGGCCCTAATGAAAATAATTCCACCCTTTGTCTGAGCCTTGAGCCTTTGTCATCTTTGGGGATGCTGTGTGGATGGTATTTTTAGGGGAAGGAAGGAGAGAAAGTTCTGGGAAGGAAAAAGGTATGAGGGTTGGGTAGGAATTTCAGTGTGTCCAGGAGTGAACGAATGAATCCATACTTTCTACTGCGGGGCAAGGCAATGTTTCGAGAGTTCGATGTTTCTACTGGAGAGATTCCTCAATCAGTCTTTGCCGATCCGGCCTGCATGGTGTTGGTGAGACACTAGATCCGGGCAAACCTGACCCAATGAACCCTGGCCCATGTGAACTATTTTATTCTTATTTTAAACTAAAATGCGAACTAAACTAATAGTTTTTCAGTAATTACATAAATATTTCCGTGCTTTAAAACTTACGAGCGCAGAACCGTGAAAAATCACGGGACATTATAAATATACAGTTTGTAATGAAAAATATTTACGAAAAAAAAATTATTTGTCTCAGGATCATCGCATTTGAAAAGAAGAATTTTACCTTTCTAGTAAACTTGATAAACCATTTTTAATCATTCAATAATTTTACGCATTACACAGAAACACAATTATTTAAAATCACACCCATTCATGACAACCGAAATTAACTTTTGATGATGTCAGTTCTCCTATTGTTTGTCTTTTAGTTTTTTTTTATTATTTTTTATTTATTTATTACATTAGATACATTTATACAGCAAAAATAACACAATAAGAGTATTTATTCAAAATAACTATAAATATAAAAAAATGTGTACAAGTGTTATTATGTTTCATATATCTATATTAGTTCCTAGCTAGGCAGACTGCCCGTTCTAAGGAATCAAATGCTGGTGAAAAAAAAGGATATATAAAATACTAGCTGGTACCCGGCATGCGTTGCTATGCCATTCAAAGAAATAAATTGATTCTCCCTGCATGTCCTTTCCCGTATATCCCCATTCCCTTCCACCTTCCCACCTTCTCCCTCCCTCGTGTCTTCAATCTCCACAAACCCCACCTTCCCCCAGCCTTTCCTCCCTGCCGCAAAAATATATGAAATACACGCATTTTCATTTATATAAATTTCATAACGCCAGAACTTACCTTTATACATAGCCTATGTGACTCGCTGATAATGTAGTTTTCTATTGGTGAAAGAATTTTTCAAATCGGTTCAGTAGTTTCGGAGCCTATTCAATGCAAACAAACAATCAAATCTTTCGTCTTTATATTTATAGAATTAGTACATTATAAAAATATATATATATATATATATATTATACGACACTATTCTCTATGATTCATAATTACATAAAATACCTTTTCACTAAACCTAATAGGTACCTCCGTGGTCGAGGGGTAAGGCTCTTGACTACGAATCCGGAGGTGGCGGTTTCAAATCAAAATTATATTAATTTGTGTTGCTCCACCATTCACTCACCATAAATAATAATGAACAGTATATTTGTGGCAGATTTCGGAGTTACAGACACTCTCAGTATCACCCTGGAGAAAGACCACCAATCGTTACCAGTGTTTGGTTAACAGATCTGAATAGCCAGGTACTTCTCTACCTCGTTTTTCCCCATTTCCTTCCCCTCCCCACTACCCTTTAGCCTCAAAATATACCCCAGTTGGGGACTGGCTCCAGACAGTTGGGAGCAATTGGGACTGTTTACAATAAAAAATGCACTTCGCGTTTACGGCCGCTTTCACCAAGAAACAAAATATCATTTTTTGTTTAAATGACGAACAAAATATTTTTTTTAAATAACAAACAAAATAACATAATGTGTTTAAATAACAAACAACATAACATAATGTGTTTAAAATTGGCTCAAACGCAGACAATCGTCATGGCCAGCTACATAATAAAGAGAATGACAGGATCTAATAAAGTAGTTAAATTTTGCTACGACCAACTTCCAAAAAAATGAAATTATTTATTTTATTTTCAAAATATTGCCAAAAAACGTAAAATGTCTCTCGTGTCTAGGATGACCGAAGCATGTATGAAGAATGAGTTAACGATAAATGGAAATAAGACTAAAAAGGTGGTGTTTTAAATAGAGAGTATGAACACAGTATGCAATATGTGAATGAAATACTTGGATTATATTATGGGTAGTATGTTTATGTGGAAGGCTGATAGAGATATTGAAAGAAGGGAAAATGCAGGTAACTCCAAATGGAGGACTGAACGCCGGTGGCGCTAATAAAAAACTGTAAAAAGAAGTGAAGCTAGCAGTCCACAATGGTGTGCTGGTACCCACCCTGATGTATGGCAGTGAGGCTTGGAACTGTGGAGGAAGGATGAACGTAACCTGAATGCTGTTGAAAAGAGATCCCTGAGGCGTATATGTGGTAAAACCATGTACGATCGTGTGAGAAATATGGAGATCCGCAAAGAATACAAGGCTGATGTAAGCGTAATGTGTAAGATGAAGAAAGGGACCCTCTGATTTTTGTATGGGCATGTAGAGCGAATGAACGAAGAAAGTAGTGTAAGAAGAATATATTGCGCAAATGTGAATGGTAGAAGAAGTCGGGGACGCCCGAGGAAGATATCAATTGAATCAGATACTTTAGAGAATCAGAGTCAGAATAATAGTATGAATATAGTATGAACAAAAAGTATAGTATGAACCAAAAGACTACATTGAACTCTTAAAATGGTCTCACGACTCTGGCTTAATTATAAATGCCAAAAAAACTAAATTGTTACACATAAGATCCCCTAATGTTAAGGTATGTATTACACCTGAAATAAAAACACATACATCAGATTGCTTACACAATGGTATTTCAGCAACGTGTACATGTGAAAATATGGAACTAGTTAAAGAATATGTTTATTTAGGTGTTATTATTGATAGCTTTTTCAAATGGGATATACAAATAAACAAAGTTTGTGCACGATTAAGATCAATTGTAAGCAGATTGTATAAACAAAATTTTTTTGTTCCTATCTGCACACTTCGAATAATTTATTTATCCCTAGCTGAATCTGTTATAAGGTATGGAATAACAGCTTGGGGATTTTCTTGTAAAACAAATATAGACCATGTTTAATCAGTGCAAAATTCATTGGTTAAATTATAAGCTGAAAAAAATGTATACAAAGAAAGGCGTAATATTCCATACTTTTATCAAAGTCTCAAAACTCTTTCAATGAGAGCAATTATGTGGTACAAAATTATATTTCAGCACATAAATAACCCTTTATATATAAATAGGCTGGAACACAACCATAATACTCGTTTTAACTTTATTGATTAATTGTACCTAAATATACAAATAAATATGGACAAAGAACGTTAAATTACATGATTCCCAGTTGTTTAAAAACATATGCTTCCAGCTGAAATTAAAAACTGTACCCAAAACAAACAATTGATGAACTTACTGAAGACTTGGCTTACGGAAAGAACTAATTTGTATTAGCTTACAATAACTAAAGACTTTAAAATTGTTATTCATGTTTTCATAATTTTTCTTTTATCTAAGTATTTTTCCAAAAAAAATATTTTATTTTATATCTATAATTGTAAAAATGTATCTAAGTATATTTCTGTAAAAAATTTTATTTAATTTTATATCTTAAATTGTAAAAATGTAACTATTAAATCACTATAATAAGATCTTTAATGTAAAGAACCCGTTAGACAAACTACTAAAAAGTAGTTTATCGGGACTTTTTTTTTATAATAATAAAAAAAAAAAAAATATATATATATATATATATATATATATATATATATATATATATATATATGTATGAATAAGGTAAATAGTGTGTACCAAGAGTTTTTTGGCGTTCCGTCCTCTTTGCCCACCCCTGCGGGGAAACGGCGTGATGATTAGTTAGTTGATTAGTTAGTTATTTTTTATTTAGAAATCACAAAAAACCTTTCAACTTCGAGTTATTTTCGAATATTGTCCAAACATCATTTGTACATATACCTTTAGGTGTTTTCGATGATCCCTTACAGCGAATCGAACACACAAAATAAGAATAAATTTTTAACAACCCAAATACTTTGCTACAACCAAACAAGATATGCGAAAGCTCTTTTGTACTCTTTTGCTCTTTTATTCTCTTTATAAATATGTCACTTCTTTCCACCGAGCTTTCAAACTATAAAATTTCTTACACGAGTTCGTCCCAAATTGGAGGCATCAAGCTTTCACTCGTTTGACGTTTTTATTTCAATTGTGGGCATTACATTCTCCTACCTCCGGAAGGCATCACGACATATTTTAATACGACAAAGCTTCATGCAATTGGGACTTTCTGGGGAATTTACGAGCGAGTCCCGTGTAAAGTTTACTCTGATGGACGACTTGTTGAACACATGAAAAACGTATATGAATAATGCGGGGTTTAAAGGATAACAGAACTGCAGAGAAGGCGAAAACAAACAAATATTTAATTTGATTTTAGATTTTCATGGCCAAAAGTATTTTCGTTATTTACTTTTGGGGTGTTTCGATAGCTGTTGGAAGCTGTTATTTTCTTCCGCGGAGTTCGAAATCTCTACCTACCACTGTTGGAATGAAAGGGATGAAGGGGAAAAAATGGGATGTCCACCGAAAACAAGATGACCCTACCTTGCTGGTGATGTCCCGGGGGTCCCACACTCATGCACTCAAGAAAACTCCACGGTTGAAAACACGTATCTTGCGCGGATCCGGGTTTCGACTATAAGGCGACGAGACCAAAGTATTTGGCTGCCAGTACCGCGCGTTGTAGAAATTGCACTGATTTCGCGGTTAGGAATCAATCTTGAACCGGTGACAATGGCAAGATGGATATATCAGGATATTGGGTTTCAACGTTCACACAACTGCCCTGAAGGTGGACCCTTTAACACTGTCCGAAACGTTGGCTAAAGAAGGAGGTAGCGCAACACGGCATAACACAATACCAAAAACAATACCAAAATACACAAAATAATACCAAAAAAAATTAAACATATCTTTTTTTTAATAAGTTAATGCAATAACGTTTGATGGTTGTTATAATCGTCAATTTAATGTATCATTGAATAATAAGGTAATATTTATAAAAATTATAATTAGAAACTGAAAAATTTAAATTATTTCCTTCAAAGTTTTTCCAATGAATTTGAATATTTATTTCAACTTAGGTGTCCCATACAAATAAATTCGGATATCCGAGACACATCTAGGACACAAATAAATTCACCAGAACTTTGTGATCATTTAAAAAGGCTGCAGTCCAATAAACGAATAATATTTCGTGATATTATTGTTAATTCTGAATTTGGTACGACAAGAGATCCTGGGTTCGGTTCCCAGTTACAATCCTTACCTTTCTATGTTTTCTGTGTTTAGTTCTTTTTCATATATCGTTTAAATTTCTTTATCTTCTTAAGAGCGTTTAACCAGCCAGCGGAAGAAAATCCACATTTCGTCGAAAGTTGTTCTTACGATCGTGCAGGGCGGTTACAATGAGAAAGATTAATTATTCTCCGTACCAGCTTTTTAAAATTATAACTCAATATCGAATTTATTTCATTCCAAATAGCTTTAATTTATACCTTCATCCAAAAATGCTGAAAGGCGTGATGATAAAACTATTAAAATAATGTATTTTTTGTAGTTATTTTTTGATTATAAATATTTATCATTTTTTTTAATAATGTCTAAATTTAATAAGAATGTAAAAAAAAATCTAAAATATATTAGTTTGTAAGTGCGCAAATAAATACACAAATGGACCTATTTTCGTCAAGAAACACATGTACGTACATATTTTTTAATGATTTTATTGTAACTAAAATTAAAATTCTAAAACGTGCGTTTGCTAGATAATGTATTGATTTATTTTACTGCATGATTATATTATTTGAAATGGGTGTGGTATAATACAAAATCTTTTTAGAAAATTTAACAAATCTGCCAATGACCTATGGAATAACCTTATTATAGTAAAAATTTAAAAAAAAATCTCAAAATTTATTACATGCGAATGCTAGATAAAAGAACAATCTTTCGAAATTCATTTATAATTTTTTGTGGAAAAGAGTCAATACGTCTAAAATCTGATTTGAAAATGACATATTTCTGGTTTTCTCTGGTAATGTCCTCTTAACCAATGATTAAATAAATCAAAACGGATTAGCGTAAAAAATTGCTTCCCATAATTATTATTGTTTTTTTCACATAGATGAAGACAAATTTATTATTTAGACGTAGGATAAACAATACAACAATGTGCAAACTCTGGTTTCTATTGGTACAATGTAGAAAGCGTTAATTCAAGAAAATAAATAAAATAACATTATTCCATTGAAGAAGAAGATAACAATAATAATCTAAACGAAAATATGATAGAGAACAAGACACAGACAACAGAAAAAAGTCAATGGTCGCAACTGGGACTCGAACCCAGTCCTCTCGTCTAACCGGGATGTGCGCGTTATCCAATTTCCAAAAATTGAATATTAATTTAGACTTTTATAAAAAGTCAATAGTTCCATATCAAAAAATTCGGATACTTCTATCCGAGACGCTATCCAGGATACAAACCAATTCTTAGAATTATTGTTTCCAATAAAAAGGGTTGTTGCCCATAATATGGAAAAAAATTAGTTGAAAATAATATTGTTAATTCTAAAATTTGAAATATGAGATTGACTATTATGACGGTTTGACAGAAGGTAGCAATAGCGAAATGGGTTAACGCGCACGTCCCGGTTAGACGAGAGGTCTGGGTTCGAGTCCCATTTGCGACCATTGTCTTTTTTCTGTTTTCTGTATCTTGTTCTCTTTCATATTTTCGTTTAGATTATTATTGTTATCTTCTTCTTCAATGATATATTACGTTGATGGGAATAACCTTCAAAAGTTATAAAAAGTAGTTGTTCTTAAAAAAATATTTAACATTATTCCATTTGTTGGTATTTCATCACATCACATGCGGACGAGCTTAGTAAAAACTCTTCTCTGGCTTCAAAGAAGATAGTACATGGACATTGCTTCCTGGATTTAATTACAGCCCTAGTAAGCTGCAAGGGTTTGGTTACGGCGACCAAAACACCAGGGTTGGAACAGGGAAGTTTCCCTTACCATTTCACGTATAATACATTCACGAAAATTTTCCCATTTTTCCTTTTTTTCCCATTTTCCCATCATTTTCACATTTCAATGAAATTGTGGAAAGTGGAAAACAATGGAAAAATAATATTTGACTACACCGTTTATTAGATTTTACTTCCATTCCTACATCTTTTTTCAAAATCAGGTATTTTTGTTTTGATAATTTGATCTCTTAGAAGTATTATAGATGCTTAAATTAAATACTGCGTGTAGAACACATCTTTGCCTTTAAAAATTTCGGTCACTTTTTTTCTCTTTTAATAAGCCTAGAAAAAAAGAAGTATTAGGTCTATAAAAAGGCACTTTCAAGTGCAAACTCTCCTACTTATAAACCCCTTTTCGGATATGGTTTTATTGTTTAAAGTGGCAAAATCGGTTTCTTTTATAATATTCGCAAAAAATTGATATTTATCGTCCGAACTTCACAAAATAAAAAAAAATATGCATTTTCATGTTGTTATTTTTGACATCTATCAATACGGCCGGCAGTCGTCGAATTTGGATTTTTAAGCTAAACCTTATGGCGTCCACCCAATGACTACAGACTTTCCACACCCATTTTGTATCAGTACATCCCGGCTTAGCTTAGACTTCACGTTGCTTGGTTTCGTAAAATCAATTTAAAATTTCCTTGTTATTATAATGAACAGAGCGTAAAAATGGATTTTTTTTAAAGCAAACAAACTGTAAAAAAAAATTCTCAAATACCTTTCCGACCTTTCCAAAAGCTTTTTCTCAATTATTTTTAAACTCTTCCCAAAAGGGGGCTTGAATTCCGATTTCGATTTTTTCCTGGACTATTGAAATTCAAAACGTTTAATTTATTTATTGAGCGAGCGTCAGACCAATTAATAACTTTTTCCTCGGATTGCTCGTGATTTATTGGTGGCCATTTTGATTTTTTTCTGCCCACATTAAAAAAATCATTCCTTAACTAAATTAGGCACAAATGCATCTAGGGAAAAATTGCCTAAAACTGGCAGCAAAGCAATCTGAGGTATTTTAAATAGTGCCATATTATGACAAAAAGCGCTCCAGTGGTTATATTGTTACATTTGATGCTGTCTAAATCACGATAAATTAAATAACGAAATCAGTTAACAACAGTTCTGGAAGTTTTTTTATTTTTTGTTTTTGGGACAGCTTATGGCTTGTTTTGGCTTATTTTGGCTTGTAATGCCATTTTCAAACAGTGTTTAAACCATTTTGGGATGGCTTATTTATAGAATTCTAAATTTTAATTTTTTGTAAAGGTGTCTGTTTGTTTTATTACCGGTTAAACCAATTTTTTGAGAACATAATTGATACAGTAGACACAATTAATTAGAGTACTGAATCTGTTTTACCCAGTTCATAGAGCGGACGAATCTTAGCATGTTGGATCGGAAAAGACTGGTTTAGACAATATAATTCAGTGGCGGCTCGTGACTTTTGGGTGTGCTAGAGTGCTGATATTTAAAAAAATGGCATTATTGATGTTGTTGTAGCCGAAAATTTTTATTTTTTGAAAATCAGTTTTTTGTAAGAAAAAATTCAAAAAAGTTTCAGTTTGGCGGTGGGCGGCACCGATTTCCTGAAAAATCTTCATACAAAACACCAATTTTTGAAAAAAAAAACAATTTTTTTTTGCATACGACAACATCCATGATGCCATTTTTTTAATATTAGCACCCTAGCACACCCAAAAGTCACGAGCCGCCAGGGAGATCTTTTGACCTCTCCAGCAGGACCTTCTCGGAACATTTCCTTGCACCACAGTGGGAGGGATAGATACATTATTCTGTCACTCCGGGATATACTGACTCCCAAATTCTTATTCACTACTCACGCCTTTTTCTTTCCCGGAACTTCTTTCCTTCCTTTCCTAGACCCTTCACACAGCATTCTCAAAGATGACGATGACTCAGGGCCTTCTGTGTCTAGCTAATGATAAAAAAATCCTTATCGCCGTCTATTAACACCTTTATACATCTTTTCTTAATAAATACCTAAGCCCGGCCCTGTATGTTTTTTCTGGCTAACCCGTATGCATGGTTAAATCTGGACTGTAAAAAATGCAATAAAATTTTATGAAAACGTCCAGACAATTTTGAATGCGCCTCTATATTTGTTTTTACGCGGTGAAATAAAAACTGGCAAATAAAATAAAACAAAATTATGCAAAGCTGATAAAAATCGTTACTTTACGGTCCTTTATTCTACTTTGAGTCCGGTATTTTTTTCAGATTGGGAAGCGGCATGGGTACCGCCGCCTCGGGAACCATTTATTGGATAACTGTAACCTCTGCCATATGTCGTTCCATGTGGTTCACTGCGATTGGTGACTGAGTATGGGTTCTCGGGTTCACGTTCAGTTTTGTTTTGGTTTTGGTGGCGGATGCGTCTACCCACCAACTGCGTGATGGTCTGGATCGGGAAAGGCCGTTTGAAGAAGACTCTTTCATCTACATTATTTCTCCGACTTATTCTGCCATTCTCGTAATTATTCCCTTTAGCGCTCCTTTCTTCAATTATCTCTCCGTCCAAAATATTTAAGCATACCTTTCTTAAATCTTGTTCATTATGTTTTCATCAATCAACCTTGCGTTAAATTGCATAAAATTATTAGGGGACTATTTTTTCTAGTCTCAAAGTTAATTTTCAAAGTCTGTGAAAATACTAACCAAGTTATGTTAATATTTTAGATCTGTGAAACGGCCCGTAATGAAATAATAGTGAGGCTTGAACATACCTTTCCAGGACTTGGATATTATCTTTGAAATTTGACGAATTGTTAAAATTCTACAAAATAGCTGGCAATGGATGTTAATGTTTGTTGCATCCAAGACTGTTTAAAAATTACAGCCTCAAATGCAACTGGCGAAAAATGGACTGTAAATCACGAAACAAATACGAAATTGTTGTGTGGTAAATTATAAGAATGCAAGGAGAAGGAAAACCAAGGCACTTACCAAAATTCGAAGGCGAACACATTAAACACAACTAGTTGCTAAAAAAATGTCAGGCCATCTCACTGCACTGTATTGGTTGTTATTGTGCCCTGCTTTTTTCAGCAAAGTGACATTGGTTGGGTGAGGGTAGGATGGATAAATGACATTCCGGTAGGAACTGGGCATAGTGTCATTTCAAAACCAAACAATGTTTATTAACCAAATAGTTGGAATTACTTTCACTTTTACTTTAATAAATTTTCTGTTCGAATGGCTGCGGATTTATTAAAATGTTGATAATTCCCATGGAAACCTTAAAAAGTGTTACCTACTTTGTAAAACACATAAAACTTTATTCAATTTGCTTGACCACCATGTGTTTTATAGCAGAGATGGCAAGTGTGTGATAAGTTAACTTAACGTTATAGATTAAGTTTATTGCAGTTTTATGAAGAGCGACTTTAACCCGACCAAAGGTTGAGCAGACAATCAATTAAAACTCACATTGTACTTTAATTGAATGAAAGCTGTTCATATTTCAATATTTTGTTATCGAAAAGATCGATTTACAGAGTCAATATTGTAACGAATTGAAATATCGACCCCCGGTTTTTGCTACAAAATATCGATCGCACAACATAGCGATCAACAAAATGCCAGCTGGCTGAAGGCTGTGCAAGATCTCTGCTTTGAGTTCACGGCAGGCGCGGAGTTCAGGGAGTTTGGGCGATGATTCACCGGAAACCGAATTAACATCGACTATTGACACACGCAACGAGAACTAAACATGGTTTACTTAATCATTACGTCTGACGGGTAAGTATTCAAGGGGTAAGGCTCTCCGCTAGGCATCTGGAAATCGCGAGTTCAAATCCCATCTTGAGCAATAAATTGGATTTGATTGATTTGTGTTACTTCACAATTTACATTAAAACTAATATAAGGTATATTTGCGGACCGTTTCAGGGTACACGATACTCTCAATATTGTCGTGGTGTAAGACCACATGAATAAAACGTTGCTTGAAATTGCTTCAGCCAGGTCTTGACTAGGTCTGAATAGTCGGACACTTCCAATTCCTATTCCCGGTCTCTTTCCTTCCCAACTACCTTCAGCCTCGCAACATACCCGATTGGGGATGCCATAGTCTCACTGGCTCAAGACGGTTGGGAGCAGTTGGGACTCTTAAAAAAAGACTCGGTGCCCTATTGGATTAATTGCTATTAATATTAAGTACTGATGAATGTGTACATTTTTTCACGTACTGTGTGGTTGTGTGTGTTTTTATAAGTTCACCCCATCTTGTAATGCCATATTGAATTATTGATTTGCAGAAGGCATAGTACGTCATTCGGAGTAAATCTTTATTTAGGATGCAGAAAAACCATGCACTTTTTCAGAACGATAAGAAACTTTCTCGACTTACAACACTTGAAAATGATTTATTTTACAATCTGTCATTTTATTATTGAGTATGGTATCATTGCATGGGGGGGCGGTACTGTATCAGCACTAGACCCAATCATAAACATAGGCACAGAAAACTATTATAAAATTGATTCTTAGACTACATCTAATTACAGACTCGAACTTAATCTTCAATATTATGAATGTGTTTGACGTTCGGCAGATATATGCAAAAACAATCCTTACTCATCTATACACAAATATACATAAATACCATGAAAAAAGATTAAATACTCGCTGTACTCGTAACAATGACAAAGACTTACTATAAATCCCCAAAACGCATACTACTTTTGGTCAACGAAATTTCAGATACCTTGCAACAAGACTTTACAACATTCTTCCAGATAGAATAAAAAAATGTGATTCCCAAAAAAATTTCAAAAATTACATAAAAATTTGGATAAAAAATAATGATAGGGCCTTTACCGGTGCACTCACCCAAATTCGAAATTATTAATGATTTGGTATTATACAATGGAAATATACAAGCAATGTATTGGTTGCTTTTATTTAAAATTACTATTAATGTAACCAATCTATTATTTGATTACTTTTTTAATAAAAGTGTAGGTATGTTTACAAGTATTATAAATTGATTTAAAAATTACTGCCTCAACACAGGCTAGCCTAGTAAGGCAGATTACTGAAAAACCAAAATTTATAACTATTTTCATTTATCTACTGTTCATATTTATATTTTTTTCTGTTGACATCGTTTTGAACTTATGTAATTTTAAACCACTGTAAACATTAACACTGAATATGTACTTTTTAGTTATAATCTTGCAAATTTCATTCAATAAAGATTATTATTATATTATATTATATTATATTTGTCTTAAACATCTAAAGATGAATATTAGTTTCCTCTTTCTGTCTTTGAGTAGGCTTATATACTTGGAACTCTGGACCATGATGTTCTCCGTGTTATTCAAACCCCATGTTACACTATTTAGTTACATTGATGCCCTATGTGGAAATTTTTGCTACAACATGTTTGAAAATAATTTCTATTGGTTTAATAATTAAACTCAATAATTTTCATTGTTTTCACCTTACAGCAAAATGTCACCAATTATGCATTAACAACAATGAGAAATCAATTATCATTTCGATGTTATATTTTACAATTTGCACGAAATAATGTTGGAAAATTACTATTGACTTGAATTTAATGTATCAATATTTCCATTCAATTTCGCAAACGAAACAAACGATAGTTCGTGACATTTTCATAATTAATTTGATGATCGCTGTACTACCAAATTATAATTGAAACAGAAAGGACAATATTTAATCAAGTTATATTGGAAAGTTATTAATATATATTTAAACGTTCCCCTCCCCACTACCTTCAGACCGAAAACAAACCCCAATTGGAGATGTCATAGTCTCGATTCGATAGTGCTACCATCCAGTGGACCAGAGGTGCGAACAGACGCGGTAAGTAACGACGCGATGCCGAGACGCTCCATGACGATCATTTTTAATATAATATTATATGGTAATTTACTAAGTTTGTGTTGAATAAACGAAGTGAGAACTGTTTAGTTTTGAAACAGCTTTGGGACTAAACCCATTTCCCAAGGTCCTTGCATGGTTGTTCATCTCCCATGTCCTTTCCGTTTCTACAAGGCCCTACCTAGTATAAAAAACAAAACGAAGAAAATGATCACTATCTACTTGGCTAGTGCACAATATGTTTGCACAAAAATGTGAAAATACCTGACTACAAAATTGTTGCGATATGGTTCACATTATCTCTATGGAACTCTCTCTTGAAATTTCGCATAAAAAAATACTACTGAAAACATATAAAGTATCGGTGAAATTAAACCAAACTTTGTGCCATCCAACCTGGAAGATTGCGCCACCAGCATCATTGAATATAAGCAGTAGATGACTTCATGAAAGATAGGGCTATCTCGTCCTGTGATCGACTTAAAAACGCCATCATTTGTTCATTCCATCATGTATTATTTACAGATATACAATCCACCGTCAAGTGTCACGATATCGGTCGTGAAAAGTACCAAACATATCTTTATTAAATCAACCTTTTCGGGCAAGTAAAAAAATTAGAATACTAGTGTTAGAAATGATGCCCATAAATTGGGTGACCCCGACGTACTCTGAACACGCAACCTCCTGCAATTTCTGTATACCTCTTGTAGGCATTTTTAGTTAGGTACTTAAAACAACTTTAAAGCTAGTTAAAGGAAATAAATCCACTGGACTGATTGGAACATAAACTTGAACATAAACCGAAGCTTAAGATAACCTCCCTGCATCCTTTCATCAAAGCTCCTATTAAACTTTCTGATGAATTGTGTACTTTATAAGACAAACTGCAGTTTAGTAAGAATGAGTAAAAACTTCTACAGAATACAAAACTAATAATTGAAAGAGGTTTTATTAGTTCATTATTACAATTTACTGGTCAGTACTTCGAAAGCTTTAAGAGATTATTTAAAATTATATTGTGAAATCTCGTATTGGCCCACAAATAAAATAGTTAAGTAGTTTAAGCAAAAACAGTCATCTGTAGTAATATTAAACAGCGCAGCAGTATACCCAGTCGTTCCAAACTAAAATGAACCAAAGGTCACATCTATTTAATTGGTCGACGTCTGTTAGCGGTCAAATTAACTAAAATTAAATGAGAGGCCTTTAGTTGAGGTTTGAATAATAATATTGTTTCTAACTATTCGCCCTTTCTCGATTCATTTGTCGCTAGACGAAATAATCCGTTTATGAAATTAAACGCCACGGTAATGAAAAGGAATTTAACTTCTGAGGAAGGTGACATTGGGTTTTGGATAATTTTAAAAGAAAGAAGCAATATTAAAAAAAATATATCCATGCCTTCAAAACATATTCAGGTAGTACGTCGATTACGACATGATTTTTTTCCCGTGTATTCCACGCGAGAGTCGTAATTGTTCTCAACCGTTTGGAGCCAATGAGACAATGGTATGGAAGGTTGCGTGTTCAGATCACGTCGGGGTCACCAATTATGGGATTATTACTTCGCTTACCCTATCGCAATAATCATCTTCAGAGGTCGCGGATTTATCAAATTAGAACACTGGTTCATAATTGATCTTTTTATTTAGATTATGTTAACACAATAATGATCAACGACAATAGATTCTATTATACAGAAGTAATCTACGAAACTTGTTAGTGGTGAGGTCGGCAGCCGGCAGTATTTTAAATCAATAAATTGTCAAGTAACACAAAATAACCAAATTAAATTTATTTGCATGCCCCGGGATTTGAATCCGCGATCTTTGGATTGCATTTCGATTTTTTTCTTTAAAATTTCAGAAATACATTCTTAGAAAACAACCAACAATGAAACTCTTAAAAGCACCAAATGATACAATTCAATCAGAAATAAACATATAAAAAAATACTGAAATTTCTTCCCCCAAGTGGTTCGCTACGTTTGGAGACTTGTCTAGATCTTAGCGGCGGATGCGTTTGCCCTAGTGCATGGCGATCCTGATCGGATGAGACTGGTTGAGGGAGACCTTTTGATTTCTCCACCCGGGCTCTCTCGACCCATCGCCTTGCATCGCAGCGGGACGAATGGATTCATACGTCCCTCACTCCTGGACACATTGACCCATAGATTCCTAGCCGTTTATACTTTTTTCCTTCCCAGAACTTCCTCTCCTTCCTTTCCCTAAAAAGACCTACCACACAGCATCCCCAAAGGTGGCATAGGCCCCGAGGGAAATCGTTTTCCTCAGGGTCTTCTTTTTGGAGCTATTGTAAAAAAGAAAAAAAAAGGATTATTCGAATGGTAGGCAGCAGGTTTATTTTCATTTAAACTGTAATTGTTCCAGTTAGCGGAAAGGGCAAATTAGTCCCTTGATATCAAAATCAGAAGAAACTATGCGATTTTTTTTAAGTAATTTCATGGATGGTCGACTACCAAATGAGTTCCTAAGCGAGTTCAAGTGTTATCGGTTTTATTATTGCGGTACGGCACGGTTCGTGAGGAAACAAACGGGTAGCCTTACTTTGTGCAATGGGATATGAGAGTTGCCGCTTTATCTTCACATCTTGTGCTTCAAACACGCCGTCAGATTAGTATAAATATTACACCTTGAACATTGGAGGGCCCACCACTAAGGTGGACCAAAATATTTTTTTTATTATTTTTCATTTGGCCACCCGGTGGATTTGATACATGTATTCATAATAATAACATAGTAAAATTTCAGCGAAATAGCAGTAGTAGAAAAAGGGGGGCTCAATCGAGTGTTGTTTTTGAATTTTTTGTGTAAAATGCTTAATTTTTACTTTTTGCTACAAGCCAGTTTCGTGTGTTAAACTATTAAATAAATATTTAAATAAACTACTTAAGAGTTTTATAGACAAATTTGAACAGTTTTGATACTTATTTAGTAGACTGTGAAGTGAATCGGTGTAGTAAAATGTGTTCATCTACTCGAAAAAAAGACGAAATTTTTCTACTTGGGGTTCGAGATATTGAGCCATGGATGAGGCTTAACCAACTTCCTACTCTTAGACAAGTTTTACTCCATTATCACCACATAATAAATGAATCCAAAAATGTGAAAAATTCCGCGCATGTACTTATTCAAGAACTTATGGAAGTATGGAGTAAATCTATATTCCGACCAGACAACAAAATCACTGCATTGAAAAACTGATTAAATTTCTTAAGAACTGGCTGCTATTGAAGAAAAATAGAGGAATAAATTCTGAAGCACAAAGAAAAGGTGAGTATTTGTTTACAAAAGAACTAGACAAACTTTTTGATAAGAAGACAGAGAGTTTCTCATCAATCAAAGATGAGAACGTATGATGATTATGACCTTAATCGACAAGAAACTAGAAAAGGTCAAAGAAAGTTCTCTAAAACGGAAACAAAGATTTGAAGAATTGAAAGAAATGGCTGCTGAAAGTAATGCTTCATCTTCGGTGGTGTCGAGTTAGAACTTGAGTGCAGCTTCAGTAGAACTTCTGGTAATGCTAGCATATTAGAGGATAAGTCCAAAGATGAGTTTGTAGTGGCTGTACCAAAAAAGATTATGAGTCCTTCTAGTTCCAGTGGCGTCGAGCCGTCTACTAGCCGTGTGCTCGATCGTAACAAGATTTAAACTAACCAAGAGAGAAGAAAAGCAAATTTTTCGATTTGTTAGTTATAATCTACACCAAAGTTTGGATCGAAGCGCCTTTGACAGCATATGCACCAGTAAATGACTTACTACATTGGAAGAGCTTAAAATCGTACGAAGCTATGGATTCGGAAATCAGTATGGCAGCTAGGGGTGTCTTAGAGCGTCACTTATGGTATTTGTTAGATGAACTAGTTGCATTTGCCTTGTTTTCTGAGAAGCTGTCTGATGCTGAGAAACAGGCCATTGTTCAAAAAATAAATTCTGATGGCGAGAATTGTTCAGTACGAGGTGATTCTGCAAAGTTTGCCTCAGAGGTTACAATAGAAGCTTTTGCAACACAAAACACATTGAAAACGCTCTTAGTTCTTGACGTCAAGGACTCTTTCTTGCAATTACCTCCTAAGACTGAGGAATAATAATGTTGGATTACCTTCAAGGCAAAAGCTGCGTCAAAAATTTGCGTATTGTTATTGGTACAGCGGAGAGAGGTGTTAAACTATTTGAAGATGACAACACGATACTCACTAAGATTGGGGAAGAAAAGCTATTTTTACTTCACATCGTTGAACAAAAACACAAAAAGCTTCTACTGAAACACTCAAAAAGGAGTTAACAAACATAGTATGGAAAGATTACGACTGATATTATATTAATTATTGCTTTGTTGCTAAATGTTGTTGTTCACATTTAAATACCTCGTAAATTTATTGATGATAAAAATACTTGTAATATTAATAAACTTTAAATTACGTGTTTAACTTAAATTCCAGAACTTTTGTCAGAAACTTCTAATTCGATGAGCACCCCCTTATACATATATAAGATAGAGGGCTTAAATTTTTTACACATAATAGGAATGGTAGGTGAAACCAATCAAGCGGGTGGCTACATCTACATTTGAAAAAAAAAATTACCATATGGGCCTGGACCACCTTACCCACCACTTTCCCAACGGCGTTATAAGGAAACATATGGTTTCCTAATAATAATAACGTAGTATTTATATAGCGCAGTTTTGTGATATTTCACTTCAAGTGCGCTTAAGTTGCACTTCCTACTTCACCGCACACGTTTAGACTCTACTTTTTTTATTGAACGAATCTACATTTATTTGAACGACTCTAGACCCTCCAATGTCCATGCATACGGAGATAGTAAGCAGTATGCAAGTACTTACGTTAACATTATACAAAAGATAAATAGAAGTAGCAGCCCGTGGAATAATTCTTCTGAAATAGAAAACATAAAAATAGAGATAAAAGAGTTAGCAGAAGAAAAATAAAAATAACGGCTATAACCAGTCGAAGAAACCTTATGAAAATAAAATAAGTAATTTATTTATTTGTTTTATTATACGCCCAGAGGGCTTTTACATAAATAAAGGCAGTACATCTTTAACATGAGAAGGAAGTAATATAAATAAAATTACAATAGAAATAAAAAAAGTACATTAGTTAAATAAAAATATAAGCAACAAAAATTTTAATTTTAATTTAAAGTAAGATATATATAGTTACGATAAAAAAATACATACATGATATAAAAATACAAACAACAAAATTTTTTAAGTAAGGTGATCAGAGGTTTACAAAATTGCAACATTAACCATGTCTAATATAACGTAAGTATTAGTTTCGCAAAGTGGCAAACCGCTACATCGATGGTACCTCCAGTATCTCTGCAAGTTGCAGGGGTTCAGAACTCCAATTGTGATTTTTTTTTTTAATATAACTAAATAATACTACACGTTATGATGGTTTATAATACATATTACAATGATTTTACTAAGACATTACATTTATTACATTAATAGGATAGGTAGAGATAGTTTAGCAAATTTGTCGATGAACGAGTAGTTTATTAAATTTACCAAAGAATTCCTTAGTGAGTACTTGTATCACGGGTAAATGAGGAAAAAAACAGTTATATTTTTATGTTATAATGTAAGTAATTACTATAATAGCAGAAAGAAAATAAAATATATAAAAAGAAAAGAAAAGCCAGAGAAAATATTCCATGGACCGCCGCGCCGGGCAGTCCCAATGAGAACGCGTATAGCTATCGGCCCAACCGCAGACGATGCTCGAAGTCCGCGCCCTTTACACTTTAAACACTCATTCAATTATTCAATTGCTGGAAATCGACAGCTTACATTTTATCAGTTCGCGCGTGTGTAGTATAGCCAAAATATAACCAATTATGTATTTCCTCCTTGTGACTTTACCTCTAATAAAACAATAAAATAAATAATAAGAAATATTGAAATTTATAAGAAAATGGCGTGAAAAAAAATTGCCAGTGGGAGTGAGAAAAACTTTAATTTTGTGGAGCTTATTCTGATGAAGTTAAAGGTCATGTTAAAACAAGATATGATTTTATAAAAATTAATAAACAAAAAACTTTAACAAAACAAAAAAACTACTTCAAAAAAATGCACTAAAAAGTAAAAAAATAATTTCGTATTCTTATACAACTTAATAATCAACTTTCTACTCATCAATATGTAGGTACGATTGTTATTTTTGGAGTCGGTGTCAGCCAAGGTAGGTTTGTAACTAAATACATAGTTATAGGTGAGATGTGCTTGTGTCGCACGCGCGACTTGACGAAGTGAGAGGCGAGTGCGGGCCGCGGCGGGAGGGGAGCTGTCAAGTGAACACGCCATGCCGGGTACCTTGGCTGACACCGACTCCAAAAATAACAATCATACCTACATATTGATGAGTAGAAAAAGTAAGTCGATTATTAAGTTGTAGAAGAATACGAAATTATTTTTTTACTTTTTAGTGCATTTTTTTAAGTCGTTTTTTTGTTTTGTTAAAATTTTATTTATTTTTTTTATTTTTAGTGAATCGGAAGTACATTAAGTAATTCGATTAAGATTCGGCCGAGTATCGTTAATTTTCTCCTAAGAATTGGAGAGTTCCGTTACTTTGTCATGGATCCCATAATCAGAACCTAACCAAACTCTCATCAAACTACCCTTGAAGTATATCCTTTCCAATAAAAAAAGAATTATCGAAATCGGTTGGTGTGATATTGAGTTATTTGTACATTTGTCGCGCACATACTTGATGCAAATATAAGACTTATATGATTTTGTCATGGATTCCATTGTCAGAACTGGACCAAATTAAAATGGGACCACACGGGAAGCACTAGCTTTCAAATAAAAAAATAATCATCAATATCGGTTCACCCAGTCGAAAGTTCTGAGGTAACAAACATAAAAAAAAAAATACAGTCGAATTGAGAACCTCCTCCTTTTCGAAGTCGTTTAAAAAAAACGAGTGTGCTTTAGACCAAATGACTGAAGAAAAACTTCACTAACTTATATCTCGTCACGCATTCACCAGCTTACTCCCCAAGTCAAGCGTGCGTAAAGGCCCGACCGTTCGCTTCGCCCGATCACACTTTTCGTAAAGCTCTCGTCACGCTTTCACCAGCTTACTCCCCAAGTCAAGCGTGCGTAAAGAAGTTTTACTTCAATAAAAATAAAAAAGGATACTTATTTATTTAGTTTAATTCAGAATTTTATAAAACAATAATAACAAAATTTAACTCATGATGACATTTATTTTTAGTGTCCATTTCAGTGTATATCTTATCTTATTGTTACCGTCATTTATCGGTAACAATAAGATATGTGGTTAAAAAAAAATGCATGACAGAATTATAAATATAAACAACAGAAAAGTTACGTAGTTACTCATGAATTATCAGAGAAATATTCTTGCACGGACTCTTCATACTTTTTAAACTTGTAGTGAAAAATTTATCACGAATTTTCAAGAACAAGAATAGAAGGAGTGTCAAAGTGCAAAGGCAAATTTTCAAATTGCTGTTGTCGAATGAGACCTGTATTGAGGGAAGGAGTCATTAAAACTGCTGAATTGAGCTTATTAATTTTGTCATTGACCATAATATTTTTGTGTCTATTTTAACTTTGTACCATCGACCCAGCTATAATAAAACCCGACCAAAACTAATTACAAAGTTATACATTTTTTACCAAGATGCTTCAAGGTATTATCTTTTATGTACCTAAAGAAGCTTACCATACTTTAGTCGTTGGGTAATTTATCAGATTGGTTGGTTTCCAACAAGCACACATTTGTAAATTAATACGAGTCTATGTTTATGCATACAGGCAATATGGTTCAAAATTATCCTATATTATTAATTGGATAATGATCTTGTGTTATTCGAAAATAAAGAAAAAGCTAAACAAAATGTATTTAATTGCACCTTATTATGTGAATACCGCACAAGAGCCCCAACTTCTCTCGCGTGGAGCCAGTGAGACTGTGGCATCCCCAATTGGGGTATGTTGTGAGACTGAAGATAGTGGAGAGGGGAAGGAAATGAAAAATTGGAGGGTGGGGAAGTTCCTGGCTATTCAGATAAATATTTTGTCTATATTTCTTATATTTGCCTTTACTTGTCTGGAGCCAGTGAGACTATGGCATCCCCAATTGGGGTGTGTTGTGAGACTGAAGATAGTGGAGAGGGGAAGGAGATGGAAAAGAGGAAGGAGGGGAAATTCCTGTCCATTCAGATTAATTAATTCTGAATAATTAATCACCTCTCCCTTTAATATTTTGTCTATATTTCTTATATTTGCCTTTACTTGCCTGTATATTTGTCATTTGATATTTTTAATATTAATCTTATCCTGACGAAGAAAAATTAGTTTTTGAAATATGTTGATAATATTGATTAAATATTAGTGTTTAAGTTATTTGTTTTCATTAAATTAAAACAATTAAAATTTATTCGGATAAGTTTGCAAATCGGCAGGCTCACCTCTCGACCACGGAGGCCATCAACCTCATGGCGCTAAAGGCTAATTTCGTGAGATATTTATTTACAAAATAATGAAACAAATTTTATCTTGAGAATTTATCAGGAAAAGTTCAGTCAAGAAGCTTTTAAAAGAGATTGACTTTTGGTTCTCTTGCATGACATCGTGTATTTCCATCTCATTTGAATTTTAAAATAATGGAAAAACTCCACGCTGCATAATAATACATACCTATATGAAATTTGAGCGAAAAATGGTCAGAAACTCGCCCACACGGCATTTCTGGTGTTATTTTATGTTATATGTCTAAAACGACCTCGCATTAATTTCAACTCATAAATCACCCGATCAGACAAATATTAATTAATAAGAATCATTCATTGTAAAGGTGGTTTTATTCCAAGAATTAAATAATGATCGGAGCTGTATTAATAGTTACCTCTCTTGGCTCGATGTCGAATCCTCCTTGCTATGTATATCTATGGATAACCGCTAAGGAACAACACCTCATTCTGACAGCTCCAATTTTTATTGCAAAATAAGTGACAATTAAGCAAAAAACACAACAAAAACACTAAAAAAAAAACAAAAAAACCAGTGATTCGTTAAATACAGTGAGTTTATTTGGTAGTGGCAGTGCTAAATATTTAGAAATCTCGTCAAAAAAAAAAAAACGAAAGACATTATAAACCACAGACAATTTAAGTGTTTTTGAAAAAAAAAAAAAAAAAAAAAAAGTCATTTCTGTCATAGACAACACAACAAAATTATTAAAAAAAATAAATTATATGGGGCATCTGTGAACAAACCATAGAATTTTAACTACAAGCAAAAAAAAAAAAAACGCGATCAACATGTCTAAATCTCGCAGTAAATTCTCCAGTGCGAAGAAAACCACATCCTCACCCCTATTAACTGGCACCATGGACTCACCGTCGGCGACACACCAATCTATGATTAATATAGACAGTGAGTCAATATTTGAATTTATCAATACGAAATTCGAGGAAATGAAGACAGTGATGCTCAATAAAATTGAAACAGAGCTGCAAGAAATAAAAACCTTCACGAACTTCATTAACGACAAATATGATGACATTATACAAAAACTGCAACAAATTATGGACATTCCAAACAAAGTCAACAAACTCAAGGAGGAACTGGCGGAAAAAGAAAACAGATTGGCTACGGTAGAAATCCACCTAGCGGATATAGAACAATCGGCCCTTTTGAAAAGTATAGAAATAAGCGGTCTAAAACTACAGGACGACACATCCCTAGCTCATGCTGTTGCGCGGATCGCTGAACTCGCAGGCGTTACGATTACCCCAGAGGACACCTACAAAATCACAAAACACAGACCAAATGATCAGAAAAAAATTACAATTAATTTTGCGGATATAACAAAAGCGGATACCATATTAGCAGCCAAACACAGTGACGCGATAAAAAAATTCAACGGGGAAGGAGCCCAATATGTTTACGTAAATGCGGCTCTAACGCAATACTATAAAAATCTGCACTGGAATACCAGAAAAAGAGCCCAAGAAAAAGACTATAAATATGTATGGATAAAATCCGGAAAAATACTTGTAAGAAAAACTAAGGACTCAAAAGTTATAGAAATAAAACACTTGAAAGATATATCTAATAAACTGACATAAAAAACTACTGTACACCAAACACAACCTCACATCAAATACTTACACAAATACACACCAACATGGCTGATTACATGAAATATATAGACTCGAACAATCAACACTACTGTATAAGTACAAATGATTTTAATATATGGACCAACATCACAAAAGAAAAAAATAGAATCAAAATATTGCACCAAAACATTAGATCGATCAATAAAAATTTTGACGAATTTATAATATACCTCCAACAGATTGACAATAATTTTGATGTCATTGTGCTGACAGAATGCTGGTTGAATGAAAACTATATCCCAAAAACAATCAAAAACTATCATACACACCACACAAATATACACAAAAACCAAAATGATGGTATAGTTACGTACATCAGTGATAAAAATAACATAAGCGTTCAGGAAATAAACATCATAGACTCCAACTGCTTACAGATTACATATGAAAAAGAAACATGTATCCTAGCTATGTACAGATCTCCATCCAAAAACAACATTACAAACTTCCTAACAGAACTTAACAATACATTAAATGACCTCAACAAATACAAAAATATCATCATCATAGGAGACCTTAACATAAACATTCTACAAAACGGACACCCACAAAATATAGAATACCTAACAATACTAGCACAGCATGGACTGGAGCCAACGATAAATGTCCCAACACGAGTAACACAAAACACTAAAAGCTGTATAGATCATATAATGATCAAGACAAAACTAAAAACCAAAACAGTAGTACTTGAAAGCACAATTACAGATCACTACATGAATATGATAGCAATAGACACCGAAAACACTAATTCGAACCAACATAAAATATTTACAAAAAAAATAATTGACTACTCAAACTTAAAAGAAAAATTACAAAAAATAAACTGGAATACAATATACCAAATAGATAATGTCGAAGAGGCCTGGAATAAATTTACAAATACGTTAACGCAAGAAATAAAAAATTTCACTTCAATAAAACACATAAAACTTACACACAAAGCAAAAAAAATTAAACTATGGATAACACAAGGAATATTAAACTGTATTCGTAAACGAGACAAAATTCACAAACAAATTAAACACACACCGTATGACATGGAACAACTTAATTACTATAAAAGATATAGAAACATCTGCACGAAAATTATTAGAGTAGCTAAGGAGTTATACTACAGAGAAAAACTTAAAGAAAATAATAACCCAAAGGAAATATGGAGAATTTTAAAAGAAGTTACATACACACAAAAATACAAACAGAAAAATACTATTGAACATCTAAATATTAACTCAAACCAAATTGATGCCAAAACAAATACAGAATGCATGGCAAACCATGTCAATAACTTCTTCGCAACTATAGGGAAAGTTTTAGCGAACCGTAAAAAACATAGCACAAACACAATAACACAAACAAACATTTCAAACATCAATACTCAACCGACACAACACAGATTTATAATAAAAACAACTTCGGAAAAGGAAATTGACAAAATAATAAACACATTAAAAAACCGGACTGCTCCCGGATTAGATGAGATAACAACGGATTGCATTAAAATAATAAAAAATGAAATATTAAAACCTATAACACACTTAATCAACCTTAGCATAACACACGCCTTCTTTCCTAGTACTCTTAAAAAAGGACTGGTGATACCTATTTATAAATCCGGAGACAAAATGGAAATAACTAACTATAGGCCAATCACATTGTTAAACTCGCTATCAAAGATTTACGAAAGAGTATTAAAAATCCAAATTATAAAATACCTGGAAGAAAACAAATTAATCTCGGATAAACAATATGGATTTAGAGAAAAAAGAAGCACAAAAGAAGCTTTGGCAAGTACAATAGATTATATACATAGCAACTTAGATCAAGGGTATAAATGCATAGCGATATATCTAGATTTAGCTAAAGCGTTTGATTCAATCTGCCACAAAACACTTTTTAAAAAATTAGAAAATATGGGTATCAAAGATAAAGAACTCCAACTATTGAAAAGTTATATGAGCGACAGAACACAACAAGTCAAAATTAATAACCATACTAGCAAACCACTGCCGATTACATACGGAGTTCCACAAGGAAGCATACTAGGGCCCATTCTTTTCACCATTTATATAAATGAACTTTGCAGCATGGAAATAGACGGTGAAATAATCAGTTACGCAGACGAAACAGTTTTACTCTTTAAAGCTAAGGATTGGAAAAATGTATATAACAAAGCAAATCTAGGAATCACGCAAGTGAAAACATGGCTGGACTCTAACACACTTACACTAAACATATCGAAAACAAAATTCTCAACGTACAGTATAACTAACACGGGACAGCCAAAAAACGATACAAATACCATAAAAATACACGAATGCATTAACACAAACATCTGCGATTGCCCTCCTCTAGAAAAAACGGAACAAATAAAGTATCTAGGTATCGTAATTGACCATAACCTTAGATGGACACATCATATTAAACAAATCACAAATAAACTCCTCAGAACAATACACATTTTCCTAAACATAAGAAACATATATAAAATAAAACAAATGAAAACAATATATTTCGCACTTTGTCAATCAATAATAGAATATGGATTAATTGCTTGGGGAGGAGCAACAAACGCAGCTATCGCTCAAATAGAAATCGCACAGAAAACGATCTTAAAAGTAATACTTAAAAAACATAGACTAACCGATACAGATCAAATACATAAAAGTTGTGACGTACTAGATATACGCCAATTATATGTAAAAACACTACTGAACTACATTTTTGACCAAAAAAACACACTTCAACAAACCCCAAATATCACTAATAGACCAGTTAGACAAGCGTACAAAGAAAACATAAAAACTCCGACGGTAAACACTACCTTTGGAAAAAGACACCATAAATACCAAGCTATAAAAGCATTCAACAGTCTTTCACTTGAAACAAAAATTGAGGAAAACAAAAATAATTTCAGACATAAAATAAAAAAATGGATTAAAGAACAAAATAGACAATTTTACCAAAATTTCATAACATAAAAGAATAAAACGTATACTCCCAACACACAAAACCAATATAAAACACGTAACACTCACAAACACATAAAACATAATATACGCCGATTTTCATTTAATTACTTTATTTTTTTAGTTTATTAATTTAAAATAATTTTAATTTTTGATCTCTATTTTTAGTTTAAAATTATCTTTATTTTAAATGATTTTTTTGTTTGTTTTATCACCAACTTTGTATATTTCTTTTTTTTAAACTATAATGTATAAAGTATTATATTATAAAATGGGGGCCTCAGCACGGGTAAACAACCCAGTGAGGCCAACATTACTGGTTTGTACTATAAAAATTTGTAAAATAATACTGTATCAACAATAAAAAAAAAAAATAAAAAAGTTTAAAAGTCATATCGGTTTTATGATTCCATGAACTCTGAACAATGACATGGATATCGTAATTATTAATGACGTACAGAAGTGGATTTAGGTTTTTAACGGGAGCTGTTCCATTGTTGGCACGATTCAATGAAAGGCTCCATTCAATGGTTAAACAATGGAACGGAGACAAAGCCTTGACGAGCTAAACTTTGGAACAAAGTGTGGAATAATTCGTCGCGGGGAAACTTTTTAACAGCCTCTTTTGACAAACATTATAATATATCTATGAAATTAACGTGAATGAGAACTTGGATGCGAGTGGCGCTAATTTCAGTTGTTTCCTCAAAGTAAGTACCTCCTCCCGACTTAGCGGGGGACTAATTTATCATTGGAAATACATGCCTCGATAATGTATCAAGCTAGTTCGAAAAACATTTTGGAATATTTCCATACTATCTTTACATAGTATAAAGCAAAGTTGCTCCCGCTGTCTGTACGATTAGATCTTTTAAACTACGCAACGGATTTTCATGCGGTTTTCACCAATAGATAGAATGATTCATGAGGAACGTTTAAGTATATAATTTATCAAGGTTTTGTATAAATTGGTTGAAATATATAATATACTAGCAAGTTCCCGACATGCGTTACTATGCCACTTAATATAGAAATTGTTTCTTCCTGCGTGTCCTTTCCCATTCGTCCCGTTCCCCTTCTGCCTCCCCTTCCTCTCCCGCATCCCCTTCCCCTCACGCATTCCCACTCCGCTTTCTCCGCCTTCCCTCTCTCCACTCCCCTCTCCCGCTTCCCTCACCCCTCAAATCCACCGAACGAGTTCCCATTCCCCTCCCGAGTTCCCCTCCCCCTCCCGAATTCCGTACATTCAGTCCCGGTACATTCAGTTTTCAGCGTGCCACCTATTACAATTTTTTTACACAAATTTCAATTTGCCATAGCTCACCGCTTCTTTTATACAAGCCTTGCCCTGACAATAACGAACATAAAAAAAAAGAATTATACAATTTGGTGCAGTCATTCGGAAATTATGTTTCGGCGATTCGTTTTTATTTATATAGATAGATAAAGGGAGCGGGCGGACAAGCGGGCGGTGTGGATTTGATATGTATGCAAATTAACAGATGTCGGTGGTTATGAAGGTTAAGAAATGGCGTTGTCAATAGATGGCGTTGTGTTTCGTTAGCCACAGCGACGTACGGCCGGGCCTGCTAATCGGTAATAATTTAATTATAAATACATTCAAACGTGTCCTCTTAATGATTAGCCTGTGTGCTAGTACCAGGTAGAGATCGTACGTGATGTCATCGTTCTAGTATAACAGTATTCAATTAATCAAACTGACATTTTAATGATAAAGTATGAATGGTTGTTCCGAAGCCGGTCGGCGGTAATAAAAAACATAGTGGCTTAAAGTTACATTGTTTCATTTAAATATAATGGACAGCCACAAAGTGATAGCTTCATTCGCTAGTATCTAATATAATATTAACTTTGGGTTAAATGTGTTTATGTTTCCTGGTAGTGATGAAACACTCAGTCAAAAAGAGGCAGTCAAAAGGAAAGCCGCCTAAAATACAACAAACTCGTTTTAAACTATACCAAAACATTTTACTTACCTTTTTATAAAACCATTAAAAATAAACCTAAAGACAACCTTAAAATTAGAATCCATAATACTAGTTGCAATCAAGAAATGTGCTTCATGTGCAACGAACTTACTAATGTCGAAAATATAAAATATTTAGGAGTATCAATAGATATAAATCTTAATTGGAAATCACATATTAATCAAATCACTTCTAAATTAAGATATCTGACATACATATTTTATAGACTTAAGGAAGTACTTAACATTGAAAAATTGAAAATGATCTACTTTTCCCTGGTGCAATCATCAATCATTTATGGCATTATAGGATGGGGTGGTGCACTTGATACATTTATTAAGCCTCTACAAATAATTCAAAAACACATAATTAAAGTCATATATAACAAAAATAAAACATTCTCGAACAACTTATTATACAAAGAAACTAAAATATTTAATATACGTAAATTATTTATATTACAAACTTTGAAATATGTATTTAAAAACAAAAATAATTTCGAAATAAATGAAAACAGAATGAGCAAAATAATATATTTTACACCCCACAAACCAATACTAAATTATTGCAGACAAATAGCAGTTTCATTGGTCCTCGCACATTTAACCTTCTACCACTACAAACTCAAATGATAAATAAAATGATAAAATATGTAAAAGAGGTAAAATTATGGTTGAATAATGTAGATATTGAAACGCTTTTTCTATAAACTTGTCTTTCCTTCTACAACTCACTTTCTGTAACTTTCTAAACTGAAGTACAATATGTTTTTCTGTTTATTTTTTTGTAATAACTAAAAAAAAAAAAAAAAATGAATAATCACTATGTTTTTCTCCATATTTTTATTTTATTTTTATAAAAGCTAAAAAAAAAACCTTTCTCACTTATTCTACCTATGTAATACTAACTTTTTATACTAACTTTATATTTTATTTGTTTTTTAAGTCTATTTTATACTTTGCGTACTTAGAAATATAGTATTTTGTTTTAATATTACCCACACTCAGGCAGTGCCTTAGTGGGTTTTCATTCCTTGTTCATACTATTTGTTATTATATATTATGTTATTATATACCATTTGCTATTATATATTATATGTACAAAGAAATGGAAATAAATAAAGTTTAAAAAAAAATAAATTATAAAACATAAAATACGTATTTATGAAATAATTTTTGTGAGCGTTAGAAAATATCAAGAGAAAATTATTAAAAATAATCAACGCATAGGCCATCCGCTCATCGAGAACATGAAAAAAAAACAGTTGGCGACGCAATCACAATCAAACTCCTGAACAAAATCGACATTTTTCTGATCTGAAATGTCAAAACATGACAAAACTTGACAGGTCGTGAGCCGCTACCATGGGAACCTGTCAACAAGCAACTGAAACACGACTGCGGCGGCGAACGGTACTTCTGATCACCGCAGCAGTCGCGTTTCAGTTGTCTTGTTGACAGGTTGTGATGGTAGCGGCTCATTACCTGCCAAGTTTTAGAGAAATCTGCGATATGTCAGATCAGAAAAATATCGATTTTGTTCAGGAAATTGATTGCAATTGCGCCGCCAACTGCCTTTTTTCAGTATCTCTTGAGCGGATGGTCTTAGTTTAAACAACAAACTTAAACTTAAAAAACTTAAAAAGGGTTGTTGAATTAAAATGGTGCCACAATATAAGTTTCCTGTGTTTGAAGAAAAATTATTGTCATATCAAGGATATGAATTTCAGCAACCAAGCGACTTCTCTAACTCTAAAAAGGCCTGGTCAAACAGAGAGCGTGATTCACGCGGCGTTAGGCGTGAATAACGCCGCGTTAATAACGCCGGGTTGTGTTGTACTGAACATGTCTAGACCGGTCAAACTGAGCGAGAGCGTTAGCATTACGCGATACTCTAACGCGGCGTTAGGACGTAACGTTGTATTTTTTTACAAAATTTTGTTTAACGCCGGGCGTTATTGCTTGACAGTGGTAAAAATGAATATTATTTGTTTAATTATTTTGTTTTTGTTTTTATTGCTGTTTTTATTTATATTTAGTACTTTTTGAAATTTAGTTTATATAAAGAATAAGATAAATGTATGTTTATATACATATATGTATATAAATATATATATCGGAATCATAGAAGAGCATATATAAGACGATGTATGAATGTGAACGAGGCAAAGAGTGTGTGCCGAGATCGAGTTGTTTGGCGGTCCGTTCTCTCTGCCTACCCCTGCGGGGAAACGGCGTGAGGGTTAGTTAGTTAGTTATATTTTTTATTATTATTTATTAAAAAAATTTAGTTTAGGTTTTCAGTATATTTTTTTAATTTTGTTTTGAAATTTTTGAAACTGTCACTAATGGAGCTTATATTTTCTGGTAATTTATTAAAGAAATTTGTTCGCAAGTATTTGTAGTTTTGTTGGCCCAAAGTTTTTTTACAAATGGGAATTGGTAACATGTATTTTTTCCTGAGATTTGCTTTGTTTTTGAAAAGTATGGTTTTGTTTAGGATATACTCTTTGTAAACTTGTAAGGTTGACTTTTTAACTTTGTTGACTTCGTTAACTTGTATGTTCAGTTTATTACAATTAAAATAAATCGGTCAATCAATCAGTTTGTGGTGCATTTGCTTATTTGGTTTTGCAGAAGGGAATGCAATTCTTCGAAGCCCGCTTGTGACATACGAAAGTATTGAAAGAAGCGAAAGTGTGACGAAAAAGTGTGACGAAAGCTCCCGGCATAAACGATGATATTCTCCAAATTCTTTCCTCTTCTTATTAATTTCATCCACCCATATTCTATTATTATGTGAACGTGATAATGCACACAGCAGTAACAACTCATCTTCATCTGAGCCACTGGACATCGTGACGAAGACTGACCGACGCCGAATGCTCTGCCTAACGCTCTGCTTAACGCTCTGCCTAACGCCGAAGCCGTTCAAACAGAAAGTATGCGACGTGACGTTAAATAACGTCGTGGCGTGAATCACGCTCTCTGTTTGACCAGGCCTTAAGCAATCGGGTTAACAAATAGACTTTTTCATGCAATGGCTTTGCAATTTCTGTTAAAAGTTAACCATTTAGTTTTATTTAGATTGGCTAGTTTCGATAGGTTAAAGCGGCTAGCAAATAATCAAAGAAGTGGAAAGAACAAAAGAAAATAAAATAAATGATTTTCTGTGATAGACTTGGGGTTCCAGATTATTCTATTTTATTTTTATTATTTATGCGTTTAGGGGTTGATCCTAAAGCTTCATCATAAAATATGAACCTTTTCCGAAACCCTTCACGGTGTTTTTACGACCAGAAAAACCTTAAAGTTGAATGCTTTATTTACTTCTAACTCACCGGTTGTTACAACTATTTTACAGCTGATCATTTCCAAATCCGATATTCATTTCAGCGTTGGTAATAAAGTTCAGTACGAAGGGTGTGAAATTTTCACATAATTTATTTTATTTTTTCTTTGCGGAATCCAATAATAAAATTTATTAATGCAAAAAGGCTGCAAATCTTCTTCGACTTAGCGTTTTTCTACCCCACTGTCAAATTCAATGCGATTGGCTGTTTTATTTATTTTCTATCGGTTACTTGACTGCATTTCAATATTCTTTGTGGTCAGATATTATTTTACACTAAACTATATATCGGTTTTCTGTTCACTGTTTAAATCAGTAAACCGTTGTTAAACATTTTTTTGTGAGAATTTCGTTCAGTTGACATTAAGTAATCCAATCAAATCTTTCACTACGGTGTAATAAACGCAATAAAATATTTAAAAAAACATTGAAATATAAAGATGTTGCTTGTGCACGGGTGCCTGGGTTCATGGGGTGGGGTTTGTCCGGTTCTTGGCGGCGGATGCGTCTGCCCACCAGCTTCATGGCAGGCCGGATCGGGAGAGAATAGTTGAGAAAGTCCCTTTGACTTCTCTCTAGTCGTACTCTCTCGGAACATCGCCTTACACCGCAGTGGAAGGGATGGAGTCATATGTCCGTCACTCCTGGACACACTGACCCCCAGATTCCTACCCACCACTAACACCCTTTTCCTTCTCAGAATTTCCTCTCCTTCTTTTCCTAAAAAGACCCTCCACACAGCATCCCCAAAGATGGCGTAGGCCCTTAGGGAATGATTTTCTTCAGGGCCTCCTGTGTGGAGCTAATGTAAAAAAAGTAAGTTCAACCCAAAGATATTCTAATACAGAATAGATATGCTATGGTGTCCGCGCAACTGTCGCCGGACTACGCGCTAATTAGCGTGGTTTTCATACAAAAAGAATTTGTTCATTTCGTTGATTTTTTGAAAATGTGCATTAATATTGGTTAACAATATATTTTGAAGGAAAGAATTCGTTCATTTAATTGAACGTTCGTTTGGTTTATTCGTTAATTATTTGTTCTTTTAGTTTATTTGTTAATTGGTAAACAATATCGGCGACACCCGGAAGCGCAGACCCACATAGTAAAAACTGCAGATAGCACATCTACTTATATTCCAATATCTTTGGTTCAACCTAAACATTTGTTCTTACTTTTTACGTATTACAGTTTCTGGCAAAGTAAAATAAGCTCATTCTCTCAGAACTTTGGCGTATACAGAAATCTCTAATATTATTTTAGTTAGATAATAAATAAAAGGATAGCAGAACACTTTCGTGCTTGCAAACTCGGCCACCCTGATAAATCGGCAATCGCTGAGCACTTAATCGAAACCGGCCATTACTTTGGATTTGTTCCTGAGGTCTTGGGAAGACCTAAAACTTATAGAGCACGCCTAATTACGGAGGCAATTGAAATCTACAAAAATCCTTTTAATATTAATAGAGACGACGGAGCTAAGCTCAATAGCTCTTGGTATCCAGTGATTGACGGCTACACCAAAGCTAAACGCAAAAAACATGTCTAAGTATACAGTAAGGCCAGCTCGTGGTAAACCATTTTTTTGTGTTATAACTTTATATTGACTAAATTCGCTTTAACCAGTGTAATTCTAATTCTAGTAAAATTCATTTATTATTAATAGAGCTAAAAACCATGTCTAAGTATATAGTAATGCGAGCTCGTGGTAAACCATTTTGATTTATATTGACGAAATTCGCTTTAACCATTGTAATTCTATTTCTTAAATTCTTACCATCGTGATTTCTAATTTTAGAATTCATTAAGAGATGGAGCCACTTCGGTCGGCATCTCGCAAACGGACTTGCCCCTGACTAGCATAAATACCACGTTTTAATGAACTTTCTATTCCGTTCCGCGGCGACGACGCCACTGCTTGTCACGATTATTTTGTACTGGTGAAAGTTAACAATTGTAATTTTTTTATTTTATTTTATTTTTTCCTAAATTCTTACCACTGTGATTTCTAATTTTAGATTTCATTAAGAGATGTAGCCACTTCCGTCGGCATCTCGCAAACCGACTTGCCCCTGGCTAGCATAAATACCACGTTTTAATGAACTTTCTATTCCGTTCCGCGGCGATGACGCCACTGTTTGTCACGAGTATTTTGTACTGGTGAAAGTTAGTGCTGCTGGCGACACGGTATCGCTTCGAAGTAAATAAGCACACACTTCACGACTAAAAATTACACATCTACCGGATCTGCTGGATCTGCCCTGATGATGGACACTGCAACGATGTCCGAAACGTTGGCTAAAGAAGGAGGTAGCGCAACACGGCACAACACCCCAAAAACATATAACGAAAATTATTTTAGTTTATTATTCATAGAATCTGCCCCTGTAATCAACTTACCATAGTTTTAAATTGAGAAAAATTAAGACGACTTCAGTTTTGTTGCTAAAAGACAACGCTGTAAAGTTTTTATAAGTTTTGTTTCATTTTGTACTCAGATGCTTTGTTAAGAAAATTGATGAAGAGCTTTCGGTGGGAGAAACAAACAGATGTGAAAGGTAAAGTAGATTGAACAAAAACAAGACCGGTAAACGCAAATGAAGTTTTATTTTATGCATTGGCTACCTGGATGAAAAAAAAACCCTTCAGAAACGAACCTTCGCTTTAGCAATCTTCTCTCTATTGCACGATCAAACAAAATGAAAACAAACAAATATTGTAAATTCTGCTCTTTTCTTAAGAAGTTCGTTGAACTGTCGTATGTCACTTCGATAAGGTTACGACATCAAACAGAGTTTTTCTTTAATAATTTATCGTTTTGTAGGGTTAAAAACAATTTGTTTTCATTTTCATTCTAAACTATTTAATTTTTTTTTTTTTTTACAGTGATTACCACACAAGAATCTCAACTGCTCCCGTCTGGAGCCAGTGAGACTATGGCATCCCCAATTGGGGTATGTTGTGAGGCTGAAGGTAGTGGGGAGGGGAAGGAGGTGGGGAAGAGGAAGGTTGGGAAGTACCTGGCTATTCAGATCTGGTCACTAAACACGGCTAAAGCCATTTTCAAGCAACGTTTAAATTCTGAATGGTGGTCTTACACCAGGGCGATACTAATAGTATCTTCCACTCTGGAACATGCCGCAAATATACTATATATTATTTTAAATGAATTAATTGTGAAATAACACAAATTAATCATATAAAATTTATTTGCGCATGCCGGGTTCGAACCCGCGACCTCCGGAATGTGAGTCAAGAGTCTTAGCCACTGGACTATGGAGGTCGTCTTAATTAGCAACAAACTTACGAATTTCTGTTGTGGGTCTGTCTGTGATTGATTGTAACTCCGGTTCAATGAACTCGGCTTTGTTTTGAATCGAGTTGTCATTTTAAAAATATGAACTGGTTATATGGTGACCGGACAACTAAAAATGAAATCATTTCAACACATACTTTGAAAAATCATTAAAAGCGATGAAATATTAAAAAAAACAAATTGGTTAAATAGGTTACGTTAAGTTAGGTTGGTGTCGCGAACTGCGACTCTACTGTATTTTGGCGTTAAGTGCTGCAGAGTAAAGCCCTATGCAACCCCCGAAGGACCAGTCCCGAAACTACTTGATCTCTAAGTTACAGGGACGATTAAATATGCATACACTCGCAAAACCTGATGGATAGTCAGTCGATGGTTCAGATCTGGGCTTTGGGAAAATAAGATTGGAAAAAGGAAAATAGGACTCACCGTTGCAGATGGGGCCTCACTGGTCTCCAGGTGGTGGTGTACACTTCACAATGTGATATTTTAATTTCGAAATAGTAATATTTTTATAGAAAGACTAGCTGATCCGGCGAACTTCGTACCGCCTCAGAATCAAAAACTGTTGTCAACTTATTAGCTGAATTGATCTAAATTGTTTCTCCCTGCGTATACCATACCGTAAACAAGGGCAACACTGCTTGCAACTCAAAGTAACCAAATATTTTGTTCTACAAAAAGTTTCAAAAATCAATATCTAGATTGTGTTTTTCACACAAAAACTAAGTGTATCACATTAAAAAAGTGGATCGTTTTCCAATTTTAAAATAATCACAGTGAGAACAGATATACTATAACAGTGAGTTTAAAAACAAAATCCTGAAATTAGCATGACAAGTGAGTAATATTTGAATTTTTGAATTTGAATATTTGAATTTGAAACCATTTAAATTTGAATTTGAATTTGAATTCGAAGTCTGAAGACAAGTGTCATTTGAAGCCATAGACAAAAAGTTAATCAAAAATAAATTAATACTTTACTCTAGTCGACAATAGATGGCGGTAAATACACCAATTTAAAGAAATACTACCTACCGATATTCATTAACAGATGGCAGTGGATATATAAAATTATTTATTTATTAAAGTTATTTGAATTTGAAAAATGGAAAAGGGAAATAAAACACCCAGAGTAAAAAATTCGGACCCGTTCACGAAATCTTTTATGACCCCAAGATCCCCAACTGAACAAGAGGACGATAATTTATCGTCTGATTCGGAAAATAATATAAATGATGACGAAGAAAAGTCTATATTGATAGAGACAAATCAAGTGAGTAACGCACTTACTAACTCGAGAATCATAATTAATTCCATGAAGACAACCCTCTCAGAAAGTAAAGGAAAAATTTCCATGGGCCAAAAAGAAAAAATTAATGAAGGAATGGATAATTTATTTAACATTATAGCTCATTTAGTGGCAGAAAATAATGAAATGAAGGGCGAATTAAAAATTCTCCGACCACTCACAAAAATAGTTACCCATAATTTTAATGAAATGAAAAAAATAATGCAGGAAAATAAATCGCTTTTCAATAATATGAACACAAAAAATGAAGAAATTAAAAAAGACATAAGAAAAATAATAGTACCTGAAACTTATGCGGAAAAGGTAAAAAAACATGAGCCGATTGTAATCATAAAACCAAAAAAGAAAAATCAAGAAAATATTGAAACAAAAAACGAAATTAAAGGAAATATTGATCCAGTAAACTTTGGAGTAACTGGAATGAGAAATTTTAAGGATGGAGGGGTAATAATGGAATTCAAAAATTCCACCGATATAAAAAAAATTCAGGATGAGGTGACTGGACTGATAGGAGACAAATATGATGTGAAAATCCCACAAGAAAAAAAACCATCTGTTAAAATTATTGGCTTAACTGAAAAATATTCTTTTGAAGAGATAGAAATAAAAATAAAACGACAAAATGAATTTATTTTTGAAGAAAACGCCAAAATAAAAGTAACATTTGTAAAAGAAACAAAAAATATAAGAAATCAAACCAGCTACACCGTATATGCTGATGTTGATGGAAAGACATACAACAAGATGTTAAAGGAACAAAAAATAAATATCGGATGGGACCGATGCAGGGTCTTTGACAATTTAAATATCATGAGATGTTTTAAATGTAATGGTTTTAATCATAAGTCTGTAGATTGCAGAAACCTAAAATCTTGCCCAAAATGCGCCAAACATCACGATTTAAAAGAGTGCACCGATGAAAATATTCAGTGTGTAAATTGTATTATGACAAATAACAGATTAGGTTTAAAAATAAATAGTAGTCACTCAGCCATGAGCAGAGAATGCCCGATTTATAAACGAAAATTGGAAGCGAAAATGAGCAGGATCTCTTTTTTATAAAAAAAGTTTACGAGAAAAATGAAATAATATACCTAAATGTACAAAGCATCATTGCACATTACGAAGAGGTCCAAATACTTTTAGAAGAGAAGAAACCATTTATGCTAATGATGAGCGAAACACATGTGACAGAAGATATTCAAGATAATGAAATAAAATTTGAAAATTATAATACCATCCGTTGTAACTCACATAGTCGACACACAGGAGGAGTGATGATTCTCTTAAGTAAGAAATACCCGTATGAAGTAATATCAAATCAGCAAATTGAAAAACTTTGTTGGATCTTAGCCATCACCATTAAAACAGGAAACAAGAAAGGTACATATACTGTTATTTATAGATCGCCAAATACAAGTAAGTGCGACTTTTTAACATATTTTCAAAAATGGTGTATGGAAAACTTACAAGACGAAAATGTAAACATTATAGCTGGAGATTTTAATATAAATGTCAAAGCAAAGGCAGACATATACACAAAAAAATTGAAATATATTATTCAAGCTGCAGGGATGAAACAACTGGTTAAAGATTTTACACGAATTACCAAAACCTCGAAAACAGTGATTGATCTTGTAATCTCAAATAAATTCAACTTAAATATTAATATACTAGATAATCCTAAAATTACCGACCATAACATCATTCAGATTCTATTAAATGACAGAGAAAAATACAACTCCAGCAAAGAAACAAAAGTAATAACTTTTAAAAATTACAAAAAATATGATAAAGAGATTTTCATTCAGACCTTGGAGGCTATTAATTGGAATGAAATAAATCAAATGGAATATAACAAAAAAGCGGACCAGATGATATTAAACTTAAAAAAATCTATTGATGAAGTAGTCCCAGAACAGAAGATACATAAAATAAATAATAATAAGTGGTACACAAAAGAACTACGCAAAATGCAGCACGATAGAGATACATTTTACAAAAGAGCACGCCTTACTAATAATACTATGGATTGGGATAACTACAAAAAAGCGAGAAACGAATACTCCAAAGACATAAAAAGAACGCATAATGAGTACATAAAAAATAAAATTAACTCAGAAGAAGGGGATCCCAAAAAAATTTGGAAAAGCATAAAAGAATTAGTACATGGCGAAAACAAAGACGACATAAAAATTGTAAACTTCCCAAAAGAGATAAACGAAGAAAACATGGCTAATAGCTTTAATAAATATTTTATTGAAAGCATCACTCAAATCAACAAATTAATACCCAACATTGTTGCTAACCCCATAAATGAAAATAACGACTCAAACAAAGAATTATTGGTCTTCAGAAGAATAAATGCAGAATATTTATTTAAAGTCTTAAATGAAATTAAATCAAAGAATAGTTCAGATGGATTAACTATTAGTATAATAAGGGATGCTTTTCCAGTAATTGGATCTACACTATTAAATATTATTAATGAGACGATTGAAGAAGGAAAATTTCCACAGTCATGGAAACAATCTACCATTATACCGGTTCCGAAGGTTAAAAATACCAGAAAATGTGAAGAATTTCGACCAATCAACACCTTACCAAAATATGAGCAGATTCTTGAAGTGATAATAAAAGAACAAATTTTACAATACCTAGATAAACACAATATTCTATGCCAAGAGCAATCAGGATTCAGATCTAATAACTCGTGTGAAACAGCATTAAACGTAATTGTCGAAGAATGGAAGGAAGGAATGAATAGTAATAAATTTATCTTAGCAATATTTTTAGACTTTCAAAGGGCATTCGAAACTATAGATCGAGAAATCTTAATAAGAAAACTTAAAGAAATTGGTTTCTCATCTATAGCCATTAAATTAATAGAAGAGTATTTGAAAGACAGAAAACAGGTAACAAAAATAAATAATCAATTCTCAAAACCAATGGAAAATAAATTAGGAGTACCGCAGGGATCGGTCCTTGGACCCCTATTGTTCATACTCTATATTAATGACATGGTGAAAATATTTTCAAAATGCAAAGTACGACTTTTTGCCGATGATACACTTATATACTTAATTGGAGATAACTATGAAGAACTAATAAATATTTTAAATAATGAACTAGATGATGTATCAAGATGGCTAAAAATAAATAAGCTTAAATTAAATACAAAAAAAACAAAATGTATGGTGATTGGATATAAGAAGACATCCAGTGAAAGCAAAATTAAAATTGATGGTGAAATTATTGAAAATGTTTCCGAAATGAAATACTTAGGAGTCATATTAGATTCCAAACTAAACTTCAATAGACATGCCGAATATATCCACAAGAAAATTGGCAAAAAGATATCTTTTTTGGGAAGAATTCGGCCGAAAATTTCCAGAAAAACCGCCATCACCATTTACAATTCAATTATTGCTCCACACTTCAACTACTGTTCAAGTATCCTTTTCCTTTTTAATGAAAGAGAACAGAATAAATTTCAAATTCTCCAAAACAGAGCAATGCGAATAATACTCCGAAGAAATAGATTTTCAAAAATAATTAAAATGTTAAAGGAACTTAATTGGTTAACAGTGAAACAAATACTGACCTTGAACACGTTGATATTTATTCACAAAATATTAAACAACATGTTACCAAAATACTTCACAAATAAAATCGTATACAATAAGGACATTCACAGACATTACACAAGGACTTGCAAGGAAATAAAATTAAACAAAAAGGACAAAACGAATACGCAAAACAGTCTGCTGTACAAAGGAATTAAGTTATATAACACACTACCAGAAACTCTTAAGTCCTCACCAATTGAAAAGTTCAAGATGGATTGTAGGAGCTACATAAAACAAAAACAAAAAATTTTGTGATTTCAAAAATTTTGTGAATTTAAAATATTATAATTAAAAAAAAAAAAAAAAAACTGCAATATGAATTATTATAATCAATTAGAAATTTGTAAACTTAAATGTACAAATTACTAAAATAAAATTCAAATAAAAAAAAAAAAAAAACCTTGATCTAAATTGTTTCTCCCTGCGTATCCTTTCCCCTTTCGCGTTCCCTCTCCCTCTCCCCACTCCACTTCTCCCCTTCCCCCGTCCCGCTAACCCCTCTTCCTGAGTTCCTTTCCCCCCTGCCCCCTCCCCCCGGTTCACAGTTCAATATTATACCCCTTACAATATTGCTGCAGTTCTTTCAAAATAGGAGAATTCGTTCCATACAAAATGTATGGGGAAAATAATTTTCTTCGGAGTGGAACACCCTTTACTTTTAGGGGTATGAAAAATAGATGTTGGTCGATTCTCAGACCTACCAGAAAAGCACACAAAATTTCATCAAAATTGGTCCAGCCGTTTCGGAGGAGTATGGTAACAAACACCGTGACACGAGAATTTTATATATTAGATCTTATAATATATGCGCCCCGTCTGAGTTGTTAATTTACACTGAACTCCAATAAGCACACTGTCACTTCTCCAAAGTTGGGTGTTTTTTCTTGTAACAATTGCCTTTTTTCATGGTGACATTTAGGATGGGAATATTAGGTAGGTGGGATAATTTCAGGATTTTGACATTTGCTGCCCACCAAGTCTGCGAATGCATACCCAACCAATCCCAATAGGTTATGGGCTATTTTTCAATTTTTTTATATTTACCTATTATATATGTAACACGTTTTAGCCGTAAAATCATATTATATTACTTTTAGGTTTGACCTTGGTATTTCTTTGTTAAAATTTCTTGTTGTAAAAAACTTGACAAGAAAGGGTAATTTATAGAAAGTCAGATTTTCAAAGTGTATAAAGAAAGAGTTATTTACTAACCTATAATATACGTAATACTTTTTTCATCGGAAAATAATTTTAATAAGTCTAGGTTTGACTTGAGTATTTCTTTCGTTAACAATTCTTGGCAAGAAAGAGTCAAATTTTTTAGAAAGTCAACTTTTCAAGAAAGATTTATTTACTTACTAAAAAGATTTTATGATATATCTAATATCCCGGGAATTTTCAAGGGTTTGAGCTATTGTAAATATATTTTAATTGATTGCTTATCTACCCTAACTGTGAATACGGAATTCTAACGTTGTACGTACATAAATGAGCATTGAAGAGCAAATTGCATGTTTTCTAATAATAATTCATGAAGAAATGCGTTATAATTATTGTGTACAGTTTGTGAGGCAGGTTAGTACCGCCGCCCCGGGAACCATTTGTTGGTTTACTAACACCTCTGCCGTAGGTCACCCCAACTGCTTTGCTACGTTAGGTGAATATGACGAACAGGGGTGTCGTTCTCGCGAGATCTCGGCTTTTTTAGCGAGATGGATCTCGGACGAAAAAAGGGCGAGGTCTCGCGAGTTTAACGAGATTGCACTCGAGAATAAAAACGTCTTATAAGAAGCCGTTAAGCAGACGATTCTTTGGACATTTTGTGATTCCTAAGGAACTTCTTAACTCTATTTTCAAAATAATTCGTAATAATGGCTTGTGATTTAAACTGAACAAATCTTTCATTTGATTGGTATATTTTGTTGATTAATCTGTAATTTCTAAAAGTCTGACTAATTGGTATATTTTTTTAATTTATCTGTAATATCTAATGGATCCACTGAGTAGATATAGTTTTATTTAATTGATAATAATATCTCAGTTTAATAGTCAACTCAACTTAGATAATACATTTCAGTTTTATTATGAAAAGATCTTTGTTTGACATTAGAAGAGAAGACTGGTTGTTTCTTTCATTTGATAGGTACGCAAGTCAAAGTTTACTACTTAGAAGTTTATTAAAAATTATAGACAAATACGTCAAACAATGTTTGATGCATAAAAGTCTGTGGAAAAAATTCGTGAAAATAAATGTTTATCTTATAATACTTATAATTTTTATTATTTTTTTCCTAATTTATTCAAATATTGTGATTATTTGCAAAAAAACACACAAAACTTCCAATCTCGCGAGATCTCGAAATTGGCGAGATCACGCAGTATTGTTATTCATAAACTCCCTCCTGTGTGAAAATGGGCTTAAGGCTGAATAAAGTGAAACATTTCGATTCTGAATAATGGAATTTAAAGAGGGTGATACTGAGAGTATCTACGGTACTGAAACGTGCTGCAAACCCATTCTATGTTATTTTAATTCTTTTGTTAGAAAATTCTTTTGATTTTTCGTGGGATGCCTTGGCTTATAGGTACTTGAAAACTTAGCTGTAGTCATAGACATATGAATATTAGTAGACCAGAACATAAAGGTGAATCCAACTACAGCGGGGCGCAGAGCGGGAAGATGACTTTGGAGGTATGTGATTCGTCGATAACTCGATATGACGGTATATAGGAATCTCGCATTATAATACCACCATTTAGTTCTTAAAAGTAAACTCTGCTTTTGAATGAATAGACCTTTTTACAAGGGAGCGTGAATTGCTCGCCGCGTATTGAACAAATTTGCGAAGTCTAAATACGGAAATGTAAAGTTCGTTTATTTTCAGTCTCCAATATTTTGTTGCCGTATTTAGTTAGGACACTTTTCCAAATATTTCATAATTTACTTACCCCATAAACATCGACGAGCACACGCCGTGTATCTAGAGTGATGGTATATATTTGCACATTTTCAAAACACAAACCATGTTTTTTGCGATGTTATTTCGTAAAATGCACCGATGAGCGCTCGACGCTGGCTCGCAGAAGAATGATTACGTAACATTTTTTAGATTCACGCAAAGCCATACTCAATCCCAGCCGGTTCCAAGGAACCGGTATGGAGAGGGGGAAATAACACGCTTTTATCACTTAGGGCAGGTCTACTAATATTCATATGTCTAAGGCTGTAGTCATCGCCACGACATGTTCAAGATATCACAAAGCGGAGCATATATTCTAGCACAGCATGACAAGATAAATAGAGCTTTTGAATAATAACTCTACAACAGTAGACATATTTAATTGACCTTTAAATGACCTTAAACATCTTTCGTATACCTACCACTGTTTTAAAAAGTTAAGAAATGATTAAACAATAAATCTTGTACTCTAAATGGATTTTTAACATTAAAAAACAAAATAAACAAAAAAATACTCAGCATCCCCGAGTTATCAAAAGCTCTCGTATGAAATAGCGGTGTTTGCCTCATGTTGTTTAATTAACATGAACATCATCTTACATACTTAAGTGTCTTCATGTCCCGACCTCTGTGGTTGTGCCAACTGACGAGATGTTAGAAATGTAAAGAGAAATAGAGAAGTTGCGAAGTAAAGTTCCCTCCAACATCCAGGAGGAAGTAAACAACCCCATTCTTGGTATTTGATACAGCCCCTTAGAAGAGAAGTTACTCAAGATAAAGCTTTGAGAAGAAACTTCACGTGAAGCAGGATTCGATGTTTGATCTGTTTTACGAGATACAAGGTAACCTGCCTTGTACAGTGTACACCCACTCATAAGGTAATTTTGACAGGAAGGTGTGTACTTTTGTTTCCGTATAACTGCTGTCATCTTAACCCTAGACACCCAACGTTCCTGTGTACCCTAATAAACCTAACCATTCGTCGAATCGACTAATATTTTTTTCATCAGTATTTTATCTATTTAATATATTTAAAAAAATATATATTTTCAATAAATATGAAACAAAGGTTATGTTGATAAATAAAACTATTTATTTAAATGTAAAGGCACTAGGTATTTATCAGACCAGATGTGACATCATACTTAGAAAATTAATAATAAAAAAATTATAATAAAAACAGCCTCTTTTCTTTGGCAACACAAAATAAAAAGGTCACGATCCCTTACGTGAAAAATATAAAAAGTAGATTTTTGAAGCGCAACTAGTGCAAAAATCAATTTCATGTTCACCTCAAATTGCAGTGCTGCACTTTGAGCAATAAGTCTTCGTCATACGCCTTTTTTATACGGATATAATCCTCAAATTTTTGTTTTTCGCAAATTGGCAGTCTCTGTCGATCCAGGGTCATTTCTGGAGGTAGAATGACCACTTTGACCTTGAACTTCAGTACTGACACGTAATATATCTTGTATTTTACTTTTTATATGTGTTGGCATTGTACGAATTTGCAGTCTTCATTCAATTGTCTTCTTGTTCACTAACAGATGACTCATCCGATGAATTTGTGTCCTATTCCATCAATAAACGTTGAATATTTGCAACAGACAGCGGTTTTTGCGAAGCCATAGCGAAAAAACTGCAAAAAAACAACCAAAGCAATATTCCAAGTCACACAAACCCTAACCATTCGTTGAAACGACGACTATGCGCGTAATATATAAAAAAATACCGGACTTACCTGCCGAACACGGCCAATTCCCGTAAGAGTTTTATGAGCACTGAGTTGATAAGGAACGACACGATCATCCGCGCACGCGTTAAAAAAGGACGAAGGTTAGGTGTCTAGGGTTAAAACCAGCTACGTGTTTCACATTTTCGACCACACATGTGGCTTTTCTTAAGAATATGTAATTAATTTCCAATAATAATAATCTGTTACATAGGAATGCCTAGAAGCTTGGATGAAAACTTTATTAATGGAGGTAAACTATATTATATATAAAAATGAATCCCTGTTTCCCTTGGTCACGCCATAACTTAAGAACGACTTTACCTATTTCATTCATCTTTTTTTAAAGTTTTCTAATACTTTGTACAAGGTTCTTACGGAAAGAAAAATGATTAAAATTGCGCAGAAAACTTAACGACTATTTTAACTTTGCACGTTTGATAGTTCGCGCGTTTGATGAAATTGAATTTAGCAGGTAGCTGTTTTTTTTTGTAACAAAATAATTGTTTATGGATTTTTTTAAATTATAGATATTTTAAATAGGTTCCTATGTAAGGTATCAGATTTGATTGATTGATCTTATAATACACAAAAATGAACTTATGAAAAATGAAAATATGAATAAAAAAATTGTAATAGGTGGCACGCTAGCTGTTTAAAACTGAATGTACTGGGATTGAATATATGGAACGCGGGAGGGGGGGTTGTAGGGAAGGGGGAGCGGGAAAGGGGAGAGGGTAGGCGAGGAAGGTGGAAGGGATACGCGGGAAGCGAAGGGAACGGGGACCCACGGGAAAGGATAGGAAGAGAGAAACAAGGTATTTCTTTGAATATGGCATTACAACACATACCCCGGTATGAAATGTAATGATTGTGATTTCTTTTATATAGGTAAAACTTCGAGAAACTTTGAAATAAGGATTATAGAGCATATGAAAGCTTTAAATAATAATAGTTTCTCGGAGTTTGCAAACCATTTAATAGAAACTAGTCATACCTTTAATTTTAACAGTGGAATAGAATTAATTCATTGTAATGTCAATGGCATTCAGTTAGATAAATAAGAAATTTTAGAGATAAGAAAGAGTGTTAATGCAAATTTAAATATTATTAATAATCAAAAATTGTTTTTAAATGACCCATTATTAAATCTATTCCCCTTTTAAAATTTTTAAATTGTTCTATATTGCCCCTCGTCCCTTAAACATTATTTTCTTTCTAATTTTATTATTGTTTATGTCGATTATTTTTCTCTATTACCTATATATATGTCTATATTTAAAATTAGTTCTGTCAAAACCCTGAAGAAGTCAGCTTTGCTGACGAAACATGTCGGTTTTATAAACAATAAAAGTGGTAAAAACCAAGTAATTTATTAATTTAAATCGCTCAAATTGTAGCGAGGAATGCTGTACATAGCAAGGACACGGACTGGTTGGTATACCGGGCCTTAGAGTATGTTGAATACAAAATGTGCGGAAAAACCCATTTATAAAACAAAATGTTTTTGCTCCCTACCCCGGGATTTGATTCTGAGACCAAAAAAACAAATACAGAAATGTTCCCACTGCGCTACGTGGGTCAACAGCGTGAATAAATAAAACCAACGTTTTTATTGTCACGGATAGTATTATTTTACCCGCCTCTCAAAATTTCAACACGTGGATAGAAGAAGTAATACGATAAGCAGACACTTTGAAAAAGGGAATCAAAATGAACATTTCACGGAACCATTACAAAATACTGCTTTGTTGCGCGTGCGTAAAAATTGCCACTTTAAAAATATCAATAGTTTGCACTGTGATCCAGCTTCTGCAGTTATGCAAATGGAAACCCATTAATCATGCAACCTCTTAGCGCGGTTTTGTTCCATAGAAGATGATTCTGTTTTCACAATTTTATAAATTTCGTAACCGTATTAGACTGCAGCCAGTAAATATAAATATAGTATGATATAGTGGGCTGAACGCAATAGAAATGAGATCCCTGTGGCATGAAAAACATTTATTAACGCGCAGAATTCACACACGGATCCTGTGATTCCAGATCGCTCGTTTTTTTTTCACGAGCCGATCCGCGTGTAGACGTACGCAATGGATCGGCTCGCCGATCACAACCTAAGAAAACCACGGAAGAAAATTTCCCTAGATTTTAATATGAATTTGTTTGAGGTACTCAAGCACCGAACTCCCCCTGAATATGTATGTACATCCTGGATGGGGTTAATTTTACCTAACTAATCATCACGCCGTTTCTCCGCTGGGGTGGGCAGAATACTATAATAAGTAAATTAAGATGGACCGCCAAATAACTTGGTTTTGGCACACACTCCTTGCCTCATAGATACTCATATATGGTCTTATTTATTCTCTTCTATTATTCTGACTCTTGACTGGCCCGTCTCAAGTATCAGGTTCACTTGATCGTGTAGTCCTCAGGCGTCCCCGACTTCTTCTACCATTCACATTCGCGTCACATATTCTCCTTGCACTCCTTTCTTCATTCATTCGCTTTATATCCCCAAAGCTCTTGAGCGTCCCTTTCTTTTTAATCTTACTCATTACACTCATTACACCAGCCTTGCATTGTTAGCCGATCTCTTTTAATTTTTGTTCTTATTTATTATTTATTCTCCTTTTATTTTAACTCTCCGGAGTTGTACGTTCTACAGAATTTCTAAGTATTCAGAATTTTTTAGAAATTTCCTAGATTTGCTTGAAAAATTTGACTGGAAATCAAAAATTTGAAAATTTTACTAGTTTATGCTTTTTACCTTATCCCTTTATTTTTTTTTCTGCATTTAGGCAAAATTCTCTAGATATACCATCACGTGTTGTTGGCGGGTCGGCAAAGAATGCGAGGCTAAAGTACACCAGTACAATGATTACGATTAAGAGAGGAACGCTTAACAGTTAAAAAAAAAATTTGTCGAAGTTATTCAACTCATCAAAAATACTTCCTCTAATAATAAATATCACACTTATTAATTGAGGAAAAACTGTATTATATTATTCTGCAGTTGTAATTCTGCCTCAGTTCAAGTTTTATCATATCACTTTTCTGAAAGTCTGTGATTTTCAAGTTCACGTTCTGACCAGTAAGCGAACAACTTTGATTACTTTTTGATCAAAGGTTGGTTAGAGGCACCGAAGAAATAAACCAATGTTTTTTGTTTTTTTTTTTGCAGGACAGAATATTATGCGAGTGAACAATACTTGATAAAGGTTAGCTCCACCAACAAATAAATGTATGTTATGAGCGTATCTAGTGAGCCTGAAGGAAAGAGATTTTTTAAAAATTAATTAGGATTAATTAAATAATTAAAATTAAAGTTGATAATGTTATTATCAAGCTCTGCAAGTATTTTTGTTACAGCTGTTTCGGTTTACAAGACCATTTTAAAACTGCCATCTACAACAAAAATACTTACTAAAATACTTGCATAGCTTGATTATCAAATCAAATTTAATTTTATAAAATTTAATTTTATCAAATTTAATTTTATCATATTAAATTTTATCAAATTTAATTTTATCAAATTTAATTTTATCAAATTTAATTTTATCTAATTTAATTTTAATTAAATTTATAAAAAAAATTAAATGGAGTTCTACAAATTAGACACAAATACAATTAATAAGGAGAAATTCACTAACTTCCGGTGAAAAGTATCGAAACTTTTTCAAACTGAGAATTTTCAAAAATTATTTAGTTTATCACTGAAGACAATATTAAAAACGAAAAATGTGAGATAAAAAGGACAAAAAAAAATTTTGTCGCTTCTGAGAATTGAACCCAGGACTTTTGCCTTGTCGAGGCTTTACTCTGACCACTGTGCCAATTCGACCATGTCAACTTCTTTCATTTTTTAATCTTAACTTTATTAATGACTAGCTGGTCCCGGCATGCGTTGCTATGCCATTTAATGAAGAAATTGTTTCTCCCTGAGCGTCCTTTCCCATTCGTCCCGTTCCCCTTCCGCCTCCCCTTCTTCTCTTGCGTCCTCTTCCCCTCTCGCGTTCCTACTCCGTCACCTCCACCTTCCCTCTTCCCAGTCCACTCCCCCCCCCCTTCCCCCGTCCCGCGAACCCCCCTCCCGAGTTCCCCTCCCCCGTCACACGTCCCCTTCCCCTCCCGCGTTCCCCTTCCCCCTTCCCCGCCTTCCCCCTTCTCTTTCCCGATCCCCCGTCCCGCCAACCCTCCTCCCGCGTTTCATATATTCAATCCCAGAACATTCAGTTTTTAAACAGCCCGCGTGCCACCTTTTACAATTTTTATTCAAATTTCCTTCTTTCATATATATTAAATTTGGTACCTAACCTAGGTACCTGTTTAAAATATCTAAAATTCTTGATTCGATTCAAACCATTAGGGGAGTACCTACTTTAAATAAATTTTTCAACTTTTCAAAAATAGAATCCTGATTAAACAATCATTCATTGTTTTGCAAAATGTCATTCTCAAACACGCGAACTGTCAAACGTGCGATGTTTTCTGTTATTATCTAATTTTCTGCGCAATTTTCTTAATTTTTCTCTCCGTAAGAACCATCCTCGAACTTCAAGGAATATTCTAAAAAAAGAATTAGCGAAATCGGTTCAGCCGCTCTCGAGATTTGCGCTTACCAACAAATTTAGCGATTCATTTTTATATTATGGAAAGAATAATCCTTTTTAGTGGCTTATTTTTGTAGTGCGGTGAACGCAAGATGTCTACGTACTTTAGTTTTTGTTAATTTCTTTAAAAAAAATTACAAAAAAACTGTGTGATTCAAAATTTTCATACCAAAAAGTATTATCGTGATTTTTTGGGTTATTATGCCGTGTTATTTCATATCAATCTTAGAATTACCAACAGTATCCTTTACTAATTACATTTTTTGGCTGTCATCTTTGTATGATTAAAAATGGTGACCAGACAACTCATAAAGAAACCAACTCAGAAGCACCTCAGAAAGGTCATTAGGAGTGAAGATAAAAAAAATAAAAAAATTGGTCAAATAGGTTAAGTTAGGTTAGGGTTACCGGCTATTTTAAAATTATTTTTTCATAGCTTTTAATGACCTTTTTGAGGTGTTTCTGAGTTGGTTTCATTATGAGTTGACATGGAACCATTAAAAATATACCCGAATTTAGTTGCATCCTTGGTATACTAGTCCCAGCGAGAGCTCATACGGATATCATCGATCATACAGAGCAGCGGTCGTCACACTTTTCTATTCAATCTACTCAATACTTACTTACTATTTAATCCACTAAATTATTTGTTACACCTTTTTGTTTAGTGTCCCACCAGTGTGAAGTCTTAATAAAAATACACGTAAGATGATAAAATTATATAATTAAACAATCATTAAATAATACATTTTTTAAAATTTCATCATCCAATTTCATGTAGATCTGAATGTAATGGAATCTTTCAGATCAATTTTCATCCACTTCCCGAACTACTGAAATATGTGAATTTTGTACAAGTGATAAAAATGATTACAATACATGCATTAACAAAAATTAAACTATATTAAAGTTAAATTTTATTTTTTCATGATTTACGTGGTTTTTTTGTATTTTTAAAACATTTTTTTTTACCTGCCCATGCCCTCACTGTGCCATCTCAACATCCCTAATTTTCTCTGGGTCTTCTACTGCCCCCCGTAAAAGTCTCAAACGCTCAAAAGGGGGCATTATCGCCCACGTTGAGAACCTACGACGTTCACTATAGGCGCGTTCAAAATCAACTTAGGGGCGTTTTAAAATAAAAGTCAATTAATTATAATCAACGTTTTAAAATTATAAAGGTAGTAATAAAAAAAATGTTTGAAAAAAAAAGGAAAGCAGGTTAATATTAATGAACCTGAAAAAAAAAAACATGAAAAAAGAAAGCGGCAGATATTTGTGCGGGCTGTGGTATCCTACATGATTTTTATTTATATGGGAATACTGCGTCCTTTTCATCGTGATAAATTTTTGTAGTAAACCAAAAGTTATTCATGATGCAACTCACCAGGATTTGATTTTTTTTTCGTTTGTTTTTTGCACGGAATTTTGGCCTTTATGGATTCCACGCCACTGGTTCCAATGGTCACATTATGTTTGCATTAGAGCCATCAATTATACTCTTCTCCAGAACGATCACCATGCAAGCCAGCATGTATCTAATGTTGCCAGATGATGATAAAGGAATTATTACTTCCTCTTCCACTAGGGTTGGCATTTCCGTCACTTTTATTGGGTGCTTACTTCCAGCTTTCCATTCATAAATGCCACGATATTTGTAGATCTGGCAACTTTATAGATATTTTGGGCAAAGCTTGCAGCCAAGTGTCCGTATTTCGGAAACACATTATGTTTTTTATTACAGCACAGTTAGTTATGTGCGTCAATTCGATGGGGTTATTTATTTTGTTATTCTGATTGGATTTAACCGTGCCTATAAATTGAAGGCGAGATAAAAAAAAGTTAAGATAAAATCATAGATTCAAGATACTTGTGTTTTCAAGAGTTGACTGTTTCGAAAGTTGTGCGTATTTCACCAATATCGCTATTTTACAATAAAAGAATGTTCTATCCATCCTCCATCCATATAAATAAAAATGAATCGCCGAAATGTATATACGCGCATAACTTCCGAACCACTGTACCAAATCAGATAATTTTTTTTTTCTGTGTTCGTTATTGTCAGGACAAGGTTTGTATAAAACTGCTGGTGTGCTCTGGAATTATGAAATTTGTATAAAAAAATTGCAATTCGTCGCACGCGGGCTGTTTGAAAAATGAATGTACAGGGACTGAATGTGTGGAATGCGGGAGGGGGAGGGGAACTCGGGAAGGGGGTTTGCGGGACGGTGGAGGGGGGGAGTGGAGTGGGGAGAAGGAAAGTGGAGGAGACGGAGTGGGAATGCGAGAGGGGAAGGGGATGCGGGAGTGGAAGGGGAGGCGAAAGAAAACGGGATGAATGGGAAAGGACACGCAGGGAGTGACAATTTCTTTATGAAATGGCGTAGCAACTCATGCCGGGAACCAGCTAGTTTCACATAAAATCCCATTGAATAGGTAATATGATACAATTTTCTTTATATTTCTTGGGAATTAACTATGTAACAATTTCTAGACATTTTGTGTGCTTTAGAAACCTTAGAAATAAAAAAAATAAAAATTAATACACTTAATAAAATAACAGCACCCTTTGTTTACATTAACCCCACACAGGAGGCCCTGAGGAAAATAAATTCCCTCAGGGCATATGTCATCTTTGAAAATGCTGTGTGTAGGGTCTTTTTGAGGAAAGGAAGGAGTGAACATGGGTTTTGAAGAGACCCATGTTGTAGGAAGGAGGAAACACAGAGGCCGGCAAATCGTTCCACAGCCGAGCCGTTGAACTCAAGAACGAGTCATAGAAACGACCCGTTCTCATGTGACTAATGTCAACCGTGTACAAATGTTGGGCGCGTGTTTGGCGTGTTTCCCGAATATGCACCGGTGCCGAGGGGATCAATGACGCTAGTTCCTCGGACCATCTTTCATTGTAATACCGATAGAACAAGGACAGCATTCCCACCTGACGCCTGTGCTCTAAAGATTACAATCCGTCTGTTAAGATGGGAGAATCTATCAAACGAACCGCCCGTTTCTGCATAGAGTCAAGGGTTTTTTTTAGGTATTTTGGAACTCTAGACAAGAGATGGCTGCCAAATTCAACCGTGGGGTGCACTAAACGTGCAAACCGCCCTTATGAAATGTTTTAAGTTTGTTAGTGAATGGCAAGGATGTATCGAAACCGGTAGCAAAAAATTAAAAACAATTCAAGTAACAAATGGACATAGAAAATAAAAAATTTCAAATCAAAATACGATATTACGGTATGTGGGAGAATTATATTACTATATTCTTTTCAAAGGAGGGCGGTCCGTCTGATTTACAATCCATCGTTAATAGACCAATTGCCATCTTTAATGCACATACGCAATGCAGATATGCTGAGTCTGTTCTATAGGTACTTTAATGGAGCCTGCTCTAAGAAGCTAGCAGCATTTATCCCTGGTGCACCGGTGCACGTGCGTGAAACACCCGCTCACAATTGATGTTGGGTCGTTTCTTCGACTCGTTTTTGTGTAAATCGGCTGGAAGTGTGTGGAACGAGCTACCAGTTTCTGTTTTTCGTAGATACCCCGATTTTATAAGTGACTTATATCGCACAGCCGAGTTCAATTTTCCCTTTTGGTGTTTTTCGGCAAAAAGGCGTATCTTTTTTTTAAATTTTATTGTTTAGAAATTATAATAAATATTCACGTTCACGTATTTAAATATAACGAATCTCGTTTTAAAAAGTGATTTATTCCAAACGCAAAATATGGGTTTCTGTGAATGACGCATTAAAGTATAAGGAACCGAAGACAGAATCTTTTTGGCGTGAGAAACGGTTTCCTTATTATATAGAATTCTCTTTGTGTTTCAAATTATTATTAGGTATAAGATCCGAGAAAGCAGGTGGTTCATTATTTTTAAAGGCTGCTATTTTGTAAACATTTTATTTATAAAACAACCTTTGTAAAACATTTTTAAACATTTTTTATTTAACGAGCACCGTGTTATTTTAGCTGTAGAATGGTAAAATTTTGCAACAAAAAATATCAAGCAAATTAAAACTGTACTTTTATGCTCTACAAGTGTATCAATTTACACTTTGCAATCTCTCAAAAAAACTAAAAATTATAATTATGGAATGTAATTATCACTTTGTGGCCATCCATTATTATTAAACTAGCAGACCCGGCCACACGTTGCTGTGGCTAACGAAACACAACGCCATTACCCAATCTTTATAAAACACACACCACCCGCTTGCCAGCTGCCCGCTGCCTGAATTGAATATTTGAATTTCTCGGCTTTTCTCTACATAAGCATAAGCATGTATTATACACATAAACTAATTAACTCGCCACTAATTATAAAATGCTTGCAATGCAACAATATTTGAAAAGGGAAAATCAAATAACTACTTACTTTAGGACATTTGTTTTCCAATTTCTTCCGTAGAATGAATTTCAAAAGTGACTATACTACGGCCCGCCAGCCGTTTTAGATCGCACAAAAATGTGTTTTCTTTGGATTTATCGGCTTTTCTCTAATATATTTTACATGTATTATACATATACAAAATCCTCTTCAATCACTCTACTATCGGTGAAAACCGGATGAAAATCCGTTGCGTTGTTTAAAAGATTAACGCGCACATACCTTTTGAGCGACTTCATTTTATACTATGTAATGATGATGATATACAAAATCCTCTTCAATCACTCTACTATTGGTGAAAACCGGATGAAAATCCGTTGCGTTGTTTAAAAGATTAACGCGCACATACTTTTTGAGCGACTTCATTTTATACTATGTAATGATGATCATGATGATACAATGTAATTTCGTTCATTCCAACATAGTTGAGTAAACAACATAGTTTCATTAAGAGAGATAACTAACTAACTAACTAATCATCACGCCGTTCCTCCGCAGGGGTAGGCAGAGAGGACGGACCGCCAAACAACTCGGTCTTAGCACACACTCTTTGCCTCACTCACATTCATACATCGTCTCATAAATTCTCTTTTATTATTCTAACTTTTGACATGGCCCGACTCAAGTATCTGATTCACTTGATCGTGCCATGTCATCCATGGGCGTCCCCGACTTCTTCTACCATTCATATTTGCGTCGTATATTCTTCTTACACTATTTTCTTCGTTCATTCGCTCTACATGCCCAAACCATCTTAGGGTCCCTTTCTTATTCTTACTCATTATGCTTACATCTGCCTTACATTATTTCCAGATATCCACATTTCTCACACGATCATACATTGTTTTACCACTCATACGCCTCAGGGATCTCATTTCAAGAGCATTAAGTTTACTTTCATCCTTCCTCTGGCAGTTCCACGCCTCACCGCCATATATCAGGGTAGATACCAGGTCTCCATTATGGACTGCTAGCTTCGCTTCTTTTGACAGTTTTTTTATTAGCGCCAACGGCATTCAGTCCTCCATTAATCTCCGGCATTCACCCATTAAGAGAGTCGTTTTAAAAAAATATCATGAGCTGTAATATAATGTAATATATTCATGATAATTTTTTCTTTGTTTTTTTATTTATTTTTATATTTTAACACCTCACAAGGGTTCAAGTGCTCCCGTCTGGAGCCAGTGAGACTATAGCATTCCGAATTGGGGTATGTTTGGAGGCTGAAGGTAGTGGAGATGGGGAAGAGGAAGGTAGGAAAATTGGTAATATTATTGTGTAGTAGTTATCTTGTATTGTGAAAAAAAAAAGTTTTTTTTTGCAATATTGTTTCAATGCAAGTTCTGATTTCCTGTGAATGATAAAAATAATAATTATACAATATTATTATGGAAGAAGAGCTAAATAGGATTTCAAGTGCTATTTAATGTGATACTTTTTGTGCATAAAATTTTGAAAAGTGAAATGCCAAAATACGTCAAGAACGAAATTGATTTCAATAAAAATAAACATAGTTATGAAACCAAAAATATAATGAAATTAGATTGCCGCGTATGAGAAAATTAGAGTCACAAAACTGCTTAATGTATAGAGGACAAAAAACGTATTAAGAATAAACTGAATGTATTTAAAAAGATGTATTTAAAATGAATGTATTTAAAATAATGTTATGCCTAGGTACTGTAAAAACATAATTTTATTAATACGAATGTAATGTAAAATTATTCAATAAATCTTATTTAAATACCTTTTAAAAAAAAACGGTTTCCGGGAAATGAAAAATACAATTATTTAAAGGTTAATAGTGTTTTGTTTTACTCTAAAAATTACCTCCGCTCGTTATTCTTTTTATGTTTTTTTATTTCTTTATACCAACATCTCTGCAAACCAGAGGCGAGAACAAATCCAGAGGGAGTGAGTGGCGCATTTGTCACCCCATTTTAACGGTGCAATTATTTCAACAGTTCTTTTTTCAATTCCGTAGAGCTATAGATGTCGCGATTCGAGAGAAATATATATTACGTAAGTCAAGCGTTTTTTTTTATCAAAACACTTAATAAATGCATAAAAAAATTGTTGGTAAAGTGCTGTAAGTGTTACAAAAATATAAACATTTTGAATTAAGCACAAATCACCATGAGCACAAATTAAGTTCTTAAAAATACAGAATAAACATCTACCTATTCATTCTAGATTTCGTAATAATGGATTGGATTGTTAATACTAGATTGCAATTGATCTAGTAATTGGATTCAACCGGAATTAAGTGAAACGGATTACGAATAAAAGTTAATTGTTATATTTAATTAATTATTACAGTTTTAATATTAACTCCACAATGGAGGTCCTGAGGGAAATCATGTTTTGCTGGGTTATAAGAGTGGGGATCGGGAAGAACACAATGCTGAGGAGAGCGTAGAAAACACGATTAAGGCAAAACTTAAAATGAAAACCCTACTTTAGATTAATTTTTACAACAAATCTCTATATAATATGAATGCTAAAAAGTATGTTTTCGATAAATTAACGCTTTTCCTATCGTTTCGCTTGAGTAGAATTAAAATAAATTTTTAATTACGTTATCAAAATTATGCGTCAACTATTGGATTATTTATTTTTTATTAGAAATGTATGCAATTATACAAGAAAAAACTTTCAAAAATACAATGGCTTGGCTAAGATTATCTGTCACAGCTTCTCTTGATTTTCTATTTTAAAAAAAATATTCACAAAATAAATAAAAACCAATTTTGAACAAAAATCGACCTTTTCTGGATTCCGTTTACCGGGCCGATTGTATGCCTATTATTTGTATTCGTGGTGATACGCTAAGAACATTCACATTTTTGGCTTTTGTGTTTCTCTTAAGAAGGTTTGCATTGATGGTTTGGTCATGTGGAGCGAATAAATAGAGAAGGGAGTGTATGGAGAACATGGTATGACCAAGTACCGGAGTCGGGTCATGACAAGAATCAGAATAATAAAAGAGTCTGTAAAAGAGAGAGTGGATAGTATTCATTTGTTCTCCAGGACCTCTTATGGTCGTCTACTTAGTATGTCAATCTGTAGGTACTGACTGCAGTTTTTAGTCATTGGTAAATAAATCTACTTTATTTTTTTGATCTTGAAAATCATAAAAATGCGTTTAACCCCACGGGTAAAGTAAACATAATGTGGTTAATCTGTCAGATTAGAGATTTATTTTGATACATTCCCGCTTGACATTAAATTTCAAATAAATATACCACAGGTGATAAACTTTTAAATTTAAAGAGAAAGCTTGGTGTTCCGTCTTTCTAAAACTGTTAATATTGTATATCTAACCATAGTATTAGTATATAACGAGTTTTATAAAGATGAGTCAGTCGGTGACAGATATAGCTCAACTTAACTCAACGGTTTTTGGTGTTTCGTGGCGAATACAACTCTACATGGCCTGAGTGATTTTTCCGTACGTTATTATTTTTGTAGCAATGTCAAGGCAGCAAAATGTTTTTAAGAGATTTATATTTTTAGATGATACCGACATACATCCTTGTTGTCAGTATAACCTTCCTTATAATTAGTGTTCTTGAGTTTATATCAGTAGAAGTTTCCTAAATGAGAGGAAGGCCTCTCACTCCACCGTCAAAGCAGAAGTAATTCACATATCAAACAGTAAAGGAACGATGGTAATTTTACACAACCAAGCATTAAATTAATTTTAATTGCTTTTAAACTTGTAACATTACAACAAACACAGAATATTACATTGTACAGTAAGCATCACTTAAGCTGTGCACTAGTGGCAAACCAATTCAAAGTTTTATTCCTTAAATAATCGCAAATTCTCTTTGTGGCGACATTTTTAAATAAATGAAAACAAATTGGTATACACCACTAATGGTTTCTTCGTCATAATATTAAGACGAAAACTAACAAAAATAACAGTAGTAGACAAAAAGGCGTAGAGAAACATGCACCCGTAGACAAAAAAATCACATCATCACTCTTTGTAATATGTTTTGAAGTGAATAACTTCTTGAGTACCGTCGTGATTCGAAACTCAATGCAACGAAAATTAGTGACACTAAAAAGCGACAAACAAATACATCAATAAGATTTAGCCTGCGAGCTAGTATAATCCATAAGTTCTCAAAGTGGACGATAATGCCCCCTTGGGTGGGTTACAGTCCTTCAGGGGGGGGAGGGGGCGGTAGAAGACAAGAGAAAATTGGGGGGCGTTTAAGACTTTCAGGGGGGCGGTAAGAGACCCAGAGAAATCCAACCCACCGCATTTCATGTTGTCCCACCCCATCTTGTCCCATGACATATTGCCCCACTCCATCTTATCCCATTCCATCTTGCCCCAATCCATCTTGCCCTGTCCCATCTTGCCCCATCCTATCCCATTACGCCCCCTCCGTTGTGGTAAATATAATCGTGACGACAATTGCTGTTTCAGATTTTCAGATTTTAGATTTAGGGAGCGCTAAAAATAAATTCTCAAAGTGGGCGTCGGGCAAAAAAACGTTGAGAATCTATGGTATAATCGGTCACCTACGTGGCGGTGCTTAGTAGCCTTTCGTTCTCCTCTTTGTACTATGCTCTGTAGCCTCCCCACTCTACTCGACTCTAGTTTTGTGAAGGTTTCACTTCTACCGCGTGTGAATTGGACACTCTGATTTTTGTCTGTAGGTACTTATTTGTCTATTATTATTTTTTTTGGTTTTCATTTTAACCTAAAGATGAAACCATTTGTTTCAAAACATGTTGATAATTTTGATTAAACGGTTGGTGTATACGAAGTGTTTTTTTTTTTCTTCAACCAAATTGTATTTTTATTTCAAGCCTTGAAGACTTTTTTATAGGGTAAAAGAAAATATTTTGATTGACACTTCTATCAACCCTCACAGAATGCTTTTAAAACGGCTTTGTATAAACAATAAACATTTTTGTTGTTCATAGATAGTATTTATTAAAAAGTTCATATAGTTTAGTCGTTTCAATATTTATTAATTTATTAATGATGGTTTTAAATACGTTGTTGTACATACGAGTATGCATATGTATAATGCAAATTTTACATTCTAGAAATAGGGGAACTCGTTAGCTTTGTAAACACTTACGTGGAATTACATTGTATGTTTTGATTATAATGTCAACCCACAACGTGATTGCTTTCTAAGAAATGTTAAGTTATGAAGAAATCATTATCTGCTTTTTCATGGGTGGCGCCAATTTAATTTTTTTAGTAAAAACTTTTTGCAAGTTGTTCTTTAAAATAAGATAAATTAATTGTTTGCGTCCTTACTTATGCAATATGAATAGGTATATTATATACTTATGGCAGCCAAAAGAAAGTAAACAAAATGTTAACGACTTTGGCTTCTCATACTTCTGTACCTAAAATACAATCTCATTTATGTTTAACTAGCTTTTTCCCGCTGCTTCGCTCGCATGGTATTAGGGGGGTTTCCACTCCGCCTTCTCCCCCCTCTCCCCCCCCCTCTTCCCTCCTTCCACCATCCATCCCCCCCTATCCCTCTAACCCATCCCTCCCCCTTCTAACCCCTCCCCACTTTCACCCTCCCCTTCCCCCTCCCGTATTTATTTGAAGTACTCCCCTAATAATTTGAATTGAATCAAGAATTCTAAATATCTTTCTAATCGTGCCACCTATTGCAATTTTTTTAATACAAATTTCATAATGCCAGAGCTCTGAGCATATATGTTATTCTGATGTATAGCTATATTATTGTAAAATTTCATTAAAATCCATTCAGTAGATTGTGTTTCCATACAAACGAAGTATTAAAAATCCGTAAGTTTAAGCTTTAACTTTTTGCGAGAAAGAGTATCAAACACACATACATCCATATATCCATACAAACTTTCGCCTTTATAATATCAGTAGGATAGGATTTACTCAGATGGAGAAAGTAATTTCCTCATTATTTTAAACGAGAAGTACACAAAATTCCATAAAGAAGTATCAGAATTTAGATTTTTTATGTTTTTTATAAAATAATTGTAAATACAATAGTGAATTTAAGTATACATATTGTTTTTCTTAGTCCTCCTCGCTAGGGGATCCTGTGCCAAGGTGAACTAAAGTTATTTAATTACATATAGTTTATTTGTCTTCTAAGTCGTTTCTAATGTCTTCATTAGGGTCTTTTCATTGACTTCTTTCAGCCATATTAAGCTTTAAGGAGTGAGAAAAGGGGATGGTGGAAATGTCTTATAGACAGCTCCCTTTCTCCTATATTCTAGGTCAGGTTCGTAAATTTTCATCAATCGCGGAATACAAATGTAGATTTAAAATTAAAAAAAAAAAACAAAGAAGAGAAAGCTCTGGGAAGGAAAAAGGCCTCCCAAATTGAAAATGGAAAATGTATTTGAAGGATAATACAACTATTGAAATTATCTACATCTGTCAAAATTCTTTATTTTAAACTATTTGAATTGAATTACGCCGCCTGTCACATTTTAAACGATATATAGATAGAAGATGGAAGGTGTAAGATGGCTGAATTGGCATCACATCCGGTTCTCTCTCACCCACACGTGTCGTGAGACCAATTCCTCTGCTGGCTAAGTCTTCCATGAAGACCCAAGTTTTATTTTCTGCTTACTGTGACAGTAATAGGAGATTCTTAAATATTGTTTATTGTAACAAATGCAAACAAATAAATAATACTTGTATATATTATTAGGTAGGTAATGGGTTTCACAAGCCTCGAATACAATATCTCGCAGAAAATGCTTGTGGAAATGTGAAAATTAGGTATTATATTTAATTTTACATTGTTGTGCATATTAGATGGATGCTTTTGTGTGTTTCTTTTGATGTGATTCCACGTGATTGACTATGGAATTCTTCTAGGTTTTTAGTACCACCATTTCTGCAAATCATTAGGGCTTCATCGAAAATATTGAAAATTGACCGATGTTGGAGATAATTTCAATAATTAGTTTTTCATTCAAACGCATTTTCCATTTTCAATTTGGGAGGCGGGTATGGGTACCGCCGCCCCAGAAACCATTTATATGTTAACCAACACCCCTTCCATATGTTATCTGAAATGGTTCGCTACGTTTGGTAACTTAGCAGGAGTTCGTGGGAGGAGATTTGTCTTGGTCCAGATCGGGAGAAACTGGCCCTCTTGACCTTTCCAGCCGGACTCTCTCGACCCATCGTCTTGAACCGCAGTGGGAGGGATTGATTCATACGTAAATAAGTCCGGCTTTATTTAATATCCGATGTTTTTTTTAAAGGGAACCGATAATTTTGATTTGTTTATTTGTCTGCAATCTAAATTTGACGAGAAATAAATAAAATAATGTATATAACATGTAGACATCCACAATAAAATTAAAGAATCGTTATTTTATGGTTTGTTGTTTTTTTGCAGGTCTTTGACTTTCAAAAAGGCCCCTAAACCTAGGATACCCATGGGCCCCTTCTCTGCTTAAGATAGCACTAATTGCAAGTCTAGGTGTTATATCTATGATCATCCTTGTTGAATATAATTTTGTTTAAAAAGTTACTTGTAATAAAATTATTTGTAATATAATTTGTTTTCTTTATATTCAATTAGTAAATTGGTGTGAAAAACTAAAGGGTTTTTTTCATTCTCAAACGGTGAAAAAGAAGGGAATAAGAATTTTTCATTCGTTCTTCGCTGTTGAAACAAATTATCAGAATAACGACACCGTGAAAAGCTTTTTTAAAATAATAGGTTTAACTTAATGTCGTTTATTTGCTAAACCTTTTTATTTTATTTTAAATTTTTGCTTTTGGCAATTTCTATGTTTACAGGGTGTGCCAATACATTATTTTATTTTATCAAATGAACAGTATTAATAAAATTGATTGATGATATAGTGGGTAATAGGAAAGGAATACAACCAAAAATGATTGACAATGTTAGCGAAATCCAAACAATCCTAATGCAGAATAATAATGTAATTTTTTGTTGTTTTTATTTTTTTTTATTAGTTTTTGGGGTATTATGCCGTGTTACGCTACCTCCTTTGATCACATGACCACATGTGATGACACTGCAACGCTGTCCGAAACGTTAGCTAAAGAAGGAGGTAGCGCAACACGGCATAATACCCCAAAAACTAATAACAAAATAATTTTTGGCCGTGAAAATCTAAAATCGTATCTAATAATGTAATGCTCAATGTCGTAATGTCGTTGTAATGTCGAGGGGTAAGGCTCTTGACTAGCAATCCAAAGATCATGGGATCGAATCTCAATTTGTGTTATTTCATAATTAATTCATTCAAAATAATATGTAGTATATTTGCGGCACGTTCCAGAGTGGAAGATACTCTCAGTATTGCCCTGGTGTAAGACTACCATTCAGAATTGAAACGTTGCTTGAATTGGCATAAGCCGTATTTGGTGACCAGATCTGATTAGCTAGGTACTTTTCCACCTTTCCCTCCCCCATCTCCTTCCCCTCCATTACCTTCAGCCTCACAACACTCCCCAATTAGGGATGGCATAGTCTCACTGGCTCGAGACAGGACCAGCTGGTACTCTTGTACCTCACAAAAAAACGATCTTTTGACTCCTAGCATTCAACATTCATATAAACCATTAATGTTTAAGGTCAGCAGAGTAAGGCCACCATAATCGAAATGTTTAATTTTAAATAGTTTTAGCGTATTTGGTGACCAGATTTATAGCTGTATTTCTCCACGTTTCCTGCCTCCTTCCGCTCTCACTACCAACAACCTCACAATATACCCATGTACACAGACCCACTCACTCCGGACGATTGGGAGCAGTTGGAACTCTTGTGTGGTATTCTCATAAAATAAATAATGATAACAACCCTCAGACATGTGAGATCACAAAAATAATCTCTCATAAATTTCACATTTGGGAGGCGGGCATGGGTACCGCCGCCCAGGGAATCATTTTTTGAATAACCAACACCACTGCCATAGGTCACCCCAAGTGGTTCGCTACGTTTGGTGACTTAGCAGGGGTGCCCGGGTTCATGCGGGTGAGGTTTGTCCAGGTCTTCGCAGCCGATGTGTCTGTTCACCTGCTGCGTGGTGGACAGGATCGAGAGAGACTGGTCGAAGGAGGTCTTTTATCCTCTCCAGGCCAGAATCTCTCGATATCATCTCCTTGCATTTTTTTTTTTTTTTTTTTTTTTTTTTTATTGAAATTTTTTGATACAATACATATAATACATACATGAAATAATGAAAAGTATATAAAAAAAACTTAATATAATTAATGTATGAACAAAAAAATCCCACAAAGGCAATGCCTGTGCGTGGGTATAATATAGATTTTTTACTTTTATTTCTATGGTTATAGTGAATATTTTAAGTATACATAAATAAGGAATTTTAAAAAAAGTAACTGAATGAATGCATTTAAAAACTACAGCATAATGACAGTCTGCACTGTTATTATTGTATTTGTAAGTTTTGTAAAAATAGATGTTACAAGTGCAATTTAAAAACATAAAAAACAAACAAAATAAACTAGCAAACAATATTATAAATCTTCTCTAAAAGCTGTCCAATGATAGATATATTTAATGGCTTTATTTAAACTTATAAGAAAAAAATATCTGTTTCAGTGTTTTTTAGCCAAATTTTGGTATATTTTTTATAAGATTGAAGATTTTGACATATGTTCTCTTTAAAGGTTGTACATAGTAAATTATACATTTTTGGAGCTATAAAACTAATATGCCTTTGGGACAACCTAGTTTTGCAGTGGGGTACTGCATACTCACATGTGCCACGTCTTTGGCTGGTACGATTTGAATTTTTTAGAAAGTTATTTGGACGCATGTAAATAAATTTAAGGCATTGAAGTCCATAAGTCTGTCTAAGGTCCAAAATATCAGTTTCCTTAAACAATTGTTTGGAGGGATACGATTTATTTTTTTTGTACATAATCTTAATTATTGATTTTTGGGCAATTTCTAAAGGTTTTACATGATTATTGTAAGCTCCACCCCAGCCAATTATTCCGTAGGAAAGAGATGAATGGACTAGTGCATCATAAACTAGTTTTATGGTTTTTATATTTACTATGTTACACATTCTTTTAAAAATATAATTTAAGTATCTGAGTTTGTTAACAGTATTTTCTATATGGTTGGTCCATTTAAGTTGACAATCTATGGTTACACCTAAGTACTTAATCATTTTTCCTGATTTCATCTCTTCACAGTTAGAGCATGTGGTTGGGTTACAATTAATATTATGAAACTTTAAATTGAGATTAGTTTTGGGAGCTGACTTCTATGTAATATAAAAAGGAATATATAGAGTTTTTTCGTAATTTAAAGTAAGAAGGTTTCTATCTAGCCATTCTTTGACAATAGAAATACATTTGTTAGCTTTATTAGTTGTATCTTCCCATGTCTTTCCTTGGACTGTTATTGCAGTATCGTCAGCAAATGAGAATATTTTACCAGGTATAACAATATTACACAAGTCATTTATATAGATTAAAAAGAGTAGCGGCCCTAATACAGTCCCTTGTGGAACTCCATGTTTTACTGTGTCAAAATTACTCAAACATGTTCCAATTTTTGTACATTGTTGCCGATTTAATATGTAATTTTGTAACAGCATGAGGCATTTATTTTTAATTCCAATGTTGGTCATTTTCTTTAAAAGAGTTTTATGGTTGACTGTGTCAAAGGCTTTCTTTAAATCTAGAAAAATGGTTAGAGTTTTAATGTTTGAGTCTAGGTTAGAATAAATATTTTTGGTTAAATTAAATATAGCATCATCAGTACTGAGTTTAGTCCTGAAGCCATATTGGTTAGCTGATAGGAGTGAATGAGATTCTAGAAAATCGATGATTCGTTTTTTTAGACATTTTTCTAATATCTTAGACAATTGAGAAGTTAATGTGATTGGTCTGTAGTTGTCTGTTTTACATCGAGGTCCTGATTTGTGTATGGGAATGATGTTAGCAAATTTAAATTTATTCGGAAAAATACTATTACTGATGCATGTGTTAAATATATGGTGTAGTGGTCTGACTATATGTTTTTTCATAGATTTAATTGTAGCATTACTTAAGTTGTCAGGACCATCTGCAGACCTAACGTTTATGTTATCAATATGGTTTGATATTTCGACTTCTGTTATTTCAATAAATTCAGATAATTCAGAGGTACAATTTTTAGTTTCTAAAAAGTCTGAGTGTACATGCTGAGAGTGTAAGCTAAGAGACGGGTTATTGTCTATTAGGGTAGAGGCTATGTTAGTGAAAAAGTGATTGAAATTGTTTGCAATGTCTTCAACATTCTCTAAGATTATATTGTTCTCGGTTACAATTTTTTGAGGAATTTTGTGTTCCTTTTGATTCCTGTTTGAAATCTCATTTATGATGTTCCATGTTTTTCGTGAGTCATTATGTGCTTTTTGGAGTTGCTCAGAATAGTACTGGTGTTTGCATTTTTTTATGAGAGTGTTTAGGTAATTTCTGTATATAATATAATCGTTCCGTTTGTTATAATTTTGTGTTTCATTGTTGGATATGCAATGGTTTTCGTGAGTTTTGTAAGCTTTAAACAGTTTATTTTTGTGTTGAATTGAAATTATTAGACCACGTGTAATCCATGGTTTTATGCGTCTGTGTTTACTTTTTGGTGCTGCTCTTGGTTCATAGCATTTTTCAATATGATTTTGAATGATCTCATAAAAATTGTTCAAAGATATATTTGGATCATTAACAGAAAGCACTGAGTCCCATGTTTCGGTTGTCAGAGAGATGTCTAGAGATAGGTAATTAATTTTTTTTGTGATTTGCTGATGATTATTGGGATCTGTGTAGCTTGGTGATTTTACAATACAATGGCCGTAGAAAGTGGGGTAGTGGTCTGTAATGTCAACTTTTAAGGTGGCAGATATATGAGGGTAAATTTTGTTGGATTTCAGGAAAATGTGATCCAGACATGAATCATTAGGGTAATTGGGCCTAGTAGTACTGTTCACGTAAGACAGGTAACCTTTACTGTACAGTAGGTTTAAGTATTCATTGGCAGTTGAAGGGATGGATTCATTCATATCCGTCACTTCTGGACTCACCAACCCCCGGTTTCTTACCCATCCCTCGTACCTTTTTCCTTCTCAGAACTTCCTCTCCTTCCTTTCCTTAAAACAATCCTCCACACAGCATCTCCTAAGATGACATAGGCCCAGAGGAAAATTATTTTCCTCAGAGCCTCTTGTCTGGAACTTATGTAAAAAAAAATCTTAACGATATTTTGCTGAAAACAGTGCTTTTATGAAAAAGGGAATTTTAGTTACGTAAACTCTAATTGATTTTTTTTTAAATCGCCCCCACTTTTTTATACGGTTGACATTATTTGTCAGGCTCTGAAGAAAATAACTTCCCTAAGAGCCTCCTGTAGTTAAAAAAATCTTGCCATGCGTAACTCTTGCTTATTTTTCAAATAATGATTTTATTAAAAACACAGTGTCAGAATGACAACATGAAATAGCCAAGCTGGTCCCTGTCATCGTGAACTCCCGAAATACTCAGTATTAACACTGCTTAAATTTAATCTTAAATCTAAGAAGACATTTTTAATTTAATTCCATTATTAAAAATATCTACTTGTCCAAATGTAATCGGCGCCCGTCTCCCTGGACTATAGAGGAAATACAATCCAGACTTGTAACGATTTAACTAGGGGTCGTTTCCAGACAAGCGGAGCTTTAATTAAATATCTACAGGGGATCGGGAGGACGCTGCACATTTTATCGCAGACGTTAATGTGTAATTTGCTGGCAACACTGCAGAAAGGGATTTAAATTCGTGACTGAAAATAATTGCATGAATTAAAGGTATTTTGTCGTGTCAGGAAAACTCGGGATGAAATATTTATCTGGTTGAAAGAACACCACCATTCAGAATGACCGTGCTCGTAAATATCGCCATGATAGATTTAGTCAATACCGTATTGATGTAAGGTTGAATTGATCGACCGTGCTTGATTCCCTGGAGATGAAGACTTACAGTGCGTAATGATAACTTAGATGCATGGATATATGGACTGGACACTGAACCGTACAATAGCGATGTTTGCTGTGAAATTCCGAGAATTCGTTGAACCGTAATATAGGCCCAGCATGTATGTAGTTTAATTGGCTAATGATTCTCCGGAATATTATTATCACTTGGTCGAATTGGTGCAAGCTTGTGTAAAGACCAGTGAATCGTGGTATTAACAATTATGCTCATGTGGGTATGTGGTTTAAAGCGAACTAGGTGTTCTGTAGCTTTGTGGGTAAGATGTTTGACAATGGTTTAAATCACTTTAATTTGGGAGGCGGGTATGGGTACCACCACCCCGGGAACCATTTATTGGATAACCAACACCTCGGCCATAGGTCATCCCAAGTGGTTCGCTACTTTTGGTGACTGCAGGAGTGCCCGTATTCATGGGATAAGGTTTGTCCAGATCTTGGCGGCGGATGCGTCACCTGCTGCATGCTGGGCCTGTTTAAGATATTCTAGTTGGAAGGCCTTTTGACCTTTCCAGGCGGACTCTCTCGATTCATCGCCTTGCACCGTAATTGATGGGATGGATTCATACGTCCGTCACTTCCCTTCCTTAAAAAGACCCTCCACACAGCATCCTCTAAAATGATATTGTCTTCAGGGCCTACTATGTGGAACTATGAAAAATAAGTGCTTTTCCAATTGTTGATTTACAGAATTAGAACAATTCTTTAAATTTTGAAAGTTGATGTTCAAGTTCTTTTCAAGCTTGATTATTATTTCTTGACGGGGGGGCGGTTGTTTCGTGGTACTCGGGTAATAACAGAACAAAAAACGATAACTTGGGAATTTGATGAATTTTTCAAGTTCTGTGAAACAATGCGCATTTAGTGAAGAGTGTGTGAATCTAAGGGTAAAGAGATATACCTGTATGCATAAAAAATGCTTCCAAGTAAGAGCTGATTACTAACAATTTTAAGTCATCAATTATAAATAATCATGAAAATTGTGTTTGAATTAATACGTTCATTTATCTGATTATATAAAGAAGTGTATCTATGCCCGTGGTAGCGAGGGCCTTCATTTTGTGTTTATACATATCGGAGGGAGCGGTCCATATCGGTAGAGAGAGGACGAGAAATAAAAGGCGTCAGTCGATGTAATGTGAGTCGTCTTTATTGTGCTACGTAGCGATAGTCAATGGGCCAGGGGCGTAGACGGAAGAGCAGACAGTGATGGTGCGCTGTAAGATGTGATGATGGTCAGGAAGCTGCAGTGGTGAAGATAACGTCTCTTCAGATCACTAGAGTGGTAGATGCTGACCAGTTCCAGGCGGTCGCTCGACGTCATGAGGACGGAGATGACGGCTGTGACTTCGGTGAGCTGGAGTCACACGCAGGGCAGGAAGAAGACCTTGTGAGGCGATGAGGAGAATCTCTGCGGCAGCGAAACATGACAGGCTTCGGATTGCCGGAGATTGAGTTACTTCCCGAACAGAAAGCACGGCGGGTTTTGCGGGAGAAGACATCTCAAGTCGTGGTGCGGCGGACCGGACTGCGAGACAGCGGTGGTGGATAAGAGCCTCGAAGGTGTTACGGAGAGTCCGAGATGCTGCGCTGGAGAATGCGTGTAAATCACATAGCGTCTGTATAACGTCTAGACGGTTCCTCGCTGGCGGGCAAACGTTGACTGACGGATCGGGACTGACTGTGCGAGCGCCGAGTTAAGTCGCTTATATAGCCGCGGCAGAGTAACTACCTCGCGGTAGGTAATACGTGCCACTTTGTCAGTTGACGAGAATGTTCGGCGCCGTACAGATATTGTACGGTGCTCTCTCCAGACCTTTCTAGGCGGTGGCGATATTATCATTTATCGGCGCGGCAGGCGAGAAAGTGCGTCACGGCCAGTATAGGTAGGAAGGTACCTAGGCAAGTAGGTTTGCCGATGCGCGCGAATATTAGGAGATGTTTCTCGTATCTTCTTTCTGAAGACGAAAGATAATGCGTCGCCACATATCTATATTTTTATTCAGAGATTGTTGAAATTTTGTACACTTGACCTTCAAAACAAGAGGAAGGGCCCTGTTTACATTTGAGTTAGAAAAACTCTGCGTAAAGCAAGGGCAACGCCGGGGAGTTCAGCTAGTATTACAATAAAAAAGACGATTTTAACAAACATTATTTCGGATTCTTAATATTATAACAATTTAAATATTATTTAAGAATTTATTGTGTTCTTTCAATAGCTTGTATATATATGGATATTATACTGTGGGCTCCATACGAGAAAAGTGTATTCAAGTAGGCTTCTAACAAAGGCAAAATATAATACTTTAAAACACTTAATATTGTGAAATTTATAGTTGGCCTAGTTATAAATCCCAACGTTTGTTAGCCCTTATTAGAGATTTCCGATATGTGGTTAACAAATAAAATATTTGATTGAAGAGTGATGCATAAACCTTTAGTTTGTGTTAATGGGCCGTTTTCATAAAATTGAAGGATATCCTTGTATGTATAAGGTAGAAGTATAAGGTTTTGAGTTGAAGAAAAAGGTAGGAGTATAAGCATTTCCTTTTTTTCGTTTTCATAATGATTACCTTATACTTGCAAGAATATCCTCCAAGAATAAGTAAAAGGTTGTTGGCATGTTAGCTTGTGACCGTGCCGCGGCAGGTTCCAACCTGTTTTCGGTGGTTAGTTTATTTACGATATTTCTTTCTCATCGGTGTTATTTGAGTACAGTACTTCGATCAGAGAAGATGTATTCGTCAAGTAGCGATTGTGAAAGTACAGAAAAAGATAATGCTATAACCGATCTGCAGTTCAGAGCAGATGAAATTGCCAATGCCCCCGTGATCTTGGAAAAATTCTTTGTAATCACGAACATGTGTTGGTAAACGCAGCTGACAGTGTTTAATCTCTCTCTCAGTTCCACAACATCTGCCATCGCTACAACTAACTGACCACCTCACGAGTAAAGTTTGCTACTGACCACACTCAAAATTATTGAAGGATATCCTTTTTATTTAGAGTAAAACGTAACGTTTATGAATAACCAAATACTTTTTGTGAAGGATATGCTCATACTCTATAAGAATAAGGTTTTACTCGGGATATTATGAATGTGAGCTGAAGGATTTCCTTTATATTGTGCAAGTATAAGCATAATCTTTTTTTTAATACGGCCCAATGTCTCAAGAGCATTGTTACCAATGTTGTAATTAAAGATGACTGGAGTTTTTATTCGAGAAAATGTGAATATTTGACATATTTAATTAAAGTCTATTTAAATTATATTGGCAGTCTTTTCCTATAGTCAAACATAATTGAATGATTAAATTCCAACGGTGAGTGCAGTAATTAAAATATTTAATTTCGAATAATTTTCTTATTATGAAACTATTCCCTTTTGCGGTGTTCCCTTAACTATTATCATAATGGGTTCAGAAATACATTAATAGCTTCGGGAATTGGGATTTCGTGAATCCCCGACATCCGAATAAACCATTTTAAAATACTCAATCATCGGATGATTATATTAAATGTAGTGTCCAAAACACATCATATTTAGATTCCTTAAATGAACTAATTGTATCACCTTTTTTGTTATTTGTTTTTGGGGTGTTATGTGTTGCGCTACCTCCTTCTTTAGCCAACGTTTTGGACAGCGTTGCAATGTCCATCGTCAGGGTAGATCTGGCAGATGTGTTATTGTTAGTGGTGAAATGTGTGCTTATTTATTTGGAAGCGATAGCGTGTTGCCAGCTCCACTACACTATAATGTACGAGTATTTTACATTTGATTGGAATAACCTTCAAAAGTTATATAAAGAGAGTGTTCTTATAAAAAAATTGAATATTCATATAGACTTTTATAAAGAGGTCAATAGGTCCATACAAATAAAATCGGGTATATTTATCCGAGTCGCTATGTAGGTTACAAACCAGTTCTTAGAAGGATTATTTCCGATGAAAGTTGTAGTTGCCTGTAATATGGAAAAATTAGTGGAAAATTAGTGTTAATACTAAAATTTTAAAATATGAGATTGACAATTATGACTATGACGGTTTCTTAGAAGGTGGCAATGGTGAATTCGTAAACGCGCTTCGGATACACAGCTTACTTCGGATACACAGCTCACTTCGGTTACACAGCTCACTTCGGATACACAGCTTACTTCGGATACACAGCTCACTTCGGTTACATAGCTTACTTCGGATACACAGCTTACTTCGGATGCATAGCTCACTTCGGATACACAGCTTACTTCGGATATACAGCTTATTTCGGTTACACAGCTTACTTCGGATACACAGCCCACTTCGGATACACAGCTTATATCGAATACACAGCTTACATCGAATACACAGCTTGTTTCGGATACACAGCTTACTTTGGATGCACAGCTTACTTCAGAAACACAGCCTACTTCGGATTCACAACTTACTTCGGGTACACAGCTTACTTCAAATACACAGCTCACTTCGGATACACAGCTTACTTCGGATTCACAGCTCACTTCGGATATATAGCTTACTTCGGATACACAGCTTACTTCGGTTACACAGCTTACAAAATGATGTGTGATGTCGTATAATTGTGAATTGGTCATGTCGAAGAATCGTTGATGTGTGTATGAGAACCACTATACAAAGGAGAAATGTGTCACATACAGGTAAGGAACGAAGGACGAGGACTTACCGCTTGGTTCAGTGAAATTCCCTTCTCTTGAGCTGGTTCATTACACTGCCTGAATTGCGGATTGTGGGCGGATTAAAGCGCATTATTAAATTTAGTAGCAGTGGGTACAGTACTTTTAGGCGGCTTGAGACCTGATAATCATAGGCAGATCTGCGGTAGTTTTGTCTCTTGCGAAGGCCATGAGCCATAAATAAACAAAACCACACGCCCATGAGCTAAATCATAAATTATCAAGTCACAAAGTAGCTAACTGCACACTGGCAGGTGCGCGGGCGTAGGGAGATATAGGGGAAAAGGTAGGTTTTTGGGATTACGGGAATGCAACAATATACCCTCAAAGTACAGCGGTTTTTGTGTTAACTATCATAAGTATGTCAGTTTGTAAACGGGTTCTTTTAATATTTACTTTTTTTAATTAAACTATTACATAAGATATGTACATAAATGTTATTTAGACTTTTGTGTGTAGATGTGTGATGTGTGATCTTGCAGATCTTAATAATAATAGACGCGTGGTCGAAATGAACATTTATTTGCACAACATAAGTTTTAAGCTACGTGCTAGCTAACGGAGCTGTCTGTAGGTAAGGAGAGCGAGCAGGAACATTCATTACCTTTAATACTCTAGTTCTGCTGTCTCGCTGTTGCATATTTGAAAAGGCAGGCGTGCCACTAAAACCATTCTCACAATAAACATTATTACATTATATATACACATAAAAGCATATTTAAAAAAAAATGTAGTTAATAAAATTTATAAGAAATAAAGAATGGAGAAAATGAAAGAAAGAAAATAAATAATGATTGAAAAGCATTAAAACGAAATGCCGAAAAACGAAGATTAGTACTAAAAAGTTATTTTACTTAAACTTTTTTTTAGCATACTTTTCCTTCTGAAACTTAATTCACATTTTTTCACTTAACCATTTTATAGAGTTGGGTAACATGTTGTAAATTATCAGAACAAGGTGTTCTACAGTTCTTTGACCGTGTTTATTTACGTATCTGAATTATTTTTTTAAAAACATATCCTGCACTGATGGCAAAATGACATAATATTTTATTTACCGGATGCCCGGTCTCATGCGGCGAGGTTTGTCTAGGTTTTAGAAACTCTTTATTTATTATATCTAAACTAGCTTTTTCCCGCGGCTTCGCTTGCATGGTATTAGGGGGGTTCCCATTCAGCCTCCTCCACCTTTCCCCCAGATAGTATTCATAACGCCAGAGCTTACCATTATATACAGCCTATTTTACTCGCATATAATGTAGTTTTCTGTTAAGTGAAAGAATTTTTAAAATATTTTTTTATTGTTTAGGCGTGAAACAAACAGTAACAAACATCCATAAAAACTTTCGCGTTTATAATATTATAGTAAGACTAGCTGACCGGGCAAACGTAGTTCTGCCATTTAAATTATTTTTAGGTGTGGATGAAAGTTCGATGAGGCGCACGTAGCGCCATCTGTCATTCAACAACATAAATAATTTCGTTGTGCTTTAAATACGAACGATCGTTAAATTTGTTCAATCAAAAATACAAAAAAATGGGAGGGTCGCGATTAAAAATTGAGAAAGTGGGGGTAGGAGGGTGAAAAATTGGGGTTGCAGGTTTTTTTTGATGCCAAAGAAATACAAAAAAACATTTTGGCAAATTTAAAAAAAAAAATGTGGATAGGGACACCCTAATCACCCAGCCTTATGAAATGTAGATAATTTACGACCTATTCTAATACCTACCCAATATACATAAAAAAATCATAAAAATCGGTCCAGCCGTTTCGGAGGAGTGCGACCACAAACACCGTGATACGACAGATACGATTTTAGATTTTCACGGCCAAAAGTATTTTTGTTATTGGGGTATTATGCCGTGTTACGCTACCTCCTTCTTTAGCCAACGTTTCGGACAGCGTTGCACAAACAGCGTTTGTACAAACATCACCCCTAACTATTACACATCTGCCCTGATGATGGACACTGCAACGCTGTCCGAAACGTTGGCTAAAGAAGGAGGTAGCGTAACACGACATAATACCCCAAAAACTAATAACAAAAATAACAAAAAAAAACCGTGATACGAGTTTTTTTACATAGGTATATAGATATCTATCTATTATCTAGTATAACTTATATAATATTATATTTCATATTGTACTTGTAAACTTGTACTTGTCTTGTTGCCGCCGGACTAATTATTATTGGTGATCAGAAAAAACAGAAGCCCGTAACGAATGAAACTATCAAAAACGCCTCTAGTAACTAGATTATCTTATCTTAACAAACGGATTGCAATTTTTAGAGCACATGTGTCTGCTGAGAATGTTATCCCTGTTTTTCCGATATTGCAATGGAAGATGCTCCGAGGAACTATTTTCATTGCTACCCTCGGCACCGGTGCACAGTCGAGAAACACGCCAGACACGCGCCCAACATATGTAAACAGTTGACATTTGTCACGTGAGAACGGGTAGTTTCGACTTTGCTGGCCTTTGTGTTTCCTAATTCCCTATTCATTAACTTTTTCCTCTCTTCAAAAAGACCCTACACAGCATCTTCAAAGATGATAAAAAAAATTATTTTGCTAATGGTCTCCTGTGTAGAGTTAAAGTAAAAAAAAAACAGGATTCAGCCTTTTTTTCGTTTTTTGTTTTTGGGGTGTTACGCCGTGTTGCGATACCTTATTCTTTAGCTAACGCTTCGAAAAGCGTTACAGTATCCAGCATCAGGGCAGACATCTATCCTGATGATGGATAGATGTCAGATAGATGTCATCTATCCTGATGATGGACACTGTAACACTGTCCGAAACGTTGGCTAAAGAAGTAGCGCAACACGGCATAACACCCCAAAAACAAATAACAAAAATACTTTTGGCTGTAAAAATCTAAAATCATATCCGAGGTTTCAGCCTGTTAAGGCTATCTTCAGATTGGTACAATTGTTTCTTAAACTACGGTTTATGTACATTACATATTATGGTGGTGGGAGAGAGCGACGAGGTTCAACGAGGGAGGTACACAAGGATTTTCTTCAAATTATATGGATTTTTCCGTATTTTTTGATATGTCGTCTTTGACGATTGAATTTCTAATTATGTTGTTATTACCAGTAAGTGAATAAGTCTGAAGATGACCTTCGCAGGTAGAAACCGGTTACGGTAACATATTAATTAATGGATTAAATAAGTGGTTACGGTAACAAATTAATTAAGTAATTTAAAATAATGTAATTCCACAACGAATTTTTAGCATCAAAAATAAAAATACGAGTATCATATACTTGTGATTCTGTTTACAAAAACTTTGATGTGAGTTCATTATTTGAAGGTGATCAAGAATAAGTTATTACCCCCCCCCTTCCTCCTCCCCGCCCGGGCCGTGACTTTTAAATAACTTTCCCGGGAAAATAGTTTTCCGAGCTCGTGACTTGGCCAGGGGTCGAATCGGCTCGATGCATTCGAATGATTCGATAGAAATAATTATACTAGTACTTCATGATTTATTTTTTGGTTAAAATGCCGTGTAGCGCTACCTTCTTCTTTAGGTTTCGGCAGACCTCGCGTTAAAATACATGTCGCTATTTTTCTCTTAATAAATCAAACCAAAATTGCCTCTGAAATCAAAGTGAGTATTTGAATCTATCTATTTAATTTATTTATATCTACATGTCTGATAGAATAAAAATCGAAACTATTAAGAAACAAGCAAGAACAAAAGATGTCACACAAACAATAAAAAAGCCAAAGTGGAAGTGGTCAGGTCATACAATCAGAGGAAGTGAAAAATGGTCATTAATTGGTTCACAAGTGACAAGAAGAGAAAACGAGGTAGACCATTTAGACGGTGGGTTGACGACATCAAAGCCATAGCAGGTGGTACATGTACAAGAGTGGCTAATGATAGAGAGAAATGGCGACAGTTAGAGGAGGCCTTTGTCATCTAGTGACGTACAGACACGGAGTCGATGCATAATAAATGTTATAAATAATGTAATGTAATTTACTGTCTGAATAAAGGCTATTATTATTACATGTCTGTCTGTCCGTCTGTACGCGATAAACTCAAAAACTAATGAACAAATTTTCATGCGGGTTTCACCAACAGATAGAGTGATTCATGAGGAATGTATAATTTGTCAAGGTTTTGTGTAAATTGACATTTATAATGTATAAATGGAGCCGTCTGGCAAGCGGGCAGTGTGGATTTGATTTGTATGCAAATTAACAGGTGGCGTTGGTTATAAAGGTTGGGTAACAAACTAGTAGATGGCATTGCGTATCGTTAGCCACAGCAATGCGTGGCCGGGTCAGCTAGTTTAATACATGAAATACAAATACTTTATAAGGACGCTTTGACGTCCAAATACAAAGGGTTCCGTTTAAGAACAGTAAAATTGCCTTGTTAAGTTCACATTTGGTAGGTACATACTGTTATTTATGAAACTTAATACTAAATAAATTACATTTATGAAACAGAAAAAATAAATTAGACTGTGTAATTCAGGCGATAGAAGTGAAACTAGATAGTTGCTAGATGTAGCTTTCTTTTACCGCTGGATTTCTCTGACCGCTGAGATTTGAGTCGCACTATACCGCTGCGCTACGGAACGCGCGCGGAGAGGCGCAAATTTATCGCATTACATTCCGACGACCCATTAAAAAAACAAAGCGGCCAATGAGCGCAGACCTATCGCCGCGCCGTTTCCGTTTTATATCTAGGAGCCGTGAGTGCAGTTTGATTCTTCGCAGGTACCGTAGTGCGACATTTCCGTTTCATCCGAATTTCAATTCACTCTAACAGGGCCAAAGACGTTTCACTTCAATAAAAACTTTCTTCGATATACTTCTGCAGTTTGGCTGTGATTTGAGTACCTACCTATAGGTAGTCATAAAATTTTAGTGTAATATTCTCGTGATCTATCTTCTGTTTTGATTTAACATAAAATATTACACAAGAAAAAAATTATTTTTATCCGTATATTATGTAAACAACTTCTAAAAATGATTCCTACAATATATATTATGATGGAATTTCAATCAAAACTAAACCTCCTGGCACCAAATACAACCTGGCAGGAATTGTAAAAATTTTAAATTCCAGAACCAGAAATATAAGCATAATACTTAAAAAATTATGGTAAATTTCATTTAACCATTTGTTATTTAATTGGTATTTTTTGATTATAACTTAATAATATTTTATGTAACGTTTTTTTTGATAAATCAATTTGCCCAAAGAAACGTCTCTATCTCAATGACAAATCTTTTTTCAAACTTTCTTCAGACAGCTCGTTGTTACTTTAATATTGATCATTTAGATTTGACGGCTCGTGGCAGGATCAATATTCATGCGAACTCCTGCAGGATAAAACGGTAGAATCCAACACCGCCACCATTTTTTTACCATATTTCCACACAGGAGTCCCTGAGAAAAATAATTTCCCTTAGGGCCAATGTCATCTGAGATGCTGTGTGGAGGGTGTTGAACAAGAAACAAGAATGTTGAACAAGAAACGGAACACAAATGAATTCACAGAGTTCACGTCGTACTAATTACAAGTTAGTTCATTGTTGAAAGAAGGAAAAGTTTTTTAAAATTACAGTCAGTTAGTTGGTCGGGCCTCTTTTTATTACAGATTTAACCACTCGGACCCATAAGATTGTTTTCAAGCTACCTACAACTTTACCAGATGTGTGTAATGACGTATGAGGCGTACCAGACTTATTAAAACAAAATTATTCAAGGTGTATCGGTAATTCATTTATTGATGAAAAATTTTCAAATATTTATACGATTTGATGATGGAGGTTTTTCAGACTCCTGTTAGTTGAGACTATCATGCGGTACCTTTTTATAATATACTGCTTCGCAAACCAGTGCTTGCTTATCGCTCAGGTGAGCAGAAAAAAGCTCGTTCTATGATTAGAGCTGCTTTTTCCAGATTTTAATGTTCAAGTTTAGTTTACCGGGATCCGTTCAACTGAACACATTTTAAAAATGATTTTACTTAAGTGTTTATTTTTACTTTTTTTAACGGCTATCTGTGGAAGTGAGAAATTTGAAGATCGTATGTATTAAATAATGCAATTATCCTGTTTATTATGTATTGGAATTCTGTATTCTGTAACTGTCCACGCCAAAAGTGTACCAGCACTACATTATGAGTTTTAGTTACTTAATACACAAACCAATAATTTACTAACTATTTAAAATAGCAAACTAGGCAGAAGATTTGTGAAATTATAAAATAAATTAATTCAGAAGTTTGAGCTTTCGTATCTCAGAACTTTTGTTAGAGCAAATAGACATTTTCACTTCGCTAACGAGTTACTTATTATATTAACAGTTAATATAATGAGCCCTGACGAAACTTGGGCTAAGGTCAAAATAAATCATCTGCATCTAATAGCCACTTTTTTGGATCGTATTTGAATTTTGCCGTATAAATATAATTATTTTTATTGATTGTCATCATAATTGGTGGGTTATTAAGTATATTGGGTACAATATAATTTGGGGTTCTTTCACCGAATGTTGTGGTACATATCGTAAACACCAATCCTCAATAATTGAGGATTTATTTTGAGTGAATCGTGTATTATGTTTATGGTAAACTCTTTCACTGTAAAAAGAATCAGACAATGTAACATGTTGTAACAATGTAATATTGTACAATAATAATCCTCTAGAGAATTGTGCATTAATTTAGCGTGACCTCCGTGCATTGGTATATTTATGAATTAACTATTTTGTAATCGAGTTTAGTAATATTTGTACGTAACTTACAAGAATATCCCCAAGAAGTAATTCCATAACCGATAGTGGAATCGGCCAGATAACTTTACACATACAAACTCAGGCCGATTCACAAAATCTACATTAAAACAAACATTCCACCAACGTACAACTAAAACGACAATTGGATAAAGAAATATGCAATACTTCCTATAAAATTATTTAATTTATTCCCTCTTGCAATAAAAAAACATTAAAAAAATAACCGACTTCAAAAGAAGCATAAAGATATGAATTACGGACATGGAAAGGAAGAATATAGATACAGTTTAGCAAACTAACAAAAATAATGCTTGTATTGTACTTTCTTTTAGATTTAACTTTATAATTTTCGTCTGTAATTTTTTAACATAGGTATTTAGTTAAATTTAAAACAAGATAACTTGTACAATGTGTCCTTAGAATGGGGTCCCCCAGTAAAGACACATTTTTCTCTAAAAAACCGTAAACAAAGAAAAAAAATGTAAATAAGTAGTACAATGGTACAATGGACGAGAATCGGTGTACGAGTCCTTCATGAGGTGCTGTGCGAGGAGAGTCTAGACTTTCATTGGATTGTGATGACGACTGTATATTTGCAGAATGCGGACGGGAGGCGTCACGTTCGACCCCACTGGTGAGGGGTGGTAAAGCAGTAGGAGCAAACGACTTCCCCTGGCAGGTGATCATATTCCAAAAGAAAGGTGAAGAGTTCGAGCAGATATGCGGTGGCAGCCTGGTGAGGAGCGAGCTAGTAATCACCGGTGAGAGTTGAGGCATTCTGTTTTATTTTCTAATATATGCAGGGTGCCCGGGGGTAAAGTGCATTAACTTCGGGAGGTGATTCTACATGATGGTAGGAGTAAAAAAGATTAACAACTTTTTCCGAAATTCCAACATTACTACGTACTAAAAACCCTCAGTGTGAGGTACGAACTTACTTGCTGAGAGCCTGCCGGGCACCCGACTCGATTATGATTGGCCCGTATCGTAACAGCGGAAAATAATAAATCTCCCGTACACACCGGACTAATTTTATCTTTTTACCTCAAAACTACCCCTAAAAGTTGGAATTTCGAAAAAAGTAGTTTATCTTTTTTACTTGTACTATCATGTAGAATCATAACTAACTAACTAACTAACTAACCATCACGCCGTTTCCCCGCAGGGGTAGGCAGAGAGGACGGACCGCCAAACAACTCGGTCTTGACACACACTCTTTGCCTCACTCACATTCATACATCGTCTCATACATACTCTTCTATTATTCTGACTTTTGACACGGCCCGTCTCAAGTATCTGATTCACTTGATCGTGCCATGTCTTCCTCGGGCGTCCCCGACTTCTTCTACCATTCACATTTGCATCATATATTCTTTTTACACTACTTTCTTCGCTCATTCGATCTACGTGCCCAAACCATCTGAGGGTCCCTTTCTTAATTTTGCTCATTATACTTACATCAGCCTTACATTCTTTGCGGATATCCACATTTCTAACACGATCATACATGGTTTTACCACACATACGTCTCAGGGATCTCATTTCAACAGCATTCAGTTTACTTTCATCCTTCCTCTGCCAGTTCCATGCCTCACTGCCATACATCAGGGTAGGTACCAGGACTCCATTGTGGACTGCTAGCTTCGCTTTTTTTGACAGTTTTTTATTAGCGACATCATCTTCCGAAGTTAATGCACTTTACCCCCGGACTCCCTGCATGTCGCAGGCAAATCGTAAAATCAGGCAGATCATCAGATCAGACCCCACCACTTTCCCAGCGGCGTTATAAGGAAACATATGGTTTCCTCCTTCACCGCACACGTCAAGACTACTTTTTTTTTAATGAAGCTGCATTTTCGTTATTTGTTTTTGGGGTGTTATGCCGTGTTGCGCTACCTCCTTCTTTAGCCAACGTTTCGGACATCGTTGCAGTGTCTATTGTTTATCATCAGGGCAGATCCGGTAGATGTGTTTTTTTTTTTTTTGATTCACTAGATTCTTATGTATCTTGAAGAGATGAATCATTTAAATTTACTGAATTTAAAGTTAATGTTCTTTATACAAATAGAACGGCGTCATATGCGCCTTGCAATTTTTACCTCATGTGGGTATTTGAAAATAGTACCTGGCTATTATAGACTTAGAGGTCATGTGTTTTGTCGGTAGGGAAAAATTGTTATGTAAAAACCCTACGAAAATTGCATGTGTCGCTCTGCTCCACAAAGCAATTTGAATTTCCCGGTAGATGTGTAATTTTTAGTCGTGCTTATTTACTTCGAAGCGATACCGTGTCGCCAGCACCACTAACTTTCACCAGTACAAAATAATCGTGACAAGCAGTGGCGTCATCGCCGCGGAACGGAATAGAAAGTTCATTAAAACGTGGTATTTATGCTAGCCAGGGGCAAGTCCGTTTGCGAGATGCCGACGGAAGTGGCTCCATCTCTTAATGAAATCTAAAATTAGAAATCACAATGTTAAGGAAAAAAAAATTACAATGGTTAACTTTCACCAGTACAAAATAATCGTGACAAGCAGTTGCGTCATCGCCGCGGAACGGAATAAAAAGTTCATTAAAACATGGTATTTATGCTAGTCAGGGGCAAGTTCGTTTGCGAGACGCCGACCGAAGTGGCTCCATCTCTTAATGAATTCTAAAATTAAAAATCACAATGGTAAGAATTTAAGAAATAGAATTACAATGGTTAAAGCGAATTTTATGCTGATGATAGACACTGCAGCGATGTCCGAAACGTTGGCTAAAGAAGGAGGTAGCGCAACACGGCATAACACCCCAAAAACAAATAACGAAAATGCTTTTGGCTGTGAAAATCTTAAAACTTATCGAAGCTACATTTATTTTAATGACTCTAGACCCGTGGTCGTCAAACTGCGGCCCGCAGCAGATATTTGTGCGGCCCGCACAAATATCTGCCGCTTTCTTTTAATTTTTTTTTTTCACAATTATATTAAGAGGGCATTACCAGAGAAACCAGGAATATGTCATTTTCAAATCAGATTTCAGACGTATTGAATCTTTTCCACAAAAAATTATAAATGGATTTTGAAAGATTGTTCTTTTATCTAGCATTCGCATGTAATAAATTTTGAGTTTTTTTTTTTAATTTTTAGTATAATAAGGTTATTCCATAGGTCGTTGGCAGATTTGTTAAATTTTCAAAAAAGATTTTGTATTATACCACACTCGTTTCAAATAATATAATCATGCAGTAAAATAAATCAATACATTATCTAGCAAACGCATGTTTTAGAATTTTAATTTTAGTTTCAATAAAATCATTAAAAAATATGTACGTACATGTGTATCTTGACGAAAATTGGTCCTTTTTTGTATTTATTTTCGCACTTACAAACTAATATATTTCAGATTTTTTTAACATTCTTATTAAATTTAGACATTATTGAAAAATAATCAAAAAATAATTACAAAAAGTACATTATTTTAATAGTTTTATCATCACGCCTTTCAGCATTTTTGGATGAAGGTATAAATTAAAGCTAATTTGGATTGAAATAAATTCGATATTGTTATTATAATTTTTAAAAGCTGGTACGGAGAATAATTAAACTTTCTCATTGTAACCGCCCTGCACGATCGTAAGATCAACTTTCGACGAAATGTGGATTTTCGTCCGCTGGCTGGTTAAACGCTCTTAACCCGCTTTTTTCAAATATTTTGAGTACATTATGATTTTAAAACGTTGCTTTAATTGATTGACATTTGATTTTAAAACAGTCAGCTGGTTTTTGAACACATCCTAAGTCGATTATAAACGCGCGTAATGTACTTCATAGGTTCTCAACGTGGGCGTTTGAGACTTTCAGGGGGGCAGTATAAGTCCCAGAGAAAATTAGATGGCGTTGAGTTGGCACAGTGAGGGCGTGGGCATGTAAAAAAAATATGGTCTGAAAAAACATGCTAATCACTTAAAGCAAAGTAAACGTTAATATTGGTTAATTTTAATCTGTATGTATTGTAATCCGCCTGTCTCGACCAGGTATAACCTAGTGAGATAGGCATCGAAAAACCTTTATGTAAACATCCTTTTTATATAGATAAATAAATAAATAAAAAATCATTTTTATCACGTGTGCGAAAATTCACATATTTCGGGAAGTAGATGAAAATTGAACTAAAAGATTCCATTACAGATCTACTACATATTATTTTTTTATTTTATGTATAATATTATCGTCTTATGTGTATTATTATTAAGAATTAAAACTATATCATGAATACAAGAAGGAATTAGGAAAAAAAGGTAAAATATCAATCCCCTCCCCCCCCTTCGACGACAATTATAAGTGTGCGGCCCGCGGTGATACCTCACTTTGTCCTATGTGGTCCTTGAGCAGAAAAGTGTGACGACCGCTGCTCTAGACCCTCCAATTTCCATGCATACGGGGTTAGTAAGCAGTATACAAGTACATACATTAACATTATATAAAAGATAAATAGAAGTAGCAGCCTGTGGAATAATTCTGCTGAAATAACATCAAAAAGAGATAATAGTGTTAGTAAAATAAAAAGAAAAAAATAACGGCTATAACCAGTCGAAGAAACCTTCTGAAAATAAAATATTTAATGAGGAAAAAACATTTATATGATTATGTAATGTAAGTAATTACTATAATAGCAGAAAGAAAATAAAATATAATATGTAAGGTACGCCTCAGTCACATCACGATCTGCCGCCTTTTCACGATGCGGAAGATCATGATGTGGTGTAACGTATCGTCTTGTTACCGGAAAGCTAGCTCAGGATAATTATAGATATTTAAATAATTGCTGTTTTTGTACCTACCATTGTACTTCCTCAAATCTGCCTTCTCTGCCTTCTCACCGACTCGGGTCGCTTGGGTTGGGACAAAGGGGGGATGAATTTAATTATAAAGGTTTTAAAAATATGGATTTTAATTATAAAGGTTTTAAAAATATGGATTTAAATAAGTTTTGGCTAGGTCTTAGTACATGATCTTAATTATACTTATATCTACTTAAATCTAAATCTTTAATGGTTGTCATATGGTTCGGGCATAACTAACTTTCAACTTTGCGATGCGTAACTTCGTTGGCGATCTGCGGGAGCCTTTCCAGGCACGGGGACGGGATGCGGTGACAAAGTTGTGACGGTAAGCAATGGGCAGCAAGCAGTGGGTGGCGGTGGCACGCGGTAATATCGTTTTGCACTATCTTATTGTTCGCAAGGGCGGCACTTTGTAATACACTCTTCTAATATTGTTATTTACGCAGTCTTCGTTTAACACTTTCACTGGCGATATTAACTCTCCTTTTCATGTATCTTGCTTTCTCAATTTCCGAAGGATCTCTTCTTTACTCTTCTCGCGCTCCTCCTTCTCTCTGGTCTCGGTCTCGACTGCTTGTACCGGCGCGCGTACCCCATGAACTGGTGGGACCCGTGGCCCTACCCCGCAATTCTCCCTTCCTCCGTTCTGTCCTTTCGCTCCATATCTGTCAACACTTTCTTTGTCTTTGAATGCACAATGCCAGATAAGGTCTAATTCAAATTTACTTGTGACATAATTTGATTCGTCACAATACCCCCTTCGTTACAAAAGAAAATTTTGAATTCGTAGAAACAGAATTTTCTTTTCCCCTTTTTCCATATGACAACCTTCTTATATCTTAACATGGAAACGCTTAAATTCTAAACAATTCTTATGTCGGTACCAAACTTACGTTCTAACAAAACTTTTATTTTAAACATTTCAAAATTCAAAATTAAAACACATTGTAATATGTGGCCCAAAAACTAATAAAATAACATGAAACAATAATACATAATTAAACACAATAAAATCAGAATTAAACGATAACAATCGACTAACTAACATAAAAACTTTTTATATTAACAAAGCGATCTTCTCCTCTCCAGACACTGGGGTATTGGAACATTGTTTATTTACGAAACTCTTTCCAACTATATGACCAAAAACTAATGACAACATAACACAATTTCACAAAAATTTCAATGTACCAGGATGGAAAAGGAATGGATGCATACGTACCACTTCAGTTGATTCTCCCATCATTTCCGCTGGCATGTCTGAATAATAATAAAAATCTATACCTACTTGCGCATTGCTCCTTTTCAATACATGTAATGTTGATCATTAAAATCTAAGCCTTATTCTTACTTTTATTAAACATATTTTATCGCAAAAGAGGCAGCTACTAAACTTTATACACTACTCCATTACCTAAACTTATAAACTCCTGTACATAATCGATAACAAAACAAAAAGCCTGGTGTACATACATAGTACGTCTGAAATGCAATAGATGAGAAAAAAACAATATGTGATTACAGATTTGAATTGTATCTCCCGACGCGATACAAAATGAAAATTTGGACGCCAGGTTATTTCTATTACACGGAGAAAATTCCAAAGCCGTATATTGTCTGTCTTTCACTCTCCCGCTTTCAAGATGCAACCTCAACTTGCCGCATGTTTTCAATCCTGCTGGCCAATGCATCTATTACGCGTCGTCCCATTTAATTTCACTTTTTCGCACTTTTACACAATTCACGGTCTTTTCTCACGCGCGCAGAATACTACTCAAGTATGGAGACATTTAGGTACACACATATTACTTTTCATCGAACGCGCGTATTTGTACCACTCAAATCGTGCAAAGTTCAGTGCTCATATTCGTTTGACGACAACACTAACACCGGCCTTTTATCACGCATGCAGACTACTATTCGTACAAATTTCGTCAAACATGCATATTTGTACCACTCAAATCATGGGACATTTTAACCCGCTTTTCGCATTTTTTCGCTTGTGGACGCACTACTACCAACACCGGCCTTTTATCACTCACGCTGATTACTTTTAAAATATGGAGACATTTAGGTACTCGGCATACTTATTTCGTCAAACGTTCGTATTTGTACCTCTCAAATCGTGTTAGTAGTAGGTGCTCCATTCTATCGCTCTCATAAAACGTACCTAACGCAGTTCATCTGCACATTCACGTACGCCCCCTTATTTTCTCATCCGCGCAGGCTTTCGAAACATCGCGAGACTTTAGGTGCAAGATAATGTTCGGTTTCGCCAAACGCAGATATTTGTTTTTATCAACTCGCGCGATATGAATGTGCAACGGAATCCCTTCGTACCTCCTTTAGAGTTGCTCTATTTTGCGGGTGAGTTTGTACAGAGCATGGTGTTGTACTTTACAACTTGTCGACTTAAAAAAAAACACCTAACATAAATTTACCCTAGCCAAACCTAAAGTGTGAAATAAACTCGACATTGATAATGATAAATAACTCAAACCTATTTTGATTGATTCACACTACAATCGCTGGTAGCTCCGATTTCACTAGGTCTTTAATGTGATATCTACCTGTCTCCTTTCCATTTGCATCCGCTAGAAGATATAGGACATCGGAAATTTTTTCTTTTACGACGTTTTGAATGAATCGTGGAGCTAATTTATTTGAAAAGTACACAGCTGCATCAGAGTGTACGAAGTTTTTTCTCCACACGACGTCCCCTTGGTTATAAATTACATTTCTTCTACGTAAGTTATATGCACCCGCGTTGCGTTGGAAGGCTACCAGCAAGTTATCTCGAACTATATCGAAAACAGTTTGGAGTTCCTTCAATGATGATCCATAGGACTGTATATCATTTATTCTAGGACCAGTTTTAGATTGTGATGCCACATTGTTATTGTGCGGGTGGAAGTCCCCGTTCAGAATTTGTTCTCTGCCATGAAATAGAAAATACGGTGTAAATCCGGTGGAAAAATTTACTGTATTGTTCATTGAAGTCTGTACCATTGGTAAGTGGGTGGTCCATGCTCGCTGATCTTCTTGGATCATTATGCTCAACGTCGTTTCAATTGTTTTATTATAAGCTTCGACTACATTTGACTGTGGAGCGTAATACGCGTTGTAGAACAGAATGGGTACATTATATTTTTTCGTGAATTCTTTTAACTCCCGAGATATGAATTGTTTCCCATTGTCCATTTGGAGCACTCTCGGAGTCCCTAATGGCAAAAATATAGCAAATTCTAGACACTTTATAATGGACGCAGAAGTAGCTTTACGTAGGGGAAACAACCAACAGTACTTTGTAAATACGTCGACGCAACTTAATATATACGCGTGTCCAGACCGGCTACGAGGTAATGGACCAACTAAGTCTATAGAAATCATCTCCATGGGAGCGTTGACCGGCTTCGGGGTGGACATTTGACCTAAAGGTGCCCCTGTTGATGGTTTGTATACATCTTACATACTTTTTAATATCTCTGTACATCCCTGCCCAATGAAATCTCAGTCGCGCGTTTTTGAATGTTTTAAAGGTTCCTGGATGACCCATTGTGGGAGAATCATGACATTCTCTTATTACTTCTTCTCGCTGGTCATAGGGTACAACCCTTTTCCACTCAAAATTCACGGTCAGGGGAGTTTCACTTTCAACATGATAGTAAAGAATATCTTTTTCAATTCGATAACGTGGATTTACCGCCAAATCAGTTGAACACTTTTCAAATAGATTCGCATACCATTGGTCCTCATTTTTCTGAGACGACTTTTCTTTTAACTCACCGACTTCAATCCGAGATAAAGCGTCAGGCACAATGTGCTGGGATCCTTTCCGATGTATAACGTTAAATTCATACTGGGAAAGCCTTGTAGCCCATCGAGCTAATCGGCCAGAAGGATTTTGGAGGCTGTGTAGCCATTTAAGACTCGAATGATCTGTCACCAATGTAAATTCTTTGCCATCTACGTAGGATCTAAAATGATATACTGAGTCCAATGCCGCAAGAAATTCTTTTTCGGTGGTACCATAATTTTCTTCGTGTTTATTTAGAGATCTAGAATAGTAACTTATAGGATGTTCTCCATCTTCAAAGGTTTGGGTCAATACGCCTCTTATTCCTAAATTGCTGGCATCCGTGTGTATGAAGAACGGTTTCTCGAAGTCAGGGCATCGCAAAATCAGTGCAGACGTCAACGTATTTTTAAGTACTTGAAATGCACTCTCGGCTTCAGTAGTCCATTTAAATTTCGTTTTTCCGTTTTTTCCACCCGTTATTTTAGTCAATGGTGATGCTATAGTGGAGAAATTTTTAATAAATCTCCTATAATAGCCACAAAGACCAAGGAAGCCTTTTAATTGCCTTGCATTTTTGGGGGTGGGGTAGTTTTGTACACTTTTTATCTTCGCTGGGTCCGTTTTAAGTCCGTTAGCATCAACCAAGTAACCTAAAAAACGCAATTCTTTTTTACAGAATTCAGATTTACCCAGATTAATAGTTAACCCCGCTTCTTTGATCCGGTCGATGGTTTTGTGTAGTAGCCGTTCATGATGTTCAAAGTCCGGTGAAATGATTATGAGGTCGTCTACGAAACAAAAAACGTGATCATCCCACTGAGGTCCAAACAACTGATCAGATAGCCTTTGCAATTCAGCCCCTGCGTTTTTGAGTCCAAATGGCATGCGTTTAAACTCAAACAATCCCCTCCTCGGCACTACAAACGCGGTTTTTTCTCTTGACTCTGGAGTAAGTGGTATCTGCCAGTATGCTTTCGACAGGTCTATTGATGATATGTATTTCGCGTTGCGCAGATTATCGAGAATTTGCTTAGTGTGGGGAAGTGGGTAGGAATCACGACGCGTGACTGAGTTAAGTAAACGAGAATCTAAGCAAAGCCGGGTAGATCCATCTTTCTTAGCCACCATCACAACAGGACTCGACCATGGTGAACGTGATGGTTGAACCACTCCCATCTTTAGCATTTCTTCTAATTCCTCCTCCAATTGTTTTTGTCTGACCGGTGATAGTGGGAAATATCTCTGCTTGATGGGTGGTCCCTCAGTCTGAATCGCATGTGCAATAAGATGTGTTCGTCCTAATCCCTTTTCTTCAAAAGAAATGTCTCGTGCTTTTTCAGTAATCAACTTCATCCTCCTTGCCTGATCTGGCGTTAATTCGACTCCGTTTTCACTGTTAATTACGTCATTAACAGCATTTTTTTTTTTGCGAGAAATTAAAATTTTTGAACAAGTCAGGTGCGACGTTGAAATCAACCCAAAAATCTACTCCCAGTATAAGTTTGGAAGTTAATGTGGGGATAACGTAAAATATCATTGTATTGGTGACGCCTTCGTATGAGACTGGAAGTGTAACGCACCCATCGATTCTTTGTTCTTTCCCGTCAGCAGTAAATATCTTATGGTGCGATTCATTTCTTTGGTATTTGATAATGTTCAAACTCAGATAAGTACTATTGTTCATGCAATTTACTGAAGCTCCGCTGTCTAATAGTCCTGTAAAATTTTTACCGTCTATTTTAATTTCAACATGTGGGCGATTGTCATTTCCTCTGGTACACCGTATAGGTTCACATCGTGCATTTAAATAAAACAATTTTACGAATTCTAGCCAGCTTTTCCACTCCCGATCGGCTTGCGCTGCTCCGGGCCGATCGGTTACTCGTTTTTTATGTTCCCTTGGGACGCGTCGCAAGGAGTTGCGTTGATTGGCACTGACTCACCGAATTCAAGAGCTTGCAACTCGTACCGGGGTGCGTTGGGAGTCCTGTATGAATTTCTCCTCGGTTTTCTACATTCCCTGCTAATGTGGCCTACTTCATCGCAGTTATAACACTTCGGACTATTCTCCCTTCTCCTCCAGTTTTTGCGTGGTGGTGCCGATCCGTATGTTTGTGGAATTCTTGGATATACGTGTTGCTATATCTGTTCTCTGCGAATACATTCCCAACCCTTGAGATCCTCTCTTTTCTTTAAGATTAGGGGAGAAGGTTTCGAGATCATTGCATACCTGTACCAAATCGTCTATACTATTGACGCGTGCTCCCGCTACCGTGCCGGCATATGCTGAATGTAAGCCTTTTTTCAGAATGTATATGAGTTCCGACTCAGATAACGGGTTGTCGAGGCGGTAATTTTTAGCTTGCGTGATGAGCACAAACTCCGTAGCGCTTTCTTCGTATGCCTGACGTGAATCGTATAACTTCAAACGCGCAGTAATTTGAGAATCAGCTCTTTCAAATTGCTTCAGCAGTTTGGTTTTCAAATTTTCCCATGTCAGTTCTGAAGACTTGATAGTTCTATACCAAATAAGAGCAACTCCTTCCACTAATTCAACAAACCCCTGCGTGATATCGGTTTCCGAAAATCCTCGGGCAGAACTGATTTCTTCTAGTCTTTGAATGAAATCTCTAACGCATGTTTTTCCATTGTATTTAATTAGGAGTGTGCTTAAATTTGTGGATTTTGTCTCCTTGATCCCGATTTTAGATACTGATTTACGTAAATATTCCGTTTCTGTGTACTGTTTCGTGTTTTTTGGAATATCCTGATTAAATTTTAAAGCTTGTTGCCTCATTTTTCGGACGGTTTTCTGAGGGGTTAAATTTCTACTTTTCAATTCGGCGATCAGATCATCCTTGGACAAGCCATTTGGGTCATGGATCTCCTTGGTATTTGAATCATAACTAACGGAAGACATGATGATGAATTATCTCGTCGCTGCTAAGTATAGTTGGTTCGTTGATCTTTGTCAACGGGACAAAGATGAATTCCTAACTCGGGGGTCAAACACCCTGCCTAAATATCAGCAAAAAATAACCTCAACTAGGTACCCTAAAATCATTAGCCCAAACACATAAATTTAGGCAAACAAACAAAAAAAATACTTGACATCCCCCGTATTACCGTATGAAATCTAAAACACTCTTGAAATTATTATTCCCATTTAGGTACCTACAATCCCGAATAAGTCAGCGCGCCGATTTGTATAATGATTTAATAGCCTCCCAACAAAAAATAACATCAGATAATATTACGTCTCCGACCTCGCCGCACATTTGTTTATAATAACAACGTTAACAGAGAAAGATTATATTCAAAATATAACAGATCTCATATTATCTGATAATGATTATGAGATGCACATATACTTATCTATTTTGAGGCAACGATAAAAACTCTAACCCAGGCTGAACAAAGAAAAGGACATATCTAAGCAAACTTAACATGACAAAGGGAACTCTTTTAGGTATCGTGAAAAAATACAATTAATTCTCTATAATAAAAACATGCAAATATTTACCTTCTTTTCAGGAACGGGATTCATGAATGTCGATAACATTAGTGATAGGTATAGTAAAATACCTAAAACTGCCACACGTCGGGCGACATTGTAACGTATCGTCTTGTTGCCGGAAAGCTAGCTCAGGATAATTATAGATATTTAAATAATTGCTGTTTTTGTACCTACCATTGTACTTCCTCAAATCTGCCTTCTCTGCCTTCTCACCGACTCGGGTCGCTTGGGTTGGGACAAAGGGGGGATGAATTTAATTATAAAGGTTTTAAAAATATGGATTTTAATTATAAAGGTTTTAAAAATATGGATTTTAATAAGGTTTGGCTAGGTCTTAGTACATGATCTTAATTATACTTATATCTACTTATATCTAAATCTTTAATGGTTGTCATATGGTTCGGGGATAACTAACTTTCAACTTTGCGATGCGTAACTTCGTTGGCGATCTGCGGGAGCCTTTCCAGGCACGGGGACGGGATGCGGTGACAAAGCTGTGACGGTAAGCAATGGGCAGCAAGCAGTGGGTGGCGGTGGCACGCGGTAATATCGTTTTGCACTATCTTATTGTTCGCAAGGGCGGCACTTTGTAATACACTCTTCTAATATTGTTATTTACGCAGTCTTCGTTTAACACTTTCACTGGCGATATTAACTCTCCTTTTCATGTATCTTGCTTCCTCAATTTCCGAAGGATCTCTTCTTTACTCTTCTCGCGCTCCTCCTTCTCTCTGGTCTCGGTCTCGACTGCTTGTACGTACCGGCGCGCGTACCCCATGAACTGGTGAGACCCGTGGCCCTACCCCGCAATTCTCCCTTCCTCCGTTCTGTCCCTTCGCTCCATATCTGTCAACACTTTCTTTGTCTTTGAATGCACAATGCCAGATAAGGTCTAATTCAAATTTACTTGTGACGTAATTTGATTCGTCACAGTGGCTAGGCGCATCCGATCTGCCTGATTTTACGACTCGCCTACGACATGTACATAATATGATGCCTTGGTTTAAGGCGCCGCAACCGCGCTCAAGAAGAAGGAGAGGAGAGATATGGAATTACGAATGTTGGAGGAGCGAGCGTGCTAATATTTATAAAATCGATGCGAAAATTGTGAAAATGTTTAATAAAACACAACTCTTTTAAAGTAGAGCCAAATCTGTGTATAAAAAATAATAAAATATGTATATATAAAAAAATAAAAATAAATTGTAAAATAACAGAAGCAGACTTGGAAATAATAATTTTCGGAGCATACATTGCAATTTTTTTCTGTCGTGGGAATTTCATATAATTTGCGTTTCAGCGTAGGGAATGTATAGATATTATCTTAAAAAATAACATTTTTTTTTTAGAGCTTAAAAACTTAAAATGTTTAAGGGAGATATGCAAGAAATCGGTAGAAATTCGGGTAGCGGCGGCTTAACAAATGATTGTGTTACCAAATATTCGCAGGCAATGGTCAAGAACGTTACCAAATATTTTCAGACAGTGGTAAAGAACGTCTGTGGTGAGAGAGGTTCTAAAAAGCGATTTCCCCATTGAATTTCTCTTCGATGACGTAAACCAACTTTTTTTATAGTGATACCTCACAAGAGTCTCAGCTGCTCCCGTCTGGAGCCAGTGAGACTATGGTATCCCTAATTGGGGTATGTTGTGAGGCTGAAGGTAGTGGGTAGTGGAAGGAGATAGGGAAGAGGAATAGGGGAAGTACCTGGCTACTCAGACCTGGTCACCAAACACGGCTAATATCATTTCAAACAACGTTTAATTCTGAATGGTGGTCTAACGTTAGGGCCATACTAAGAGTGTCTTCCACTCTGGAAAGTGCGGCAAATATACTATGTATTATTTTAAATGAATAAATTGTGAAATAACACACATTGATAAAATACATTTTATTTGCCCACGCCGGGATTCGATCCCGCGACCTTCGCAATGCGAGTCAACAGCCTTACCGCTGGACTACGCCAATTTGAGAAGAGACTTCAACTTAGGAACAATATCCCCCTCCTGCCGATAGAAGCGTTGGCAGGCAGAAGGCTCGCCTTGGCTAGTCATTAGGAACAGATTAAATATTTCATTTAATTTGATTTCCGGCAACCCGGGCGTTAATGGGTATAATATTATCATACACAAAAAAGTAAGTAACCCGCCTCACTAGACGACGTCTGTTCTGAGATGGGTACCCGTACCATTGCTAAGTATTTCGATCACTTACAAGATGGTATTCCTGCAATGTGTACATGTGAAAATATGGAACTAGTTAAAGAATGTGTTTTTTTAGGTGTTATTATTGATTGCTTTTTCAAGTGGGACATACAAATAAACAAAGTTTGTGCACGACTTAGATCAATTTTATCACTTCGAATAATTTATGTATCTCTTGCTGAATCTGTTTTAAGGTATGGAATAACAGCTTGGGGATTTTCCTGTAAAACAAATATAGACCAAGTTCAATCAGAGCAAAATTCATTGGTTAAATTATTAGCTGAAAAAAATATTCAAAGAAAGGCATAATATTCCATACTTTTATCAGAGTCTCAAAATTCTTTCAGTGAGTGCAATTCTGAGGTACAAAATTATATTTCAGCACATAAATAATTCTTTATATATAAACAAGCTGGAACGCAACCATAGTACTCGTTTTAACTTTAATTGCACCTAAGCATACAAATAAATATGAACAAAGAACGTTAAATTACATGATTCCCAGTTGTTTAAATATGTTACCTGCTGAAATTAAAAACTGTGCTCCAAATAACTGGTGAATTTACTGAAGACTTGGCTTACGGAAAGAATTAATTTGCATTAACTTACAATGACATATTATTCTAAAGACTTTGAAATTTTTATATATGTTTTCATAATTTTCTTTCCTCTATATTTCTGTAAAATTTTAAATTTTGTTTTATATAATTGTAAAAATGTAATTATTAACTCACTATAATAAGATCTTTAATGTAAAGAACCCGTTAGACAAACAGCTAAAAGGTAGTTTATTGGGACTTTTTTGCATTATATCAGTAAAGTATATAAAATAAAAATAGTCTTCAAAAATCCAGAGCTCTCGGAATTATTTTTATTATTTATACATGTATGTTTGTATTCTGTTGTCTTGGTAGGCTGAAAAGTGTACGCCTCTTCTATTAAATTAAAATGTAATTACCTTAAAAGTTTCTTTATTATTTTTGATTTCTAGCTGCTCACTGCTTTTCTGATCAAGCTTTCGACAATCAGGTTAATGTGAGTGACTATTACGTGGTAGCAGGGAGCCTCCTCTCTTCCTGGACTGCACTATCGCCAGGCAAACAGACAAAGACGGTTTGTTAAATATACACACACTTTCACAAATAACAAAATGTTTCTTTTACCCATTAATTGAGTTTCATTTAACCCTGCGGGCATGGGAAGGACATTAATTGCCAAAAACATCGCATTTTATTACAGAGCCTCAATACAAAGAAATATCCCATAGAAACGGTGGTTAGAACAATCCCCATAGACATATGAATATTAGTTGACCTGCCCTAAGTGATAAAAGCGTATTATTTCCCCCTCCCCATACCGGTTTCATTGGAACCGGCTGGGATTGAGTACGGCTTCACGTGAATCTAAAAAATGTGACGTCATCATTCTTCTGCGAGCCAGCGTCGAGCGCTCATCGATGCATTTTATGAAATAACACCGCAAAAAACATGGTTTGTGTTTTGAAAACGTGTATATACTATCACTTGAGATACATGGCGTGTGCTCGTCGATGTTTACGGGGTATGTAAATTATGAAACATTTGTAAAAGTGTCCTAACTAAATACGGCAACAAAATATTGGAGTCTGAAAATAAGCGAACTTTAGGTACTTTGCCGTATTAAGACTTCGCAAATCTGTTCATTACGCGGCGAGCAATTCGCGCTCCCTGTAAAAAGGTCTATTAATTCAAAAGCAGAGTTTACTTTTAAGAACTAAATGGTGATATTATAATGCGAGATGCCTATATACTGTCATATTGAGTTATCGACGAATCACATATCTCCATAGTCATCTTCCCGCTCTGCGCCCCTCTGTAGTTGTTGTCTACCCCTCAGCTTTATGTTCTGGTCTAGTAATATTCATATGTCTATGACAACCCCTCATTTTACCGAAGAAGAAATTTCCTCACTAATTCGAATGAGAATTGGACATTGTTCCGTTCCTGCTCACAATTCGTGTCCTTGACTCCCCAAATTGTACATTCTGTGGTCTAGATATGGGAGCTTTGGAACACATTTTTTTGGTTGTCCCTCTTTAAACCAATATCCTCTCTTCTATCAAGCCCTCCCTAAACGTGCCTCTTCTTCTTTGTGTGCCCTATCAGGTCCCCCCGACGTTGGCGATCACTCTTGAAAATGTCACTCTGTCTTGCGCTGCCCGGAATAGCTCCTCCACACTTCTAATGCCGGTTCACGCTCGTATATTTCGCAGCCAAGACATTTATTTCCTACCAGGCCCTCGGCGACCCTCTATCTTGCCTTTCAATATTAAATGGAGCTAGTGATACTTCTCCCCTCGAAGTATATGACCCAGATATGAAATTTTCCTGATTTTTATTAATGTAAGCAGTTCTCTATCTGCTCTAGCCCGCCTCCCCCATTCAAATTCTCATCTCTTCTAAGTCTGAACTCGACTCCTTGTAAAATTTTGAAATTTGTCCATTTAAATAAAATTAATATCTAAATTACCCTTCCTTTCTCCTCTCAAATTTTTGATGATGGCCTAGAACATCCTAGAGGACCCGGAAAAAAATTAAAAAATAACTTTTCGTACTTTGCAAAAATAACAATATAGTATTATTTATTTATTTATAAGATCATTTTAGGAAATTAGCAGTTAAAATTTTACTTCTCTTTTCTAATAATGAAGGCACGTGACAAAAATACATTTATTAACATAATATTATATACCAACCAAAGTAAGAATCGTGGCTCTCTTATCAGACACCAGAGCTTCTCTTTTCTAATAAGGTGCACATAAAAAGAATACCCTTATTAATGTAATATTTTGTTAAACATGTGTGTAGAATGTAACACACATTGAGATTTTAGTGGAAGAAACTTTTGTATGGGTACAAATATTAAAGTGAAAATAAATTTATATGTTAAAGTGATGAACAAAGGTATAATGCCCACGTACTAACATTTAATATTTAACAGAATTCAAATAGCATTTCAGCCAATTTGCGTCAAAAAAGGTAGATGCAATTATTCTGTTCCATGATGAAGTTTTATTTCCATTATCAACAAAAAGACGTATATCAAAAAATTTGGCAGGTGCGTGCAGTTCGTTTGGGAGAGCGGTACGGAGGACAGTACCGAAATTTTCAAGACGACATCGCCCTTGTACAGCTCAAGACCGGGTTCACTTTCTCTCGCATGGTCCGTGCAGTCTGCCTAGATCTGATGGACGAGGAGCTGCACAACACGCAAACCAGCCCAGGCAGTGAGGGGAAGGTAATTACACCGCAATATCTAATTTAATAGTTGTACAGCTCGAGACTAGTCATGTGCAATCTCAGACCAGCCCAGGCAGCCGTTTTGATGATTATTCTGCTGTATGGGTATTTTTTTAAAGCGGAATATTTTTAATGGTTATCTGTTTAAAACTTTTTGTTTTTTAAGTTTATTAGGGAAACAAACAGTTATTCATATTTTATTAAAATAATTACATATTACATGGTTGCATGAACCAGCGAAGTTTCACACTACACTAGATATTTAAAGAAGTGGAGTTCCTAGAAAAAGTAAATTTAAATAGTAAAAAGAAACTAAAAAAAACCCTGATTAAGGTAAATAAAATACATTTTCACATTACAGGATAAAGTTTAAAGATAAACATTATTAAAAAAAGTTAAATAACATAATGAGAAAGAGAAAATAACACACAGCAGTGGTAGAGGGTTCGTAATTAACAATTTGTTCTAATTTTTTCTAATAGGTATACATTGATTGACCTGAGGACAAATGAAAAATATCAGCTTCCGAAAATATATAATTGTATTTTGCGCACGTCCTTCTGAGAAATTAATGTTGTTTATAGTTAAATTTTACGTGTGGGATGTGGAATAGTTGGTTTGACCTAGTATTTCGTATTGGACAGTGAAAATTGATGTTTTCTATAACGACAATTTTCTATTCTTCGACAACGTTGTTGATGATTTTGAATAATAATTTCTGGTCGAATATATTTTTTCCATCGTCTAGAGGTGATGAATTATGGAATACTATTGTGTCTTTTAGATATTCTGGTGTTCATAAGGATATAAAGTTTAAGTTTTACAAAATCATTTTTTTGAATTCCTTCTAACCTTACCATCTTATTTATTATACCTAACTAACTAACCATCACGGTTTTCCCGCAGGGATAGGCAGAAAGGACGGATCGCCAAACAACTTGGTCTTGGCACACACTCTTTGCCTCATTCACATTCGTACATCGTCTCATACATACTCTTCTATTATTCTGACTTGGCACTGACATGGCCCGTCTCAAGTATCTGATTCACTTGATCGTGCAAAGTCTTCCTCGGACGTCCCCAACTTCTTCTCTCATTGATTTTTGCGTAATATATTCTTCTTACACTACTTTCTTCTTTCTTAATCTCTTTCTTAATCTTACTTATTACACTTACATCAGCCTTGCATTCTTTTCAATGATTCATGATAATATGTGGAGTAAAAAACTTTGAAAAACTTTTTTAAAACCAACAAGCATTGACACTTTTTTTCATTCAAGGTAGGGTCGGGTGAAAAGTTGGGCGATTACTCGGTTGGGTGACCAGTGATGACAAATAAAAGAAATTTGCTGTTTGGTTTTAAGAATTTAAAAAAAAATCAAACTAGTCACCGGAAACCAATTTAAATTATTATTTTTTTACTCCAAACATTTCAGGAATCACTGGTTAAAGTACTAAAGTCAAATCCGATAAAACCTCTTATTAGTCAACACTATTTTTAAATTCTGATATTAATAGTACTTAAATTTAAAGAATGTGTATCAAGTTCTGTAGATTTGTTTGTTCCTAAGGGATGTTACTCTCAACCCAAGTTTCCAAATTTGTTTCTCGAAACTTAAACAGTTAAAACAATTGAAAAAAAAGAAAACTGTTATAAGTTATTTAAAGACACTGGTAACTTAAGCTTTTATCAAAAAATCTCTCTATTAAGGGAACTGTCCATAATCGAATCAGCCAAATGCTATAAATCTTTTGTAGAAGTTACTCAGACAAAATTACGGCAAAATCCTAAACATTGGCAATTTGTTTCGCAAAAGCGTTCTGATAAAGATCTCCCTTCAAGTATGTATAATTATGAAACTCGTGCTACTAACGGCCAACCTTTTGGCTAAACACTTCTCTTCTGTACATTCTGATGCTTCATGCAACATCCCTCCACTTAACCATGACTATTATATTGACTTGAATGATTGCCAAATTTCACTTAAAAAGGTTTACCAATCCTTAAATAATCTCTCTAACAAAAAAAGTACCGGACCTGATGGCATTCCAGAAATCTTGCTCAAAGAATGTAAATATACACTATCTAACTTCCAATTTGTACAACTTGTCTCTTTCATCTGGAACATTTGCTGACTAATGGAAAATTTCATATATTCGACCCATTTTTATGTCTGTGAACAAGTCAAGTATTGGAAATTACAGGCCAAAATCAATTATTTCTAATATTCCAAAAATATAGAGTCGATAATTACGTACAAAGAAAATCACTCCTATTTTTAAAATGTTTTGATTGAGGAACATAGTAACTTCATGGATTTAGATCGGCGAAATCTACAACAACTAATTTACTGTCCTTTACAAATATCATGGTTAAAGTCTTAGAAAACAACACTCAGGTTGATGTCCTCTACACGGACTTCTCCAAAGCCTTCGACAAAGTTAATCATCGTATTCTAAAGAGCAAACTTATATATATAGCCATAAGAAACCCTTTGTTATCATTCTTTCACTTGTACTTGAGTGATAGAAAACAAAGGGTTAAAATAACTTTGAATCCTTTAATTTTGATGTAACGTCCGGCGTTCCCCAAGGAGCCCATTTTTCCCCGCTTCTTTTTAACGTTTTTTATTAATGATATCACTATTGTTTTTTCCCACACGCGTTTCTGAGTATTTACTGATGATAATAAGAGTCTTTACTAATTCAACTTGATATTGATTCATTTAACGATTGGTGCAAAATTAACTGCATGGAACTTAATGTTGATAAATGCAAAATTTTGTCCTTTCATAGAACCAAAAAACCTATTCAATTTGATTTTAAACTAAATAGTGTTTGTCTATCTACTGCCACACCTATCAAGGACCTTGGGTCACTCTGGACTGCAAACTTTCTTTCCGTGATCACATTAACAATATTGTAAACAAATCACTTAAACTACTCGGCTTTATTCACAGAATTACCTCCGACTTCATACATATAAGAATACTTCAAACTTTATTTATTTATTTTAATTTTAATTTTATGAGTAAAACCTCAAATTGTAAGAGGTATGTTTAAGCAAGTGGTCCTGGGTTCGAGTCCCAGAGGTGTCAATATCTTTTTCTAATTTTTCTGTTTCCAGATTTTCGATTGAGTTTCGCATACGCATATTGTCTTCATTTAAGTAAATGCACTTAAAACTCTTTACTGTTCGCTGAATTGCCCTCACTATGAACACGCTAGTGTCATTTGGTCTCCTTTCTATGCTGTCCACATTTTTCACATCGAATCCGTACAGCATCGCTTCCTAAGAAGAATTGCTTGGAGGTTAGGTCTTGAAAGAGGAGAGTACCCACTCATATGATGAAATTGATCAGATTTTAAACATTTCTTCTTTAGAAAAACGTAGAAAGGACTCTGATCTAATTTGCACATTTAAAATTATCAACAATATTACTGTTACCCAAAATATTTTTTTATTTTTCTTTCTTACATTTATATATTATATTTTTATTTTATATTTTACATGTACCTATCTGGATTTTATTGTTTATTACTGCTAATTTGTATTTTCCTAAAAAAATACTTTTTTTATTTTTCTTTCTTACATTTATATGTTATATTTTTATTTTATTTTATATTTTACATGTACCTACCTGGATTTTATTGTTTATTACTGATGTATACCCAGAATAACACAACTTATATTTGATATTGTACCTAATATCTAAGTAACTCCCCCAATATGTACCATTATTGTTAATTATTATTGAATCCATTAATATGAAATTATGTACACGCAACCTGTCAATTTGACTGTCCTAAAACGGGAAACCTTCCTAGTTGGACAGTCAAAGCTTCCTTTTATATTGTTATATCTTGTATGTAATAAATGTAATAATAATTAAATAAATAAATAAACCTGCTTTGTTACAACTCATCCAGTTTACCATCCCTTCCCGTAGACTCCGAAATAATGAATTTCTGTTCCTCAATCAACATTCTACTAATTATGGATACCATTCTCCTTTATCCAGAATGTCGAGACTTGTCAACGAAAGTCAAAGCATTGAATTTTTTGGTGTAAAACTAAATGACTTTCGGCAGTGGATAAGCAATATTCAAATGCTTCTTCATGCTGTGACTTGTAGTGTTTTCTATGTGTACTTTTTACATTTTATATTTATTTTATTTATTTATTGTTTCTTTACACTGCAGGTAAAATATTTAAAATACAATTTGTTACCTCACTAGGACAAGCCTTTTTTTTTACATTAACTCCACACAGGAGGCCCTGAGGAAAATAATTTCCCTCAGGGCCTATGTCATCTGGGATGCTGTGTGGAGGGTCTTTTTGAGGAGAGGAAGGAATGAACATTGGTCTTGAAGAGACCCATGTTGTAGGAAGGAGGAAACACAGAGGCCGGCAAATCATTCCACAGCCGAGCTGTTGAACACAAGAACGAGTTGAAGAAACGACCCGTTCTCATGTGACAAATTTCAACTGTGTACAAATGTTGGGCACGCGTTTGGCGTGTTTCCCGACTATGCACCGGTGCCGAAGGGATCAATGATGCTAGTTCCTCGGAGAATCTTCCATTGTAATACCGGTAGAACAAGGATAGCATTCCCACCCGATGCCTGTGCTCTAAAGATTGCAATCCGTCTGTTAAGATGAGAGAATCTATCAAACGGACCGCCCGTTTCTGCACAGAGTCGAGGGTATTTTTCAGGTATTTTGGAGCTCCAGACCAGAGGTGGCTGCCAAATTCAACCGTGGGGCGCACTTGCGATTTGTACAGGGTTAGCAGTTGTGTACTATTAAAGTATCTGCGGGCCCTGTACAGTACGCCCAGTTTTTGGGAGGCTAACTTTACTCTGGCTTCGATGGAGCCCCCATACCTCAGCTGGTGTTGAGGTTAACAATAATTGTACAAGTTAACAAAATAACACAAAACTATACAGACATTGAAAGACTAATATTGTTGTATTTCTTACAGATTGAGATTATGGGTACCTACTAAACTGATGACGCTAGGTAGTACATTAATGTAGACTTTTAGGGTGACCATAGTTTTGAGATCTGATTTAAAATAAAATAACTTACCCTTTATGCATTATTTGTAAACAAAAGAAAATTATTGTGATTGTCCCTGCAGGTGGCGGGCTGGGGACTCACGGACTCGGGTAAAGCGTCAGACCGCCTTAACTTCCTGAGTATTCCTGTGGTGGGGGATATGGAATGCATCAACTCTACCAACTCATACACTTCATACGTCACGTCAGATAAGATATGTGCGGGATTCACCAACAGTAAGTCACTTGCGCATCAGAAACATCAATAATCCCTGTATAATAAAGTGCCGGCGAGAAACACAAGGTCAGTACTACCATTTTACTGTGGTAATACTACGACCACGGCACAATTCAATATACCATTAAACAGAATTCAACACTTGGGCAATATGTATTTGCACATAGATGTATGGAATATGTGGCTAACACAATTTAAATATGAAATAATTAAACCATTTATCCATGATACAAGTACTCACTAAAGAAATTCTTTGGTTAATTTATTAAACTACTCATATATCGACAAATTTACTAAACTATCTCTACCTATCTTATTAATGTAATTAAATGTAATGTCTTATTAAATTAATTGAAATATTATAAACCGTCATAACTTGTAGTATTATTTAGTTATTTAAAAAATAATAATGATTTAACTTTCTTATCTAAAATGTCATCGGCAAGACAGTTAATATTTCTATCTTTTGATGCTGATTTATTTTATTTTTGGAATTCTTTCATCCCTTCAAGTTTTCTTGAACTTTTCTTTTGGCTCTGATCGATATTTAAATTTTTAAGGCTTTGCATGTGTGTAGTAGGGATGGAAAATTCCTTCCCTACGTCACACAAGCCTTCATGAAAATTGGACCCTTATTTTCTTTGATACTACAGAAAGCTTACTTAAAGCTCCCTTGTACTACATACCTTTAGAGATATATGTACTTAACTAATTAATACGTTATTTACGACCTTGAACGTAAATATTTTCGTATTTATGTTGTAATTAAACTCCATCAAACGTTGTGTAATTTTTTTGATTTATGATATGGGACTTTAATTACTTTCATTCTTTGTGGTAACTTCTTGATTCTAGTCAGAGCGTTGAGTTTCAAACTGTATTGGTCTCTCTCTTGCAAATCTAACTTTAAATAGTTTCTCTAAATGAACTAACTTTCCTCCGTCGCTTATTATGTTTTCCTACATCCTAACGAACTCGTAAATAACCTGTACTAATCGAATTACGCATGTTTAATTGAACAAATAATTAAGTATGACTCAAATGGTTAATTGTTAGTAAATTTGATTATGATGGTTTTGTATCTGCTTGTCATCTCTCCAATCCGATTCAGCTGCTATAAGGTACATATAAAGATGGGTTTAGTAGGTTAATGTAATTAATAGATTGCATATTAGACGAACTCAGAATACCCTTTTTCTGCCGAAAATTTGGCGCCTTCCTCCTACAAGTAAACCAGGTGATCAAATTCTAACTAGAAATTCGCACAATCTTCTGGCGCGGATCGGTTAATTGATACCTAAGTTATCGCGTCCTAACCGTCCTTCCTTATGCCATCATGCACTGCCTTCAGGTCGTCATCCGAGCCTAGATACCCCCAAATTCCTACTCCTCCAAGGTCTACTATTTACTTAGGGCGAACCGGTTTCGTCCTATATGCAATCATATACTCACGGTGTTTTGCAGAGTTACGGGTCGTGAGTCCTCCCTCCACGTACAAGAAATGATGTGAGAGTAACTCTGTCGAGTCTAAAACGCTAATTGTAAGCGGGTCCACATCATCCAATGTACAGTACATAGAAAGATATATATGTAAACATACGTTTGGGTAGGATTATAACTCGCAATTTTGAGTCTAGCCAGTCTCAAATCCCGAGCTCGGATTTCGTGGAAAGGAATTCTGCACAAAACCTTAACCGATGACCGAATATATACATATTAAAAGTGGGAAATATTAATAGATACTAGTATAATAAGCAATTATCTGGCGATATGTTCTGGAGATTCGCCAAAACTCCAAGCTTTTTGTTTTGTTTGGTTGGCAATTTTATTTAAGAGATTGCCATCTCTATTATGTGTTTGGTTAATGGTCCTTGTTTTTTTTAAGGAGCGACCACTGCCTCCTATTGTTGAACTGTTTTCTAAATTTTCCCCCAAGGTTCAACTTTTGGTAAAATTTTTACTATCCCGTGATTTTTCAGCTGTCTCATGTAAATGATTGATACTTTTTATTAGGCTATCCCGTGATTCTTCAACTGCTTCTTGTAAATGATTGATGCTTTTTATTAGGCTATCCCGTGATTTTTCAACTGCTTCTTGTAAACGATTGATGCTTTTTATTAGGCTATCCCGTGATTTTTCAACTGCTTCTTGTAAATGATTGATGCTTTTTATTAGGCTATCCCGTGATTTTTCAACTGCTTCTTGTAAATTATTTATACCTGTAAGAGCAATTATTTCATAATTTTTCCCCGAATTTTTCATGTAGTTCTTTAATAATCTTTTATCTGACTATCCCGTGATTTTCAAATGTTTGATGTACCTATTATTTGACTAGCTTATAATAAATCTATTTATTTTCAATTGTTCAATTCAAAATTTATCTCTTCATGTTCAAGTTAAAGATGGTGTTTACAACCTTTTCTATAATTGTGCAATTTCTTGGCTTTGTCCCATTGTCAAGTTAATATTAATACCTGTCAACTACCTAATAAATATACTATAACCTATATAATAACCTAACTTACTATAATACTAATACCTATCAACCACCTATTAAAGACCCAGGTACATCTTCCTTTAAAAGCATCTGACCCAGTGCCCCAATGACCGAGTTGTTTTATAAACCATTTCAATTATGTAAACATCCCCACTGGCTTCGTGACCTAGATTCCAAACATGAGATGTTTGTTTATTTTTTTTTGAACATTCCTAAACGCGGGCTTATATGGTTCTAATTTTTTTTTTTTCTTTTGAATTTAATAGTGATAATTTCCTTTTCGCAGAGGTCTAATCTGTTCCCCGATAAATATAATTATAATGCATACATATATATACATATACATTTTGTCTCAATAAATAAATATACTGATATATGTACAATTTTATTATAGTTGAGGTAAATTCTAATATCATAACTCATTTTTTTGATCATTTTATATTAGCTGAAGTTATAATAAATAGTATATATACTAAATAAATACAAAACTTTGACTTGGAAATTTGTCAAACACATAACTATTTTAAATAGTTACGGATAAATGCAAAGATAGGCATTCGAAATCGAAACCTTTACTTTTAATATAAGTGTTTTTCTTTTTGATTAAACTTTCTTGGAATATATATATATACATATATATATAAATATATCTATTTTATATATATAATATTTAAATATAGGTACATATCACATATTAAGCAAATAATATTTTGTTATAATAATATAAAATTTTATACCGACGATCAGCTGCCCTCTGCCTCGTTCATGTCTCTAGAAATTTTTATACTTTGTAAGGACTTACCCCAAAAGGTCCACTCCTGTCGGGTTCAACACGACAAACCTTTTATATTTTTTCTCTCTAATTCAGCTATTGTCTAACTAATCCTAGATTAATCATCTTTATTCATTATTTCACTATTGCGTTGACTCTAAACTGAATTAATTGATGATTAATCTTTATCAATCAAAATGTATTCCGTTTAAATTATAAATTTTAAGCAACATCCACTTCACGATTATTTACGAAATAAGAAATTTATTATTTTTATTTTTGTTTGTCACCGAACCCTTTTTATTTATTTTGTAGTAAGATAACGTTTTACTATTTATTTAAGCTTTCCGAAATAGTTATTATTATTAAGTTATCACAATCTCATTTAACAACAACTTAATAATTTGTATTATTTATTCTAAAGTCCATATTTATTATTATTATTTTATCTAATACTAGATTAATCCTGTGATAAATTATTATGTTCGATTTGCAATTTATTTATTTATTATCTCTTTTCAATTTGCACTGTTTAAAAAAATAATTAATTTAAATATTTGATATTTGCTATAACTCTCGCCGTTTAAACTGGACACATATAATTAATTATCACTTATTTGCATTACATCAATTATCACATAACTTTATTTATTTATTTCACTGATTTTTGTTTTTCACAATTTCCCTAAGTCTCAAAATGTTTATATTTAATGATTGTAAAATCCGAACTTTTCACTACACAAATTGTATTTATTGCAGCACTTTTTAACTTTTCACAATTTAAATTTATGATTTAATCACCTCACTGAATCTAATTAATTATTATTAATGGTACTAATTTCTTACACTAAATTTAATACCAAACTTTAGACACTTAGAACTTTCTGTTAAAATGCATTTTATCTAACACTAGATTATACTAAGTCCGAAATCACTTCTATTGACTTGACTCCAATTATTTCAGAGTCATAAAAATTTTTTTAACACTTAGACAATTTTTCAATTAATAACCGCTTTAAACGTCACGTCACGTCTCACAAACTTCCGCTTTTCAAAAACCCCCGATGACTCACTAAAAATCACTAAGTCCTGTCTTTTAAACCCCTTTCAGGATTAGAATGGCCTATCTAAGCTATCTTTGATCCACGAATTTAATCTCTAACAACTCGAGATTTCATATATCGATTCTGTCATTTTTGTTTAACTGTCGTTAGGTCCACCTTTCATGACTTTGTTCATGCCCTATCTCGTTTAAACATTTTTCCAGGATCGGACCGGCGATATTACGTCAAAATGCCCCTCATTCCTTTTGTCTGTTGGTCATACAAAATTAGCTCAAATTTCATAATTTTTTAGTTATTTTTTTTCTCAATTCGTAAAAGGTCCGTCTTCGATAACTATATTTACGTCTCGATTTTTCCGTACCTATCACAAATCATGATTATCTCCATATCGAAATGTTTGCTATGCAATTTCGAGTTGCAATTTTTATAAATTCTACTCTATCTCACTGCTACTTGTATGAATTTTTCCATTAAAACCCGTATTTTCTCTATTTACGTAGTATATCTGAATTTTCCCCTTTCCCCTAGAATTTTCTTGTATTCACAACACTCTTCCAACGAATTTCCTCTTTTATCCTTATGTTATTATCCACATCTATATGATTAGTTACATTCCAAGCCAAATTTATTGTTTTCATCGATACTTCTGAATTTCCATGAGTTTTCCTTACGGAATCATCTTTTAATTGTTTTTATTTTCTTTTCTACTACCCCCCGTTTTGCCTCCGATGTATGTCACCTCTTAGAAAATTTCATTTTCTATATACTACTACTTTTTATGTTATTTTTCACATTTTTCATAGGAGAAACTTCCACTTCGGTCCTTAAATATATGTCAATTTTTATTACTTCATATGGATCTTCCCCCAAATTCCGTCCCTTTCTCCCCTGAATCTACATTAATTTAAAATTTGACATCTGTTTATGTCTGGACTTCGACGTACCGACCGATAACTCAGCGTTTATTCGAGGATAATAAAATCTAATCGTTTTTAGTTTGAATAAACAGTCCCTATGCCCAATGATAATTTTTATCGTCCAAAAAGCCATTAAAATGGTTTTAATCGTCTATAACCATGTTCGTTTTCTGATTGTTTTAATAACAAAATCACGTGTGGGGTCGTCAACTCAAATAATGTTTACGTCTATCATCAAACTTTCCTATCTTCCATAGTACTTTCGTCAAACAATTGACGGAAAACAATTCCTTTTTGTTTGATTTACCTAACGCAATGTAACCAGTATGACCTCCCTATTCCAAATATATAACGATATCTATTTAAACTCGTCTGAAAACGCAAAATTAAGTCGAAATCTTATATTGTTCAATAAACACTTCCGTTTAAACGTCCAGTTTTTCCATTAGATTTCCTTTTCAAATCGTTTTTTTCTGACGTGACAAAAGTGACATTCCAAATTTCCAGCGTTTTTCTTCCTTTTAAATGTAAAATGTACGCTTTCCTTTTAATCTGGTTTCCCTGACCCTCTATGTACTCGTTATACGACTGAATAACCCTACAGTAACTTTTCTTACGTTTTACACGTCTTTTCTTTAATTTTCCTCTTATCATAAATCTCTAGCTATTTTCTTGCCTAGTTTTTCCAACATAATATGGATTAATTTGTTCGTTAACGGCGGTTGCCAACACCTTCATTGCACTGATTGTTTATCTTAAATCTGGGGTCATTGTATCTAATGCACCGGGCGTGAGACCCTGTTTACATTATAGTGTATTGATCTTTCGGTCGGTGACGATATTCTTTCTCATAAATCTCTGATTAATTGCTTGGTTCAAAGTCCATTTCTTTGTTCAAAATCTGGCTACGCCTTCCATTCTGTGATTGGTTTCATTAGTTATTTATAGCTTTCTGCTTAGACCTGATTGGCTGTTGATTTCAACTATTTATTATTACGCTGATTAATGATGATTTCTAGCACCCTCTGTGTTCTTTTCATCAATACTCATCTCAATCTACTTAATTGTAGATCCCTATCGTCAACAAGAATTCAATTTACTTTGAACCGGTAGATGTCGCAGGTGTATCTGTTTTATAATTAATTGGTATTTTCTTTTTGAATTAAAGTGGGAAGCTACAATATTTTCTTATTTTCACTGTTGGTTAATGCAATTCATCACAAGAGGTACTGGAGGTACCATCGATGTAGCGGTTTGTAACTTTGCGAAACTAATACTTAGGTTTTATTAGACATGATTAATGTTGCAATTTTTGTTCTTTGTATTTTTATATCATGTATGTATTTTTTATCGTAACTTATTGTCATTACATCTCACTGTACTTTAAATTTTTGTTGCTTATATTTTTATTTAACTTATGCCCTTTTTTTATTTCTATTGTAATTTTATTTATATTATTTCCTTCTCATGTTAAAGATGCACTGCCTTTATTTATTACGTAAAGCCCTTTGGGCGTATAATAAAACAAATAAATAAATAATTGATATTTTGTTCACCTTCACATGCCCTACCAGGATCAGCCCTATGCCCGGGGCCGGGCTGCTCGTCCCGCTGCATAAAATAGGCACAAGACCCCCGCGCTGGTATCTGCGGTACCTGGCTACAAGGTGCTAACTTCTCACAATCTGAAGACTCCCTGTCCAACCGACACTTTGCGCACTTTTACATTCCCTTCCAAGTTCAGCCATGTGCCCGGGAGACAGCAGGGCCGGGCTAGTGTTTCCACAGCAGAACACCGACACAGGTCCCCAGCGCTGGTACCCACGTGCAATGCTAAGCAACGCACCAAATTCTCACGATCTTTTTTTTTACATTAATTCCACACAGGAGGCCTTGAGGAAAATAATTTCCCTAATGGCCTATGTCATCTGGGATGCAGTGTGGAGGGTCTTTTTGAGGAGAGGAAGGAATAAACATTGGTCTTGAAGAGACCCATGCTGTAGGAAGGAGGAAACACAGAGGCCGGCAAATCATTCCACAGCCGAGCTGTTGAACACAAGAACGAGTCGAAGAAACGACCTGTTCTCTTGTGACAAATGTTAACTGTGTACAAATGTTGGGCACGCGTTTGGCGTGTTTCCCGACTATGCACCGGTGCCGAAGGGATCAATGATGCTAGTTCCTCGAAGCATCTTCCATTGTAATACCGGTAGAACAAGGATAGCATTCCCACCCGACGCCTGTGCTCTAAAGATTGCAATCCGTCTGTTAAGATGGGAGAATCTATCAAACGGATCGCCCGTTTTTGCACAGAGTCGAGGGTATTTTTCAGGTATTTTGGAGCTCCAGACCAGAGGTGGCTGCCAAATTCAACCATGGGGCGCACTTGTGATTTGTACAGGGTTAGCAGTTGTGTACTATTAAAGTATCTGCGGGCCCTATACAAACGAGAGATAAAGGAACCTTGTCCAACCGACACTTTATTCACCTTGATATTTCCTTCCAGGATTAGCCATGTGTCCGGGAGACAGCGGGGCCGGGCTAGTACCCCACAGCAGAACACAGACACAAGTCCCCCGCGTTGGTACCTGCGTGCAATGCTAAGCAACGCACCAACTTTTCACGATCTAAAGGAACCCTGTTCAACCGGCACTTTATTTATCTTGATATTTTCTTCCAGGATCAGCCATGTGCCCGGGAGACAGCGGGGCCGGGCTAGTGTTCCCACAGCAGGACACGGACAAGAGTCCCCTGCGCTGGCACCTACGTGGAGTGCTAAGCAACGCGCCGACATCTCGCAGTCTTACTAATACCTGCCGGGTGAACGTCGTTGCATTTTACACCAGCGTTTTTAAACACCGCATATGGCTGTCCAGAAACATGGAAGAACTTCAACCGCGAGGTAAATCTAGCTGCAAACCTTTTTTTTTTGAACATGTGTTGTGTACAACTTTATTTTCTCTGATCGTTTACTTCTGAACGTAATATAATAATTATATTAAAATATCGTTACAATAATATACACAAAAACAAATATTTATTATATTATATATAGAATTTTAACCTACCGCTCGCCGTAGAGTACACAAACAGTGAAATACGCTCCTCATTAAAATTGCCGAAACAACAAGAATTTGCGTGTAGACACAAAATAAAGTTTGAAATAATTGAAATCATTTGGTGTTTCCAGTGTTGAGTCAGTTAGATTTCTGAAATATACTGTGTGGTGTGCAGTGCTGTGATTTAAAAATATTAAAAAAACACTTCAGAAATCGTAAACACATCAATCGCGCAGGTGCATAAATAAGTTTGTCAGCATTATCGCAATTGGTCGAAAGTGTCGTCATTTCACTCGCTATTGGCTCAAAGTGTCTTATTTTTGAAAGGTGTTCAACTGGTTGCGGGAAATAGGCGCTATTTTGTAAATATTGGAATAATAAATTAAACGTCTTCAAAACCTACTCAAACATGGATTTAAACGAAAACTCGCTAAACTATATGACCAAAGCTAAAGATCTGCTAAGTTCACAAATCAAAATTATTAATGACTACGGTAACAAGTTTACGAAGGAGCAGAGGGGTAAAATAACACCTATACTTTATAAGGCTGATAAGGCGAATTATCAGCCTTAAAAAGTGTAGCACTCACTCAGCCAACAGATGCTAACCCCACAAATCTTTCATCAAATATTTGTGACGTATTGACAGAAATTGAAGAGAGGAAGCTCCGTGCAAAAAATGTTATTCTTTTCAATGTTCCTGAGCATTAAAGGAAGTATCAATGTTTTTAAGGGCCGTGGTAACTTTATTCGCGTCATCGGAAATATTTATTGAGGTTAGATCAGACTTGCTCATGATATTAAAATATATAGGTTGGGAACGAAGAAAGTCACGAATAAATGTAGACCAATCAAGTTAGAATTCAAAGAGGAACATTTTGTTAGGACAATCTTGATCAATAACAAAAAATTCAAAGATGGTGTCAAAGCCAGAAATGATCAGACCATTCAACAAAGAAAACACCTGATGATGCTTCGGGACGAGCTGGAGTCTAGAAAAAAAATTTTGAATCAAATTTAACAATAAAATATATAAATAACCAACTTAAACTCGACAATGTTTTGCCAAAAAACTCCAACTAAATAAATGTAACATCTACTACCAGAATGTCAGAGAAATCAGAATGAAACTAAAGGAATTCAGAATAAGTGCCCCGACTCTCTCACACGATATTATCATGTTAACGGAAACCTGGTTAACACCATCAATTTTCTCAGCGGAACTTGGATTGCACGATCACCACATCTATCGAGTAGACCGTAGTCCAAATACCAGCTCCAATACAAGAGGGGGTGGAGTCCTGATTGCTGTCCACAAACGTATTCCGTCAAAAGTGCTTAAAAACAAAAATAGTGAGGTTGAACAAATATTCATGTTGCTCGAAAACAAAAATGCTGGCAAGTTAGTAATTGGATGTTTATATTTACCGCCATCCTCCGATACACAGCTGTATACAAAACATATTGAGGACGTGGAATTTTTAAGGTTTAAATATCCCAGTGCCAAACTTGTCATAGTAGGAGACTATAACTTGCCAAATATATCCTGGAACCATGATGACCCTGAATTGCCTGGCATTAATATGTCAACTGCTAATCTTAGTGAGAGAGAGATTCTGGGTATATCGAATTATTTATCAATCCCACAACTAAACACTGTCGCTAATATAAATGGTAGCATTCTTGATCTAGTTTTTTGCAGTGAGCCCACTACTAACGTATGTAAATCTTTGGAAGAACTTTTACCTGTAGACGTTTACCATCCTCCTCTGGACATAGTTATTCCCTTTGTTAACAACACTCATCTTAAAAATATCAAGTCATCTTATAACTTCCGTAAAGCAAATTTTCAAAAAAATTCTGATTGCTTAAATATAACAGACTGGTCCTTTCTGGAAAACGCAGATATTAACGATAATGTAAATAAATTCTATGACATTCTAAATGATGCTATTGCAAATTTTGTGCCCCTTCGACATAATAGAATTTCTCATTTTCCAAACTGGTTTAGTCCCAATTTAATCACCTTTACATATAGTAAGAAAATAGCTCATAAAAATTACAAGCGATCCAGACTGACGAGTGATTACAATAAATTTCAATTGTTAAGAAGGGAGTGTTGTAAAATCTCAAAATTGTGCTATAATAATTACATTGACAAAATTGAAAGTGAAATTCGTGTAAATATAAAACAGTTTGGGAATTACACAAATTCTCAAAAAAATACTAACTTAGGTATTCCAACTATATATATCTACAAGTCTTATTAGTTGTAAGAAAATTGTACCGTAATTGGACTCACCTGTCTGTCGTACAATAAAAAAAAATAAAAAATAAAAAAAATTCTAAGAATTTCGATGGAAAAATTGGGTGTAATGATAAAAACATTGTAAATTTATTCGCCGATTATCTTAAGTCTATGTATGAAGAGGATATACCTAGCAACGAAATTCCAAAATTCTCATCCAATCTTAGTCTGGATATATCTGAAGTACGCATAGAAATTAAAGATATCAAAAACCGTGTAAATTTGTTAGATGCTAGAAAAAATGCAGGACCTGATAATATTCCACCTGTGCTAATGAAAGAACGTTTAAACGGCTTAGTTATTCCTCTTTTTCTAATTTTTAACCGGACACTATAGACAGGCAGTTTCCCTGATACATGGAAGCACAGTTTTCTTACACCCATTTTTAAAAAAGGGGACAAAACGGACGTAACAAATTATAGACCAATATGTATCCAATCATCGATACCCAAGCTTTTTGAAAAAATTGTCCTCCATAAAATATCCACAAACATTAAAAAAATTATAACTCCCTACCAACATGGCTTTTGTTCAAATAAATCTACACTGACCAATTTACTAAAATACGAAAACTTCATATCTAAATCTTTAGCCAACAGGTGCCAGGTTGACTCAATATACACTGATTTTAGCAAGGCCTTTGACAAGGTGTGTCACAAAATACTAATCAATAAATTGGCGAAACTTGGGATTTATGGTAGTTTATTAAATTGGTTTGTTAGTTATTTGTCCAAAAGAATTCTTAGTGTGAAAATAAATGGCACAGAGCCTTACAAATTTATAGCAATAAGTGGAGTGCCGCAAGGCTCCCATTTAGGGCCCATTTTGTTTATTATATTTATAAATGATATTGTTGATATATTTACTGACGTAAATGTGCTACTGTTTGCCGATGACATGAAACTATATAAAGAGATTAACCACATTAATGATTGTATTATACTTCAAACTAACTTGATATATCTTTTTGAATGGTGCTCTATTAACAAACTAGCATTAAATACAAATAAATGTCAGTTCATTCATTTTTCCAAAATAAATAATCCTATTATTTTTCAGTATTCTTTAAATGATGAAAATTTAAATTGTGTTAGTGAAATTATGCATCTAGGCATTATGTTCGACAGTAAACTCACCTTTGTATGTCATATTAATAATATTATCAACAAAGCCCTAAAGACTCTTGGTTTTGTTTTGAGAGCTGCAAAAGATTTCAATGATTTAGAAACATTTATTATGTTATATAAAACCCTTGTCAGATGCCAACTTGAATATAACTCTACGTTATGGTCTCCCTTTCACAACATTCATTCAGACAACATTGAAAAGATTCAACGGAAGTTTCTAAGGTTTATAAACTATAAATTGCATATTGCTATACTAAACATTGATTACAATTATCTCCTGGATAAAACGTCTCTATTGAAACTTTCAGAAAGAAGAATAAGCACAGATTTAATACTATTAAATAAAATACTGCATTACAAAATTGACTATTCTGAATTACTTCAATTCATCAATATCCATGTTCCCCAAAAATCATGTTGACATTTATTACCCTTCTACTCCAATAATACCAGGACACTAGCTTATCAAAATTCTCCGTTTCCGAGACTTCACAGTCTCGGAAATAAATATTCAAGTCTAGGTGATATATTTCATCTTAAAACTAATCAGTATAAACGTTGTATGTTCTGTCACTTTTATTCTTCTAGGCACAAATAGATTTACATAATTTCTTCAATTTTTTTTTATATTGAATATGAGACTTCTTATCATTTTAAAATAAATAAATAAATAAATAAATAAATAAATAAATAAATAAATAAATAAACAAATAAATAAATATTTTAATACAAACAAAATATTAAAAAATCTTCGCTTTTCCTTAAGGTGCCACATCCCCGTTCAAAAAGAAGAAGATGAAGAGATATGTAATTATGAATGTTGGAGAGAGCGCGCGCCAATACTTAAAACGACAAAATTGAAGCGAAAATGTTTAAAATACGACTCGTTTAAAATAGAGCAAAAATCTCGTGGGGAACGCCTAAAATAGCATTTAAAATGAATGAATTTTCCCTGAGTTTTCATACATATAACTTCCAAAATAAGTGAAATAAACGTGTTTATAATAATTTTCGGAACATACTTTGCAATTCTTTTCTATCGAGGGAATTTCATACAATTTGCTTTCGGCGTGGAAAGCGTCTAGATATTATCTTCAAAAATAACATTTGTTTAAGAGCTTAAAACTTCAAATGTTTGAGGGAGATATATAAGAAATTGGTAGAAATTCGGGTAGCGGCGGTAAGGAAGGGTGAAACATTTGCACCAATTTCCTCCCCTCAGGCCTCGACCATGTTTTTGAAAAGGTCAAAATATTTCCGCTTAACAATGTTTGAGGGAGATATATAAGAAATTGGTAGAAATTCGGGTAGCGGCGGTAAGGAAGGGTGAAATATTTGCACCAATTTCCTCCCCTCAGGCCTCGACCATGTTTTTGAAAAGGTCAAAATATTTCCGATATTTTGACCTTTAATATTTTTAATATTCCATTTTTCCAAATAAATGGAATATTAAAAACTGTTTTTGAAAGGTGATAATGCACTTTTTTTTTTTAATTTTATAACGTATAATTTTTGAAATGTGAAAGTTTTCTATGCCAACATAAAAAAGTTTTAAAAATGGCTCACCTTACGTTTTTTCTAACTAAAATTACTGATAACGAAAAAAATAAAAACGGGAACATATTTAAAAAAAAAACAAATATACGTACATGTGTTTCTTGACAAAAATTGGTCCGTTTGTGTATTTATTTGCGCACCTACAAACGAATATATTTCAGATTTTTTTTACATTCTTATTTAACTTAGACATTATTTAAAATTGGTAAATACTTATTAAAAAAATAATTTCAAAAGTACATAATTTTAATAGTTTTATCATCACGCCTTTCAGCAATTTTGGATGTAGTTATAAATTAAAGCAAATTTGGAATGAAATAAAATCGATATTGAGTTATAACTTTAAAAAGCTGGTACGGAGAATAATCAATCTTTCTCATTGGAACCGCCCTGTACGATCGTAAGAACAACTTTCGACGAAATGTGGATTTTCGGCCGCTCTAACTATATATAATATTATAGTTCTAACTTCTATCATATTATGATGGAAGATTAATGTTGGATCTGCATTCTGATTAGTGAGCGCTTGGGCGGCCGACTGGCGCATTCAAAACCGCACGTAGTAAAGCCAGGTTCAGGTTTCAGATCCGCGAGTAGCGGCGCCGATAGCTTGGCCGGAATGAATTCTGAAGTCCCGGTCACGCCGGTTGGTGGCGCTTATTTAGTAGAACAAGAAGACAGTATCAAAAGAGCGACATGAAAATTGCCGCGGTTTTTAACAAATCGCCAGTACAGTACAAAATTAATTCATTAAGCAGGTAACGTCAGAAATGTTGTCGACAAGATTGTTTATTGTGAATTAACCAACTTGGGAGACGGGTATGAGTACCGCCGCCCCGGGAACCATTTATTGGATAACCAACCCCCCTGCCATAGGTTGCCCCAAGTGGTTCGCTGTGTTTGGTGACTTAGAAGGGGTGCCCGGGTTCATGGGGTGAGGTCTGTCTAGGTCTTGGCGGATGCGTTTGTCCACTTACTGCGTGGCAGGTCGGATCGGTAGTGACTGATTGAGGGAGATGTGGAGGCATATAAGCCCCATAGAGACATTTTGACCTCTCCAGCTGGACTCTCTCGACCCATCGCCTTGCACCGCAGTGGGACGGATGGGTTCATATGTCCATCACTCCTGAACTCCTCATATATTTTTCCTTCCTAGAACTTCCTTTCCACAAAAAACCTCTAAACAGCACCTCAAAAAAACTATATAGGCATTGAGAGATTTTTTCTTACGGGCTTCCTTTGTGGAGTGGTTTATTTTTTTACATTAGCTCCACCCAGGAGACCATGTCATCTTTGGGGATACCGTGTGAAGGGTCTTTTGAGGAAAGGAAGAATATCAAGTTCTGGGAAGGATAGCGGTAAGGAAAGCGAATGTGGGGTGGGTAAGAATCTTGGAATCAGTGTCTACAGGAGTGACGAAAGTATGAATCTATCCCTCCCACTGCGGGTTAAGACGGTGTTCCGAGAGAGTCCTGCTGGAAGGTCAAAACGTCTCCCTCAACCAGTCTCTCCTCGAATTTTATGTGCTACTGAGGTTCTTTTCATTTTTAAAGACAAGAAACTATTGCTTAACCATCTGCATTCTATGGGGCTGATAAATATTTAAAAAAAGTTGTATAATTAATGAAATTTGCGGTTCTGAAAAAATACACACATGCACTGTTGTTTTTACTAAAAATATTTAATAATGCTGTTATTCACCGTGACTTTTTCTATTACGATTATTTTTATAAATTCTAAATGTTATATTTCTTAATTTCAAGAAATGATTCTTCAAAAGTAAAAATATCTTCGTCTGAGGAAAAAAGTTCAACGTTTTGTTAAAACTACTGTCAGGCTACCCCACGAAGTTGGCGCAGATTTTACCTTCAATGTGTCCACAATTCGGCGCCAACTGCCGGCGGCGGACTCAGGTACTGAGCTCGAGCAATCTGAAAACCAAAACCAGCGTTCTCTGTATTCGTACACTAACACCTTGGGCCACATCAGGCTTTTAACTGGTTCTTGAGTTTAAACTGACGCATCCATTATTTAGTTATCTATCTCTAATGACAGTTGTATGTTTGGCTTCTTGCAGTAGATTGCAGACTGAGGGGCTCTGCCGGGGTGTGTCGGGAGTACTCTGAATGCGAGGCTGCAAAGCGTGAGGCTTTCCTCGGAAAACTGCCACAGGTATAATATTACCAGAAAATTTACAACTTCGGCTGTGTGTGAGTAACCGCTGGTTCTAACAGTTACTTCTAGTTATATAGTTAATAAGGGCAATGGATCCCTTACCAGCTCTGGGCGGCGTTTTTTCAAAACCTATACCGGTTCAGTCGCGGCAGCGACTAAAATGTGATAGGTTTGTTTGAAAACGGTTCAGTAACGATGGCGACCGAAATGGCATTGGTTTCATAAGGTATTTTGCACAATAAACCTTATGCTGTTTCATTCGCCAACGCGCTTCGTTGTTCTATCTGTTTCAGTGACGGTGACGACCGTAATTATAGAGTAGCTACTATCAATGATCCCACAATGAGTGTCTTACCTTTTGAAAATATAATAGTTGTGTATTGTATACATATAATTAACATAAAAATTAAATATGTTAGAAGTAAATTATTATTATTATTTTTTTTTTATTTCTATTCCCAAACATACACTTAACAGATTATTACAATGGTTTGAGTACATAAATAATAAGTTTCGGTATAATAAAAAATAAGAAAAATTTTATTGATCCGTAACTGTATGTAAATGCACCAATAGAAATTTCTCTATAATTACGGTCATCACCATACTTGAAACCGATAGAGCAACGAAGCGCGTTGGCGACTGACACGATGTAGGGTTTGTTGTGCGAAATTACCTTACAAAACCTATCCCATGATTGAACCGGTGTTGGTTTTCGAAATGCGCCTCCGGGCGTGGCAATACTAGGTACTCACGCATATACAATAAACAATTTTACTTAAACTTGTAACTATGTTATTAGTATTAGACTTAGGTTATTCTTCATAGACATAGGGGGGTGTATGAATGTGAACAAGGCAAGGAGTGTGTGCCAAGATCGAGTTGTTTCGCGGTCCGTCCTCTCAGCCTACCCCTGCGGTGAAACGGCGTGATGGTTAGTTAGTTAGTAATTCACCACTCCCTGGATAGCTTTTTTTTTTTTAACATGAGCTCCACACAGGAGGCCCTGAGGAAAATAATTTCCCTCAGGGCCTATGTCATCTTTGAGGATGCTGTGTGGAGGGTTTTTTTTTAAGGAAAGGAAGGAGAGGAGAGTTCTGGGAAGGAAAAGGGTTTAAGGGGTGGGTAGGAATCTGGGATTCAGTATGTCCTGGTCATCCGCCTCCAAGACCTAGACAAACCTCACCCCATGAACCCGGGCACCCCTGCTAAATCACCAAACGTAGCGAACCACTTGGGATGACCTATGGCAGAGGTTAAAGGTTCCCTTATCCATAAAGCTTATCCATATGATAATGTATATTTCACTATCGTCTTGATAGCTTATCCATATGATAATATGTATTTCACGATCCTCTTATCCACGTGATAAAATATAAAACACTATTGTCTTACCTACCTCCCTTAGGAATACAGGCAGCTTTCTTACTGATGTTATGTTTGTTTGCAGTTAGGAGCTAGAATAGATTAAAACAGTCATTAATTCACTATAAATTGACCACAGCTAAGTGATCACTACCCTCCTATTGTCTGCACCGGGTACCTTAAAGTATTTCCCACAGTCTTACTGCCAACCAGGTCAAATATATTTTGTGATTTTATGTTTTGTATGAGAAATTTGTTTATTACTGCGACTTATATGAACATTACTGCACCGGTCAGTGACAGAGATGGCGTTGCATCTGGATTCCACTTAGGCGTCATGGGTGCAATTCCTCGGTTATTCTCAATCCTCCATCACAACACAAGTAACTTTTTCGCTTACTGTGGTGGTAGCAGGAGATTTTCTAATGTTTTAAACGTTACATTCGAAACACGGAAGTGGTTTTCCTTGAATTTCGCACCGTATTATGATAGTCCACAACAAGAATTTTGAAATTACGCGCCGAATACGAGGATGGTTTATATTTATTAACCATTTAACCCCCCCCCCCTTCCTTGCCCTGCCATGTCTCTGGCGACGCTCCTGCACCAGTCGTATGAAAAAACCTCGCAAGTTTATGCCAATTACACTTAAATCATTATAATTTTGTACTCGTACAATTTCTTGCAGTTATACAATCAATTCACTTACTTCCAACAAAAGTATGACTTAACCGCGCCCCCCGACGCATTTCTGTTGTAAAAGGGAAAGAATCCTACTAACCAAAGGTGATTGAAAATAACAAAGGTAAAACAATATGTTTTAAAACGTTTGGGTGAAATGCAGATTCTGCCATAGTTTGGAAATTTAATAAAAAGGCACTTTCTAGATGAGAAAAGTGTGGAGAACCTGAATAAAATAAAATTAAGGCGCGCTCGGTAAAATTGAGGGAGATACAGCCGTTTAAAGTATAAATAAAATTTCACTTCGTGAACCGATACTACGACACTCCACCCGCCATTTTGTCACTGTTATGTTGGTATCCCAGACCTACAAACAAGAGCCAGATACGATTGTAGCCGACTTCGTGGGATAAATAATAAGGCGCGTAATTATGAAAAACAGAATTAATAATATAATGTAAACGAACCTCTAATCAGGTACTGGAATGGAGACAAACCATTTAAATCCTGAGATGTCTTTTAAAATAAAGATAATAAACACAAGCCCGCTACACAAACCCTGCGTAGCCAAACAAACCATTCAAAAACGTAGGCTTTTTTTTAAAGTAAAGATAACATACACAAGCCCGCTACACAAACCCGGCGTAGCCAAACAAACCATTCAAAAACGTAGGCTGTTTTTTAAAGTAAAGATAACATACACAAGCCCGCTACACAAACCCTGCGTAGCCAAACAAACCATTCAAAAACGTAGGCTGTTTTTTAAAGTAAAGATAACATACACAAGCCCGCTAGACAAATTTCATAATTACGCGCCTCATCAGTTATCCCACGACGTCGGCTACAATCGTATTTAGCTCGTCTTTGTATCAGGGATACCAAGTGACGAAATGCCCGCCGGCACCCGCCGGGCTGTCATAGTGTCGGTTCGCGAAGTGAAATTTTATTTAACGCAATTGAAAATTAATTACTTATTCAATTTTTTTTCTATTGCTTTCCGCACTTTTTTCATCTTCCAGATTAAAGTTCTCAACTTAAAACGCGGTGAAAACATGGTTTTTTGCAAAAAACAAACTGTGGCAGGATCTGCATTCCTCCCAAACGTTTGAATTGAATATAATAAAAGACTGTCCATTTTCCCAGTTCTGCTCGGCGTCCGGTTCCAAGATATGCTGTGTGCAGGCAACCTGCCCGCCTCTGCCGCCTTCGATTGTCAGCCAGCGGAAGACGGGCTCGAAGGCAAATGACAGTAAGTTTTATTGCACTGCATTCCTTCTGGCTCTAGTAACAGTGTATACATTTGAGATGACTTATTGCCAATTGACCAATTCTTTTCAATTGATTGATTAACAAAGTTTGCCAATTGACCAATTCCTTTCAATTGATTGATTAACAAAGTTTAAGTTTAAAATGTTTAAGTTTATCGTAAATTTCCATTTATGATTTATTCCAGTAATCTAACTCCGTTCACAATTAATTAATAAACAAATGATATTTGACGCTTACATTCTAACTGTGAAGCTCTACTTTATCGACAACGCGGTATTCTGCAAAATTCAAAATTTAAGGTCTATGCCCACTACACCGTTCCATACCACGACCGTAACCGTAGCGGCGCATGCAAAAAATATTCTTTGTATCGATCAGTATGAAACGCTGCCCACTAACCCGTCGCGTCACCGACCAACACCGTCACGTACCATGACCGGACTGACGGCGAATTCTCGATGACAATATTTTGCAGGTGCCGGTCCGCTCTATGCATGGCACGCGACGGTGTTATGCAACGCGATGATCCCCGTTCTAACCGCGTTGCCACTCCGTCAGTTCGTAATTTGTGTTCAGTTCTGTGAGACGTGCGTCAGCGGTAGACAGACATTTGAACGGGGATGATACGGTCACTATACCCGTTACGTACGGGTACAATACGGTGTTAGCACGTTCTAGTAAGCATAGTAGGGCGTAGCGTGTTTATTTCGTGTCTGATACGTTCATAGTACGGTCATGGTATGGAACGGTGTGGTGGGCATAGAACTTTAGGAGAAAACATTACTTTTGTATTTATTTATTTAATTATTTATGTATACATCGATCGCCCAGTTTATAAGTTAGACATCTCCAAAAAATCGAAATTTGAGTTTAGTTTGCAGTTATAAGTAAAAGTGTACCCTCTTTCCCTGTGATAGTCAAATTGCGGCCCACGGCAGATATTTGTGCGGCTCGCACATCAACCGCTTTTTTTAATGTTTAAATGTATATTTTTTCATGTTTTCAATTATATTAACTTGCTTTTTTTCAAATGTTTTGTGTTTATTATATGATTTTAAAACGTTGACTTTAATTGATTGACATTTGATTGTATAACGCTGATTTTAATTGATTGACATTGCTTTTAAAACGCCCAATAGGTTTTTGAACACATCCTAAGTCGATTTTGAACGCGCGTACAGTGTACGTCATAGCTCATAACGCCCTCTTGTGGGCGTTTGGGACTTTCAGGGGGGGCAGTAGAAGACCCAGGGAAATTAGGGGGCGTTGAGATGGCACCGTGAGGAAGTGGACAGGTTAAAAAATATAGTATAAAAAAGAAAAAACTAACCAAGGTTAGCCCGATACATAAATCTGGAACAAAAACGGAAGTCCAGAACTATAGACCAGTAGCAGTTCTGTCAATACTCCCAAAAATATTTGAAACAATAATTTGCAAAAAGCTAAACAAACAAATTAAACCGTTTCTTCAGGGAAACCAACACGGATTTCTATCAAATAAGTCCACCGTCTCTAATCTTCTAGAACTCTCACAGAGTGTAGCAAGAGGATTAGATGCTCAACATCAAACTGATGTGATCTACACTGATTTCGCCAAGGCGTTCGACCGAGTTGATCATGACATACTGCTACGAAAAATACATAGAATTGGCTTCGACAAACCCCTCCTAAATTTTTTTGTCACGTATTTAAGGAATAGGAAACAATATGTTTGCATCGACGGATACAGGTCTAGAGAATTCTCTGCATTCTCTGGAGTGCCACAGGGGTCAAACCTAGGTCCTCTACTATTTATAATCTTAATTGATGACATTCAAGAATGCATCAAACATTCCACTTGCCTGCTTTTTGCTGACGATCTAAAATTACTTAAGAAAATTTGTGATGGTCAAGATTGTGTCAAATTGCAAACTGATTTAGATTCAATTTCATCATGGGCTGATGAAAATAAATTATTTTTTAATACAAAAAAATGTGTCGCTATGTCGTATACACGTTCGAGAAACCCTATCACATTCGATTATTGCATCAAAAATGATATATTGTCAAAAGTAAAATCCATCAAGGACCTTGGGGTAGTCTTTGATCCCAAACTTACGTTTTCGGACCATATATTGCAGTTGACGACATCATGCTACAAGCTTCTCGGATTTGTCATAAGACTCTGCAAACAATTTTCCAATCCCGAGGCAATGATGACTTTGTACAACTGCATTATAAGGTCTAAAATTGAATACGCCTCTGCTGTATGGGCCCCTTACCAACAAAAATATATTGAAAAACTAGAACAGATTCAAAAAAAGTTTTTGAGATACATGTATTTGAGAATGCACGGAGAGTACCCGCGATTCATGCATCACGAAGATTTGCTTGCCGAAACGCGCTACCAAAGTCTCCACTCGAGGAGGAGTGGGGCCCTTGCAGTAACGGCGTACAAAATTATTAATAATTTAATAGATAGCCCATACCTTCTGGAATGCTATAAGTTGTTCGTACCGAATAACTACAGCCAGGGACGTCACCATGATCTGCTTTGTATCCCACGTGGCAGAACGGACGTACTGGCTCGGCATAGCATGACACGAGGTATGGCGCTGTTAAACAACGCCTCCAAGACTATCGATATTTTTAATAGTAGCCTTGAAGAATTCAAGAGGCATGTCAATGCTAAAAATCTATAACTTGTTATTTGTATCATATATATGTAGTTAATGTTACATGTGTATTGTAAATGGACACAGTCTGTAATACAAAAAAAAAAAAAAAAAAAAAAAAAAAAAAAAAAAAAAAAAAAAAAAAAAAAAAAAAAAAAAAAAAAAAAAAAAAAACATCCCAATCATGTACTAATAAAGCAATTTTTGTGATTGTATGTAATGTAATCATTTTTACCAAGTATGCGAAAACTCCCATAATAATAATACTTGTTCTATTTATATAGCGCCGTTTTTGTGAAAAATCACCTCAAGGGCGCTGTACAAACATTTAAAAACAACTTAGGGCTAAAAATTGCATACACCGGTTCATTGTTCACCGATACGAAAATATATGTACAATATTTTGACTATGAACTTCGTCTGCTAAAGGCAGACTAATAGAACCTAAACGAAAGCCAAATACTAAGTTTGGAGATCGTGCTTTCGGAGTATCTGGGCCTAAGGCTTTTAATAGACTCCCTCCGGAATTAAGATGCATAACAAGCCCAACAGAGTGTAGGTCCAAACTAAAAACCTACCTTTTTGGGCACTCATACCCTTAATTTAAATATACCTATCTGAGAGTATCATACTTGTATTGCATATGATATAATATCTTAATCACACTTTTCTTACTGAATTAAAATTACTCGAGTCCTTACACATCAATCTGTCTCTTGACGAATCACATTTAGGAAGATCAAATCCATACAGGTACTACTGCAACACCCACCATTAAATGTTGCTTTTACTTTCCAAAATGCACTCATCAAAGAATACACTACATATTAATATTAAAACATTTTTCAGGATTAAATAATATGTGTTCACAATTATGTCCTCTGCGTGGGAACTCTTTCTGAATTTCTTTAAATGAACAATATGCAGTGTTAGTTTCAAGCGACCTCCCAGGTCAGTATGGTCCTGTTTTCATTAATTTTTTAGGCAGCATCGAGTTCATTAGTCAAAATATTGTATATTTATATATTATATATATTTTCGTATCGGTGAACAATGAACCGGTGTATGCAATTTTTAGCCCTAAGTTGTTTTTAATTGTTTGTCTAGCTTGTAGTTTTTTTTTAGATTTTAGAAATGTATTATAATATGTTTGTACAGCGCCCTTGAGGTGATTTTTCACAAAAACGGCGCTATATAGATCTTTATTTATAAGCATCAGATTTAAATGTCCGGGTTAAATTTTCCCCACAGGAAAAACTAAACTCTTTCACACACTTCCCAAATGATCATCTAGTGAATCCACGCTATGCAATTGCACTATATAAGTATTATAAATACAAAACAATACAAGAACAACACGTCAACCTACCAGTGACCAAATGGGAAAATAATTCACCGACTCCAGATATTTTCATATCAGAGGGTTCGGCTCTGTGGAATTCCTAATTGAACCTATAAACCCTACTGATCCCTCAATATAAATATTTAAAAAATCTTTTGTAATCATACACGTATTTATACAACGACTGATTTTTGCATTTTTATATATAAATTCTTTGACAAATCTAATATGCCTAAATTTTGAATGAGAGACCTAGGTATAATGCCAGTAGCCGAAATAACAAATTGTAATATTTTTATAGTCTGAGAATGCCAAATTCTTTTAATCTCATTTCCTAAATCTGTGTATTTTCTTATTTTTTCAGAAACAATTTTTTGAATATTACAGGAATTTGGAATAGCTACATCAATGATATAAGTTATTTTTTTAATTTTGTCATGTAAAACTATATCAGGTCTATTATGACTAATTGTTCTGTCTGTTAGTACAGTTTTATCATAATAAATTTTATAAAATTCATTTTCTAAAAATGAATTTGGTTCATATTCATAATATGGTACTACATTACGGCAATCAATCAAGTTATATTTAATTACCAAACTTTGGTGAATTATGTATTTTTAAAACCTGATTGTGCCTAAATGTATACTCGGACGGCGCTAATATAGAACATCCCGATATAATATGTTCTATAGTTTCCGGAAAAGCCAAACATTTTCTACATAAATCATCAATTTGATTTATATCTTTGATTATATACTTTCTATAATTTTTAGTATTAATGACTCTATCTTGAATGGCAAAGATAAATCCTTCTATTTCTGCGCTCAACTCTCCAATACCCAACCATTTGTTTGACGAAAGTTTGTCAACATACGTTTGGTTGAGATAATTGAAGTGTTTTGCGTGAATAATTTTATTTGACCAGGAATCGAATAATTCCTGGTTAGTATTTATAAGAATGTTGGCATTCTCGTCATATAAATTTAAAGGTGTAATGTTTCTATCTGCCTTGCAAATTATTTTGTGCATTTCTGAGCTATTAGCTTTCCTATGGAAAAAATTTCTAAGCATTTCTACCTGATTGTGTTTCAAAGATGTTATTTTGACTACACCTCTACCTCCTAAATTTCTAGGTAAATTAATTCGTTCTATACTCTATAGCTGAATTTGGATGATGGCAATTAAACTTTGTCAACGTAGATCTAATTAATCGTTCTAAACTATCTAAATCTGTATAGGTCCATTTAATTATGCCAAATGAGTACGTTAGTAGAGGTATTGCCCAAGTATTTATTGCTTTTACTAATTTTTTAGCAGATAGATTGCATTTTAAAATTTTTCTGAACCTAGTTTGAAATTTAATCCTAATATCATTTTTAATACTAGTGTGATCTAATCTATTCGATTGCCAAGTATTATTATTATTATAGTCAGGTATTTTCACGGATCACTTCACGATCTTCGTTGGTCAGTGGTATAAACAACTGACCAAGTTTGCGCAGACATTTCTGGCGACGTCGGTTCGAATCCTACTGAAGCCGACAGAAAAATTTTATTTAAAAAAAAATTCGCACATTTTATTTATAAATTAAATATATCCGATCATCGAACCATTTTACAAAATGAATAAACAGAAGAAACAAACCTAAAAAAAGGTGCCATCTAGCGACTCAGAAGAAGAAGACGCAATGACTGATAAAATGATCAAATGCATTGAAAAAAATTTTATGAATTAACTAATCAACTTATGAAATCTTTTAATGAACAAATAACAGAACTTAAGAAGTCCGTCGAATTTTGCTGTGAGAAATTAGACGAATATGAAAAAAAAAGAAAAATAAAGAAATACTGATTAAACAACTTCAAGCAGAAAATAAAGAAATAAAACTACACATTAATAAAATGGAGCAAAATGAAAAACAAAACAATATTGAAATACAGAGTGTTTCTTTTAAGGAAAATGAAAATATCACAAATGTATTTAATAATATAATAGACATACTCAAATGTGATAAAGAAACGATTAACGTGACAAATATTTTCAGAAGCAAAAATAAAAACCCGATGAACAAAAATACTGCCATAGTAGTATCTCTACAAAACAAATAAAGTAAAGACGTAATTATAGCACACAAAAAAATATATACTATTTTATACGCAAAAAACATAAATTTTGAAGAAAACAACACAATATATATTAACGAACAACTGACCCAATTTAATAAACACCTACTATACCTAGCTAAATCATCAAGACTTGGGTACAAATTTCCATTCATATAATCATTCCCGGGTTACGAATAACCCAGCAATGTTTGAAACCCACCACAGTAAGCGGAAAATGTTCCTTGTGTCGTGATGGAGGACTTAGCCAGCCGAGGAATCGAACAAGCCACGTCCGGGTGGGATCCAAATGCTATGCTCACTCAGCCACTGATCGGTAAACTAAAGTCAAAATGTCTGACTAATTAACTGGACGATCGATATATAAATGATAATGTATTCTCGTTGTTTGCAGACTGCGTTGATCTAGCTGAGAGGCTGTACCCGTGCCAGCGAAAAGGGTCCAGCTGGAGTAGGGGGGACCTCTGCGGACCCGAACCGGAGGAACATCGCTCACAGTACTGGATGGTCCCACTTACCAAAGCCATTCCATCGGAAGTCCAACGCTATGTGAGTCAATATACTTATATAAATAATAAGTTAATTTTTTAAGGCAAAGGACATCTAAATGTACACAACAATGTAAAATAACAAAATTATAGAAAAATAGTAGATTAAGAAAAGGGTTACGAATCAGTGATACACTGCTGGAAACGCCATTAAAGATGATTTTTTTAAGGCGGACAAACGATTCCTTGTAACAATTTCAACATTATTTGATTTCTCTCTACTTCTTTTATTGCTGGTACAGTGAAGGACTTCACCCATAACTTTGCGTCACTCAGATTGTAACGGCCATTCATAGGTTGATAACTTTGATGGCCTCTATTGTCGATGGGTAAGGTTCTTGACTAGCAATCTGAAGGTCGCGGGTTCGAATCCGCTAAAAGTTCACAACGGTTTACAACGCAGCCATTGTGGGACTGCACTACTCCCAGTTTTTTTGGTTTATATCGATTCCTTAACGTCACTGACCCAATGGGACAAGTGTCTAGTATGTCCGAGGAAAAGTAAAAAGAACCTTCACAAAACTGAGGTACCTACTACCTTAGCTACCTCGGACCAACGTAATCTTTCGGGATGCTGTGTGGGGGTGTTTTTAAGGAAATGAAACCTGGGTTTGTCACGATACAGGAGGGAGGAAGCAGTTGTTGAATATTAGAGCTGTTTTCTTATAGAAAATTTGCACTGTGTACAATAATGTTCGACACACGCTTGGGTACACCAGTGCCGAACGGATCAATGACGCTAGCTCTTCGGAGCACTTTCCATCGAAATACTGGTAGAGCTCGACGAAGAATTCTCACCTGACGTCTGAGTTTAAAAATACTGCATTTATTAGTCAGGGGAATCATCAATATCCCTGTCTACACCGTGATACTAGCGCTCTAGGCGGTTTCCAATCAAAATTTTGTGAACCATTGAAGAAAAAGATAACGCTAATAATCTAAACGAAAATATGAAAGAAAACAAGGCACAGAAAAAAAGCAAAGGATAACGGTCACAACTGGAACTGAATTGAGTTGAATACAGTTGCGACCGATATGTTTTTCTGTTTTCTGTGTCTTGTTCTCTTTAATATTTTGGTTTGGATTATTAGTGTTGGCTTTTTAATCAATGATTTATTACATTGATGGAAATAACATTCAAAAGTTATAAAAAGAGAATTGTTTTTATATAGATTTAAAAATTTTGCGCCACTGAAGAAAATATTAGCTACTGTCAACCGAAAAATTGAAACAGAAAAATCAGAAAAAAATACGGTAACATCTAGGAACTTTCAATACAAATTATATAATTATATTATTACAACAACGATATTGTATGTTTTCAGGGATTTGTGCCTGTCTTGACGGGGATACCAGTGATCATGATAAGTGAGCGCTGGCTCCTTACCTGGGCATCAGGCTGGGACTATCTGCTCTGGTAAGTTCCATTAGTAACTTGCAGAGTTCTTGGGTTCGTAGGTTAGACTGATTATTATTCCCATCAGTAAGGGAACTTACATTTCTCTGGATAATATTACTAGTACTGCACAGCTAATATTATTTACCCCAAACAAATATAATCTAAGTCGTTTTTGCTTATTGGATAATAATTGACAAAATAAAAACTAACAAAAATTACTCAAAAGATATACGCGTTACAGATACATATACAGGGTATTGCAGGATTGACCTGGTAGACTTTAAACAGCGATTTTTAAAAAATTGCATTTCCTTCTTAAGTTGCTGTTGCCAAGAACCTACCGCCATCACATTTACACCACGTTTTTACCACTTGTTATTCACCGTCACCTTCCCGTAGCTAAATACTATTTTGTTTTTACAGAGTATTATGTAATATGTGTTCACATATTATTTCTTTTTTATTATAAGTGTTTATTGTAAAATAAGGTTCCATGACAACTCAGATTAAAGCAATTTCAACGCCCTTTTGAAAAGTCATTAAAAGTTATGGGAAAAAATGAAATATAGCCCATAACCTAACCTGGCGTAACCTATTTAACCAATGTTTCAAATATTTTTTCTACACTTTTGATATATTTTCAAAGGAGGTGTTGAAGTTGCATGATTCTGATTTGTCCCGTCACCATAAAATATGTTGTTACATAGTTAATGCCGAATAAATTAACAAAGTTTCTCAATACGGATATAATAAATTGATAGCCTCCGTGGTGGAGGGGTTAGGCCCTTCACTATAAATCCGAAGGTTGCGGGTTCAAATCAAAATTTTATTTAAATAATTTGCGTTAATTCACAACTAACTAATTTAAAAGTAATATGTGGTATATTTGCGGAACGTTCCAGGGTGGAAAATACTCTCAATATCGCCCTAGTGTAAGACTACCATTCAGAATTTTATTTTTTTATTTTATTTATTTAGCACAATATTCTACATTTATACACATAATTTATTAAATTTTGACTGCCCAACTAGGAATATTATCCCGTTTTAGGACAGTCAAATAATTATGGGTATGAATATTTGGAAAATGATTTGTACAAAAAAGAAAGAAAATTGATGAAATAAAAAGAGGAAATAAAATTGAATTGTTGCTTGAAATAGATTGAGCCGTATTCGGTAACCAGAACCGAATAATCAGGTACTTTCCCACCCTCCCTCTTCCCCATCTCTTTCCCCTTTCCTACCTTTAGCCTCACAACATATCCCAATTAGAGATGACAGAGTCTCACTGACTTCAGACAGGAGTATTGGGGCTCTTGCGCGATATTGACTTAAAAATTAGCAATACAAAATAATTATTGTCCGTTAGTCAATTAATTTGATTTTAGTTGTTTGAAGTTTTCTTGTAGGGTGAATTGCCAAATTCAAAAAAAAAAGTTATCACGAAATAATATTCACATTTTCAATTAGAAGTAAGTACCTAATGAACTTTAGAAAATGTTGTATCACATTTTTCAACAGACCAATTTAATTATGTGGCGAGCCAACGCTCAACAAAACGTTGAGCAACAACAACGCTGAACACGAAGAAGTACTTACCTACCTGCGCTGAAATATTTGGCATATCGTCGCACCTTATGGAAAGTACCGGAGCATTCAAATTCACTGTACATTAGTCTTTAGAACAGCAAGCCAAAATAAATGGTCCCGTTATTTTACTACTGTCACGCTCCGTATTCCGACAACATTGTGAATTTTAATTCTTAGGAAAAACTATCAACGGTTAATTCTAGTGTTTTCTTTTACACGTTTACGTAGCTCGTCCGATTGCTACAATTATATAAAAATTAAAAGTTGGAGGACGAAGCAGGAGAGTAAGTTGTTATAATCGATGACTTTGTATATCGTTTATAAAACAGCAACAAATTAACAAAAAAAATATTACACTTTTTTTTGAAAATGCGACAATGTTTTTCAAAGGACAAATTTAGTTTGTTTTTGTGTAAACCGTGGTCGGTTACTAATTTCAATAAAATGTTAATAATTCTGTTGATTGAGTGTTGATTGGTTGCAGGTACCCTGCTCAGAATATCACTCCCCCTCCAGAGGTGGTGCTCTCGATCAGCAGGACAGTGCCCCAACCCCAGTACTTCCTCGGCACTAATGATATAGTCCTTGTGGAGGTGGACAGTCCGTAAGCATGAAACATCTTTATTACAGAGTATAAAGCTAAGTCGCTCCCACTGTCTGTACCTTTAGATCTTTTAAGGCGCCGCATCCGTGCGCATAAAGAAGAAGATGGAGAAATATGTAATTATGAATGTTAGAGGAGCGCGCTAATATTTAAAGCGATAAAATCGGTACGAAAATAGAGAATTTGTTTATTAAAACACGGCTCGTTTAAAATAGAGCAAAAATTTCGTGGAAGGTATCTTAAGTATCATTTTAAGAAACATTGTGTTTTTTCTATCGAGGGAATTTTATATAATTTGCGTTTCGGCGTGGAAAGCATCTAGATATTATCCTCAAAAACAACATATATTTTTTTAAGAACTTATAAACTTCAAATGTTTAAGGGATATATGTAAGAAACCGGTAGAAATTTGGGTAGCCGGGTAAACCGGTAGAAATTTTGGCGCCTTAAACTAACGCAACGGATTTTCATGCGGTTTTCACCAATAGATACAGTGATTCATCAGAAAGGTTTAGGTATATAATTTGTCGAGGTTTTATGTAAATTGTTTGAAATATGATTTGATATGTATGCAAATTAGATGGCGATGGTTATAAAGGTTGGAGAGTGGCGTTGTCAGTAGATGGTATTATGTTTCGTTAGCCACAGCAATGAGTGGCCGGGTCTGCTGGTCAATAGTAAATGACTTATTACCAATTTCCAAAGTCCATTTATTTATTAATTTTTATGACCTCCGTCGTAGAGCTCGGGGATTCGAAACTCGAAGTATTGCAAATATAAAAATTTTCAATTTGTATTAAATTTGAGATACTTTCCAAAGCAGTAGATACTTTCAGTATAGCTCCGGTGATATAATATTATTCAGAACTGAAACATTACTTGAAATGGCTTTAGCCATGTTTGATGATCAGATCTGAGGTAGGTACTCTCTCTCTCTGGTTTCAATCCGGAGATTGGTTTGCAGCAATGTCATCTATTCGTTTCTTCCACTCTTCCCTGTCTTGTGCGGCTCTTTTGAAGTCTGTATATGATGAGCAGCGCACGTCCACCAGCAGGTCCTCCAGGTACTCTCGGCGTGGGCGTCCCCTAGCGTTTGTCCCCTTGGTCATACCCTCCATTATGGCATGCAAGAGGCCTTCTTGTCTTATTACATGGCCGATCCATCTTGCGCGCCTTTCGGACAAGGTCCTGAGCAGGTGCCTTCCTCCTTCGATTCTTTGGAGAACCTCTTCATTTGTAATGTGGTCTCTCCAGGAAATTCCTAATGGTCTTCTATAGGACCACATCTCAAATGCCTCTAGTCTCCGTTTATCTCTTTCGGATAGGCACCATGTTTCACAGCCGTACATCAAGATACTCCATACATAGGTCTTGATGAGGAGTATTCTCAGTTTCAGGTCTATATTATTTGATTCTATTATTTTCGACCTTTTATTGAATGCAAGCCTAGCCTGGTGTATACGGCTGTTGACCTCGCTCTTAGACCGACTGTCCCATGTTATTTTGCTCCCGAGGTAGACAAACTCCTTGGTGTTCTTTAATGGAACTCCTGACATCTCTACTCTCATCTGATGTTGCGTTCGGCCTACAGTCAGCAGCTTTGTTTTGTCTTTATTTATCTTCATGTTGTAATTGTTTTGAAGAATGCTGTGCATGATTGTTAAGGCCTCTTGGAGTTCTTCTTCGCTTTCAGCAACCATAGCAATATCATCAGCAAACCTTATCATATCCACCTTTTGCCCGTGTATCTTTACACCTTTTCTGTGACTCATTCTCTCTCTCAAGTCGTCAATCGCATTTTGTATATAAGCGTTAAAAAGAACAGGTGACAGAGAGCATCCCTGTCTCACCCCTTGTCTTATACTGGCTTCTTTTGTATCATTGTCACATCTAATTATAGCGGCCTCATTCTTGTATAGCGCCTGGATTATTCGTCTCTCTCTATATTTGATGTCAATTCTCTTCAGAATCTCGAAGAGTCTTTTCCATTCTACTGTCGAAAGCCTTCTCCAGGTCTATGAATGCGATGAATGTGTTTTGGTTTCTTTTTATTCCTTTTTCTAGTAGTATTCGTAGCGACAATATTGCTTCTCTGATTCCTACACCTCTTCTAAAGCCAAACTGGTCTCCGGAAAGGATGTTCTCTACTTTTGGTTCGATTCTTTTTAGGATGATATTAGTCAATATTTTTGAGGCATGGGATATCAGGCTAAGAGTTCTGTGTTGTTCACATTTCGTCGTGCCCGCCTTCTTTGGTAATGCGACAATTAGGCATTTCTCGCAATCTTCTGGTATCTTTCCAGTCTTATACATTGTCTGTATCATTTTAAACAGGGCATCTATAGGGCAGGTTCCTTTTCCTGCTGGCTTAATTAGTTCAGCCGGAACGTCATCGATTCCGGGTGCTTTCCCGTTTTTGAGATTTTTCAGTGCGAGGTCAAACTCTTCTCTAGTGATTGGATCTCCCAAATCATCTGCGTCTACCTCATTTTCTCTTTCTATCAATGTTTCGTTCTCATGTAGGTACTACTCCATCTTCCTCATCTCTTTAGCTAGGTACTAGGTAGGTACTACTAGGTACGAGGTAGGTCTACCTAACTACCTACATTAAATAATATAATGAATGATAGGGTAAATTCTGTGGTGGTGTTTCAGGGTCCCCTTCAGTAGAAGCCACCGACCTATCTGTCTGCACACGGCCCAAGACTCTGTGGGATTGAGAGGACTGGCACTCACTAAGTGGAACTTGTGGGGTGGTAAGGTGAGTTTACTATCTATCATTGGTCCAATATTATAAAATTTCAAGCACTTTGCTGGATGAAATATGAAGCCAGCGATTATTGTTGGGTAGGGTGAGGTCTGAGGTGAATGAATGAGACCAATTTTTATTTATAGAGATTTATTATTTCCTTTGCTGCTTATGTTTTACGCAGGTTAAGTATATTACTACCTCCTACGTTTATTTATATTATTTTGCTGAATTGTTACTATGTTTAGATTTAGATCTTGGCATTACTGTATGTTTTTTAAATTTTAACGAAATTATTGATTTCATGAAACTATGTTTTTTTTTTTTTTTTACAGTGAATATACCGCACAAGAATCTCAACTGCTCCCGTCTGGAGCCAGTGAGACTATGGCATTCCCAATTGGGGTATGTTGTGAGGCTGAAGGTAGTGGGGAGGGGAAGGAGGTGGGGAAGAGGAAGGTTGGGAAGTACCTGGCTATTCAGATCTGGTCACTAAACACGGCTAAAGCCATTTTCAAGCAACGTTTCAATTCTGAATGAAAACTATGAAAACTATGAAAAACTTATAACAATTTCCAGTAATGTTAAGATTTTTGGTTTTATTATATCTACTATTTACACTCCATGATAAACTTTTAACAATTTTCAATAATTCTTTTTATATTTTTGGTTTTATGACATTATGTACATCCCACTATAACTATCAACAATTTCCAATAATTTTATCTAGATTCTATATACTTATGTTTTTATGATTATGTGCATGCATGCCTACACATACGTGTATGTGTGTATGTCTATGTATACGTATGCATTTATATGTACCCGTCTCAGAACAGACCTTGTCTAGTGAGGCGGGTTACTTACTTGTTTGTATATGATAATGTTATTTCAATAAATGCCCGGGTTGCCGGCAATTTAAAAAATATATATTTATACTGAGCAGTCTGAGCACTGTGTGTATATAAGTATGGTTTGTGGGTATTAATTTGCGGTGAGTACAAGTTCCAAAAAACGTTTTAAACATGTCCCCCCCCCTTTCCTTCCTAACTTATCACTCCTCTCTAACCTCTCTCATCACCCACACCCAAATCCTCCAACCAATTTTTTATTCAAATTTACAGTAATTTTCGGTAAACAGGTACCTATTTCAAGGCCGAACTTCAAGCTAGGTCCGGATGACCCCTTCCAGGGCCCTACTCCTACAGGAGGCTCCGATGGAAAATAAGTTCCATGAGATATATATTATCTTCTTTAGGGATACTGTTAAAATGGAACCCGTTAAGGACAAACGAAAAAAAATATTTCAAATTTTTATGTAGCTTACTTAGCAGAGGATTGACTCGCGATGACGGTTCCTGGTGAGAATCAGGCACATTTATCCACTCAGTTACCAGCCAGTAAAACCTAATATACTTTTAACATTTCCATTTTAAACATGCCAAAAAGATTTCAATTTAAGAAAATGCTTAAGTGTTTTCGTCTAAATATTGTTGGGATAATGACGGATAATAAATTTCAAAAGAATTGCTTGGCTTTGAGAATTGCCCTCTAACCTAGAAAAATTTCGTCTGAATCGCTTTTTCCGTGACTTTGTAAACTGTAATAATGCACTCATGTTCAATTGGGAATACCATGAAAAAAAATTCATTCTGTTTATTTGTGAGATTTAAAACTAATTTTCCACTCCCTTCGCTCTCATCACTTATCTAGTTGAGGATGCCATGGTTCCGTAGGCTCCGAGAATATTGAGAAATTAGGACTTATCTAAGGTATATAGGTAATTAGCTACTATTACTAATAATTTTTATTATTAAAACCTTTCAACGCGACAAAATATTTACAATATCTTTTTCGAATATTGTGGAATGCACAATTCATCATGATAATAGCGGTATTATACATTTTTATATTGATTTTAAAGTTTAAATGCTCATAAGTCTATAAATAAACTTTCTAAAAATGTCACTCCCACCCCCTTCCCTTACCCGTGTGAGCGCTAAGCTGCGACCCCGTTTTGTCTTTGTTTTATAATTTTTATTTTTATTTTAGTACATAAAATAGGCGTATTGTCTGCTTCTATGGGATGTGTCTGATATATGGAAATGCACTAATATTCCAGAATTAAAATAAAAATACAATTATTTTTGTAGTTCCACTGGCTCTGAATAGTTGAAACCTTTGGGCGGTGTTTTTACCAAAAGCATTAGCATTATATTTTTAAACCTTGTGCATGTAATCCAGCATGTCTCAAGTACGAAAGAAACTCACAATACATGTAATAATTGATAAATTATTCCTGTTTGTATTGCTATAGTACCCCGCGACCCTCATCTCCCAAGAGGAGTGCCGCAAGGAGTTCCCTCCTAGTAGAGCCGCACCAGGCGGAGTGATGGACAGTCACCTGTGTGTCACCACCAGCACCAGTAGCGAGGAGTGTGTAAGTAACAATGGCGCAAATATTAATTAATGAATGCACTGCTCGATCATTCCTAGGAGGCGGGAATGGGTACCGCCGCCCCGGAAACCATTTATTGGATAACGAACACCTCCGCCATGGGTCACCCCAAGGGGTGCCCGGGATTATTGGGTGAGGATTGACCAGATCTTGGCGGCCGATGCGTTTGCCCACCTGTTCCGTGGCGGGCCGGATCGAGAGACACTAGTTGAGTTAGGTCTTTCCAGGACCTCTCCAGTCAGATTTCTCTCCAGACGGATTCATACATCCGTCACTCCTGGATGCACCAACCCCCAGATTCCTACCCACCCTTCATACCTATTTCCTTCTCGGAACTTCCACTCCTTCCATTCCTTGAAAAAATCCGCACAGCAACCCATGTGTCGAGCTAAATGAAAAAAAAACATTTGTTCAATTTCCCTGTAATATCCAGGTAAATAATGGAAATAAAAACTTAATACAAAATAACGTTATTTGGCATTAGCTTTTATAACATAAATAATTCAACTATATCTTGTTGTACTTCTTGGTCGGGGGTTCAAATCCCTTTTAATTTTTATTTGATTTATTTGTGCTATTTCACAATTTATTAATTTAAAATAATACTTAAGTAGTATTTTTGAGACACGTTCTAGAGTGAAAGACACTTTCAGTATCACCGTGGTGCAATAACACCATTCAAAATTGAAACGTTGCTTAAGATGAATATACACGTGAAATCCTATTTAGATACTATTTTGATTAATATTAACGACGTATCGGCTTACAGTATGAACATCAAAAAATATGCTATGGATAAATCGAAGCTTTTACTAGCTTTTCAATGTATTGGAATTACAATAAAATTATTATTAAAAAAAATGTTTTTTCATGACCTAACTATGAAGTAATACAAGACACAATTTTTAAAAAATACCTCCTTATGGCTAAGACTATTTTTGAGGTTTCCATGTTCTAACTTTTTTTCGTTCTTATAAAATTATACACAAAATAAATAAAAACCACTTTTTCGCTTACTTGCCTCGTGCAAAAAGACGCTCAATTTTAAAATTTTGCAGTCATGAGATTCGAAATATTTCTAGCGTTTATTCCTCTTAAAATGAATTAGCCGTGTTTGGTAATTGTTTTAATGCATTGAAGCGTGGACCCGGCTCCAAAAGTTTTATAATCCTTTAGTTGCTTAAAAAATATGAAACAGCTAAAAAAACTAAATGCTCAGTCCGAAAAATAAGGTTTTTTTTTCATTTTGATGTGTTTGAACAAGTTTTTCGTTTGTACTACAAATTTCCGGACAGCTTGTATTCGAATATTTTTGTTGTTGACCCCCTCTTACCCAGAAGAAGCCCCACGATACGGCGCACCATTACACAAGCAAAGATCTCTTTATTCAGATTTATTGGTACCCTATTAAAATAAATAGTTTCATAATGTGATATTTATATGTTTTTAATACACTCTTTGTTTTATCAAATACACGTATGAATTTAAAATATTTAAGTTTGTAATTTATAATCATTGTTTCATGCAAAATAGTGTATAAGGACTAATTGCTTTAACCATCAAGTCTGCCAACATCACAAATAGACCCTAAGATGATGGAAACACCTGTATCTTAGTAGATGGTTTTTGATGGCTAGTTTGTGTATTGGTGAAGTCTCATGGCTATGATATGACCGAGAGTTGCTCTCTGCATATAGGCATGTCTTGTATTCCGCATTGACTGACTCTAATGTATGCATTGCAGGGCTCATCGTGGAACTACCTCACAGCCAGCAATGGGCATAAGGTGGCCTGCACAAAGCTGCTGGTAGGGCTCAACTTGCATTTCAAGCATGAGGGCTCTACTTGCACTGGACTTTACCTCCGCGTGTCCTACTTCATCCCCTGGGTGGAGAGTGTAGTGTGGACTTAAGTTCCTTTTGTCCATCTGACCATCGACTGAAAAAAAGTATTTATTACTTATATGGAACGTGTTATGCAAACTAGATGAAACATGGCATTTGATATCACAACACCACATTTACTTACGGAAATTGCTAAGCGACGGGTAAAATTTAAACTTTAACATTTCAATATTCCGAGGAATTGAAATAAAACCATAAGTTTCAGCAAAAATCTTTAAAACATGCATCTTTGTCAAACACAAAATATCACGCATCCGAACAACACGTCACAGAAATATTGATTTCACTACACTTTGACACTTAATATTTTACAACACTCAAAATATGGTGAAAAAAAAGAACCTGCACTATAAATAGAACGCCACAATAAGGTAACGGCTCTCTTTTACTCAACATCTACAAAACCCATGAGCCCTTGTCTAGGGCTCCTCTGAACTTGATGTTTCTTACCGAGTCCTTGAAGTCGCTGTGGCTACTACCCCTGGCTTCCTTGCCCTAGGCCTCGCATCTTTTTGGTCTTATGATGACACCTAAGCCCCTTACCTCGAGGTTCTCTGAACTTGCTGACGCTTACCGGGCCCTTGAAGTCGCTGCGCCCACTACCCCTGGCCATCTTGCTCCGAGCTTCCTAGCCCGGAGCCTCGCACTTCTCTGCTCTGATGATGACTGCTGATCGCCAAGAAATGCGTGCCATACATATACATTACGCCCAACAGATTGCAGAACTGCTTGAGACCTCGAGGCCTGCGCTACCAGTAACATCGACGGCGATCGTCCCGGCCGCGATATCCCACAAAAGGAAACGGGGGTGGAATGCCGGGGAACATACCTTCCCTGCGACCCACGGAGAGACAGCGTGACCGGCCTTCGGCGGTATGCAGCCAACAGTTGGAATCGTACAGTTGTGCTGGATATGTAGCAACTTACGGCCACGCAGTGAAAAGCCAGTCTAAAACTTAGAAAATAAAAATAAAAATCTGCACAAAAGTATACATATTTTGTGAATGTATGTTTTCTAGTTGTAACTATATCATTGTACTGAGTCAGTTGTTTTAAACTAAAAATAGAGTGACGGATTTTATTTCTTCACACTCAAGATGTTTTGTTCAAATCTAACCCATACTTTTGTTGTTGTTGTTATAGTGATATAAAACCAATAGGTTTTCAAATTTCGCACCTTTTTCAAATCAGAATTCCGAGGGATTTTAACAAAAGGCTATTAAATTGACGTAATGTCAACCATTCATAATCATTTATTATTACCCCACCATCAAATTATCTCAAGAATTTAAAGTCCCTTCACTTCAAATTATTTATTAAAAAACTGCAATTTCATAAATACACAAAGATTGCTTCAATAATGAGAGCTTAACTCCTTTTTCAAACAGCAATAGAACAAATTAATATTTTTGGTTCTACGACTGTCCCGCGCAGTTACACCGCCGCAGCCCAACAATACTACAAATGTGTTGAGATTTTAATGGTTTAACCAGATAAATAAGGATAATTTTACCTGTTATATTGAGATTGGAAACTAAGTATGAATCTAAGATATAAAAAAAATGATAAAAAAAACTTTTGTAACTTACTACAATCATTACATCTAATAGTACCTTACAAATAGTATTATACAACTCAATTATAATATTATACAACAATTGAATTATAATTAGTATTATACAACTCAAATCATATTATTAACTTATAATTCGTATTATACAACTCAATTATAAAATAAATTATAATATTAGGGCCGAACCCTCTGATATGAAAATATCTGGAGTCTGGGTAGGTTGACATGTTGTTTTTGTATTGTTTTGTATTTATAATACTAGTGCAATTGCATAGCGTGGATTGACTATATGATCATTTGGGAAGTGTGTGAAAGGGTTTAGTTTTTCTTGTGGGGAAAATTTAACCCGGACATTTAAATCTGGTGTGTAAAAATAAATAATATTAAATTAGTTATAGTTTATAGTTTTTCTTATTTTTTCTCCTTTCTTTTTTTTCTTCTTTCTTTTTTTTCTCCTTTCTTTTTTATGTCCTCTTCTTCTTTCTGTTATATTCCTTATCTATTATTTATTTTATATACATAAAAAAATATATACCTACATATATGATACACACAAGTTTTTTGTTTACTGTTATCTATCTCCTTTTTGTTTTATTTATAAAAAAATATGACTTTTCCTTTGTTGAAATGCGTTTTATCCGCCTTTTCAACTCGAGCTTTACTCTGAAAAAAGGTGTAAGAAGTATTAATGAATGTATTTTTAATAGAAAAACTTTATTTAATGAATAAAATCATAAACCATCGTACTGTGAAGTTGAGCTAAACTTTGCTCTGCAAAGCAAGCTCAAGGATCATATTTATTTATTTATTTATTTATTTCAACGCCATAAAATGGCTATTACAATCCGGTGATACGTGATACATGATACACAGTGGTACACAGGAGGGTAATTACAATGATAATAATGTAATATATAATATAATAATATATTGACTGTATGTAATATATAACATTATACACGATGTAACAGGAATTCGGACTTTTAATTTAACTGCTGATACATGAGAAAATTTTTCTACAAATTTTTTTTTTAGGTTAAAAAATTCATCGTCTCGATACACTTTAAAATCTCCTTTTGTGGAACGAATCTCACACCATGCTCCAGAGAATTGGCTCACAGCCAAAAGGTCTCTCGAGAAGCAGGAGAGGCGGATGATTTTAGATGCCAATCATCCCTTCAGGATGAATTCCAGTCAGCTCCCAAGATGGCGAGTATGACGTCCAAGGTTCATAATCAGGGGTCTTAGGATCTTCAAAAAGGATCCGTCATGTTGCGATCGTGCTTTCTTTTCAAATCTCCTGATTTGAATCTGTGATCAACAACTGTTGCATTCCAAAATATTGCAGGGCTCGCAATAAAACCAATGCCCAAATATCAATTGGTAAGCACTAATGGTACCACACACCGAAACCATAAATAAAGTTGTATAAGAGGGTGCACACACCTTGTTACAAATATTTTTATACAACACCACTTACATTTCAGTAGGATGCAGTGGTTTTCAATATTAATTTAACTCTTCAATTCCCAGTGTCACCTGTAGGTGACACATCCATAAATAATGGGGGGGGTAATTTATTTTCATTTTTAATATTTTTTTGTCTTAACCATACATATGTTAGCTATTTTATTTATAGAGAAAAGAAAAATCTTTATTAACTTTGACATGGGAATTGAAGAGTTAATGCCGTCCCGATGGTCAGAGCGCATCCATGCACTTGGCTGTTCGGTGACTGTTGACACGCTCCCACGGCGTATCTCCCTTGTTCCTATTATCTACAGTGTTACGTTTTAAATGATTAGAGTTATGTTGGGTCTGGTTGCAAATAATTTCACACCATATTTTCCACAAACAAGCTTTAAGCATAAGCAAGCCTTTGTTGATTATTTTCATAACGTTCACCCTTTGAAAACCGTATTATTATTTCCACATATAGACCGCATTAATTTGAATCTTAGATAATTCAATGTTTCAATGACCCGATCATATGTGATTACGTCTAAAAGGGATCGAAATTTAAATCTAGTCTTCTTCAACGGAAGCAATCTTCCGAACAGGACCTCCATTGATATGCTTGGTGTAACTAAGCGCCCAGCTCAGGTACGGGGCTCCATCGAAACCAGAAACCAAAAACTGGGCGTGCTGTACATTGAAGGGGACCCACCACTTTCCCACGGCTGTGTGAGGAAACTGATTGTTTAACCTCCTTAGCCGCACACGTCAGGAGTCTAATTTTTTGTAAAAAGGAAGCTACATTTATTTTTGAAACGAATCTAGACCCTCCAATGTCCCTGCATGCATGATTGTTAGTAAAAAAGAAAAATGTATGCATACTTACATTTGCAGTAATTAACAAAATAAAGACACATCATAAATGTGTTCGCCTGTTGGTTCAGCATCTAGTTGAGTGAAATAATAAATAAAAAGAAAAATATTTACAGGTGTAAGTATGATTAAAACCAAAGAAAATATATAAAAAGAAAGATATCGGGGGCAGTTTGTCCCACTATCACGGGGCAGTCCCGGCGAGAATGAGCGGGCGAGCGGCCTGGCCGCAACGTGCCCAAACGCCCGCGTCCCTTAGCCGGTTTCCCAAAAGTACCCTTGAAAAGTGCTGTACAGATACTTTAATAGTATACAACTGCCAACTCTGCGCAAATCGCAAGTGCGCCCCACGGTTGAATTTGGCAGCCACCTCACTTGTGCAGCCCCAAAACACCTTAAAAAATCGCTCAACTCTGTGCAGAAACGGGTGTTGTCCATTTGATAGATTCTCCTATCTGAACAAAAGTTTTGCATCTTTAGAGCACAGGCGTCGGGTGGGAATGCTATCCTTGTTCTACTGGTATTTCAATGGAAGTTGCTCCGAGGAACTAGTTTCAATGATCCCTCGGCACCGGAGCACAGGGAAACACGCCAAAAGCACGCCCAACATATGTTCTCGGGTTTCATTTGTCACATGAGAACGGGTCACTTCTACGTCTTGTTCTTGAATTCAACAGTTCGGTTGTGGAACGATTTGCCGGCCTCTGCGTTTCTTCTTTCCTACAACATGGGTCTCTTTAAATCCCATGTTCATTCCTTCCTCTCCTCAAAAAGATCCTCCGCATGGCATCTTCAAATATGGCATTGACCCTGACATAAATTATTTTCCTCAGGGCGTCCTGTGTTGAGTAAATTTAAAAAATAATAATAATAAAAAATAGTATTCAAAATAAAATCAAAGTGTGCAATTCACACGCAGTGGAAGTGAAACTAGAAAGTCGCTAGATGTCGATTTCTTTTCTTTTGCCTGTTTATTTTAAAGTGGTTTGAAGATTGGATATTGGTTTTACAAAAAAAAAAGTTTTTTTTTTTTAAATTTGGTAGGTTTCGAACCTCCGTTCGCTGGATGTCTCTCAGGCGCTTCATACCGCGGCGCCATTGGTGGCCTGTGAGGTTGTGAATTTACCGCATTATGTTAGAACCGAGGGCCGTCAAATAATAAATGTTTGCATTTCCAAATTACAAATCGCAAATCGCTTTTCAAATTTCAAATCACTAACGGGGCTAAAGAACTTTCACTTCAAAAGGTAATTAGAAAAATTTTGTGGTACCTACATTTTTTTTTGCTTAAACTTTGGATTTTTTTAGTGTTAGATATTATTACTGCTATATTTAAAAAAAAATCTTTCAGTGGAAAGCGGATATCATATCCTTTAGCAAAATATAGAAAGACTAAACATGCTAGCTTGTAAGAAATAAATAATTAATTCCTGAACGTGGAAAAAACGTTTACACGTGGGTTTTTACCGTTTACGGAATGCAATATCTTATCGTATTCAATTAATAATAACGACATTATATTAGCACCGTTCATCAAAGGCCGTGGAGTTATTTTCGACAGGAAACTTACCTTTGATCGTTATTACGAAACAATTTCCAATAAGGCCATGTAAATTTTAGAGCCATGCAATTTTCGTAACACGGAACACAAGGACTTTTCAAAACAACGAATCAATGAAAATTCCTGTAAGATCACAGCTGGAATGTGCATCTCCTGTATGGTCACCTTTTATCTAACAACTTATAGAAAAAAACTGACCATCGTTGAAATATAAAACTATCAACCCGGATAAATATTTTTATTTTTTATTCTTATATTTCTTAATTCCTGAATAACATCATCGACAGCCTTCAATGTTAAAAATATCTATTCCGACTGTGACAACCGTAGCACTAACTGTACTTATCACTCAATACGCATACAGACTCATAATACGGCATGTGGCTGTCGAATAGCCTGTAAAAACTGTATAAAAAATTATATGATGAATAAAGAAAAGAAAAAAAAAAGACTTTTTAGATACACTCGAAACAAATAGTCGTAGGCCGGCCAGATTGAATTGTTATTGAATATACAAATTAAAAACTTTAATTTATATACAGTTCTACAAAATAAACTTAAAAACAATAAATAAGTATCAACCTGTGTAACGTAAAATCAAGGATTACCATGCTAAGGAGATAATGGACTTGGCCTGGGAGGAAGTTTGTAAATAAATAAATTGCGCCATAGATTATATTGAGGGTCGATTGTTTTACCGTGGAGCTGTTCCGGGCCGCAGTAAACAAAGTGCGCATAGCCAACATGATAGCTTACGTCCGTTGAACGGAAAGGGCACTAGGAGAAGAAGAGTTGATTGTAGCTTTTCGATAGACAAATTGAAAATGACTGAGACCAAGACCAAAAAAATCGGACGCACGAATCGAACGTGTGCGTGATTCGTTCGATCCGATAGTCTGATCAGACAACCGGTAAGCAAAATCGGATGTGTGCGGCCAACTTTACAGGAAAGCTAAAATAGTTGGTGGTGAATATAATCGGTAAGTTTCTGAATAATGTTTTATAAAATAACTAGCTGAACCCGACCACGCTTCGCTGTAGCTTTGTCTGATTTTAATTATTAGAGGAGTTAACAAAAATTGTCTAGCAACTGTGCATTTTCCAAGAAGACATTGCTTAATTGAATATCTGCTGTGACTAAGCTGTAGTATAATTTTTTTTAAATTATTTATTTATTCAGACCTCAAAGGCTTTTACAATATCACGTTATTTCATGCGTTGCTATGCCATTTAATAAAGAAATTGTTTCTCCCTGAGTGTCCATTCCCATTCGACCCGTTCCCCTTCCGCCTCCCCTTCTTCTCCTGCATCCTCTTCCCCTCTCGCGTTCCCACTCCGTCACCTCCACCTTCCCTCTCCCCACTCCACCCCCCCCCCCTTCCTCCGTCCCGCAAACCCTTCTCCCGAGTTCTCCTCCGCCCTCCCGGGTTCCCCTCCCCCCTCTCGCCTTCGCCTTCCACCTTCCCCGCCTTCCCTCTTCCTTTTACCGCTCCCTCATCCCGCCAACCCTCCTCCCGCGTTCCATATATTCAATCCCAGTACATTCAGTTTTTAAACAGCCCGCGTGCCACCTTTTACAATTTTATTCAAATTTCAATTTTTCATGTATATTAAATTTGGTATCTAACATAGGTACCTATTTAAAATATCGAAAATTCTTGATTCGATTCAAACTATTAGGGGAGTACCTACTTTAAATAAATTTATCAACTTAAAGATTTTCAAAAATAGAATTTTATTTAACAATCATTTTTCTGCAAAATGTCATTCTGTCTAGAACTGTCATTCCGTTTTTTACTATGACAAATTATGAGTCAATTTAAAACGCATAAAATTATTATTTTCCTTTGTAACTTCCAAATAAAAAGTATGTATAAATGCTCTTCTGCTAAAATGCAATGTTCTGTAAAAATTTTGAAACAATCCATCGATTACTTTCCGAGATTAGCGAACGCAAACATACGGAACCTAAATTTTTATAAATATAGATAGATAGATAGGTGTTCTGTGTACTGATAAACATGTAAATGCATTTCTGTGTAATGTTTGTAAATTTTAGAATTTTGTAATTTGTTTGTATAAGCCTTGCGGGAGTTCAATAAATAAATACAAATAAAAAATTACCATAAAACAAAAAAAAACTTAACGTGGATCCCAGATCAAGCAAGACCACCGAAACAGGACCTGTCACCACAATTATTTGCGGTATTTGTCTCAGAAATAAGGTTAACTAAAAAATGGACATGATAGCCAACGTCCGTTGAACGGACAGGGCCCAAGAAGAAGAGAAGAAGAAAAAATGGACACAGTTAGATTCCTAATTATTATAAAATGATACTTCACTTTTAAAAATCTTTATACTTTGTATGTAGTGGTAAATTACAGAGTTCATGATAGTTTGAAGTAATCGTGGTTGTCAAAGGGTTAATATTAAAATGATAGTTTAAATAATTTCAGCACATCATCACAATGCTGTTCACCGGGTTGTTTATGAACTACACCGGGTAATATGCTAGAACATTATCAAATATAGAAATACTGGAGTTGAGAGAAAGCGTTACCATTATTGTAACAACATGGAGCGGTAGTAATTATTACAGACCTTCTCAGAGGGGGATCGCGAGAGGCAACTCTTCTAGGAATAATTCCTATGCCTATTTGGCAGGAGGAATTTGGGGCTAGTCTAATTTTGGTGAATAAAATTTTACCTAATTAAACATATATAAAAAAAAAAAATATCTAGCAGTCCACAATGAAGTGCTGTTATCAACCCGGATACATTCCGGTTGTATGGCTGCGAAGTATGGAACTGGCGAAGGAAGGATGAATGTGTAATGATTGCTGAAAAAAATATTAGATCCCTATGGCGCATGTGCAGTAAAAACAAGTATGACCGCGTAAAAAATGTGAAGACCCGGAAATAATGGTAGTGAAATTTTTGCAATTAATAAATTAAAAATATAAGTTTGAAAACAATATTACTTTATCTGTTGAAATATATTTTTTAATAATTAGTAAAGAATGAATGAATAATTAAATTTGATTTCCTGATTTAATTAAATTAAATTATAATAATTAAATTAAATTTCCTAATTATTCGTACATCAAAACGTACAGAAAACCATTTTTTTATATTACAAAATTGATAAATTCCCATATCATAACATACGGAATGCAATCTTTAGAGCACAGGCATCAAGTAGGAATGCTGTCCATGTACTACCGGTGGAGGAACTAGCAACATTGATTTCTGAGACACCGGTGCATAGTCGGGAAATACGCTAAACGCGCGCCCAACATTCGTTCACAGTTGACATTTGTCACCTGAGTATGTGTCGTTCCTTCACTCCTTCCTCTCCTCAAAAAGACCCTCCACACAGCATCCCCAAAGATGACATTGTTCCTGAGGGAAATTATTTTTCAGGGCCTCCTGTGTGGTGTTAACGTTATGACATGAGTTCCCGCCGTTAGCGAAAATTATGTAACCTTCTTCAGGTACGAAAAATCCTATCAAGCATCGCAGTTGCAATTGTTGTGCGGATTGTCTCTTTTAAGTTGCAGATTCCGGATTTAGTTCTGCATAAGTTTTTAAGGTAGCCCCACAAGAAAAAGTCCAAAGGTGTTAGTTAGATCAGGTCCTCTTGAAGATCATTTAATTTTAAAATCGCGGACACCTTTTTCGATGACCCTGTATTATATTTGTAAATTATTGCAATCGTTTTTATTACTCCGTGGCGACTTCACATACTGTGTTGTTTACAGACACTTATCTATCAAGTCTGATAAGATAGTCCCCAAACTCTAAGCACGGAAGTGAAAACGATACGATTAATCAGTTGAACGCTTGATTCTTGTACTAACTATAGTAGTTCTCAGTGCTTCACAAAACGCTTATATTAATAAACTTGCCTTTGTATTATTTGGCTGTCAGTGATTGAACCAATTCTCGCAAGAAAAGAACTACTTTGTATAACTTTTACTAAGTAATTCATTGAACTAAGTGCTTAATTAATTAATACTTCCCTGTTCAGTTATTGTGCCAATTCTTACAGGAACAGTTAAATCTTCAGGTAAGGCTTTAATTTTTTCTGTCTACTTGCTGCGGTGTAGTAATTTTGATATCGTACCGGACGCCGAAATGATAGGCGTGTCAACATTGGATATTGTTACATTCTGTATGTTCAAGTTCGTTGGAAATTTATATTGATTTACATTTTTTTAAATAATAATTTATTTTTTTTACATTTTATAAGCTTCTAAAAATTCACATGAATGCCTCTGCCAAGAATTCTGAAACAATTTCGGAAAGTTTTTTTTAAATCCTTGATTCTGGTTTGTGGCGTTATTTGCAAAAAAAATCCTGATTCATTTGCTTCTTTTTTTACATAAAATTTCATACTGTTTTTGCAACACTTCGGCAATCAGATTTTTTGTTAAACTATCATTGATTTTAACTGTTTTATTTAACCAAATTGTAATTGTATGTCACTTTCTCATTTTATCAAACCTTGAGGAAACCTACCAAACTTTGTGGAGATCCGCAAAGAATGCAAGGCTGATGTAAGCGTAATGAGTGAGATCAAGAAAGGAACGCTCCGATGGTTTGGGCATGCAGAGCGAATGAACGAGGAAGGGAGTGTAAGGAGAATATATGACGCAAGTGTGAATGGTAGAAGAAGTCGGGGACGCCCAAGAAAGACATAGCACGACCAAGTGAATCAGATATTTGAGTCTCATGTCAAGAGTCAGAATAATAGAAGAGCATGAATGAGACGATGTATGAATGTGAACGAGGCATGGAGTGTGTGCCAAGACCGAGCTGTTTGGCGGTCCGTCCTCTCTGCTTACCCCTGCGGAAAACGGCATGATGGTTAGTTAGTTAGTTCGTTAGTTAGTAATTGTCGATGTTATTTTCGATGCATGACAATCAGTTGTTGTTAAATTCGCATAATATGAGGTTCAAACATCAAAAGACGATTTTTTCTGATTTATAAAAATGCCTCATTCATTTATATAGTTAATAAAATGAGATATTTTCAAAAAAACTGCTGTTTTGAAAACACGATGGAATGCCCTATAATTCCTTTCTGAACTTAGAGAATACACCAGGCAATTGGGGTGTGGCTAATTTTCACAACATTTCTTTTCAAGACAGAAGATAGCAACATTGAATTTTTTTATTTGGAGAAATCGTTAAATACAAAACCCTGATAAGAGGTACTGAGACGGTAGATTCACTATTTTTATCAGATTACGCATAGTTAAATAAACTTTAAACACTTTTCACATTTTTTATGACCCATCATAATATTCAGCAATCTCTCTAATGCGATTACGATATTTATCAATCCGATATGGAAATTAAATACCTAATGATGATAATAATTATTTGAATTTGTGCGTTGGTGTCAAAGATATTGTAATATCATTGGTTGATATTCACAACTAAATCTCAGTTAAATATTTAAAAATTTTATTTTATTTTAACTATTTGTGGCGACACATCATTATAAATTTCGCCACCAAAAGAGGAATCGAGAAACATCTCCTAATATCCGCGCCCATCGGCAAACCTACTTGCCTAGGTACCTTCGTACCTATACTGGCCGCGATGTACATTCTCACCTGCCGTGCCAGCACGACGTTAATAATATCGCCCTCGCCTAGAAAGGTCTCGAGACAGCACCGTACAATATCTGTACGGCGCCGAATATTCTCGAAGTGGCTCGTATTACCTACCGCGAGGTAGTTACTCTACCGCGGCTATATAAGCAGCCGATCGCTCGCCCGCTGCAGTTCAGTCCAGTTCAGTCTCACATTAATCGTCGGCCAACATCTCAACATGTAATCAGTGCTCCTGCATGGCATCGCTACGCATCCAGGGCAGCTTCCTCGAGGTCCATCACCACATCTCAACCACAAGGCCCATCGTGCCTTCAGCCCCGCAGAACAGCAACATCCCGCGACTCACAAGGCTTGCGTCACCTTCAGTCCGGGGATCAGCTCACCACTTCATGGCACCCCGAAGCCCACCGTGCTTCGCTGCCATGGAACGCGCTCCGCCTCGCCAGGACTACCTGCTGGTGGCTCAGCTCACCGAGCCACACACCGTTCATCTCCGCGATTTAAAGCGTCGAGCAACGGCCTGGAAGATAGGTCATCTCCACCGCCATGGTGTCGAGCAACTCGCTGACCTTCACCACTCCATCTCCACCTCCGTACGCCTGCAGCATCATCTACGGCACTCCGCATTACATCATGTTACCGACCACCGACCATCTGCTACGTAGCCCAATAAATGACTGACTCACCACTTCGACATGACGCCTTTCATTTATCTCCCCTCTCTACCGATCCGGCCCGCTCCCTCATATTTTAAAAATATTTTCGTTAATTTGAGTTAGTACCTAGGTATCTATCATGATACCTTGTATTAATTTTATTTAGAACCAAGTACGTGTGTATCACGATATCTAGGCATGAGATACCCTTTTAGTTACTGTGTACGTAGTGACGGCCGGCGTAATGCAGCGGTAAGGCGCTTTACTCGCATTCCGAAGGTCGCGGAATCGAATGCCGGCGTGGCAAATAAATTTTATTTGATTAATTTGTGTATTTCACAATTTTTTCATTTAAAATAATATATAGTATATTTGTGGCACGTTCCAGAGTGGAAGATACTCTCAGCATCGCCCTAGTATAAGACCACCATTCAGAATTGAAACGTTGCCTGAAATGGCTTTAGCCGTGTTTGGTGACCAGATCTGAATAGCCAGGTACTTCCCCACCTCCCTCTTCCCTATCTCCTTCTCTCCCCACTACCTTTAGCTTCACAACATACCCCAATTGGGGATAATATTGTAATTAATAACAATAGGTAAGAAAAACTCGAGATATACTTATCAATTGCTGGCAGAATGTACATATTAATCAATTGAAACACTTAAAATAATTTATATGTCACTGGCAGAATCTTTTATAAGATATGAATTACCAATATGAGGAAATACTACTATAACCAATCTGAAACAAGTCCAAGTTGTACAAAACGCAATTTTAAAATTATAAGTCGTCCCTAATATTTTCAAACAGAGACGTAATACACCGTTGCTGTTTCAGAGTGCCTTGCTGAACGTTGCTTGAAAGGGCTTCTGCCGTGTTTGGTGACCAGATCTGAACAGCCAGGTACCTCCCCACCTTCCTCTTCCCTATCTCCTTCCCCTCCCTACTGCATTCAGCCTCACAACATACCCCAATTGGGGATGCTTTAGTCCCACTGGCTCCAGACGGGAGCAGTTGGGACTCTTATGCGGTATTCAAGTTAAAAAAAAAATGCAATGGCACAAAATTATAATTCAGCATATATTTACCCCGCAGCATAAAGAGAAATTAGAACATAAATACAACACTAGATTCACGCGCAACGATGGGTTCGTAATTAGAAACTCATATTTTTTAAGTATGTATTAGGATGAAACTTTGTAAATTTCTTGTCATGTTCAATTGTCTTGTTTCTTTTCTCTTCTTTTCTTTTCCATTAAGTTGTAATCATCCATATCTGTGTAACCTTGTTCCCTTTTTCCTTAATTATTTTCCATTGCTGTTTATTCTACTCAACCTGTCTTTTATTTTTCTTCTATATTGTATGTGAATCTTATATTTTAATATCCAAATTCTCATGTAAAATTTTAACTATTTCCTCCCACCCATGATTTGCATCTTTCTCCTGTCCTAAAATGAGTTCTGTAACTCATCGGGATTGCTCTAGCAAGAAATAAAAACAATAAATAAAATAAAAAATTTAAAAAAATATCCGTTTCGTAACACAAAAACACTGAAGTTATTATATAACACACTGGTCCTGAGTGTACTTGAGTTAAATTCGATCATCTGGGCCCCACACGAATTAACATACACTTTACGCATTGAAAGAGTCCATAAGAAATTTTTAAGGTTTTTATTCTCGCGGCTCTATGGACGTTAGTTACCCTTGGCTTTACCCATCGATTTATATATTAGGCATGACCAAAGATATTCTAATACAGAAGAGATATGATATGGTGTCCGCGCAACTGTCGCCGGACTACCCGCTAATTAGCGTAGTTTTCATACAAAAAGATTGTTCATTTCGTTGATTTTTTGAAAATGTGCATTAATATTGGTTAACAATATATTTTGAATAAGGAAAGAATTCGTTCATTTAGTTTAAAGTTCGTTTGGTTTATTCGTTAATTATTTGTTCTTTTAGTTTATTTGTTATTTGGTAAACAATATCGGCGACACCCGGAAGCGCAGACCCACATAGTAAAAACAGCAGAGAGCACATCTACTTATATTCCAATATCTTTGGGCATGACCAATTACCACTCTCTAGAGACACGTAGAGGTATTGCTTTGCTTAAATATTTTTTTCAACTAATGAACGGTCATTTATCTAATAATGGGATACTGACCCAATAAACTTTTTTTTGTACCAGAGTCTCACTCTCGATGACGTCATCACAACCTCCTATATAGTAGAGCAAGCCGCACTAATTTATTTATGAACTCACCTCTGGGGAGAGCTACGTGCTACGTGCTTGAATGCGGTGGATAAAAAAATAGATTTATTTTTTGTGTCCTATTGCGCATTTGTAAGATTTTTGGCATTGCATATACACTGCATATATGGTACAATTATAACGTCTTAGGCTATATTTGCCTGTAATTGTTATAAATAAATGTACAATTACATATAAATAAATAAATAGTTCCGAAATTTAACATAAGTACGGACAGAGAACGTTTGAATAAATCATACCGAAGATATTTAATTTATTACCTGACACTATAAAGCAATGTAATTCTATAAATAAGATTAAATATATGTTGAAAAATTGGCTATCGGAAAAAATAGTTATATTGATATTGATATGTACGAAAAAATGTTGAATCTGTAGATATAAGATGTAAATTTTAAATTTTAAAAATGTATATGAAACTAAAATATAAGCACCTGTTGACAAGCCAATTCAATTGGCTTAGCAGGACTTGTTTGTTGATTATATTTATTATCTATTCTTTCAATTAAAAAAAATAATAAAAAAATAAATAAAAAGTTTACAACGTTTAAATTAAACATTAATTATAGTAATGAATTCTTACAGTTGTTTCAGGTAATTTTTCAATTTAATTTGGAATTTATGTTTATTTTCGATAATTTTTAGTTTTAAAGGGAGGTTGTTGAAGTAATTTATACCTAGACTAGATACAGAAATTGAAAGGAGGGTAAATGTCGGTAACTCCATTAATGGAAGACTGAATGCCATTGGCGCTAATAAAAAAACTGTCAAAAAAGCGAAGCTAGCAGTCCACAATGGAGTCCTGGTACCTACCCTGATGTATGGCAGTGGGGCATGGAACTGGTAGGGGAAGGATAAAAGTAATCTGAATGCTGTTGAAATGAGATCCCTGAGACGTATGTGTGGTAAAACCATGTATGATCGTGTTAGAAATGTGAATATCCGCAAAGAATGTAAGGCTGATGTAAGTATAATGAGCAAAATTAAGAAAGGGACCCTCAGATGGTTTGGGCACGTAGAGCGAACGAGCGAAGAAAGTAGTGTAAAAAGAATATATGTTGCAAATGTGAATGGTAGAAGAAGTGGGGGACGCCCGAGGAAGACATGGCACGATCAAGTGAATCAGATACTTGAGACAGGCCATGTCAAAAGTGAGAATAATAGAAGAATATGTATGAGACGATGTATAAATGTGAGTGAAGCAAAGAGTGTATGCGAAGACCGAGTTGTTTGGCGGTCCGTCCTCTCTGCCTACCCCTGCGGGGAAACAGCGTGATGGTTAGTTAATTAGTTAGTCAGTAGATACAGATAGGTGTTTTGAATGTGCTTGGTAATAATTTTTTTATTTTTTTTTTTTTTATTTATTTATTTACGCCCATTTAGGCTTTTACATAAATATATACACTTTATACTCACGAAATTATAGTAAATAGTGCAGGAAATGACTGTTTACAACACTTGCACATAAACAAATATAAAGCAAAAATAATATTGAATTTGATCCACACAGTATGCAGGCACAAAATATAAAAACAAAAAAAGTACAAAAATAGCTTCTCTCCTTCAGCCGACAAAACACCACCAATATGCTAGTCAATTCAAACAGTTTCATCAACACATTCCCCTACTTGATGAAAAAAACTTCAATAAGGTATGCTTATATTAAAATTGATGTATTAAATATATCAACAACATCGGAGTATTTGTTTCCAAGCTGTTGATTCGTCGCGTAAATTTTCTGATTTTAATATTCTTTTGATATTATGCTGATGTATTGAAAATTATAAAATGAAAATTAATTTTAGTTACTATCTACGTACGTATATATCTACATACCTTTATTAATTTGAGTTTTACCTATGAGTTATTTGAGTTAGTACCTATGCCTGATTTAGTGCCTAGGCTAAGTATCTACGAGCGTGTGAATCATTATCTAGGATCAGTTCTTTTCAACAAATTTATAAATGACGTTACAAATGTATTTACTCGTGTCTTTATATTGATGTTCGCAGATGATATGAACATTTACCAAATTATAGACAATATTAATGATTGCTTATTCTTACAATCAAATCTCATTAGCTTTTCTGATTGGTGTATCCAAAATAAATTAACCCTTAATGTAAAAAAGTGTCAAGTCATGAGATTTTATAGGAAGAATAACCCATTGATTTTCACATATAGGATGAGCAATCAAGCCTTAGTATCTGTACCCGAAATAAAAGACCTGGGGATAATATTTGACACAAAATTATCATTTATCTCTCACATTAATAATATAACCACTAAAGCAATGCAAATGCTGGGTTTCATTTTAAGAACTTTAAAAGATTTCAAAAATTTAAAAACTTTAAAAATATTATATTCATCCATAGTCAGAAGTCATTTAGAATTCAACTCAACCATTTGGAATCCATTTTACAATATTCGTGAAAAATCCATCGAGCGAATCCAACATAAATTTTTACGAAATATAAATTATAGATTAGGAATTCCTATTGAAAATATTAGCTACATGTCACTGTTGAAAATTATGGACCTCGCTACATTAAAAGAAAGAAGAATATGTACTGATCTATTTTTTCTGTATAAAATTGTTAATAACATGTTTGACTCCTCTGAACTCCTTAGGCTGATTAATTTTCATGTGCCTAGTAGAACGGTTCGTCAGATTGTACCTTACCATTGTAACAATTCAGGTACCAATTCAGAAATAAACTCAGTAATGAACCGACTGCACAGTACAGGGAATAAATATTACATGAACACCAACGGTACTGAAAGTCTATCAACCTATAAAAACATTGTCATTAAATCTGTATGTCTATCTAGATAAATTTGAAATGTTCATAAATTTTCAATATGTGTCGAATGTATATGAATGTGTATCCTTTATTTTATTCTGTTGCTTTTAAGCTGCAAGAAAATCACTTCTTTAAATGTATATGAATGCGTATCCTATATTTTACTCTTTGTTTTTAAGTTAAAAAATTTATACTTGATACTTATTTAATTGTTATCTCTTAATTCTTTGACTATAACAAATGTATTTTTAATTTTATCATATGTAACTAACTAACTAACTAACCATCACGCCGTTTCCCCGCAGGGGTAGGCAGAGAGGACGGACCGCCAAACATCCCGGTCTTGGCACACGTTCCTTGCCTCGTTTACATTCATGCAACGTCTCATACATTCTCTTCTATTCTTCTGACTCTTGACATGGCCCGACTCAAGTATCTGATTCACTTGGTCGTGCCATGTCTTTCTTGGGCGTCCTCGACATCTTCTACCATTCACATTTGCGTCATATATTCTCCTTACACTCCTTTCCTCGTTCATTCGCTCTACATGCCCAAACCATCGGAGCGTTCCTTTCTTGATCTTACTCATCACGCTTACATCAGCCTTGCATTCTTTGCGGATTTCCACATTTCTCACACGATCATACATGGTTTTACCACACATACGCCTCAGGGATCTCATTTCTACAGCGTTCAGTCTACTTTCATCCTTCCTCTGCCAGTTCCATGCCTCACTGCCATACATCAGGGTAGGTACCAGTACTCCATTATGGACGGCTAGTTTCGCGTCTTTGGACAGTTTTTTGTTGCTGCCAACGGCGTTCAGTCCTCCATTAATAGAGTTACCTGCATTCACCCTTCTTTCAATATCTCTATCAGCCTTCCCATCTCTCGTAAACATACTTCCCAAATAAACAAACTCATCCACCTGCTCCAAGTATTCATCATTCACAACTATATTGCATACTGTTTTCGTACTCTCTCTTTCGAACACCATGACTTTAGACTTACTTACATTCATCATTAACTCATTCTTCATGCATACTTCGTTCATTCTTGACACGAGAGACTGTAGATCTTCCATACTGTTAGATATCAGCACCGCATCATCAGCATACAACAGGCAACATACTTCTAGATTACTCAATTTCGCACCCAATCCCATCTTTTTCAATTCTTGCATACAATTTATCATATGTAAAAGCCCTAATTGGGCGTGTACAAATAAATAAATAAATTATACCTTTATTAATTTGAGTTAGTGTCTAGGTGTCTATGTACTTAACCCCTCAGGCTAATTCGTTCGCTTTTCGGAACAGTTCATAAGGCGATTAGTTCATAAGCACTTATCCACACTCTCATTTTTCTCACTCGTGATCTGTTTCCCATCCGGTATGGACGACATCACAGACGATATTCAAAATGCAGCAGGTTTGGCTCTGTGCGCCATGGCATATTATAATTTTGTGAACGTTGTGACGTTGAACGTTGTAGTTAGCCCTTGATTTAGAAAGGAATCCAGAGCGTCATATGCAAACCATATAGGTTTATAAATTTCATTTTCACCAGCACCCGATTTGGAGGAATCATTCACCATTTTTCTATATTTCCGTTAACTAACAAAAAGGGAATCTTTTTTCTTTTTGAGTTCAGGTACTTTCATCTCCATTGTTCCTCCAAGTCTGTTCCACGCATCGTGGTTCAAACTTTTGTAATTCGATGTTTTGCATCCCATAACACCGGTTCAGATTGAAAATATTCTATAAATTACAACTCTTGTTGATTTTTTATACAAGGAAACAAAATTTTCGAAACAAAAACAAAAATATATTGCACGTCTTCTCTCAACCGCTCACTAAACAACACTGAGACAAAACGTGAGTGTAGTAGCCTTCTCGCTTCTCGCCCGAGAAATCTTTTGAGGCGGCCAAATTTACCGACAATGATCCGAGAACAGCCGAGCCCGAGAAAGAGAATGCGAGAAACACCTCACATTCTCGCTTCTCGGGTGTTCTCGGGGCTTCTCGCCGAGAGTCTGGATGGGCTAATACAGGTCTCATAGAAATGACTTGTGGCTTCCTTACCACCATGGTTGGAAATAGATCTAAACGGTGATAGAAAGCGAAAATATCACGCTTTAAATTCAAATCTAAAAGTTAACCACAAAATAATAAAAATTTACGCCTTTATGAAACCAAAGTTTCCGACTGCAGTTTGAAAAAAAAATAACATTTGAAAAATTTTGGTTGATGATGACGTAATAATACACTTTTCTAATAAAATACGAGATTTGATTTTATTTTATTCGTTATCAGTAATTTAAAAAAAACGTAAGGTGCAATAATAATACGTAACATTATTTTTTTTTAATATCAGCAATATTTATTTATTATTGGTGATATTAAAAAAAGCAATATTCAATTATTAAAAATAAATAAATATAGAATATAAATTGTAATATTTATTATATTCAAGAAAACAACAGGACAGACATTACATATAATACTTTCAAGAAGACAACAACATGAAAACTTGTCTTTTTTTTCACAATCTAAACCTAATTCTAATTTTGAAAAAGCTTTTATTTATTTATTTATTTTACATCTATATATATTACAGTTTTCACCTTATGAATAACATTTTTACACATGTAATATATTTTGAAAACCTTTTTAGATATTAATTATACATTTCTTTATGTTGGGTGTAAGGTAGGTTTGAGAAGGTGAAACTGTTGGTTGGTGACATTGTATGTTTCGTGAACACCTCACTAGGAGAACCTGTGCTGAGGTGTTTACGTGTTTATGATTAAGTGTGACAAGTACAAGTATTTATGTGTCGTAGTAGAAAGTTATTTTTTTTTTCTTTTTTACATTTTAATAATAATTCAACAAAAAAATATATATATAGTAGTGTGGATCGATTTTTTATTTTTTGTTTTTCTTAGCAGCGGGGTGTGGAATGGATGCTCTATGGGGATACCTTTAAAAGTTATTATGACAGCATTAAGATATTTTGAGTGCAAGTACTGCCCCAAGTCAATTCAAATTTTACAAAAACAGCAGAAACTAGAAAAATAAGGGTTTAATCTTTGCTCAATAAAAGTAGTTAAAATATAAAAAAATTAAACTTTTCATTTACTTGTTATATTATCTACTAATTAAGAAACAATAAAAGTACCATTGCTACACAAAAAAATCACAAACAAGGTTAAAAAATAAAGTCAAAAATCTTAAAAGTTATTGTGTTTTATAGTCCTTCTTCGAATTGAAGACTGGCGTTATACGACAAGATTCTATGTAGCTTGTTTTGTATCCACCCTTAACGTCTTTCAGGGTCGCAAACAGCAGAGCGTGATGCGGTTACCACTTTGATGCATCTTTCAGTGGCTTGCGTGTGACAGGGCATCAATCGGAACTTGCACAAAATGTTGAATTCGATAATTTCGTGGTCTGCAATGGCATCAATTATTGTCTCGCTAGATATCAGTTTTGTAATAGGTGGTTCTGATGGTTTTTCCCAGTAGATCAAGTCAATAGTCTGCTGCGTTAAATTAAAAGTAGGTAGCTTAAATACTCTTATTGGAGAGAACCCGACGTACGTTCTCGGATACTTAGAATCCGTCTCAGAACCAACTCTCTAATTTGTCTTCGTTCATCGTTTAGCGTACTAATAAGTATATTTTCGCTGTGGTCAAAATACCCGTTGCGTTGAACTACGGGATCTACCACCTTTTTCAAATGCTCTGGAAGGTAACGAGACAATTTTATGGTTTCGTGGAGGTGTCTCGCCCCGTAAACACACGAAGGTTGTGTTTTTTATTTTAAACCACGTCGAAACATACACTCTTAGTATAAATTCAGTCAATATCACCTGATTTTCTGTAGGATTCTTGGTTGAAATGTAATGTCCTAGTAGTGTTCTAACGCTTGCAACGGGAGCACGTTACCGCGGTATCATATTCGCGCTTGCAACCGTAACCCTTTCATGGCGATAGAAGATCTAATAAACACGCTGAAAAATGAAGTACAAAAGATACAAACAGTCAAGGACTCTAAAACTAAAACCAACATGGAAAAAATTATATTGGATCTTGATAATGAAATAAAATCTACAATACTAATAATGCAAGAACAAATCATACATTTACAAGACAAACTTATTGAAAAAAACGATCAATTGGTGGGAAATATTGAAAAAATTATGAAAACCGCAATAACACCATCCTATGCTCAAGTAGTATCAACAACCAAAGTTATGCCTCAAGAAGAGAGATTCTCAATCATTATATCGTCAACTAAAAATAATACAAAAGCCGAAGAAATTGAAAATATAATTAAAAAGGAAATAAAATTAAACAACCTAAAGATAGGTATAAACGGTTTGAGGAAAACAAAAGAAGAAAAAATAATAATATCGTGTCCTAAAAAGGAATATGCAAATATCCTAACTGATGAATTAAAAAAACTAAAAAATGAACTGGTGGTAAATGAAGTACAAAAAAGAAGACCTAAAATAATAATAAAAGGATTAAAATCCAATCTTACTGAGGAAGAAATAGTTTGCGGAATAATTAACCAGAACGAAGGAATTGAAGATGTCTACAAGGAAAGTGAAGACAACAAAATCACATTAATAGCGGAGATAAAGAACACAAACATAAATGAAAAACAGCGCCTATTCACTAACTACATCATAGAAACTAGTGGGAAAATGCGAAAAAAAATTCTAGCACTCGGTAAACTAAATATTCAGTTTCAACGAGTAAAAATTGACGACTGCAGCCCTCTGACGCAATGTTTTCATTGCTGTATGTTTATGCATACGGCTAAAAGATGTCTACATCGAACCAACCCTCCAATTTGCCCACACTGCACAGGCGACCACATCCTTTCAAAATGCCCGGAAAGAGAAAATACAACCCCAGCGTGTGTAAACTGCATCAGACAAAACACTAAATATGGAGAAAAAAACCCTACAGACCACACGGCCAACAGTACTTTGTGCAACTATCGAAACAAGATGCTGAAAATTGCGAGAGATCGCATTGACTACGATTAATGATGTATAGTATTATTTACAATTCAAACGAAAACAAAAACAATACTTTGAAGAAATACTTCGATAAACTCGCCCGCAAAGGGTTAGTTTTATTACACCGGTATAATATACGCCGAATCTATACATTTTATACTAATTTCGCAAAAGTGAGTGTAATCCGAGCGCATCGTTATTGTTGTAAGTTATTTTATTACTATCTAATACAATTATTATGGGTCAGTTTATCAAACAAATTTTCGATAGCTATAAATTTTCGAAAAATCTATGTAAAAATCCCCGCAATTTTTGAAACAAATTATTGAAACATAAATATATATCAATGTCAATATTCTATTAAAATATATACCTAATATACTTTTCATGACTAACTCACTATTTGAAGATATAGACTCATCTTTCATTGTTTCAGAAAATATCTGTCTATCCAGTTTTGAATGTAATAACTCACTATCAGAAATAGACCCTCTTAAATCATTAACAATCCTTCACTTAAATATTCGAAGCATCTATAAAAATTTTGATCATTTTACACTAGAATTGAATGAGCTGGCCCTTAAACCTGATTGTATTGTATTGTCTGAAGCCAGAATTAGTCCCAACTCAAGTACTTATAATTTACCGGGATACAAATACTTTGTTACATCTTACAACATTAATCAAAATAGTGGAATAGTTGTTTTTGTAAAATGTATTTTTAACGATGTTTCTGTTAATGAAATATTTATCGAACTTGTTAATTGTCTACATATTAAAATCAATATAAAAAATATTTTTTATGATATAATTGCATTATATAGAACCCACAGCTCAAGCATTAATAATTTTACCGAAAACCTGAAAACTTTTATAAATACAAACCGGTTTCAAAATGCAATTATTGTAGGAGATATTAATATCGACATATCTGATGATTTTGAAAACAACAGTAATAAGGAAAAAACTGAATATATTAACACTTTATCAGAACTCAATTTCAAACCATGTATAAAAAAATATACAAGAGAATGTTTTGGACAAAGGCCATCTTGTATTGACCATATTTGGTGCAATACTAATGAAACTGATAAAATAAAATCTGTTATTTGGAAAAATAATATTACTGATCACCACACATGCATTGTAGCTATTAAAACTGATAAAATAAATAAGAATAATTATTGTCGCTATAACTTACCAAAAAATCTAATTAATTATGAAAAATTACAACAATATCTTGAAAATGAAATTTGGGAAACTGTACTATCGTCTAACAATACCGATTTATGTTCACGGAATTTTGAATTGACATTGAATAAGCATATCCAATCCTCCTCTTCCATTGTAACAAACTTTCCAAAGACTAAGTTTAAAAAATTAAAACCGTGGATTACACAAGGAATTATCATATCAATTAGGCATAAAGAAAAAATTTATAAAGAGCTAAAAAAGTTTCCTGAAAACAATAAACTACGCGAATATTTTAAATTTTAGAAATAAATTATGTTACATAATCCGGAAAACAAAAGAAGATTTCTATAAAGATAAAATCAATATTGCTGGTAACAACAATAAAAAGGTGTGGCAAACTATTAATGAAATGATCAATAAAAAACCTAAAAATTCAAATATAAATAAAATCTCAGATATTGATAACACAATTTACAATGTCAACACAGATCCATTGAAATGTGCAAATATCTTAAACAATTATTTTGGGTCAGTTGGTGAAAAATTAGCAATTAAAATAAAAAACAGAGATAATGATAATTATAATCTACCAACACCTCCCATTCCTTGTAACACCCTAACACAATTTCAACAAACTAACTCTGATGAAATCAAAGATACTATTAATGAATTAAAAGGAAATTCTTCCCCTGGTTATGACAATATTTCTGTAGAAATACTTAAAAGAAATTCTAACTCACTTTGCAAACCTTTGGCACACATCATAAATACAAGTTTTGTTAATGGCAACTTTCCCTTAAATTACAAAAAAACTATTATTACCCCAATTTTTAAATCTGGGGACCCCTGTCTAAGCAGTAACTATAGGCCAATTTCTCTCACTTCAAACATTGCAAAAATATTTGAAAAAGTTGTAAAAAATCAAATATTTAAATTTGTGAAAGAAAATAACATATTAAATGCACATCAATATGGTTTTAGAGAAAATTTGAGCACTCAAGATGCTATCGTTGATTTAACATCTAAAATATATAAATCTTTAGATAGTAAAAAAAAATGTATTGGAACATTTGTTGACTTAAGAAAAGCATTTGACAGTATATCGCACTCTAACCTTATCTCTAAACTAACGAAAATTGGTATAACTGACAATGCTTTAACTTGGATCGAAAATTATCTATTTAATAGAGAGCAATTTGTTAAATTAAAGGGCCTTATGAGCGATTCTCAGACCACGAATTTTGGCATCCCGCAGGGAACTGTACTGGGGCCAATTCTTTTTATCATTTATGTCAACGATATGTTTAAACTTAACATCAAATCTAAACTCATTTCATATGCAGACGACACAGCAATTCTAACTGAAGGTTTAACTTGGAATGAAACCCAGAAAACAGCAGAATTAGACTTAAACATCCTAAAAAAATGGTTCGATTCAAACTTGCTGTCACTTAATACGGAAAAAACCTTTGTAATACCGTTCACCATTAATAAACATGCATTCCCTGAAAATTTAATGATAAGTATACATTCATACAATTGCAATAGAAACACAAATTTATGTAAACCTGACTGCTCTGTACTCACTGTTAAAACTAATATAAAATACCTCGGTGTAATTATAGATAGCAATTTAAAGTGGAAAATACAAATCAATGCAACAGTAGAAAGATTAAGAAAATTAATGTACATTTTTCTTAGAATACGAAACATATTAAATTTTAAACTATTAAGAACTATCTATTTCTCACTGATCCAATCTGTATTACAATATGGAATTCTTGGTTGGGGTGGTGCATTCAAAACTTCTCTCATGCCTTTAGAAATCATCCAAAAATTATTAATAAAAATAATTCTAAAAAAACCATATGATTTCCCCACCATAAGATTATTTCAAGAATTTAAAGTCCTTTCACTACACAATATTTATAAAAAAATTACACTTTTACAAATCCACAAAGATTGTTTCAACAATGATAACTCATTATCTATTTCAAACAGCAAAAGACCAAATATTCTTGGCTCTATAACTATCCCGCGTTGTAATACCACTACAGCCCAACATTTTTATAAATATTTTGGAGTCAAGTGGTTTAACCAGTTACCCCTTAACTTAAGATTGGAAATTAATTATAAAAAATTCAAAAGTTCTATAAAAACACTAAATCATTAGCATATTACAATAATTCAATTTAATAATACAATAGAATGTCTCTCGACAATTAATTTTGGAAATCCATTTACTTTTATATTCTTTTCTCTTTTCTCTCTTCCTCTTCCTCTTCTTCTTCTTTTTTATACTGTTTTCTTTTTTTTTCTATTCTATTTCATATATCTTGTTTTGAATATTTATATGTATATATATATATATAAAAATATATATTATAATTCTAAAAAAATATGTTAAATAGTTTTTTACACACGCTGCTCCACCTTTTTTACACGAGCATGCTCTAAAAAAAGGTGAATCACGTTATATAAAAAATGTATCTGAAAAATGTAATGTCATTATTGTATGTACCAAAATAAATAAATTAAAAAAAAAAAAAAAAAAAAAAAAAAAAAATGTCGGAGAATAGTATTGGCTGTTGTTAACAAACGCAAATGACAGATTTTACCAAGGTTTCTTTTGGCTAAGTTTTCGTTACATTGTCCTTCGGCGATTGCTCGGCACATTTCCAATAAATAAAGCTGGTCTGTGCTTAGGTCTTCGCGGGATTTTGTAATGTCCGGTAAGTTGCATTATATTGCTTGAAATTCTATCACAGGAAGATGTTCACAGTTCTTGAGTAACTTTCTTAGTTGGCCGCTAAAGCTTCTAGGACCTGTTGTCGTTCCATCAAGGTATTCGAAAAGGTGTCTCAAACTTAACTCGTTTGCATGTTTTTGACAGACCAACCACTGAAGTGAACGATATGGAGCTTTCCTTCAAGAAGTTGAATAATGCCAGACTTAATTCCAGTATTAACTGCTGTTCCGTCACATCCGGTAGCCACGATGCACGCTAAATCAATGGATTTTGCCACAAAATATGCAAACAATTTGTGAGCTATTGTTTTAGCATCACCGAACTTAACGCCTATGTGGCCAATGTATTGTGAGCCAGGTTCTTTCAAAAGACTGATATGTTCTTCTATCACAACTTTTCTGCGTCCATCCTATATGATTAATGTTTTATCCTTTCAACCTTCAAACGATATGCAAATGCACGAATCAAAATGGGGCTGATTGATGGCAGTCAGGCAGTGTGGTCCTAGTTTTGGCACGAGCACGTCGAATCTTATAACGATCGATCACGTTTGTTAGATTATCTGTTGTCACTAATCCAATATCTTGCATTGTAACGCAGACGATGGCAGCACCCGCCCGATCAGAAATACTGTATCGATCCAATGTTCTGGATACAACAGATAGTCTACTGTCTGTTGGATTTATTACATAAGAAGAAGAAGTAGATGAAGCAAAGTATTGTTGGTCAGTTGGAAGATCAACGTTAGTAAAACTTGAAACTGTACTGCAAGATGTGGACGGTTGATCTAAAGATGTTTGTTGCGTTTCTTGGTATAGTGCGCGAAAGTGGACTCAGCAATTTGTCATATTTTCGCGGGATTAATAAAAAATATCAATTTTTTAAAATGTTATTATTTAAGGCGCGGCAATTCTTATTCATTGTGAAATGTAAAAGTAAAAATTAAAGTATATTCATATTGACACAAAACTGTTTTAAAAAGGGACATTTTTTTACCAGATTGTTAATAATTCAACTGCTTTGTGGCAGTACTTGTTATCAAAATTTTAAATTGATATTTTGTATGCTTAATTTTATGTACCTAGAGCATCCATTCCGCACCCCGCGAAAACTGATTTATAAAAATAAAAAATTTCCATACAATGGTGATCCACCCTAATATATAGGTACATATGTATATATGAATAATTGGTAAATTCTTGAATGACATGTTTATTCATTTTACACTTTTTATAGTTTGGTTATGTTTGGTTAGGAGTTAAAGTATTTTGAATAAAGTGAATATCTTGATTTTTGATCCAGGCTGTGATATGTTTTTTGTGAATGTTTGTAGATGTATTTGCAGTAAGTATTTGTTTCAGAGTAATGGGCATAAAATTAAAAAGTTTGATTGCATAATACTGAAAATGTCTTTGTCCGTATGTGGTGTGTGTTTTAGGTATTTACTAATCTATTCTTAAATACCTTGGTCTGCTTAACTACTTCCCCGAGTAGGTAACCAACTTTATGACTTTATTTTTGCCTCTACATAAATATTGCTGATATTGAAAAAAAAACAAAAATAAAAATCATTCACATTCTTTTATAATATTCGTTCTTAATTAGCTGTTGTGTCAAAGTGGGAATACTGTATTCAGTGAGACGTTTTATAAAGATAGATAAATGTCTAATGATACTTGGTGTAATCGATATACCGCATTATAAATATTATGTGATCTAAGTATGTTTTGGAAGGCTTGATTGTATAAAACAATGGTTTGAGGTGTTCGATATTTTTCTCATTGTGTGCTTGTGTAAATACATTACCAACTCTTGTTGTTGTTGTCCATATTGCAGATTCTGTCTCCAGTATCTCCATTGAACTACATCCCCATCTCCTCAATATGCAGGCAGACATGTGCTTGGCTTATAGCTCACCCAAGTGGCAGGAGACTCTCAAATTATTCCAGCACATTAAAGACAACATGAGCAAACTGACGTTGGATCCGTATCCAGATGATAAAGTTTTGGCGGCTTTCGCAAAATTGGCTTACACTGATTGTGAAGGGAAGCTAGAACTACCCGAAGGATGGCAACTGCTCACTACGGCACAGAGTAAGAAATCGCAAAGGAACGGATACTTCGGTTGTGCCTTATGGAACCCCTCAGAACAGCAGATTGTTATAGCCCATCGAGGAACGAACCCCAAAACATTAGGGGCACTCTGGATTGATGGAAGAGGTGTGTACTGCACTAAGTATACAAATCACATGAATTCATGTGTATCCTTTGCAGACGAGATCAAAAAGGTTATATTGGAAACTAATCAACGATATGGCAGTCGCTTCGTCCTGTCCTTCACAGGACATTCACTTGGAGCATGGCTGGCCGGGGTAACCACCATGACAGTAAAACACCTTAAGAGAGCAGGAAATGGATTCTGCAGAATCAGCAACCCTGGTGAAGGTCTCCATGCACATACTTTGGCCTTGGACAGCCCGGGGGTCGAGGACATCCTGATCAAGATCAGTAGAGATTATGATGTCCGATACGATCGTTCCATGTGCACCAAGCAACTAGATATCACCACCTTCTTCGCTGCCCCAAATATGGTGAACAGCACTGGTTTCCACGTGGGATATCTAAAACAGTTTTATACTGAACGCGTTGCTCGCCCTGGTGAATCGGAGGAGCCCAGCAGGATGTCTAATATAGATACCCATAAAATAGACAAATTTATTGATGCTTTTTCAACTGGAAAAGAGACCTACATCGTACAAAACTGGCCTCAGGGGTTTTCTGAGCGCGAATATTACCACGAACTAGAAATTTTCTGCAATTCTTACGTCCTATTGGATGGTGAACACAGTGTACTAGAAGTTGTACAAGATGGGCTTGTCGGTGAACAAGGTGTACTGGAGAGTGAACAAAAATCCCCTACGAGTTCAAGTGGTGGATGTAAGAATACCCAGTCAGTTAAGGGAAATGCAGACGGTTTACAATTACAAGATACAATCTTGCAATACAAAACTACTCCATCGCAGGGAAACACCGGCCATCTGGGTATATTTTCCATAAAAGAATTCATTTTTATACAAAATTGGAGCTTATATCAAAACAATGCCCTTCTTAAATTGACCGAAATTGAGAAATTTGCATCTCACCAAAAACTTGAAAAATTAGATTTCCCTAAATTTACGATGGATACTAGAAGAAACACGATTTCTTGCGAATCAAGGGCCGATTTGGTGAAGGTGATTGGACAAACCAAACAATTGTTGCGCTGGTTTCCTGCAGAAATCATGGACGCTGTGAATAAACAGAACACGAATATAAAGTCAGCCCCCTTGTACTTGGCAAGCCAGACTCACCTTCGTGCCTTGCCCGATATCTTGGACTGCAACGATACCTTTGACTTAGAAACTTTTCTAGAATCTGAAGAACAACGTGTTTTACAAATCGAAACAAGTGATCTTAAATTTGAAGCTTCCAGATTAAAAAATATACTGTTTCGAATTGAGCGAACATCTTTGAATTCAAAATACTTGAACCATACCTGTCACACGTTTGTGGGATGGAATGATATGGCTGGTATGGCCAAGAATATAGATCTCGAAGGTTTACATACGAATGATGTTACTATTGATAACCTGCTCGTTCTTGAATTCACTCCTCCAGAGGATAACTTACACCCAAACTACGATATATTGAGACAAATATTGAAAAATTTAAAAACATGCGTTCACAAGAAGCTCGTGATCATTTGTTTGCAATCGTTCGATTCACAAATTTTAATGGATTATAATCTGACCATTGAATGTAAGCCTTTAAAAGATTTTGAATTAAGTGATCTGACTCTTACATCTAGAGAAAAAATATTCGAGAGAGATACAATAGCCTTAGGGGAAGAAAAACTGAACCTCAAGAACTTGCTGGGAGATGACTATAAATCTAACGATGAAACGGTTCGAAACAAAATCAATCAATTAATTTCGCCCATTTTAAAAAACCTCGTGATGGACAACCAATTTATTTCAAAAATCCCAAACAAGCTTCCGAGGCTTTATGAGCTAGATGCTCTTTATTCTAAGGGGAACCAGCGAGTAGACCAATCGAGGATATTTTCTCTATTAGAGAGGACTGGGGACGATGGACCACTGTTTGTCATTAGCGATCCAGAGGAACTCAGCCAGGACTACTGGGGAGAGGTGGCCGAGATTACGCGGGGGAGGATTTTCACCTCTGAGGAAGATAGTCAGGACTTATTTCTAGAAAAATGTCGGGAGGAGCAAGCTAGAGTAATATATTGGCTACATTTATGTGATGAAGGCCTAACCCTACGCGAAGTTTACAATAGAGGCCTCTACATGCCCAGAAAGTTTCACACTCGTTTATTCATAAAATCCATGGATGAATTTGTTCGCTACAGAGGAAATAAGGACTTATTTATAATAAACAACGTGGAAGATAAAATATCACTTATTAACTTCTTTAATTTATCCGCAGAAGCCCAGGAATTATTTGTCTCAAATGATCACTTTAAAATTACAATTCTTTCCGATGAATTGAATATTGGAAAAAGAAATAAAGAGGATTCGCTCAACAAACATTATTTTAAAATGTTGGAGATTGGGGACCGCCCGTGTTTGGAGTGGCAATACTCCCATGGCTCCTTGGATGGCCTGCGCCCCTTTATCACCAAGGACTACAGCGATCCCATCGAGGAAGGTGCCTTCTGCATTACAAAAAAGAAGATGAATATCATTGCTGATGATCCTGGCATGGGAAAGACCACCAGCCTGACGCGCATTTCGGAGCTCATCCGTGACTCTTGGGTTCTAAGATTCGACCAAAAGAACTTGACTTCCGCTATCGACCAATTACCTTCAAAACTTAACATGAAAAAAGTAACAGATTGTTTGATTCGTGCTTCGGGTTTACCTACCAACAATGTTTTGCTGCGCAGTCTTTTACAGTATTGCCTCGAATCTGATAGTTCGAAAGCGGTGTGTGTTTTAATTGACGCATTTGACGAGATAACCGAAGATAAAACAAAGAGCAAATTTGTAGAGCTCTTGAAATATTTAAAAAATTCCACAACATGTATCACGGTAGTCACGACAAGGGCGTACCCACAAGAAGGGCTCGAAAACGACTTGGGAGAATTTTCCGTGGAATTGAAAAGAATTGCAGAAATAGAACAGGAGAATTATATGGTGAATTCCTGGCTTTCGCACCTAGCCTTGGAAGTCCCAAACTACGGAGATCAGGAAAAGAGAGGATTGCGCCAGTTTGCTAGAGGACTGCGGGAAGAGGCGGAAAAAATGCTGGGTAAAGACGTCGGGAGTTTCATGGGCATCCCACTTCAGATTCGTATGCTGGCCGAAGTGTTCATCCAGCAGGCAATACTGTTTGTGATATCTCCGGAGCAAGGGCAGAACTTATGCAAAATCACAAATCTATTTGACTTGTATAAACAGTTTATCGAAGTTAAGAAATCAATTTTCTTCGAGCAGAAGAATAATCTAAACAAACGACTACCACCTACCATTCGAAATGATTTGATTACGAACATAATGGAGAAGCATTGTGTTCTGGCTTTCCAGTCCCTTGATCCAAAGTTTGCTGCAGAATATTTCACAAATACGATAAAATCCAACCAAGCGTTAAAGGACATAAGCAGCCTAGGGCTTATCCGGGCAACTACTACAAAGGAAATCTTTCCTTTCATTCACCGAACGTTCGAAGAATACTTTTGCGCGGATTTCTTTGTCCAATGGCTGAATGAGGGAAAACAAAGTAAAGAAAATATTGTAATCGTTAAAAGTGAAATGACCCTTTTTTTGCTGAAGTCAGACTATTTTTTAATAAGAAAGTTCATAGAGACCCAGCTTGATATATCTCCACCAATACCAAGCGAAGTACTGGAAAGTAAACTGATGTTTTACCAACATTGGTCTGAGCAATGTCAGCTATTATTCCACGATTATGATAATACGCCATTGCATGTAGCAGTTGAAGAGCAGAATAGGAACACCATTACAGTCCTTCTCAGTGGCCCAAGCAGCAGGATATCAGACGAAGCTTACATCTCTTTCTTAGCTGCGAGGAACAAGACTGGCAGGACTGCACTGAGCACGGCATTGGAGAATCAGAATCTTACTATAGCAAATCAAATAACGGAACATGTGGAGGTTTGTCCGAACATTTCAATACTTAAAATTATGCTTGCTACTTTCTTAGATATGGGAGTCGACAGAGATGACAAATTGTTTAAAGAATATTGTTTAAATACGCAGCTGTTAATTAGTATAAACAAGGCCTTAATACGAACTGTACAGGTTCGAAAACAAATGAATCCATTTGTAGCAGCGGTGAGAGAAGATGACTACGAGACTGTGCAAAAGATCTTTAGTAGCATGGAAAATGACATTGAACGAGCTTACTTGTCTTTTTCCGTTGATAGTCATGGTGATACCGCCATAAATCTTGCAACAAGTAAAAATGATCATACGTTGTTCAAATTATTTGCTGAACATGGAGTTTGTGTATCGTATGATAAACTTGAACGGAATCCATTGCATTGTGCAGCAGAGGAAGGGCACATTAGTATTGTAAAATATTTATTAAATCAATCGAAAGAAACCTATGATGATATCGGCAATGATAATCACATTAATAAAGAACTGACCGCAACTCAACGAGCTAGAAAGTATGAAATATTTTCTTCTATAAATTCGAAAGATAAAATAGGTAACACCGCCCTTCAACTAGCTGCTCAAAGAGGGCACTATAATATAGTGAGTCAACTGTTAGAAAAAGGCGCAGATATCCACAAAAGAAATGCGGACGGCTGGACTGCATTCATTTCAGCTGCAAATAGCGGATATCCAAAAATCGTTGAACTCCTTCTAATGAAGGGAGCTGATTTGAACTCCCGGGATATACATAATGAATGCGCTTTTCTCCTGGCGGCTTCTAATGGGCACCATAATACATTGGTTAAGTTGTTGGAGAAAGGAGCAGATATTCACATAGCTAATAAAAAGGGTTGGACAGCTTTAAACTACGCTGCAGCTGAGGGACATCTAGAGGTTATTGAATTATTATTATTGAATGGAGCCGATTTGAACCACCTGGATGTAAATGGTAACTCTGCTTTTATCCATGCTGCTAGCTATGGGCAAGCTGACATAGTGTGCAAACTATTGGAGAAAGGAGCAAACATCAACGCAACTAACAATTACGGTTGGACTGCCTTAGATGGTGCTGCAGCCCAGGGACATCTGGAGGTTGCCGAACTGTTATTATTGAACGGAGCTGATTTTAACTCTCGAGATATGTATGGTGACTCTGCTCTTCTCCATGCGGCTAACAGCGGGCACGCTAAAATAGTAAGCAAACTGTTGAAAAAAGGTGCAGACATCCACACAAGGAATAATAAGGGTTGAACGGCATTAATCACAGCTGCAAATAATGGACATCTAGAGGTTGCCGAAGTTCTCTTCCTAAATGGAGCTGATTTAAACTCCCAGAATGAAACAGGTGTCTCCGCTCTTATCCAGGCGGCCGCGTTTGGCCACCTTGACATGGTACGAAAATTGTTGGAGAAAGGTGCAGACAACCATTTACGTAATATTAATGGTTGGACTGCTTTAAACTGTGCTACGGCTGAAGGATACTTGGAGGTTGCCGAGCTGCTAGTACTGAAGGGAGCTAATTTGAACTCCCAGGATGAAATTGGTTACTCTTCCCTTCTCCATGCAGCTAGAGGTGGACATGCTGACGTAGTATGCAAATTGTTAGAAAAAGGAGCGGATATCAATACCAGGAGTAACAAGGGTTCAACTGCTTTAATTTGTGCTGCAGGTCTTGGACGACTAGCGGTTGTCGAACTACTATTACGGAAAGAAGCTGATTTTAACTCCCGGGATGAAAACGGTTATACTGCACTTCTCCATGCGGTTAGTAATGGGCACGTTGACATAGTATGTAAACTGTTGGAGAAAGGAGCAGACGTCCAAACAAGTAATAATAACGGTTTAACTGCTTTACACATTGCTGCCATTGAAGGATATGTAGAGGTTGCTGAATCGCTATTAATGAACGGAGCAGATTTGAATTTCCGGTATATAAATGGTGACTCTGCTCTTCTCTTTGCGGCTTGTAGTGGGCACACTGATACAGTGAATAAACTGTTGGAAAGGGGCGCAGACATCCACACAGTAAATAATAAGGGCTGGACTGCATTAATCTACGCCGCAGCTGGAGGAAACTCAGAAGTCGTCGATCTCCTACTTTTGAAAGGAGCTAATTTACGCTCCCAAGATGAAGATGGTATATCTGCTCTTCTTCTGGCTGCTAAAAATGGGCACCAGGATACGGTGCAAATATTGGTAGATAAGGGAGTAGACATCCACACAAGCAGTAATGACGGTTTCACTGCTTTCAACTATGCTGCAACCCAAGGACATCTAAAGGTTGCCGAACTACTATTACAGAATGGCGCTGATGTGAACTCGCGAAATGTTAATGGTGATTCTGCTCTTCTCCTTGCAGCTAGTAATGGACACGCTTACACAGTGCGCAAGCTAATGGAAAAGGGAGCAGATATCCACATAAGGAATTCTCATGGTTGGACTGCATTAATCTCAGCTGCAAAAAACGGACATTTAGAGGTTGCTGAACTTTTACTCCTGTATGGAGCTGATTTGAAATCACGCGATGACAAAGGATTTTCTGCTCTTCTCCAAGCGGCTGCCAATGGGCACCACGACGTATTACAAAAGCTATTGAAGAAAGGAGCAGATATCTACGTAAGGGATAATGTCGGTCATTCTTCATTAAACTATGCTGCAGCTTTCGGACACCTCAGAGTTGTTGAACTACTGTTACTTAATGGAGCTGATATAAACTCTCAGAATGTAGATGGTGACTCTCCTCTTCTCTTGGCGGCTGCTCATGGACATTATGAAGTTGTGGGTATACTATTGAATAAAGGTGCAGACATTCACATAAGCAATTATAATAGCCGCAATGCATTAATCTTAGCTGCAAATAGTGGACATCTAGAAGTTATCAATTTACTGCTGTTGAACGGAGCTGATTTGAATTCCCGAGATGTAAATGGTGCCCATGCTCTACTCCATGCGGCTACTAACGGACATCGTGACATAGTACTTAGGCTGTTGGAGAAAAAAGTGGACATCCACACAAGCAACAATAATGGATGGACTGCATTAATGTTGGCTGCACAAAAAGGACACCGAGAGATCGTCGAACTTATACTGATAAACGGAGCTGATTTGAATTCTGTGGATGTAGATGGTGACTCTGCTCTTCTCCATGCGGTGTGTGGTGGGCACAATGATATAGTACGTACACTCTTGGAGAAAGGAGCAGACGTTAACACAAGGAATAATAGTGGTCTTTTTGCATTAAGCTACGCTGCAGCTTTAGGAAATCCAGAGGTTGTTGAACTGCTATTACTAAATGGAGCTGATTTGAACATCCGGTACGTAAATGGTGAATGTGCTCTTCTCTTAGCGGCTTGTGGTGGGCACACTGATATAGTGCGTAAACTATTGGAAAAGGGAGCTGACATCCACACGAAGAATAATAAGGGTTGGACTGCATTAAACTATGCTGCAGCCCAGGGACATCTAGAGGTTGCCAAACTATTATTACTGAATGGAGCTGATTTGAACTCCCGGGACGAAGATGGAGACTCTGCGCTACTCCAAGCGGCTGCTAATGGGCACCATAATACAGTGGACAAATTGTTAGAGAACGGAGCAGACTTAAACACAATCAATAATGCAGGCTGGACAGCTTTAAGTTACGCTGCAACTTTCGGACAGGTAAACGTTGCTGAATTGCTCCTTTTGGGTGGAGCTGATTTGAACCACCGTGATAAATACGGAGACTCTGCCCTTCTCCATGCGGCTAGTAGTGGAAAAACTGATATGGTAGCATTCCTGTTATAGTGCGGTGTTGATGTCAACTCTCAGCGTGATGACGGTAGAACAGCTTTGACGTGGGCCGCGCTCAAAGGACAGTTGAATGTAGTAGAGGTTCTTTTGCAGAACAATGCCGATGTCTCATGTCAGGACAAGAATGGAAAGACGGCTCTCTCTTCGGCAGAAGAAAATGGACACCGAGAGGTAGTTGATCTTCTTTGCAGCTATCAGGAAACTAGCCCAGTCTCCTTATCACCTCGTGACAGCAGTTTATAGAGTTGTGCTAGAAGCCCTTTATTATTTTACTGCGAAGGACGCAAATAAATAAAAATCAATTAGTTAAAATAGTACTTTTGCTAAAATACTTTGAAAGTAAATAATATGAATCATGGTGAAAGCATTTGGGAATTAAGAAAAACAGCTAAGAAAACATTAAAGTTTTTTTTAATCCAAAAGAATCAATTGAAATGATAAGTGTGTGAACCCCGAATGAAACAATAAATATATCTATTTAATGACAATCAAAAGGTGCAGTGACAAAAAAGTTTTATTTTAAGAATTTTATTTCCTTAATTATTTTTATTACTTAACAATTATCTGATCAGTTTGACTGTACAAATGAACCAACGACTAGACACCCTGGGCCTCCTACGCAACATACAATCTCAGTAGCAGACGAAGGCTGATGCAGTACCTGGTTACGTATTTCCAATCCCTAACGCGGTTGAGTCACTCTAGCGACTGAGCCGCGTTAGGGATTGGAAGGCGTAAATCGCCTTACAAACACTACCGCATTTCAGTCGCGCTAGTGACTGAACCGCGTTAGGGATTGTTATGCATAAATCACCTTACAAAAGCTATACCGATTCAGTCACCTACGCGCTTCGTTGCTCTTTCAGTTTCTGTGAGGGCGACGACCGTAATTATAGAGAGGTTAGCAGAGAGGATGGACAGCGTTTTTTTAGTTAGCATTTTTTTTACATTGAAAATTTATTTTAAGTTAAAAAAAACGCGGGTTTTTTTTTTCTATGTAAAAAAAAAAAAATAAGTAAAAAATTAACGCGGTCCATCCTCTCTGCTTACCCTTCTATAATTACGGTCGTCACCCTCAGTTAAAAAAAAACCCGCTTTTTTTTAACCTAAAATAAATTTTCAATGTAAAAAAAATGCTAACTAAAAAAACGCTGTCCATCCTCTCTGCTAACCTCTCTATAATTACGGTCGTCACCCTCACAGAAACTGATAGAGCAACGAAGCGCGTAGGTGACTGAATCGGTATAGCTTTTGTAAGGTGATTTATGCATAACAATCCCTAACGCGGTTCAGTCACTAGCGCGACTGAAATGCGGTAGTGTTTGTAAGGCGATTTACGTCTTCCAATCCCTAACGCGGCTCAGTCGCTAGAGTGACTCAACCGCGTTAGGGATTGGAAATTCGCTACCTGGTTACTGAAAATCTTCCATATGAAGAAATGGTCCTCCCACAGGTAAAGTTGCCATTTTTTAAACTTCATAGCCAGCGCTCAAAAATACTCAATTCGCAGTCTGCCAACACAAGAAATACTACGAATGATTTTTTTAAATATAAATTGCTTACGGGTAGGAAAATTCTTAAGGTTTCTAGTGAAAAAGCTTTGATTCTGCATGCTTTTAAATTCTATGACATGAAATACGTTGGTTATGAAATTCGAAAATGCTTTCGCTGGCTTTAAAACTACACCACGTTTGGACAATTTTGTGTTTATAGAATTTAAAATATTACAGGTTGAGGATTTTCTTCAATGAAAGCCTTATACATTTTTTTAACTACCTGCATAAAATTTATAAATAAATAATTATTGGTAATACTTGAGTTAGCAGTCTACAAAATGATGCTCTGGGCCGGTTTTGAGAACCATAATTAGTGTAGAACATTTTCTGAAATTCAACTAGAATTATTTATTAATTTCGCAAGCTAATGTCCATGGGGAATTATTTTTCGATTCATACTTTAAAGTAAAATACATTATTCTTGCAATTAAAGAAATATATTGTTGCATAAATTCTTTTCAGCTTGTTAGAGTTACTATTATTAATGTCAGAATGATTTTATTTTTTAGACAAGGTTGGTGAATTTCAAATATCCTGAATGAATTTGGGCTAATATAAAGTAATATTCTCCTTCTTTCTTGAGCCAATGTTTTCGTATTCCTTTTGAGCCTCCATCTTCTGGGCAGATAATAATTATTTCACCTATACTATTATATAATGTGCAAAGTTGCGCCTTCACTTTATTTAGTCAACGATTTTCGGAAAGCGTTACAGTGTCCATTATCAGGGTAGATATTAAGGAAATTTTGGCTAAAGAAAAAGGAAACGCAACATGGCATAACTATATGAAAATTTGGAAAATCTTATACGATTACGACTGCTTATTGAATGAAACATCTTAAATCTTATTAAACCCCAAAACTTCAAAGACATTTTTGTAGACAACACTTGATGAAAAAAATATTTTTGTCCCTTTACACTGAAGGCAGGTATAGGTCATCTCCTGTCCCTGTCTCCAATCACCTGAATGGATCAGCATTCTCAAGGCAGCTTCATTCTAGAGAGGATCAGCACTCTCAAGCCAGCCATATTCTACCTATATCCCTGGACACCATTTGAGAGGATCTGTAATCAGCATTCCCAAGGTAAGCATATTCTATATCTTCTATTCATGGAGATTTTTTGAGAGAAGCAACTCTCCAAAGGCAGATTTTATACAACTTTTCATAAGCGGAACTACATTGCTCACTCTCCGATACAACGATTTGACAGTACTTAGGTGATGTTGACACATTTAATACAAACCTGGCGAATTTTGTGGATCTTGTAAAAAATTTATTCCAAAACTATTCCTAAACAGTAAACATATCTCTATTTTTGTAAACCAATCAAATTGCTAATCTTAGTATTTTTATGACTTGTGTGCATTTTTTATCTAATTTTATTTTTTATTATTTCTTTATCTGATTAAAAATCATCCGTCATGAATTAATTGTACAACCAAACATGTTAAAGCCCTCTGAGCGTTAAATAAATAAAACTTTAAGAATATCTTCAGTTTTTTTTATTATTTTTTATGTATTAACCCCATTCAGGAGGCCCTGAGGAAAATAATGTCCCTCAGGGCCTACGTCATCTTTGGGGATGCTGTGTGGAGGTTCTTTATAAAGAAAGGAAGGAGAGGAAGTTCTGGGAAGAAAAAGGGTATGATGGATGGGTAGGAATCTAGGGATAGGTGTGTTCAAGAGTAACGGACGTAGAAATCCATTCCTCCCGCTGCGCTGCAAGACCAGTTACAGAGGTCATAAGGTTTCCGAAAACCGGCCTCTTCTGTTTCGGAAGGCACATCCGCCGCCAAGACCTGAACACACCTCACCCGATGAACCGGGGCACCCCTACTAAGTCACCAAACGTAGCAAACCACTTGGGATGACCTATGGCAAAGGTGTTGGTTATCCAATAAATGGTATCCGCGCCGCCTCCCAAATTGAAAATACTTCACATACGAGTGTAATGCCTGCACGTTTTAATTTGGTTTGGTCACAATTCTTTACAATATTCAATGTTTGCGGAATGTTATCAAACACTTTTATTTATTTTAAATGATGATTTTTTGTTTCATCTACAGATCTCTGGCCGTGGACATTAATGGAGGAAGCAACACTCAGAAACGCAAGTTCTATCTCTGTCCCTGGAAATCACTTAAGCGAAGCAACACGCCCAATGCAGTCACACTCTACCTCTGTGCTGGATACCAATTGAATGGAGCAACGGAACTAAGGCAGGTTCCTTCTAAAACTTAATTTAAACCTGAAAAATATTTATAACAATCACGTTAGTGGCATGCATCGTTATTTGTGACCGGTGAAAGTTTTATTTTATTTTCAAATTTCTCCATGGATTTGTTGCACAATAAATATTTTGGTAATGTTGAACTTCTTCTTCTTCTTCGATGGCGCTACAGCCCATATCGAGCTTTGGTCTCCTGCAACAGTCGCCTCCAACTCCTCCTGTCCTCAGCGGCTGACTTCCAATTTGGTACCTGGAGAAGCTGTGCTGCATCCCCTCTTACTTCGTCTTCCCACCTCAGTCTGGGTCTTCCCACTTTTCTCTTTCCACCTGGGTGTCCAGTCAAAATTCTTTTTGGGACGCGTGTATCCGGCATTTTCTGTACATGCCCAGCCCATCTCAGCCTGAGGAGTCTCATATGTGTTGAGATGCTAGGTGCCTTATTGACACGTACCTTTCTCAGTTAGCAGAGAAATTCCGTTTGCATGAGCGCTCATCATCATCTCAGGGTCCTGCGTGGGATAAAAAGAAAGCTACTATCTAATGTAAATAAAAGAACTCACATTAAAAAAAATGTACTTGTTATTATTGACAAGCAAAAACATAATCTACATAAATACCTTTGTAAACTCAAAAAAATGTAGAGAGAGAGAGAGAGAGAGATAATTCAGTTATTTTAGTAGAATCCACTCCAAATGATCATCGTAGCTTGCCATAGTTAAAATGGCGCACCTCTTCTAACCTCAACGACAAGGGCTCCAGATAGCTGGAGAAGAGCCCCAGAGCTGCCGCTTCGCAAGCCCATGACACCGTGAAGCATCCAAGATTCCAGTCCATCCACAAAGGCCCGCTGATCACAATGCGTCCAATGGCCATCTTTGAGCATTGAAAGGATAGTTCTAGATTGTTGATGTCATTTTAGAAGCGCCTGCAATCTTCATCAAAGTTGTCCTCGGTGATATTGGATTGTACGTGGCTGTAAACACGCCCGACCAAAACATCAATGTATCAAGCTGTGATCAGTAAATCCCAATGGCTATTTATCGGTGGGTTGTTTGCCGCGAAATTACGAGCGTCAAGCAATATTTCTTCACAGCACTAATTTGAAGGTGTAGTCGCATAATATTGCAAATTTACACAATCATTTACGAGTATTAAAACTCCTTACAAATCAAACTTCCGACCAGTCCATTGTTATGTCCTCACGTCACCCTTACAACCGTTTCTGCTTTTTCTTTCAAAAACAATCGAGCAACCGTCCAAGCAATTTGAATTTGTTATCAATCGTTCCAACGGCACCCGAAATTAATAATACTCTTTCTGAGCAAGTACTGACTGAATAAGAACCATGAAAATAATAACGTTACAATATATATATCATACAATTCTGTATTGTGCCGGATGCGCCACTGTTCACCCTCTTTCACGGGTCCACATATTCTTCTCAGCACTTTTCTTTCAAAAGTATCCAGCATTTCAGCCATCTTTACCGTCAGTGTCAGTGCCTCACATCCATATGTCAATACAGTTCTAACAATGGTCTTATATATGGTTATTTTGGTTTTTCTGTGGACACTACGTGACTTAAACACTGGCAGCAAAGAGAAGTATGTTTTGTTGGCTGCTGTGATTCTCCTTCTGATTTCTGCTGGATCAATTCGAAGAAATTAAAGCCCTTAAATGTGTTAAGATATCAGCCTCACCAATTCCGATCATTGGGTAGAAAGGTTCAAACCTCATAAACCAAAAAAAAAAAATTTAAAATAGTTACCTAGTTAAAAAAAACCATGTGCTTTATTTACCGAGTGGTTTTTTTGTAAATATGAGTAATAAAAAGCATAATTATTATTTAGCCTTTCTTTTTTGTAATATAAACTTACGATTCAAAAAAATCTTTTTTTTCGTTTGGAAGTTTAATTTAACTTTCGGCATTACAGAAATGCTCATATTATTAATTATTATTTTTTTTTTTTAAATACATAAGAATATTTAGAAAATTGTGTAAAATTCTAATTGTATTGTTTTGACTTCTCGGCGTAAATTATTTATTTTTAATGGGTTCAATCCGTAGAAATTTATTTATTTTTCTTCTTCTTCTTCTTGTGCCTTGTCCGTTCAACGGACGTTGGCTATCATGTTGGCTATGCGGACTTTATTTTTACAAAATTAATTTAGTAATTGAATTAAAACATTTCACTGTGGAATAAAAACATTTTTAATCAAACTTATCAACATGTTTCAAAACCAATGGTTTCTTCGTAAGGAGAAAGTGATTTGATTTATTCCAAGTGATTTCATTTAATTAAAATGACGCCACAAAGTGAATTTAAGATTATTTGATAATTTTATTTTATTTTTTCTTATTTTTGTGGCATCGGCGTATTTCACGTGCCAAAGACATTAACAATTGTTTCACGTGCCAAATACATTAACAATTGTTTCACATGCCAAAGTCCTTAACATTTTTCTCACATGTCAAAGTCTTTAATAATGATTTCACATGCCAAAGTCATTAATAATTGTTTCACATGCCAAAGCCATTAACAACTGTTTCACATGCCAAAGCCGTTACCAGTTGATTCACACGCGGATGCGGTCATGAATACCATATGAGGGGATAAATATTAATTTGTTTCTAATACGGACTCTGTGGCATCGGCGTATTTCATACGAAAGACATTAACAATTGTTTCACATGCCAAATACATTAACAATTGTTTCACATGCCAAAGTCCTTAACAATTTTCTCACATGTTAAAGTCATTAATGATGATTTCACATGCCAAAGTCATTAATAATTGTTTCACATGCCAAAGCCATTAACAATTGTTTCACATGCCAAAGCCATTACCAGTTGTTTCACACGCGGATGCGGTCGTGAATACCATATGAGGGGATAAATATTAATTTGTTTCTAATACGGACTCTGTCTCGGATGTCACTTGGGAGGGCTTGGGGTCAATACTTCCAAAGGCAGTTTCGCTACTTATTTTGAATATAGGCTTTATTATTTGTTACAGAAATTCATCCTTGGACATCACTTAACGGCAGCAACACTCTCAAGGCAGCCACATCCTATCTATGGCTTTGAATATCACTTCAGTGGAAAAACACTCTTCCACTTATTTTGTATGCCTACCGCACCAGTTACTCTTTACCTATGAATCATATGAAAACATTTAATTGAAATACATTTATAAAAAATATTTTATTTATATTTATAATAAGTTAGTTTCGAATTTAAAATTCGTAATGCGTCAATTTAGTAATTAAATTTTATGCATGTTTTAAACGATGAATGGACAAATCAGAATGAAATTAACTTATAACCTTTATAGTCATTAAAAGTGATGAAAAAAATTATTTGTATTTTATATTTAAGGTTACAAATAACTCACATCGGCATTAGATATTTTTAAACATTTAGATTTTTTTAATTATTCGATTTGGTTTGGTATTTTGGCTCCAAATCCAGAATAAAGTTGTGTGTAATAAAAGGCCGCGCAGTCATTCTTTCCTTGCCATGATTTAAAAACCCTTCGAATTATGATATTACCTATGATATTATATTAATTATGAATTACGATATACTGGTCAGAAATAAGAACATGATTATTAAGAAGATCATCATATTTTTGACACACATGTTAGAAATATGAACACGTTTATTGAGAGGAGCTACATTTTCTGACATACGTATCGGAAATATGGCCTCTCTATTAAAAAGGTAACTATTTTAATATTTTATAAAAAATATTGAAATATATTCGTTTCCATTTTATATGTAGAAATATAGTAAATGCTCTATTGAAAACACAAAAAAAAAACAATACATTATTATACTTTGGTGAACTATGTCATCACATTTTGAAAAATTTGGTTTACTCGCCGAAAAAGGTAAAAAATTTTTTGTAGAAATGGGTGTCAAATAGTTTTTTGACTAGACATTGGTTAGTGGAAGAGGGGAACAACTTTCTTAATACACTAATATCAATATAAGTAGAAATGTAACTTTAGTTATTAAAATCCTAATAAGAGTTACATTCGTCAGAAATTGGTACAGTGTCAGAAATATGGTGTTTTATATTATATTAGGAAATAAATTTTTTTCATAAATGTGCAAAATCTTTTACACATTTAAGAAATATTGCATACATTTCTCTTATTTTACACAATTAAGAAATCTTTTACGTATTTAAGAAATATTGCACTCCTTATTTTGTAAATACGTAAGTAAATTTGGTAGTTTATTTTTACACAAAGAAAATACATATGTTGTCAAATAAAAAGAGAGGAGCTACATTTTCTGACATACGTATCAGAAATATGGCCTCTCTATTAAAAAGGTACCTATTTTGAACCGCTCAAAAACCATCAAAAATATGTTGAAATATATTCTTTTTCATTTTAAATGTAGAAATGTGGTAAATGCTCTATTGAAAACACACAAAAAAACAATACATTATTATAATTTGGTGAACTGTGTCATCACATTTTGTAAAATTTGGTTTACTCGCCGAAAAAAATGAAATTTTTTTGGTAGAAATGGGTATCAAATAGTTATTTGACTAGACATTGGTTAGAGGAAGAGGGGAACAACTTTCTTAATACACTAATATCAATAATCAATATATGTAGAAATGTAACTTCAGTTATTAAAATCCTAATATGAGTTACATACATCAGAAATTGGTACAGTGTCAGAAATATGGTGTTTTATATTATATTAGGACAGAAAAATATTTCTCAAATGTGCATAATCTTTTACACATTTAAGAAATATTGCATACATTTCTCTTATTTTACACAATTAAGAAATCTTTTACGTATTTAAGAAATATTGCACTCCTTATTTTGTAAATACGTAAGTAAATTTGGTAGTTTATTTTTACACAAAGAAAATACATATGTTGTCAAACAAAAAAATTATATATTTATTTAAACCAACATAAGCCAATTATAAAAGAAGCAAAATGGCTCCAGATGCCAAGTACAACAAAGCAGAGTGGCGACTAAGGATGAGTTGTTTCAAAAAATTTGAACAATTCATCGAATATTTTAAGTTAATTTTCTCGTTTTATGAAAGTTCTATTCATGTCCTGTGATTATTTCAGTTTTATGGAGCAACTGGCCTTTAATGATATGATAACAGAACTTGAATAGAACTTACATAGAACGTGAAGATTACATAGAATTTTTTGAAACAACCGATCCTTAGACACGTAGTGGGTACGAATGAAAGATAGCCGATCACCAAAGAGTCCCAACTGCCTGGATTCAGAGGGATGATGGCATCAACAAACTTTGTTTTTTTTTTCTGAAGCTTTAGGAAGAAGGGAACGGAAGAAGATCGAAAAGATGAAGGTATTATAGTACCTGGTTATTTAGAACTGGTTACCGGACATGGCTATTGCCAATAATTCTTGCATTGCGACAGAAAATGAATTATGGTTTTTTCCAGTTCAGTACTGTAAACATACTGTAAACATAAGAAAAAAGTCAACTGAAAATTTTCAATGGTGCCATTCGGATGTTGGTACTAGACAACTAGACCTTTCTTGTTTGTATTATATATTATATTAGATTGCGATAATTGAAAATTTCCAGCTGCGTTTTTGCTTACGAAGACAGAATACTGAGAGTACGTACCTATTGTGAGTACTGAGAGTAAATATTTAAAGTTAAAAAGTAACACAGTCGCCAACAAGTTTGAATAATAGATATATTACCAAACTATTACTGTCACTGTCGCTGTTAGCCCCCGAATACAGAGCGAAAGGGTCGCCTGCACCTCAGGCCGACAATAATTTTTTTAAATACATTGTATAGTTTGTACACTCAACATCAGTTGATGGCGTTCAAACTAGGCAATTTTATCGATTTTTGGGGGGTCCTAACTCACATAAGAAGTAAGTTATCATAAAAGAACGTACTGATATGCTAGTAGTCGAGATCTTTATTAAATTAAAAATATTTGCACTTGTGTCAAAATCCCGAGAGGAAATTGAGGAATACGTTTGTATGGTTAAAGCGCCGCCTGGTTCCTCTTAATTCAAGTTATTTAAAATAAGGTTTGTACCATAAATCTTATGGTGTAGGTATATCTTTATCTTTATGTAGTATAAAGCAAAGTCGCTCCCGCTGTCTTTACGCTTAGATCTTTTAAACTACGCCACGGATTTTCAGGTGGTTTTCACCAATAGATACAGTGATTCTTGAGAAATATTTGTAAGTATATAATTTGTCAAGGTTTTGTGTAAATTGGTTGAAACACATAATGTAAAGGGAGGGGGCCGGCAAGTAGGCAGCGGGCAGTGTGGATTTGATATGTATGCAAATTAACAGATGGCGTTGGTTATAAAGGTAGGTTGGGTAATGGCGTTGTATTTCGTTGGCTAGTAAAGTTATTAAAAAAAAAACTTTAAGAGGTTTAGTATTTTTCGAACTTTGAGCCACATATTTTTTCGATCACGCACAATAAAGAGATAGATAAATTTACTAAATTGTCAAACACAATAAAATTAAAATATTATTCGTACCTGCTCTTTACAATCTGTTACGCTTTCTTTGAAGATAATATCTCATAGTTTAAAATTCACAATGTGTCAAATTTTCCCAAAAGATTTATGAACTCGCTAACGAATAACACCTTTATCTTCTGGGTTAAATAATTCTCTCAAAGGCTGACTGAGGCCTTACGCCTTGCCACGTACGCTTTATTGTACTTTTACTTTCAGCATAATAAAGTAGAATAATTAACGGAATATCTCATTCTGAGCTTTAAGTTCGCGGAATCATTTATAATCGGCTTAATATAATTAATATATTATTACCTTTCCAGGGCTGGGTTGGTTTATTGACATGAATGAAAAAATCATATAGACTCTTAACTCACAACCCGAAGGTCGCGAATTCGAACTCGGCGTGCGGTATTAAATTTTATTTGATTAATTTGTGGAATTTCACAATTAATTAATATTATTTTTTAATACATTTATTTTAGCATGTAATTATTAACCTCACTAAGGTTCGCCTCTATCGGGGTTAATAATTTCATAATTTAATAAAAATAACATACGCAAATATCGGTCATTACCAAACAGTTAAGTGAAAGCAAAATTATAAAATTTAAAAATAAAATGATAAACAGAGAAAATTATAAATGATAAAAATATATGAATTAACAGCAAAGTGTTGAGAGATGAAACAAAATGTTATCATTAATCATATCATTAGTTCATACCATTTTCAACAATAGATAAAATTTAAAAAAATATATATTCCTAAGGTTTTTTTTTAAATATTTGTACAAAATAACTTAATGAAAAAAACAAAGATTTATAAGCGATTACATAGCGAATCTTTCTTATACAATATTAAAGTGACTATCAAATAATTATAAAATAAATATTAAAGAAACCATTTTGATCACAGCATTATTGTTTTCATTCCATTTCATTAAAATATGATTGTATTTTATAGTGTAAGTGACACCTTAGAAATGCCAGCCAATTAATTAAAAAACGTACATAAGTAGTATATTTGCGGCACGTTCCAGAGCAAAAGATACGCTCAGTATCGCCCTGGTGTTAGGACCACCATTCAGAATTGAAAAGTTGCTTGAAATTGATTTAGCCGTGTTTGTTGACCAGTTCTGAATAGCCAGGTACTTCCCCACCTTCCTCTTACCATCTTCTTCCCGTACCCACTACTCTCATCCTCACGCTATACCCCAATTGATGCCATAGTCTCATTGGCTCCAGACGGGAGCAGTTGGGACTCTTGTGCGGTATATATATATATATGTATATATATATATAATGATTTTTTTAATAATCTTGGATAAAAAAAGGCGTAATTGTGTTTCTCTGTAAAAACAAAAGATTTATTAACAATACGTATTTACAACTCTTAACAATTACATTATCTGTTAACAAAAGATTCACTTACCTGTAAAAACAAAAGAAACAACATTTAAAGCCCATATTTCAGGTTTCTTTATAATATAAGATAGTATTTTCAGGAATGTTTAATGAAATAATTCTGACAGTTATGTTTTCATGACTCGATTCATTTCGCAACGTCACAGCAATCAGCAGTGACATCTAGTGGGCCACCAACTAACTTGTCGGTAACGCGGCAAATACAAGCTTAAGGAATGCACTGACAAGTGGTTTTCTAAACATATATATATTTTTATATTTCATGAACATAATTTTAATTACAATTACGATTACACAGCGTGGTAGACATTTTCAGAATCACTCTGGTGAAAGATAATATTCGAATCAGAAACTTTGCTTGAAATGCATGACCAGATCTGAATAGTTAAGTTCCCCACATTTCACTTCCCCTTCTCCACCCTCTCCCCATTACCTTCAGCCTCACAACATACGCCAATTAGGGATACCATAGTCTCACTGCTTTCAGACAATGGGACTTAAAAAAAGAGTGTTATCAATTTTGTGTAAAATCAATAAATAAAAGAAAACAGTATTACGAAATTCAATACACTTGAACTTCTACGATTTAAAAATGCAATTTTTTTTTAATGTGAATACCGAACAAGAGTCCCAACCGTTTGGAACCAGTGAAAGTATGGCCTCCAGCCTCACTACATACTCAATAGGCCACTTGCATGGATTTCATAACGGCTTGGAAAAAATCGTGTGGATAGATTTTTTTACTAAGATTACGAAAATGTTAGTAAAAATTTTTAGAAATATAAATTATTTTTTTTTAAATAAATAAATCCATTGGGTTCGTGACGTCACTACATGAAAATGTCCCGTCTCCGAAAATGGTCCTATTCATATTTAAAATTCCACACTGATTTTTTTTTTTTCACATTGCAACACTTTGATTTCAGGCGAATTTTTGAATTTGACATTTAACGTTCACTAGATTTATTGTTTATTCTCTGCGAACTTATCATTTGGTTTGACTTTTTGACAGATGTTATGAAGAGAACCCCGTACATTTTGTACTGTCTGTACGTGTTTTAGAGGTATAACGGTAATGGTGCTGATTTTAACAAAATCACATTTTATAAGATTCTAATTATTATTATAATTTACAAGTACAAGTATATTACATTGGATTTAGTAATATAGACGTTGAACGTTATAATGATTTATGATCAATAAGATGGATCAAGAAAAAAAATATTTATGGGAGGTAATATTTTTGGTATGCCTCGTTATTCTCCTGTGCCATTCGTGTGGAAAACGTTATTTTTTTTAAATCATTTTCGTCTATGTAATTATCGTTATCCATAAAATTATGTCCTGTCTTTCCGGTTTATAAAAAATGGTCTGATTTATCGGATTGAAATTTTCAAAAATCGCCAGGGTTTCAAAAATGCAATAAAAAAATGCAGAATGTCTTAGAATATTTGCCTAAACCGGAAAAATATTTAAAAAAATGTGATGCAAATGGCCTTTTGGGTATGTTGTGAGGCTGAAGGTGTTGAGGAGGGGACGGAAATTATTGAACATTGAAGATGATTTTTAACTTCAATATGATGTTAGCATCGGCGCTACTTGCGGCCAACGCCAAACCCAAAACCTGGAAAGGACATGCAATAAACAAGCCGGCGGCTAGCTCTGCACAGCCGGCGCGAGCAAGGTCCCTCTTAAACCCAGGGCGAGTGTTTGTGGTTCGCTTGTAAATTCCTACTCCCCTTCCTTTCCTCAAAATCTCCAGGTCTCCTTCCTCAATCAGAACACAGTAGTTATGCACGAAAAAGGGTTTTATTCATTTAAAGGTGAACAGGGTTCTACAAAAGGCCAGCATCGGCACTACACACATGAGTATTTGGCTATCTCTAATTAATTCTATCATAACGGGGGAGCTTCTCTCAACTCTCTCTACACGTGTTTAGTGAATTTAAATGTCAGTTCTTAGCACACAGAGGGGTAGCAAGGTTCATTGGTACTCACAAGCAGGAGATAGGCGGTCGGCAGACAGGTACTGAGGAGGCGGGAGCCTCTGGAGCACAATGCACAATTAAAATAAACATCGCAAGCGTTTACGGAGAGCGCAATCACGGGGACACAGTTGTTATGCCGAAGGTCGGCCGAGGAATGAATGCCGGGAGCCGCTCGGCGCTTGGCTACTTGTGTCGAGCGGTGCGGGGAAAGGGGGGCGGAGGGCCTGTGTAAGGGGTCAATTCGCTATTAGCTCGCACGGGAATCAATTCCGTAACGTAACAATGAATACAAAATGCTACACGGAACTAACACAAATTTTGTGAATTAAAAATTTTTTTTTAATTTTTATATCTATAGATCATTGATCATCCACTTTTTGTATAATCAAGAACATTTTATTAGCTAGGATTTCGAACTCGTGTTATATTTAACGAACCCATTACTTTTATTAAAAGCAAAATAGTATTAGATATATTATTTCCGTTAATCGGTGTGCCAAGTTCGCCCTTCCTACAACCCTGCAATATAAAGGCATGGCTAATTTAGACAGTAATATTCATAAATTTCTATCACTTTAAAATATGTTTACGACAGCCTGAGCAAGGTTTAATTATCCACAAATAGCTTGACGCAGGCACATTAACCTGAAATTACCATGATCCCGAGTTATATTACACTTATGTACCTAATACCTACATGTACAGCGGTTCACTGTTCACGATAAAATAGAACAAAAAGCTCTTAGGGGAGACCAAGATTACGGGGAAACCTAATTGAGAATTCTGCTAAGCTACATTTCTCGAAAATTTGCTATTCATTTCTATCTTACAAAAGTTACTTAATAATATTATTACTTTAATTACATTGTTCCTTTTGATAGTAGTATTTCATTCACTCTTATTCCATCATCTGGAAAAAGAAAATTCTTAGGGGAAAACTTAAAATTTAATATAAAATATCTTGTTCAGCTTAAATGATGTCACGTGTGTTGTGTGTTCTTTTTGACTAGCAAATATTAAATACGCATTGCTTGAACGTTAAATGTCTTACGGGGTTGAATTTTTAACTTTCGGGAAATTTGTTTCATAACACTGCTTAGAATTTTTAGAACTTTGATCCACATATTTTTTCGATCTCGCAGAATATATAGATAGAGATGTTTACTAAATATTAAATGCTTACTAAATTGTACTAAATTAAGATACTGGCACGTGTTTTGATATGAGATTTTGATAATGACGCGTAAAACAACGGGTTTGGAAGATAGTCATTGGCATGTAAAATAAATACCCGGCATGCAAAAAAGACACTACGTAAAAAATGATCGACGCTCCAATAAAATATATAAACGAAAAATTCATATTTAAGGTTTTGTGGACAACTTAACGTATATAATAACGTATACCTTTTGTGTAGTGAAACTTCTTTAGCGCTGTTAGTGATTTGAAATTCTGATGAAACGGAAATGCGTCACAACTCAGTATTACACAAACACTCGGTTCTAAAACGGGAATACTCCTAGTTGGGCAGTCAAAAAATTAATGAATTATGTATATACATGTATAATCTTGTACTAAATAAACAAACAAATAAATTAATAAATAAAATAATATAATGCGGCAAATTCGCACCTCGGCACGTGCCTTCCATAGCGCAGTTGGCAAGACGCCTGACAAGTCTCAGCGGCCAGAGAGACAGACATCAAGCGAACAGCGGTTCGAATCCTACGAAATAAAAAAAAAACCTTTTTATTTTTGTGAAATCATTATCCAATCTTCAAACCACTTTAAAATAAACAGGCAAAAGAAAAGAAAGCGATATCTAGTTTCACTTATACCGCGTGTGAATTACACACTCAGATTTTTTTTATTCCAGTGAAAAGAAAATTACGTTTTCTCTCATTTAACTTGAAATAATTAAATACATTAAATTAAACTACATATTTCAATACAGCGCTATTATATTTCATTTGGTTTATCAATCATATTTTTTTTTTTTTTTTAATTTGCCCAATATTTTTTCGTTTAATGTCGTTTGGGAGGCAATTATATAAGTTGCACCCCTCCTAACCAATGGATTGTTTACCACGGTTAGTGAGGATGGTGTTTAAATGTATGTTATCTTGTTGTCGTATAGTGTTTAAATGTGTACTTGGGACAATAATGAATTCTGCGTATGTACAAGTTTATCGTTTATTTTGTATATTGGGAGACGTGTATTGAATTAATATAGTTTTCTAAAAGTTAAAAGTTTTGTTTCCATATATAATTTTTTGTGGAAGTTCTGGGCTTGTAGTGAAATAGTTTTTTGATTACCTTGTTTTGTATTATCCGTAATTCATTTATGTATTTTTCATATGCGTTTCCCCATATTTCAATCATATAATTTAAATGTGAATATACGAGACCATAATGTAAACCCTTTTTAATTTATTTGGCAACAGATATGAAAGCCGGCTAAATACGCTAATTAAGGGGATGATTTTGTCTTTAATACCTTGAATTATTTTACGGGTTGAGCTTAAGATCATGTGTCCTGTTTTTTTAACATTCATCTACCTTCCTCCATACAACATACTTTCCATACATATACTATCTGACAATATACATGTACCAATATTATGAACATGTGACATTATGGAAAAATAACTCACAAGGAACAATAAGTCTATTGAAGTAGCCGTGCAGTTATTACCTCCTATGGTATCTCGGTCACTTTCTTGTGCAGTGCTTAATCTCTTGATCCCGCAGTACTGTAATATTGAACTTCAAAGTAGCGTGCTGCTTACTGAAATTAAGGCAAGTCAGATTCTTTCCCAGTGTCCTCTGTTCACCAATTTCCACAGTTGTGTCATTTTCAAAATTTTATTGATTGCAGTCCAATTGATTCGCAGTCAATTTAGTTAACCCTGTACAAATCACAAGTATGCTCCACAGTTGAATTTGGCAGCCACCTCTGGTCTGGAGCTCTAAAATACCTAAAAAATACCCTTGACTCTGGGCGGTCCGTTTGATAGATTCTCCCATCTTAGCAGACGGGTTGCAATCTTTAGAGCACAGGCGTCGGGTTGGAATGCTACCGCTGTTCTACCGGTATTTCAATGGAAGATGCTCCGAGGAACTAGCATCATTGAACCCATCAGCACCGGTGCATACTCGGGAAACACGCCAAACGCGTGCCCAACATATACACATGGTAGACATTTGTCACATGAGAACGGGTCGCTTCTTCGACTCGTTCTCATGGTCGGCTGTGGAACGATTTGCCGGCCTCTGTGTTTCTTCCTTCCTACAATTCAAGACCAATTCCTTCCTCTCATCAAAAAGAGCCTACACATAGTATCTCAGATGACATAGGCCCTAAGGGAAATTATTTTCCTCAGGGCCTCTTGTGTGGAGTTAATGAAAAAAAAAATAACATTTGACGTGTAAAATACAGGGTCTAGAAAATTGCATTTGACCCGTAAAAACAGTGTAAACTGTTCAAATTTGGAGAGTGTTCTGAACATCCGGCAAATGTACCATTATGACACACAACATTTGTTACATAACATGTCACGAGTTTAAAAAAAATAGACCATCTACTTTGTTTTCTTCACGGTTTGTTTGCGTTTAGTTATAAATCGATTTAATTTATTTTATAACGGTGGAATTTCAATAAAATCATTAATTACAGTTCTGTGGTAAATGCCTCGTAATATTAGTGACATGTGTTTATTTGTATAGTGACGTTTTGTGAAGGTTCACCTTAAGTGAGCTTTACACATAACCTAGGGTAACCTAACCTCCTGCCAATCTCCTAAGTAAGCAATGTGTCGTTTTTTTAATTTTTTTATTATTAAGTTAAAAGAAATATAATATTTCGCTTTCTTAACTTAAGTACAGAGCATGTACAGTACAGGTGTAGTAGCAATATTTTTAATTTTGTTCTAACATCTTAAGTTTAAATAGTTTTTTTTTTTTAAAGGTTTTTATATTCTTTTCTGCTGTAAGGTTATCTGGAAGGAGATTATATATGTGAACTCTCTCGTGGCCAATACTTTTCTTGCCACCTTCAGTCTTGACAGTATTTGTATACAATTTATTGTGTTGTCTAGTATAATGTTCGTGAACTTGTGATGTTTTTATTAATGTTGCGTTTGTGTGTATAAGTCCATTTTGTATTTTGTAGATTAAAATACATATGTTATATTCATACAATGTTCTTATTTTCAAAAGATTCATTTCCTTGTATAGTTTTTTTGTGGGAGTGTCCGGGTTATAGTTGAAGAGTTTTTTAATAACTTTGTTTTGTATTATTTGTAATTCGTTTAAGTACATAATGTATGTGTTTCCCCATATTTCTATTAAATAATTTAGGTGGGACTGTATTAAGCTAAAGTATAAGCCTCGTTATTGGAATGTTAAATTGGAATTTGCTGATTCATGAAACGCAGTCATGTATCTGTACTATGTCGACTTGTAATCGATTTGTGTTAATATTCTGTTCGTTGAATTTGATATGGAATCGTGTTTATTCTAACCGAAAATGACATAAATAATTAGCTGGACAATTTGGCAATTAAAACAAAATTAGGAGGCAGTATAGATAACCTATTTCGCATTTATTAGATATCCAACACCTCTGCCGTAGGTCACCCCATGGGGTTCGCTACGGTTGGTGACTTAGCAGGGTTGCCCGTATTCACGGGTAGAGGTTGTTCTAGTTCTAGGCGGATACATCTGCCTACTTACTACAAATCGGGAGTGACTGGTTGAGGGAGATCATTTGACCTCTCCAGCAGGACTCTTTCGATCGCACCGCAGTGAGAGGGATGGATTCATGCAGCCGTCACTTTTGGACCCACTGACCTTAGATATGATGACACCTCATACCTTTTGTAATGTCCTCTCCTTCCTTTCATTTAAAAGATCTTCCTCGCAGCATCCCCAAAGATGACGTAGACCCTGAGGGAAATGAATTGCCTGTCCAAAAGTTATTGCGTAATTTAGGAAATCAAAAACTACCTAGGGTAATGTAAAGGGTTGTTAAGTAATTCTTTTTTTTACATTCATTTTGGTAGTTTTTAAGAAAAATATATATATTTTTTTTTTTTGGAAAGTTTTTGTAAATATATCTATATATATCAATCTATATCTCTACATCTCTACATATTATTATAAAATTAAAGTCCTCCGACGCATCTGTCTGTCTATTTGTTCGCGATAAACTCAAAAACTAAAGAACAAATTTTCATGCGGCTTTTACCAATACATAGAGTGATTCAAGGGGAAGGTTTAGGTAAATAATTTGTCAAGGTTTTGTGTATTCTACATAATATGAATGTCTGTCTGTCTGTTCGTGATAAACTCAAAAACTAATGGACGGATTTTCATGCGGTTTTTCACCAATAGATAGAGTGATTCATGAGGAAGGTTTGGTAAATAATTTTTCAAGGTTTTGTGTAAATTGGTTGACATATATACAATATATAAAAGGAGCGGGCTGGCAAGCGGGTGGTGGATTTGAATTGCATGCAAATTAACGGATGGCGTTGGTTATAAAGTTTGGGTAACCAACTAGTAGATGGCGTTGCGTTTCGTTAGTCACATCAACGCTTGGCCAGGTCAGTTATATATATATATATATATTTTTTTTTTTAATGCCGAAAATATTCCTTCCCCCCCCCATCCCACAAGTTCTTATTAGCCAGGTAGGTGCTTCCAAATCTTCTACTCCACCATCTCCTTTTCCTTACACTGTCTTTACACTTATAACACAGATATAACACAGTGAAAGTTACTCTCAGTATCGCCCTAGTGAAAGGCTGAAACGTGGCTGAAATGGCTTTGGCCGTGTTCACTGACCAGATCTGAATATTCAGGTACTCTTCAATCTTCCTCTACCCCAAATCCGTCCTTTCCCCACTACCTTCAGTCTTACACCATTGATCTTTTTTTTCTTTTTTTTTTACATTAACTCCACACAGGAGGCCCTGAGGAAAATAATTTCCCTCAGGGTCTATGTCATCTGGGATGCTGTGTGGAGGGTCTCTTTGAGGAGAGGAAGGAATGAACATTGGTCTTGAAGAGACCCATGTTGTAGGAAGGAGGAAACACAGAGGCCGGCAAATCATTCCACAGCCGAGCTGTTGAACACAAGAACGAGTCGAAGAAACGACCCGTTCTCATGTGACATATTTCAACTGTGTACAAATGTTGGGCACGCGTTTGGCGTGTTTCCCGACTATGCACCGGTGCCGAAGGGATCAATGATGCTAGTTCCTCGGAGCATCTTCCATTGTAATACCGGTAGAACAAGGATAGCATTCCCACCCGACGCCTGTGCTCTAAAGATTGCAATCCGTCTGTTTAGATGGGAGAATCTATCAAACGGACCGCCCGTTTCTGCACAGAGTCGAGGGTATTTTTCAGGTATTTTGGAGCTCCAGACCAGAGATCTATATATGTTGAAAGACTGAATACAGACGAATCGCAGTCGAACTTCCTCCGGATAGCGAAAGAAGTTGGGTCTCTTGTGCAGTATTGAAAACAAAAAGCAAACATATAATACTTAAAATTTATTGAAATTTATAACCTTCCATATACCAACAAGAACTACTCGATATAAAATTATTTTTAATTGCAATAGCAACATCAGGACTGAGTAATAATAATGATAATAATACTTATATAGTGCAATTGCATAGCGTGGATTGACTAGATGATCATTTGGGAAGTGTGTGAAAGGGTTTAGTTTTTCCTGTGGGGAAAATTTAACCCGGATATTTAAATCTGGTGCGTAAATAACGTTGTATTTATAAAGCGCAGTTTTGCGATATTTCACTACAAGTGCGCTTAATTATAATAAACTAAAATTAATCCTATAGTGTTCCTTACGAGTCCTTACAAAATTGATTAAATAATGTGAAACAAAGAATATACAGTATATATAAAGCAATTCCTAAAGAACAATATTAACAACAATAGTGAGTGCTGTTTTGGCACAGGACAATATATAATGATAAACCATAATGGTGCCAATCAACAAGAATCATTAAAACTAAATTATAATATAGAATATGAGGCAGTTTACATTTAGAAATAATTCAGAGTTTACATAAAACTATATAGTAAGGAGGTAATCGAAACCAAACAATTAACAGAAACTTGAGGAACATGGCTTATTGTAGTAGATTGAAAAGGAGTTAAAATTCATGAAAGGTATGATTTTTTAAACATGTTTGTTTTTAAAGCTCTTTTGAATTCAGCCAAGTTCTGGATATCAGTAAGAGCTGAGAGAAGTTTGTTCCAAATGAGCGGGTTAGTTAAACGAAAAGATCGATCATAGTAAACGGCTCGATTTGATCTAGAAAGATCGATTAAACGATTAGTAACATCTAGATCTGCTGACCTTAGAGTAAGCTGCCTATCGCTTAAGTTCTGTCGGAAACATAGTTCAATTAGATACTCGCTTGTACCTAGATTGCATGAGATTATCAATATTTTCTCAGAAGTATTAGATGTGTTCAACTGCACGGAACATATTTAAAAAAAGGCTATAATAGTATATCTTAATAATAAAAATCAATTTTAGCATAATACCTACTATTCTTCTGCGTGGGTTTTACATAATTTAATAAGAATATTTTATTTAATGATTGCTGTTCCATAAACGTTTCATGTATTGATATACAATATGTAAATACCCGTTTAGATTAAATAATAATAAATATATAAATACATGCAAACTGGGAACTCTATAACTAAACTTGCTCCTGGAAATCTGGACTCTTGTGCAGTACCTACCTGCACAAAACAAACAAATAAATGTGTTTATTTATTTTTTTTATATCATAGTAAACACCGCATGCGTATTATGTACTCCACCACGTCTTAAGTTCTCATCCCTAAAATAATATTGGTATTCACGTGGAGGCTTCGCGCAAGGCTGACGAAACATCCCTCTCGGGGCCCTTATTGTGCCGTAAACCCGAGGACGAGATGACTAAGAGAGAAACGTTTTTCCTCCCTTATTCGTTGCAATTTGTTGGGAAATTCCACAAATACGGGATAAGTAACTGCAAATGAAACGGATGAACGGAGAGAGTGAGCGTTTTTTTTCGGATGTGGGAAAGTACTACGCACAGCAGTACCGACATGCCCCACATAAATTTTGAAACGTGGTTGTATTGTATTTTATGCGTGGAACATATTTGTTTGAAAATAGTTTTCGTGAAACACAGATGGCGTATCGATAACAAGCCACTAAAAAGGATTTTACTAAAAAAAACATTCTTAGTAAAATAGCTGAAACATTTCCAAAATTCTTTAAAATTTGTAGTTTTTCTGTGAAGTATTACGCACATAAGTTTCGACGCGTTTTTTTATGGGTTACCTCATTTTTTACATCTTAATTACTATTTTTATTTCATTAATCATTTTTTGTTTCGTACCTACGATAAAAAAAGTCATATTATATATATTCACAGTTTTTTTAACATATTTATGATAAGATAAATAAAACAGATTCCAACCCACGCTTCATATCATAACCCACCCGTCATGTCTTTTTAACATATTTATGATAAGATAAATAAAACAGATTCCAACCCACCCTTCATATCATAACCCACCCTTCATGTCTTTTTAACATATTTATGATAAGATAAATAAAACAGATTCCAACCCACGCTTCATATCATAACCCACCCTTCATGTCTTTTTAACATATTTATGATAAGATAAATAAAACAGATTCCAACCCACGCTTCATATCATAACCCACCCTTCATGTCTTTTTAACATATTTATGATAAGATAAATAAAACAGATTCCAACCCACCCTTCATATCATAACCCACCCTTCATGTCTTTTTAACATATTTATGATAAGATAAATAAAACAGATTCCAACCCACGCTTCATATCATAACCCACCCGTCATGTCTTTTTAACATATTTATGATAAGATAAATAAAACAGATTCCAACCCACCCTTCATATCATAACCCACCCTTCATGTCTTTTTAACATATTTATGATAAGATAAATAAAACAGATTCCAACCCACGCTTCATATCATAACCCACCCTTCATGTCTTTTTAACATATTTATGATAAGATAAATAAAACAGATTCCAACCCACGCTTCATATCATAACCCACCCTTCATGTCTTTTTAACATATTTATGATAAGATAAATAAAACAGATTCCAACCCACGCTTCATATCATAACCCACCCTTCATGTCTTTTTAACATATTTATGATAAGATAAATAAAACAGATTCCAACCCACGCTTCATATCATAACCCACCCTTCATGTCTTTTTAACATATTTATGATAAGATAAATAAAACAGATTCCAACCCACCCTTCATATCATAACCCACCCTTCATGTCTTTTTAACATATTTATGATAAGATAAATAAAACAGATTCCAACCCACGCTTCATATCATAACCCACCCTTCATGTCTTTTTAACATATTTATGATAAGATAAATAAAACAGATTCCAACCCACGCTTCATATCATAACCCACCCTTCATGTCTTTTTAACATATTTATGATAAGATAAATAAAACAGATTCCAACCCACCCTTCATATCATAACCCACCCTTCATGTCTTTTTAACATATTTATGATAAGATAAATAAAACAGATTCCAACCCACGCTTCATATCATAACCCACCCTTCATGTCTTTTTAACATATTTATGATAAGATAAATAAAACAGATTCCAACCCACGCTTCATATCATAACCCACCCTTCATGTCTTTTTAACATATTTATGATAAGATAAATAAAACAGATCCCAACCCACCCTTCATATCTTTTTCTTTCCCAGAACTTCCTCTCCTTTCTTTCCTCAAAAGATCCTTCACACAGCATTTCAAAAGACGACACAGGCCCGAAGGGGAATTATGTTAAACGAGAAAAACTACCACGAGAACAAGTTCAAATTTTATTCCATTTTTTATGAGAAAATCACTATTTTTTAACTTTTGTAGGTCATTCCCATCAATGTGATAAATTTACATCTTTTTTTACATGAGTTCCACACAGGAGACCCTGAGGAAAATATTTCCATCAGGGCCTATGTCATCTTTGGGGAAGCTGTGTGGAGGGTTTTTTAATGAAAGGAAGGAGAGGAGAGTTCTGGGAAGGAAAAGGATTTAAGAGGTGGGTAGGAATCTGGGGTTCAGTGTGTCCTGGTCATCCGCCTCCTAGACCTAGACAGACCTCACCCCCATGAACCCGGGCACCCCTGCTAAATCACCAAACCTAGCGAACCACTTGAGGTGACCTATGGCAGAGGTGTTGGTTATCCAATAAAGGTTCCCGGGGCGGCTGTACCCATTTCCGCCTCCCAAATTGAAAATAATAAACAAATTCTTCAATGATGTAAATTTTTATCATTAACCAAATAACTTGGTTTTAAAAACTTTATGGGGTACGATTCGGAAGGCACAGAAACCTCTATTTTAAATTTTCAAGTTAATGCAACTATTTTCATCTCAGAATCTCATTTTCACTGTGATTTACGGAGCTATGAAAAGTTCCCTAGACTCTCGAAAAATACGACACGACGGAATATCAATTAATTAAATTTATTATGGTTTTTAGCGTAGGTTGGTGAATGATATAGGGTGGGAAGGTTGGAAAGTGCCCGGTCACTAAACATGACTAAAGCCATTTTGAGCAACGATTCAATTGCGAATGTTAGTCTTACACCATGGCGATTCTGAGAATATCTTCCACGCTGGAAAGTGTAGCAAGTGTTCTATATTATTATTTTTAAATGAAATTGTCAAATAATACAAATTAATCAATTAAAATTCACGTCCTCCAGATTGCTAGTCGAGAACCACAGAGGCCGTCAAAATCTAAAACCGGGCCTTTAAATGGGTAAATGATATCGATAGCCTTGTATTAAATTAATTTAATCACAATGTGATTATAAAGAATAGGCCACTTGCATCACATTTTTTAAAATTTTTTTCCGGTTTAGGCAAATATTCTAAGACATTCTGTATTTTTTTTAAATCGTATTTTTGAAACCCTGGGGATTTTTTGAAAATTTCAATCCGAAAAATCAGACCATTTTTTATAAACCGGAAAGACGGGACATAATTTTATAGGTGTGAAAAACGATAATTACATAGCCGAAAATCATTTAAAAAAAAAAGAACGTTTTCCACACGAATGGCACAGGAGAATAATGAGGCATACCAAAAATATTACATCTCATAAATATTTTTTTTCTTGATCCATCTTATTGATCATAAATCATTATAATGTACAGCGTCTATATTACTAAATTCAATGTAATATACTTGTACTTGTAAATTATAATAATAATAAGAATATTATAAATTTTTTTTTTGTTAAAATCAGCACCATAATCATTATACCTCTAAAACACGTACCGACATCATCTTCACGTTCTGAAGAGAACCCCGTACATCATTAAATGTACGAGGTTCCCTTCAGAACATCTGTCGAAAATTGAAACCAAATGATAAGTTCGCAGAGAACAAACAATAAATCTAGTGAACGAATTCAAAAATTAGCCTGAAATCAAAATGATGCCATATAAAAAAATAAATCAGTGTGGAATTTTACAAAATTAATAGGAACATTTTCGGAGACGGGACATTTTGATGTAGTGACGTCACGAGCCCAAATAATGGATTTATTTATTTAAAAAAAAAAAAAAAACTGTACATTTCTAAACAATTTTACTAACATTTTCTTAATCTTAGTAAAAAAATCTATCCACATGATTTTTTCCAAGTCGTTATGAAATCCATGCAAGTGGCCTATTGTGATTTTTATCAAATTAATGAAAACATAATACTTTCACAAGCCCCTTGAGGATTTATTGCTTTTCCAAATATCTGTTTTGAAAATGTAAATTTGAAAGTACTTATCATATTTTAATCTGCAAAGTATGGAAATACATAAATCATTCATAAGCAGATCCATTACGTATTATTTTCCTTATCACATTTCACTAATTTATTGCGACAAAGGTTCAAATCTCAAATAAATAATTGATGTATTGATTTACCATTTCATTATCTAAACAATTGGTTTAAAAAAGCAAAAAGCTTAAAAACTTATTATCATTGCCCACTGTAGGGTAAAAACTCAAAGGCATTAGGTTCGGAGCTTGACTAAAACCTACTGTCATTTATGTTAATTACTAGCTATACTAATAAGCAGTTCTCTCACACAGTTTAGATCACAATTACAATGAAGAGTGTAATCGTGAGCTTTTTGTAAAAGCACTGACGATTGGTGTGTTGTGGTGTTAGTATTTGTTGTTTTATAAATACAATGGACTAACTAATTAAACTAAATAACCATCAAGCCGTTTCCCCGCAGGGGTGGGCAGAGAGGACGGCCCGCCAAACAACTCGATCTTGGCACACACTCCTTGCCTCGTTCACATTCATGCATCGTATTATACATGCTCTTCTATTATTTCGACTATTCACATGGCCCGAATCAAGTATCTGATTCACTTGGTCGTGCCATGTCTTCCTCGGGCGTCCCCGACTTCTTCTACCATTCACATTTGCGTCATATATTCTCCTTACACTCCTTTCCTCGTTCATTCGCTCTACATGCCCAAACCATCTGAGCATCCCTTTCTTAAACATACTCATTACGCTTACATCAGCCTTGAATTCTTAATCGTACATGGTTCTACCACATGTATGCCTCAGGGATTTCATTTCTTCAGCATTCAGTCAACTTTCATCCTTCCTCTGCCAGTTCCATGCCTCACTTACCCTTCTTTCGATATCTCTATCAACCTTCCCATCTCTCGTAAACGTACTTCCCAAGTACACAAACTCATCCACCTGCTCCAAATACTCATCATTCACAACTATGTTGCACATTGTTTTCATACTCTCTCTTTCAAATATCATGACTTTAGACTTACTTACATTCATCATTAACTCATTCTTCATACACACTTCGTTCATCTTAGACACCAGAGACTGTCGATCTTCCATACTGTTAGAAATCAGCACCGCATTATCAGCATACAACAGGTAACATACTTCCAGATTAATCAATTTCGCGCCCCATCCCATCTCTTTCATCTCTTGCATACAATTATCCATGTATAGATTGAATAACCTATAATAAATACAATGGGATTCCATAAATCCTTCTTTCTAATTATTTGTAAGCGGAACAAGCAGTTCCTTCAGAAAAGCAGGTGGGCGAGCCGAATTTAAAAAGTGCAAAATTGTCACGTAAAGTGTTATTGTAAAATAAACTTAGAATACTTGTCTGACGAAGTGTTTTTTTGCTGAACGTGATCTGAAATCTGAACGCAATTAATTATGAAATATTACAATGATTTAGTGCGACCGACTAATTCGTAGCCAAGGACCTTACACAACGGTTTGTAAATAATTAAGAGCGTTTAACCAGCCAACAGACGAAAATCCACATTTCGTCGAAAGTTGTTCTTACGATCGTGCAGGGCGGTTACAACGAGAAAGATTAATTACTCTCCGTACCAGCTTTTTAAAATTATAACTCAATATCGGATTTATTTCAATCCAAATTAGGTATAATTTATACCTTCATCCAAAAATGCTGAAAGGTGTGATGATAAAACTATTAAAATAATGTACCTTTTGTAATTATTTTTTGATTGTAAGTGTTTATCATTTTTCAATAATGTCTAAATTTAATAAGAATGTTAAAAAAATCTGAAATATATTAGTTTGTAAGTGCGCAAATAAATACACAAATGGACCAATTTTCGTCAAGAAACACATGTATGTACATATTTTTTAATGATTTTATTTAAACTAAAATTAAAATTCTAAAATATGCGTTTGCTAGATAATGTATTGATTTATTTTACTGCATGATTATATTATTTGAAATGGGTGTGGTAAAATACAAAATCTTTTTTGAAAATTTAACAAATCTGCAAATTTATTACATGCGAAAGCTAGATAAAAAAACAATCTTTCGAAGTCCATTTATATTTTTTTATGGAAAAGAGTCAATACGTCTAAAATCTGATTTGAAAATGACATATTTCTGGTTTTCTCTGGTAATGCCCTCTTAAGGATTTTTTTTTATTTTACGTGAGCTCCACACAGGAGGCCCTGAGGAAAATAATTTCCCTCAGGGCCTATGTCATCTTTGGGGATGCTGTTCGAAGGGTTTTTTTAAGGAAAGGAAGGAGGGGAGAGTTGTGGGAAGGAAGAGGGTTTTAGGGGTGGGTTAAGGAATCTGGGGTTCAGTGTGGTCCTGGTCATCCGCCTCCAAAACCTAGACAAACCTCACCCCATGAACCCTTTTTACACTATTCCAACCCCATGAAGGTTTACACTATTCCAACATTAATTTGTAAATAAATTGCCGCCGTATACTGACTCTTTTACGTAGAGTTCAAAACAATCAGTGTTTAATAAATTGAATAACGACGTCCCTATGAAGTCATAAATTATCCCCACACGATGTAACTGGATACCGTTATATCAACTTTGTATATTATCACCCATGCTTGCCGTAATTACTGAAAATATGCATCAGTTTTACTGATAAACTGCAAGATTATGTCTCCCTACCACTCTTTGCAGACCTAAATCACAAAGCATGTTATTTTCATGTTAAAATTGTGGCTATAATTAAGGCTAAAATGATTTCTACTTACTGCTTTAAGATTTCATCTGTGACCGACCAGAGGTTGTGAATCAAAAAGTGGGTAAATATGCAGTTAGTCCACCTCACGGATAATACGGAACGTTCGTAGTGTCGAAGTTTGATGCACGTATAATACGGAATGTTCCTTTTTTAACAAAAAGACAATCAAATATGACATTTGTCGGAAGTACCAATCTTATAAAATAAATTCTCTAAAATAAACTCGCATTTCATCCTAATTTTAAAAAACATCCCAGGTTGTAAATGGTTTGTTTGGCAAAGCAGGGTTTGTCTAGCGGAATTTTGTAATTATTCTAATACATTTCTTTCTATGTTCTACTGTTATAAATACAGGTACAAACTTGTCAATAATGTGTTCACTTTGTTTTACGCAAAAATATTTTTTCTATGAATGGCAGCATTGATTGATTGTCTAGGAAATGTTAAAATAAAAACGGTGAATAAACAATCACGTTACCACGTGAGTGAATTAATTTTAACAAAATTAAAATGTTAAATGCATATTTTTTGCATGTTTTTTGGTCTCCCCCGACATAAATATTCACTTTTCGTAAAATTAAAGCATTTAACTGTTTCAATAAAAAATATTCCGTATTAACAATAATAATAATAATAAGCCTATTTATATGATATGATATAACAAAATATATATATGTCCTTTTGGAATACAGATTTGCTAGTTAATTTAAAAGGTAAGAAAATAGTAGTACCGGGCATTTCAATAAAAAGAGGGATTTTTCAAGGAGACTCATTGAGCCCTCTTTGGTTTTGCTTAGCATTGAATCCCCTTTCTAAAATGTTAATTTAAAGCAAGTTTGGAATAAAAATTAAGGGTAATACAAGAGAGAGTAGTATAGTTTCACATCTATTATATATGGATGATATAAAATTATTTTCAAATTCTGAATCAAATTTAGAGAAAATGATTAAGGTAGTTAAAATTTTTTCAGATGATATTAAAATGACTTTTGGTTTAGATAAATGAAAAACTATCCATATAGAGAAAGGCAAAATTGTAGATGGAGACGAGGGTATATTTAGAAATTTCAAAATTCAAAGTATGAAAGGGGATGAGGTTTATAAATATTTAGGATACCCGCAATCGAATAGATTAGATCACACTAGTATTAAAAATGATATTAGGATTAAATTTCAAACTAGGATCAGAAAAATTTTAAAATGCAATCTATCTGCTAAAAATTTAGTAAAAGCAATAAATACTTGGGCAATACCTCTACTAACGTACTCATTTGGCATAATTAAATGGTCCAATACAGATTTAGATAGTTTAGAACGATTAATTAGAACTACGTTAACAAAATTTAATTGCCATCATCCAAATTCAGCTATAGAACGAATTAATTTACCTAGAAATTTAGGAGGTAGAGGTGTAGTCAAAATAACATCTTTGAAACACAATCAGGTAGAAATGCTTAGAAATTTTTTCCATAGGAAAGCTAATAGCTCAGAAATGCACAAAATAATTTGCAAGGCAGATAGAAATATTACACCTTTAAATTTATATGACGAGAATGCCAACATTCTTATAAATACTAACCAGGAATTATTAGATTCCTGGTCAAATAAAATTATTCACGCAAAACACTTCAATTATCTCAACCAAACGTATGTTGACAAACTTTCGTCAAACAAATGGTTGAGTATTGGAGAGTTGAGCGCAGAAATAGAAGGATTTATGCTTGCCATTCAAGATAGAGTCATTAATACTAAAAATTATAGAAAGCATATAATCAAAGATATAAATCAAATTGATGATTTATGTAGAAAATGTTTGGCTTTTCCCGAAACTATAGAACATATTATATCGGGATGTTCTATATTAGCGCCTTCCGAGTATACATTTAGGCACAATCAGGTTTTAAAAATAATTCACCAAAGTTTGGTAATTAAACATAACTTGATTGATTGCCGTAATGTAGTACCTTATTATGAATATGAACCAAATTCATTTATAGAAAATGAATTTTATAAAATATATTATGATAAAACTATACTAACAGACAGAACAATTAGTCATAATAGACCTGATATAGTTTTACATGACAAAATTAAAAAAATAACTTATATCATTGATGTAGCTATTCCAAATTCCTGTAATATTCAAAAAACTGTTTCTGAAAAAATTAGAAAATACACAGATTTAGGAAATGAGATTAAAAGAATTTGGCATTCTCGGACTATAAAAATATTACCATTTGTCACTCGTATTCGGCCACTGGCATAATACCTAGGAATCTGATTCAAAATTTAAGCATATTAGATTTGTCAAAGAATTTGTATATAAAAATGCAAAAAGCAGTAATTTTAAATACATGTAGGATTACAAAAGATTTTTTAAATATTTATATTGAGGGATCAGTAGGATTTATAGGTTCAATTAGAAATGCCACAGAGCCGAACCCTCTGATATGAAAATATCTGGAGTCGGTGAATTATATTCCCATTTGGTCTCTAGTAGGTTGACATGTTGTTCTTGTATTGTTTTGTATTTATAATACTTATATAGTGCAATTGCATAGCGTGGATTCACTAGATGATCATTTGGGGAAGTGTATGAAAGGGTTTAGTTTTTCCTTCTTTTTTTTTTTTTTTTTTTTTTTTTTTTTTTTTTTTTTTTTTTTTTTTTTTTTTTTTTTTTTGGTGGGAAAATTTAACCCGGACATTTAAATCTGGTGCGTTAAAAAATATTTATATTGAGGGATCAGTAGGATTTATAGGTTCAATTAGAAATGCCACAGAGCCGAACCCTCTGATATGAAAATATCTGGAGTCGGTGAATTATATTCCCATTTGGTCTCTAGTAGGTTGACATGTTGTTCTTGTATTGTTTTGTATTTATAATACTTATATAGTGCAATTGCATAACATGGATTCACTAGATGATCATTTGGGGAAGTGTATGAAAGGGTTTAGTTTTTCCTTCTTTTTTTTTTTTTTTTTTTGGGGGGAAAATTTAACCCGGACATTTAAATCTGGTGCGTAAAAAAATTCTTGTTTTACAATAGTTGGTGTTATAATATTACAATAAACTCAAATTTGATTTATATTAGTAAGTTAGCTTAGATTATGTTAGTAATATAAGTATATGTTTTAAAAATATTTATGAGTTAACAGGAACCCCGGTTTGGGTAAAGGCCTCCTCCAAAGATGCCCATTTTTGTCGGTCTTGTGCTATGGAGTACCAGTTGATCCTTTCAGATCGTCTTCCCAGCGGGCTAAGGGTCTCCCCTTCCCCCTCTTGCCTGATGGTCCTTTCCACTGGGTAACTCGTGTGGTCCATCTTCTGTCAGACATTCTCGCTACATGGCCAGCCCAATGCCATTTCAGTTTTTGAGCAAAGGTTAAAGCGTTTGTAACTTTAGTGATATCTCTTATCTTTGTGTGTCTTATTTTGTCGATTTTCTTTATGTTTAACATGCTTCGTTCTAAACCTCTTTGACATGTATCGATTTTATTCTTGGCTTGTCTAGTGAATTTCCAGGTCTGGCTTCCATAAGTTAAGCTTGGTAGTAGACATGAGTTCATCACTTTAGCTTTGAGAGTTATTGGTAAGTTACTTTTAAATATTTCTTTTAGGCTCCAATACTTATTCCAGGTTTGTTGGACCCTTCTCTCTATTTCTATTATGTTACTATTTTTCTCGAAACTTATTCTTTTTCCCAGGTAGATATAGTTTTCTACATATTCTAAAGGGTTACCGTTGATAGTTATAGGTCTTATTTGTGTATTAGTCATTATCTTAGTCTTTGATAGATTCATTTCTAATCCAACTTTCGCACTCGCTTGTTGTAGAGCTTCTATCATGGATTGCATCTCGTTGGCTGTCTCTGACAGAAGTATCAGGTCATCGGCGAACCTCAGATGACTTAGGTAGACGCCTTTTATATAGAGTCCTGTCTTACTCCAATCCAACTTGTTTATAATGTTTTCTATAATGGCTATAAAAATAGTGGGTGAGAGCGGGTCCCCTTGTCTTACCCCTCTTTCTATATAGAAGGCGGGGCCTAAGGTTTCAAGTTTTATTCTTCCTTTGTTGTTATTGTATATACTTTTAATCACGTTTATGTATTTATCTGGAACCTCTTGTTCTTTTAAACTCTCCCATATACTTGTATGTGTGACCGAATCAAAAGCTTTTTGATAATCAATAAAAGTTATGTAAAGAGGTCTCTGGAACTCTTGGTATTTCTCTATAATTAACTCGATGGTGTGGATGTGGTCAATGGTAGAGTACCCTTTTCTGAAGCCGGCCTGTTCGACAGGTTGTTTTGCCTCTATTATCGAGCTTAGTCTATTATTTATAATCGATGAGAAAAGTTTGTATATATTTGGTAACAGACTAATTGGTCTGTAGTTGCTGATATTTTTTGGATCGCCCTTTTTATATATAAGTATGATATCTGCTTCAGACCATTCTACGGGCGTTTCAGAACTTAGAAGTATAGTATTAAACAGTTCAGTTAAAGGTTCTGCCAAAATTTGGTAAGCATGTTTTAGTGATTCATTTGTGATGTTGTCAGATCCAGGGCTTTTTTCGAATTTCAGTTTCTTTATTGAGTTTATTACTTCGGTTTCATGGATTGGTTGTATAGAGTGGCAGTTTACAGTTTCTGTTTCAGTTTTGTTAGTGATTATTCGTGCTTTGTCTCTATAGAGTTTCTTGTAGAATTCAGTTGCTGTATTGACAATATCCGTTCGATTGTGTAGGTCTTTATTAAGGGTTTTCAGTCCTTCTATCCATGATCGGTTTGTTCTCAGTTCTTTGTATGCTCTCTTTGAGCTACCATAAAGCTGGAGATGTTTCTCTATTGTTTCTTGTCTATATTTTGCATAGTCTCTCTTGATATATTTATTAACCAGTTTGTACAGTGCCGAGAGTTCGTTTTTCAATGAGCGTGTTTTATTTTTAGTTTTTTGTAGTTCTTGTCTTCTTTTTAATAGTATTAGCGTGCGTTCTTGTAATATTTTATGTTTTTTATTTTCTTCTGTATTCGGTTTAGCAAGGATCAAACTTTGTTTGATGGCCTTTTTTATTTTGTCATAAGAGGTTTGCACCGGTTTGTTCTCTTGTCCGACGGGTTGACTTGATGGCTCCAAAAGAAGGCTTGATAGGCTTTCTTTGTATTTTCTTATTTCATCTTTGTTTTTGAGTTGACTTGTTTTATTATTTGTGAAATTCGACCTATTTTTCTTTTGCGTGGCAAGCCTAATTTTACACCTGATAGGGCGGTGGTCTGATGCGTAGTTTAGGTTCAAAACTTCTATATTTTGGAACAATTTTGGGTGATTTGAAAGAATGTAATCAATCTCGTTCTTGTACTGACCGCCTGGTGATCGCCAAGTCCATCTGCGGTTTTGTTTTTTCTTGAAACAGGTATTTATAATTGTTAGCCCGTGTTCTAGTGCGAAGTTAATAAGTCTCTGACCTCTATCGTTTCTTTTGCCGTTTCCGTATTGTTTCATAGCCAGGTATTCATTTTCTCTGGGGACTCCAACTTTTGCATTGAAGTCTCCCATTAGAATGATGTGTGTATGTGCTGTTTCAAAGGCCTTTTCTATGCTCTTATAAAATTCGTCAATTTCGTGTTCGTTTGCTTTTTCTGTGGGTGCGTAAACTTGTATTATTGATATCTTGATACCTTCAATATTCATGTTGAGAGTTGCTACGCGTTCTGTTGTTCCTATAAAGCTCTCTATATTGTTTTTCAATGACTTGTTTATTATGAATCCTACCCCGTACTGACCGGGTGTAGATCCAATATAGCAAATTATAAAGGTGTTGTGTTCTTCTATTTTGTTTCCCTGTCGTCTAACTTCCGAAATTCCCATAATATCATAGTTAATTTTACTTAAACATTCTTCCAGTTCTAATATTCGGTCGTGTGATGACAGGGTGTTGACGTTGTATGTTAAAATATTTAATTGACGGCTTAAATTTGTGCGATTTTTTGAAGTTTTTAAAGTTGAGCTCTTGTTTGAGTTTTGTATCTTTGGAGGGTTTTGGTCATAATCTTCCACGGTGACCAGCCGGGTTGGAAGATTTTTTGTGTTTTTTATTGAGGTTTGTTTATTTGTGGTATCGGTGTAAAGAGAGGGGGTTAGTTGCTATGCATTTTTATTCGTTGTATTTGCATTTGTCAAGAAGTTCAACATGCTTGGTTTTATAGTTCCTTCGGTGACACTATTTGACCTTGTGACCTTGCTTTTCGAGTCAGACTGTTGTTGTTTATTCTTTTTTGTTTTATTTTCTTGAATATGAATACTGTTAAATACAGACTCGAGTGTAGGCGAGGTTATTTATAAATAATGCGCGTATTGGCGATATGGATATTTATTATAAGTAATGGCTATAAATACGTCCTAACTAACGTGTTGGCGGTTGGAAAAAGAGAGTGAGGAGAGGCCTGCATCTCCTTTCTCTGCGCCACTGTTAAATACAGACTCGAGTGTAGGCGAGGTTATTTATAAATAATGCGCGTATTGGCGATATGGATATTTATTATAAGTAATGGCTATAAATACGTCCTAACTAACGTGTTGGCGGTTGGAAAAAGAGAGTGAGGAGAGGCCTGCATCTCCTTTTATATGCGGGATCACCTGTCTCGCTCTTGTATGGCCGGAAACAGGTGTGCCACCCTAAAACCTCTCTCACAAATACTTTCAGGGGACGTTGAGAGATTTCTCTTATTCGCTGTGTTCCCGATTCTGTCTAGTATTATAAGTTTGTCGTATTTTATTATGGCAGTGTTTCCCTTTTCTCTCTCAATCTTTATTTGCTCTTGTAATTCTTTTCTTTTATTTAATACATAACGCGGATAGTCTTCTTTTATGTAGTATGTTGTGTCTTTCAGTGTAATTTTTTGTTTAAATATATCGATTTTCAAACCTAGATTAGAAAACGTGACAATAATTGGTCTAGGTCTTTCTCCTTTTTTTCCAATTCTTTTTATTTCTTGTATGTCTCTTCGTTCAATGTTTAAATCAAAGTGTTTTTTTAATAAATTCCACCAAAGTATTTTCCAAGTTTAAGTATGATGACTCCTTCTCTTCTATTCCGAAAAATACAATATTTCTTTGTCTTGCTTGTTTTTCCAAGAAATAAAGACGTTTCTCTTGATTTTCTACTTTTATTTGGAGTTTATCATATTTTTCTTCTAATATTCTAAATTTTTCTTCCATAATGTTATTTATATTTTGTGTTACTTGTTCTGTCACATTTTCTCCGCTTTTTTGTATGGTGAGTTTTTGTTCATCCAACTCTTTTTGGATGTGACGAAGTGCATTCATAATTTCCTCCATAATTTGTGATATTGTTTTAAATTAAAATTAAAATGTGTACAATTTTATTTATAGTACGGTAGTGTCCTCTAGTGGCCCTTTTCTGAACTATTAATTTTCCTCCGATTGATGTCCTCTGTTAGTTTAGTTTGGAATTAGTTGGTGTGGCAATCTATTGATGGTGTATCGTGTTTTATGTGCTGCCTGTAGAACGTAGTACAGTTAAGTTTCAACAGATGGCGCTGATTTCAGTTTTTTGACAGTATTGCCAAATCATCAAGTGCAAATTTTTAGGTTAATTTCATCTGTTTATTGTAAATTGTAAATAGGCCACAAAAGGTTCACTGATTTAGTCACTTCCTAAATGGATTTTGTTCGTTTTTGTAGTAGTTTTCCGTAATTATTGTTCGTTTGTCACAGGAGCTGGTAGCTTCACTATTAAGGTTAATCTCGATTTATAGGCAATCAAGTTATTAATTCACTGTGACTACAATATATGTTGTACATCATTTGTTTATATGACCGTTAAATTCTATTGCACTGGTTTTTAAGCACTGATTTTATTTTTAAATTTTTAAAATCCGCTGAGCTAATATTGAACTTGGTACAGTAGCGCCCTCTTCTACCTACTCTTTAATATAATATAATATTATTATTATTATATTATAATTGTGAAATAACACAAATTAATCAAATAAAATTTATTTGCGCATGCCGGGTTCGAACCCGCGACCTCCGGAATGTGAGTCAAGAGTGTTAGCCACTGGACTACGGAGGTCGTCGTTTATTAATGTATCCATAATATAAAAATGAATCCCCGAATGTGTTGCTAAGCGCATAACTTTCGAACGATTGCACCAAATTGGATAATTCTTTTTTTGTGTGTTCGTTATTGTCAGGACAAGGTTTTTATAATTTATATTATATTTCCGGTGAGCTCTGGCAATATAAAATTTGTATAAAAAATGCTATTGGTGGCACGCGAGGTTTGAAAACTGAATGTATGGAAAGCGGGAGGGAGAGATTGGGGAGGGGGAAGGTAGGTGGGAGGGGGAAGGGCGGGGGGGGGGGGGGGGGGGGGGGGGGGGGGGGGGGGGGGGAGGAGGCGGAGGAGGCAGAGTGGGAACCCCCCTTCCACCATGCGAGCGAAGCCGCGGGAAAAAGCTAGTTGTTTATATAAACCAGTTCAAAATGAACCGCAAGAATTTATTTTGTGAACGAAACCCAATAGCGCAAAGATGAGATATGTACCGCGCCGCCAATATTTCTCATTTGCGCCTGATTCATTGACGGGGTAACTACGCTCATCCTGTTTTCCCTATTTAAAATCAGTGAGTTTTCAACAAACTTTAATCTACAATTAATGTAAGTAACACAGATTTAATATATGTTTTATTTCTTGTCAAAATAATAAATTAAAATGCTTACTTCATCTAGAGTTTCGAAAAAAGTCCACTGAGTTCCACGACATTCTTTTACTAGTTCAAAAATCCTTTTTTGTTATTTGTAAATGTTAAATGTAAATCGTTCTTTTTTTCCCTTTCTTAAGGCTCTGCAACCGGACCCGAAAAGAAGAAGATGGAGAGATACGAAATTACGAATGTTAGAGGAGAGCACGACTCGTTTAAAATAGAGCAAAAATCTCGCGGGCATTATCTTAAACAGCATTTAAATAAACACTGAATTTTCTCATACGTATAACTTGTAAAATAACTGAAACAAACGTGTTAATAATCATTTTTAGCATATTATGCGATTTTTTTTCTATCGAGGGAATTTTAAATAATTTGCGTTTCGGCGCTGGCAAAGTCTGATATTATCTTCAAGAATAACATATATTTTTTTAAGAGCTTTAAAACTTACCGTATTTAAGGGAAATATGTAATAAATCGGTACAAATCCGGGTTGCGGGCCCTGAAATCGAGCGCATTCTTTTCATGTAGTCTTGGCAGCCCACTCTAAAGGATTTGAGGATTATAAGAAAAGAACTACGCATTTCTTATGTTAAAAAATGGACAATTATACAGGTTATCGTCATTTTACAGTTTAATAATGTTTACATGTTTTACCGCTAATTCAAAACACGGAAATAATTCAATATTAATAAATTTAATTTTTTTGTTAAGACTACTACCCCAACTAATACTAATGAGGTATTTTTTAAATGATTTTCTTAGGTAATCTTCTCAAACGCATTTTTGATCAGGATTTCAAATAAAAATATTTTTGGCGTCGTAAATTAATAATGCGGCCTTGTGTGCGATGGGTTGAAATGTTTTGCACTAATGATTGTTTGAAACTTCTAAAGAATGTTTAAAACATGTTCGTAAAATAACCAAATTTAATAAATCACCCCGGTATTTTACCATTTTACCTAGAGGAATAAATACTGTAATTGTTCCGCGGTTTCAATGCACTCTTGCTTTAAATTTATAACAAATATATTTTAAACACACTGTCATGGCACATCTGGATGTGGGATACCATAATAAATGCTGGACTAATAAATCCAAAAATAAGGCTTAACATTGAGTGTCGTGCTTACTCTGGCATTTGCGTGAATATTACTTAGACAAAAGTTACATTATGGAAATAATATCATGGTCGAAGATGAATGGTTAAAATTTTTCGATGGCCGTAATTTTTTTACCGAAATCATCATAATATAACTAACTAACTAACCATCACGCCGTTTCCCCGCAGGGTTAGGCAGAGAGGACGGACCGCCAAACAACTCGGTCTTGGCACACACTCCTTGCCTCGTTCACATTCATTCATCGTCTCATACATGCTCTTCTATTATTCTGACTCATGACATGGCCCGACTCAAGTATCTGATTCACTTTGTCGTGCCATGTCTTTCTCGGGTGTCCCCGACTTCTTCTACCATTGACATTTGCGTCATATCTCTCCTTACACTCCTTTCCTCGTTCATTCGCTCTATATGCCCAAAACATCGGAGCGTTCTTTTCTTGATTACGCTTACATCAGCCTTGCATTCTTTGCGGATCTTCACATTTCTCAAACGATCACACATGGTTTTACCACACATCCTCCTCAGGGATCTCATTTCTACGGCATTTAGTCTACTTTCATCCTTCCTCTGCCAGTTCCATGCCTCACTGCCATACATCAGGGTAGGTACCAGTACTCCATTATGAACGGCTAGTTTCGCATCTTTGGACAGTTTTTTGTTTGTGCCAACGGCGTTCAGTACTCCATTAATAGAGTTACCTGCATTAACCCTTCTTTCAATATCTCTATCAGCCTTCCCATCTCTCGTAAACATACTTCCCAAATAAACAAACTCATCCACCTGCTCCAAGTATTCGTCATTCACAACTATATTGCATACTGTTTTCGTACTCTCTCTTTTAAACACCATGACTTTAGACTTTCTTCATAATATACAGGGTGTTAAGGGACGTACTTGACTTACCAGTGATTCCCGACATTATTTGGATTAATAAATGTAAAATAATATGGTCCCAAAAAATGTCAAATAATGCCAGGAATCACAGGTTAAAGTAAGTCAAGTACGTCCCTCAACACCATGTATATCTATCTATCTATCTATATAAATAAAAATGAATCGCCGAAATGTATGTACGCGCATAACTTTCGAACGACTGCACCAAATTGGGTAATTCTTTTTTTTGTGTGTTCGTTATTGTCAGGACAAGGTTTGTATAGAACTTCTGGTGAGCTCTGGCATAATGAAATTTGTGTTAAAAAATTGCTATTGGTGGCACGCGAGCTGTTAGAAAACTGAATGTATGGAATGCGGGAGGGGGGAAGGGGGAGAGAAGGGTTCACGGGAGGGGGGAGGGGAACTCGGGAAAGGGGTTTTCGGGACGGGAGAAGGGGGGAGTGGAGTGGGGTAAGGGAAGGTGGAGGAGACGGAGAGGGAACGCGAGAGGGGAAAGGGAACGCAGGAGAAGAAGGGGAGGCGAAAGGGGAACGGGACGAATGGGAAAGGACACGCAGGGAGAAACAATTTCTGTATTAAATGGCATAGCAACGCATGCCGGGTACCAGCTAGTAATAAATATTTATCAACCAAAATAATATTTTCATTTGCCAACTTGCCTGAGATTTCTTGTGTGCCAACAGTTTCCTGGCACCGTATTTGGGCCCTATTTTAGCAAATGAAGCTATATTCAGATGGAAATAAAAATTTTGGTGCGGAGACTTTTGGCGAAAGAGTCAGTGCTCAACCATTCTCATCGAACGCGCTCACTAATAATCACATATACGAGTATTTTTGGTTTTTTTTTTATATATTCTGTAAATTTATTACTCAAATTTTAAAAACAGTATATTTGTACAAGTTCTGTTGCGTAATTATAATTAGGTGTGAAAGCTGTTTCACTTTCTTAGGCAATATCAAACTGTCTAACTGTCCAACGTCTAATGTCACGCGTGTAATAATAATTACACAGCAGAACTTGCTTATAAATAAACTGTTTTTATAAATTGAATAACAACATTATTGAACCCGTAGAAGAAAAAAATAAACTTATAACGATAAATCACACATTTAATTTAAAAATGGAGATAATGTATACAACGTGTCCGGAAACTCGTAGTACAAACTGGTGATTCTACATCACGTAGAGAACCCAAAAAACTTATTTTTTTAGATCTGAGCATTTCGATTTAAAAAAAAAAAAAAATCTATTTTTCCATTTTTTTGGCAACTAAAGGGTTAAAAAAATTTTTGAGCCCGGTTTACCCTTCGATGCATTTTATAAGACATTACACAGCTGAAATCAACCCACTAGTGAATTTTTTTTCAAATTTCAACAAAAAAATTCCAACTTCGGACCCGATTTACTCGAAAACGAAAGCTCTAATCAAAAAAGTTATATCACAAATCGACTCCAAATGTGATGTAGATTTACCAGTTTCCCGCTTGTACTACGAGTTTCCGGACACCGTGTATAGTATCGGTAAAAGGGTGGCCGATACCCGTTCGTATTGGCCCGCAACCCGAATTTCTACCGATTTCTTACATATCTCCTTAAACACGTTAAGTTTAAAGGTCTTAAAAAAAATGTTATTCTTGAAGATAATATCTAGACACTGCCCGTGCCGAAACGCAAATTATATAAAATTCCCTCGATAGAAAAAAATCGCAAAGTATGCTCCAAAAATTATTATAAACACGTTTGTTTATAATAATTTTTGGAGCATACCTGTTTAGAAAAACAGAGTACGAGAGAGAAAGAGAGAGAGAGAGAGAGAGAGAGAGAGAGAGAGATACAGAGAGGAGAGAGAGAGAGAGCGAGCTTGTAAAAATTGTAAACTATAAGTGTAGACGAGTGGGAAAAGGATGCGAGGGCTTGGGGTCATTTTCTGACCTGGAGTGCGGCAGAATAATTTTGGCGTACGACTAGATAAGACGTGCCTTGTAATTTTCTTTGTATTTTACGTGTCATTTTAATAAATCTAAATAAACTTATCCCCTGTTTTTACTCTAGAATTTATGTATGTTTTATGATTTTTCAGTTTTTTATACGAAGATTTCAATAAAACGTGGTTGTTGCATTTTCAAAATTCACCTGCCTCTCCTAATTGCCTATTTTGTGTGTTGTATATTTATTTTCAGTTACAACAAGTCGCCAATATATCTTTCCTCCTAATTTGACAAAATTCCGCAATTGATTCTTTCCAATAATATGAAATGAAATAAATACAGCTATTAACTGTTAATCAATCACAAAATACTCTTTTTAGGGTAAATTGCCTTAAAAAAAACCGTTTAACAAAAAATTATCACAATATTCATATTCGGCTGTTAAATCGGAAATAGATGCATGTTCTGTTTGTAACAAACTGTAGGGGCTAGTGAAAAACCGTAAATCACAGTACTAACTAGAGTTTAACTAATTGGAGATTCTTTAAAATCAGGACAAACATAACCCCGCATGATATAAGCGCCGAAACTACACTGCAAAACTGTATCGGTAGACAGTCAATTCATGGAGTGAAACGTATTTTTCTGCCACCAACCTTTAATTGAGCAATGTTGCATTTCTCGTTCCTCGTTATATGTATAGTAAAATCATTGGATTTTTCTTTTTTAAAGTAACCATGCTTTTCCCTTGGTTGAATTTAAAATTATTTGCAAACTTTAAGAAGAACTCCTGAATTCGTAAACCTGTCAATCCAAGGTACAGGAATCACACTACGGTCATCCCTTGGTCCGTACTTTGCTTAAGAATTGTGCTCACGTCAGTAGCCGCAAGACTACCGACAACCTTTCCAAAGCGTAGAGAAATGGCAACAATTCGATTACATAGAGTTTATTATTTATTGATAGAATATTATCTCTCCAACTTATTGAACCCAACTGTTCAAGAAAATTCCTCCAATTAGACGATAGGCAGTCATCAGTCATCACCTACTAAATTATGTAAATCAGCCAAATGGTCCACCACTGGCTTCTTAAGTTCGATGAATTTGGTACAGCTCCCCATAAATGTAGCAGTAGTGCTCATACACCAATACTTGCTTATTGACTTCAAATGAATTTTGAAATAATGAAAAAATATTTTGTGGACGAAATCAGGATAGCGAAAAATGACAAAGCGCAAAAACAAACTCCTACTGTGAATGAGACTTCATCGCTCATTTTGGTACAAATTTATACGCCTGTCACACATTTTGCTTCGGGATTTATGACAGAATACCGAAACCACATAAACACATTGTCACAGCGAGGACACAGTTCCAACCCGTATATAAATAATAACATTACTTCATAGCAATGTCACTCACACGGATTTTATTATAATATAAACCCCCCTCAAGCGCTATCGTAACACCTCGAACTAATTAGGCACTATGGAGTGGAAAACGAAGTTACTAAACGAACAACATAGCAACCACTGAAATGATTATTCATTTCTCCACCTAAGTGACCTTTTTGAAGCCCTAAGAGAGCAATCACATACATATTTTTGATGCAGTTTTGAAGTATGAAAAGGATGAGAAGCAAAAGCGCAGAAACATTTTTTTCTCTTTTGCCCCCCTTTTGCAAAATTATGCGGTAAATAAAAATCTCCCAGAGCCCGGTCGGGACTTAACGTTTAACTTAACTTAAAGTTTTCACGTTTTTTGATAGAATCATCTTGAAATTAATAAAACCATTTTTCAGTTAATTATACAGTCTTCAAATACAGCAAACTTATTTTATGGCAGGTTAAAATTAAGTAATCTATTAATTTTGAATTATATAAAGGTTCTTATAAAACACATGTAAACTTTGCTCTGAGTGATCCATTGAAAAATAATCCAAATTACTCAATTAAAAGTGATAAAAGGAATGTAAGATACAGTTAAACTACGTCCGAAGGGAAAAGGGTCGGATTTTTCAGTGGAAAAGCAAAGACGAGGCTGGGGACCTGGGAGTTTTTTAAAGTAATTTGTTTCATTTTAAAGTCGTAAACAATTGGAGGTTTTACTTGACAAGTTATTACACCAGAAAAATATCGGTAAAAAGTAAGAGAACCAAACTTCTTTCAAAACACGACAAACTCGCAAGATTCATATGCAGCTGACACAGATTGACATTGACAGCTGTCATTCCGAAGTTTTTTTATCGTACTCTGCAATGTTTGCCTGTTGTTAATTGACTATAATTATCTGTGGTCTGTATCTGCGCATTGTGATATTTACTGGTAAGGTTACTCCTTGAGCATGTTTGCAAATGACGAAAATGTAATGTGGTGGCAATTCTCCCACAGCTTTTCTAAGGGTTAGGAAAACCGATGTCACCAACGAACATTTGGAAATCAAAAAATATAAGTAGGTACGTATTTGGTGCCGAAAAAAATAAATTTAGCATAGGTTAGTTTAAACAAATGCTCCTCAATTAGCGTACGGTCTTTCGATTCCCAATGAAATTGTTCAAAAAAGGATTATCGTACTTGCAAGTATTTGATCTATTTCAAGAGAAGTAAGGAAAGCCGAGCTTATTTTGGATACCACCACACTACACTTCTAATGGTTTATCTCGTCAGTGGTATCAACATAAACGCAGTTAATAGGGATGTCTACAAATAATGGGTTCCGATATAGAATAGCGGAATAGATGTGGGTGTAAGAGGGGTTTTGATCTCGTAGCGTATGGTTACAGTGGTACTAAAATTTTGGCCCGCGGACTACTCGAGACCCGCCAACAGTTATGTGTGGGTAGAGAAAGGAAAATGAGTGAACGTGGGTGTAAACAGAGTATTAATGATACCAAGATACAGTGGTGTATAAACCATGGCCTGCGGGTTACTTGTGGCTATTTAAGTTTGCTGTATGTTTGTTCTAATGTAATCACATTTTGTCATGGTCACATTTTGATGTCGTCATATTTTGACATCATCACAGTTTTACATCGTCACTTTAACATGGTTACATTTTGATTTCGTCACATTTGGATATCGTCACAAATAATTTTTCATTGTGATTATAAGAACATGCAAAGAAATCAGGCTTCAAAAAAAGGATAAGGCGAATACGCAGAACAGTTTGCTGTACAAGGGGATGAAGTTGTATAACAAGCTACCAGAGACTTTGAAGTCCACACCAATTGGAAAGTTCAAGACGTTTTGTAGGAGCTACATAAAATTTAGTTTGCAATATGAAATATTATAATTAAGTAGAAATTTGTAAACTTAAATGTACAAATTACTAAAATAAAAATTAATAAATAAAATAAATATAAATTTTTAATACATGCCACTTCGAAGCACGTCTAAAGTTAAGTAAAAGTTTCATCAGCTTTCATAACAGGCAGGGACGTACTTGACTTACTTTAACCAGTGATTCCTGACATTATTTGGAGTAAAAAATGTAAATGAAATGGTAGTTGTTGAACAGTTGGAGGCGGGGTAAGGGGTTCGTCAGACACCCGGCTGAGTGACCAGTGACGACGTGCGGAAGAATTTTTTTTTGTTTGATTTTGAAGTAAAAATTTTAAAAACAAAAACAAAAAAGTCGCCAAAAAAAGTCACCGGAGACCAAAATTTCATTTACATTTTTTACTCCAAATAATGTCAGGAAACACTGGTTAAAGTAAGTCAAGTACGTCTCTTAACACCCTGTATAACTAAATGATATGTTTCTTATTGGAGTTAAAAAAAATTACCCAAGGATTTTTTTCTGGGTGGTTATGTTAAATTTTGCATTTAAAAAATGGCCCTCAATTGAAATCATTATTATGATAATAATAGGTAGGTACTCAAAAATGGCATTCCTGAAACAAAAACAACTTTTTAGCTGCTACGAAACCAAATTGTCTGAGGCAAACATTTCACCTGAAAATTAATAATTTTAGTAAATGATTTAAAGTTTCCAATTTGTACGCTTTGGGTATAAAATTATACTAATGAGCAGAGAGCTTGAATCAATCCTGGTGATGATATTCTAAAAAGGTATTTATGGGAATAACTGAATCTTTTCGAGATGTTTTTGTTATTAAAATCAAAGGCCGAAAGATGATACTTTAATTTAACAATGGAAAGGGATCGGTTGGTCTATAAAATGATTTGAAAAATTAAAAAAAAATCATTAAATATCCTTCAAAAAACGTATAGTTTTGGAGGCGGGTATGGGTATCGCCGCCCCGGGAACAATTTATTGAATAACCAACACCTTTGCCATAAGTCACCCCAAGTGATTCGCTACGTTTGGTGACTTAGCAGGGGTACCCGAGTTCGTGAGGTAAGGTTTGTCCGGGTCTTGGCGGTGGATGCGTCGCCCACCAGCCGCACGGCAGGCCGGATCGGGAGAGAATGGTTGAAGGAGTCCCTTTCTCCAGCCGTAGGTACGCTTTGAAAAAAAAACTTTAATCTTAAAGTTTTTAAAATATAAAGTTTTCATCTGACATTTTTGTATCGTGATGCAAATGAAATGGTGGCATATTTCCAATCTCTTCTGGTAATTTTTTCAATCTAAAACCTTTTTTTATATTTTTCTTATCAAAATCTCTCTCCTATGTAAGTTATTCTAGGATTACACTTTCCAACTATAATTTAATTTTGTTGGGTTTTTATTCATCCGCGATCGGCCAGCTTTATGAAGGAAAACAACTTGACAAGATCGAAGAAGTTATTAGTTTTTAGTTTCAAAACTTCCCTTGCTAGCATGCGGGCAGAATTTCAAAAGACTTTAGCAAAAATTGGCTAGGAATTTTATACGACGGGACAGTATACAATTATTTCTTCTTTTAATGTCAAACCATGTTATTTAACTAGGGGAGTGATAAGGATAAGGATAAGGATAAGGATGGTCACCCCAAGGTCGTAGGTAACCCCAAGGTGGTAGGTCACCCCAGGGTCGTAGATCACCCCATGGTCATATGTCACCCCAATGTCATATGTCTATGTCAATGTCAATTTTTCCCGGATTTTGTAGTGTGTGTTTGAGGTACGCGGATTTTATTGCAATTTTGAGGATGTATTTTTTTTTTACATTAACTCCACACAGGAGGCCCAGAGGAAAATAACTTCCCTCAGGGCCTATGTCATCTTTGAAGATGCTGTGTGGAGGGTCTTTTTGAGGAAAGGAAGGAGTGAACACGGGTCTTGAAGAGACCTATGTTGTAGGAGGGAGGAAACACAGAGGCCGGCAAATCGTTCCACAGCCGAGCCGTTGAACTCAAGAACGAGTCATAGAAACGACCCGTTCTCGTGTGACTAATGTCAACCGTGTACAAATGTTAGGCGCGTGTTTGGCGTGTTTCCCGACTATGCACCGGTGCCGAGGGGATCAATGACGCTAGTTTCGCATCTTCCATTGTAATACCGGTAGAACAAGGACAGCATTCCCACCAGACGCCTGTGCTCTAAAGATTGCAGTCCGTCTGTTAAGATGGGAGAATCTATCAAACGGACCGCCCGTTTCTGCACAGAGACAAGGGTTTTTTTAGGTATTTTGGAGCTCCAGACCAGAGGTGGCTGCCAAATTCAACCGTGGGGCGCACTTGCGATTTGTACAGGGTTAGCAGTTGTGTACTATTGTTGATGAGTGTGGATGACTTGATTGTAAAGTGGCTTGATGTTAGTGTGAGTTGATTGCTGAGTAATTTGTAGGATGGTGCTTGTGATTTCGTGTTTACAAAGGACTGTGATTTTAATAATACCAAAAACTGAATAGATGTCTCTGACATGGGTGTCCCATCGAAGTCCAAAAACATTTCTGTGAGCTCGGTTATATACCACCTGCAGATCAGCTTTCAATTTCTTTGAGGCAAATCCCCAGATCCCCAGATAGGAAAGGTGTGAATGTACCATGGCATAGTACACTGATGTTAGTAAATTAAAACTTGAATCGGATGACGATAACTTTTCGAAATTAAATAATTTCATGATTTGTCTGCTAAATTTATGCAGGTTTCTTTGGAACTAATTTTCCGTTCCAGTGATTTCATATTTATTATAACCTGTAGAATGTAATACCTAATGGTAGCCCATGACCGCAAGAAAACTAATACATTTTATCGGATAATCAAATGTGTCGGATTTATGCAGGTAATAAACAGCACGTGCCTAGCACGTCTAAGACCCCGCAATTCTAGTTTCTACAGATTAATAATAATAATGTTTGGATGATTTGTATAGCGTTTGTGAAAAATCACCTCAAGGGTGCTCCTACGTATGTTATTGCGTATCATTCTCCCAATTAACAGTTTACCTTAAAAATAGATACCGAAAAGGTAATTATATAAAATTCGTGGAACTAATGTATAAAAAAATCTGTGTACAAAATTTTGTACCCTTATAAAGTTGCGACAATTTAAGCTCCATCGTAAACTCGACGGAAATAAGACGTTGATAAAATGTGACAATTTCATCTATCATGGAATGCCCGATTTTAATGCCGCATGACTCACTAAAAATGTAAACAGGGCTTAGTAAATTTATTTCAGCAAGCAGAAAAAGGAATCTAACTGGACAAACTGCCTTGCTCCACCTGTCACGATAATGATTATTGCACTTGCAGTAATTATTATCTTGACTTGATAAACCTCCGCCTGGCTGCATATTTAATTATTGATTTGCTTTTGTTTTTTTTCTTAGACTGGCAACTCTATCAACACGATTTCCGGTAGGTACTTCTTGAATTGACCGTCGAGACGGGAAGCGACGGTTAATTCGATTTGTCGCCTATAGTTTGCATATTTAAATGGGATAATCCCCTTGTTATGAATTGTATTAACGATTCTAATCCGCGAGCCGGATCATAATGTTTGGTGAAATTGTAACCACAACCTGCCGTGCGATCAAAGATAAATGAGTTCCGTAAATCGAAGAGCTACACATGGCCTCTCCGAGTTTTATGTTGGAAGTAATCAGTCCCATCCTTTGGCATACAGCGTCGTGAGCCGCGGAAGATTACCTTCTTGGCTCCGCTTGGGTTTTGCTACCCGTATTTATGAAGGCTTCCTGGTGGATATCCTTGGTCGGACCGCCTTCCTTGATTTGGCTCAGGATTCCTTGGCGTGCTCTGCCGAAATCCTGAACCATCGCGTGTAACCTGATGCTTGGCGTGATATTCCATCGCAAGCACCTGATGCTTGGCGTGATGTTCCCTCGGACGCGTACCCTAGAATTTCTCACACGAGATGGCAGCTCATCAGAAGCACGGAGAAGCCTTAACAAAAGTGCTCCCGCGTTGTTAGCATTTCGTTAGGATTTATATCATGGTCCAGCAAGGTACGTGTACACATTTTTGGTCAGATTTTGGTTTATACTTGTGAGTTTTGTTGTAAGGGATTATTTGGAAACACTTCCCAATTTTAATTTACTAATCCATGTTTGAAACTTTGAATAAATTTGTTTCTGTTGACCTGACACAATACCTTTTTATTTCAATTTCTGTACACACAAAGAAGGAACTTATTGCCCACTATCCTGAGGAGAAACTTTTGCTCTACCGGATAATAAATATTCCGATAACGCAACAGATTATACTGTTACACACCTTGACGTATTTCATGTATTTATTGTGCGACTGATACCTGAATAACATACATACATTGAAGTTATATAAAGATGAAAGTGTGACATACGTGGATTTGAACTTCGGGCAAAATAGCAAAACCTTTCTATCGACTTTTCTCTTTAATGATCTTTCCAGTACGGTATCAGAATCTAGCGTGATTAAAAATAACCTCCTTATTCCTTACCTACGATTTCCATCTTGCATTGTAAAGTATTTTTCTTTGCATGTTGAATTGCTCATTAAGATGTTATACGTCTTAAAAATAAACTTGCAAAAGATATGCTGGGCGTGAAAAATCGGATGAGCAATTCTAAAACAATTTCTTTAAAACATGCTTCGAATATCTGAATACTTACTAGATAAAGGTTGGAGTCACGTATACATTTTAAGCGTCCGTGAACTTGATTTTTAATCTTCCATTAAAGATTTTTCTCAAAATGTCATTCCACTTTCGTATGATGAATCTGGGAAAGGTCAAGTTTGCTGGAATTGCTTGAATACAAATTCTAGCAAAGTTCAATCTGTATTTTTATAGGACATTGGAGACAGATCAATGGAAACCAGTGGAGGCCGGTGACTTTTTAAAATATATCTATTTGAATTTTAAATTTTTTTGCTTGACCGGAAATTTAGAAGTGGAAATTGAACCACTTATCTATATCCGATCGAGCTGAAACTCTGCAGATATACGCGTTGTCGATTACAATGCACTCAATCAATGGTGGCAATCACGTGCAAATACACGAATATAAACTATTCTTAACATATTAAATAATAATAATAAATGTTTATTCCAGTATGTGAGTAGGAGAGTGCAATCCCACACATTCCATAAGGGTATAATATACACATACATACACAAAATATTTGAAAGAATAAAAAGAAAAAGCAGATGGATACGAATGTATATGAAACAAAAAAGATAATAAGGTAATAGTAGTAAAAGGAAAACAAAATAACATAAGAAATAATAATATTAAGCTTTTAGGATTCTGAGCACGTAAGGAGCCAGTATTTTTCTCCTGTGTGCATCAATGCTGGATGATGGACTGAGGCGGGCTTTCATGACGAGGATGTTTCCAGAGCTGGTTATCCTTTCCCTCATTCCTGCTACCCTGGATCTAACAAAGAAATAATAATAAATAAAGGTGGGTTTTAAAAATCAATCAGAAGAGGAATTTGGCAAGTTTGGTAGAGCGGTTGATGTAAGAAGATTCAAACCTCAGCCAAACCAAAAAAATAAAAAAAATTAAGAGACATTTGAACATAATGTTTTATGTTAAAAAAATACTTTGTTCTTTAAGGGTTGATTTTTTTCTGCCGAGAAGTTAGAGTTGATTGTTTTAGATGTTTTTTTTTTATTTATTTATTTTTTTTTATTTAAAAAAATACATACGCATACAGATTCATAGTAAAACATTTGATTCTTAAAACTAATAACAATACATAAATTTATTTTTAATGAAACTACCCAATTCAAAAGAGAAAACATTTCTCATGCTTGAATTTTGGAGTGCCATTGTAAAATGCATAGGTACACAAAGTATGTTATTACAAGTACTAATATTAATAAAATATATATACATGAAGACAAGTTGAGATAATGAACTTGAAGTAAATAAGAGTTAAAATTGGAATAAGATGCAATACAAGATAATACAGGCGTAGATATATTAGAAATAAAAATAATATTATTGTATTTATTAAATATGTATGTAGATTGTAAGTAGGTAGTAGGTACATATCGTTGGTTAAGAAAACATTGATATTTGAAATGGATGGGCTGACAGTATTGTCAGAGTAGGTACATATAATAAAGTTGTTACAATTTGGTGCCTGCAAATAACGCGTATGTACTTTGCTTTCAATTTGATATGGTGATGAAATATTTTTAGAGAATATGTTCTAGTTTATTTTTTTTTTGTTATTATTGTGATGATGAATTTAAAACTTATAATTCGTTTCGGGTTGGTCTATTAGTTGTTTTATTCGTGATTTAAAAAATATGTAATTTTTTTCAGACTTCACTTGTATATATAAATATTACACCAATTTACTGTTATCCAAAATAATTGAAATATGGCCCGTTCATTACATATTTTGGGACTTACGGAAGCATCGTATGTTTCACATTATACCTGCCTACCTGCAAGACCAAATTACTTAACAAAACAAGATATTTTTTTCTGCTTCAATATTTATTTTCATTACCACAATGTATAAATATTATATGCCAAGGCGCAGTTTGTAACACTCGTATCACTAGGTTTAAACAAAGGATTTGATTTGCATTTTAGAAGAAATTCTTTCACCTATTGAAATAAATTCGAATAAAACGATAAAACAATTTATTTATAAAAACCTACGTTTGCAGTTAGAACTAAATAAATATCCCATATTTTAATAGCCTTCACCAGCACAGATACAAATATCAGATATGACATCTTTCCGCTGAAAATATGCATTTTCTGCAAAAGCTCCAACCACCGCTGCAAGATTTTAATATCCGCTCTATACTTTGATGGAATGCATTGCAATTGCTCCGGATGGGAAATGGGATATCAAATCAGCTAAATACATGTAGGTACTAACCTAAATTTATGTTTTTAAGAAAACTCTTCCGTTTGAGAACAAAACGAGGCACTGAGTTTGAAAATCACTTTTTTAACGTTATGCGGTCATGCGGGTATTAGCAGGTAGACAGTGTGAGAAAAGTATTCTTAATTAGGGTGATTGATGCACGGGTTGCCTAATACCAGTCTGTTTTTAGCTAACACGTTAAACTCAACAAACTACTTCACTTCCTGTGGTGCGACGTTTTAGGTAGTTTATTGAGTTTAAGGTAACACGTTAAACTCAACAAACTACTTCACTTCCTGTGGTGCGACGTTTTAGGTAGTTTATTGAGTTTAAGGTAACACGTTAAACTCAACAAACTACTTCACTTCCTGTGGTGCGACGTTTTAGGTAATTTATTGAGTTTAAGGTAACACGTTAAACTCAACAAACTACTTCACTTCCTGTGGTGCGACGTTTTAGGTAGTTTATTGAGTTTAAGGTAACACGTTAAACTCAACAAACTACTTCACTTCCTGTGGTGCGACGTTTTAGGTAATTTATTGAGTTTAAGGTAACACGTTAAACTCAACAAACTACTTCACTTCCTGTGGTGCGACGTTTTAGGTAGTTTATTGAGTTTAAGGTAACACGTTAAACTCAACAAATTACTTCACTTCCTGGGGTGCGACGTTTTAGATAGTTTATTGAGTTAAAGGTAACACGTTAAACTCAACAAACTACTACACTTTCTGGGGTGCTACGTTTTAGGTAGTTTATTGAGTTTAAGGTAACACGTAACTACTTCACTTCCTGGGGTGCGACATTTTAGGTAGTTTATTGAGTTTAAGGTAACACGTTTAACTCAACAAATGACTTCACTTCCTGGAGTGTGACGTTTTAGGAAGTTTATTGAGTTTAAGGTAACATGTTTAACTCAACAAACGACTTCACTTCCTGGAGTGTGACGTTTTAGGTAGTTTATTGAGTTTAAGGTAACACGTTAAACTCAACAAAGTACTTCACTTTCTGGGGTGCGACGTTTTAGGTAATTTATTGAGTTTAAGGTAACACGTTAAACTCAACAAACTACTACACTTGCTGGGGATCTTAAAATATTATATTTCAAACTTACTGAGAATATATTTCGGATAGTATTTTTTCTCTACGTGTCATCTTAGGGGATGCTGTGTGAAGGGTCTTTTTAAGGAAGGGAAGGAGAGGAAGTTCAGGGAAAGAAAAAGGTATGAGGGGTGGGTGGGAATCTGGGGGTCAGTGTGTCCAGGAGTAACAAAAGGATGAATCCATCCCTCCAACTGCGGTGCAAGGCTATGGGTCAAGAGAGTCCGGTTGGAAATGTCAAAAGGCCTCCCTCAATCAGTCTCTCTTGATGTGGACAGAAGCGTCCGCTGACAAGACCTGGATAAACCTCACCCCATGAATCCGGGCACCCCTGCTAAGTCACTAAACGTAGCGAAGGACTTGGGAATACCTATGACAAAGGTGTTTATTATCCAATAAATGGTTCCCGGGGTGGCGGTACCCGTATATCTCTCCCTTGGGGTGATTTTTCACAAAAATGGCGCTTTACAAGTAACCTAATATCTTTCGACTTTATGTCCGGGTTAAATATTTCCCACTAAAACCTTTCACACACTTTTCCACAAATGATCATCTAGTCAACTCACGCTGTGCAATTGCACTATATGTATAAGTATAATAAATACAAAACAATACAAGAACAACATATCAATCTATGAGAGACCAAATGGGAAAATAATTCACCAATTCCATATATTTTAATATCAGAGGGTTCGGCTCGGTAGAACTCCTAATTGGACCTATAAATCCTACTGATCCCTCAATATAAATATTTAATCTTTTGTAATCCTACATGTACTTAAAATTACTGATTTTTGCATTTTCATATATAAATTCTTTGAAAAATCTAATATGTCTAAATTTTGAATGAGACAGCTAGGTATAATGCCAGTAGCCGAAATAACAAATGGTTATATTTTTATAGTCTGAGAATGCCAAATTTTTTTAATCTCATTTCTTAAATCTGTATATTTTCTTATTTTTTCAGAAACAGATTTTTTAATATTACAGGAATTTGGAATAGCGACATCAAAGATATTACGTTATTTTTTTTAAATTTTGTCATGTAAAACTATATTAGGTCTATTATGACTAATTGTTCTGTCAGTTTTATCATAATATGTTTTATAAAATTAATTTTCTAAAAATTTATTTGGTTCATATTCATAATACGGTTCTTTATTACGGCAGTCAATCGAGTTATGTTTAATTACCAAACTTTGGTGAATTATTTTTAAACCCTGATTGTGCCTAAAAAATATTATTATTATTATGATTATACCCGCCTCCCAAATTATAAACATAGTATATCAAAATCCCACGATAATTTTAGAATATTTTTAATGGTCCAACCATTTTTTTATTTTAAAATCATCCGTTTCGAAATATTTTCGACAGAACCTGCATTAAGCCTATTTTATTATCTTACTCACACCACACGCAAGATTTGCTTGTAGGAAGTTTACCCAGTTTGCTAAGTTTGCCAAAGAAAGAAAGGCATCCAAAAATGTTTAAATTTAAACCAGAAAAGCTTAGTTTAAATGAAAAGCGGAGGTGGGCTTAATTTAATCTTAAAATGTAATTTTTTCTGACAATTTTTAAACAATGAATTAAAATTGGCGTTTAAAGATTTTAATAGTGATCTAATTTGAATAGCTATGCACTTCTCAAACTTCGTCCGGCTCCTCTCTTTCTACTTTACCAAATCTGACAAACTAATGACAATCCCTAAATTGTGATAGCGTTGTTCAGGATCTCTGCAGATGGAACTAATAAAAAATCAATTGGATTTTTCTTCCTCTTTTTTATTACTTAATATCAATCTAGTAAATTGTGTTCTGACGGTGCCAACAAATTATTTGCTTCACTGTTATCACTCGAATAAGCTCTTAAGGCGACCTTTTCCCAAATCTCATTCTTATCTTAGATGCAATTCCGAGTAACAAACGAAGACGATTATCAAGAGATGCAGACGTCTTAGCGGAAATCAGAGCGGAGGAAAGCCGTCCTTCCGGCCCCATCAGATTGGCCGGAACCAGAGGCGTAGCTAGGGGGGTTTAGCGGGGGACATGCCATTTGGGGGGGAGGGGGGCACTAAAAAGGCATGTGAAAATTTTGAGAAATAATTCACATATATTATCACAGTTTCAACTATTCACAAAAGATTTTTATTTTAAAATATTGTGTCCATTTTCGAAAATATTTAAAAATTAGTAATTTTTTTACATTAACTTCACACAGAAGGCCCTGAGGAAAATAATTTCCCTCAGGGCCTGTCATCTGAGATGCTGTTTGGAGGGTCTTTTTGAGGAGAGGAAGGAATGGACATCGGTCTTGAGGAGACCCATGTTCTAGGGAGGAGAGAACAAGGCCAGCAAATCATTCCACAGCCGAGCTGTTGAACACAAGAACGAGTCGAAGAAACGACCAGTTCTCATGTGACAAATGGCAACCGTGTACAAATGTTGGGCACGCGTTTGGCGTATTTCCCGACTATGCACCGATGCCGAATGGATCAATGACGCTAGTTCCTCGGAGCATCTTCCATTGTAATACCGGTAAAACAAGGATAGCATTCCCACCCGATGCCTGTGCTTTAAAGATTGCAATCCGTCTGTTAAGATGGGAGAATCTATTAAATGGACCGCCCGTTTCTACACAGAGTCGAGAGTATTCTTCAGGTATTTTGGAGCTCTAGACCAGAGGTGGATGCCTAATTCAACGGTGGGGTCCATTTTTAATTTGTACAGGATTAGCAGTTGTGTACCATTAAAGTATCTGCGAGCCCTATACAGTTTATAAGGGGGAAAAATCTAGTTCATAAGTACATATTTTATTGAAGTAATTACATATTGCATGGTTGCATGGTTGCATGAAACAGCGTAGTTTCCGCAAAAATTCCTAGTATGCATAGAAACATCAAGTAGTAGAAAAAGAAGAAAGATATTTTTTAAAAACATAAATTAAAGTATGTATTGTGGGATAGATAATATGAAATTAAATTTCCAACCTACTCAAAAATAATACATTTTCACTTCACAAGATAATGTTTAAAGATAAACACGATTAGAAAAAGAAAAATAACATTATGAAAAAGAAAAAAAACACACAACAAGTGTGGAAGGTCCGTAATTAACAATTTGTTTTATTTTTTTCTACTATGCATCTTGTTAGTTGATCTGAGGACGAATGGAAAATATTAGTATCTGAAAAGATTTTTTTTTTTTTTTTTTTTTATTGAAACATTTAACAAAGATTACAATTTTACAATATAATATATACATCAATATTTCAATCACTCTCCTAATAAAGCAGCTGCTTGTGTTTAGGAGAGGACAACTAAAAAAAAATTACATTAGTTTAAATTAAAACAAAAAATATTGGTAATTTAACAAAAAAATATTAGTGATTTTATGAATATAATAAGAAATACAGATAAAAGTAATAAAAATATAGGTAAGTTAATAAATTATTTAAAGTAAAGGCAAAAACATATATCTAAATATACAATACATATTTCTAAATATAATATACAATAAGTTAAATTTATGAGGTGGTACTAGAATATTTTAATTTAATTTTTTTTTTAATATTTTTCATAGCTTTCTTCCGATCGTATATCAAGGGGTAATTTATTAAATAATTTTATACCCTTGAATGTATAGTGATGCTGTGCTGTTGTGGTTCGCACTAGTGGCACGGTTAATCCTCCAACAGATATTATTCTTTTGCTTATATTTAATTGTGGTAAATTATTTTTACTAAAGAAATCTTTATGTATTTGTAATAGTGCAATTTTGTCATAAATTTTTTTAAGTGGGGGAACCGGAAAATCTTGAAAAACATTTATAGTTGGATAGTAATAGGGCTTTTTAGGATGATTTTTATTAATATTTTTTGAATTGTTTCCAATGGGAGAAGGGTTGCTTTGTATGCACCCCCCCAAGCCACGATTCCATATTGTAGTACAGAGTGCGCAAGTGCATAATAAATATCTTTCAGTATTTTTAATGATACAGTATTTCTTAATCTAAAAAATATATAGATCAGTTTTCTCATTCTGTCTACTGTGAAATTTATTTGGCTTTTCCATTTGATGTTATTATCGATAATTATTCCAAGATATTTTATTTCTTCTTTACTACTAATGTATATACAGTTTGAGTTACAGGGTGCGATTTTAAGAAGGCAATTTCTTTCGTGAATTTTTATGCTTAGATTTTTATTTGAGATATTCCCTGTTAGACTATAAGGTATAAAATGGGTTTTCTCGACATTTAGTGTCAATAAGTTTTCGTCAAACCATACTTTTACTATATTTATTGCATTATTAGCTAATATTTCGACCTCATTCCAAGAATTTCCTTCAATAGTTATAACTGTATCATCTGCATATGATATAATGTTTCAATGATTGGGAGTTCAAAAAGTTCATTAACATATAATATGAATAGTAAAGGTCCTAAAACAGTTCCTTGTGGAATTCCAAAATCTATATTTTCTATTTCACTTAGTTCGTTGTTTACTTTTACCTGTTGAGTTCTTTGATAGAGATAGCTTTTTAACCATGATTTAGCTTTGCCAGTTATTCCTATATTATTTAGACACTATCAAAAGCTTTACGGAGGTCAATGAATATACTTAAGCATTTTTTGCCTCTATCTAATGTTTTGTAAATAAGCTTAGTTAATTCTGCAATTGCGTCTTGTGTGCTAAGTTTATCTCTGAAACCGTATTGACTAAGGTTAATACATTTTTGGTTAATCTGTATAATCAGTAATTTGTTTTTTTATTACTTTTTGCGTGTATTTTTGCAATGTTGGATAATAAGGATATTGGGCGGTAATTGTTTTCTTCTTTAGAATCTCCGGATTTATATACTGGGATTATAATGGCTTTTTTGTAGTTTGACGGGAATATTCCATATTTAGTGCTTACGTTAATTATATGCGTAATCGGTTTGGTTAGGAAATTGCAGTATTTTTTCAAGATTTCTGTAGTTATTCCGTCGTATCCTGGCGCACTACCATTTTTGAGTGATTGTATTATGTTTTCAATATTTTTTTCTGTAGTCGGTTTAAAAATTGAAAGATTGTTATTTGTTATTTTATCTTCATGAATATCATCAGGTTGATAATTTTGATCAATTTTATATGCAAGTTTTTGACCGACGGTAGCGAAAAATTTGTTGAAAATATTTGCGCACACTTTTGTTTCACGGGATAGCATTTATATTAGTTCCATTATTGTTTATGACATTTATTGTAGACTTATTTTTATTATTTTTATTATTTTTATTCATTATTTCATTTATAGTGTTCCATGTTTTTTTAGGGTTTTCCTTTGTGAGGATTATTTTCTCCCTGTAATATTTCTCTTTTGTGTCTTTGATAATTTTAATGAGCTTGTTCCGGAATATTTTTTATTCGTTTTTTACTTGACTATTGGTAGGGTTTTTTTTTGTATGTATGAAGAGTTTTTCTTTTTTCCGGATAGATATGAGTAATCCTTGCGTAATCCATGGTTTGATTTTCCTTAATTTAGAACTATGTTGATTATTTATAAATATTGTACAGTCTGCGATATGAGCATTTAAAGTTTCTTCAAAGAAGTTTGCGCACATGTCTGGGTTTTGGCAATTTAGTATTGAGGACCAAGATTCGTTACGTAATTTATTATTTAATTTTAAGGTGTTTAGTTTGGAAATAATGTTAATATTTTTTCTAGAGTCATTTAATCCTGAGTTTTTATTTAGATCAAAAATAAAAATATTTGTATGGTGATCAGTTATATCATTTTTCCATATAATAGATTTAATTTTTTCTGTGTGTTTAATATTGCTCCATATGTGGTCCAGGCATGATGGCGATTGGTTTGCAAATTCTCTTATGAAATTATTTACACATGACATAAAGTTCATTTCATTCATAGCATTTATATAATCTATTTTATTTTTACCGTGGTTATTTGGACCAATATTAATATTTAAATCACCTATTACTATACAATTTAGATGGTTTTTGTTACATAGCATTTTTTTTAATTCTTCTATAAATATAGGAACATCAGAGCTGTGTGTTCGATATATTGCGATTATATTGAATGGCATGTTATTCAAAACAAAATTAAATGACAAACAGTTTGCGTTGCATATGTGTATTTCGGTAATATTGATGTCAGTAAATTTTTCTTTAGCGTATATTACAATTCCACTATTTTTATTAATCTGATAATTTGTATTGTAATTTTTGTAATTTGGGATGATTGGTATATTTAAGTTTGCATGTATGTGCGCCTCGGATAGTATTATGAAATCTGGTTGTGAACATAATGTATTTAGGGATACCAGAAATTCATCCATGTTTCTATTTATACTTCTTATGTTTAGGTGTAAGATTGTTAGTCTATTTATTGTACTGTTTTAGATCTTATTGCATTCACTGACTGATTCACATACGTATTCTTCTATATTTAGATTTATATCAATTTCACTTAAGTTAAAATTTTCCATTGCAGTTATTTAGGTGTGATAAAATATGTATATATAATTCTACGAGTAAATGAATAAGTAATAATGCTCATAATTTGTGTCACGGTATTGTTGCTCGATTTCAGTTCATATCTAGAATTGTAGGTGATTTTTTCTATAAGATTTATTTTATGTTTAGATAATACTCGGAGACATACGAGACGGAGTGTTTGTTTAATTGGCAGCAAAAATTAATTTGATTCGCTCTTCTTTTGATAATGATTTCAATATAAAATAGCGTATGTATGAATATATCAATAGTACAAGTGAATATATACTGTAGAGATTTATTGCATATAGAATATTGGCAGCGTGATTCATATGTCAATAGTACATACAATTTCAATAGTACCATAGTACATAGTACATACATACATATATCAATAGTACAAGTGAACATATACTGTAGAGATTTATTGCATATAGAATATTAGCAGCGTGATACATATGTCAATAGTACATACAATTTCAATAGTACCATAGTACATAGTACATACATACATATATCAATTATAGTATTCTGAGAAATTATTGTATTATTGTATTCTGAGAAATGAATGTTGTAGATGTAGAGTACGATTCAAGATCAAAAAATATTTAGTTGAAATACAGTAAGCAATATTTTTTTTTAATATTACGTTAACAATTTTTTTTTTTTTTTTTTACAGTGAATACCGCACAAGAATCTCAACTGCTCCCGTCTGGAGCCAGTGAGACTATGGCATCCCCAATTGGGGTATGTTGTGAGGCTGAAGGTAGTGGGGAGGGGAAGGAGGTGGGGAAGAGGAAGGTTGGGAAGTACCTGGCTATTCAGATCTGGTCACTAAACACGGCTAAAGCCATTTTCAAGCAACGTTTCAATTCTGAATGGTGGTCTTACACCAGGGCGATACTAATAGTATCTTCCACTCTGGAACATGCCGCAAATATACTATATATTATTTTAAATGAATTAATTGTGAAATAACACAAATTAATCAAATAAAATTTATTTGCGCATGCCGGGTTCGAACCCGCGACCTCCGGAATGTGAGTCAAGAGTCTTAGCCACTGGACTACGGAGGTCGTTACGTAGATAATTGCAGAACTTAGGAAGGGGGGTGCCATTTGGATGGTTCGTCCCCAGGCGCCAAATACCCTAGCTACGCCACTGGCCTGAGCGGATAAGTCTCATGAATATTGATGGAGCTGCTAATGATCTCGTGACATTTGGCGGAAATGGAGATTTTTTCTGTATAAAGCAAGAAGCTTTTTTCAGGTTATTCCGTCGCAGATCCTCAAAACCATGGTAGACCTTTATTTTGAAAATTAAAGGATCAAATTAAGATATTGCTAAGCTTTGCTAATAATTTTGTATTTAACCTTTTAAATATCATAAAATCGGTTGCGATTTTGTCTGTCTGTGACTCAGTTTTGATGAATTGTTACATAAAAGTATTTGTAACAAGGTGTGTGCACCCTCTTATACACACTTTATTTATGGTTTCGGATTGTGGCACCTCTAGTGCTTGCCCATTGACATTTGGGCATTGGTAATATTGCGAGCCCTGCAATATTTTTGAATGCAACAGTTGCTGATTCTAGATAAATGGAAAACAGGAAATTTGAAAAAAGAGCTCATGATTCTTTGTACTACAGCCCAGAACATTGGGCGATCCTCTGGACCGAAAGACGACAAATCGACTAAAAATCGCTACGATTAAGATCATATATGTTGGAAGTGACTCTCGCCACCTTGGAAGCTGACTTTAAATCATCCTGGGAGGATGATTGGCCTCTGAAGTCGTCAGCCTGTCCTGCTTCTGGATGGTCCTTTTGGCTTATAGCCAATGATCTGCAGCCCTGCCATTCTCACGATATGAGATTCTTTCTACAAAACGAGGAGTTTTCGACAAGCTACGCTTCAGCCACACTACGACTTAAGCAAGTCATTTATGCCAGAGAGTTTTAGAATTAGGATGTCCTTTTTTAATTCACGATATACTTTTTTATTTCGAATACCTTGTTTTCGTACTAGAACCTAATCCTTGTATTTGGCATGTTGAGTCCTCATTGCTCATAATAATCAACATTTCAATCATCTACATTGTTGCCACCTCATCCCAGGTAACAAACTCTAAAACTTTTGCTTTGAATTTAAGTGTCATTTTAAATATTTGACATTTGTCAAATTCAGACGATAACTTACCTTTTATATTTTTTTTACAGAAAATTATTTTATTCGTCATTGTCATTTTCAAAATATTTTTTATGTGAGGGTAACACAAGGGTTCCAACAACTGCTCCGATTGAGATATGTTGAGAGGGTGAGGGTATTGAGGAGGGGAAGGAGATGAGGAAGAGTGAGGTGGGGAAGCACCTGGCTTTTGGAATGGTGGTAGAGTATCTTCCACTCTGGGACGTGCCGCAAATATGATCGATATATTATTTAAAATAATAAAGTATTAAAAAACATAAAATTAATCAAGTTAAATTTAATAAGTCTAGTTTTTGGACTGTTAATTCGTGGTGGAATTCCATGGTATTAGAACTGAAATTAAAACACTTGGATATATTAATCCTCAATCACCATTAACCCTCGACCCGTCGCGCGGGGTCTTTAAAAGCCCGGGTTTTACATAAAAGCTAATTATGTTCATTTTAAATGTTCCCACTGATTCCTTACTTTAGTTAGCTTCCTAAAAGGGACTATACTTGACGCTAGCGCCGAGAAAATTAAGTTTGCGCATGTGCGATGTGAGATACAGACTTGTTTTTCGGCGGGAGGCTCAAAAAAAACAACAAAATACCATGAAAAATGAAGTTTATATGTTTTTTCATTGTATTTTGTTGATTTTTGTTGTTGTAATAATAAGAAGTCTGTATCAATCTCAAATAGTTATAAGTTTGATAGAAATTGGTTAGATTTTTTTAAAGTTTTCTATTAAAAAAATATGATTCAAATTTACAAAAAAATGTTCCTTGTTGATTTTTTCTTGCATTGAAAATGAATAATTAATTTTTAATATTTTTTTTTTATTTCAAAGCAGTCATTATCACCTGACTTTAATCGGTTACAATAACACTTAAAATGTATGCTATAATAAAAATTTAATCATATTTATTTTTGGGGTCCTAAGCGACCCCACATGACACCTCGCGTTACAAAATGGCGCGACGGCCGGAGGGTTAATATGTCCATTATAATTCACTGAGAATAATTTTACTTCAGAGAGCAGTGGTGTAATTTAAGTATGTAATTTAAAAATGTAATAACCCAAATATACGGAGAACCCTAATAATAAATAAATACCATAGTGCATCAATATTTGTTAATTAAGCCCTAAGCAGCAAGGAGGGAATATCCCAATATTACCAAAATAAAATATCAGTAATCACAAACCTTTTCAATTATATAAATTCATATATATTCATGTCAAGTAAAAATGTTTTTTTACTATGTAACATCATTCATAATTTTAATAATAAACTTTATAATTACCTAGATGTACCTTAAATTAACAAAATAACTTATAATACCTTAAATTAACAAAATAGAAAGATTGATTACATAGAGACAATGTTGTGTACCCCTGCCTAAGTTTGTATAAATACCGTAGCATAAGTACTTCAACTACCAGTCTGAAAATGTCCGTAGTAGGATGAAACCGGTCCTGGTGAAAATAAATAAGTGGAAGAAAGTGCAAAAGTGAATTAATTTCAATTCTAATACCAAGTTAAATTTATTTACGATCTCCGGATAGCTAGTCGAGAGCCTTCAAGCCCTCGATCACGGGGGCCGTCAAACAATTGTTCTGATTTGTCGAGAATTCAGACATTCCATGATTTTTCATGGGTCTGCGCTGTTTTTAATCGTCGTGAAGATACACAACAAACTGGTAAACAAAATAGTCTAATTCAGTCCAACTTGGTTGTGTGGAGTATGCACTTAGATGAGCCTTCTATAGGGTGGCGCAAAACTACCGTTTTATTTTGGATCTTATTGAAAATAAGGTTCAAACCATATCGGTAGTTTTGCGCCACCCTTTATTTATAAAGGTTTTATCATTCCCGTCGTATGACTTCTTGTAATATAGGTAATAATATTTTCTACACAATGTTAATTTCCTCACAAATTTCATAACACTGCTGTGACAAAAATATTGTGTGAAAAAAGTTGAGTCATGGGTTTCCTCACTTTTTCCAAGCTTTGTTCAAATCTGTAATTTTATCAAAAATCATGCTTATAAATGCGTTTAATAGAATACAATATTCAGTGCAATTGAACTAACAAATTTTATACACCCACTTTCTGATTATGGAGGATGATATAGTTATAATGTTGGGACATGATATAAATTTAATCCTGGTGCAGTCAAAACATTCAAAATAAATTCCTGTTTTTTAGTAGTCAGTATATTTTATAAATATGTACTTTTTTTCTTTGAGAATCTAATGAAGGATCTCTTTTGTTTGTTTTCGTATAATGCGAGTTTGAATAATACAGTAGCCCATATTTGTCTTTTATCATTTTTATAAATCATTTTACTACCTTATTAATATAGTGACAAGTATGATCTAAACGGTACTGGAAAGAAAAAATAACACGCTTTATATTCCAATCTAAAAGTTAATCTAATAATTAAAATGAAAAAAAAAATTCCAAACGCATTTTGAAAACAAATTATTAAGCTATATGTTTTTTCAAGAATTATTTGTACATAAAAAAAGTAAAAAGGTACCGATAATGTTGACAATTTATTTGTTTAATAAAACGTGTATGTGTTTCTTTTCGGTATCAGTACTTTTAGTTAGAAAAAACGTAATGAGACCATTTTTAAAACTTTTTAAAATTTGGATTCCAAATTTTTATATTTAAAAAATCACAAGGTTATTTCTAATAATAAAATTTGAAAGCGTATTTCATCACAATTTGAAAACAGTATTTCATCACCTTTAGTTTTCGGATACGTTCATGAATATTCCATATACTTGGATTTTATATCATAGCGGAAATATTTTTACCTACTACCTATTTTTGAAGAGTTAGGCCATCCGCTCACGGAGAAACTGAAAAAAAAAACAGTTGGCGACGCAATCGCTATGCACAGGAAAGGAACTTGTGAATTTCATTAGCGGTCCGCACACAGGTCGTGAGCCGCTATCATGGCAACCTGCCAACAAGGCAACTGGAACGCGATAGCCGTAGCGACCAGCACCGCATATTATTCGTCGTTATGATGTTTTCTTTGTAATTTCCCAATAATAATAAGACCAACGAAAACAAGTCCGTAATAATTTCTGAATTTTGATACTTATATTCTCAGATAGCAAAACACTTTACGACGCCGAATTGTTCCTTCTCAGTAAAACACAAATGGTTCGGACGTTTCCACATCATATAATTTATTTTGGTAGTCTCCTTTCAAAGCAGCTTAGACAATCCATCCGTCATGAAAAAGCGGCGCTTATTCCTTGTAAAATGATACAATCCTTAAAGGAGAGAAGATAATAAAAAGGGAAGAAGTTATTTGCACTTTGCCGCCGCTAGATGCCTTTTATGAAGGAGGGGAAAAACACAATAAATGTACATAAATCTAATGAAATTCTTCAAAACTTCTGCGAAGAATTACGTCGAATGAGCTGTTGTTTGCTTGAGTCAAGAATATTAGTCACGATAAGGAAGGAATTTGTTGATGAAACCCATTATTTTACTTTCCGCCTCTTTCAGAACTTTACTTTATATTAGGTTTTGTAAACTTGACAAACAGATTTTTTTCTTGCGAATTGTCCTTGGAGCGATGTAGCCATATTGTTAAGAGTAAACTCTCAAAGTAAATCATGTAATGAATTATTTAGGCCTTGAAGTTTGGATCGAAACGTAGCCATTAAATTGTTTTGAAAGTTGATCACAAAACATGATTTTTTTTGATTTGTACATTCTGTTCTTTTTCCATTTCATACTTCCGAGGCTGAATTATCTCTTAGAAATTTAATATACGTTTTATTAAATTTTACAACTGAAAATAAATCTTAGTAGAATGAGTAGATGAACGACATATTAATTTTTTTATTAAATTTTGGGTATCTTTAAAGGTTTAAGGAATTCTATAAATACGACAAAAACAAATCTCTTGCTCCAAGCTGTATAATAATTACAATTTTTTATTTAATATAATTTTCACATTATAATATATTTGTATTCTCTCGATAACCATACTAGGCTTATCAAGCCCGTATCAACACGACCTTATGAAAAAATCATGCTACACAACATTTTTTAAAAACCATTAGTTCTACGGAATTTTTCGGGATTAATAGCCATTTTCACAGGCTCCGTGAGTCAATAAAGTAACAAAACTTTAACGAATTGTTTATAGATTGATGGCCTGAAAACGAATTAATGAAAAATGCCATCTTATTTACGGGCGTATTGTGAGAGATGGGTTCAGACTTAAGAATCTTTTTCTGGCTTCCTCTATGACTCTATGCGACGGATGTAGCTAAAATGTTAAGATTTTTGCAAATCTGAATTATTTCACTAAAAATAAATGTTGTCAGTATTTGCGATTTTAACCATATTCATCAGGAAAAAAAATTGATTTAAAACTTTACTGTAAAAAAATACCAGTATATAAGTAATTGGGCGATTAATTTCGTAGAATCCTGTCTTCATTTTATTTATATGTACTTTGGAAAATTATAAAAAACATTATCTCGTTCCATTGCTTTCAAAATGTGGGATACTTCGAACCCTGATATTTCTCAAAAGCGCCGCTGTTCGGTGTTATATTTTCATGTTGTGTCGAATTTTATAATTGAATTACTCTGCCTTAATCTTAACTGTCAATACAATTTTACGAAATACCTTAAGATTCGCTTCGATCTCGTCCCATTTTATCTTAAATTAACAATGAAAGCAATGTCGGCCTAGACCAGGGGTCGGCAAGAGCGGCCCGCGAGCCGTATGCGGCGCTTTGCTAATACGTTAGCGGCTCAACTGAAGGCATCTGAAGAACTTTTCTACGACTTTAACAATAAAAAGCCCGAAAAGAATAAAACAAACGCTTCTATCTGCGAAAACAGTGAAAGACAGAATTTCCAAAATGCCTTCGAATGTAACGGAGCAGCGAGTCGAAGATATTAAGCGGCTACCGCAGTGTCAATTGCACTGATGAGTCATGTGTGATATAGCGCAAGTAACCCATTTATGTGATAGGTATATGTCGACACCACAAGGTCCCAAAGAAGAACTTCTTTGACTGCTGCCGCCCAAGGGACAACACATGGATAAGATATTGCGAATGCTATACATACAAACATATCTAGACACTAGAACTTCTTATTATTAGACCTCTGACTCTCAAGTTTTGATTTGAGTCTTATTATTTCAAAACCCGCTATAATCGTAGATATCCGATTTTTGACAAAATGATCTTAGTGTGACATCTTGTTCACATTTTTGCGAGGAACAAGAGGAACCAAAAATTGAGTTTCAAAACTTCCCTTATCACGACCAAAAACCATGTTAAAACTGCGAATGAGAAATAAAACCGGCTATATCATTTAAGAAGTTACTAACAAAACCAGCTGTATCGGAATTCAGCCAATCACGAGCAGTTATTTTGCCAAGATGGCGGGTTAAAAAACTCGTGCGTTAGGTCAGTTGAGTTTCAAAAGCCTCTATATCCTAAGTAAACCGCAAAGTGAGTAATAAATGCGCTATATCCAATTTATTAATTATATTAATTTAAATTATGCTAGACATACATAAAAAAATTAACATTTTTCGAAATTATATTACCCCATTTCATTATTCAAAAAATTGAAAAGCAATTATTTATTTCCGCTAGAGACGTGACAGTTTTTTGCGGTTTTCTCCAAATCAACGAAAGTTATAGAAATTAAATGACTCATTTAATACTTGAAGCATACATTTAGATCAATGCAACTGACCTGATTTGAATAAGAGAAGGGTGAGTGCAAAGGACTCACATAGGTGGTGCACAGTCAGTTTATGCTTTCTAGCAATGAAGGTCGCGATTTCACAATAATTGCAATTGTATACACCGAATTACTGGTAAAATTTAATAGTAATGTCCGCCGTTTACCCCTTCCCCCCTCCATGTATATTACATATGTGCGTCTCTCTAGTACCTTTGTTATCCTGTTTCCATAACAATTTGGTACTTCTCACTTGACAAACTGCCGACCCCTGGCCAAACATGCTGGATTTGCCCTCTTTTTTCCGTGGCCTGTGTGCAAAGCTACAAACCGCAAAACTAAAAGATAAGAAAAATTTACATTGGACCATGCTAATGACCTTACTATTGATGACGGGACTCTCAAATCAAAAGTTAGATAATCAGCAAGATCGGTTTCAAATATTTGTTTTAGTTGTCTCGTCATCAGAAGAACTTGATGACGATGGGAGGGGAAAGATCATCAGATTATAAATTTTCCTTCAAAATACTAGAATCAGTGTGCGACTGTTTTAGTCCCTGACGACCCTGACGTGACTATATTGTATCTGAATCTGTTCATTTTGTGCGGTCCCTTGAGTTTGAGTGATTCTGAGCTTCACCAACAAAAGTTTAATTTAAAATGCATCTTCTGCAGTATTTTTTGCAGGTGTTGCGTTTTCCCTTCCGGAGATTTGAATATCAACAAACACAGATAAAAATAAATACAATTAAATTGAAGATAGTTTGGAATCTTTCCGAAAACATGAAAATGACGACAGTACCAGAGTAACCATTGTATTGCTCGTGTAGTAAGTATTTAATAATTAATCAGTGACAATGAGGTAATTAGAATTGTCGAGATGCATCCAATCGAACCCTAAAATTTCCCTAGAGATATTGGTAAACGTTATTTGCCTAAGGCAGGCACATTCGGGAGAGACTGGTTGAGGGGGAACTTTTGACCTTTCTAGCAGAATTCTATCGGAACATCGCCTTGCAACTATAATGGAAGGAATGGATTCATAAGTCTGTCCTTCCTGGAAGCAATCGCCGTCGTCCAGGACAAACAGTATGTTTTATTTTCACCATTCTATTCAACAGCTCTTTCAATTTGTCATTTAGCATGAAAGGTCTTTTTCTCGGTGGGTCGAGGAATCAGATGAAATAGGGGAATTCAAGGAATTTTATATCTTCTGTTCAGAATTCCTTGTCTTGACTATAATTAAAAATTCTTTATATTTTTCAATAATTTTTATCATTACAATGCTTTTTTTTCATATGGAATATCAACAAATTATAAAACTCTTTAATGATTCTAACTACTTAAGAGACCAATACTTGTCGGTCCCTGAATTCAATGGAAAGGGAATTTCTAAGATAACTTCTCATTTTGGAAAATTTCACCTTCATGTAGCCATTTTGACAACAGAAAGTATTTCGAATTTTAGACTCTCTGTCTCTCTCATGTACTCGGAAGTCATTCAGCAACTATTTAGTCGCACAATATCGCAAACAATTTTTTCGTATTGAAATCAAATCACTTCGTTATATATTTCATAATATATCACAATAGAGAACTCCTTAGTCCGTCTAACTTCGAGAAGTTGGGATTATTTTCAGCGGAAAGGTGAAGGAGGGAGGAGGAGTGATGTAGACTAAGGTGAGAAAGAACATGGCAAATAACTTGCAATGCAATGAATTCTATGTGCTGTTCATTTGAGTGGATAACTTAATAATAAAAGATTTACAAAAATTAATATCGACATCGATTTTCTTACGTTACATAAATATTATTAAAAATCATACTGAATGGGTTAAATTATTAAATTTGCATGAAAAATAATTTACCAGATGAAAACGTCAAACAAATTTATTTTTTATTTGAGAATGCTTTTCTGTTCCTTTCCGTTATGTAATGGTTATAATTAGCTTATTCCCCCATAGGTCATATAGTCGACCCGAGGAGTTTAATTACGAATGGATTGTTATGCTAATATTGGCTTGATTCTAAATCTGATTGAAAAATATTTGATACACAGTGAACAGTAGTTGAGGGTTATTTAAATAAGAGATGATAATGATATCTTGTTCAGTGTGGAAACGACCTTTAATGAATCTCATTTTAGTGACAATATTGAGGTGAGATCGGTGCCAGCATTTAGAGATTAGTGAGAGAAGTTTTCTTTACATAGTTATTCCAAAACTAAACGTGATTCAAAAAGCGTTTCACGAAAACAGTCGTATTATTATTGGAAATTTATTTTTATCTTATCATCTACTAGGTTTTTCCCGCGACTTCGGTTTCCCACTCCGCCTTCTCCACCTTCCCTTTCCCCACTCCACTCCCCCCATCAACCCCCCTCCCCCCTCCGTAACCCACCCCTCCCCACACTCCACTCCACCCGTTAACCTCCTCCCCCTCTCCCCCTCCACCCACCCCTCCCCCACTCCTCCCCCTTCACCTTCCCACTCCCCACTCCACTCATTCATTAACCCCCCTCTCCCTCCCCCTCCTTCTCCACCGACCCCTCCCCCACCCCATACCCCACCCCACTCCACTTCCTCCCATCTTCCTCCTTCCATCCTTCCCTCTCCCCACACCACTCCCCCATCAACCCCCTTCCCCCCACACCCTACCCCTCCCTACACCCTCCTCCATCCTTCCACTTTCCCCTTCCTTCCCTCCCCCCTCTCCCCCCTGTCCCTCCCCTAACCACCTCCCCCCACCCTCTTCCCCTCCCCTTTCCCCGTCCACCAACACTCTCCCAACACCCCCTCCCCCCCTCCCCACTCCCCCCTCTCACCTCTCGCATTCCACACATTCATTCCCGATACATTCAGTTTTCAAACTACTCGCGTGCCACCTATTATAATTTTTTATACAAATATTAATTATTATTTTAAAAAATAATTATTATTTTATAAAGAATAATTATTTTTTATACAATTATTAAGTACGACGCCAACAAAGCACTCTTTTTAGGGTGAATTGCCTAATTAAAAAAAAAAAAAAACATTGTTTCCAAGGCGACAATTGGTTTGCTTTTTTTCTGACGTTTGCAATAAATCGATTTTGTTAGGGACAGAAAATGTATGATAAATTATTTCATAAAGCCAGAGATTATTCATAATACCAATATATATAGCCTATAGATCTCGCAAATAATGTAGCTTTCTATTAATGAAAGAATTTTTAAAATCCATTCTGTAGTTTTTGCGTGAAAGAGTAACAAACATACATCCATACAAACTTTCGCCTTCATAATATTAGTAAGATTATTTAAATTAAAAGAATAAATAATATTTCAGAAAAACAATTACTATTCCAAAGTTTAGACAAAATATGTGTTAAAACGTGCCAACGACGTATTACACCAAAATAGTTAAAAAAATTTAGGTGGCTGAAATCATCAAATCCAACATTAATTAACCAATCACCTGTGAACTTGTGTCGAAAATGGGCCACCAAAATTAGATAACGCATTAGAGCAAAAATAATTCCGAAATAAATCCATGCCTTCAAATTCGTCGGGAATTGCGTTATAAAGTGATTTGAAACATGATTATGGGATTTTTCAAAAAATAGGAACTAATTACTGGTCTCAAAAGTACAATGTTGTGAGATTGATTGTCTATTGACAATATTCTTATGTAGTTTACGATAGAATTCGTAACGTACATAAACAGAACGTTAGCCGCGAATAGCACCACTGTGACTGTTTCATAACGCTGACGTATTTGTGTTCCAATTGACCATGCAGATCGGAGGAATCCAGATTTTGGACTTCCGCACATTAAGTGTACTTACCTATACAGTGGACTTTTTTTTTTACAGTGAATACCGCACAAGAATCTCAACTGCTCCCGTCTGGAGCCAGTGAGACTATGGCATCCAGTGGCGGCCCCTGCCTTGGTGCATTTGTGCAATGCACTGCCAACGTCAAAAGTGTAAATTCGTACAAACATCAACAAACGTGTAAAAGTGTAAATTTGTAACATTCATTCACAAAGAATTAAATCGTAATGAATATCCTTACCAATTAACTTTCGTATTAGACTCCGTACTAAACTCGCATCGGCGCATACGAAAAAGCAATGCGTGCATCTTCCGTTGTGCCGAGACGTGACGTCACATGAAGTGATATTTCTACTGGGACAGTCTATAGAGGCTGGAACCGTGAAATGGGCAAGATATAAGGAAAGATATATGACACGCTCGTGCACTAGCGGCGCACATGCGCAGGAGCATTGTGGTTTATGAGAAAACCTTTAACATGCGTTATATGTTACCGAACGTTTGGAATGACTTAGATAGGAATAACGAATTTTCAACTAATTGACAATGTTATGTATTAGCTCTACCATCGCACTTGGGCGGCGAAATCAAGCATTTGGCAGATCACTGATCACTATTGACACATTTTTAATGGTTTTCGCTAGTTTTGCTCTGTAAAAAACTTATTTAAAAATGAGTGGTAATGAAAACATTGCGATTAACGTCGATTTTTTCAAAAGCAACCGAATTTCATTTGAGAATAAATTGTTTTTGAAAAATAATGGCTCTTCAAAAAATTTGCTAAATATAATACAAGTAAGGTTAAGGGAAAAAAACTATGAATAGAGTTTTTAAAACAAAGTATTAAATATTCGAAAGCATCTTGGCTTTGTGAATGTGATCGCTTGAACACATTTTTTTTCGTGGTTGATGATAAATTGTGAAGTGAAAGTTGTGTAAACGATAATAATAATAATAATTGGATGACTTCTATAGCGCCATTTTCGTGAGAAAAATCACCTCAAGGGCGCTTTAAACGTTCATTTATACATTTAATCTATACCTACATATATATAGGTATATATATAAGATAGCCTTTATTTTACCGAAAAGTTAATGAACATTCATACTCCCAGTACATACACATAACGTATTGCAATTTAGTTTGTTGGATCGAGTTGATAGGTATACGATTACAACTTGATGTTGGTTTTCGCGAATCTGTGAATCAATTAATTATATTTTCCCGTAATAATGTTACCATTTTTTGTGAAATGCACTGCCGGAAAATTTTGTCACGGGCCGCCTCTGATGGCATCCCCAATTGGGGTATGTTGTGAGGCTGAAGGTAGTGGGGAGGGGAAGGAGGTGGGGAAGAGGAAGGTTGGGAAGTACCTGGCTATTCAGATCTGGTCACTAAACACGGCTAAAGCCATTTTCAAGCAACGTTTCAATTCTGAATGGTGGTCTTACACCAGGGCGATACTGATAGTATCTTCCACTCTGGAACATGACGCAAATATACTATATATTATTTTAAAGGAATTAATTGTGAAATAACACAAATTAATCAAATAAAATTTATTTGCGCATGCCGGGTTCGAACCCGCGACCTCCGGATTGTGAGTCAAGAGTCTTACCCACTGGACTACGGAAGTCGTCAAAGTCTAAGTCAAGTACCGCAATATCGCCAGTCTGTTAGCAACCATCGTAACAAATCGTAACGTGAAATTTCGCTCTACGTCGAAATGTTATTTCTATCAATCGGAAGCGTGTAATGTGAAGCATTGTATCGTCGTCTTTTATCGAATGCTTCATGTGAACCGTTTATTCGTCTCATGACTCAACTTTATCGTGATTCTAATAACCGAACAATCTTATCGTACGCCTTTGGATATACCTGTGACCGTCGCCGAATGGAGATCAAGCCACGAGACACAACAGTGAGTATTGCTTAATTTTGTATACCGGATCTTGTTTGGTGATCGGGCATAGTTCTTATCGAAATCCATAAGCGTTTTATTTAGCAAGGAGTAGCCGCAAAGTTATTCCAAAACCCTCGTGCATCGTGCATGATTCAGTGACCTCTTTTTAACATGTTCCTCATACCTCAATCTGCTGTCTACCATTATTTTAAGGATGCGCGCAGCATCAACAAAGGAAACAGTAGTTTCATATATTTTTACAATGTGACCTCCATCCCTTACTCATAATGTATTTTACTGAATTCCCTTTCATCAATCCACCTTGTTAAGCTCAAGTGCAAATTTTGTGTAAATCACCATTTACCATATCCACGGCTAGATGAACGTTACTTACTGCAAACAATAAATATAATTGTGTGTCATCAGAGCGATCATGCAAGTACGACCTACAGTGTTTAATGGATTGCATCATGTCAGCGGAATGTATAGCAAAAAGCAATGGCTCTAGTATCTATCCCTGCGGTACCCCTCCCATTATCTCAACAGCAGATCAATATTTTAGAGCCCCATTGATATATCTGCAAACCGTGGGCTCAGTTCTATATTTGATAAAACTCTGAAACCATTTTATTGCTTCATCGTTAAAATTAAAGTATCACAATTTTGAAATGAGCAACGGAATTCTCTTAAGTCAAATGCTTTTGAGAAATCCAAAAGAACTGATATCGAGGCTTCTCTTATCGAAGGCAAGAATATGATCGGTAATGCATTGAAGTTCTGTTGTGGTGTTGTGGCCTTTCGCAGGTTGATGACGAGGTATAATCCCACATATTTCAGTGTTTCGAAATCCTCGGATAATGCTGATAATCTAAAGATCGATGTGAGTTCGCTAAGACTAGAATTTAGAAATTTGTTTCTTTTTCGGAATTGATGTTACTAAACCACATTCCCACAATGCTGGATCTCTGTACCTGTCCATATGATTAATAATGTTTGTTACGCTTGTTACAATCAACGCAATAAAACCCATTAATTATATTATTTTCTACAACTATCTCTGGTCACCATGTATGAAGAAATTGATACCGGCTACGAATATTAATTAATTAAAATATCGATCACACTTTGAGAGCACAAATTATGCGGTCCGCTTTCACGCGACCTGCTTGAACGGCGTGCAAAGAGACGAATTGCCAATCCCGATCGCGAATTGAATTTGAACAGAACAAGGGCGAATAATTAAAATAAACTAACCGGTTGCTTTCATTGTTCTTCCCTAAAACTTAACCCATAAAACTGTTTGACTAATTGAAAATAATGATTATGACACCAAGGTTTCCTTTGATAATTGGCAAATAGATTCTAATTAAATCCTCAACTCTTGTTTTGTTTAAGAGAAAAGCAATTTAATTTGAAGTCTCAGTTATTATTGCGTTTGTTTCGTCACTATTTCGACGGGTAATGGAACCCTTTGGCTCTGAAAGTCTTCAGATTCATTTTATAAGGTTTGGTTGAATGCAAAGTGATAGCCTACGCTATCAACACCTTCTTAAATAAAGGCCTCGACACTGACTTCCAAAGTGGCCACCGTTTAAACTTACCTAACATTATTTTGTGCTTTGAGAAATGGGTGGTTCTGTCTGTCTATGTAACTCTGTTTCATTGAACGTTCTGATTTTAAGTGGCATTTTCAAAATTGGAACTGATAGAACAAAACTAGGAACTTTCAAATAAACAAAACGATTTCACATTTGAAAAAAAAAATAGGTTTTTTACTATCATTATTTACAAACATCTCTTATAACTTAATTTTTCCAACCGGGCCAAATCCCGAGTTTGTAAGACCGACATTTATTTCGAAGTGCTTTAATTTCTTCAAATTTCAGAGAAATTCGTAAATGTCCGTGTGCGCGCATGATTTCTGCATTGTCGTCAACAACGAGTCTATCTGCCGAGTTTCAGCTCGATTGGATGTTGAAAAGTGGGATAATTTCCAGTTCCAAGATTCATTCAAACAAACAAGAGTGGAATTCAAATAATGTAATTAGAAGGAATCTTTATAAAATTTTTAAAACCAATTTACTGACAGATGAAACGAAAAACGGTCAGGTTAAAACGATACTTTGCTACGCTCATTCAACAATATTATTTTGCCTACTATGGTATCCATCGATTAGCCGTCCCAAAGGCCTTGCAGAACTTAATTTATTCATTTCGATAATCGAATGCAAATTCGAGTAAACGTTCCCCGTATCTCAAACACTTTTCCGTATCGCAAAGACGAGCTGCTCGTCTAAACAAAACAGGCGGGGCTATTTTCACTTTGATCGAAAAGCCCCAACTTTATTAATAAACAGCGGTTCGATTGAACTTTCTCACCCCTTGTTAATTAACCGGCCTATTTTAGGATCCACTCAATCGAATTACCTGTCGCCTCTTTCAAGGAACTTAGACCAGGTACAGTCAGCTACGAAGAGCGATGGTAGAAGAATTTTTTAGATGTTAAAGAAATACATCATATTCGATGGCTAACTTTGATTGAGATTCAATATTATGACACCTACCTGCCAATAGAAAATTTGACAAAAGAATTGCAATTGAGATAGTTACATTTCTTTGGACATAATGTGTAATTTCCAATACCTATATGATTTATAATTAAGCAGGCGGGTATTTAAGTACTTACTCACAAATCTTACGATTTCAGAGAAAATTTTGGTTTGGATTTGTTAAATTCGATAAAATTACGTGCACTTTTGGATGCGAGGTCTACGGTTCACATAACTTCTAGTATATCGAAGTACCCGCAGAAGCTTAAAGCAAGTCTTTTGGACTTTTGATTTATTGGCATACAGAACTCCGGGCCAAAAAGGCCCTTTCTCTTTCATCATCAATTATAATGTATTGTTTTTGAACAAATGTTGTTTGTTAAAAAATGTTTGCAAGGGGACATGGCTGCAATATGGGGAGGTAAATCTTTATGGAGTTTCGTTTTCGTCGTACCAGGCGAGATAGTTTATGAAAGCGTTTTCAAGGGTGGGAATTCCCGCATTAAATGTTTCCGCGAGACTTAAGGTATACTTTTATAATAAGGGAATTTCATAATCTTTGTGGAGTTGAAATGCCTTTATCCATTTGAGAGTAAAGGAAGTCTGCTCCAGTCACAAAACTCCTGAAGAGTCATGACCAGGGCCGGCCCTGATCCAAACGACGCCTGTTGCTAATAAAAACCTTATGGGCACTGTATTAGGTGTTAGATATTATCAGTGGATCCTAGCCTCCTTGGCGCCTTGGCAAGTTGGCGCCCGGAAAGGACTGTCCCAATTGCGCCTGCACAGGACCGGCCCTTCATGCATCATGGATGCATTCATGGAATGCATCCTTCGGTCTTAAAAAAAAACTTGTTGTATAGTGTCAGAAACCGACACATTCAAGCCGCAGTCACTGATCACATTCAAACTGTAAAACATAGCGATAAATTATTCACTCCACCAATTTCCCGGGGGCATATCTGCGCTAGTTCAAGAACTCCTGGTTTATTTATGTATTTATTAATTTACGGATAATAGTCCATTAAAAACATAAAAGTATAAGAATAAAAAAATAAAAAACAGAGATGACAGTGAAGGGAGAGCACATATAAATTAATAGCAATGACAATATAAAATGTAAAAAAGTTCATATAGAAGACACTAAAGTCAAAGCATGACGACGCATTTAAATACTGTGTATCGACTGCCGAAAGGCATTTAGTTTTACACCAAAAAAAAACAATGCTTTGACTTGCGTTGACAAGTCTCGACATTCTGGATAGGGGAGAATGGTATCCATAATTAGCAGAATGTTGATTGAGGAACAGCAATTCATTATTTTAGAGTCTACGGGAAGGGATGTTGAACTGGATTTTTTTTTTTTTTTTTTTTTTACAGTGAATACCGCACAAGAATCTCAACTGCTCCCGTCTGGAGCCAGTGAGACTATGGCATCCCCAATTGGGGTATGTTGTGAGGCTGAAGGTAGCGGGGAGGGGAAGGAGGTGGGGAAGAGGAAGGTTCGGAAGTACCTGGCTATTCAGATCTGGTCACTAAACACGGCTAAAGCCATTTTCAAGCAACGTTTCAATTCTGAATGGTGGTCTTACACCAGGGCGATACTGATAGTATCTTCCACTCTGGAACATGCCGCAAATATACTATATATTATTTTTAAATGAATTAATTGTGAAATAACACAAATTAATCAAATAAAATTTATTTGCGCATGCCGGGTTCGAACCCGCGACCTCCGGAATGTGAGTCAAGAGTCTTAGCCACTGGACTACGGAGGTCGTCAAACGGAGGAAACGTCTACGGAGGATGAGTTGTAGCAAAGCAGGTGTATCAGTAATACTGTCGATAATTTTAAATACAGCTACCTTATTTATTTGTGTTTATTTTCGAGGCAACTTTGGCAATTTATGAGTTATTGGAAACATTTCTACCAATTTTCTAATTTTTTTAATAATTTTACTTCAATATATATATATATTTTTTATTTTTTTTTATTAATATTTGTTTCATTTACATTTTCATAATATAGCTTAAATATTTTATACACTCTCCTAAGAAAGCAAATACTTGTGTTTAGGAGAGGACAACTAGTTAATAACTTAAGAATTATTTTAAAAAAAGATCCTTATCACAAACTAAAGAGTTTAACTTGTGAAGAGATTTAGACTTAACATATTTTAAAAGTTTATAGGAGTAATTAAACAAGAAATGTATTTAGGATGTACATAAAACATTAGGAATAACAAACAGTCAAAAATATATCTAGGAGAAAATTAAAATTATGTGGTGGTACTACCGAAATAAGATTTATTTTTTTTTTTAATTTGTTGTAATTTTTTTCTGTTCGTATATCAGCGGGTAATTGGTTAAATAATTTTATTCCTTTATATACATAGTGATTCTGTGCTGTTGTGGTTCGTACGGGAGGTACAGTTAGTCCACCAATAGAAGTATTCCTTATGCTAATATTTTGCAGTGGGGTAATATTTTTATTAAAGATATCTTTGTGTAGCTAAAGTAGTGCTATTTTTTTGTAAAGTTTTGTAAGTGGGGGAACAGGGAATTCTTGGAATAGGTACGTTTATTGTTGGGTAGTAATACGGTTTTTTAGGATATTTTTTATAAGAATTTTTTGAATTGGTTCGAGTGGGAGAAGGGATGATTTGTATACACTTACTAGACTTCATTTCAAAATAACTATATATAATAATATGTTTACACTTACTAGACTTCATTTCAAAATAACTATATATAATAATATGTTTGCACTTACTAGACTTCATTTCAAAATAACTATATATAATAATATGTTTACACTTACTAGACTTCATTTCAAAATAACTATATATAATAATATGTTTACACTTACTAGAATTCATTTCAAAATAACTATCCTCCGTTGGTCACCATAAAACAGGCAGCTGCCTAGTATGGTGATCTAATGTATCTTCTCATGTAAATGTATTAATTGTGTAACATGTACTCATAAATAAATAAATAAAAATAATAAAATATGCAAATTAGATCAGAGTTTTTTTATACGTTTTTCTAAAGAAGAAATGTTTAAAATGCGTTCAATTTCATCATACTAGTACTCGTTTCTTTCTTTTTCTTTTTTTTTTCTTCTTTTTTTCTGATGGCGTTGATTGGCTGAATGACATCAGCATCCTCCGTTTTACCCTGATAAGTGGGAAATAGCAGCATTAAAAATAATGTTGCTTTGTATTTCAAATTCTTTCACAAAAAAAAATTTTATGCGAAAAATATCTTACTTGCAAAATTTTAGTTTGACAACATTACTAATTAATCATATGACCCTCCATTCATGAAATTCCCCGTGAAAGGAGTCTTTCTTGTAGCGTGGTAGGTAGTTATGAATCATTTTCAATGGTCTATTCATCAACTTGTTCTCGTCAAAGTACCTATTCGATAATTCATTTATCCCAAGATGTCTCAAATGAGGCTATTTCGGAAATATGGACGTAGACAGTAAGATTATCATGTTTTGAGGCCGTTTGGATAATTTGATACTAAGTTAGCCTAGCTTATCAGTCAATCTAGTACTAGAGCTGGTTCTAGATACAAAGATTCGTGAACATTTCAAGCAAAACTGGGAGGCACTTTTTTTCACTTGCCACTTTTCGAGCAACAATAAAGTTTTGATTGTGATTTTCAGTCATTTTAAAAATCTCTGAAATCATTGGGAATCGATTAGCTTCGGTGTTACGGATTTAAATGTAAAAATAGTGTTTCTTTATTTTTATTCTGTACATTTAGTATCAATACATATATCATTAAGAAAACTAGAGACAAGTCATTGTTTCATATCGAAAGTGCTTCAACCAGTCTCAGGCAAAATTCTTTCCTATTAAGAACATGCAATCTTTATAACAAAAAATGTATCGATACCGATATTTTTTCTTGCACTTTAAGCACTTTTAGACAAATACTTAATGGAGCCTTATAATTATTACCCATCAATTAACAAATAACTTAATTCATTGTAACGAAATTGATACCGTAATTTCTTATGTATTCTTTGTATTGAATTTTTTTTATGTATTTTTATACTGAAAGTTTAAAAGAATGTATATATGTGTATGTATGTGTACATTTATATATTACTTTTCCATCTTACACTTTTAAACACGTCCGGTGTTTTTCAGTTTTTTTTTTAAATTTATTTTGTAATTATCTTATTTAAAAATACTTATTCAATCTAACATAAAACTGGAACACTTTATTTTAATATTTTACTTTCATTTCCCTTTTATTTTTCTTTTCCTTATATTTTTATATATATATTTACATATAACGCTTTCGACATTACGTCTGGTGTTTTTCAATTTTCATTATTATTATAATATATGTTTATACATTTAGTTATTTTTCTACTCTGTTTTTTATCTTATCTTATCTTGTCTGTATCTTTATCTTTATATACTAGACAGTATAGCTAGGTTATCCCTAGACATATCTAGTTCCTAACTATATATTATTAAGCTAAACAAAAAAAAAACTTTATAATTATAGACTTTTTAATTATTATTGGTGCATGATGTGAACATTCGTTATTGGGTTTATAACCTAATTATTGTAATTTGTGATTTTTTAATGCATGTAAAGTTATAAACCTGTAAATGTTCCTAATAAAGAAAATAAAAATAAAAAAAGTATTTTAATTGTGTTTTCAAAAAATGATTTTTAAAATATATTTAGATACGTCAGAAATCGCAAATGTTCCGCATTCAAACATACGCAGATTTTTTAAAAATTATTCAATAGTGCTTTCGATTAATGTATGGCTTAGTACTAGAATATTCGAAGCCACAATCGTTGGCGTTCAATTTACTCAAATGTGCGCTCTTATACGTTGTACGTTCTGGGTTCTACGTGACATACTACCTATGTACTACCCTATGCCGTGTCAGGGAGAAGGCTGCTAAACCCCGACATTATTCATCAAAGCCGAACAAGGAGGCGCACAGCCCCACCGGTGCTAGCGGTTACGGTGGTTGCTTCGTTTCTTCGGGCCCTCGTTACACATGCACGGCTACATTTCATTTTAGCGGGACAGAAAAGAGGCGTTACCATATCCCGACCGCGTCAAATCAAACAGATCTTCCGATACAGGGTGACTTGGAAGGCGCTGATGCTAAAAACAGACAAATATTTGTAATTTTGTAGAGTGATATCAAATAACAAAAGATTCTAGAAAATTTACTTAGAATGATTGCAATAATAATAATTTGCAACGAATTTCGATTAATTCTATTAAAATATATATGGTGCCAAGTTAAGGCAGGTTCATTTTATTCTGGTGTCCTCTCCTAACTGAGGTTGACGTTAATCAGTGCAATATTCACCTGCATGCTATGCAGCCCTCAATACCAATCTTAACAGTCAGATTCTAATGAACGGTTTAATTAAACAGAATTATTTTCTATTTCTAGTAAAAAAAATGCTTGTGAGTGGAAAGCTAGACCGGCAACGGATAGACCCAGTTCAAGCCTTTCAGCAAGTACCCAAAAAAACTTTGACCAGCGATTCCTGCGCATAAACATGCAATTTTGCTTCTTAGGCAAGTTATTTATATACAGAGGGACAATTATCATCAAACGGCGATTCAGCTCAATTTTGTTTTATTGAAATATGAAAAGTCCCGTTAAACGCTATGGATTGCGGATGGATTCAACTTTCTAACTGAGTATAAGTCTGCTTCAGCTCTCTGAAACTGACTTATTCGTCATTTCTCGCAGGTCTTTGAACTATCAAAAATGGCGCTGAATGGCCATTTGAGAAGTTTTATTTTTTGTGAAACAACCCGTGCTGTTGGATAACCTGCTGATACCCTCTGTATTTCTGATACCCCCATAGACATCCAAATGGATAGACAAGCAATTACAGATGAGGGGTAAAACCAAACTATGAAGAGCGAAGAGGGGAAAGATGACTGTCATTCGTTGAACAATCAATCTGACAGTATATAGGCATCTCGCATTACAATATCACCATTTAGTTCTTAAAAGCAAAATCTGCTTTGAATGAATAGACCTTTTTACATGGGAGCGCGAATTGCTTGCCACGTTCAAAACATATTTGCTAAGGCCAAATGCTCGCCCCAAAAAGACTCGCGCCAATACACATATCAATATTTTGTTACCGTGTTTAGTTAAAACACTTTTACAAATGTTTCATAATTTACTTACCCCTGTAACCAGCGACGAGCACATTGGAGTACCGCCCACATTAGCTATGTACACATTGATACGTAGATATATTGTATAGCACAAGCTGCCGTTATTTCGTTAAATGTATGGATGTCAGCTTCTCGCTGTTCACGGCAAGAATGATGACGTCACACATTTTAGATTCAAGCGAGGCTATATCCCCTCCCCATGGAGCGAGCCGGTTCCAAGGAGGAGCTACAGCCGGCGCCATGTGGAGGGGGAAATAATACGTTTTTACCACTTAGGGCAGGTCCAGATATATTCATATGTCCGTGGATACCCCCTATAAATCACCTGTCAAATTTCAAAATCGCTCAGAAATGAAGATTGTTTATCGATTTCTTGGACTAAAAAAAGCTGAAACAATATTCTGACTTCTGTATTCGATAAGTCACTATGAATAATTCATCGATCTAAAGCACCTGATGTAGGTATTCGTAATATTCAAATAAGGTAAAATTTAGAACAGGTACTTTCTGTTACATCATGCTTCTAACCGTTGGCTTGCAAAGTCAGATAAAGATTTATCGATTATGACGATATCTTGAAATCGCTCCTGAACGAACAAACAACAATTTGGAAGACGATTGTGAGCACCGCCGCCCTGGGAACCATTTATTGGATTACCAACACCTCTGCCATAGGTCATCCCAAGTAGTTCGCTACGTTTGGTGACTTTGCAGGAATACCCGGGTTCATGGGGTGAGGTTTGTCTAGGTCTAGGCAGCTGATGCCTGTCAGGTCGGATAGGGAGAAACTGGTAGAGGGAGACCTTTTGACTTCTCCAGCAGGAGTCTCTCCGAGCATCGCTGTGTACCGCAATAGGAGGGATTCATACGTTCGTCACTTCTGGACACACTGACCCCCAGATTCCTACCCAACCCTCATACCTTTTTCCCTCCCAGAACTTCTTCGCCTACTTCAAAAAGAGCATTCCCAAAGATGATATAAGGAATTATTTTCCTCAGGGCCCCCCGTGTGGAGCTAATGTAAAACAACTAGTTTTCTTAACTTATTCGTTAAAAAGTTACTCTAAATATTTAGACACAAAGATGGACGCCAACATCGATAAAGATGTTTTTGTAATACATTATAATTAAATAAATAAAAAATGATAAAAAAATAAAAATTATTTACAATTTGCCAAGAAAATTAAGACAAAAAATCGTATGTAAGTGTACGGGGTTCGTATGTAGGTATATAACAGTTGGCAGATGCGTTACTCCTAGACATAAAATTGAGGTACCAAATTTAAGTGTCGGTTGTCATTATTATTTTTTTAAAATTATTATATGGGGTATTTCCACGGTTTTTTTATTGCTTAAAAAAATAAGCAAAAAATGACGATGATTACAGCGTTTTTATTTTACTTTTATGTTGACCAATAAATTTTATACAGCGAGTCAAAGTTTCCCATTTTTGAATTACCGCTAAAACGATATTTTGGGGCGGGGCTATCGTTTGACGTCATGAGCGAGGACGCTCACTGACAGTGTTTAGTTATGCTGGCCCAGCTGAGCGACGCTTGTGACGTTACAATCCGATTTGCCAACCACGGCCGTTTTGGTTTTGTCAGTTTTAGATCGTTTATAAAATCAATAATATTGAATGAAAACATAAAAAACAAACATTTTTAGTAGGATGATTAAAATCAGAAAAATTATATTTAAATATTCCCTACATTTTGAACAGAATCCCTCGTATGTGGAAATACCCCATTATTAATACACATCACAATGTGTAGAGTTAAGCCTAAGTTAATTGAAATAAAGTTTGTTTCGGGGCCGATTGTATTTCCCTGTACGTGTGCGACACACTGTACCTACAAAAACCAAAAAATCCACGTTCTATCAAAGAGAATCGAGTCAAACAGGAAGGAAGAATATCCCGCCGGAGCTTTTCAATCTCAATATTCCTTCCGGTTGCTTTCAGTAAAAAAGGAATCCAATGTTTGAATTCTAATATTGAAAATGAATAAATTATCAGACATAAAACTTTAATATCTACAGTATACTTGTATACCCATTCGCAGAGTAAATATACCGGTTCCTTTATAAATACCTGCACAACCCCGGGCAAGCCCGAGAAACTCATCGGACAAAGTACTTATGAATTCTGAATAATTCAATATAAATATGAGAAATTCAATTTAAAGTACCTACCTCGGCATTCCAAGCTTTCATGAAAGATTTCATATTTACTACAAAGAAGAGATCTGTTCTCTGAAGCACTGAAAATTCTCGAATATTGTGATGATATTTGTACAGCATTTCGGTCTAGAATTTATACAAACCTAACTTTATTAAGTGTTCAAGTTCATTCAAAACACAAACTATGGAAAATGAAATATCAATTAAACTTCTTAAATAAGTAAGACCATTGTTTCAATTACTAAAAAATGTGTGAAAACCGGACAAAGTTGGGTAGTAATTAGCAGCTACTACTATCGTATAAGCATGGGGTGTGTAAAGAGCCCCAAACAAAGGGGACAGAATGCCCTTTAAAATAATTGTATAAAAAATAACTCAAAAATGATGAGCCTATATGCATAAAAAATGGCACCAACCTGTGAGCGATGTCTTCCAGAAAACACGGTTCTTAAAACATCCAGATGGCTTGCACACAAAGGGCACCTTATGCGTATTATATTTCTTGATAAACAAATTAGGAATCCAAAACGACCCGACGAAAGCAATATTCACAATGACGAAACGCAGTTGATTAAAATTCATGCCAAAATAAGATTTTTTAAATTTAAATTGTTTTTCAAACGTACGTTAGCGTGCCATCTAAGGTGCATTTCAACAAATGGTGCAATACACAGAGGTAATAAAACCATCTTTGAAATATAAATTATATTGATTAATCAGTTATTTAGCACATATTACGGTGCCAAATCAATTATTTTTATTTTAAATATTGAATTTCACATTATTTTAAGACCTTCAACAGCGTGCTCCAGCGTGCAGTACTCCTTAAAATGCGGATCGCCCGCTGTACGACGCCGCGCCGGCTGACACTGTTTTCGTAATGTACTATTTAAACATTAACAACTTACTTATTTTTAATAAAATTGAGAATTTTAAATTTCAACTACCTTATTAGAAAATGTATTTATATTTAATACTATTTACCCATATGTGATTGCAAAGGATTGATATCTAATATTTCGTTCAAGTTCAGTCACGTATGCTAAAATTTATAGTGACAAGGCCCGTGCCCATAATCACAAAAGCCAAGGTTTCAGGGGAAAGATTTCTAAACTAGTGGGAGCGATCAGTCTGACTTCAGTCGAGTCTATTGGGAAAGACACGATGGTCCATTCGACAGATTTGGATTATTTATTCATATGACCTTCCTATCATTTGCTTGATGAAAATTGAGAGCAGAGAATACTGAAAGAAATTTCGTTTGTAATGAATATTTCATCCTAAAGTTTTGCTTTTAAAATATCGTGACAATTTCGATGTGATTGTTCAAAGCCATTGTTTTTGGTTATCGATTTGAATGAGGCTTTTGCATTTTAGAGGTTTTCTATCCAAAAATTAGTTTAATAATATTGGTGTCACGGTGTTCATTTTGTAATTTGAGACAATGTTCAGAAAGTAACTGCGCTTCTTTTTTTTTTTTTAAAGTGTATCAGATAAAAAAAAAATACTGGATGTTTTTGATACACTTGTTGACTATTTTTTCAAATAATCGCCAACTCGTTCAATGCATTTGGTGAGCCGTGGCACAAGTTCAAGCACTCCTCGAAGAATTCTTCCGCCAGCATCTTCCCTCACTTCAGAACTACTTTCTGCACCTGTTCGTCGGTTGAAAATTTATTTTCATCCATATATGCCTTCAGTAAGATAAAAAAAAAATGATAATCTAAGACGCCAAGTCAGGGGAAAATGGGGGGTAGTTCAAAACATCCCAACCAAATGAGTTCAAGAGCGTATTGGTGGCTAAGCCTGTACGAGGACGGACGTTTTCGTGAAACAAGCACACTTCTCTGGTTCTTTTGTTTTGAATGCTTTTTTGAGTTTTTTTAGGGTATCACTATATTGTTTTGCATTGTTGGTCTCAACCTGAGGCAGAAATTTGACCAAAATGATGCCTTTTCGGTCCCAAAACATTGAGGCTATGATTTTTTTTGCCCGAAATTGTGGTTTTTAATTTTTTGACAGATGGGGAATTAATGTGACGCCACTTTGGCCACTGTTTTTTTCCAGGCGTAAATGAGTCATCCACTATTATTTTCAGTCACAAAAGAGCTCAGAAATCCTCACCTTTTTATCATTTTTTTTTATTAGTTTTTATATACATACATATACATGTAATATAATCATGAGTAATTACATTTTCAGGTTACAATCGGATTAAACTCAAATCATTAAATACTAACAAGCAACATTGATTAGAAACAGTATAAACATATATATATGTATATAATATATAACCTTTACGAGAGTGTAAATACTCGTGTGTAAAGGGAAGAAAATTTTTTTATTTATTTTTTTAAAGTTAAAAAAATTAAATTTAAAAATTATAACACATACATTATATTTACGTACTTACATAATACAAATGTGTAAAAAAATAATATAAAATAATTTTTTAATAAGTATTGTTATCATGTAGGTGTTATTCCTTCCGTGAGTAAAAAGCGGATCACAGCACTTGGCGGGACTTTTTGCCATCTTTCTTTTGACATCTTTCACGCAACTGGACACTACAACGTGAGTCTACGTACTACAATGTTCCTGCAATGCTCATTCTGATCAGGAGACCCCCTCTACCACTCAGTGTTGCCAACCCTAAAAAAACTTAAAACCACTGACCGTTGTGGTCACAGAATACTTACTTTCTGAACATGCTAAGTATTAACTGATCGTAATCTCGTGTCTGTAAAATTATTATGGGTTCCTTGTCCGAAACCATTTGAGTCAGAAAATTTTTGTGGATAATATTTTACTAATCAAGTATTTTTGTACGTTAGTGTTTGTACGTTTAGCGATCTTCAGTTGTTCTCGAGAACGATTAGAATTTACCGAAAGTTATCGATACATTCCTTATCGATAAGGTCTTGACAACTTTTGTTAAAAATGAAATGGTGTTCAAACATTCAATGATTAATTTGTAACAGCCTGTAAAGCTTCTGTACCTTTTATGTAACCAGCACCTGTTCTTAACAACAACAAAAAAACAAAGTTAGTAGATTAGTAGATTCGTTGAAATCCATATTGAAATAGAAAATAATTAGCTATTAAATGCCCCTATAAAAAGACACAGTTGGTCCACACTATATTACAAAACTCTCCTATTTAATTTAATAATGTTCCACCACAAAGGTTTTGATTTCCAAACAATCAAACATTTTGAATGGGCGACCAAAACGTTGATTCAATATAAGAGGCGGACCAGGGTGAAAATTGCCAGTCTGTCTTCGACACTTTACACCAAATTATTAATTGAGTTCTGGCTTTAATTGCTGAAAATTTAGGAAACTCTACTATTGTCATACAAACACCAATTTCCTTACTGAATTTATCAAAACAATTCGGTTGTTATGCAATTACAATTAAAAAAAATTATAGAAAAAGATAATATAATTAAATCTAAATAAAACATGAAACAGAACAAGATGCAGAAAAATAAAAAGTAACGGTCGCAACTAGGAATCGAACTCAGGAGCTCTTATCTTACCAGAAAACAGAGCCTTTTTTGCCGAGTTGGTTAAGGCACTGTGTCCCGGTGAAAAAAGAAATCCTGGATTCGATTCCCAGTTGCGACTATCTCCTTTTTGTTTTTCTGTCTTTTTTTTTTAAGAGAGACAAATTTTCCCGGGTTACGAATAACCTGACAATATTTGAAAATCTCCTACCATACAGAAAGCGGAAAAAAATGTTGCTTGTGTTGTGATGGAGGACTCAGCCAGCCGAGGAATCGGTTACAGGACGCCTGGGTGGGACCCAAATGCGATGCCAACTCAGCTACCGACCGGTCTTTTTCTGATTTGTTTGTTTTAACTGGTATATCCTTCAAAAGTTATTTAGATAAAAGTGAAAATGTAAATGTATATACCAGTATACCTTATCGTCGTTAAAGTATTAATTATTGTAATTAGGTCTTACATTTAAAAAAAAACTTATCAGCCAACGAAAATGTAGGTGAATCTAAATAGTGTACGTATCTGTTAACGAATGAAAATCCCGCAATTACTTTGAAATGTTTTAAAAGGGAAGGTACTGAATTTAATTTATTTCTATTCTCGTAAATGGAGTTTACAAATGCTTACAGATTACCTAGATAATAAAGTACCAGTAATACAAAAAAAAAATAAAAAATAGTAAACAGAAATTGTATGTAAATAGATCAGAAGTTGTGTTTAGTAAACTTTCACTAAGCGAACCTGTGCTGGGGTGTGCTGTGTGTTTTAGATACAGTGTTATTCTGCCGTCTGCTGTTATTTTTATCATTGGGGGCCATTTGAAAGGTTTGTTGTTTCACTCGCGGGCCATGCTTAGATATTCATCCGATTCGCGTCCACAGAGAGGGGGGGTCCGGAATACTCAATATTTTATTGTGAGTTATTTTTACAAAATGGTAACCAGACGTCATTTTTAGATAAAATTAGACCCATCTTGGCCCACATTTTCAATGCATTTTTTGTTGGGCGCGATGAAACTACTAACATTGTGAAAAAATTACAAGTTGAAATATAGTTTACGCTTTTCGTCTTTATGATTGATTAAAAAATTACATTGATTTGGCAAAAGAATCTGCCCGAAATTGCCTTAACCCTTTCGCCCGCTTTATTGTTTTCAAATACACATAAAAATTTCTAATAAATATATAATCTTTTTTTTTATAATTTTACAGTTAACATCTTTTTTCTAATTCAACATATGTTTCGGTGGTTTAATGCCAAATCATTATGAAAACAGGCCTGTTAGGTCATAAAAACTGATTACTTTTGATTATTTAAATACAAAGGTATATGCGATGCAAGTGCTCGCGAGCCGCAGTTTCCCCACTGCCAAACTGTGGGGAAAAACTGAAAAAAAAAAAAATCTAGCAAAAATTGTGGTTCTACCCTTGGCGGGGAGATTAGAGAATTTGGGAAGCGAGTACCGCCGCCCCGGGAACCATTTATTGGATAATCAACACATCTGCCGTAGGTCATCCCAAGTGGTTCGCTACGTTTGGTGACTTAGCAGGGGTGCCCGGGCTCAAATGGTAATTTTTTCCGGGTCTTGGCGGCGGATGCGTCTGCCTACCAGCTGCGTGGCAGGCCGGATCGGGAAAGAATTGCTGAATTGACTTCTCCGGCCGTACTCTCTCGGAACATCGCATTGTACCGCAGTGGGAGGGATGGATTCACCCCCTTTTCCTTCCCAGAACTTCATCTCCTTCCTTTCCTAAAAAGACCCTCAACACAGCATCCCGCAAGATGATAAAGGTCCTGAGGGGAATTATTTTCCTCGGGACCTCCTGTGTGGAGCTAATGTAAATAAAAAAAAATGGTGGCAGTATTATATATTAGGTTAGTAGCAGATGAATGATGTTTTAAGATTATGCATGTATTAGTCTTCCGGTAACGATAAATTAATCATTACTCATTTTTATCAGAATAACGTACGAAGTAACGATCTCAATAAGTGAACCCGCAGATTTATTTGTAGAATTTATCGGAAACCGGACTGGATTCCCAACTGTACGTAGCCTAACAAAATATCAAAATTGGGGGTGCCATAGAACCACTGGCTTCGAATAATTGGGTGCAGTTGGGACCCTTGTGCAATAAACACGTTAAAAATAAAAATTTATTAAGAAAATTGCGCCAAGTTGATAGCTGTAATAAAGAATTGCCGCTGAAAAGTCCGCTGTAATCTCTCCCGTTTTCTCATAAATGACGCATATTGCCTATAACACAAAAGAGAGTTCACAATAGAGCTCTCAGTGGTAAAGACCATATACTTTTTTTACGAAATAGGGGCTCTGCTTTATCGGCAACCAAATCCAGCGATATGCACTATATGCAGCCTCAAAACAGTTGACGCAGCCGCATCCAAAGGGTTAAAATTATTAACAAAGCACCATGAATGGAATAATTAAACGTATTGTGTAAAGTTTTTCACGGAATTACAATGGAATTTTTAAATGTGACGTGTGATAACAACCTAAATTTCTAATAAATTCACAAATCATCACAGTGCCTTGAATTTCCGCAGTCCTCAAATAATATTTAAACAGAGGAGGACTTAAAGCTACCATTTTAATATAAACCGTTATAAAAGTATAATTTCATTTTAGAATGCGTTCAAAAACAGCGAATTTATTTGGATGTTAAGGGGGAAAATTTTTATGACATGACATTATTTATCTTGGCCGAGGGGTTTACTAATTCTAACCTATACAAGTATCTGATTCACTTGATCATGCCATGTCTTCCCGGGCGTCCCCGACTTCTTCTATCATTCACATTTGCGTCATATATTCTCCTTACACTCCTTTCTTCGTTCACTCGCTTTACATACCCAAAGAGGGTCCCTTTCTTAATCTTGCTCATTACGCTTACACCAGATTTGCATTCTTTGCGGATCTTCACGTTCCTCACAGGAGGGCCGAGGGGTTTACTAATTCTAACCTATACAAGTATCTGATTCACTTGATCATGCCATGTCTTCCCGGGCGTCCCCGACTTCTTCTATCATTCACATTTGCGTCATATATTCTCCTTACACTCCTTTCTTCGTTCACTCGCTTTACATACCCAAAGAGGGTCCCTTTCTTAATCTTGCTCATTACGCTTACACCAGATTTGCATTCTTTGCGGATCTTCACGTTCCTCACAGGATCGTACATAGTTTCACCACACATATGCCTCAGCGAACTCATTTCTACAGCAATCAGTCTACTTTCATCCTTTTTCTGCCAGTTCCATGCTTCAATGCCATACATCAGAATAGAACTCAATTGCAGATTGCTAGTTTCGCTTCTATGGATGGTTTTTTTTTAACTCCAACGGTATTCGGTCCTCCATTAATGGAGTTGCCTGCAAATATTACCCTTTATTTTCAATATATCTATCAGCCGTCCCACCTCTCGTCAGGGCCGTATTTACACTTTTCATTAGTATAGGCCACTTCATTTGCGCCGCCCCTTCCTCCTTGTTAGAAGTTGCCCCCTATCATAATCACTCACTTCTAGGCTTTTATTAGGTGACACAAAATTTTAAAAATAAATATTCAAATATAGGTTAGGTAGGTATTCAAAAATGAAATAAAGAATGAATTATTCGTAAAATGAAACAAAAATTACAATTTTTTACGGGATTTTTTATTTGACAAAATGATTTATAATAGCTTCATAGTTGCTTCTATGCACTAGAGTAAAGTTGTCCAGCCGGATGGCGACTAACAATGCGCGGCAGTTGATATCTCCGTTATTTTTGAAAATTTTAGAATTTACTCTTGAATATAAATGTGTAAAATGAACCAAATGTACAAATAAAAATTTATGTATTCCTTATGTGTTAAAAAAAAATCATGAAAATCACTAAAAATACTAGGTCCTATACCTATTTCTCCCCTTAAACGCTCGTGCAATAAAGGTAGTCCACTTCCAAAGTATTTTTTGTGAAATATTCGCATCACAAACACCGGTCCCGTATTGGACCGTTGGGAATTAAACGACACAAATCCGCGGCCCCGTACGGGACCACTGAGCGTCTAAAGGTTAATAGATAGAAAACTCTATCTATTCACAGTGACTTTTTTGTTGTTGTTTATAATCGTACACAAAAACGGCTTACCAAAGCGAGCGAGCGCCGCCCCCCGACCTCTGCCACCCCTAGGCCGCGGCCTATATGGCCTATTGGCAAATCCAGGACTGCCTCTCGTAAATATACTTCCGAAATACACAAACTCATCCACCTGCTCCAAGTATTCATCATTCACAACTTTATTGCACACTGTTTTGGTACTCTCTCTATCAAACACCATAACTTGGCTTAGGCCGGATGGATAAATTTTTAAAATTCAATATGCACATTTTGGTTTATCACGAAATGTACAAAAATGTACAACGCATATGTATGCATAAAAACCCAAAAAAGGCGTTAATCAAACAATAATTTTTTGTTCGAATTAGTAAAACACTAATATGACTATTAAAAGTACATTAATTATCTTAAACCTAAAATAGTAAGTAAAATAATGAAGAGCATAGAAAAGCATACCTGTTTCCTTCTCAGAATTTTTGCTTTATTTCCTATAAAGGACCCTTCAAAAAACCCAAAGATGACATAGGCCATGAGGAATTTTTTTTTACTGAGGGTCTCATAAAAAATTATAATTATTTGTTTTTTTTTTTATATATTTAAATAAAACATCCTGATGCGGACCTGTCTAGCTGAAGTTAAAGGTGCTTTCTTTCCCACTCAACTTATTCAAACATATTTAGGAATTTCTCTTAAATTTTCTTGCAAAAGAAATCACGTGATGGGAATATTTCGCCTCCACTCAAATTTTGCTTTACGTATGCAAGTTTTGGGTTGTAGAGTGAATAATTTTAGATAACTTTTTTTGACAGGTAGGTACTAAAAAGTAATCCCATTATCGTATTTGCCCTTGTAATTTTGTCACCTCTAATTTTCAAAGCGAAACTAGACGCCTTTTAATTAAAAAAATTATCTCGCCGAATAATTCTTCTAGCGCAGTAATTTTTATTTTCATTTTCATTTTAGCAGTGAATTTTCTTGTTTCGTTTTCGCACAATTTACTTTTATCGCATTTTTTTGCTGCAAGAATTAAGTTTTTGAGAGAAAAATACTTTTTTAGGTTCTTAAATAACTCCATTCAAGCTTTTATTCCCACTGCTGTTTCAATATTCATTGCTTACGCTAGTGATAAATAATACCCGGCCGGGCCCGAATTTAAAATGCTTTTTGTAACAATTATAATCTGATTAAACAATTTAGCGTTTCGTCTTAATTTTGCTAATGAGTCCCGTTTATTTGAGCTCCCATCATTTTGACCTCACAAAGCTGCAAACATCGCCATTTTATTTTATTTATTTGTCGCTTTAAATAAGGACCCCTGTTTTAACTGTTGTCACTCCCTAGTATCAATTTTTTCAACCTTATTAATTTTTTAACAATTATTTTCTAAGCAAAGATTTTGTTTTCTAAATTCCCTCAAATGAGTAGTTACCTTCGTCCGATGACGATTCGATAAGAGAAAGAATAGTATTATATTATTACGAACCGTTACACAGTAGGACCTATAAAATATTTTGCTTGGTATTTAAATGTGTTCCATTTTTAAAGTGTAGATACTAAATGAACAATTAGCAGAAATGATTTAATTTCGAGTGTGAGAATTGGTCACAGCTCTATTGCAGAGCATTTGTTTGAAATTCGAATCCTCGATAGTCCACTCTGCCAGTGCGGTGTGGAGGAGGAGACTCTTGACCATATCTTTTTCAATCGTAAAAATTATTCTTCCTTCAAAAGCATATATCGATTTCTCATTAAAATCACCCACGATTCTCCCCTCAGTATTCCGTTTTTGCTGTCTCTCAACAATTCTCGCGATTTTTCAGTTTTATTTAAGTTCATAGACTTCAATGACTTCAATTTTGATTTTTCATATTCTCTTATAGATTATCCTCAATTTTTTTTCGGCACAAAGCATTGTTTTAGGGTGAATTGCCTATTTCAAAAAACAATTAACGGGGTTTATTTGTCAGGCAGATTATTGGCAGAAAAACACAATTTAGTCGGGAAAACAGTGGTCTGAAAGAAACGTTAAAGATTGTCTGTAGGTTAAAATTTGATTCTTCGAAAATAAGGTTAGCAGGAATTTTCTTTTTAACAATCAACGACAGGTGAAGAAAATTCGTGGAAATCTTATTTAATTAAAAGCACGATGTATGCCACACAAGCGAAAAATGTAAACTTAAAGGTTAACTTCCAAGAACCATTTAATATTACAAAAAAAATTATCTTCATTTTCAAAACATGTTAAGAAAATAAGCAGTATTTTTTTAGCATTTTTCATTCTCTCGAGTAAAAAATATGAAGCCAAAATTTTTTTTTAGGTATTTTTTATTTACCTATAATTTTTTTCCATCCTCTATCTCGCATATAACTATTATAAAGCTACTATAATTTTTCCCTGCGTACTAAAATTTGGACTGCATTGAGACGTAACCCATGTGGTATCTGTACTTTTAAGCATCTATTTATTATTAGCACCGTCGCGTGCCATGCATAGAACGGACCGGCACCTGCTAAATATTGTCATCGAGAATTTGCCGTCAGTCCGGTCATGGTATGCGACGGTGTTGGTCGGTGACGGGACGGGCTACTGGACAGCGTTTCATACTGATCGATACAAAGAATATTTTTTTGCATGCGCCGCTACGGTTACGGTCATGGTATGGAACGGTGTAGTGGGTAGAGACCTTTATCACAAGTCACTCTCTTGCACCGCGACGAAAATCATACAGATCATTCTACTTTAAACTGCCAGATAATACACTGTCTTTTTAATCGTACTTGTTCGCTCTCCATTTTCCTATACAATTGTTCATGTTAAATATTAAATTATGGTGCGTTATGTCTGTATGTAATTTGTTAAATAAACCTGTTAGTACTTTATACACGATCTGCTTATTTGATTTACCACACATTATACGCACGTAAGCTTAACCCCATTTTTTTTTTAATTCTTAACTATTTTCAAATCCCTTCTCAAAGTCAGCAATAATATAATATCATTGTAAAAAAAGCCACGCACAAAAGCGAATAAAATGAATTCTCTTTACTTCTCAGAATATTTTTCAACGATTCTTTAAGGCGGCTTCAAAAGCTAAAGGATGCAAACTTTACCCATTCATGTCTTTCATGCTTCCGTTTACCAAACAAAGTTTGAAAAAAAAATCCCATTTTTATAACGAAATATCGAAAAGCATATTCTTTACTTTTTTATTTCTCTTTGCTGAAAGGCAATGAAACCCGGTCACGTCAGATTAAATTGATATTTATTTGCGTGTAAACCATTCAGATAGTTTATCTTCGTTAACAGATTACGCGGCCATTATATTGTAGGAATGATGACTCATAAAAAAGGTCTTTACTGTAATTAATTGGTTACAAAAAATGTTTAATGTGTGAATGATCTGTCAGTACCTACATCAACCCTTATAACGATGCTTAATGAAAGCCACTAAGCTTCCAAACAACCCAAAACAACAATAAAATGGTTATTGTAAAGTCCTTTTCGAAAAACGTATCTCTGTAAATTTAATAGGTACCAACACAGGTCAAAGGAAGAAGTTTTCAAAAAATGAAATTCAACATTAAAATATATTTTTTTAAACGGCCATAAATGGCGTGAGTATCTACAAATATGTGGGTATTTTTTTAAAATAATGTAAATTAAAAATAAGGTAAAGGTACGTACATATTACAAGTTTTAAAGGAGTTTCCAACGAATTCTCCATATCACTATTAATTTTACCTAAAAATTCTTATCATTGCTCTAAAAATTTACGTATTTTTGAATATTTTCCAAGTATGGATTTTTTAATTTATAAATTATTGATTTTAACAACTATCTACAACAATGATAAGCAACCCGCGACCCGGCTTAATAAAATAACGAAAAATTCAGTAAAGAATAACGGTTTTTCTTCGGTTTAGCCAAAACTTCAATATTTTTACAAAGTTTTGAATCAGTCGTTCAAAATAAGGTAAATATTCGGAACAAACGTCAACGGTTATTTAACGGGATTGGGTATGTTATCTTTACTTTAAAAAACAGCCTACGTTTTTGAATGGTTTGTCTGGCAAAGCAGGGTTTGTGTAGCGGGCTTGTGTATATTATTTTAATTTTAAAAGTTTTATGAAAAAACGTGCGTATTAACCGTTTACGTTTGTTCCGAACTTCAAACAGAGTGATTTGACAGTGTGAAAGCAAATTTTCAATTTACGTAAATAAAATTTAAAATGTAACATTTTCAACCTTCCCCAATGCAAATAGTTGTCTTTTATGGTAATTAAGAAGAATCTAAAAGTTTTATCAAAAAAGTGGGTATTAACCGTTGACGTTTGTTCCGAACAATTACCCAAAATAATAATATTTTTTTGGATATTCTTAAAAAAACTATTTTTTGTAGCATGGTCTAAAAATGTAATAATAGTAATAACATAATAACAAAGATTAAAAGATTAAAAATAAATAAACCAGTGAAAGATTCCACCTTCAGAGCGCAGCGGCTTTTTTAAAGGATTCCATTTTATGGAAAAGTTTTCTTTACTAAATTTTATTTACCTTTCCATAAGGTAAAAATTACAGGTTGTTCTTTGATATGTCTCATAATATAAATCGAAATCATAATACGGTTGTCACAGTATATTATACCAACGAATTTAACGTATCAGGCTCGAAAAGGCCAATGGTTGTCGTACAAAGATGGCTGCGGCAATCCCTCCTTCGCAAAGCGGATGCATGTGCGTGTGCCAAAATAAAGAAATTCACTGGTAACTGCCATAGGAAAGGTAAAAAATGGATGCCAAAAACTCACCAAACCGCACCTCATACAGTCCGCTTCAGGCAGGTTATAGTCCATTTAGGCCACTGGTTTTAGTCTCTATAATTCACAATTAATAATACAGAAGACACGGTGTTCACTTAACACGCATGCGGCGGGCAGTTTCACAAAGCAACAATCTTCACTACGAATGGTAGAAGATTTTCGGCGATTTATTAACTTTAATCACAAGGGCGGGCAAACAATCTAATAACCAACGATGGATTCACACGAGGTGCTGGCCAAACCATACACACTTACGTGAGGTGGGAAAAACAACAATTACTAAGTTTAACAATTGAACTCAGTTGCGGGTCCAATTCCAACAAAAAAATACGGTGTTCACTCAACCCGCGTGCGGTATTACACATGTATCGGTAGGCGGTTTTATGAGCAAAAATAATCCCTTTAGCGGGCAACCAAAAAACACATGTAGCAACTGCGGGCGGAACAATTCATAATTACAAATTTGCGTCTATCACAGTTAGGCGGGAAACAACAATGAACTTCCGCGTAGTCACAGGCGGTTCACAGTTTATGTGTGTGACAATACTTCGGTGCAAGTAAAGCGAACAAGCTGTTTGTCACTGCACTTTGTTTTTTTGGCAATTTATAGGTAGGAAATGAGGGAACAGGGGAATAAGCAGTTATTCAGTTTCTTATCATATACAAAATGATTTTAATTCAAACTGGCACAAACATAATATATATGGATTGGCTTTAGAGATTCGCCCACGACGCTGTGTTTTTTGCATTTTATAATTATTTAATTTAAAAAATGCCGTTTTCGAAAATAAAAAAAGGTTACCGATACCACCGATAGCAAATTTGATAAAGTGCCCTACTCCCGGATCGCGAACAAATTGAAAATTGGTAAATTGGCCCTCCAGCTAAAACGGTTGACCATCACTGATCTAAAGATAAAGGTTGGTTGAGCAAAATCATCCATGAACCATTAATAGTTTCAGCCCCCATGGCGACATTAATAGTAAAAAGAGTATTTTTTTTAATAATCACATTCTTAAGCTGTCTTGCAAAAATATCGAATTAAATGTATGAATAAATGCTACTACATATATTACTAATCGTCACCGTGACTGAAACGGTTTAGGTTTTGTAAATACGGACCGCCTAGAAACTTCGTTATTTTTTACCCCAGACGTATCGAAATTTAAAATGACTTCGATAGACGATCTCAATTTTCACAAGTTTGCAAAGTTTAGATCGCATATCCTTCTAGTTCTTTTTTAATATTTTTTGTTAGTGTTTTAGTTGTATTTCCTGTGACGATTAGATAAATATTTCGAAAATATATAATTCTACCCCGTTCTTGGTTACTTTCGAATCTAATCACGTAATGGTTGCTAACGTATTCCCAAGAAGTTTAAACTTAATTATGAGTAAGGTTATCGCATGACTGCGTCTCTGAGGTATAGTTTGTTTATATGATTAAAATATTACCACAGCATTTCATTCATTTCCTATGTTTTTTTCACAAACAACTACTTTGTAATTGTCTACACTAACCAATCTAACATTTCACTGAACCCATTGTTTTCCGCCTCTTCTAAACTTTGTTTTCCCGCCAATAATCCACCTGTCAGAGTTAAAGCCTTGACTTTCGTTAAAAGCAACTTCAAAATAGAATACTTACGTCATTAGTACCTGCGTATAATTTGTTTATACCTACATATTTAAAAAAAAATGGAACTCAATTGGTTCATCATAATGCACACAAAACATATATTTAAAAAAATATATATTTAACTCTAAATTCCTAAACTTACTAAAATATAATTAAAATATTACGTGAATGAAATTCTGATATCTAGTACTTACCCTTATTTGCTCGGAGTGTAGGTAATAATGAACTTTGATATTTCAATTAATGAGCGATTTATTTATTTAAAAATGCACAGTACATATATTACGATACAAGTGATAAGGTGTATTAAATAATACAAGGTTAAATTTCCCGTTACGAATATCCTGTCCATACAATAATATCTTAGAAATTTCGCCTTGTATGAGAATGGCTCTTAATCTTAACTAATACATAAATACATATTATATAAGAGTAATAATAACAAAAGGAAGAAAGTGTGTGGAGAGACAAAAATAAATTTCAAAATCAATAATTATAGCTACCGAAATGTAATTGACCTTTAATAAAATTTTAGATATGAAAGATAATATCAGGTCCTTACACATGAAATTGGCGTTTTGCCGTACTGGCAAATTTGATCTCAAATATCTTCTCTTTGGTTAGGAATTCCATATTCAAATTTATACAGCTATTTACTCATTTATTTGTGATTCTAAAATTATAATTCATTTTTTTTTTCCTTAATTCCAACGTTCCAACGTTTTCGTTCTGGAAATTTCGACCTGCAGAATAAGCCCCGTGGACGGCCGGCGACCAAAGTTGATAATGAAGAATTGAAGGCTATTGTGGAAGCGGATCTATCGCAAAGCACGTCCGAGTTAGCTGCAGGCTGCGGTGTTAGTGATAAAACTGTTTTAATCCACTTGAAGCAAATTGGGAAGGTGAAAAAGCTTGAAATGTGGGTACCTCACGAATTGAGTGAAGCAAATCAACAAACGCGCGTTAGAACGCTAGACCACACACTGCACAACTGACGGCTACCAAATTAGAGGAGCTTCAATTGGAATGTCTAAAACATTCACCGTGCTCTCCGGACCTTGCCCTAACAGTTTACCATTTTTTCGAAATTTGGATAACTTCCTGCAAGGGAAAAAAAATCAACTCCGATGGGGCAGTCCAAACCGCCTTCAAAGATTTTATTGATTCCCGTCCGAATGTTTTTTTTTAGTAAAGGGATCGATGAACTACCTATGAGATGGCAAAAGTTTTTTTTTTTATTTTTACAGTGAATACGTCACAAGAATCTCAACTGCTCCCGTCTGGAGCCAGTGAGACTATGGCATCCCCAATTGGGGTATGTTGTGAGGCTGAAGGTAGTGGGGAGGGGAAGGAGGTGGGGAAGAGGAAGGTTGGGAAGTACCTGGCTATTCAGATCTGGTCACTAAACACGGCTAAAGCCATTTTCAAAAAGTGCATAGATAGCAATGGTACATACTTTTATTAAATAAATATATTATGTTTAAAAAATTGACTTTATGTTCCTCCCATACAAAACGCCAATTTCATATGTAAGGACCTAATATTATTATAAATGCAGCAAGGGGTATGGTCCTGAATGAATTAGGTGGCGTTTTGCTTATTTGCCTACTCTTGCGAATAATGAGAATGCTGGTTAGTTAGAAATACTTAAATGAAAAGAAGTACAATTTAATTGTTTAACAACTAGTATAATTTACTTACCGTTGCTAAAACCATTTAGGTATGTCATATTTTATTTCAATATTAACTGGGGATTACAACGTTGAATCCTACGAACAGATTAATTAAGTTTTCACATAAGTAATCCTCCCTCATTAGATTTAGGTCTATAATATCACATCTTTTATTTCATATCTCCACAGACTCACATCTCTGATTAACTCTTCTTTCTGTATAATAGCATAATCATGATATACGAACAGATTCCGACCCTCACAGTGCATATTCATAATATGTTCTATGATTGGGTAAAATTAAATATTATCTCGTTACTTGCTAATTCTGGAGAACGAAAAAACCGGATTATAATTTTTTATTATATTTGTGTATTACAGACTGCTTGTCCATTTACAATACACATGTGACACAAACTACACATTTATGAGTAAATAAACGTTAAATAGTAACATGAGATACATACATATTATAGCGAGTAATGAGTGGCACTTAAATGCCTCTTGAATCCATCAAGGCTACTGTTAAAGATGTCCACAGTTTTAGAAGCGTTATTTAGGTGCCATACCTCGTGTCACGCCATGCCGAGCCAGTACGTCCGTTCAGTCCGTTCAGTCATTAGCCCAGTCATTCCGTAGTTTTACCTTGCAAAAGGTCATGTAGTAGCGATTTTGATATATGTTGTTAAGATTGGGACTCTAAGGAAAAAAAAAAGTTTTCGACCTCGGGAGGGTCGAGCTCGATCCGCCATCTTGGATTGAAGGTCCAAAAAATTGTTTTTTTTTAAATAATTATGAAATGGTTGATTTTACAACCAAGTTGTTCAAGGCAAACTTGAAGTAAACTAAATTATGTACATTTTATGTAAAAATTTTTTTTGTAAGTCTAATAGGTAACGAGTTACAGTGGCGGAAATGTGAATTTTTTTCTAAAAAATGATGAAATTCCCAATTTGTGTTAATTTTTCGGGTTATTCATTACATAACTAGCTGTTAAAAATCCGCTCCATAGGGTTTTACTGCTAGGCCCTGTAGGCAGCTTTTGGTTTGGCTTCGCCCAGTTAGTGTTGGTGACCATTTTATACATAATTATATTATATAATATATTTTTTATCATATAATTATAATAATTTTGTTAACACATTTCCACACCACCATGAGGTAGAGAACATGGCGCATTTTTTTATTGTGGTATCCCCTGTAGACCAACTTACAGATATACCAGCGATGGTAAAAAAAACCTTTTGCATAAAATTTAAGTCATTTAATTGTCTTCAAGTTCACCTTGAACAACTTGGTTGTAAAATCAACCATTTCATAATTATTTTGAATAAACAGAATTTTGGGACCTTCAATCCAAGATGGCGGATCGAGCTCGACCCTCCCGAGGTCGAAAACTTTTTTTTTCTTTAGAGTCCCAATCTTAACAACATATATCAAAATCGCTACTACATGACCTTTTGCAAGCTAAAGGCCGTTTTTATCCCCCACTGACTGGGCTATATGTGGGATACATAGAGCTCGTGGTACCCTCCCTGGCTGTAGTTGTTCGGTACATACAATTTATAACATTCCAGGAGGTACGGGCTATCTATTAAATTATTAATGATTTTGTACGCCGTTACTGCAAGGGCCCCACCCCTCGACTGGAGACGATGGCAACGCGTTTCTTTATGCAGATCTTCATGATGCATGAGCAATCGCGGGTAATTTCCGTTCATTCTCATATCTAAGAAACTTTTTTTGAATCTGTTCCAATTTCACAATGTATTTTTTATTTTTTGTGGTTTTATATCAGTGTGAAAAACCAAAACCATATTTCTTTTTCGTGATTTTCTGTTGTTGTTAAGCAATGCCAGGAGAACATGTTGCTTAAAGGATGGATAAATCCAAAATAATTTCAATGGGTATCATCCATCAATCTCACCGTTGAGAAATAACTATTTTTAGAAAAATAAGAGGGTGAAATGAGACATTCTTTGAAAGGACAAAATTAAAATATTTTTAAAATTCTAAGTTAGGGTATCTTCATTGCCAAAGAAACCTTTTTTTATTTCTTTAGCCATCACGCTTTTATAAACGTTTTCAAATAGGTGTCAATTTTTCCAGGCAGTTGTTTTTATTCATAATAAAATAGATTATCTCAAGTGCAGAGTGTCGGAGGACGTACGTGGCAAGCTTTAAGCGAAGACTCACAAGTTTTTTGGAGTGAAATATGTGAGTTGGTTATATATAAGTACTTTATTATAATTTTTATGACAACCTTTATTATAATTTTATGTTATTTTTTATATATTTTTTAAACATGTAACCTGGAAGCAAGGAGTGGGAATATAATAATTGGTAAACTTGGTAATAAAGTGAATATCGCACAAGAGTCCCAACTGCTCCCGTATGGAGCCAGTGAGACTATGGCATCCCCAATTGGGGTTGAGGCTGAAGGTGGTGGGGAGACGAAGGAAATGGAAGGTGGATATGGTATGGAATGGTAACGCCGCCCCGGGAACCATTTATTGGATAACCACCATCTCTGCCATAGATCTCCCCTAGTGGTTCCAGGGCTAGGCAGTATTTGAATTACTTGTAATTAAAATACGTATTTGCATTTCTGCCCAGCCCTTGTATTTCCCCGAGAGAATTAGACAGCAATAAAATATTTATTTATTTCACGGGTGCTCGGTTCCAATATACGTCTCCTTTGGTGTAATGATATAAAGTGCCCGACGAACCTTAGCGTCAGACATTCAGTGGATTCAAATCCTACGAAATCCAAAAAAAAAGTAAATATTTTTATTTTTGTAAAATCAATATCCAATCTTCAAATCACTCCAAAATAAACAGGCAAAAGAAAAGAAAGCGACATCTAGCGACTCCGAAGAAGATAACACAAAAACAAATATGTACGAAAAGGTGCATTAAAATTCGACGGCAAAAATACGCAAAAAAAATCACCCTTCACATATATAAAAAAAGTGCTTCGTAATCTCCCCACTAAAGTCAACTTTATTTTTCTGAAGGTTTCACTTCTACCGCATGGGAATTGCACATTCCGATTTTTTCTACCCCGTAGGTTGAAAATACGAGATAGACGATGAGAATATTTTGTTAATTATATTTGGCTAGTTGTGTCTGTTTTATTATTACAATAATACATCATCATTATACGGCTTATTACTCGTAGTAGAAAGAAAGCCAGCTGGAGTTGTATATATCCCACTTGAAGGCACAGCTGTTAACCACAACGTTAGGGTTAAAATATAAAAAGTCCTTTATCCTTTCTTATTACGAGCCTAGCGAGTGACGCGGCTTCTATAAGAAACGAACAGGGTTGAGAGAAAACTACATTACTTATTGTTATTTATTTCACAATCACCCTTAAAATCATTTACTTCGGCAATTAGGTTTTTTCGTTTTCCGGAAATCGTGTATTCGAAAATTTATTAAAAACTTATAAAAATCATTTTGTATAATGTTGCATCAAAACGAGTTCATTTATCACTGAACGCTGCCAAGAAAGAAAAAATATTACGCTGCCAAGAAAGAAGAAATAATATTATTATTAAAATATTTAATAAAGATAAATATCGATATATCGACCCCAAAATATCGATATTCATCGATATCGAAGATACGCTGATATCGATATATCAATATCGAAAAACTCAATATATCGTATTGAAATGTCGAAAAACCCGCCCAAATTAAAATGCCCACAAAATCGAGTAAAATGCTATTATTATATCTTTCTGCTCTTGTAAATATTCTTAAAGTAAACATTCTTGAAACAGGGCAAGAGATGCAAGGTGTATATCCCAATCTTTTTAAAGTGACAATGAGTCATCTACCAATTGTGCCAACAAGTTAGTGTTGCTTCTGAACGTCTTTTTTCAAAGGCAGGAGCCACTATAACTCAAAGCAGAAACCGGCTACAAGGAAGCAGGCTGAAATTACTATTTTTAAGTTCGATAGCTGGTACAAAATAATAGAATAATTTTTTTAAATAAATTTACCAAAAAAAATACTTTTTATGTACCTGTCCAAAATTTGTGATTATTCACAATAAATATCGATAGTGGTAGTAAGAGATTTTCAAACATTGTTGGGTTATTCGTAACCCGGGAATGTTTGTCTTTCTTTTAAAAAATAATTAAATGTATTATATATATATATATATATTATTTTTTTTTTAAAAGAAAGACAAACATATATATATATATATATCGACCTGCCAGACCGATATATCAATATCGATATTTTTAAAAACCTTGCATTCATATACGAAAGAAAGAAAAATATGAATGAAACATAACAAACGAAGAATCTATCGGCTTCTACCTGTCTAACCATATATTATCAGATATTATTTAAACATTTTATGTAAATATGCACATTTTTTCAAATGAAAACTTCTTTAGTACTGTTGTGATTTGAAACTCGATGAAACGGAAACGAGCAACACTAAAAAGAGACAAACCTTGCTCGTCGATTAGGTCGATTTTCTTTTTTCTTTAGATACCCTATCCTAACAACGTATATCAAAGAGAGAAGTGTCTGTATGCAGATCGGTCGCGGCCTGGATTTGTTTTAAATGCAACTCTACCGTTTTATTTTGAGATTAGGAACATTTTACACTTAAAACCTGACCGTCAAAATAAGAGAAAAGCAACGTCTACGTGAGATTTCGAAAAACTCTCATCTCCTTTTCCTGCCCCTTAAACCAGAATGTTGATACTTTTTCGTGAAATTATGTACACTTGACGGTCAAAATAAGAGGAAAATTACTACCTACTTTTGATTTTTAAAATTCTGCGGGTAATGCCGGGGACTTCATCTAGTGCTTAAATTAATAATATATACCCACTTGTGGTTTGTCGTCGTTTCAGCATTCTCTTTGTCAGCATTCTGAAGACATTCCCGCGGCTTTTTTCTGGATTTTGTGGTCATCTAAATAATGGAACATGTAGTTTATTTTCAACAAACATAGAGAAAGGTCTTTGCGGTGACACCCTCCTCATATGAATGCGACCCTGGAGTAACATTCCTTCAAGGGGCGGGAGGGATGACGGGGAGGAATGGGGAAGGGGCGGATTGAGGGAGGCTACCCCTAAATGAGTATTGTGCGGCTTTTTCATACTCTCTGGTCTAGGGTCTAAATTGTTATACAGATATGCGGTCATTCGTATGAGAAATATGTTAAGGCGGCTCACTGATGTGGAACACGTCCCAGACACCGAAATATCAATCATAAAACAAATTATTTGTACGTGATAAATTCTATGGCTCAGAGGTTCACCATCGTAAGCCACGTTTGACAAATTTAACAGGAGAACAAAATCAAATGTTATTTAGTTAATATCTGGGGCACTATTACTAAAAAACAAATATCAGAAATCTAGGTGATTCAAAATCGAGCTATAAGAATATCTACTATCTACCGTAGGATACACATATCAAACATATAATATGTATATATTCAAAGACAAACATATTTCCTTTTACGGTTCTACCTAAATACAATATCACTAGTGCAATATTACAAAACATACATAGATCCTCACACACTAACATCAGACCAGTCTTTAATTCAGACATACACCAGCACAAAACACGATGCCAAAATCAAATACACCTTGCATCGTGTATCCACACAACTAAATTTAGTATTAACTCATTTCAATATATTTCACATAGCCTATTGAAATAAAGCAACCAGTAGCTGAAAATATTAATTAAAACGCTTAAGACCATTGTTTGCCGGCGACCAAACTCGATTTTCAATAATCTCATGACTTTCGTTTGTCCCTTTCTAACGAAATATTGTGTTTGGGGTGTGGAACGGGGAGGCGGGAATGGAAAATTTCTATGTAGTGGTATTTAGCTGCAGCGCTAGCTAGCAACATAATGGTGTTATAGAGGTTTAAAGAAAAGGCCGCGTAATTATTATGTAACATCATTTTATCGGAGAATACGAGGAATGATCTTTTTGTTTAGTGTCTTGAAATTAACGGATATATTATATTATTATAGGAGATACGGGAATCGGATGCATGACGTCAAATTGTAAATAAGTAAAATAGAGCGTTAAACAAAATAAGGCATTTATTTCCATGCCCGAATACTTGCACGAAGACGGTGAAATGCCCCTTTTGTTGAGTATAATATTTTTAGGAGACACCTATAAAATTGGAGACTCCCGACATATTTCGTAATGGTGTTAGTGTGTCCGGTGTCCGGTGTCCGGTGTTTACGAGACGTGTACACGCGAGAAACCACCGAAACGAAATTTTAATTTTATATGTCAATATATTTTCGTCAAGACGAGAAATCACCCTTTTGCTTAGTTCATCCAATATTAGCTGAGACATGTATTGTTAGAAGTGCTCCGGAAATAATAATGATAGGTAATCTAAGACACTATATAAAGAGGTAAGATTTGTTTGTTTGTTTGTTTGTTTGCATCGAATAGGCTCCGAAACTACTGAACCGATTTGAAAAATTCTTTCACTGGTAGGAAGCTACACTATCCCCGGGTGACATAGGCTATATTATATTTTCAAAAAAATTAGGGATCCTTACTAAAACTCTCATAATGTAACCCAAGGTGTAAAAAAACTACCTAAAATATTCTTTGCATCGCGTGCGCTGCGAAAACTATTAATGATAGAATAAAATAATGTACTACGACTTTGCAGAAGATATCATTATTTACAAAAAGTGTCGCGACAGCATATGTCTAACTATTATAGTTATGCCACAATAAGTGTTCTTTTATTTGAAAATTTTAATTAAAATGTCGCCGCTTGAAAAGGATCTTTATTTGTATCTTGGTTTTAATCCTTATCAAAATAAATTACTTCATAAACAAGACTGCTTTAATACCTTTATTTAACTTTTTGAATTATTCAATTCGGACATACCATTCGAAAGATATCGCGAGTTTAAAAGTGCAAGTATTAGATAATTTATAAAGTTAGCTAGGAAGGGGAAGCGGGAGGGGAACGGGGACGCACGGGAAGGTGATTCCGGGAGAAAAAAGTATTTATTTGAATATGGCATTGCAACGCATGCCGGGAACCAGCTAGTATTATACAATTCTGCAAAGAATTCTATTAGGAAACATCTATGTATAAAAATCAATGTATGTTTGTAACGGGACGAATGGGAAAGGACACGCAGGGAGAAACAATGTCTTTATTAAGCGCCATTGCAACGCATGCCGGGAACTCGCCAGTAAGAAATAAAAGATTGTACCTTTAGAAAACTTAAATTCAGAATAATAACAATTTAAATGCTCAGCGAGATAATTCCAAGGAAAAGTTTATCAATATAATGTCGTCGAAGACGAAGAATATTTTTGGAATAAAAAAAAAACAGCAATAAAAACGCCTATTAAAATTTAGTGTTAATACTCATTTTGGGAGGCAGGTATGGGTGCCGCAGCCCAGGGAACCATTTATTGGATAACAAACACCTCTGCTACAGCTCACACCAAGTGGTTCGCTACGTTTAGTGACTTAGCAGGGGTGCCCGAGCTCATGGGATGAGGTTTGTCCGGGTCTTGGTGGCGGATGCGTCTGTCCACCAATTTCATGGCAGGCCAGATTGGGAGAGACTGGTTGAGGGAGACCTTTTGATTTCACGAGTAGGGCTCTTTTGGAACATCATATCATCATTATATGATATGATAGAATCATTCGTCCGTCACTCCTGGACACACTGACCTCAGATTCCAACCCACCCCTTCTACCTTTTAATTTCCCAGAACATCCTCTCCTTCCTTTCCTAAAAAAAACCCTCCACTCAGCATCCCCGAAGATGACATAGGCCCTGAGGGGAATTATTTTCTTCTGGGCCTGTGTGGAGCTATTGTATAAAAACATAATCTTGTCCTTTGTTTATGTCAGATTTGAAAGTCAAATAATATGTGTAACTTCACATTCAATTATAGGTACTGTAAAGTTCCAAAACCGGCGTTTCGGAGTTTACTATATATGTATATATGTTTTCTATACATACGCCTCAGGGATCTCTTTCTACAGCTTTTTTTAACATTAGCTCCATACAGGAGGCCCTGAGGAAAATGAGGGGTCTTTTTAGAAAAGGAAGAAGACGAAGTTCTGAGAAATAAAATGGTAAGTATTGCGGGTGATTAGGAATCTGTGGGTCAGTGCATCTAGGAGTGACGGATGCAAGAATCCATCCCTCCCACTGCGGTGCAAGGCGATGTTCAGAGAGAGTACCTACGGCTGGAGAAGTCAAAGAGATTCCCTCAACCATTCTCTCCCGATCCGGCCTGCCATGCAGCTGGTGGGCAGACGCATCCGCCGTCAAGACTCGGACAAACCTCACCCCATGAACCCGGGCAACCCTGCTAAGTCATCAAACGTAGCGAACTATTTGGGATGACCTATGGCAGAAGTGTTGGTTATCCAATAAATGGTTTCCGGGGCAGTGGTACGCATACCCGCCTCGCATTCAGTCTAGGTACTTTCATTCACCTCTGCCAGTTCCCATGCCTCACTGCCATACATACCTAGGTAGGTAGGTACCCCGATATCGTAGAAAATATTTAAAAAATAAAAGCTGAACTGCAAAAATTTTTAATCTTACTACCTACCAAGTAAACACAAATACGTTGAATATGGTTGAATACGTTCTCGATTTTTTCGGTTAAAATTAAAGAGTTCAAAAATGATTCTAAAACAACGAACACCTGCATATTGTCAACAAACAAAGACATAGATACACATATTGTTAATGTAAGGCGATTGAGTTATGTATGTATTGGTTTGTCGGCCCCCGGCCCCCGGCCCGCGCAAGCTACGCCCCGTACGGCTGGCAAATGAATGGATGAGACGGCATCAAAAAACCTAAGTAATTTTACTACAAATCTGCGCGTATCTAAATTCGGTTTTTTACACGAATAAAACTGTTTTCAGTGCAGAATAAAATTTTATCGTATACTTCATCATATTCCTGACTCAGGATGTGAAGATTTTTTTTTTTAAATTGCGTCCATTTGCCCAGAAAAAAATTCCAAAGTTGCCTCCTAAATTCATGGATAAATCGTCATCTTTTGGGGCCTATATTTTATAATTTAAAACAAAAATCGAAAATCGGATTCACATCCTAACTGTATACATGCCTAACTTATCAATTAAAAAAAAGAAAAAAATATTTAATTGGATATTTTAGCCGTAAATCCAAAACAAAATTTTGTATGAAACAGGCCACGCATGCGTTCCTCTTAAAGAATATTTCCTGAAAATATTTTTAAACTAGTGAATATTCGCTCGCCTTTAATCATCTGTTTTTTATGATTTTTGTGTATGGATGTCCTCAGTATTTCTAAAAACTCTATTCTTTACAATGCATTTTTTTTCCTTTTCAATATGTTGTATTTTTTAAAGGTATGATATCTATGTAAAATGTACTTATACGTGTCTGTCCTTCCCGTATTGAGTTTTTTTCACAACTCATTGGGAATAATGTATTGCTTACCATGTTTTTGTAATCATCAACATCACTATTGGCTCTACAACCCCTGGTGGGTGTTGGCCTCCTCAAGAATCTTCCTCCACTCATCTCGGTTTTGTTCCAGCTCTAAAATTATATCCTTATCGATTGAAAATGGACTTGCCAGAGAATACAATTAAGTAGAATTGAACCATCTGAAAGGTGATTCTAAATCTTTTGTGTTATCTTTTGCGTTAAGACAGCGTTACGAGTTAATTAAGATAAAAATGCAAAATTCGTTGGATACCGGAAGGCGTCCGACATACGTCATCATTCAGAAGGGTGATTCTTTACCCTTTTGCGAAACGCGCGTTTAGCGGCCGTATACGACACATTTTGACAATATTCTTAAATGCAGTATTCTGTATCGCGCTGACAAGCTAGGGATGACTGCTCGTTTTTCGGCATAATCCTTGTAGATATCAGTCGCGGGAATATTTGCGAATCGAATATCATCGTGTACAAACATCAAAATAATACGAAAATCAAATAATCATTTTTTATGAATGCGTATTAGACTTAAATTTAAATAGTTTTAATAAATTAATAGTAATTCATGTTTTTAACTCTCGACAGGCCAAGATGCCAAACATAACGTCCGTTACCATGTGGGTCAGCCGACGGCCGCATGATTTTTTTTTTGTTTTATGGGCATTTAAACCATAGATATCCCGTTTTCTTTTTTTTGTTATTTGTCCATTTATTGGGCAGGGATACCTACATTTGACAAAATATTTTTTCCTGCGATCAACGATTTTTTCACATTTTTTTAAAAGGCATATTATGTATTAATCTTTTGCGCAGGAATACCTAAACACTAAAAATATATTTCTTTAGTAGATATAAGAGGGATATTAATTTTGGGTTCTACCTTTGGCTCAGTTGGCTGCGGAAGAGTTAAGTAGGTAATTAATTCATTTCGCATGCGTCAGGCATAGACAAGCCATAGAAAATCGCAGAAATTTGACAACCTATGACGGACGCTTTCCGATATCCGATGGATTTTGCTTTTTTGTCTGTCTAATACTGTCTTAACGTAAAGGATAACACATAAGGTAAAGAATCACCCATCTGATTCGGAATTTGCCAATATTTCTAAAACACCTAAAATTTGGGCAAGCGATAGTTTGCCTCTATGAACCACAGATTATTGCTACTTCTAAATTATATGTACGAGTATTATATCATTTACTTCATTCATGTCAATGCCAAAGCTCTGTACGACCAAGGGATCTAAATGTTTGGCGATGAGGATTTTTAACGTCGGAGTCGACTCGCTTTGACTTTGCAAAAGCTCCGTATTTAAGCCATCGCTGAGTCAATGTCAAAGGAACGTAAAATAAAGCAAAGTGTGAAATGTACTCGTTTCAGTTTGAATTATTCTTGACAACTGAGCTGCTTTTCGTAGTACTCATTTTAAGTTCTGTAAAATTTGAAGTTAGATTAAATTCTGCAAGTATTTTTGTTTTTATTATTGTGACAGCTGTTTCAGCATTCAAGACTGTGGGTAATGCCACATTGGGACGACTTATTTGTATGATTTTGTTTACGCCCGACCTATTTTTATTTGTTTGATACTTAGAGTGATTTATTAATATTTTCGGAAAAACCCATTTTCATTTGGGGCACTCGCCATTAAAATTTTGTTTTTTTCCCTCTTTAATCAAGGCAGGTAAAAAAAAATTATAGTGTGTAATTCACACGTGATAGAAGTGAAACTAGATATCGCTTTCTTTCGCTTGTTTATTTTAAAGTGGTTTGAATATTGGATATTGATTTACAAAAACAAAAATGTTTTATTTTTTGGGATTTCGTAGGATTCGACGCTGGATTTCTCTGACCGCTGAGATTTGTGACGCGCTTGGTGAGGCGCGAATTTATGCTTTATATTCCGACGACCCGAAAAAGAACAAAGCGGCCAAAGAGCGCAGTTTTATATTTCAATTCCGTTGTTTATCTCAACCAATAGGAGCCTTGAGCGCAGTTTGATGCTTGACAGTGCCGTAGTGCGTCATTTCCGTTTCATCCGAATTTCAAATCACCCTAACGGGGCTATGTAAGTTCCACTTCAATAATGACGCGAATACTATTAGCCATTCGTTATTACCAGTTGAATGAATTAAAAGGTGTTTTAGTTTGAAATTTTGCCATAAAAAAGCTAGATATTTTGGCGTACCTTTAAATTTTGCGAATATTGTCAACTGTGTAACTGCATTATAATATTGCGACCTAATATTGTTAATTTGACTAAAATAAAACGAGAATTTCCTAAGTGTACGGTCAATGATTATATATTTTGTAAATTAATCATTACTTAACCACAGGAGCGATTTTTGCCATATATTGGCGCGATTTTAAATGTCTCCGATTGCTTTTCGGATAAAAAATTACAGTTATCTCCTTGATTCGGCAATTTATTTTTTAAATATTTGTAGCTACCACGTTTGTTATTTTATACTGAAAACGAAACCATTGAAATGCTTTTTCTATTATGACCATAGATTTCTCAAATCCGAACTTCGTAGACTATTTTATAACGATGTTAAAAATATTTTTTTCACGCAGAATTTCTGATCAGCTGTTTAACGTTAAATTTGAGTCCTTTTTTCATAGATATGCACCTTTTATTATCAAGTTAATCACAGACAATATACAGAAATTGAAAATATTCAATGTTGACTCGAATAAGATAGACTCTCACGGCAGTTTCAAAGTAACAACCACTTGGGATTCGCGCTATTATAAATTCTACGATTTTTTAATATTTTTTTCATAAATCCTACAAATATGAAATAAACGGTAGAATACAGGTTAATTCATTGGCTATCTAGCACTATAATAAGTTTTTATATCTCCATGTTAAACTTTGAAGGTACGATTTTTTCAATGTTGGCGAAAAGTTTTAAAAATGATCTTCTGAAAATGTCGAGCAAACGTAGAAAAAAATTTAAAATGTGCTGTCGCTCCAGTGGTTAAAAAAAAATAAATCCCCTATCATTTTAAGTAATAATATTTTAAATATAAATGTTTGGTTCTGAAACAGTTTAAAAAATTAAATCCATATTCCCAATCCATATTCTTTCATACATTTATTCCGTTATTTCCTTCTTCTCCTTTAAGTCCCTACTTAGTTACTTCAATAGGAAAAGAAGCAGATGTTTTCATACCTACGTGGAACTCATTTACATTATTGGAACAAAAATTTAAAATCAACCTACTTGTTGTGTTGAAAAATCGAAGTGACATCGGTCACAGCTCCCAATCGAAATCTCGCAATTACTCGCAAAATTCCTAATTTATGAACTCAAAAGTGTCGGTAAATGTGACATATTGTTTATAAATGATCTTACAAAAATATTTTATGATGTAATCATTTTACTTTTTGCTGATGACCTCAAAATTTTTAGAATTATTCAAAATATTCACCATTGCAACATTCTTCAAGATAATATCAATAAATTATTAATTTGGTGTAATGAAAATAGACTTTACCTAAATATCTCAAAATGTCAAATAGTTAGATTTTTTCGAATAAAAAATCCAGTGATTTACAATTACAACATTGATAACAATGCCCTTCAGACATTAACACAAATTAAAGACTTAGGCATCACTTTTCAATCAAATCTTTCATTTGTTAACCACATAACAGAAATCTCTAATAAGGGCTTAAAAATGTTGGGATTTATAACTAGGCTTACTAGAAATTTTAACAATTAAAAGTGTATTAAACTGTTATATTTTGCCTATGTTAGAAGTCAACTTGAGTACAATTCTCCCGTCTGGAATCCACATTATAGTATACATGTTCAAGCTATTGAAAGAATTCAAAACAAATTCTTACGTTTTCTAAATTTTAAAATGGGTATTCCAGCTAATATGTTGAATTACAACACTATTTTAAATGATTTGAATATGCTCAAATTGTCCGACAGAAGAATTTTCTCTGACTTGGTATTTCTATATAAAATTCTAAATGATGTAGTTGATAGTCCGGTATTGCTAGAATTGATAAGCTTCCGGATTCCACAACGTAATACTAGAAGTCAAGATTTATTTCAGTGTAGAAATTCTGGAACTAACTACCATATGTATTCTTCTTTACCCAGAATACTAATGGAGGGAAACAATTATACCAAGTCAGTGGACATCTTCAATTTATGTTTAAACAAATATAAAATATTGTTACTGAAACAGTTCAGTTATGTACATTGAATGCTTTGTATTTTCTTATTATTCATATGTAATGTAAAAGCCCCGAAAAAGGGCGTTAATAAATAAATAAATAAATAAATATAGTTGTGCCGTTATTGTGGGAAGCTGCCAGCATCAGAATCGTGTACCAAGCGTGGCATTTTGAAGACCCCCCCCCCTCCCCCCGAAGAGGTCACGTAGTATGGGTTGTGACGAATCAAATTACGTCACAAGTAAATTTGAATTTGACCTTATCTGGCATTGTGCATTCAAAGACAAAGAAAGTGTTGACAGATATGGAGCGAAAGGACAGAACGGAGGAAGGGAGAATTGCGGGGTAGGGCCACGGGTCCCACCAGTTCATGGGGTACGCGCGCCGGTACAAGCAGTCGAGACCGAGACCAGAGAGAAGGAGGAGCGCGAGAAGAGTAAAGAAGAGATCCTTCGGAAATTGAGGAAGCAAGATACATGAAAAGGAGAGTTAATATCGCCAGTGAAAGTGTTAAACGAAGACTGCGTAAATAACAATATTAGAAGAGTGTATTACAAAGTGCCGCCCTTGCGAACAATAAGATAGTGCAAAACGATATTACCGCGTGCCACCGCCAACCCCTGCTTGCTGCCCATTGCTTACCGCCACAGCTTTGTCACCGCATCCCGTCCCCGTGCCTGGAAAGGCTCCCGCAGATCGCCAACGAAGTTACGCATCGCAAAGTTGAAAGTTAGTTATCCCCGAACCATATGACAACCATTAAAGATTTAGATATAAGTAGATATAAGTATAATTAAGATCATGTACTAAGACCTAGCCAAACCTTATTAAAATCCATATTTTTAAAACCTTTATACTTAAATTCATCCCCCCTTTGTCCCAACCCAAGCGACCCGAGTCGGTGAGAAGGCAGAGAAGGCAGATTGGAGGAAGTACAATGGTAGGTACAAAAACAGCAATTATTTAAATATCTATAATTATTCTGAGCTAGCTTTCCGGTAACAAGACGATACGTTACAATGTCGCCCGACGTGTGGCAGTTTTAGGTATTTTACTATACCTATCACTAATGTTATCGACATTCATGAATCCCGTCCCTGAAAAGAAGGTAAATATTTGCATGTTTTTATTATAGCGAATTAATTGTATTTTTTCACGATACCTAAAAGAGTTCCCTTTGTCATGTTAAGTTTGCTTAGATATGTCCTTTTCTTTGTTCAGCCTGGGTTAGAGTTTTTATCGTTGCCTCAAAATGGATAAGTATATGTGCATCTCATAATCATTATCAGATAATATGAGATCTGTTATATTTTGAATATAATCTTTCTCTGTTAACGTTGTTATTATAAACAAATGTGCGGCGAGGTCGGAGACGTAATATTATCTGAGGGCGGCGGGATTATCAAGTGTTATTTTTTGTTGGGAGGCTATTAAATCATTATACAAATCGGCGCGCTGACTTATTCGGGATTGTAGGTACCTAAATGGGAATAATAATTTCAAGAGTGTTTTAGATTTCATACGGTAAGACGGGCGATGTCAAGTATTTTTTTGTTTGTTTGCCTAAATTTATGTGTTTGGGCTAATGATTTTAGGGTACCTAGTTGAGGTTATTTTTTGCTGATATTTAGGCAGGGTGTTTGACCCCCGAGTTAGGAATTCATCTTTATCCCGTTGACAAAGATCAACGAACCAAATATACTTAGCGGCGACGAGATAATTCATCATCATGTCTTCCGTTAGTTATGATTCAAATACCAAGGAGATCCATGACCCAAATGGCTTGTCCAAGGATGATCTGATCGCCGAATTGAAAAGTAGAAATTTAACCCCTCAGAAAACCGTCCGAAAAATGAGGCAACAAGCTTTAAAATTTAATCAGGATATTCCAAAAAACACGAAACAGTACACAGAAACGGAATATTTACGTAAATCAGTATCTAAAATCGGGATCAAGGAGACAAAATCCATAAATTTAAGCACACTCCTAATTAAATACAATGGAAAAACATGCGTTAGAGATTTCATTCAAAGACTAGAAGAAATCAGTTCTGCCCGAGGATTTTCGGAAACCGATATCACGCAGGGGTTTGTTGAATTAGTGGAAGGAGTTGCTCTTATTTGGTATAGAACTATCAAGTCTTCAGAACTGACATGGGAAAATTTGAAAACCAAACTGCTGAAGCAATTTGAAAGAGCTGATTCTCAAATTACTGCGCGTTTGAAGTTATACGATTCACGTCAGGCATACGAAGAAAGCGCTGCGGAGTTTGTGCTCATCACGCAAGCTAAAAATTACCGCCTCGACAACCCGTTATCTGAGTCGGAACTCATATACATTCTGAAAAAAGGCTTACATTCAGCATATGCCGGCACGGTAGCGGGAGCACGCGTCAATAGTATAGACGATTTGGTACAGGTATGCAATGATCTCGAAACCTTCTCCCCTAATCTTAAAGAAAAGAGAGGATCTCAAGGATTGGGAATGTATTCGCAGAGAACAGATATAGCAACACGTGTGGAAAATCCAAGAATTCCACAAACATACGGATCGGCACCACCACGCACAAACTGGAGGAGAAGGGAGAATAGTCCGAAGTGTTATAACTGCGATGAAGTAGGCCACATTAGCAGGGAATGTAGAAAACCGAGGAGAAATTCATACAGGACTCCCAACGCACCCCGGTACGAGTTGCAAGCTCTTGAATTCGGTGAGTCAGTGTCAATCAACGCAACTCCTTGCGACGCGTCCCAAGGGAACATAAAAAACGAGTAACCGATCGGCCCGGAGCAGCGCAAGCCGATCGGGAGTGGAAAAGCTGGCTAGAATTCGTAAAGTTGTTTTATTTAAATGCACGATGTGAACCTATACGGTGTACCAGAGGAAATGACAATCGCCCACATGTTGAAATTAAAATAGACGGTAAAAAATTTACAGGACTATTAGACAGCGGAGCTTCAGTAAATTGCATGAACAATAGTACTTATCTGAGTTTGAACATTAACAAATACCAAAGAAATGAATCGCACCATAAGATATTTACTGCTGACGGGAAAGAACAAAGAATCGATGGGTGCGTTACACTTCCAGTCTCATACGAAGGCGTTACCAAAACAATGATATTTTACGTTATCCCCACATTAACTTCCAAACTTATACTGGGAGTAGATTTTTGGGTTGATTTCAACGTCGCACCTGACTTGTTCAAAAATATTAATTTGTCGCAAAAAAAAAAATGCGGTTAATGACGTAATTAACAGTGAAAACGGAGTCGAATTAACGCCAGATCAGGCAAGGAGGATGAAGTTGATTACTGAAAAAGCACGAGACATTTCTTTTGAAGAAAAGGGATTAGGACGAACACATCTTATTGCACATGCGATTCAGACTGAGGGACCACCCATCAAGCAGAGATATTTCCCACTATCACCGGTCAGACAAAAACAATTGGAGGAGGAATTAGAAGAAATGCTAAAGATGGGAGTGGTCCAACCATCACGTTCACCATGGTCGAGTCCTGTTGTGATGGTGGCTAAGAAAGATGGATCTACCCGGCTTTGCTTAGATTCTCGTTTACTTAACTCAGTCACGCGTCGTGATTCCTACCCACTTCCCCACACTAAGCAAATTCTCGATAATCTGCGCAACGCGAAATACATATCATCAATAGACCTGTCGAAAGCATACTGGCAGATACCACTTACTCCAGAGTCAAGAGAAAAAACCGCGTTTGTAGTGCCGAGGAGGGGATTGTTTGAGTTTAAACGCATGCCATTTGGACTCAAAAACGCAGGGGCTGAATTGCAAAGGCTATCTGATCAGTTGTTTGGACCTCAGTGGGATGATCACGTTTTTTGTTTCGTAGACGACCTCATAATCATTTCACCGGACTTTGAACATCACGAACGGCTACTACACAAAACCATCGACCGGATCAAAGAAGCGGGGTTAACTATTAATCTGGGTAAATCTGAATTCTGTAAAAAAGAATTGCGTTTTTTAGGTTACTTGGTTGATGCTAACGGACTTAAAACGGACCCAGCGAAGATAAAAAGTGTACAAAACTACCCCACCCCCAAAAATGCAAGGCAATTAAAAGGCTTCCTTGGTCTTTGTGGCTATTATAGGAGATTTATTAAAAATTTCTCCACTATAGCATCACCATTGACTAAAATAACGGGTGAAAAAAATGGAAAAACGAAATTTAAATGGACTACTGAAGCCGAGAGTACATTTCAAGTACTTAAAAATACGTTGACGTCTGCACCGATTTTGCGATGCCCTGACTTCGAGAAACCGTTCTTCATACACTCGGATGCCAGCAATTTAGGAATAGGAGGCGTATTGACCCAAACCTTTGAAGATGGAGAACATCCTATAAGTTACTATTCTAGATCTCTAAATAAACACGAAGAAAATTATGGTACCACCGAAAAAGAATTGCTTGCGGCATTGGACTCAGTATATCATTTTAGATCCTACGTAGATGGCAAAGAATTTACATTGGTGACAAATCATTCGAGTCTTAAATGGCTACACAGCCTCCAAAATCCTTCTGGCCGATTAGCTCGATGGGCTACAAGGCTTTCCCAGTATGAATTTAACGTTATACATCGGAAAGGATCCCAGCACATTGTGCCTGACGCTTTATCTCGGATTGAAGTCGGTGAGTTAAAAGAAAAGTCGTCTCAGAAAAATGAGGACCAATGGTATGCGAATCTATTTGAAAAGTGTTCAACTGATTTGGCGGTAAATCCACGTTATCGAATTGAAAAAGATATTCTTTACTATCATGTTGAAAGTGAAACTCCCCTGACCGGGAATTTTGAGTGGAAAAGGGTTGTACCCTATGACCAGCGAGAAGAAGTAATAAGAGAATGTCATGATTCTCCCACAATGGGTCATCCAGGAACCTTTAAAACATTCAAAAACGCGCGACTGAGATTTCATTGGGCAGGGATGTACAGAGATATTAAAAAGTATGTAAGAAAATGCGTAACTTGCAAGGCATACAAACCATCAACAGGGGCACCTTTAGGTCAAATGTCCACCCCGAAGCCGGTCAACGCTCCCATGGAGATGATTTCTATAGACTTAGTTGGTCCATTACCTCGTAGCCGGTCTGGACACGCGTATATATTAAGTTGCGTCGACGTATTTACAAAGTACTGTTGGTTGTTTCCCCTACGTAAAGCTACTTCTGCGTCCATTATAAAGTGTCTAGAATTTGGTATATTTTTACCATTAGGGACTCCGAGAGTGCTCCAAATGGACAATGGGAAACAATTCATATCTCGGGAGTTAAAAGAATTCACGAAAAAATATAATGTACCCATTCTGTTCTACAACGCGTATTACGCTCCACAGTCAAATGTAGTCGAAGCTTATAATAAAACAATTGAAACGACGTTGAGCATAATGATCCAAGAAGATCAGCGAGCATGGACCACCCACTTACCAATGGTACAGACTTCAATGAACAATACAGTAAATTTTTCCACCGGATTTACACCGTATTTTCTATTTCATGGCAGAGAACAAATTCTGAACGGGGACTTCCACCCGCACAATAACAATGTGGCATCACGATCTAAAACTGGTCCTAGAATAAATGATATACAGTCCTATGGATCATCATTGAAGGAACTCCAAACTGTTTTCGATATAGTTCGAGATAACTTGCTGGTAGCCTTCCAACGCAACGCGGGTGCATATAACTTACGTAGAAGAAATGTAATTTATAACCAAGGGGACGTCGTGTGGAGAAAAAACTTCGTACACTCTGATGCAGCTGTGTACTTTTCAAATAAATTAGCTCCACGATTCATTCAAAACGTCGTAAAAGAAAAAATTTCCGATGTCCTATATCTTCTAGCGGATGCAAATGGAAAGGTGACAGGTAGATATCACATTAAAGACCTAATGAAATCGGAGCTACCAGCGATTGTAGTGTGAATCAATCAAAATAGGTTTGAGTTATTTATCATTATCAATGTCGAGTTTATTTCACACTTTAGGTTTGGCTAGGGTAAATTTATGTTAGGTGTTTTTTTTTAAGTCGACAAGTTGTAAAGTACAACACCATGCTCTGTACAAACTCACCCGCAAAATAGAGCAACTCTAAATGAGGTACGAAGGGATTCCGCTGCACATTCATATCGCGCGAGTTGATAAAAACAAATATCTGCGTTTGGCGAAACCGAACATTATTTTGCACCTAAAGTCTCGCGATGTTTCGAAAGCCTGCGCGGATGAGAAAATAAGGGGGCGTACGTGAATGTGCAGATGAACTGCGTTAGGTACGTTTTATGAGAGCGATAGAATGGAGCACCTACCACTAACACGATTTGAGAGGTACAAATACGAACGTTTGACGAAATAAGTATGCCGAGTACCTAAATGTCTCCATATTTTAAAAGTAATCAGCGTGAGTGATAAAAGGCCGGTGTTGGTAGTAGTGCGTCCACAAGCGAAAAAATGCGAAAAGCGAGTTAAAATGCGAAAACGAAGGCGAGCACTAAATGTCCCACGATTTGAGTGGTACAAATATGCATGTTTGACGAAATTTGTACGAATAGTAGTCTGCATTCATGATAAAAGGCCGGTGTTAGTGTTGTCGTCAAACGAATGCGAGCACTGAACTTTGCACGATTTGAGTGGTACAAATACGCGCGTTCGATGAAAAGTAATATGTGTGTACCTAAATGTCTCCATACTTGAGTAGTAGTCTGCGCGCGTGAGAAAAGACCGAAAATTGTGTAAAAGTGCAAATAATGCGTAGAAATGTAAAAAAAAAATGCGGAAGAATGCGAGAGAACGCGTGAAGAGGAAAAACGTGTTTCGAAAGATTCTACAACCCGGTTTTGGTGGTTTCTCCGTGTAATAGAAATTACCTGGCGCCTAATTTTCATTGTGTATCGCGTCGGGAGATACACTCCAACTCTGTAATCATTTTTTGTTTAATTTTTTCATCCATTCTCAGACGTACTATGCATGTACACCAGATTCTTGTTTTTTGTTATCGATGATGTAGGTGTTTAAAAAATATAGGTAATGGAGGAGTGAATAAATATTAGTAACGGCCTCCTTTACTAAAATTATGTTCGATTAAGAGTAAAACTAAGAAGATCTACGCATAAGCAGGTATAAAATTTTATTATACTTCAGACTTGCCAACGGTAATGATGGGAGATTGAACTCAAGTGGTACGTATGCATCCATTCCTTACCCATCCTGGTACATTGAAATTTTTGTGAAATTGTGTTATGTTGTCATTAGTTTTTGGGCCACATATTACAATGTGTTTTAATTTTGAATTTTGAAATGTTTAAAATAAAAGTTTTGTTAGAACGTAAGTTTGGTACCGACATAAGAATTGTTTAGAATTTAAGCGTTTCCATGTTAAGATATAAGAAGGTTGTCATATGGAAAAAGAGGAAAAGAAAATTCTGTTTCTACGAATTCAAAATTTTCTTTTGTAACGAAGGGGGTATTGTGACGAATCAAATTACGTCACAAGTAAATTTGAATTTGACCTTATCTGGCATTGTGCATTCAAAGACAAAGAAAGTGTTGACAGATATGGAGCGAAAGGACAGAACGGAGGAAGGGAGAATTGCGGGGTAGGGCCACGGGTCCCACCAGTTCATGGGGTACGCGCGCCGGTACAAGCAGTCGAGACCGAGACCAGAGAGAAGGAGGAGCGCGAGAAGAGTAAAGAAGAGATCCTTCGGAAATTGAGGAAGCAAGATACATGAAAAGGAGAGTTAATATCGCCAGTGAAAGTGTTAAACGAAGACTGCGTAAATAACAATATTAGAAGAGTGTATTACAAAGTGCCGCCCTTGCGAACAATAAGATAGTGCAAAACGATATTACCGCGTGCCACCGCCAACCCCTGCTTGCTGCCCATTGCTTACCGCCACAGCTTTGTCACCGCATCCCGTCCCCGTGCCTGGAAAGGCTCCCGCAGATCGCCAACGAAGTTACGCATCGCAAAGTTGAAAGTTAGTTATCCCCGAACCATATGACAACCATTAAAGATTTAGATATAAGTAGATATAAGTATAATTAAGATCATGTACTAAGACCTAGCCAAACCTTATTAAAATCCATATTTTTAAAACCTTTATAATTAAATTCATCCCCCCTTTGTCCCAACCCAAGCGACCCGAGTCGGTGAGAAGGCAGAGAAGGCAGATTGGAGGAAGTACAATGGTAGGTACAAAAACAGCAATTATTTAAATATCTATAATTATTCTGAGCTAGCTTTCCGGTAACAAGACGATACGTTACAGGGTACGTTCCCATATCTCTCTCGTGTCGCGGTATCGGTCGTGACAATAATATTGGTGACTCTTAAACGCAAATTTCAAACAGGAGAATCATAAAATTACAGGAATTCAATCTGGACTTTTTTAGATGCGAACGAATCTTTTTCTGATTTTTGTTTCAAATTTTCGTTTGGTAGTCGCTAAAATTGTCCTTCCATAATTGAATAATTACACGTTGGAGTTTTACTCATTAATATATTTTAAAAAAAAACTTTTTTTTTCGGTTTCTTGATTTTTTTTAAATAGCACCAGACAGGAAGCCGTGACGAAAATAATTCCCCTCAGAGTCTGTCATCTTTGGAGATGCTATTTGAAGGGTATTTTTAGAAAAGGGAGGACAGGATGTTCTGGAAATAAAAAGATGTGAGGGGTGGGTAGGAATCTGGGGGTCAGTATGTCCAGGAGTGACGGACGAATGATTCCATCCCCCCTATGCGGTGCAAGGTGATGTTCCGAGAGAGTCCTGCTGAAGAAATCAAACGGCATTTCTTAAACAGTCTCTCCCGATATGGCCTGCAACGCAATTGGTAGCAGACGCATCTGTCGTCAAGACCCGGACAAACGTAGTGAACCACTTGGGGTGACGACCTATGGCAAAGGTTTGGTTATCCAATAAATGGTTTCCAGGGCGGCAGTACCCATACCGGATTCGAAATTTTCTGCAATTAAACGCAATAACTAAACTAAAGTAGACAAGAGTGGGGAGGCTACGAAGCAACGCACAAAGAGGAGACCGTTTTTCTATCTCATTCTATCGCAGGCTAAATTCTATTGATGTATGTGTTTGTCTCTTTTTAGTGTCGCTTTTATCGGTTTCATCGAGTTTCAAATCACAACTGTGCTAAAGAAGTTTTCACTTCAAAATACTCCTGAAAGATGACGTTCAATTTGAAAAATTAACTTTCGGATTTTACTAGCCTGATTTATCACGGCCTTACTACGACTGACTTATACCGTTTAAGCACAGTGTACACTAACGAGTTTTTTACAACCAAGCTTCGGCTCAATTTCATTAGATTCTTGATAAATAGGAGACTCATCCCGTATCTCATTGCGTAGGAAAGTACTAAATGTAAAGTGAATGTAGTACCCTGTTAGACGGTGGCAGGATTAGCAAGCAATCCCGAGTAATTGGTAAAAGCGAAGTAAACAGTGTTGTTTTTACACACTCAATTAAAGTTTGCTCGTATCACCGACCCGGACAGACGGGATATCATCGGGTGATTAACGAATTAATCTTCTTGTCGTTGTAAATTAAATCTGAAGATTTAAGCGGGATTTACTTCGGTAGCAACCGTCGCGCTTCGGCCTTCCATTCGGTTCGGTTAAGGGAACGTATTTGAGACCAAACTGAAAAAAATATATATGTTAAAAATTATATTAGTGTGGCAAATATCAAGTGTGGAAATGTGCCACTTTTATTTATTTGTATTTTAAAATATTAAAAACTAGCTGACCCGGCGAACTTCGTACCGCCTCAGAATCAATAACTGTTGTGTTAATTTATTAGCTGAATTAAATTAGTTTTATTATTAATTTAAAAATTACACAATGAAGCAATTATCGATGCGCAACTGTCCGTGTTTTATTTTTTTCAGTATCAGAGATGGCGCTGTGTACGGATTTATATTTGTTGTGATTGTCTAACCTTTCAACTTACTTACGGAAATTGCGTTTCATTTTCTTTATACGTGAGAGGGAAATTTATTATAATTATTATATTTTTGCTTTAAAGGGGTGCAGACATACGTTCACCATTTGTCTCAATTTCAACTGTTAACATTTAGTGTGTAAGAATTTCTACTGATTTCTTACATATTTCCCTTAAGCACGGTAAGTTTTAAAGCTCGTAAAAAAATATATGTTGTTCTTGAAGATAATATCTAGACATTGCCCGCGCTCAAACGCAAATTATATAAAATTCCCTCGATAGAAAAAAATCATAAAGTACGCTCCAAAAATTATTATTAACACGTTTTTTTCAGTTATTTTAAAAGTTATATGTATGAAAAATATCACAGTGTTTCTTTAAATGCTGTTTAAGACAATGCTCGCGAGATTTTTGATCTATTTGAAACGAGTCGTATATTATTAAAATTTTTCGCAATTTTCGCGTCGATTTTGTCGCTGTAAATGTTAGCGCTCTCCTCTAACATTCGTAATTTCGTATCTCTCCATCTTCTTCTTTTCGAGCCTGGTTGCAAAGCCTTAAGAACAAAGGCAAAATAATCAGCGCATTGATATTTGACGTTTTTGAATTTTTGGAATTCACACAAATGTATGAGGAAATGAATTTTCTTCATATTTTTTTTCGTGAATTTTTCCGATGTTTAAATAGCTATTCTATTATTCGGGGCGGAGAAAAATCCAACACATCAAAGATCATAAAAATCGATCCAGCCGTTCTCGAGTTATAAATGTTATAAAATATACCTATTTTTTTTTTTTTTTTTTTTTTTTTTTCCTTTCAAATACTTTATACTTTGTACATGTATGTTTATATTATACCCTTATGGAATGTGTGGGATTGCACTCTCCTCCCCACATACTGGAATAAACACTTATTTTATTTATTTATTTTATTTATAAATGTTGTAACTAACCCGACTTTGTTTTATATATTAAAGATTGGTTAATAAATGTATAAATTTTTATTTCTTCCCAAAAAAACGCCTTTCTTAACGATATTTATAATTTTTTTTATAATAACACAGTTGTTGAATATTAATTGTAAATACCTCACAAAATAACGCAAAATTGAGCTCTTCGGTGACCTTCATTTTATAAAATAAAAACAAAAAATTTGCACGTATTGATAAAAATAATTATTCGGTTTGGTTGAGTATTTTGGTCTCAAATTCAAAATTAAGTTCTGCACGTTTGTAAAAATTGCATATTTTACTGAATAGCAATGCAATCGTCAAAAGTTTGACAACCACTCTTCTAATTTGATAATTCCAGGAATCACGTAGAGATTTGATATTTCGTGAAATTGCAATGCGCCATGTTGTAGTGTGGTGGCTGAAACAAGCACTGGCTGTGCTGTCAATGTAACGTACACCACCAGTAGCCTATACCACCAGACACATTAGATAATATTATCCAAAGACTTAATTACCAACATTGAGTGGAAGACTGACAAGAATCAAACAATGGAAATGATTATTTGTTAATATTATGATTATTTATTTAAAATCGATTGTTATAAGGATGCAATTATGGTTCAAGGCTGATTACAAGATATATATATATATATATATATATGTTTTTATTTGAGACACAAACAGGATATTTATAAACATTTTTGTGGGTTAAATATAATAAATTAAAATACAAATATAAATATCCCTAGACTAATGTGTCTGCAGTAATCACATTTGAATATTTACAGAAGCAAACACATGAAAAACAATGCAAGTATTATTTATACATAACTTTAAAAACAAAAAAAACTAAATACAAAATTGAAATACATTATAAGTATACAATATTTATGAAGTATTTCCTGAGATGTAATAAAACAACAAATAATTTTTTTTTTTTTTTAGGTGCACAAATCGTGGAGATATTTTTTGAAACATGTTACATTGTTTAGAAAAATATCTATAAAAGTGTGTATTTTGACAAGATCATTGTATGATCGACATATTCTGGACATAGGATTAAAGTATCCAGTATTATTAGTAAAGATTTCAGTCCAGAATGTGTTTAGGTTTCTGGTAGATTTTGGCCTGGCGTATAACTTGATTTGGTTGACTAAGTTACTGTCTACACGATTATTCACAATTTTATATAGCATTAAGAGGTCATTTATGTTTCGTCTTTTAACCAGACTTTCTAATTTGAAATGTCTTAGTCTTTGTTCGTACCCGTCTAGAAGATGATAGACACCTGATCGGTAAGACAAAATCCGTGTAAATTTTCTTTGGACTTATGATAATTTGGTTTTCTACGCTGATTTATTTTATTCCTTTTTATTATTTTTAATTTACTCCTGGGCACTTGGCACCAGTCGTGAAAATATTGGGTTTTCTATCCCCTATATAATATTATATTCTTATATATAATTTTGTTTTTACTTTTCTCTTGGCTCTAATCGATATTTAAATTTTTAAGGCTTTGCATGTGTGTGATAGGGATGGAAAATTCCTCCCCTACGTCACGCAAGCCTTCATGAAAATTGGACCCTTATTTTCTTTGGTAATCACAGAAAGCTACTTGTAGCTCCCTTGTACTACATATCTTTAGAGATATATGTACTTAACTAATTAATACGTTATTTACGACCTTGAACGTAAATATTTTCGTATTTATGTTGTAATTAAACTCCATCAAACGTTGTGTAATTTTTTTGATTTATGATATGGGACTTTAATTACTTTCATTTTTGTTTAACTGCTGTTAGCCCCACCTTCCATGATTTTTTGATACACCTGTCATGCCCTATCTCGCGTATACATTTTTCCAGGATCGGGTCGGCGATATTACGTCAAAATGCCCCTCATTCCTTTGTCTGCTGGTCTTACGAATTTAACTCAAATATCATGATTTTTGTATCCTTTTTTTTCCTCAAAATATAATAGGTACGTCTTCAATAAACTGTATATAATTCTCAATTTTGTTTATCGCTACCAGAAAATGAACAAACTCATGTCAAAACCTTCAATATGCATTTTCCAATTTTCTTTTTACTAAATTTCTCCATATCCTCATGCCACCTATATGGATCAATTCAATTTTAAACTGTATTGTCTCTACTTATGTCGTAGACTTGAATTTTCCTATTTTCTCTTATTTCCCTTTTATTCACGATGTTCTTTTTTTGATTTTCCTCATTAATTCTCATGTAACTTTCCACAACTATATGATTAGTTACATTCCAAGCCAAATTTATTGTTTTCATCGATACTTCTGAATTTTCATAAGTTTTCCTTACGGAATCATCTTTAAATTGTCTTTATTTTCTTTTTTACTACCCTCCGTTTCGCCTTCTATGTATGTCACCTCTTAGAAAATTTCATTTTCTATATACTTCTACTTTTTATGTTATTTTTCACATTTTTTTATAGGAGAAAATTCAAATTTGTCCCTGGGATATGTGTCATGTTTGTTTATTCCTCAAAATTCCGGCCCGAAATTCCGTCTCTCTTCGTCTTAAATCCACATTAATTTAAGATTTGACATGTGTTTATGTCTGGGTTTCGATGTACTGATCAATAAATCAGCATTTATTCGAGGGTAATAAAATATAATCGTTTTTAGTTAATGTAAACCGTTCATAAGGCCAATGATAATTTTTATTGTCCCAAAAGCCATTAAAATGGGTTTAATCACCTAGAATCATGTCAGTTTTCTTATTGTTTAAACAATAGAATCATGTGTGAGATCGCCAACCCATAAAACGTTATCGTTCCTCACCAATCTATCCTATCTCCCATAGAATTCTCCTCAAACAATTGACGTAAAACAATTCCTTCCGTTGACTTTATCTAACGTAATATAACTAGAATAACCACCCTATCTCAAATATATAACGATATCTATTTAAACTCGTCTGAAAAATGCAAAATTAAGTCGAAATCTTATATTGTTCAATAAACACTTCCGTTTAAACGTCCATTTTTTCCATTAGATTTTCTTTTCAAATCGTTTTCCCTGACTTTATTGCTTCATCTAAAAGTGACATTCCTAATTTCCAGCGTTTTTCTTCCTTTTAAATATCAAACGTACGTTTTCCTCTGAATCTGGCCTCCTTTTGGTTTTCACGTACTCGTTATACAATTGAATATCCCTACAGTAGCTTTTCCTATGTTTTCCACGTCTTTTCTTTAATCTTCCTCTTATTATAATTTTCTTGTTATTTTCTTGCATAATTTTTTCAACATAATATGGATTTATTTGTTCGTTAACTGCGGTTGTCGATACGTCCATTGCACCGATTGTTTACTTTACATCTAGGGTCATTGTACCAGATGCACCGAGCGTGGGACCCTGTTTACATTATAGCGCGGTGATCTCTCGGTTGATGACGATTTTTTCCCCATAAATCTCTGACTAATTGCCTAGTCTAAAGTTCATCTCTTTGTTCAAAATATGAATACGCCCTTCACTCTGTGATTGGTTTCTTTAATTATTTATAGCTTTCTGCTTCGCCCTGATTGGCTGTCAGTTTCCACTATTTATTTTCCGGCCTAATAGAAAGGGAATGCCCCTGCGTCGTGACGATTTTTAATACCATCTGTGATTTTTTTACCAATATTCATCTCAATCTGTTTAATTTATAGATCCCTACTGTAAACGAGAATTCAATTTACTTTGATCCGATAGATGTCGCAAGTGTGTCCGTTTTATAAGTAATTGGTATTTTCTTTTTAAATTAAAGGGGTAGGCTACGATATTTTCTTATTTGCACTGGTGATTAATGCAATACATCACAGACTGATTCGAGTCTAGATATCTGTGTAATATAATGTGGATTCCAGACTGTTGACCCGTACTCAAGAACACTTCGGATTAAGGAATTGAATAGAATTATTAGACTGTTAGAATTCTTAAACAGTTTGGTTGTTCTTACAATAAAACCAAGTAATTTATTTGATTTACACACAATGTATTCAATGTGTTGATTGAATGTTAGTTTGTTGTCAAATATAATTCCTAAATCTTTTATTGATTCAACTGTTTCTAGATTGTGACCGCATATGCTATATGAATACAGAGTTTTGTTGGTGTTCTTCCTATATACCTATATATTTTTTTTCATCTCAGTTAAGAGAATTCTTGCGTTTAAGATGGAGAGTAGTGCCATTACAGTTTGAATTTAACTGTCCAATATAATTTTAAAGTGTAATAATAATGTTATGGGTTGTAAATGAAATAATTAGACAAGCTGATAGCAATGTAAAGATGAATTATAGAAAATTAAATCACTCACAGAAAACAACACATCAATAAATTGTGTTTTGAAAGTAAACGCCAGAGTTTTAAAGGATGTTTTTAAATTTATGTAAATATATTCCAGATGTGACTAATAGGGGTGCCGAATTCATGGGGCCAGGTTTGTCTAGGTCTTAGCGGCGACGCGTTTGCCCTCCGACTGCGTGGTGAGCCGGATCGGGAGGGACGTGAAGAGTGATGTGGGAAACCTTTTAAACTCTTCAGCCGAACTCCCTCAATTCCATCGTCTTGCACCACAGTAGGGGGGATGGATTGATATATCCGTCACTCCCAGATTCCTACCATCTCCTCGTACCTTTTTCCTTTCCACATAAATCATGTAAAGGAGAAAATTACACCCATAACTGGTGTACTTTATAGACTCCAAGGATTACTACCCGTTCCTTTACTTACATCAGTGTACTACGCCATGGTATATTCACATCTTTCTTATCTCTGCTGTATCTGGGGATTTGCCTCAAAGAAATTTGATAGCTTATCTGCAGGTGGTTCAAAACCGAGCTCTCAGAAATGTTTTTGGACTTCCATGGGACACCCATGTCAGAGACATCTATCGGTTTCCGGTACTCTTCCAATCACAGTCCTTCCTAAACATGAAATCACAAGCACCATCCTACAAATTACCCCACAATCAACTCACATTAACATCATGCCACTTTACAACATCCACACTCACAATACTCGAAATAGCAATAAAATAGCAAAAATAGCAATCAAACACACACTACAAAATATGGGATAAAATCTCTGAACTATGTTGCCTATACACTATATGATTCGCTACCAGATATGTACAAGGGAATCCAGCAAAATAAAAATAAAAACTCAGAGTAATGCTTTAAAAGAATATTTTTTAAGTGTGTTTAAGACTGAACCTTTGTAATTTTCTTGCCATGTTCAATTGTCTTGTTTCTTTTCTCTTCTTTTCTTTTCCATTTAGTTGTAATCATCCATATCTGTATAACATTGTTCCCTTTTCTTTAATTGTTTTCTATTGTTGTTTGTTCTACTCAACCTGTCTTTTATTTTTTCGTCTATATTGAAGAAATAAAAACAATTAAAAAAATATAAAAATAACATCCTCTCCTTAATTTCCCTAAAAAGAGTTTCCACACAGCATCTCGGATGACATAGGCCCTGAGTTTTCCTCGTAGCCACTTATGTGGCGCTTATGAAAAAAAGTTATGTCGTACTGTTATGTAAAAGTGTGTGTGTATAGTTATCGTAAATAAATCTATTGTGTCCGTCTCTATTATGCATTATCTCCTTTATGTTGGTAACCATTAAATCAGAAAATACATTTTGTGTTAGTTAAGTTAAAAATGATTTAATCGGAATCATTTTCCCGCGAACCTCATATAACGGTGAATTGAAACTCAAAATAAGCCCCAACTATCAGTGCGACGGAAATGCAAACGCCGCCATTGCTCCGCGAATTGATTTCCGGTGGAAACACTTCCGGCAAATTTTGTCCTCAAGTTTGACTTCCTGCCAATGGTTGCGCAGGTAGCTACCCCGCTTCCGGCGCTAAATAATGAGGGTCGTAAAACAGTTGAAAGAGTAATTCTTTTAGCGTCTTCGAATCGCTTTCCCTCTACTATTTACTGCCAGATCTGATTTATCAACTGTTTTAAGTTTTCAAGTTCCCCTTGAATTACCGCTATTATTGCGCATAACGGGGAGGCAATTTATTCTGTCTACTTTAAAACGGTGAAGTATTTGTTTTTTTTTTATCATTTATTAGAAATTTTTTGGTTACGTCTAGACTTTACACAAATTTTGAGTATGCGGTAAACTGAAATCACTTATAGATAGAAAATCTCAAAATTCATAAATCAGAGAGTTAAATTATTAGCTAAAACTTTGAAATGTTTGTTTTTTATTGATACTTAACAAAATCGGTGAAAGGACATGTTTTGTTTACGTATTATTGATTTACATTCGTGGTTTTCGGCTAGGTTTTTTTACATATTTTTTAAATATTCCCCCAGCTACCCTGAATTGTGTGAACCTGCAGGTGACTGAAGGAATTAAATACCTTGGACACATAATCACCAGTAATCTGATGGACGATGACGACATCGATAAGCAAAGAAGAGCTCTCAGTGTAAAAGCAAACACGCTCAGTAGAAAGTTCCGCCTTTGCAGTACTGCTGTAAAAAGGACGCTCTTCCTTTCCTTCCGCGCAACACTGTATACGTGCGAACTCTGGGCAAACTACAAGAAGAGTAGTATAGAAAGACTTCGGGTTCAGTACAACAACATCTTCCGCATAATTCTTGGTCTCCCCAGATATTGCAGCGCTTCCCGGATGTTCACAGAGGGGCGAGTTCCCGGCTTTCCAGCCCTTATTAGATCCAGGGTGGCAGGAATTAGGGAAAGGATAACCAGCTCTGGAAACATCCTCGTCATGGAAGCCCGCCTCAGTCCATCATCCAGTATTGATGCACACTGGAGAAAAATACTGGCTCCTTACGTGCTCACAGAATCCTGAAAGCTTTATATTATTATTTCTTTTGTTTTCTTTATACTACTATTACCTCATTATCTTTTTTTGATTCATGTACATTCATATCCACCCGGTTTTTTTCTTTTTTTTTTCCTTTCAAATATTTTGTGTATATATTATGTATGGAATGTGTGAGATTGCACTCTCCACATACTGGAAAAAAAAATATATATTTTTTTTTACATTAGCTACATACAGGGAGCCCAGAAGAAAGTAAATCCCTTCATGGCTTATGCTATGTTGGGGGAATTTTCGTGAAGTTCTGAGAAGAAAAATGTTAGAGGGGTGGGTATGAGGGGGTTAGCAGGACCAAGAGTGGTGGACGAACGAATCCAACCCACCCACTGCGATATTTCAAAAGAGCCTTGCTGGAGAGGTCAAAAGGTTTCCCTCAACCAGTCACTTCCGATCGGGCCCGCCAAGCGGTTAAGTTGCATGGAAAACAATAAACAAATCCGCAAAAAGCAACTTTGACAGTCCGATTAGAAAGAATTCCTCAATCATGGCAGATATATCGTATGGATCGATGATGGACACTGAAACGCTGTCCGAAAAGTTGGCTTCAAAAGAAGGTAGCGCTATTTGGCATAATGACTCAATAAAACTTTTTCCCCTCCATACCTACTTACACAAAATAATGGTGACCCCGAATGATGCGATAATGAAATTTAGATAGAAATCGTTAATAAAATTAAAAAAAAAACACATATTTTCATTAAAATACATCAAGCTACTGATTATAAAACTGTAAAACTACTAATACTGTCTAATAACTACTAACTCTGTACTAATACTGTCCGTACCAAGGTACGAGTACAAATAATCTACACAAAATAAATTCGTTTGGTTTCCATGCCAAGTTATTAATAAAGAAATTTTTGGAGTCGGTTTTTGGTTTGAAATTGGTAAATAAAACACAAAAATTAAAATGTTGTAATAACTTTAACTTTTAGTGGTCAACTATCGGAGGATCAACTGTCAGGTTGCCAGCGTAATAACCCAAAAAAATAATCAGGGTAATACTTTGACCATTTTCTTATGTGAATTCCTCACAAGAGTTCTATTAGGTCCTCACTAGTCCCATCTGGAGCCAATGAGACCATGGCATCCCCAATTGGGGTATTTTGTGAGGCTGAAGGCAATGTTAAAGGGAAGGAGATGAGAAAGAGGAGGGTGATGAAGTACCTGGCTATTCAAATCTGGTCACTAAACACGGCTAAAGCCATTTCAAGCAACGTTTCAATTCTGAATGGTGTTCTGACACCAGGGCGATACATTATCTTCCACTCTGGAACGTGCCGCAAATTTACTACATATAATTTTTTTAATGAATTAATTGTGAAATAACCAAAATTAATAAAGTAAAATTTATTGCGGACGTCGGGGTTCGATCCCGCGACCCTCGGATTGCAGGCCAAGAACCTTACCTTTCGACCACGGAGGACGTCAAAATATCAAATCTTTTCAAAATAAAAAAAAACTTTAAAGAGCTTTTTGAAGTAGATTACTTTCATTACTTTCTGAAAGTATATTTTCTTCGCTTCTTCAATTTCTTCGTATTTTTTCAACATTCTACATTGACAAATAATCCCAGATTTCATCGAAATGGTGCCACATTTTTACTCATCACCACGATTTGGCCCATTGGGAGTAATAAAAGGAGTTTTGAAAATAGCATATTGGTTTTGCATTGTGTTTTATCGAATACCTTGAAATTCTTTACAAATTTTATTGCCATTTTTACAGAATGGAAGCGAAATCCTGACAGTTCAATCACCATAGATATAAATGAAAAGAGAAAACACAGAATATTGGTCGCCCATAAATCGACGACGCAAGAGAAAATGCAATTCCCGACGTGGATATATTCCTATGAATTTTGTCTACGGCGACGATTCCAACTGTAATCATATTCTGTGACCAAGCATTTCCATAAATCTATTACGATATCAATATCGCGAAAGAAATAAAGAAGTCATTATTTTGTTACTGTACGTTACAGCTACTGCCGTTTAGATGAAATTAAAATGACTTGTGTCGATAAAAAAATATTACACTAACAATAATTTCATCGTCGTTTGACATCACTCTTTCAAACGTCTGTTTAAAAAGCCAAAAACGTGACAGGAACTTTTCTCAAAACACTTACGCTTGAAAATCTTTTATTTATTTATTTACTAGTTTTTTCCCGCGGCTTTTCCCGCATTGTATAATCTCGCATCCCCCTCCACCCCCCCCCCCTACACCCTCCCGCGTTCCATATATTAATTCCCGGCACATTCAGTTTTCAAAATACTCGCGTGCCACCTATTGCAATTTTTTTAAACAAATTTCATAATGCCAGAGCTCACCAGTAGTTTCATACAAAAAAAGAATTATCCAATTCGGTGCAATCGTTCGGAAGCTATGCGCGTACATACATTTCGGCGATTCATTTTTAGAGATAGATATTAACTAGGACGCCAACATCGTTTCTTCTGACGTTTGCAATAACTCGAATTTGTTAGGGACAAAAAACTTTCGATAAATAATTTCATAACGCCAGCGCTTATTCATAACACCAGAGGTTACCAATAAATACAATATACAGCAAATAAAGTAGCTTTCTATTTTTAAAGTCCATTCAGTATTTTTGCGTGAAATGGAAACAAACATACATACATCCAGACACCCATGCATCCATACAAGCTTTCGCCTTTAAAATATTAGTGGAATTTTAGTTTTATTTTCAAAATTCAAAATTTTGTAGTACGCTGGCAGCAATTTAAGATTATTAGAGCATTTTAAATATTCTTTTATCTCATTTTTCAAGAAACCTCATGACGCCTTTTTGCCCTTGCCGCCCACAACCAATGTGACAATACTTTCTTTGGTTCCTATTGGCACAATTGTATACCTAAATATCCCTAAAGTCCCTCGGTTTTTCCCCGAGGATAGTGTATATATGTATTATTTTCCACGAGTTTAGAGCAAATACGTGTTTTTTTGCTCAAGTGAACCTCTAACAAGGGAGGCTCATACATATTAATGTAGTTTGGGTACTCGTAACGGTTTGCCTGAAAATGGTTTCACGAGTAACTACAAGATTTTGGTGTTCTTCCTTATCTTTCTTCCTTGCGTATTTCAAAGACGTTGACAACATTTTTACCGAGGCTTTTTTTAGTCATCTCATTTTGAAATAATTAAATAGTAAATTAGCAAGGAGGTTCAATCCTCTCCCAAAAAAAACACTGGGTAAATTAATTATTCATTATCCTATTCAGATGCATAACTACTACAAAAGTTTTTCCCTTTATAACAGAAAAGTGGAATTAGTGGACGGTTGCAGCGTAGTTATTTGGCGCACATGTTCATTTATTCATTCAAAAAGCGCGGAACATGCACCATTAAGAAAAAAACTAGCCACCGTTTAAAACATTTAATGTTGGGAAGAATTCATTAGAACCTGTGATTATTTAATTTACATCTATTTTCATTTAGAAAAAAAAAATAGATTTCGTGAGTTGGAAAACAAATAAAACAAAGGGTTCAATTTTTTTTTATTTTGTACCAAAATTATTTTTCATTCCATAAATGCAGTACAAAGAACCCAAAACAATTTTTTTTAAACATATGTGATGTGTTGGTTAAAAATATAAAAGGGGAAAATAACACTTTTTCTGGATAAAATCAGAATTCTTGTTGACTTGACTTGTGTACTTGTATTCATAAACTAGAACTTTTTTTAAATTTTTGTCGGTTATATGCATTTTTAATAATAAACAATCGTTAAAAGGTTAGATTACTAAACAAAAAAAAAATTAATAAAAAAATGGTTTTCGGTTTTCTCATTTTCAATGCATTTTAGCGGGCTAATAACCATTTAAAAAAAAAATTTAAATGCAGTTATCAATGCCTTATCAGGCACAAGGGCCCCTCTTTTCTGATAAGGTATACATGACCAGAAACGACCTCTAATTTAATATTTTGTAAAGTATATTATGTAACTCATATTTTTTTATATTACAATAAAAAAAAAAATAAAAAAAAAAGTTATAATTTTCTTTGTAAGACGCAACTTTTGAGACCCCGGGCGTTTCTGAATTCAAAAGTTGAAATAATTGACACACTCTAATATATAATTGTGTGTGTAATGAATATGTGTGCGTGATTGCCATCAAAAGTTGAAAAATGTTGAAAAAATGCATTGCCATCGACAAAGAGCCTAACTGCTGAGTTTCTGCTCGATCGGACGTCGAAAAGTGGTTTAATTTCCACTTCTAAGATTCCGCGGCATTCATCCAATCATGAAAACAAAAGGGAAATTCAAATAGATGTATTTAAAAATCTAGAGCTACACACACCTATACACTACGCACGTCACCCGGTAATTACTAAATATACATTACAGGTAAACAAATAATGGGTACGCACTACGAAATATTATTAAATATCCGTAATTTTTTTCATCGCTGTAACCAATGTACGTACTGTTTTATTTCAATAATATAAATAATTGAAAATATTGAAACAGTAGTCAACTTTTAAGATGAATAAAATGGCAGAACTTGAATATGAGGGAGCGGGAGACAGAAATGAAAGGCGTCATGTCGAAGTGGTGAGTCAGTCATTTATTGGGCTACGTAGCGGATGGTCGGTGGTCGGTAACATGAGGTAATGCGGAGTGCCGTAGATGATGCTGCAGGCGTACGGAGGTGGAGATGGTGTGGTGAAGGTCAGTGAGTTGCTCGACACCATGGCGGTGGAGATGACCTATCTTCCAGGCCGTTGCTCGACGCTTTAAATCGCGGAGATGAACGGTGAGTGGCTCGGTGAGCTGAGCCACCAGCAGGTAGTCCTGGCGAGGCGGAGCGCGTTCCATGGCAGCGAAGCACGGTGGGCTTCGGGGTGCCATGAAGTGGTGAGCTGATCCCTTGGCTGAAGGTGCGTCAATCCTTATAAGTCGCGGGATGTAGCTGTTCTCAGGAGCTGAAGACACGATGGGCCTTGTAGCTGAGACGTGGTGATGGACCTCGGGAAGCTGCCCTGGATGTGTGCCATGCAGGAGCACTTGTTACATGTTGAGATATTGGCCGACTGTAAGTGTGAGACTGAACTGGACTGAACTGCAGCGGGCGAGCGATCGGCTGCTTATATAGCCGCGGTAGAGTAACTACCTCGCGGTAGGTAATACGAGCCACTTCCAGAATATTTGGCGCCGTACAGATATTGTACGGTGCTGTCTCGAGACCTTTCTAGGCGGGGCGATATTATTATCGTCGGGCTGGCACGGGAGGCGAGAAAGTACATCGCGGCCAGTATAGGTACGAAGGTACCTAGGCAAGTAGGTTTGCCGATGGGCGCGAATGTTAGGAGATGTTTCTCGTCTGTTCTTTTGATGGCGATGATAATAATGATGTGTCGCCACAAATACATAAATTGAAACAATGTTAAGTATAACTTTATTTGGTGAATATTTATGAAAAGTTATGAAGAATTAGAATGTTGCTAGAAATGGCTTAAGTCGTATTTGGTGAACAGATAAAATAATGTTAGGATCGTTCCAACCTTCCTCCTGCCCATTTCCTTCTCTTCCCCACTGTCTGTAGCCTCATAACAAACCAAAAATTATTGGGCATACATAGTTCACTGGCTCCAGTAAATTCACGGAACTCTTATGCGATATTCACAGAAATGAGATTCAGTCATTATTTCCTTAAGCGATTTAAGAGTCCAAGATATTCCCGTCTGTAGCCAGTGGGACTATGGCATCCCCAATTGGGATATGTTGTGAGGCTGAAGGTAGTGGGGAAATGAAGGAGATGGGGAAGAGGAAGGTGGGGAAGAACCTGGCTATTTCTAAATGTCTGTGATCTGTCTGGTCACCAAATACGGCTAATGCCATTGTTTATGTTTTAATGACAATATAAGATAAAGTAAAATTACAAAATTAGTAAAAAATACAAAATAAAGTGGTTCGTTTACAGTCCTCCTCACTAGGTATTCCTGTTTCGAGGCGGGCTGTATGTTGCTGAATTGGTGTTGATTTTTATTTCCTCATCTTCTAGTTTCTTGATTTTCATAAAATAACAAATAAATAAAATAAAGGTATTTATGTTTGTTGTCTGCAGGTTGTATTGGGGTTACTTCATAATTTTAATGATTTTCTCATCTTCCTGTTTACTTAACCATAATTTAATGTTTTTTTTTAAACATTTTCAAGCAACGTTTCAATTCTGAATTCACCGGGGTGATACTGAAAGCATTCTTCCGCTCTGGAAAATGCCGTAAATATACTATATATATATGTTATTTGAAATGTATTAATTGTTAAATAACACAAATTAATCAAATACATTTTTTTGCCACGCCGGGATTCGATCCCGCGACCTTCGGTGTGCGGGGCAAGAGCCTTACGAAAAAAGCGTTTAATAAATAAAATTTAAAACATAAAAACGTACAAAAGAAGATATTTTGAACCCCTGACCACCCTCCTAAACACGTGTGAGTACGTGTGACCTTAAACATTTGGCTCCAAACCAAGTCGAGTTCAGCTGGAATCTATGAACAAATTAATGGTTGTGCGGTCTAGCCAAGCCAAAGTTTTTGCCATCGCCAAGTTTCGCCATTAAAATTGCGAAATGTCTTCATCGTTCCGACATTGCGACTGTTTGTGATATTTCCTTCTAATATTGGTTCATCTATAAAGCCAGGACCACGTGTTAAAGTGCAATTTTGTACCTACAACAGCATATCGGAATTATGATGTCAATAAACAAGCAGTCAACATTTTGAAATATTTTTAGAATAACAGAAAATATTGATAGTTGCCCGTCAATACAAAAAATTCTCCGCGTATCAAAACAACAATTTTATTTTTTCGTGTAAAACCGCCAAACAAAATAACCGCCAAACAAAATAAGTCGTAAAGTTAAATTTTATTTATTGTAATTTATCAAAGCATATCTGTAAATGTATAGATTGATACAAATTATATATGTGCACAGTATCCGAAAACGACTGCTACAAATGGGAAATTGATGAATCTACGTCGGATAGAGAACCCAAAAAAACAACAACAAAAAATAGATCTGAGTAAAGTTTAGTTGATATATAAACATTTTGATTCTGGTCCATGAAATGTGGACGTTCACAAAAACATATTTTAAAATACAATGAACTGCTGATAGAAAACCCACAGCGACTGAGTATTTTGAATTTAACAAATTTGACTCAAAACAAAAAAATACATCGTCAAATCGACAAGAAATATTATTCCGTTTTAATACTTTTCTTTCTTCTGCTTTTGGAACATAGTTGTAAACATGTACGAGTATTCATAATTTCTTTCGACATTTAACTGCAGCGCTAGATGTAATGGTATAAGTAAGTATATTAGCTTATGTCACTCTCCATAGAGAGAAAAAAACGGCCATATTTTTAAACGCCCGGGGTCACAAAAGTTTCGTATGATCTGTTGCTATTCAAAAACGTAAAAATAAATGAAATTATTGTTCACTATTAGCCCGCTAAAATGGCCGGATGTTTTGAAAAAAAAATAGATTTCGTTATTCGGAAAAAAATAAAACAAATGGTTCATATTTTATATTTTGTACCAAACTTAATTTTCATTCCATAACTGCAGTACAAAGAACCCAAAAAAATATTTTTTTTTAACATTTGTGATGTGATGGTTAAAAGTATAAAAGTGGAAAATAACACTTTTTTTGGATAAAATCAGAATTCTTGTTGACTTACTTGTATTCATAAACTTCTTTTTTTCATTTTTGTCAGTTATACGAATTTTTTAATAACAAACAAACGTTTAAAAGTTAAATTATTGAAAAATAAAATTAATAAAAAAAAATTTTTTTAATTGTTTTAGGTTTTTTCTGATTTTCAACGCATTTTAGCGGGCTAATAACCATTTTTTAAAAAATAAATTTGAATGCAGTTCTCAATTTCTTTGTAAGATGCAACTTTTGAGACCCCGGAAGTTTCTGAATTCAAAATTTGAAATAATTGACCCACCCTAAAGTACATGCCCCATTTTTAGTCAACAGACTTTTCTAATTTTCAAACTACGAAATTCTCTCAGAGGAATTTCGACAGTTTTCAAATTTTTGGGATTTTTTGTTGTTATTTTTTTTTTCAAAACATTAAATAGTAGATACCTACCAATAAAAATAAAGTATTCGTTTGCTTAAGGACATGAATCGTCCATAGCTCTAGGCGATGCCTTGAACCTGTCATTTAAAGTTTTGCTATTACACACATCAAAAATAATTAATGTTTCTAATAATGCGTCAAATAATGCGAATTTTATGAATATTATAAATTTTCTAATGAACCATTTTTCAAAGAAAACATTTACATTCTCTAACAACAACTGTTCACTGCCATTTTTACATCATCCGTTCCGCATGGTTAGTGTATTAAATAGTGCCAATTTGCAACAAATTGATACATTTTCTCTGCCATCTCCGTCGACTGCTTGATGCTTTAATCATTTTAAAAGGCAGGTGTCTACCTGACTTCATCTGCCATTTGGTTTCAGCGTGAAGTTACAATGGGGATTCGCAGAATAGACACTTCAATCACAAGAATTGATTCTGAAAGGAATTCTACTCATATAATTTAATAACGAGCGTAAAGCTTTCACTGAAACACATTGACAGCAAACAATGAGGTTATTTATAGACATTTTTGAAGATTTAATTCATATTCCCTCCACGCGAAACAAAAAAAAATTATAATTATTATAGTGTCTATAATCATTTCCGTTATTGTTTTCTTTCTTTGTGATAAGTGTCACCTTTATAAGATCGTCGGATACAGGATGGTTCATATTAAACTCCATAATACATTAATTTATTTATTTACTAGCGAGTTCTCGGCATGTGTTGCTATGCCACTTAATAAAGAAATTGTCTCTCCCTGCATGTCCTTTCTCATTCATTCCGTTCCCCTTCCGCCTCCCCTTCCCCTCACGCGTTCCCACTCCACCTTCTATCTTTCCCCACTCCCCTCTCCCGCCTCCGCCGTTTCCCGAACCTCCCTCCCGAGTTCCCCTCCCCCCTCCTGCATTCCTTACATTCAGTACCGATACATTCAGTTTTCAAATAGCTCGCGTGTCACCTATTGAATTATTTTTTGTACACCTTTCATAATGCCAGAGTTCACCATATGATTTTTTTGCAACGCATATATACAACAATAACATTCAATGACAGCTGTCGTGTTTTTAATTCTCTCTAGAAATTTCACAAAATAAAACAAAAGTTCAAGCTAAAACCTAAATATCTATATTTCAATAAGTTTATAATAGTGAAGTGTTGTTATATCAGTTATATTAGCTAATATTACGTGCCAATATGACTACAAGAGCAACTGCAAAGACTGCACTAAATAATACAGACATACAACTCCTCCAACTCCTTGATAAAAAGTTTGAAGAATTTAAGGTGCAATTTCTGGAAATCGTGAGGAACGAGTATAAAGAAGAAATCGAAGAATTAAAAAATAAAATATTAACTCTTGAAAAAAAAATTGACACGAAAAAAAACAACAACCTTGAAAAAAGTCTGGAACAAAACGCCGTAATTCAAAGGGAATTTAACGAATTACAAAAACAATTGGACGCTAACGAACAACACGCACGCATAAATAACATAGAGATCATTGGAATACCAGAAAAAAAACAAGAAAACCTGACGGAGATTATCAAAAGCATCTATTCTGAATTAAAAATAGTAAGCCCTGAAGAAATTGAATACGCCACCCGAGTAACCCCCAAGGAGAAGATCGAAGGAAGACCGCGAAATATTATCGTTAAACTGAAGTGCAGAAAACAAAAAGATGATATCATGGCAGCAATCCGAACGAGAAGGGGCCTAACAGCAGAGGATATAAACTTGAATGGAAAACAAAGGATCTATATTAATGAACATTTAACACACAAAAACAAAATACTCTACAAACAGGTCAGAGAGTTCACCAAAATTAACAAATATAAATTTTGCTGGATAAAAAACTGTAAAATTTATGTAAGACTAAACGAAAACTCAGATCACTATTGCATAAACTCATTTATCGACCTAGAAAAACTAAAAAAATACAATATTTCCATCAATAACGCTTAGAAAATTCATATTAACCATATTCATATTAACATAAGAACCATCATATTAACTTATTGCATCATTAAAATGGAATCTCTAGAATTATATTATCAAAACTTAAGAGGCCTCAGAACTAAAACGAACACCTTTCTTCAAAATGTACTATTAAACAACTATGACATTATATGTCTCACTGAAACATGGCTTAACAATTCAATATTTAATGAGGAACTTTTCGATCCAAGATACCATGTTTACAGAAGAGATAGAGATTACCATAACCTCAAACAGAATCGCGGTGGTGGAGTTTTAATCGCAGTAAAAAATAAATTAATTTCTGAACAAAAAATAGAATGGGGATCAGAGGCGGAAGACATATGGGTAACGATTTCACTTCCCGGTAAAAAAATTCACATATGCACTTCATATATTGCACCTGACAGTAAACACCTCATAAATATTATGTCTCACATAAACAAAACATCACAAATTATGACAGATAACAACAATAATGATAGTTTCATTTTGGTAGGAGATTACAATCTATCTCACTTACATTGGCTACCAATTAATGAGAACTGTGATTATATGTGTACTGAACCAATCAATTCATTGAATCCCGCCCATTTGAACTTTACACAATTTTTATCATTTAATAATCTGAAACAATATAACTCTCAGAGTAATAGTATAAATAATCGCATTCTCGACTTAGCTGTAAGCAACATACCACTGAAAATTAGGCACAATAATATCTCATTAGTACCAGAAGATATTTATCATAAAACACTGCTAATTTCAATTCCTATTAAAAAAATAAATAAAAACCTGAAAACTAACGCAAAACAAATATTACTATACAGAAAAGCGGAATATTCAATAATAAACACAAAATTAAACGAAATTGATTGGGATCATAAACTTAACCATTTGAATACTCAACCCGCAACTGACGTCTTCTACAACATATTAAACAACATTAAAATAAATTATGTACCAACTAAACCAGCTAAAAATTGTAATTATCCGCCGTGGTACACATCATCGCTCATAAAAATAATTAAAGAGAAAAATAAATACCATAAAAATTTTAAAAAATTTCAAAATCCACGTGACTATCAAACGTTTTCTCTCTTAAGATCTAGACAAAAACGTATCGCACAACAACTCTACATTAATTATATACATACTGCTGAAAATAGCATAAATGGTAATCCTAAACTCTTCTGGAATCATTTTAATAACATGAAAAAAACACAATCGTCTCTTCCAAGGACGATGCACCTAGATGACAAAAAAGCAGAAAATGGCCAAGACATATGCAATATTTTCATGGAATATTTCCAATCAGTTTACATAAACGATAATAACCTACCAGACTTCGACATACCAGAAAACACAAATAACATAAATATCACCACGGTCAAATTCACACGAGAAATAATCTTAAAAGAAATAAAAGCTCTTGACATAAACACAAGCGCGGGGTGTGATGACATTCCCTCATACTTTATAGTTAATTGCGCGGAAACACTTGCAAAACCTCTCTGCATTATATATAATAAATCAATGAACGAAGGCACGGTACCTGAAATATGGAAAAGAGCCTATGTAACACCAATCCACAAAAATGGTGAAAAAAATAATGTTAAAAACTATCGGCCGATTTCAAAACTAACAATATTCAGTAAGTTAATGGAAAAAATTGTTTACAAATATCTAAGCCCACAACTGAATCACATCATTACAACAAAGCAACACGGTTTTACAAAAGGCAGAAATGTGGAAAGTAACCTCGTTCTTCTTACTGAATTCATTGTCGATCACATGGACAACCGCACTCAAGTAGATATCATTTATACAGACTTTGCCAAAGCATTTGATAAAATTAATCAAAAACTATTACTCAGAAAACTTTGGTCATTAGGTATACGTGGTAATTTATTTCGTTGGGTTACATCTTATATACTCAAGAGATCACAGGCAGTAGCAATAAAGGGTTTCGAATCAGATTTCAGTGAAATTTCCTCTGGGATCCAACAGGGTTCACATCTCGGACCATTATTTTTCATTTTATATATCAATGATTTGGTCAATGTTGTTAAATACTCTGAAATAGAATTATTTGCTGATGATGCCAAGCTATACAAGCCAATAAAAAGTCTAAACGATTGCGTCAATTTACAACATGATTTAAACAATATATTTACCTATTGCCAACAAAATCAACTATTTCTAAATGTCTCAAAATGTCATCATATTACCTTTTCAAGAAATAAAAATAAAACATTATTTAATTATTCTATAAATAACAACAACATTGCAACAGTCTCAGATATTCGTGACCTTGGAATAACCCTTGATAGTAAACTACAATACAACCTTCATATACAACAAATCACAAATAAAGCTGCTAAAATGTTAGGTTTTATCATGAGAAACACAAAACTTTTTAATAGTATCAACGTCATTAAGCAACTCTACTTTGCCTACGTACGAAGTCATTTGGAGTTCGCGTCAGTTGTTTGGTCTCCATTTTATAAAATCCATACGAACAAAATTGAAGCAATTCAAAACAAATTCCTCAAATATCTTTGTTACAAGTCATATGTAAGATTTAATAATTATGCAGAGGCAGCTTCATACTTTAAAATTGATTCATTGAGTGTACGAAGGCATCATAAGGATGCAATATTCCTGTATAAATTAGTTAACAATAATATTCAATGCCCAGAGTTGCTAAATAAAATTCAATTTAATGTACCTGCGCGTACAACACGCTCTTCTGTCCTGTTCAGGGTTGATCAATGCAAGACAAACTGCAAGCAAAATTCTTGTCTGAACAGACTATGCAATAGTTACAATAGCATATTATCCAAGGTGGACATTTTCAATTCCGAACCTACCAAATATAAGGGGTACATAAAAGAGTATTTCTCTGATGTTTCATGAATATGTTATGTGTCTATGTTTCTATCGTTTATCTTTAATTCTGTTGTGATTTGATTTATATGTACAATCTGGCTTCTTATGGTTACCAATGTATTGATATTTTATGTTTTATGTAAATTTTAGTTTTATATACTTAATCTTTTGTTTTATAAAATTTTTGATCTCATAATGCTTTATTATAAATTTATTATTTAATTTTTTTTATTATGCTGTTAATCAGAGGTAAAGTCACATGGAGGAAATCCATAATTGGTTTTATTTTGGCTATACAAACATGTACAAACTGTAAAAATGTAAACTGTCGATTTCCCGAAAATAAATAAATAAATAATTTCATGAGGCCAGAACTACTATTACATATAGAAACCATCGCTGGCATGCGCACATCAAATCCCCAAAGTCTCATCGCAATCGGATGAATGGTTTAAAAGACATCTAATATACATACTTATATAAATACGTGTAAGAATATTTTGATTTATATATATAAATATAGATAGATAGATATAAGGGTAACAATTTCGAATAAATCCATAGCATTTAAGATGTATAACGCCTGTGGTAATGCAAAACTTCCGCCCTTGTGGCCAGAATTTTTTTCAGTATCATCACGAATAATTAAATAATATTTTCTCAACACATTTGTTCGAACACAAATTTTAATAAAGATTTTACTTTTAATCGGGTGTAAGTTTTTGAAATGTTCACATTAGTCAAAACATATTTAATTTATCGTTGCGAATGAATGTCACGTCCAAGTTTTGCAATAATATATTTTTTTTAAATATGTAACTTCGCGGACTTCCTATAGTTTTAGTCAAAATGTTGTCATTTGATCACGTGCATTGTTGCCCGTTATAGTTCAGCCAATGATGTGCCTCAAACGGACACTCATTATAATATACTTACGTACGGGTTTAAGACACGGCCTCTGTAAATGTATAACTAAAGGATCTTTTAATAGTTAAACAAACAGTTACGCAGGGTATATTAGCACCTACACAAAATACGATGACCAGCGATTCCTGAGCAAGCATTTAAAAAAAATATATGACCGAAGCGGAGAGGGTTCTATTAGTTCGGTGGTAGATCATCGCCCCGGCAAGGCTAAGGTTCTGGGTTCTTTTTCTTCGATTTGATCTTTTTCATATGTTTCTGTTTCAAATTTACGATTGAGAGTCGCCATTGTCTTTAGTGATTAAAAAATATTTTTATTTGTTGGGATTGGCTATCTATTATCTGAGGTAGTAATTTTGCTTATCTTTCGAGATCGCCCGAAAGTGGTTTAATAGGCCACTTGCATGGATTTCATAACGACTTGGAAAAAATCGTGTGGATAGTTTTTTTTACTAAGATTTCGAAAATGTTGGCAAAATTTTTTTGAAATGTACAGTTTTTTTTTTAAATAAATAAATCCATTCTTTTGGCTCGTGACGACACTACATGAAAATGTCCCGTCTCCGAAAATGTTCCTATTAATTTCGTAAAATTCCACACTGATTTTTTTTTTTTTATATGGCAACACTTTGATTTCATACGAATTTTTGAATTTGACATTTAACGTTCACTAGATTTATTGTTTGTTCTCTGCAAACGTATCATTTGGTTTGACTTTTTGACAGATGTTGTGAAGAGAACCCCGTACTTTTATGCTGCCTGCATGTGTTTTAGAGGTATAATGGTAATGATAATAATAATAATAATTGGACAAGATAAAATAATAATTTAGAGCGCCGTTTTTGTGAAAAATCACCTCAAGGGCGCGTAATGGTGTTAATTTTAACAAAATCAAATATTGTAATATTCTTATTATTATTATAATTTACAATTACAAGTATATTACATTGGACTTAGTAATATAGACGTTGAACATTATAATGATTTATCATCAATAAGATGGATCAAGGAAAAAAATATTTATGATGTAATATTTTTGGTATGCCTCGTTATTCTCCTGTGCCATTCGTGTTGAAAACGTTATTATTTAAATGATTTTCGGCTGTGTAATTATCGTTTTTTCGCACACATAAAATTTTGTCCCATCTTTCCGGTTTACGAAAAATGGTCTCATTTATCGGATTGAAATTTTCAAAACATCGCCAGGGTTTTAAAAATACGATTAAAAAAAAAATACAGAATGTCTTAGAATATTTGCCTAAACCGGATTTTTTTTTAAATGTGATGCGAGTGGCCTATTTCTCCACCTACCCTCTTCTAAACGTACCCTTACATTGAATAAATACAATAACAAGGTACATTATGATGTTAAATAATGTTACAATAAATAATTTTGATAAGGTATGTCGGAAAAAATCATTTTAAAAATGAAATTGGCTATAGGATTTCGTAAGGCGAATTTATCTTATTGAATTTCACATGATTGAACGCCACAGGGCAACTGGAACAATGAAATAAATAATGTTATATGTATTTATTTACAAATATACTGAGTATTCATTGATATCTTCAAAAGAGATTGTTTAAAATACATCGTTAACAAAACGTTATCGATATATTTATTTGTAAGTTCATGATACAGAATATTATATTAAAATAATTCACCTATTGTGGGGATCCATCTGCAAGGGACCGGCGAAATATGAAATGTAAATTAAATATTAAGACTGTTGTCACATCAAGGGAAGTAGGGCACTTGAAATGAAAGGTATTACAGTATTTAAATATTAAATTTACAAAGGTGTAAATAGCATAATTAGGCAAATATCATCATTCCTTTATTTCCTATTATTCCGAGCGCAAGGTGATTGTACGAGTACTTAAATCAGAGTACTAATTTTATTTACTAGAATAATATTCAAATTTATTAGATGAGGGAATGAGGTAAGAGAGCGGTGTTGCAAAGTAAAACTTGGAAGACTTATAAAAGTAAAACTTAGTATCAATAATAATTAATTACACAATAAAATATTTATTCAAATTAATCGATAACTTTGTATTAACAACTTAGTTATTTACAAAAACCGACATGTTTCGTCAGCAAAGCTGACTTCTTCAGGATTTTGACAGAACTAATTTAAAAAATAGACATACATAGGTAATAGAGAAAAATAATAGACATAAGCAATAATAAAATTTGAAAGAAAATAATGTGTAGGAAACGAGGGGCTATATAGAACAATTAAAAATTTAAAAGGGGAATAGATTTAATAATGGGTCATTTAAAAACAATATTTGATTATTAATAATATTTAAATTTGCATTAACACTCTTTGTAACCTCTAAAATTTCTAATTTATCCAACTGAATGCCATTGACATTACAATGTATTAATTCTATTCCACGGTTAAAATTAAAGGTATGACTAAATATTTATTACCTTTAAAAACATACATCGTAGTAACTTTTGTCAGAAAATTATCGAAGCTAGAAAGACTTTTTTGTTGGCTTCACACTGGAGGCCATGGGGAAAAATGACTCAAGGCCTTGTCATTTTGGGAATGCTGTATGGAGGGTCTTTTGGGGATAGAAGGAGAGGAAGGAAAAAGGAATGAATGGTAGGAATCAGAGGGTCAATATGTCCAGGAGTGACGGAAATACAAACGAACCGTCCCACTGCAGTGCAAAGATGGTTCGAGAGGTCTGGATTAGGTTACCAGTCTCTCCTGATCTAGCCTACCATGCAGTAGATGAAAAAGCGTGTTTGCCGCCCAGACATAGACACACCTCACCCCATGAACCCGGGCATCCCTGATAAGTCACCAAACTCAGCGAACCGCTAGAGGTAACCTACGGTTGGGTGTTTGGTTGTCCAATACGTACTTTCTGGGGCGGCGCGGCGGTACCCATTCCCACCTCTCAAATTGTTAAGACTGATTTATAAACTTCCAAAAAATATTCACGAAGGCTTTGCACAATGTTGGTATCCCAGCATTATGTACGCATGAAAATTTTGTACTGGTTAAAGAATATGTTTATTTAGGTGTTATTTTTGACTATTTTTTCAAATGGGATTTACAAAGTCTGTGAACGACTGAGATCTATTGTTAGTAGATTATAAAATGAAATTTCTACGTTACAATATGCACACTTCGAATTTATTTATCATAAGCTGAAACTATTACAAGGTATGGAAATACTGCTTGGGGACTTTCCTGTAAAACAAATGTAAATCATGTTCAATCAGATATTATTTTAGATTTTCACTGTCAAAAGTATTCATGTTATTTGTTACGGGTGTTTTGCCGTGTTACGCTAACCTCCTTTTTATGCCCTGATAATGGACACAGTAACGCTGTTCAAAACATTGGCGCAATACGGCATAACACCTCAAAAACAAATAACGAAAACATGTTCGATCAGTTCAAAATTCATTAGTCAAATTATTAGCTCATAAAAGTTTATTCAAAGAAAGGCATAACGGTCCATACTTGAACCAGATTCTTTACCAAAATCTCAATGTACGTCTTTAAGTTAATTCCTACCAATGATTTAAACCTCCAGGCTACACAATTTGCCAATATTAATTATATAATTTTAATTAGATTTCTCATCTTCAAAATGTATTTTAAATCAACGTTCTGGGTCGCTTGTACCGCTACAGATCTGGCCACGAATCGAATAATTAATTGCCAATTGGAATCTGTTTTTAACATTTTCTTTGTCTAGTCGTAAAGCATTCGCAAATGTAATAAAGAAACTCATTTGAATAAAGCACTTATGCACCGTTCATTTGCAAGTCAATTGAATAGACTACAGTCATTTATTTCAATTCCGTGCCAATTGAAATCCAAAATTGTGGTTTAATTTCTACAATTTAGTAAAAGGTCGAGATTTATGAGCACTTTAATTGGATCGTTTAATGAATTGTCTTAGTAGAATTCTGTTGGATTTTTCATACAAGCAGAATGCTCAACTGAAGGGTGAGTTGAGTAATCAATAAAATGGGCATCTATATAAGATTAGTTTTCTAGAAATTAATGTCTTTCACAAATATTTGTAAAAGGCATGCTGTGTAGAGGTTTTTTTTAAGGAAATGAAGGAGATGAGAGTTCTGGGAAGGAAAAGGGTTCAAGCAGTGGGTAGGAATCTGCGGTTCAGTGTGTCCTGGTCATCCGCCTCCAAGACCTAGACAAACTTCACCCCATGAACCCGAGCACCCCTGCTAAATCACCAAACGTAGCGAACCACTTGGGGTGACCTATGGCAGAGGTGTTGGTTATCCAATAAAGGTTCCCGGGGCGGCGGTACCCATTCCCGCCTGCCAAATTGAAAATTTTAATTAATATTTTTGATATGAATACATCTTCAGCACCGTTTTAATTTGAAACTCGATGAAACTAAAAATACCAACACGAAAAAGAGACAAACGTATGCATCTGTAGGATTTAGCCTGCGAGAGAACGGGGCAGTCTAATCGGTCTCCTCTTTTTGCGGTGCTTCGTAGCCTCCCCACTCTTGCCTTCGTGTGAATTAGTCACTCCGTTTTTTATTTTATGTTATCATTATCTAATTACCTACCAATTACGTATTTCGCCATATTTTAAATTATTTTTCTTGGATTTTAATAATCTTACATTACATCTCATATTTTTTTACATTAGCTCCACACAGGAGGCCTTGAGGTACAAAATTCACTCAGAGCGTATGTCATCTTCAGGGTTGCTGTGTGGAGGATTTTAAGAAAAATAAATAAAATAGGTTCCGGGAAGGAAATGGGAATAAGGGGTGGGTATGAATCTCGGAATTAAGGTGTCCAACAGTGACGGACGTATGAATCCAGCCACTACTGTGCAAGGCGATGGGTCGAAAGAGTCGTGCTGGAGAGGTCAAAATATTTCCCTTAACTACTCCCTCCCGATACGGCTCGCCACGCTGTGTGAGGGCAAACGCATTCATGAACCCGGGCACCATTGCTAAGTCACCAAACATAGAGAACCACTTGGGGTGACCTACTATGGCAGAGGTTTGGTAATCCTCTAAATGGTTTCCAGTTACCCATCCTTGCCTCCCAAATTGAAAAGTGATTGAAAACAGGATTTCCCACATCAACCAAAAATATATTTTATGTGTGGTTTCATATTATGGTTTTGAATTACTGATTGACTGAAGCTGGTGGTTGCAATTTGACAATATTCTGCATTGTGGCATATTTTCATTTGAAATAACCGTTTGCATGCTGTCGCACATTCACTATCGTCTGCGGATGTTATGTCACTGTTTTGGCTCTTTTGTAAAATTTGTTAAACGTGACATATGATAGTGTACCTCTTAGCTCTATAATAATTAGACAGCAAAGGTTTTCAAAATTACAGTTTTGCTTGTTGATTCTAAAAGTCATTAAAATGTTTTACTTAAATTTCAAAGCAAGTTGCCTTCTCTTTCATGAGTCCTCAATTAAAGTTGGTAATGACTTAAACAATAGTTTGTTACGAGTGTATTCACCTCTATCTAGCTCAAGAAGTAATCAGCCAGCTTTGCATCGTAGAATGATCTTTACTTTGTGACGGCGGTGAATGGTAAAATGTTTGCAAACACAATTCAATCTATTTATATGCTCTCATTCCTCCGTCTGCGAGTCGTAAAGAACTCAACAAAGCGACTGCTATAGTAGTTTATTCATCAATAGAATCTTACATTTTTATGAACTTTTACTAGAACATGAAAAAAATACATTTTCAAAATTTATTTGAATTTCACGCCCGGCTGCGTATTTACAAAACCTATACCGATTCAGTCGCGGTAGCGACAATTTACATTTTAAATATACCTCTATATTGGTTATTTTTTATCACATTGCAAAAACAGAAATTGTTCTAAAATCTAGATATAATAAACTTTCTGATGTGTGCATTAGAAATTAATAATTTTATTTCTAAATATTTAAATTTTAATATTATTCCCATATATTGTAAATACACCTCTATATTGAAAATTTTTGATCACTTTGCAAAAACAAAAATTGTTCCAAAATCTAGATAAAATAATCTTTCCAATGTGTATATTAGAAATTAATAATTTTATTTCTAAATATTTAAATTTTGATATTGAAAATTGAAAGCGACTGAAACGGTATTGGTGTTGTAAATACGCCGCCTGGCTGGGCTTTTACATGTTATTTTTTATTATTTATAACAAAGAACATCTAAATAAGCACAACAAAATAGAAGACAAAATCAAAAACAACATCTGTAACAAAAACAAAGTAAAAAACAAAATAAAATCGAAACTCAATATGGTGGAGTATTTGCAAGATGGAAAAATATAATACAAGGAAATTTACAATACATTGCTAAGATAAGGGGATGCAGAGCTACGTATTTTGTTTATTTAAATTAAATTAAGTAAATTTGATGTATTTCTTTTCGATATAAATTTGGTACTGTCGTTTATATTTGGTAAATGGTGTGTTGAATATATCAACAACATCTTTATAGTCATTACCCAAATTTTGTATAAGACAAACGGGGGTATACAACTGTGATTCTGTTGGAGTTATCACAATAGAACGGTAGATATTGCCTGGATGTTGGTTTGCGAGGTACCTATATGTAAAGAAATCAATTATAAAAGTTCAGGGCTATCAATAATTGAATTTATGATTTTATATAAACATTTGGGTCATTAACTATTCTACGTTCAGATAATTTTAATAAATTTAGTTAACATAGTAGATAATCATAGTGGACACATTCCCTTGTAATACCCATTCTAAAATTGATAAATCCTAAGAATTTATTTTGAGTTCTTTCTATCGTGAGCGAATGACTAGCGTAACTAGGTGCCCACATTGTCGAGTTGTACTCAATTTGACTCCTAACAAATGAGATGTTCAAATTTTTATAGGTTTGAAACTGTAAAGAACATTTTCAAATAGGTGTATTGGTATCCACGTCAGACACGTTTTTAAATTTTCACGGTCAAAGATATCGTGGTTATTTTTAAGTTATATTGCCATCTCGCACTTCCTCCTTCTTTAGCCAACGTTTCGGATAGCGTTACAGTATTATCGCTCTACGTATTTATAAAATTAATTAAGAAACAAAAAAGAAATTACTGAATCTGATTTTTGTGATTACCGCAGAAGAGTTCGAACAATTTGGGAGGCGGGTACGGGTACCGCCGCCCGGGAACCATTTATTGGATAACCACAACCTCTGCCATAGGTCACCAAAAGTAATTAGCTCCGTTTGGTGACTTAGCAGGGGTGCCCGGGTTCATGGAGTGAGCTTTGCCCGGGTTCATGGAGTGAGCAACATTCTAATTCTACATTACTTTTCATAAATATTCATCAAATAATGTTGTACTTAACATTATTTCAAATTATGTATTCAAGTTCTACGATTTTATTTATCTCAAAAGTTGACTACTGTTTTAGCGTAAAAGGCTTCGCTACTTGTTAATTACCATTGTTTTTCTTCTTAGTATGCTTAAAACTGTTAACGAACGTCTTCGAAAAAAGAAAAGCAAAATGCATTGTTAACTTGATCAAAATCAAAAACAGTAAAATAACACCTAGTTTAAGGGGTGCAATTATTTGTATTGCTGTATAAATTACACGGTGTGAATAATTTAACTCTTTTACGAAGCAGTAGTAGTTTTAACCAGTTCGTTTTAAGCTTTGTAGATATTTGTGGCGAGCTAAATAACTGTTTGTAATTTGTTAGGATTTGCACTCGGGTATTTTTTAGTGCAGCTTTTTACCAGCGGCAAGTTACTAATGAAGTAATGAATAATGAATCTGTAAAGAAAGACAGACACTTTGCAAGACTGGGTGGTGTCCTATTTCTTAGATTTCCTTTATAACAGCGATAAAATTGTTTTCAACTAAAAACATTACATTATACCAAATAAATAACCACCATGCCTTGAACACTCAGGAATAAGACGACATTATGAAACTGTGCAATTGTCTTGTTTGAAGGATCTTGCATATACATAATATCTGTAAAATACTAGGACCTTACTAATGTATATTTTTTTTAATTTTTCGAGTCTGATAAACAGCCAAAAAATTACACGTGATAAATAGTTGTTTATCAATCGTTTAAAATTTTAAAAAACTTTTATTAGTCGTGGGGTAATTATTTACACACTTTTGTATTTTATAAAAATTGTTATTTGTGTATCTGTACGAGTTCCATTCGAATGATTTTTTTTTAAATTGTTCCTTTTAATATCAATTTATGGAACTCTTATGCGATGTTCACAGAAATGAGATTCAGATATTATTATTTTTTTTAATAAAGGGCTATAAAGCTCTCCCTTCCTAAGCACAAGTACTAACTTACGTTAGGATGGAATTGTATGTTGCAAAAATTGTTGTTTAAAATATTCAAAATTCCCGGAAAATTGAACTTTATTCACTGTACTACGCAAATACAGGGTGCGGCAGCATGACTTCCTTTTTTTAAATGCGCGCCATTCAGTCGGTTTTTTTTTTTTTTTTTACAGTGAATACCGCACAAGAATCTCAACTGCTCCCGTCTGGAGCCATTGAGACTATGGCATCCCCAATTGGGGTATGTTGTGAGGCTGAAGGTAGCGGGGAGGGGAAGGAGGTGGGGAAGAGGCAGGTTGGGAAGTACCTGGCTATTCAGATCTGGTCACTAAACACGGCTAAAGCCATTTCCAAGCAACGTTTCAATTCTGAATGGTGGTCTTACACCAGGGCGATACTGATAGTATCTTCCACTCTGGAACATGCCGCAAATATACTATATATTATTTTTAAATGAATAAATTGTGAAATAACGCAAATTAATCAAATAAAATTTATTTGCGCATGCCGGGTTCGAACCCGCGACCTCCGGATTGTGAGTCAAGAGTCTTAGCCACTGGACTACGGAGGTCGGTTGATGTCGTAGCAGAGCTCTAGTGATCTCGTTCGAGAGGGGGAACTTTAAAGTTTTGCCCCGACACAGTTTAGTTGCCATCATGCGTTGGAACAGTGAAGAACGTATGTTTGCCGATGAGGCCTACTTTTTGAACCGATGTTCTGTGATCGCAACCCAGCGCGCCTTTCGGAATTGCGTTAATTTAGCCTCTGTCACGGACCGGAAATCAATTTTTATATGGGTCACTACATTCAGACAAACTGCAAGTGCGACAAGAAGAAGAACTGGGGTCCCTTGTCCCATTAGATCACCGAGCATTGATGGCTGTTTTGAGGGAACACTTCTCAGAGCACCTCATTTCAATTAGGGGCGATTTGGAGTGGCCGGCCGTCTCTCCCGATTTGTCCCCTTGTGATTTTTTTTTAATGGGATTTTAGAAATCCCGTGTTTATGTGAACCGTCCAAGGACCCTACAAGATTTGAAGACAAACACCCAGGAATAAATTGCCAGGATAACGCCTGATATGCTGGCAAGAGTCATGACAAACGCCAGAAATCGGTTTACTCGGTGTATGGAGAATGGGGGACGTCACCTAAATGATTTGTTCTTCAAAACTAAGTAAAACAAAACTTTAGGTATGTGCCTACGTTATAAAAAAGAAATTAAAAAATTCTGATTCATACAATGGGTTTTATTAAGTTTTGAAAATAGGAAGTTATGCTGCCGCACCCTAGTAAGGAAGTCCATTTCATACGGCCCGCGGGCCTAATGTATTGATTTGCCAATGGGCTTCAGAAAAATTTTCACTTGCGTCGCTCTCATTCTTTTTTCTTTCATAATAAATTAAAGATATTTTTAAGATTATAAAAAATAATTACATGGGGTGTTATGGGACTCACTTCACTTACTTTAACTGGTTACCTGACATTATTTGGAGTAAAAAATGTAAATGAAATTTTTGCCTCCGGTGACATTTTTGATTATAATTTTTTGTTTTACTTAAAACACAAAAAAAATGTGGATTTGGATAGTTAGGAACAGGATGAGCGTTTGGGTGTTCGAGTGAACAGTGATGTCATGTGAAAGAATTTTTTTGTTGAATTTTAAAAAATTAAACTAAAAACGGCAAAAAAGACACCGGAGACCAAAATCACTAGTAAAAATAAGTCAAGTACTCTTTTAGCACTCTTTTCAGGGTGAATTGCCTAAAACCAAAAAAAAAAACACCCAAGTGAAAAATGAACTAAAATTTTAAAAAAAACTTGCCAAAATGTATCTTCCATTTCAAATAAACCAGACATTTTCCCAAGTGCCTCTCAGTGTCATTTCAAAAATTTGCATAATCATGCAATATCTTTTTTGCGTGGAAACGTTTAATTATGAAAAAGTACGGCACGCCTTTGTCTGTAATGAGAAATATGCAAATCCTGCAAATAGAATATTGGGAAAATTTAGATCAGGAATCTTATATTTCTTTAAAAATATAATATTTCCACGTTCTTTTAAAAATGAAGGTTATTTTTTAATGGAGATTCTTATCAAAATTTCCTTCTTTATCTAGAAGGTTTCCCTCGTCTTTCAAAGAAAGTCTGAAGGTTGTGAGAAGCAAATAACTATTTAGATATGGTCACCAAATACGGATGAATCCATTTCAAGTAGCATTTCAACGCTGTAAGGTGGTCTTTTGTCAGTGTAGTACAGAAAGTTTCTTCCACTCTGCAACATGCCACAAATTATATTAAATTTAATTTTGAATAAGTTAATTATTAAACTACACAGATTTAATAAATATAATTTGGTTGTGAACACCGGGATTTGAACCAGCGACCACCAGATTTGTAGTCTAAAGCCTTACCCTTCGACTAATAATAATAATAAGGTAACATTTATGTATATAGCGCAGTTCGGTGTTATTTCACCACAGTGCGCTTAACTACAATAAAAATAATATGATACATCATTGAAAAAGAAGATAACACTAATAATCTAAACGAAAATATGAAACCGAACAAGATACAGAAAAATAAAAAGATTTGGGTGTACGTTCCGGTAAAGCGAGAGGTTCTGGGTTCGAGTCCCCAATTTCTACCGTTACCTTTTTATATTTTTTGTCTTGTTCTCTTTCATACATTCGTTTAGATTATTAGTATAATCTTCTTCTTCAACGATATATTACATTGATGGGAATAAATTTCAAAAATTATAAAAAGAGGGTTGTTCTAAAAAAAATTGAATATTTAAAATAATAATTTATAGTAGGGGAGGCGAAGCGGGGATTTTGGGATTTACTCAAGCGCGTCAGATTAACTAAGGGGAGATAACTCACGACCTTGTTATGGACTACCACCATATATGAACCCATTATATTGGTGGGTGCGGCGTGCGGCTAGGACAACCGATCAGATTAGTAAAAAAAAATCGATCCCTGTAGTTACTCGAGCGTGTCAGATTAAGGTAATGTGAGTTAATTACATGCAGAAAAGTTTACATTTCAATAATCTGACGATTTGAACGTAACGTAAGAAAGTTAGCGAGTCACAAAGTTGCAAAAAAAAACGTCACGTGGATTTACTCGAGCGCGGTTAATTTTTATTTTATTTTTAAGGAAATAATGTAAGGATCATGGAAATAATATAATCTGACGATTTCCACACGCCGAAGTGGCAAAACTTTGTATTTCCCCCTCCGCGCTTCGGTTCCCTTCTTATAGGCGCTTGTTCTCTAGGTAGATATATTCTGTCGCAGCCATTACGTCAATGGTCGCAGCCAGAGCCTAATTAACCGTTGAGTCGCGCGTTCGCATTCGTAGATTTACAACGCTTTCGTTAATTAATTTTGTAAATAATTTTAATAAGTGAAATACAGCGAGTTTTTTTGTTCATTGTATTTATTTTTTGTTCATTGTTTTATTCAGTAATAAAAACAAAAACAAAAATCTTTTTTTTTAAACCGTCAGATTAAAAAAATCCCTCCACATAATCGTCAGATTATTGGTCAGCATAACAAGGACATCACGCTGAACCTTCTGTATAAAAATCTGACGAGCTCGAGTACGTCAAGGTCACGATTTTTTTTTACATTTTTAAAAATCAGCCATGAGTTTAGGTTACGTCCAAATCGTCAGATTATTGGAATGCAAACTTTTCTGCATGTAATTAACTCACATTATCTTAATCTGACATGCTCGAATAAATCCTTTTTTTTTTAATTTTCTACCTCTTCATACGGCCACCCCCACCACTCAAGTTGTCAGATTAATATCTCCCCGTTACCAGAAACACGTAGGCCGTATACCCTATTAAAATCTGACGAGCTCGAGTATGTCATGGTGACGATCTTTTTTTACATGTTTGAAAATTTATACTCGCTCTCCCCACCACTGGAATGGCATACATCATATAAACTTTTTTTCTTTTTAGCATCTAATCTTTGCAATCCAATAGGTCCCCACGACGCTCGAGTAACTACCCATTTAGCGTCAATGCCTCCCCTACTATTAGCATTCAGTGGTCTTGTTACTTCTACAGTACTCCTTACGAGCCCTTACAAAATATTAGTCAAATAATATTGAACAAAGAATGTACAATATACTGTGTATACTGTGCATAATAAGATTAACAATAACGGCGCTTTTTTAGCACAGGACAAAACAAGAAAATTTAAACTAATACATAATATAAAACGGGAGGCTGTCTATATTCAGAAATAAGAGTATTAAAAGTAGATATTAAACATAAAAGTACAATAAGGAGGAAACCGAAACCATGGAGGCGTTTATAAGCTCAAGAACTAATCACAACATATCCAGCAACCTAATATTTAAGACTTTGATGTTTTTTTGACTCTTACCAGCATATTTATTTTGCCAGTAATAAAATATATTTTTGGAAATATGAGTGGATTCCACAGTCCCCACCATCTTCTCAAACGACGATCTTTTATGATTTGAGTAAACTTGGAAGTTGATTGAAATAAGTTAGTCAAACAGACTTTCCTGCCTTTCCAAGAATTAGAATTTTCATGCATGTGTAAAATAAAAATCTTCGGAAAAATGGAAGAAAATCCGTTTTTTCCCGCTCGGCCGTACTCAGCGAGACAAGCAGCGTAAATGAAGAAAAATTGTATCATAAAGTTTATGTTGATATTTGGGAAAAGTTTGGGCATATTAAGCTAAATTTATCTTTCGAAAAACGTCTAAATTTAACGGGTCGAAGGAGCGGAGAATGTGTATTTTTACATTTTTTTATGAAATATTTTGGCTGCTTCACAGAAATTCAAATGTAATATTGTAAGCGCACTTGAAGTGAAATGTCACAAAACTGCGCTATACCTATAAATATAATGTTATTATTATTATTGTAATCAAATGATGGCTAAATACCAAATTGTAATAAGCCGACATTCTTAACGACATGATATTGTCCTGTTCTGCAGATCGCTATTTGTTTAAAGGCTGAAACGGACTTATAATCGGCATTCAACGGGAGTCTATCAACTGACCATAAATTAAAATGGAGCTGGATTGACCATTTCATGACTTTGTCGGACGAGAATTTCTGCGAAACTTGTAGGCCTTAGGACGGGTTGTTTCACAGAATTTGAAAAATTTATCAAATTTCGAAGTTAATTTTGAAGTTCTATAAATGTTCATTTTAAGTTCTGTTATTATATAACTTTTGTTCAGTTGTTTCACAGTGCTGAAATAATGACAAGTTGATAGAACTTTCGCAGATCTTCAAAATTTGATGAATTATTCAAATTCTAGAAAACAATCCCTGTTGTAAATGCTGTTAAAATGTTTAATTCTCATTGATTTTTCTTAATGTAAGATTGAATAAAAACATAAATTTGACATGAGATTTGTGACTATTCTGGATGTGATCACGAAGTTTGAAGTTTTGTTAGTGTAAAGTACTAAATTACAAATCATTGAAAATTTGGTATGAAAGTAGTTTATCCGGTTGTATTTTTTTATACCACGAATCACTCCATTAGGTGATGATGCAACAAAAGTGTCACATTAAAACACGCTGAATCTATTGTATGTCCTAACTTCCAATAGTAGATAACTGAAGATGTGTTGGGTATCTTTCATTAAGTTTAAGGTTCGAATGATTACTAGTCTATTTATTTGGTTATCGTGAATATTTACAATGAATATTAGTCTGGTCAGACGTCCTTATCAGGCTAGATTCTCAGAAATTTTGTCACTCCAGCGCGCTGGCTGACTGTGGAAGCCTGCCTATCTCACAGGAGCCTTCAGTACTTAAGACACGAACGGCGATAGATGGTAGTCTTCTGATAATTAACTCAGATGCCTACTGTTTGGTACACGGCAAAACTTCGTATCAACGGTATAAATATACCATAAACACAGATTACATGTCACAAAATCATAGTAAAATAAGAAATTATGATAAAAAGTATAACAGTTAATTGTGGCATTTGGTTTAGAAATGTCACAAAGAGATACAATTATGTACAAAATTATATAGTGCAAATGAAATTAATATTGATTGAAAATATTTGATAGTACCTATAGCCTTCTTGTACCTACCTTCCGTGCAGTTAAACAGATCCGCCACATCTGAGTATCTATTACTAACTCCATGCAACCTAGGTACAAACTGATATTTTGTACACTCAATCTTGTTGTTGTTGCATTTAAACAGAATTTTGGAACGTGTTGCTCTTGTTGGTATATTGCAGACTACTACATGGATAATCAATGCACTACAAATACTGTTACCTTTTTGTTATTAAATATTTTCCAATTAATGACAAAAATTAATGCTGCATTTATTTAACAATTCTGTGAAACAAATGCAGCATCTAATTCACCAATCTAACGAGCTCTTCATGTGTTCAATATTATTGGTCTAAATTCTAACATCGACATTTTCTCCGATTCACTGCCCAAATTTAAAAAGAGCATCATGTCAATAATATAATTTGTTCAATGCGCGTACATTCATACATACATACACACATACACACATACTCACACACACACACACACCCTTTCCCACTATATACATCACCCGGTAATTACTTAATACGCATACCATATATAAGACACTACAATGAAACACATAATAGGTACCCACCATGTAATATACTTATAAATTGTAATTTTTTAAACCAAAGTATCTAATGTACTGTTTTTTTTGTATTATTTTTAATTGTTAAACTAACGTTTAAGACAAGACTTTATGCATAGCACAGAGGGTAACAATTATTATAAGCCATAGCTCAATTGGGAGAGCAGCTGACCGGCAATCAGAAGGGCACGGGTTCAAGTCCCGTTGGCGTCATGTATCTTTTCTCGGAAGATTTTTCAATGTGGATGAGTGTTTCAGGCTGATAATTATTGCTTATAATAATTGTTTTTTTTTTCTGTTAATAAATAAAATAAATAAATAACACCATATTTATAGGCGCATGTAATTATATTAATTTCACCCCGAGCGCTTCACGCCAAACCAACAATTCTCTATATTTCTTGTTACTCCATTCTGGGGTGCTCTTCTTAATTAAAATTATTCCCTTGGTGGTGTTTATATTATATGGAATAAACCACCCTAATTACCACTGTATTATTATCATCAACATGATCATAGTATTAATACCTACACGCAGCATGTAATTTAGAGATAAATATCATAAACGATTACACGGTAAAGCAACACGACAAAACAGAATATAATGAAACACAATATATAATGAAACAACATATCCGTGATAAAATAGAACAGTGTTAAAAAGAACCTAACCTTACAAATATCGTATACAAAGATGTCCGAGGGTAAAGTGGAGGACTAAAAAATTTCTTTTTTTTTTCATTCAAACAATTCAACTACTTTACATGAAAATTAGGTACCCTAAAGTGTCGCAATTGTAAAAAAAAAATTCTGTCCGGATGGCCTTCGTGGGCGAGCAGTAAGACTAGCAATTCAGAGATAGCAGGTCGGATCAGATGTGAAAAACCAGGTACTTCCCCACCTTCTTCTTTCCCATCTTCTCCCACCCTCCACTACCTTCAGCCTCACATCATACCCCAATTGGAGGTGCCATAGTTTCACTGGTTCCGATTCCGAACGGTTGTGAGCAGCTGGGACTCTTTTTGTTCAATCTCCACTTTAAAATTAAAAATAATGTGTATAAAATGATAGTTAATCACTTAACTAAGAATTATTTAAGCTAATGAGACTTTTACCTTTACGGAAATAGGTTTATCTTAAACACCTACATTGTTTCATTGAAATAATCAAAGAAAACCTTATCCTGCTGTGAAATTTTCTGATGGTTTATTGAACGCCGGCGTAGTCTAGCGGTAAGGCTCTTGACTCGCACACCGAAGGTCGCGGGATCGAATCCCGGCGTGTAAAATAAATTTTATTGATTAATTTGTGTTTTTTCACAATTTATTCACTTAACCCGGCGTCAATGACGTGAAAATAATTACGCGGTCAATGACGCCGGGTAACCGTGACCCGAATTTTAGTGATGGGTTGTACCAAAGCTGAAAGGGTTACCTTGATTTGAAAATTATATATTATTTATGGGTTCTTGGCTCATAAAAAAATATTAATAATACCAGCATATTTTATAAATCAATTTATTATCTTAGTAAGAAACACATGCAAAATTAACCATGAAAACATAACTATAGAATTTCATTACAACTATAGGTCATATTAACCCGTTTTCCTCCTATATCTCCTGTATCTCCTTCCGCAAGCAACGTCGCACTGAGCACGCCGGCGGTGCGGGTAGAAGAGGGTTGTACCTCCAGCTACTCATTGCTCAAGTCGAACGGTTGACGGGTAAAAAAAATATGGCCGTTTTAAATCGCCTCGGGTCATTGTGACCCAGCGTCATCGACGCCGGGTTAAAATAATATAGTATATTTGTGGCACGTTCCAGAGTGGAAGATACTCTAAGTATCGCCCTGGTGTAAGACCACCATTAAGAATTGAAACGTTGCTTGAAATGGCATTAGCCGTGTTTGGTGACCAGATCTAAATAGCCAGGTACTTCTCACCTTTCTGTTCCCTATCTACTTCCCCTTCCCACTACCTTCAGCCTCACAACATACCCCAATTGGAGACGCCATAGTCTCACTGGCTTCAGACGGGAGCAGTTGGGACTCTTGTGCGGTATTCATATAAAAAAAGAACACACCAGCACTAAGGCGACGATCAGTAGTTCTAATTTAAACTACCACAATCTTCCCTGATAGAGAGCCTGAAAACAAGTTAAACCAACAACAGCGTTGAACGATAAATGTAATGCTTAACAAGTAAACGAATGACAGTAAACTAAAATTTAGCGCTTTTTAGAAAGCGGAACTAACTTTAAAATGCAGTCATAAAAATGCATCCTCAGTGTAACTACAGTCAGCCAAGTGCATCGTACATCCTAGTAAACATTATTTATTGATGTTCTTCGTGGCGCGCGGGGTGTGAGCTATCGACACTCTTCTTCGCGCAGTCGATATTTATTATTTTCCAATATCCGCCCAAACACTAAAAACCAGGGCAAACTTTTTTGTTTTAAGACATGGTTTGTGTCCGCAGTTTTATGTTTACCTCAAGCAAACGATGGATAAATATCGCAACAGAAAAGGCCATAAATATATATTTTTACCTGAGGTTCCCAAAAAATTGTATGCTATCCAAACCAACGGCAGAGTATCTCACAACGGTATTTACAGCAGCGGGTATTCTGCGATATTGATTCTTGGAGCTTCACATTTGGTTTTAGCCCTTGGATTTGCTTTCAAATAGTTGGTATTTTATTAAAATATCTATATTTCTGTTAACTTAATGAATTAAAATAAAACTAACTGTATCTAGCGGGACGAAGGTTTTAAGTTTATTTTTTTAATTGTAAATTAGAAAAGTAATTACACACAATAATAATGGTAACCGGCCAACTTATAATAAAACCTACTCAGAACCACCTCAGAAAGGTCAAAGAGTGATGATATAAAAATATTTTAAAAATTGGTTAAAAAGGTTATTAGGTTAGGGTTTCCGGCTATTTTATAATTCTTTTTTCTAGGTATACATATATATGTTCCCAGACATTCTACGTAGGATAATTCAGATTCTTTAATTTTTTTTTTCAATTAGGTAGTTATAAAACTGGTAGGACTATTTATCAAAAAGTTCGCTGGTCGGAAAAACTTTTGGTATTTTAAGAATAACTTTAATGATCATTTTTTGTGTATTACTATCGGATACAAATTTGTCTTATAGTTGCTTCCCCATGCGATTATTCCATACTGCAGCACTGACTGTACGAAAGCAAAGTAAACCATTTTAATATTTGACAGTTTTGGGGTACTTCTTAATCGTATAAATATTTAAATTAGTTTTCTAATTCTTTTAACACAGTTATCGATATGTTTCTTAAATTTTATATTACTTTCTATGGTCAGTTAGTTCCCTTTCATTTGTCTGATGGAATTTCTTCACCGTAAATTAAAAATATGGTATTGCTTAAAACAAGTTCTTGAGAAAAGTTAGGAAAGCGTATAAAAATGCAGGAAAAAAATACACTCAATGGCGTAACCACTTTTTCTTGTGGAACTATAATCTTTTCTCTATGTCATTTATTTTATCGGCCAATATTCGAGCTAACAGTATTACCCCGGGCTCAAAGCAATATTCCTCTTGCTAGAAAACGTATATATTTATTGGCTGCAAACGGTTGCAAAACTTTAAATTACTACGAACAAAGTCCATTGGATATCGCTTTGTGCTAAAACACAGATCGGCAAGTTTTAAACACAAAAAGAATTGCAAATAGTTTTGCGCAAACTTGCAAACAGTTCTTTACAGTACCCATGTTCATTAGTAAGTTGATACTGTTGTTTAAACCTTTATTTTTTCTTTGATTAATCCATGACTTTTATCGTAAAACATCGACGAACAAATAAGTATTTTAAGCCTCTGCTAAGACATACAACATTTTTTAATGACGGTTGGAAAACTTAAAAAAAACAATATTTTTATACAATATAAACACATTCAAATAATATGTATTATTTTGTATAACCATCATAAAAACAGCGTTTTATATTACTTATTAACCTTTAAGTATGGACGTCTCAGGCTACTGTATACTACAGATACATTTTTTTTTCTAGAAACTGATTCCAAAACCGCGGCAAAACCCTATCTATATCCAAATATAGATCTTTAATAAAAAAAAAGTATTTGTAATTAATTTTTTTTATTATAACTATACAAAATATGAAAAATCAACTATGGTAGCACTTTTTCATATTTATCATTTTGACATATTAAAAGTAACTTAATGTAGCACTAGAACAAAAAAACTTCTTTATCTACTAATTTAAAATGCGAACGTAAAAAAAAACATTTTTCATAATAAAAATCTAAAAAAAGCATAAAAATTTTTAAAAAATTTTATACGTGGACGTGGAGCCTGACGGGCTCCAGCGAATATTTCGATGATTAATACTCACATGCTATGCACCCAGCGATGCAACCTCCTGCCTCACTGTCTATTTTGCTACTAAAAGTGAAGCTACTGAGAACTAAGACGCTCGGATGCAGGGAGCGGGGGAAAGTGTGTGAAACAAAGAACTTGAGAACCGCGCAGAGCCTCTGAGACTCCACGTCCATACTTAAAGGTTAAAATTATAAGACAACCTTCCAACTTATAACAATTATCAAATCCTATGCATTCAAAATTGAACAAAAATAAATATGCACATATTTCAATATCTGTAATCCAATTCTGTTCATTAGCCTTTATGATTAAGTGTTATAAAACAAGGATTCATTGATTCTTCTTAATTCAGTTTTAAAATAAATGGGACGAACAAACGCAATGTTTTTCATATCAGTGAATTGAGAGAGTAATTTTTGATCTACGATCAAGTTTAGTTTAATTTAAAAAATGCACATGGCTTTCGTTGTCAGCGACTTTTATTAGACCAGACATGTTATAATAAATTCAAATAGAGGTTTTTAAGAATACAAGATAGCACAAACCGAGTCTAATTCACAAGAAATTAACGTCGAAAGTATCTAGCAACATTTTACATTTAATATAAAACGCGTAAAATGCCTTACTAATCGGTGTAATTTTGTACAAAATTACTATTCTACCATTGAAACAACGCGACACAAATACAATTTTAAGAAACATTTTCCACGCATCTTATAATAAAATTACTTATGACGCACGCAACGCAGTGAGGTTTGATTGAAAATAAATTTGTTAACAGTCAATGAATAAATATTTTATAATTTTTTAACCTCGTACAAGAACTGTGATTTTGATTTTCAATATCGTGAATCCTTTTGTATTCTTTAGTTTCCTTGAGCTTTGAAGTTTAGGTTGTATTAGTGAACTTTGGCGGTAACTTTCAATGAAGGTTGTAAACACCACATTTTTCAATTTCATTACAAAACAACTAAACAAACTTAACGTGGAGCGAATCCAACTGCAATCAATTCTGCTATTGCTTTATATGTTATATACATATACTCGTAAGTATACTGTGAGCCACTTTTTTTCTCTATTTGCTCAGAGTTTAAATATAAAACATCTTGTAACTTTTAATATCCTAGATATTAATGCAAGTGCTGACCCATAGATGGCACTAGATATTAGGTTACCCAAAGATAGCTTTTAGCTGTCGATATTGTGAAATCCTCAAGGTCGGGGTCCACATTATTTCGACCACATGCTAAATGAGATATCAGAGCCCATTCTCAAGTAATCACAATAAAGTCCAAGGTATTGTTTTGACCCTGGAGTTTTGTAGGATTTGAGGATTTGAAGGATTTGAGAAAACCCCGGAGTTACTACAAACTGGCGCAGCCGGTAGGATCTAAGAACATATTGAACCGTCATGCAGATCGTAGCGAACCACATGGGGTTGCAGAGATGTCGGTTATCCAAAGTTGTATGTATCCGATTTCCGGGGCGTTGGTACCCATACCCGCCTCCCAAATTCTAATAATAATAACCCTCAGAAATTATAAAAATTGGTTTTTCCAATTAAATTAAATATTATTTATTTAAATACATATGTACATTGATTTTCACGTACACTTACAGAATAACACTCCAATAACATAGATAATAAAAACGAAGGAAATGGGTTACCTATTTCTAATATAAAACCGCGCGCATAAAAGTCGTCATCATCGCCATCGTCACAACGTCCTTCTAAAATTATTCTACTAGAATTTTCAATAACGTTTAGCGACCCCCGCCTTTATTTCTACCTTATAACCTTATAACCTTTTAATTTTGATAGTCTGTGCATTTTGGTTGCAGATCGGAGACAAACAGCAAGCTTCGATGCCGTATCACCCTTTGCTTGTACTATTTATGGTCGGGGCCGAGATTTGAACACAAAGTTTGTACTTTAACCGCACGAGTATCCTAACCATGAGCAGTCGTGAAATTTCAGACCCACCATATTATTCCAATATTATTTTCGTATATATGCATTTAAAAATGTGGGACTATAATTCTCGGCATCACCCTGAGGCTATATAGTATCATATCGTTCACTTGCTTTAGCAAGTGTGTTGGGTTGCCTATAAGGTTCGGTTCAACCTTTATTCAATAGCTTATAAAGAAAAAGGTTCTTTATTTTATTATGTGGTAGATTAGATTGGCTAAGTTGTCTTTTTAATTTGCAAAAGGTTTCTAAATACCCTCCGGCCTTTTTCTTATTGGACATCGAGAATAATAAATTCAATTTGATCAGGTCCTCCGATTGATTTTGTTTTTCTCCAAGGATTTTATAGGTACAGTTGACTGGAGATGACAAAGCTTTTTGGGTGCTTTTTGATATATTTGCCTGGCAATAAAAATTTAAGAGTCAGATTGATGTTTTATTTTTAAAATGTGGATTTGTAAAAATATTATGCGTGAATAATTAAATCATCTAATTGTATGTATAAAGACGCCATGGGTAAAATGTAAAAAATGTGGAGTGACAGAGGCATTTCGAAGACCACGAAGGTGAGACTTGCCCGGGCGTTGATTTTCCCTCTTTTTTATATGAATAATTCACAAGAGTCCCAGCTGCTCCCGTCCGGAGCCAGTAAGTCTATTGCATCCCCAATTGGGGTATGTCGTGAAGCTGAAGGTATTGGTGAAGGGAAGGAGATGGAAAAGAGCAAGGTAGGGAAGTATCTGGCTATTCAGGTCTGGTCATTTCATTTCAAGCAACGTTTCAATTTTAAATGGTGGTCTTACACCACGGCGGTACTAAGAGTATTGGTTGAGCGTTAATACAATACATAGCTGCACTTACCTACACACTTATCTAATAATTTTTCTCAGGGCCTCCTATATGGAGAAAATGTAAAAAAAAATAAGAATATATAGAAGTTCGTAAGAATATATAGAATGTAGAAGAAGTCGGAAACGCCCGAAGAAGACATGGCAAGATTAAGAAAATGAGATACTTGTGTCGGGCCATGTCAAGAGTCAGAGAATAGAAGAGTATGAGTAGAATATGATAGTGTATGAGACGTGAATGTGAATTCAAAGAGTGTGTGCTAAGACCGAGTTGTTTGGCGGTCCGTCATCCTTGCAACGGCGTAATTATTAGTAGTTAGTTAGTTTATCTACTTTCACACACGTGTGAACTTTGGTGTAAACGGCGGTATTTTTAGAACCCAAAAATGTGATCGCGAAGTAGATCTATCATACACCAACTAAAAGTTTGTTATTACAAGAAGAGAAATTCTTGGACTGGTCATTTAAAATTCGAACTCTAACGGGAAATACCAATTTCCAACATTTTGTTTTACAGAGCTTAAAAATTATGCTACCAAAACATTTATGTAGGTACATAAAAAGTTTATTACATTTGGGTTCGTAGAAATGAAAAAAGTGTTTGCCTAAAGGCAAAAGATATTGGAGAATTTTAAAATGAGAACGTGCCAACAAATAAATTATACATTTTCTCGGTAGGCACTCTTTATTAAAAAATAAACAATGAGCAAATTAAATAAATTCAATTTTTTACTGATAATACAAAATAAAATATTGAACGCGTAAACAAATCGCTTTTCAAAGTTTTTCTTACTTAATACGTGAATCTAAAATAAAGTCGGACTAAGCTGATTACGGTTCATCACAAACCATACCTCTACCTGCAAAGCATCTGTTTGTAACCGGTTTACCTACATCTGGATGCTATTCCCTGTGAATTTGTCGACGGAATAATTATTATGTTTGAGGGAGCGGTCCGTATCGGTAGAGCCGGGACGAGAAATAAAAGGCGTCAGTCGATGTGTGAGTCAGTCTTTATTGTGGCTACGTAGCGGAGGTCGATGCGGAGCGGGAGCGGAGTGACAGTAGTGATGCTGCTGCGCGATGATGTGAAGATGAAGGTCAGGATACTACGGCGGTGAAGATCACAGGTCTTCAGGAAGCCGGCGTGTTGCCCTACACCATGGCGGTGTAGACGTGACCTTGGTCCAGGCGGTCGATCGACGTCGTGTTGACGGGATATGGCGGCTATGTGTCCTTTGAGTCGGAGCACACACGTGACGCAGGAAGTAATAATCATGTATTGTTTCATAGTGCTTTCACACAAACGAAGTATTGAATTCCGTAAGTCTAAACTTAAACTTTAGGGCGCACAGTTTACACCCGCGCTGTGCAAGCGGGTTCCCTACAGAGCATCGGACCATCCCAAAGGACGGTCTATGTCACTCCGCAGTAGGTTTTTCATCTCTGGCTGACGCCATTGAAGTAATAATCATGTATTGTTTCATAAGGAAGGAACCTTGAGAGGCGATGAGGATGCTGGCGCGTTGCCAGGTGCTGGTTGCTGCTCGTTGCAGGATGCTGGATGATGGCGCGTTGCCGGTTGTTGTTGCTGCTCGTTGCAGGATGTTGATTGCCATCTCATATCGAGTTGGAGAAGTGCCTCGAAGGTGCTGGAATGTTCCTGGGTCACGCTGGATAAATGGTGTTCACTGTTGACTGCGCGAGGCCCGTGCCGGGCGCAGGCACGATAAGAGTTACTGCACTGCTCGATGTGTTTGCTCGGCCGATGAACGGAAAGTAAGTACTGACTGGCTCCGAGCAAGCGAGCGCGGCTTATATACTCGTGGCAAGTAATTAGTCTCGCGGTAGGTAATGCGATGAACTCACGCAAAGGTGAGAAATCGCTCGAACTTTCTGCGGGCACTTGTTTGGTACAGCCAGACGTTCTAGCTCTTTCGCGCAGGTGGCGGAATTATCGTTCCGCTGTAGGTAGATGCAGTATCGGCCGTAGGTAGGTAGTTCGTTGTGTGGGCTTCCAGCGAATTCTGTGGAGGCCCAGTGGCGCAGCGGTAAATTTCACGGGGCGGGTTAAGTAACCGCCACATGTTTGACAATTTTTCTATTGGCAACCTCAAAGTCACCTCATCAGATTTTTTTAATGGAGAATCATTGATTGCAAGATTTTGCACTTCTGGGTTAACGTGACACAAATAAAACAGTACCGTCAAACTTTTTCCGTAAAAATTTCATTTCATCATCATCGGATATGAACACAAAAAACTAGATAAAACAAAAGTAGGTTTCGATATTAGAGTGGATTCGAAGAATATCTACTAAGGATTGGGTGTATTGGTGCGTATAGACTTTCTTCGGTGATATCCTTGGAAGTCACTGCGAAACAGATATTTGCCAATACTGCCTCAGACGCCTCCGTGATCCCGAGGTAAGACTCTTGACTCACAATCCGAAGGTCGCAGGTTCGAACCTGATGTGCGTAAATAAATTTCATTTGATTAATTTGTGATATTTCACAACCAATTAATTAAAAATAATATTTAGTATATTTTCGGCACGTTCCAGAGTGAAAGATATTCTCAATATCGCCTTATTCAGAATTGAAACGTTGCTTGAAATGGCTTCAGCCGTGTTTGGTGACCAGATCTGAATAGCCAGGCACTTCCCACCTTCCTCTTTTCCATCTCCTTCTCCTCCCCAGCCTCTATCTTCAGCCTCACAACCTACCCCGATTGGGGATGCCATAGTCTAACATGGTCTCACAGTCTAACAGCAGTTAAGGGCTCTTGTACGATATTCATATAAAAAAACTGGGAGGAATGCAGATCCTGCCAATGTCTGGGAATTTAATAAAAAGACACTTTTTAGATGAGAAAAGTGTGGACAAGATGAATAAAAAATAAATTAAGGCGCGCTCGGCAAAATTGAGGGAGATACAACCGTTCAAAGTATTTAAAATTTCACTTCGCGAACTGTTATTGACAGCCCGCCCGCCCGCCATTTTATCAATTGTCACTATTATGTTGGTATCCCTGACCTGATGCAAACAACAGCTAGACAGCTAAACATGGTTTGTGATACGAAAGAAAGTGCCCCTTTATAACGCCTACTCGCGTCAAGGCAAGAAAAACATCCCAGTTTTCAAGTAGTTTAGCGGCAACGCCAGGTTTGTGTAACATGGTTTGTGATTCTGGCTTACTATTAATTCTGTTTTTAATAATTACGCGCCTTATCCTTTACCCCACGAAGTCGGCTACAATCGTATCTAGGTTTGTATTAGGTCTGGGATACCAACATAAACAGTGAAAAAATGGCGAACGGACTGTCATAATATTAGTTCGCGAAGTGAAATTTTAAATACTTTGAACGGTTGTATCTCCCTCAATTTTGCCGAGCGCGCCTTAATTTATTTTTTATTCATCTTCTCCACACTTTTCTCATCTAAAAAGTGCATTTTTCTTAAATTCCCAGACATTGGCAGGATCTGCATTTTAGCCAAAAAACTTTATATTATTAGTGTAACGGACGTGTTGCTCTCCCTCATTTCTTAATTTTTAATCTTATATGTTTTGCTTATGTACAATGCCCCGGTGCAACCAAATAAAGCTTGTGTGCCAAGTTTGCACCGGGAGACATTCTAGAATTCTATAATTTTAATAATTTTAACAATTAATACTTTATTTATGCTTATTTACGCCTCCAAAGGCAACCAGGCTGACTAGCCTCCTTTTTTATTTTAATTAAGACCCCTTTGAGGGCCTTAATTTCCAGCCTCAGGCTAAGGCCCTAAAAAGGGCCATTTGCCTTCCCTCCCTTGCCGCTCTGCTGTTATGGCTCTGCAGGAGGCGGCAGCTCCGCCAAGCGGGCTGCTCTCTATTTTAATTATGGCCCTTTGTAGGGCCTTTTTTCGTCCTGGCCACGAAGTTCAATAATACCGTGCCGCCAGCAACGATCTTTTTCAAAACACATTTTTTCAATTTTAAATGTCTTTTTCTTAATACACAGATGCCCTGGTGACACAAGTAAAAACTTGGTTACCAAGTTGCCACCAGGAGACATCCTAAACTTATTATTTCATCGCCTTCAGGGCTATTTTTCCGGCTACAAAGCCAAAACACCAATTTGGGTGTCCCTATTAAGGGCCGTCATATTAGTCAAAAATACACCATATTTTAATATAACTTCGTTTAAACACCCCGTAGGACACTGAAACTAAGACATTTCAGTGCAGAGTCCTACGGGGCATCCATAGAGCCATAAATCAACCTTGTGACTCTTAAACTGCCAACGCTATATGCTTTTGCGCACAAATTTTGTACTTAGAAAAATTCCGATCAAAAAACAGTCTTTTTCCATTTTAAAAATCCAGGAACCTCGTAAGACGACGAGACAAACCGGTTTCGGTAGCCAGTCTTACGAGGAACCTGGGGAAAATACTAACTTCTTCACATCACTTTGCAAACTTAAATTAAACTCAAATACCTACCAACAAATGGTAAACATTTCCAAAATTGTTCCTAAATTCATTAAACTAAAAATCTACGGGTAAAGAATACCCGTACATACATGTTAGAATTAAGAAATACTTTATAAAAAACTATGTTATAACCTATAGAATTATTATTAAATAATGATTTTAATCGACCACTTTCTTGAGCGACACAAGCAAAATGAAGTGCGACAAGAAAGTCGGCGTATTTATACTTACGGGCGAGGTCCAACCCCCCACCCCATAAATGTACCATGTGATCACCTTTTTGCCCAGATTAGGGTATAAAAGGGCGCGTATTTTCTAAATAAAGTTAGTTCTTCTCTACAGTCAACTCGTGTTATTATTCCTACTGGGAAATTTATTATCACTCAGCTGCCTCCCCCGCCGACCTCTGCCTGTCTTCAGTCCTGGTGCCAACACTCCTCCAGAAGAGCCGGCCCTACTTTGGCAACCGCCAGGCGCCAGGATCAGGCAGAGGATTAAGCACATCCAGTGTCCTTCACGCATCAGGCACTGGGTGCACGGGAGGTCAGTATTATTATTTGTTCCATCACCACCATCCTGTTCGTGCACTAAAAACCCGGTACTTTTTTATAGTCTTGTGGCGACGCTGATACGTCCGTTACAATTAGCGAAAAATGCGCAACATGCGTAGTACATGCATTTGTATTTTGAATATTCTAAAAGTTCTATAAAATCTTTCGGAAATGTTCGAACAGTCTATTCTTGTTATTAATTCGTTTCGTTTTTACGTGAAACCAGAGAGATTAAGACTTCTTTTCAATGCCGGTTGTCTATCGGAGACCAGTGGATCCAGAGCAATCAATCGGTGGTGGTTGATGAACTTTACTATTTATTTATAATTTCTCACCGTATGGTGTTGCGAAACTGCGACTCCACTGTAAGTTGGCGGTTAAGTGCTGCAGAGCAAAGCTCTATGCAACACCCTGAAGGATCAGTCCCGAAACTACGTTGCTCGCCAAGTTATACGGGACGATATGCATACTCTCGCAAACCTGATGGATAGTGTCTGTCGATGGTCAGATCTGAGCATCTGGAAAATTAGATAAGCCCAGATTGGATAAAGGAAAACAGCACTCACCGTTGCAGATGGGCCTCACTGATCTCCAGGTTGTTGTATACACTTCACAACGTTATACTTAAATTTATAAATCGTAATATTCTTATAGAAAGAGGTTATAATACATGCGCCCTATCTGAGAAGTTAATTTACACTGTCACCTCTCCAAAGTTGAGTACTTTTTCTTGCCACAATTGCATATTTTCATGATGACATTTAGTATGGAAAGATTAGGTAGGGATAATTTCAGGATTTTGACATATGCTACCCACCAAGTCTGCGAATGCAATACCTAACCAATCCCAACATTATGTTATCGAACACCGTACATTATGTTATCGTTTTTTTTTTTAACATTAAAAATTTACCGCACTAGGACTAATAGCCTGGATCGAGGATAACATTTATAAATTCGAGTTAGAAGCATTACATAAAAAACACTAACATACATGCAAAACACTAAACACTAGCAGCCTTACTAAAAAAAACCACAGCGCGACCGATTAACTGTGTTATTGCAACATAAATAAATCTCGTATACAATAAAACACGTTTTATTACCAATAACGTTTCTTACGTGGTCACGCTGTTAAAACGCATTGAAGATTTGACAACATTGTATATGGTTTTAATTTACTAGGAAACAATGTTGTTTTAATTTTTCTCCGCAAGGGGCATTATTGGCGCGCCTATGCATTAGTTCTTCGGCCCGCGACAGCCCGCGATGACAAAACAGCTCGGTGTGTTTTATGGCGGGATATCGAAAAGTTTGTGATTTTGCTTAATAATTTCTATTGTAGTGACGAATTTACCCTTTTGTTCACATAATTGATATATTTACCATGTTATTTGTGTGGTTTACATCAGTTTAATCGAGTTATTGTACAAACGCCGTACTTTCAAAGTTGAACTGTCAAAATATATTTTATAGGTTACTTAAAAGATAAAATTTTCATTTTAAGATCTTTATTTTAAGAGAATTTCTTAAAAGTGATAATTTTTTATAATATTAAAATCTAATACATGTGTTCGTAAACGTAACAAAAAAATTAACGTCTTTAGAGATGCAAGAAATCTGTTTTAAATTTCGGTATTATTTCTAAGTTATTTTTTGGCATTAAAAAAAACTTTGAATTTTTTTATTCTTTTTTTATTGTATACACGACGAAAAAGTGAGGTGATAGTTTCCTTCCAAATTTATTACATAAAAGGACTGTATTTTTTAAATTTTGATTTTATTTAAATTTCTCTACATTTTGGTCAAAAATGTTGTGGGAGGAAATTTTTTTCAATTTTTTTCCGAGTTTGAATCTTAAAATACGGCAGTTTTTGAAAACTAAAGTATATTTCAAATACACAAATCTAAAAGGTAATTTTATCTAGTTTTCATAAATGGTATTTGTTTTTACGACACCTTCAAAAATAAGAAATATATGGAACATTCAAAATACTTTGGATTTCGTTCCGACCTCATTAATAAAACAGAGATAAACTACCCCCTCAGGCCGTGTAAACCACGTGAATTTTTCCCATGAACAATTTTTTAATTAGTAATGTTTTCACATCTGCGGCCGTTTGTCAATTGAATAAAATTTTCACTGGGTTTTTTAGTAAGGCTGTTAATAGCCAAGAAACTTACAGATATGATTTTAGATTTTCACGGCCAAAAGTATTTTTGTTGTTTGTTTTTGGGGTGTTATGCCGTGTCACACATCTGCCCTGATGATGGACACTGTAACGCTGTCCGAAATGTTGGCTAAAGGAGGAGGTAGCGTAACACGGCATAACACCCCAAAAACAAACAACAAAAAGAAACTTACAGTTCTGTCAAGGAGTATAAGTCGTCAGAAAAAAAAAGTTTTTCGTAAATTTACAAGACCCACACACAAAATAAATGGTGGAAAATAAGTAAGATTTTTATAGAATTCGTAATGACACTGAAAAATGAAAGAGATTTTCGATTTCTATAGGTCCTTTGATTTATTGATAAATAACAATATTGCAATATCCCTCGGCTTTATGAGAAAAATATTTATTTCGTGACCCATTTTTAGAACAATACACATCGCATTTCTTGAAGATGTTTTCAAATGAATCAAACGAAAAAATATACATTCAGTTCTGTAATTACTTTGAAATATTGCTCCGAGAATTCCATCAAAGTCTCTTGAAGTATGCCTACCTGCATTATTCTTTTCGTAGAAATCAATTAAATATTTCCCAAGGATATTTATGGGTGGTTCAAAAGGAGTCCAACAATATTTTTTGTTGTTCTTAAATTCAAAAGCAAAATACTCTCCACAAAAACCCTATCATAAAATTTGGTAAGGCTTTCGTTTAGGGGTTACATGGGTCCGAAAATTTTGATTTTTTTCCTTTATCTATTAGTACAATATCTCTAGAATATTCTCCTAAAGTTTCAAGTCAATCGGAATAAAATTCTAGGAGAGAAAGCCTTTGGGAATCCCCGCCCCGTTGGGAAAGACCGGCAGGAAAGGACGTGGGTACGAGTTTATCGAAGTATACCGGGACACAGGCAAGAATTCGTCTCAGACAGGAACAAAAATATGCCCTGGACAGCGCAGCTGCAGCAGGTTCTTTGTCATACGGTGCTGGAAGTGATTCTATGAGAGTTATAAAAAAATTCTCCGTATTATTCCTACTTGAAACTTCAATCGCGTTTATCTCGAAACACCATTTTTGAAGTCGGTTGTCATTGAAATTTGGCATATTTCTTCAAAATAGCGTTGACCAGTAATTACCGAAGAATTTTTTTTTCGATTACAAATAATTTTACCAGGCTTACACACTGTAAATTGTTCCAAAAATGGAATTATTTTGCATAAAACTCTGCCAAAAATTCAAATTTAAATTTTTTGAGAAATCTTTCGTTCAAGGACAGCTTATCTACTATCTAACTTATGTACTAACAGAAAAAAATAATAATTTCAGATGAAGCCATCGTGTGTATCCTGCCTACCGCGAGGACACTTTTTTAGGGGTCTCCGGAAGATTCCAGTTACTAATATCTACAGCCTGTATGTCGGACGAATATCTACAGCTCATATGTTGAACTAATATCTACGAACTTCAGAGTGTTGACTAATATCTACAGAGCGTAGGTTGAACTAATATCTACAGAGCGTAGGTTGGACTAATCAGCTATGTATCCAATAGTCCGATATCAGGAATTTTTACATACATACTTACATAAATTAAGTTTTTTAAACTGCATACGCAATATTACGTTATTCCACTCAAATAAATACTTTTTTCTTGGCTACGAAACCCATGTAACCCCTTAAACCTCTGAAAGAAATAATAGAAAAACACTGCGTACGGTGGATACCGGTTTTTATTTGTACAAATAGTGAATTCAAGGAAGAGAATTTTGTGAAGGCGATTGTAAAAGATATGAAGATTGATAAAGACATTGATAAAAGGTTAGAATAGAAAAATATTCAGTCGTCGCCAATTGAGGTAATATTTAACATTAATTATGTCAACTCGCGTAATATCAAGTCAATTTGTCAAATAACCGTTGCAAAGCTTTTGTTGTCATTGTCGGGATGCGACTATTATAATATTTATCATAAAGCGCACACTTACCTCAGGCAGTTTGTTTTAATTCATGAATTTGTTTGAAGACCTTAAGTTTTAATTGCTGATAAAATCATCTGAAATATAATGCGTGAGCAAGTAGAACAATGCACCACAAACTGATAGCAGATGCATATATTATTTATCAAAGCAAAATGATTTCAAAAACCAAATGGCTAATACCTACAAAGGTTCAAACTAATAATTTTCAAAAGTAGGATTAATTCGCGAAAGAATTTCGACTCTGTTCGCGACAGCTCCTTAAAAGTTCGGTCGACTTTTTCTTAAAGTGGGGGAAAATAAACAACAACGCTTTGGGGAATATTATATCTATTAATCAATAATGTTTGTACTCCAAAACTACGACCCTTATTCTGAAGCGAGGAAATGCAAGTACCTACAAACTTCTAAATACTTGAAGTGTCGCCGAGAGGTTAAGTTTAGAGTTCTGAAAATAACCATTTTATAAAACACGTCGTTGTACGGCACTCGGAAGTGTCTACTAAAGTTTATTAAAAATAGACAAGCGTCTGCTTCTACCGAAGAGAAACATGATAAAATGAAAAAAAAAATCAGTGAAAACTAGTTATGTAATTTATCATTTTTTTTTTTTTTTAATAATAGAAGGTACATAAATTACAAATAATTTTTATACAGTAATTAATTACATAGTAGAATATTTGATGTACCCCCATAATTAAGCAAGGCTTGTGTGTATGGGGGGGTGTTATTGTATTGCTTTTTTATATCATTCAGTTTAAGTTTTCAGTATAATTTTTGAGGTGAGTTTTAAAAATTTTTATATTGGTGTTCATGTTTCTAATTTTTTCTGGTAATGAATTAAAAAATTTTGCTCCGAGATATTTATGACTCAATTGTCCAAATTTTTTTTACATTTTGGAGTGGGAAGTATTGATGTTTGTCTAAGACTTCTGTTATTTTTAAAAGGTGCAACTTGATTTTTAATATTATCTTTATAAATTTGTAATGTTGCATGATAAAAGTATAATTTTCTTAATTTCACTTAATTTCACTTAATTTTCTGACCTTAAATTGTTTGAATAAAAGTTTTGACGAATATGAGTAGGGTTTTTTTTAAATTGTTTTTATTATTAGTTTTTGTGATATGTAAATTGTTTGTGTTTGATTTTTATTTTTATTTTCATGTATTCAAAATTATCATACTTTGTAAACTGATTATTTAATAAATAAATAAAAAAATAAAAATAAAATTCTTGGAGTAAGCAAGGAGGTAATTTGATCAAAATTTAAAAAAATCACTTTTCGTATTGCATAGTATATATATTGTCATGATATCTGTAGTTAAATGTAGCGCATAGTATATGAATATTGTAATATTTATATTAATTACTGTCAAATACTATTTATTTTGTGGGTGTACTTCGTAGTAATAATAAGGTCTTTGTCACAAACTGTTTTTTAGGAGAACACATAACCTTCTGAGCACATGACCTGCCTTTACTGGCTGCTAATTGAATCTGGTCGGTAGGCTTGGGATAGCACTTCGAATAGCCACTGCTCTCCGGGCACCCCTACTGACATCTGTTGGCACCTGATAGAAGCTCTTTCCCTGCTGGCGTCTGTCGGCACCAGATAGAAGCTTTTTCTATACGTTACAAATATGAAAAAGGGTACAGTGCAGTAACGAGTTATATCTAAAAAAGCTAAACTTCTTTAAATACTTAACTCTGAATACCAAATTAGGAGGCGGGTATGGGTACCGCCGACAGGGAACCATTTATTAGATAACCAACACCTCTGCCATAGGTCACCTCAAGTGGTTCGCTACATTTGGTGACTTAGCAGCGACTTAACCCAAACTTGGGTTCATGGTGTGAGGTTTGTCCAGATCTTATAGCTGCGGATGCGTCTGCCCACCAGCTGCATGTCAGGCCGGATCGGGAGAGAGTGGTTGAGGGAATCCGTTTGACTTCTCCAGCTGTACTCTTTCGGAATATCGCCTTGTACCGCAGTGAGAAGTTGGATACATTCGTCCGTCACTCTTGGACACTTTGACCCTCAGATTCCTACCCACCCCTAATAGTCGTTTCCTTCCCGGAACTTGCTCTCCTTTCTTTCCTAAAAAGACCCTCCACGTAGCATCCCCAAAGCTGACAAAGGCCCTGAGGGGAATTATTTTCCTCAAACCCTCATGTGTGGAGCTAATGTAAAAAACTCTTATACTTTGTTTTTCGCCATTACGCCTATTATTGTAAGAAAAGCCCAAATGTGAAGACTTAATTATTTTTATTATTTATTTATTTATCTGTATAAAGTTTTATTGTAAATGTTTTTCGTCATCGGTCTCACTAGAACAGTGGTTCTTAACCTGGGTTCGGTGGACCAGTCTCAGGGGTTCGGTGGAAGGCAAGGCACGCCCCGAAAAAAATTATGTCGATAGTGTCGAATATTGTCACTATCCCATCTCGCCCCATCCTATCCCATCGCACCCCCCTTTTGGTAATCCGCCGCCACCGATGCCACGTCCCGCTTTCCAATTAAGAAGGGTTCGGTGAATGCGCATATGAAACTGGTGGGGTTCAGTACCTCCAAAAAGGTTAAGAACACTGCATCAGAATATACCTATACTACCTATATTAGAGACTGAGGTAGGAGGTGCATAAATGAGTACAAATATATATAAACAAATTCAAAGATTAAATACATTTCAACATTTTTTTTTGGGGTTAATAGAATATTTTTTAAATAAAAACAAAACGAAAGGAAGTTTGAGTTAATCCTACATCTTATTCCAACATGTTTTAAACTTTAATCATAATAAAGTAATCATTGGTTTAAATATAACAACGATATTGATTTTCATTCCTGGTTCTTAACCTTTAACTGGTGACAAGCGGTCTCACACGCCGCGCAGCGTCAGTGAAACGTCATTTCACTCCCTTCCCCGCGCTTGCTTTGTTCCAATGCCTGAGTAGCTTCCATTTTAGTTGCGGCCTCGCTGTAGAGAAGGATAGTCGCATCGCGCAATCGCAAATCGGTAAGTTACATCGATGTAAAGTTCGGCAGCGGTCTCTCAGACCTTACGTCACCAGTTACGAAACTTTTTAAGCGTGCGTTTTTGGGTTCTGATTTGCCACCTGATCCACAAAACTCCAATGACGGGTCAAAAATACGAAAAACCTGTGCTAGTTGTCCTCCGAAGTTAATTCGCGAATCGAATTACCAATGTAATTTGTGTAAAAAAACATGAGCGCTTGCAATGTACCAAACAATTATGCCCTGACTGCCAATAAAAATAACCAAAGTTTGACCATTGCCAGTTTTGTAAAATGATATATGATTAGAGCATTATTTTTTTGTTTGTTTATTGATTAGTATCTTAACCGTAAGGAAAATAAGTATTTTGTTATAATACGTTGACATATTTTTTTGTTTGTTTGTGATTACTGATCTCATCTCTAGTTTTTTGATTTTAGTTACTACATACTTTGTTATGACAATTTCTTCATTAAAAATTATATTTGGAGTTAATTGATTAGTTTTATTTTATTGTTTTATATGTTATTAAACTGTTTTTAAAGACTGCTGAAAGCTACATTACCTAACTTCTATGCTGGACCGGATGAGGCATACGGCCTCTCAGGCCATTCGTCACCAGTTACGTTACACAAAAACCATATCACCAGTCAAAGGTTAACCAAGCCGCATTATTTTTCTATTGTTGTTCATAAATGCTCTTATATTATGATCGATATTAAACTATAACTATGTAGTTCCGTAATATTTTTTTTATGTGAATACCGCGCAAGAGCCCCGACCACTTCCAACAGTTCAGAACCAGTGAGACTGTTATTGGTGTATGTTACGAGGCTGAAGGTCGGGGGGTGGGAAAGGAGATGGGAAAGAGGAAGGTGGGAAAGTACCTGGCTGTTCAAAACTGGTCACCAAATACGGCTAAAGCCATTTCAAGTACAGTTTCAATTTTTTGTATCGTCTCATCGTTTCAACCTAGTTTTTTTTATCGTTTCAAGTACAGTACAGTACAGTTTTTCTGGGCCAACTGTACAGGGCCCGTAGTACTTTAATAGTACACAACTGCTAACCCTTTACAAATCACAAGTGCGCCCCCATGGTTAAATTTGGCAACCACCTCTGGTCTGGAGCTCCAAAATACCTGAAAAATATTCTCGACTCTGTGCGTAAACGGGCGGTCCGTTTGTTGATTCTCCCATCTTAACAGACAGATTACAATCTTTAGAGCACAGCGTCGAGTCGTATGGGAATGCCATCCATGTTCTACCGGTATTTCAATGGAAGATGCTCCGGGGATCTAGCATCATTAATCCCTTCGGTACCGGTGCATGGTCAGGAAATAAGCCAAACGCGTGCCCAACATATGTGGACAGTTAACAATTGCCGCATTAGAACGGGTCGCTTCTTCGACTCGTTCTCGTGTTCAACAGCTCGGCTGTGGAACGATTTGCAGATTTCCTCCTTCCTAAAACATGGGTCTCTTCAAGGCCAATCTTCGTTTCTTTCTCTCATCGAAAAGACCCTCCACACAGCATCTCAGATGACATAGGCCCTGAGGGAAATTATTTTAATCAGGGCCTCCTGTGTGGAGTTAATATAAAAACAAAAACAAAAATCTGAATGGTGATCTTACATATAGGCGATACTGAGAATGTCTTCCACTCTGGAACGTTCCGCAAATACACTATATTTTATTTTAAAATAACTTAGATAAAATTTACTTGCTCCCGCCAGTATTTGAACCCGCGACGTTGACCTTACCTTTCAACCACGGAAGTGGTCAGATTTATTACAGTTATGTGTGTCAAACTGTTCTCGTTCCATGAACTCCACTTTACTTTGAATTTAAATGAGATTCTCAAAATTGGTACAGTCTGTGTAAAGAATAATTTAGGCAAGTGAAAGTAAGTACCTATCTACATAAAGTAACATTTTAATAGATTATTATTTTAATAATTTTCTGTCAAAATTGAATAATAATATCCCGTGATTTTTCATATAACACCAATTTCACAAGTGTGATTTAATCTCTGTTATTCCCATGTGTTATTGAAATTTTACATATTTTATAGAAAATTTCGGATATCCGTATCACGTCGCGCGTCGCCTGGGGACGTACTTGCATCAAGATTGTTAAATTGTCTCACCTTTATGCATCATAGAATTTGGCTGATCATTATTTGTTTATTTTTCTTATACAATAATATACATTTTTTAATATAATTTAATAATGTTGGCCTCACTGTGTGGCTTACCCGTGCTGAGGCCCACATTTTATAATAGAAAAATTCATAAAATGAAGTACATAATAAATTTCAATAAAATATATAAAGTAGGTAAGGAAAACAAACAAAAAAATCGGCATATATTTTAGGTCCTTACAAATGAAATTGGCGTTTTGCCGTACTGGCAACTTTGATCTCAAATATCTGCTCTTTGGTTAGGAATTCCAAATTCAAATTTATACAGCTATTTACTCATGTATTTGTGTTACGAAAATTATAATTCATTTGTTTTTTCCTTAATTGTTTTTTTTTTCTTTGCGTCACTTAGTTTACAAAATGGAAAACTTGAAATATCGCGTTATTTACGAGCACGATTTCCACTGTGGCACCAGTGGTGCAGAAACGGCTCGAAGGATTAATGATGTGCATACAACACAGTGCGTTTTTGGTTCCAACGTTTTCGTTCTGGAAATTTCGACCTGCAGAACAAGCCCCGTGGACGGCCGGAGACCAAAGTTGATAATGAAGAATTGAAGGCTATTGTGGAAGTGGATCCATCGCAAACCACATCCGAGTTAGCTGCAGGCTGCGGTGTTAGTGATAAAACTGTTTTAATCCACCTGAAGCAAATTGGGAAGGTGAAAAAGCTTGAAAGGTGGGTACCTCTCGAATCGATTGAAGCAAATCAACAAACGCGCGTTAGAACGCTAGACCACACACTGCACAACAGACGGCTACAAAATTAGAGGAGCTTCAATTGGAATGTCTAAGACATCCACCGTACTCTCCGGACCTTGCCCCAACAGATTACCATTTTTTTCGAAATTTGGATAACTTCTTGCAAGGGAAAAAATTCAACTCCGATGGGGCAGTCCAAACCACCTCCAAAGATTTTATTGATTCCCGTCCGAATATGGTTTTTTTAGTAAAGGGATCGATGAACTACCCATGAGATGGCAAAAGTGCACAGAGAGCAATGATACATACTTTGATTAAATAAATATATTATATTAAAAAAAATCGACTTTATGTTCCTCCCATACAAAACGCCAATTTCATTTGTAAGGACCTAATATTACGAGTTGTGTGTTTTATGGTGGTATTGTGTCTTGTGTGTTCGTGTATGTGTTTTATTATTTTTTGTAATAAAAGTTTGGCAATATTGTTTTTTGTTCTTTAATCCATCTTTTAATTTTATATCTGAATTTATTTTTATTTTCCTCATTTTTTATGTCAAGTAAAATACCATTGAATGCTTTTATTGCGTGGTATTAATGGTGTCTTGGTCCAAAGCTTGTGTTTACCGTCAAAGTTTTTATGTTTTCTTCATACACTTGTCTAACTGGTCTATTAGTGATATTTTGTGTTTATTTAAATTTGTTTTTTGTTCAAAAATGTAATTTAGTCGTGTTTCAAGGTGTAACTTATTATACTTGTTATTTTATATTGGTGTTTTAGCTCACTGTGGCAACACAAGGCTTTTTTAAAGATAATACTCGTATTTTCGACCCTATCAAATAGCCTTATCGAGTTATTGTTGGTTTTCAACCCTTTTACGAGAAGGTTTATTGAAAGCTTTTCGTTTTGAGGTTTGTTTAATAAATAAACAAATTACTGCTTTAAGCACGAAATTCATCCAATTATTCAACCCTATAAACCAGATAAAATTTAATGACAATTGATTAATAAATTAAAGGAATTAATGAGAAATCCTTCGATGCAAATAAAAGAAGTCTTTATTAAAATATAATTGGAAAAGTTTCTTAAAAGCCAACTTAGTTTATTAAAGTCATCCAATCATGTCATTTGTTAGGAAGCACTTAATAAATTATTATTGGTTGATTAAATTTACCTAAAACTTTCGGATTGAATTTTAAATTATACCTACCTAATAGATAAATTTGATTTTCAGTGGATGGCATAAAAAATGTCGTTTCATGACAACTCAACAAAGTGACATTTCAACACCCCTTTTTTTAAAAGACTTTTAAGTCTTTTAAAAAAAGGGGTGTTGACGGCCTCCGTAGTCCAGTGGGTAAGACTTTTGACTCACAATCCGGAGGTCGCGGGTTCGAACCCGGCATGCGCAAATAAATTTTATTTAATAAATTTGTGTTATTTCACAATTAATTCATTTAAAATAATATATAGTATATTTGCGGCATGTTCCAGAGTGGAAGATACTATTAGTATCGCCCTGGTGTAAGACCACAATTCAGAATTGAAACGTTGCTTGAAAATGGCTTTAGCCGTGTTTAGTGACCAGATCTGAATAGCCAGGTACTTCCCAACCTTCCTCTTCCCCACCTCCTTCCCCTCCCCACTACATTCAGCCTCACAACATACCCCAATTGGGGATGCCATAGTCTCACTGGCTCCAGACGGGAGCAGTTGAGATTCTAGTGCGGTATTCGCTGTAAAAAAAAAAAAAAAAATATTATAGAAAATATTGACAATAATAATTGTTTACTTCAGAATGTATGCGGCGTTGATTAAATCTCTTGATCAACGCCGAGATATCTATCAGAGACCTTTTAATGGTTCCATGCCAATTCAGAATGAAATCAACTCAGAAATACCTCAGAAAGGTCATTAAAAGCTAGGAAAAAATAATTTTAAAATACCCGGTAACCCTAACCTAACTTAACCATTTTTTTTATATTTCTTTATCACCACTCTTAATGACCTTTCTGAGGTGCTTCTGAGTTGGTTTCATTCTGAGTTGTCCGGTCACCCTTTTAATACATACTATAAAATATTAATTTCAGATGTCCATTAAGAGTTACTCAGGACACATTTTATATCCCTAAAAGTAATTCAAATTATCTTTAAAATGCATTTATAAGAATAAGCTGTAGCACATTCAATAGATTTAAATATTAATGTGTAAAATATCGATGTGTTTAACACTAACCTTTATAAATTCACAACATTCATTAAAAAATATCACTCGATCGAATACCACATGTTTAACCAAATTTTTTTTTTTTTTCAAAAGAAGCAATCACATTGTGACTTGACATTTTAAATAAATAATAGACGAAAAAAATAACAAAGTATTTTCTTTTTATTTATTTAAAATGTCAAGTCACAATGTGTTTGCTTCTTTTGAAAAATTAATATCAGTGAGTACGACCCAAAAAGACGAAAAAAATAACAATAAAGTGACTCGAAACAAAGTAAAAATTTATGTTAATTTTAATTTCTTTTACTTTATGAGTAAAATCTCAAATTATAATATTTAATTAAATGAATACAATATTAGCGAAACTCAATCGAAAATCTGGAGATAGAAAAATCAGAAAAAGATATTGGCTCCCATGGGACTCGAACCCAGGACCCTTTGCTTATATGGCAAGTGCTCTACCAACTCAGTTGGTCAATGACATATATATTCTTAACACGGTCATATATGAATTTATAAAGACTGTTTATAACGCTAATTAAAAAAATAAAAGACAAAAAAAATAGTGCAATGCAAAACATTCCATGAAATAACCTACCCTGACGTAACTTATTTAATCTGTTTTTTTCCATCAGTTTTAATGACTTTTCAAAGGAGTGATAAAATGCCGCTTCGTTGATTTGTACTGTCTCAAAAAAATGTTCATTCAGATTATTAAGTTGTGTCTCTGTCTGTAACTCCGGTTCAATGAACTCTAGAACTTAAGAGTATTTTTCAAAATTCTAACTGCTTGTGAGAAATTATGTATTTAAGCAAGCGATAAAATTAATTAATTAGTAATTCTATATTTGAAATTGGATTCCGTGGTTTCGACGCGGGAATTACCACCCAGTGAGTCGGGCTTACCAAAAACCATTGTTATTAATGTTACCTTAATTAATTAAGTAATTTAATTAACCGTATCGAAAAATGTATCCATTACTAAAATAAAATATTCGTAAACTAGCCTGTCGAAACAGGATATCCCTAGTGAGGCTCAGTAAAATTATTTTTATTCAATAAAATTGGCAACATTATAACTCAAAAAGTACGTGTTCAATGTAGTTTACAAAAATAGATTACATCAGTACAAAAAATTAGGGAAGGAGGGAGGGAGGCGAGAATCAGGGAAAGGGAGAAGGGGGAGGATGGAGGTGGGGTTCACGAGAGGGGGGCGGGGGGGAGATGGGAAAGCGGGGAAGTTGGAAGGAGAACGTGGTATTGAGGAGGAGAAAGCGGGATTTTTGGGGGAACGTGGGAGGTCCTTGAGGGTTGCGCGGGAGGGGAGTAGGTGAAAGAGGAATGCGGGAGGGGAAGGGGACGCGCTGGAAAGGACACACAGGGAGAAACAATTTAATTTTTAGTAGCATTGCAACGCATACCGTGCACTCTATAGTATATAGATAATACAAAAAAGTGACTTTCCCACTAATTATTTATAATCAAGAATAGTTCTCCAGCAGTCGATGAAATCTTGATCTGGCACAAAATCCCATTAAATAAAGGATATTTCCAAGATCAGGAAATCCTATACATTTTTAATGGCAGATTCCTCTGATAAATTTATAGTTTCCCAATCGTAACCTTTAGAAATAAGCCATAACACTGAACGAGCAAAGCCAGGGGGAGTATTAAACTGTTGCTAGATGATGAACGAGGGTGAGATATAACTGTCTGCTCCTACTGTCAGTAGCCATAATAGCGGTTAAGATAGAAATATTGGTAAAATGCCTATCCTGTCTTTGTACTTGGGACGCTATTCTGCTGTGTCCTTGGGCCTTTGTCGTAATGTCGTAATGTAACGTTACAATAGTTTTGTTTCAAATGAGATGATCGATGATGACACTGTGAGTGTGTCCGTATCTTGAGGTATCAAGAAGAGATAGATAGCCCAATTACGCAACGCATTTTTCCAGATGTTAGACATTTATACATCCATATACATAGGTCTTCTTAGATACTTCTAGGCACAGTAAATCGATGAATAAAATGTACCTACTTAAAATTAATTCAACTCTCTTTCTGAACTAAAATTAGTGGAGTATTCCGCTGACGATTGGGCGTCTGCACAACTCCACGTTGAATTCTGTTGGTTGAAATAAATAAATTATATGAAACAACCGTTAAAATTCTTGTTTTTTGTGGATACCGCACAAGGATCTCAACTGCTCCCGTCTGGAGCCAGTGAGAATATGGTATCCTTAATTGGGGTACCTACGTTTGAGGCTGAAGATAGTGGGGCGGGAAAGGAGATTGGATAAGATTTGTGAAACTGAACGCTTTGGTGAAAAAAATATTCATCAGGATTTTTGCCTTTTAAAAAAAGGAAGTTACATTCCGAAATCGTTAACTTGAAAAATTACGAGATCTGTCAAACATGTAAATGTAAACAAATGAAATACATAAATATATCTAAACAAAAAATACATTATACAATAACTAAAAAAAATATTGAATTAATAAATTAAATTTAGTACCCGTTTTAACAGATGCTTGATAAGAATTATATTTAATGGTTCCATTTCGAAAAATAAAATTTGATTGACTAAGTTTACACATTTAACAGGAATATTTCACATCACTTCACATTAGGGATGTGAAAAAATAATCGGTCATGAAAAAAATCGATTAAAACAATTTTTCTCCAACAAAAATCGATTTTACTAAGCGATTTTAGTTTTCTAAAAAATCGATTAATTTATTAATCGATTTTTTTTTACGCTGCCGATTTTTTCATTCGCAGCCCTGCTACGCTTAGTCATTTGTCCGGAATCCGGGGCGCAAACCTCTATGATGTTTATAAACAAAACATGACAAACGCCATCTTTGCATCAACGATGACATTTATTTTGAGCTTTGAAAGCAGTTTCTAATCAAATTTGTCACTAGATGAAGTCAAAAGAGTCAACGAACAATTTGTAATATTGTTAATTATTTCAAAAAAACTTTTAATTTGAAAAATTTGGGGAAAAATCGATTATTATAACAAATTTTCAAGAAAAATCGATTGTTTATAAATCGATTTTTCATGCCAAGAAAAAGAATCGATTATATAACAATCGATTATTTATTTAAAAGTCACATCCCTACTTCACATTCACTTCACGCACCGACAACCAAAATTAGTATGTTTATAGATTTACGTAATATATAACAATACGTTCCACGTTCCATACTCTTAAGTATCTTCCTTGGAGTAAAACCACCATACAGAATTGAAACGGTGCTTGAAATGGTTTTAGCCGTTTTGGTGACCAGATCTGAATAGCCTAGTACTTTCTTCTTCCCTATCTCCTTCCTATCCCCACTGTCTCCAGCCTCACAACATACCCTAATTGGGGATACCATAGTCTTACTGGCTCCAGACGGCATCATATTAAAAAATGTAGCTACATACACCGATCTACGTAGAAAAAAATATTAAGATTTAATTTTGAATATTAAGATACATTAAGATATCTATAAATTTGGCTCCTCAAAGTTTTTGAAAGATCAATCGATTTTTATTCATTGCCAATTCGCATATTATTACATCCTGTGCTTTCCGCCAAATCACTTTTACCCGTAAAACTTTTCCCGTTTCGTAAATTACGCAGTAAAAATTCAATAAACTCGCGTAAAAATATGTCACTTTACTTTCCAAGACCAATAAAATTACAGCATCAGAAATAATGTCGATGTAAAGGTAATTGACTTCTAAGTAATGAACACTTGGTTTGACAAATGGAATTATAAATGATTATGCTGAGTTATGAGGACGATACAATATGGTCCTGTTCCTGCTCCCTGAACAGCCTCGGCCGCGCAGGGCAGGTCAATAGGACAATTCAACAATCCGATCATTAGTTCAAACGCAATATCAATTTGGGAGGCGGGAATGGGTACCGCCGCCCCGGGAACCTTTGTTGGATAACCAACACCTCTGCCATAGGTCACCCCGAGTGGTTCGCCACGTTTGGTGATTTAGCGGGGGTGCCCGGTTGCGTATTACAAAACCTATACCGATTCAGTCGCGGTAACGACAATTTACATTTTAAATATAAATCTATATGGGTTATTTTTTATCACATTGCAAAAACAAAAATTGTTCTAAAATCTAGATAAAATAATCTTTCTGATGTGTATATTAGAAATTAATAATTTTATTTCTAAACATTTAAATTTTAATATTATTCCCATGTATTGTAAATACACCTCTATATTGATAATTTTTTATCACTTTGCAAAAACAAAAATTATTCTAAAATCTAGATAAAATTATCTTTCCAATGTGTATATTAGAAATTAATAATTTTATTTCTAAATATATCAATTTTGATATTGAAAATTTAAAGCGACTGAAACGCGGTAGGGATTGTAAATACGCTGCCCGGTTTCGTGGGGTGAGGATAGTCTAGGTGTTAGCGGCGGATGACCGGGTCACACTGAACCCCATATTCCTACCCACTCCTTAAACCCTTTTCCTTCCCAGAACTCTCCTCTCCTTCCTTTCCTTAAAAAACCCTCCACACAGCATCGCCAAAGATGACATAAGCCCCGAGGGAAATTATTTTCCTCAGAGTCTCCTGGTGGAGTAAAAAAAACTTCGAACCGCTGCGAAAATTGATATACTACGATGAGTGTGACGAGCGAGTTGTTGAAAAATATTAGGTATTTTATACCATGATGAATTGGAATTGTTGGAAGACGAATCAAATAATAAAAAGAAAAACTGTGTATTAGTAATTAGATGAGGCGCAGATCTCTTATAAGGGCAATCAATACGCCATAAACAGTAGTGTTCACTATAATATTAGTTTATCAATATAGTAGTTTCTACCGAGTTCCATTTACGCGATAATTTTCAGCTGAAATACGAGGCCGAGCACCTAGAGCCGAGATGCGTACGCGTAGAGGCGAGATGCGTACGCGTGGAGTGACTGCAAAGATATTCAAAAATATCTTTGAGTGACTGACTATTATCCTACTGCCTTGTCCTTGCGCATTTACACGCGAAAATCGCGGCCGGGCGGTGATTGGATAAGACATTGTTTTGCAAACTTAGCCTGCCCTGTTGTCTCTAGGAAAGTGTCTAGGTTCTTTGTCCTGTCCTCCAAACCTTGTTTTTTTTTATCTGCACTACTGAGCTAACATTTATTTTTCTTTTTCTCAGTTGTGTCGCGTCAATTTGTTGTTGATCTCGAATTATTTTCTACCTGTTTACTTTTATTATATTACCAACACCTTTACTTGTGATTAGGTAACCGTACTGAACTCCATAGAACTATATCGTCTATTTCTTTATCATGGAGATGGATAGACTCGCATCTTGCATCCATTCAGATGACGTGCGGCCGTCCTAAGAACCGCCGGTGCCACCCTCGGTGTTATGAGCTGGCCTGAGGATTGTTTGCCCTAGTCCGATTGCCTTCCGTCCTGCCTCCGGTGATCCGAGGCTCACTTCGTTCCCAAGGGTCTTAGGGAGTATGTCCCCCCTCCTCCCTCCCACAACCACTTCTTCCAGTACTCTTAGCAGGCCGCTCGCCACGCTCATTCCCGCCGGGACTGCCCATGATAGTGGGACAAACTGCCCTCGATACCTATCTTTTTTATATATTTTATATAGTTTTAATCTCGCTTACAACCGTAAATATTGTTTTCTTTCTTTATTATTTCACTCTAACTAAATTCTGAACCATCGGGCGAACACATCTCTTATTATTTGTCGTTACCTTGTTAATTGCTATAAATGTAAGTATGCAGACATTTTCTTGCTTTTCTTATCTACTAACAATCATGCATGCATTACAGGGTCATTGTAGGGTCTAGAATCGTTTTAAAAATAAATTTGGCTTCCCTTTTACAAAAAAAAATAGAGCCCCGACGTGTGCGGCGAAGGAGGTTAAACAATCAAGTTTCCTCACACAGACAGCCGTTAGGAAAGTAATGGGGGTCCTCCAGTATCCTCCAATCTTCTCATTCACACTGGGACAATGGGTCCGAAGCAATAAAATATTGTCTTATACTCGTGTGAACTAGGCATTATGGTTTCGTTGAAAGCAACCACGCTGAGAATAACATCATGAGTAAAAATAAAACCATGTAACTTTTTCCATTCCATAATTTTTAAACTGATTTCGCTGAAATTCAAACTTCATCAGGACTTAATATTAATTAAATTAGTTTACATTAACGCAGGTACAAATATTATGAATAGGCCCATATAATGGAAAACCGTATACACCGAGGAGATGTAAAATATCGGAAGATGAATATTATTACTATATTACGAAGAATATTTAAAGGGATTTCACCTGAAATTATCTTTGAAATATCACGAAATCATACGTTTAGATACCAACCTACCATCGCTTGAATTACCTTCAATTAAATTACCGAACAGTATAGCGTCATGACTTTTTAAATATAAGTTGGTAAGTATGTGTATTTCAATTTTGTCTTCTTAATTGCGAATGAAGTGGTGTCTTGGAAGTGGAAATTAATCCACTTCCCGACATCCACAGTAGATGACTCATTGACAGATAACTAGATGACAATGCTTTCTATGAACTTTTGGTGGTCGTATATGCATTTCTATGACAGCAGTTAATATAGGTCTTGTCTAATTAGGATTTGGCTCAGTTGGTAGTGTTGTTGACTCCAGTCCCTGGGTAGAAAAGTTCAATCATCAATCAAAACATTTTTTTTCTAAACCATATATCAAATCTCCGTGGTTTTAGTGGAAATAACGTAGCGTACTGAATGATAACAGTTAAAATTTAAACAAAAAACTTAGCATACATATCCGGAGCTGGTAATATAATATTGTCTTGTATTTGTGTAGGTATTATGGTTTCGTCGAAAGCAAAAACATTGAGAATAACATATGTAGACATAGTAAAAATAAAAGAAAGTAACTTTATCCATTCCAATTTAACCATATTTCTTTAAATGTTTTCGATTAGATTCGAACTTCATCAGGACTTAATATTAATTAAATATCAGCTGAATCATTTAATATATCATGTTCAAAAATAGAAAGCAAAACTGATATTAAGTACCTGGGCATAACAATAGACCAGCGTTTAAAATGGTCTCCACACATTAATATTCTGAACAACAGAATAAGGAAACTAACATATACATATATTTAGATGTTTAAGAGATATTTTAAACGAAAAATTACTTAGAACCACATACTTCGCTTTCTGTCAATCAATTATACAATACGGCATTATAGGATGGGGCGGTACATATAAAAATCAAACACAAACAATTTACATATCACAAAAACTAATAATAAAAACAATTTTTAAAAAACCCTACTCATATTCGTCAGAACTTTTATTCAAACAATTTAAGGTCAGAAAATTAAGTGCATTATACTTTTATCATGCAACATTACAAATTTATAATGATAATATTAAAAATCAAGTTGCACCCTTTAAAAATAACAGAAGTCTTAGACAAACATCAATACTTCCCACTCCAAAATGTAAAAAAAAAAATTGGACAATTGAGTCATAAATATCTCGGAGCAAATTTTTTTAATTCATTACCAGAAAAAATTAGAAACATGAATACCAATATAAAAAATTTTAAAACTCACCTCAAAAATTATACTAAAAACTTAAACTGAATGATATAAAAAAAAGCAATACAATAACACCCCCCCATACACACAAGCCTTGCTTAATTATGGGGGTACATCAAATATTCTACTATGTAATTAATTACTGTATAAAAATTATTTGTAATTTATGTACCTTCTATTACTAATAAAAAATAAAAATAAAATAAAATAAAAAAAATGTTCATTTTGTTTTTTGAAGAGTTTTATTAAATGTACATTTGTTACTTAAATTTAATTTTTCCGCGACCGGTTTCGATACAACCGTATCATTCACGAGCAGAATTAAAACTAACTTAAAAATTAAATGCAAGTACCAAATATTCATTAGGTGGGAGTAGTGGGAGTGATGATTTTGGGGGGAGATTTCAAAACTAGAATCAGGGAACATGAACTTTGTTTACGAAATAATAATTACTCCGAATTTGCGAATCATTTAATAGAGTCAGGCCATAGCTTCAATAAAGAAAAAACAAAAATTAAACATTGCAATATAAATTCATACTTTAATCTTTGCGCTCTAGAAACGCTCGAAATAAACAAAAAAAATAAATCTAAAATTAATTTAGTGAATAAAATAATAGCGCCTTGCAAATCTCCTTTACTAACCATGTTTCCGTATAATATTGACTCCTCCCACCGTTTTCCCCCTCCATATTATAAAATAATTTTTTTCCTAGCTTTTAATGACTTTTCAAAGAGGTGTTGAGTTGACTTGATTCTGAGTTGGTATGGAACCAAAAAAAATGGGAAAAAAAACTATCTCAATTTTAAATTAACACATTATATTAAAAAAAATCAGGATCCCATTCATTAACATCATTTTTTTTTTATATTCTAGTTACAAAAGCACTTTTATCTTAATACGAGTTGAAAACCACTTGGCCAAAATATAATAATCCCAAAGGTAAAATGTAATCCAACATTTAAATCAAGTCCTTATCTTATTGAGACTTACCAAATAAACCTTCCCCTAACTGAAAGACCTATTGTTACAGGCATAAATAGATGGCATCAGCGTGCAATTTTGAAAAGGAGCTTATATCTATTTTGTGAACTTTGCCTGTACTTTGCCGTAATACGAACCGAAAGTAATAACGCCTTTTCACTTGAAGCAGCAATAACAGATGAAAATGTTGGAAATGTTTGGCTTTATGTGGAGGATATTGTTTTAAATAGTACCTACTCGTCGTTGAGGTTCTGCGTTTCGTTTATATGCCTAGAAATACCTGCAGTAATATTGTGGTTTTATTGAAGAAATAAACGCTTTTTCTTTTTGTATTAACCTTTCAGATGCCAATCATCCCTCCAGGATGATTCCCACTCAGCTCCCAAGATGACGATAATCACGTCCAAGGTCCAAAATCACGATCGTAGCGATTTTAAAATGATCCGTCGTGCTTCAGTCGAGAGGACCGCCCAATACTCTAGGCATAAATTTACCAAACCACCCACTAGATTGACTAGATCGATAACTTCGGGCTTTTGTTCGAGAAAAATTTGGTCACTATTTCACCATCAAAATGCAATAATTTTTCGACTGATGATGATGATGACAGAGATTTGTGACGTCACACACCATAGACGATGATAGAGTAAGCAACAACAAAAAAGGCGCAATATAATTTTCTTTCGGGGCCTACCGAGTACCACCGAAATTATTAGCCCTAAATATTATTTTAAAAATAAAACTCGTAATTACATGACAAGAATTTTATTAAAAACATGAAGTACAAACAGGAAATACATATAATTTGAATATGATTGTGCGTTCCTACAAAACTACTGAATTTTAAAAATTTTCATTTAATAACAGAAAAATGAAAAACTCAGAATTACATGTACATATTTTAAACAAGAATACAATGTAAGCAGGTTATATTTCTGTAGCAAATTGCCACATGAAGACATTGTTTTAAAGATAAATTACTTAAAGTACCTATTATATCTTTCGTCAGGTCTAAAATAAATTTACCATATTGCCAAAATATAACCAAGGTCCATGGAGACATTAGTTTTCATAAGATGTTTGATGTTTCATTCGGGGCTCAAAAATGTATAATTGTTAATTTTGGAATTTAGTTTAGTTCAGTTCATCATATTTTTCCTGAAATCATTAAAAAATCATTAAAATTAATGTAACAAATGTACATTTGAAATATACACGAAACATACACGAAAATTAAAACTCTTCAAAACAAAAACAAAAAATATTACTTAAGAAGTTATATTTTATAAAAACTATATTGGTACAAAAAAGCAAATGAAATGCTAATTGTTAAAATCTATTTTATATAATAAAAAAAACATAAGCACTTTTGTCAAAATCCAGAGAGGAAATTGGGGAAGATTAAATTAATGAGATAGGTCGATGCAATATAGAAAACATGTATACCTTTTTAAGACGTAATCGTGATGTTGGACTGCGTCAATTATTAGATTCCGGGTGGATAAATATGTTCTGAAAATGGAAACATGTACAACACAATTAAAATACTATTTAAATAACATACCTACTTTAGGAACACTGAAATATCAACCAAAGGAAGTTTCCCATCTGCAATTTTGTTCCAATTACGGGTCCTGTTCTTCCATTTTTCATTCGATCGCGAATTCCCAAAATCCACATTCACACTTATTGCCATAAATAAACCAGTCCCCTTATTGCCATCTTATTGCGTCGGAAATGTAAATGCATTGTAAATGTCAAACGAAAATAAAGCAGAGAAATGCAACCAAAATACAAGCTTCCTATATTGGTGGAGGTAGTAGCTGGGGACCATAAACAAATCGAAGGGGACTTAGGGAACGTACCCATACTACGTGACCTGTTGGAAGGGGGTCTTCGAAATACTACGCTTGGTACAAATGAGCGGCGGGTTGCTTAGGATTTTGGTCACCGGGGGGGGGGGGTTAAAAATTGCAAAAAATTGGTCACGTAGTATGGGTACGTTCCCTTATGATATCACCAAAGATTCGGTTCACATTTTGTATCGGAGTTATACCCGCCTGACTCTAGGCTGCTACACAAAGAATGGCCAGCTTTCTTTTCAAATCTGTCGATTTGAATCTCCTGCAGGATCGACAACTATTGCATTCCAAAATATTACAGGGCTCGCAATATGACCAATGCCCAAATGTCAATGGACAAGTACTGGAGGTGCCACACACCGAGACCATAAATAAAGTGTGTATAAAAGGGAACACACACCTTGTTACAGATACTTAACAAATGCATAACAATCCCTTGATACCATTTTCGGGTATACAAAATCTCCAAAACTACCATCCTCAGTAAATAATTTTAAATAGATAACTAAGATTTTTTTGTATTCCTGCAAAACCTATAAAAACATGAGTAGATTAAAAGCGAAAAAACATATTTTGTTTGTGCTCCGGTTTGGAGCTATTGTAAAAAATATGAAAATAATTTCTCCTTAGTGTCCATGTCATCTTAGGGGATGCTGTGTGGAAGGTATTTTTAAAGACAGGAAGAAAAAGAAGTTCTCGGAAAGAAATGAGTATGAATGTGTGGGTAGGTATCTTAGGGTCAGTGGGTCCAGGAGTGACGGACGAACTTCGACTGGGGTGCAAGGCGATAGGTCGAGGGATTCTGGCTGAAGAGGTCAAAAGACCAGTCTCTCTCGATCCGGCCCGCCATGCAGCAGGTGGGCAGACACAGCGGCCGCCAAGACCTTGACCACATGAAATCGGGCATCCCTGCTAAGTCATTAAATGCAGCACTTTGGGTGACATATGGCAGAGGTGTCGGTTATATCCAATAAATGATTCCTGGGGCGACGGTACCCATACCCGCCTCCTAAAATGAATGTAGGTGTCGTATCACAGGTTTTACTGTACCTGTCCCGTGGTGAATGCATAGCATCGCACGCGCTACGCTTTTAACAAAGCTGTATGAGAAGATAAAGTAATGACGCTCGACGTCCGCCGCGGCAAGGCAGTTCGGCCTAAGCCAGTGGTGGGCAAACTTTCTTCATGGAGGGCCAGAAAGTTTTAAAAAATTTCAGAGGAGGGCCAGGAGTATAGCCAAAATGTATTTTGTTTTAAAATCTATATTTGAATTATAAAATTTTACACACAAACGCTAATATAACTTACAGATTACAATTATTTAACTTTTATTTGAAGGCCCTGTTTTGGTTGGAGTGTGAGACATATAAAATTGTTTTTGATTGGCCATAATGTCTTCAAATGCAGGTTTGAGCTGCGACGAAGTAACCTTTAGCAGCGAGAAAAGGTGCTCATCAGTTAATCGATTTCTGATTGAGTTTTTCCGCAATTTCATGGTCGAAAAAGTCTTTGCAGACATACGACGCGACGATCCAAACATCGCATTTATTTTCTGGGCGTGATCAAATATCTTTGGATATTCAGTTTTCGGCGGTGTTCTATAATAATCTAATTTTTCGGAATTTAAGAACAATTGTTTTAAATGGGGGCTGCACTGCATTTCAACAATTTCTAACTGCAATTCTGCAGGGACATCTCCGGGTCCACATTAAACGGCATTGAAAAAACATCAAGCGATGACTGAATATTCTTAAAATCTTGAAACCTAGTTTCAAATTCGCATCGCAACGCAACACATCAACTACGTGGCTAGTCTAGAAATGGCTTCTTTTTCTAATTCAAATAATTTACTTTATACAGCTGGCTATTATATCCCGCGATAATTATATTTTATATATAATAGATATACTTATAATTTTGAAAGATTGTCGGCGGGCCGGATTAAATACTTTTGCGGGCCGGAGCTGGCCCGCGGGCCGTACTTTGCCCATCACTGGCCTAAGCCTATTCGGAAGGTCAAAATATTTTGACTTTAAAAAATTCAAAATGGAGTATTTCCGAAAGCATCTGAAAACTAAGAAGTATTTTTAAAAGGAAATACACTTTGAAATTTTATAATTTAAAAAAAACATAATTTATTAAAAATAACAAAAAATTAATCATAAATGGCTCAACTTTCGTTTATTTCTAACAAAAATTACTGTGGTGATAGTTGTACGTACGATGATATGAGAGAGATCGTATGCACGAAAGAGACAGCATGTATGACTATATAAGGGATGTACATTATCCATTGTGTCTCTTTACTCGAAATCTCCACTTGATATAACACTTGGCACTTGCTTGTACATTAAAACTCTAGTAGGAAGAACCGAACTCTCTTTATTGATCACCACTAACATAAAATCTGTGAAGGCCCTCGACCACGAGAACCTTGCACCATACCCGGTGCAAATCCACCACAATTACTGATAATGAAAACAAATGCACGCGTATTATATTAGGCAAATGTATTATAAATGTTATGGTCAACTGGCTTTTTTGTCGATTCATGTAAAAATAATAATTGAAAAATTCACAAAATTTCATAATTTTTTTTGAAATGAAAAAAAAAACTTTGGATTCATAAAGGTGAACATTTAAAAAAAATTGTTGTTATTTTTTTATTTAAATGTAAAACGTGGTGTTTTCTCTTTCTAACGCCGTTAAGATCATATTTCTAACCATTGTAGTAAGGGAGGCACAACGATTTCCATGAGACTATACGAGTTGTTCCGAATACCGAACGTTTTAAGCTAAGGGGTTAAACAGTGTAGGACTCTGGGGTCTTACTCTGGTATTATGCAGGCAAATTACAGAAAATGTTCGAGTTTATATTCATTTACTTGGACAAAATTTAGAGATGGTGGTGGAAATCAAAAAAAAAAGTGAAGAATTGGGAAAGAGGGGTCTTCAGTTCTTAAAATTGGCGCATGACCAAAGAGCTTTTAGATAAAAAAAAGACTTAAAATATTGTTATAGTAAAAAAGTTTTTAATTTTGTTCATTTTTCTAATACTTTGATAGCTTTAATACCCCGTGTTTAGCTTCCACTAACGAGGAGAGCGAGCAAATAAGTTTCCATTATCTGTTTTTTATGCAATCCACCGTAAAGCGGGTCCAATTTCAAAGACTCGTCGCCATCTCCGTGTAACCCGTGAATAGTGCACGGTGTTCGAGAGGAAAATTAATATAGTCTCAAGGTTTGAAATTAACAAAGCCATTAGAACCTTTTGGCGCAAGTATGTACGCTGTTTAAATACGCCCTTACCTATCATAATTTATTTTTTACTTTTGTTTAAAAAATGAAAGTTACTGACCTCTAGCGTAACATTTCGAAGCTAGTTATTAGTGCAGATTTCTACTTGCAACGGCCTATGATTCCTAAGCTTGTTGTAATGATAGTTGATAAAACAGATTTCTGTATATCATAGTCTGACATACGTGTATCATTGTTTATATTTGTTTTGGTATTAGTTTTTTTTTGTTATAAATGCCATGTTCTGTTGAATAAAACGCTTCTTATCTCTTGAAAACAGCTAGAATCAACTAAGTTATGGTCTGAAGACCATTGTAGTGCTTTGTCGGGTCGGGAAAAAGTTTTGTTGTAAAATGTGCTTATAATTAATAAATAAATTGGAATTAGCCAGTGAAGAAATATTACGTGTTTATTGAAGATCTTCTGCCATAAAAAACCAAAACCAATCACCTTTATTGATGCTACATCGTTCTTTAGCCAAAGTTTCGGACAGCATTACAGTGCCATTATCAGGGCAGATGTGTAATCAAGTAAATATCTGCCCTGATGATGGACATTGTAATACTGACCGAAACGTTGGCAAAAGAAAGAGTTAGCAAAACAAGGCATAAATACCCCAAAAATAAATCATCTGCTTATGGCCGTGAAAATCTCAAATCATATCACACCCTTATCTATATAAATAAAAATCAAAATATGTTTGTTTCTAGGTTTGTGTATGTGTGTGAGATTGCGATGAAACTTTGGGGATTTGAAGTACGCATGCCCGCGATGGTTTCTATATACAATAGTGAGTTCTGGCATCATGAAATAATGTATTGCTAACCGTTCATCCGATTACGATGAAACTTTGAGGATTTGTTGTGTGCACGCCCGCGAAGGTTTCTATATATACTGGTGAGCTCTGGCTTTATGAAAATTGTATAAAAAAATTGCAATAGGTGGCACGCGAGCTGTTTGAAAACTGAATGTAACGGGACTGAATGTATGGAATGCGGAAGGGGGGAGGGGAACCCTGGAGGGGGGTTCGCAGAACGGAGAAAGAGGGAGAGGGGAGTGGGGAGATGGAAGGCGGAGAAGACGGAGAAGGCGGAGTGGAAACTCGAGAGGGGAGGTGGAAGGGGAACAGGACGAATGGAAAAGGACACGCAGGGAAAAACAATTTCTTCATAAAGTGGCATAGCAACGCATACCTGGAACTCGCTATAATAATATGAATGGATCGACCGTAATTTTTTTAAACAGGACAGATAATTGGAGGACTGGGAAATGGCATTGGCTACTTTTATCCTGGAAAAATCATTTCATTCCCGTGGGAAAATTCTTTCGTAATCTCCCCCTGATGCCATGCGAGCGAAGCCGCAGGTAAAAGCTAGTATAATATAAATGACACATAATTATCTCACTGGAGTGAGTGAGACTATGGCAACCACGTTTTGAGGAATTTTGTGCGGTGATAAGAGATCGGTAGGAATAGAAAAACGAAGAAAAGAATGTACATATAGTAATATAACGGTTATTTTTGTATATTATTTATTAATATTTGATCCATCCAGTACATGCAAATAGATTTGAAAACGATTTAAAAAATGAGTGTTTGTCTTTTTATGTCAAAATAATATGAAAGAAATGCATACAAGTATTAAATCTTTAAAGTATTTATGGACCTACGTCTACGCATAAATAGAACAGGGATGCACTTAGCATTTTCTAATAAAAAGTATAATCTTAAAAACAATTTCACGTTCTACTAACAATGTGTTCCCACTCATTTCCCACCCATGGAAATTCAGTAGTAAATTGTGTTCTCCTTATGTTAATTCTTTGAGCTACTTTGCGCTGTTTTTTTGTACATAAAACGAGCATGCTCTGAATAGCTGATGCAGAATGTGGAGACAACAGACACTGGGACATCTGTGGGTAGTTTATCTTAGAAAATAGAGACATTAGATTATTACGCTACTGCCATTGATATTGGAGCTAAAGATATGAACTCTGCGGCTTCGAACACCGTGTTAACTAAGTTATTGACTGTAAAACAAATAAATATAAGTTAAAATTAAAAAATTTGTATAAAGTGATCTGTCTTTTCTCTGCAAGGTTGAATGCAAAAAATGGTATTTCATACGCACTCTTTGGTAATTTCAATCTTCACAATGTCTCATGCATTCGTGACGGTGACACATTGACCATAAGTATGTTGGTAAGCAACAAAGGCGTAAACACCCCTCTGTAGTGGACCTAATCATCTAAAGTATGCAGGCAAACGAGATATTATTATCACATAAATATAAATGTGAAAAGATGTCGGTGCAATCAAGTTCGAAACTAAACTGAAAAACACGGCAGGTTTTCACGGTACCTTCATTATCAGTCAAAGTTGAAGAAAGTCCAAAAAGCCATAGTCGGATAACACCCTCCCCCACCCCCCTCCCTTCTCGCTACTCATACTCATACACACGATAAACAAATTACGTCTTACTTTCTAACCATTTATCAAAAACAAAATATTGTCGACTGCGAGAAAAACGCAAGTGGCTTCCTTCTAAAGGGGTCAATGTCAGTTTTTCTTTCTTTTTACGATTCGCCTCAAAATTGGGTTAGTTATATTCCGAAATCAAAAAACTTTTCGAGTTTTGAGAATGGTTTCTTCTATTTTCAAGGGGCCAATTTTCCATTACAAAATCGCTTTTCTTAAAATTATAACTTGTCAAAAAATGACACAATCTACAAATTCGAAAAACTGACATTCGGCTCTTAATAAGCAAGCCACAGAAGTACCACAACAAGATAATAATAAAAAAAATATTCTGTTTTTCCTTCCTTAAACTCGTGACTATTTTAATATCCTCATCTTCATGTTTGTTAACTATATGTATTGATTTCCGCATCTTCATGTTTATTGTTTGATAACTGCGTGTGTTGTGTTCTCATCTTCGTGTTTGTTTACTGAATATGTAGATTTTCTCATCTTCAAGTTGTTTTGTATCTTTGGTTGCATTTAGCGAATTGAGGGCTAATCTTATGCAATTTTTTTCAATGGTAAAGAAAGTGTTGGCAGTTTACATGGAAATGTGGGTGTTAGTATTCTGCGGATAAAAATGGGAACACCTTTTTTCCCTTTACTTTTCCGATTTGCAAAGTGTATCAAAAGATTCAATATTTCAACTTTTTCAATTTCAGTTTTCTATTGGATAGTGTAAAAATACAACTTATACTTTTTGTTTAACCAATTATAACGAGGGAGGTAACAATATAAAAATAACACAACATTGTTGATAATTTGTATTTCGTGTGGAGTAAATTTTTCAATAAGCACGTTACTGGAAGATACAAAAGTTTTCTAATTTTTTTCATTTTTTTATAATAAATATTAAAAATATTCTTCGTACAAATTTAAATTTAAATTTTAAATTCTAATTTTGCCATTTGAAGACACAAATGCTGTAACTCCTTCGATGCAACTGGATGGAGTAACATTAGCCAACTGTGAATCATTTAAGTATCTGATCTCACTAATCCACAGAGACGGAGGATGTGCATCGGATTTCATCCATAGAATAGGTGTGGGATGGATTAAATTCAGATCCGTAACAGGAATATTGTGTGACTCCAAAATGCCCATAAAACTTAATGGAAAGATATACCAGACTATTGTAAGACCCGCAATAATGTATGGCTCAGAATGCTGGACTTTGTACAACTCCTACTCTAGGCAACTCGAAATAGCAGAAATGCTAATGCTTAGATGGTCGGCAGGAGTATCACTGAATGATATGATTAAAAGTTCACGCATTCATGGTAGCCTGGGTGTCACAGACATAAACAGTAAGCTGGAGGAATGACAGTTGAGATGGTATGGCACACAAAACGGAGACCATCAGACCAAACAGTGAAGCAGGCAATGTCTGTGGAGCTTCATCGACATCATCCAGAGGAAGTCATCCAGAGGAAGACCGAAGAACTCCTGGATGACACAATGCTTCAAAACACTTCAGAGAAACGGCCCGGATGAAGGCGATACTCAGAACAGAAGAAACTACAACCTGAGAACGAGAAGAGCCAACCCCAACGCACCTAGGCAATGAGTTGGGACAGCGCAAGGAAGAAGAAGAAGAAGATGTACGTAAAATATAAATAATCTTGCAAAAAATACCGCTAGTTTGTTATCGTTCTTTGATCATCATCAGAGCTGAAGATGATTACGAAAAAAATAATTATATAATTTTTTTTAAGATGTATTATGCAAACTTGCAAATAATATAATTCTCAGAAGTCACTCTGTAAAAAAATTCATCGTAATTTTTTGCGTTTACAATGTGTTGTGCCAGTAAAGCCTAAGCACCAGCTTAAAAATAAGTTACTTCGGAGTATTTTGTTTATTTTTACGCCTTCCATAATATCGTTTTAAGGGTATTTTTTTATCTAAGGATCTATTTGAGAAACCCCATATTACGACAACCCTAAACATACTTATATTTCAAAAAAACTTATCCTATCATGGTCGTTTGTATATATTACATCATGTACCTTTATGTACATACATTTTTATATTAATACCGCACAAGATTTTTAACGGCTCTCGACTGTCTGGGGCCAGTGGAACTATGGCATCTCCAATTGGGATAAGTTGAGCTGAATGGAGTGGTGAATAGAATCTGGTGGAAAGGGGGAAGGTTGAGAAGTACCTGGCTATTTAGATCAGGTGATCAAATTATCACAGCTAAAACCATGCAATTTCGTATATTGGATAACCAACACCTCTGCCGTAGGTTACCCTAAGCAGTTCGCTACGTTTGACGGCGTAGCAGGGGTGGTGCCAGGGCTTTAGATGAGGATTGTTTGTCCTGGCGGTGGTTACGCCTGCCTTCCTACTGCATAGCGAGACGTATCCAAGAGGATCAGGATCTGGTTGCGGGAGACTCTTTGACCTCTCCAGCTATACTCTCTTGACCCATCTATTTGCATTGCAGTGAGAGGGATGGATTCATACGTCTGTCACTTCTGGACACACTGATCCCCATATTCCTAAAGGAACCATTTGGGGAGGCGGGTATGGTTACCGCAGCTCCGGGAAACATTTATTGGACCAACACCTCTGTCATAGGTCACCCCAAGCGGTTTGCTACGTTTTGTTTTAGCAGAGGTGCCCGGGTTATCTGGGTGAGGTTTGTTTGGGTCTAGGCGGCAGATGCGTCTGTCCACCAACTGCGTGGCAGGCCGGATCGGGAGAGAATGGTTGAGAGAGTTCCTTTGACTTCTCCAGCATCGGTACATCGCCTTGCACCGCAATGGGAGTGATGGATTCATTCGTCTGTCATTCCTGGACACACTGACCCCCAGGTTCCCACCCACCCCTCATACCATTTTCCTTTCCAGAACTTCGTATCCTTCCTTTCCTAAAAAGATCCTCCACACAGCATTCCCAAAGATGACAAAGGCCCTGAGGGGAATTATTTTCCTCAGGAGCTCCAGTGTGGAGTTAATGTAAAACTTCGTATCCTCCTTTTCTTTAAAAAACCCTACAGACAGGACATTCAAAGACGTCATAGACCTTTGGGGAAATTATTTTTCTCAGGGCCCCCGTGTGCAACTAATGTAAAAAAAATTAAACAAGTTTTCTATTCGGAATGGAGTATAACCACCACTGTACATACTGTACCACGATTACACAAAAAAACAATTTACCTAAAATGTGGCATTCTGTGAATTCTGAACACGGGAAAATCATTTCGAACCGACCGGCATTCAAATATCACCTTCGGAAAAAGTTTCATATTTTTGCGGTAACGCATGCCGAACAACGATATTTTTTGTGCATTTGAAGTAAGGGTATTATTTCTGTTAACTTTATTTCAAAATAGAGGGATATTTGAAAAATGCATAGCTAGTGAAAAGAGAGAGAACAAAGTAAAAATTTAAGCAGAAATTGCTAGTTTTAGAGCACTTCAAAGCGCAATCATTTATACAGTTGAACGAATTTTAAATCATTCTTTGCTTTTTCAAATGGACGAAAAGTTTTGCTCCATATTCATGTGGAAAATATGTATCAAGATTCAATTTACTCAGTTAAATTGCATTTAAATCGAATTTGGTATTTTATAATACATTTGTGTATTTCGCGAGTATTTATAGAACTATCAATGATTGAATCGCAAGTAAAAACTTGTCTAAAGATATGCGGCTACCATTTCAATAATAGACTTCTGATATCAACTCTGAAATGCGTGGAATGTGGGAGGAAAAATTATTGAAATAAATGAAGACAATATAAGCGAAACTCAATCGAAAATCTGGAAACAGAAAAATCAGAAAAACATATTGACACCTCTGGGACACGAACCCAGGACTTTCCGGGCAAACGCGCTAACCACTGCGCCACGGTGTCGATATGAAATTCGATCATGTTTAACTGTACCATACTTCGACTAAGAACCACCTACATTATCTTCATTTACTTTAACGCATATATTATTGGCAACTATCTTTATTTATGATTGCAAGATCAAACCCGAACTAAATGCTCTCTAGATAGTGTCTGGATAAATCTTTATCCATTTTATTTAATATGCGACATCTATCGACTTTTCTGCAAGTCTAGGATGAATATTTTATTTTTTATTTTAACTTTATGAGTAAAACCTCAAATTGTAATATTTAAATAAATGAAGACAATATAAGCGAAACTGAATCGAAAATCTGAAAACAGAAAAATCAGAAAAACATATTGACACCTCTGGGACCAGTCTGGGACCTCTGTCCCAGAGGTGTCAATATGTTTTTCTGATTTTTCTGTTTCCAGATTTTCGATTGAGTTTCGCTTATATTGTCTTCATTTATTTAAATATTACAATTTGAGGTTTTACTCATAATGTTAAAATAAAAAATAAAAGAAAAATTATTGGGTTAGAATTTGCTACGAATGAGATTTATTGCATGTCCGATGTTTTAACGAAGATAAAAAAATTCAAATATGTACAAGGCAAGCCTAAGTAATGTATATATAAAATGAACGAGGCCTATGTAAGTGTAAATAAAAGGGTTCAAATATGTACAAGGATGGAGAAACTGAAATAAAGATTTAAATATCAATAAAAACGTTCAAATATGGAAAATGCCGAGTTAAGTTTAAATGAGAAGATTCAAATATAGACGACGCCGAAAGTGAATAAAGGTATTCAAATATGGAATAGGCCGATGTAAGCGCACCAAAAAAGGTTAAAAAGTGGACAAGACCGAGGAACGTGTAAATAAAGATATTCAAACAAAATAAGATCAATGTTCAAATGTGGACAAGGCCGAGGTAAGCGTAAATAAAAATATTCAAATGTTGACAAAGTCAACGTAAGCGCAGTTAAAAATGTTTAAATGTGGACAAGGCCGAGGTAAGCGTAAATAAATATTTAATTTTTTTATTTAACTTTATGAGTAAAACCTCAAATTGTAAAGTTTAATTAAATGAGGACAATATTAGCGAAACTCAATCGAAAATCTGGAAACAGATAAATCAGAAAAAGATGTTAGCACCTCTGGGACTCGAACCCAGAACCTTTCGCTTTCCGGGCAAATGCGTTAACCACTGCGCCAAGGTGTCGATATCCGATTCGATCATTTTTAACAGTATAGTACTTCGACTAAGAACCACCCACATTATCTTCATTTTCTTAACGCATATTTTATTGGCTGCATCTTTATGTATGATTGCAAGATTCAAACCCGAACTAAATGCTATCTAGATAGTGTCTGGATAAATGTCTATCCATTTTATTTAATAAGCGACATCTATTGGCTTTTCTGCAAGTTTCTGCAAGTCCCAGACCGAAACTGAATTAAAAATATTACTGTTCTTCAAGACCAGTTTTTAGATCAAAGTAACTAGGATTCGCGTCGTTCGTTTTCAGGTCATGTTATTTTTTAACCTTTTATTTCTGATTTAATCCCTGATCTTTGCAAAAACCTCGCGAAGCCTTATCTCTACAACCTTATTCCATTAGGTAAGTATCGGTTTCCGGTTTATCCCAAACGTGACCAGTTTACCTAGTGCCGGATGAACTTAGATACTTTATAAGGCTTTCGACTAAGAGTACGGAATTCACTGATTCATATCCCGGCGCGCACAAGTAAATTTTATTTATTTATTTTGTAATGCTTCACAATTAATTAATTAATAGAATCGCCTTAATGGAAGGCCACCATTGATAATTGAAACGGTACTTGAAATGACTTTGGCCGTATTTGGTGGCCAGATCTGATTAGCCATATTCTTTTCCACTTTTTTTCCCATCTCCTTCCCTCCTACTACCTTCACAATACACCCCATTTCCTTACTTGGGACTCTTGTGCGGTACACAAATAAAAAAAATCACAAAAATGCAGTCATTGTAATTATTGTAATATCCGTGCATAACGTTATTTATAATACTATTTGAACATTGACGGAAAGGCCCATACACTTTACTTTGCCGTTTTACTAGTTGGGATCGACTCAGCCCATTGTGTAGGATTCGTGTGCACGGATCCAATCCGAATAGCGGATTTCAGTTAATAAACTGTAAGACGATACTCGCGATTCGTTAATATTTCTCTTACAATATAATATAATCGAAGAGGTCGAAATTTTAATACAAATTAATAAATATAAATCTTTATTCGAATACAGATTCGAATAAAAATAAACACAAGAAGACCACATTAATCCGAAAGATACATTAAGATGAAAAAGAAAATCCGTTGATTAAATTAGTTTATATCATTGAAGAAGAAGATAACAATAATAATCTAAACGAAAATATGAAAGAGAACAAGACACAGAAAAAAAACAATGGTCGCAACTGGGACTCGAAACCAGAACTCTTGAGTCCCAGTTGCGACCATTGTCTTTTTTCTGTTTTTCTGTGTCTTGTTCCATTTCATATTTTCGTTTCGCTTATTATTGTTATCTTCTTCTTCAATTATATATTACATTGATGGGAATAACCTTCAAAAGTTATAAAAAGAGAGTTTTTCAAATAAAAAAATAGTTTATGATTAAAAATTCCTTACCAACGATTAATTTCAAATATAACAACCAATTCGTCGAATTCTTAAATCGGATCTGAATTTAAATACTTTTTGCAGTAACTTTTACTTTTTGCAACTTAACAGAGCTTTTATTAATTATCTTGATTATAGAAGTATTTCTACTGGAAATAACTTGATGAGATAGCCTTCTCACTTCTAACAACTCCCTAGCAAGGCCAGTTCTAAAGTAGTATTTGTAGAATCATTTGAAGTACCCACATTAATCAGTTGAAATATTGTCGCGATCATGACCACACCAGACACTCTCGTAAAATTGCTTTAAACACCGCTCTCATATACGTTTTAAATGATATTTTTTTATGTTTATCAACCGGGTGTAATTGTGCCTCCAAAAGAACAAAATCATCAACCATTTGAAGGTAACGCTTTCTTACATCTTTCTCGTTTCCCAGTGATAAAAAACGAAATCGAATGTTTTTTTATTATTTTTTATGTGTGTTTTACAGTTCATATCGGGCACTAGACAATGCTAGACAGTTATAGCACACACTCCTTGAATAATTAAAATTCATTGATTGACACCAAAGATATTGAAATATAAGTAGATGTGCTATCTGCTGTTTTTACTATGTGGGTCTGCGCTTCTTGGTGTCGCCGATATTGTTTACCAATTAACAAATAAACTAAAAGAACAAATAATTAACGAATAAACCAAACGAACGTTAAACTAAATGAACGAATTCTTTCCTTATTCAAAATATATTGATAACCAATATTAATGCACATTTTCAAAAAATCAACGAAATGAACAAATTCTTTTTGTGTGAAAACTACGCTAATTAGCGCGTAGTCCGGCGACAGTTACGCGGACACCATAGCATATCTCTTCTGTATTTGAATATCTTTGATTGACACTCAACCCGACTAAGTACTTGATCCCCTAAGTATTCACCATGTATCCGCTCTTTCACATGCACTTTTAACAAACTAGAAGAACAGTAACTAATTTTGTCGATAGTACAAAGCTTGCTGAAAGTTTATTTGTTCGTTAAAATACCTTTAGGCGTCTACCTTAAAAATGAACAGCAAAATTGTATAAATCATTTTACCATCCACGTTTTGCAGGCTTTGCTCTTTTTCAATTAAAATATTTATTTATTTATTTAAGGAACATAAACAGTGTTAATAATATAATATACATAAGAGGATAACAAAAAAAAGACCAATTATTAATGTTCACAGATAGGTATTTAGAAACATAAAAGTAACTGAATGAAAACAAGAATATTTAAGAAAAGAAAAAAAACAGGACAAAGCAGCAATTAAAAAAATATATATAAAGTACAGGTGTAGGTTCAACAAGCGATAAACCTAAATATAAAAACACAGCAATAAAATAAATGCGATTATAACTGTAGACTCTGTAGAGAAGATAAGGTGCGAAACAGGTATTTGGATTGGGACGGGTAAGGGGAGGACAGGGATAAAGGAAAGTAGCCACGCAGGTAATTTAAAAATATTAGGTACCATTAATTTAATCATCATGAATATGTGTTATGTATTATTCGCACGTAGAATGTTATACAAAGTAATTCTGTAGCGAAAGTAACTAGCAGTGAATATGTCAGCAAGTGTTTCTAAACGTGCAAATTTAATGTTATAGTAATTACATGTCCTTTGCATAAATTCATTTTGGTTGGAATTGGTGATACACAATGATAAATAAAATGTTTGCGTAAAGCCTGAATTCAGCATTCTGATCATCAGATAAAGTTCACTGCAAAAATTGGCTGAAGTATGCAAAAAGTATATTTGTGCAAATATTATTTTGGTATATTATTTCATAAAGGTATGAGTAACATCCCCAAATGTTTCAAATTCATTAATTTAATTTAGATATATCTGCCGTTTGACGGCCTGTAAATGCAAGTTGTCCATTCCACATATTAATCCTTCTGATATAATGCACTTCAAAATCTTGTCACCGTCATTAATTAATTTTGATCTCTATTTGCAAAAACAGAAATATTTTTAGCAAATTAATCAGAAATTATAAACATTTTTGCAAACAGAGATAAAAATAAATTAATGGCAGCGACAAGACTTTGAAGTGGATTGTCACAGAAATATTTATTTGTGACCTGGTCACACTGACCTCCAGATTCCACCCACTCCTCATACCTTTTTCCTTCCCAGAACTTCCTAAAAAGACCCTCAAAACGGCATCCTCAAAGATGACATAGGCCCCAAAGATTCAATTTGGGAGGCGGGTGTGGGTACCGCCGCCCCGGGAACCTTTTTGGATAACCAACACCTCTGCCATAGGTCACCCCAAGTGGTTCGCTACGTTTGGTGATTTGACAGGGGTACTCGTGTTGATGGTGTGACGTTTGTCTAGGTCTTAGATTCCTACCCACCCCTTAAACCTTTTTTTCCCAGAACTCTCCTCTCCTTCCTTTCCTTATAAAAACCCCTCCACACAGCATCCCGAAAGATAACATAGGCCCTGAAGAAAATTATTTTCCTCATGGCCTCCTGTGTGAAGATCATGTAAAAAACAAAACAAAAAGGTAAATTGTTTTCCCCAGGACCTCCTGTGTGGAGCTAACATGAAAAATGAAATTTGATTATCTCTTCAAGAAATAATTATTTTTAAAAATATTAGACCGATTTCACCAGAGGTGGGTAAAAATTAGCTGACTTTGGGCATACAAACACTTCCACCATACACTTCTAGGTTAATATCAACGTGACTAACCCTTTAAGCAAATTGTTAATTTCAGCTCCCAATAATAATTAAGCTCCCGTTAAAAATATTTAACTTTTTTTAAGTAGCTACCGCGCCTCTAAAGTTACACAATAATTCTGTAGTAAAGCCTCCATGATCTTCTCCCACGGGAATACAAAACAGCCTTGCAAATGAATTACTTTTCGGTAAAACAGCACGGTTAAAACAGGACCGGTTTCAGAGGAAAGTTTAAAAATTAATTAACGAGATGGTTCCGTTGCATATTCCTGATCTATCAGCGTCGTAAGCTCGAATTATAAAAAATAAACAATGGATGTTAAGTTACAAGCAAGAGCTTCAGAAAAGCTTTACCCTATGACTTGGAATCGATCGGATCACAGACTAGACGTATTGTAAGATTAATGAAAAATTTAATATTATTTAACATCATGTGCGTACGAAAACACTGTTGTCTAAACGTTGAAAGTATAACATTTTTTTCACGTGAATATCGCAAAAGAGTCCCAACTGTTCGAAGCCAGTGAGACTATCGCAACTCCAGCTGGAAAGAGGAATGAATTAAAGTTTTGGGAATAAAGCATAGAATAAACCCCGATACAGGCGAACCCTAGTGGGGTTAATAATTACATGCTAAAAATATATGTATATAAATTGTGAAGAAGCAATAAATAAATAAATAAAAAAAAAGGGTGTAAAAAAAAAAAAAAAAAAAAAGCTATCTTCGCCGGGATGAGTCGAATATAGAATAATCTTTAAGTATAGAATAACCGAAGTCCCTGCTGAACTCAAGACCAATAGCGCGAAGGAGCCTGGGAAGACCAAGACTAAGATGGAGCGACAACGTCCTCAAAGACATATCTATCTTGGAACTTCCAAACTGGAGAGAGCTGGCACAAAACCGAGATGAGTCGAGGAAGACTCTTGAGGAGGCCAAGACCCACCAGGGGTTGTAGAGCCAATAGTGATGATGATGATGATAGAATAACATTGGGAGAGGTTTAGCGAGCGGGGGAGAGGCAAACCTAAATCGGCCGAAGAATTGATGAAGGAGTGAGAGATGTAGGATTGGGGGAATTTCATGTTCGTCGAAAGGGGAAAATGGTTAATTGGGAAATGGTTAAAACATGCAAAAAAGGATTGTTTTAATTTTTACACGTAATAATATATTTTGACTCACAATTCGGAGGTCGCGGGTTCGAACCCGGCATGCGCAAATAAATTTTATTTGATTAATTTGTGTTATTTCACAATTAATTCATTTAAAATAATGTATAATATATTTGCGGCATGTTCCAGAGTGGAAGATACTATCAGTGTCGCCCTGGTGTAAGACCACCATTCAGAATTGAAACGTTGCTTAAAAACGGCTTTAGCCGTGTTTGGTGACCAGATCTGAATAGCCAGGTACTTTCCAAACCTTCCTCTTCCCCACCTCCTTCCCCTCCCCACTACCTTCAGCCTCACAACATACCCCAATTGGGGATGCCATAGTCTCACTGGCTCCAGACGGGAGCAGTTGAGATTCTTGTGCGGTATTCACTGTAAAAAAAAATACTTTTGTAATCTCTTACATTTATAAATTACTTATTGGCAAAACCTTGCAAAAATTTTAACCCTGTATTTGAATGTTGAAAATTTTATTAATATGTTGAAAAATAATAAGTTGGAAGAGGAAGGTTTGAAAGTCTGGTTATTATGGTCTGGTCAGCAAACACAACTAATGCTATATATCAAGCAAGTTTCAGTTATGAATGGTGGTCATACCATAACGGCGAATAGAAACTATTTGAAAGCATTTGGATAATAATATGCTTTCTTAAGATTGAAATGAAATGAATATTTTTTTTATTTTTTTTACAGATTTACCTGGTAGGTCAATTCAGATGAATTCACTTTTATTGGAAGGTTTAAGCTAAGGAAAAGACATGACTTTGCACCCAGGGGACACTGTTAAAAACAATGTAGGTGTCCCAAAAGAAAGTTTATATTTAGTGGATCGATTAAAAAAAAGTAAGGGTTCTATCGAAAAAATGTTTATTAAATACTAAAATACACAATTTGTGAATTTATTTCTTAAAAATAATATCGTCCAAATGTAAACCCTCGAGTTCACGGCATTCATTTAATCGAAGAGTAAAATTTCTCGTTAGGTAGGCTTCGTGATAGCTGCCATTTCGTAACGGATATTTTCTTTTAATTGCATCAGGGAAGTCGGATTTGTGGCGTACACTTAAGATTTGAGATAACCCCACAGGAAAAAGTCCATAAGGGTTAAGTCAGGACCACGAGGAGGCCAATTTATGTCATCTCTCTTGGAGATCAATTTGCCAGGGAAAATTTCACGAACTCATGGCAGAGACGTATTGGACGTATGTGATGTTGCTCCGTCTTGCTGGAACCATGTTCTTTGGTTATAGCCAGTAAGTTTGTAGGGGTGCAGCATTAGGTCTTTGTGCAAAATGCTGTGTAACGATGATCTATGCACACTTAAAGCACTTGCGCGCTTCCGAATCGAAAAGTTTGAATCGTCGCGAAAAGACTGATAAACACTCTCTACGTTTTCTACCGTTATCGATGACCTTAATCGCCCGGATTTTGGTTTTACCAGCGTTGTACCAATCTATTCAAACTTTTTGACCCATTTTCGAAAAGGGGAATGCTTGGCGCATCATTGAATTGACAAAAATACAGTCACCTAATCACCATTTTTATAAAACTCACGCATGCACAACGCGCGGACGCTCCCGAGAAATGCTCCATAGCGACTAAATTCCCAAGAGCCAGACTAGTGATTGACATACCCCCGTGCCCCTTGGACAAGTTGCGTTTACACAGAAAGCAAAACAAATATAAACTTTATTTTGGGACACCCAGTATATTTAATGATTTACTGTTATTATTTTATCATTCGTGTAATTTTAACCTTTAGTAATGCGTACTCTTGATTAAATTGCATTTAATGGTTCTCTCTAATTTGTCAAAAAAATGACATTTCAAAGAAAAAACAAAATCTCTTTTTTTTAAAGGCAATACAGGCTGCTAGCCTAGTGAGGTTAATATTTTTGTAAAAAAAAAATAAGAACACATGTATGGTGAGAAATTATAAATAAATAAATAAATGAGATTCACAAATCCTACAATTAAAATAATAATAATAATTAATTAATTTACCTAGAAATTTAGGAGGTAGAGGTGTAGTCAAAATAACATCTTTGAAACACAATCAGGTAGAAATGCTTAGAATTTTTTTCCATAGGAAAGCTAATAGCTCAGAAATGCAAAAAATAATTTGCAAGGCAGATAGAAATATTACACCTTTAAATTTATATGACGAGAATGCCAACATTCTTATAAATACTAACCAGGAATTATTAGATTCCTGGTCAAATAAAATTATTCACGCAAAACACTTCAATTATCTCAACCAAACGTATGTTGACAAACTTTCGTCAAACAAATGGTTGAGTATTGGAGAGTATTGACCTGATATAGTTTTACATGACAAAATTAAAAAAAATAACTTATATCATTGATGTAGCTATTCCAAATTCCTGTAATATTCAAAAAACTATTTCTGAAAAAATAAGAAAATACACAGATTTAGGAAATGAGATTAAAAGAATTTGGCATTCTCGGACTATAAAAATATTGCCATTTGTTATTTCGGCCACTGGCATAATACCTAGGAATCTGATTCAAAATTTAAGCATATTAGATTTGTCAAAGAATCATTTTAAATACATGTAGGATTACAAAGGGTTTTTTTAAATATTTATATTGAGGGATCAGTAGGATTTATAGGTTCAATTAGAAATGCCACAGAGCCGAACCCTCTTATATGAAAATATCTGGAGTCGGTGAATTATATTCCCATTTGGTCTCTAGTAGGTTGACATGTTGTTCTTGTATTGTTTTGTATTTATAATACTTATATAGTGCAATTGCATAGCGTGGGTTGACTAGATGATCATTTGGGGAAGTGTGTGGAAGGGATTAGTTTTTCCTTCTTTTTTTCCTTATTTTTTTTTTTGGGGGAAAATTTAACCCGGACATTTAAATCTGGTGCGTAAAAAATAATAGACCTGATATAGTTTTACATGACAAAATTAAAAAAATAACTTATATCATTGATGTAGCTATTCCAAATTCCTGTAATATTCAAAAAACTATTTCTGAAAAAATAAGAAAATACACAGATTTAGGAAATGAGATTAAAAGAATTTGGCATTCTCGGACTATAAAAATATTGCCATTTGTTATTTCGGCCACTGGCATAATACCTAGGAATCTGATTCAAAATTTAAGCATATTAGATTTGTCAAAGAATTTGTATATAAAAATGCAAAAATCAGTCATTTTAAATACATGTAGGATTACAAAGGATTTTTTTTAAATATTTATATTGAGGGATTGGTAGGATTTATAGGTTCAATTAGAAATGCCACAGAGCCGAACCCTCTGATATGAAAATATCTGGAGTCGGTGAATTATATTCCCATTTGGTCTCTAGTAGGTTGACATGTTGTTCTTGTATTGTTTTGTATTTATAATACTTATATAGTGCAATTGCATAGCGTGGGTTGACTAAATGATCATTTGGGGAAGTGTGTGAAAGGGTTTAGTTTTTCCTTCTTTTTTCCTTTTTTTTTTTTTTTTTTTTGGGGAAAATTTAACCCGGACATTTAAATCTGGAGTTATTAACAGAGCGGTGGGTGCAATACTCTGTCTGCCATAAAAAAGTATACATTACATAAAATGGATTTACATACTATATAGAAAAGAAAAAATAAAATAATATAAAAAGATTTAAAAAGAAATATGTATACACATATTTAGTACTTATATATCTACTACGGGTATTATAATATCCCATCATTTTGAACAATTCTGGGCTATTAACCTTAATAAAACCTGAACATTTCAGTTCTGCCCTGTCGTTGCGTCAGATTATAACAAACATTTTTCATTTCTTCACGTGAAATGTCACGTAACCTATACTTTTAGAAATAAATGAACCCGGGGGAGTGAAAAGCACGTAGGTTATTCATTATTGTAATGATAGGCAGGTAGGTTAAAAAAAACCTTCATGGTGTACACCAACTTATTTTCATAGACGGACCGCCAAATAATTCGGTGTTACCGTACACTCCTTGCCTCATTCACAATCATACATCGTCTCATCCATACTCTTCTATTACTCTGATTCTTAACATGGCCCGACTCAAGCATCTGATTCACTTGATCCATGTCTTCCTTGGGTGTCCCCAACTTCTTTTATCATTTGCATTTCCGTCATACATTATTTTTATATTCCTTTCTTCATTCATTCGCTCTACATACCCAAACCATCTAAGCCTCCCTGTCTTAACCTTACTTATTACATTTTACATCAGCCTTGCATTCTTTTCGAATATCCACATTTCTCACATGATCAAAAAACCTTCTTTAAAATATAGTTATTTTTATAACCACCCATCGATGAAGTTCTTGCAGGGCCTCCAAAAAATCCTAGTAATGCTTTAATTAAGCATGGAGTGCTTTTTTTCGCTGTCACCCCCAGTTTCGCCCTTGCGAAATACCGCGATTGATACTCGAAACTTGGCTTGAAATTGCTTTAGTCAAACCTTCTCTAGTCCATTCCATATCCCAATTGGGGATGCCATAGACGCCATACCCAAATTGTGCGGTATTCACAAATTGTTTTTTTTTTTATAAAAGAAGTAGGTTTTTAAGCCTAACCGTAATCTTATCCTTATCTAAACAGATAAAATTTTGTCAGCAGACGTAACAATATGGAATCGAATGTACCTTAACAATCCGATATGGGCTTAAGGTTCCCTTATAAGCATGAAGAAGTTGAGATTATATTACATACATAATACATTTGCATACTTTTTTTATGAGCACAGTCCCAACTGTTCCGTCTGGAGCCGCTATAATAATCGTGATACTAACTGGCTTTTGGTTCGTCTTCGCTCAATTTAAGTGTTGGTGACCATTTTATAAATGCGATAGGAACTGGTTCCAAAAATAGCCGGAACTGGTTCCAAAAATGACTAGCTGTCGCTGGATCCGAGTAACCTGGACAAAGTAACCGCGACAGGCAATGATGGTATATATAATATATAGACGCTTGGTAGAAATTACAACGTCGCCGTCGTATTACCTACAGTTACAATAATAATCATACCATCCATCTCCCCGTACAAATCAATATTACATACGCCTATCAACCGACGTTCCTCACGCTAGCTATTTACGTAAGTGGCGCCATCTTTCGGCATTGATTAAATTCGGTTTTATTACGAAAGAAGATTTGTAACAAACTCCACGTACGAAAACGGTTTTGCGTAAGGCGCAGCATCGGAGTTGTACTCGTAGTCGGATTCTTCAATCTCAATTGTACAGACGTTAGCGTAATAATCAGGACAGAAGTTGTGAAATAACACAAATAAGCATATTACACTAGAAACGTCAATGGGCAACGTCCATCGTGCATTGATCACATTTTCACTAACATTAAGGATAATAATAATATAAACTCTGGTATTATAAAAACTTCAATTACCGACCATTACATGACTTTGCTACATTACAATTCACCTCAGACGACAAATCAACATAACAGACAAACTGCTAATAATAATAAAGAAATAACTGTCATTAATATCGAATCTCTAAAAAATAAAATTTCCTCTGAATTATGGTTAGATATACTCCGATATGATGACGTCAACGAGTGCTGTAAACTGTTTGAAAATATATTAACTAATTATATAAATGATTCAAAAAAAATTATTCATAAAGGAAACTCAGCAAAATTTCGTCAAATCAAACCGTGGATAACACATGGACTAGTTGTGTCTATTAGACATAAAGAATGGCTCTACAAAGAAACTAAAAAAAAACCATTAGACATAAATTTAAGTAATCATTTTAAAGAATACAAAAATAAATTAGCTTCTCTTATAAAAAACACTAAAGAAAAATATTATAAAAATAAACTTGATGACTCTGGACACGACAGTAAGCGAGTTTGGTCAATAATAAATGAAATCTTAGAAAATAAACAGAAAACAAAAAACAATACCATAAAGAGTATAATGCAAAACAATAATATAATAAATTGTCTTGAGGAACCTGAAAAAGGAGCAAATGCATTCAATGATTTCTTCGCAAACGTAGGAAAGAATCTAGCTGAAAAAATTTCTGCAAAAGAAAATAAAATAAAATTTGAAAAAACTCCGAACACAGAAAATAAAATAGAACTTTTCGAACCAACCAATCCCTCTGAAATTGCACAAACTATATCAAAAATGCGGAGTGGTTCTGCTCCGGGATTTGACGGCCTTTCCGTAAAAATACTAAAAAACATTAAAAAATTTATTTCTACACCAATCTCTCATATAATCAATAATAGCTTCAAGACAGGAGTTTTCCCGAACACGTATAAAAAAGCAATAATCACGCCAGTATTTAAATCCGGTAGTCCGGAGGACGTTTCTAATTATAGACCCATTTCACTATTATCTAATATGTCGAAAATTTTTGAAAAAATTGCTAAAAAAAGATTAACTGCATTCATTAAAAAAAAATTCAACAATCAATAAAAATCAATTTGGATTCACAGAGGGAAAAAGCACACAAGACGCTATCGCTAAAATTTCATCTAGTATTCAGAGTAACCTGGACAAATCAAATAAATGTTTAGGAATTTTCATCGACTTAAAGAAAGCATTTGACAGCATTTCCCATGAAAAACTTGCTATTAAATTAAAAGAAAACGGCATTGACCGCATAGCCCTCAAATGGATAGTAAGCTACCTAACAGAGAGACCTCAAGTAGTAAAATTAAATCAATCATTTAGTTCATCTCTCACAAGTAAATTTGGCATCCCTCAAGGTACCGTCCTCGGACCATTATTATTTCTAATATATGTGAACGACATTTTCCAACAGGAAATTAAAGGTGAATTAATCTCTTATGCTGATGACACTGTATTGTTAATAAAAGGTCAAACATGGGAAATAGTCAATAAATTGGCAAATGAAGATATTAATATCTTAAAATCGTGGTTTGATAATAACTTACTCACACTTAATGCTAAAAAAACAACATATTATGTCTTATTTTCCTTACAGAAAATACCTGATCATACAGTTAATATTGTAATCCGAGACGAAAAATGTGATCATGTACTCTGTAAACAACATAATCCTATTTGTACCGTCATTAACTCTTCTTCCGAAGTTAAATATCTAGGTGTAATCATTGATCAAAACCTGAAGTGGAATAGTCACATTTCAGAGTTAGTGAAGAGAATAAGGAAATGTATATATATATTTGTTAGGTTAAGAAATATTTTAAATGTAAAAATTATCAAAAACGTGTACTATGCTCTTGTTCATTCTTTACTTATCTACGGAATTATAGGGTGGGGAGGATCTTACGAAAACAATCTAAACTCAGTAAAAGTTTCACAAAGAATCATCATTAAAGTAATATTAAAAAAAAAATCTACCTTCTCAACAGAATCACTTTTCAAATTGTTTCCAGTACCAAATGTCGATGACATATTCAAACAAGCTTCTATTATAAAAATGTGTAAAGAAAAAAATAACAAAGAATATCAAGAGTTTTACAAACTAATGAGAAATGGAAACCAATTTATTACACCTAATTTTAAAACAACTCAAATGCAACATCATTATATTTTCCAAGCCATAAAAAACTATAATAACCTCCCTTACGAATTACGCTGTATCATCACCTAATCAGAACAAATAAATAAAATTAAACAATTTTTCAAAAAAAAATTACAGTAAAAAGTAAATATTTTATGTTATATTTTATATTATATTTTATATTTCATATTATAACTTAAAACCTAAGTAAGAATCGTGGCTCCCTTATCAGGCACAAGAGCTCCTCTTTTCTGATAAGGTATACATGACTAAATACGACCTTTAATATAAAATTCAGTAAAATATGTATATATATATGTATCTCATATTTTTTATATTACAATAAAAAAAAAAAATAAAAAAATTAAATTAAATTTACATGCCCATGTTGGGATTCGAACCCGCCACTATATATATATCTGTCACCGCCTTCTTTGTTTTTGAATGCACAATCGAGACTCTTTCACAACATTTAATTGTTTATTCAATTTTATCTGTGACGAAATTTGATTACTCACAGCACCTTTAGATTTGTAGCCAAGAATCATAACCACTCGACCACGGAGGCCGCCAACAGCGAATGATAATGATGAAGTATTCCCCTATTTTAGTGTATGACCCTTACTAATATAAGTTTTATGGAATTTTTTATTGCCCTTCAAAACTCAGGGTTAAGTTGCATTGCGACGTGTCGTCATTTTCCCTTTACGAATCCCGACTTTATTTTAGAAATATTATTGGTGAAGCTCTCAAATAAAAGAAAATGAATTTCGACATTTCATCACGTTTATTGCCCTCAGTAAAAGACGGATTTCTTTATTAAAATTTTATGCACGGTGGTTCAAAACACTCAGTCCCACAATACACATATTTTCTATGTCGTGTAATTCATTGTGTAGACCTTTTGGTTCGGGTACCTGTGTATCGAGGAAATATTTAAAAACGTTTTCTTTAGGATATCGAATTCAAACTATTGGATCCAAAGTATCCTAAGTTGGTATTATATTTAAATTTACCTGGATATTTGTAAGCATGTCCGGAGATGTTACATTAGATAACGGCAGAATCCAAGTAATCTGCGTCTCCAAGTAGTCCAGTCTTCTTCGTACAGGTAGGTAATCGTGTCTACTGAAAGACTACAAAATAAATTCTTAAGCTTTCTATGTTCTAAATTGGATATTTAAGCAATTTTGTCGAACTATTACACTATTTATTATCTGGATATGCTTAAATTGTCCGACAAAAGGATGTTTGCAGACTTGCGTACATTGCTTGCATTAATAAGCTTTCGGATTCCGGATTCGGTAATAAGAGTAGTCGGGATTTTTGTCAGTGCTGAACTTTTGGGACTAATTACTATATTATGTTCTCTTCATTGTCCAGAATACTAATAGGGGACTAATTATTTTTATGCCCAGTTAGTGGACAACCGAAATTTATCACAAAATATATACAAAAGTTTTTGGCTGGGACAGTTCAGTTATGAATAAAAACTAAGAAAAACAACAACTATATAAATTTTACTATTTATATGTAAAAGCCTTGACAAGGCTATAATTTTTTTAATTAACGTACGAGTATAAGGTTAACAAGAATAACAATTGAAATAGGTGAGCCCTAACTATAATTTTAAAAATATTTTTTAAACTATGGGTAGGCTCAATAATTCATTTCTATTTTCAATCCAACACTAAAAATAAAGATAATTTAGTAGACTACAGAAGGCGTTAAGATTTTATTGTACTCGGGATAAGTAGTTTTTATTTGAGTTGGCACAAAAGTTTTTTTTATTTTCCGGGATGAAAATTTTTATCTGAAATCTTTATGCGTGTAGGCTTACTTCGGTTCAGACAAATTTTCTCATTAAATTGATGTTAATGTTTGGGAGAGGTTTCCTTTATAAAAACAAATAAAAATACTTTTATCTTCCGTAAGCACTGACAAAGCTTACGCGAGATTGCCCTGCAATATCTAACATCAACTATTTAGCGAACGCATTTTTGTGTTTTTCGTTGAATTTATGGGAACAGGCAGGCGGTGAGTGCATTTTCTTTCGGACGTATAAACAAAAAGAAAAAAATGGCATATAAAATTATGTCACGTAAAATGGTAATGTAACGAAGAAAAATGCACTCATATGTATATATAAATGTCGTCTTAGAGACGTAAGCGATACACAACAAATGCTGTCTTTTTTATTTGGTAACGTAATGCCGCATTGAGCAAGCTCGTGCAACCTTTATCTCCATGAAAAAAAATGTTCTGCAGTCATGATCTCAACCTTGGATTACGAATGCGAATGGTCAGATGCTACGTGTTTTCGATAATATTTTATGGAATGGAAGCATGCACGCTTACTGAAGGACTAATTAGGCGACTTGAGGCATTCGACATGTGGAGAATACTTAAAATAAGCTGGATGGACAGGGTTACAAATGAAAATGTTATGGTTCGGATGAATAGAAAAGGGAGTAATTAAAACTATAAAAATCCGAAAACTTCAATATCTTGGACATGTGATGAGACATCCAGAGAAGTATGAGATCCTGCATCTCATAATGCAGGGAAAGATTGCCGGAAGACGGGGCCCTGGAAGGAGAACCTCATGGCTGAAAAACCTGAGACAGTGGTTTGGCCAGTATACCGTGGAGCTGTTCCGGGCCGTAGTAAACAAAGTCCGCATAGCCAACATGATAGCCAACGTCCGTTGAACGAACAGGGCACAAGAAGAAGAAGAACGTAATCCTATCTCGGCTCAATTGCCGAGCAGAGCTTGCGCTGGGCGGCTCTGTCACCACGGTAAATATAATAATTACTGAGAAATACATAAATACATCATACATCCGAAAGACGTATGATTATCTTTTGTGTAACTTTCAGACTTGTTCGTATAAATGTGTTTTAGCGAAATAATAATGAAAAAAATTATGTATGATTATGTAGGTATACCTACTGATTAATATCTAAACTTTTATAACATAAAAATAATACGATTGAGACATAAAATGAAACATTATTTTTCAATTAAAAATAAACTTTTTTTCAATTTGGGAGGCGGAAATGGGTACCTTCGCCCCGGGAATCTTTATTGGATAACCAATACCTCTGCCATAGGTCACCCCAAGTAGTTCGCTACGTTTGGTGATTTAGCAAGGATGTCCGGATCCGAGGGGTGAGGTTTGTCTAGGTCTTGGAGGCGGATGACCTGGACACACTGAACCCCAGATTCCTACCCACCCCTTAAACCCTTTTCCTTCCCAGAACTCTCCTCTCCCTTCTTTCCTTAAAAAACCCCAAAGATGACATAAACCTTGAGGGAAATTATTTTCCTCTGGGCCTCCTGTGTGGAGCTCATGTAAAAAAAAAGACTTTTGATTTGCAAGAGGTTTACGGACTTTTTTTTAATTGCAATACGTTTTTTATAATAATTTTTGTTTTATAAAGTACAATATCCTAAAGTAAGTATTTAACTACCGTTAAACTGTATAAGTATGATAATATATCAAATATTCACTATTAAACTTCAGTATGTCTATTCTATAAGACAATGATTATCTTTAGGTAGGTAGGTAAAAATAAGTAAATATCTTTCTACGGTTAATGTGGTTTGAGAGAAACTCTTCATCCATAACATGGGGGCGGGTTGAGTCACGGGACTCTGATAACCTGGACGAGCGTTAATTTGTTGATTTTCGGAAGCGCATACTTGTTTTGGCCATTCTGTAGCGCATCAAAGCAGCGAACCCATATACTCTTCCCTCTGAAAATGCCTGCAATGTGCTGCTTCGCCGGAGTACAGTGTACCGAACAGTGCCCTACGGGAGCGATTATACTGTTCTTCTAGCAGATTGATACTATCCATAACACTTTCATGAATCTGGTCCAGAGTTCTCAGGTGTCCAGGTGTACAACATTAAACAACGTAATAAAAAACAGACTAAAGAAAAAATAAATTAAAAAGTAAAATCGATTTCAAATTTCAAATTTCAAACTGAAAATTATTTAAATCAATTAACGGAATGGATTCCCGAATTGTGCATTGGTGGAAAAACCAATTAACGATAATCAACTCTTAGATCAACTACGTTTTCAGCTTTTGGAAGGCTGGAGGCACAAAAGCACGCTTCAGGCCAGGTGGTAAATTTGGATATCGCGCTTTCAGAATATCGGTTTTTATTATCTAAAACGAGAATTCCATATGAACTAAGACGGATAGTAGACTGATTAAAATTCAAAATTAATCAAAACTCATCTATTAAAAAATTTATAATATCCATAATTTGATTAATCACATTTTTTCGGAACTAATCGGAAGAACTTTGAACTTTATCTAAGTATATTTCTGTAAAAAATTTAATTTCATCTTTTATCTATAATTGTAAAAATGTACCTAAGTATATTTCTGTAAAAAATTTAATTTAATTTTATAACTTTAACTGTAAAAATGTAACTATTAAATCTCTATAATAAGATCTTTAATGTAAAGAACCCGTTAGACAAACTGCTAAAAAGTAGTTTATCGGGACTTTTTGTCTTATATTTGTAAAATGTATAAAAAAACAAATAAAAAAAAATAAAAAAGCTTAGGCTCGTATATACATTTTTAATTTTAAAGTATTTTTTTTTATTTTAACTATTTCACTTCTATACCTACTAATTCCATTGTCTGATTGACTTTATTTTTAAAAAATTAAGTCGATCAGGATATAGAATTAGTTTTATTTTGTGAAATTGATATAATTTTTTGATTATTTGACCAAACTCAGGGCAACATACTGTTGGGACCCAGCTGAAACAGGTGGACAGGTTCAAATACCTTGGGGCGAATTCTCCAGCGATGGTCGGCAAGATGGAGAAATTGATAAAAGAATAAGTGCGGCAAGCTGTGTATTGCGTCCTCTCTACAGCTCAGTGATAAGAAAAGCCGAGCTCAGCATCAAGACAAAGACGGCAGTGTTTAAAGCGGTATACCGCCCGACGCTCACTTACGGCCACCAGACATGGATGCTAAATGAAAGAACACGCTCTAGAGTCCAAGCTGTCAAAATGAGGTACTTGAGAGGAGTGGCAGGGGTGATGGGATCACATAAGAAACTCCACGATCCGAGAAGATCTAAATATTGAACCACTGCTACTCTTCACAGAAAAATCGCAACTGAGGTGGCTTGGGCAGGGCATGTACTAAGAATGTCTGATGACCGAATTCTGAGGAAGATACTGAGTGCGATTCCAGAGGGTAGACGTCCAGTGGGCCGCCCCAGACACAGTTGGGCGAGGCAACTCCAGAAACTGTGTGAGGAGAGGATGGGTCTACCATGGACAGAGGCCGAACAATCAGCACAAGACAGGGATGTATGGAGGAACCTTGTCGATGCAATGGGTCCCCGACCCAAATAGGACAAGGAGAAGAAGATGACGATGATGATGATGATTATTTAACTGAAATTAAAGAAAAACTTATTCACTGAAAATTAATATTATTTTGGAATTATTCGATGGAAGTAAAGAGTTTCTGGAAAGGAAAAAGGGGTGGGTAGAAATCTGGGGGTTATGAGTTCAGGTGTGACGAACGTGTGAATCCAAACCTCCTTCCTAAGGTCTCCCTCAATCAGTCTTTCCCGGTCCGGCCCGCCACGCAGTATGGGCTCACCCCATAAACCTGGGCACCCCCGTTAACAGCCTTTATCGAGTTCATAAAGGGAATATTAATTAAATTTAATCACTTAGACATTTTTAACCTTAAAGGCCAATCTGCTCTTTCTTATCCCAACATCTGGCAATCTTTTATTGTTTCAAGAATAATTTCAAGAAAAGGCCAGCAGCACATAAGGTATCATTACATTTGCGACAAAATTGAAAAAAACATACGTGTATTCCCAAAAGTGGCTTTTGTCTTAAAGTGGGCTTAGTTTTTGTCATATTTGAGAAGGAAATAAAAAACAATAGGAGATAAAAATCTTTTCGATCGAAATAATATTGAATAACAACGGCTTTAACAAGTATAAGATTTGTCTTTTATTATCTCCTTACTCTAAATGCCTATTAAAATTAATATTTCCTTACAAAATATAAGTAGACTTATTATTATTACAAACATGCGTTGCATTGCCATATTCAAAGAAATAAATTGTTTCTCCCTGCATATCCTTTCCCGTGCGTCCCGCTCCCCTCCCGCATCCCCTTCAATTCCCGCGTAGCACTTCCACCTTCCCCGCCTGTCCCCTCCCCCGTCTCCCACTCCCCCGTCCCGCCAACCCCCACCCGCTTTCCATATATTCAGTCCCATTACATTCAGTTTTCGAACAGCTCGCGTGCAACCGATTACAATATTTTTATTCAAATTTTAATTTTTCATTTATTACAAATATTCATTTTTGTATGTAATAAGAATAATCAATCAAATTTGGTACATAGATACCTATTTAAAATATCTATAATTTAAAATAAGCTGGATGGACAGGGTTACAAATGAAAATGTTATGGTTCGGATGAATAGAAAAGGAAGTAATTAAAACTATAAAAATCCGAAAACTTCAATATCTTGGACATGTGATGAGACATCCAGAAAAGTATGAGATCCTGCATCTCATAATGCAGGGAAAGATTGCCGGAAGACGGGGCCCTGGAAGAAGGAGAACCTCATGGGTGAAAAACCTGAGACAGTGGTTTGGCCAGTCTACCGTGGAGCTGTTCCGGGCCGCAGTAAACAAAGTCCGCATAGCCAACATGATAGCCAACCAAGCCGTTGAACGGACAGGGCACAAGAAGAAGAAGAAGAATAATTTTAAAACTCCATAGGCAATTCTTAAAAAAAAACAGCTGGCTGCTAAATTCACATTCATCAAACGCGCGAACCGTCCAAAGTGCGAAGTTAAAATAGTCGTTTAGTTTTCTGAAATTATCCATTTTTCTGCGCAATTTTCATAATGTTTCATTCCGTAAGAACCTTCTACAAAGCTTTAGAAAACTTGAAAAAAAAATAATAATGAAACAGGTAAAGTCGTTCTGAAGTTATGACGTGACCAAGGGAAACAGGGATTCATTTTTATATATATAGATATGTATTTATTATTCTTAGCATTTTATGCAGATAGATCGCATATAACTTGTTGGCTTGGCAAACAATTACGTTGGGATTTAGTTCCTACCTTTCATACTTTACGAACGAGAAGCTGACGTCGAACTAACTAGCAAATAATGATGGTAGACGTTACATAATCCTTCGTGTTTTAATAAGTTCCTTCAGTAAAAGCTATTATTTTACACAGTTATTACGCAAGATCAGATTATAAAACATATCATTAGATTAATTTTTCAATGAATCTTTGTGTACCCATACCGGTTATTTATCATTATTACGTGAAGTTCTAGGCCATTTTATTAACTCACCCTAGAGTTTTCATTGATTTGTCATATTTACCTAAATATTTGCAAAATAATCAATAAAATGTCAAATTTCATTTTGAAATGTTAAACAATACCGAAAGTGCTTCTGCAGATTTAAAACAATTTTATGCGTTAATTTCAAAAGAAACAATTGACGAAAACAAACAAAATTGATAGTTGGTCAATATTTTTTTCAAGCAATCAATTCAACCAATACGAAAACTTCGGATGTGCTGTGTTGCTTTTAAAGTGTTTTTAACATTTCTAAAGCTTGTAATAATTGTTGTTGATTTGGTGTTAACACACATTTTTTCTGTTATTTCAAGTATACTTAAATTTTTCATACAATTAAAAATGTTTTTGCAGTGAAAACTTCTTTTGTTAGCAGCGATGTGATTTGCAACTCGATGAAATGAAAAAGAGACACTAAAAAGAGACCAATGTGATGACCATCTATGTGATTTAGCCTGCGAGAGAATGATGTACATAGACTAACCGGTCTCCTTTTTGTGCGGTGCTTCGTAGCCTCCCCACTCTTGTCTACTTTAATTTTCTGAAGATTTCACTTCTACCGTGAGTGTTTTTATTATTGTTTCGTTCTATCGTTGATTTATGAATGTGTAAGAAATATTAAAATAACTAGCTGGTACCCGGCATGCGTTGCTATGTCATTTAATAAAGAAATTGTTTTTCCCTGCGTGTCCTTTCCCATTCGTCCCGTTACCCTCACCCCATTCCTCTCCCACGTCTTCTTCCCCTCTCGTGTTTCCACTCCGCCTCCTCCACCTTCCCTCTCCCCACTCCACACCCCCCCTTCCCCCGTCCCGCAAACCCCCCTCCCGAGTTCCCTTCCCTCCTTCCAGGTTCCCCCCCCCCTTCCTTGTCTCTCCTCCCCCCCTCACCATTGTTCCGTAAATTAATTCCCGGTATATTTATTTTTCAAACAGCTCGCGTACCACCTATTTCAATTTTTTTATACAATTTTCATAATGTCAGAACTCACCAGTAGTCTTATACAAACCTTGTCCTGACAATAATGAACACAACAAAAAATGAATTATTCTATTTGGTGCAGTTGTTCGGAAGTTATGCGCGTACATACATTTCGGCGATTCATTTTTATTTATATATATAGATATATAGATATATAGATATATAGATATATAGATGGATAGATAGATAGATAGAAGATAGATATAGATAGATAGATAGAAGATAGATAGATGATTCAATGCAATTTGTGCAAGAACAAGTATGGACTTTAAACGATTTAATTATAACTACCTTTTTGCATGAAAAAGTTTCAGACAAAGTGTTTTTCTTCTACTTTAGTACCAATTGAGCTTATCACCTCCGGCGGAGTTTTAAATCTTTAACTCGTCTTCGCAAAGGTTAACTAGCTTTTCTCATAAAGAAAGTTTTTAAACTCTTAGCTCAGCTAATTAGCTATTTGCTGGTTGTTTTTTTACTACTCGTTATTAAGTAAACTTTAATAGTTAGAGTTACACAGATGACTCTAGTGTTAATAGAGTTCAGAGTTCTCCAACAGATGTCATCAGTTTATAGGTTAGTTTAGAGTTTCTAAGAGCATACGAGAACAGACATTAGCCTCCTGGCTGTCCTATACTCTCGTCACCCTTAAAAGAGTTTTAAGTGTGTAATAAAAGACACGTGCTTTTTGTGAAGAAGGTCTATCAATAATTATATGATTATAATCATTTCCATTATAATATTTTACCTTCAGCTTTACATAAACTTTTAGCTTTCAGGTTTCATTACGTAATGCAGGAGGTCGGGATTTATTTCAGTGCAGAAATTCTGGGACTAACTGCTATATGTAATCCTCATTGCCCAGAACACTAATGGAGAGAAATAATTATGCCGCGTCAATGAACAACTTCAATTTATCGTTAAATAAATATAAAATATTGTTAATGAGGCCTTTTATAATGCAGTGGTATATTTCAGTGTATAGTGTATGTTTAGAATTAAACCCAGGACGCAAACCAATTATGAAGTTGAGTTACTATCAAAGGTTGGATTGCGATCCAAGAGTTGTCTGATTTGTTTGTTAGATGTCGATAGAATCATGTTTTATTTTTTTGTCTCTCTCACACAACGAACAAGGGAAATATAGAGGTACGAAAGTGTTATAAAAAGGCTTGTATCAGTTTAATTTACTTACTTCTTTACGAAAAACTTGCACTAAGAAATTAAAATACTACTGAACCCTTGTCCGTTGGGTGGGGAAAGTTATTGTCGTCAGTTATAAGTTTATAAATATCAAATCATAACAATAAAAAATTCAAGAACTTAAAGTTAAAACAAAAAAGTGCTTCATTTATAAAAAACCAGTCTGCCCAAAAGAAATCTCCTAAGTGAAGACCTCAATTTTTTACATTTGATCCTTCGAGCGGATTTGATCCTTCGAACGGATTGATCCCACGAGCGGATACCTGGAATCCAGATACAAAAATCAATCGAAGCCAGACATGAACCAGCGATAAACAAAGGAGAATTCTGATGAAGCGGATCTTCAACAAGGGCAAGTGACCATCCCATTTTTTTATCCATTTCTAATAGAAAAAACAAATTCGGTTAGACCACTTCGGTATTTTATTGTTGTATAAAAATTAGCAACGGACTAATCGTTCAATTGATATTGGCAAGATTTTTTGTGGCTGGCTATGATTATAGTGTCGCAAAAAAAAACATAAAGATCGGAATTTGTCTTTCATTGTTTTGTCTTGAGTTTTGATTTTGATGTTTTTTGATACTGTCGATAAAGCAGGCGACGGGTACCGTCGTTGTTTTATTTGCAACTGAAACTAACAAAGTTTTTTGTGGGTAGTCATATGATTATGCTACGGCAAAAAACAGAAGGATAATTATTATAATACATGAAATGTATTAATTGATTATTCAAACAATCTGAAAGCGATCGTTGGACGTTGGTTTGACTCCGAAGTGTTTTTCCAGTCGGTAAAGCAGGCGCACGCCATTTGTAAAGTCAGATCGAGTCGCGAACTTTCATAACAAAATAATAACAATAGATTTTCTTGTTGTGGAATACATGCATCTAGTGATCTAGTGTTTTGTTAAAACAAAAGAAACAATCAAGTAAAAGACAGTGCAAGTTTTTTGTGTTTTTGTGTTTAGCGTGGTTAGAAGTGAACCACGCCAGAGCAATCAGTGAGTATTGATTGTCTGTTATTTATCCCTGTTATTTAAAATCATGGATTTGAAATATTTAATTGCCCAGTGCGGCATATGTAAGGGAAAATTGTATAGATTTAGCAATTACTTGGATGGGGAAGAGTTGTTAAATTCGGAAATCGAAATACGTTTGAAAAGAATCGAACCTATTCTAGATGTCTTTAGAAAACTCCAAGATAAAATAGAGACATTATTGCCGGATGAATTAAAAAATGGAACCGAGCGAGAAATGTTTGAAAATTTATATTATATTGTATTGACAAAGGCCAAGGATAAATTCAACGAAACCGGTAAAATCATCAATTCTATCAAACTTTCAATCTTTGAACCACCTCGGTTCAAAGAAGATTATGAGCACAATTGCATTTATTGTAATAAAAATCATAAAACTTATAATTGTCAAAAGTTTTTAAATTTAGCAATAGAGGATAGATTGACAACAATACATCGTTTGAATGCTTGTCTGAAATGTTTGTCGGTAGAACATAAATTTCCGGATTGTAAAAATAAATATAGTTGTCACAAGTGTGGAGCGAATTCACACAACACTTTATTACATTTACAAAATGAAGAAATGCAAAGTCATCAGGGAAGTGATACTTCTTCAAGAGGACTTATTATTAAAAATTGCGCATTAAAATCATCCAGCAGAAAAGCTGATATCCCTATTACCGGAATTCATAATGAAATACAGCATATTAAAAACATTGTGGATTTGGAAATATCTTCCAATTATTCACCATATTCAAAGAGGATTGAATGCCTAGTATTGTCGGAGGTGACCAGTAATCTACCGCAAATCTCATTTCAGGAAAAAGGCACCGGCATCCCCCAAGGATTGCAATTGGCAGATCCAAACATTAATGAAACCGGCCCGATAGACATGTTGATCGGGGCTGACACTTTCAGGGAGACTCTGCACTCTGACCGGATGAAGATTCAAAATTCCGGACCCATCTTCACTTCAGAAAAGAGGCCAGTAGAAATTTGTAATCTTTCACTCAACTTAAAACATAAGCAAATTGAAAATTTGTTGAAATTAGAGGAGCTAAATCCTATTGAACATAGGAATCACGAGGAGCAAGCGTGTGAAGAAAGCTTCACAGCTGCTCATAAAAGAAATGGCAGAGGCCGTTTCATTGTAAGTTTAATACAACGCCCCTGTGCGAAACAGCTAGGCGAAAGTCTCCCTATGGCGGAGAAGAGATTGTATAATTTGGAGAAAAAATTAGCCTCAAACCCAGAATTAATGAAAGATTACAAGAATTTTATGCAGGAGTGCAAAGACTTAGGTCATATGACGCAATGTGAACCATTGTCACAAAATCAAATACCTTATTATCTGCCTCACCATGCGGTGATCAAGGAATCTAGTACAACTAGAAAGACCAGAGTCGTAGTCGATGGATCAGCTAAATCCTCAACTGGAATTATCCCAAATGATGCCCTCATGATTGGGCCGACATTGCAAAAGGATTTATGTGCACATCTGTTGAATTTCAGAAAACATCAGTACGAGTTAACAGCCGACAAAGAAAAAATGTACCGGCAGATATTAGTGCAGCCGGAGGATAGGGACTTACAACGTATCCTTTGGAGAGACGCACCCAGCGAGGAGATTCAACATTATCAGCTGAATACAGTCTATGGTCTGGGATCATCATTCTTAGCCACAAGATGTTTGGAGCGGCTAGGAAATGAAAATCAAGGCACAAATCCCAAGGTCAGTCGCATTCTTAAAGAATTGTTTTACATGGATGACTTAATGGCTGGCAGTGGTGAAGAAGATTGCTTGCTAAGTAGAAGCAAACGACGGATGTTATCCTACATAGCATCCATTTTTAATCCCCCGGGTCTGATGAGACCTGTAACGATAGTAGCGAAGCTACTAATGCAACGTCTGTGGCAGAACAAAACTCAGTGGGTTGAAGATATATCTCCTGACATTTGGAAAGTTTGGAGAGCTTATATGGAAGAATTGCCGCAGATAAATAATGTGAAGGTACCTAGGAGAATCATTTGTCAAAAGCATGTTCTTCTTCTTTCGTATGGTGGGGGGTCAGAGGGGGACATCTAGGTCTGCGAGCCAGTCTAGGGCCTCAGGCGTTGCCCTGTGGACCTCATAAATCCCGCCGGGGAATGAATGGAGCGGGCATTCGTTGACCACATGTTCGGTGGTCTGCACCGCACCGCATTCACACGTCGCCGACTCTTTAAGGCCCCATCTATGCATCATGTGGGCACAACGGCTATGGGAGCACCTTATTCTATTGATGGCAGTCCAGAGTTTGCGAGGCAATGAGAACCCAGGCTGTCTCTCAGTGGGGTCTTGCACGAGATCGGCGTTTTTGACGTTAGCTGATTGCCACTCAAGCTTCCACCTATCTTCTGGGGTGAGAGGTGTTCGAAGGAGTCTTTCTCCTTCCGTCCAGAAGGGTTTTCGAGACTTTAAGCGGCATGCCGGGTGAGAAACGACATCATCGTGCAAGGGTATTTCGCTTTTTTGCAGCGCCTTCTTGTATTCCCTCAGTGTTGCAATCTCTCGCCTGATATTTGGCGGGGTTATATTTGCAAGTACGGGGAGCCAAGGAAGAGGAGTCGATTTTAAGGTTCCGCTGATGGTTCGCATTGTGGCATTAAGCTGAACGTCGACCATGGAAGTGTGGACGCTTCTGGCCCATACTGGAGCACAGTATTCAGCTGCTGAGAAAACCAGGGCAATGGATGCCGTTCTGAGCGTGTTGGCGTCGCATCCCCAGCTAGTACCAGCCAGCTTATTGACTAAGTTTAGTCTTGTCCTGGTTTTTTTGCCCACTGTTTCCATGTGTTTCCGGTAATTCAGGCTCCTGTCCAAAGTTATTCCAAGATAGCGGGGATGGGGGTCATGGTAAATATTTTTTCCATCAAACTGAACACAGAGTTTTGCGTTTGCCTGTGAATTACTGAGATGGAAAGCTGTCACAACTGTTTTCGACCCATTTGGCTTTAGTCGCCAATTGAGGAAAAGCATGTGATATCAGAAGATAATGCTGCGGATGTACTATCCAGAGATATTAGGACTTCTCAATTATTGACTTCCACCATTTGGTGGCACGGACCCGATTGGCTAACTCTTGCACCATCCAGTTGGCCATGCGGAGAATCTACGTGCATAGATCCACCTGAGGTGAAAACAAAAACTGTAGTGTTGGCAACAGTAACGCAAGATTGGGACATTTTTAGGAACTACATCTATCTACTAAATCCTTATATACATAATGATTTACCTTGCGTAGGCGGCAGGCTTTCCGAAGGAAAATTGCCAATCCAATCTTGCTGCCACCACATCATAATTTAACCGAATTAATTATGAAAAACTACATTTACATTTATTTATTTATTTATCAGTTACACTTGCATGCAGGTACTCATACCGTATTGGCAATAATCAGATTGAAGTTCTGGCCAATAATGGGAAAATTCTGTGAAAATGATAATAAGGAAATGTATAATATGTTTTAGATCAAATACAAAGACTATGCAGCAAATAATGGCAGACCTTGCAGCCGAAAGGAGCTTATATATTTTTGTTATTAATGTTTTTCTTATGTATGTTTATTTGTATGTGTGGGGTCAAAAGCCATACACTTAGAACTTGAACTGTCTTTGAATACAGAAAGTTTTTTAAATGCCTTGAAACGTTTTATCGCGCGCCGTGGAAGGCCGAGTAAATTATTTTCAGATGATGCTACTACCTACTGTCGGAAAATCATCATCAAGATTATCAATTCAATGGGGGTACATTCCGACAAGGGCGCTGCACTTTGGAGGCCTTTGAGAAGTCAGAATGAAATCTGTTTAAATGTCAGTTGAAACGGCTAGCAAGTAACTCCTTATTGATATATGAGGAATTAATACCGTTTTGTGTCAGATGAATTTTGTTTAAATTCTAGACCTTTTACCCCATTGTCAAATGATCCAAATAACCTAATTTCCTTCAGTCCCGGTCACTTTCTTGTTGGTGGAAGCTTTGCAGTAATTCCGGAACAAGATCTACAAAATATTTCAGTCAACGGACTGAATAAATATCAAAAAAAAAATCCTTGCTAATACGATGTTTTTTGATCGAGGTACCTGGCTCAACTCCAAAGCAGAACGAAGTGGACCAGCGGACCTCATACGCAGCTCAAACCAGGCGATACGGTGGTCTTGCAGGAAGACAACCTACCACCATGTGTGTGGAAACTCGGACGTGTAACTGCAGTCCATCCAGGAGCTGACGGGAGAGTACGTGTGGCAACTCTCAAAACATCGCATGGAACTACTCAGAGGGCGATCTCAAAGCTGTGTCTATTGCCAATAGACGATAACGAGGAGCTGAAGATGTCAACATCCCCACCCAACGAACCAGACGCTGTGTAAGCACAAAATGCAAAAAAAAGGAACTTGTGCTTTATGAAAAACAAAAACAATGAGTGCATAAAACAAGATAAACCAATAAATAGTAAAAAATAATATAAAAATTTGTACGTTAAAAGTAACCAAAAAGGACAAAAGGAAGATATAATAATAAATTAAAAGTAAAAATCAGTGTACAAAATGTGGAAAAATGTGGAGCAATAAAAACTTGAGTGTGGTAGGGAGTGATATAAAAAATAATAAAACAAAAAAAGGATTGTAGATCCATATATTTAAAAAAAAGGATAAAAACACTTAATGAACACTTATAAACTAACATAGCCTGCTGGCTAGAATTGCAAACTGCATATATAGATATATCTGGAGACATTGTAATAATTCCAAATGTGGCAATGAACTATGGAAGGAAGAATGATTTGTCTTTATTTAATTTTTTCCCAAGGAAGGAAGGAAGGATGACCAGGAAACCTGCCGCGACATGATTGTGCTGTCTATATTATATGTTTATATGTAATTATTGTTATGGTTTCTGTTTGTTTTTAAAAAATGTAGTTTGTTTTTGGAATTATCTTAGTGTGTTATGTTATTGAATAACTTTAAAATTAATTTAATGAATTTGAATTTGATTTGAGCTAAGTCAATATTTAATTTAGGCTCATAATTTGTTTGCATAATGTTATTTGTATAATTTGCAGAAAAATGGATTCGATATTTCAGAATAAATATCTGCCCATTTTGGGGCGGAGAATGTTTAGAATTAAACCCAGGACGCAAACCAATTATGAAGTTGAGTTACTATCAAAGGTTGGATTGCGATCCAAGAGTTGTCTGATTTGTTTGTTAGATGTCGATAGAATCATGTTTTATTTTTTTGTCTCTCTCACACAACGAACAAGGGAAATATAGAGGTACGAAAGTGTTATAAAAAGGCTTGTATCAGTTTAATTTACTTACTTCTTTACGAAAAACTTGCACTAAGAAATTAAAATACTACTGAACCCTTGTCCGTTGGGTGGGGAAAGTTATTGTCGTCAGTTATAAGTTTATAAATATCAAATCATAACAATAAAAAATTCAAGAACTTAAAGTTAAAACAAAAAAGTGCTTCATTTATAAAAAACCAGTCTGCCCAAAAGAAATCTCCTAAGTGAAGACCTCAATTTTTTACAGTGTATATAATAATATAATACATAATTCTGCCCTGAATTGCTTCAATTAATCAACATCCGTATTCCCAAAAGATCTTGCCGATATTTACTCCGCTTTTACTTTAATAACACCAAGACACAAGGCATCAAAATTTCCTGATTCCGAAACTTCACAGTCTCTGAAATAAACATTCTGATCTGGGAGATGTATTTAACCTTCAAAATAACCAGTTTAAACATGGTTTATTCCAATTCTTATAAATATGTATTAATTATTTATTTAATAATGAAATAATTTTACTTTGTATAAACCACTTATTTGATGTGCAAATCCGACCGGTTTCGGAACAAACGTTCCTTCGTCAGGGAAAGCTTATACTAATTTGACAGTTTCGAACAATGTTTTATTATGGTAGGGGTGGAGCTGTTTCTAGATAATAATGTAGATTGGGTAGGTAGGTATTAGTGTAGAGTGGGTGGGTAGGGGAACAAATCCATGATTGGGCTATATGACAATATTTTTTGTTTGTTGATAATAGATTCATTATTTTTAAGGGATTTTTTAATTTCCAAGGCTTCTAAGTTATCTAAACGTTTTCCTTTATGATTAATATGAAGGATATTTATCCCTGTATTTTTTTCAAAACTATGGTTTTGAAAAAAATACAGGGATAAATATTATTAAAAATAAATATTATTCAAAAAAAAAAAAAAAATAAAAAAAAAAAAAAAAAAAAAAATAAATAAATAAATAAAAAAAAAAAAAAAAAAATACAGGGATAAATATTCTTCATATTAATCATAAAGGAAAACGTTTAGATAACTTAGAAGCCTTGGAAATTTTAAAAAATCCCTTAAAAATAATGAATCTATTATCAACAAACAAAAAATATTGTCATATAGCCCAATCATGGATTTGTTCCCCTACCCACCCACTCTACACTAATACCTACCTACCCAATCTACATTATTATCTAGAAACAGCTCCACCCCTACCATAATAAAACATTGTTCGAAACTGTCAAATTAGTATAAGCTTTCCCTGACGAAGGAACGTTTGTTCCGAAACCGGTCGGATTTGCACATCAAATAAGTGGTTTATACAAAGTAAAATTATTTCATTATTCTATAATGGATAACCACAAAGTAATAGCTACATTCAAAAATATAATTATTTATTTATTTATTTATTTATTTACGCCCATTTAGGCTTTTACATACATATATACACTTAACAATATTTACGAAATTATACTAGTAAATAGTGCAGGAAATGACTGTTTACAACACTTGCACATAAACAAATATAAAGCAAAAATACTATTGAATTTGATCCACACAGTATGCAGGCACAAAATATAAAAACAAAAAAAAATACTATAAAAATAGAATTTGATCAGCACAGGATGCAGGCACAAATTATTTAAAAAAATACAAAAATAGCTTCTCTCCTTCAGCCGACAAAACACCACCAATATGCTAGTCAATTCAAATAGTTTCATCAACACATTCCCCTACTTGATGAAAAAAACTCCAATAAGGTATGTTTATATATTAAAATTGATGTATTAAATATATCAACAACATCGGAGTATTATACCCAAATAGATGTGTATAATTTCTGCAATTTTAGTTTACATTGAAAATCTATTTGTGTAAGACTACTAATCCATTTTTATCAACGCATTTTATTTTATTATATACTTTTGTTGTTACATTTTTATCATTATATTATATTTTCTTTATTGTATTAGTTTTGAAGTACTTAACCCGCCATTTGTGATGTATATGTCTGTGAGATCGGGTAATTAGAAAAAGTGTAATATTTTTTTAACCGTTCATCGAATCACACTGCGGTTTCGAGTAGCTACCTTATTCCACGCCCCCTACCGCCAGTCTACCCCGCGACAGCGATGCGGACACAAGTTATAGAGTTTTGGCGCCAACCCGGTGCGCGAGACCGGCATCACCAACTAAGCAAGTGAAATAGTTATAGGTAATTTTATAAGATATTTATGTTTTTTTTATTTTATGTTTCAACTGTCATAAGACTAACAATGACTGATTTAGTCGTTAAATGTTTAAGAGTTTAAATAAATACTGTTAAAATATCTCGTAATTTTAGTGCAGCTAAATATATTGTGTTATGTTAATAAAAAAACAATTGATTTAGGGAATACCTATTTTTTATTGACAGAAAAAGATATCATTTTATAAACTTTCCAATGAAAAGCAGCATGAACAGTAAATTATTTATCGAAAAACTGGTAGTCGAAAACCCCGGTGCGTGAGACCGGGGTCACCAATGATGTAAGTCAAATTCACGTCACCAATGGCGGGTTAAAATAACTGTGAAACCCAACTCATAATCTAAAATGCAAAAATCCATTAGGGCGTATAATAAAAAAATTAAATAAAAATGTATATTATTTATTTGATTTCCTACGTGTAGGTTTTTAAGAGAGCGTTAATAATTTAAAACATAAAAAAATGCTTTGTATCACCAAATATATAAATTATAACTAATTTCCAATGCGCTGTAAATATCCATAATGTGCTGACCAATTGTGTGATTCCCTTATCAACCAAAATATCAATAATATAGTGCTAATTATGAAAAATTTATTAATGAATATTGTAGGTAAACATTAAAAAATATTTATAAATGTAAATTGTCGCAACACTGAAACAACTACTGAACTGTTTGTTTCCTATAAAATGAAAATAAAAATAAAATAAAATAAAGCAGGTACTATTCATACTATCATTGTCCAACGTACGAGTATGTACAGAGTTAACATTTATCACATAATAACGAGTCGTTTCTACATCACATTCTTGGGTTCAACAGCTGGGCTGTTGAATGATTTGCAAGTCTATGTGGTTCCTCCCACCTGTAGCAAGGGTCTTTTCAAAAGACCCAGGTTCACTCGTTAAAAAACTCACTAAAGAGTACTACCTCATAACATCCCCAAAAATGACAAAGGCTCGAGGAAAACTATTTTCCTGGCTAAACAAGGCTTCCTGCATGGAGTTAATGTAGGAGGCGGGTATTGGTACCGCCGCCCCCGGAACCATTTATTGGACAACGAACAACACTGCCACAGATCACCCCAAGTGGTTCGCTACGTTTGGTGACTTAGCAGGGGTGCCGGGTTTATGGGATGAGGTTTGTCTAGGTCTAGGTGGCGGATACGTTTGCCCAACCACTACGTGGAGGGCTGGGTCGGAGGAGACTGATTGAGTGAGGCATTTTGACCTCTCCAGCCGGATACTCCCGACCCATCGCCTTGCACCGCAGTGTGGGGATAGATTCATACGTCCGTCATTCCTGGCCACACTGACCCCCAGCTTCCTACCCACCCCTCATACCTTTTTCCTTCTCATATCTTCTCATTCCTTACCTTTAAAAGATCCTCCACAGAGCATCCTCAAAGATGACATAGGCCTCTAGGGAAATTGTTTTCCTCGGTGCCTCCTGTGTGGGGCTAATGTAAAAAAAAAATGCAAAATAAAAATTTAATTCTTTTCCGAATATCTAGACACTGTGTTAGGCTACGCATCCTTATAATTTAAAATAAATTAATTATAATTTTAGCGCAAAGTATTAGCTTTGTTTATAAAAACATGGACAAAAATTGGTATACGTACGCATATTTATAGAAGGCGTGAATCGTAAGAAACCTTTGACGAAAACAAAATTGTTTTACCATAAAATAAACACTTTTTGAAATTGACAAATACCTTAACGCCCAATAAGTTTGTAAAATATTTCTTGGTGTTATTTGATTTATGTTTTACCTTAGAAAACAATAAATTATGGAGGCGTTTTCTTCATACTTAAAATAACAAGTTCTCAAAATAAATAATTTCCAGGAAACCAAAACAGCGTAATTTTTTTTTTTTACATGAGCTCCACACAGGAGGCCCTGAGGAGAGTTCTGGTAAGGAAAAGGGTTTAAGGGGTGGGTAGGAATCTGAGGTTCAGTGTGTCCTCGTCATCCGCCTCCAAGACCTAGACAAACCTCTCCCCATGAACCCGGGCACCCGTGCTAAATCACAAAACGTAGCGAACACTTGGGGTGACCTATGGCAGAAATGTTGGTTATCCAATAAAGGTTCCCGGGGCGGCGGTACCCATTCCCGCCTCCCAAATTGAAAATTCCAATAATTCAGAAATTTACCGAACACTTTTCAAATTATTTTAATAACCCGGTCATTGCTATAGTATTAATGTCATTGTTAAATTAATGACAATGTAACAATAACCCGTTTAATCACAAGAGACCAAATTTGCCCCAACTCACACAGGTCTCAAATACATCGTATCTGTCTTACTTTCGTGGTGAGAAATATGATTGAAACGGTGTTTGAAGAGAAAACTCCACGCTTTGTTTTCAAATCTAGAATTTAGCCATAAAAAAATTTAAATGTACATCTCCATGAAACCCAAGTTTTTGGCAGCAATTTTTTATTAATTACTTTTTAAACGACTAAAACCAGAGGCGATAACAACTTTTATAATATATTTTCCGAATAATATTTTTTTAAATTATATTATGATTTCTAATAATAACATTTGTAAACTTATTTCATCACCCTTCAAAAATATTTTTGTTTTCGGATTTGTTAAGAAATATTAAATTTATTTATTTTTTTATTGCAATGGGGAAATATTTCGACCTTCTGACAAAATTCGCTCTATTTCTGAAGGAAAAGGGGGGGGGGGAATAAAAAGAAAACACTCTAAGTGCTTCACGCAATTGTTTTTTTAAATAAATTAGTTATTACAGAAAATATGAATAAACCATTTTAAACATCCTTCGAATAAAAAATATTATGGGGTAAATAAGTCATCTCGATATGACCTAACCATTTTAATACTGGTCTTGAACGCCGAATCAGTTGTCACAATAATAATGACTAAAATACTTGCTGAACTTAAAAATAACATTCTTAAATTTTGTTTTATAAAGAAAGACAAACATTCCCGGGTTACGAATAACCTGACAATATTTGAAAATCTACAACTACCACCACAGTAAGCCGAAAATGTTGCTTGAGTCTATATTTATATTTTATAAAAAAAATGTACTTTCAACAGCCCAAGTAACGTGATAATAAATTTAATATTAGTTCATTTTTCATTTCTCTATCATAATGTAAAAAAATAATTTACTAACACTGTTACAGTTCCCAGGAACCTGTTCCTCTGCATAACGGTTTTGACAAGTTATTTGTGTCCCGGTGATAAATTACCTCACTGGTTATATTTGAACAATGCACCTCACAGAGACAGGCATATTTCCTCGCTGGTGATCTCTTGAAAGGGATGCTGGATTAACCGGGTTGGATTACTCGGGCACATCACACCACTTCCATTAGATACCACCACAGAATAAAGATATCTATTCAATGAATACCACGTTCAGGACAGCCAGCAGGTACCTTGCCAATGAATTTAAACACCCACAACTACTATACAAGGTCTTCAGGAGTAAAGTGAAATGAACAAGTAAAAAAGAAAAAAAATTTCAAAAAAAAAAACTTTTTTCTAAATCTGATGCAGGTTGGTTAAATGAAATTTTTCCGTCGAAGAATTTATTTCATTTTTTGTACTTTTGCTCCCAACATGAGATCGTGGTCGAGGTCGTCGCGTCGAGGGGAAGGACTCTCGACTGGCAATCCGGAGGTCTACACAATTAAATTTCATAACTAATTCACATAAAATAATATGTAGTACGTACATTTGAGACGTGTTCCAAAGTGGAAGAATTCAGATTTGAAACAGCTTTAGCCGTGTTGGCCGTATTGATCTGAACAGCCAGGTACTTCCCCATCTCCCCACTGCCTACAGCTTCGCAACGAACCTCATTAAGGGGTGCCATAGTCTAACTGCCTTCCGACGGTTGGGGGCAGTAGGAACTCTTGTTAAAAAAAAGTTCAGAGCCAATGGGACTATTGCTTCCACATTACAGGTTTATGTTTTCACTGAAGAAGAAGATAACAACAACAATCTAAACGAAAATATGAAAGAGAACAAGACACAGAAAAAGACAATGATCGCAACTGGGACTCGAACCCAGATCTCTCGTCTAACCGGGACGTGCGCGTTAACCAATTTCACCATTGCCACCTTCTGTCAAGCCGTCATAATAGTCAATCTCATGTTTAAATTTAAAAATTTACAATATTATCTCCAACTAATTATTTTTTCCATAATATGGGCAAAAAGAGTTTTTCTTATAAAAAATTGAATATTCATTTAGAGTTTTATAAAAAGTCAATAGTTCCATATGAATAAATTCGGATACTTTTATCCGAGACGCTATCCAGGATACAAACCAATTCTTAGAATGATTGTTTCCAATAAAAAGGGTAGTTGCCCATAGTTGCTTTGTTCATGTATGCTGAATAAATTTCATATTTTAAAATAAAACAACAGTCTGGTTAGGTTAAATTAGATTAGGATTTTTGACGAGTGTAATTCCGGCATACGTAATTTAAGTAGGTATAATTATTTCCACTTATAATGTAGCCCATGTTTAATACTGGCAGTGTAAAATTAGTAAGTGAAATTCACGCATGTGTAATTTTTTCATATTGTATGGTTCGCACTATGGACAATGGTCGAAGTCGTAATTTTTACGAATTAACATGTTTTGCTCTATTTGAATTGTTAAACCTTACTTCACCAACGTTACTAATGTACTTATTAAAGTTAAGCGTGTTCCGGTTAGATGAGTTAATTCCTTCGGAACCTCGAAAATGGAATATTTGAAAATCACCTGTACTTAGAGAAAGACGTTGTTAATACAGGTTTGTTTTAAATGAAAAGTTGGCGAAAGCCATGTTATTAACGGCACGATACCGTTTGGATAAGGATGAGGATGAGGATGAGGATGAGGATGAGGATGAGGATGAGGATGAGGATGAGGATGAGGATGAGGATGAGGATGAGGATGAGGATGAGGATGAGGATGAGGATGAGGATGAGGATGAGGATGAGGATGAGGATGAGGATGAGGATGAGGATGAGGATGAGGATGAGGATGAGGATGAGGATGAGGATGAGGATGAGGATGAGGATGAGGATGAGGATGAGGATGAGGATGAGGATGAGGATGAGGATGAGGATGAGGATGAGGATGAGGATGAGGATGAGGATGAGGATGAGGATGAGGATGAGGATGAGGATGAGGATGAGGATGAGGATGAGGATGAGGATGAGGATGAGGATGAGGATGAGGATGAGGATGGTCACCCTAAGGTCGTAGGTCACTGATCACATTTCACCGCAATGTCATAAGTCACCCGTACGTTTGGTAACTGTTAAGGGATACCTGGGGTCATTGGGAGAGGTTAGTCTTGTAGTTTTAATATTTGTGGCGTTATCCAGAGAGGTAGACACTCTCAGTATTACCCTGGTGAAAGACCACTATTCAGAATCGAAACGTTGGTGAAAATCGCCTTATTTTTTGGTGACCGGATCTAAATGGACAGGAACCCCACATTTCTTTCTTCTTCTCCCCACTAACTTTACCCTCCCAATGTACCCGGGATGCCATGTCCCACTGCATTCAGATAGATAATGCGGTAATATAATCATATAAAAATAAAAATAAATTTCACTCACTAAAGAAAAAGCCAATAAAACTATGTTATGGGCGTCACTGGTGTGCCCGATGGACAATCAATTCTCTATTACTTTTATTTATTAAGTCCATTTTGAATGGGACCTAGGAGTCGATAGGTAGTACCTATTTTGGTGACATCAGTTTTCTTTCCAATCGGTGTGGATATTTGTTGATTCTAGGTTCAGTAAATATGTTTTTAAAAGAGCCAAAATTCAAGCTTTTCCAGGCGCAATTTAGCTCATGGCCGTGGTAGTCCGTATTCAAGGGAGTCTTAGTAATCTTATAAAGGAGAAAACGGCCTTCCGCGTGCTCTCAATTTGTTCCCGATTTGGTTAGCAAGGCCTTCCAATAATTCTTCGTAATAGCGCTTGTGTTTTTTATTTCCACATATAATATATCTCTCCAAAAATAATCTTAATACATAAAACAAAGTCGGGTTAGTTACTCCATTTATAACTCGAGAACGGTTGGACCGATTTTTATGATCTTTGATTTATTGGATTTGTCTCTGCCCTGAACAGCAGAATAGCTATTAAAACATCACAAAAATTCACGAAAAAAATTATTATGAAGAAAATTCTTTTCATCGTACATTTTGTATGGAACGAATTCTCATCTGTTGAAAGAGCTGCAGGAATATTGTAATAAGTATAAAATTGATTGGTGAGTGAATTCCAAAAATTCGAAAACGTCAAATATCAATGCGCTGATTGTTTTGCTTTTGTTCTTAAAAATGGTGACCCGACAATTCGTCCTGCGACAATTCATCCGGCGACAGTTCATCCTGCGACAGTTCATCCGGCCGACAGTTCATCCTGCCGACAGTTCATCCTGCCGTCAGTTCATCCCGCCGACAATTCATCCGGCGACAATTCATCCTGCCTGATCATTTAGAAGATTTTTATTAAGTAAGTATGCAAAGAGGATATACGGCCGTACAACCAAAATCGATATACTTATATCTGAAGGCATCTTGAGTGGACATCCGCTGTAAAAATATTTTTACTAACAATAATTTCGACTCTCCGAAGAAGCATGCGTGAATAACAAAATACGACATGCTTATACTTATAGGTTATACTTATAGGTTAGGTTAGGTTAGGTTAGGTTAGGTTAGGTTAGGTTGAATTGTCAGGATGAATTGTCGCCGGATGAATTGTCGGCCGGATGAACTGTCGCAGAATGAACTATCGCCGGATGAATTGTCGCAGGATGAACTGTCATGGAACCCTTAAAAATATAATGCTGCGCCTCTTTCTTACACACTAAATGTGAACAGTCGAAAATGGGTCAAACGGTGAACGTATGTCTGCACCCCTCCAAAGAAAAATACAATAATTATAATAAATCTCCGTCAAACGTATAAAGAAAGAAAAGCAATTCCCATAAGTGAGTGGAAAAGTAAGAAAATCATAAAAATTATAAATGCATACACAACGCCATTTCTGATACTGACAAAAATAAAACACGGACAGTTGCACATCGATAATTGTGTTGTGATTGTGTAATTTTTGAAGTAATAAAAAAACTGAATTTAATTCAGCTAATAAGTTAACACCACAGTTATTGATTCTGAGGCGGTACGAAGTTCGCCGGGTCAGCTAGTATATGTATATGTAACAAACATCCTGGGTTACGAATAACCTTACAATAGTTGAATATCTCCTACAACCACCACAGTAAGTCGTAAAATGTTGGTGGTGTCGTGATGGAGGACTTTGCCAGCCGGAGAATTGAATTGGGTGGAACTCAGATGCGATGCCAACTCTGCCACTGACCGGTCTTATAAGCTGGCAAAATATAATTCTGTAAGCTATCTTATGCAGCTTATAAATTTGCAAACATAAGCGCGAGCCGAGCATCGAATTATGGAAAAGGAACGATGCAAGATGCCTTTGGGATTTTATTTATTTATTTATTTGATGCAATATTATTTACATTTTTTACATAATTCTATGATGTTGGCCTCACTGGGTGTTTTACCCGTGCTGAGGCCTCCATTTCATATACAAAATTATACACAATACATATAAATATATATATACATAATATTGGTGAAAAAGAGGAATAAAGTAAATAAAAAACATACGATTAAGATAAATTAAACTTAAAAATTAGAGATTCAGAATTAACGTAAAATTAAGAATAAATAATATTATATAAGATTAAAAATGATATTTTTAATACGTGTTGTGTGTTTGTGGGTGATTGTGTTTTATATTGGTTTTGTGTGTTACTTATATGTTTTGTTATTTTATGCTATGGTATTTTGGTAGTATTGTCTATTTTGGTCTTTAATCCATTTTGTAATTTTGTGTAGGAATTTATTTTTGTTTTCCTCTATTTTATTTTCAAGTGTTAGACTGTTGAATGCTTTTATAGCGTGATATTGGTAATGTCTTTGTCCAAAGCTTGTATTTACTAGTTTTTATTAGTTTTTATTAGTAGTAGTTTTTATTATTTTTTTTTTTATTAGTTTTTAAGTTTTCTTTGTATGCTTGTCTAACTGGTCTGTTTGTGATATTTTGTGTTTGTTGAAGGTTGTTTTTTTGGTCAAAATGTAATTTAGTAGCGATTTAACATATAATTGTCGTATGTCTAGTACGTCACAATGGTTGAATATTTGGTCTGTATCAGTAAGTCTATGTTTTTTAAGGATTACCTTTAAGATCGTTTTCTGCGCAATTTCCAGGTGTTCGATAGCTGAGTTTGTTGCTCCTCCCCAAGCAATTATTCCATATTCTATTATAGACTGACATAGAGCAAAATATATTGTTTTCAGTTGTTGTATTTTGTAAATGTTTCTTATGTTTAGGAAAATGTGTATCGTTTTGAGGAGTTTATTTGTGACTTGTTTGATGTGATGTGTCCATCTAAGGTTATGGTCAATTATGATTCCTAGATACTTTATTTGTTCTTTTCGTTCTAGAGGAGGGCAAACGCAGATGTTGGTGTTTAAACATTCGTGTATTTTTATGGTGTTTGTGTTATTTTTTGGCTGCCCTGTGCTATTTATACTGTACGTTGTGAATTTTGTTTTCGATATGTTTAATGAAAGCGTGTTTGAGTCTAGCCATGATTTCACTCGCGTGATTCCTAAATTCGCTATGTTGTATGCATTTTTCCAATCCTTAGATTTAAAGAGTAAAACTGTGTCGTCTGCTTAACTAACTATTTCACCGTCTATTTTCATGCTGCAAAGTTCATTAATGTAAATAGTGAAAAGAACGGGCCCTAGTATGCTTCCTTGTGGAACTCCATATGTAATTGGTAGTGGCTTGCTAATATGGTTGTTAATTTTTACTTGCTGTGTTCTGTTACTCATATAACTTTTTAATAGTTGGAGTTCCTTGCCTTTGATACCTATGTTTTCTAATTTTTTAAAAAGCGTTTGGTGGCAGATTGAATCGAAAGCTTTAACCAAATCTAGGTATATCGCGATGCATTTATACCCTTGATCTAAATTGCTATGTATATAGTCTATTGTACACGCCAAAGCTTCTTTTGTGCCTATTTTTTCTCTAAATCCATATTGTTTTTCCGAGATTAATTTATTTTCTTCCAGGTATATAATAATTTGGTTTTTAATTATTCTTTCGAAAATTTTTGAAAGCGAGTTTAACAGTGTGATAGGTCTATAGTTAGTTAATTGCATTTTGTCTCCGGATTTGTAAATAGGGATCACCAGTCCTTTTTTAAGAGTACTAGGGAAGCAGGAGTGTGTTATACTTAGTTTGATTAAGTGTGTTATGGGTTTTAAAATTTCGGTTTTTATTATTTTAATGCAATCTGTCGTTATCTCATCTAATCCAGTAGCAATACGGTTTTTTAATGTGTTTATTATTTTGTCAATTTCCTCTTCCGAAGTTGTTTTTATTGCAAATCTGTGTTGTGTCGGTTGTGTATTGATGTTTGAACTGTTTGTTTGTGTTATTGTGTTTGTGTTGAGAATTTTACGGTTCGCTAAGACTTTTCCTATACTTGCGAAGAAGTTATTTACATGATTTGCTATAGTTTCTTTATTTGTATTGGCGTCTACTTTTTTTGAGTTAATGTCTAGATGTTCGATTGTATTTTCTTGTTTGAATTTTTGTGTGTATGTAACTTCTTTCAATATTCTCCATATTTCCTTTGGGTTATTGTTTTCTTTTTTTTTAAGTTTTTCTCTAAAATACAACTCCTTAGCTACTCTAATAATTTTTGTGCAGATGTTTCTATATCTTTTGTAGTAATTAAGTTGTTGTATGTCATACGGCGTATGTTTAATTTGTTTGTGAATTCTGTCACGTTTACGAATACAGTATAATATTCCGTGTGTTATCCATAGTTTAATTTTTTTAGCTTTGTGTGTAAGTTTTACTTGTTTTAGAGTAGTGTTATTATTTATTTCTTGCGCTAAAATTGTTGTAAATTTGTCCCAGGCCTCTTCGACCTTCTCCATTTGGTATATTGTAGTCCAGTCTATTTTTTTGAGTTTTTCTTTTAAGTTTGTGTAGTCAATAATTTTTTTTGTGAATATTTTATATTGGTTAGGTTTTGTGTTTTCGGTATCAATTGCTATCATATTCATGTAGTGATATGTAATAGTGCTTTCAAGTACTATGGTTTTGGTTTTTAGTTTTGTTTTGATCATTATATGATCTATACAACTTTTGGTGTTGTGTGTGACTCGTGTTGGAACATTTATCGTTGGCTCCAGTCCATGCTGTGCTAGTATTGTTAGGTATTCTAAGTTTTGTGGGTGTCCATTTTGTAGAGTGTTTATGTTTAGGTCTCCAATGATGATGATATTTTTGTGTTTGTTGAGATCATTTAATGTATCATTAAGTGCAGTTAGGAAATTTGTAATATTGTTTTTGGATGGAGATCTATACATTGCAAGAATACACGTTTCTTTTTCATATGTTATTTGTAAGCAGTTGGAGTCTACGATATGTATTTCTTGGACGAATGTGTTTATTTTATCATTAGTGTATACGACTATGCCATCATTTTGATTTTTGTGTTTTTTTGTGTGGTGTATGTTGTAGTGTTCAATTGTTTTTGGGATATATTTTTCATTCAACCAGCATTCTGTCAGCACAATTATATCGAAGTTATTATCTAATTCTTCAAAATTTTTATTAATCAATCTGATGTTTTGGTGCAATATTTTGATTTTATTTTTTTCTTTTCTGGAATGGGTCCATAGATTAATGTCGTTTGTACTTATACAGTAGTGTTGGTTGTCCAAGTCTATATGTTCCATGTTTTCAGCCATGTTGGTGAGTGTTTGTGTAAGTGTATAATATAAGCATCAAATTAATTAAAATTAAATTGAGTCGGTGAACATAGATAAATGTAGGGAATGTAGATGATAAATCAGTTGGATTGACTATTTGGATAAATGTTATCGGTACAAAATTATCTAAAATAACTACAATAATTAAGAGAATTAAGAATAATGCAAAGACAAAACGTATCAGGCTAATTGGAGGAATAAAGGAATAGAAATAATTTGCGATAGATAAGTTAATGATAAGCATAGGAATATCCAATATGGACAGACAGATTATATGTTTTAAAACAGGAAAAATAATTTCATTAGATAAAGGAATAAATAGAAATGTAGAAATTGAAAATTTTAAAAGGATTGCATACTTAGAGTGATTGGAAGGCTTATAATAAGACATTAAAAATTTATGGATGAAGTTGGTTGAAATAAGTGAAGGTACTGAAACGATTAGGAGAATAAATACTAAGATGACAAAAAAAAATTGAGATATTACGATTTTTAAAATATAAGAAATGATTATAATAGTTTGGAGTAATAAAACAATTTGAATAATAAAATTTGTTGTTAAAATAAATAAGATAATTTAGGAAATAAAAACAATTAGAACAATAAGATTTGTTGATAAAGTAGTTAAAATAATTTGGGTAATAAAAACATTTAGAACAATAAAATGTGATTTTTGAATAATTAAAATAATTTGGGTAATAAAAACATTTAGAACAATAAAATGTGATGTTAAAATAATTAAAATAATTTGGGTAATAAAAACAAGAACAATAAAATGTGATGTTTAAATAATTAAAATAATTTGGGTAATAAAAACATTTAGAACAATAAAATGTGATGTTAAAATAATTTGGGTAATAAAAACATTTTGAACAATAAAATGTGATGTTAAAATAATTAAAATAATTTGGGTAATAAAAACATTTAGAAAAAAAAAATTATAAAAACATTTAATTAATACTAAAAATTATAGAAAGGGAATTATTGGGGAAAATTTAACCCGGACATTTAAATCTGGTGCATAAATAAAATGTGATATTAAAATAATTTGGGTAATAAAAACATTTAGAACAATAAAATGTGATGTTAAAATAATTTGGATAATAAAAACATTTAGAACAATAAAATTTTATGTTAAAATAATAAAAATAATTTTGGTAATAAATACATGTAGTATAATAACATTTGAATGTAAAATACTTGGTATAAAAGGGTAATTTAGATAAATAGGTGTAAATAAGATCATGTGAGATAATTTGAGAAATGAGAATTTTAGGGGAATCACATAATTGCAAAATTATAAAAATTAAAATAAGTAAAGTTAAGTGTAGTAAGTTAATATAGATAAGTATAGAAAATATAATTAAATGATCAATATGATTTACAATTTGGGTTAAATATCGTAGGTAGATTGAATAAGCTTTGCTAATTGAACAAAGTAAGTTCTTTTTATCGAGTAAATTGTATAATATAAGTTTATAATAAAAGTGTAATAAAGGTGTATAATATAATATATGATAAAAGTGTGTAATACAATATAATAAATAATTAAAATTAAATTGAGTAAATGAACATAGATAGATTTAGGAAATATAAATAATAGATCAGTTCGATTAACGATTTGGATAAATGTTATCGGTACTAAATTATCTAAAATAACTACAATAATTATGAGAATTAAGAATAGTGCAATTTGAAGAGAGAATAGGTTATTTTGTAGAATGTTTTTACAGAATTTAGAATTTGAGGTTCTATAGTTAGTTTTAGCATCCATTTTTACATATCACGTTTAAGAACAGTTTGACACTCGTAACCATCGGTTGAAGCTATTTTTAGATAATTGGTAGAATTATAGTACTTCTTGATTTATTAGTTATTTAGATAACTGACAACCGGTGGTGCGAGTGCCATGTACTTAGTTTCTTTTGCTTTCTGTTTAGTTGTCCAGAGTAGTTCTTTAAAGTATGGACAAATGATTGCTCCTATGTAGATTTTTTCGCTGCCCAGGGTTGTCGCGGTTTTGGCGTCGATGTTCTTCCGGATTTTTAATATTTGGTCTCGTTTGTTGTTGTCGTGGAATTTAACTTGGATTCTCGGGTAGGCTCCTGGTCGTCTGTCCTGGATACGTTTCACCTCCTTCAGGTCGTGTAGCTGAATCGCCATCCCAGCTGCCGCAGCCACCTGTTGTACTAGTAAAACTGGCTGTTCCTCATTTGATTGTGGGATTCCACATATTTATATGCAATCTTCTTTCGAGGCTTGTTCTAGTTCCGCGATTCTAACTTCAAAACTTTTTATAATCTTGTTTTTATCATTTACTTCTCTCCGAAGCATCTCAACTTCAGACACCAGCTTGGTAATATTTTCTTTTCTAATATTTATATCATCATATTGGTTACTAATGAAGTTACGTGAGTTTCGAGATTCAGCATTTTCTTCGTCCATTTTCTTGAAGAATTCTTTTTTCATTTCTTCAAATTTATTATTGACAGCTGTTAAGACAATGTCAAGAATCTCTTTATGTTCTGGGAGTATAGATTTTAATTTCAGATCACTCTGGTTTGTATTTTTGCTTCTTGTTTGTTTATCCATTATTAGAGAGAAATTATTCAATTGAGTGGGTAAATAAGTTATTTAATTTGAATTATACTCGTAAATAATATCACTTTTCTTGGTTAGTATTTTGTATGATGGGAGTAAATCCGTATGGTTTTGACTGTACTTAAAACACTTAAAACACAGAACTAAAATACTAGCAGCAATTAGTGCACTTTTTCGATGTTTTCTATCACTTTTAATATATTTTTTTTATTAATTTTGCGGGAGTAAACAAAACAGACAGTTGTCACTTAGAAATATTATTGTTGTATTGTGATTGGCCACGTTGTAATTCTTGTATTATTTCATGTTAAGTCTAACTTTCATGTGGCAGTCTAACAAGTTGTTCTAAGGACAACAAGGTATACACTGAGAAAAAAATGTCGTTCGCATAGGAGAAAAGCACATAGTTACTGCAATATGAGAAAAGTATACTTTAATTTATGATTTTGGATGTCTCTCTTTTTATTTTATGTTTGACTCCTTACCCTTTCATTGTTACATTAAGCCTTCTTAGGGTGGTAAAAACTTTTAAACATTTAAACTTTTCAACCCTTGCTGCGGTTTCCCATTTGTGTTGAGCTGCGGTTTAATATCATCTCGGTGTCTTGTTAGAGGTCTCCCGTATACTTCTTGTGGACCCTAGGTCACCGGATGTTGAGTTTTTGCACCGCCCGTCATCTTTATTAGGCTCATCTAACTTTGTAATAAAGCTCACGACAACCACACTGATGATGACGGGGAGAAAGTTTGCAAAGAAATAACAAATGGTAATTGAGCAACAAATTTATTAATACTCCTATCATTTATTATGGAGGCCTTCCATACCGAAAGCAGTGATTAAGATAATCATGTGTAAATCGATTACACCAATAATATACATAAAATTCCGCCAAAAACGTGATTTTTTTTATTTTTTATTAATGTTACATAATTACTCTGTAGTCCCGTTAAAACTCCTAGTTAGAAGTTATCAAAGAATTTTTAATAACAATCCTAACTAATATTATAAACATGAAAATATATTTATTTTTTTGTCCTTCCTTGGAAAGCTGAAAAGTGTTATAAGCTACTTTTCATCTCGAAAAAACATTTCATTTCCATGGGAAAATTCTTTACACAGTAATTTCTCCCTAATACTGCGAGCGAAGCCGCGATGAAAGTTAGTCTTATATTTTTAAATTTAAGTCTGTATAAATCTGTATCCGAGAAGCACACGGATGCAAGCCCAAGTAGTGATTTAAAACATAATTTATTTTTCGAAAATTAATCTATAAGTATACTAGCTGACCCGAAAAACGATGTTCTGCAATATAAATTATTTCTAATGAATATTTTGGTTGTTAAATAAAAAATAACGAATGTATTGTAAGTGTGTGGGGATGGGATCTATGACAGAAATAGGAGACCGTTGACAATTACCGCCGATACAAATAAAAAACACCAACCATTCAACAAAAACGTTAAATATTTTTTATCCTAAAATAGGAAAATGAAATAAAGAAAACCAATATCAATTTCGAAGAGCAATTGAGTGTACGATATTTGTTTATCAGTTCTTCTTTAGCCAAATATGAAAATAATAAAAACAAATATGCCAAATAATAAAAACAAATATGCCAAATGAAATATCAAAATGACGCGACGCTTCGAATGTCTTGCGCATGTGTGGATGAAAGTTCAATGAGGCGGACGTAGCGCCATCTGTCGTTCTGTTTGAAATACGAACGACGGTTAAATTTTTTCATACAAAAATAATAAAATCGCGATTAAAAAATGGAAGGATGGGGGTAGGAGGGTTAAAAATTGGGGTTGTAGGTATTTTTTGATGCCAAATAAAAAAAAATACAAAAAAAATTAAATGGATACCCTAATCACCTAGCGGTATGAAATTTACTTTAAAAACTATGCTCATACCTACTAAATATACATAAAAAATATTATAAAAATCGGTCAAGCCGTTTCGGAGGAGTGCGACCACAAACACCGTGACACGAGATTTTTATATATAAGAAGATATTATAGCATATAAAATATCGTTACAGTCGCGAAGGTCCTCAGAATCTCGATAATTTCGATCTTTTTATGGTAGACACTTAGTTTTAATGACTTAAATGACTTTGCTTTTGTATATTAAACAAATACACGGAAAACGGCTCACACAAAATGTTCACCTAATGGCTGGCGTTACGCGATGAAGTATCCCAATTACCATACAGAAATACTCTGTATTTGGAGAGAATTTAAGATTCAAATTATCAAGGTAATTGGATCTTTTGTTTAACATCTTACCTGTTAGCAATGTGATTTAATTAATTTATGAACAAAAAGCATTGAAAAGGCTGTTTCAAAGCCAAAGAGCTACATTTCTAGGTATAGGATTACTTTGCCACAAAAGTTAAGGAAAATATTCGTAGAAGCGTTGTTTTTTACTGTTACTTTTTCTGGCTGAAATTTACTAACGAGAATTATTCATTGTTGCGCAAAACCTACACAAAAATTCAGCTTTGAGCTCAGAAAGTTCTTCAGTTTTCAGCAATTAAATTAATTTTCAGTCATCCGGAATTCTACTACAAAATAGTTTCAAGTTTTGGTGGATTTGCCGGAAAATTAGGTTTGATTAAATTAACAAACTCAAATTTATTATTTATTTATTGATTTATATTATTCGCCCATACGGGATTTCACAAATATGTGATATACATAATAATTTAGCGGAACAGTATTCAAATTGTTAAATTTATTAATAATAAATAAAATATTAAAAGTAAGCAAAGTATTTGGTTTGGTGTGGTGCCTTTGTATTCATAAATCGTGCGTTTAAAATGTTAAATGTCAGGGCCAAAGTTTTCTACTCGCACTAATTAAATTAAAGCAACTGTAATATTTCTAAACGATCAATTCCAACGGTTATGGATGTTTAACGAGGTTTCTTGTCCAAATTATATTATAATTGGTGGATGAAATACATCGAACCCAAATACTAGATCTCTTAGATCTAAAAGTAGCCTCATTAGTTATGTAAATTACCAGTTGAGATACTGTAAATTTTCCGGAAACTTAAAGACAAAATATTCAATGGACGATGGAGAAGAACGTATTCGAATTTCTTAATAGGTGGGTATCTACAGTAGTCATTATTTTTAATCTCTAAATGTAGACAAGTTTTTCAGTTATGCTGCTGTGTTTTAGCCGATTTTATTCAGAAACATTAATTAGTAGCATCATTTCTCTTCTGACATCTTCAATGGGCATACAAACTTCAGCAGCGGTGGCCAAACTTTAGGTCCTCACGGACCTTTAAATTCGTAATTTTGAATCCCGCGGACCAATAATAGCATTTTTTGGTGTTAAATGTATTTATAAAAAGTGATTATTAATAAATAAACAAATGTTAAAACAAATGATAGTTAAGTAATGTCCACATTTTTCTGCGGACCAGCGAATTTTCGAGATTTTAAAAATTCTAATCGTAAGATTTATAAATATTATGACTAAGTAGAAAAATGGAGAAAAAATTGAACATACTCCTCGACCACGTAGAACATTAATTAAATCGCTATATCCGACCTCCGTGTTGCCATTACGGTATACTAGGTTTTGCCCGTTGCAGAAGCAACTAACGGGTTAAAACACTATGCGATTTGACGTGTGAACGTGGATGAAGCGAGGAGGAGTATGTGTTAAATTAAATATATGAAGAAACCTGAGGTTACAGTGACCTTGCAACGCATGCCGGGTACCCGTTGTATATAATGTTATGTAGTGCAGCGCTTGCATTAAAATCTAATTTCCCGGGAATTGGGATGGAACCATTACAGTTAAGTTGACCCCGAGTTTACAGTCACCTTGCAACGCATGCCGTGTACCCGTTGTATATTATGTTATAAATTGCAGGCGCTTGCATTAAAATTTTATTTCCCGGGAATTGGGATGGAACCATTACAGTAAAGTTGACCCCGAGGTTACAGTGACCTTGCAACGCATGCCAGGTACCCGTTGTATATAATTTTATATAGTACAGGCGATGCATTATAATGTTGTTTTCCGAGATTTGGGATGGAACCATTATAGTTTAATGGACCCCGAGGTTAAAGTGGCCTTGCAACGCATGCCGGGTACCCGCTGTATATAATTTATTTATTTACGGACAAAAAGTCCATTAACAATATAAAATACGTCACTAACTTATATCTCCCTCTTATCCTTTCCCTTGTTACCATAATTATTTGAAGGCTTTTGACCTCTCCAGCCAGATTCTCCCAACCCTTCGCCTTGCACCGCAGTGTGAGGAATAGATTCATACGTCCGTCACTCCTGGCCACACGGACCCCCAGATTCCTAAATACCCCTCATACCCTTTTCCTTCCCATATCTTCTTCTCCTTCCTTTCCCTTAAAAAACCCTACGCACAGCATCCTCAAAGATGATAGTCTCATTGGCTCCAGTGGTTGGGACTCTTGTGCGGTAGGTATTCACATCAAAATTTACTTAAAAATGTACATAACAATTACATAACAAATGTAGTTCCAGCGCATTACTCAAGTAGGTATCTACACCATTTGGCAAAAAAATTGGACCATTCTTTGTTATTAACAATATATTATTACCTCAGCAAAATCAAAATCACAGAAAAGATAATTATTTTAGGTACCTACGTCTTTTCACAAAAAAATCTTTTTCAATAAATATTTAATTTAATTCAAATCATTTTGATATTGTAACTACTCGTACTTCTGTGCTCCTGGTATAGAGCACTGCGATCTTGGTGTGATGTTTTGCAGAAATGGCGCTGTAGAAATTAATGTAATGTAGGGAAAAAATAATTTTATCGAGTTTATTTAATTTCTTAACAAATTAGCGCAATAAATAGTATGCAAAAATTGGCAACATTCTTTGTTTTTCCTATGGAAAAAAATAATTATATCGACGTACTACGTTCAAGTAGGCACCTACATCATTTGGCAAAAAATGGATCATCTTTAGTTATTTAAATTATCTCATTTTATTATTTTCTCAATATTTGAACAATAACGTTCCCACCTGAGTAGGTACTTCTGGCCCATTTGTAATTGAATTTATAGAAATTCGCCAACTAAAGCTTTTGACTTAAAATATGGATGCAGCATTAAAAAAATTAGCAATTTATTTGATTTTCGAAGGAATTAAGTAGGTACCTACCCATCTGATTTGAAATCAATATCATAAAACTTCTGATTTATATGAATGCAGCATTACTTGAATATTTCGAACATGTAAATCCACGACATTTTCAACGTATTTAGTACCTACCTACCTACTTTGGCTTTATCTGGCAACAGAATTTTCCATCCTCAAAGGAACGATTTTCACGTTGATTTTTGTCAAAATGTCAAAAGTTTAATACAAAACTGTGACATATTTTAAATGGATCGCAACCGTAATTATGTGATAATAAAGTTTTATGACCTCCAGTCCTTGAAATTATCCAAAAACATTTCCGTTAGGATGTGTGTTTTTGATGATATCTTCGTTGGCGTAATGCACGTTTCAAATGTCAAATTTTTTCAGCAAAGCCGTATTATTACTGAGAATAATTTCCCTAGCAAATTTCATTTTGTACGTATTTAGTATCTGCAGTACCTACCTCGATTATCGAGCACGTTGTTAATTGTTATTTTTTGTGATTTGTAAGGAATGTAAGTACCTACTCAACCACCGATTTGTACTTTCCGCATAATTATACATTGTCGATGAAATTGAATATGTCTTAAATGTCAAAAGTTTAATACAAAACTGTGACATATTTTAAATGGATCGCAACCGTAATTATGTGATAATAAAGTTTTATGACCTCCAGTCCTTGAAATTATCCAAAAACATTTCCGTTAGAATGTGTGTTTTTGATGATATCTTCGTTGGCGTAATGCACGTTTCAAATGTCAAATTTTTTCAGCAAAGCCGTATTATTACTGAGAATAATTTCCCTAGCAAATTTCATTTTGTACGTATTTAGTATCTGCAGTACCTACCTCGATTATCGAGCACGTTGTTAATTGTTATTTTTTGTGATTTGTAAGGAATGTAAGTACCTACTCAACCACCGATTTGTACTGGCCGCATAATTATACATTGTCGATGAAATTGAATATGTCTTAAATGTCAAAATAATGTTGAATTTTAATGCAAAATTGTGTAACATTTTGAATGGAATGCGGTACATGTCGCAACTTTAAAAGTTTCTAAAACTTGTACTTTTACAATTTATTGAAAAACATCTCGGTCAAAATATTTTTTTACGCTGTAATCTGCGTTCCCGCAAAGGGCCTTTAAAATGTCCATTTTTCTACGTTATTTTCAATAAAGCCGTAAAATTAATAAATCCCTAGCAAATACAGTTTTGTATGGGAGGTGAACTTTTCTGACGCACTGAAATATTCGACATTTTTTAACGGGTGAACCTGTCGGCAGAAAATATAACTGAGGCCGAATTTCTTCGTCGGTGAGAGATCTAATTGTAGTTTTCGCCGTTTGGGTGCGCTGTTAATCCTGCATCATCTTTTTTGTATGAAATCTGGTCCTCAATCGGGACACGACCCTGTCTGAATCCGCTTCGAGCGAAAGTGACCCTTAAGGTGGTTGAAACGTAAAGGGCAGAGTGGTCGTTTTTAGCGCGGCAAAAAAAGTGAGGGGTCTCCAAAGTGAACAATACTATATACTAGGTTTTGCCCGTTGCAGAAGCAACTGACGGGTTTAAACACTATGCGATTTGACGTGTGAACGTGGATGAAGCGAGGAAGAGTGTGTGTTTAATTAAATATACGAAGAAACCTGAGGTTACAGTGACCTTGCAACGCATGCCGGGTACCCGTTGTATATAACGTTATGTAGTGCAGCGCTTGCATTAAAATGTAATTTCCCAGGAATTGGAATGGAACCATTACAGTTAAGTTGACCCCGAGGTTACAGTGACCTTGCAACGCATGCCGTGTACCCGTTGTATATTATGTTATAAATTGCAGGCGCTTGCATTAAAATTTTATTTCCCGGGAATCGGGATGAAACCATTACAGTAAAGTTGACCCCTAGGTTACAGTGACCTTGCAACGCATACCGGGTACCCGTTGTATATAATGTTATATAGTGCAGGCGCTTGCTTTAAAATGTTATTTCCCGGGAATTGGGATGGAACCATTACAGTTAAGTTGACCCCGAGGTTACAGTGACCTTGCAACGCATGCCGTGTACCCGTTGTATATTATGTTATAAATTGCAGGCGCTTGCATTAAAATTTTATTTCCCGGGAATCGGGATGAAACCATGACAGTAAAGTTGACCCCTAGGTTACAGTGACCTTGCAACGCATGCCGGGTACCCGTTGTATATAATGTTATATAGTGCAGGCGCTTGCATTATAATGTAGTTTCCGGGGACTTGGGATGGAACCATTAGAGTTTAGTTGACCCTGAGGTTAAAGTGGCCTCGGAACGCATGCCGGGTACCCGTAGTATATAATGTTACATAGTGCAGGCGCTTGCATTATAATGTAGTTTCCCAGGACTTCGGATGGAAACATTACAGTTTTATTGACCCCGAGGTTAAAGCGGCCTTGCAACGCATGCCGGGTACCCGTTGTATGTAATTTTATAAAGTGCATAATTTTATAATGTTGTTTCCCGGGACTTGGTAGGGAACCATTACGGTTTAGTTGACCCCGAAGTTAAAGTGGCCTCGCAACGCATGCCGGGTACCCGCTGTATATAATTAATTTATTTACGCACAAATAGTCCATTAACAATAACAATCGGTTGCACGGTTTAGCAGTGCAAAATTTCATTATGCCGGAGCTCACTATTGTAGTTGTATTGTATTTCATTTTGCAAGTGTAAGTACTAAGTAGGTACTTTGTTGTAATATTTCACCAAAACGACGCCATTATGCTGTTGAGCATAAAATAATTTTCACTATAAATAAATTCATTCAATATCATGTTTTGATTTTTAAATGAAAAAAGTCCCTGCAAGTAAGTACCTACCTAGAACACGCGTAATTATTTTTTTTATTTAACGATGTCCAAATAGAACACACTTAAAAATAAAAAAAAATAATTAATAAAAAAAAGTTGACAATTCTTTAAATTTTCAGTTCTATAAAGTTCCGTTCGAGTTCTGTAATTATTTTAGTTTTGTGATGTAACTGGTCTGTAATGATAAAACAATAGAATTTGAGTAGAACCATCACAGAACGTGAAAATTAACTTAAAAAAAGTTCAATTATTCTGTATCATCGAAACAACCTTACCGTAGTATTTATTGCATTAAAACCTAATTCGTTGTGTAGGTACCCATTCAGGTAGGTACCTGCGCATTTCCTTAGATTCCGGCAATCTTAGCTTTATTCATCATATTTGCAAGACTACCGAAATAAGTAGGTACCTACCCCGAATGAAAAGCGTGTTAATTTGAACTGGCCACCAATAATTAAACTTCCGATGGAATCTGTGAGCGCGTATTTTGATGATTTTTTTTCGGAAAATTTCGAGTTTTGTCAGCATCTCGTGACTTTTTTTACATGGGATGGGCATGTTATATTGGTGTTAAAAGTTGCGGAATCTCTCCGGCTATCGTATTTTCAAAAAACATCTAGCCCGGAATCGGTTTTTCGGCGGTAATGTCGTTTTCCGAAAAACAACGACCGAAACCGCCGAGAGTTCCGTTTTGTTAGGCTAAAAATTTGACGTCTACGATCCCTGACCTGACTCAATATTCCTAGCATTTTCATTTGCATTGAAACTGATGGCCAAAATGACATCTTTTTTTTGGAAACGCGAACCTGTCGGCGGGAAATGTAACCTGGCCGAATTGAGTGTGATTTTACTATTGGTTCTAGTTTTCGCCGTTGATTCGCATCGGTTTTTCTGTGAATAAAGCGCTAATTTTGTCGAAAAAAACTGACCTCGCAAAATCAAAGTACTGAGGATGAAACTGATGGCCAAAATGACATCATTTTTTTGGAAACGCGAACCTGTCGGCGGGAAATGTAACCTGGCCGAATTGAGTATAATTTTACTATTGGTTCTAGTTTTCGCCGTTGATTCGCGTCAGTTTTTCTGTGAATAAGGCGCTAATTTTGTCGAAAAAAACTGACCTCGCAAAATCAAAGTACTGAGGGTGCACTGAATTTGCTTGAACCGAAAGTGAACCTTGAGGTGATTGAAACGTAAAGGGCAGAGTGGTCGTTTTTTGCGTCAACGAAAAAGTGCGCGGAAAAAGAGCTTTCCCAAAGTGAACAATACTATATACTAGGTTTTGCCCGTTGCAGAAGCAACTGACGGGTTAAGACACTATGCGATTTGACGTGTGAACGTGGATGAAGCGAGGAGGAGTGTGTGTTAAATTAAATATATGAAGAAACCTGAGTTCACAGTGGCCTTGCAACGCATGCCGGGTACCCGTTGTATATAATGTTATGTAGTGCAGCGCTTGCATTAAAATGTAATTTCCCAGGAATTGGAATGGAACCATTACAGTTAAGTTGATCCCGAGGTTACAGTGACCTTGCAACGCATGCCGAGTAACCGTTGTATATCATGTTATATATTGCAGGCACTTGCTTTAAAATATTATTTCCCGGGAATTGGGATGGAACCATTACAGTTAACTTGACCCCGAGGTTACAGTGACCTTGCAACGCATGCCGTGTACCCGTTGTATATTATGTTATAAATTGCAGGCGCTTGCATTAAAATTTTATTTCCCGGGAATCGGGATGAAACCATTACAGTAAAGTTGACCCCTAGGTTAAAGTCGCCTTGCAACGCATACCGGGTACCCGTTGTATATAATTTTATAAAGTGCAGGTGCTTGCATTATAATGTAGTTTCCCGGTACTTGGGATGGAACCATTATAATTAAGTTGACCCCGAGGTTACAGTGACCTTGCAACGCATGCCGGGTACCCGTTGTATATACTGTTATAAAGTGCAGGCGCTTGCATTATAATGTAGTTTCCCAGGACTTCGGATGGAAACATTACAGTTTTATTGACCCCGAGGTTAAAGCGGCCTTGCAACGCATGCCGGGTACCCGTTGTATATAATTTTATAAAGTGCATAATTTTATAATGTTGTTTCCCGGGACTTGGTAGGGAACCATTACGGTTTAGTTGACCCCGAAGTTAAAGTGGCCTCGCAACGCATGCCGGGTACCCGCTGTATATAATTAATTTATTTAAGCACAAATAGTCCATTAACAATAACAATCGGTTGCACGGTTTAGCAGTGCAAAATTTCATTATGCCGGAGCTCACTATTGTAGTTGTATTGTATTTCATTTTGCAAGTGTAAGTACTAAGTAGGTACTTTGTTGTAATATTTCACCAAAACGACGCCATTATGCTGTTGAGCATAAAATAATTTTCACTACAAATAAATTCATTCAATATCATGAAATGAAAAAAGTCCCCGCAAGTAAGTACCTACCTAGAACACGCGTAATGTATATATATATATATATATTTTATTATTTTTTTTTTATTTAACAATGTTCAAATAGAACACACTTAAAAATAAAAAAATAATAATTAATAAAAAAAATTGACAATTCTTTAAATTTTTCTAGTAAATTTTCAGTTCTAGATAGTTCCGTTCGAGTTCTGTAATTATTTTAGTTTTGCAATGTAACTGACCTTTAATGATAAAATAACAGAACTTGAGTAGAACCAATAAAGAACGTGAAAATTAACTTAAAAAAAAGTTGAATTATTCAGTATCATCGAAACAACCTTACCATTGCATTAAAACCTAATTAATTGTGTATCTACGTATTCGGGTAGGTACCTGCGCATTTTCTTCTCTTTGCTTTTTTCATCATATTTGCAATACTACCGAAATAAGTAGGTACCTACCCCGAATGAATAACGTGTTAATTTGAACTGGCTAGCAAAATTTTAACTTCCGATGGAATCTGTAAGCGCGTGTTTTGATGATTTTTTTTCGGAAAATGTCGAATTTTGTCAGCATCTCCTGAACTATTTTATATGGGATGGGCATACAATTTTGGTTTTAAAAGTTGCGGAATTCTCTATTGTATTAGATTTTTGAAAAACATCCGAGCCGGGATCGGTTTTGGGGCCGCAATGCCGCGTACCGTAAAACCACTACCGAAAACCGTGAAAAGTCTGCTTTGTTAGGCTAAAAATTTGACGTCTGAGATCCCTGACCTGACTCAATATTCCTAGCATTTTCATTTGCATTGAAACTGATGGCCAAAATGACATCTTTTTTTTTGGAAACGCGAACCTGTCGGCGGGAAATGTAACCTGGCCGAATTGAGTGTAATTTTACTATTGGTTCTAGTTTTCGCCGTTGATTCGCGTCAGTTTTTCTGTGAATAAGGCGCTAATTTTGTCGACAAAAATAAACTCCGCAAAATCAAAGTACTGAGGGTGCACTGAATTTGCTTGAACCGAAAGTGAACCTTGAGGTGGGTGAAACGTAAAGGGCGTACTGGTCGTTTTTGCGTCAACGAAAAAGTGCGCGGAAAAAGAGCTTTCCCAAACCAAACATTAATATATATACTAGGTTTTGCCCGTTGCAGAAGCAACTGACGGGTTAAAGCACTATACGATTTGATGTGTGAACGTGGATGAAGATTTAAAATTTTTCGGATTTTAAAATTTTTTGATTTTTAAAATTTTTTCGATTTTTAAATTTTTTCGATTTTTTAATTTTTCTGATTTTAATTTATTTTCGTTTTTTTAAATTTTTTGGATTTTAAATTTTTTGGATTTCAAAATTTTGTGATCTTTAAAATTTTTTGGATTTTTTAATTTTTTTCGATTTTGGAATTTTTTGGATTTTTAAATTTTTTCGATTTTAAAATTTTTTGGATTTTTAAATTTTTTGGATTTTAAAATTTTTTCGATTTTAAAATTTTTTGGATTTTAAAATTTTTTGGAATTTAAATTTTTTCGTTTTTAAAATTTTTTGGATTTTGAAATTTTTTTGATTTTAAAATTTTTTCGTTTTTAAAATTTTTTGAATTTTAAAATTTTTTGGATTTTAAAATTTTTTGGATTTTAAAATTTTTTGGATTTAAAAATTTGTTGAAATTTAAATTCTTTTTTGATTTTTAAATTTTGTTGTATTTCGAAATTAAAATTATTTTGAAATTGGTTATCAAAATAACGCTATATAATTTAGGGCCCTCTAGGTCAAGAGGTAAGACTCTCGACTCGCAATCCGAAGATTGCGGGTTCGAACTCAATCCCTTAAACCCTTTTCCTTCCCAGAACTCTTCTCTCCTTCGTTTCCCTAAAAGACGAAGCGAGCAGGAGTGTGTGTTAAATTAAATATATATGAAGAAAAAACGATGTCTGAATGCGGATGAAGCGAGGAATGAGCGCCTACAAAGGGAACACGTAGTTGACCGCACCCCCAAAATTTCATCGCAATCGGATAAACGGTTTAGCAATGCACAATTTCATGATACCAGAGCTCACTATTTGTAGTTGTATTGTAAGTACTAAGTAGGTACTTTGTTGTAATATTTCACCAAAACGACGCCATTATGTTGTTGAGCATAAAATAATTTTATAAAAACTTCTTTCCAGCACAAATAATTTTATTCAATATCATGTTTTATTTTTAAAGGAAAAAAGTCCCTGCAAGAAAGTACCTACCTAGAACAGCGTAATATATATTTTTTTTTGTTACTTCACAATATCCAAATAGATAATCTGCACATTTAAAAATAACATAACATAAAAATAATAAGGCTGGGTTGTTTAAAAAAAATAATTGACAATTTTACAAATTTTTCTTGTCAATTTTCAGTTCTAGAAAGTTCCGTAATTATTTCAGTTTTGTGATGTAACTGGCCTTTATTGAGAAAAAACAGAATTTGAGTAGAACCAACACAGAACGTGAAAATTAACTTTAAAAAAAAAAATTGAATTATTTAGTATCATCGAAACAACCTTACCTTAGTATTTATTGCATTAAAACCTAATTCGTTGTGTAGGTACCCATTCCATAGATTCCGGCAATCTTTGCTTTTTTCATCATATTTGCAATACTACCGAAGTAAGTAGGTACCTACCCCGAATGAAAAACGTGTTAATTTGAACTGGCCAGCAATAATTAAACTTCCGATGGAATCTGTGAGCACGTGTTTTGATGATTTTTTTTCGGAAAATTTCGAGTTTTGTCAGCATCTCGTGACTTTTTTTACATGGGATGGGCATGTTATATTGGTTTTAAAAGTTGCGGAATCTATCCGGCTATCGTATTTTCAAAAAACATCTAGCCCGGAATCGGTTTTTCGGCGGTAATGTCGTTTTCCGAAAAACAACGACCGAAACCGCCGAGAGTTCCGTTTTGTTAGGCTAAAAATTTGACATCTAAGATTTTGACCATAGACCTAGCATTTTCCTTTGAGGAAAATGCTAAGTCTTTTTTTGTCATTTTTTTTTTGAAACGCTATCTGTCGGCGGGAAATACAACCGAGCCGAATCGAGTGATTCGAGTAGAGCTTCTAGTTTTCGCCGCCGATTCGTATCGGAGAATAAATCCCTGTATATATTTCATTTTGTCGAAAAAAATTTGCTTACAGTTTTCAGTCCCAATTTGCTTCGACCGAAAGTGAACCTTGAGGTGGGTGAAACGCAAAGGGCGTACTGGTCGTTTTTGCGTCAACCAAAAAGTGCGCGGAAAAAGACCTCTCCCAAAACCAAACAATACTATATATATACTAGCTGGGCCCATTGCAAAAGCAATAAACGGGTTTAAACACTATGCGATTTGACGTGTGAACGTGGATGAAGCGAGGAGGAGTGTGTGTTAAATTAAATATAAATCGGTTAAATATCAAATTTTCATTGCAATCGGTTAATTGGTTTAGCAATGCGTAATTTCATGATACCAGAGCTCACTGTTGTACACAAAAACCATTGCCGGCCTGCGCACATCAAATCCCCAAACGCAATCGGATGAACGGTTTAGCAAAGCATAATCTTATGATGCCCAAGCTCACTATTTTATACAGAAAGAATCGAAGGGATGCAGCAATCAAATCCCCAAAGTTTCATCGCAATCGGATGAACGGTTTAGCAATGCATAATTTCATGATGCCAGAGCTCACTATTTTATGCAGAAAGAATTGAGGCGATGCGCACATGAAATCCCCAAAGTTTCATCGTGATCGAAGACAAAATAACACAGAACGTGAAAATAAATTAAAAAAAGTGTGCTTTAGACCACACGACTGAAGTAAAACTTCACTTACCTATGCCAGATACCCGTTATATATAATGTTAAATAGTGCAGGCGCTTGCATTATAATGCAGTTTCCCGGGACTTGGGACGGAAACATTACAGTTTTATTGACCCCGAGGTTAAAGTGCCCTTGCAACGCACGCCGGATACCCGTTGTAAATAATTTTATATAGTGCAGGCGCTTGCATTATAATGTAGTTTCCCGGGACTTAGGATGGAACCATTATAATTAAGTTGACCCCGAGGTTACAGTGACCTTGCAACGCATGCCGGGTACCCGTTGTATATAATGTTATAAAGTGCAGGCGCTTCCATTATAATGTAGTTTCCGGGGACTTGGGATGGAACCATTACAGTTTAGTTGACCCTGAGGTTAAAGTGCAGTTGCAACGCATGCCGGGTACCCGTAGTATATAATGTTACATAGTGCAGGCGCTTGCATTATAATGTAGTTTCCCAGGACTTCGGATGGAAACATTACAGTTTTATTGACCCCGAGGTTAAAGCGGCCTTGCAACGCATGCCGGGTACCCGTTGTATATAATTTTATAAAGTGCATAATTTTATAATGTTGTTTCCCGGGACTTGGTAGGGAACCATTACGGTTTAGTTGACCCCGAAGTTAAAGTGGCCTCGCAACGCATGCCGGGTACCCGCTGTATATAATTAATTTATTTACGCACAAATAGTCCATTAACAATAACAATCGGTTGCACGGTTTAGCAGTGCAAAATTTCATTATGCCGGAGCTCACTATTGTAGTTGTATTGTATTTCATTTTGCAAGTGTAAGTACTAAGTAGGTACTTTGTTGTAATATTTCACCAAAACGACGCCATTATGCTGTTGAGCATAAAATAATTTTCACTACAAATAAATTCATTCAATATCATGTTTTGATTTTTAAATGAAAAAAGTCCCCGCAAGTAAGTACCTACCTAGAACACGCGTAATGTATATATATATATACAATGTTCGCATAGAACACACTTAAAAATAAAAAAAATAATTAATAAAAAAAAGTTGACAATTCTTTAAATTTTCAGTTCTATAAAGTTCCGTTCGAGTTCTGTAATTATTTCAGTTTTGTGATGTAACTGGTCTGTAATGATAAAACAATAGAATTTGAGTAGAACCATCACAGAACGTGAAAATTAACTTAAAAAAAGTTCAATTATTCTGTATCATCGAAACAACCTTACCGTAGTATTTATTGCATTAAAACCTAATTCGTTGTGTAGGTACCCATTCAGGTAGGTACCTGCGCATTTCCTTAGATTCCGGCAATCTTAGCTTTATTCATCATATTTGCAAGACTACCGAAATAAGTAGGTACCTACCCCGAATGAAAAGCGTGTTAATTTGAACTGGCCACCAATAATTAAACTTCCGATGGAATCTGTGAGCGCGTATTTTGATGATTTTTTTTCGGAAAATTTCGAGTTTTGTCTGCATCTCCTGACTTTTTTTACATGGGATGGGCATGTTATATTGGTGTTAAAAGTTGCGGAATCTATCCGGCTATCGTATTTTCAAAAAACATCTAGCCCGGAATCGGTTTTTCGGCGGTAATGTCGTTTTCCGAAAAACAACGACCGAAACCGCCGAGAGTTCCGTTTTGTTAGGCTAAAAATTTGACGTCTACGATCCCTGACCTGACTCAATATTCCTAGCATTTTCATTTGCATTGAAACTGATGGCCAAAATGACATCTTTTTTTTGGAAACGCGAACCTGTCGGCGGGAAATGTAACCTGGCCGAATTGAGTGTGATTTTACTATTGGTTCTAGTTTTCGCCGTTGATTCGCATCGGTTTTTCTGTGAATAAAGCGCTAATTTTGTCGAAAAAAACTGACCTCGCAAAATCAAAGTACTGAGGATGAAACTGATGGCCAAAATGACATCTTTTTTTTGGAAACGCGAACCTGTCGGCGGGAAATGTAACCTGGCCGAATTGAGTATACTTTTACTATTGGTTCTAGTTTTCGCCGTTGATTCGCGTCAGTTTTTCTGTGAATAAGGCGCTAATTTTGTCGACAAAAATAAACTCCGCAAAATCAAAGTACTGAGGGTGCACTGAATTTGCTTGAACCGAAAGTGAACCTTGAGGTGGGTGAAACGTAAAGGGCGTACTGGTCGTTTTTGCGTCAACGAAAAAGTGCGCGGAAAAAGAGCTTTCCCAAAGTGAACATTAATATATATACTAGGTTTTGCCCGTTGCAGAAGCAACTGACGGGTTTAAACACTATGCGATTTGACGTGTGAACGTGGATGAAGCGAGGAAGAGTGTGTGTTAAATTAAATATATGAAGAAACCTGAGGTTACAGTGACCTTGCAACGCATGCCGGGTACCCGTTGTATATAATGTTATGTAGTGCAGCGCTTGCATTAAAATGTAATTTCCCAGGAATTGGAATGGAACCATTACAGTTAAGTTGACCCCGAGGTTACAGTGACCTTGCAACGCATGCCGAGTAACCGTTGTATATTATGTTATAAATTGCAGGCGCTTGCATTAAAATTTTATTTCCCTGGAATCGGGATGAAACCATTACAGTAAAGTTGACCCCTAGGTTACAGTGACCTTGCAACGCATACCGGGTACCCGTTGTATATAATGTTATATAGTGCAGGCGCTTGCTTTAAAATGTTATTTCCCGGGAATTGGGATGGAACCATTACAGTTAAGTTGACCCCGAGGTTACAGTGACCTTGCAACGCATGCCGTGTATCCGTTGTATATTATGTTATAAATTGCAGGCGCTTGCATTAAAATTTTATTTCCCGGGAATCGGGATGAAACCATTACAGTAAAGTTGACCCCTAGGTTACAGTGACCTTGCAACGCATGCCGGGTACCCGTTGTATATAATATTATATAGTGCAGGCGCTTGCATTATAATGTAGTTTCTGGGGACTTGGTATGGAACCATTAGAGTTTAGTTGACCCTGAGGTTAAAGTGGCCTTGCAACGCATGCCGGGTACCCGTAGTATATAATGTTACATAGTGCAGGCGCTTGCATTATAATGTAGTTTCCCAGGACTTCGGATGGAAACATTACAGTTTTATTGACCCCGAGGTTAAAGCGGCCTTGCAACGCATGCCGGGTACCCGTTGTATATAATTTTATAAAGTGCATAATTTTATAATGTTGTTTCCCGGGACTTGGTAGGGAACCATTACGGTTTAGTTGACCCCGAAGTTAAAGTGGCCTCGCAACGCATGCCGGGTACCCGCTGTATATAATTAATTTATTTACGCACAAATAGTCCATTAACAATAACAATAACAATCGGTTGCAAGGTTTAGCAGTGTAAAATTTCATTATGCCGAAGCTCACTATTGTAGTTGTATTGTATTTCATTTTGCAAGTGTAAGTACTAAGTAGGTACTTTGTTGTAATATTTCACCAAAACGACGCCATTATGCTGTTGAGCATAAAATAATTTTCACTACAAATAAATTCATTCAATATCATGTTTTGATTTTTAAATGAAAAAAGTCCCCGCAAGTAAGTACCTACCTAGAACACGCGTAATGTATATATATATATATATTTTATTATTTTTTTTTATTTAACAATGTTTAAATAGAACACACTTAAAAATAAAAAAATAATAATTAATAAAAAAAATTGACAATTCTTTAAATTTTTCTAGTAAATTTTCAGTTCTAGATAGTTCCGTTCGAGTTCTGTAATTATTTTAGTTTTGCAATGTAACTGACCTTTAATGATAAAATAACAGAACTTGAGTAGAACCAATAAAGAACGTGAAAATTAACTTTAAAAAAAGTTGAATTATTCAGTATCATCGAAACAACCTTACCATTGCATTAAAACCTAATTAATTGTGTATCTACGTATTCGGGTAGGTACCTGCGCATTTTCTTCTCTTTGCTTTTTTCATCATATTTGCAATACTACCGAAATAAGTAGGTACCTACCCCGAATGAATAACGTGTTAATTTGAACTGGCTAGCAAAATTTTAACTTCCGATGGAATCTGTAAGCGCGTGTTTTGATGATTTTTTTTCGGAAAATGTCGAATTTTGCCAGCATCTCCTGAACTATTTTATATGGGATGGGCATACAATTTTGGTTTTAAAAGTTGCGGAATTCTCTACTGTATTAGATTTTTGAAAAACATCCAGGCCGGGATCGATTTTGGGGCCGCAATGCCGCGTACCGTAAAACCGCTACCGAAAACTGTGAAAAGTCTGTTTTGTTAGGCTAAAAATTTGACGTCTACGATCCCTGACCTGACTCAATATTCCTAGCATTTTCATTTGCATTGAAACTGATGGCCAAAATGACATCTTTTTTTTGGAAACGCGAACCTGTCGGCGGGAAATGTAACCTGGCCGAATTGAGTGTGATTTTACTATTGGTTCTAGTTTTCGCCGTTGATTCGCATCGGTTTTTCTGTGAATAAAGCGCTAATTTTGTCGAAAAAAACTGACCTCGCAAAATCAAAGTACTGAGGGTGCACTGAATTTGCTTGAACCGAAAGTGAACCTTGAGGTGGGTGAAACGTAAAGGGCGTACTGGTCGTTTTTGCGTCAACAAAAAAGTGCGCGGAAAAAGAGCTTTCCCAAACCAAACATTAATATATAAACTAGGTTTTGCCCGTTGCAGAAGCAACTGACGGGTTTAAACACTATGCGATTTGACGTGTGAACGTGGATGAAGCGAGGAAGAGTGTGTGTTAAATTAAATATATGAAGTAACCTGAGGTTACAGTGACCTTGCAACGCATGCCGGGTACCCGTTGTATATAATGTTATGTAGTGCAGCGCTTGCATTAAAATGTAATTTCCCAGGAATTGGAATGGAACCATTACAGTTAAGTTGACCCCGAGGTTACAGTGACCTTGCGACGCATGCCGAGTAACCGTTGTATATTATGTTATAAATTGCAGGCGCTTGCATTAAAATTTTATTTCCCGGGAATCGGGATGAAACCATTACAGTAAAGTTGACCCCTAGGTTACAGTGACCTTGCAACGCATACCGGGTACCCGTTGTATATAATGTTATATAGTGCAGGCGCTTGCTTTAAAATGTTATTTCCCGGGAATTGGGATGGAACCATTACAGTTAAGTTGACCCCGAGGTTTCAGTGACCTTGCAACGCATGCCGAGTAACCGTTGTATATTATGTTATAAATTGCAGGCGCTTGCATTAAAATTTTATTTCCCGGGAACCGGGATGAAACCATTACAGTAAAGTTGACCCCTAGGTTACAGTGACCTTGCAACGCATACCGGGTACCCGTTGTATATAATGTTATATAGTGCAGGCGCTTGCATTATAATGTAGTTTCCGGGGACTTGGGATGGAACCATTAGAGTTTAGTTGACCCTGAGGTTAAAGTGGCCTTGCAACGCATGCCGGGTACCCGTAGTATATAATGTTACATAGTGCAGGCGCTTGCATAATAATGTAGTTTCCCAGGACTTCGGATGGAAACATTACAGTTTTATTGACCCCGAGGTTAAAGCGGCCTTGCAACGCATGCCGGGTACCCGTTGTATATAATTTTATAAAGTGCATAATATTATAATGTTGTTTCCCGGGACTTGGTAGGGAACCATTACGGTTTAGTTGACCCCGAAGTTAAAGTGGCCTCGCAACGCATGCCGGGTACCCGCTGTATATAATTAATTTATTTACGCACAAATAGTCCATTAACAATAACAATCGGTTGCACGGTTTAGCAGTGCAAAATTTCATTATGCCGGAGCTCACTATTGTAGTTGTATTGTATTTCATTTTGCAAGTGTAAGTACTAAGTAGGTACTTTGTTGTAATATTTCACCAAAACGACGCCATTATGCTGTTGAGCATAAAATAATTTTCACTACAAATAAATTCATTCAATATCATGTTTTGATTTTTAAATGAAAAAAGTCCCCGCAAGTAAGTACCTACCTAGAACACGCGTAATGTATATATATATACAATGTTCAAATAGAACACACTTAAAAATAAAAAAAAATAATTAATAAAAAAAATTGACAATTCTTTAATTTTTTCTAGTAAATTTTCAGTTCTATAAAGTTCCGTTCGAGTTCTATAATTATTTCAGTTTTGTGATGTAACTGGTCTGTAATGATAAAACAATAGAATTTGAGTAGAACCATCACAGAACGTGAAAATTAACTTTAAAAAGTTCAATTATTCTGTATCATCGAAACAACCTTACCTTAGTATTTATTGCATTAAAACCTAATTCGTTGTGTAGGTACCCATTCAGGTAGGTACCTGCGCATTTCCTTAGATTCCGGCAATCTTAGCTTTTTTCATCATATTTGCAATACTACCGAAATAAGTAGGTACCTACCCCGAATGAAAAACGTGTTAATTTGAACTGGCCAGCAAATATTTAAACTTCCGATGGAATCTGTGAGCGCGTATTTTGATGATTTTTTTTCGGAAAATTTCGAGTTTTGTCAGCATCTCCTGACGTATTTTATATGAGAATCATATGTTTTATTGGTGTTAAAAGTTGCGGAATCTATCCGGCTATCGTATTTTCAAAAAACATCTATCCCGGAATCGGTTTTTCGGCGGTAATGTCGTTTTCCGAAAAACAACGACCGAAACCGCCGAGAGTTCCGTTTTGTTAGGCTAAAAATTTGACATCTGAGATCCTGACCTATGTCAATAGTCCTATATAGCATTTTCCTTTGTGAAATTAGCGGGTTTTTTCCTAAATTTTTTTTTTCAAACGCCGTCTGTCGGCGGGAAATATAATCGAGTGATTCGAGTAGAGCTTCTAGTTTTCGCCGCCGATTCGTGTCGGAGAATAAATCCCTGTATATATTTCATTTTGTCGGAAAAAAATTACCCCCAGTTTCCATTCGGAATTTGCTTCAACCGAAAGTGAACCTTGAGGTGGGTGAAACGCAAAGGGCGTACTGGTCGTTTTTGCGTCGACGAAAAAGTGAGCTTTTCCCGACCTACCCCAAAACTAAACAATACTATATATACTAGGTTTTGCCCGTTGCAGAAGCAACTAACGGGTTAAAAATTATGCGATTTGCGTGTGAACGTGGATGAAGCGAGGAGAAGTGTGTGTTAAATTAAATATATGAAGAAACCTGAGGTTACAGTGACCTTGCAACGCATGCCGGATACCCGTTGTATATAATGTTATATAGTGCAGCGCTTGCATTAAAATGTAATTTCCCAGGAATCGGAATGGAACCATTACAGTTAAGTTGACGCCGAGGTTACAGTGATGTTGCAACGCATGCCGGGTACCCTTTGTATATAATGTTATAATATAAAGCAGGCGTTTGCAAGGCGCCTGAATTATAATGTAGTTTCCCGGAACTTGGAATGAAACCATTACAGTTTAGTTGACTTCGAGGCTACAGTGATCTTGCAACGCATGCCGTGTACCCTTTGTATATAATGTTATAATATAAAACAGGCGTTTGCAAGGCGCTTGCATTATAATGTAGTTTCCCGGAACTTGGAATGGAACCATTACAGTTAAATTGACCCCGAGATTACAGTGATGTTGCAACGCATGCCGGGTATCCGTTGTATATGATGCTATAATACAGTGCATGCATTTGCAAGGCGCTTCAATTATAATGTAGTTTCCCGGAACTTGGAATGGAACCATTACAGGTAAGTTGACCCCGAGGTTACAGTGATGTTGCAACGCATGCCGGGTACCCTTTGTATATAATGTTATAATATAAAGCAGGCGTTTGCAAGGCGCTTGCATTATAATGTAGTTTCCCGGAACTTGGAATGGAACCATTACAGTTAAGTTGACTTCGAGGTTACAGTGATCTTGCAACGCATGCCGGGTACCCTTTGTATATGTATAATGTTATAATATAAAGCAGGCGTTTGCAAGGCGCTTGCATTATAATGTAGTTTCCCGGAACTTGGAATGGAACCATTATAGTTAAGTTGACTTCGAGGTTACAGTGATCTTGCAACGCATGCCGGGTACCCTTTGTATATAATGTTATAATATAAAGCAGGCGTTTGCAAGGCGCTTGCATTATAATGTAGTTTCCCGGAACTTGGAATGGAACCATTACAGTTAAGTTGACTTCGAGGTTACAGTGATCTTGCAACGCATGCCGGGTACCCTTTGTATATAATGTTATAATATAAAGCAGGCGTTTGCAAGGCGCTTGCATTATAATGTAGTTTCCCGGAACTTGGAATGGAACCATTACAGGTAAGTTGACCCCGAGGTTACAGTGATGTTGCAACGCATGCCGGGTACCCGTTGTATATAATGTTATGTAGAAATACAAACCCCCAAAGTTAACCTTTTTTGGATAACCAACACCTCTGCCATAGGTCACCTCAAGTGGTTCGCTACGTTTGGTGATTTAGTAGGGGTGACCGGGTTCATGGGGTGAGGTCTGTCTAGGTCTTAGAGGCGGATGCCCAGGACACACTGAACCCCAGATTCCTACCCACTCCTTAAACCCTTTTCCTTCCCAGAACTCTCATCTCCTTCCTTTCCTAAAAAAAATCCTCCACACAGCATCCCCAAAGATGACATAGGACCTGAGGGAAATTATTTTCCCCACGGCCTCACGTAAAAAAAAAATAATTAAATGCATATAAATTCACCTTTTCCAAAAAGCCTGAAATAATTGAAAAAAAACATGTTCTTAATATATTTTCCCTTGCTTAGTTCTGCACTCCTGGTATTTATCCTTTTAAAATTTTGTTTTATTCGAGTAAAAAAAAGAACAGAAAAAATATTCTTTCAAAGCGTACTCTACTCCCTCCCCCCCCTTCCTCCATCACGCAAAACCCCCTCCCGGGTTCCCCTCCCCCTTCCCAGTTTACCCTCCCCCCACCCTGGTTTTCCTCCCCCCTCCCTGGTTTTCCTCCCCCCCTTCCACGCGTCATTAATTCCTTCCCGGTATATTTAGTTTTCAAACAGCTCGCGTGCCGCCTATTGAAATATTTTTACAGAAATTTCGTAATGCCAAAGCTCACCAGCCAATAAACAAACATAACAAAAAAAGAATTATTCAATTTGGTGTAGTCTTTCGGAAGTTATACGCGTACATACATTTCGACGATTCATTTTTATGCAAATTTGATAATGCCAGAGCTCACCAGTAGTTTTATACAAAATTTTGTCTTAACAGGGTCGAAGACAACAAAAAAAGAATTATTCAATTTGGTGCAGTCTTTCGGAAGTTATGCGCGTACATTCATTTCCGCGATTCATTTGTATGCAAATTTCATGATGCCAGAGCTCACCAGTAGTTTTATACAAACTTTGTCCTAGCAATAAGGAACGCAACAAAAAAAGAATTATTCAATTACGTGCAGTCGTTCTGAAGTTATGAGCGTACTTACATTTCGGCGAATCATTTTTAAACAAATTTCGTTATGCCAGAGCTCACCAGTAATTTTATTCAGATCTTGCCCTAATAATAACAATTACAACAAAGAAAGAAATATTCAATTTGGTGCATTCGCTCGGAAGCTATGCGCATATATAGATTTCGGCGATTCATTTTAAACAAATTTTATAATTCCAGACCTTGCCCGAACAATAACGAAACCAACTCAAAAAGAATTTTTCAATTTGGTCCAGTCGTTCGTGAGCTATAATTTATAGACGATACCCGTGGATAATTTATCCGTTTATGTAATTTTCAGGGTACCTACCTAGTTCATCAAAATATTCTAAAACAATATTTTATTTAAATGGCAAGACAACCGTTAAACTTTGTCGTAACCACCTCAAGCAAAGCCTGAAAATCGAACACCTGCTTCGGTTTTAGAACATTTCCCATACAAATAACGTCAGCTATCGGTGTCCTGGCCCGGCTAAAAACTTCAGGTGGTTTTGCATATCGATCCATGTTCAGTATTGCAAGGTTTGAGAAAATTAAATAAATATATCAAATATCTACCGATTTTACAGGCTGAAAACAATGTGCATTTTCGATGTTATTGGATTTTTCGCAAATGTCAAATATAATTTCAAAGTTTGACGCGATATTGCGAAACATTTTGAATGGGAAGCTACACATGTTTTTATATTTAAAGTTTCTAAAACTTGTATATTTTATGATTATTTGAAAATATCTCTTGCAAAATGTTTTTTTTCGCGACAATCTACGACCTCGCAAAGGGCCTTTAAAATGTCAATTTTTCAAGCTCTTTTCGGGAACGCCGTTTAATTGATTCGAATAAATTTCTCCTAAATACCTGTATAAAGGAAAATTTGTGTGGAAATTAACGGGTTTTTTCGTCATTTTTTTTTTTCAAACGCCATCTGTCGGCGGGAAATACAACCGAGCCGAATCGAGTGATTCGAGTAGAGCTTCTAGTTTTCGCCGCCGATTCGTATCGGAGAATAAATCCCTGTATATATTTCATTTTGTCGAAAAAAATTGACTTACAGTTTTCATTCGGAATTTGCTTCAACCGAAAGTGAACCTTGAGGTGGGTGAAACGCAAAGGGCGTACTGGTCGTTTTTGCGTCGACGAAAAAGTGAGCTTTTCCCGACCTACCCCAAAACCAAGCATTAATATATATACTAGGTTTTGCCCGTTGCAGAAGCAACTGACGGGTTTAAATACTATGCGATTTGACGTGTGAACGTGGATGAAGCGAGGAAGAGTGTGTGTTAAATTAAATATATGAAGAAACCTGAGGTTACAGTGACCTTGCAACGCATGCCGGGTACCCGTTGTATATAATGTTATGTAGTGCAGCGCTTGCATTAAAATATAATTTCCCAGGAATTGGAATGGAACCATTACAGTTAAGTTGACCCCGAGGTTACAGTGACCTTGCAACGCATGCCGAGTAACCGTTGTATATTATGTTATAAATTGCAGGCGCTTGCATTAAAATTTTATTTCCCGGGAATCGGGATGAAACCATTACAGTAAAGTTGACTCCTAGGTTACAGTGACCTTGCAACGCATACCGGGTACCCGTTGTATATAATGTTATATAGTGCAGGCGCTTGCTTTAAAATGTTATTTCCCGGGAATTGGGATGGAACCATTACAGTTAAGTTGACCCCGAGGTTACAGTGACCTTGCAACGCATGCCGTGTACCCGTTGTATATTATGTTATAAATTGCAGGCGCTTGCATTAAAATTTTATTTCCCTGGAATCGGGATGAAACCATTACAGTAAAGTTGACCCCTATGTTACAGTGACCTTGCAACGCATGCCGGGTACCCGTTGTATATAATGTTATATAGTGCAGGCGCTTGCATTATAATGTAGTTTCCGGGGACTTCGGATGGAAACATTACAGTTTTATTGACCCCGAGGTTAAAGCGGCCTTGCAACGCATGCCGGGTACCCGTTGTATATAATTTTATAAAGTGCATAATTTTATAATGTTGTTTCCCGGGACTTGGTATGGAACCATTACGGTTTAGTTGACCCCGAAGTTAAAGTGGCCTCGCAACGCATGCCGGGTACCCGCTGTATATAATTAATTTATTTACGCACAAATAGTCCATTAACAATAACAATCGGTTGCACGGTTTAGCAGTGCAAAATTTCATTATGCCGGAGCTCACTATTGTAGTTGTATTGTATTTCATTTTGCAAGTGTAAGTACTAAGTAGGTACTTTGTTGTAATATTTCACCAAAACGACGCCATTATGCTGTTGAGCATAAAATAATTTTCACTACAAATAAATTCATTCAATATCATGTTTTGATTTTTAAATGAAAAAGTCCCCGCAAGTAAGTACCTACCTAGAACACGCGTAATGTATATATATATACAATGTTCAAATAGAACACACTTAAAAATAAAAAAAATAATTAATAAAAAAAATTGACAATTCTTTAAATTTTTCTAGTAAATTTTCAGTTCTATAAAGTTCCGTTCGAGTTCTGTAATTATTTCAGTTTTGTGATGTAACTGGTCTGTAATGATAAAACAATAGAATTTGAGTAGAACCATCACAGAACGTGAAAATTAACTTAAAAAAAGTTCAATTATTCTGTATCATCGAAACAACCTTACCTTAGTATTTATTGCATTAAAACCTAATTCGTTGTGTAGGTACCCATTCAGGTAGGTACCTGCGCATTTCCTTAGATTCCGGCAATCTTAGCTTTTTTCATCATATTTGCAATACTACCGAAATAAGTAGGTACCTACCCCGAATGAAAAACGTGTTAATTTGAACTGGCCAGCAAATATTTAAACTTCCGATGGAATCTGTGAGCGCGTATTTTGATGATTTTTTTTCGGAAAATTTCGAGTTTTGTCAGCATCTCCTGACGTATTTTATATGAGAATCGTATGTTTTATTGGTGTTAAAAGTTGCGGAATCTATCCGGCTATCGTATTTTCAAAAAACATCTAGCCCGGAATCGGTTTTTCGGCGGTAATGTCGTTTTCCGAAAAACAACGACCGAAACCGCCGAGAGTTCCGTTTTGTTAGGCTAAAAATTTGACATCTGAGATCCTGACCTATGTCAATAGTCCTATATAGCATTTTCCTTTATGAAATTAGCGGGTTTTTTCGTCATTTTTTTTTTTCAAACGCCGTCTGTCGGCGGGAAATATAATCGAGTGATTCGAGTAGAGCTTCTAGTTTTCGCCGCCGATTCGTATCGGAGAATAATTCCCTGTATATATTTTTTTTGTCGAAAAAAAAAAACTCCCAGCTTCCTTGTCTGAATTTGCTTCGACCGAAAGTGAACCTTGAGGTGGGTGAAACGCAAAGGGCGTACTGGTCGTTTTTGCGTCAACAAAAAAGTGACCTTTTCCTGACCTACCCCAAAACCAAACAATACTATATATATAGGTTTTGCCCGTTGCAGAAGCAACTGACGGGTTAAGACACTATGCGATTTGACGTGTGAACGTGGATGAAGCAAGGAGGAGTGTGTGTTAAATTAAATATATGAAGAAACCTGAGTTCACAGTGGCCTTGCAACGCATGCCGGGTACCCGTTGTATATAATGTTATGTAGTGCAGCGCTTGCATTAAAATGTAATTTCCCAGGAATTGGAATGGAACCATTACAGTTAAGTTGATCCCGAGGTTACAGTGACCTTGCAACGCATGCCGAGTAACCGTTGTATATCATGTTATATATTGCAGGCACTTGCTTTAAAATATTATTTCCCGGGAATTGGGATGGAACCATTACAGTTAAGTTGACCCCGAGGTTACAGTGACCTTGCAACGCATGCCGTGTACCCGTTGTATATTATGTTATAAATTGCAGGCGCTTGCATTAAAATTTTATTTCCCGGGAATCGGGATGAAACCATTACAGTAAAGTTGACCCCTAGGTTAAAGTCGCCTTGCAACGCATACCGGGTACCCGTTGTATATAATTTTATATAGTGCAGGTGCTTGCATTATAATGTAGTTTCCCGGTACTTGGGATGGAACCATTATAATTAAGTTGACCCCGAGGTTACAGTGACCTTGCAACGCATGCCGGGTACCCGTTGTATATACTGTTATAAAGTGCAGGCGCTTGCATTATAATGTAGTTTCCCAGGACTTCGGATGGAAACATTACAGTTTTATTGACCCCGAGGTTAAAGCGGCCTTGCAACGCATGCCGGGTACCCGTTGTATATAATTTTATAAAGTGCATAATTTTATAATGTTGTTTCCCGGGACTTAGTAGGGAACCATTACGGTTTAGTTGACCCCGAAGATAAAGTGGCCTCGCAACGCATGCCGGGTACCCGCTGTATATAATTAATTTATTTACGCACAAATAGTCCATTAACAATAACAATCGGTTGCACGGTTTAGCAGTGCAAAATTTCATTATGCCGGAGCTCACTATTGTAGTTGTATTGTATTTCATTTTGCAAGTGTAAGTACTAAGTAGGTACTTTGTTGTAATATTTCACCAAAACGACGCCATTATGCTGTTGAGCATAAAATAATTTTCACTACAAATAAATTCATTCAATATCATGTTTTAATTTTTTAAATGAAAAAAGTCCCCGCAAGTAAGTACCTACCTAGAACACGCGTAATGTATATATATATATATATTTTATTATTTTTTTTTATTTAACAATGTTTAAATAGAACACACTTAAAAAAAAAAAAATAATAATTAATAAAAAAAATTGACAATTCTTTAAATTTTTCTAGTAAATTTTCAGTTCTAGATAGTTCCGTTCGAGTTCTGTAATTATTTTAGTTTTGCAATGTAACTGACCTTTAATGATAAAATAACAAAACTTGAGTAGAACCAATAAAGAACGTGAAAATTAACTTACTAATTTGAACTGGCTAGCAAAATTTTAACTTCCGATGGAATCTGTAAGCGCGTGTTTTGATGATTTTTTTTCGGAAAATGTCGAATTTTGCCAGCATCTCCTGAACTATTTTATATGGGATGGGCATACAATTTTGGTTTTAAAAGTTGCGGAATTCTCTATTGTATTAGATTTTTGAAAAACATCCGAGCCGGGATCGGTTTTGGGGCCGCAATGCCGCGTACCGTAAAACCACTACCGAAAACCGTGAAAAGTCTGTTTTGTTAGGCTAAAAATTTGACGTCTGAGATCCCTGACCTGACTCAACATTCCTAGCATTTTCATTTGCATTGAAACTGATGGCCAAAATGACATCTTTTTTTTTGGAAACGCGAACCTGTCGGCGGGAAATGTAACCTGGCCGAATTGAGTGTAATTTTACTATTGGTTCTAGTTTTCGCCGTTGATTCGCGTTAGTTTTTCTGTGAATAAGGCGCTAATTTTGTCGACAAAAATAAACTCCGCAAAATCAAAGTACTGAGGGTGCACTGAATTTGCTTGAACCGAAAGTGAACCTTGAGGTGGGTGAAACGTAAAGGGCGTACTGGTCGTTTTTGCGTCAACGAAAAAGTGCGCGGAAAAAGAGCTTTCCCAAACCAAACATTAATATATATACTAGGTTTTGCCCGTTGCAGAAGCAACTGACGGGTTAAGACACTATGCGATTTGACGTGTGAACGTGGATGAAGCGAGGAGGAGTGTGTGTTAAAATAAATATATGAAGAAACCTGAGTTCACAGTGGCCTTGCAACGCATGCCGGGTACCCGTTGTATATAATGTTATGTAGTGCAGCGCTTGCATTAAAATGTAATTTCCCAGGAATTGGAATGGAACCATTACAGTTAAGTTGATCCCGAGGTTACAGTGACCTTGCAACGCATGCCGAGTAACCGTTGTATATCATGTTATATATTGCAGGCACTTACTTTAAAATATTATTTCCCGGGAATTGGGATGGAACCATTACAGTTAAGTTGACCCCGAGGTTACAGTGACCTTGCAACGCATGCCGTGTACCCGTTGTATATTATGTTATAAATTGCAGGCGCTTGCATTAAAATTTTATTTCCCGGGAATCGGGATGAAACCATTACAGTAAAGTTGACCCCTAGGTTAAAGTCGCATTGCAACGCATACCGGGTACCCGTTGTATATAATTTTATATAGTGCAGGTGCTTGCATTATAATGTAGTTTCCCGGTACTTGGGATGGAACCATTATAATTATGTTGACCCCGAGGTTACAGTGACCTTGCAACGCATGCCGGGTACCCGTTATATATATACTGTTATATAGTGCAGGCGCTTGCATTATAATGTAGTTTCCCAGGACTTCGTATGGAAACATTACAGTTTTATTGACCCCGAGGTTAAAGCGGCCTTGCAACGCATGCCGGGTACCCGTTGTATATAATTTTATAAAGTGCATAATTTTATAATGTTGTTTCCCGGGACTTGGTAGGGAACCATTACGGTTTAGTTGACCCCGAAGTTAAAGTGACCTCGCAACGCATGCCGGGTACCCGCTGTATATAATTAATTTATTTACGCACAAATAGTCCATTAACAATAACAATCGGTTGCACGGTTTAGCAGTGCAAAATTTCATTATGCCGGAGCTCACTATTGTAGTTGTATTGTATTTCATTTTGCAAGTGTAAGTACTAAGTAGGTACTTTGTTGTAATATTTCACCAAAACGACGCCATTATGCTGTTGAGCATAAAATAATTTTCACTATAAATAAATTCATTCAATATCATGTTTTGATTTTTAAATGAAAAAAGTCCCTGGAAGTAAGTACCTACCTAGAACACGCGTAATTATTTTTTTTATTTAACAATGTCCAAATAGTACACACTTAAAAATAAAAAAAATAATTAATAAAAAAAAATTGACAATTCTTTAAATTTTTCTAGTAAATTTTCAGTTCTATAAAGTTCCGTTCGAGTTCTGTAATTATTTCAGTTTTGTGATGTAACTGGTCTGTAATGATAAAACAATAGAATTTGAGTAGAACCATCACAGAACGTGAAAATTAACTTAACAAAAGTTCAATTATTCTGTATCATCGAAACAACCTTACCGTAGTATTTATTGCATTAAAACCTAATTCGTTGTGTAGGTACCCATTCAGGTAGGTACCTGCGCGTTTCCTTAGATTCCGGCAATATTTGCTTTTTTCATCATATTTGCAATACTACCGAAATAAGTAGGTACCTACCCCGAATGAATAGCGTGTTAATTTGAACTGGCCAGCAAATATTTAAACTTCCGATGGAATCTGTGAGCGCGTATTTTGATGATTTTTTTTCGGAAAATTTCGAGTTTTGTCAGCTTCTCCTGACGTATTTTATATGAGAATCATATGTTTTATTGGTGTTAAAAGTTGCGGAATCTATCCGGCTATCGTATTTTCAAAAAACATCTAGCCCGGAATCGGTTTTTCGGCGGTAATGTCGTTTTCCGAAAAACAACGACCGAAACCGCCGAGAGTTCCGTTTTGTTAGGCTAAAAATTTGACATCTGAGATCCTGACCTATGTCAATAGTCCTATATAGCATTTTCCTTTGTGAAATTAGCGGGTTTTTTCCTAAATTTTTTTTTTCAAACGCCGTCTGTCGGCGGGAAATATAATCGAGTGATTCGAGTAGAGCTTCTAGTTTTCGCCGCCGATTCGTATCGGAGAATGAATCCCTGTATATATTTTTTTTGTCGGAAAAAAATTACCCCCAGTTTCCATTCGGAATTTGCTTCAACCGAAAGTGAACCTTGAGGTGGGTGAAACGCAAAGGGCGTACTGGTCGTTTTTGCGTCGACGAAAAAGTGAGCTTTTCCCGACCTACCCCAAAACCAAGCATTAATATATATATATATATATACGTCACCTCAGAAAATTGTTTGTTGGCACACTAGGGCCTCGGCTAGTCCGTTTCTCGTGTACTAATATTGCTTATTTTAATAAAGTGTCGTAGAAAATAAAAATTTTAATATCTCTAATATGTTGGCAGTTAATGCCTATCTCACTGGAAGTTCAATCGGCGATTAAAATGGAAGAACAAAAACTTCAGACATATATAAAACATCTTGTGGATCTTTTCCATATTACTTGTTAATATTTTCCCGAGGTCTAAATGAATTTCACCATATCACTGCACCAGGGATTAGCGACCTATCAGCAATCTACAGTTGGATCGTCTTAAACCGTAGTGTGTTAACTCACTTTTTGCAGTTCCTGAGTTGGAGCTTGAAATGAGGGTTCCAAGCTCTAATTCAGAAACTGCAAAAATTGAGTTGAACTCTGATTTAAGACGATCCAATTCCGCCATTTATTAAAACATTTCTGACTACAGAATATAATGACGCAAGTTACAAACAAATATTTTTAAATACTCAAATCACAATTTACGCAAGACGCTGTTCGTTTTTTATATGAAAGTAATATCTTAAGAAATTTACTTAATAATAACAATTTGAAACATAGAAAAAATCTTTATATTCTTTCAAAATACCTTTTCGTACAAATTTTGTGATAAGAAAACTCTTATGGATGCTGCGAAATCAGACAGCTAGTAGATTCCTAAGGTTTGTAGGTCCACGGCTTTGGCGCCACTAGTAGGTAGGTTTTGCATAATCTAAAAATATGACGGCAGGTTCCATATGTGCTGATAATCATGACGCATCTATGGGATTTGGGATTTATTTCGGACTCACCCTTGGGCTGTACTGGTATCATTCGAACGGATGGGTTTTTAACACGAACTTTGAATGTCGCGCTGATTAAGGTTTAGTAAAATTGAAATACCAGTTTGTCTTATTTCCGCATTTTAGAGAAAACCGCCAATGCTCACACCACATTCGCCATCTGCGACTGGAAATCCATGCTATGCTTCGACCATTAATTTATGTGTCGGTATAGTTTACACTTTGGGATAATGATGTCAATTTAGTCCAAATCGGATACCGTACCTGTGAATTAATGATCTGTTTTCTGGAATTATGTTTATTGATGTTCGGTTTTTTTAATTTTCTTGAGTTATTGAGCGCTTTTATTATTGCCGTCACGATTCACGATTACGGTACGGTGACGGCATAAAAAGGCAAAAAAAAAACATATTTTCCTTATCGTTATAAATCTGCAGCTCTTTATTACATATTAAATAATAAGACAACAAAATACATGTTACTGTTTCCTCCAAAGTACAATTTTTTTCCTTTGGAGGAAACAGATATATCTTAGTACGGCTCATCTACGGTGATGTGAATTTCGTTTCATTTTTTTTATACGTGTGAGGAAGATGTATGAAAATTATTGTATGTTTCCTTTGGGGGGGGGTGCAGACATACATTCACCATTTATCTAATTTTCGACTGTAGTTGTTTAGTGTGTAAGAAAGAGCTGCAGCATTATATGTTTAAGAACAAAAGCAAAACCGTCAGAGCATTTATATTTGACGTTTTTGAATTTTTGGAATACATTCACACTTCAATATTATCCTTGAATTTATTTAAAATTTACGGCACAAAGTGCCATTTACAAACATGTGTTATTTAATATATTTAAACAGTCATAGTACAGTGAAGAAAGATTTTTTTTTAATTTCTCATAACAAGAGAAAAAGAAAAAAAAATTCTAACACCTGGGCGATTCCGCTCTAGACGATTCTCGACAGTAATTTTTAAATCGCAGTATGTGTTACTTTTTTTATATCAGTGCATAGAAGAAGCTGTTACCGATAGTTTGAAGTTATATTTTACTGCTAAACGTGTAGTGACAATATTAATTTATTCTTATGTGCCGAAAGATGTGAGTACTTGTTGTTATTTTTTAAGCATCATTGACTACAAGAAGTTACTGTTAGCTTGTTGCACCCGCGATACAAAAGATATAAAAGTTTGTGTTTTTCACAGAAATAAAGTGCTAACATTTTGAAACTTTGTAAAAGTAAGAAAAAATCACAGGCAAACTTGAATAAAACGTTTTTAATAGTATAATGTTGGCTGAATTGAAATAAACGTTGACTCAAATTGGTTGCACCCGCGATTGAGTTGTTAGAATCGCGGGTGCAACTCTTTGACAACTACCCTTATTGTGTGATTTATCATATATTTTATTGTTTTTATGCCTTCAATAATAATATATGCTCTGTATTACTAGTGATTTATATTTAATAGGTGTGTTTATATTATATTCAGCTTTTTTATAGAAATTCTATGATTTGGCACGCAGTCTCTCTGAAACATCTTCTTTATATTAAAAAAAAAAGCAGTTAAAAAAGATGGTCCCGTTGGATGATAAATGAGAAGGGCTGAAAAATAAATCAGGCATTAAATCAAAATATTTCTTTTAATACATAATACATACACATATTTTTAATACATACACTTACAATTTGTATATGTGTGTACATATGTGTATGTGAATGTGTATTCGTATGTATACATATGTATATATATATATGTGCATGTACATGTATGTATATGGATGTGTATGTATGTGTATGTTTATATATATATTTTTTTTTATATTTCTCTAATATATACATTAAAAAAAAACTTTTTTTTTCTCTTCTATATGTACAATAACTATTAAAATAAAAAAAATAAAACTTTCTATTACAACACATAAATACTTGTCACACATAATCATAAATAAACACGTAAACACCTCAGCATAGGTTCTCCTAGTGAGGTGTTCACGAAACATACAACAATACGTATACACAGTTTCACCTTCACAAACCTACCTTACACCCAACATAATAAAATTGCAAAATATATTATGTAAAAATGTTTTCAAAATTTATCTATTATGTAAAAATGTTAAAGGTAAATACTGTAATACATAGAAATAAATAAATAAATAATCTGAAGACGGCGTTAGCATTTCCGTGACGCGAACCTCACTGTCTCGTCTCAAATGCACATTGGTTTTTATATCTCCGAAAACCACCACTGAAACAGAAAGCGATTGGCATGATAACAATTTGGAACCTCTTACAAATTACAAAATATCAAAAGGAATTCTGCAAAATAAGAAAAAAACATTTTTTTGTTTTCGAAAAGGATTGATGAATGTAATATGTTCGTAGAATTTTCGGCGAATTTTAACTTAACCGAAAAGAAATAATCAACATAAATGATCAAGAAGTGTACTGATTAGTATTAAGCATTGTTGGATTTCTTATTTCGTTCTTCTATCATGGTTTATTGATGTTTATATACACCTAAACTAGACGAGTTGCGCCCGCGATAATTTGATATTGCACCCGCGATTGCTTGAAAAGCTAATAATTCATTGTATGTTTTTGTTTTCTATATATTTGTTTATTTTTTTAGTTGATTAGTTTAACGCCTTACAAAATGTCAAGGTATAACATAATAATTTAACGCCCTTTGGGCGTTAAATAAATAAATAAAAAAATAAAATAATAAATGTATCACAATTAACAGACCTTTGTGTTTTTGTCTTGTGATCTGGAAAGGGTGGGCCAAATTGGTTGCACCCGCGATCGTACTTTGAACATCCCTCCTGGCTATTTAAATATTTCAAAAAAAATTCTTATAAATTAATAAAAAGTAAACAGGTTAAAATGTAGCTCTTCCAACAATAATTTCATTAAAAATGTTTTTTTTTTTGTTTTATTATTAAGAAGCTTTATATGCGTCTAAATGTTGCACCCGCGATAATGGAATCAACCATCTAATGAAAACTTTAAAAGGATACAATGAAATAATAAAAAAAAACTTGTTATGAAGTAACCTCGTTACAATACGTAAGGCTGAAATGTTTGATAAGTAGAGCCTTGTATTTTAATAAGGAAATATTAAAAATATCAGCAACATTGGCATAAAAATTACCAATGGTGAGTGTTCTATTTATAACAGAATTATATCCTGCGACAGACGTATAATTGTCACAATAATACATACTAGGGAACCTTGATCTAATGGTAGGTACATGAAAGTGAATCAACTTTAATATATCAGGGCTATCCAACTGATGATTCACAATTTTGTATAAAAATATTAGATCAAAAATTTTTCTTCTGTCACTTAACTTTGACAATTTCAATGAGTGTAATAAAAAGACATGATTTATTGATTCTAAAGGAATTCCACGTCGAAAATTAATACACCTCAAAAACTTGCGTTGAACTTTTTCAACGATATTAATCTGATTATTAAAGACAGCTGACCAAATTGTAGAGTTATTTTCTAGAATGCTTCTAACGAGAGATGTGAACAGAATTTTTAATGTGTGAATATTTTTAAAATCTTTGGAAATCCTTAAAATAAAACCTAACATATGTCATACTTTTAAAAATATCGTCACGGCTAGTAGTATTGTAGGGGTCTACGGAGACGTCACGGTATGGTGTGTGAGAGAAATGCAGGAAAATTATTACTTTTTCCTTTGGAGGAGATTGCATTATTGTGATAAGGAACGAATGTTTGTTGCCTTTTTATGTCGTCACGGAACCGTAATCGTGAATCGTCACGGTAATAATAAAAGCGCTTATTGGGTCTTAGGAACGTGGGCGTTATTAGTAAATATGAGCAGTATATTCCATTCAATTATTAAATCGATAAAATGCATGAAGAATGGTAAGGCTGTTGGTTTCGACAATATTGCTGCCGAATACTTTAAAGGAGATAGTCATATTATTTTCACATGGTTGTGCAAACTTTTTAACCAGTGTTTAGAGGAGGGTTACACGCCATTAGATTGGAGAAGGGCTGTAATCATGCCGTTATACAAGGGTAAAGGGTCACGTATGGATTGTGGGAATCATAGGGCTATTAGCCTGCTAAGTTCAGTCGGCAAGCTGTACGGAAGAATATTGATTGAAAGGGTAAGAATGGAAACAAAGGATAAAATATGGGATGTGCAAGGTGCCTTTATGAGTGGAAGGGGATGCATGGACCAGATTTTCTCCTTGCGTATGCTCACTGAGAAGTTTCTGGCGAAAAACCAGAAACTTTCCTGCGCTTTTGTAGATCTACAAAAAGCATACGACCGAGTCGATAGGAAAAAGTTATGGAAGGTGTTGTCCAAGTATGGAGTGAATACAAATCTCATACAGGCAATTGCATCTCTTTACGAGGGAAGCGTTGCGTGTGTTAGGGTGAACGGTGGTTTTACGGGGTGGTTTGACATCACAGAAGGTGTCAAGCAAGGCTGCGTAATGTCACCATGGTTATTCAATCTATACATGGATAATTGTATGCAAGAATTGAAAGAGGTGGGATTGGGCGCGAAATTGGGTAATCTGAAAGTATGTTGCCTGTTGTATGCTGATGATGCGGTGCTGATTTCTAATACTATGGAAGATCTACAGTCTCTCGTATCAAGGATGAATGAAGTATGTATGAAGAATGAGTTAATGATGAATGTAAGTAAGTCTAAAGTCATGGTGTTTGAAAGAGAGAGTACGAAAACAGTATGCAACATAGTTGTGAATGTTAAATACTTGGAGCAGGTGGATGAGTTTGTGTATCTGGGTAGTATGTTTACGAGAGATGGGAAGGCTGATAGAGATATTGAAAGAAGGGTGAATGCCGGTAACTCCATTAATGGTGGACTGAATGCCGTTGGCGCTAATAAAAAACTGTCAAAAGAAGCGAAGCTAGCAGTCCACAATGGAGTCCTGGTACCTACCCTGATGTATGGCAGTGAGGCATGGAACTGGCAGAGGAAGGATGAAAGTAAGCTGAATGCTGTTGAAATGAGATCCCTGAGACGTATGTGTGGTAAAACAATGTATGATCGTGTGAGAAATGTGGATATCCGCAAAGAATGTAAGGCTGATGTAAGCATAATGAGTAAGATTAAGAAAGGGACCCTCAGATGGTTTGGGCATGTAGAACGAATGAACGAAGAAAGTAGTGTAAGAAGAATATACGACGCGAATGTGAATGGTAGAAGAAGTCGGGGACGCCCGAGGAAGACGTGGCACGATCAAGTGAATCAAATACTTGAGTCGGGCCATGTCAAAAGTCAGAACAATAGAAGAGAATGTATGAGACGATGTATGAATGTGAGTGAGGCAAAGAGTGTGTGCCAAGACCGAGTTGTTTGGCGGTCCGTCCTCTCTGCCTACCCCTGCGGGGAAACGGCGTGATGGTTAGTTAGTTAGTTCGAAATACTACCCTCCCCCGCGCGTGACGCACACGCCGCTTTCAGTAGCTTTGAATTTAGGGTCGCCAGAGCCGCCAGTTAAATTTCTGTAAGTAAATTCAATTCATTTTTTTGTGGGCCTCTCTGACCCATCATCAGTACTTACGTGACTTTAAGTTGTACAAACTAAAAATTATTTTTGTCGAAAAAATATTAAGCTCAACTTATAGTAATTAACAGTCTTCCAGATCAATATCATAGTCACAGTCACAAATTCATTTAGTAGGTACTTTTAAAAAGATTGTAAAATTATTTGAATTTAACTGTAGAATTTTTATTGTGAAACATTTTTGTACATTGTTTATTCTTGATTGTTTATTTTTCTATTGTTTATTTACGTGACATTATTTATTTACATCCTAGATACTTAGTACATTTCATGAATGAATTGCACTTGTGGCAATAATTTCAGTCAGGTGTCAGCCAAAGTTGTTAACGAGTTCTTGGACGGACAAAATAATACGAGTGCAAGGCGGTCTTTGGTACAGAAATTCTACTGAAGCTTATTCCCCTCGCGACGTTAAGTTTAGAACTTGCGAATCTGTTGAGAGATGTCTTTTCACGTCTAATATATGAATAAGCTTGTTTGAAAGGGACTTTCAATTTGGTTTTAACGGAGGCAATTTTTTTGTACCCTCTATTGGAAAAGAAGTAACCAAACAAACATTATTTTTTTTGCAATTCATCCACTTGTGTTTGTGTCTTTGTTTTATAACCTATTTTGATAATGTGGTTTTTTTACCATAGTGCAAGCATCAGTAATATCGTAGATATTATCAGTATCGCCCTGGTGATAGAGGATCGTTCAGAATAGATTCGTTAGATGGATCGGCTTATTGAATTGAATTGCAAAGCCACGCTTTAGACTTATAATTATTACTTATTACTTAAACCACGCTTAGAGTATAAAACCGATTACGTGTTTTAACCATATATTATATTTAGCTATATATTTTTTGACAACTACGATTAAAATAAAAAGATGTTGCACACACTAACCACTAAGGTGGTCCAAAAAAAAATTTTTTTTATTATTTTTCATTTGGCCACCCCGTGAATTTGTTACACGTATTCATAGAAATAACATAGTAAAATTTCAGCGAAATAGCTTAAGTAGAAAGGGGTACTCAATCGAGTGTTGTTTTTGAATTTTTTTGTGTAAAATGCTTAATTTTTACTTTTTGCTACAGGCCAGTTTCGTGTGTTAAACTATTAAATAAATATTAAAATAAACTACTGAAGAGTTTCATAGACAAAATTGAACGGTATTTGATAGTTATCTAGTAGACTGTGAAGTGAATCAGTGTAGTAAAATGTGTTCATCTCCTCCAAAAAAAATACGAAATTTTTCTAATTGGGGTTCGAGATATTGAGCCATTGATGAGGCTTAACCAACCTCCCACTCTTCGGCAAGTTTTACTCCGTTATCACTACATATTAAATGATTCCAAAAACGTGAAAGATTCCGCGCATGTACTTATTCAAGAACTTATAAAAGTATGGAGTAAATCTAGTATTCCGACCAGGCAACGAAATCACTGCATTGAAAAACTGATTAAGTTTCTTAAGAACTGGCTGCTTTTGAAGAAAAATATAGGAAGAAATTCTGAAGCACAAAGAAAAGAAGAGTATTTGTTTAAAAATGAACTAGACAAACTTTTTGATATTGCCCATGCAAGCGCTTTGAATTTGATAAAAGACAGAGCGTTTCTCATCGATCAAAGATGAGAACGTAAGATGATTAAGACCTCAAAAAACAAGAAACTAGAAAAGGTCAAAGAAAGTTCTCTAAAACGGAAACAAAGATCTGAAGAATTGAAAGAAATGGCTGCCAAAAGTAATGCTTCATCTTCGGTGGTGTCGAGACAAGAGTTAGAACTTGAGTGCAGCTTCAGTAGCACTTCTAGTAATACTATCATACTAGAGGATAAGTCCAAAGATGAGTTTGTAGTGCGTTGAGCTGTCTACAAGTGACATATTTACAAAATACGTTACCAGTGTGCTTGATCGTAACCAGATTTAAACTAACCAAGAGAGAAGAAAAACAAATTGTTCGATTTGTTAGTTATCATCTACACCAGAGTTTGAATCGAAGCGTCTTTGGCAGCAGATGCACCAGAAAATGACTTAATACCTTGGAATAGCTTAAAATTGTACAAAGCCATTGATTTCAAAATCAGTATAGCAGCTAGGGGTGTCTTAGAGCGTCATTTATGGTATTTTTCAGATTAACTAGTTGCATTTACCTTGTTTTTTGAGAAGCTGTCTGATGCTGATAAACAGGCCATTGTTCAAAAAATAAATTCTGAGGGCGGTAATCGTCCAATACGAGGTGATTCTGCTAAGCTTGTCTCAGAGGTTACATTAGAAGCTTTGAAGAACGTTGAAAACGCTCTTAGTTCTTGATATCAAGGACTCTTTCTTGCAATTACTTCCTGAGACTTGGAATAACAATGTTGATTACCTTCAAGGCAAAAGCTGAGTTAAAAATTTGCGTGATACAGCGGAGAGAGGTGTTAAACTATTTGAAGATTACAACACGATACTCACTAAGAATGAGGAAGAAAAGGAATTTTTACTTCACATCGTTGAACAAAACAGAAAAATCGTTTCTACTTAAATATTCAAAAAGGAGTTAACAAACATAGTTTTCAAAGATTGCGACTAATGTTATGTTAATTATTGCTTTGTTACCAAATTCGGTTCAAATTTAAATACGCTTTATACTTATTTGACTAAAATACTTGTAATATTAATAAACCTTAAATTACGTGTTTTACTTAAAATCCAGAACTTTTGTCAGAAACTTCTAATTCGATGAGCACCCCCTTTTATATAAGATAGAGGGCTGAATTTTTTTATACATAATAGGAATGGTAGGTGTAACAAATTAAATGGGTGGCTACATCTATATTTGAAAAAAAAATTACTACATAGGCCTGGACCACCTTATTAACCATTCATTTTGAATTCTTCTTTAAAAACTCATCTCTCTTCATAAAAAAATTTTAAAACATTTTTGTAATAAAAGTGCCTTTGTAAACACAGAGGAAATATTAAAAAAATACTCTATGACTTTTTACATCATCATTATCCCAAACATATACTAGCCACCTCACCTGGGATTTTTCTTCAAAGTGATACTCAAAAGAATTTCACTCTTTCATAGATGGCGCGAGTCTAATTATTTAGGCAAAAACTCTTTTTACTAGTTATGCTTTAAAATATTAATATGAATTAATTGTTTGCGCCCGTGCATACTCAAAATGAATATGAATAAAAAGTTTGGTCCATAAACAAACTCTAAACTTTCAAGATAGGCTAAAAAACAATAATTTATCATCCAATATTGTATTTGTCAACCTCTCTTGAAATATTTGAGTTTATTTATGGACAAATTATTTATTTATATTCATGTTGTGTACGTTCGGGCGTAAACAATTAATTCATCATAATATTTTTAAGCAAAATTTGAAAAAATAGTTTTTTCATAAAACAATTATACTCGCGCCATATATGAAAGAGTAGATTATGAATTTATTTATTTATTTTTACGCCTTGGTGGTTTTTACATGTAAGGTAAATTGTACAGGAGCATTATAACAAGTTTATAGTACATAAAATAATAAACAGAGCATGAAAGACATTAGTGAGAAATAACAAGTAGGTATGAGTATTCGATAAGTAAATTGTTAGCAAAAGAGTTCACCCAGCATATTCGATTATAGTAATTTCAAAAATTACTATCACAATATTACACAAAACATGATTACAAACATACTCGAAGCATACCGGTTGGCAGAGGTGTAAAACATTTTTTAACAATTAATATAAATGTAAGTAAATTTCTTGTAATTAATTTTTTTTTGCTATTATAAATGTACGTCAGTTTGTTATTATTATGAAAAAAATAAAAGGTACACAGCAATTACATATATATAAATAAGAAAATAGGTACTATGAAAATTGTTACAGAGTAGCCGGTATTAAATTTGTTACTGTTAAAAAACTGGAACATTTAAGGATTTTTGCATCTGCATACATATACGCTTTTTAAAGGAAGCGATGTTTTTATAAAAAATATGTCAACAGAGCAAGTTTCATTCCCTACACGATGCAATCTCTGAAGACAAGAGTTAAACATAATATTAGTGCGAGGAGCAATTATGTTAAATGGAGCATGGAGTCTTGTGTTGTAATTGTAACTTGATAATTTATCATGTTCCCAAGTTCAGAGCTATCCAAATATCCATTGATGATTTTAAATAATAATAAAACATCAGAGATTTTTCTTGTAGTTGGTACGTTGGGGCCTGTGGTGCGTTTGGGCTACAACACACGTGGGGCCTGGGGTAGGCGCGGTGTGTACCCCCAACAATATTGTCTCAACATGCCCGAGGCTAGCAAAATCGGAAAAAGCATATGAGATCTCTCTATTCAGAGCGGAGGCCGCCGGTAGGCTATCAGGTAAGCTCCATCTCTCAATATACAGTGCGGGGCGTCGCCCTGGGTACCTCCACCGTAGCGGAATAACAACAGTTAATAGAGGAAAAGGTCATATATTGTAGAATCAACAGGTACAAACCATTACAGTAATCACAGGGTCAACAATGTAGTATGAACACAATGACAATGACCTAGCTGAACTTTAGAACTAACATGATCTCTCAATTTCGTCATCCCGGGTGGGTTTCGCGAGGCAATCACTAACACAGCAAATGGATACATTATTAAAGAGGGAATACGGTAATGCAGTCACTTACAGGGTGGTGTGAGAGGCGTGTTCGACTCGGCAACGAACTCTGATGTTCCAGTCCTCGAATACATGGTTACAACACGTGTCTGGCGCCATTGTTCCACGAGATTCTACCGTCGGTCGTATGGAGCGAGCGGCACACAGCGGCACGTGCTCGGGGCTCTGAGGCTGGGCGCTGACTGTGGGGCTCGAACGCGTATCGCCGCTTTGCTGTTCCGAGCGGCCGGAAACACTGCGGCGCGCGAGTCATAAAGTAACTCTTTAATATTGTCAAACCGGAAATGCGCTTCGTAACACTTCCCCCCGCGCTCGGAAAAAAGGCGACGTGGCAATGGAGCTGTAGGGGAAAAAATCCTCTTATGCTTCCATCAGGGTTATTTTTTGAGAGAACCGACCGACAGGAGAGGGAGAGTTGAGTTTGAGAGACCTTGGTAGGTTGGAGAGAAACCTTGCTAAAACATACAGACTAGCTCATGTTATAGTTAGATAACAATGTTTGCGGGAGGTGGGGGGGATACATAAAATGTTTGGAACCGACAGTAGAGAACACAAGGTATAAAACAATATACGGGGATATTCCATTGAAATGACAATACACAATGTTATGCAATTGAGAAATGACGATACACAATGTTATGCAATTGAGAAATGATAATACACAATGTTATGCAATTGGGAAATGACAATACACAATGTTATGCAATTGAGAAATGACAATACACAATGTTATGCAATTGGGAAATGACAATACACAATGTTATGCAATTGAGAAATGACAATACACAATGTTATGCAATTGGGAAATGACAGTTCAAATTTGGGCAAGAGGAGACAAAAGGTTGCTTATAAGTATGCTTCTATGGTTTCATTGGTCTGGAAGCTAAGTTTGCGGAGCGTAGATTCGTTTTGACGAGTTTCGGAGGGTTTCGAAGAATTACGAAGAATCACGGAGAAGGCGTTATTTCACAGACTCTAAGGATTACATTATCACCGTAATCAGACCCATTTGAGATAACACTCTGGATTACACTAGGTCTTAGAGAAGGAACACTTTGTTTCATTGTAGGCTTCGAAATTCGCGAGGTAGGTGCTGTGGTTTGCAGTGTCGCGGCTATGGTTAAAAAGGTCATTGAAAAGTAGCGTCCAGGATCTGCAGACATGCCAGTACGAATCCTATGTGCCATTATGGTAAGCACGGATCGTGTATAATGTTTCTCGAAGCATAATGTAGCTCAGAATAACTTGTAGAGGTGTGCATTTAGCAAATGCTGGAGAGTCAAGGTAATAATGGTTTACACATGACATGGTGTGTGTCACTGCATGACAGAGCAAGAGACGACATAACTGGCTTCGGAGGCAGGAGCAAGAACAACCCAGGGGGTAGCGTGCCCAAAAGGTAGTTCAGAGTGTCATAATGTATAGTGGGACAACTCGGCTTGCAGTGGCACAACAAGACAACATACATATGTGCGGTATGGTCTGTGCTTTCAGGAACAATTGTGTAGAGGATAGCAGCAGGAAGGACCTTCATAACCACAGCGCGGGTTGTCAGGAAGCGGGGCTCAGCGAGGCTGCTGGTGATGACGTCCGCCTGGGCTTCTTTTTAAATTCGGGAGAAATTATTATTAGAGCCAAAATTCTTGAGATTTACCTGCCTAGAGACCAATGAAGAAAAAGTTTGGAGAGAAACAAAATGTGTCTAGATAATGAAACAAACGAAGTTTAACCACCGACCCAGGGATTGACGAAGAGAGAGATTCCTAACTAAGATTATAAGAACATTATCCTTTATTAGGATGATTTGGCGTTTACCGAATGACAAAATGCCTTGTTTGAAAAAACAACTGGCCTTCCATGGCCTATGTTAACATAAGGTGGTAACATTTTCTTAGAATTTCAAAGAACAAGACAAAAGATCGTGAACGGGTCACGGCAAAGGGAAAACCAATTCATGGATAAAGGTTGTCAAAAGGGAGACAGACGGTACGCCAAGTGCATATCGTACATATCCAGTATTCATGAATGTGTTTCGTAAAACTGAGAGGAAAAATGGCGAGACAAACGCCGCGATTGAGGGGAAAAACCTGTGGATAACTGGACAGTCTCCTATTCGAACTCGAACTGAGGGCGAAATATGGTCAACAACAGATTTTCTGCCTCATAACATATGTCTGAGAGTATGGGAGTGGGGAAAGGAGAGGAAAAAGGAAGGAGTCGAGTTACGAAATTTGCTAGAGACTGGACTAATTTCCAATTCAAACTCTATGTGAGAAAGAAACATAATCACCCAGCAGATTTCCTGGCTCTTTACATTGATTTAAAGTGGATAGTATTGTAGGCAATGAGAAGGGGGTTTGAATACACATTATACCAAGGCTAATCTTTTGCGTGTATTTGTCAAAAGATTGGGGGTCATATTAAACTTCTACATGATTGTGAGAAAAGATAGACCCTCGCTCCAATTTCACAATCCTGGGATTTCTTTTATTTGCTTCCCAGCCGACGAGTTTGGTGGTTTTGTGCCCATTCGATTAACTCCCACGGCACTATGCCCCATAGCTGACAGTGAAGCTGACAAGCTAGTCCTTTTGAGTAGATATTCCTGGGCTTCTTTCCTTTAGAGAAAGAAGTGGCAAAACAGGAAGTCCACGGGCATTGTCGTTGAACAATTTACAAAAAGGTTGTGGACTACTTTGTGTAGTGCGCACAAAAAGGGTTGATATTATTTCGTTCGCACGATTCATGGTGAGTATTGTAACGTCTTCACGTTTGGTGCACAAATTATATAAGTACACAATTATAACAAGATACAGCTCAATTATAGACAGAAGTCATAGAGTGTTATACAATGCATCTTAAAGAAGATAGCAAGGCCGATATTATGTCGTTCACACGAATCACGATAAGTATTATTATTACGTCTTCACGTCTCGTGTACAGAGTTTATACACAATTATACACAAAAATGGTACTCATGACAAATAATGACACACAACCAAAACATATTATACAGGGCGGTACTTATGAAAAATAATGACACACGACCAACTCAACAACATTAGTTATGAGCATAAAGTGATTATAACGAACTTCTCGTATCGTGGCAGGTATTCTAAGGATCTCTCCTGTCGCGTAGCATGGTTACGTTTAAATACAACACACTAGACGTTAACAGTATTGTTTTAATATTGTAGGTAAAGATTTGTTAGATTGACTAACTTCGTAGCCCAAAAGGCGTACGACAGAATAACAGAGGAGGTAAACAGTTTATGTTACTTCATGTCTTACAAGGAGTGAGGTGATGACAGAGTATATTTCTGTTTACCCTGTGCGATAAATGAAGACAGACCTATATGGTTTTACATACTGTCTATTGTAGCAACCTTCAGTGAGGAAAACAAAAAGGACCAATTGAGGTTTTACATACCTTTTGTATAGCTACCAATCTGCCGCGTGATATGCAATTTTTATGTTGCAAAACACTTGGTTGGGTGGTGAGACAAAGGTTGAATTGCCTATTTGCAACACGATACTCTAACAAAACATTGTAGATTTACGTTAGGTTGCAATTGTTTCCGTACGAGAATCAGGATGACCGCGAGGTTTTTATTAACCTGTCCCATAGAGTTGAGACGCGTAATACAAGACATACATGGTGTAACAATATAGGAACGAAACGAAGACTTCGCTATTACAACAAAGACCGGAATATTCGGTTTTACGTACTTTAGTTGAAACGAGTTAAATAGGTTTGTGTACAAAATTATAAAGACCGATTTTTTGGCTTTATAAATACAATTTCCAAAATGGACGTATCAATATCCAATTTTGGGTAAAAACATGAGCATGGGTAGGACGCCATCAATTTTAAATTTAAGAAAAAATTGAAAAAACTTATATATACAAAGTGAGCAACTATGTAAGTAATCACTATTTGGTTCGTACTTGAGGCCACTATTGGGTTTTACGTACTCAAGATAAAACTGGAAAGACAAGAGGACTACCTGACTTTACCATGGTAGGTAAAATATAGTGGGTAGTAAGAATAGTTAACCAGTTCTGGGTCGTGATTTTAACACTTTGGAATTTACAAACTTTGAACTCCAGAACGTTGTGCCGATGGCGGTTGTTAATTATTTTACTTTGATATATCAAGACAATGAAACATTATCTCGACATGGGATGGTGATAAAATGGAAAAAACAAAAGGATTACAAGTTACATGGCACGGCGATAAATAAAACAAAAATATACATGTTGTATGAACATTACGTAGTGTAGGGGTTGAGAAGCAACAGTTTGGGTTCATGACTTCCCAAACATTGTGACTCGAGGGGTGTCTCTGTTCTGAAGTGATCAGCCTCCGAACAGGTGAGAGAAAAAAAATAAAATGAGACAAAATTGTCGTGAGAGACGTGGTCGCCAGTACAAAAGCAACTTTTGAAAGTGCCTTATAATATATGAATATACATTAATTTACAAGGATTATTAAAAAATAATCGTCGTCTTATCAACGAAAGGGTGGACATGTAGTTGACTCTTTACATGCCAACTATAGTAAGGCTATGTAGGTTTACCAAAAGGTTGTGCTGCTACACAGTGGGTCAATTCATGATTGCTGGGGTAGTGGGGACAGTTTCAGCTGACTCCTCACTTCCAGACTTTACAATGTCCTTAATGTGGTAATTACCAATATGTTTGCCAGATGCGTCAGACAAGGAATATACTAAATCTGATATTTTTTTAAGAACCTTGGCCTTGACAAAACGTGGTGCCAGTTTGGCGGAGAAGTATAGGGCTCCTTGGGAAAGTGTATTGTTCTTTCTCCAGACCATATCGCCGATATTAAAGGTGACATGTTTCCTACGTAAGTTGTATCTGTCCGCACTCTTTTGGTGGGCCAGAAGCAGAGCATCGGTGACTTCGCTATAAATGGCAGACAATTCTTCCAAACGATGGGCATAGTCTGCGGTGGGGTTACTTGTAGAAGCAGTTGACGTAGGAAAATTTGTGTCCCAATGTAATGAACCGTGGACAACTTGTTCCATACCGTGTTTTAAAAAGAAAGGGGTGTAACCAGTGGTTAGGTTGACAGTATTATTCATGGCAGCTTGGATTTTATCTAAATTTTTACACCAAGTACGTTGATCTTTGTCAATTAAAATAGCCAGTGCTGTATTGATGGTTTGGTTGTAACGTTCGACGGTGTTATTTTGAGGAGTGTACAAGGTATTGTAATAAATATCCCTGATTCCGTATTTGGCAAGAAAATCTTTGAATTCTTGGGCAATAAATTGTTTTCCGTTATCAACTATTACGGTTCTGGGTGTTCGGTAGGGTATAAAGATGTGTTTTTCCAGGAGTTTAATGATGGCGGACGCGTTGGCTCTTTTTAAAGGGAAGATCCAACAGAACAACAATAACAACAATAATATTGCTAAGTCGCAAATTTCGTTAGCTCCAGTTTCTGAAGAAACATAACATTAAATAGTGTACAAATCGAAACAAATTAGTTACTGAGGTCCAGTGTTTTTCAAGGGCTATCATCCGGTGTATTTGTCTCTCGATATTCTATCGGGAAACGCTCGTAAAGTGGTTTTATTTTTGTCTAAAAAATTGACACATAAACTATCTATGATTTTATCACCTATAAAGTGAGTTAAGTAAACCAATAAACAATCCGTGTAAAATTTTGCAATAAGTGAATTTTAAACAAATTGAAATTGTGAATTTGTAAAATAAAAATAGTGTTTTAGTTAAAAAACAGTTAAAATACACTCTAGTTCATTTTCGTTGACAGTTGCTTTATATGGAATTTAATGTCATTGACGTCAATCAGTGAATTGGCGTAGGTGTTAAGCGTTTGGCTCGCAGTATCTCCTGACAGTGTTCAATCCTCGGCCATACCATAATCTTTTTTATTTTATTAATATATTTATAAAATAACTGTCCATAGATGGCGGTAAATAATCACATAAATTAAACCACAAATTCGTTTAATCGAGTTACAAGATGAGACTAAGCAATAGATGGCAGTAACAGAACAATATATAAATTAAATAAATATAATAAATCAAATAAATAATTAATAAAAATTAAATTTAGATAAAACAACATAATCCAATAAAAACAAAAAAAAATATTAAAAAAAAAAAAAAAAAACAAAATTAAAAATTAATCTAAAATAACTTACACTAATCATGTCAACTAGAGGCAAAAGTGCAATGGAGCTTGAAGACAAAAATATGGAAAAAATTCTCCAACATATAGACAAGAAAATGGATATTATGAAAAAAGAAATTATAACAAAAATGGAATTATTTAAGGAAGAAACGCAAAAAAGCATGGAATTCGTCAACAAACAATACGATGACCTAATAAAAAAAATCGACCAAACCATAATCCAAAACCAAAAAATTGAAACTGAAATCGAAACATTCAAAAAGGAACACCAAGACCTCAAAAAAACAGTGGAGTACCTTGAGAATAAAATTGATCATCAGGAGTACGAATCTAATTCTACCAACTTAGAAATACGCAACTTACCGGAAAATCCCCAGGAAAATCTAGCAAACGTATTCCACAACCTATCCACAAACATCATTAAAACAGTTCTTCAACCCGAAGATGTGACCTCCATAGTACGGGTGGGAGGTAAAAACCGCTCCGATGAAACCCATAAAAAACCAAGAGACGTACTTATCACCCTCAGTTCTAAACTGATGCGTGATTTATTTTTGGCGAAACTTAAAGATCATATTAAATCCAAAGGACGAATTACTACTTCTTCATTAGGTATACAGAATGCTCAAAAGGGTATGCCCATCTATATTTCTGACCATCTGACTTCTAGAAAAAAATTCCTCTTAGCCCAAACTAAGAAACAGGCGAAACTAAAAAATTACAAGTTTATTTGGACGCAAAATGGTCAGGTGCTTGTTCGTAAGTCTGAAGACTCCAAAATCCTTACAATCTCCTATGAATCGGACATTAAAAAAATGTGACTCGAGGCTAGCAAAAAATTCCATTATTAAATCAGCTTACCTATATTACTAATTTAATTATTTTCATTTATATTTTTTTTCAGTCACTTTTGCTCACATTATAAATCAATTTATTATTATTACTAATCACATTAACTACATCAACGTACTTCAAATATATATCCTACCAAACTCCATAAGTACCATTTATCAACAATCTACCACAAGATTCCATTGTACTTAACTATTCTCACTTGCTCACTTATCACCATTATTTTAATCTATCCAATAATGAAATTAAACTCAAGTTACTTAATTATTTTAAATTATTTAATTATTTAATTAATTAATTTAATTTAATTATTTTATCTTATTTAATATACGTGATACACTCAATTGCTTTAAATCTTCTAATTATTCTAAATTATCAAAATATTAATTTCTACTTAACTTTTCTCATTTATACATTCATTTCCACTGATTTAATCTATTCAATTATTACATTTAAATCAACTTTTCTAATTATTTTTAATTCTTTAATTATTTTAACCAACTTGATATATGTGATGCATTTGATTGTTATAAATTATTTATTTTGTTCTAATCTATCCAAATATTCCATTCTACTTAACTCTTCTCTTTTATTCATTCATTTCCACTATTTTAACATGTCCTATTAATATATTAAACTCAATGTACTTAATTATTTTAAATTATTTTATTATCTTAACAAACTATACATGTGTGATACATTCGATTGTTTTAAATTATCTAATCACTCTAAATTATCAAAATATTCCAATCTACTTAACTGTTCTCATTTATACATTTATTTCCACTATTTTAATCTTTTCAATTATTATAGTTAACACAATTTATTCAATTATATTTAATTATTTTAACTAATTTCATATATGTGATACATTCAATTGTTTTAAATTATCTAATTATTCTAATCTATCCAAATATTCCATTATACTTAACTCTTCGTAATTATTCATTCATTTCCACTATTGTAATATATCCAATTATTATATTAAACTCAATGAACTTAATTATTTTTAATTATTTAATCATTTTATCAAACTATATATGTGTGATACATTCGATTGTTTTAAAGTATCCAATCATTCTAAATTATAAAAATATTTCACTCTACTTAACTGTTCTCATTTATACATTTATTTCCACTATTTTAATCTATTCAATTATTATATTCAACTCAATTTATTTAATATTTTTTAATTATTTTAACTAATTTGATACATGTGATACAATCGATTGCTTTAAATTATCTAATTATTTTAAATTATCAAAATATTCCACTCTGTTCTCATTTACTCACTTATTTCCACAATTTTAATCTATCCAACTATTTTATTGTTCACAATTTACCTAATTACATTTAATTATTTCATTACTATTAATATTTATATATGTGTGATATTTTCAATTGATTCAAATTATCTAATTATTCTAAATTATTAAAAAATTCCATTCTTCTTAATTATTCTCATTTATTCATTAATCTCCACTATATTAATCTATCCAAATATTTTACTAAACTCAATTTACTTAATTTCTTTTAATTATTTAAATATTTTAACTAAATTGATATACATGATACATTCGATTCATTGTAATTATGCAATTATTTTTACAAATTTCTTTAATCATCAAATAATATTATCTAACTTAATTCAATTACCTCACTTAACTTGCCCAAATAATGTTATTGAAAAACTGTATGCTACTATTTTAATTCATTTCATAATATCTAACCACTTGATTCCTTCTATCCCCAGTGTATTTATTCCTGCACTTCTTTTACTTATCTTAAACATTTTAATTTTGCTAAATCTATTAAATGTGGTATATTTATTAATTTCCTCTCATCCCTTAGTAATTATTATACACTTATCTTTAATCCCCTTACTTCTCCAAATCAATAAATTCTTCTTTAATTCTCTTAACTATCCTAATCGCCTGAACTATTATTATAACAATTGTTTCAACCATTTCCAATGTATTTACAACTTAAATCATGCTATCTGTTTTAACAATGTACCGACACAACATACCACGTCAGCACGAAGACATTTCATATACCTAGCTCCTAAAATATTTAACCTTCTCCCTGAGAACTTAAAAACCGAAACCCAACCGCTCACCTTTAAAAAACATTTATCACAATGGATCCCTTCATCTAGAAATGATGATTAGAAACGATGTTCCTTAATTCCTTAATTCAACAAACAATTAAATTACTATTTCTTATATGTTATATTTTAATAACTATTATTATCAACTTATTATCACAATATTATTACTTATTTTTGTTATTAACATTTACCAGATTTAAATGTCCGGGTTAAATTTTCCCCCAAAAAAAAAAAAAAAAAAAAAAAGAAGGAAAAACTAAACCCTTTCATACACTTCCCCAAATGATCATCTAGTGAATCCACGTTATGCAATTGCACTATATAAGTATTATAAATACAAAACAATACAAGAACAACATGTCAACCTACTAGAGACCAAATGGGAATATAATTCACCGACTCCAGATATTTTCATATCAGAGGGTTCGGCTCTGTGGCATTTCTAATATAACCTATAAATCCTACTGATCCCTCAATATAAATATTTAAAAAATCTTTTGTAATCCTACATGTATTTAAAATTACTGCTTTTTGCATTTTTATATACAAATTCTTTGACAAATCTAATATGCTTAAATTTTGAATCAGATTCCTAGGTATTATGCCAGTGGCCGAAATAACAAATGGTAATATTTTTATAGTCCGAGAATGCCAAATTCTATAATTTTAGAATTTATTATTCACCAGATTTAAATGTCCGGGTTTATTTTAATTTATCAACCATCACAAATGTACAATTTCAAATCTGTAAACTTCACCCGCCATAACACAGGGTTATCCCTAGCATGGCGGATGAAACACCACAAAAAAACTAAGCAATGTACAATATTCTTATAAATAAAATAAATAAATAAATAAATTTGGTGAAGACGTCCACTACGCTAAGTATGTGCATGTGTCCAGCATAGCTTCGAGGGAGGGGTCCGATAAGGTCCATAGACAGCGATTGGAGGGGTCTGTCGACACGTTTACCCATTAGGCCGGCAGGTGCTGCCGTGCTATGTTTATAAGCTTTACATGTTTCACATTTAGAGATGTAATTGCGAACTTGCTTAAAAAGACCAGGCCAGTAATATTTCAAGGAAATCTTTTTGTACGTCTTGAAAGTACCTGGGTGTATGGAGTCGGGCGCGCTATGATTGTCGATGATTGTTTGTTCCCTTTTTTCGAGAGGAACAACAAGTTTCCACGAGTAGTCTTCGAGGATAGATAGTGGGACCTTACAATTGCGGTATAGTTGTCCTTCTTTTATGATAAAATTAGGAAACTTTTGTTGGTTATTTTTACAACCTTCAAAGATTTTAAGATACCATTCGTCTTTTGTGGATGGAGAGGGGGCAGTTTCGTCAATATTTAGAGTGGCCAGTTCAATTCTTGAAAGAGCGTCTGGGACAATATTGTCCGCGCCTTTACGGTGAACAACATTAAAATTATATTGAGACAAACGAGAGGCCCATCGAGCGAGTCTACCGGAGGGATTACTTAAGGAGATCAACCATTTCAAACTACTATGGTCTGTGACAACAGTAAATTTGCTACCGTCTATGTAACCGCGGAAATGGTGAACCGAATTCAATACAGCCAGTAACTCTTTTTCGGTAATTCCGTAGTTTTTCTCGTTTTTATTTAATGTGCGGGAAAAATAGGCTACGGGGTGTTCGCCGTCGGGGAATTCCTGAGTTAAAACTCCACCGATTCCAACATTAGAGGCATCCGTGTGAAGAGTAAAAGGGAGCGCAAAATCTGGACAATTTAGGACAGGAGCTGTTTGAAGGGCATTTTTTAAGGTTATAAACGCTTCTTCAGCTTCGGCAGCCCAACGGAAGTTGCTGACGCCTTTACGGATGCCGGTGATTTTATTTAGGGGGGCTGCAATAGTGGAGAAGTCTTTGATGAATCTTCTATAGTAACCTGTAAGTCCGAGGAAACCTTTGACTTCTTTCACGTTTTTGGGTCGGGGGAAATTTGCCATGGCTTCTACCTTAGCGGGGTCTGTTCTTAGACCTTTTTCATCGACAATAAATCCCAAATAACGAAGGCGAGATTTACAAAACTCAGACTTATTTAAGTTGATGGTTAAACCAGCAAACTTAAGTTGTTGAAAAACTTTTTCCAGCATTAATAGGTGTTTTTCGAAGCTGTCGCTTACGATGATGAGATCATCAAGGTAGCAAAATAGATTGTTATCAACTTCGGGGCCAAATAGTTTGTCCATTAGTCTTTGTAACTCGGCGGGGCTGTTCTTTAGACCAAAGGGTAATCTTTTAAAATGGAACATTCCCCTACCAGGTACAACGAAAGCAGTTTTTTCGCAAGATTCCTCGTCTAAGGGTATCTGCCAGAAAGCTTTGCTGAGATCGACAGAAGAGATGAACTTGGCGTTACGCAATTTGTCTAAGATTGCGTGGACGTAAGGCAAGGGGTACGCGTCGGCTTCCGTGGAAGAGTTTAAACGCCTACTGTCGAGACAGAAACGTGCAGAGCCGTCTTTTTTAGAAACCAAGAGAGTTGGGTTGGTCCATGCACTCCTGCTGGGAACCACCACTCCCATTTTCAACATTTCGTCAAGTTCGTTTTCTAAAAGTTTAAGTTTTTGGGGGGCTAAGTTGTAATAACGTTGCTTGATTGGTGGACCATTGGTTTTAATATGGTGTTCTACTAAGTTTGTTAAACCCAGTCCGCATTTTTCGAAAGATATTGATTCGAATTTATTGACCATTTCTTTTAATTGGATGGCTTGGTTCGTGCTTAAATTTTCGTGAGGTATTATTGTATGAATTTCACTAATTTGAGCAGCTGCGGGGGCTTCACCAAGAGTATTAAATACTTGGGGAGCAACATTGAAAGCTTTCCAGAAATCAACACCAAGGATGAAGTTCTGGGATATAGAGGGCACTATTAGAAAGTTAATTGTGAATATTTCATTGTTGCACTTAATTGGCAAGGCAAGAGCACCAATGACTGGTTGGGAAACATTATCCGCAGTTGTCAGGTGTGTCGATTGGGAAGAGGCTATAAAACCATTGTTAACAAAAGGCAGGTGGGCGTTGTTGCCAAGGCAGCTAACAGATGCACCACTATCTAGTAGGCCGGAAAAGGGAACATTGTTAACAGAGAAAAGGGCATAAGGTCTTCCATCTTTAGCTTGTTTGCAACAAACTGAAGAAACGTTTAAGGTCTGGTTGAAATACTTAATGTGTGATAACCAATCGGTCCATTCCTTAGACCTTGGTACAGAATGGGTATCCGAGAGGTTATGATTTAGTTTTTTGGCTTCCTCATGTAGAAATTCGGTGGGGGTTTGGAAAAGTCCACCTGAGGTTTGATATTTCTTGGGTCTTGTAGCCTTTCCATGTTGTGTCTTGATTTTTTGAAAGTTTCACGCAGATCGACGCGTGGGGGAGAACGGTCTCTAGAGCGGTGCCTCTTAAAGGTTTTGGGTTCCTTTGATTCCATTAGCTTGGCTTGTTTGAAACAAGTAGTGGCCAGGTGGCCTACTTTTTTGCAAAAGGAGCAAACTTTCTTATTGTCGAATTCTGGTTTCAATCCAGAGGAACGGCTTGGCACGACGACATTGTCTGACATATCTTTGGTGTGTTTTCTGTCTTGGTGGGATTCCAAGATGAGGCAGACTTCGTTTAGATGAGCCAAGGACAGAATCCTTTGTGAGGTGATAATGTTTTCGTATTTATTTAGAAGGCCATCGGTTATGACTGGCAATAATTCAGCTTCCGGAACTGGATGTGAAAGCTTAATATTGATAGACTCGGCCCTTTCTATGAACGTTGCCACTGGTTCGTTTACTAATTGTTTAATGGCTAGTAACGATAATTTAATTCGGTGTTGGGCCTCCGTTTTTCCAAAGCTAGAGATTAGAGCTGATCTGAGCATACTCCAGTCTTTGCACTTAAATTTTTGGATGCGGTGCCATGATATCAGTTCTGGAGAGATGAGAATATCTAATGGGATATTCTTGATTGTGGCCGTTTCTTCAATTCGGTCAATGAAATCCAGTACATTAGAAACACCGTTATATTTGATTTTCCAAGAGGAAAGGTCGTAAGTTTTTTCTTGTGTCGAGGTGGGTGTGACATCTTGCTTTATTACAACATGTGTCTCGAGTTCTTTGTTAAAAACAGGATTCTCCAAAACTTGGGTAGAGGTTCGTGAATTACTTTCGTTTGAAGGTGTGAGGTTTATTCTTTTAATGTACCTTTTGTTGAATAAAGCGCATATGCCTTCAATGTAGATATAGGCTTATTCACTAGAGGGAGTCCTCTATCTTTAAGAGCAGCTTGTAAGTGAGCTTTGGATAAACTGTGCACATTGGGAATAAAGCCCAAGTGTGATGACATGGCTGATTGATTGGCCTGCATTGTGGGGTTCAAAGGAAAGAAAAGAAAATTTTCTAAGTCCTGAGTTCTGGAAAAAAAATGGCCAGGGATTGCCCTGGGGGGAAAGGTTTTTTACTTTTCACAAAACACTTTTCGAAAACTAGGCGAAAATTTATAAGTATTGTGTCCATTCAATAAAATTTGCCCAGGGGTTTCCTTTAGTAAAACGTAAAATTGGTTTTTGTGAGGCACTTTCCACTTGGTCTTCACTGATTGGCACTCCTTTGTATTGGAGGTATCGCTGGCGAACGCTGTGATCCAAACTTCAATTTGATGTATACGACACCAGAATTCATAGTCAAGGCAGAAAAAAAATTGGCGTGGACTGACCTTAGGGGGAACACTTTTTTATTTATCACAAAGCACTTTTGGAAATTCGGTGAAATTCACAAGTATTAAACTGATTTTTCAAAAATTTGGCCAGGACGGGTCTTTAGAAAAAAGGATTTCTATTTTTTAACGAACACTTACCACTGTAGAAATGCATTGAAACTCTAAGAAGGTACTTTTCTAGAAACAATTCATTAATTCCAAAAGGAAATATTTATATGGGAATTTATTAGATTATGCTCTAAAAGTTATATTATTAATTTATGAAAATTAATCACGAACTGTATTATTAGGTTGGAAAGAACTTTTCTTTAGAAAAAACATTATTCACTGCAGTAATTGTAAATTGTCACTTTTATTTCGCACTATTATCACTGGTGTTTTGCTGAAAAAAAAGGGGCAGGAAAAAACACTGTACCTGAATAAACAATGTGGAAAGGAATGTTATTAATTTGTCCATTTAATAGAATTATAGTCAGTGTAATTTTTGAAAAACACTCTGACCGGGGCGTTCGGTATATTGTGCATGGAAAAAGGGACAAAATGTTTCTTCACAAAACACTGAGTTCCGATTCCAACGTATTTGGTTATAACTGCCCGTACGACGTCATGCTGAAATCCAAATGTAGGTGCACAGTTTCAAATTGGTTTGAATATAAACAAAATATTTTATTATAAATTAGTGTTTGCATTCGATATGTGTGTCCGGTTGGCAACAGCTATTCGTCCCTAGGTATCGTGTTACGAGGTGCGCGCGCACGTGAAATGCGCGGGAATCTTGTTGTTATGCCGGGCTTCGCATAGCGAGCGATGTTTTGTTACTAAGCGCGCGAAACCACCGCCGTTTTCTTGTATGGATCGCTGATGCAATGGCCGCCGTGTCAATTTGTGTTGGCTTTCACCCCAAAATTGTAATAAGGACTTGTTTCAAGACACGGGCTTACTGCGGTTTTTTGCAAAACCTCAGCAAATCACAATGACAGGTTTAAAATCGTGACCGTACTTTCACATTATGGATTTCTGGGACATAAAACAAGTATGGCATAGCATTCTTAACGTTTTTGAAAAAAGAAAAAAATTTTGGGGAAGGCTCGGGAGACATCCCGCAGAGCAATTGAGAGGGGAAAAAAAATCGAAAAAAACTTCCTGTACCCACGTTGGTGCGTCAGTGGTACGTTCAACGTGGGGGAAAGGATGAGATCACAATGCTGTTGGGAAAAAAAAAATTTGCCCCAAAGTTGGAAGCCAGTGGTACGTTGGGGCCTGTGGTGCGTTTGGGCTACAACACACGTGGGGCCTGGGGTAGGCGCGGTGTGTACCCCCAACAATATCGTCTCAACATGCCCGAGGCTAGCAAAATCGGAAAAAGCATATGAGATCTCTCTATTCAGAGCGGAGGCCGCCGGTAGGCTATCAGGTAAGCTCCATCTCTCAATATACAGTGCGGGGCGTCGCCCTGGGTACCTCCACCGTAGCGGAATAACAACAGTTAATAGAGGAAAAGGTCATATATTGTAGAATCAACAGGTACAAACCATTACAGTAATCACAGGGGTCAACAATGTAGTATGAACACAATGACAATGACCTAGCTGAACTTTAGAACTAACATGATCTCTCAATTTCGTCATCCCGGGTGGGTTTCGCAAGGCAATCACTAACACAGCGAATGGACACATTATTAAAGAGGGAATACGGCAATGCAGTCACTTACAGGGTGGTGTGAGAGGCGTGTTCGACTCGGCAACGAACTCTGATGTTCCAGTCCTCGAATACATGGTTACAACACGTGTCTGGCGCCATTGTTCCACGAGATTCTACCGTCGGTCGTATGGAGCGAGCGGCACACAGCGGCACGTGCTCGGGGCTCTGAGGCTGGGCGCTGACTGTGGGGCTCGAACGCGTATCGCCGCTTTGCTGTTCCAAGCGGCCGGAAACACTGCGGCGCGCGAGTCATAAAGTAACTCTTTAATATTGTCAAACCGGAAATGCGCTTCGTAACATAGTTTAAGCTAGTTGTAGTTGTGATAATTCACGCACGCATCAAATAATTATAATTTAAATGTTCTATTGGAATGTGTAGTTTGTAATTTACATGCCTTAAAAATGTATGTGGTACTCTTTCAATTTTATGTATCACCTATATTATTTTGAGTATCACTTAACCTTTGTATTCTCGCGCCCAAAGGCATTTATTTATTTATTGTTTTGGAAAATTTACAGAGTATTCACATAAAAAAGCCATTGGATTAGCATTGTAAAAAGCGTAGACGTTAATAGTCCAGTTAAAAATGTTCACAGAATGCACAGTTTAATAGTTGTTTTTCGCTATGTATACATAGAAGTTAACAGAAATTAGAAATAGCTAAATATAAACAGAGGTATAAAAATAGTAACAAAAATAGTGATGATAAAATATAGAGATGACAAAGATAAAAAAGATCGATATACGATGTAAAAAACAGAAAAACAAAAAAAGTAAAGTACAAATAGAGTAAGAAACAGCCATTCACATTCAAGTTCAAGATGCGCGCGTGTCTCACATGGAGCAAGAATGCGCGCGTGTCTCACATGGAGCAGACAGCCAGGGAAACCAATGTCGAGACCCAATGCGTACCAGAACACAAATCGGAGAATCTAATATCGATAATAAAACAACTTGGGACCGTGATTTCCCGCCCCATTGCCGAATCGGAAATTCTTAACATCCATCGAGTCTCCAAGATTAAACAAGATTCCAGAAGGCCAAAAACAATAATCGTGAAGCTCCCGAGCGTGAGGGCAAGGGATGAAGTTCTGGCTGCAGTCGTCAGCTTCAATAAGAAGAACAAGAACTCCAAGCTGAATTCGACGCATTTAGGCATCGATGACATCAAATCGCCGGTATACGTCAGCGAACATCTAACACCAGCAAACAAGGCCTTGCATGCTGCCACGAGGATTAAGGCGAAAGAAGTAAACTACAAATTCGTGTGGATCCGAAATGGCAGAATCCTTGCTTGTAAAGATGAAAACTCGGCGCACGTGGTGGTGATCCGCAACCAGGACTCATTGGCTTCGCTCATCTGATTCCCTACCTTATCTTTATCTAAATCTCAATTTGTGCGTTATCTTTGAATAATGTATACTAACATGGATAATCTAAGAATCTATTACCAGAATGTCAGGGGTTTAAGAACAAAACTTAATGAAGTTTACTTAGAAATACTTAATAACAATTTTGATATCATTATTCTAACGGAAACATGGTTGAATGACTCTATTTCTGATGCTGAAATTTTTGGCTTGCGTTATAATGTTTTTAGAAGGGACCGTAGCAGTTCCTCTAACCACAAAAGTGACGGAGGGGGTGTATTGATAGCCGTTTTACAAGAATATCAAACTAACCGCTGTAAGCATTGGGAAAGTTCCTTGGAAGACGTATGGGTGACCATCAAATTCAGCCAGAATAAACTAACGAGATGTCTCTACATATGTGCTGTTTATATACCTCCCCCGTTGCTTGTTGATAATTTTGATTATTTTTTTAAAAAAGTTGGCAAGGTTATGGATGCCGTTGGTGAATCAAATACGTTAATTTTAGGAGATTTCAACCTGGGAAATATCGGTTGGACCAACAACGAACCAAACCATACTCATTCCCTATCTCCAGAAAATTATAATACTGACATCGGTAACCATCTTGTAAATTTTCTTGCCCTAAATAATCTCAATCAATTCAATGGCATTGCTAATAGTAACTGTAGAATCTTAGATCTCGTTCTATCCAATTCAAAAACAATACAAGTCAGGCAAAGTACCGAAATCCTAAGTCGCATTGATATACACCATCCACCTTTAGAGATTGAATATAGTTTTGATTTCAAATTAACAAAAATGCTTAAAAATAAAAACTTACTTAAATATGATTTTAATAAGAATGATTACGTTCAATTCAATCAGGAATTACAAGAACTGAATTGGGCACTTCTTTTACCTGATTTCATGTCGGTAGATGATATGGTTTCTTTATTTTACACTCATTTGTATCGTATAATTGAGAAATGCGCAACCAAATTAGTAAATCGCAACAGGCAGCATCCCCTCTGGTACTCACCAGACTTAGTTAAATTACTAAAAGAAAAAAATAAATTTCGACTTCTCTATAAAAAATATAAGAATCCACGTGATAGAAATTCCTACGAACTCTTACGCATCCGTTGTTCCAAACTCATTAGTAATTGCTACTTTAAACACATTGAACAAATAGAATCGTGTCTGGTTAATCATAATAACGTTAAAGCTTCTTGGAGATTTGTCAAACACAAGAAACAAAACATAAGTACTATCCCCCAAAACATGACGTTTGGAGAAAAAAAATCATCAAACGGCGAGGAAAGCAGCGAACTATTTGCCCAACACTTTTCATCAGTGTATGAGAAAGATGACATTAGAAGCAATGAAGAGACTCAACCTCAATCTGAATCAATAGACTATTCAAACAGCTCTCTGCATACAGTAAACATTAGTGTACACGATGTAAAAATAGAAATGCTTAACCTCGACCAAAGCAAAGGCCCTGGCCCTGACAAAATTCCACCAGTCCTAATAAAAAAATGTGCACACAGTCTCGCACTCCCTCTGACTATCATTTACAGAAAATCATTATCTTCATCCATTTTTCCAACAAGATGGAAACAGGCTAATATTGTACCAATACCTAAAAGCGGAGACCTTCACGAAGTCACAAACTATAGACCCATCTCTATTCTTTGTTCATTTGCGAAAATTTTTGAAAAATTAATTTGTCCATATCTGAATTATCATCTCAAAAATCTTATAACTCCAAAACAGCATGGTTTTCTCTCCCAGAAATCAACATCCTCTAATTTACTTTGCTATGTCAATACCTTAACCGAAGCTGTCGATAGAGGTCAACAGATAGACACAATCTACACAGATTTTAGCAAGGCCTTCGATAAAGTAAATCATAGATTACTAATTCATAAACTAAAACAAATGGGTGTTCATGGTACCTTGCTAAATTGGTTTTACTCCTATCTAACTGATCGCATACAAAGAGTAGTATTTGATGGCTATGAGTCAAGAGGATTAGATGTGCCATCTGGAGTGCCGCAAGGGTCCCATTTGGGCCCAATCTTGTTTCTTGTTTTTATAAATGACTTGTGCGATGTTATTTTGGATTCTGAAATTTTGTTGTTTGCGGATGATTGTAAGATATTCAAAATTATCCATACATTACTAGACTCAATACTTCTCCAAAACGATATAAACAGAGTTTCAAAGTGGTGTAACGACAATAGAATGTTTCTGAATTCTTTAAAATGTGTTCACATAACCTTTACGCGTAAACACAATTCTATTCCGACTCAATATTTTATCGACGGTACTAAACTCCAGGAAGTCGCAACCATTCGGGACCTAGGCGTATTATTTGATAAAAAACTTACTTTCACACCTCATATCGACAATATCATTTCTAGATCTATGAAAATGCTAGGATTTATCAAACGAAACAGTAAACATTTTAAAAATCCCACATCAAAAATAACGCTGTACAATTCCTTCACCCGCAACGTGTTGGAGTACGCAAGTGCTGTATGGAGTCCAACTTACAAAGTTCATATTCAGCGAATAGAGCAGGTTCAAAAACATTTTATGTACCACCTGGCGTATTCCGATAGGCAAGCTCGATCACTTCCTCACTACACTGATAGACTAAAATTTTACAATGTACGCACCCTTGAACAGAGAAGACTAAATACTGATCTAAATTTTCTATTCAAAATTGTAAATGGTTTAATAAACTGTCCTTTTCTACTTCATCAAATCAGGTTCAATGTTCCTAGAATTGGTTCACGACTGGTAAATTATGTTCCGTTAAATATTAAAAAATATCGAACTAAGCTGGGGTATGACTCAGCTTTATCGAGAATGTGCCGTAATTTCAATGAGGCTTACAAAAAACATTCGATTAATTTGACAATGTCAACATTGGCCAACTTCAAATCAGCTCTTAACAAGCTTTAAAGCTCTCTATTACGTTGTTCTATAAACTTATGAACCTATAAACTCAATGTTCTAAAAAATTGTTTCTTGTAAAACTTTTTAATTATTATTTTGTAATGTATAGTATGTGTTTGTGTGAATTAATGTAATATTATATTACCAATGTTGTGTTTGTCTTTAATTAGTGATAGCATTAACCATGTTCAGTGTAATTGTATCTGTGAAAGCTTTGATGTAAATCGCTGTTGACAAACCTAAAAAAAAAAAAAAAAAAAAAAAAAAAAAAAAAAAAAAAAAAAAAAGATCAAATATAAGTATTTTCAATTACTTGTTAGGGAAGTCTATTGTTAACTTGCTTTTTAAAGTAAGCGAGACTATTTGCATAGATGTTTATATAGTTACATTCAATGGAATTATGCAGACGACACATTCGAGACAGTGGATAACACGTATACTCGCGCATGGTGTCCCAGACCGAGATTTCATCACATCTGTATGATTTTAATTATTTACTTTGTAAGCATTATTGGTATTTATCCTTTTTTTCTATTATCTGTGGTATTTATTATACAGAATGGGAATTATTATTAATAATTGGATTTAAAAAAAGGAAAATTATTCAAACTTTATTTGGTAGAAATAGACTTTCAGTTCAACCTCTAAAAAAGAACAATTTTTTTAATGCAACTTTAATAACAAAATTAACTTTTCATGTGTTAATTAAACAAAAAAAACTCTGAAATCTAATAATTGAAAGAATTAAGAATAATAAAAAAAATAAGAATGAATTATTAGGATTTTTGGTTAGTATTTGTTACTTAACTAAAATACAGATTAACAGTAAATAAGTGTCACACATCCAAGCACCATTGCGCGCGCCGCACTAAACAATCGCACCAAACTAAATGCCTAACAACAAATTAAGAAGCTGCGAAAAACCTCAAAATAACATTGTTTTCAATTTTTTAAATAACAACGAATTATTGATTTGTCGGTCTAAGAGACCAACGCGCGAGTATAGGAAGGTTAAAGGAAAAAGCAAGGATTTGATACTGGGCGCCCTAGAGCTGAGTTAAAACACTTAAAATAGGAGCAAAGCACAATTCATAACAAAATCATCACTAACTCAAAATAGTAATTTTGACTTGTCTCCATGTAGAAGCAGACCTTCGATAGTTGAACATCATAACGTAATATTCGGCACTTAAGCACAAAGTGAACTAATAAAAATGATGATTTCCATAAGCACGAACATGCACGCAACAATGGTTAATGTCTGATACTCAACAACAAAATGACCCTAATGTAGGGTTATGGCACGCAATGTTCTAGTATTCCACTTAACCGTTGCATTATGGGTTCTCTGTGATGATAATGCAGGCAACAAGCAAGAGCACTTAGTGCCGAAACGCTTTTGGAAACATAAAGCGGTAAGAGGGGTCGCTGAATGAGAACATTCTCTTATTATGTCATATTTTCCATGTTTCATTATCGCTGTTTAGTCGTAATGTTAAAGGGTTTGTTGGTTGGGAATATGAATACTACGTACAAGCTTCTTGAGTTTCTTTGTTATAAATATACCGCACCCTATTTGAAGGTATCGTTGGTGGGCATTGGATTATTTAATGTAAGCTTCCTGGAGAGTCCCTTTTGTATGAAAAATAAGAGCTACTTTAAAATGGAAATTGGTAGTAGGGAATGGTGAAATTAGTTATACAACACTCTTTAAACGTAATTTTAACGATGTTTCGTGTAATAATAATCATACTAGCTATTAAAAACCCGCTCCGCTGGTTTTTATTGCTAGGCCCTGCGGTCGGCTTTTAGTTCGCCCAGTTAGTGTTGGTGATCATTTTATAGATCCAATACGTACTGATTCCAAAAACAGCCCGTTCCTCGGATCCACTGTAGCTAGGCTTTGTCCACCGGGACAAAGTAACCGAGACAGACAAATGACGTCAGATGTAATATATGGCCACTTGATACAACATGTATTACTGTCAATCTTTTCTTAACCGGAGAGATACCACATATTCACAAATTCGTAGCAGTTATACCTAGGGGGGAGACGTCCCCGTCCGACCTGCTGACGGAAGTAGCGACATCTTGTGTCGAATTCTTGAATTCGAAACCGAATTATAACAGTAGCTTTGTCTGAAATTCCATGTATACAGATGTTGCAGCTGGGTTAACCACGCGGACGCTACGGTATTAATAACGTTGTATTTTGCTTGATCAATGTATTCCTCTTACGATCTGAAGCCATTTTTAACTACCTGTTGCCCCAAATTAATCACTTATTTTTCGACTTACTCGAAAATCTCGTACAACACAAATATTTTCTTTTATTTATTCATAACTAGTCAGTTATTTTATTTTTTCAAAAAACACCATATTTAAATGCCACTGATGAACATAAAACATTTTCCTGCCAAAATTTTTTTTTGTATTAATTTCTGAATTTCTTATCCATAAATGTCGAGTTTTCACGAAATTCTAAAATATAACTACCGTCTAATTTTTTAACCAATTCCAACTAGCAAAAATATCTTACCGGTGATTTGGCTCGTGTATTTAATATTTGTCTTAAACAAAATTGTTTTAATTTAATGATGTAGTATATCAACAAAATGAAGGCTTGCCTATGGGTTTACCAACGAGCCCCTCTTTTGGCTGATATCTTCATGGATAACTTGGAAAAAAAATTGTTTCTACAAATGACAATGTAATCCATTAATTTGGGATAATTTTTAATTCGGGAGGCGGGTATGGGTACCGTCGCCCCGGAAACCATTTATTGGACAACCAACACCTCTGCCATAGGTCACCCCAAGTGATTCGCTACGTTTGGTGAGGTAGCAGGGGTGCCCGGGTTAATGGGGTGAGGTATGACCGGGTCTTGGAGGCGGATGTACCTGCCCACCAGGTAGGGAGAGACAGGTTGAGAGAGATCTCGCGACCTCTCCTGGACCCACTGACCCACAGATTCCTACCCACCATTCCTACCTGATCCTTTACAGAACTTCCTCTCCTCCCCTTCCTTTAAAAGACCCTCCACACAGCATCCCCAAAGATGACATAGGCCCTGAGAGAAAAGTGATTTCCTCAGGGCCACCTGTGTGGATCTAAAAAAAATAATCCAGAAACCTTCGCTAAGGCGAAAAGAAGGTATTTTGAAAGTTTCAAACATTTCGTATGCTTAATACAGCAATATATAGACAAGTCACTTATATACCTACATATTTACATAACAAGCATATTTTGATGTTTATATATGTAATATGTATAGATAATTTATTCACCCTGAGGAAGGTTCAGGTCGAACCGAAACCTGTTGGTTTTAAAAAATATATATAAAATCAAGTGGAATAAAAGAAAGATAATTCATTGTCTATAACAGTGGTTTTAAACCTATGGTACGTGTGCAACGAACACCATTATTCTCTCAGTTTTATATAACATCGACCAGTTTATGGAAGTTTGTGCAGTGAGTGACTTAGTGCTCCCTCAGACCCATAATATTGAGTCGAACATCAACCATAAGGGGTAAGTCAGTCTCCTTCCCCATTCATCTGTTTACCATTCCCCATAGTTGTGTCAAAGTATTCACAAGCATAACATTTTTTTAAATATATTGATACAGTCCACTCCACGTGTCGCATTTTCGATACCAATACGCGTAGCCCTGGGGGTACGCGAAGCCAAATTGGGGGTACGCAACAACGTGGCACGCATGTAGAATCACTGGTTAAAATGCCTGAAGTCGTGTACACTCTGTATCAACTGCATTACTTAATTGTATTTGTGCGACTCGATTGTTAAATTCACGTTATAATTAGAGTATTAAAAATTACTAATAAAACACGTCTTTCATTACACGTCTAAAAAAGATAGAGATTACTGGGAACAACATTTTTTTTAGTGAGAGACGGGTAGAGAGAGGGGTACGCCGGTTCAAAAAGTTTGAAGACCACTGGTCCATAAGATCGTAATAGTTTATTTACATTCTTACGTAAAAACACTATACTGCGGACTGTGATTTTGTTAGAAATTAAATGAATTGGACCAATGGGATCAGCACATCGTTATCGAGCCATAGTCGAGGCTTTCTCGTACGTCGGTATTTCATGACTTAGCAAAGAGATTAAACCACCTCATTATCTCAATAATGAACTACTTCGTACATTCGAGGAATTCATTAGTGTATTAACACGTGTCGCTTCCCACTATCACGGTTCGGTTAATTAATCCAGTATTCTGAAGAAAATATTACACAGCAGAGTGAAAACACTGTTTATCACGACGAACCTGTCTTTGATAATGATTTGTTATACACTAGTAAAACACTCTGTTCAGCAATTACCTATAAGCTTTTACGTGCTGTTTTCTATCAACCATTAAGTGCGAATATAGCGTATGATCAACCTAGACAGGAGGAAGTCCCGCAGAGCCGAACACCTAAGCTTGGGAGGCATTAAAAAAAAACTAATTGATTTGTATTTATTTATTACACTTTATTGGGTACACATTAATCATGGACATGTAAATAAATCAACAAACAATCAACAGAATTTTTTTTTTTTTATTGAAAGAATAAATAATACATATTAAAACCAACAAACAAGTCCTGCTAAGCCAATTGAATTGGCTTGTCAACAGGTGCTTATATTTTAGTTACATATAGATTTTTAAAATTTAAATTTACATCTTATATCTACAGGTTCGACATTTATTCATACATATCAATATAAATATAAATATTTTTTTCCGATAGCCAATTTTTCACCATATATTTAACCTTATTCATAGAATTACATTGCTTTATAGTGTCAGGTAATAAATTCAAAGTGAAAACAAAGGCTAATCATTGGCATCAAATTTTTGGTTTAATATTTTGTGGCACCTGGTACCGAACATAAAATGGCATTTAAGTGTTTCTAAGACATTCTCATATACCGACGAAAAGGTTTTCGTGAACCTCCTTAAGATGGGTTATAATTCTACTTCTTTTCCTTCTCTTATAAGTATCAGTTTATCATATAAAGTAGTAGTTGGAATACCGTATCCTAAAGCAGCTTCTCTTAAGAACATCTTTTTCAATTGCAGCTTTTAAATTTTCGGGTTGCCAGCGATCTTTTTTCGCCCTTTCCATTATTTAATATATAAGATTATCTGAAGTAATAAAATGGAAACTTTAATATTATTTAAAATAAAATAATCGCGGATATTTGTTCGGTCATAGGAGAAAAAAAATACTGTTCGGTCCTAGGGACTCATAGAACATAATTAACATAAGAATAACCTTAAACATACTTATTTAATACAAGTTTTAAGCACTAAAATTGTAAAAATACTTACCAAAGACAAATAAAACTCTAATAGGAATGTCACTATACGTAAATCTTAAACAATCACAGTTTTTTCAGTATTTTCTTCTATGGTTGTTACATGAATGCATCGGCTCTCACGGGAGCTACGAGCATGACTAACTAGCTCTATCTCTTTCTTTACCACGACAAATGAACGTTTTCGTTCGCGAATTTGATATAGGTTTCGTATTCGTTCGGTACAACCTGCCGTTCGGCGCTAGAGGACTTCCCCCTACTTGCGTTATATTGTGTGGTCCATATTATTATTCTTTAAACATTATAATAGTTCTTACAATGATTAGAGCAATACATGCATTTAAAAAGTTAATTGAGTTGAGATTTTCACGGCCAAAAGTATTATCTTGATTTGTTTTTCGGATATTATGTAGTTGAGCTACTTATTTCTTTATCCAATGTTTCGGACAGCGTTATAAGATTCATCATTAGGGCAGACGTGTAATCGATTGTGTTTAAATTTTGGCTTAAGTATGTAAATGTAATGCCGTGTTGCCAGCTTCTAAGAGCCACTTCTACAGTTTATTTAAAAACGTTTAGTTTTAGTGTAGACATCAATTACAGGCAGTAAGAAAATGATCTTGCTCAAACTAATCATGATAATATTAATAATAATACCTACATAACCTCAAGCGAAAAATGCGTAAAATTTCCCTGGATCTGGTAACCAAGTGCTGCATGGGAATAGGGCTGACCCTTTTTATTTGTGAAAGAAAATAACATCGAAATGGAACATTTAAAAAAAGTGTACAAAATTATTACTGTGTATACTTCTAGTTTGAAACTATGGTTATTACCTTAGTGGAAGAGTAATACTCAGAAACGAAGCTTTGCTACTCGTATGCTGTTTCCAAAGTTTTTTTATTGCGAGAAAAAACTAGTCGACCGTATGTTGGGCACGCGTTTAGCGTTTTACCAGTTATCAAGCAAATGTGTCATTGTATAATATAAAAATTATATTGGTAAATAGTTAGAAATTTTATTTTTTTATTTTTTTTCATTTTTAAAGAAAACTTCTTCTAAATTTCTACACTTAATAAAGTGATGTGAACTAAGTTATTTTCTTTTAATAAATAAATAGTTAGACATTTAGAACGGTTTTTGACGTATAAAAAATTGTCAGGAGAAATTGTATAACGCCCAAATGAATGGAATAAGAATTCGAACACACTCCAATTAGACACTACTCGTGTTTAAAAAGCATTGTGCTTAAAAGGTTTAAAAAGCATTGTGCTTTGTCCTGTATATGGTAAAACTCAGAGGTATTAGGATGGAAGCTTGACTAAATCCTGATGTCATTTCTGTTAATTAGTTCAGAATGAAGAGCGTTATTATGAGCTCCTTGTAAATACAATCGTTTTTTCGGTTGTTATGGTAATAGTTTTTTGAACAATTTTTTTAAATGTTTCCCTGTTTGCGTTGGTCACGCCATAACTTCAGAACGACTTTACCTATTTCGTTCATCTTTTTTTTAAGTTTTCTAATACTTTGTAGAAGGTTCTTACGGAAAGAAAAATGAAGAAAATTGAATAATTTCAGAAAACTTAACGACTATTTTAACTTCGCACGTTTGATAGTTCGCGCGTTTGATGAAATTGAATTTAACAGAAAGCTGTTTTTTTGTAACAAAACAATTGCCTATGGATTTTTTTAATTATAGATATTTTAAATAGGTACCCGTACCTACGTTAGGTACCAGATTTGATTGATTGTTTTTATAATACACAAAAATTAAAATATGAAAAATGAAAATTTGAATAAAAAAAATTGTAATAGGTGGCACGCGAGCTATTTCAAAACTGAACGTACTGGGACTAAATATATGGAACGCGGGAGGGGGGTTGGTGGAACGGGGCAGAAGGAGAGGGGAGAGGGTAGGCGTGAAAGGGGAACGCGGGAGGGGAAGGGGATGCGGGAGGGGAACGAGGACGCACGGAACAGGACATGAAGGGAAAAACAATTTATTTCTTTGAATATGGCATTGCAACGCATGCCGGTAATCAGCTAGTTGTGAATAAATTCCAAATACTTATTACCCGGAGTAGTTTTTCTACCGCAGTAACCTGAAAATTTAACAACCCGATAAAGGAAATCGTACTTGAGACCAGTCATGTCACGATTCAATTTAAGAGTAAAATACTATGTGTAAATGTAAAATGACGACAGAATGCGTGTCAAATATAGTTGTATGGTATTTTACTCTTTTTGCCTATTACTATGTGAAAATGATCTAATAGTTGGTTTGGCGCATACTCCTATCTGTATTTGAGATCACATTTTTTATGATAATTTTTGACAAAACTGAGTAAATCATTTTTTATAAATTGGCAAACCTCGTTCAGAAATAAGTATACACATGGATAGGTTTACGAGGTTTCTTTTGGCTCCCAGTAATACGTATTACCCGCGGTAAATTGAATCCATGTGCACGGCGTAACAAAAGAACAACGAATAAAAAAAACATAAACAAACCTTTTTCAAGGCGGATTTGTTCACGGAACGTGAAATACAATACTTGCTAAATATCTACGGTTACCTGGGCAAAAAAAGAAAACAACTCTTTATACTCGTACCTAACAATCATTGTGTTACGTATTAAAAAATAAAGTATGTGTAAAGGAGGAAGTAAATTCGTATGATAATAAAAATTTACGTAAATATATACCAGAACTGTAACCCAAAGGGTTTCCAAGTTTCCAGAGAATTTTCACCCAAAGTTGAAGTTTCCAGAAAAATAAACATCTCTTCTTTTTTATGGAAGTAGAGCATAAGAGTCTAGCGCATAAACTGTTCCCAACCGCCTGGATCCAGTGAGACTATATCATCCCCAATTGGGGTATGTTGTGGGGCTTAAAATAGTGAGGGCTTAAAATAGTGACCTCCGGATTGCTAGTCGAAAGCCCTACCCAACGACCATGATGGCCGTCAGTCACTTATAAACTTTACCTATTTTTTTCATAAATTTTGGGACCTATAGAAACTTACATCAAGTAATAGGTACCAGTATTTTTAAATTACTTTTGAGTTTTATTAACATTTTTAATTTCACCTATTTACCTCTGATTTTATGTTATTAGGAGTGTCCGTAGATATAGTTTTATTTTGTATTACCTCCATTAATATATATTTTTAATTAAACTTGTTTGTACAAATTTTTGTGATGCCATAATGAAAACAAGAGGTAAATATTTTATTGATAATATATTTTTTTTATGAAAAACGAAAAAAAATTACGAAAATTTGACAAAAAAGTTAAACATCAGAAGGCGCATTCGGTTCTGATAATATTCAGAAGATAAAATCTAGATTTTGAATAAGAATATGAATAGGATATCCGTGGTTTTATTGTTTTTTATTTGGTTTACGGGTCAAAAAGCCATTTTTATCTTATTTCAAAATATCTCAGTTTGCCCTCAGTTACAATACATTACAAAAACATTTTTTCGGGTTCCGTAAAAAAAATACACGGCCGTTGTGTCCAATCTAATGATCAACATGGATCAACAGCTGAGCCCAAATCTCGACTCAACTCTGTTCAAATGCCCAAAAACGTTTTGCCCAAAGCACTTGATCGCCATGCCACACTCAAATTTAAGGAAGCTAGCCTATTGGATTAAACACGCTTGAGGAAGACCTACTTATAAAAACTGACAACAGAGCGAACATTAAATTCGCGATCGATCTGTCATCTGTCACTTGTCAGTTCACGATCTTGTCGGTTTTTGATTTGGTTTTTTCAATTTGAATTATTGATATATTGAATATAGTAGACATAGTGGAATGGGCAGATATGCTTGATGATAATTCTGGTTACATATGCAGATGCAGATATAAATTTTAATGAAATATTAAAGTGGCACAGAATTTTATAACCGTTTTCGTGTTTTACATATGTCTTGAGTCAAATAGAAGTTGACTTGACTTACGCAAGCGAAAGGTAAAGTTTTGACTTATTCGAATGTCATTTTTGCAATAACATGTGGAATATATTTAGCACTTATCAGGTCTGAAAACCTTTTATCTAATGTTATCATGCTTTGTTTATTTATTTTTTAGAAACCGCCCAATTTTGACATGCATCAATTGCTTGTTGCTTTACGTTTCTATGCAACTGGAAGTTTTCACATCACAAATGGAGACAATAGGTGCAATTGATTGCACTCACATCAAAATTCAATCCATGGGTATGTAAGTGTCAAACAAGCGCTGTGTGTTGGTTTTACCTGCATATTTTTCTGTATAGTACCAATTAAGTATTGTGTTAACCATCTGCTTTCTCCCAAAGGTGGACCAGAAGCTGAAACATTCAGAAATAATAAGGGCTACTTCTCTATTAATGTGCAGACCATTTCGGATGCTAGAATGAGGATAAGGGACATCGTAGCGAGATGGCCAGGAGCTGGGTACACATGACTCCCTTATATTTCAAGGCTGCTGAGATAAAGCAATGTTCGAAACAGGCAGTACTTAAATGGAGCACTTCTTGGAGATAGTGGATATCCATTAAAAGTATATTTATTGTTTAAATATTCAAATACATTTTTGTATAACATAACTTTAAAAGAAATGTGTATGATTAATAATATTGAATAGGTAAATGAGAGTGTATTTGGGAAGTATATATGTATTTTCAATATACGTAATTATAATAAGCCATGTTCTCAAGCTTCCCGTAATTGTTTGGTTTCGGTTTTCTCATAATTGTATTTTTATTTTATGTTTCGTATCCGAATTTATGGCAGAATATCTCTCATTTCTAAACACAAACTGCCTTTCTGTTGGTATATTATATTTTAGTTTTAAAGTTCTTGTTTTGTCCTGTGTTACAATAGCACCGCTATTGTCTATTATTATTATTGTCCCGTGTGTGCTAAAACAGCATTATATTTGTTAATTTTGTTCTTCTGTCATTTTTTTGTTTTGTAAATACTGTATATTCTTTAGTTAATTTTGTTCTTCTGTCATTATTTTGTAAATACTGTTTATTCTTTTATTATTTTCTTAATATTATAAGGAGCACTGTAGAATTATTTTAAATTTTATTATAGTTAAGCGCACTTGAAGTGAAATGTCACAAAACTGCGCTATATAAATAAAATGTTATTATTATTATTATTATTATGTTTATGAGAATTGAGAAGGTGGTAAAGATATTGAAAGAAGGGTAAATGCAGGTGACTCGGTTAATGGTAGACTGAATGTGCTTTGCGCCAACTCTCTAAAACTTCCAAACTCTTCTCCCACTAGCTAATTCGGAGAGTCATTTGTCATGTTTTCAGTGGGTTGTCGGTCATTCACTGATCCATAGAGTTGGGAAATGGAAGGATAGGTACATTTATAAATTAAACAATTTCTTGCGATACAAATGTCTTAAATATAAATTTAGTCCTCGCACTGCCAAAATGCCATCCCCAATGTCGGAATCGAAGGGAAAGAGAAGAGTCGAGAGACAAGAGACGACAGACGACGAGAACTCAGTGAGCGAGGATTATGAATGAGAAATTAAAGTGAGCAAACAATCGGCCCAGACAATGACAATTGAACTCAACATTTCAAGAGAACTCATCTCTAGAGTTCCATTTGTCTGTGCATGGTACCTGTTTGCATTGTGCACTCGAGATTATTCCTTATAATAGAATGTAATAGGTATGCAACGAGTTGAATCCAAACAGAATTCACAGTGAAACAGGAATCTCATATTATTAGGAAAATCAAATCCATTACTAGTTCATATGCCATTAAAATCAATACTTAAGAGCTACTCTCACTAGCTAAATTCTATTTAACATTAATATGATTAACTCGTATTTTCATTTCATATGACTAGTGCAGCATTCAAAATATTTCACTCTTGACAGTAAATAGATATCCAATTAATAACTATTTTTTTTAATTATTTTAAGATAATGACAGAATATTATAATATAAAATAGGAAATCAAAAAATAACGAAAAAGAGAAAAGTCGCAATAAACCACTTTTTAATAGTATGTTTGTTTAATAGGTGCTTTTAACTTTGAAAATAAAATAAAACTTTTTTAAGTTAGTTTAAGGGAAATATGTACGTGTTTGTGTACTTACACGTAAATGTACATACACGTATTATGCAATTCCTACAAATAAGTATTAATAGATAAAGACATACACGTACATGCACATTTAAAAAAAATAATAATATTAACACTTGGCGTGAGGCCAACATTAATAAATTTTACCATAAAATGTAAAATATGACCGATTAGTGGCTGAGTGGGCATTGCGTTTAAGTCCTCATCATGACACAAACAACATTTTCCGCTCACTGTAGTGATAGTAAGAGATTTTCAAACATTTTTGGTTTATTCGTAATCCGGGAATTTCATTAAAAAAAAAAATCGTATCAAAGTATAAAAAAAGATCTAGCAAAATGAAAATATTTTTAAATATTAACCATGAGGAGGTCAAAAGTGATAATATCTAACAATAAAGCTATGTATACATGCGTAGCATATGAGGTATAGCCTAAAAACATGTAATATACTCGAAATATAACTAACTAACTAACCATCACGCCGTTTCCCCGCAGGGGTAGGCAGAGAGGACGGACCGCCAAACAACTCGGTCTTGGCACACACTCTTTGCCTCACTCACATTCATACATCGTCTCATACATACTCTTCTATTATTCTGACTTTTGACATGGCCCGTCTCAAGTATCTGATTTACTTGATCTTGCCGTGTCTTCCTCGGGCGTCCCCGACTTCTTCTACCATTCACATTTGCATCATATAGGTATTCTTTTCACACTACTTTCTTCGTTCATTCGCTCTACGTGCCCAAATCATCTGAGGGTCCCTTTCTTAATTTTGCTCATTATACTTACATCAGCTTTACATTCTTTGCGGATATCCACATTTCTAACACGATCATACATGGTTTTACCACACATACGTCTCAGGGATCTCATTTCAACAGCATTCAGTTTACTTTCATCCTTCCTCTGCCAGTTCCATGCCTCACTGCCATACATCAGGGTAGGTACCAGGACTCAATTGTGGACTGCTAGCATCGCTTTTATTGAAAGTTTTTTATTTGCTCCAACGGGATTCAGACCTCCATTAATGGAGTTACCGGCATTTACCCTCCTTTCAATATCTCTATCAGCCTTCCCATCTCTCGTAAACATACTACCCAGATAGCCATCTGGGTAGTATCTAGCCCATCTCTCGGAAACATACTTCCCATCTCTCGTAAACATACTACCTCGAAATATAGGAACTATAAAAAAATGTATGCAGTTAGAAATTGTATCAGAATCTAATACAAACTATTTCTTTCAACGAGCCAATTCTTCAACATAATATTTGTTTTCATCATCATCATCATCTGTGGCTCTACAACCCAGGTCGGGTCTTGGCCTCCAGCAGAGCCTGCCTCCATGACTGTCGGTGTTGTGCTGCGTTGCGCCAGTTTCGGATGCCGATGGTGCTTGCATCCTTCACCACTCCATCCAGCCATCGAAGCTTTGGTCTTCCAACTCTTCTCCGACCCCCAGGTGCACCATCCATAATTCGCTTTGGGATATCTCCTTCGCTCATTCTCTGGATATGTCCAGCCCACCTGAGTCTTCCAGTTTTGATTTCCTTGGAGATATTAGGGTCCTCGTAAAGATCGTATAGCTAGCTCCTGGTTGTATCTGATACGCCATTCTCCATTATCACAGACTGGGCCGTAAATCCTTCGCAGCACCTTCCTTTCAAAACTTTCTAGGGCTCCTTCATCACCCTTACTGATTGTCCAGCATTCCGAACCATACATAAGAACAGGTCGTATAAGGGTCTTGTAAAGCAGATATAAATATTTGTTTTCACATTTGTAATTTTTTTTATTTTGTCAGGTAACATATTTAAATCATGTGGTCCAGCGTTCTTTGCCCACATTTATTTAAATGCTTAGGTACGATTAGTTCTTCGCTTAACGTAAATCGAGTGTTGTCAGTGTAGTCCAGTATATTTATGTAGGTATATAGGGCAATTCATGCTGAAATAAAAATTTTAATTTTATACAACAGAAATGCTCTTACTAAATCCGCTGCATCCATAGACATCCAAATGTATAGACAAGCAGTTACAGATGAGGGGTAAAACCAAACTATGGAGAGCGAAGAGGGGAAAGATGACTGTCATTCGTTGAACAATCAATCTGACAGAATATAGGCATCTCGCATTACAATATCACCATTTAGTTCTTAAAAGCAAAATCTGCTTTGAATGAATAGACCTTTTTACATGGGAGCGCGAATTGCTTGCCACGTTCAAAACATATTTGCTAAGGCCAAATGCTCGCCCCAAAAAGACTCTCGCCAATACACATATCAATATTTTGTTTCCGTGTTTAGTTAAAACACTTTTACAAATGTTTCATAATTTACTTACCCCTGTAACCAGCGACGAGCACATTGGAGTACCGCCCACATTCGCTATGTGTACATTGATACGTAGATATATTGTATAGCACAAGCTGCCGTTATTTCGTTAAATGTATGGATGTCAGCTTCTCGCTGTTCACGGCAAGAATGATGACGTCACACATTTTAGATTCAAGCGAGGCTATATCCCCTCCCCATGGAGCGAGCCGGTTCCAAGGAGGAGCTACAGCCGGCGCCATGTGGAGGGGGAAATAATACGTTTTTATCACTTAGGGCAGGTCCAGATATATTCATATGTCCGTGGCTGCATCTGTAAATGAGTAGATAATTAATTTGTCAACTTCATGTGGCACTGTTTAGTAAAACCACCGCAAAGGCAAAGAACAATTTAGGTTATGGTTTATTTTGGCTAAATACGAGATTTGGCCTTTTCGTCTGCGTATATATTTAATTTTCATATTTTTTATTATATTTTATTCATTCGCTTTATAAACGGTCCATATAAAATCATACATGACCGTGTTATGAATGTTTTATCATTGATCAAAATAACGACCAAAATAAAAATAAAAAAACAAAAAAAAGCTTAATAATGTACCTAACAAACAGTTCTACTAGTTAAAAGTAGATAGTTAGCCTCTCAGAAACTGGGCGTACTGTACAGGGCCCGCAGATACTTTAATAGTACACAACTGCTAACCCTGTACAAATCGCAAGTGCGCCCCACGGTTGAATTTGGCAGCCACCTCTGGTATGGAGCTCCAAAATACCTAAAAAAACCCTTGACTCTGTGCAGAAACGGGCGGTCCGTTTGATAGATTATCCCATCTTAACAGACGGACTGCAATCTTTAGAGCACAGGCGTCAGGTGGGAATGCTGTCCTTGTTCTACCGGTATTACAATGGAAGATGCTCCGAGGAACTAGCATCATTGATCCCTTCGGCACCGGTGCATAGTCGGGAAGCACGCCAAACGCGTGCCCAATATTTGTACACGGTTGACACATTTGTCACATGAGAACGGGTCGTTTCTATGACTCGTTCTTGAGTTCAACGGCTCGGCTGTGAAAAGATTTGCCGGCCTCTGTGTTTCCTCCCTCCTACAACATGAGTCTCTTCAAGACCCGTGTTCACTCCTTCCTTTCCTCAAAAATACCCTCCACACAGCATCTTCAAAGGTGACATAGGCCCTGAGGGAAGTTATTTTCCTCAGGGCCTCCTGTGTGGAGTTAATGTAAAAAAAAAAAAAAAAGATACTTGAGAGTAGATAAGTAAGAGTAGATACTAAAGAGCATATATCTACTTACGTAAAACTACAAAAAGTGTTTTTTTTTTATTATTTCTAGGCTTACATTTAAACATGGAAAGGCGATGTTCCGAGAGAGTACGGCTGGAGAAGTCAAAGGGACTCCCTTAACCATTCTCTCCCGATCCGGCCTGCCATCCAGATAAACCTCTCTCCATGAACCCGGGCACCCCTGCTAAGTCTCCAACTTGCTAAGCAGCGAACCACCTATGGCAGGAGGTGTTGGTTATCCAATAAATGGTTCCCGGGGGGACGGTGCCCATACCGGCCTTCCGTATTAAGTTTTCTGTTATTTATTTATGTTTTTACATTAACTCCACGGAGGAGGCCCTGAGAAAAATAATTTCCCTCAGGGCCTAAGTCATCTGGGATGCTGTGTGGAGGGTCTTTTTGAGGAGAGGAAGGAATGAACATTGGTTTTGAAGAGACCCATATTGTAGGAAGGAGGAAACACAGAGGCCGGCAAATCATTCCACAGCCGAGCTGTTGAACACAATAACGAGTCGAAGAAACGAACCGTTCTCATATGACAAATGTCAACCGTGTACAAATGTTGGGCACGCGTTTGGCGTGTTTCCCGACTATGCACCGGTGCCGAAGGGATCAATGACAGTAGTTCCTCGGAGCATCTTCCATTGTAATACCGATAGAACAAGGATAGCATTCCCACCCGACGCCTGTGCTCTAAAGATTGTAATCCGTCTGTTAAGATGGGAGAATCTATTAAACGGACCGCCCGTTTCTGCACAGGGTCGAGGGTATTTTGGAGCTCCAGACCAGAGATGGCTGCCAAATTCAACCGTGGGGCGCACGGTTGAATTTTGATTTGTGCAGAAATCTAGTTGAAAGAGACTAGATTTTAATTTCGATCCCCTTTAGACATAATCCGACCCGATAACGCCTTGACCTCAGTGGGAGGGATGTATTCGTGCGACCGTCACTTGATACTGGACACAGATTTCTACCTCATACCTTTTCCGAGGGAAATTCTTTTCCACAGGAAATACATTTTTTTAGCACGTTAATAACATGCTAAAAAAATTACATAATTTAAAAAAAACTCCATCGTGAAAGGTCAGAGTTTTTTTTAGTATTCATTACTGTCCAATTGTGTCCAAATTAGTTCCCCTGTCTTCACAGGACGCACACAAGGGCGCTATTGTGAAGTGTTAAAATTAATAAACTCAGTATTAAATAGTCACGTATATAAGTTTAGTATAATAAATACTTTTTTTTTTAAATCCAGGAACAGCTTGTTTTAAACTTAATTCTTGTAAAGAGAAGTAAAATATTTAATTTCAAAAAGTTGTGTTTCTAGCGAAGTAATGATCCTTGTACCTATTAAAAGGGTGGCGGCTATTTCAAAAAATCCTCGAGGAAAACAGAGGGAACGTGAAGGGTAGAGAAAGGTTTGAGATTCTAAGGCGCTCGAATAATACGTTGTTGAAATGGTGTAATAAGGGTAATTTGAGTATAATTAACAGGATAAGAGGGGACTATGTGGGTTTATTAGCTTCATCAATAGCGTCGTGTAATTTAGACAGGCAACCAAGGTACCTACATATGTGTTCGCCGTACGCATTGTCAGTACCTACATAAGCTCGTCATTGTTTCATGACTGGATGGTGGTTAAATTTTTTTTGTTTATTTAAAGAAATTTATCTATGAAATAAGACATAATGGGAAATTAAAACCAACAAAGTTGTAGACATAATATATTTTAATAAGTTTATTATTTCTGTTTATAATAAGAGAAAGAGGAAATAATAATCATTAACTAAAAATATACATAACAAGTAGCAATATCGTATCGTCACTCGCTTTCTTCGCGTCTCGAACAAATAAAAGCCCCACTGACGCTTTCCTTAATGTCGGGCTTCGGGTTGACATTCGGAAAAAATAATGCCCCGTTCATTGGATTATTTTTATGTAAACACGTATTGCATTTCTGAATTTTTAATTATGTATGTAATCTGACACAAGTTAGTGTTAACACAAAAGTTGCCTCTCGCCGGCGTGTGGCGATTCTTTACTGAGAATTTTTGACTCGCCGCGACTGACTAAAAAACGTTCCTGAGAATGTTTTGACTCATAATAAGAACAGGGCATTAAATACAAAATTTACAACTCCCAGACTAATGAAAAATTCTTGTTGCTGTTTGTTGCACGGCGTTTTGTATGGTTGTTTATGTAGTTGTATATGTAGGTAGTGTTCTGGTTAAAATGAAATATTTGGAATATTTATAAAAAAAGTGAATAGTTGATTACCATGTCTGGTAAACACGTTGGATGATTGAAGTATGGTTGGTTTTCAATATTTAAATTTAACAATATCTGTAACTATGCTAGAATAACAAAATTTCTAGGTTGCTGCAATTAATACGTGTGTTATGTTGAAAATCGTTTTGTTTCAATTTCACCGTAAATTTATTTTCTGGGCGTGAATAACAAGTTCGAAGTACGATGTTATGTATGCATATTTATTATTTTTTTTTTTTATTATAGCGACTATATAAAAAATTTTACATACAAAATATAATGGTGAAATTAAGTATAAAATATTGTATTTCTTAGTCCTCCTCACTAGGGGGTCCTGTGCCGAGGCGGACTAAAGTTATTTAAATATAGTTCATTTGTCTTCTATGTCGTTCTTAGCGTCTTCGCCAGGGTTTTCTCATTGACCTCTTTAAGCCATATTTTAATTCTTGATTTGTATTCAATTGGATTTTTTATTAGTTTTATGTCTTGGGGAAGGATGTTATGGAGTTTTGTTGCAAAGTATGTATAGTTTCTTTGTCCAAATGTGGTTTTATAACTTGGAATATTTTTTATATCATTTTTATTCGATCTAGTGTTATGCATACACGGTCTAGTAGACGATTCACTATTTTTGAAGAGCTTCAATAATATATTTTTGACATATATTTTCTGTACATTTGGTACGTCAAAGTTATTGAAAATTTCAATGGAAGGCGTTCTAATTGGTACTTTCAATATGGTCTTTATGATTCCTTTTTGAATCGTATTCAGGCTGTGTAGGTACGTATGTGTAGCAGATCCCCATCCTATGATTCCATATTCAATTCGAGAATGACAAAACGCGTAGTAGACCTTTTTCATATCCTTTTTATTAAACACGTTTCTTAGATTTTTAAAGAAATATATAAGGCTTGTGAGTTTTTCCGTAATACCTTTGATGTGTAGGTCCCATCTAAGATTTTCGTCAATTATTACTCCGAGATACTTTATGTTTTGTGTTTCTTCGATGACGGGGCAGTAACATTGTATATTATTTCCATGGCATTCATGCAATTTTAGTTCTAGTGATTTTATTGGTTGGCCCCTTGAGTTCATTGAAAATGTTATATATTTTGTTTTGCTTATATTAAGGGTAAGCGAGTTGATTTTAAGCCAATTTTGAAGTCCACTAAACCCTTTTTCAGCCTCATTTAATGTATCCGTCCAATTTTCTTCTTGAAATAATAGAACAGTATCATCAGAAAAACTGATTATGTTTCCTTTAATGGTAAGGTTAGTTAAATCATTGATGTAGATAATGAACAGAATCGGTCCCAGTACACTTCCTTGAGGAACGCCATAGTTTAAAGATAGAAGTTTGCTCTTTTGTTTGCCAATTTGTACTTGTTGTTCTCGCCCTGTTATACAGGGTGTTAAGGGACGTACTTGACTTACTTGACCAGTGATTCCTGACATTATTTGGAGTAAAAAATATAATTGATATTTTAATGTTTTTGTAGAAAAAAAAACATCAAAAATGTCACCGGAGACCAAAATTTCATTTACATTTTTTACTCCAAATAATGTCAGGAATCACTGGTTAAAGTAAGTCAAGTACGTCCCTTAACACCCTGTATATGACTCCAATAATTTCATTTTTGATTCGGCCATTCCTATTTTTTTTAGTTTAGTTAGTAATATTTTATTGTCTATTGTGTCAAAAGCTTTTTGAAGATCTATGAATAAAGCTAAACATTTTTTCCCATCAGATTTTCTCCAAAACCATATTGGTATGGTGATAATAATTTGTTTTGTTCAAGAAATTGAACAATTTGCTTCTTCATTACAGTTTCCAAGGTTTTTTAAAAAGAGCTTAAGAGACATATGGGTCGGTAAATATATATATATCCTTTTTGGTAACACTTTTATGTATAGGTATAACTGTAGCTTTTTTTAAGGCATGAAGGGAATACATTTGTAGATATAGACAGATTGACCAAGTATGTCAATGAGAAGGTCAGTTCATTTTGTAGTTGTTTTATTGTTTTATTTGAGATTATGTCATTTCCCGATGATTTATTAATATTAAGGGATACAATTGCGTTTCTGATTTCAGTATTGGTTACATCAGTTTACTTTAATTTATCTATCTGGTTCATATTTTCCTTTTCTTCTGGTAAAATGCTAGTTATTTTTTGTCTGATTTTCTTTGCTAATTGTGACCCTATATTAGTAAAAATTCGTTTACGTATTCGAGAATTTTGTCCGGATGCTTTGCGAAAGAGATTTTGGGTATTTTCAATTGTTAATTCCTCCATGTTCTTGTATGATTTTGCATTTGTAATTTCATTAATGATCTTCCATAATTTGCGCGGGTCATTGTCACATTCGTCTATTTTCTTCTTATAATACTTTTCTTTGACATTTCGTATAACATTTTTGCAAATATTTCTGTACCTTTTGTAGTATCGTTGTATAAAAATATCACAAGGATTTAATTTAGATTTCCTGTGTAATTAATCTCTTTTTCTAGTGCAATTTATAACGCTTTGAGTTATCCATGGCTTAAGATGTTGGTTTTTATGCGAAATCTTTTTTTCTATTGATTTGGTATTTGACACGATGGTGTATGTTATATATACAATGAATTTACTCCAGGCATTATTTGCGTGGTGTACTCCAGGCATTATATCTGGTGAGGTCCGGCCATACATACTGTGGATGCTGCGCTTCCCTTCTTTTCTAGGTTTAAAATAAGTATAATAATTAATATTATTATGTGTTTATTCCGAAATAAAAATCCTTGGATTTATTTTTTTTTCTAGCCGCACTAGATACTGCAATAACGACATCGCCACCGTCCCAAGAGACCAACACTAACACGACACACGGAGCAGGTCGAAATACATATGTACGTGTACATTCTCATTGCTCGAACGTCGCGTAAACTTACCAACACCCGCAAAACAGTGGATGCTCCGTTCATTCCGTGTCCACGACGCAGGAACGAGTGTGATATTTTTGATATTTGAGCATGCGCGATTAGTTAAGCATGCCTTGGTTGAAATAATAAGGCCGAATACGGATTCCATTGGAGCATCCAACGCACAAAAAAGGCTTTAATTCCTATAGGCATAGTGCCCAGAATATCTTATCCGAAGCGAGCGGATTTGGTACCATTATAGATTTGTTTGCCTGACGACAGTTATTAATTTGTTATTTGAATAGCCGTATCCGATTGATACACCGAATATCTTTCGGAACTCCTATTTAATTCATTTAATTAGGGAACTTTAATATTTAATGCGAAGCATAAAGGTTCTATACAGCTAATTTGACAGTCTAACTATTTTTGTCGATAATTGCATATTGTTAGTGGGCTGGACCATAGACTTTCATATTTATATAAAGTCACCAACCGCCACTGATGCGTATCTAATGTTTAACATTCGCTGCAATACCTATATAAAGCATTGCCATAGATAACAGACCATAAAATACAGAACACACGAAATATCTCCCTTGTATATTTGAATAGAAACCAACGTCGCCACTGGCCGTACCTTTTGGTTCTAACCATTTAGCAAGCCTCTCTTACATTCTGACATCGTATACCGCCGCTTTTGATTTTCTTAATGATGGTGAAACATAGATCTGCATATGAAATCTAAGAAGAGAATCATCAGTCTTTTGGATCTCGAAATACGCCTACAAGCTACAAGTCATGTCTTGTTTTTCTTAATTCTAATGTAACAATCCAATAAATTATATTAATTTGGTCATGTTGTGCGGAAGGTATCATTTGTTTAACTTATTAACATTTATTCAAGTCTTAATCTGCTTAAAACAACTATTTACATAATAATGTACCCACCTGCATATTAAAATATCCGTTTACGCAGAGCCTTAATTATAATTTCCTAACCAAAACATATAGTGGCGTATAATATCCCGACACATGTGCCTTGAAGGTAGAATTAAAATTACAATAACAAAAGCCTTTAAAAGCCCCAAAATACTCGCTCCAGAGACGGGGTAGGTACTAAAACTCTTACCTTTTTCATCGGTGTTTGTTTCCCCCAAACCTCAAAGGCACTAAATGAGTTTGGACGGATTAAATAAATCCCGAAATCGAGATTTAATGAACGGTTTAGTTTGTCAAACTCAAAGCTGTTTTGTTTAGTTCGCTTTCTAAATTTGAAAGGGTGAGTCAGTCTCTTACTTGGTCTGTATGACACAATCGTGTTTTACATTTACACTAGCTCAGTCCCATGAAAAATTGCGAATAGAAAATATAAAACGGTTTTTAAAATAAAAGTTTTTAAAATATTAATTAAATTATTAGAAAATGTAAAGGTCGATGACCGAATCATTTTCTGATTTTTCTGTTTTCAGATTTTCGATTGAGTTTCGCTAATATTGCCTTCATTTTATAAAAATCTTACAATTTGAGGTAATGAAGAAGTAAGAGTATGATTTTTTTTAATGTTACATCACATCCGAAATGATACACAAAGTTTAATTTAATTTTTTTTTCTTTATTCATTGCATATTATGGTTACATTGATTCACGGCTTTCATGGAAAAATCATTTTGACCATGTTAAATCAAAGATTGCTCCGGTGACCGGTGTAATGTACAGGTTACGTAGATTGCTTCCCCCATCCATACTGCGATCATTGTACTATGCTATGATTCACTCCCACTTGGCATACCTTTCGGGTATCTGGGGTTTTGCTACCAAAAAATTGATATCGGAGGTGCAAATAATCCAAAATAGAGCCCTACGTAACATTTTTGGCTTGCCTTGGGATACACATGTTAAAGATATTTACCGTCACGCACTTGTATTACCATTTAAAATTGTTCCTAGCTTTGAGATAACAAACACCATCTTAAATATTATTCAGTGCAACACCCACACAAATATAAAACTGAACTATAACAATGACGTTCACCAATATAATACACGACAACACAACAAACTACATATACCAAAAATACACTCAACAAAGTTCGGACTGAAATCATTAGAATACATTGCGTACACTAACTATAACAAATTGCCTGAAGAATTAAGACAGGTATATGCCTCTAACAAATCTCGAAACGATATATTGAAATCCTATTTTTTCAAATGTTATTTGGAAAACGAGTCATAAGTAGGTACAAACTCTGTTCATGGGCGCAGTTTATATCTTTTTTAATTCTTATCATGTATTTTTTATGTAAACATCTTGTATTAGGTCTGTGTATTTTTACCTATTATTGTATTTTTCCTAATTTGTTTTTTATGCATTTCTATAGGCCATCATGGAGGATACTTTATTTTAACTTTGTGACACCAACAGTACATAAATCAAATGAGTGGTTATAATATTATTCATAAAATCTTATAAGACATGTTTCTGTGAAATATTTGTAAAGTGATTCTTCATATGTTTGTGTCTGTATGTTGCTTCTGTAAAATGTTTTGTAAAATTTTTCTTCATTTATTGTGTCTGCATATTGGGTTGGGTTGGGATTATCTTTTCAAATGTACCAATTGGCGATCCCTTAATGAGTTTTGATAACTCATGGGAATGCAACTTCGTTGTATGTTTTATTTAAATAAAAAAATAATAATTATTTGTGGATTTTTTTAACCACCATGCTAGGCTGATGTCCAAATTATGGTGGTTGATATTAATATAATTTTATATATATATTTTTTTACGAGAAGTTAAAAACATGACTAGCTGCTAACCCTATACAAATCTCATACCTGTGCTGTACCTACTTTATTTATTTATTTAACGCCCAAAGGGCTTTTAACATGTATGGTGGTACAATTAATTCGTGACAGATGATTTTTAAACAGATAAAGAAATAATAAAAATAAAATTAGATAAAAAGAAGACAAGTCATAAAAAATACAAAAATACAGCCATTTCATAGGTTTACAAAAATACAGATATGTTTAGGAAATAGTTTGGAATAAGTTTTTTACAAGATCAACAAATTCGCCAAGTTTATGTTAAATATGTCAATATCACCTAAGTACTGATTTCCCATAGTGTGAAATCTTTGTTTCGGAGAGTGGGCAATGTAGTTCCGCTTATGAATTTTCGCAACGTGAAATGAAAGTTCGTAACAGTCAAATTTAGAGTTAAGTATTTTGATCAAAAATGTTAAGTTGTTTATTTTACGTCTGTCTTCTAGTGTGTGTATTTTTAGAATATTTAATATTAAATTATATTTTAAGTCTTCTTAATGGGATATTTAATTAAAAAATTATAAAACGCAGAATTTTTTTTGTATTGGCTCAATGTTATTACCTACAATTACAAGGGACTACCTACGTTCAACAATGGAATTTGGAAGCCACCTTTGGGCTCGAGTCACTTGGTAAACCTACATTATTGGAGGGCGGTTTGTGTGATTGACAATCCGTTGTGATCAGACCGATTTCCATCTCTAATACACAGAAGCAACGTCAGCATGCAGGTATTTTACAGTGTTCAGTATTACAGTTATTTTAATGGATAGCTGCTCTAAGGAGCTGGCAGCATTGATTCTCGGTGCACCAGTGCACAATTTTTTATATTAGCTCCACACAGGAGGCCCGGAGGAAAATAATTCCCCTTAAGAGATGCTGTGTGGAGGGTTTTTCAAGAAAGGAAGGAGAGTAAGTTCTGGGAAGGAAAAGGGTATTAGGGGTGGGTAAGAGGCCGGGGGTCATTGTGACCAGGAGTGACGGAAGTGTGAATCCATCTCTCCCACTGCGGTGCAAGGCGATGGATGTTCCGAGAGAGTACGGCTGGAGAAGTCAAAGGGACTCCATTAACCATGCTTGAAACTTGACGGACACGAGCGGAACACCCTTTCACGGTTGGTGTTGGCTTCATGAGGGACTTTTCTTCGACTTGTTTTCGTGGAAGGAGCTACCGGAATCTGTTTTTCCTCTATCATGTATTACGGACTTCTTCAAGACCCGCATTCTTAAATCCCGCAGTAGCCATACCCGCCTCCTAAATCATCATTACATAGTATGAAATGAAGTCGCTCAAAATTTATGTGCGCATAGATCTTTTAAACTACGCAACGGATTTTCATGAGGTTTTCACCAATAGATAGAGTGATTCAAGGGGAAGGTTTATATGTATAATACATGCTTATTATAGTAGAGAAAAGCCGAGAAATTCAAATATTCAATTCAGGCAGCGGGCAGCTGGCAAGCGGGTAGTGTGGATTTTATAAAGGACGGGTAATGGCGTTGTGTTTCGTTAGCCACATCAACGTGTGGTCGGGTCTGCTAGTAGCATAAAAGCTCCCAACTACTAAGTGCACGTGCAGTTATTCTTTATTCGTAAATACCACTGCGAGACTTGTCGATAAAATGGAGCTTCGTGTGTACTAAGCGCTAAAGCTCATACGACTTAATGTTTACTCTACCCAACAACCCTCCATTGCTATACTCGCCAAAGCTTTTTAAGCGGCCAGCCCAGACATGTGACATCCACTAAAGCCACAGTTAAGCTGGCCTATCAGAAGGGATGCACTGTTGTACAGAGCCTGCAGGTAAAGTGTATACAGTGCACTGAACGGAAAATCCCTAGAAATTTGGTCTTAACCGATAAAAAGAGAATTAATTATTGATGTCAATCATTTCCGAAATGCTTTTCAACTCTAAGGCTCAAGAAAAAAATTGATGACCTTAAATATAATCTTTTGTAAAACATATACGTGTAAATGTAACCCACATTCTTTATATTTCAATAAAAAAATAATGGTAATAATAAATGGTAAAAAATTGTGAATCGGTTATGAAACATTTAAAACAAACTTATTTGTAAGGGGAAAGTTTTTCGGCACGTGACGAGGGATTTAAATTTTTTTTTTACATAGGAACTGTTTTAAATTCCATCGTAATAAAATAAATACAAATAAATTAACCAGAATCCAAAATTCACCCGGTTTGGCGCCGGAGCCTTAGAAAACTCAGGCTTTAAGAATTCGATACGCAGGCTTTAAGAATTCGATACTAAGCCTTGCATTTCACCCCGCAAGAATGATGATTTTTCCACAAATTTTATTTTTTACAGATTTTTCGAAGATTTATCTTCAGACGCATTTACACACGTACATATCACTATTTTGGTGTACAGGATGATTTTGCACAGAAACGGCGGTCAATAATTTATCAAAAAAATAGTTTTGTACAAATATATCACTGAAGAAGATAATACGAATAAATCAAAATCTAAAACGAAAAGTGAAAAAGTACAAGACGCGGAAAAATTAACAAGTTACATTCGCAACATAGAATTGAAACCAGGCTCTCTACCGATACAAACGCCTTAGGCTTGCCGCACATAATATCAGGTTTTTCCATTCGATACAAAAATCGATTGGACGACCGGCGTGGAAAGGCGTGGCCTATTTTCATTACCGCCGCGCCGGCCCTCCAATCCGGTCCGACGACGGGCGTAGCCCCGGTATTATAACCAATTCGGTTTTCGAATCGATTTTTGTCTGATCAAACAATCGGATGGAAAAACCTGATGTGGCAAGCCTTAACCGTTTCGGACGGTACTGTGCGTTTTCATCCCGCGACAAAATATCCCTGACAAAATATCCTACGAACAAAATATCCTCCAACAAAATATCTACTTAATACTTAAACCTAACCTAACCTAACTTTATTTTACATTTTCCTTCCCTCTCCCCACTTCACTCCCCCCTTCCCCCGTCCCGCGAACCACCCTTCCCGAGTTCCCCTCCCCCCACCCCCCCCCCCCCCCCCCCTCCCGCGAACCCCCTACACAAGTTCTCCTCCTCCTCCCCCTCCCGCATTCCATACATTTATTCCCGGTACAATCATTTTTCGTAATGCTCACCAGTAGTTTTATACAAACCTTATTCAAAAAAAGAATTATTCAATTTGGTGCAGTCGTTCGGAAGTTATGCGCATACAAACATTTGGGAGATTCATTTTTATTTATGTAGACAGATATTATCATCATCATCATCACTATTGGCTCTACAACCCCTGGTGGGTCTTGACCTCCTCAAGAGTCTTCCTCCACTCATCTCGATTTTGAGCCAGCTCTCTCCAGTTTTGAAGCTCCAAGATAGATATGTCTTTGAGGACGTTGTCGCTCCACCTTACTCTTAGTCTTCCCAGGCTCCTTCGTCCTATTGGTCTTGAGTTCAGCAGGGACTTTGGTGCTTGATGCTCGGTCATTCTCTCCACATGACCCAGCCACCGAAGTCTTCCCAATTTTATAAATTTTGCGACGTTTAGCACCTTAAACAAAGTAAAGAGCTCATTATTATAACGTCTGCGCCAAAATCCATTTTCTAGAACCGGTCCGAAGATGCGCCTCAAAATTTTTCTTTCAAAAACGTCCAGTGCTCGCTCATTCCTCTTAGTTAGTACCCAAGTCTCAGCTGCGTACGTAAGTACTGGTCTGATAAGTGTTTTGTACACTAATATCTTCGTGTTTCTGGACAGCAGTCTGGACTTTAATTGGTTTTGTAAGCGGAAATAACAGCGATTTGCGTTCACTATGCGCTTCTGGATCTCCTCTGTGGTATTATTGTCGTTCGTTATCAGGGAGCCTAGGTATGTGAATCTTGGTACCGTTTCAAAATTTTGGTTTTCACATGAGAGAATTGGGATTTGTTGGGAGCATCCTACAGCCATGTATTTGGTCTTTTGCTGGTTTACTACGAAACCCATATTTTTGGCAGAGCTTTCAAGATTTATAAAGGCGTTACGTAAAGCATCTGGAGTTTTCGCGATTATGTCGATATCATCAGCGTAAGCCAATAGTTGCACAGAGTTGTCGAATATCGATGCCTGAGTCACGAATAACTTTTTCCTAAGCTTTGTTGAATAAGAGGCAGGCCAATCCATCTCCTTGTCTTACCCCGTGGAGCGCTTCAAAGGGCTCGGACTCGGACAGATCACTGCCAACCCTGACTCTACACGTTACTGGGGACATTGTTAATTTCACCAGATTGATCAGCTTACGCGGTATTCCAAACTCACTAATTGCATTGTACAATGCATTCCTGTTTATGTTATCGTACGCGGCCTTGAAGTCTACAAAGAGATGATGTGTTTCGACATTATGTTCTAGCGTCTTTTCCAAAATCTGTCTTAAGGAGAAAATTTGGTCAATACATGATTTGCCTGGCCTGAAGCCACATTGGTAGTTGCCAATGATTTCTTCAGACATTGGAAGCATTGAGAACCGTATAAAAGTGCCTCACCCATCTCCTCAGGAAGTCAGGCTTTTCACTCAGTATCACTCCGTTTTCGTCCTTGCATATATTTATTTTTGGCTTAAACTCTGCTCTCATGTTATTTACTTTTTTGTAGAAAAGCCTACTCTCAATCTTAAGCCTGAGTGCTTCAGCTTCTCTAATTTCATTTTGTAAATATTCGCGTTTCTTTTTCCTGTGCATCTTCTTTTCTCTCTTCCTTGTTTCCCTATAGGTGTCCATAAGTTATCTTGTGCAGCCATGTTGTAACGTTTTTTGATAAAGTTCATTTTTCTTTTTCGTTACCTCTGCGCAGTCTGAGTCAAACCAATGGTTTTTTTTGTGGGATTTCTTTTCCCAGGGTTTCGAGAGCAGCTGTTGTTAAAAGGTTTTTGCAGGCCGTCCATTGTGAGTTGATATATTGTGTGTTACACTGCGCTATCCTGTTGAGCGTAGTTCGAAATTCCTTTTTGGTTTCGGGGACTTGTAATTTGTTCGTGTTAAATTTTGTGGTTTAAGACAGATATTAAAAGACTCCTGAAATAAAATTTCCTGCAAATATATCGACATCGTTTCCACGCTAAGGTTTTGTTTTGCTTTTAGCTTTTCTCAGGAAATTTATTTGACAATAAACTTATAATAAATATAATATATTAATATTTATAATTCATAACGCCAGAGCTTACCATTATAAAAACCCAAATTTTCTCGCATATAATCTAGCTTTCTATAGGTGAAATAATTTTTAAAATGGGTTCAGCGGTTTAGGCGTGATCTGGTAACAAAAAAACTCGCGCACTTTCGCATTTATAATATTAGTACAGATACTCCCTCCTGCAATAAAAACCATTAAAAAATTACCGACTTCAAGCATTGAGATGTGGATTATGGACATGGTAAGGAAGAATATAGATAAAATTTTTGCAATATTACAAAGATTAATGCTTGTATTGTGCTTTCTTCTAGATATAACTGAATAATTTTCCCCTTGTAATAAAGGGTGTTTGTTAAGGGTCGTACTTGACTTACTTTAAACAGAGATTCCTGATATTATTTGGAGTAAACAATTTGAAAGGAATTTAGGTCTCCGGTGATATTTTTTAGTTTTTTTTTTTACAAAAACATAAAAAATGGTAACTGTTGGACACATGGAGGCGGGGTGAGGGGTGGGTTCGATACTCGGCTTTTTTTTGATAATGAAGAAATAAATTTGAAAAAAAAGACATAGAATAAGGCACTGAAGACCAAAATTTTATTAACATTTTTTACTCCAAATAATGTCAGGAATCACTGGTAAAAGTAAGTCAAGTAAGTCCCTTAACACCCTGTATTTTAAAATGGTTACTTACTTATAAATCAAAAAATTCTAAAAAACTTTCAAACTTTTCTAAAAAATTGTAAAAAAAAAAATTTATAATAATAAATAAATAAAGTACCAAAATATTAAAATGTTTGTGTTACTTGTTACTTATCTCTAATAAACCTATAATTCAAAAATATCTCGGCCAACGTTTAGATGTAGACTAAATTCTGTTTCTGCCTTGAATTTCAAATATCTCCCACCGTGTGATTAGTCGGAATTAGCCTCGTCCTCATGTAGTTTCAGCTGCAATTTCCGCATAGTGTGCACTTTAACAAACATTCACTACGAACAAAACCAACGGTTTTGGACCCGGAAAACCCGATGCATTTCCTTAAAAGAGCAAATGGTAGAGTTTTTTTTTAAAGGTTGATTTTTCAACAAGTTTTAATTAGTTTTCGTGAACAGTAAAATACGAGTATTCCGTGGTTATTTTACTTGTTTTTGTGGATACCATTTTGGAATAAATCGTTCGAATTTATTTAATGTATTTGGCATCTAGATTAATTCAGTTTTAGCAACGTGAACTGTCTTTTGTAACCGGCACCATTCGTTCACATTTTTTAATTTTTTTTTTAAACTTGCACACCTCTTTAATACTTTAGAAATTTTTCATTTTACATAGCTATTATACAATCATTAATGTGTGCGTTGATCATTAATGTTTGTTTATCAGTTTTGCAAAATTTTGAACACCTTTATTGGTAATATATTTTTTTTTTTTGTGCATTACAGATTGATTTAATCCTATTACAATACACATAACATATACATGAGAAAAGAAATTACAAAATTACAAAAATACATATTTTAGAGTCCTTGCTTGAAATTATTCTTGAAACCTTCAAGACTAATGTTGAAAATGTCAAGAGACCTAGAAATATCATTTAGCAGCACCATACCTCTTGTCATGCTATGTTGGGCCACAACGTCTGTTCTGCCATGAGGGATATAGAGCAAGTCATGGTGGCGACCCTGGCAGTAGTTGTTCGGTACGAACAATTTATAGCATTCTAAGAGGTATGGGCTGTCAATGTAATAGTTTATAATTTTGAAAGCTGTGACTGTTAGGGTCTCATTCCTTCTAGAATGGAGACTTTCGAAGCGTGTTTCAGATAGCAAATCTAGATGATGCATAAATCGCGGGTATTCACCATGCATTCTCATATAAAGATACCTTAGAAACTTTTTTTGGATTTGTTCTAATAAATCTATGTATTTTTGCTGGTATGGGGCCCAAACAGCAGAAGCATATTCTAATTTTGATCGTATAATGCAGTTAAACATCGATGTCATTGCTTCGGGCTTGGAAAATTGTTTACTTATTCTTATCACAAATCCAAGAAGTTTGTAACACGATGATGTCAACTCCACTATATGATCTGAAAAAGTAAGTTTGGGATCGAATGTAACCCCGAGGTCCTTGATGAATTTTACTGATGACAATATTTCATTATTTAATTTATAATCAAATTTAATCGGGTTTTTGGAACGCGTATAGGTCATGGTGACACATTTTTTTACATTAAAGAAAAGTTTATTCTCATCTGCCCATGAAGATATTGCGTCTAAATCAAGTTGTAACTTAAAACAATCTTGAATGTCGCGTATCGTCCTGAGCAGTTTGAGATCGTCAGCAAAAAGCAAGCAAGTAGTACTCTGGATGCATTCTTGAATATCATCGATTAATATCAAGAATAGTAGAGGTCCCAGGTTTGACCCCTGAGGTATTCCTGAAAATGCGGGAAATTCCCTGGACTCTTGGCCACCGATGCATACATACTGTGTTCTATTTTTTAAGTATGTCACAATAAACTGTATCAGAGGTTGGTCAAAGCCTATTTTATGGATCTTTCTTAAAAGTACGTCATGATCTACACGGTCGAAGGCTTTTGCAAAGTCAGTGTAAATAACGTCTGTTTGATATTTCGCATCCAATCCTCTTGCTACTCTGTGTGAGAGTTCAAGGAGATTGGATACAGTCGATTTTTTTGACAAAAAACCGTGCTGGTTTCCCCCAAGAAGCGGTTTTATTTTATTTGTTAGTTTTTCACAAATAAGTGTTTCAAAGATTTTCGGAAAAGACGATAAGACAGCTACTGGTCTATAATTGTGTGCCTCTGTTTTGCATCCCAACTTATATATTGGGCTCACCTTGGTGAGTTTCCAGGATTGGGGAAAGGTCGAGGTGGCAACACTGAGGTTCATTATATGGCACAACGGTTTATATAAGTATTCTCCTAACGTGATAATTACGTGAGGTGGAATTCCATCCGGTCCCGTGGCCTTATCGGGCTTTAGGTTCTGAATGCAAATTTTTACTTCCTCAGGTTTAAATATATCAAGGGAGATTAAATCTATAAATTTAGGCACCTCTTGCCGGAGACTCTCCGCATTTAATTTGGGACACGTTTGGTTATAAACTGATTTGAAGTAGTCCGCGAATATCTCCGACACTCGTTGGGGACACTGGATGATTTCATCCGCGTCCATGAGCGCAATAGAAGTACCCCCACTTGATTTTTGAGACCTAATATATTTCCAAAAATTTTTAACATCATTTTTAATCCCATTTTCAATATAAGATAAGTGAAGTTTCTTTTTTAAAGAAATTTCCTTTTTTAGTTCAGATCTCTTCTCAGAGAATAGTGAGTAGTCTGAGTGACTCTTAGTGGCTTTATATTTTCTGCGAAGAGATTCCTTGAGTTTAATTTTATTGATTATACTTTTGTCAAACCATACCGGATAATTAATATTTGTTTTGGGTGGTTTTTTTGTGGGGACACACAAATCAAAAATACTGCCCAATACTGAGTAGAAATATTCTACTGCTTCGTCAACTAATTTTATATCATTTAAGTATTTCCAATCGAAATGAGAAAAAATTTGCTTACATAGGTTGACATTTAAATGATTGAAGTTGAATTTGCTAAAGTTAATTCTGTTCGACAGCGTAGGTTGCGGAGTTTGATGGTTGTTGTCACTAGATGGCACCGCTGGTTGCTGGTTGCGCGTAGAGCCGGTAGCGTTTCGTCGAGCGTTCCGGCGGCTGTACATTGTTTTTGATAGTGCTGCATGTATCGCTAACGAAGGGTGATATTTATCTTCTAGGACTAAAGGTTCATCATTTCTATTAACATCGCATATTGTTGTGTTACTTAACACAAAGTCGAGCATATTGTTGTAATAATTGTTTATAACATTGCATTGTCTTAGACCAACGGAGTTTAAAAAATATGAATGTTCTAATATTATTTCTTCGGGTTTGTTCGACATATTAAAATCCCCCAAAATTATTATATTTTTATTGCTCAATGTTTTCGATGTCTCTCGGTCGATGTATTCGTAAAATGTAATACGGTTTTCAGAGTCATCAGTACAGTAAAAATATACTACACATATGTATGCCGTGAAGTTATTTTTTGTCACTTTCAGCCATATGTTTTCACCAACCGTTTCAAGGTTTTGCATCCGTTGGGACGTAAGCGTATTCTTTACCGCTATACAAACGCCACCGCCGCGAGAATGTGCGTCTCTGTCTCGCCTGTAGACATCGTAGCGGTTGTCGAATAGTTTCGAGTTATGGACAGATGCGCTCAACCATGTTTCAGTTAGGCAAATAATCTCAGTATTTTGTGATAGTAAATTATTTGAAAATTCATCTGTTTTAGTGTTGAGGCCGCGCACATTTTGATATATTATTTTAAGCATTGCCATAACGCTATTTATTTGTTATATGGATGAATTTGAATTTCGCCACTGCTATTCCAGCCGGCCAAATACCTGCGTCCAAAAAGAACTCCTTGCTTTCTTCTGGCACACCTATTTTGAACGAACTGATTAACGAACTGATTGGTGATTAGTTTTTCGATCTCAAACTCTGCAGTTGGGTCGACGGATTTTAGAAAGGTTATTACGTGATCTTCTTCCGTTTCAGTAGTGAAGCGCCAAGCGTGAATGTAGAACTTACGCGCAATCGCGCGTATTGCAGTGTCTTTCTTAGTACCCGTAATAATTTCCGATATGCGTTTCCGCGGCTTGCGGGTTTGCACCTTCCACTCACCTTGGTTTTCAGGTTGGGTCTCTTTCTCGAATTTAGAAGACGCATCGGTCTTTTCCTTCCTTGGTTTCTTGGTTTTCTTTCTCCGGTTTTCTCCCTCGTTGACAAGTATGGTTGGTTCCAAGTTGTTTTCGGGGGCAGCTGTCTCGCTGGCGCTGGTTATTAGCGGCTGAGTTTGGGGAATTGGTTCGGGCGCAGGCACCTCGCTGGTTGGGTACCCCTTAGTACACGCGCCTTCCAGTTGTACAATCTTGGCCGATAGTTTGGCGATTGTAGTATTTTGGGTAACAATAATGGTAGATTGCTCACCGATCTTGCCGTTTAGAAGTGAAATTTGCTTTGACAGTCCGCCAATCTGCTCAGTTAGATCTTTTATAGCTGCGGTCACAGTTTCCCAGGCCTGGGATGATCTAGTCGCCATATCTATTACTTATAATGAAGAGCACAAAAAACGCGTACGTCTCGTATGTAATCTTGTGTATTATACATTGTATTTTATATTGTGATATTTTGCCGCTTATATATTATATACATTATTGTGATATTTTGTCGCTGGTCATAAACTGCTTTGCTGACGAGTAATTTGACCATGGCGTTTTGAATTGACTGTACATGTTGGATATTTGTCTTACATGAGTGCCCCCAAGAAGTTATTCCATACCTCACATTAGATTCAGCCAGGGACAAATAGATTAATTTCATGGTTTTAATGGGCACATAATAAAATTTATACAGTTAAATTTATACAGTTTGCCTACAATCGTTCGAAGGCGCTTACATTGCTTAACAATATTACAAACCAACGTCATCCCTAAGTAGACATATTCTTTGACTAGGTCAATACTTCCACAGGCGCAGGGCTTTATACAGTTATTGTGTATGCAGTCAAAGTTATGGGATACTGCTGAAGGTGCTGTTGTACATCTGGCATGAGGCGATCTTATGTGCATTAGTTTTGTTTTTTGTGCATTTATTACTAAGCCAGAATCGTGAGACCATTTTTGTAATGCTATGAAATCCTTCTGTAGCATATTCATGGCCGTGAGCAGGTCCCTATGTGAGATGACAAGTGCGGTGTCATCCGCATGTACGTGGTGTTTGATAAAAGAAAATACTTTATTCATAAGTGAGACAAATACTATATTATTTATTTTTTATTATTTATTAATTTTCAACGCCCTGATGGGCTTTTACATTATAAGTTTATAATACAGAGACATTTTTTTTAAATAAAAAAGATAAACTATAAAAATATAACTAGTAAACATCATATGAACGGTAGGTATACAGATAAATTTAGGAAAGATAGTGCATTATAATAAAAAAGAATGTTTATAAGTTGTAAATGGCATAGAAATAAACTAGTAGGTATGTTAGTAATTTAAAAAAATTACAGGTGGTTGATTAAATTTCATGAATAATACATGACAAAATGCAAGATACATAAAAAGAAAACGTTAACAAGTTTGTGCATTGTGGATTAATATAGAAATACACAAATATATGCAATAGACCCTAGGTGATGCTCCTTAGATATCAAAATATTCTACATAAAAATATTGTTCAGATATTTCTTGAATAACGGTAAACTTATATTAAATACATCGATATTTGAGGTGTATTTGTTCCCTAGTGTGTGTAGTCGAGAAATTGATGCATGTGTGTGATAGTTAGTTAGAGAATTATTGTTGCAGAATAATATGTTTTGCCTTGTCGCTCGAGTTGGTACCTTAAAGTCAATGAGATTCAGAAGTTCGCAACAATCTAATTCGGAGTGAATAATTTTAAACAAAAAAGTTAGGTCGTTTATTTTTCTTCTGTTTTCTAAGGAATGCAATTTAAGTGTATTTAGTAAAGATGTGTAGTTAATGTGTTGAATAGGTATGTGTAACTTGAAGTTAATAAATTTTAAGAATTTGTGCTGCACTCTTTCGATATTTCTTATATGAACTTGATAATATGGGGACCAAACTATGGAATTGTATTCCAGCAAGCTGCGTACGAGTGACAAATATACGATTTTTATAACTTCCAACGAATCGAAGTCTTTGATTGTTCTGATTATAAATCCTAGTGTTTTCATGCCTTTGTTAGTTATTTGTTGTATGTGATTTATAAAATTTAATTGCGAATCAAACACAACTCCAAGATCCCTAATTTCTTTGACTTTTTCTAAAATTTTTGGATACGCGCCATAAATATATTTGGATCCATTTTCTTAATCAATTAATAATTTATGTTATGAGACCATGAGGGCGCCATCTGTGGTTTTTGTATTGTATTGAATTTACCTGTGTGACTTGAAATTCAGTGTATCTATGCATTTCCTTACCTCTGTGAGGCAGGCAATTGCTTCCGACGGGAGTGTCAGTAAAAGGCCAAGAGATGTCGCTCCTAGTCACGCATAATCGAATAATTCATCCAATACTTGAATTATTGTTGTACAAGATTGTGATTGTGGCACGTATTATTAATATGCAAATTTATTCATTGTTGAAACTTCCTTGCTGTGCGAAACATCTGTTAAGATTATGCAATACCGCCTTGATATTTTTTTAATGAAAAGAAGTGTCTTTTGTGTTGGACATCGTGGATGAGCTGCATTCTCTGAGTGAGTATTGTTTTGTTTCACTTTGGTTGGAATTGCTGGGTCAACTGTTTTTGTGTCACATAGGGAAGAATTCAATTTTCGTTAATTTACATAGGGTAGTAACTCCCTCGTGTCAGGGGCTATTTACACGCCCCTACATATTTAATGGTCCTTTTGTAGCCTGGATTATTAATTCATTCATACATTCAATTCGAGATTATAGCTTAATAGAGAACTCCAGTCCAATTTTTTTATTTTTTTTAATGAATAAAGACCTTCAAACTTAAATAACTGCATTTTTATTTTTATTTTTATAGTTAGTTTTAATAGTTAAAATAATTGTCAAAGTTTTAATTTTTCTAGAGCATCAGAAAAGCACCATATCTATGGTGGATTGTTAATATGGTGATATGGTCTTCACCAATCGATAGTTTATTTACCTTCAAGTTGTCATATTGAATCAGTGATGTTATGTCGAGGGAAATTTCCCTAGATCTAGGGGAGAAAAATATTTTTTAGGGATAAGGGAAATCAGGACAAAATCTAGGGAAATTTCGAACTCTGGCAAAATTTTTATTACATATGACAATATTACTGGTAGTGTATACATATATATATATGTTATGGTTAAGGTTTTCACGGGTGTAAGATGTAAAACACTTTTCTCGGTTTACCCGCGTAACGTAGTCCTGAGAAGGACTTTTTAACTCCTGACGTTTCGGACAGATCACACTGTCCATCTTCAGAGGCCTTATGTCTTTAGCTTTTGTCTCAAACTGATAGCTTTCGCATGTCTGTTCGGTCCAGAATCCAAATATATATATATATATATGTATACATATATATACGTATATATATTTGTTGGGATTCCTATGAATCTTAATTATTGTTCATGTACTTACATGCAATGTTATTTTTAACACTGACAACTCAAAATGATATTAGAGAACGTACCCATACTACGTGACACGTTCGGGGGGGGGGGTCTTCAAAATACCACGCTTGGTACAAATGAGCGGTGGGTTGCTTAGGTTTTTGGTCACGGTGGGGGGGGGGGGGGTTAAAAAGTGCAAAAAGTTTGTCACGTAGTATGGGTACGTTCCCTATGTATCTAAAAAGATAAATGGGACCTCTGAAAAAAAAAATTATTTATGTTTTAAGTTCCGTTTTTTCGGTGATTGCGGTTGATTTTTATTTTGCAAAGTGTTTTTTTTATTATTTGGAATTCAGTTTCTAATTCAGTGGTGAGTGTATTCGTACTTTTAAATTATTACTTCACGTAGCAAAAAGTGTTTTATTTGGAAAAGCACAGTATTATTAGTATATTTACCAAGTTCCGATATCTTTCCAATTAATCAATCATATTAATTAACATATTTATAACAGGATTAGTGTTACACAAAAAGGTGGCTACGTAGGTAATTGCGTAAATGTGAAATTCTAGGGAAATTTCACTTCAAAATCTAGGGAAATATTTTTTTGGGCAGTTCATCCCTGTTTTAAAATGGTGGAATGATGGCCAATTGGCCAATGAATACTATGACATTTCGGTGTGATAATTCGTTTTTTATTCAAGATTAACTGCTGTTAATATAGAAAAACATTGGTAAAATGTCCACATTTCACCGCTACTGTTATTGTATTTAATCAAAGTGCAATATAATAACAAATCATCTCTTTCATTGCAAATACATGACATCGTATTTTGTGTCGACTTTAACCTCAAATAGGGAAAATTTATTCCAGATTGTCCGCAAATATAGCCCTTTTCGTAAATTGTTGAGGGCCTAAATTATGTTTCAACAAACACCATAACTATTATTTATCTAAATCTCTATAAACAGTATGAAAATAAACCAAAAACACGAAATGTTGAATTGCATATTCAAATGTCAATACAATAATACTGACAATACAATACACGCGATCACCAGGTGACAGTGGGTGAGTGTGACGCGTGACGTCACCATTCACCATTTCAGTAATGCCAACTTAACGCTGTGTTTTCAGGAGAGGTTTAAAAATGCACTTTTTAATAATTTTTTAAAAACTCTGCGTTTAATATTATGAAATAAAAGTTATATATTCAGAATCAGCGTTTATTGGTCTATATGAACATATTTTTTTAAAGCCATAATATTTTTCACTGGAGTTCCTTATTACATGGATGTTTGAATTTACGTATTTTTTTGGTAAATTTGAAGTACCTTTAATTTTTTGAGAACTATAGCTGGTCTTGTTTTTGCTTTTGGATGACATATTTGGATGTTCGCAGAATTATCGTAATTTTGGATAATTATTCGCAACATTATTATTATTAATTAATCGTTAACATTGTTCGCAGAATTGTCGTAATTTTGGACAATTATTCGCAACATTATTATTAATTAATTATTAACATTGTAACATTATTGTAAAATTTTGTGGTAATCTTTTTGCATATAAAAAATGCCAAGAATTACGGAGGAAGGTGAGGGTGAGGCTCAAGACAGATCGCTTATTCTTTTAACTGCAAAAAAGGAAAATCTTTTTTTTCGTATGAACGATCTGTATAATGCAACAAAGAATATATCTAATTTTGAGTCAAAAAATAATGAAGTGTTTATGGCTCAGTCAGAGATGATTGATCAAATGCGAAGTCAATTTGAAAATATTATAGATAGCATCAATGATCGTCAGTTAACTTTAAATCCAGAATTTAAACCAGATTTTCAAGCTTTAAATGCTTTCGATGATCTTTTTTTGAAGGTCAAACGGACTAGATCGAATATGAAAACTTCTGTAAGAGAATCACTGACGTCACAAAATAAGTCGCGGGAGCCGTGTATGATTAATCTTCCAGCAATAGATCTTCCAACCTTCGATGGTAAGAATGAAAGCTGGTCGAAATTTTTTGAGTCATTTAAAGCCAATATCCATAATAATAGACAGCTAACTGACTCGCAGCGTGTGCAGTACTTAGTCGGAAAACTCACACATGGGGCGTTGAACGTAACCGCAGGCATTGTGCCTTCGGGTGATACATATCAGATCATTTGGGAGAGTTTAGTTAAAAAATATCAAGATAAACGTACACTAGGAACACATTATTTAAATAATATTCTCGATGCGAAAAACTGCACGAATACATCTGCCAGTCTCAATTCTTTCATTGAAAGATATTCTTCGTCAGTGTCGGCATTAAAGCAGTTAGGTATTGAAGATTTAACTGATTTTATTTTGTTTCACTGCGCGGTAAGAAAAATTGATTCACAGACGGCTCAGAACTTTGAGCTGACAGTTCGTAATAAAGAAATTCCTTCTTATAATGAGTTAGTTTCATTTTTACAAGATCAAGTAAAGATTTTAGAACGAACGAGTAACTCGCATGGTGTCGTAAATAAAACGCATCCCATTTCGTCCTCCCGATCAAATAATACTAAATCGTTCGTCGCGAGTAATGCGAATATTCCGCGCTTCCCAGCTCCGCCGAAAGGATGTATTCTGTGTAACAAAACTGATCATTTAGTCAACGTTTGCTCAAAGTTTAAATGTATGAGTTCCCCACAGGCTCTATTTGAATTTATAAAATCGAAAAATGCCTGTGTAAATTGCCTTAGTGGTTAACATACAATCAAGTCATGCAAATCGGGGTTAGTTTGTGATTTGTGCAATAAACGTCATCATACATTCTTACATTTCAGCAGTGTGAATAATATGAAAACCAATACTCATGTACATACGTCGCAAGTACCTACCAGTGAAGAACCGTCAGTCCCCCCTCCAGTGTCATCCAGCATCAATGGAACTGGCATTGGTGATAAGCAAGTGGAGGGGACCGCGAATGTCAATCCTTCGTGTTCGCTTTGTGCCAAAGTAACACCGAACTCTTCTATTTTACTTTCGACCGCACAAGTATACGCGAAGCTTAAAAACGGAAATAAAGTTATTGTTCGGTGCCTAATTGATAATGGCTCTCAAAATAATTTGATTACGGTCGATTGTTGTAAGACGCTGAATTTACCAATAATTCCTTTGAGTAATTCGTTTGTCAAAGGAATTGGATCAACGTCTCAACCAATTTTCGGTTACGTGTATTTGGATATTGAGTCTCGCGTATACCCAGAGAATAAATATAATATACATGCGCTTGTCGTTGACAGTATCACCGACCAATTACCTAATCACTATATAGCCAAGGGTGACATGAGGTACTTAGAGGGCATACCTCTCGCAGACTTAACGTGGAATATTCCTGGATGCGTGGATGTCGTCATCGGTGCGCAACTGTTCCCATATATTTATTTAGGGAACAGGGTTGAATCGGGTACTAGTGCACCCCCCGCGTTATCAACCGCTTTCGGTTTCGTGTTGATGGGTGATTACCCCAATAATGTGCTCAACACAAACACATCATTTTCGGCACTCGCACTGAATGATTTAGTGCAAAAATTTTGGCTGTTAGAAGAGATACCTAATAAAGTCCGGAGGAGACAGAATGTGAGAATCTCTTTACTTCATCAATTTCTCGCACTGATGATGGTAGATATTCTGTTGCTTTACCTTTCTGTAAAGATCCAAGACAATTGGGTAATTCTCGTACTGCTGCCCAACGCCGATTTTTGGCATTGGAGCGAAAATTTAAACATTCCCCTGCTTTGCAGGAGAATTATAACAAGGTTATCAATGAATATATTGAAAATAATTACCTATCAGAAGTCTCAGAGTCTGATATCACAGAAGATGGATATTACATCCCACATCATGCTGTCACTCATCCAGACAAACCAATGCCTCGTATTGTGCTCGATGCTAGTGCTAAAACACACACAGGGCTGTCACTGAATGATATTATTCATACTGGTCCCAATTTGCAAGCCGATTTGTTTCTGCTTTTGCTTGACTTTCGTCTTTTTCCCATCGCTATGACTGCGGATATAAAGCAAATGTATTTGAAGTTCCTAGCAAGCATCGCAGATACCTGAGGATCTTATTTCGATTCTCAAATAATGGTCTCATACGAACTTTTCAGTTCAATCGAGTTCCTTTCGGCTTGACGGCAAGTCCATACTTAGCAATGCGGACGGTTCGCCAGTTGGCCCAGGATATGAGACCACATTACCCGGACGCTGCCAAAGTGGCAGAGTCCAAGCTATATATGGACGACCTGGTCTATTCTATTGCAGATGAGCCCAGCGCCATACGTCTTTCTCGAGAATTAATCTCGTTGTTTAAGTCCGGTGCCTTTGATTTAGTAAAATGGACTAGTAATTCTCAAGTTGTACTTGAGAACCTCCCGGATTCTCACCGCAGCCCAGTGGACTTCACTGTTGGTTCTAACAATATCTCTAACGTGTTGGGCCTTTCGTGGGAACCAGCTGATGACAGCTTCTTCTTTACGACATCTTATGTTCAGGAGAAGTGCACAAAGCGGAGCATACTCTCCATAGTCGCCCGCTTATTTGATGTCCTCGGCTTGGTCGCCCCTGTTATTCTGTACGCTAAATTACTTATCAAAGAGCTATGGCTGTGCAACATTGGTTGGGATGATACACCCCTTGATAGCGTTATTCGTCGGTTTTCGGCGCTTACACAGGAATTTCCTCTAATTTCAATGATGAAAATTCCTCGCCATGTTGGTGTCCTGAAAGACAGTACGGTGCTCGTTGTTGCTTTCTGCGATGCAAGCATGAATGGTTACGGCTGTGTGATTTATTTGCACACCACTGATCTGTTTGGGAAAATTACAGTGAGATTGTTGTGCGCAAAATCAAAGGTTTCTCCCACCAAAGTGACGACCCTCGCTCGTTTGGAGCTCTGTGCCACAGTATTGATGTCCAAATTAATACGAACGGTTCAAGATAATTATTCTGAGCGTCTTCCTATTGCAGGAACATATGCGTTTTCCGATTCTACCGTTGCGCTCTCTTGGATACATTCTTTACCGCATCGCTGGTCGGTGTTTGTTAGTAATCGCGTAGCTCAGTGCCAAGAAAATTTGTCTCCAGAGAACTTTTACCATGTTGCTGGTAGTGAAAACCCGAGCGACTGCCTTTCTCGTGGCATGCTTCCTTCCCAACTCGTTTCACATGATTTATGGTGGAACGGCCCATCATGGATTCGCAGCCTACCTTTGGAATGGCCATTAAAACCGTTTCACCCTACCAATACTGGTGAAATGCCTGAACATAAAGCTAATGTGCTCATTGCAACATTTCAGGGTGAAAAATCGGTCCTGAGTGAACTGGCTCAGCGTATATCCACTTGGGATAAACTACTAAGGATTATTGTTTATGTCCTCCAATTCATAAAAAAGATATCACTTTCCTCTGGAACGGTCAATAATCTTATGACTGCTGAAAAGGCTGTGATTCGTGCTGTGCATAGTATTCATTTTGCAGGAGATATTGCTGCACTCCAGGAAGGCAAATTTCATTCCAAAAGACTTCAGAGTTTATCTCTATTTCTTGATGGAGATAATCTGTTACGTATTGGGGGGCGGCTTTCTAAATCGGATTTACCTTTTGAGGTTAAACATCCGGTTTTACTTTCCAAACATGACTGTGTTGTCGATCTGATCATCGCTCACTTTCATGTCGTGAACTGTCATACAGGCCCAGGACTTCTTATGTCTATCTTACGTCAACGCTATTGGATATTAGATGCTAGGACTGTTATTAGGGCGATGGTGCGGAAATGCAATTGTTGCTTCCGCTTAAATCCATCGCATCCTACACCGAAGATGGCAGATTTACCGTCATATCGTGTTGCAGAAGCAAAGGCCTTCGTACATACCGGTGTAGATTACGCAGGTCCCCTCCGTATTACGCTGACTCGTCGGAGAGGACAACATTCTCAAAAGGCATATATTTGTCTATTCGTATGCCTTGTGACCAAGGTTATTCATATTGAGTTGGTCTCTGACTTAACTTCAAATGCTTTCCTGGCTGCTTTCAGCCGTTTTATTTCTCGGCGTGGCCCGGTAACATGCTTGTATTCAGATAATGGTACTAATTTTGTGAGTGCGAAGGCACAATTAGATGACCTCTACAAGTTTTTGGTTGAATCTGAATATGAGCCCTCATTAAAGCGCGAACTCGCTAAGCGTCGTATAGAGTGGAAAATGATTCCACCACGCGCGCCTCATTTTGGGGGTATGTGGGAGTCAAACATAAAGAGCATGAAGACACACTTGTACCGTGTGATTGGAACTCAGCTTCTCACCTATGAGGAGTTACAGACTGTGCTAGTTCAAATTGAGTGCATAATGAATTCGCGTCCGCTTACAGTTATGTCTTCTGACCCTTATCCAGAAGTCCTTACGCCTGCGCATTTTTTAATGTCGACACCATTGCAGTACTTGCCTGCTTCTGTCCTGGCAGACGATAAAATCAATTTGACTCAGCGTAAGCAATTATTAGACAGCATGGTTCAGTCCTTCTGGAAGAAGTGGCGTTCAGAGTATCTGCACACCTTGCAAGTCAGGCAGAAGTGGACTACTTCTGATCATCCGATTGATATCGGAACTATCGTACTAGTGGGACAGGAAGATTCCCCTCCGTTAAATTGGCCTTTAGGCGTGATAACTGAAATCCATCCCGGAATGGATAAAATTGTTCGCGTTGCGACGGTAAAGACACGATTTGGTTCTTTTAAACGTCCGGTTGTCAAATTATATCCCATTCCAACGCAATAATTTTATATTCTATCTATTTTTGTTTATTTTTATTTATTTATTTTTTGTTTTTTAGTCATTGTTTCAATGATCTCTGACCCAGACATGGCATTACTTAATATCCGTTATCTTGGTCAATTGAACTTTATTACATTGTATTTTTTAGTTATTTTTTCTTTATTTTGTGAGATTCTGCGAATTTCCAATGCGTGTCATTCCTTAATATTACCGGTGAATACAGTCACTTTATTTCTATTTCATTTCTTGTTTCATTTGTATTTTTATACTCTTTCTTTTGTAAGCTCTACGAACTTCCAAGGCGGGGAATATGGATACGCGCCATAAATATATTTGGATCCATTTTCTTAATCAATTAATAATTTATCTTATGAGACCATGAGGGCGCCATCTGTGGTTTTTGTATTGTATTGAATTTACCTGTGTGACTTGAAATTCAGTGTATCTATGCATTTCCTTACCTCTGTGAGGCAGGCAATTGCTTCCGACGGGAGTGTCAGTAAAAGGCCAAGAGATGTCGCTCCTAGTCACGCATAATCGAATAATTCATCCAATACTTGAATTATTGTTGTACAAGATTGTGATTGTGGCACGTATTATTAATATGCAAATTTATTCATTGTTGAAACTTCCTTGCTGTGCGAAACATCTGTTAAGATTATGCAATACCGCCTTGATATGTTTTTAATGAAAAGAAGTGTCTTTTGTGTTGGACATCGTGGATGAGCTGCATTCTCTGAGTGAGTATTGTTTTGTTTCACTTTGGTTGGAATTGCTGGGTCAACTGTTTTTGTGTCACATAGGGAAGAATTCAATTTTCGTTAATTTACATAGGGTAGTAACTCCCTCGTATCAGGGGCTATTTACACACCCCTACAATTTTATTATCTATTGTGTATTTGAAAGATAGTGGGGTCTTTGTTCGACAAAATGTTAGTGTCTTACATTTATCGATATTGAGGAATAAGTTGTTTGCGACACACCAATTTTGTAATTTGACGATGTTTGACTGTAGGATTTGGCAGTCACCTATATTAGATATTTCTTTGAATAATTTGATGTCATCGGCAAAAAGCAGAACTTCTACATCGTCGAAACAACTTATGATATCATTTATGAATATTAATAAAAGGATGGGGCCGAGATGACTCCCTTGCGGTAGACCACTGGTTGCATATAATAACTTAGATTTAGAATTTTTAATTTTAACAAATAAGATTCTGTTAGACAAATAACTTGAGAACCAATCCAGCAACTTGCCTCTCAGTCCTAAGGCATACAGTTTACTAAGTAATAATTTATGTGATACTTTGTCAAAAGCTTTTGAAAAATCTGTGGAGATACTGTCAACTTGTTTTTTTTTTGTAAAAGATTCTGTAATATAGTTATGGTAAAGTAACAGGTTAGTAGCAGTTGACCTACCAGAAACGAATCCGTGTTGGTTTTTATCAATTACTTTTAATATTGATGGAGAATAAATCGAGAACAAGGGATTCAACGATTTTCGGGAGTGCTGATTGTATGCATATAGGACGGTAGTTTTTAATGTCTATGTCGTCACCTTTTTTGAGAATCGGGGTAATATAACTAGATTTCCAACGGGTTGGAAAATGTCCAGAAGAAAGTAGGTGGTTAAATAGTGCGGTGAGTGGACCTGATATTGCAGATGCGCATTGTTTGAAAAATATTGGTGGGATGTTATCTGGGCCTGCAGATTTATTAGGGTCAAGTGAAGTGATTTTATTTAAGCATGATTCCTGTGTTATTAGGCAATTATGTAGATGTATTGTGTTTTGATATGTGTATGATGGTAGGTTGTTATCTGATATTTCGCCTTCGTTTTCACTTTGGAAATGATCCGCAAACAAATTAACAATATCAAAGGTGCTATTGGCTATTTTGCCATCATAATGCATTGTGGGGGGGTAGTCTTTACTTTCATTGTTTAATTTTTTAACAAAATTCCAAAGATTCTTTGTTCCTAGCGCAGTTTTCTCAACGGAGGTGATGTGTGCTTTATAACACAGTTTCGATATTGTTTTACATTTCTTTCTTGTTTCTGAGAAGTTTGAGTAATCGTTGATTTGGTGAGTCAGTTTAAAAATTTTGTGTAGCTGTTTTTTTTGTTTCAGTAAAAGTATAAGATCTGTGGAGAACCAAATTGGATGTGTTCTGTGTTTTGGTGTATACGAGGGGACATGAGATTTTATATTTTCAGAAAATGTTTCATAGAGTTTCTCTTGTATTTGTTCTATATCACTGTTAGTGGTCAAGAAAGTCCAATCTGTATTAGTGAGTTGGTAGTTAATAGAATCGTAATCAGCGTTTTTGAAGTTGAGTGTTGTTTGTTTCAGTGGTGGATTGTTCGTGTACATATTTACTGTAATGTGTAAGGGGGGATGATAATTATCCGCCGGAACGAGCTGATCGTCTGACATTTCAACACACAATTTAGAGCTGTTTGAAAGGGCAAGATCTAGAAGGCGATCACATATATTTGGTACAAAATTATTCTGATGCAAATTTAAATAGTTTATCATATCTACCACTTCACGTGCTGGGTCGTTAGAACTTTCGTTAGTAATGTAACCATTGTCACTAGAGTTCCATTTCAAATTGGGAAGATTATAATCGCCGACAATAATTATTTTTGTTGTAGGATTTTTTGACATAAGAAATTCGATGTCTTCGCAATGTTTCTTGAAGGTTTGGATGTCGGAGTTTGGTGGTATGTATACAGTTCCAATGATGATTTTTTCCATGGGAGTGACAATTTGTACAAATAATTGTTCCACTGAGGTATTTTGCGTTTTTAGTTTTTTCACTGTTATATTTTCCCTAATTGCAATCAAAACTCCGCCTCCTCTGGATTTGGTACTAGATTTAGGGTTTCTGTCACACCGAAATATCTTGTGGTTTGTGAAACCAAGTTCAGGAGATTTTATTTCTGGAACGAGCCATGTTTCAGTAACGATAAATATATCATGTCCGTGTAAAGGTACCGTTACTTTAAGGTCATGTAGTTTTGTACGAAGTCCTTGTGTATTTTGATAATAGATTTTTATTTTATCAGGGCATTTGGTCCGGCATTTTCTGTTAGTTAGGCCATATACATAGTGTTGACCTAGGTTAGAGCCCTGCGGCACACCAGTAGACAATGTTCCCACTTTACTCACTTTTCCATTTACTTTAACCTGAATATTACGATCACTAAGATCAAAAGTTTAAGAAAAAAGATTGACAGTTAATTTTATATTTCATAGTTTTATAGGTCATGATGGAAATTATGTTGTGAGCTGAAAATAGTTGCGTTGGTCCAAAAAATCCTGACAGAAAACCTACAAAACCTCATGATGACAAAACTTGTAATTCGACAGTATGGTTGCTTAAAAACGAACACATATATATTTTTTCTGCATTACCAACAAATTAACAACAATAACTGTTAAGAAATAAAACTAGTATTTAGTTGGGTAAGGGGTGAAATGTTTCTCCGCTCTCGACAGAGATGTCAGGCATAGTTGTAGTTCAGTGTTTTTCACATAGATGTCGGGAGTGGCTATAGTCTTCCCTCTTCAATGGACCCTGTAGTAAGTTAATAAATACGATGAATTGATTATTTTCTCTCTCTTCTGCATTAGTTTACCTTTAAAAGGAAACGATATATTATCGGTTCATTGGGGGGATATCAGGATTTATTTGAATTGGATTGTTGTATATTATTGCCAATAAATTAATCTTTGATCTACCTTGGATTTCTTGTTGGAGTTAAAAGACCTAAAAATTTACATTTTATTTTACTCGAAGCAAACTTAAATAATAACTACATTTACAATGTAAATACACTAACTTAGCATCCAAATACAAAGTACCTAACCATCAAAAGATGTATTTCAATGACGTAAGATTGCTGTCACAGCTACTTTAAAGAAAGCTGTTGATCCTCTCAGATAGATTGCTCGGAATTACTCGAATGAATTGAATAATTAAGAGTGACAATCAGACAAACCAGACCAAATCACACAGTAAACATCTTTCAATGCAAAAATAACTCAAAACTAAATACATTCATCGAACGCTTCACATATCTTTAGCATTTCATGCAATAAATACCACTTATTTATCACAACACCCCCACATTTTCACACTTAAAACCAATAAATAACATGTAAACATACATGCACTCATGGTATACATAATGGATCTATCCCTTCCACCATCCCACCCCCATAGGCTAATGTAATTTTTTTTTTCTTTATATTCACAAAATAATTAAGATACATCAATGAAACCCATTATTGGTTGAATAATTTACAAATATTTAACCATACATTATTTTATTTTATTTTATTTCATGCAATATATTTACATTTTATACACAACTCAATGACGTTGGCCTCAATTATAAAATAATATAACTGTTGGTTTTCCAAATAAAATCAAATGTTTTAATTAAATGAAGACAATATTAGCGAAACTCAATCGAAAATCTGAAACCGTAATAAGCAGAAAAAGATACAATCCTGTGTAGGACGAACCCAGGACCTGCGCCTTGCTTGGCCGGAGCTCTACCAACTGATGAGTTAATGTGTCCCTACCCGATTCTTACTTTGGTCCGATACTTCGACTAAGAACTAAATTATCTCTATTTTCATAACTCATATTTTTGAAGGTTGCTCTGTGTATGATTGCTAGATTCAAACCCGAACTAAATGCTATGTAGATAGTGTCTTGGATAAAATTTTATTGATTTTTATTTTATATATGCGACATCTATTGACTTTGCTGCAAGCCTATGATGTATATTTTTCCTTTTTTTATTGAGTAAAACCTCAAATGTTAATATTTTTATTAAATTAATAGATTATTACATTATACATTTATAAATTGTCTATATTTGTAATATTGTTTTCATTTAATTAAAATATAACAATTTGAGGTTTTGCTCATTAGATTATAAATAAATCAATTTTTAAAAAATTATTTATGATAGTATGTTTTATTATGTATGGCAGTTTTTATTTTATTTGTATTTTATTTTATTCATTGCGGAAAATCAACAGATATTTTACACTTATAATAATAACATTAACAACACACATAATATCCAATAACAGATTTTCACATAATTAATTAAAATTATAATTAAAAAGTAAAAAAAGTAAGGGTCCTAAATCCGTAAGAAGGCAAAATTATATCCTTGAAAATTGTAAAAAAAAAGATATAAAAAACAATATAAACTATAATATAAACTAATAATCTGCTTACTAAATTTCAAAACATAAAGTAGTCAGAGTCAGAAATCTATTTTTACTCCACAACAGCAATAATAATAATATGTACATACTTACAATCCAGCGTGAACACTAAAGTAAGTCAAATGACAGCATGGAAATGGAAAGGATTCACAGCAATAATATAATAACTTGCAACACGGTCAAATAATTATTTAATGTTAGCTATGACATACTTTTTAAAGGTACTTGAATTACATGAGAATATGTCTATATTATTAAAATTCTTATAAAATACATTGCATGCTCTGAATGTAAAAGCATTTTGTCTGAGATTAGTAAAACATTTTTGAAGATGAAAAAGTGATTTTTCTCTGGTTCTAACACCTGGGATTCTAAAATTAATCTCAGCCAAATTCTAGCCATTATTCTTTTATAAGTTAGAAAATTTGTACTTTTTAGAACATTTGTTCTTTCTAGAAGTCACCGATTTTATCAAATAAAAAAAAATAGAAAATTCGCGCAGTTTATTATAAAATTTCTACTTACTGTGATAACTCAAGTATTTTCACAAAGCTCTGGGCGTTTGTTTATATGTTTCTTGGAACACAAGAAGAAACAATCTAGGTTTTTTTTTCGTAATAGCTACAGTAATACAATTTCGAGAAACGACTCGCTCTCAAAGTCTTTTGCGGTGTACGTCGGAATGAATTCCAGGCAAAAACTTGACTAGAAAAGTTTTTAATATTGTATTATCAAATTGTCCTGACTTTCATTGTACTTGGTGGGTTTTATCTTATCCGTAAATAAAACTGTTTCCCGCGCATTCATCCCGCAAAAGGGAAATAAATAAATAATTAATGAATTGATTAAGTATCTAGATACATGCGATTAACAACGTTGTCATGCAACAACCTACAATATTTTTTTAAACCACGGTGTGACATCATTTGGAAACCATTAATTCGAATATTTGAAACCACCCTTGATAGATAGCTGTGTTTTAATCAATACATCATTTAAGTAATCACTAGCAGCCTTACTAAAAAAAAACCACAGCGCGACCAATTAACTGTGTTATTGCAATAACATAATTATCCCTTGTATACATTAAATCACGTTTTATTACCAATAACGTTTCTTGCGTGGTCACGCTGTTAAAATGCATTAAGATCTGACAACATTGTAAATCGTTTTAATTTCCTAGGAAACAATGTTGTTTTAATTCTTCTCCGCCAGGGGCATTATTGGCGCGCCTATGCATTAATTCTCAACGGCACCGCGATGAATATAGCCCGGTGTGTTTTTATGGCGGGATGTCAAAAAATTTTGTTAGTGCCTAAATGTTGTGATTTTACTTAATAATTTCTATTGTAGTGACGAATTTACTCTTCTATTCAGATAATTGATATATTTATTATGTTATGTGTGTGGTTTACATCAGTTTAATCGAGTTATTGTACAAACTCCGTACTTTCAAAGTTGGACTGTCAGAATATTGTTCTATAGAACTATAGATAGTTTACTTAAAAGATAAAATTAACATTTTAAGATCTTTATTTTAAGAGAATTTCTTAAAAGTGATATTTTTTAATCATATTAATATCTAATACATGTGTACCTAAACGTATAAATGAAATTAACGTTTTAAAGTTGCAAGAAATCTGTTATAAAAGTCGGTATTATTTTTTTAGGTTAGTTTTTTGGCAATAAAAAACTTTGAAATTTTTTATTATTTTTTTATTGTATGCACGAGGAAAAAGTGAGGTGGCAGTTTCGTTCCAAATTCATTATATAAAAGGTCAGTATTTTTTTAATTTTGTTTTTTTTATAAATTTCTGTACACTTTCATCAAATATGTTTTGGTAAAAAAAAAACTTTTTTTTTTCGCGTTTGAATCTTAATATATGGCAGTTTTTAAAAACTAAAGTGTATTTCAATTACACAAATCTAAAAGGTAATTTTATCTAGTTTTCATAAATGGTATTTGTTTTTACAACACCTTCAAAAATAAGAAATATATAGAGCATTCAAAATACTTTGCAAAAATTTCAAATTTCATTCAAAGATCATTGATAAAACAGAGATAAACTACCCCCTCAGGCCGTGTAAACCAAGTGTATTTTTTTCCATGAAGAATTTTTTAATTAGTAATGTTTTCACATCCGCGGCCGTTTGTCAATTGAATAAAATTTTCACTGGGTTTTTTAGTAAGGCTGTAGATGGGTAATCTTACATATTGTTTACATTATTTTGTTATTACTTATTAACACAGAATAAAGAAGCGAACCAGAAGACCTAAAATAGTTTTACAAATCTGCTCGTACCGAAAGGAGTGTACTTCCGATTTGTCAGAAAACTTGGATTTTTAATTACGACTAAAGTAAATCCAAAAATCATTTTCACATCTCGACATTCATCAATAAAAGACCATCAAATAAATAATTAGGCACTTTTGTGGTTCTTAAATACTGCAAAGAATTCAAAGAAATTAGTTTTGGGTTTTTAAAGTCCAAAAAAGTGTAAAAAATGTTTATTATTTGGGTAACTCTACGATAAGGGGTTTTAAGCACGTATAGGATATTGTCAAGGTGAAAAGTTGGAGTTTTTTCATTAAACACTTATATTACGATTTTTTCCCTTTTTGTGTACCTTTTCACTTAAGGGCAAGTCACTTTATACATATTTTGTTACTTTTACTAAACTTACTTGCGCAAGTTTAGTTAAATTAAATAAACTTGCCAGTTATCTTGCCAGCGGAAATACGGCAGGGGAGAGACGTTTTCATGACAAATTGAATTGTTTTAATTGACAAATAAATTTTTGGGTTTATTATAAATCACACTTTAACAATTACAGGATTATTGAATTAGGACAGTAAATGCAAATAAATTAAATTAATACGTATTACTACTTTTATCATTTACCAGTTTACCAATCACCTCGCGAAACCATCACACTGCACTGTTGCGTCGCAACAACTTACAGATGGCGGCGTTCTAACTGCTTGTGTGTTTAGTATTGATGACTTCGATGCAAGTGTGGTGTGATTCAATTCATTCAAAAATTGAAAAAAAAAATCCTGAAGTGATCCAATTCGCCAGAAGAATGAGTTCAAGTTATTGGAGTGTAGTCCAGGCAAAATAGACATTCCAGTTTGCATTAATTCCCAACAAGCGGAATGCTTGTGCGTTGTTTTTTATTCAAGGTCAAAGGTCACAAATTTTGCGTATATCTCTAAAATGTTTTAGCATGGCATTTGTTAAGACGTATTCAAGACCTGTAAAAAAAATCAGCTTATTGGGACCAGTGAGAAAAAATCCACGACCTTTGGAGTTAAAAGAAAAGTGTACAACTTTAAAAAGTAATTTGCTAAAAATCATAATTTTGTATTATGTCCGTTCTCTGCTTACTGGCTGCAGTACAGAAAAATGAACCCGTCAAGTTTTTTTTACGAAACTAACGATGATGAGTTTTCCAAAGAAAACCTCCGGCTAGGAGCGGCAGACAATTGAATTCCAGCAGGCTGATAAAGGCTTATGATGGTTTTTTATGCATTTCAAAGGGAAAATATAATGATTCTATGAAGAGAGATCTCTTTTCCAAGAATTCATCATGATTTCTATAAACCATTGAAAGGAGATAGCAAGAAACAAGACTGTTTCCCTGAGCCCGATGCAAATGAAGATGCAAAGAGTGAAAACTATATACTTCCCTATAAAACTACTAAATAATTACAAAAAAAAATCATACATTTCCTTACTATAAAAAATTTAATATTAATGTGCTTTTCAATGTTTTCAAAGATTCTAGTACATATATTTAATCATTGTAATGCTTATGATAAATAACTCTTAAACAAACCTTTGTTTTTATAATCCAATATAACTTTAACCTAACTTCTTCTTCTTCTTCTTCTTCGATGGCGCTATAGCCCATATCGAGCTTTGGCCTCCTGCAACAGTCGCCTCCAACTCCTCCTGTCCTCAGCGGCTGACTTCCAATTTGGTACCTGGAGAAGCTGTGCTGCATCCCCTCTTACTTTAACCTAACACATGGTGCAATGCCAAAATCAACCTTAAAAAAAAATTATTACCCTTCTCAAATGACAGATTTGTTAGATATTAATGCGAATAAGGGTGGTTTAATGGATTCATGAAATTAATTCTTAACTTCAAACCTCGAGATATCCGAATGTTGTTTCTGCGGATTCGCGACTGGCATTTACCCGATGACACATACAACCAATTATCAGACACACTCACTATCCAATTGGATGCATTATCTGGGTAACAATTGATACATGGCAGGCCGGATCGTTGAGTCAGACCTTTTGACCTCTCCAGCAGGATGTTCACGAACAATGTCTATAAAATTAATTACCCTTACACGATCCGTGATGAAATCCTGAAAGGAGTAGACTCCATTAGAGATCTGGGAATCTTTCTTGACTCGAAGCTGACGTTCAGAAACCATTACCAACACATTGTCAATCAAGCCAATAGAATGCTCGGTTTTATCACTAGAATCACCAAATCGTTCAAGAACCCCAGTAGCTTCAGAATCTTGTACTACTCATATGTAAGAAGTATCTTAGAGTATGGCACCGTGATTTGGTCCCCACACTATGCAATTCATAGCAATAAAGTGGAGTCTGTTAAAAAAAATACTTAAGAATACTAGCTTACAAATCTAGAGTACATCGAAATCTAAATAACTATGCTGAAAGACTCACTCACTTTAGAGAAATCTCACTCGTCAAAAGAAGTCACATTTTAGATTTGATTTCCCTGTTTAAAATCATAAACAACATGTATGATTCATTTTTAATTAATCAAATTAATCTTAATATAAGGCAGAAATTCACTAGAAACCTTGAAAACTTTTGGATCGATACTTACCGTATCAATACAAGTTTCTTCAAACCAACCTCGAGAATGACTCGGTTATACAGTAAATATTGCAAACATGAAGACTTATTAGATGTATTTTCAAACTCAATTGCTACCTTCAGAAGGAAATTATACTTACATATCCCTGATGATCTCCTCACCTAGACCTATAAAATGTGTAAAAATGTATGTCTATGTTCATCTGTGAATATATTTTGTAATTGTTGATTCTTCTTGTTTTATGTATGTACTTTAATTTATTATTATGTATTACAACTAATTAAGAATGTTGTTGTAATGTCCGTCTGAGCAGTTGTGGTGTTGAGCCAAATCAGATGTGGACTTACATGTGTGTAGACCCAGTATTATGGTGGGTAGTACTCAAATGAAGAGAGTAACGGTATAGTGTACAGGTATTTATTATGGAGCTGCCTTACGCAAAAGAGGACGAATCTAGCACGCATCGCCTTATATAGATTCGCGCAAGCATGCTATCTCGCTTGCACTCATATAATTCACACAAACATTACAGTTGTGATGAATGGTGTGCTCACCTCTCATTGGAATTATCACTGTAACTATATTAAAATTGTTAACTGATGTAATAATTATATGTGATATATTCTGTTGGCGAGCCAACAAATAAATAGATTCTCTCGAAACATCGCCTTGCACCGCAGTTAGAGGGACAAACTCATTCGCCCGTATCACTCCTGGATGCTTGTCATACCGTTTTGTGTTCCAGAACTTCCTCTCCTTCTTCTCCTAAAAAGACCCTCCACCCAGCACCACAAATTTCGATAGGTAGACCATTGCGTAAATTCTATTCTTATAATCTATGTAAAAACCCAGCTGAGAGTAAAACCAAATAAAATAAAATATATACATCGAGGATCTCATTTCTTCTGCATTAACTCGATTTAATTGGAAATTCAGTCTAATTGTACGATCTACATACTTGATTGTACTATGACTTCCATAATCAGCCCCGACTTAGATATCTTCCACTTCCTTGCGAATAATTCTCCTTTACATTCCTTTGTCCATCCATTTGCTTCAATGCTTATCCTGCTCATTGCCTTCGCTTATTTTTAGAATTGAATTATCTTCAAATGCATTATCTAAAACTATGGAAGACCAAAGTATGTTTGTGTTCACTTCTGTAGATTTCAATGCAACGCTCTCGGGTGCATTTTGATATTGTATTAAAGGAGAGATTTCTATTGAAGTTGGGGAAGTCAGGCGAATATTCACAGATGCATCAGTGCTCTCACACAATATGTGGCTTAACCAGGAGCTGAGTGCTGGTTAGAGAGACCATTTTCTTTTCGTTCTCTTGCGAAAAAACCTTCCGCATCCCTGGAGACGATTTCATAAGCCCTGAGGGAAAATTGAAGCTGTAATGAGAAATTCTAATGTAAAATATTATGAATTAAAAGTAGATGCGTTAATGTTGAATTTATTTTAAAACAACAAATGTGGAATCTGAAGAGAAATTTTATTATTTATGTCTTACTTTGCTTACTGGTTAATACGCAATATTTCTTATTCAAACAGTTAGATTAAGCTTTATTATCACGAAAAGTGAGTACTTATGTCGGGGGAGACGAAAAAATTTACAAAAAAAGCATGTTACATTATAATTTTTTTTAAATTATTTCACTTGCGCGATGTACGAACTTCGCTACGCCATTTTTATTTTCATCATTTTTGTATTAAATTTCGTAGACAATCAATCAATGCTGCCAGTCATAGAAAAAATATTATTGCCAAATAAAACAATAATTTATTCATGTTATGAAGTGAATGCATTATTGACAAGTTTGTACCGGTATTTACAACAAAAGAACATGGAAAGAAAGGTGAATAATTATTACACATACCCGTTAGACAAACCCTGCTTGCGAAACAAACCATTCGAAACCTGGTTTGTATATCTAAATTATGGTGACATGCAGCTTTCGTAACTTGAACCTCAACCCGTAGAATACTAGCAATAATTCGAATTAATTACTTTATTGTTTTTATTTTGACGAGAATTTATTTTATAAGGTTGGTGGTACTGCCGACATATGTCATATTTGATTTTCTATTAATTAAAAAAGGAACGCTCCGTTTTAACCGTGAATCGAACTTCGATAACACGAACGTTTTATCCGTGAGGTGTGATTATACATTTTTACCGATTTTTTTTTATCAAAATGGTAGTAATTACAAATCAATAACTCAAAACGGTTCGGTTCCATTCTGATGTCATTGATACCGTCTGGGACGACATCTGAGATGAAATTGATGTGACATTGTTTGATGATAAATAATCCCTTATGGCCATATATCGATCATTTAGTAGATTAATCAGAAATCTCTAAGTACTAAGTTTTGAGATAATGATGAAAGCAATACGAGAATGCTCACCATCATTCAAATATTATTTATATGTGTCTCTGTTTTACATATTAAATATGCTACAAAATAAGTCCATGAGACACAGGTCCGGTACATTAATAAGATATTTTGAAATAAAATATTAAACTTCTCTTGTCAATCTTGGCATGAAGGTCAAATTTTTGGCTAATGTGCAATTACCAATCGTACAATAATAATATCTCGTGATTTTTCAAGGGTTTGCGCTAGTACTTACTAAACCCTGCGCGCCACATAAGATAGTGAAAGGGTTAGCTACTTTGAAAATTAAATATCATTTTTTAAATAAACTCCGCAAAGAAGACCCTGAGAAAATAATTTCTCACAGGGCCTACGTCATCTTTGGGGATGTTGTGCTCGGATGATGAGTTTCCTGCTTATACTGGGTTCCCGGAGACCGAGAAGTGAATGTATTCTTAACAAATTTGAATTCATTAAAATATAATTTAAATTGTGTTTATGCCGTCCCGCAATCCCGCAACCCTTAATCCCGCGGGATTTCAGTAATATTTGAACACGCAGATTTGCGATATTTTCAGAACTGCGGGATTGTGGGACAAAATATTCTAAATTTACGCCCAAAACTTCCTGAATCCTGATGAGGAAACTTCAAATCTGGAAGCGATTTTGAAGAAAGAAAAAAGTCCCTTTAGCACCCGACTTCTTATGACAGTTCCATCCACTTATGTGGAAGCATAGAGGTTGTTTTTCTTCCTTCCGCTGTTGGACTTTGGTGCACAAATGTATAGGTGGTCGGACGTGTATGGACGTGTATGGGTGTCAAAACCTTCCATAATCTATGTTTTTACGATATAATATTACATCAAAAATTCTTTAAATACTTATTAAATGATGTTTGCGATGGAAATGAAATAGAAACCATTTTATTACACCTAATTTAAAAATAAATCGAATGCAAAATCCTTACATTTTCCAAGCTATACAATACTATAATAACCTCCCTTCGGAATTACGCTGTATCATCAACCAATCAGAATAAATTAATAAAATTAGATGAAGTTTAAAAAAAACTTACATTGAAAAGTAAATATTTTTTACAAAACATAATATATCTTACAAACTAAGTAAAAATCGTAGCTCCCTTAACAGGCACAAAAGCTCCTCTTTTTTGATAAGGTACACATGGCCAAAAACGACCTTTATTGTATTATTTTATAAAATATAAATATAACTCATATTTTACATTACAATAAAAAAATGACTAGTAACTGCCAAATATCATTTGTCTCAAATTACCATGGAGAGTCCTTTCAATGACATTTAAACTCGTATATATTTATTTTTTATCATTTCTTTTTAAAATGTTTTAATCCCTTTTTTTAATATGAATGATTTATTAAAAATAAATAATCAATTCGAAATAATAAAAAATATACTTAGAAAACTTGGCATGACTACATTTAATACCTCTTTAAAAAAACTGCAATTCCCGTGGGATTTCTAAATTCTATCCCGCAATCCCGCGAGATTTGAAAAAGGTGCGGGATTTGCAGACCCTAATTGTGGTACCCGCGACGTGGATGAGAAAAGGTTAACTAACTCCAGTCCTGGGTATATAGGCCACTGAGATCGAGGGGTAAGGCTCTTGACTCGCAATCCGAAGGTCGCGGGATCGAATCCCGGCGTCCGCATATAATTTTTATTTGATAAATTTGTGTTTTTTCACAATTAATTAATTTAAAATAATTAGTATATTTGTGGCAGGTTCCAGAGTGAAAGATACTCACAGTATCGTCCTGGTGTAAGTCCACCATTCAGAATTAAAAAGTTGCTTCAAATGGCTTTATTATCCGCGTTTGGTGAGCAGATCTGAAAAGCCAGGATCTTCCATCTCATCTTTATCGCCTTCCCCTCCCACTACCTTTAATCTCACAACATACTCCAATTAGGGATGCCATAGTCTCCCTTGCTCCAGACGGAGCAGCTGGGACTCTTATGAGGTATTCACATATTAAAAAAATCGAGAATTAATCGAGAAAAGAAGGATATTTATTTGTTTATCCACCCACCAATAACTGCACTCAGAGAGTTCGACTTAAAAGTTGTTACGCAAAACCACCAATATGTTTTGTTGGTAAGATTGATGTAATAAAAAATAAGATATGCTTGATTGAAGTGAAGAAACCCTACCCTTGCGTGAAGAGGGTTTGCTGTTCCCCAAAAGATAAAATGAACAAATTTGAGTTATGGCAAAAATCACCCTCAATGGATGTAAATTCGATAATATATTGCGTGAAAGATGAAAAACCATATAAGCGCGGGCGGCCTTTATTTTCAAATCTGAAGAGATGTGCCTCCTTTATTGAGTAATGGACTGAAAAGGCTTTCAGCTTCAAATATATCTCAAACAAAACCGAAAGACGTACAAAAAAATTCTAAAAAGCACGTGATCAGATGTTAGTGAGACCATCGATTTTCTGTAAAGCTTTAATATCCTATAAATTGAGATGATTTGTATAGAATCCTACTGTACTTAACATATTTGAGAAATTCAACAATTTATTTATAGGCTTAGATTTTTTGAACTTGTGGAAGATATTTTTAAGAAATTCGTAAAGTTCACGTGCTTTCATAGTGTAAAGAATAAATAAATATAATATATACTTTTATGGTATATACTGGTATATATGGTATATACTGGTATATATACTGGTCAGTGGTTGAGTGGGCATAGCGCTTGGGTCCCACCCGAGCGTCGCGTGTTCGATTCCTCGGCTGGCTAAGTCCTCCATCACAACACAAGCAACATTTTCGGCTTTCTGTGGTGGTAGTAGGAGATTTGACATTTTCATTTTGGGTTATTCATAACCCGGGAATGTTTGTCTTTCTTTTAAAAAATAAAAATTTTAAAACAAAATTTAAAAATATTTTTAACGTCTTTGACGGGCGTTTGGCTTTTTAATACAGTTATATTCTGAGATTGATGAAATTTTACACACTTGACCTCCAAACCAATAAGAAAATGAATACAACATGAGATTTTGTAATATAATACCCATTTCGTTGCCCAGCCCTTAAAACAGAATTTTGATATTTCTTGAAGAAATTTTGTAAACTTGTCATTCAAAATAAAAGAAAAATTTCTGTCTTTATCGGATTTTGAAAGCTTTTTGTAAATCCCAAGCCGGGGACGTTGGCTATATTATGTATACAAGGGAGAGTGTCTATGGGCTTATTTTTTTTTTGAGAAATCTACAGTTTTATTAATCCGTCAGGCTGATTTGTTCGGTTTTCGGAACTCAATTAAATCTCATAGAAATTGATGTACCTCCCTTACTATCGTGTATCATGGTAAGAAATATATAATTATAGGTAGAGAAAACACCACACTTTGTATACAAATCTAAAAGTTAACCACAAAAGAATTAAAAAGTACACATTTATGAAACCAAAGTTTCTGACCGCAATCTTTACATAGTGTAAAATGAAGTCGCTCCCGCCGTATGTGCGCTTAGATCTTTTAAACTACGCAACGGATTTTCATGCGATTTTTTAGCAATAGATAGAGTGATTCAAGAGAAAGATTTATATGTAAAATATGTGCGTATTATAGTAGAGAAAAGTCGAGAAATTCAAAGATTCAATTCATGAAGTGGGCAGTGTCAATTTCATATGTATGCAAATTAACAGATGGCGTTGGTTATAATGGTTGGGTAAGCCACAGCAACATGTGGTCGGGTCTGCTAGTTTGAAAATAAATTAAACTTTGGGAATATTTTGTTAATTATTTTTACATGAAACGACAAAAAAGAGTGAATTATCGATAACGTTTATAATTCATTTGCCTAATAAAATATATATTCAGTAATCTTACTTAAAACTTAAGGTGAGCCATTCTTTATTTTTTGTTATTGAAAATTTTTAAATATAAAAAATTATGTTTATTAAATTATTATGAGTACAACTTCAAATTGTAATATTTATTTAATAGAATATTTTTACAATAAATAAAAAAAAATAAAAAAAAAATCTTCAAATTTAGCAAACATACCTTGTGGCATCATTATAATATAATGAAAATCAAATCACTTTGTTTAAACCACTATATAGTTATCAATGCCAACGTGTTGATTTAAAAAATAAATGAAAATCTATTTTCTTAGTTAGATCTTTTATATATCCACATGTTGTTGACAATGATAATATTTGGAGAAAAATTATATTATTAAATAATAACACCTTTCAAACAACAAAAATTAACTGCATTACAGCGGCGAGTAGTAGGAGACCCCGACGCAGGCCAAAAATGTTGGTGAATTACACCAACATTCGCGGCCTGCATACCAATTTAAACTCCGTCCACCACCACCTTTTTACTCAACGCCCCAACCTACTATTCCTGTCTGAAACGCAGATAGCCGAGCCTGTAGACGCCTCCTATCTGGACTGCCCGGGCTTCACCCTCGCAAGCAAGTTCAAACCTAAAGGAGGTGTCTGTCTCTATAGTCGAGCTGACGTCAACTGTGTGCGACTGTTGACTCTGGAAAACTCCAGATTCGACGTAATGTGGGTACGCGTCAATCTTGCCAGTACGGTAAGATTCTACGCGTGTATACCGCTCACCGAACCTTAGCGAATCAGACACGTCCGAGCTCTTCAAACATTTAAGCGACACTATTGATGACCTCTTGCCCCGCTACCCTACGGCAGAGTTTGTGGTCCTGGGGGACTTCAATGTTCATAACGAACCTTGGTTGAAGTTCTCAGGATCAACAGACTCGGCTGGACGCCAAGCGGAATCCTTTTCCCTTTGCTACGGATTGGAGCAAATGGTTCAGGAGCCTACAAGGGTTCCTGATGTCCAGACTCACCGTTCCAATCTGTTAGACCTATTTTTAACTACTGTGCCACACGGTTACAGGATTGAAGTCACAGCGCCTCTAGGATCGTCCGACCACTGCCTGGTGACGACATCAATCCCTGTAAACTTCAGACCACCAAACGAGAGGCTGAAGAGAAAAGTGTGGCACTATAGGTCAGCTGATTGGTTCGGTCTGCGGGCACATTTTAATGCTTTTCCGTGGTCAGCTGTCTGTTTTCGGACTTCGGATCCCTCAAGATGTGCCCAGGAAATTGGTGAAGTCATCACATCCGCGATGGATGGCTTCATCCAATCTACTGTTAAGGAAACTGGTGTAGGCTCAAAGCCGTGGTTCAGTCGACAATGCGCTGAAGCAGTGCGACGAAAAAACGCGGCTTACCGAGCCTACAACACATCTAGAACATCCGAAGACAGAACAGCTTACAACAAAATGGCAAAGGAAACCAAGAGAATCATAAATAGGTCAAAATTCGAGCACGACCAGCAGATCAGCAGAAAGCTGACTGCATGCCCGCATGGCAGCAGGCAATTCTGGTCGCTTGCGGGCTCAATAGGTCGCAATTTCTGCAAATCCAGTCTGCCACCTCTTACCAGACCTGACGGCTCACTAGCAAACACCGCCACCGAAAAGGCTAACTTACTAGGTAAAATGTTTGCGGATAACTCAACCCTCGATGACCAAGGTGCTGTCCCGACGTCGGTTCCTCACTGCAGTTTTCGTATGAAAAAGCTGAGGATCCGGCATCGGGAAGTACTCCATGTTTTACGAGGGCTTGATGTTAATAAAGCTAGTGGGCCTGACGGAATACCTGCCCTGGTACTGCAAAGGTGCGCTGCAGAAATAGCTCCAATTTTGACGAAGCTTTTTAAACTGTCCCTGAAGACTGGCTCTGTGCCCTCTGGTTGGAAAAAAGCAGTTATCCATCCTATCCCAAAGAAGGGTGACCGCTCCAACCCGGCCAACTACCGCCCCATAGCGATCACATCAGTTCTGTCTAAGGTGATGGAACGTGTGATCAACGACAAACTGCTCACATACCTCGAGAAGAACAAAATTATTAACGACCGTCAATACGGATTCCGGCGGAACCGCTCGTGCGGTGATCTTCTCGCGTATGTGACGCATGTTTGGGGGCGATGCCTGGAACGTTTCGGTGAGACCCAAACGGTTGCACTGGACATCTCCAAGGCCTTTGACCGGGTTTGGCACCGAGGACTTGTCAACAAACTGCATTCTTACGGACTTCCCGCATCCTTGTGTACGTGGATTGCCGACTTCTTGAGGGAGAGGTCGATTCAGACGGTAGTCGATGGTTTCACCTCTTCCTCACACTCGATAAATGCTGGCGTCCCGCAGGGATCGGTTCTGTCTCCGACTTTGTTTTTGTTGCACATCAACGACCTTTTGTCATGTGCACCAATTCATTGTTACGCGGATGACAGTACAGTTCATGATAGCTTTTTGTTTGACAAGCCCCCAAAGGGCTCACAAACTCCAACAGCTCGTAAGGCTTTGAAGCAAAGAATGGACGGTTACCTCGAGAGTGTTTTCTCTTGGGGTAAAAATAATCTCGTTGAATTTAATGTTTCAAAGACCCAATCTTGTCTGATTACGTCTAAAAGGGATCGAAATGAAAATCTAGTCTCTTTCAACGGAAGCAATCTTCCGAACAGGCCCTCCATTGATATGCTTGGTGTAACCCTAAGTGACCAGCTCAGGTATGGGAGCTCCATCGAAGCCAGAGTAAAGATAGCCTCCCAAAAACTGGGCGTACTGTACAGGGCCCGCAGATACTTTAATAGTACACAACTGCTAACCCTGTACAAATCGCAAGTGCGCCCCACGGTTGAATTTGGCAGCCACCTCTGGTCTGGAGCTCCAAAATACCTGAAAAATACCCTCGACTCTGTGCAGAAACGGGCGGTCCGTTTGATAGATTCTCCCATCTTAACAGACGGATTGCAATCTTTAGAGCACAGGCGTCGGGTGGGAATGCTATCCTTGTTCTACCGATATTACAATGGAAGATGCTCCGAGGAACTAGCATCATTGATCCCTTCGGCACCGGTGCATAGTCGGGAAACACGCCAAACGCGTGCCCAACATTTGTACACAGTTGACATTTGTCACATGAGAACGGGTCGTTTCTTCGACTCGTTCTTGTGTTCAACAGCTCGGCTGTGGAATCACTTGCCGGCCTCTGTGTTTCCTCCTTCCTACAACATGGGTCTCTTCAAGACCAATGTTCATTCCTTCCTCTCCTCAAAAAGACCCTCCACACAGCATCCCAGATGACATAGGCCCTGAAGGAAATTATTTTCCTCAGGGCCTCCTGTGTGGAGTTAATTTAAAAAAAAAAAAAAAAAAAAAAAAAAAAAAAAACAAAAAAAAAACAAAAAAAAAACAAAACAAAACAAAACAAAAAACAAAAAACCTAAAATTTAATAATTAAAAAACACCAGAAAATATCCAACCAGCTTTTTATACAAATAACAAATAAATAAATTATTTAGTAAATAATAAGGTTAAATGTGATTTTTTGAACAAATCTGGGGTTTATAAATTAATTTGTAATGATTGTGACTTTTGTATATAGAAAAACTTGTAGAAATTTTAATATTAGAGTTAAGGAACATATACAAGATGTTTAAATAATAATTATTATTCCGAATTTGCCAACAATATTTTGGAAACCAGTTATTTTTTTAATATTATTATAGGTCTTAAAATTTTACCTACTAACACTACGGGCATACAATTAGATAATTTTGAAATTAGAAAAAGCAAAGTAAATTAAGTATTATAAATAACCAAAAAAAAATTTAAAATAGCCGTCTTTTAAATTTATTTTCTTATTAAGATAATTATAATTTTTTATTTTGTTATTTAAGCACCCTTTTTTATTGTTTGTTTTTAAAAGTATTTTATTATCTAAATGCAATTTTATATATCCATAATTAATTTTTATATTTAATTTTATATAACTATTTTTTATGAAATTTTTTAAGCAAATAATCACCTCCACTTTTAAATTTTTGTCTTTGTTATAATTTGTTCTTATTTGTTTATACTTGTTTTTCATTTATTTTTTAAATTAACATCTGGTTCTGATGAAGATAACGTTATTATTGAAACATGTTGACATTGATAATTATATGTGGTTTAAACAAAGTGATTTGATTTTCTTTATAAAAAAAATTTAATCATATGTCGAATTATAAAATTTAAAAGTGTAAGTTATTAACTTCATATTATTTTATCATTCAGATTTTATTTCAAAGCGGAAATATTTTGACCTTCCGACAAAATTGGCCCTAGACCTGAGGGGTTAGAAGATTGAGGAAATTTTACCAATGACTATGAAAACAAGGTAACTGCTTGTAAATGAGATTTAAAAAAAACATCTCGTTTTCCCATCCCTTAAAGCCCGAACAACACCGAGAACTCCTGCAAGTATCAATATAATAATATAAGAATTGTTTCCTGGACAAAAATACTCACCATTCCTTTGAAATTTTGAACACACGTGCAAAAAAGGTTGATTTAAACCATTTCCATGTAATAGGGATTCTAAAAAAAATGTAAGATGAGTTCTAAAACCTATACCAATTTATTTGTTATCGTTTTCACAGTCATAAATAATAAAAATATATATTTTACAACAAATCCCTTTCTTTACAAAAGCTGACTCCTACGCGGTATTATTATGGCGCTTTATAAATATATCTTTAACCCCGAGAATCTTGTATCAACGGATTCATGATCTCTTTTTAAGTTACACTTAAGACATTATAGATCGTAGTATTAGATCGAAATAAAATATGAAATAAACTCAAGTTTTATATTGATACCGAGAATAGTGGATCAATTACCACAAGCACCAACATTTATCATTGTCCGTTGGAAATTTTACTTTTTTAAGATCTTTTATCGATAATTTCGTTGCATTTTTGTGAACGGATTGTGGTTATTTTGATTGCTTGATTTTGACCGAAGTCAGTGGCGGTTCCTGGTCTAAATCATTGGGAGTTCAACATTAACGATTTAAAAAAGGAAACAAGTACGGCTTTTGAGAGCAGCTTTTCTTTTTCTGCGAATACATGGAGCCCGTCTGGAGTAGTCATTTTATAGACTGCCAGATCTAAAAGATCTAAAAGACCGATTCAAAAAGAGTACAAGTACATAATAGTGTATGAATTTAGAAATAATTCTGAAAAATATTAACAGTTAGTTTATTAGTTCCTACTACACTAGCAATTTAAAATAAAATATCCACTGTGGCTTGGGAACATGCTTAATTATATTTAGAAAATAGATTTGCATTCAAAAATAACAGTTTACTAAATATCGGCTGCGTTTTACAAAATTTTTAAATGCTATCAAACACCAAATAACGCCGAAAAAAGTAAATAAAACGTGTAATCATTTTGTTAACAATAAAGCAAATATTTTGATGTCAGTAACATTATTATAAAGGTGAATAAATCGGCGAAAGTGCCTTGGTTTAAAGGCCACAGGCGCAGCGCAGGTATCCCAAATGCTTTTGGTAATGTACGTCATTTTCCGATATTTTAAAAATTTTAACTCTGGGGTACTACCAGCACCGTTCGGAAGAGACTTTCAGCCTTACTAAAAAACCCAGTGAAAATTTTATTCAATTAACAAACGGCCGCAGATGTGAAAACATTACTAATTAAAAAATTGTTCATAGAAAGTAATACACATTGTTTGCACAGCCTGAGAGGGTAGTTTATCTCTATTTTATTAATGATGTCTGAACGAAATTTGTAATTTTTCCAAAGGATTTTGAATGTTCTATATATTTCTTATTTTTGAAGGTGTCGTAAAAACAAATACCATTCATGAAAACTAGATAAAAATACCTTTAAGATTTGTGTATTTGAAATACACTTTAGTTTTTAAAAACTGCCATATTTTAAGATTCAAACGCGGAAAATTTTTTTAAAAATTTCTTACTAAAACATTTTTAACAAAAAAGTGTTGAGAAATTTAAAAAAATCAAAATTTAAAAAACACAGTCCTTTTATGTAATAAATTTGGAAGGAAACTGTCACCTCACTTTTTCCTCGTGCATACAATAAAAAATTTCAAAGTTTTTTTTATTACCAAAAAAATTACATAAAAATAATACCGAGTTAAAGACGTCTAAAGACGTTAATTTCTTTGTTACGTTTACGAACACGTGTATTAGATATTTATATTATAAAAAAAATATCATATTTTTGTGAGTGGCATCAGTGGCATAAAAATGTCAGATTTGCCGCCATTCTTTTTGTGAAAGTTGATGCATGTTATTTGACGAAAACATCGTAAAACCTATCAATTTACGTAATTAACGCATGTAATGCTGTTTTGGTACATAGTTTATTGTTCTAGGAATGTGTTTTGGTCAATAAAATATACGATAGCTCAAAATTAATCCACAAAACATTCAATTCAAATTCAAGGTCGTGAAATTTCAGTGTGGTTCCTGACATTCAATAGGTTAAGAAGTTCTCTTAAAATAAAGATCTTAAAATGTAAATTTTATCTTTTAAGTAACAGTAAGCGGTGCAGTGCAGACCACCGAACATGTGGTCAACGAATGCCCGCTCCATTCATTCCCCGGCGGGATTAATGAGGTCCACAGGGCAACGCCTGAGACCCTAGACTGGCTCGCAGACCTAGATGTCCCCCTCTGACCCCCCACCATACGAAAGAAGAAGAAGTAACCTATAAAACAATATTCTGACAGTTCAACTTTGAAATTACGGCGTTTGTGCAATAACTTGATTAAACTGATGTAAACCATACAAATAACATGGTAAATATATTAATTTTGTGAATAGAAGAGTGAATTCGTCACTACAATAGAAATTATTAAGTAAAATCACAATATTTACATAAACACTCGCCATAAACACTCCGAGCTGTTTTTTCATCGTCGACCGTTGAGGACTAATTCACAGGCGCGCCAATAATGCCCCTTGCGGAGAAGAATTAAAACAACATTTTTGCCTAGTAAATTAAAACCATATACAACGTTGTCAGATCTTCAATGCATTTTAACAGCGTGACCAAGTAAGAAAGCTTATTAGTAAAGTATCGTGTTTTAGTGCACACGGAGTTATCGGCCGTGAAAAGTTTTTTTTTAGTAAGGCTGTTTATGTTTTACGAAATGTACAATAGGTTTTTAGTTTCCTTGTGCGTTCTGGAATCCGCGCCGAGTCGTATTCTTTGTCTAGTAAAATATAAACAGTATCCTACCTCACCATTATTATTAAACGTAAATTGGATTGAAAATTTTGTAAAACGTTTTACAGGATTAAGGAATTCAGTCAGAAATATTTGAGATTTTGGTAATACGTTTATCAGAAATAATTAAAACACACTCTTCATTATTATTTGTTTTCTGCGCCTGCCAAAGCAAACTCACCTTTTCGAAAACTGAACGAAAGTAAGTAGGGAACAATGGTGTAAGTTTGCGCAGAGACTAAAGTCAAGTTTACTTTAGAAAGCTTTAAAAAATCAACAAACTCCGTTATTAGAGACAAAAAACTTCAACTATACATGTAACGCAGAGTTAGGGTAGAGTCTGGATCATCAAGAAAATTGGCTTAGAGGTTACAAGAAAGACGAAATAGCTAAAAATGTCATTAGCTCAACTCATTAATGCAAATATTGTGATTTAAATTCTACATAGTTCCGCTGTTGCAGTTGTTCCGCGTAATCGTAATATGTAAAATGGATGCAGGATGAGACTCACGTCCACAATTCGATCAATTTTGCAACAAGTATAGCATTTCACTTATTGTAGCACAGGCTTTGCATTATTCACCGTGAAATTGGAATCTCGCATAGAGCAACTGCTCACGTAGCTTGTTAGTAGAACTAGTCTTCGACAACAAGGCATTGTGTACAGAAGGAGAGAAACTCATAGAGAAACTGACATTAGGGTCTCTTTCGTGCAAAAATTTTTGCATCAAACGGTTTTCAATTTTGCAGTGAATTACAAATTCGTCATGTGTGTAAGTTCATTAGTTTTTTATTAATTATTTTACAAAACATGATTTTTTCAAAATCCGGTTAGCCGTAAACACATTCCTTATAAAAAAAGTCGCATAGAAACAATGGTGTGTTCGTTTAAACTGTTTAAAGGTATATAAACATATTATTTTCGACCAATAGAATTACATTACTTTCAATTTTCCCAAAATCGCGTATTATTGTATCCGTTTCCACTCCATTGAGAATATAATTTTAATGCCCATCAAATCCAAACGTTGTTCAGATATGGTTGATTCCAAATACGTATTTATTAATTTTTGTTTGGAAAAACTACGTTGACCACTGGCCACTGGAAGAGTGAGGAGTATTAGGCTTACGAATCTTTGGAATTTGTTTTTTTTTTCTTTGTGTGCCAATTCAATAGTAATACTATTAAATTTACTAAAACAAGTTCAGCTGTAGAATTGAACTTGATAATAATAAATGAAGTTTGAAAATGAGTTCATACAGTCATTTTTTGGCAAAACTTTTTTTACTAAAGCCAGAGTAAAAAAAACGGTTTAAAGTCTTAGCTTGCATCTCATCTTCTTTGGTCTGGTTGATTAGAGGTGTGTTGTGATCCACAACACACCTAATGAGGCAGCACACATTCATGATATTAACAAATCCAAACGCCTGAAAGCTAAATACAGACAGACACCTGTTTGGCTTTTAGCGCAATACTATTCCGTTTGATTCTTGAAATTTTATCAGCAATTCAGTTATCCAAAGTAAAGATCCTGAATATAGAAACTAACGTCATTAAGTCACCCAAAAGTATTTTTTTATCACGTCAAACATGTCAACTAATTTCGATTGTCTGTGATGATGTGCGTGATATGAAAAATTCCCATTCAATGATTTATTTTTCAAGTAGTAAGTAAGTTGTAGATACCAAAATATTTTATTTTTACAGTAATTCTAAATTCGAAAAATTTTTGACCAATCTAAATCAGAATCACTAATGATTTTTAAAATTGAACATCAGTGTAACTTTCTGCTTCTATCTAATAATGTTTTTAATCGGCGATGACCACAATATCCCGTGATTTTTCACGGGACTCCGCTAGAAGAGAAATAAAAATTGAAGACATTTAGTGAAATGAGTACCAAGAAAAATTAGGATAGCGTGGGAAGCATTTATCATAATACGGGCTGCGCCTAATTTGGTGACGAAAAGATTTCCCGAAATAATACTTTTTTTACAGACTATTGAAACAAAATAGGTACGCGGAAAATAAATTAAACTATTTTACCGAAAATGTTATATTCAGGGATGAGGCAACTTTAGACAATCTACTCGACATGGCCATGTTACAAACTGACGTATTATGAAGAAGTGTCTTCCTCTGTAATATAAACCTTGTCTTCTTGTCTTGAAATGATTTATTTTCTTCTTTTTTTCTTATTTCGAAAATTTTGATTTCTTTCCCCCTTGCTGAAACTCTTCAAACAAAAATGGTTATCTCATAAAAAAAAGTGACAAAATATCATCGTTTCGTATAATTCACTCTTAGCGGTCTATCTCACATAAAATAGATACTCAAGACGCCAGTGCTCGTTTTATTTAACGCTATTGTTATTATTACCTAGACTTACTCGTGATTCTATACCTATCATTATTTTTAAATTGTAACAGTTTTAGTTGAGACCAGCAACGTGATGTCATGTATAATTATCGTAATCATTTTTTGGGTTGTTATACCGTGTCGCACTTCCTCCTTCATAATCAATGTTTTGGACGGTTCCATGACAACTCAACAAACATTTCAACGCCCAGTTGAAAAATCATTAAAAGATATAACAAAAAAAAAAAAAAAAAGCCCACAACCAATGACTTTTCAAAGGAGGTGTTGAAATTGTCAGTTGTTGGGTTGTCCGGTCGCCGTTTCGGAGAGCGTTACGTCCGAACTTAAAAAGGAGGAAGCGCATTTTTTTTTTTTTGGTTACTATGCCGTGTCGCGCGACTTCTTTCATTACCCAATGTTTCTGACGGTTCCACAACACCTCAATAAATGGTATTTCAACACCTCTTTGAAAAATCATTAAAAGACATGTCAAAAAATGAAAAAAAAACCCATAGCTTAACCCAACGTCACCTATTTTTAACCAATTTTTTAATACTTTTAATTAGACTCAACGAACATGTTGAAATGTTGTTGAGTTATTGAGTTGTCCGGTCACTGTTTGGGACAGTGTTACGCCCGAAACGTTGGCTTAAGACGAAAATACATCTACCCTAAAATATATTCAGAATCTTAACGATGTAAGTAAAGAAGCCGTGTACACAAATTGCTATTCGCGACCCGTGTATTGGACGGACCTACTGTCAAATTTGCCCTATCAAAGAAAAGAAGAAGAAGACAAATAATGTGGGAGTCTTAACAACGTAAGTGTAGAAGGCGTGTAAACAAATATACGCCCGCGGCACGGCGTATTTGACGAACGTACGGTCGAATTCACCCTAGCAGGACCGGAGATTCGACCTTTCCGCCGCGTTCATTTCAATTAATTCTGAAGAACGTGTTACAAATATTTAAAATGTGTCTCACTCCCGAAGTTATTAATTCATCGTCTAGAAAAATAAAATCTGGTGCTTACCACTAACTCTATAGATGAAAAACGGGCTATAAGTTTTAAAATCGTTGTACGTAAAATATATTAATTGTAAGGTATTGTTTTATTAATACTTACATCCCCGGTGTTCTGTTGGAATAAAAAAGTTATTATAGTTACGAATTCGCCGGAAATGAATGAAATGTGAGTTTCGGGCAAAAAAAATGGGTTGTGTACCGCCTTAAAAAGGAAGAAGCTCAACCATAGGTACTAACTCTAAAATGTTACCGTAATACTTTTGGCCGTGATAATATCAAATCGTAATTTTTTTATTTTATTTTTTATTTTTTATTTCAATAAATTTTATACAATAATTAAATTACGTAATATATGTATTTGATTTACCCCCATAAATAAGCATGGCTTGTGTGTATGGGGGGGAGGTGTTATGTTGGTTTATTTTTTTTTTATTCAGTTCAAATTTGCGATATAATTTTTAAGCTGAGTTTTATTTTTTTTATATATTTCTGATTTTTTCAGGCAGTGAATTTAAAAAATTTAACTCGGAGATATTTATGATTTAACCGTCCTATTGTTTTTTTTTTAAATTTTGGAGTAGGAAGCTTAGATGTTTGTCTAAGAATTCTATTATTTTTAAAGGTGCAACTTTATTTTGAATATTATCTTTATAAATTTGTAATGTTGCGTGATAAAAGTATAATGCACTTAATTTTCTGACCTTAAATTGTTTGAACAAAAGTTCTGACGAATATGAGTAGGGTTTTTTGTTAATTGTTTTTATAATTAGTTTTTGTGATATGTAAATTGTTTGTGTTTGATTTATTTATATATGTACCGCCCAAAGATATTATGTATTTGAATATCTTTGGTACCCCCCCATCCTATAATGCCATATTCTATAATTGATTGACAGAAAGCGAAGTATGTGGTTCTAAGTATTTTTTCGTTTAAAATATCTCTTGAACATCTAAATATGTATATTAGTTTCCTTACTCTGTTGTTCAGAATATTTATGTATCGGGACTATTTTAAACGCTGGTCTTGTTATGCCCAGGTACTTAATCAATCTACGTAATCATACCATAGTTCCATTTGCATGACAAATGGTGGTTTGAATGATGTTTCTTGCTGAAAACAAGTTTTACATACAAGCTAAAGACATTAAAAACTGTGAAAACATCTTAACCCCATAGCTCACTAATTGTGTTTTTTTCTGGTAAAGTGACAGATAAGTATTTTATCGAATAAACTAGAGATTTTCCCGAATACCGAATACCTAGTATTCGGCTAGGCTCTCAGCCGAAGCGACGAACATTCGGCGGCCGAATATTCGGCGACACTTAGTACATTTCGCAAACAGTTTTCATGTAAAAATCAATTACATTTCGCAAATGAAATTAATTTTTACGTGAAACTGTTCGCCTCGATCGGACTGCAGATCCGTACAGTATCCAAGCCTAATAGAATTTGCTAAGATTTATTTATCATCCCCCCCATACACACAAGCCATGCTTATTTATGGGGGTACATCAAATACATGTATTATGTAAATAATTATTATATAAAATTTATTATAATTTATGTATCTTTTTGTAAATAAAAAAATTAAAAAAAAAAAAAATCTCCCGGTAGTAGTGTATAATAGTGAGCGACTATTTTCGGAAGCATGTATAATTTATGACAAAAAGCACAATCGTTTGCTATCAACAAATACTGAAATATTTTTTTTAATTCATCATAACTTAATACTGATATGTTTTAAGTACTAAATATTCTGATTAATTGTTAAAATTAAAAAAAATTGTGTGTAATTTTTTATTTATTGTGTTTTTTTCTATGATTTGGTATTCGGTGTTCGGCCGAATGGTACACAACATTCGGCCGAATACCGAATAGAAAAAAAAGTGGCCGAATAGGCCGAATACCGAATAGTAGCCGAATATTCGTGGCATCTCTAGAATAAACTATTTTATGTTTATTAGATTCCAGGGTTTAAATGAAAAAAACTTGCACCCTCTTGTTTTGCATAAATTTACGTGTGACAAAGTCATCAAATAGCCATTAAGCGCCATTTTGTTATTTTGACATTCGAAAGGTCACCGTTATACTCCAATTCTAGGCGCGTTTCAGCTTTCTTTTAAAATTGAATAAGCTCACAACCTTAAAAACAAATCAAATAACATAATAGCGCTAAATGGCCATTTTACGACAATGTTGCGTTTGCATTTCTGTGAAACAACCCGTCTTTATTAAATAAACCAATATGCACTGAGCATTCTCGGAGCATTCAATTACGCGAGAAAGAATATTCTCCGGAGATTCTGCGGCTGCAGTCCGGAAAACCAACTTTTCATTTTCTTAACGCGTCCCGAAATCCTGAATGGGAAATTTTATCATCGGTCGGATCGCATCTGACACTTTGCCGAGTTTGATTTCAGTAATATAAAATAAACAGCAGGAACTATTTCAGAATCTTTTGCCGTTTTATTCCGGTTTCATTTTGAAGATAAATAAATTCTTCGCTGAAGGAACTAGACAGAGTTATATTATAAAGTAAGACCTGCAGAATTTTTGGTTTTATTTCATTTTAAATTATTTATAAAACAATCTATCCATGGGCTAAAGTAGTGAAAAGTCTGCAGATAAGTTTTGCTAAAATACTAGTAGTTACTACCCGGTTTCTCAAGAGTTTTTTTTTCAATGATTATTGAAGGATTTTGTATGTTTTTTGCTTATTTATCGATCGCCATGATGTATTTATTATTTAAAATTTCAAACGAACAATGCCGCGTAAACTTTAAAATGCCAGAGTTCATTGTATGTGAGTTTTGTTATTATTTTTTAAAGTGAAAACATGTTTAGCGCCGTTGTGATTTGAAACTCGATTAAACGAAAAATAGCGACACTGAAAAGAGACAAACACATATATGTATATAATTTAGCCAGCGAGAGAATGAGATGGTATAATCGGTCTTTATGCGGTGCTTTGTGGCATATCGGTCTCCTCTTTTTGCGGTGCTTCGTAGCTTCGCCACTCTTGTCTACTTAAGTTTTCTGAAGGTTTCACTTCTACCGCGTGTAAATTGCTCTATATTTTTTTTTTAATATTACACAAGACATTGAAACTATACCGCCACCCGGTTGAGCAGCGTTGTAAGGCGGGTTAAAGTAGGGCTGTAGGACAGGATTGATTATGCGGGTCTTGAAGAGGCCCAGACTATATGAAGGGGGAAAACAGATGCTGGTAGTTCGTTCCACATGTGAGCCGACAAAAACTATTCGTTATCACGAAGCTAACATAACACTGTGAAGATGTTACGCTCGTGTCCGTCGAGTGCATCGGTGCACAAGAATCAATGCTACAGCTCATTCGAGCAGGCTCCGTTGAAATTCCCGTAGAACAGTTTCTGCTTTTTCTGGTAGTTTTATTAAATTCCATCCCAAAATAAAACATATTTAAAAACAGTTATAAGACGCATATTATTTTTTTAAGAATATTAAAGAGGAATGTAGTAGATAAAACGCCGGCCTTCGGGGATTGAAAACCGGCCTGGTACGATTCCGTTTCCGCTGAAGGGAGAAAATTACATTAGATTGCCCTGGCGACTACCTACTTCCGACGGTAGAAAATACCTGAAGAAGTAGAACAGTATATACTATCTACAACGATACCTTTTTAAAAAAATCGTTATCATCTAGTCTAGATTGTAGCGCTGTTTAAGCTGTTCTAATTTTTAAAATATATAAATCGGGACTTTTAAAAACCGGAACCCATTGGCTTTTTCAAGAATTTTCGTTAAGGTGAGTCTACGCACAGAATATAGAATAACACCATAGAAAGAAGAAGTGCCTTGTGGGCATGTTTAATTTCCGCCTATATTTCCTCATATGTTTCCCCGTGATTACGATATTTCAAATAGGATGGGGATATGCAATTTCAGGGAAGTGTAAGAGAGTCAGATCGCATGCATTGTCTAGAATGAAAAGGTTCTAAGTCAGTGGCACATTTGTTCCAAACAAATTTTTGTTATATTATTTATTCTATGCTTTCATAGAACTAAGCGTATGAAAATGGACGTGGTGCGTTCACAAGCTCTATTCTATTTCGTTCAAACTTGCTATATTATTATTATGATCGGTTCTATATACATAGAATAGAATGAAAGTTGAAGTTGTTTAATCATTGGTTTTATTTCTCTGTTGTATGGAACAAAAAGCTTGCACTGATTTAATTCATAGATTATATGAAATAGATAAATATATGAGGATAGCGCCATTACAAATTTCCTCAATTCTCCCTAATTTTGTATGGAATAGAATGAAAGTTGAAGTTGTTTCAACATTGGTTTTATTTTTGTACAGGCGCTCTATGGCACAAAAATCTTTTTCTTTCTGATTCATTTCATTATCATTCTTTTACTCTTACTTGAGTAATAGAAAACAAAGGGTTAAAATAAATAACTTTGAATCCTTTAACATTGATGTAACTTCCGGCGTTCCGCAAGGAGCCCATTTGGCCCCGCTTCTTTTTAACCTTTTTATTAACGATATCATTAAAGTTTTTTCTCACACACGTTTTTGGCTTTTTGCCGATGACAATAAGATTCTTAAGATAATTAAATCCCATCTTGATTGTTTACTTTTTCAACATGATATTGATTCATTTAATGATTGGTGCAAAATTAACTGCATGGAACTTAATGTTAATAAATGCAAAATTTTGTCCTTTTATAGAACCAAAAAACCTATTCAGTTTGATTATAAACTGAATAATGTCTGTCTCTCTTCTGTCACATCTATCAAGGACCTTGGGGTCACTCTGGATTGTAAACTTTCTTTCTGGGATCACATTAATAACATCGTAAACAAATCACTTAAACTACTCGGCTTCATTCATAGAATTACCTCTGACTTTAAACAAATAAATACACTTAAAACTCTTTACTGTTCGCTGGTCCGCCCTCACCTTGAATATGCTAGTGTTATTTGATCTCCTTTTTATGCTATCCACATTTGTTACATCGAATCTGTACAACATCGCTTCCTACGAGGAATTGCTTGGAGGTTAGGACTTGAAAGAGGAGAATAATCGTATGATGAAATTGAACAAATTTAAACAAAACAAAAGGACTCTGATCTAATATGCATTTTCAAAATTATCAACAGTATTACTGACACACCTGCTTTGTTACAACTCATCTAGTTCAACATTCCTTCCCGTAGACTCCGAAATAATGAATTGCTGTTCCTCAATCAACATTCTACTAATTATGGATATCATTCTCCTTTATCCAGAATGTCGAGACTTGTCAACGCAAATCAAAGCATTGAATTTTTTGGTGTAAGCCTAAATGACTTTCGGCAGTCGTTACGCAATGCAGTTTTTTAAAGTCTTTTTAAATACATCTTCAAGCTACTTATAGTTATCTTCTCTATGTACTTTTATATTATATGTATTTTGTCAATGCTCTTCATCTATATGTAATCCCCTTTCATTGTGATCTCTCTATTTTTCTATTCGTGTTATTGTTATATTGTTAATTGGACTATTTGTCCGTAAATAAATAAATAATTAAGAAATTTCCTCAACTCTCCGTAATTTTTTCTCAGCGTGAGATTGTGTATTTATGATGTCGTTTATTAGTGTAACTCTACAAGATGTAGCTTGAAATTATTTACTGCCGACGTGTAATTAATAACCACTAAATTGTGCTTTGAAGCAGAGACCTTTTGCGTCGTTGGAAAGAATTTAAAGCCCGTAATAAGGGGTGACGACGTCATCTTGTGAAACATTATATTTGTCAATCCTGCGATGTCAACCCCAATTAAAATCTTTCATTTTTGTTTACGATCTTTTTTGGGGAAATAACTGGGAGGTTTACTGAGAAAGTAGACAAAGGTATAAAAAAATAATGTCCTTATTTTTGGAATGTTTTTCTGTACTGCCTACAAAGATTCCAAATAAAAAATATTGAAACCACCTTGTTTACAAGTAGAGGGTTTCCAGAAAAATAAGGAAAATCTGAAAAGAAAGTGCTTTCGAGGAAAAAAAAACAAATTTTATTTGCAAAGCTTACTCTAGATATTTTACATAGGTACCTGATCAACATTATTATTTTTAACATATCCATATTTGTTTTCTAACCTTTTGACTGCCTTTACGAAAGATGCGCTGTTTTACGTTAGATTTTTTGCGTTAAAAAGATTATTAAAAAAATGCTAAAATGTAGGGAAATGTATTACATATAAAAGGGAAGTCATGGGATGGGACAATAAGGAAAGCAATTTAAACAAACTCAAAACAGGGTTCGAACTGAATTGTCTCTCACATTAACCGGTCTGCTTGGTTCAATATATTTGCACCTCACAATCCGAAAAGCTCAGTTTCGCATTTCTCTTGGTTCCTTCATTTGAAAACCGCAGTGCAGAATGGAAAGTTGAATAGAATTTCCCTCGAAAATTAAAAGGTAAATTGTGGTTGTTATATATGATTAAGTGTGTCATTATCCAGCGCCTATTTTTACAGAAATACGAAGTTCCGAATTAAACTGTTCATCTGAAAGCTAATAGGGCAGTTAACTCGTTCATTAAGCTTCGTTTTAGTGGGTGGAAATTTATTTTCTTACCTATTGTGTTAATCCATTCAAAATGTCTACGCCCGAGCGTTAAAGCCGCATTAAGCCTTGTTAAAACTCAATTAATTCTGCACATTATTTGGTTGTTCCTGTGCAAGATGGTTGTCATCAACGTTATGAGATTCCACGGAATTTTAATAAAGCGGTTTGCTCGATGCTGAATTCAATCGTACTTCTCTTAATTAGATCAGTTACAAGATCGGTGCTTAAAATAGATTTACTGAAGTGAGTTATACTCGAAAGAAAATCTAACTTCTCGCCTGTTTTTTAAATGCAATTTTAACCTTTATGTATAAAGAAACTACATGAAAGATAAGCTCAGAATCGCTTGCGCCAACATCAATATGGGAGCTACTTTTTATTTGATCACTAGTGAGTTCCAGGCATGCTTTGCTATTACATTTAATTTTTTTTTATTTTTTTTTTATTTCTATTCTTGAACATACACAATACAGATTATTACATCAGTTTACATAGATATTAAGTTTAGTAATAAGAAAAAAAAATGTTAATCATCCGTAACTGTATGTATGTAAGACCTAGTAGTATTTTGTGAACACCTCACTAGGCGAACCTGTGCTGAGGTGTTCCCATGTTTGGGAGTAAATGCTATGCTGTCAACATAAGTAGAAACACCGTATCCTCCTTGATATTGTCAAGAAGGACACTGTGGGTCGACCCATGGCGGCAGTATCGAATACATAAATGAAAGATTAGTTGCAGTTAGGATCTACATATACAGTTATTCATAGCATCTAGTTTATGTTTAGGATAAATAGTAGTTGTGGTAAATAGGTAGGAATTTTTTTCTATGGACCACTGGTATAAATAATACTGTGGTATTATTTTTTGTCTCAAAACAAAGTTTTTATAATAATTTATTTTTAATATTTGTGTTTGGTTATGTTTGGTTAGGTGTTAAAATGTTTTGAATAAATTGAATACCTTGTTGTTTTTTGATCCAGTCTTTGATGTGTTTTTGTGAAGAATTGTAAATATATTTGTAGTTAGTAGTTGCTTCAGTGAGGTGGGCATGTAGTTATATAGTTTGGTTGCGTAGTACTTACAAGTTTCTTTGCCCGTGTGAAGAATGAGTTATCGGTATGTTTAGTATTTTTTTTGTAGAGGCTCTGGTTTTAATTGCTAATTGAGGTTGCATCGGAATGTGAAGTTTATGCTGGAAGAAGTATACTAGTACAGATTTGGCGTAGAGTTGTCTTATTGTCATGATGTCTAGTGTTTCGTAAATTACATTCGAGCTTGTGTAGCGAGGAACTTGGAGGATTAATTTAATTGTTGCCTTTTGAATTTTTTCTAATGGATCTATTGCTATATTCGTTGCACTTCCCCAAGCCAGTATGCCATATGTGATAATGGATTGGCAAAGTGCAAAGAATATGTTTCTGAGGATTGTTCTTGGAAATATGTTTTTATTGACTTTATAATAATAATAATAATAATAATAATTTAATAATAATAATAATTTTTATTGACTTTTGGTTTAGATAAATGTAAAACTATCCATATAGAGAAAGGCAAAATTGTAGATGGAGACGAGGGTATATTTAGAAATTTCAAAATTCAAAGTATGAAAGGGGATGAGGTTTATAAATATTTAGTATACCCGCAATCGAATAGATTAGATCACACTAGTATTAAAAATGATATTAGGATTAAATTTCAAACTAGGATCAGAAAAATTTTAAAATACAATCTATCTGCTAAAAATTTAGTAAAAGCAATAAATACTTGGGCAATACCTCTACTAACGTACTCATTTGGCATAATTAAATGGTCCAATACAGATTTAGATAGTTTAGAACGATTAATTAGAACTACGTTAACAAAATTTAATTGCCATCATCCAAATTCAGCTATAGAACGAATTAATTTACCTAGAAATTTAGGAGGTAGAGGTGTAGTCAAAATAACATCTTTGAAACACAATCAGGTAGAAATGCTTAGAAATTTTTTCCATAGGAAAGCTAATAGCTCAGAAATGCACAAAATAATTTGCAAGGCAGATAGAAATATTACACCTTTAAATTTATATGACGAGAATGCCAACATTCTTATAAATACTAACCAGGAATTATTAGATTCCTGGTCAAATAAAATTATTCACGCAAAACACTTCAATTATCTCAACCAAACGTATGTTGACAAACTTTCGTCAAACAAATGGTTGAGTATTGGAGAGTTGAGCGCAGAAATAGAAGGATTTATGCTTGCCATTCAAGATAGAGTCATTAATACTAAAAATTATAGAAAGCATATAATCAAAGATATAAATCAAATTGATGATTTATGTAGAAAATGTTTGGCTTTTCCCGAAACTATAGAACATATTATATCGGGATGTTCTATATTAGCGCCTTCCGAGTATACATTTAGGCACAATCAGGTTTTAAAAATAATTCACCAAAGTTTGGTAATTAAATACAACTTGATTGATTGCCGTAATGTAGTACCTTATTATGAATATGAACCAAATTCATTTATAGAAAATGAATTTTATAAAATATATTATGATAAAACTATACTAACAGACAGAACAATTAGTCATAATAGACCTGATATAGTTTTACATGACAAAATTAAAAAAATAACTTATATCATTGATGTAGCTATTCCAAATTCCTGTAATATTCAAAAAACTGTTTCTGAAAAAATTAGAAAATACACAGATTTAGGAAATGAGATTAAAAGAATTTGGCATTCTCGGACTATAAAAATATTACCATTTGTTATTTCAGCCACTGGCATAATACCTAGGAATCTGATTCAAAATTTAAGCATATTAGATTTGTCAAAGAATTTGTATATAAAAATGCAAAAAGCAGTAATTTTAAATACATGTAGGATTACAAAAGATTTTTTAAATATTTATATTGAGGGATCAGTAGGATTTATAGGTTCAATTAGAAATGCCACAGAGCCGAACCCTCTGATATGAAAATATCTGGTGCGTAAATAATTGGATAATTTATAAAGCGCCGTTTTTGTGAAAAATCACCTCAAGGGCGCTGTACAATTTATTAGGAATTTATGAGATGCATGACTCTTTTCAGTTTGTTTGTGATATAAGTTATGTGGTCAGTCCAGCGTAAGTTGGCATCTATTATAACTCCTAGGTATTTTGTGTGCTTAACCCTTTTAATACGCTCGCATTGACATGTGTAAGAAGTTTGTCCGCGGTAGTGTAAGATAAGGTCTGTGTTCGGTGGAGGTTGGCCTCTTTGTGTGATACTGTGTGCAATATAATTGGTTTTTGTTGTGTTTATCGTAAGTATGTTGTTATTTAGCCAATTTTTGACCCCCGATAAACTTTTAAAGAAATTGTTTCTCCGTGTCCTTTCCCATTCGTCCCGTTCACCTGCCGCACCCCCTTACCCTCTCGCGTTCCCACTCCGCCTTCCCTCTCCCCACTCCCCTCGCCCGCTCCACCCATCCCGCGAACACACCTCCCGAGTGCCCCACCCCTTCCGAGTTCCCCTCCACCCTCCCGGGTGCCCCGCTCCCCTCCCGCATTCCATACATTCAGTCCCAGTACAGTTTTCAAACAGCTCGCATGCCATCTATTGCAATTTTTTATACAAATTTCATTATGCCAGAGCTCATCCGTATGTATAGAAACCTTCGCGGGCGTGCTCACAACAACTCACCAAAGTTTCTTCGCAATCCGACGAACGGTTTAGCAACGTATTTTCAGGATGCCAGAACTCACTATTGTATATAGAAACCTTTGCGGGCATGCGCGCATCAAATCTCTAAAGTTTCATCACAATCTGATCAATGGTTTAGCAACGCGTAGACATCTCATATGCTCACATATATACATAGACAGAAACAAGCATATTTTGATTTATATACCTATATACAGATTGTAGCTTATTTGAATGGTTTCAAATGAATGTTCTATGACATTAGTGGGTCACTTTTTGCAGTTCTCAGTGACGGAAATAATATTATTTTCAAAAGAGTATCAAGGTCATTATGTCCTTGAAAACTCCTTTGACAGAAAAAAATCGTAAAAAACAATTGCTTTGATAAGTTTTAAGATTTTCACGGCCAAAAGCATTTTCGTTATTTGTTATGTTGTTATGTGACACATCCACCGGATCTGCCGGATCTGCCCTGATGATGGACACTGCAACGATATCCGAAACGTTGGCTAAAGAAGGAGGTAGCGCAACACGGCGTAACACCCCAAAAACAAATAACGAAAACAATTGCTTTGTTTTTATTCCGATCTTTGACCAGAACTCATCACGGTAATTTTCGCGCTGTTTCCGAAATGTCATCCCACGTTCAAATTTCTGTTTTAGTTTTCTTAATGCCGTCTTAGTCCCGAAGTAATGCGTGCCGATGCTTCCACGTTTTGAGGTGGGTTGTTTGGTATATTTATGGTTTTGACACTAAAAAGTTATCGCGATAAAGCCTGTGATCATTATTAGTGACTTCTTTGCCTGTGGTCATATTGCGTGTGCAAACGCAGCCCGAATGTTCGCGATATTAGCCGATAATGGCCGGTCACATTTGCGCTTATCGTGTCAGCACGAAACTTTGTGACGATACACGCCGTTGCGGCCCTAGAACAAGGAATATATTATAATAAAACAAATATAAAACTTTTTTCCTCGTTTATTTTATTGACCTTAACCGGTTTCAGCTCGTTAAAGCCATCTTCAGGAAGGAATGTTTTTTAGGAATTATATATTGATTATTATGTTTAAAGTTGGCCTCCTAAATAATTTTTGTTACAATCTCTTTTTTTCTTCTTTAAAAAAATTTAGCACTTGATAAAACTAAGCGATTAATACTAAGCTTTTTCATCACTTATGTAATTCAGACATCTCCAAATACAAAATTTTGAGATAATGATGAAAGCAATATCCGACTGCTTGTCATAAATCAACACGTGACCGTGATTTACATATTAAATATGGTATAAAAATAATACCGGGAGACACAACGGTCCGGTACATTTTGATATATCTTATGACCCAGTAGACAACAACATTTGATTTAATTCACTAATAGGTTTTCTGCATTATAATTGATTTGGTTGATTTTATGGGTAATCTGAGTATTGTTCCGGATAGAAGGTACACTTTAATATAGAAAACATTAATTATTTAAGTTTGATGAATCGACTTAATTTAATTTACTGTGGGAGGTGCTTAAAGAATACGGAGTTGAAGGCAAATTGCTAAAAGGCATAGCATCTCTACATGAAAATAGTAGCAGTAGGGTCCGCGTAAACGGTCAAGTTTCGGAAGAATTTGAAGTGGAAATCGGCATCAGACAAGGGTGCCCTATGTCGCCAATCCTCTTCACTATATTCATGGACCGAATCAGCCGAAACAGCCAAACACCGGATGCAGCACTGGTAGGCAGTACTAGAATAAGCTCCCTACTATTTGCGGACTAAATCGCGAGATTAACGACTTCAGAGGAGGGACTACAATAGTGGATTAACCGTTTCAACGAAGAGTGCACGGCGGCGGGAATGAAGATCAGTACCTCAAAAACAGAGGTGATGGTTATAGGAAGGGACCAAACTCTGTGCAACATACTCGCTAATGGAACCCAGCTGAAAAAGGTGGACAGGTTCAAATACATTGGGGTCGAATTCTCCAGGGATGGTCGGCAAGGCGGAGAAATTGATAGAAGAATAAGTGCGGCAAGCAGCGTATTGCGTCCTCTCTACAGCTCAGTGATAAGGAAAGCCGAGCTGAGCATCAAAACAAAGATGGCAGTGTTTAAATCGGTATACCGCCCGACGCTCACTTACGGCCACCAGACATGGATGCTGAATGAACGAACACGCTCTAGAGTCCAAGCTGCCGAAATGAGGTACTTGAGAGGAGTGGCAGGGGTTACGAAATGGGATCATATAAGAAACTCCACGATCCGAGATGATCTAAACATTGAACCACTGCTACTCTTCGTAGAAAAATCGCAACTGAGGTGGCTTGGGCATGTACTAAAAATGTCTGATGACCGAATTCCGAGGAAGATACTGAATGCGATTCCAGAGGGTAGACATCCAGTGGGCCGCCCCAGACACAGTTGGGCGAGGCAACTCCAGAAACTGTGTGACGAGAGGATGGGGCTACCATGGACAGAGGCCGAACAATCAGCACAAGACAGGGACATATGGAGGAGCCTTGTCGATGCAATGGGTCCCCGACCCGAATAGGATAAGGGGAAGAAGATGATGATGATGATGATGACTTAATTTAATTACGCTGTCTGACAGAAGAATCATTTCAGACCTAATTTTATTATACAGAGTTATGAACAACCTAATTGACAGCCCTGCCATCGTTGCTACTATTAAACTCCATGTACCGACAAGGAATACTCGACAAAATACAACATTCTTTTGCAACACATACACAACCAACACAACTATCAATCACACTCACTTACCAATAGGATGCATGATTTAGTCAATAAATTTGGTGGTATTGTAGATATATTCGCCGATTCCCTTTATATTCTAAAATGCAATTTAGACCAACACTTTGTGGAATCCTACAAATTATTGTAACGTGGGTATAATATATTTAACGATTTGATGTGTTATTGTAATGTTTAAAATTATATTTTGTTCTATGTTATTGGCAAATATTACATTGTTTAAAATATTTCACGGTTTTACGCAAGAAGAATATACAAGTGGTTTTTTCTTCAAGTAGTTACTTGTATATTCAGGTATATTCTTAAAAAATTTTCACTTTTATAACTTTTGGTATAAATTCTATGTATGTGTAATCCTCGATAACTTAAATATTATTTTCTAATCTATGTAAAAGCCCCTACGGGCGTATAACAACAATAAATAAATAAACACTCAACTGAAATTCAGATTTTTCGGAGATATCTGAATAATCGACTGGATGATCGAATTGTATCTTATACTTTGCTTTTTATATGGCATTTTTCTTCATAATCGTCTTTTCCTGATTTTGTTTTTTTTTATGTATTTCTATAGTCCATCATGGAGGATACTTTATTTTACCTTTTTAACACGAACAGTACCTACATAAATCAAATGAGTGGTTATAATAATTCATAAAATCTTATAAGACATGTTTCTGTGAAATTTTTTGTAAAATGATTTTTCATAAGTTGTGTCTGTATGTTGCCTCTGTGAAATGTTTTGTAAAATTTTTCTTCGCATATTGGTTGGGTTGGGTTTAACTTTTCAAAAGTAACAATTGGCGATCCCTTAATGAGTTTTAATAACTCATGGGAGTGCAACTACGTTGTATGTTTTATTTAATAAAAAAATAATAATAAACTAGCTGCTTTTGATAAACGCGATATAGTGCACATTCGATTTATTAATTTGTTGAAAAAAAACATTATTTTCGTATTCTCTGGGGGAAATTGCTGCAAAATTTGCAATTCGAGAGTTCTCTACCTTCAAAATTTTATTGGCATTTTATCAAATAAGCCAATATACGCACATAACAAGTGTATATAAACCAGATGATCTTTCAAAATTCTTTTTAGGATTTTAAGCTTTACTCACTTTGTACAATTACCTAACTTTTTACGGAAGTTTTCACGTAGCCTAAAAAAATCTGCATGCATTTCTGTATTATGACCAAAATTCCTGTGCAAAAGAAGACCATAACAATTAAACTTTGGCAGAACTCATTATATTCTAGGAAAATTTAAAAGCTCTAACGCCACGTGAAATTCTTAATGTCCGCAGTTTAATGTACCGTTTTATACGGAATTATTTCACAGCGTCCGTACGTTTGTGTCGTTTTATATTCCGGGCGGGATTTTTTTTTATAGAAATGGTCTCTGAGCCATACACTTTAATGGTTATCTCCCAAAAATACTGGACTTAAACACCGAAGAGAACTCATTGAATTTCAAGTAGGGAAGTTTCCTTGTTTTGTTGGTTTCCGACAGACGAAAACAATTATTCAACAACAACAAATTAATAATGTGTTGTTTTTAATTTTTACCGTAATATTTACATCTATTTTCTCACCTAATTAGACGACTTAAAAAATTGAAAATACTACATTGAGACGTTTACAACATTTGCGGTTTGGTGCACAGACTGGGAACTGCATATATATGTCACCAACTGGCAGGGTAACGTTGTGAAGCGGATTAAAGGAGGACCTGTGGGAAGGAATTTGTTGATGCGTGATTAATGAAAGAGGAAAGCCGATAGCTCATTTCACATAACATCAGACTTTTCTGTTCAAAAAAGTGTCTGAGAAACGATTCGTACCCTTGAAGCCGCTATAAACTGAACCGGTTTTTCCAATTGATTCCGTCGAGTTTTGTATAGGTGGTCAGGGGGTATTAGGGCAGGCTTCACTGATATACCTTTAGAACGGACTCAGTATATCTACATTGCGTTTGTGCATTAGAAATGGCAATCGATCTGTTATCAACGGTTTATCAAACAGACGAACGGCCCTTCTTTGCAAAAAATCAAGCAGGTTTATCAATTGTTCAGGAGCTGTAGCCCAGAGGTTGGTCCCAAATTCAGCTGTGGAACGTTCTAGGTTAATAAATGTGATATATAGGATTATATATGCAGTTTCAATATCCTACAGAAGACGTCAATAATATAGATAGTTATATCTATTTTAGAGGTGTCTCAACATATATCAGTCAAGTATTACCTTAGTAGCCTGGCGAGTAGTCATCCGAGTCTGGTGCACGGATGGTAACGGAAATAGCCGATTACCTACGAAAGACAGCTGCGCTCTCTCAGTGTCGGGATGTCAAGCTTCAGAATTACTGTATCCAATAGGCTGGACGTCTGTTCCAATTAAATATTCATTCAAAATCTTACGATAAGGTAAATAAAGTAACTTATAATCTCGACGAACCTCGATTTCTATTGGAGTTTCCCGAACATATTTTAATTAATTTAAATCACCGTTGTTGAAGAAAATTATATTAAAGAAGAATCTGCTAGCCCTATACAATTATGTACACATACAATTTTAACATTTCAATTAATCTAAATCACTGGTATTGAAAAAAATTATACTAAAGAAGAATCTGCTAGCCCTATACAATTATATCATAAAATTTTGCTTTTGTTTTAAAAATACGCTCATTACAGAACATATTAGGGGGCATACATTAATTACGTGAGCAGTTTTTTTCCAATCTAGATCCCTCCCCCCCCCCCCCCCCCCCCCTTCGTGAGATAAATTTGGGTCACTTCGTATATTCTTTTCAAGAAACGTGAGATTTATCCTGGATTGTTTGTAACGGTTGATATTCGTTATGTGGAACTTTCTACCCCGGTTCCTTATATCGCGACATGAATAAGCGATCGAGTCTGACATCCCTACGCAGTTTTGACAGAGTGAAGAAGCGAACTGAGCGAGTTGAATCCAGACAGGCACGAGCAGAGGGTGTGACTCACGACTCCCCTGGTTAACCAAACAATGGCGCAGACTTCGATACGTAAATCCTTTCTTTATACAGGGTGTTAAGGGACGTTCTTGATTTACTTTAACCAGTGATTCCTGACATTATTTGGAGTAAAATATGTAAATAAAATTTTGGTCTCCGGTGACATTTTTGGAGTTTTTTTTTCTACAAAAACATTAAAAAATGATAGGTGACAGTTGGAGGCGGAAAATGACAGTTGAAGGCGGGGTTAGGGGTTGATCGGTTACTCGGCTGAGTGACCAGTGACGACATGCATAAGAAAAAAAATTATTGTTTGATTTTGAAGAAATAATTTTGAAAACAACAAAAAAGTTATCCAAAAAGTCACCGGAGACCAAAATGACATTTACATTTTTTACTCCTAATAATGGCAGGAATCACTGGTTATAGTAAGTCAAGTACGTCCTTTAACACCCTGTATATAAGTTTCATAAATATCGTTTCCCATTGATTAATAACCTTGTTTTAGATTTCTTTTTCATTAAATTTTAAACGATCTGCCGCCCGTATTAGTGTGACTTATCAACAATAGAATTATTATTTAACATATGTGACATTGAATTTAACTGCTGAAAGGTGCTTCCGGCTCGCCCTGAGAATTGCGAATACAGTCATTGTCAATCAATCATTTATTAAGAATGAACCTTAGTTTTAATAAACTTTTATATTCTTTACAATAAGGCCCTCCGTTCATGGAGATACTTACAATCTACGTAATTGTGACGAAACCACAAGTACCCTGCTGATATACCACTTTTTAATGCTAGTGTCCGTACACGGCGCTATCCGAAATATACTGAACTTGATCATTTTTCACATGCAGCCGTGGAGTGAACACGCTGTCATGCGATGTCATATGACTTTTTTCCAACATCAATCCATGCATTCTCCACTAAATCGTTTCTTACGTATTCTGGTAAAGTATAGTTATGTAAACATGCATTTTTTCCACTTCCAGAACAAATCTAACATTACTTTCATGTTCCGACGCTATTTCTGTCAAACGTTAAACGAATAAGTATTAGACACAAATGACGCGACCGTCGCATGCGATCAGCACTGTCGGTATCGTGATACTGATTGGAAACCGACGGCCACCGCGTAGCGCCGTGAACGGGCACCAGTTAAATCGTACGGGGGTACTTACGATCGACGCGTATGATACGCGCACGAGGATCGAGTAGCTTGCAAGTATCTCCGTGAACGGAGGCACTAAGAGTTTAATTTCATATATTGATTGACTACTTTAATTCATTCTCCTTTCTTTCATATCCATCTTATTAATATCTGATGCATGTTATTTACCCAACTAATATTGCAGAGGATGATTGATGAAAGATGTGGAAAATGAAGACGCCACAATCCATTTATCATCACATAATATTGTCTGTGCTGTAGTTTGCAGGGTAATCATCAAGCCAGCGTAGTTCAGGCGAGAACTATAAATATATTCATATAATAATAACCAGTTAAAGTGATCGTCGCTCCGTGCAATAAATCATGGCAACACAAAACCCATTCATAACTAAATCATAAGTATAATAATAGATAATAATACACAAATTTAATGTGTTTTTGATTGATGGATTTCGATGGCATCGTGTAATTTCTTCGATCTACCTCGAGAAAGTTCCAACGTGATCAGGCAGAATAAAATTATGGAAATACTCTCAGTATGGCAATGGTGTAATGCCATCATTTTTGCTGAGTTTTCTGACTAGATAGTAATAATCCCAACCTTAGACTTTCCCATTTTCCTCCCTTCCCAACTACCTTCAACTTCACAATACACCCCAATTTTTGGACGGTTTAGTCTTACTGGGTACGCACAGCAGTTGTCTCTTTCGCGGAATACTATAAAAATATATATTTTTAAATACAATAACAAATTAAATACAGACCCTCTCCATTTTGATTCGACAGAATAGAATCATTAAGTACCTACTTTAAAGTAATACGACAGTGAACGCTTTTCCTGGTCTATATTAAAAAAATATATATATATGCCGTGAATGCGACTCTTTGGTCCCGTTGAAATGACCAGGGGAAGTCGACATAGTATTTGAATTAAATACAATGTCGATCCTTCCCCCTTGAATTAAAGTGTTTATCTCTTACCCATAATCCATCAGAAAGCCAATTATTCATTTTTGTAACCATAATAAATACTGCGAACATGAAGACTTGGATATATTTTCAAATTCAATCACTACATTCAGGAACTTATACTTGCATATGTCTGACGATATCCTGACTTAGAGCCGCTTTGTAATTATTGTATTATTCACTGTGCATTGGCTCTATAATATGCTATAAATGTATACGGGAATGCATGTATGTATGTTCATGTATATGTACATACATACATGTACGTGTATGTGTACATATATACGTAAGTGTGTATGTATGTATTTACTAATATTTGCTTTTGATCCTCCTTGTTTTATGTACCGACTTGTAATTTAATTTATTATTTTTAATTACAACTTATAATCTTAATAAGAATGTTGAGATAAATGGTGTGCTCACGTTTAAAATGTAAATTAACGTAATAATTACAATGTGATGTGTATGCTAGATTACTAAATACATAAGGTAAATGTATTATTGGGGGGCAAGAATTCCAATAATCCATGCGCTTGATAGCTGCAAGACGAGTTGTTATCTAGCCTCCTACATAGTTAAGTAAATTAAAATACGTACATATAAAAAGATATTTTATTTTATTTGATTTATTGGGGGGCTAGAATTCCAACAATCCATGCGCTTGATAGCTGCAAGACGAGTGGTTATCTAGCCCCCTACATAGTTAAGTAAATTAAAATACGTACAAATAAAAAGATATTTTATTTTATTTAATTTATTGGGGGGCTAGAATTCCAACAATCCATGCGCTTGATAGCTGCAAGACGAGTGGTTATCTAGCCCCCTACATAGTTAAGTAAATTAAAATACGTACAAATAAAAAGATATTTTATTTAATTTAATTTATTGGGGGGCTAGAATTCCAACAATCCATGCGCTTGATAGCTGCAAGACGAGTGGTTATCTAGCCCCCTACATGGTTAAGTAAATTAAAATACGTACATATAAAAAGATATTTTATTTTATTTTATTTATTGGGGGGCTAGAATTCCAACAATCCATGCGCTTGATAGCTGCAAGACGAGTGGTTATCTAGCCCCCTACATGGTTAAGTAAATTAAAATATGTACACATAAAAAGATATTTTATTTTATTTAATTTATTGGGGGGCTAGAATTCCAACAATCCATGCGCTTGATAGCTGCAAGACGAGTTGTTATCTAGCCTCCTAAGTTAAGTAAATTCTAATGTAAAATCCAAGCTAATTTGTACAGCGCTCTTGAGGCGATTTTTCGCAAAAACAGCGCTATATAAGTTGTCCAAATTTATTATTATTATGCTGTTGGCTAGCCAATAAACAAAAATTAAATTTAAATGACATAATATAACCCAAAACTACAATTCGCTGGTTCACCATAAAAGTTGGTAGAAAATGCATTTAGTACAAAATGAAAAATGTGGAAAATAGACTTCTGTCAACGACACAACTTTCTAGCTAATCACCTTATTAAATACATTTTCTACGAACCTTTTCACTGTATGTACTTATCGATGTCACAGAATTTATATTACATTAAAACTACAACAAAACATTTAATACAAGCAATTTAGTTTTAATTTCTGTAGTTAGAAAGCCTATGCATAATAACATGTTACTTTTATGAAAGTAATTTGAAACCATTCTGAAGTGCTTCTCGCCACATGGGATGACACATAAAATAAATTTAAAAATATATTGGTGCTCAATATGCTAGATCGGCCCTGCACTAAATTCAAAACCAAATTAAATTTATAAATACCTGTGACCATGGATATCTCTTCTTAGGTATTTTTTTATGTGAGTACCGCACAAGAGTCCCAACTGCTCCCAACCGTCTGGAGCCAGTATACTATAGCATCCCCAATGAGAGTATGTTGTGATTCTGAAAGTAGCGGAGAGGAGAAGTAGATGAGGAAAATAAGGTAAGTATTTGGCTATTCAGAACATGTCAGCAAACACGGCCAAAGTCATTTCAAGCAAATTTTCGGTTCAATGTATCTAATTCATCAAAAATCTTCCAATAGAATCAAAAAAAGAAAGACTTTAGCAAGAGTGTATTTTTTTCCTAATCAGAGGGTCGATTTTGTATCTACTTTGGATACGGAGTGGATTTCATACGGAATCGGCTGTCAAATTTGTGTAATTTTCTATGGCTGTCAATTGCTTTCAATGTATTTTCACCCAAATACTCCCAATTTGGTAGGCGGGAATGGGTACCGCCACCCCGGAAACCTTTATTGGATAACCAAAACCTCTGCCATAGGTCACCCCAAGTGGTTCGCTACGTTTGGTGATTTAGCAGGGGTGCCCGGGTTCATGGGGTGAGGTTTGTCTGGAGTCTTTTCTGGAATCTTGGAGGAGGATGACCAGGACATTATGAACCCCAGATTCCTTCCTACCCCTTAAACCCTTTTCCTTCCCGGAACTCTCCTCTCCTTCTTTCGTTAAAAAAAAACCCTGCCTCAAAGATGACATAGGCCCTAAGGGAAATTATTTTAATCAGGGCCTCCTGTGTGAGGTTTATGTAAAAAAAATCAATTACGTTAATATATACAAAATAGGTGTTTTAAACGATCTAAACTAAAATATGAATCTGACAACGTCAACCATAGAAAAAGCAATTGACAGCCGTAGAAAATCACACAAATTTGACTTCCGATTCCGTAAGGAATCTTTTCCGTATCCACAAAAGATACATAATCGCTCCTCAGTTATTTCCAGATCAACAATAATTAATCAAAAGGCATCCATATTAATATAAGCAATAATTATTAGCCTGAAACACTCATCTACATTGAAAAAATCTCCCGAGAAAAGATACATGCCGTCGACGGGACTTGAACCCGCGTCCTTCTGATATCCGGTCAACTGCTCTTTAACCACTGAGCTACGTCGGCTTATCTTCTACCCGCCAAATAATCCTATTCCTTATATATATTAATGACCTGTGTCACCTCCAAATAGACGGGGAAATTATAAGTTTTGCTGATGACACTGTGTTACTCTTTAAGGCCAAAGACTGGAAAACATTAACCCCAAAAGCAGAACTTGGCTTAAATATTACTAAAAAATAGCTCGACTCTAACTTATTAACTTTAAATATAGATAAAACAAAATTCATAACTTTCAGCATAAATTCGAGAGGCCAACCCTCCAATAACATCCACCTTAAAATACATTCCTGTCAATCAACCATTGATATATCAACACAAACCCCATGCGACTGTCCCCCAATTACACAAACGGAAAATTTTAAATATCTTGGTATATACTTCGACCGTTATATAAAATGGGATAAACATATAGATTCGGTAGTAGGAAAACTAAACAAGTTGATTTACTTTTTTAAAAACTTGAGAAATATTTTAAACATATGTGATATAAAAAATATATACCTCGCACTTGCACAATCCATAATGGAATACGGCATTATTGCCTGGGGCTGTGCCAGTAAAAAATACATTAATACACTGTTTAAAGCTCAGAAAACCCTAATAAAAGTAATACTTAAGTTATCAATACTAACACCCACATCAATCATATTCGAAAAATTCCCAGTGCTGAAAATTCAAAAATTACATTCAAAACAAATACTAACTTTCCTTTACAAGAACTTATCCACATTTAACATTTCACAAAACTCTCGCAATACTAGAACAAGACATGCTCTCCAACTACAAATACCAAAAACAAATACATCCTTTGGACAAAAACACTACAGATACCAGGCTATAAAACTATACAATTCTCTTCCTACACAATATAAAACAACTAATATTTTTGAATACAAAAAAAACATAAGAAACTGGCTACAATCTTTCTAACTTTTAATTTATAATTTTTGTCGAATTGAAGTCGATTTTATATTTTGATTTTTATTGTTTCTCTTCTTTGTAGTAGCTATTAACACTCTTTTGTTTTACTATTCACAATTTATAATTTACTTCTGAAAAATGTCCTCCACAACACAGGTGAACTCCTAGTGTGGAGGACAATATATTATACCTTTGTAACATAAATGTACTAAGAATAAATAAATAAATAAATAAATAAATTCAATATATACTAGTGTTTAATTCAACAATGACTGCTTATTACATTTATCCACCTGCAAACAACCAACTTTATTTTTAGTTCAGTTAAAGAGCAGTTGACCGGATATCAGAAGGGCGCGGGTTCAAGTCCCGTCGGCGACATGTATCTTTTCTCGGGAGATTTTTCAATGTAGATGAGTGTTTCAGGCTAATAATTATTGCTTATAATAATTGTTACCCTTTGTGCTTTGCATAAAAATCTTGTCTTAAACATTAGTTTATCAATTTTTTTAAATAATGAAAGACATCCAACTCATTTGGTTAAAAACTTTGATATTTTTGGTAGCAAGGGCAATCTTGCTTAGTCTACATCAACGGAGTGAATAAATACAAACTGTTTAGACATTAGTTCCCTTCAGCATGCAATACTTACTTAGTGTACCCCATCTTGCCCCTAATGCGCTGGAGTCACGAAATAATCATGGCCAGAGACCACTCTACCCATTTTCCCCGCACCTGGTCCAACTCATTTCTTTTTGTTGTTATTTGTACTTATCCTTTAACATTTACATTCGTTGGCTGAAGAGGACTAATTTTCCGAGGGTCGCTGTTATTTCGGAATTATATTGTAACTGGCGAAATAACCCGTCGCCGAGTGTTCATAACAATAAAAATCTACTAGGATTATAGACATAGCCTATTTCAGTTCATTTCCACCCCTAGTGCTTATTCTAATGAAGTCATGGAAACCGTTAAATCTTGAATACCAAAATCATTTCTTCTTTCCAGACTTTACGTGTAATTAAGTGAATTTGCAATTAAGTTGTAGTTCAGTATTAAAAAACCAATTCATATAAAAAACTCTTTTTTTATTTTATTACATCTATTTTCAAATGTTTTTTAAAACTTTAAAAAATGTGTACAGTTTGACTGAGGATCGAGTCTTTCTACTTAGGAACCGGAGTTAATCACTCTACCAAATGAACCAAATGCAGATAGGATTAGTTATTTTCGTGTATTAATTTCTTCAGGAGTGTGTGTGAGTTTTTTTTTTATATGAATACCGCACAAGAGTCCCAACTGCTCCCGTCTGAAGCCAGTGAGACTATACATCCCCAGTTGGGGTATGCTGTGAGGCTGAAGGTAGTGGGGAGGGGAAGGAGATAGGGAAGAGGAAGGTGGGGAAGTACCTGGCTATTCAGATCTGATCACCAAACACGGCTAATGCCATTTCAAGCAACGTTTCAATTCTGAATGGTGGTCTTACACCAGGGCGATACTGAGAGTATCTTCCACTCTGGAATGTGCCGCAAATATACATTATATTATTTTTAATGAATTAATTGTGAAATAACACAAATTAATCAAATAAAATTTGTGGCGACACATCATTATTATCTTCGCCATCAAAAGAACATACGAGAAACATCTCCTAATATTTGCGCCCATCGGCAAACCTACTTGCCTAGGTACCTTCGTACCTATACTGGCCGCGATGTACTTTCTCGCCTCCCGTGCCAGCCCGACGATAATAATATCGCCCCGCCTAGAAAGGTCTCGAGACAGCACCGTACAATATCCGTACGGCGCCGAATATTCTCGTCAGCTGCCGAAGTGGCTCGTATTACCTACCGCGAGGTAGTTACTCTACCGCGGCTATATAAGCAGCCGATCGCTCGCCCGCTGCAGTTCAGTCTCACATTTAATCATCGGTCAACATCTCAACATGTAACGATCTCTGCATGGCATCGCTACGCTCCAGGGCAGCTTCCTCGAGGTCCATCACCACGTCTCAGCTACAAGGCCCATCGTGTCTTCAGCTCCTGAGATCAGCTCCATCCCGCGACTTACAAGGCTTGCGTCACCTTCAGTCCAGGGATCAGCTCACCACTTCATGGCACCCCGAAGCCTCACCGTGCTTCGCTGCCATGGAAACACGCTCCGCCTCGTCAGGACTACCTGCTGGTGGCTCAGCTCACCGAGCCACACACCGTTCATCTCCGCGATTTAAAGCGTCGAGCAACGGCCTGGAAGATAGGTCATCTCCACCGCTATGGTGTCGAGCAACTCGCTGACCTTCACCACACCATCTCCACCTCCGTACGCCTGCAGCATCATCTACGGCACTCCGCATTACATCAAGTTACCGCTCACCGACCATCTGCTACGTAGCCCAATAAACGACTGACTCACCACTTCGACATGACGACTTTCATTTCTGTCTCGTGCTCCCTCAACTGGTGACCCCGACGTGATCACGTCGTGCTCCCTCAACTGGTGACCCCGACGTGATATGGATACGCAGCATACAGCATCCTGACAAGAGTGTTACCACGACGCACCGGTAACACCGCAAAATGAGGGAATCGGTAGAAACGCATCAGCACGGACGCTCCGACCAGCAGCATCAACCCGGCTTTCCTGCGACTCCTGGCATCATCTTTCAACCCTGTACTCCGTACACTGGGAAGGGGGTGTGTGGCGACACATCATTATTATCTTCGCCATCAAAAGAACATACGAGAAACATCTCCTAATATTTGCGCCCATCGGCAAACCTACTTGCCTAGGTACCTTCGTACCTATACTGGCCGCGATGTACTTTCTCGCCTCCCGTGCCAGCTCGACGATAATAATATCGCCCCGCCTAGAAAGGTCTCGAGGCAGCACCGTACAATATCTGTACGGCGCCGAATATTCTCGTCAGCTGCCGAAGTGGCTCGTATTACCTACCGCGAGGTAGTTACTCTACCGCAGCTATATAAGCAGCCGATCGCTCGCCCGCGGCAGTTCAGTCTCACATTAATATTCGGTCAACATCTCAACATGTAATAAGTGCTCCTGCATGGCACCGCTATGCATCCAGGGCAGCTTCCTCGAGATCCATCACCACGTCTCAGCCACAAGGCCCATCGTGCCTTCAGCCCCGCAGAACAGCAACATCCCGCGACTTACAAGGCTTGCGTCACCTTCAGTCCGGGGATCAGCTCACCACTTCATGGCACCCCGAAGCCCACCGTGCTTCGCTGCCATGGAACGCGCTCCGCCTCACCAGGACTACCTGCTGGTGGCTCAGCTCACCGAGCCACACACCGTTTACCTCCGCGACTTAAAGCGTCGAGCAACGGCCTGGAATATAGGTCATCTCCACCGCCATGGTGTCGAGCAACTCGCTGACCTTCACCACACCATCACCTCCGTACGCCTGCAGCATTTCATCACGGCACCCTGCACACATCTTGTTACCGACCACCGACCATCTGCTACGTAGCCCAATAAACGACTGACTCACCACTTCGACCTGACGCCTTTCATTTCTGTCTCCCGCTCCCTCAAATTTATTTGCCACGCCGGGATTCGATCCCGCGACCTTCGGTGTGCGAATCAAGTGCCTTACCGCTGTACTACGCCGGCCGTCATAAGTTGAGTACCACCAAAACTTAAAATAATGCATTATTTATTTATTTATTTATTACACGCCCTCATGGTCTTTTACATTCTTTGTTTGTACGTTTGGCAACAGAGTACTTTTAAATACTTTAAAACTAAAACATTAAAGAAAATATAATATAGTAAAAAAAAACAACAAAAGCATATAATATGAAATAAAATACATTTGTAAAAATGATAAGAAGTCTAACATAAAAAAAATATGCAATATAAACAAAATTGCAGAAATTATCCAGGACTATTTGTGTCTAGATGTATAAAAGAATTAGAATAAACAAAGATCAAACAAATATATATCCTAGATCAGAATATTTATTTCCGAGATTGTGAAGTCGCGGAATCGGGGAATTTTGGAAAGAGAGTGTCCTGGTATTGGTAAAGTAAAAGGATAGTAAATGTCGGCAAGACCGTTAAGGAATATGGATGTTGATTAATTGAAGTAATTCAGGACAGTCAATTTTGTAATGCGGTATTTTATGTAATAATATTAAATCTGTGTTAATTCTACTTTCTGAAAGTTTTAATAAGGACATTTTATCCAGTAGGTAATTATTATAATCAAAAATTAGTACAGGAATATGCAATTTATAGTTTATAAACCTCAGGAACTTATGTTGAATCTTTTCAATGCTGTCCGAATGAATATTGTAAAATGGATATAATCAATTATAATCGATAACGAATCTATCTGCCGAGTTTCAGCTCGATCGAATGTCGGGAAATGATGTCGGTCCACTTCTACTTCATTCGATCAAGAAAACAAAAGTGGAATTCTAATAGATGTATTTAAGAAGCACTGCATTTTTATGCTTTAATTGTGTTATTGGCACTAATTTTACTAACCGACTTTGCCCAAGATCTCAGCAGTTTCCTCGAAATTACCTAATATACGATTATTGAAAAATATGACGTCTTGTTTAATGGAAGGTTTAATGGATTATCCGTAACTTATGATAAGATTGACGTTGCTAGTTGAATATGATTGAATTGTCCTAAAAATGCAGTAATAGAAATTTCATGATGCCAGATGATATTATCAAAGTTCTACTTTTTTTCTGATTAATACTGGCAAAATTTCTGCTCTTTGGTAAAGATGAATATTTAGGTGAATCTAAAACACAATAGGTAAATATTTCAAGGAGAAGGGTATAATGAGATAGTGAGGTGAAGGTAAATGCATTTCGGAAGAAGAACGTAGTTGTATTAAATTATGCATCGGAGTTCGCTTTTCCGGTAACGAGGTTATTTAGCTGCTTTCGGAACGAAACTCGTGGCAAAACTAATTTAACGGTTTCATCTTAAATACAAACTTTATTCGACATCTTAGTTATGTGTAAACCTTAAATAATTCATAATCTGCTCTCTCACAGATAACGCTAGTTTAATATTTTAGGAAAAAAAAAAACATTTTTTGCAAATTCGTTTTGAAATGAATCATCGATACAATATTGTATTCGATTGCCTTCTTGAAAGAAATGAGTTTGTTTACGGACAAAACTAATTATTCATATTCATATTGCGTATGTATGGACGCCACATTATAGGCCACTTGCATGGTTTTCACAACGACTTGGACAAATCGTGTGGATACATTTTTTTTAACTAAGATTCCGAAAATGTTAGTAAAAATTTTTAGAAATGTACAGTTTTTTTTTAAACAATAAATCCATTATTTGGGCTCGTGACATCACTCCGAAAATGTTCTATTAATTTTGTAAAACTCCACACTGATTTTTTTTTTTCATATGGCAACACTTTGATTTCAGGAGTATTTTTGAATTTGACATTTAACGTTCACTAGATTTATTGTTTGTTCTCTGCTAACCTATCATTTGGTTTGACGTTTTGACAGATGTTATGAAGAGAACCTCGTACAATTTATACCTTTAGAGGTGTAATGGTAATGGTGCTGATTTTAACAAAATCAAATATTTTTAATTTTTTTTTAAAGAAAGTCAAACATTCCCGGGTTACGAATAACCCAACAATGTTTGAAAATCTCCTACTACCACCACAGAAAGCCGAAAATATTGCTTGTGTTATGATGGAGGACTTAGCCAGCCGAGAAATTGAACATGCGACGCCCGGATGGGATCCAAGCGCTATGCCCATTCAACCACTGACCGGTCAAAATAATAATATTCTTATTATTATTATAATTTTCAAGTACAAGTATATTACATTGGATTTAGTCATATGTAGACGTTGAACGTTATAATGATTTACGATCAATAAGATGGAACAAGGAAAAAAATATTTATGAGATGTAATATTTTTGGTATGCCTCGTTATTCTCCTTTGCCATTTTTAAATGATTTTCGGCTACGTAATTATCCTATTATCGCACCCATAAATTATTTCCCGTCTTTCCGGTTTATAAAAAATGGTCTGATTTTTCGGATTTAAATTTTCAAAAAATCGCAGGGTATCAAAAATACGATTAAAAAAAATACAGAATGTCTTAGAATATTGACCTAAACCGAATTTTTTTTAAATGTGATGCAAGTGGCCTATTAAGTCATTGTAATGTATTGAAAAAGCTTCTATGTGATGCCGTCAGATGCCAGAAAGGAAAGTGCTTCTAGCGATGGCGGACAGGGGTACCCGAGTAGGCTGATGCCGCTGAGACTGGTTCTGGCCAGCCAACTGATCATATTCAATTAGCCACTAGTATAAACAGGTCGTGTGATTTGAAGAATTATTATTGTAAATACGTAAAACTCATAATAAACCAGTTTGTTATCAATAATCTAAAGTTATTGAGAAGTCCCCATAGAACTAATAGTGTTTAAATATAAATAATACTCAACATTACAGTAATTTTGATATTTTAAAGCATAACTTGCAAACGGTGTTTTTTCTTTAATTACTTAATCTAGCTCCATCTGTGAAAGAAAGGCGGTACTCAATCCTAATAATTTTTGTACGCTCAAAACTCACATTTTAATCATTTCCGGCGAATCCGTAACTATAATATTTTTTTTATTTCCATGCCGCACAAGAAATGCGAGTTATTTATATATTAGATTAATAAAAACAGTACCTTACCATTAATATATTTTACGAACAACGATTTCAAAACTATATAACCCGTTTTTCAACTATAAAGTTAGCGGTAAGCACCAGATTTTATTTTCCAAGACGATGAATTAATAATTTCGGGAGGACAACATGGAGACACATTTTAAATATTTGTAGCACGTTCTTCAGAATTAATTAAAATGAACGCGGCAGAAAGGTCAAATCTCCAGGCCTGCTTGGGTGAATTCGACCGCACGTTCGTACAATACGCCGTGCCGCGGCGTATATTTATTTATACGCTTCCTTCACTTACGTCGTTAAGATTCCCACATTATTTATCTTCTTCTTTTCTTTGATATGGCAAATTCGACAGTAGATCCGTCCAGTGCACGGGTCGCGAGTCGCAATTTGTAAACACGGTTTCTTTACTTACTTCGTTAAGATTCTGAATATATTTTAGGGTATACTGTCGTCTTAAGTAACAATAAAGTATTATTTTATTTTCAAATTCTAAGGAAATTATGATGTCCAATAATTTCTCTCTGATAAGCAGTTAGGACAGTAAGAATTATCGATCAAGCCTTTTCGCCAAGTATAATGTAGGATGTAAATTTTGAAACGCAGGTGGGTCTTGCGCACTTTGATATGATTTAGCCAAATCCATATAGAAATAATAATTTGTGAAAAATCAAATCAATGGAACAGTACAAAATAATTAGATTCCAAAGCTTTATAGTATTGCTTACTACAGATATATTTTTTTAATGTGAATACCGAATCTGCTCCAAACCGTCTGGAGTCATTGATACCATGGCATCCCCAATTGATGTACATTGTAAGGCTAGAGGTAGTGAGGGGGGGAAGGAGATAGAGAAGAGAAAGGTGGAGAAGTACCTGGCTAATCAGATCTGGTCACCAAACACGGCTGTAGCTATTTTAGCCACGTTTAAATTCTGAATGTTGATCTCACACCAGAGAGAGATTGAGAGTATCTTCCACGCACTGGAACGCGCCGCAAATATACCTTTTATTATTTGGAATTATTAAAGTGTGTAATAATAACAAATTAATCATATAAAATTTACTAGCCCACGCCTGGATTTAAACCCGTGACCTCATGATTGCTGGTCGAGGACCTTACCCATCTACCATGGAGGCAGTCAATAGATAAATCTATTATAAAACTTATGCCAGTGGTCAGTGGTTGAGTTGGCATCGCGTTTGGGTCCCAATAGGTGTTGTGTCTGGCTAAGTCCCCATCATAAAACAAGCAACATTTTCCACTTACTTTGATGGTAGTTGGACATTTTCAAATAATGTCAGGTTATTCGTAAACCGGGAATATTTGTCTTTCTTTTAAAAAAATAAAAATAACAGATTGCATCCACAAGCTCGTCAGTCAATAATATAATAAATAATATATGCTATAATAAAATATAATAATCGTTAATGTGTGATGCACCATAAAAATGTACATAATTTTAATTTATTTATTGCAAGTAGTATTGCCAACATGCTGTTTTTCTTTCTCGCATCGTGGAGTGTTTTATTTTTGTGATGTTATGCTCATTGTGTTAAATAAAATTAAAAAATAATAAACAAGTAAATGCCTGTTGGACGTGAAATTCAAAATAAATAATATTTATATTATGTACAGGTAGATAAAATTACTCGACTCCATACCTGGCAGATCTATTACTTTAAATATTTATTAGAGAATTTTCTAGGTACTTGTCGGCTTCAAGAAATGTTTTCTTAAAGCTTTCACGAATAGTTGAAACGTACTCTGATAACAAACTTCTGTGTTTCTCACTAATACCTCAAACTAATTATTACATTAATCAAGGCAAGTACCTCATAAATTCCTAAAAATCTCTCGTCTCTTAAATTAAGCGTCTGTGGAAACTTCTTCACGTCAAATAACGGAACAAAGGAATATCTCGAAAACCAAGATCGTAACATGGCAGAGTTGGTTTTCGACAAAATACGTTTTTCATTAGATTAAATACCAACTCAGCGAGGAAGTGTTACGATGGTTTTAAAAATAACTATTTATGTATCGTAAGGTGTATGTAAAGGTACTGCAACGCAATATAAACGTTAGTTCCCAGTAAGTTAACACCTTGTTTTATTTCACAACTTTTATATCCCATAAAAGGATTTTAATTTATACTATGGGATTTGGAATTCACTAAAATCTCATGAAAGCCTTATTAACTTCTCGAAACACTTCGGTCTTAAATAGAAAAATCGATTTTACAGGACAAGACTAAGACACAAGTGTTTGACGATTTGACAATGTTACCGTTCGACAATTTTTTTTTAATATGAATAACGCACAAGTGTCCCAGCTGCTCCTGCCCGGTGCTAGTGAGCCTAGTTGGGGTATGTTGTAAGGCTGAAGGCAGTGGAGAAGGGAAGGAGATGAGGAAGGTGGGTAAGTGCCTGACTATTTAGATCTGGTCGCCAAACACAGCTAAAGCCCTTTCAAGCAACGTTTCAATTCTGAATGGTGTTCGTGCACCAGGGCGACACTGAGAGTGTCTTCCACTCTGGTCATTACAGAATAATAATGTCGATATTTTAGTGAAAAGGAAAAATATTAATATCAAAGCAGATATATAATTAATGAGCAAAAAAAACGAGTATGCTTTAGACACACGACTGAAGTAAAACTTCACTAATTTACGAAAGAACACATGACATTGGGGTGATATATGACCATGGGGTGACCTACGACCTAGGATGACCCTGGGATGACCTACGACAGTGGGGTGACCTAAGACCTTGGGGTGACCTACGACCTTGGGGGGACCTACAACATTGGGGTGACCTACGACCTTGGGGTAACCATTCTTATCCTTATCACTCCCCAAGTCAAGCGTGCGTAAAGGCCCGACCTTTCGCCTCACCATCGACCACTGTTCGCATTGATTACCATTCGCATCACACTTTTCGTAACATCACACTTATCATAACAATCACCACTTTTCGTAAGGCTTTGACCAACTAACCCCCCAAGTCGAGCGTGCGAAAAGAAGTTTTACTTTAAAAAAAAACCCTCTTTTAAACATTTTCCCACTTATCCGGTATAACCTTTCTAATGACAATGTAATCCTAATGTAATAGGCCACTTGCATCACATTTTTTTAATTTTTTTTCCGGTTTAGGCAAATATTCTAAGACATTCTGCATTTTTTTTTTTTTAATCAAATTTTTGAAACCCTGGGGATTTTTTGAAAATTTCAATCCGATAAATCAGACCATTTTTTATAAACCGGAAAGACGGGACATAATTTTATAGGTGTGAAAAAACGATAATTACATAGCCGAAAATCATTTTTAAAAAAAATAACGTTTTCCACACGAATTGCACAGGAGAATAACGAGGCATACCAAAAATATTACATCTCATAAATATTTTTTTTCCTTGATCCATCTTATTGACCATAAATGATTATAATGAACAGCGTTTATATTACTAAATTCAATGTAATATACTCGTACTTGTAAATTATAATAATAATAAGAATATTATAAAATTTAATTTTGTTAAAATCAGCACCATAATCATTATACCTCTAAAACACGTACCGACATCATCTGCACGTTCTGAAGAGAACCCCGTAGATCATTAAAAGTACGGGGTTCTCTTCAGAGCATCTGTCAAAAAGTGAAACCAAATGATAAGTTCGCAGAGAACAAACAATAAATCTAGTGAACGAATTCAAAAATTCGCCTGAAATCAAAGTGATGCCATATAAAAAAATAAATCAGTGTGGAATTTTAAAAAAATAATAGAAACATTTTCGGAGACGGGACATTTTCATGTAGTGACGTCACGAGCCTAAATAATGGATTTATTTATTTAAAAATAACAAAAACTGTACATTTCTAAACAATTTTACTAACTTTTTCTTAATCTTAGTAAAAAGATCTATCCACATGATTATTTCCAAGTCGTTATGAAATCCATGCAAGTGGCCTATTATTGTTATCAGGTGTTTCCCCACTCTTATCCCTACCACTTTCTTCTATCCCTTCCTCTCCATAGGTGACCTATATTTAATTTAACTTTATTGTACATTTACTCCTGATAATGTGAACATTCACGAAACACGTAGATTGTGTTTGTGAATAAAGTGATGTAAACTACGTAAGTTTTCTTTTTAATCAAATAAAATTTCCTACATCCTCTCTTCAATCAATGTCGGCAAACTCAAAACCCAAAACATCTAATCAGCAACTCAATCACGGTAACTAATTGGTAGCATGTTTTCATCAATATTCTATTTCTTCCAAGTATCTTTAATCCTGGGTTTCCACAGATTTTCATGTTTGCAGCGTGGTTATTATCTGCCCATTACGAACAGTAATTTGTCATGTTCACGAGGTTACAGTTACTAATTTGCCCTTTCATCGTTATAATGATAGGGTAAAACCGGCACAATAATAAATGAAGATTTTTCGGTTCATCACCGCGCTATTTCCTTAGCGACCGAAATTTTGATATCGTAATTTTATTCAAAATACTTTAAACATTCTTAGGAATTTTGAAACGAAGAGATAGGCAAACTCGCTTAATTAGTATGGCATAATTAGTTGGAAAATCATTAGTTTTTAAATTAGTCTGTAACGGTGGTTATTTCCATAATGGAAAATTATGGAAATGTGTAAGTATGTAAAAGTTTTCAGGAAAAAAGTTTGGATTTTTTCCTTATACAACTTTAATATTATGGAAACAAATTGAGGGCTAGAATTTGGTGCCGTTTGATATAATGTTTGGAAATAGAAATAGCTTAAGAAATTACTTAACCCCTCAGGCCCGACCGTATTTAGTCAGTGAGTCAAAATATTTCCATTTAGCGATAAAATTTAAATAAATGTAATATTTCTGAATCTATCCAAAAACTGATAACTGTTTTGGAAAGGTGGTGAAATATACTTTCAAATTTTATAATCGAAAAAAAATATGTAATTTCAAAGGGACGTGCCCCTGACTAGCATAAATACCACAATTTAGTGAACTTTCTATTCCGCTCCGTGACAATGACGCCACTGCTTGTCACAGTTATTTTGTACCGGTAACTGTAGTGGAGCTGGCGACACGGTATCGCTTCCAAGTAAATAAGCACATATTTCACCACTAAAAAATTACACATCTACCGGATCTACCCTGCTGATAGACACTGCAACGCTGTCCGAAACGTTGGCTAAAGAAGGAGATAGCGCAACACGGCGTAACGCCCCAAAAACAAATAACGAAAATATAATTTCTTAAACATAGAAAAATTGCACACCTTACGTTTTAAAACAAAATTACTGACAACGAAAAATAAAAACTCGTACCCAATTTATTAGGCAAATTTAATGTATTATAAACGTTACCGTCAACTCAATTTTTTTGTCATTTCATGTAAAAATAATTAATAAAAAATTCTCACAGTATAATTTTTTTGTCAAATTGCGGTCGCAAACTTTGGATTTACAAAGGTCTAGGTACTTTTTTATTATTTTGCGGTTAACTTTTAGATTTGAATATGAAGCGTGGTATTTTTATCTTTTATCACCGTTTAGACCTTTCTAACCATGATGGTAAGGGAGACAACGATTTCTATGAAACCTATATGAGTTGTTCCGAAAACCGAACAAATATAATCAACAAACACCAAACATTTTCTTCCTTTTTTATTATTCCTCATATCTATAGTCATTAGGGTGACCGGACAACTCAGAATGAAACCAACTCCGAAGCATCTCAGAAAGGTCATTAAGAGTAATGATAAAAAAATATTAAAAATTGTTTAAGTTAGGGTTACCGGCTATTATAAAATTATTTTTTCATAGCTTTTAAAGAGTTGGTTTCATTCTGAGTTGGCATGGAATCATTCATTATTTTAGATAAAGAAGCATTCTTATCCCAGACGAAGTTACTAAGAAATTATTTGGACATACGTAAAAGGAATACTTAGAAAAACAGTTATCATCTGTTCCATAAACATCACTAGGTATTGTTCCTGATCTGAGGTCTACATATTGCAATATTATTGTTTTATATTGTTCTTCTGTGGTGATTTGATCCTCTTATATAAATTAATAAATAGTAGATCAAAAGTAAAATAAATAAACAGTAGATTTTAGTGTGTTGCTTTAAACTGAATTGTATTGTCTTTATGGTTCGCGTGTGTGTTATTCTTTATTTTGTTATTTATGAAATCTCTTCGTGTTGACTTGATCAATTTTATTATTTGATTTTAAAAGCTAGACTGTTTATTTTGTGTTTTAATTACGACTGGAATAATATTATACAACTAGCAGTTAAAAACGCGCTCTGCAGGTTTTTACTGCTAGGCCTTGCGGGCGGCTTTTGGTTCGGCTTCGCCAAGTCAGTGTTGGTGATCATTGTATAAATCCAATAGGAACTGGTTCTAAAATTATCCCGTTCCTCGTATCCACTATCAACGTGTCAACCAGTGATGGCTAGACACCGCGACAAAGTAACCGGGTCGGGCGATGACGTCATATGTAATGTACAGCCGCTTGATACAACTGAGTATTACCGTCAATCTTTCGAAATGCGGGAGATACTCCAGGTATATTATATATTGGTTTTTGGCAAGTTACAGGGAGAAATTAACCCCTTTGTCTTGCAAACTGTAGTAATGTCACCTGATGGATTTTTTTTTTGCCCGATGTTCGGGCTACCTTGGGCAAGATGAAGGACATTAATAATTTTTTTTGATGGTTTGTTTATCTGTGAGTGGTATACATTTTGTATAGATAAACACACACATACAGACATTTTTACATACACCCATGCATGTATGTATTCATATGCAACAAATATGTATACCATAATAAATATATATAATTATTTATTTATCTTTTATATAAGAGAACAAAGGTAAATTTTATTATAGCCCGCGCATCAAGGTGGATGAAGGATGGAAATGGGCAGGCGGTGGAGGAGATTGTCATCGGGACTTGATTGCCCGAGACATGAGATGCTTGGGTTTGAATTTGAAGCAAGTTTGGAGAAAAATGTTTTGGCTAGATCTATTATGTGTTTTTTAAGTGGAGGAATTTTCGTGCCTGAATTAATAATGCTATTTCGGACGAACCAAGGGCTTTTGGTGAATCTTCTAAGCAAGACATTTTGGAAGGTTTCTAGACTCTTAGTATTGCTTGTGGCCCAAATTGGGGCGGCGTAAGTCATGATGGGTCGCAATTTTGATTTGTAAATAAGAATTTTGTTCTGTAGTGACGTTTGACTATTATAATTTAAAAGCGGGTAAAGGGATGCGGCAGCGTTTTTGGTTTTTTTAATTGTATGTTTGATGTGTGTGTGCCATGTGAGTTTTTTATCGAGTGTGACTCCAAGGTATTTAACGTTGTTTTGCCAGGGTATTGCTTGGCCGTACATGGAAACGTGACCTTTAGGAGTGCTGCGAACCTTTCTTCGCGAGAAGAAAATAGCAGCGCTCTTGGAAGGGTTCACGTCTATACGCCATTTGTTAAAAAAGTCTTGGAGTATGTTTATGTTGTGTTGTAAGCGAAGTGTGATCATCCTGGGAGAACTGTATCGAACCATAATGGCGGTGTCGTCAGCGTACAAGGCTTTATACGAATGTTGGTTCTCCGTGAGTGGTATATTGTGTATGTAGATATTGAAGAGGGTGGGGGAAAGCAGGGACCCTTGCGGGACGCCTGCTGTCATGAATCTGGGAGTTGAGAGTGCATCTCGGATCTTTACTTGAAAAGTCCGGTGCCGAAGAAATGATTTTAAGATACCGAGGAGTTGGGGATCGATGTCAATGTTGTGCAATTTGAGAAGCAGTCCGTTCGACCACACTTTGTCGAAGGCTTTGGCTATGTCCAGGAAAATGGCGCCAGTGGACCGTTGGGAGTTGAAGCCGCCTAGAATCAGTTCGGAAACTCTGAGTAGTTGATGAAGGGTTGAGTGTTGAGATCTGAAGCCATGTTGTTCATCAGGGAGGGTTTTCACCTCGTGAATGTGCTTTAAGAGCCGAGTAAGGAGAATTTGTTCGAATATTTTACCAACATTTGAGAGAAGACTGATGGGACGATGGTTCTCACAGAATTTCGGGTCCTTCCCAGGTTTTGGGATGAGAATGACGTGCGCGTGTTTCCAACTTTTGGGAAAATAACGCAGTCTGAGTGCGGAATTTATGAGGCTCACAATGGCGAGAATGCTTTTAGGGGGGAGGGCTTTAAGGGCAAAGTTTGTTATGCCATCTGGACCAGGAGCTTTTTTGTTGCTGCGGTGTTTTATGGCCCTTCGGACTTCTGATGGGGTGGTGAAATGTACATTTGTTCCGGGAAGGGAGTCGAAAATTATGTCTATTTGATGGTTGACATTTGCTATATGGACTGGGTCGGCGTGCTTGGAGCTGGGGCTAAATTGAAATTCAAGATTATCGGCAAACGCCTCCGATTTACCTTGATCGTCAAATATGAGGCCGTTTTCGGTATGAATGGGATGGTTTGGGGATGGGGTAGTTTGGAGAGATTTGCATAATTTCCATAGGGAGCCATCCTGTGGATTTATATTTTGAATTTTTTTGTTCCAGGTGGAGTGTGAAAGCTCGGAAAGTTTCTTTCTAATAAGTGCTTGAATTCTATTGATAGTTTTTTTGACTGAGGGATTTCGGTTTCTGTGCCAGTGTCGGCGAAGATTGTTTTTTGTAGAGATTAATTCCTGGATGTCGATTGGGAGGTCACTTTTGAGATTAAGGGCGGAACGTTCAGGAAGAGTTTTAGAGGCATCGGTGATGGAAGATGTGATTATATCGGCAAAGTCGTCAACTGCCTTGTCTAGTTCGGGGCCGTCAGAAATATTTTGAGGGATGATTGTTTTTTCCCCAACTCTGTGAGTGAAATACGTCCAATCAGTTTTTATAGATTTGCGCGGTGCCATTGGAGTGGAAAGTCGATTAAGAGTGAGCAAAACTGGATTATGATCTGAGCTTAGGTCATTTATGGTTTCGATACTGTAGACCCAGGGTAATTTGTGGAGGAGTGCAATGTCGAGAACATCGGGTCTAGCCCCGCTGTTCGGGAAGTGTGTGGGTGCAATTGGGCCCGCGATGAAGAGTTCAGGATGTGCGCTAGCGTACTTTTGTAAGATACGCCCATTGGAATTAGTAATCCTACTATTCCAATTGGGGTGCTTTGAGTTAAAGTCCCCAGCGAGAATAGTAGGAGTGTGGCTATCGAGAAGAGTATCGAGGTCTTTTGGATCAAGCTTATCTTGCGGACGGTGATAGATGGAGTTTATTCTTAATGGGCCTGAATGTTTTGTATGTATTGTGATTGAGGTTGATTCAATAGACGACAATGTGGGTGTAATGTTATATTTGTGGGCGATTTTCGATTTAACGAAAATAGCAGTGCCCCCACCTCTCGTGTTTTGGCGGTCGTTTCTATATAATGTATAGTTTGAAAGTTTTGGAATTTGTGATGGGTTGAGGTGAGTTTCATTAATAAGTAAAACGTCAAGAGCGTGTGTATTTGCAAAAATACGTAATTCATGTATATTTTTTAAGAGACCATTAGCATTCCAAAATGCCATACGTAGCACGGAGGGCATGGTAGTAGAGCTAGCCATTTACACTGAAAAAAGTGAAAAAATCTGAGGGGCGGCGGAGAAAATGATAGATATGTAGTCTGCCGGTGAGGTGGCAGACTGAAATTTGGGGATGAGGTCGGAAAGAAGATCGCCAACCTTGGAGAAATTGAAATTTTTGAAAAATTCAAAAATGTTTAAGGGGGTGGAAGGAGGTGTGTGGGAGGTTGACGTTGAGGGAGCTGAGGGGGATGTGGACGTTAGTGGGGTTTGGGCAGTGGCCTGCGCGTATGATAAGGAGGGATTTGTGCTATGCGAGGTGAAAGTGGCATTACGTACGGTTTGCAAGATGGGTTGTGGAGATGGTCTTTTCGGACATTCCTTATAATTTGCCGGATGGGCTCCAGAACAGTTTGCGCAGGTGGCGGGACCATCTTCTCTCTGCTTCTTGCATTCCTGCGTGAAATGATCACCCGCGTACTTGACGCAGCGGGGAGGCAGGTGGCACATCATTGAAGAGTGTCCAAAATTCTGGCAGCGGTGACACTGAGAGGGGGCTGTTTTTTTATTAAGATACTCGACTCTTATCTTGAGGTGAAAGAGGGAAGTGAGGGAGAAAATTTTTTGTCCCGCCTCACCATGATCCTGTTGTACAAGGACTAGTGGAATGTTTTTCCTGTCTGGCCCGGATCTCATCCGAGTTACAGAATTAACTGGGAGGTTGAGATCTAGAAGTTCCAGGCGGACCTCTTCTTCGCTAATTGTCGTCGGAATCCCTCGCAGAACCGCCTTGGTTAATTTTTCTTCTGCATGCTGAAATGTATGGAAGGGGGTTGTGTCCTCCTGGAGCATCTTTGTAGCCAGCCTGAATCTGGTGGAGTCGCCAGTATTTAGAACCACCCCTGTTGGAATGGCCTTTGCGTTAATTATATTAACCCCAGCGTTCAAGAGGCGCTTTTCCAGGAGGCTCCAATTTTTTTCCGATTTTATAAAAATTGGAGGGATCTTAATAGGCCTCGTTTTTGTGGCATCGGTTATATTTGCGGTGGAGTCAGACACGGAATTTAGAAGTGGCGGTGGTGCAATTTCATCGTCTGTAGCGAGGGCGGAGAAACGATTTGAGGTTTTTATAACTTCGGTGGACGGAGGAGGAGAAGCGCACGCCCTTCGTTTCTTGTGAGCTGGAGTCACCCATAGCGGGGGGAATGAGTTTACGGAAGAGGATGGAGCGGTTGATGTTGAGCTGGAGGTGGTTGTCGAAGAGGTGGGAGCTGTTGAAAAAGGGGCAGAAGTCAAGGTGGAAGGGGAGACAGAGGTCAAAGACGTAGTGAGGGTGGGAGTTGTTGTTGTTTTCAAAGAGTAGTCGGAGACATCTTCTTCACTTCCGAAGTGCTTTAGGTATAGAGCAGTTGAGCGTCTGGACCTCGTTACCTTAGATTTTTTTGCCAAAAATTCTTCAAGTTGTGCTTCTGTAGCACCCACGGCGGCAAGTTGTTGGTGGAGTGTAGACATCGAATCCAGGGTCTTATGCGTAGGTCAATAGTGAGAAAGGTAGACTGTGGAAGGTCAATGTGTAAACGGGGGTCTGCAGGCTTGGATTTGGTAAAAAAAAAAATGAAAAACACAGCACTGCTTTGAAAGCTGACAGCTCAATATTTTGTCACCATGAAAATTGTTTTTGATTGGAAACTGATGGAACGAATTACTATGAGAATGGAAGGAAACAAAAGAACCAGATGACGCGAATAATGATTAGAAAATAAACTGTTCGAAACGCGATGCACTGTTCGGAGCTCGATTTTTGAACTGTTGCTTCCTCGAGTAACAAAAGCGGACTAGATACTCCAGGTTCGCAAATTCGTAGAATTTATAGCTAGAAAGGACACGTCCCGATGCGTCTTGCCGACGAAAGTGGCGACATCTTGTGACGAATTCTAGAATTAGAAAGCGAATTATAACGGTAACTTTGTCTGAAAATCACGCAATCTAAACCGGGTTCTGAAATTCAACCACGCAGACGCTACGGTATTAATAAAGTTCGATTATATTCCTAGGTAGTACTGCAAATACGTAAATAATAGAAAGTAAAGAATAAATTGAATACATTAAATATGTTAATTTTATTACATTTACATTATCATTAATTTGTAATAAAATTTACTGTAAATGTTAATAAGTATAAAATGTTCTTTATGTTCTTCTGTAAGTTATTAAAAATAAGCATAATATTTTTGTGTTAATGTATTTTTTTACGTTAGCTCCACGTAAGATGTAACCTTAGGGTATGCTGTGTTAATGATCTTTTTTAAAGAAAGGAAGGAGAGAAAGTTTTGGAAAGGAAAACGGTAGGAATCCAGGGGTCAGTGTGTCTAGGAGTGACGTATGAAACCAACCTTTCTACTGCGATGCAAAATGCTGCTAAATCACCAAACGTAGCGAACCACTTGGGGTGACCTATGGCCTATGGCAGACGTGTTGGTTATCCAATAAAGGTTCCCGGGGCGGCGGTACCCATTCCCGCCTCCCGAATTGAGTTGGGGCAAGGTTCGGAGAGTGCGGTGGATGTCTTAGACATTCCAATTGAAGCTCCTCTAATTTGGTAGCCGTCTGTTGTGCAGTGTGTGGTCTAGCGTTCTAACGCGCGTTTGTTGTTTGCTTCACTAATTCGTGAGGTACCCACCTTTCAAGCTTTTTCATCTTCCCAATTTGCTTCAAGTGGATTAAAACAGTTCTATCACTAACACCGCAGCCTGCAGGTAACTCGTACGTGGTTTGCGATGGATCCGCTTCCACATTAGCCTTCAATTCTTCATTATCAACTTTGGTCTCCGGCCGTCAACGGGGCTTGTTCTGCAGGTCGAAATTTCCAGAACGAAAACGTTGGAACCCAAAACGCACTGTGTTTTCTTTTGCGGCACCGTCGCCATACACATCATTAATCCTTTGAGCCGTTTCTGCAGCACTGGTGCCACGGTGGAACTCGTACATGTAAATAACGCGATATTTCAACTTTTCCATTTTGCAAATTAAGTGATGCAAAGAAAAAAAACAATTAAGGAAAAAACAAATTAATTATAATTTTCGAAACACAAATACATGAGTAAATAGCTGTATAAATTTGAATTTGGAATTCCTAACCAAAGAGAAGATATTTGAGATCAAATTTGCCAGTACGGCAAAACGCCAATTTCATATGTAAGGACCTAATATTCACGTTCTGTGTAAGTTCTGTGATTATTTCAGCATTGTGGAGCAATGGCCTATAATGATATAATTACAGAACAACCTGAATAGAACTGACACAGAACGTGAAAATTAACTTAAAATATTTGATGAAACCGTAAAATTTTTTGAAACAACCCATCCTTAATCTTCTTTTAATGTGATTTTCTACGTTTACTTTTAGTGTTAAAATCAAATTAAATAAAGTTTTTTTGGTATACTAATTTGTACCAGCAATTTATAATTTGTACGTTGTAAATTATATAAATTGCACACAATATTTTTTTCTTGTAGAATCCTCGTAACTAAAATGAAAAATGATTTCAATGAATACAGCAGTTTTTCATTGTTTCGTACAAATCCCAATATGCAAGGCGTATAATGGAAATCATTACTATTCATTTATACGGACAAGCGCTGTTTGTCCAAATGTTGACCTATTAAAATTAATGGAGATGGGGTCCTTCCCGAGTTAGTTGAAGGACCCGACGGTAATAAGAAGGAGAAGGAAGGAAACAGAAGAGGAGCAAGCAACTGTGATTCGGGTAAACATGTCGCTTTGAGACAAATTAATGAAGCGACAAATACGATTCATTAATAACTTCGTGTCTCAATTTTGGTAGATTTGAATAGAAACGAATACCGCCACTGACTTAGTGCATTTTGTTTCTATCATATTTAGTACTCGCTCTGCCTCTCTTGCAATTGCTTGACATAGCATATTATTTGATCGAAATGAAAATTTGATGATGAAATACATTTCTGAATAATATGAAATTTTAACAATGAATCGTCAGACTTTAGATCGTGAAACACTCCCACAATTATTTTTTTTTCTTCATTGTTATATGTCAAAAGTATTGGAAACAATTTTTGAAACTCATTTTGAAATAACGTTTCTCATGCATCATCTTTGGTAAATTAATATATTATTTTTGGTGCAAATTCCGCACAAGAGTCTCAACTGCTCCCAAACATCTGAAACTAGTGAGACTGTGGCATTCCCAATTGGGGTATGTTTTGAGACTGAAGAAAGTGGGGAGGGAAAGGAGATGAGTAAGAGGAAGATGGAGAGAACCTGACTATTGAGACCTGGTCACAAAACATGGCTAAAGCCATTTCAAGCAAAGTTTCAATTCTGAATGGTGTTCTTACACCAGGGTGATACTGAGAGTATCTTCTACTCTGGATCGTGCCACATATACGTCTTATGATTATTATTTTATTTTTTCCTTAGGGCCTATGTCATATTTAGGGATGCTGTGTGGAGGGTTTTTTTAGGGAAAAGAAGGAGAGGAAGTAGTGGAAAGGAAAACAGTATGAGGAGTGAGTAGGAATCTGGGGGTCAGTGTGTCCAGGAGTGACGGAAGTATGAATCCACCCCTCCCACAACGGTTCGAAGTGATGTTCCGGGAGAGTATGGCTCGAGAAGTCAAAGGGAATCCCTCAACCATTCATTCTTTCTCGATCCAGCCTGCCATGCAGCTGCTGGGCAGATGCATCCGCCGCCAAGACCCAGAAAAACCTCACCACATGAACCCAGGTACCCCTGCTAAGTCACCAAATATAGCGAACCACTTGGGGTGACCTATGGCAGAGGTGTTGGTTATCCAATTAATAGTTCCCGGGGCAGTGTTACTCATACTCGATTCCTAATTAAATTGTGAAATAAAACAAAACAATCGAATAAAAATTACTTGCGTTCGCCAGGATTTCGGATTGCTAGTCAAGCGCCTTACCCATGACCACGGAGGCCGTCAAGGGTAATCATGAACACATGTGTGTTTATCGGAAGTGACATCTGCCAGGTAAGTAGGTATTTTTTCTGTATCTGACTATACTCGTACATAAAAAAAACTTTAGAAAGAACCTAAGAACAAATAATAAATTATTACTCATAATAATTGTTATCCTTTGTGCTATGCATAAAAATCTTGTCTTAAAAATTAGGTTATCAATTTAAAAATTATAAAAAATAATAAATTATACAGCGCCCTTGAGGTGATTTTTCACAAAAATGGCGCTGTACAAATTACCTGTAGCCGAGCAACGAACAACCATAAAAATATTATTCAAATCCGATTTTATACACTGGTATCACCGGGCACCGCTCTCCGGCCGAGTGCATGGCAATGCAAATTTATTCCAATTAATGTTCGTCCCGTCCGCCTGCTTTCCTCTAAGCAAGATAATTATTAAATCTGTGCTAACTTATTGTAACACAAAGTTTCAATGTAAATATATTTGCTTCTTCAAACTTCGCAAAATTACTTTGTGGCATCATTAATTATATAATGAATAACAGATCACTTTGTATAAACCACTATAATATATTTAAATTAGTTTAGTAACTTTTTTTATATTGGAAAAACTTCTAGAAATTTTAACATTAGAGTTAAGTAACATATAAGATGTTTAAATAACAATTATTATTCTGAATTTGCCAACCATATTTTGGAAACAAGTCATTCTTTTGATATTAATACAGGTCTTAAAATTTTACATACTAATACTACGGGCATACAATTGGATAATTTAGAAATTTTAGAAATTAGAAAAAGTATTAATAGTAGATTAAATATTATAAATAACCAAACATTTTTTTAAAAATAGCCTTCTTTTAAATTTATTTTCTTATTAATACTTACAATTAATTATAATTATTGTTTTTTTGATTTAGGCTAATTATTTTAATTATTTGTTCTTAAATTTTTTTTATTATCTAAATGCAATTTTATTTTTCCTTAAATAATTTTTATATTTAATTTTGTATAACTATTTTTATGATTTGTAAGTAATTAATCACCTCTACTTTTTAATATTTTGTCTATGTTATAGTTTATTCTAATTTGTCTATACTTGTTTGTATATCCTCATGAAGATAACATTGTTATCGAAACATGTAGATATTGTTTATAATATAGTGGTTTATACAAAGTGATCTGTTATTCATTATATAAATATATTTGACTCGCGTTAATCAAGAGTTATTATTGAAAACCTCCACAACACACGCATCCAATTTACAGGCGTGGCAAGATCTGTAAACTGTCAAACCCTCTGGATTAAATATCTAAACATAACCCATATTGCTAAATATCCATTACTTTTATTATATCCGGCGCCATCAGCGTCAAAAAGGTTTTTTTTTCAGAAAAAAATCATACTTTGTATTCAATAAACAGGTGGCAGCTGTCAGGACTCCCCAAGGCTTTATCGGACCGTATTATATTTATCTAGCAAATCGGTAAATCTAGTGTATTTACAGCAAAGTATTTTTATAACCTCAATTGGGTTAGTTCATCTGAAGTTAATTAGCCGTGCCACAAAAATATTATTGTTTATGTGTGCTCAGCCTTAAAACGTGATTCAAAGCGTGATTTCTTTTTGGGGAGTCTGCATCTAAAAATAGTTTTCTTCGGATGTTGTCAACAACCTTCTACTCAACGATTCCTTTACCGATAAAAGATTTTCTCATTATTCAAGATCTTAGATACCTACATAAATAAAATGTGGGAATACCTGAGACGCTCTTGTTGTACGTATTTAAATGAAAAAATCGATTTTGATTAAAATACATTTTTAATGGTACAACTATAATAATAAAATTAATAAATCTACATATGTACGAGTATATATCAATATTTTGATACAGATTTAAACTGTTCGGCTTTTTTAAATTTTATATTAGCTCAAAACAGGATGCCCTGAGGAAAATAATGTAAATTTTGGGGATCGCTGGCAACGGTTAATACGCACTTTTTTTTTGAAAAAATCTTTTGATTCACCTTAATTACATTAAAAGACAACGGTTTGCATTGGGGGAAGTGGAAAATATTTTTGTGTAACATGGTTTGTGATACAAAAGAAAGTGCCCCTTTATAACGCCTACTCGCGTCAAGGCAAGAAAAACATCCCAGTTTTCAAGTAACATGGTTTGTGATTCTGGCGTACAATCTCACAAGACGAAAGCTAATTTTAATTTTACGTAATGAAATTTAGAATGAAATATTTTCCACTTCCCCCAATGCAAATAGTTGCCTTTTAATGTAATTAAGGTGAATCAAAAGGTTTTTTTTAAAAAGTGCATATTAACCGTTGCCAGCGATCCCCAAAAATTAATGAAAATAATTTATATAATCCGGTCTATGAAGTCTTTGGGGATGCTGTACGGAGAGTTTTTTTTAACGAAAGTAAGGAGAGGAAGATCTGGAAATGAAACCGGTGTAAGGGATGGATAGGAATCTGGTGGTCAATGTGTCCAGGAGAGGGACTTTTTTCCTTGTTGGCAGTCTAATATTACTGGCTGAGTGTTGCAAAGTCCAGTTTTAACTCGACCATTTGGCATTTCTTCTGTCCGTAAACGTGTTTGTAACGTTCCAGTTCCAGTTCAAGATAGTGGAATTTTGGAAACTACGTTTCTTTTTGGATACTACCTTTTAATTCCTCCAGATTTCGCATGATCGCGGTTCATACTGTCAATTTAGAATAAGTAATATTATATTATTAATATTATTATTTTTAAATTGCAAACTCAGAGCTCTGTTGCGAACCCTTAAGTGTAGTCAATTTAAGAGTACTTACCTATTCAACTCATTAGGCATAAGGACCTATTTCTTTGTCACCATTGCTGCAATGCTCTCTTACATAGTTTAGCCAACAAGTATAGGTATAAATGATTTCAACAATTTCAATTTATGCATTAATTTATTTGTTTAAAACGTACTTAAACCTTTATTTTGTTAACTTATTGTTATTGATAATTTCAGTTCATTATTGTTATCATATTATTTTTTACAAATTTATCCAATTGTGTAATACAAGATTTTTTTTTATTAATCTATTGTTTATTCCTAACCCTTATGTAAAAAAGTGTAATCAATTTGTCTCAAATGTTTAAAAAATATATCAAATGCAGTTCACACGCGGTAGAAGCGAAACTTCAAGAAAACAATCGCAACCAATATTAGCCTTGAAAAGTGATGTCATAATCAAAGCGGTCAATGAGGCCAGCGCGAAAGTTTGAAAAAATAATTGTCATCAAAATTGTGATATTTCTTTTGATAAATTGTATAATTCCTTATTCAAGGTTCATTATTAAGTACCTATAAAGTACCGATACAGTTAAATGGTTGCAATGTCGAAAAGGTGGAAAGATTTAGATACCTCGGCAGTATTCTCACGGAGACTCTTGACCCAGATGTAGAGGTTAAATGCAGAATTGAAGCAGCAAGAACTGCGTTCATTAAAATGAAATCCCTCTTCTGCAATGACAATATCAGCTTAAAACTAAGGCAGAGAATACTAAAATGTTATGTGTGGTCGGTCTTGCTCTATGGATGTGAAACATGGACCTTGAAAGTAAATACCATGAACAGGTTAGAGGCTTTTGAAATGTGGCTTCACCGGAGAATGCTCAAGGTCTCATGGACCGACATGATCACCAACATAGAAATTCTCAGGCGGGCTAGAGCAGATAGAGAACTGCTTACATTAATAAAAATCAGGAAAATTTCATATCTGGGTAATGTACTTCGAGGGGAGAAGTATCACTTGCTCCATTTAATATTGAAAGGCAAGATAGAGGGTCGCCGAGGGCCTGGTAGGAGACAAATGTCTTGGCTGCGTAATATACGAGAGTGGACCGGCATTAGAAGTGTGGAGGAGCTATTCCGGGCAGCGCAAGACAGAGAGACATTTTCAATAGTGATCGCCAACGTTGGGGGGACCTGATACGGCACACAAAGAAGAAGATTAAGTACCTGCTTACAAATCTTATGATCTCACAGAAAGTTTTGACTTATTACGTAAGAGAAAATCAGAAAAATATTTTTTGGAACGCGATGTATACTGTTCACAAAACTATTAGTTACATAACGAAATACCTTTATTATTTATGCCTTCGCCCTATAATTATATCGTGGAAAATAATAAATCAGGAAGAGCTCGTTTAAATATTAAACGAACTGAAGCTTGTTTGTGCGGAACATTTCATTAGCACTTGAGACATTGTATCTGCCCAAACAAATTAAACGAAACATTTATATTAATCTTCTTTAGAGCAGTATTTTCAAAATAATTATATTTCCTATCCGGTTTGGCGAGATTGATGTTTACATTAAAACTAGTTAACAACGAAATCGTGTTTGTATATTAATATTTTCCTTTTTACATTAATTCCAGATAGGAGGCCTTAAGGAAAGTGTGGTGAACGTATGTCTTGCGGTATGAAAGAGACATGCGTGTATGAGTGAGACAGCATGAGGAACGTATAAAAGGGTGTGATTGCTGTCTACCGTCCTCTTTGCATTATCGCTTCGTAGGAAGCACGACCTGTAACATATCTCGGAATAAACTCGCTAAGTCTACCTACGACTAATTATTGTGTCAATCTCCCTAAAACTGAGATCACATATAGAGGAAGCTGGATCCACACCCGGAGTCCAGGAAAGTAATGTTGATACCGGCCACGGTCATCACAGAAAGTAATTTTTTTTACGTTAAGAGTGGAGTTTCATAATATGAAAAAAATAATCTAATTTTTTTTAACCCTTAAAACTTATTATGTATGTAGAAGCCCTATGGGGGTAAATAAATTAATAATAAATTTATTCATTTTCACGTTGTAAGTGACTTCTCGAGCACGCACGAAAATATTTAAGTATAAAAATATAATTATTTATAATATTACCCATTTTTTCGAAACATTCCAGAGTGATGGGCATTCTCAGGTCCAGTTATTTTGCAGAATCAGATAGCCATTTACCGCCATATTTTTTTTTTTGAAAGTTGAAAGTTGAAAGTTTTTTTTTTTTACATGAGCTTCACACCTGAGGAAAATAATTTCCCTCAGGGCCTATGTCATCTTTGGGGATGCTGTGTGGGGGGTTTTTTTAAGGAAAGAAAGGAGTGGAGAGTTCTGGGAAGGAAAAGGGTTTAAAGGGTGAGTAGGAATCTGAGGTCCAGTATGTCCTGGTCATCCGCCTCCAAGACCTGGACAAACCTCACCCCATGAACCCGGGCAACCCTGCTAAATCACCAAACGTATCGAACCACTTGGGGGGACCTATGGCAGAGGTCTTGGTTATCCAATAAAGGTTCTCGGAGCGGCGGTACCCATTCCCGCCTCCCAAATAATAAATGCTATTATTTGGTTACCGTTAAATGCTGATTACAAGCCCGTTTCAGCCTTTGAAAAAATTGTGAACAGCAAAAGAGGATAACTGTCATGTTGTCAACTTATCGCCATTTGATATTAAGCGGAAAAGAACCTACAATTGACCTTTAAGAACCTTTCAAACGTCAAAAAACAAAATGGCGCTATATGGCCATTTGCTGACAACGTTACATTTGAATTTATGCGAAACAACTACGCTGAAAGTCGTGTTGCTTGAAATGTCGTGCTTCTTTATCTTTTTGACCTTCCTCTACCACATTTCTTTTGCCTTTCCAACCCCTTCATCTTCACAACTACCCCAGGACAGGAACTCAGTTATGGTATTAAATTCATAATAAATACACATGTAGTAATATTAGAAGAACATTTAAAAAGAATGTGACTTTTTCTAAGCCATTTAAAAGGTTCCTTTGCATTCCACTTCAGGTTTTGATCAACGATCACACCGAGATAATTTCTTCCGAAATTAAATATCTCGGTGTGATCATTGATCAAAACCTGAAGTGAAATAGTCACATTTCAGAGTTAGTTAGTGAAGAGAATAAGGTTAAGAAATATTTTAAATGTAAAAATAATCAAAAACATGTACTGTGCCCTTATTCATTCTTTACTTATCTACGGAATTATAAGTGATATCAAAAAAAATCTACCTTCTCAACAGAATCACTTTTTTAATTGTTTCCAGTAACAAATGTCGATGAAGTATTCAAGCAAGCTTCCATTATAAAAATGTGTAAAGCAAAAAGTAACAAAAAATATCAAGAATTTGACAAATGAGAAATGGAAACCAATTTATTACACCTACAGTACTGTGCGAATTAATGTGAACACGTGATAATTAGCACAATTACACTTGTTCTTGCAGTTGTATGTACTCGTAGCATATTGTAATAGCGGCCATTTGGGGTTCGTGTTCTATCATTCAGTGAGTTACGAGATAAACCAAGCTACGGATGGGTTAATTTTTGTAATTTTTTAGCATTACAGTTTTTTTGCAGAGGTAAACTTAACTAAAGCTTTTTGTTTCTTATTTTTAAAGATGGATATTTCTCTTTAAAAAAGCACAAAGATTTTTAATATTTCAAAGACAAAAAAATTAAATATGTTGAATAGCCAGGTAACTTTCCGGATCTTAATCCAATTGAAAATCGGTGGGCAATAGTTAAAGCAAGACAAGCACAACTAAAACAAAGCTGATTAAGGCAGTAATTTAAGGACACACAAATATCAGAAAATTGTTAAAAAATTGATGATTCTATGCCAAACCGTGTACAAGAAGTTATAAAAGTTAAGGCAGGATACACTTCGTATTAAAAAAAATTATTGTAATTGTTTCTCTATCTTTTTCTTCAATAAAGAATATTTATTATTTTTTCTAATTCAACAGGTGTGTTCACATTAATTCGCAAAGTACTGTAATTTTGAAACAACTTAAATGCAAAATCATTATATTTTCCAAGCCATATAAAACTATAATAACCTCCCTTACGAATTACGCTGTATCATCAACCAATCAGAACAAATAAATAAAATTAAACAATTTTTCATAAAAAACTTACATTAAAAAGTAAATAACTTAAAACCTTAGTAAGAATCGTGGCTCCCTTATCAGGTACAAGAGCTCCTCTTTTCTGAAAAGGTATACATGACTAAAAAAGACCTTTAATATAATGTTTTGTAAAATATATATGTCACTCTTATTTTTATATTAGAATAATAAAATAATAATTAACCCCTTAATTCATGCCTTAGTTCGTACGCATGTTGATTTCCTGGAACAGTTTTCCGCTTTACATTTCACCTCTATTAAATAATTCAGTCAGGTAGATTAGCAGATATCGTCTGCGCAGTGGGGGCGGAGGTGAGAGGTTATTTGGTCCACAATAATGATTGATATACCGCCCTCTGAACTCACAGCCTGCGAGTGCCTTTTGCATTATGTATTCGCTTTAATTATTGAACAAATCAAGGGTTTGTCTAAATGTGGAATATCCGGAATATATATTTATAGAAAGCCACTGGTTTCAGTTTCAGGTTCAAGTTTTTATTAAATAAGGAACTCTGGTAAACATTTTGACATTTCATTGAAGAAGAAAGTAATACTAATAAATCTGAACGAAATTTTAGAAATAGAAAATATGACTTAAATATTTCTTTACAATTTTTACAGTTTGAATAAAAATATCAGGTTTTGTTTGTAATCGTTTACATGGTGGAATAAATTATTTAAAAAAAAATTCCCTCGTGAAAACGGTCGTGATTTGAAGTGAATAACCAGACACATCCATAAATGCGTAATTTTTAAATATACTCGTAATTATAGACGTATCGACTCTTTTGTACAAAAAAATATCATTCGATTTCAAAAGATTGTTATTTTATCTAGTAAAGTCATATTTTAAGTTTAAAAAAACGTTTATTTTTATTATTGTTTAATGTGATTACACCGTTGGTCATTGGCAGATTTAGTAAATTTTCAAACAAAATTTAGTATTATACAACAAACATTTCAAATCATGTAGACATGTGGTAAAATAAATTAATATATTTTCAAGGAAAGCTGCATCTCAGGTGTTTAATTTTAGTTCAAATAAAATCAGTAAAAAAAAATAACCGAAAGGGTGGCACAGTTGATATTCCGACGAATAACAGAAGTTTAAAACATATTTTATTCAAATACATCAACGATAAAACTGCTTGTCTAAATACTGTATACAACTGCGAATAAGTATAAAAAACGACAAATCGACTTGGGTATTTTTGAAGTCGGCTTTTGGTTTGAAATTGGTAAATAATGCACCAAAAAAAATATTTTATAATAACTATAATGTCGGTGGTCGGGGGACCAACTGCTTCATTACCGTTTTATCGGAATGTCAATAGATGATGCTCCAAGGAACTAGCTCCATCGATCCCTTTGACACCGGTGCAGTCAGGAAACGCGCTTGCACACGGTTAAAATTTATCACGTACGATCGGGTTGCTTTCACGACTTGAGTTCAACAGTTCGGCTGTGGAATCACTTGCCAGCATCTATGTTTTCTTCCTCCTACAAAGTGGGTTTCTTCAAGGCCCGTGTATATTCCTTCCTCTTCTCAAAAGAAACTCTCCATACAACATTACCAATAATTTATTTATTTGTTTAATACAAACAGCATAAGTATGCCATAAACACCAATTACATATCACAAATTCATATTCAAAATATTAGTAATGATAAAACAGTGTATGTATAACAGTTAATTGTGACGTTACATTGGGAAGTGACACCAGAGATACATTAACATGCAAAAATCTATAATACAAATAAAATTAATAGTGATTAAAAAAATATGATGGCGTAGCCTTCTTGTACCTATGTTCCGTGCAGTTAAATAGATCTATCACATCTGCATATATATTAGTAACTTCATTCAACCTAGGTAAGAGTGAGTGTTTCGTATACTCAGTCCGATTATTGTTGCATTTAAAAAGGATTTTAGAACAAGTGGTTCTCGTGGGAATATGAAATTCAATGAGCTTAGTTAAATCAGGATTGTCTATTCTACCATTTACAATTTTGAACATAAATTTTAAGTCGGATATAATTCTTCCATCCGAGAGTCTTAATAAATTTAATTGTTTCATCAAGTAATTATAATTTATGTTTTCAATGCGAATACCGAGGTCAAAATTAATGTGTCTTAAGAATTTGTGTTGAATTTTTTCGATTGAATCTGAATGTATTTTAAAATGGAGGGACCAGATCGAGGAGTTATATTCGACTTGACTACGTACTAAGGATGTATTCAAACATTTTAAAGTTGAAATATTCCTGAAACCTCTGGAATTTCTAAGAACGAAGCCAAGCATTTTGATACCTTTATTATAGATTGAGTTTATATGGGATATAAAGTTTAATAATGACGAAGGCCCTGAGGGAAATAATTAAATAATTATTTAAAAAAATAAATACGCCTATCTGATACATTGTACATTATTGGCAGTAATAACACACCCTGTCGGATGTAGTACAACCTTAATTACTACAAGATGGCGCCCAGTTTTGGAATCAAATTAAACGTTTTGGCATAATATTAATGATTGCTCTCGCTTACCTTCGTTAACTTTCAAGAGTAACCAAAGCGCCAAATCTAAATAAACATCCTTACATTGCTCACGCCTTACTCGTATGATTTCACGGAACCGGGTTGGTTGAGAGCATGATCTCACGGGCCTGGGTTGGGTTAAAGTAAGATGGGTATAACGAATTAACTTGGTTAGATGAGACCCTTTGATGCCAATATTTGTACACTCAATGAACATTTTCCCATTTCGAGAAGTAATCTGATACAAATTATATATATTAAATTGGCTACGCGTCAGGTGTATCGTTCTTACAATTATTTTGCTTTCGAAACGCATGTTGATCGTCCAGTTGATTAGTCAGACATCTCCGAAAAATCGAAATTTTTGCTTATCATGCAGTTGTATGTAAAAGTGTACCCTCTATCTGGTACAATACTCAGACAACTCTTAAACACCACCAAATCAATTATATTGCAGAGAAACAACATATTTCAAAATGTTATACTTAAGTACTGGACTGTTGTTGTTATGCCTCCCGGTGTTATTTTATATGTAAAACACAGTCCAGTGTAAATAATAATGGATTTATGGTTAGCATCCGAATATTTACATCGTTATCTCAAAACATAATATTTGGAGATGTCTGTATAATTAACCGGACGATCGATGTACTCGTAGATGACTACTTCGATATTCGTAAAAATATGAGAGTGGAAGGTATTCTTAGTATCGCTCTGGTGAATGATAGAAATAGCTTTAGCAATGTTTGGTGACTTGCCTTGGGCAAGACAAAGGGCTTTCACGTCCTGTCTGTCTGTCGCTAAGGACTGCTCTGAAATTCAAAATATGAAAACAATTACATTGTTTACGTTAAATCATTTTGTTTGTTTGATTATTGTGCCTGGTATACACAGTAAGCACGTACTTGCAGGTAAGACTCTGCGGTATAAAAAAAATGTTTTTTTAAATAATAATGCAGATATAATAAGAACAGCATTTTTCAAACATATGAAAATTTTCCAGGTGGGCGAAAAGCAATTTAAGTTTTCAGTATCTTTTTATAACCCTCAGACAACTGAACGAAATATATTAAAAACCCAAATTATAAACCTACTGTCCTAAATACCGTGAAATTTAACCATGAACTTTATTTATTTATTTATTTATTTATTTAAACGCCCATTGGGCTTTTACATACATTGTTATAAGTATTATTACATTAACTATATGGCATATAAAAGTTTAAGTACATATATGAATAAAATAATTATTATATGTGTAGTACCTACATAAATGTTTTACAAATAATGTAGAATACCATTATGGAGAACAGTTTTTTTTTTTTTTTTTTTTGTACTTACAAACAAAAATAACGGGATTGAAATTAATCAGCATTAGTAGGGACTTAAGCATAATCGAAATATAAATTAAATTACAATATTAATTTGTAAAGTTACATATATATATTAAAGTTAAAAAGTCTAAAAGAAAAGAGTGAAATAGATATAAGCTAAAAAGGGTTTTTTACTATGGAATGGTGAAGTCATACCTTTCAGCAAAGTGTTTATGTAAATTTCGTTTAAGCACTGCTACGGAATCTCTAAATATATCAACGACATTACCAAATTTATTACCAAAATTTTGTATTCGATTTAGGGATATGTGCGCTTGATAATTTGTTTTGAAATTGTCACAGAAAAACGTGGAATTTTGTCTCGTATTTTTGGGAGGTACAAATAATTTTATTGTGGCCAGAATTTCAGGGCTGTCGATTATATAATTAATAATTTTATTTAGTAGAACAAGGTCGGAGATAATTCGCCTATCTGACAGCGTAATCAAATTTAGTTGGTGCATCAGCTGGATATAATTTATATTTTGGATTGGAATATTTAGTTTAAAGTTAATAAATCGTAGAAATTTGTGTTGTACCCTTTCAATATTGTTGGAATGTATTTTATAAAAGGGGGACCAAATAGGCGAATTATACTCTACTTGACTTCTTACTAAAGATGTGTACAGTGTTTTCAAACATTCTAATGACTTGAAGTCGCATGCGGTTCTACATATAAACCCAAGCATTTTTAAGGCTTTATTTGTGATTTCATTTACATGCGGATTGAATGTTAACTGTTCATCAAATATAACACCCAAGTCCCTGATTTGAGTGACAGCTGTCAATTTTACGTTATTTAGCGAATATACATAAATTATATGATTTCGTATTTTACAAAAACGAATGACCTGACATTTTTTAATATTAAGAAACAGAGAGTTGATGATGCACCAACGATATAGTTTATTTAAATTAAGTTGCAAAGTATAACAATCGTCTAAACTACGTATTGTTTTATATATTTTCAAGTCATCTGCGAAGAGAAGAACTTCCACATCTTTAAATATGCTAACAATATCATTAATAAATAACAAAAAAATAATTGGTCCCAGGTGAGACCCCTGAGGAACCCCACTTGTGGCTTCGAAAACGTAAGATTCCACAGATTTTATTTTCACACATAGCTCTCTTTTACTAAGATAACTATCAATCCAACTTAATAGATTACCCTTGATGCCCAACATACTTAATTTTTGTACAAGGATATGTCGCCTTACTTTGTCAAAGGCTTTGGAAAAATCAGTATAAATTGAATCCACCTGATGCTTCAAGGCAAGAGAATCAGTTATGTAATTTTCGTATATGATCAAGTTACTTAGAGTGGATTTACCTGTGATAAAGCCATGCTGGTTGGGTACAATAATATTATTAATTTGTTTAATAATGACATCTAGGACTAACGATTCAAATAGTTTGGGAATAGCGGACAATATACATATTGGTCTGTAGTTAGATACATCGCTTTTATCTCCCTTTTTATGAATAGGCGTAAGATAGCTTTTTTTCCACTGATTTGGAAAACACCCTGACGACAAAGACTTATTAAATAGTTTAAATAGTGGATAAGTCAAACTGCGAACAAAAGATTTTAAATATGTTGGAGGGAAACCATCCGGTCCAGCGGATTTATTAGTATCTAATGCTTTTATAGCCTTTTCTATAGCGTTTATTTCAATAAAACAATGGTTTAGGTTAAGTGATTCTTCAAGTGATATATCGTTTGGGATTTCATTATCAGGAATACTATCATCATAAACACTTTTGAATAAATCTGCAAAAAGATTGACAATGCCTTCGGTACTGTCCGCACAATTGTTATTCAGATGCATAATATTTGGTAAACTACAGTCATTTTTTCGCTGAGCATTAGAAAAGTTCCACAATTTTTTTACATTATCATGAACCTCCATTTCTATTAAACTAATATAATCATTATAACATTTTTTGGACAATTCTTTGCACTGCCTTCTTAAGTTAGTAAACGTTATATAATCATCTATTTATTCTTCTTATATATTCGGTGAGTTTGTTTTTTAGTATAAATTAATTCTTTTAATTCTTTTGAAAACCATGTGGGGTAAAAGGATGCATTAAAATTAACTTTTGGAACATGACGTTCTTTTGACCTACTTTAACCTCGTGGCCACTTAAAGAAAAGCGAGCTGAATTTTAGCCACATTTCAGTAACAAATGCATCAAACCATTTTTAATCTGCGGGTGCAATCTGCCAACCGTCTCGTTACTAGGAATTTTGATGAAAAGCAAATGTTTTTAATATAATGAATAACTGATTACTTTGTATAAAACCACTATTTTTAAAACAATATCAACATGTTTCGACAACAATGTTGTCTTCATCAGGAAATGTTACTATACAGTTATTATTACAGTTATTCATTATATGAAAAATGATGCCACAAAGTAATTTTGCGAAGTTTGAAGAAGAAAATGTTTTTAAATTCATTTGCCCAAAAGGCATATTGCGTTGTTTGGTTTTCCTAATATTTCAACTACATATTTAATCCTGACATCAAAACATTGAGCTTTTCAAATTCTGTAAAAATTGTGATACGTGAAACGAAATGTTTTTCGAGTGAATATTTATCATAATGTATTATTTTCTACCTCATTATTACGGCTCTAGAAGCTATAAAACTCCGACATGTGTATCATCAAAGGGAGTCGCAATATTAGGACGTTTTAATGAAGAGAAAAAAGAGAGAGTTTTCGTGGGGCCGTTTTGATTGAATAATCACTGGAGGTCAATATTTTATGACAGTCTTCACATGCAATAACCTTTAGAATAACATGAAAACTCAAAAATTAAACACACAAATTGGACTCATGCCAACTGATTGCCAAAATAATGGCTGGGTAAACAATTAAATCGTTTTACGTTTACTTATCGATCTCCATAGTAAACAGCTTTGGCATTATTGGACAGATAACTGACCCCCGTGACAGAGTGGAAAGCTCTTTTGTAAAATGTACACAATGCTTGTTCAATTTGCGTCAAATACCTTCTGGTTAAGGAGATAATTGTTAAGCTAATTATATAAACACGGCAGCTAGCCCAAGTCTACAGTCTGTATGGCAGGGGAAAAGGGGGCTTAACGACATAAGAGCTAGAGAGACAATGGCATCCCCAAGTGGAGTTATGTTGTGAGATTTTTTTTTACATGAATACCGCACAAGAGTCCCAACTGCTCCCGGCTGGAGTCAGTGAGACTATGGCATCCCCAATTGGGGTATGTTATGAGGCTGAAGGTAGGGGGGAAGGAGATGGGAGAGGAAGATGGGGAGGTACCTGGCTATTAAGATCTGGTCACCAAACACGGCTAAAGCCATTTCAGGCAACATTTCAATTCTGAATGGGGTCTTACACCTGGGCGATACTTAGAGTATCTTCCACTCTGGAAAGTATACTTTACAAATATACTTAATATTATTTTTAATTAATTAATTCAGAAATAACACAAATTAATGAAATAAAATTTATTTGCGCACGCGCGCCGGGTTCGAACCCGCGACCTTTGAATTGTGAGTCGAGAGTCTTACTCGGGATCACGGAGGCCGGAGGCCACGGAAGGCCACGACCAGGCGGAGGACCACGAGAATGGAGGTAGTGGGGATGGGAAGGAGATGGGAAGGAGATGGGAAAGAGGAAGGTGGTTAAGTACCTGGTTATTCAGATCTAATGAGGAAAAAAGTGTAAGGGGTGGGTGGAATCTGGGGGTCAGTGTGTCCAGGAGTGACGGAGTGAAGGCGGGTATGGGTACCGCCGCCCCTCAACCATTTATTGGATAACCAACACCTCTGCCATAGTTCACCCCAAGGGTTCGCTACGTTTGGTGACTTTGCAGGGGTGCCCGGGTTCATGGGGTGAGGTACAGGTTGGAGGGATAGGTTCACATGTCCGTCTCTCCTGGACAGGCTGATCCCCAGATTCCTACCCACTCCTCACACCTTTTTACTTTCCAGAACCTCCTATCCTTCCCTTCCTTAAAAAGAACCTCCACATAGCATCCCCTAAGATGACGTAGGCCCTGAGGGAAATTATTCTCTCAGGGCCACCTGTGTGGAACTAATGTAAAAAAACGAGTGTAATTTAGACCACACGACTGAAGTAAAACTTCACTAACTTAAATCTCCCCCTCAACTTCCGTTCGCCTCGCCCGACCGTTCGCCTCGCCGATAACACTTTTCATAACGCTCTCGTCACGCATTCACCAGCTTATTCTCCAAGTCAAGCGTGCGTAAAGAAGTTTTACTTCAAAAAAAAAAATATATATATATATATACATGTATCTGGTCATCGAACCATTTTTTTATGATTTAGCCATAAATAAAAACGAAAACGATAAAAATGAAAACGTTGTAGATTTAACAGATTATTTGCTGAAAGAGTCCGATTTCGTTAGGTATCTGTATAGGCCCGCTCTTCCCCTACGTAGGTTCAAAGCAATTAATAACAGAACACGAAACGTAATTCCGCCCAATAGCTCAGACCGCGTGTAACGATAGGGGTTGTTACTCGGTACGGGAACGCTGTTACTAGTACTGTTCCATCCGAAACTTGTTCCCGGTGCGGTAATTCAAATAACATGGAAGTTATGAGTTTATACCAAATAACATTTCTTATTCGGCTTTTTTATTTTGTTTTTAATCTTTAACAATTTGTTAACTTTTATTTTTATTATTAAGAGTAAATCCGAATCGGATATCGACACCTTGGCGCAGTGGCCCGGAAAACCAACGGCCCTACAGGCCCTTAGAGTCCCAGAGGTGCCACCATCTCTTTCCGATTTTTCTTTTTCCAGATGTTATAGTTTACAAATAAGTTTCGCTTGTATTGTTTTCATTTAATATTTATAATCGCTTTGAAGGCTTTTGCATGTAAACATTATCGTAGGTTTTATAGGTATACATTATTATAAGTTGTAGGAGTACAATAATTATAACAATAATAATTTGCGGTTTTTCTTATTACAGGATGTGGGGAGGATAGTGCAATGCCACACGTCCTATATAGTTATACATATTTATATATTTACACAGTAAAGAAACAAGAACATAAATAGAAAAAAAGTTAAAAATTAATAATAACAAAATAAATTACCCATTATTATGAAGGGCGTGCTCCTGACTGAGTCGGGCCCAACGCTCACCCAGGAGTGGCGCTTGGTGCTGGAAGACTGCGGTCACCAGTGTATTCAAATATGATTCTGCACGCATTATTATATTGGATCCGGAGACGTTCCTTCAAGCCTATTTGGAATTGACACCATGTTTCACACGTATAGAGGCAAAATGCATTAAACAATGATTTTTTAACATTATTGCTGCATTGGAAGAATCTTCGGGCGATCATATTTGACAAAACACTGATACTTCTCCTCTGTCGTTCAATATCATCATCATCCAAGAGGTCTTCAGTAGATAATATTACATAGCCTCATAAACTGAATGTGAAAGTTATAAGTAGGTACCTACAATACAAGTAAGTATGTAGTTTCATTATTATGTAAAGTTGTACAAAGCAGTTCAATAAGTTTAAGTAAAATAAGTGTAAAAAATAAGTTGGTACTTAAGGTTCTATAAAAGTACTTACAGAGACATGATTTATACTTCCTTGATATTCTTACAACCATCAATATTTGTTTGTTTCTTATAAAGCATGTTTAAAATTAGCTAACATTTATTAAGCCCGATTAGATGTTTAACGGTATGGAGCTTAATTAATACACCGATAAAAGGTGCACATGCAAAAAGAATGAAAGATATAATTAGGTACACTATAAGCATGCAGTTACATTATCTACCGGTTTTTATTCTACCGGTTTCGGCACATCGGTTTCATTCACTAAAAACTAACTTAAAAATTCTATGCAAGTTCAAAAACGATTAAATTTAATTATGTTCCGCGTTCGCTAACCATTTAATGGAGACAGGTCATAGCTTCAACAAAGAAAAAACCAAGTTTAAACATTCCAATACAAATAAATATTTTAATTTGTGTACTTTGAAACCTTGGAAATAAACAAAAAAAATTTAAATCAAAAATTTATTTAGTCTTTTTTTCTATTTTTATCTTTATTCATAAAAATATTGGTACACAGCCTTTGTTTCTATTATCTGTGGTACACAGTTTTTTACAAGTTTTTCGACTACCACACTAGCAACACGCCCGTATTATGGTAGTCGTAAAGTTAATAAAATAATACCACCCTGCAAATCGCCCTTATTAACAATATTCCCACGTAATGTCGACTTTTCCCACCTTTATTTTCCTCCCCCAAAATAACTCCTCCCACTAACCCCACCCTTTAATTTTTTAAGTAACTATTGTACCTACATGGAAAATAAAACTTTTCAAAACTAAATGTCTAGAAATTTTTACACAGTTAATGTCCAAGAAATACCAAAAACAATATCGAGAGCCCAAACAAGTAATTAGTTTAAGTAAGTTTGCTATTATTGGCCTATTTCAGCACTTCGATATACCGCAATAGGCCAAGCCACGAAAGTATAGGGTGCATTTAACGTGGTTTAACACGGCATTATGGTGGGGAGTCAAAAGGGACATCTAGGTCTGCGAGTGGAATATGCAAATGGAGCGGGAATTCATTAACCACGTGACGAAGTGAGCCTTCGACACTAAATAGTCCTACATAAAGGATCGAACACCGACAGATCTCCCATCCGAAGGGAATCATTAAATAACCATAATACTTGCGCACGACTAGTCGAAGGAAATAGGAATATACCAACTTTAAATAGGACCTAGGAACTTACCAACTTTAAATAGTTAAATTACAAATAATTGAAGATGGAGTTATTTTTGCAAAACTGATTTTCGTAATTGTTTTATGTATTTTCTGAATATTTTTACAACTCTTTTATTCTCGAAAAAAATACGACAGTAAAGGCATTTTAATTTTTTTTTTAAGTTGACGGATAAATTTTCTACGACGAATTGAATGTGCCATTTTTGATATTCCGCCAAAACGCAACGTTCGTTTTGTTTAAGAATGTGGCGTTGTTGATGACACACCGGCCAACTTCGGTGACAAAAAATATCTTACAGTCAGTAGCTTTTTCTATTTTATCCAGTAATAAAAAAGGAACTGTTTTGCATTTTGCGGCTTTGGATCGTTATTAAAAGCAATAATTATGAATGATCAGAATCATAAAAATAAACTTATAACAGTAGACCAATACCTGATAAATATAAACATAAAAATTCTTGTTACATCAAAGTTTAAAAAAAGGTTACACGAAAAAAATTAGTACAGCGTGTGTTTAAACACATACTTAAGTATGTAGTATGCCTATGAATATGTGGCCTTTGTTATATCCATCTGTCTATATATTTTATGCCTTTGTATTGTAGTCACTTTTTTTTTTTTTTTTTTTATTTATTTAAGGAGAAAATACAGATACAGATGTGAATTGACAAGAATATATAAAACAATTAATAGAGAATTCACCTGCATCCAAACTATTTCTCACTAATTAACAGTAACAGCAGATGAAACTATTTCTCACGAATTAACATTAACAGCAGATGAAAACATATGCAATTTTTTTTACTTTTAAATACTGAAAAGAGTATATGAAAGGAGAATATACATAAGAATATTATTTTACAAAATAGAGAGATGGAAAAAAAAATGTGCGCAATATCCTTATAAAGTTTACAGATTATTTTTGAAATTTTGATGGTAAGACCAAAAATATATAGATAAAAAATAATGTCATACATAAATTTAAAAAAGAGAGGTAGTTAAAATTATAAACCAAGTAATGTCTAAGTTATTGTGCTTTGTAGGAAAACAGCCTTTAATTTTCTACTAAAGGTGCTGCGTGTATCAAAAAATAAGTCGGAATCCTTGAGGTTTTGATTTTGATTAAACGATTCGCACATTCTTCTGATTGGATCCCTGACACCAGCATTTGTACGCGTCCGACTAATGTGGAATAAGTCGTTAAGCCTTGTTACTCTGGGTGGTATTTTGAAGTTTATTAGTTTCAGTAGTTCAGGACAGTCAATAATGTTGTTGCAGATTTTATATAGAGTCATGAGGTCAAGGAATGTTCGCCGGTTAGTTAGAGTGGAGACGTTATAATTCGGGAGCATATTTATGTACCCCCGTTTAGGTGCGCTCATTCTGTAATTGAGGTATTGCAGAAATTTCTTTTGAATACTTTCAATGTTGTCTTTATAGACACCGTAAAGTGGTGTCCATATGGAGGTGCAGTATTCAAGTTGAGAGCGGACCAGCGTGTAGTAAAGTAGAAGATAAGTTTCCGGTTTTCGAAATTCGCGGCTGTTTCTGATGACGAATCCTAGCATGCAGTAAGCTTTATTCACAATATTCTCAATGAATACTTGATTATTCTATAACTATTTTCTATATTGTGGTTTCTCTTCATATTGAGTTTTTTTTATTGTACAATATAACATTTTACTTTTTTACTACTTTGGTGAACATTATATTGAATAAGTACAAGACCAAAAAAAAAACAATATTGTAAAAATTTTATAAAGTAAAATAATTACATTTTATTTTTTCCCTACTTGATACGCTAGATTGGGCCGTATTGTAGCAACTAGTCTACGATTTCATTTAAATGTATGTGTAAGCTTTAGTGTATATGGTATGTGTGTTTTAGTTGTACATATTGGGAAAATTACTTACTGACCAACTGTTTTGGCAGTTTAGAAGGTACTTATAATGAAAAAAAAATTGTGTGCAAAAGAAATGAAACATTCAGAAAATTGAAGTAGACAAGGGCAGTAGAGGAAACCAATAAGTTACGAAGCACCGCACAAAGATGAGACCCATTATTCTATCTCATTCTCTCGCAGGCTATATCCTGTAGATGTATACGTCTATCTCTTTTTAGTGTCGCTTTTTCGTTTCATTACAAATGATCCGGTCAGTTAAGGCGCAGTAACCGCGCTCAAAAAGAAGAAGATGGAGACATATGTAATTACGAATTTTAGAGGAGCGCGCTAATATTTAAAGCGATAAAATCGATGCGAAAATTGTGAAAATATTTTATAAAATTCGACTCGTGTAAAATAGAGCAAAAATCTCTTGGGGTCTGTCTAAGGCAGCTTTTAAAGAAACACTGTGAATTTTTTTACATGTAACCTTTAAAATAACAGAAAAATTTTTTAAAAAAATTTTCGGAGCATACGCAAATTATATGAGAAATTTCATACAATTTGCGTTTGGGGAACGTATAGATATTATCTTAAAAAATAACACATATTTTTTTAGGAGCTTAAAAACTTTAAATGTTTAAGGGAGATATGCAAGAAATCGGTAGAAATTCGGCTCGCGGCGGCTTAAAGCGCTGCCTAAGTAGGTTAGCAATTCGTATCACAGTCATTATCACAAAACCCGTCAACTAAATTATGAAAATGAGATCGGTTAATATTATTTACTAACGAACAAAACGAAGTTAAGCGGGGTCGCCGTTACCGCACTGACCGTGGCCGTCCTGTCCCAGTCATAAATTCCACCCGCCACTGTTTCTCAACCACGTTGCGGCGCGGCGTCCGACATCTGATTTATTTCACAACCCTACAAATAATATTGTGTCATAATGTATCGTAAAGTGTATAAACCAAAGCGCAAAAGACATTACCTCAAAGTGGCACATAAAACTAAACGGAACATTAAAAAAGCAAATATGATTTTAAAATGATTTATCGTTCGATGGCGGGCGTTATAATAATAACGGTTACTTTTTTTATTTCTGCGCTATTTGGTAAAAAGTAAGTTGTATGTTGTATGTAAATATTTTTCCAAGGAATTCAAATTTTCGAAATCAGGAGTTCTAGGTTAATCCCTAGAACTCCTGATTTCGAAAGTGTAGGAAACTTTGTGAGGCTGAAGAACTTGAAAAGAAGGATTTTTTACATTAAGGCTCCGCAACCTGGCTAGAAAAGAAGAAGATGGAGAAATACGAAATTACGAATCTTGGAGGAGAGCGCTAACATTTACAGCGACAAAATCGATGCGAAAATTACGAAAATGTTTAATAAAACACGGCTCGTTTAAAATAGAGCAAAAATCTCGCGGGCATTGTCTTAAAAAGCATTTAAAGAAACGTGAATTTTTTCATACATATAACTTATAAAATAACAGAAACAAACGTGTTTGTAATAATTTTGGAGCTTACTTTGCGATTTTTTTCTATCGAGGGAATTTTATATAATTTACGTTTTGGCGCGGGCAATGTTATCTTCAAGAATAACATTTATTTTTTTAAGAGCTTTTAAACTTAACGAGTTTAAGGGAGATATGTAAGAGATCGGTAGAAATTCGGGTTGCAGGCCCATAACTCGACACATCTTAGGGGATGCTGCGTGGAGAGTTTTTTTTAGGAAAGGAAGGAGAGGAAGTTTTGAGAAAGAATTGGATAAGAGGGGTGGGTAAGAATCTGGGGGTCAGTGTGTCTAGGGACCAGTACTGACGAACGTACGAATCCATCCCTCTAATGCTGTGCAATGGCTCGAGAGATTCCGGCTGCAGAGGATAAAAGACTTCCGTCAATCAATCTCTCTCGATCCTGCCCACCACAAGGCAGGTGGGCAGACGCCTCGGCCGCCAAGACCTGGTCAAACCTCACCCCATGAACCGCTTGGGGTGACTTACGGCAGAGTTGTTGGTTAGCGGTACCCATACCCGCTTCCCAAATTGTAGAGATGGGAAAAGGGAAGGTTGAAAAGTACTGATCTAATTACCAAACATAGCGAAAGCTATTTAAAAATAATATTTAGGCTCTAAATCGCACTTGGAGTGAAATATCACTAAAATATACTGTAGGTGTTGTTTTGTTCCTCTGATTTTTATTACTTCGAAGACCTTCGTGATCGAGCGGTTAAGATTCTCGATTGCGAATCCAAAGGTTGCGGTTCAAATCCCGGCGTAAGAAAAAAAAATTAATGGTATCTGTGTGTTATTTCATTTTAAAATTAAATAAAATAATATATGATACATTTCGCCACGTTCCAGAGTGAATCGTTCATTGAAGGACCACGATCCAGAATCAAAACGTATGAAATGGCTGTCGCCGTGTTCAGTGATCAGATCCGAATAGCCAGGTGCTTTCCATCCTTCTTCTTCCTTGTCTACTTTCCTACTGCCTTCAGTCCCACAACATAAAATAAAAATAAAATAAATAAATAAAATACCCCAATTGAGGACGCCAGCGTTCCAATGGCTGCGGACATTCAATAGTAACTCTTGTACTGTTTTCACAAAGATTATAAAGAATAATAGTCTTGAATATTTGTATTCGTAGCAGAAAATAAAACAAAAACTCGGTCTTGATAAAAAAAATACCTGCCTTCTCAGAATTTCTTCCGGGATATTGACTATAACAAACCATAATTTATCGACAGTTGCGATGGAGTAGGGATGTCATTTGTTACAAGGGCGGGAGATTTAACTCTCGTAGGCCGGATCTATCACTCAAATAACAAGCGCAAGATCCCGAGCGTTTTATCCCGTATCCCAATTCCAGTCGTGACCTTTGGCAGTAAATAACGCAGTGATACACAACCTCCAATAATATTGCTTTGCCACGAGACGAGTCAAGAAGAGACAAGAAGAGTTAAAAAGGGACAATAAAAGCCGAGAAGGGACAAGTAGAAACAAGAATAGGCAAGAAAACCCAAGAAGTGCCAAAAATACAAAAGAAGATTTAAGAAGAGCTGAGAAGAGGCAAGAAGAGCCAAGACGGGCCAAAAATAGACAAGAAGATATAAGAAAAGCCGAGAAGAGGCAAGAAGAAGGAAGACATAAAGGATAAAAATAAAAACTACACTCAATCAATTCCTTTATTCCTGCCCATCCTGAATACAATATTGGCTTCTTAAGTAGCCATGTTTACTGGTCGATTAAACTCCAACGTCTTTCCCATCCTCAGAGTACGTTTTCCAAGTCCTTAAAAAACAAAAACCCTGGTACTGGTACTGGTCGCACCGGGACAGGAGAGCTCCTGACCGGGATAGTACATTCGTATCGATCGAGCCGCACAATATCGATGTTACACACTGTGCTATTACGACCTTCTGAGGGCCTAGTCACTAATTTTTGTAAACCTCCGTTTCATCAAAATTACGGGTTTAGCTACGTCACATACCCGTATTTTGACAGATTCGCCAACTTTGGTAGTCTCTGTAAAATCGTAAACGGAAACGGTAAACCTACAAACCAGGAATTCAGCGACGCCTCACGACGCCCTTGCATTTTGACAAGCTCAGGTAGTCCGTAAGGCGAACTGTCAGTTGGAGTTTCTGGTATACCAAACTTGTGCATTCTCCGTCCAGTTTACGGGTTACCGGAGAACGGGTTTGATTTTTTTTTGATTTAAAAGGTAAGTTATAATATGATTTATTTCGATTTAAACGATTCCTCAACCGAATTGGTAAATACTAATCGCCGCAATTTTGGGCACAGCTTATGGAAATATCACTTCGTTTCGACAATTACTACAAAAATAGGTTATGTTCACTTCAATCGCGGCAAAGTCATCATTTTATTGGAAATTTTATCTTGAAGAGAATATAATTGGAATGTAAACAGTCTGTTAAAAATAGGAGTTTAATCAATGACGTTATATAAAAGTTTAATACGGTCACGCTATAATTTTGTTTGTAAATCCCAAATATGAGAACACTTTTTGCCCGTATTTTCTTGTTCGTTTTTTGAAAGAAGACATGGATTGCCCTGGATCCGCCCTTGCTTGTTGGATACAGAGTTGGGAAATATTTACCTTTACTACAATAGTATGTACCTAATTTATTCATAATTAGTTTATTTTTGTAGGTATATCAGCCACAATGCCAGGTTATCTCCGCCTGGAGTATATGAATAGAGTCATTCTCAGAGAAGAAACATTCCGAAGAAGACAATTGAGAGATCTATCGAATCCGATGAACATTCCCGCTTCACTCTTCATAGCAAATTATCGACTGTCGCAGGACCTATTTACCGTATTGTGTGAAGAGTTGAGGCCAATTCTTCCTGTACGTAGGCGATCTACTGGAGTTGCCTTGGAACTTAAAGTGAATACAAAATTATTTCTGGTTTATCACATTCTTTTTTTTTCATTGCTTGTACTTATTAATATATTTAGTTTGTATTGTTTCTTTCTGCCTATATTCTCTTATATTTTAATGTATTTTGTATGTACACATACTTAAAATATATTATATTTTTAAGGTTCTAACGGCACTGTCGTTTCTTGCGACAGGATCATATCAAAAAATTGTGGGAAATGATTTTCATTCAAGTCTTTCCCAAAAATCAGTCAGCCGACACATGAATGAAGTTGTGTCCGCATTAAACCAAATAATGAACCGACATATCATATTCCCAGGAACTCGGGAGGAAAGAAATTCAATAAAACAAAGGTATGTTTTCATTTCATATATTTTATTTTTACTTTTTTTTTCACACACATAACCTTTACATGAAACGACGTATGAATGTGGATGAGGCTAGGAGTGTGTGCCAAGATCGAGTTGTTTGTTGTTGTGTTTGAAACAATAAAAAAAACTAAATTCTAAAACCATAGTAATATATATCTACATCTGTTTTAATCATAAAAATTATACATGTTTCAGATTTTATGAGAAATTCCAATTTCCGGGGGTAATTGGTTGCATCGACGGAACTCATATAGCCATAATCAAACCAAAAGTGCACGAAGAGGCATTTTTCAACCGAAAAGGTTACCATTCGTTAAATGCTCTCATGGTAAATAAACATTTCGCTAAAAACATACATATTTAATTAACTTACATAATATATTATCATCACAGCTATCACGTCTTAATATACATTGCAGATTTGTGACTCCAATCTTAAAATAATTGGTATATGTGCGAGATACGGAGGTGCGTCACACGATGCCCATGTTTGGAGGATGATGGCTATAAAACCTCCATTGGAAGAAGTTAGAAATCGAGAAACTTTCTGGCTTTTGGGTAAACTTCTTTTATATTTAAAGTGATCAGTATGTATACCTACAATGTTTTATTGTATTTGTATTTATTAAATGTATGCGTGTGTTCCATATGTTTCAGGAGATTCAGCATTCCCATTAAGGTCCTGCATGATGACTCCTATTTTGAATGCGTTACCGGGATCACCAGAAGAAAATTATACTAAGATGCAATGCAGAGTGCGAAATTGCATTGAACGGTGCTTTGGGGTGTTAAAAGGAAGATGGCGCTGTTTATTGAAGCATCGTGTTTTGCATTACACACCAAAAATGGCAATGAAGATAACTAACGCGTGTGCTGTTCTTCACAACATAGCTGTTGAAGCCCACATGCCAGAACCAGAAGATCCGATTATTGAAGATGATCCTGCAGAAGGGGTTAATATTATCGATCAACCCGAAGATCTGCTTACGCAAGGTCGGCTCACTCAACGTGAGCTTGTTCAAACTCTCAATCACCAAATTTAATCATCAGCGCTCCATCCATGCCACCGTCTTTCTAAAATCAACTACAATAATCAGATCTTCTGGTTCAAGCTTGTAGGCAGTTAGGTAAGTATTTACCTTTACTATAATATGTACCAAATAGGTAAGTGTCTGTCTTAATAATAATTTGTATATTTATGTAGGTACGTTAGCCACAATGGGAGAATATATCCACCTGCGTTTTTTTAATAGAGCCTTGCTCAGGGAAGAACTGAGGGAAGAGAGTGTCCGAAGACGGGAGTTGAGGGATCTATCAAATCCAGTTCTAACTCATTTAGCATACCCTCTATCTTTCTACATTTGTGTTACTTACAGTGTTACGTAATTACGGTATCGAACCGCTTGATTACTGATTTATAGGCAAATTAATAATGAATAACAACACAATGTTCAATTTAGATACTTACAAAACCAACTTTATACTCACAAGCCTCCCCAGCTAGCTCGATCGGCAGGGTCTCGCCTTCACAGTTCGTTGACAGAGTCGATTCAAGACAACTATCTGACTGATAAATGCAGGCAGGGTTATAATAAACTAGCAGACCCGGCCACACGTTGCTGTGGCTAACGAAACACAACGCCATTACCCAACCCTTATAAAATCCATACCACCCGCTTGCCAGCTGCCCGCTGCCTGAATTGAATATTTGAATTTCTCTGCTTTTCTCCACTATAATAAGCATGTATTATACATATAAACCTTCCTCTTGAAAACCGCATGAAAATCCGTTGCGTAGTTTAAAAGATCTATGCGCACATACATTTTGAGCGACTTAATTTTATACTATGTAATGATTAAAAGATCTATTAAAAGATTTATTAATTTATTTATGACTCGACGCTTCTAGGAAAAGCCTTTAATCCCAATGTGAACTTTGTATTTTACTGAATCTAAAATATAATAAAAGGGATGATTGGATAATGTATAATTGTATAGGATGGAATTATAAGGGATAATTGGATAATGTATAGAACCAGAAGAAGTGCATAGGGCTCCGGCTGCCTGCCCTTCCCCTCCCACCGAAATCTGGGCCAATGAAGGCACGTCGGTGTGTTGCTAACTATATATATATATATGTATATATAACAAATAATATTAAATATCAAGTACCTGGTGCAAATCATCGTACAGGAGTCGGAATTTAAAATTCAAGAAAGTATTTCATGACACATCCCCGAAAAAACCGCCGTCGTAACGAAGGTTTTTTGACTTTAAACCCTTCAAAGAATTCCCTCGATAAATTAAAAAAAAATAAACATCGTTCACATAGAGATTAGGCATTAAAAACCTAGGCAAAAAGTTATACAGTTTACATACATACAATAAGTTATAAAGTTTACAGTTTACATAAAATAACAAAAAAACAGCAAAATTAACACGTCGAAGTGGCCTGGCATGAACATTTTTAAACGCAGCTTCCTAGGCAGCGCAAGTCAGTGAGTAGTGTCCATCGCGTCTAGAATAACAGTCACGATCCTCGCAGAGAAATTTCAACATGAAAGCAAAATAACAACATTATTAGAAAAGTACAAACATTTAGGCATCGAGGCACATAGAGTAAACAAAACTATCTAAATGGTAAATGTATTTGCAATAAGAGATCAAAGCGTTGTGATGGACCTTGTTTTAGGAACGCGGGAACCTTGGTTCGCAGACGGAGGCGCTATGGCTGAAAGCATCTCGCGTTGCCTGCAAGGTAATGTGGAGAGGTGCACCAGCAGGTCATCTGTGGGACGGAACCCTGCTGCATCATCACATTTTTTAGTCCTGTCGACCCAGAAGCAAACGTAATGCTCACGAAGTGAGAATTATGTCAGCTCCTGGAGGTGGAGTGTACATGCTAAGACCGGTCACGTAGAAGGATGGACCTGTCTATCACAAGCTGTACGCCACTTGTACGCGAATAGAGTCTTGACAAGGGACGAAATGGAATACCCCTTCTAGAATCAGTAAAGTAGTCTTCCCGGAGGTGTCAGGTGTTGGGGCTGATTGGGAAAAGCTCGAAGGCGCCCTCGTTCTCTGCATTGGGCGGATGATGGTGTTCAGAGAGCTGGCCACCCAGTAAGCTTGGTAAGTGGAGGAGCCAACACTAGCTTGCAAAAATTTCCTTTCATAATCCCCATTCTATCCCTTTGTCATCTTTATGCTCGACAACCATGGTACAAGGTTGTGTTTACTAAAAACAGATTGTATCACCACGATTATGCATAGGGCCCAGCCATTGGAAAGCGGAGCAGGGACTTTTCAGTTGGAACAATTGGAACCGTCTAGGTATGTACAATTAAAGTTTCATTAACGCATACAAGAGAGAAGATTTAAGCTTGTAGCGCCACTAGAATATGGCCGATAGGAAATCGATATGTGGGTAGGGGAACCCAGTTATACCGTTAGGACCACAGTTTAGGACATACTAATACAGATTTAGACGGGGGAATACTACGACGGAGAATGAACTTAATAAATAATAATAACTTAGGTACGCCTCATACCGTCATTATATATGTCTGGCCGTGTTGTAGGTAGCTTGTTTTCAAGCTAATGGGTCCAAGGGGATAGTAAATTTCCCGCTCAGCAAACGCCGCTCTCCTCTTGTTGTTGTCCTGAAACCAAAAGAAAACTGAACTCTAAAAACTACATTGATAGTTCAATAGCTACCGATATCTATTTTAATAATCAAAATTGTATATATTTCAGATTTTATGCCGTGTATGATGACTCCCACTTTAAATGCGTTACCGGGATCACCAGAAGAAAATTATACTAAGATGCAATGCAGAGTGCAAAATTGCATTGAACGTTGTTTTGGGGTGTTAAAAGCAAGATGGCGCTGTTTATTGAAGCATCGTGTTTTGCATTACACACCAAAAATGGCACTAAAGATATCTAATGCGTGTGCTGTTCTTCACAACATAGGTGTTGAAGCCCACATGCCAGAACCAGAAGATGCGATTATTGAAGATGATCCTGCAGAAGTGGTTAATATTATCGATCAACCCGAAGATCTGCTTACGCAAGGTCGGCTCACTCAACGTGAGCTTGTTCAAACTCTCAATCACCAAATTTAATCATCAGCGCTCATCCATGCCACCATCTTTCTAAAATCAACTACGATAATCAGATCCTCTGGTTCTGGCATTTGAGCTTCAATGGCCATATTGTGGATATAAATATACAATAAATCATAACTTACATATCCGTTTTAAAACCTCTGCGAATATCTTCTCTACCAAAGCCAACACATTTTCTCTGAACCGCCGGTCTTCTTCTCTGAACCGCCGGTCTTCTTCTTTCTGTGCGGCGGTTTGTATCAGAAGTGCCTGCAACAGTTCATTATTCTTCTCGGCGAGCAGAAGCTTCTTTTCTCTCAAAAGAAGCTTCTGCTCGCCTTGAACCATGAAGCGGTGAGTGGATTTTTTATTAACTGAAAATGAAATACTTTTATGTGATTTTTTATAAATATATTTGTTAAATACGATTCTTATTCTTTTCATTGCATCATTTCCACAAAACCTAATGGTACGTTTCCACGCTTGCCAAGGCTTGGCAAGCCTCCACAAGCTCCAAGAGTCCACAAATCCGGCTTGGCATTTGGAAGTCGTTTACATGCTTGTGAATGCGTCGGTGCGCTACCTACTCCCGAGCATGGCGGACGCCGAACTTGTGTCGGCTATTGCGTTTGGTTTATCAAACTTTTATTTGAAATACAAGCAAAGTGTAACAAAAACAAGGAAAGCTCGACGACCACGAAGATGATGGATGATACAGATTCATAAAAATCGTCCCAGGTCACTTCGCACAAAGACATTATCTCACAGGCTAAATCCAATAGATTTTTGTCTCCTTTTAGTACCACTTTTTCGTTTCATCGAGTTTCAAATCACAACGGTGCTAAAGAAGTTTTCGTTTAAAAAATAATTATCGCAATTGGGACCCGAACTCGAGGATCATTTGTCTTATATAAAATTGTTTTGTATTATAAAAAAAGTTATTCTAACAAAAATCATATATTTTTTTACTATAATAAATAGTAAATCATCAATAAAATATTATTTATTTATTTTGAATTTTAGGGTAAATCCAGTCGCAATAAATTACATAACATAAGTGCATTAAAATTATGTACTTATACATTTTAATAAGTCTGGCACGCCTCATACGTCATACATATGTCTCGTAATGTTATAAATATTATCAAAGACCGCATGGAGCAAAAACGGCGTGCATTCACCGCCAGTTCGAAAGTTCCACTGAGCGCATAAATAAACCAATCCCACTGAGCGTTTGCCGAAGCTTGCCGCTGGATCCGACCCCGACTGGATCGGCGGCAAGCTCTCGCAAGCTCTTCTCTTGCAAGCCTACGCAAGTCAAGCCAAACGACCTGTTTACACGTTTGCGCTTGTGGACACTTGCCGAGACTTGGCAAGCATGGAAACGCACCATAAGATATTTCAGTGTAAATACTTACACAGTCCTTTACCAGGTTGCGTGGTGGCCTTCCGCTTAGGCGTTGCCGGGGTAATCTCCATGTGCAACGCCGGTTCTAATGTTGCCGGGAGACTCTGCTGGGCTTTTCGCTTGGTGCCAGACGGCCCAGGCGTTGCCGGGGGAATCTCCACGTACACCGGTTGTAGCGTTGCCGGGAGACTCTCCTCGTACAGCTCCTCCGGACCAAGTGCTGCAGGCGGAGTCTGAGGCCGACAAACGATTCCTATCTGCAAAAACATTAGAAATTGCCTATAAGCTTTTCAGCACCCATATTAAAATATAATTGTGCATGAATATACAAATAAACATACAAACGGAGTCTCCCCTCCATCCAATCCGTCAACCCCCTCTCTCCCCATTATGGCAAGGATGTTTTCATCCATTTGGGAGATCCAACTCGCAGCCGCGACGCCTTCTTCTTCGTGTTCGATTTAAGATCCTTCCATGACTGAAACAATTGATCAATGGTCAAACTACTATTCAGACACCGGTAAAATAGATTATTTTGAGTAAGGTGTTTGTTTTAGGTTCAGTAATGTTTATTATAAGATGTACATACTTGCTCCCATTTCTCGCCAGTCTTGCGAGCTCCAAACCCAATGGCATTTAGCCTGTCGGCTAAAGCGTCCCAGTGCTGCCTGTTTTGCAGGCGACCCTCCTTCCCGTCATGAATGCCTGATGCCATGGATGGTCTCTCCCTCATCCATGTCACCAAGCATTCCACCTGTTCTGGCGTTGCCCTTTTTGTCTACAAAGAAGAATAATTTTTATATGTAAATGTTTTATATAACTAAGGTACTATGACCATTCCAGCTAAGTAAGATCTTTCTACACAAGAAAATCAATTACATAAAGAACACAATGAATTAATAAAAACTGTATATTGGACAAGTTGGTTGAATTTTCTACCTATTGCAAGCATTTATTAAATGCATCTTATTAATAAGCTAAGAGGACGGTGAAATCACCTATTTCACATGGTATAAATGGTAAATGAATAATACTGACACAATATTATGACAAAATCAAAAATACACAATACCTAACTGAGTTGTCATTAACTGAAAAGAAGGGTGAAATGCAGATCCCGCCAATGTCAGGGAATTTAATAAAAATGCACTTTTTAGATGAGAAAAGTGTGGAGAAGATGAATAAAAAATAAATTAAGGCGCGCTCGGCAAAATTGAGGGAGATACAACCGTTCAAAGAAAAGAAATCGAGAAATAACAATTACGTACTCAAATCAATCATTCAAGTGAATTTGAGGTTATAAAGTCTTTATAAACTAAATACTTTTAGGAAAGTTCGCGATATCTTACGAAATATGTTTAAAAACATAAACAAACAATATTTATATAACTTAGGTAACAACAGAAGCAATCAAAATTCATATAACTTACGTTCATCGTAGAAAAAATTGAAGTTCCAACCGACATTTACTCGTTTTCATTCAATGATTTTTGTTTTGACGTTTGTAGCCCAACGACAATCTCAGGTTTATATAGAGTTGAAACCACGATGCTGCGCCCCGACGCCTCTTTATACCAAACCCCAAACCTCGAATTCCAGACTAGCATTTTCTGACAAGTGGGTTCCGTTTCGCCAAACGGTCGGGTTTCAGGTTTCCGAAACCGGAATTTTAGTGACTAAGGGCACTGGGCAGAAATGACACTAACACACTTAATATAATTGATCTCAGGCTCCGCGAGTTCAATTCCTCGGCAGACTTAAGTACAAGCTGTGGTGGTAGTAAAAGATTATGTAAACATCCATCTATACTCCTCCGGGATTTTTTTTTGCCAATTTTTGAGTGACTGCATTAATTTTGATATTTTATTTGCAGCATGGGCCACAATAAACGTCAAAGTGGGCCGTTGGTTTTTTACCACTGAAAAACGTGTCAAAAAGAATGAATCATTTCCCGGGAGTGGTTGGGGTTTTTCGCCGACAGATTTTTTATATATGATATCTTTTGGAAATTGTGTATTTGTATTACTGTGTTACAATAATAGTACAGTAGTGTAACAGTGGAGGTTATCCACCATCCGCCCTGGTATAAGTAACTGATGGTTACTCCTTCAAGGCTCTCGCAAGATTCTAATTTTTTTTGTTAAACGAAGCTATATTTATTTATTTCGAACGAATCTAGACCTCCAGTGTCCCTGCATACGTTGTTAGAAATCAGTATGCAAGTGCTTAAGAGGAAAATAAAACAAACGATTGTAGAATTATTATTATTGTATTTTTATTACAAATTATTGTAGTGTAACAACAATAATTTATGATAACGATGACCGTATGTACAAGCCGTAAGCGTATTGAAGATAAAAGGAGGAAGGTTTTATGGCCAAGGTTAACCGATTATAAATATTAATTAAATAGCGATTAACAGATAACTCGTCGATTTTAGTTGTTTTAGGGGATGGGTGGCTTTATTTTTATTTCGGAAAAATTCCTTAGTCGCAAAGTTTTCTCAATACAAAAACAATATGTTCTTTTATGTACATTTGTTACTTAATTTTTTTAAATTATTTGCTACCAGTTTCGACACATCCGTAACATTCACTAACAAACTTGTATAGAATTTTTAAGTTAGTTTTAAGTTTGCTAATGAATGACACGGATGTGTTGAAACCGGTAGCAAATTTTTTTTAAATTATAAGTAACAAATGTACGAACGTTATTTGACTTCCAGAGTCCTACTCACCCATCATACCTTTTTCCTTCCCAGAACTTCCTCCCCTTCCTTTCCTTAAAAAAAACCCTCCACACAGCGCCCCTTAAGATAACATAGCCCCTGATGGAAATTATTTTCTTTTGGGATTCCAGTGTTAAAAAAACACGTGTATATTACTTTATTTATTTATTTATTTATTTATTTATTTTTTTCATGTTCTCCGTAAAACGGTTATTCACCAATACATTATGGAGAAGATTACAAATTAGACAAAAAGTATAGCAAAACACATAAAAAGGTCAGTTTCACTACTTTGTGACATACGTCAAAAGATAATTGTTAAACTGCCTGTAGGTTACGTTAAAAATGTCAATGGTCAATGCAGACTCGTTGAGCAGTTCAGTCGCTCTGTTGACTGGCGCGTTCTGATAGGCAGAAGTCCTCGCTTTTGGAGCATAAAAAAGGGTATGGGACCTTCCATAGATATATATAATTTTTGGTTGACAATTAGAGACACCATAGACATTTGATTAAATTTGGATGTCTATGAGAGACACGTATTTTATCTTTCGAATTTTACCTTTAGAAAACTATCAAATATATCAGACAAAAGAAATACACATCTCAAATATTGATAAAATAATACAAAAAAAAAAATTATAAATGATTAATTACACGTAATATTATTATTGATTAGATAAATACAAAAGATCTGAATATCGGTACATACCTACTCTATCGCTTATCTCAATCCACACAATCATCCGTTGCAATTTTGGAAATATCAAAGCTAATTTGAGTTCATTACGCAGGAATATTCCACAGACGAGCGTTAATCATAATGATTACGTTTACAAATGGAAATCGTAATCATTAGAATAAATATGTATGATACATATAAATATGTATGTAAATATTTATTTATTCGTATAAATATACCATAAAAACAGATTATATGACTCCAAAATCATAGTTACTTAAGAAATAATAAAAAAAGAGTAGTGTCCGAACGAAACAGGACTTTCCACCGAAACCGAAACCGAAACTGAATCTTCGGTGTCTGTCTCAGTTTCGGCCGAAACCGAAACCGAAACTTTTTTAGGCATGTTTAAAATCGATTGTTTAGTGTTATTTGGCATATTTTTTACGTTTTTCGGACATTTAACAAGTGTTAAATTAAATAAATAAATAAAACAATAATTTGAAGTATTTGAAAAAATATTTTTTTTTTATGTTACTTCTACAATACAAACCAAATTTATAAAAAAATAACAAATGATGTTAACTTGTTATTGGAACAAAAATTTGTCAATAATCAACACTGAATTAGTCTGAATAAGTGTAAAAAATAAGCAAAATAACACTAAACAATCGATTTTTAACATGTCTAAAAAGTTTCGGTTTCGGCAGATTTTCTTTTCTACTAAAGCCGAAAGTAGATTTTTTTGCCGAAACTTGCCGAAACCGAAACCGAACCTTCGGTTGGTCAGTAAAAAAGAGTATTACAGTTAATTGTGACAATTGGTTGAAAAATGACACAAAGAGCTACAATTACATACAATACTAGAGTATACAGAATACCGAAAAATAATAAATTTAAAATAATGTACTGAAAACCTTAACTAAAAATAAAAAAAAAAAAAAAAATATGAAAAATAAAAATATAAAAAATAAATTCTCTTAATCTTTATATAAAATAATTTTTAAAAAGAAACTACAAAATAAAAACAGCAATAAAAACAAAAAAAATCTAAATAACTAAACATATAATACCTACGCCCATACACACAAGCACTTGCTTATTACGAGAGAACATTAAAAAAATATATTAATAATAATAAAAAAATAAATAAATTAGTAAATAGACTGACTACCCCAGTTATGAAATTAGTTAATTAAGATTGTTATGGATTATTTTTATTATATTGTATCTTTTATTACACATTAAAAAAAATAGAAATATATTATTGTATGTAATAAAAAATAAAAAAAGTATAAATAAAATTAATATTGATTGAAAATATTTGATAGTATATCCTTCTTGTACACCTACCTTCCGTAGAGTTATTAAATAGATCCGTCGCATCTGCGTATCCATTACTAACTTCATGTAACCTAGGCACAAAGCGAGTTTTTCGTATACTCAGTCCTGTTACTGTTGCATTTAGATATTTGTAAATTGCAAATATTCGCAACTTGAGTATCTAGTTATTGTTATATTTATTGACTTTGGTGATATTTGTTCAAATATCACCAAAGCTATTAACATGCTGGCTTTGTGTGTGTTATTTTATAAGTCCAACGTTTAAACTGTTTTGTGGGTTAGATATGATTTTAGATTATCACGGCCAAAAGTACTTTTGTTATTTGTTTTTGGGGTGTTATGCCGTGTTGCGCTACCTCCTCCTTTATCCAACGTTTCGGACAGCGTTACAGTGACACATCTGCCCTGATGATGGACGCTGTAACGCTGTCCCAAACGTTGGCTAAAGCAGGTGGTAGCGCAACCTGGCATAACACCCCAAAAACAAATAACAAAAATGTTTTGTGGGTTGTATATGAAATTTACATTTAATATTTCTATTTTTGTGAGTGTTATTCATGGTGGAATTCCATTATAATATATTATATAATAAAACGAATATAAAACATCATTACACTTAATTGATTAATTGGAATAAACTTTTATATTCGTTTTATTATATAAAATTTACATTTCGTTCACATTTAGATTATTATTAAGCATTATTTTTATGGCATTCAGACAATCCGAGAAGTTTGATAGTTTCTTTGTTTTATTACATTTTGTGTAAGATATTGTGTAAGATAAGATTATATTTCTTAAAAAAATATGCCTCCCATAAACGATTATTTTTTTATTCATTTTACTAGGCTTTCCATGTGTACTACTTAGGTTTTCCATTCGTCCAAATAACATATCCATGTATATCTTTAAATTGCATTTTGATGCGTCTCACTCAATCCAACTCATGAAGGAAAATTAATTCGTTTTAATTTTATGTACTTGTCTTTTCTTACGCTTTTTAGTAGATAAAAATATTATTTTACAAAACATAGTATGGGAAACAGGAGCATTTGATAGTATCTTTGTTTGGCTCGGGTATCACGTGAATTATCAATTATGAAAGGTTTCTTTTGTGTGCGAAGGCTTGTTTATACAAATATGAATAACATCTCAAGACAAAGCACTTCTTTATATTGTTTTTTTTTTGTGTTCAAAGCACGTATCAGAATAGAACAAAATAGAACCAAAGTAACCACTACTTCTTAAAATTTGTAATTAATGTTTGCGTTTTTCATAATTTTTGTTAAATTTATTGATAAAGTTTGATACTAAAAAATGGCCTTGACAATTAGGACCTCGAAAATTCCTTCGCTGGCCAAACTCAGAAACATTTCTATAGAATACAGTTTTCAATGCTGCGGCGTGAATGATTTTTGGTGAATCTAAGAATTGTCATATAACGCCACTTCTAAGGGATCGCCTTCATTGTCGATGCTCTGAATATCAAACGGTCAGAGCAGAACAATATTTTTTTTTTTTTTTTTTATTTATTTAAACGCCATAGCATGGCTTTTACATTGAAGTGAGTACATGGTATTATAAGTATACAGTGGTACACAGGAGATTATCAATAATAATAAAGTAGAAATGAACATTTAACAAAGTAGCAAGTATTTAGGTGAAGGATACTATTATGTGTTACTAAACTACTGTTACTATACAAAAAAAAATAATATCAATGTTATAATAACCTAGAACATAAAATTTAGATAGGATTATTTAGAATAAAAAAGATGTACCTAAAAGGGGACTTGTCAACAAGTTGTCAACAGTATTTATAAGCACTAAATAGAGTAAATTTGTATTGAGTTTATTGTTACCTTCAAGGTTATCTTTGTTTGAAATTATTAAGCAGGTATTGCTAATTAGCTAACTGTTTCAGGGCTGTCAGTTAAATATTTAATAATAGTTTTGGTTTTTAAAAAAATAAATCATTTTTAATAAAATAATACATTTAAAAGCTATCTCTCTTCAGTCTGTTAGTAAAGATATCTGAAGTAAGTACCTAGTTGAGAATCTACAGTACAATATTTATTTATTATGAATTTCCCGCCCGGCTGGGCTTTTACACGTTAGTTTTTTATTTATTACAAAGAACATCTAAGTTAAGCACAACAGAATCAAAGCAAAAACAAAATCAAACGCAAAATATTAGACAAAATCAAAAACAACATCTAAAGCAAAAACAAAGTAAAAAACGAAATAACATCGAAACTAAATACTCCGCCATGCAAGATGGAAAAATGTAATACTAGGAAAATTACAATACATTGGTAACGTCTCGTAGGTCGATGCTGAGCTACGTAGTTTGTTCGGTTAATTAAATTAAATTTGATGTTCTTCTTTTCAATATAAATTGGGTAATGACTTGTTTATATTTGGTGAATGGTGTGTTGAATATGTCAACAACATCTTTATAGTCATTACCCAAATTTTGTATGCGGCGAGCGGGGGTGTACAACTGTGATTCTGTGTTGGAGTTATCACAATAGAACGGTAGATATTGCCTCGATGTTGGTTTACGAGGTATATGAAAAGAAATCAAGTATAATAGTTCATGGCTATCAATTATTGAATTTATGATTTTATATAAACATGTTAGGTCATTAACTATTCTACGTTCAGATAATTTTAATAAATTGAGTTGGCATAGTAGATAATCATAGTTGACACAATCCCTTGTAATACCCATTCTAAAATTAATAAATCTTAAGAATTTATTTTGGATTCTTTCTATCGTGAGCGAATGACTAGCGTAACTAGGTGCCCATACTGTAGAGTTGTACTCAATTTGACTCCTAACCAAAGACATGTACAATTTTTTAAAGGTTTGAATATTTTTAAATTGACTGCAAATTCTTATTACAAATCCCAACATTTTCAAAGCTTTATTTGATGTAATTTCAATATGGTTAATAAAATTCAGTTTTTGATCAAAGTTTACACCCAAATCATTCACCTCGGTTACAGCTGTTAGCATTATATCATTGATGGAGTATTCGTAAATTATTGGATTTTTTATTCTATGAAATCTCATAATTAGACATTTACTTATATTTAGTTGTAGATAGTTCTCTTGGCACCAAACAAAAAGTTTAAACAAGTTATTTGACAATGTTTGGCAGTCATTGATATTTCTTATGGCTTTGAATATTTTCATATCGTCCGCAAACATTAAAACTTGGACATCGTTAAGAATAGAAAGAACATCATTCACAAATATCAAAAATAAAATTGGTCCCAAATGTGATCCTTGGGGAACACCACTGGTAGCGATAAATTTATATGAACCATCAATTTTAACGGCCAATTGCCTGTTACTTAAATAACTGTTAAACCACATGTATAAATACCCTGTTATTCCTAATTTATGTAGCTTTTTTAACAGCAAGTCATGGTTAACACTGTCGAATGCTTTGCTGAAATCAGTATAGACTTAATCAACTTGCAACTTCTTAGACATGGATTCGGATATAAAGTTTTGGTAAATTAAAAGATTGGACAAAGTAGATTTTCCAGAAGTGAAACCATGTTGGTTAGGTGAAATTACTGGCTTGATACAGTGAATGATTTTATTTAAAATAAGTTTCTCAAACAATTTTGGAATAGTTGATAAAAGGCAGATCGGTCTGTATATGTTACTTACTATTGAAATTTTCAGGTCAAATCGATCCGTTTGCCTTGAACGCTCTTTTCGTATAACTAGATTTGGAAACGGGCTTTAAAATTAAAATAAAAATAAAAAAAACCTTCTATTCATAAATCTTCTTTTCAATTTACCGTGATATGCCATATTCTCAAGCCTCCGGTAATTGTTTGGTTTGGGTTTCCTCCCATGTGCTTTAATGTTTTGAATTTTCTTATTTCTGAACATAAACTGCTTCCTGCTTTACATTATATTTCGAAGGTTCGTTTTCGGTTTCGGTTTTCCAGCAAAAAAATCTGCCGAACCTTCGGCCGCACCGAAACTTTACGTTCGTGAATTATCGCGCGTCGTTCGGCTGACTTCGTGGCTCGTGTATCACCCGCCATCATCAGAAGAGTTCATCAAGTGTTGATTATTGACAATTTTTTGTTCCAAGAAGCAGTTAACATGTTTTGTTATTTTTATAATTTTAGTTTGTTTTAAACCAGTAATAAAAAAATAAAATTGTATAATTTTTTCACAAATTTTAATTGTTGTCTTTTATTTCATTTAACACGTGTTACCTGTCTGTGTATAAGTGTGAAAAATAAGCCAAATTTCGTTTAACAATGGGTTTTTAACATCTCTAAAAAAGTTTCAAAGAAAAATTTTAGCAATGTAGGCGTAATTTTAAGAATATGACCTTTAAAAACGAACAGCCTTACTAATAAACATTGCGTAAGTTTTACCCACGTTATAAACAATCGTACACGTAAAAACCTTACTTATAGAAACCGACATTTAACAGCCCGTAAATAGTTCATGGAAAGATATATATTGTTTACGCAACCAAAGATATATCCGTTGTATAAATTTGAAACTTTTCATTATTATTATTTTTTTGTGTTTATATCGTAGAACTCCATTTATTTATTTTTTTATTTAATTAAAATTAAATTTAATAATGTTATTATCAAGGTCTGCAAGTATTTTAGTATGTATTTTTGTTACAGTTGTTTCGCTTTACAAGACCAGTCTGAAACAGTTTCAGACAGTTTGAAAATGGTCTTGTAAAACGAAACAGCCGTTACAAAAATACATCCTAAAATACTTGTAGAACTTGATGATAACATTATTAAATTTAATTTTAATAAAATTTTTGAAAATTTAAACGTTTCATCGAATTTCGGAATATTTCCAAAGCACGTTAAATGTGCTATATAATATACCAGCAGACCTGGCCACACGGTGCTGAGGCTAACGAAACCTTTATAACCAACGCTATCTGTTAAATCAAATCCATACCATGCTGCCCGTTGCCCGCTGCCGCTTGGCCAGATATATTATGTATTTCAACCAAATTACACAAAACCCTTTCTCATGAATCACTCTATCTATTGATGAAAACCGCATGAAAATCCGTTCCGTAGTTTATAAGATCTAAGCGCATATACAGCGTAAGCGACTTCATTTTATACTTAGTAAAGATAAAGATATGACATATATGATGACATTATTATGTCGTAAAATAAAAACCATTTTAAAAAGTATTTACAACTACCATTTTTACCGAAAACTTGAAATTTAGAAAAAATATTCCCTCTTCGGGAAATCTAAAAGAAAACTTCACTTTTTATTTCAATAAAAAAATGTTGTAGTAATTCCCAGAGAATAGAAAATAAAATTTACAAAAGCCTATTTCAGGGCCTATGTCATCTTAGGGGACGCTGTGTGGAGGGTTTTTTTAAGGAAAGGAACGGGAAGAAGTTATGGGAAGGAAAAGGGTATGTGGGATGGGTGGGAATCTGGAGGTCAGTGTGTCAAGGAGTCACGGACTGCGGTGCAACGGGAGAAGTCAAAAGTACGTCTACCAGTCTCTCTAGATTCGGACATTTTGGAATCGTTATTTGCATAATTTAAACGTTGACTTCTTATATTTATATTTATTTACACATGCATATTGCATAAGATATTTATGTTATTAAAAAACATACTATAACGATATGCTTATAAAATTCACGTGATAACAGTCAATTAAAAAAACAATATGTTTGAAATAACCTAACTTTTTCAGGACGAAAATCTCATGCGCCAGTCTGCCAAAATATAACCTTGCCAGCTATTCGCAGCCCAGTTAAAGATATTTTTTATTAGTAAGTATTCGAAACGGAGCTTGTACAGTCTTTGTCAATAATAAAACATCGTTAACGGTTGGGAAACGCTTTGTATTAGTAAGGCTGTAAGTCCTTAAATAGCACAAAACTGGGCTATTCAGTGTTATTTCATTATTATAAGTCCTTCACTATTGAAATGCCTTACACTTTGGCTTGCCCTGTGCTCAGCTTATCAAGGCAGCCCAAAAATCTCATCAAAGAAAGTGCCATTAGAGTTCTTCACGATCAATGGATACAAACCTTTGAGGGAACACAATAACTGAAATCGAATAGCTTTCAAAACATCCTAAATATGCCTTTCATCTTTTGTGTTTGTCCGAAATAGGTCATGAACATATTTTGAGCAAAACATCTTAGGTGGGTTTATACAAATTTAGGAAACACGTGATCGTATGTTGGTTTTTGTAGTTTGCATGGGAAAAATACTAACAAACTTGTTTTTTTTTCATTAAAATCGCTGATTAAAATCAAGTACGCACAAACAACTTTTACATGGGTACTTCTTTATTTAAGAGCATTTAACCAGCCAGCGGACGAAAATTCACATTTCGTCGAAAGTTGTTCTTACGATCGTGCAGGGCGGTTACAATGAGAAAGATTAATTATTCTCCGTACCAGCTTTTTAAAATTATAACTCAATATCGAATTTATTTCAATCCAAATTAGCTTTAATTTATACCTTCATCCAAAAATGCTGAAAGGCGTGATGATAAAACTATTATAATAATGTACTTTTTGTAATTATTTTTTGATTATAAGTATTTATCATTTTTCAATAATGTCTAAATTTAATAAGAATGTTAAAAAAATCTGAAATAAAGTTTATGAAATCATAATAGTTTGTAAGTGCGCAAATAAATACACAAATGGACCAATTTTCGTCAACAAACACACGTACGTACATATTTTTTAATGATTTTATTGAAACTAAAATTAAAATTCTAAAACATGCGTTTGCTAGATAATGTATTGATTTATTTTACTGCATGATTATATTATTTGAAATGGGTGTGGTATAATACAAAATCTTTTTTGAAAATTTAACAAATCTGCCAACGACCTATGGAATAACCTTATTATACTAAAAATTTAAAAAAAATCTCAAAATTTATTACATGCGAATGCTAGATAAAAGAACAATCTTTTGAAATCCATTTATAATTTTTTGTGGAAAAGAGTCAATACGTCTAAAATCTGATTTGAAAATGACATATTTCTGGTTTTCTCTGATAATGCCCTCTTAAGAACTGCACAAGATTCCCAACTATCTGGAACCGGTATGACTATAGCATCCCCAAATGGGGTATGCTGTGAAGCTAAAGGCAGTGATAGTGCCGAATGAAATTCGCGGTCGGTAGAATCAAGGTGTTTATTTTATTTATTTACTAGCTGACCCGACGAACTTCGTACCGTCTCAGAATCAATAACTGTTGAATTAATTCAGTTTTTTTATTAAGTTAAAAATTGCACACGGAGGCAATCATCGCTGCGCAACTGTCCGTGTTTTGTTTTTGTCAGTATCAGAGATGGCATTGTGTACTAATTTATATTTTTTGTGATTTTATTACTTTTCCACTTAATTACGGGAATTTGGGAGGCGGGCATGGGTGCCGCCGCCCCGGGAACCATTTATTGGATAACCAACAACTCTGCCATACGTCACCCACAGGTCACCCCAAGCGGTACGCTATGTTTGGTGATTTAGCAGGGGTGCCCGGGTTCAAGGGGTGACGTTTGTCCTGGTCTTGGCGGTGGATGCGTCTGCCCACCTGCTGAGAGACTGACCTTTTGACCTTTCCAGCTGGACTCTCTCGACCCATCGCCTTGCACCGCAGTTGGAGAGATGGATTCATACGTCCGTCACTCCTGGACACACTGACCCCAGATTCCTACACACCCCTCATACCTTTTTCCTTCCCGGAATCTCCTATCCTTCCCTGCCTTAAAAATACCCTTCACACAGCATCCCCTAAGATGACATAGGTCCCGAGGGAAATTATTTTCCTCTTAGCCTCCTGCGTGGAGCTGATATAAAACAAAATTGCTTTTCAATTTCTTTATACGTATGACGGAGATTTATTATAATTATTGTATCTTTCCTTTAGAGGGGTGCAGACTTACGTTCACCGTTTGTCTTATTTTCGACTATTGACATTTAATGTGTAAGAAAGAGAGGCAGCATTTTGTGTTTAAGAACAAAAGCAAAACAATCTTTGATTCAAAACTTTGATTTTGACATTATTGAATTTTTGGAATTCACTCACTATTTAAATTATATTTATCGCAATATTCTGCAGCTCTTTCGAAAATGAAAATTCGTTCCGTACAAAATGTATGAGGAAAAGAATTTTCTTCATAATTTTTTTTTTCGTGAATTTTTCGGATGTTTTAAAGCTATTCTGCTATTCGGGGCGGAGACAAATTCAACAAATCAAAGAACATAAACTTCAGTCCAGCCGTTTTTGAGTTATAAATGGTGAAACTACCCGACTTTGTTTTATATATTAAAGATTTAAATCTATCCTTAAACATGCGTTTTATAAATGATTACAGTGATTTATATAGAATTTAAAAAAATAATAATATTCAGCATCTGTAATGTAAAAGGGTTAATTTTAGCATATTTTGAACACCTCACTGGGAGACCCTGTGATGTGTCGCTTGCTTGTTTGAATTTGAAGAAAACCAAACCAATGGTCTTTTTTTTTAATAATAATGCTGAAACTTTGATGTCGAATTCTCACCTGAAACATTTATTTACCTGACATTTAACTTCAGAGAACTTTGGCAGAGAATTTCTGATCACCTTCCGTCGGGCTGCGACAATCAGTTTGATTGCTTCTAGAAACTTCTCTGTGACTGCAGCCAACTATGCTTGGATAGTTAGAGGAAATTGCGCTGACCTGAAATTGCAATTTGTAGAGAATTCCAGGATTTAAACAGTTTTCACAATGTAACTCTCTCAAACACTATTGAAGAAACAATAATATTTTAGAAAACGTTATCAGCGCCGCAATCTTTTAGAGTCTTGATCGCCTCTAGGAAATACCTCCACTTCTCCGGACGTCATCTTCCTGCTGTTATTTCAAGGTTGCAATATTGATCCCCATCCTATCTGTACCCCTGTCAATAAACCTACCTACGTCCAGCAGATTTTTTTGAAAATATGCCTATTTTTGGTAGGTGAACTTCCATACATGTCTTGATCATTATCCCATTTATGGACAGGCACTAAAGACGCTAATCTTCACTTTTTATCGTTCTTGTATGAGAAATACTACAAATAATCTTTTAACTCCTATTTTGACTCAACCACTTTGCATTTCTTCTGTCTATAAATTTGTTTGTTTGTTCCATGGCCAATCAATCTTGACAAGGTCACCCCAAGTAGTTCGCTACGTTTGGTGATTTAGCAGGGGTGCCCGGGTTCATGGGGTGAGGTTTGTCTAGGTCTTGGAGGCGGATGACCAGGACGTACTGAACCCCAGATTCCTACCCACCCCTTAAACCCTTTTCCTTCCTAGAACTCTCCTCTCCTTCCTTTCCTTAAAAAAAAACCTCCACACAGCATCCTCAAAGATGACATAGGCCCTGAGGGAAATTATTTTCCTCAGGGCCTCCGGTGTGGAGCTCATGTAAAAAAAAAAAAAGTGGTAGCCGTCGCTATTGTTGCGAGCTTCAAGTATGAGTAATTAACATTACGCGAAGTCCACTGTCCACAGAACTACTAGTCCATTGTATATATGGGTAGTTGGAAAAATGTTCACGGTTAGGTTAGGTACTAGTAAAAAAAATTAACTGTAATCTTTTAAATTCAATCTAATGTAAATACTGTAACTTCAGGCAAATTTTTCGAAAAAGCCTTCGCTGCCGTGCTACCGGCACATATTACAAATATTTTTACTAAAAATTAATCGTAATCTCACAGTAAATAAGATAAATAACTACCTAAAGGAATTTAAAAAAAAATCAGTGCATCTCTGCAGATTTTTAAGTGAAATCGCCAAAAACTTACGGAATTTTTCAACTCGAATATTATTCGCCTTGCGATCTATTGATAAAAAGTAAGATTGCATTTCGTAAACTCGGACAGTCGCGAGCGCACAATCTAGGCGGAAGCGTGCGTGTTTTGATTTCGATATTGTTTCTGCAGTAATCCGAGGAAACGCGGGAGACGGATGTTCTTATTATTAGCAACTCTTCGAATAGTTCGTAGTGTTATAACTTACCCACAATTTTCTTGAATTGGTCCAAAGATTCTTCTAAATACTACAACTGCAACTGTGAAGCTTTGGAAAGTCTGAAAAATATCGAATATCTTGCCGTTATTATACATAATCAACTTAAGTGGAGATATCACATCGACAACCTTTCAATAAGGGTAAGAAAATTGATTTACATATTCCTTGTATTACGAAACACATTCAAACAACAAGACCTAAGAAAAATATATTTCGGATTATGCAACTCCATCTTAATGAATGGTTGTATTGCTTGGGGAGCTTGAGTCAGGTAAAATAATTTTATATCCGTAATTGGAGTCATTATGCGTAAACCCTATAGGTTTTATAGCAATCAACTCTACAAAAAAATAATATACTTGATGTTCGTCAAAACAACATAAAAAGGGTAATTATCAACGTACACAAAAATCTAGAAAATCTTAATAAAATTGATCATAAATATATCACAAGACGTCACACCAGAAAGGATCTCGTGGTCCCAGGGAGCAATACGGCAAAGTATCAAGAGACATTTACATGTCTAGGACCGAAATTGTATAATAAAATCCCCCCCAGAATTAAATATTAAATCAAAAATAACATGAATCGGTTCAATAATAACTAAATGGTTGATTGGCTTAGGTAGAGTTGAGTCTAAAAAAATATTAAATAATATCAATTAAAACTTAAAATTTTACATGGTTAACTATGAAATAGCACAATCAGTAAAAACTTAGTATACATTTGATCGACAAAAAAAAGTTTGGTTCCTTACAACGGGCAATCTGCCTGCCTAGGAACTAATATCGACCTACAAGACATAATAACACTTGTACACATTTTTAATATTTACAGTTATTTTGAAATATTATTATTATGTTATTTTTGCTGTATAAATGTATCTTATGTAATAAATAAATAAATATTAATAAAAAGAGTTTCCTTTCAATAATATTCTATAGCCGTTATTCGTCGTGCGAAGCTTAGCGTTCTAAGTCGCAGCTTAAACACTGATCTGATGAGTGTTTAGATTGGACTTGGGCCTTGTCGATTACGAATTTCCTTTAGACCATTGTGGCATCATTAATATCTATTTTTTATATTTAATTAATATCTATATTTCTTTATCATTAATATTATTAGAATTTATTTTTTGAAATTTTATACCATAGTTTTGAAAAAAATACGGGGATAAATATTCTTCATAATAATCATAAAGGAAAACGTTTAGATAACTTAGAAGCCTTGGAAATAAAAAAAATCCCTTAAAAATAATCAATCTATTATCAACGAACAAAAAATATTGTCTTACAGCCCAATCATGGATATGTTCACCTACCCACTCACTCTTCATAATACCTAGCAACGACTCCACCCCTACCATGATAATACATTGTTCCCATCCATATTTCAAAACTGTCAAATCAGTATGCATTTGCCCTGAAGAAGGAACGGTCGTTCTGAAACCGTTCGGAATTTACTCAAATATAAAAGTGGTTCAAACAAAGTTAAATTGTTTCATTTAAATTTAACTGTTTGTTCTTTCTAAAAACTAACGTGGGAGTAAGGAAAACGTTTAGATAACTTAGAAGCCTTGGAAATAAAAAAAAATCCCTTAAAAATAATGAATCTATTATCAACGAACAAAAAATATTGTCTTACAGCCCAATCATGGATATGTTCCCCTACCCACCCACTCTTCATTAATACCTAGCAACGACTCCACCCCTACCATAATAATACATTGTTCCCATCCATATTTCAAAACTGTCAAATCAGTATACATTTAGCCTGAAGAAGGAACGGTCGTTCTGAAACCGGTCGGATTTACTCAAATATAAAAGTGGTTCAAACAAAGTTAAATTGTTTCTTCTTCGAACTTTGCAAAATAACTTTGTGGTATCATTTTTCATATAATGAATAAAAAATCACTTTGTTTAAACCACTATTTTTAAAACAAATCAACATGTTTCGACAACAATGTTGTCTTCATCAGGATATGTTACTATAATAAATGACAAACAAAAATTTATTCTAATTTGTCTATACTTGTTTGTCATTTATTATAGTAACATATCCTGATGAAGACAACATTGTTGTCGAAACATGTTGATTTGTTTTAAAAAATAGTGGTTTAAACAAAGTGATTTTTTATTCATTATATTAAATTGTTTCATTTATCAAAGACGTGGCACCTGTGAGTATGCACTACCCCACTGCAAAACTAGGTTGTCCCAAAGGCATATTAGTTTTATAGCTACAAAAATGTATAATTTACTATGTACATGTACAACCTTTAAAGAGAACATATTTCAAAATCTTCAATCTTATAAAAAATACACCAAAATTTGGCTAAAAAACACTGAAACAGATATTTTTATCTTATAATAAGTTGAAATAAAGCCGCTAAGTATATCTATCATTAGACAACTTTTAGAGAAGATATATAATATGGTTTGCTATTTTTTTTGTTTGTTATTTATGTTTTAAATTGCACTTGTAACATCTATTCTTACAAAACTTACAAATATGATAATAACAGTGCAGACTGTTATTTTGTTGTAGTTTTTAAATGCATTTATTCAGTTACTTTTTTTTAAGTGTCTAATTTATGTACACTTAAAATGTTCATTATAACCATAGAAATAAAAATAAAAGTAAAAAATCAATATTATACCCACGCACAGGCATTGCCTTTATGAGATTTTTTTGTTCATACATTTATTATATTAAGTTTGTTTATATACTTTTCATTATTTCATGTATCTATTATATGTATTGTATCAAAAATTTAAAAAAAAATCTATAATGGATAACCACAAAGTTATAGCTACATTCAAAAGTATAGTTAAATTTAAAGCTATGATATGAACACGGCTTATTATTAAACATTTTAAATGAATTCAAATACATATTTCCTATAAGATATTTCCCTTTCTGTCGAATGTATAATAAAGTGGATGATTTATAAGATTATTATATCTCTGAACTCATCACTGGCAGGCAATCACAAGGCAGTTCAGTTATGTACAATAAATACTGTATATTTCTTACTATTCATATGTAAAAGCCCCGAAAAGCGGCATTAATAAATAAATAAATAAAGATTCGCGTTTCATTGCCTTTATTGAAAAACCAGTCAATCAACCTTACAATGGACTTAAATTAATTCTGTAATTTTTTATTTGTAATTTTTAATAATTTTTTGCTTATACTGCGAAATATTACTAACTAACAATCACGCCGTTTCACCGCAGAGGTACACCGCCAAACAACTCGGTCTTAGCACACCCGCCTTGCCTCGTTCACATTCAATATTACAACTTTTAATATCTACTTGGTTCCTAATCTTTAACCACAACAAAAGTTATTGTAAATGGAACCTAAATGGTTTATTTTATATTCACCATTAATATTAAAGATAACTATACGTTTCCTGAAAAAGCTTAAATTTAAAAATAAAGACAGCACAGATCACAAAACCAAAAGATTGAGAAACTAAAAGATAGCAGAGAAACCATATTGTAGATGTCATCCTCTGACTTTTGTTATCTTATTCCCAGTGGAGTAATGAAATGGATTCCCTGCTTTTCTGAAACACGTAACTTTACTAGAACATTTTTTCTTTTATTCTGTTTTTATACTTTAGGGTCTCACGACCGACATTCTTAACATTCTCGCATTAGGCTTGTTACACACGAAGTATGTGCTCATGATCTATCTCTTGACAACGCTCGCCACAAAATCCCGTATAACTAATCGTATGGTCATTACAGACGGGTAATATAATAATATACCTTTGACGGTTTTAAGGGTTTGTATGGTCACACCCACAAATATTTACATGTTCTACCCTCGTGTGCTTTAAGGCGGTGAAAATAATTTATTATTTATTTATTTATTTATTTATTTATTGTAAGAAACAAACAGCAGTTCTATACAGGATGTTAAAAATGAAGCGGTTAAAAATGAGGTAAGCCAAAACAGTTTCTTATGCCAATGGTTATTATGATATAATACAAAATTTTAATTGGTTATAACCATTACATGAAAATGAAATTAACAAAAATATATAAATGTAAGTATATTAGAAGGAAGAAGGAATAGGAAAGGGCAAGAGGCAGAGGAAGATGGGATGGGGACAGGAGATGCTCATGCTGTACCTTTTCTATAGCTGAGCATTAATTTAATTCACATTTGTGGTCGTACGCTTGACTTCGTATCGGTATTTCACAAGAGTATTATTAAGAATATCGATATTGTTAAATTGCGTGTTATATTGCGCGCATATGCGGGGGATTGGAGAATTTTTTCTAAGGTTGGTTCTGTACGCGGGCAAATGAAAAAAATGGTTTAGTCTGGTTGTTCTTGCAGGTATGTGAATTCTTAAGTAATTTGCGAGTTCAGGAGAGTCCAGGCCGTTATTCAGAATTTTGTATAAAAATATTTGATCAGATATTAATCTACGCGTTTGAAGTGGAGTAAAGTTGTGAAATTTTAAGGATTCGGTGTTATTTGCAAAGAGTAATTTGAATTTATAATTTATGTGTTTAAAAAATTTGTTTTGCACACTTTCGATTCTGTCAATATGGCATTGGTAGAACGGTGCCCAAATTAGTGTGCAGTGTTCTAAGTGGGGGCGGATATACGTGGTGTAAAGGGAATACATAGTTTTAATATTGCGAAAAGGTTTAGAAATGCGAATTATAAATCCCAATATTAGCCACTACATAACATACACGCTGTTTATTTTGTTTCAAATATTAGGGCAATCGATTTTTATTAAGAGAATAGCCCGTCTAGTCACAGGAGACCACATTTTCCCATCTCACATAGGTCTCATATAAATCGCTGTAACTCCCTTACTATCATATGTTCTGTGGCGATCTGCGTAGATTACAAGGTGTGCAGTACTTACCGCGGTTAGTGACACCGCCTGACACGTACTATAATTTGAAAATCAATTCGTAAAATAACAACCAACATTCGTTTGTTGGTTGTCAGGAAAATAAACAGTTTCGGTGACCAGAGTATTTTTTGACGCGCTATTGTTTTCCTTATAATTTTTAAATAAATAAACAACTACCTACATGATTCAATCAAGTGTTAAGTTTAATTTAGAACACGCTTAGGTATTGTCTAAGAAATAACCCTAAAGTTCTAAACGGTAAAAGAAATGCAAAACACCACGCTTTACACTCAAATCTAAAGAATAACCACCATAAAAGTATAATGTACACCTTTATAAAACCAAAGTTTTGAATCGCAATTTGAAAAAATAATTGAAACTTTGGGAAATTTTTATTCATTATTTTCTTATGAAAAGACAAAAAAGTGAGGCGACAATAACGTTTATAAAATAATAATAACAACGACAATAACATTTGTCTAAAAGAATATGTGTAAGTTTTTATTTTTTTTAGAAAATTTTAGTTAGAAAAAACATTAGGTGAGCCGTTTTGAAAACCTTTTATGTTTGCATGCGAAATTTTTATGTTTATTTCAAATTACAAAATTTGAAATCGTGTTTCATCCATCACCTTTCGAAAACAGATTTTAGTTTTCGGATAAGTTCAGAATTATTCCTTTTATTTGCATTTTATTTTACATCGGAAATATTTTCACCATCTGAAAAATACACCAAATTTCTGAAGGTCTAGAGCAATTTTCTGTAACCTATGTATGTATATAAAGAAATACCTATGTGATTTTTGCATAAATATCAGCTTCAATGGCGCTACAGCCCATTTCGAGCCTTGGCCTCCTTCAAAATAAGCCTCGACCTGCATAAATATATTGAGTTTTATTTAGAGATGATGAAATTTTGCAGGTCACTGTCCACATCTGATTTTGAAACACTTCGCGTAAAGCACGGGCATCGCCGGGGACTCCAGCTAGAACCTTTAATTTATTTGGATAAGTTTTAAGATTTTCACGGCCAAAAGCATTTTCGTTATTTGTTTTTGGGGTGTTATGCCGTGTTGCGCTACCTCCTTCTTTAGCCAATCATCTACCGGATCTGCCGGATCTGCCCTGATGATGGACACTGCAACGATGTCCGAAACGTTGGCTAAATAAGGAGGTAGCGCAACACGGCATAACACCCCAAAAACAAATAACGAAAATTTAATTTATTTATTTATTCATATTTACATTACATTGGTGATATGCTGCGCCTGCCTCACAACTCCTATGTTGAGAGAAGGAGCAGTTTTCAACTTTTTTTTTTGTTTACAACTAAATTAAATAGAAATATAAAGCAATCAGCATTGTACCATTGGAAATGTTGACTTACAAAAATTGTTGATGTTTGATCTGTCTTGGCTGCTAATCCAAGACTTGATGTCTGATTTATTTTAAAATAATTTGCATTCCATCTAACCACTGGAGCGCTTTTGGCCACAATATGGGATCATTTAAAATACGTCGGATTGATTTGTTGCCAGTTTTAGGCACATTTTCTCTAGATGCATAATTTTTTTTTGTAATATTTTCAAATACTTCCGCGGTGTAAACTTGACGTTTTATAGAAACTAAAATTTCTATTTATATTTATACTTCTATTTATATTCAATAGATGTCAGTGTCCTCTAGTTTCCTACGAATTATTCGTCTTTCCAAAATCGTAGTACGCCAAAAATGTTTAGCGGTCAACTGTCAAAATACCTCCTTGTAAAATGCCGTTTTTTATTGTGTATTAGTGGATTTTTCTAAAATATTTGTACACCAGTGTAATAATGATTGAATTAATAATGCAAGTGTTTCGAACTTAACAATATAGTGAATGATAAGTTATAAGATTTTCACGGCCAAAAGCATTTTCCTTATTTGTTTTTGGGGTGTTATGCCGTGTTGCGCTACCTCCTTCTTTAGCCAACGTTTCGGACATCGTTGCAGTATCCATCATCAGGGCAGATCCGGCAGATCACACATCTACCGGATCTGCCGGATCTGCCCTGATGATGGACACTGCAACGATGTCCGAAACGTTGGCTAAAGAAGGAGGTAGCGCAACACGGCATAACACCCCAAAATCGAATAAGGAAAAAAAAAATATATATAGTGAATATTTGAAATTCAACACTTTTTGTTATTATGTTCATATTTTTTTTGCCGATTAGACTGTGTTTGACAATGCATAATTTTCAATAGATGAAACAATTATCGAGTTAATTGGTATTGTGGATTTAAGATAATTAATGTATATGTCTGAGGTTCTGCAGTTATTTTTGATGAGTAAGTTAAAAATTCCATTTTAGTCCATTAAAATGTTGTCATTTCTCGAGCAAAATTTGTGTCAAAAATTTTTCAAAGGAAACATCAAACACTTAAAAACTTTCCAAAATTCGGTTTTCTTATTTACATATTTAGATTTTGATCATCAATTAGACCATTTAAAAGAAACTTCATAGAAAATATTTAATGTGGACGCAAAATTCAACTTCCTACGTGAGTTTATAGTTAGAAAATCGTGATAATATTTCTTTTTCAAATGTTTACGATTTTTGCATAATTTTTTTTATAAATCCTAAAAATAAGGAATTAATATTTAAATACAGGTAAATTTATTGTCTATTCAGCTCTTAATTTGATTAATGTTTCTCCGTATTAAAATTCGGAAGTATATTTTTTTATGTGGACGGAAAATATTCAAAATGTACACCAATAAATCGCAAGCAATCCGAAAAAAAGTTTTTATCTGGTCTGTCGTTCGAGTGGCTAATAGCCGGTGGAAGTGCCTTCTTATATCTCTGTTGAAAATTAAATAAAATTTCTTTGGGCAAAAGTTATTTTAGCACAAAGGATAAGTAGGAGATTACGCCCTTTGGTTCTAGTATCACGAGCAGTTTGGACATTGTCAATTTTGAGTTTGAAGAGGTATGCTAGTTCGTTTTGGCGTAAAGTGGCCTAATGTCTAAAATACAGATTTTCTTAAATATTTCATCAGAACTTTTTGTGATCGGTAATTTAAAAAAAAAATTACAATTAATTTCTGAGCTATAAAGTTCCGATCAATGACAGCAACATTTGCTTCTCCCCAGGCTCAAATACTGCACTCGATTAAAGATTGAAATAGTGCATAGTAAATTATTTCGAGTTGTTCAAAGTTAAGAAAGTTGCGAGTAGGTACGCCTAAAGAGGTTTTATAACATTTCAACAAAGTGGGATTTCAACACCCCTTTGAAAAGTCATTAAAAGTTATGAAAAAATATATAGCCCATAAACTCTTGTAACGTAAACTATTTAACCATTTTTTCATCACTTTTATTGACTTTTCGAAAGAAGTGATAAAGTTGCATGTTGTTGATGTATCCGGTCGCCGTCCAAAGAAATTTATGAATTTTCTAAGTTTGTTTGCTGTGGTGATAATATATTCTTAGCTTTAAATTACTGTCACAAATAATGCTCAAGTTTCAGATTTTAGTCACGGTCTAAGTAAGGTCAATAAAATATATTAGCAAGCACCTATTTTAATTAGATTACTGGGATAGGTACTGAGGAAGGCATAATAATGCTAAACTCAATCAGCCTTACTAAAAAAAAACCACAGCGCGACCGATTAACTGTGTTATTGCAATAACATAAATATACCTCGTATACAATTAAACACGTTTTATTACCAATAAAGTTACTTACGTGGTCACGCTGTTAAAACGCATTAAGATGTGACAACGTTGTATATGGTTTTAATTTACTAGGAAACAATGTTGTTTTAATTTTTCTCCGCAAGGGGCATTATTAGCGCGCCTATGCATTAGTTCTTCGGCCCGCGACAGCCCGCGATGACAAAAGCTCGGTGTGTTTTATGGCGGGATATCGAAAATTTTGTGATTTTACCTAATAATTTCTATTGTAGTGACGAATTTACTCTTCTGTTCACATAATGGATATATTTACCATGTTATTTGTGTGGTCTAGATCAGTTTAATCAAGTTATTGTACAAACGCCGTACTTTCAAAGTTGAACTGTCAGAATATTGTTTTTTATAGGTTACTTAAAAGATAAAATTTTCATTTTAAGATCTTTATTTTAAGAGAATTCCTTAAAAGTGATAATTATTAATTTTTGGGGATCGCTGGCAACGGTTAATATGCACTTTTTTTTAAAAAACCTTTTGATTCACCTTAACCCATTACCTCCATGAATTTTTTTTTATTTTTATAAACTTGAATCATCATTATAACCCGATAGTATAGACTTAAAGAAGAGTCCAAAATCAGTTTTAGAATTTTCCGCCCGCCCACCCTCTCACCAGAGCGTTTAGAAAATTGATGCCTAAACGCAACTCTTGGAGGTTACCCCTCTAAGCAAAATTTATGTCAACTATGGGTTAAGTGCAGTCTACTGTGTGATTTATATTGATAATATAAAATAAATGATTGTCTTTGTTTATAATTCAATGAAAAAAAATATTAAAGGAAAATATGCAAAATAATTAAAAAATTAATATTAAAAAAAAAACATTCAAGAATGAGGAAACTAACCAAATCTAAGCAAATTATTCTTTAAGTGATACTGTTCGAAGTTGTCAAAATGAAGGGCTCGGTTGCAGGCCCGGCACCGATAGCCTGTTTTTACACAGAGCATAAAGAATATGAGATTTGCCACGATATTGCAAATGAAATTCTTGCATTCGACGCACACAATTCCCATCTTCTGCGTCATGGCCTTCCTTCACAGGAGGTTCATCATTGACCTGATTTTGAAAAGACAATAAAAGAGTACGGGTAAACTCCACATGGAATGCCTTCTGGGAAAGGTCTCTCTGTTGCCTAGTCGTCTTCTGGTTTCCCATATCATGCTCGTACTTCCTCAAGAAGCATTGCAACTTCCATCCATTTACAAGAGACAAGAGCGCTGCTGAGGTAAGATACAAATAAAGGCCAGTACCACTTCTTTGACCCAACGTTGACCCGATAATTTTGTATACTATTATCATGGAGGTCCACCCATTCCCAAATTATAATTGTGTATTGGCGCCGGGCAATCGATTTTTTTGCATGCTTTCTCCAAATTGTTGCCTTTTTTGTCTTTATTCGACATCTGCCAACGCTGCACTTGACGTATTGGCTCCATTCGATCATAGTTCATGGCCACTGTTACTACACGGCTGTCCTACTAACGGCATACGAGGATTTGGTTTTCTACGTCTACCACCGCATCAAATTTACCTATAATTATAAGAGCGATGAGAGTTACACTTTAGCTAGGTAGATGAACGCTAAGCTCAAGGGAATATATAAAAGAAAATGATACCTTTAGGCAATTGCTTTCCTGTCTTCAACTTGCCTGAAGCTTCAAGGTTAAGAAGCTACATATGCCCGTAGCGCGCATTCTCTTATCCTTCAGGATACACATCAAATGGTGAGATGTGAAGAAATTGTCCATAAATAGCTCATGGCGTGTGGGGAACTCTATATATTCTATCGTAGAAGTAGGACGGATAATCCCTGATCTAATTCGGGGTTATATGTATCAGATGCTCCGGAATATGGCATTGCTTGGAACAGGTAGCCTTAGACCACTTTTGTTTATAGTGAGACTTCTTTTTGTACTGTAGTTTTGATTTTTTGGCCGGTGGTGCATTTGAAATAGATATTCGCAAGGTATTACGACTCATACAGGACGATTTCGAAGGCTGACTTCAGTGAAGATCATTAGCGAATTCATCTGGTTCAAGTCATCATGCTCGTCAAGGCATGACTCATCAATTTTCTCAATTTCGATGTTGCGCTCGATTACAAATGTGCCGGCAGTATCTCGAAAGTTATCCACCTCCGCACCTTCGTTATATGTCATCAAATTATCGTCAATATGCTCTTCGTTCATCTGTTTATCAACGTTCTCTGGAGGAATCACAACAATAGCGCGTTATTAACAACATTATTGTCATCACTTTCACTTAACGCTAAAAGAGCGCTCCAATTCTGCCATCATTTCATCGTGATTCAACGATTTCGTTTTATAACGACGAATTAGGTAGGTATAGGAGAAGTAGGTATTTTCGACATGATTAAAAATATATGAAAACTGCAAACAAACTATTGATTTCAATAAAAATCACTCATAAAAACACTTCAAAACCGTATTATTTGAAGGCAAGCTAACCAAAAACGTATGTAAACACCGTCACAGCTAACCTCCAAAGGTTGCGCGCAGGCATCACCTGATTTCAGTGACATCTAGCTGTCATCTTATGCATATAATACTATGTTGAAACGGTGTTTCCGACCATTTAATCTTTTGATAACAATATGTGATTCACACATGTTTTATTTTTTTCCGATATAAATTTTTTTTCTTTTTTTCAAAATGGGTCTAGTTTCAGGGCTTTAGTAAAAAAATAATTAAAAATAGGATAATTCATAAAATTTTTCAAATTATGTTAATTATTGAAAGCTAACATACCAATCTGTAAATGCTGCATAACAACTTGGTGGGATTTGGCTTTATTCATAGTGAAAAAAAATCATACTTTTCATCAATTTTTTTGATGCCTGTAGACATCGTCATGGAGGTAATGGGTTAATTACATCAAAAGGCAACTATTTGCATTGGGGGAAGTGGAAAATATTTCATTCTAAATTTCATTAAGTAAAATTAAAATTAGCTTTCGTCTTGTGAGATTGTACGCCAGAATCACAAACCATGTTACACAAACCTAGCGTAGCCGCTAAACTACTTGAAAACTGGGATGTTTTTCTTGCCTTGACGCGAGTAGGCGTTATAAAGGGGCACTTTCTTTTGTATCATAAACCATGTTACACAAAAATATTTTCCACTTCCCCCAATGCAAATAGTTGTCTTTTAATGTAATTAAGGTGAATCAAAAGATTTTTTCAAAAAAAGTGCGTATTAACCGTTGCCAGCGATCCCCAAAATTTACCTGATAATTTTTTATAATATTAAAATCTAATACATGTGTTCGTAAACGTATCAAAAAAAATAACGGCTTTAGAGATGCAAGAAATCTGTTTTAAATTTCGGTATTATTTCTAAGTTATTTTTTTGGCAATAAACAAAACTTTTAAATTTTTTATTATTTTTTTATTGTATACACGATGAAAAAGTGAGGTGATAGTTTCTTTCCAAATTTATTACATAAAAGGACTGTGTTTTTTAAATTTTGATTTTATTTAAATTTCTCTACATTTTGGTCAAAAATGTTGTGGGAGGAAATTTTTTTCCATTTTTTTCCGAGTTTGAATCTTAAAATATGGCAGTTTTTGAAAGCTAAAGTGTATTTCAAATACACAAATCTAAAAGGTAATTTTATCTAGTTTTCATAAATGTTATTTGTTTTTACGACACCTTCAAAAATAAGAAATATATAGAACATTCAAAATACTATGGAAAAATTACAAATATCGTTCGAACATCAATGGTTAAAACAGAGATAAACTACCCTCTCAGGCCGCGGAAACCATGTGTATTTCTTTCAAAGAACAAATTTTTAATTAGTAATGTTTTCACATCCGCGGCCGTTTGTCAATTGAATAAAATTTTCACTGGGTTTTTTAGTAAGGCTGTTAGTATTTAATTTTTGTAACACTCAATGGTAGTGTATAATTATCTAACCATCTTTTAAAAACAGTTAAGCCTTTCTTTGCTTTAAAAAAAAATCATTCTTGATATTTGATTTGAAGAGGAGAATCGTATTATCAGCGAAACTTACAATTTTGGCAACAACGTGCAGATACAAAAATCATTTATATAGAAGATTATGACAAAAATTCATTTAAATAATTTAATAATAAAGTGCTAGAACCCAAAACGCTTCCTTGTGGCACCCCAAAACCAATAGGCCACTTGCATCACATTTTTTTAATAAAAATTCGGATTGTATTTTTGAAACCCTGGCGATTTTATTAAAATTTCCATCCGAATAATCAGACCCATTTTTATAAACCGGAAAGACGGAACATAATTTTATAGGTGCGAAAAAACGATAATTACGCAGCCGAAAATCATTTAAAAAAAGAACGTTTTCCACAAGAAAGGGCACAGGAGAATAACGAGGCTTACCAAAAATCTTACATCTCAGAATGTTAAAATGTTACATCTCATCAAAAATGTTACATCTCATTAAATATTTTTTTTTTATTATATATAATATCATCTCATTAAAAATGTTACATCTCATAAAATATTTTTTTCCTTGATCCATCTTGTTGATCATAAATCATTATAATGTTCAACGTCTATATTACTAAATCCAAATAAGAAATTTGAAATTTGATTTTGTTAAAATCAGCACCACTACCATTATACCTCTAAAACACATACACACCGTAAAATGTACGGGGTTCTCTTCATAACATCTGTCAAAAAGTAAAACCAAATTATAAGTTCGCAGAGAACAAACAATAAATCTAGTGAACGTTAAATGTCAAATTCAAAAATTCGCCTGAAATCTAAGTGCTGTCATATAACAAAAATAAACCGGTGTGGAATTTTATAAAATTAATAGGAACATTTTCGGAGATGGGGCATTTTCATGTAGTGACGTCACGTGCCCAAATAATGGATTTATTTATTTAAAAATAAAAAAATAAAACTGTACATTTTGACTAACATTTTCGTAATCTTAGTAAAAAAAAATCTATCAACACGGTTTTTTCCAAGTCGTTATAAATCCATGCAAGTGGCCTATTGGCAATCGAATGCTAAGATAGTTATTTGTTTAATATAGGGTCATCGAAAAATATGAATAACATGTAAAATAACTGTTATAAAAAAAAAACTATTAGAGGTAATTCAATGGTTTTGATCTTAAAATGGGCGGAAAAAGATAATTTTTTTCGTACCTTAGTATGTTTCAATGTGTGCACCGATCGTCGCTCTACAGATGTCTAGTCTGTAGGCGATTTCTTGCCACGTTCGTGAACGACTGTTAAGATAGCGGCAGAAATTTGCTCCCGCAGGTGATCCAAATCCCGAATCTTTTCTGCGTAAACAATGTTTTTAATGAACCCCCAAAAAAAGAAATCCAAAGGGGTCAGGACTTCTTGATAATAATAATAATAACATTATATTTATATAGCGCAGTTTTGTGACATTTCACTTCAAGTGCGCTTAACTATAATAAATTTTAAAATAATCCTACAGTGCTCCTTATAATATTGAGAAAATAATAAAAGAATATACAGTATTTACAAAATAATGACAGAAGAACAAAATTAACTAAAGAATGTACAGTATTTACAAAACAATGACAGATGAACAAAATTAACAAAGATAGTGCTGTTATAGCACACACGGGACAATAATAATAATAGACAATAGCGGTGCCATTGTAACACAGGACAAAACAAGAACTTTAAAACTAAAATATAATATACTAACAGAAAGGCAGTTTGCGTTTAGAAATAAGAGATATTCTGCCATAAATTCGGATACGAAAACATAAAATAAAAATACAACTATGAGGAAACCGAAACCAAACAATTACGGGAAGCTTGAGAACATGGCTTATTATAATTACGTATATTGAAAAGATGTTAGGATTCATTAATGGAATGATTTTTTAAATAATTTTGTTTTTAAAGCCCGTTTAAATTCAGCCAAATTCTGTATATTAGTAATATAAGAGTTGAGGGAAGTTTATTCCAAATGAGAGGGCCCGTTACATGAAAAGAGCGATCATAGTAAACAGCTCGATTTGACCTAGAAAGTTCTATTAGACGATTAGTAACATCCAGATCTGCTGACCTTAGAGTAAGCTGTCTCTCGCTTAAGTTTTGTCGGACACATAGTTCCGATATATAGGCTGGCGCCATTCCTTGCAATGCTTTGAAGGTCATTAAGCAGATCTTGAACTCTATTATTTCAGGACATCGAAGCCAATGAAGACGATCCCTTAGAAGCGGGGTGATGGCCAGGCAATGGGGATTTCTCTACAATTGATACTGAACGGCAGTAGTCGGCGCGCCCGCGGCCGACCTTGGCTACTGTGCATCTCGTGTGCGCGTATCAAGGTACAAGGTACTACCTCAAAAACAAAATTTTCATTCACCAGCTAGCGTTCAGTGACAGAATTACACGTTTAACATAAAGGGTTTCGGTGCTATAATTTATTAAAATGTTGGCATGCCCGCTTTCCCAATGGCTGGATTGGTAGAGGAGCTCCCATAGACAGACTAGACATCTGCAGAGCGACGAACGGTGCACACGTCGAAATATACTAAGATACGAAAAAAAAAATCTTCTTACGCACATTTTAAGATCAAAAACATTGAATTTCCTTTAATAGTTTTTTATAACACTTATTTTAAATGTTGTCCATATTTTTCGATGAACCTGTATAATTTTTTCAGTTTATAATATAAAATACCATCTAGAAAGCAGAGCATTATTTGGTGTAATATAATTTAATTACATATTTGTGAAGCACCGTTTTTGTGAAAAATTAAAAGATCAAGGGCGCTGTTAATATGATGATGTTTGTAAATCTAAAATATTTTTTTTAATTAAGCAGAAAGCGGTACACAGACTTTAAATCATGAAAAACATAAGAGACGTTTAATGAAAGAGGATTGTGTGTAACTGAGCGGATTGGTGAAGTACTTATTTTGTATTTTGGTATTTTGATATTGAACTAGTGTAGTGTTTTGTTGTCCATGAACGGTATTTTGCTGTAGAGCTGTGGTGATGTTCAATAATTATTATTGTTCTGCGAAATAGTATAGAGTTTTGTTGTTTTGCAAGCAACAGAGATTTAGATGAAATTTCAGGAAAGAGGAATAATTTTGTAAAATTTCATGGATACCACCATATTAAGCAATACGGATGACTTCAATATATAAACACCGTAATTTAGCGTTTTGAGCAAAACCTAAACTACTTCACCTTCTACGATACCCCTCTCTTTGATCTGCAAATTATGCCCGAGTCAGTTCCCTTCATTTTCGATTCCCTTTCCTTTCTACAACACCATCCTTCTGTACCCACCATACCCAATACCCGCCACATCCCAGAGTCCCTCTTACGAGTTCAATTAGCCTTTGTGTCAGCATTTTCTATGCACATCTTATTTTATTTATTTTACTCGACTTTTTTACAAAAGAGTAACTTGTACGTTATGTTACTTGTAAATGTGGGTATTTTATGTAGGAGGTTTTTTGTTACATTTCTTTAGAATTCATGCTATTCACTTTACTGTTTGTGAGAAATTGCCATTTTCAATTCAGTTCCGTTTGAAACTGTGCTTACGAACACGAAGATAAATGCCAAACGCGGATAAATAAATTTTAAAAAGTGTGGATAATTATTAGTTTACCTAAGTAGGTAGTACCTAAGTAAATCGAATCGCAAAATGTGTCCTTCCGTTATGGAGGAAAGATCCCGAGATCAAGTCTTGGTTTTCTATTTCATAAAGTAAATATTTCTAATATTCTTTTAAAATTTAATCAAATTTATTTGCGGTGGCTGAGTGTCGAACACTCTTGACTCTGAATCCGGAGTCAAGGGGTCTTAAGAGCCCGGTCTCAAAGTTCAGCAAAACAAACAACCAACAAGTTTAACCTTTTACTAGCGCTGACCCGTGAAAACTCGCGGAATATTATAATTCCAATTTTGAAAAAGACAATTAAAATTCCGTTAAAATATTATTATTATATTTTAGATAACTACTTGCGAGTAAAAACTACATTTAAAAGCCCCCAGGGCGTTAAAGGGATAAGTAAATTAAATAAAAATATAGATATTGTAGGCACAGAAAAGAAAAAATCCTTCGTCATACTTATTCATACGCTATTTTAAATGATATGTGTTGACGCAACTATGTATACCTATCTATATACCTTGTTCCATTTATCTACCCATCCTTTGTTTACCACAATTACCTGTCCCTACTGACAATATTACCTACCGTTCAACAATAAAATCAATATGTCAGTCAGTCTGTTAAAATAAGCTGTGCAACGAACATCATTATTCTCTCAGTTTTATATAACATCGACCAGTTCATGGAAGCTTGTGCAGTGAGTGATTTAGTGCTCCCTCAGATCCATAATATTGAGCAGAACATCAACCATAAGGGGTAAGTCAGTTTCCTTCTCCATTCATCTGTTTACCCTTCCCCATAGTTGTGTCAAAGTATTCACAAACATAACATTTTTTTAAATATATTGATACAGTCCACTCCACGTGTCGCCTTTGCGATACCATTATTTGGTCCATTACGAGCCTGGATTAATCTAGAAAACATTAAATTCATTACATTCTATAATTATTGTCGCCGTATACATTGGCTGTTTTCTGTGTTAAATACATAATATTTCACTAAACAAGAATTAATTTAAGATGGCAGATAAGAAGATTGCCGTATTAAAAACTCGAAGGGATCGTTTTTTAGCTAGGATACAAATAACGCATCAATTAATACCTTTTATAAACACGGATGAAAAAAAAAGGGAAACGTTTTTAAGCCGGTATGAAAAGGTTTTGGAATGGCTCGGAGAGGTAGAGTCATTACATAATGAAATGGAAAATTTATTAATTGAATCGGACAAGGCAAGTGATTGTAAGGAGATAGCAACAATCTCTGAACAATTAGATGTAATGGTCTTTGAAATTTCATCTGCAAAAAGACAGCAAAATTCAAACATTAAATCAGAACCAATTTCTGCAAATAGTATTGGCAACTTAAAATTACCCGCGATTCAAATAACACCATTTGATTCCAATGTAAAAAATTGGCATACCTTCCATGCATTGTTCTAAAATCTAGTACATAATAATAATATGTATACAGATATAGAGAAATTTCATCATTTAATTTCGTTACTGAAGGGAACTGCATTGAATTTGGTTAAATCGTTACCATTAATTGCTGAGAATTACCCAATAGCTTGGAATATTCTGCTGCAAAAGTATGAAGATAGTAGATTATTATTTACTTTTTATGTAGATGAAATGATGAATTTTAAACCATTACCTAATGAATCGATAAATGGATTAACACATATCTTAAACACTTTTCAAGAAAATTTATCTGCTTTGAATGCAATGAAACATGAAAATATATTTAGTAAGTTTGTTGCCCACATAATCTTACGATGTTTGGATCAAGACACCAGACGACAATTCGAAACGTCACTTACACGAACACAATTACCGGAGACATCTCAATTATTTGAATTTTTACACAATCAGATTAGAATTCTCGAAGCGTCTAACCCACTTACTGCAAACATACCTAAACCAAAGACGGCGGTTGCGCGAAAATCTTTATTGGCGGCGAATTCTAGCTCTGAAATGTGCGCTATATGCAAGGAAGCTCACTTAATTTATAAATGTGAAAAATTTCTTGAAATGTCTCCCATTGAAAGGAAAAATCGCATAAAACATTTAAATCGATGTTTTAATTGTTTAAAGTTTCATCGATTTGGAGATTGTCAATCACAATCTAGTTGTAAAATTTGTAACAAGCGGCACCATTCTATGTTGCATTTTGAAACACCCTCTACGGGTGAAAAGGTGACCACGTCATTGACTGCCGTCACAAGGTCAAACGAAAATGTGAGCAACGCACCAAATGTGCTCTTGGGTACAGCGATTGTTCACATGCAAAATAAATTTGGCGCCTACGTTCCTGTACGTATCATCGTAGATAATGGAAGTCAAGTCTCCATTATCACGCAGAGCTGTGCCAAGAGGCTAGTCAGGCTAGGCTTATCTATAAGGAAATATAAGACTCCGTTAAATGGATTAGGACATACGGCTGTTAACTCATGCACAGGTATAACCTCATGTGTTATCAAACCTGTCAAACAGCGAGCACCTATGTTATCTGCGACACCCATAGTAATTCAGGAAATTACTTCATGGATGCCATCTGTCACACTTGATAAAGATGTTAAATCGCGATTTTTCAATTTATCGTTAGCAGATCCAAGTTTTGATCAGCCGGGTCAAATAGATTTTCTACTCGGCGCCGATTTATATCCCAACATTTTGGATGATCAATCACATATCGTTCGTGGAAACCCTAGTGCTTTAAATACAGTCTTTGGATATATTATTCTTGGGAAGGTTGGATGTCAATCGATCGATTCATCGCCAACGTCACTTTTGACACTGTCCGACATGTCATTAAATGATACAATGAAAAATTTCTGGGAAATTGAAGAGGCTTCATTCTGATTTAAACCCCGACAACACCAAGGCGGAAGAAATGTTTCAGAAGGAGCATTACAGACAGACGGATGGGAGATATGTGGTTCCGATTCTGTTAAAATCGGACAGTCCTCCACCGCAAAATACTTACAACTTGGCCGAATCGCGAATGCGCAAGCTGGAAAAGCGTTTTGATAGGGATGCGACGTTGGCGACTAGTTATAGGGATTTTCTTCATGAATATGAAAGTCTTAGTCACATGAAACGCGTAGCACCCAACTCTGGGGCAAATTATCTTCCCCATAATGCGGTAATCAATGGAAAAGGTAAAATTCGCGTTGTCTTTGATGGGTCTGCGAAGGCCTCCAATATGTCATTAAATGACATGCTATATAGCGGTCCAAAACTACAAACAGAAATACCATACATGATATTAAATTTTAGATTTCATAAATTTGTATTTACTGCTGACATTTGTAAAATGTACCGGCAAATTTTAATTATTCCCAATCATCGTAAATATCAGCACATCCTTTGGCGCGACTCCCCGAGTGAACCAATGAAAGATTACGAACTTCAAACCATAACCTACGGTTTAACGTCCTCCCCATTTTTGGCCATTTCGACTTTACGTCAATTGGCTAGGGATGAGAGGGAAAGCTATCCTGCCGCTTCAAGGGCGCTGTTAGAGAATTTTTATGTTGATGACTTGGCGACTGGGGCAGATTCCATTGAATCTGCTCGACACCTCAAGGAAGAAATTGTAGCCGTTTTAAAATCGGCCAAACTGGAACTCAGCAAGTGGGCAAGCAATTGTTCAGAATTACTCGAGCATGATTCTGAATGTCAACAACAACAGTTGAATTTTAACAAAACTCAATCGAATGTTAAAATATTAGGTGTTTTTTGGAATCCCGAAGAGGATTATTTTTCTTATCACATTTCGATACCCAATTCGGCATTATGTTCGAAGCGGAATATATTATCAACCCTTGCTCGGATATACGATCCGCTAGGGTGGTTGTCTCCTGTGATCTTCACTGCAAAACGGATTATCCAAGAACTTTGTAAATTTAACGTGGACTGGGACACTGAAGTACCACTCCACATCATGTCCACGTGGAACAACTTTGTGGAACAACTTCCATTGCTACAACAGTTACGAATTCCACGATATTACCATATGAATCTAGATAGTCATTGTATCCTCGTAGGATTTTGCGATGCATCACAACTGGGTTATGCAGCCGTGACATATTTAGTTGTTCAAAACCATAATTCTAGCTACTTGCTGATGGCCAAATCCAAGGTTGCACCTTTAAAGTCATTAACAATCCCTAGATTAGAGTTGTGTGCAGCCGTGCTGCTTTCAAAACTTATAAAATATATATTGTCGTCAGTACATTTTGCCGCGCAAATTGAAAAGGTTATCCTCTTCACTGACTCGACAATTGTCTTATCTTGGCTTCAAACGCCGCCACATTTATTAAAATCTTTCGTCGCAAACCGTGTTGTTCAGATCCTTGATAACACGCCAAAAGCAATTTGGAAGCATGTTATTTCAGAGGATAACAGTGCTGACTATGGGTCCCGAGGTACCCTTCCTGCTCATTTTGTAGAACATCTATCATGGCTTTCGGGTCCATCGTGGCTCCGTAATCCAGTTGAGGATTGGCCTTCGGCGAGGCTACCGTTTATTCCAGCAAGCGAATTGCCAGAAATTCAACCCCCTAAACCTACAGTTTTTAATGTCGAATTAAAATCATCTTCCATCATAGCGAAGTATTCTTCATTATCAAAATTAAAGAAAGTCATTGCATGGATCCTTAGGTTCAAAACAAATTGTCTTTCTAATGTGTCCAAAATGGCGAAACAGAGCATCAATCATGCGGCACTCACTCTTCAAGAACTGGACAACGCATTCATGAAGATTATAAAACTCGAACAGCAGGCTTGTTTTCACAACGATATTATTCTGTTAAGCTCTGACGAAATGTGTTCTTCCGGCCTTCAAAAACTGAAACCTTTTATTGACCCTCACGGTATCCTGAGGGTGGGCTGTCGGCTAACAAATTCTGCACTCCCATCCGATAGTAAGCATCCCATTTTACTTCCTAAGTCTAGTCATTTGACCGGGTTGTTAATTGATTACTATCACCGTGCTTATCTTCACGTCGGACCGCGTACTCTCCAATTTCTTATTCAACGCAAATACTGGATTATGTCCGGTCGTACCGTCATTCGATCTCAGTTATCAAAATGTGTCACATGCCACAAGTTTCAGGCCACTGCACATTCACCTATGATGGCGGATCTGCCGTCCTCTCGTGTTCAACCTAGTCGTCCCTTTTCTCGTGTAGGGGTCGATTTTGGTGGACCTTTTATGCTGAAGGATCATAAACGTCGCGGAGCAAAAACCACTAAGGCTTATTTATGTCTTTTTGTCTGCATGGCCACCAAAGCCTTGCACCTTGAGGTCGTGTCAGACCTCTCCACGGATGCCTTTATCGCATCCCTAACCCGATTCATAAATCGACGGGGTTTGTGTTCCGAAGTCTTCAGTGACCGCGGCACAAATTTTGTAGGAACAAAGCGATACCTAACTGGAGTATTTAAATATTTCTATTCTTCACCACAACGTGAAGTAATTTCGGACTATCTTGCCCAAAAGGAAATCCTGTGGACATTTAATCCTCCCGCCAGTCCACACTTTGGTGGACTGTGGGAATCCGGAATTAAATCCGTCAAGCATCATTTGGTTCGAGTAGTGGGTGATACTTCCCTAACATTTGAGGAGTTTGCCACACTTCTTACTACCATTGAAGCTATTCTAAATTCACGCCCCCTTTGCCCCTTGTCGGTTGATCCAGACAACGTCGACGCCCTTACACCCGGCCATTTTCTGATAGGAGGATTCCTCTTAGGACTTCCCGAATATGACCTGTCCGCTACTGGATCAAACCGTTTAAGTCGTTGGCAACACATACAAAAGATGTCTCAACACTTTTGGCGACGTTGGAATGTGGAGTATCTTAATACTCTACAACAACGTGCAAAATGGTTGAGAGACAGACCCAATTTAGAGAGACAGACCCAATTTGTTCCATTTATCTACCCATCCTTTGTTTACCACAATTACCTGTCCCTACTGACAATATTACCTACCGTTCAACAATAAAATCAATATGTCAGTCAGTCTGTTAAAATAAGCTGTGCAACGAACATCATTATTCTCTCAGTTTTATATAACATCAACCAGTTTATGGAAGCTTGTGCAGTGAGTGATTTAGTGCTCCCTCAGATCCATAATATTGAGCAGAACATCAACCATAAGGGGTAAGTCAGTTTCCTTCTCCATTCATCTGTTTACCCTTCCCCATAGTTGTGTCAAAGTATTCACAAACATAACATTTTTTTTAATATATTGATACAGTCCACTCCACGTGTCGCCTTTGCGATACCAATATGAATATGCTCAAATTATCAGACAGAAGAATTTTCACTGATTTGGTATTTCTGTATAAAATTCTAAATAATTTAGTTGATAGTCCGGTGTTGCTTGAATTGATAAGCTTCCGGATTCCACTACGTAATACCAGAAGTCAGGATTTATTTCAGTGCAGAAATTCTGGAACTAACTACCATATGTATTCCTCTTTGCCCAGAATACTAATGGAGGGAAATAATTATACCAAGTCAGTGGACATCTTCAATTTATCTTTAGACAAATAAAAAATACTGTTACTGAGGCAGTTTAGTTATGTACAATAAATACTATATTATGTCGTTGCAAAATATCGTTGTAAATTTCATACTTATGTAAAAGCCCCGTAAAAGGGCGTGTAAATAAATTAATAAATAAATAGATTCTGAAAATTGACTTTTTTTAAATATCACAAGGAAAATTCTTTTACGTAAAGATTAACATTACTTTATGCTCGTCTGAATTATTCTTCACACAAGCAGTTCCAATTTCAAAGTTAATTCAAAGTAAATTTGAACGTGAAAATATTACGCCGGAATAACTCTCATCGCAGACAACTGAAATTAACACCATCGTTGATAAGTTGGTTTGTGCAACATTCATTCAAAATTAATTTATTTCGATCCAACCACATTTCTATACTTTAGTTATTAAAAGGGGATTGCCGGTCGTGTTTCATTTTAAACTGTCAGAAATTGTGTTGTTATGCGAGCATGTTTCTTTAGCAAAGAGCATGCAACAATTGTGACTAATCTGCTATATTTCATAATAATGCAGTTTCCAAACTCATTTATCTAAAACTTCCTTAAACTTTGAAGCAACATTTCAAAACTTTGCACGTTTCAGCAATGTTAAAGCTGCAGTTACGGAAAGTTTTAAACGGTTTTTATGATGGAAATCATTTTAGAGAAATGAATCTACGGCTTTTACGCGTACTCCGAGTTTCACGGTCAAATTGCTGAAATTTAATAACTAAGGTGATCGGTTACCGGTTAGTAGTTAGTGAACAATTGTGTCGTGACCCAACCCGGTATCGTGAGCTCAATTCCTCTGCCAACTAAGTTCTCCATCATTGCAGAAGCCACATTTTCCATTTATAATGATGGCAGTGGGAGTTGGGAAGAACTAAAATACTTCCACGTCTTTTTAAATGGGAAATTTTGTCTTTTTTAATCCTTTAAGTCTATTTATACGGTTATCGGAACCGTAGTCTCCCTTACTAACATAGTGAGAAATATGATTTGAACGGTGTTAGAAAGAGAAAATACCACGCTCTATGTATATTCAAATATAAAAAATAACCACAAATAAATAAATTAAGCCTCAATGTCAAAAAAACTCACTACCTCTCGGGAAAAAAGATTACATGACAATGAATATTACTCTTGGAAATGAAAAGCTCCAAAATGTACAAGTAACGAAATATTTAGGGTTATTCATAGATTCTAACCTATCGTGGAACTCCCATGTTGAATATGTTAAATCCAAATTTCCCCGATAACTGGTGTACTCTATCGACTTCAAGATGTGCTCCCCACAGCTTTACTGCGTGCCACATATTATGCTCTGATCCACTCTCAGCTAAGTTATCTGGTTAGTATCTGGGGCACCATTACTAAGAAACAAATATCTGAAATACAAGTAATCCAAAATAGAGCCATAAGAAATATATACCATCTACTATGGGATACGCATGTCAAAGACATATACTCACTGACACAAATTCTTCCCTTTACCATTCTGCCAAAATATAGCATCACCACTGCCATCCTACAAATAATTCAACACTCGTCACACACCAACACTAAACCAGCCTTTAATTCCGATATACACCAGCACAAAACACGATCACAAAATCAAATACACCTATCGTCATCTACACACACAACTAAATTTGGAATTAACTCCTTACAATACATCGCACATACGCAATACAACGCATTACCTAATGTCCTAAAACTACCAGAATCAAACAAAAAAATATTGGCAAAGGCTCTAAAAAGATATTTTCTCAGCAACTTTATTAACCAGTGACGAAGTTATCCATCTTCCTCTGTAACTCTTATATATTCTTCAATTACCTGTATCAAGTGTGTCTAGTCCATTTAAGAATCTATGTATTGTTCATTGATTTCCGTGTTCTTATGTAAAAATAATTTTCCTTTAGATGTATAATGTTGTCCTTCCCGAAATGAGTTTTATTAAACTCATTGGGAGTAATGTATTATAAATTTTATGTAATAATTTTGTAATATATTATCTCTAATAAATAAAAAAAATAAATAAATAAATTTAAAAAAAAAAAAGAAGTGAAATGTAAACCTTTACGAAACCAAAATTTCGAATTAAATTTATAAAACTTTTTTATGGATTATTTTTACATTGAACGACAAAGAAGTGAGATGACATTAACGTTTTTAATAAATTTGTCTTATAAAATGTGTAAATGTTTTTTCAGTTATCAGTAATTTTAGTAAGAAAAAAACGTAAGGTGAGCCATTTTTAAAACTTTTTTATATTTGCATGCAAAATTTTATATTTCAAAAAATATACGTTTATTTAGATTTGTAAAATTATCATCCGTCAAAAACAGTTTTCACCGTAAAGCGGAAATATTTTGACTCTCTGACAAAACGTCGTTGAGGCCTAGGGGTTAAAAAAATGTAGTGCTAAACTTTGTTCATATGGCTTCAGTATTTCAGAATTTTCCTAAAGCTCCCTAGACATCAATTAATTAGAATTAAGACAGATCCGGGAAGATGAAAAAAATCATAATTTAGTGCCAGAGTATTTTACTGGCGGTGTGATTAAGTGTACCGCGGGAACAATTTCGAATAGGGAACATGTTCTCAGTTCAAATATTTGTCACTGAGGGGTTGTTAACTTGGAAAAAGAATTAGTTTCTCTGGTGAAATTTATTATTTAATATAATGGTTTTCAGAGATTAGTCTTTGAGAGAATTAAAGAAACTCATTAATTATAAGTATCTTTTTGGATATTCTGTTAATGATTCGCCACTGGGCTGTGCCAGAGGTTTTAAAGCATTCTGCAGTAATGTGTGCTACCATCTATCCTTGCTACACAGAAGATTATTCAGTATTTTTAGGTTTTGAAACTTTTTGAAAATTTATAATACTCTGTCTGTGATGGACATTAAAAATGTTGGTGGTATAATGATGTGAAAATGTGTGTTGCGTGAATGTGAATGACTCTATAACTTTTTCAAAGAGGAATAATAAATAAGGAAGATTACAAATTGATTTATTAAATCCTTTGGTCAGATAGTGAAAATATTTCCGTTTTGCAATAAAATCCAAATAAATGGAATATTTCAGAACGCATCTGAAAACTAAAAATTGCATTTGAAAGATGATAAAACACGCTTGAAAATTATATAATTTTAAAAGAACATATAAATTATCAAACATAAACGTTGTGAATGCAAACATAAAAAGTCTTAAAAATTGCTAACGTTACGTTTTCTCTAATAAAATTAATTACTCATAACGAAAAAAAAATTAAAAACATGCATATTTTATTAGACAAACAAATTATAAAGGTTATCGTCACTGCACTTTTTTGTCACATAATGTTAATATTAAGAAACTTCACTTTGTTCCAGGGTTTAAAATCAAAGAAAAAGTAAAAATAACTGAAATGAATAAATATAAAAAAATTGTAAATCCTGTAAAAGTGGTAAAAAAACTAATTATTAAAGTAATTTTAAAAAAACAACCAACATTTCCTTCAGCATCATTGTTCAAAATTTTCGAAGTACCAAAAATTGAAGACCTCTATAAAAAAGATTCAATACTACAAATATTCAAAGAAAATGTAACTAAAAAATTTAAACTCAACTCATCATTAAGGCATAAATTTAACTTCCAAATACCTCTATTTTCAACACAACAAATGCACAACAATTATATTTACAAAGCCATAAAATATTTTAATAGTCTTCCCGAAGAAGTTAAAAAAATAACAGATTTCGTATCATTCAAGGAAAAGGTCAAATTAATCTTAAAAAAAAATCAACAACCATAACAACACCAATCAAAATGTTATAACTTCAATTCATAGCATATCAAAAATTAACATCACAACATAGTTAATATTTATTGTATACACTAAGTAATATATATGTTATAAAAGTAAAAAATAGTAGTTTATATATTATATTTATATATAGTTTATATTTATTGTATACTGTAAGTAAAATGTATGATATAAAAATGAACCAGTTGTAATTTAACTCCTACGCCAAGCTCAAGAGCTAGTACTCTTCATTGGCGTAGAAATTCATAAAATCATGTTGTTTTCATTAAATAAATAAAAAAAATAAAATTAAAAAAAATAAAAAATAAAAAATTTTGGACAAACTCTCCAATGGTGGGCTCTGGTGCCGTGAAAATTTAACAGTATTTTTATCCCGAATTTATTGATGTCTGCGTGAGTGCTATAGAACGCATTGTCAAAGATAACGAGTCTATCTGCCGAGATTCAGCTCGATCGGATGTCTGAAAGTGTTGCATTATAATATGCGAGCCTGAGGTGTGTGAATAACCCCAGACCCTCTGGGCTTAATACCCAAAGATATGTTTATGAAAATCTACTTCCACGGACAAATATATATCACAAAGAATGGCAGTCGAAAACTCCAGGGAAAATAACAGATTCTTAGACAACCTTGTATGTAGTTCTTGTATGAGTCTTGGGAGGCCTCCGTAATTTTGTCCACTTAAATTCGAGATCAGTAATTTCTTTTGTGACGTTGAAATATGCACAAGTAGAAAGTTGTCAACCATACACAACTAGTTCTAGTTGTGTATGGTTGACAACTAGTTTTCACAATGATAAAATAGACCGCAAATTTATCCAAAACAACAGATGACAGTTATTCACTTGTTCGGATTTTAATTTCAAAATAATCCATTTCAGGTGTCTCTGTTAAATCCAAAGAGTGACTAACTGCCATTCTTGTGATATAGATATATTTATTTAAATTTTCGAACAAACAAAATAAATATATAATTTGCTCCCCGAAAGTACTGGAGAACTCTGAGAAATGCCTTCTGGTCTCAAGTTTGAGGAAAGGAAAATCCTGATCTATTTCCTTCTCGTGGTGGGGAGTGAGCAACGACCTCGTATCGGCAAATATAGACAGGGACCGAGCGTTGGCCGGAATAAGCTGACCACCAACTTTCGCCCTACCAGGCGTCTGTTGTCTAGGGCACCCTCTTGTCCTGGAGAAGTAAATAATCTCCAAAGGCGGAAGAACCTTCGAGGTCAACGGCATAGGATGTGGAAAGAAACGGGAAACTACCACATTAAAGGTCCAAGTGGCATCCCAAGAACCAGCAAAACATGAATACCCAATCTCAAGTAAAATTCTCCGGAGGTAAAATAGTCCCCCGTTCGGATCTCCGGGTGGGGACTGCTCGAGATGCTAGAAACACAAAGTCAATAGCAAAACAAAAGTCAAATACAAAGAACCAAATAGCGAGATGGGCAACGTGGAATGTCCGCACATTACTGCAAAACAGCAAACTGGATAATCTGAAAGCTGAGATGCAAAACGTAAATTTGAATGCCCTAGGTATAGCAGAGATGAGATGGCCCAATTGCGGAGACTTCTGGAGTGGCAACTACAGAATCATCCACACAGGATGCATAAAGGATAAACCTGGCCAAGGAGGAGTAGGCGTTGTGCTGTGCAAGGAGTGGGGAAGACGGGTTAAGGGATATGTGCAATATAGCGGAAGAATTATTCTAGTCAAAATAGAAACTAAGCCTGTAGACACTGTAATTATCCAAGTATATATGCCAACATCTAGTCACAGTGAAGAAGAAGTGGAGGAGGTATACAGTTCGCTAGATAAACTTATATTAGAGATAAAAGCAGGTGAAAATCTGATTCTCCTATCAGATTGGAATGCTGTTGTAGGAGAAGGACGTGAAGGAACTTGCATTGGGCCCTTTGGGTTGGGTGCAAGAAACGACAGAGGAAACAGATTGACAGAATTCTGCGAAAAACACAAATTAGTGATAGCAAACACTTGTTTCCAACACCACCCAAGACAGCGATACACCTGGAAATCCCCTGGAGACAGACAAAGACTGCAAATAGACTATATAATGGTTAGACATAGGTTTAAAAACCAAATAAAAGACTGTAGAAGCTATTCCGGTCCAGATATAGATAGTGACCATAATATGGTAATGGCCAAAAGTCTTCTAAAACTGAAAAAATTAAAAAAGAGAAAAAATCTCAAATGGGATACAAAAGTATTAAATATAAAAGAGATTAGCGACAGTTTTAGGGAAAAGACGCAAGAGTGCAACCTAATGGAAGAGGAGAACGTGAATTCGATCTGGAAAGTGATAAAGACGAAGATTATAACTACGGCAGAGGAAACTATAGGCAAGGAAAAACCCCAAGCACGGAAGGAATGGATAACCGATGAGATCTTAAATATGATAAAGGATAGAAGAGAGCTCAAAAATGATAAAAGAACTGAATCACAAGAGAAATACAAAGTGCTGAGAAATCAAATAAATAGAGAATCAAGAATAGCCAAAGAAAAATTCTACCAGAATAAATGCGATGAGATAAATGACGACCTCAAGAGAGGAAATGTAGAAAGAGCTCACGCTGCGGTGAAAGACTTCTTTGGGATGAGAGTTGGAAAGGGTAATGCAATAGAAGGAGAAGACGGCAAAATACTTTTCGAAAATCACCAAATAGGAGAGAGATGGAAAAGATATCTCGAAACGCTGTACAATGGAAAGGGAAATAATGACAACGAAACATTGATAGAAAGAGAAAATGAGGTAGACGCAGATGATTTGGGAGATCCAATCACTAGAGAAGAGTTTGACCTCGCACTGAAAAATCTCAAAAACGGGAAAGCACCTGGAATCGATGACGTTCCGGCTGAACTAATTAAGCCAGCAGGAAAAGGAACTACAGATGCCCTGTTTAAAATGATACAGACAATGTATAAGACTGGAAAGATACCAGAGGATTTCGAGAAATGCCTAATTGTCGCATTACCAAAGAAGGCGGGCACGACGAAATGTGAACAACACAGAACTCTTAGCCTAATATCCCATGCCTCAAAAATATTGACTAATATCATTCTAAAAAGAATCGAACCAAAAGTAGAAAACATCCTTTCCGGAGACCAGTTTGGCTTTAGAAGAGGTGTAGGAACCAGAGAAGCAATATTGTCGCTACGAATACTACTTGAAAAAAGAATAAAAAGAAACCAAAACACATTCATCGCATTCATAGACCTGGAGAAGGCTTTCGACAAAGTTGAATGGAAAAGACTCTTCGAGATTCTGAAGAGAATTGACATCAAATATAGAGATAGACGAATAATCCAGGCGCTATACAAGAATGAGGCCGCTATAATTAGATGTGACAATGATACAAAAGAAGCCAGTATAAGACAAGGGGTGAGACAGGGATGCTCTCTGTCACCTATTCTTTTTAACGCTTATATACAAAGTGCGATTGATGACTTAAGAGAGAGAATGAGTCACAGAAAAGGTGTAAAGATACACGGGCAAAAGGTGGATATGATAAGGTTTGCAGACGATATTGCTTTGGTCGCTGAAAGCGAAGAAGAACTGCAAGAGGCCTTAACAAACATGCAAAGCATTCTTCAAAACAATTACAACATGAAGATAAATAAAGACAAAACAAAGCTGCTGACTGTAGGCCGAACGCAACATCAGATGAGAGTAGAGATGTCAGGAGTTCCACTAAAGAACACCAAGGAGTTTGTCTACCTCGGGAGCAAAATAACATGGGACGGTCGATCTAAGAGCGAGGTCAACAGCCGTATACACCAGGCTAGGCTTGCATTCAATAAAAGGTCGAAAATAATAGAATCGAATAATATAGACCTGAAACTGAGAATACTCCTCATCAAGACCTATGTATGGAGTATCTTGATGTACGGCTGCGAAACATGGTACCTATCCGAAAGAGATAAACGGAGACTAGAGGCTTTTGAGATGTGGTCCTATAGAAGACTACTAGGAATTTCCTGGAGAGACCACATCACAAATGAGGAGGTTCTTCAAAGAATCGAAGGAGGAAGGCACCTGCTCAGGACCTTGTCCGAAAGGCGCGCAAGATGGATCGGCCATGCAATAAGACAAGAAGGCCTCTTGCATGCCATAATGGAGGGTATGACCGAGGGGACAAATGCTAGGGGACGCCCACGCCGAGAGTACCTGGAGGACCTGCTGGTGGACGTGCGCTGCTTATCATATACAGACTTCAAAAGAGCCGCACAAGACAGGGAAGAGTGGAAGAAACGAATAGATGAAATTGCTGCAAACCAATCCCAGGATTGAAACCAGAGAGAGAGAACCACGTGTGTTAACTTCCATATCCAAAATTTGCAGTCATCACTCACGGAAACAAAATCGATGTTCAGACAGATGTTTTTTTAAAGGCATTTAAACCAGTTAAATGTCGAATGTAATTCCTAAGAAAATTATATCCCTTATAATAATTATTACAAGTTCCCAGAACTCTGCGTTAATTTGACTTAAGCATCATTTACGGCTTGTTAAAATTTATTTCCAGTTCATCCCACGCCACCCCATCCGTGGGGAGTTTAATAATGACATGGATATCATGTGACATGATAATACTTCTCGTGATATTACTATAAAATGAGACCATTACTACCCCGAGCACTCGGTTAAGTATAATATTGAATTCATAACTTGGCGGATCAATAGGGGTGGAGGGATGAATATGAATGATGGTGCGAGCGCTCGAATTTTTAGCATAGCTCGTGATTGATGATGGCACTACAAATTTAAACTTTGTAGTTGAAAGAGAACTGAATTATTCATGGTATTAATATTAACCACGTTTTGAAATAGGTATCCGTTGATACTTCATTAGAGATTTGAGATTTTAACCAACCGGTAGGCGGGTGTGGGTACCGCCGCCCCTGGGTACCATATATTGGATAAAATGTCATAGGTCACTCCAAGAGGTTCTCTAAGTTCGCGACATAGCAGGGGTGCTTGGCGGATCGGAAGAAACTGATTGAGGGAGGCCTCTCCAGCCGGACTCTCTTCATCCACGCCTTGCACTGCAGTGGAATGGAAGGACTCATACTTCCGTTACTACTCGACACATTGACATCAGATTCCTACTCAACCCTCATACCTTTTTCCTTCCCAGAACATTCTCTCCTTTCTTTTTCTTAAAAGACCCCCCACACAGCATCCCCAACGATGATAAAGGCCTTGAGGTATTTGATTCCACAGGCCTTCGGTGTGAAGCTATTGTAAAAAATATATATATTTTCGTTTATTTAACCTTTAACTGCTGACGTGATTTTTTTTTACGTATTCTCTGACGTGGGGCCTGGACGGCCCGTTAATTTAAATGTTTATGTATTAGAGATCCATAAAAATTTTGATGTCCAAATTATTATTTATTGGACAATTTAAATATATTTTAATAAAATAAAATACTTTTTTTATTGTTAAGTAACTTATATTTGACAATTTGGATGGTATGTAATAATTGTGGGCAAAAATCACTCGAGATCAGAAATCGGTCTGTATTATCTATTAAACTAAATAAAAACAATGAACTCACTTTTATTATAATGTTTTAATAGTGTCTCAAAAAACTATATAAGTTACTAACTTTAGTAAAGTTGTTTATGTTTATTTTTTATATAGTAAAAATCAACTTTAAAAAGTCACGTAAGTACTGCCGATGGTTCAGAGTGGCCCGCAAAAAATTAAATGAATTAACTTACAGAAATTTAACTTTAAAAATTTAAAATTTAAAACTTACGGCTCTGGCGTCACTAAATTCGAAGGTACTGGAAGCGGCGTATGCGTCACGCGTGGAGGAGGGGAGTATTTCAATATTATTATTATTGCTGGGCCTGAACGGCCCCACGTCAGCAGTTAAAGGTTAAACCACAAAAATGACGAAAAACAAATATACTGTACACCGAAAATTGATGGGGTATTTCAACCACAATTTTTATCACAATTGATTAGACGCTTTTATAATTTAAGTTTTGGTACCGCGACGGTAAAAAAGGCATTAAACACACTTCGTTCCTTATCGTTAAAATGCTGCAGCTCTTTCTTACACATTAAATAATGGGGAGAAAAAATATGAGTGTCTGTTTCTTCCAGAGAACTTGTACTACTTTTTTTTCCTTTGGGGGAAACAGATACCTATATATTTTTACGGCTCGGCCACGGCGCCGGCCACGGGAATTGCGTTTCATTTTCTTTATACGTGTGAGGGAGATGTAAGATAAAGATTCCCTTTAAGGGGTGCAGACATACGTTCACCTTTTGTCTCATTGTCGACTGTTGTTATTTAATATTAACGCACATTTAATCTTCTACCAAAACACATTCAAATGACAGATAAAATATCACTTTACATAAAAGAATTAAAATTATGGCTAAATGATGCAGATGCTGAAACAATTTTTTTATAAGCTATGTAAACCTTTATGATTCATTTTTACAATTCTACTGTAACTTCAAGATTTACCGCCAACTTATTCGTGTAATTTAGCACTTTAGCACTTTACATAGTTAATATTACCTACGCACAGGCAGTGCCTTAGTGGGTTCCGATTATCTACTTTTGTCATATATGTATTTTTTACTTGTTTACTTTAATTTTACCTTGTGTTATGTAATACATTTTCAGAAAATGTGTAAAAATTTCTTTTGTAATGTATAATGGGAAAAAATAAAGGATAAAAAAATTAAAATAAAAAAAATAAATGTAAGAAAGAGCTGCAGTATTATATGTTTAAGAACAAAAGAAAAATTAAACCATCAGCGCATTGATATTTTAATTTTGAATTTTTGGAATTAACTCACACTATCATTATCATTGTAATCTGTTATTATTGTAACTATATTCCATACCTTCAAAATTATCGTCACGGAAAATAGTTTTGTAGGGTCTACGGAGACGTCACGGTGCGGTGTGTGAGAGATGCAAGAAAATTATAACTTTTTTCCTTTGCAGGAAACAGACCTACGTACATTATGTATTCATCTTTTGAAAGAGCTGCATCATTATTAAGGAACTTATGTTTTTTGCTTTTTTATGCTGTCACGGTACCGTTACCGTGAATTGTCACGGTAATTATAAAATCGTTTATTGCCAATCAAATGGACGTATAAGAACTACTTCAATATTCGCTAATTCACTTTGTGGCGTCATTTTAATGAAAATAAAACACATTTTTCGCTCTATCATCAAGTGTTTATAATTGTTTTGGAGTGCCAGTTTTAATCGTTTTTATTAACGAGGGATGTTCTGTCTTATTTTATATCATTGCTAATTACATTCATCTGGGCGGAGCATTTTATGCGACATTAATTATATAATAATTCTACCTGAAATTGGCTATTAAAAAGCAAAAGTTTCACGTTAATGAATATTGGATATCCATGAGAATAGGTAAGTTATGTGCTAACAACAACAATGCGGTTTTAATTACTTCTATTTTATGGGGCGTGACGTCGTCTACGGTTCAACCGTGTGAAATTTAATGGCTTTCATATTGATGGGCAGTTTGAATATATATTTATAACTTTGTATAACGAAACTTTCGATGCACGTTCTCGAAAATCATCATTACTTAAGTATTCACATAACATTTGTCACGACCGATGCCGCGACACGAGAAGATGTGAACTCTAAATCTGATTTTGACAATTGACTGCGTTTTGAAATATCATTCATAGGCATAGGGCGATGAAAGGAATCAGTCCCTACCTTTGATGGCTTCATCCACTGTTTCAGGATTGATCCTGGTGCTGGCAGCTTCCCACAATAACGGCACAACACAAGGTCTCAAATACCGACACTTTGGGGTTCATAAAATTAGGATTTTTGCGATTATTTGCGATATTTCGATTGCGAGCTGTGACCAATGTCACTTCGATTTTTCAACTGCCCAAGTAGGTAATTTAAAAACTTTGGTGGCAATATTGTTTTTTTTTCACGTAGGTAGGAAAACATCTTCTTCTTTTCCTTGTAGGAACTTTTGAGGAAAGGAGGAAGACAAAGGAATAAATGAATGATGAAGGACTTGGGAACATGGATTTAGTTTTAAAAAACTTTTTCAGAACCATACAACATTATTTATCACATTCATGATAAACATTCGATTTCTCTCAAAAATTAGTTTTTTAGCAGGTACTCACATATTCACAAAACATTATTTCTAATGGTACGGCTACACTGAGGCCAACTTCCAGCTTTAAATGTTTGGACGATTGTGTGTAGGGATAGTTCGTGCGTTGGAAGTTCGAGTTGGAATATTGGAGTTCCAGTTGGCCCGGGATCGCCTTCGAGGCGATCGCTACGGCCAACTCGCACAAAACCAGCCGTCCGCAGCCGTCCACAAATCACACTCGGAATGGCAGGCGTTCAAGATGCACCGCGTACCAATAACATGACAAAATTTATAGCGGAAAGTGCTAAAATAGTTATTTGAAAACGTGTCTTATATATACTTTTGCGTAATAATTGTAGGCAACTCATAAGATACATCGTAGCCACAGCTGTTCGACGTTCGCCATTTTGGAGTTCAGAGTTGGAAGGTTGGCCGCAGGGTGATCGACAGCCACTACACGATTCGGTGTGGAAGTAGCATTATACATTCATGATATTTATATGCACTATTGACAGGGTTAAGAGCTTACCTAACCTACTTTAACCCGCGATTTCAGAGGTTATGTATAGGAAAAAAGTAGGCGACATTTTGGTAACCAGTGATTTTTTTTTCAACTAAATACTGTTGTGGCGGTTACTCGTCAGAGTGACCAGTGACGACATGTGAAAAAATTTACCGAAATAATGTAATATAAATAACCTGACTGTTCAGGATCTCAACTTCCGCTCTCCTGACAGAGCAATCCGGCGTGGTAATACCAGATTCCAAAGGGAAGTGTGGCTGGAGTAACTCTTCAATAATAACTCCAGCTCTTGAATAATTGGTCTTTATTGAAACAATAAAAGACCCGTAGGGTAGCTCATGTACGGTGAGCCCAATGATGCTATCTCTCTCCGCGGTTTTATAACCCACATGAAGTGAAAACCTGGCAGCAGACGTTTTGCCCAAAAACGACCCGCCCAAGACGGATGGTAACAAGAGAAGAAGGAATTAAAAAATCCGTGGCAATACGAAATCGCCCTGGCAATTGCCAACACAAAAAAATGTTGCCACAACCATTAGGGTGACAATCACAAATATTAATATTTCAGTACCTGAAATCTTAACACTGACAATATTTGAAAACCTCCCACTAATATCACAAGAAGCGAAAAATGTGTTTGTGTCGATCTGCAATCATTGGAAAGTGAGCCAGGTAGGTATCCTGTGTAACGTTACTGTAAAATACCGAAAATCTGTGAAACCTATGTTTCAGTGGTAAATCCAAACATATTGAAATAATAATTCTAGGCATTTGGTATATTTTAATGTTCGAAAAGAGAGCTTTTGATATTTTGGTAAGTTCTTTGTTGAAGAGTCTTGAGAATATTGGGACCTGCTGACAACAGATTTCATCGCTTATTTGGGCTGATATTGAAAAATTTACCCATAAATCCTACGATTTTCCAAAATTTTGATTTTTACACTAACATAAAGGCTGTCTATTATACAAAATGTTAAGGAGCGTACTTAACTTATTTTAACCAGTGATTCCTTACATTGTTTTGTAATAAAAATGTTATTTAAATATTTTTATCCGGAAATTTTTTTTTCTCAGTTTAAAACACAGTATTCGACAAGTTAGGGTGTTAAGTATTGGACAGTCAGGGTGGGGGAGGGGTTGGGCGGTTACTCGGCTGAGTGGACCAGTGATGAAATAAGGAAGAAAAAAAATTGTTCGGTTTTGAAGAAAAAAAAAAATTAAAAATCACTGAGAATAAAATTTCATTTACATTTTTACTCCAAATAGTGTCAGGAATCACTGTTGAGCCAAGTACGTCCTTTAACACCCTCTACAGACCTTTTCTCTATCCTCTGATAGTCATTTTGATGTCTCGTAACAGAATTGGGGTCGATCCTTCCTTAAGATGAATATATACGTGAAATCCTATTTAGATACTATTTTGATTAATCTTTACGACGAATCGGCTTACAGTATGAACATCAAAAAATATGCTACGGATAAATTGAAGCTTTAACTACTTTATCTATGTATTAGAATTACAATAAAATTATTATTTACGTAACAAAAAATATAAGCGTAAACCACTAAAAAAAATGTTTTCTCATGACTTAACTATGAAGTAATGTAAGTAACAATTTTAAAAAAATACCCCTTTACGGCTAAGACTATTTTTGACTTTATCTATGTTCTAACTTTTTTACGTTCTTATAAAATTATGCACAAAATAAATAAAAACCCCTTTTTGCTTACTAGCCTCGTGCAAAAAGACGCTCGATTTTCAAATTTTGCAGGCATGAGATTCGAAATATTTCTAGCGTTTATATTCCTCTTAAGAGATTTTCCCTGGTATTTAAAAATGTTCAATTTTTAAAATGAGGTAGAAAAAGCAAAAAATGGTTGACTGTTAGATTATTCGATTGAAAATAGATGTAAATAAATGAAACAATGTTATTTTCGTTATTTGCCCTGATGATGGACACTGCAACGATGTCCGAAACGTTGACTAAAGAAGGAGGTAGCGCAACACGGCAAAACACCCCAAAAACAAATAACGAAAATGCTTTTGGCTGTGAAAATCTTAAAACTTATCGAAACAATGTTACTTTATTTGAACCACTTGTATATTTGTTTAAAGCCGACTGGTTTCGGAACGACCGTTCCTTCCTCGGGGCACATGTACACATTTGTATACGTTTATTATACGTTTATTTTGTATACGTTTGCCCTGAGAAAGGCACGGTCATTCTGAAACCGGTCGGCTTTAAACTAATATACAAGTGGTTCAAACAAAGTAACATTGTTTCATTTATCTATAATGGATAACCACAAAGTTATAGCTACATTCAAAAGTAGAAAAAAGATGTGATCGAGAAAACTTCGATGGTTATTAGACAAGAGAAAAGGTTGTGCTACAAGAGAAAATGTGGAAAAATAAATAAATAAGTATTATGAAAAGTATGTTATAAAGTATGTAAATATAGGTAACAATGGTTGTAGGAACATTCACCATACACAATAGAGAAAATAAATATTTAACTGAGTTTTTCTTAGGATAATTTCTATAACCTTATTTATGTTAGCGCCGTACAAGAGTAACAACTGCTCCCAACTGTATGGAACCAGTGGGGCTATGGCATCCCCAATCGGGTTATGTTGTGAGGATAAAGATACCTGGCTATTCAGATCTGGTCACCAGACACAGCAAGAGACGTATCAAGCAACTTTTCAATTCTGAAAGGTGGTCCATCACCAGGGTGACACTGAAAGTATCTGCAACTTTGGAACGTAAATACATGTACATAGTTAAATCAAATAAAATTTACTTGCGCGCGCCGGGATACGAACCCGTGACCTCCGGTTTCGTAGGGGAGGATCGTAAACGCTTAATCACAGAGGTCGTCTCATCAATACTAACGAGTAAATCTAACCTAACCTGATTAAATTAAAATACAGTGTCTCGACGCGTGAGAAGTTATGAAGGGGCCCATCTTGTCGAAAACGGTTCGGGTTACCGTTGATGGATGCCGTCGACTCACGAAACCTAACCTAACGTAACATAATTACATTTATTGTCTTTTAATTCTTGGCTACTATTTACACAACACTATTTTGGTAAACAAAAAAACACGCGTTCAAATAATGGCAAATAATTTTCTACGCTTTTCCGAGGTGAATTTTTCACAGTGAATTGTGGGTGGTGAATTTACCGGATAACCGTAACAATATCTCCAATATTGTCCAAGGCCGCCCTTAATATTTTTTACACGTGTAGAAGGTCCAATGAGCAAAACGAATCGTATCAACACATTTTTACCTTTCTGTCAGACGAGTATGGGAAACCTTCGAGGAAAACTTGTGACGATAAACGTATTCCCAAAATATTTTATGATACAATCGGGGAAAAGGTGATAAACTAATAATATAGATGAGAAATATCTTTCAAGTAATTTTTAAGAAAATCCTCTACTTGACGTATTCGAAGGCCACCATTCAGTTGTCTGAAATTACTTTAGCCATGTTTACTAACCAGACCTAATTTCCAGCACATTATCATTATCAGGATAGGACTAGTGGATCTAAAAAATAAATTGATTTCCGCAAACGTTCATCAAAAAGAAAGTGTATTATCTCGTAGTCGAAAGATCGCAAGAAGCATTTCATTCATCTTTTATTCATTTATATTGAACGTACCGCCAATATACCACATATCATTTTAAATTAATAAATTGTGAAATATTTTTTTATAAATATACTTCCGCACAACGGGGCTCCATCAAGTGGCCTCCGGATTGCGAGTCGGTGCCCTATTCATTTGCCGAATTGTAAAAGTAATTTTCTAAAATTCCCTCAGTAGAAAAAAATCGCAGACTGTGCTCCGAAAATTATGAAAAACACGTCTAATATTTTCCTTTACTTCAAATTAGTCATACTTTCTTCAATATTTTCGCTTATGTCTATTGATTATAATCTCTTTTTTATATATTAATGCTCTCCATCCATCATTCTTATTTGCATGTTAATATTATACCTTTCATACCATCTTCACCTTCTTTTTAAACGCTTACCACAAAGTCTTAACCTCACAGCATTACTAAAATTGTGAACGCCATAGTTCCTTCTTTCATGTAAGTACCGCACTAGAGTCCCAACTGTTCCCGACCGTCTGAAGTGAGTGAAACTACAGCATTTTCAATTGGGTATGTTGTGAGGTAAGATGGTCGGAAAGAGTAAGTTGGGGAACAACCTGGCTATTCAGAACTGGTTAAAGCCTTTTTAAGCTTTCAAGAAACATTTCGATTTTGAATGGCGGTCTTTTATCAGGGCGATACCGAAATTATGTATCACGTAGAATAATTTATTTAAACAATTTTATCATATTAAATATCATAAAAATTTAAACAAATAATTTTAACCCGTCACTTCTGCAGTCGTAGCCATTTATTGTAATTACTCAACCCCGGAGGCCATCCAATGGTTTTACATATAATATTGTGTTTAGTAACCAGAATATAATATAAAATATTTACAGTAATACTTTTTTAATACAAAAATTGAAATAACATTGAAAGAGTAAGAATAATTAAACCACAAAATATTCGATGATTTTGATTGCATATATTTTTATTGCAATAACCTCCCTTATCACCCCACTGTGTTTGATCCATAGCTTACGGGACACTCTGTATATTAGCGATGAGTAGGTTCCTTGATTTGCTGGAGGCCTCCGAGGAGTTCTTCCTATTAAAAACACTCAAGTTCTAGGAGTTTTTTTTTATTTTCTTTATTCATTGCTTTGATGGTTACATAATTTGTGGTGGTTGAGTGGTTCCGGGTTCTATTTCTTGAGTATTGGGAGCCGTGGCGGGTGCCGAGACTCACGGTTCCGGCCCCGGACTCGGACCAGGACCCGGACCAAGGACCCGCATCGTGCACTTTAAAAAGTATACAAAACATAGCTACGAGGAGTTAAGAAACTAAGAAACTCATTTAAATTAATCAAACATCTAACCCTAAACAAATTTCTTTTTTTAACTAATACTCAAACAATTTGTTACTAGTATTGAATTCTAATTCCGTGTCAGTCGATATTATTATTTAACTGATATTAACTCATCAGTAGCGAAAAATAAACGCCCAATCACGTAAAACCGCAATACCAGTGGCCAATAAAAAAACTTTCACTCACCTAAAGTCCGTAAACAGAATAGACCACCATATAAACAAAAACTGACGTGACCTATCAAGCGCTGGGTGCATTCGTGTCCGAGTCCAGATCCGATTTCTCTGGGAGTAGTTGATTAGAGGTATTCAGGTTCAAGTTCTCTGGGAATAGTTGAATGGAAGTATTCGTGTCTGAGTTCTCTGGGAATAGTTGATCTGAGGCGTTCAGGTCCGAGTATTCTGGGAGTAGTTGATTATAGATATTCGTGTCCGAGTTCTCTGGGAGTAGTTGATTTGCAAAAGAGTAGGAGAGGGATCCGCTTCAAGCAAAGGCTCGGGTTCAAGAACTCATTCCGGCTGAACCCACACATCGCTACTGTAGGTGGTACGTATAGGTATAGTTAGGTTGGACGGAAATGCCCGCCTCGCGGTTGAATCTGGGCCGGATATGGTAAGGCGGATGTGGAGGTATCCGAGGCCTGCTAACAGATTGAGCGGAGAGTAATTAAATTCCGACGCTTAATAAATTCACTTCTCATGGGTGACTACCGATTTCAGAGGTACAGTGGATCCTCCTACCATCAATGGTTGTAAAATACGTGTGCCATAATCTCTCGTTCATAAAAATGTTATAGCTCGGATGGCTCGAGTAGGCGTTACAAAGAAAAACACCTTTTTTCTACCCCAACACTAACGAAGATCAAAGCATTGAACAAAAATCGAAATATCACCTTTGCTACCATAACATACATATAGAATGTAGTAAATTATAATTTTTTCCGTTGATTTCTGTGTAGTTATGTTATTGATTTCAGTGTAAAATAATAAATTATTACGTTAAACTTATTGATGTTTAAACCTCGTCGTAGATGGTATTTAATTATTGATTAAATAGAAAAATTTCATTGAGAATTTTTCACAATAAACTACTTTTAAGAAGTTTGTCCATGGGTATATAATACTTTGAAGTTATAAATAAACTTGTTTTAATTTAATTAATTTAATATAGTCGGTAGCTAGTATTTGAAAAATACTTTACCAATTTCATCCGGGTCGACAGTCGACATGTGTTAAAAAATCACTTCTTACAGTCAAATTGAGTGGCTAATGCACATATATATCTAGTACCTAGTGTTCCATATTTTACTCTTTTTATACACGATAGTTCTTGCAAATAAATGTTAACATTTGGTGATAATATTATGTTGCCTAAATGAAAGCGTCTGAACTAGCGATATCATCGGCTCTGTAGCTCCGTTGAAATAACCGAAAGGAATTTCGTTGATTATATAATTATGAGCTTGCTTGCAGGGTTACAAACTACCTGAAAATACTGGGGTGAATAAGTTTTTTTTTCGAACAAATAAAATAAAAAGAAGAATCTATTTTTCGAAACAAAATTTTAATGTAGAAATATTGGCGTATCCACAAAATTCTCTGAATGAAGAGATTTTTCATGGAATTGGCAAATGATTACGTATTTACGATTTCGTATTAGATAAATAGTAAAATATCATGGGGAGCGATAAATACAAGATTAGTTAAATAATTATATCAAGGGAAATGGATTGAAGGCAGACAAGTAGAAGAAAAATGCGTAGCTTAAGAATTAGAATAGTAATATTGTGCGAAGACGGAAAGATATACCATTACAAAGACTTACCAAATTTAAAAGGAAAAATGCAAGTGGAGAAGTCAATCCTCTCAAGAACCAAAAGGATTACCCTTTTGAATCTTTCCTCACCGACGCAATATTAAATCCGAAAAAAATTTGACCACGACAATATGCTCCTCCCCATCGGTAGAACCATTTGTAGTTTGATCCTGCAGGCAGAATAATCTATGGCAGGGGTCACCAAATGGTGGACCGATGTCCGGATCCGGACCGCCCACCAATTTTGTGCGGACCTTGTATTAACAATACAAAATATTTTACACAGGAAACTTGAGTAAGTAATTTGATAATTTTTCCAGCGCTTTGTATTTGCTGCCGTCGATTCGCCAATGGATGGGTGGGATTCGCGGTGGGTAAGGGGTGCGGAATTTGAAAACAGATTTTAAGAAAATAGAGAATGTCGTCGACATACTCACTAACATTTACCTACTCTCTGCATCCTGGTGATGAACGGAGCAATGAAGCTGCAAATATTTTCGGAAGTAATAAGGCTGCTCTCCATATGGAAATGATCGATTTCCAATAAAATACAGCGTTAAAACACCAAAAACATAAAGTTTTTTGTTAAGAGTTTTGGATAAAATTTGTTTGTGCTAATAAATACCCAGAATTAAAAAAAAATTGTTTGGGTCATATGTTTATGAAGCAGCATTTTCCAAGATGAACTTCATTAAACATAAATTCCATAGCGGACTTACCGATGAACATCTCCAACATAATGACAAAAGCCTGCACAAACTTTAGTCCAAACTTCGGACGGATAGTCCAAGGCAAAAAATGACATGTTTCTCATTAATGTTGTAAAAAACCCTTGGTCTTTCTTTTTATTAATAACATTTGTTTATTATTTAATAAAATAATGTTCCAGGACCCATTCGTTTTATTTGTTCATTGATCTTTATTATGTACACAATTTTAAATAGTACCGTTTATTATTTCAATTGTTAGGCCGGGGGGGTAGGCTTTTGCCCTTCCAGACCGCGACGGTCTTGTTATTTTAAAAAACGGACCCCTAATGAAAGTAATTGGTGACCCCTGATCTATGGTGATGATGTACTGTCTTAGATAATTAGCAGGAACAGACCCACGCGTTTCAAAATAGCTGGATTTTGTATTTATGTAGCCTCGCAGCTGTCTAAAAAGAAGACAAGGCATATCCTTTTCGTCTGAATTGCAGGGAGTGAAATTGAGTAGAGCATATCCAGAAGAATGTTTGTTGGGTGTAGCCACGAGTTAACCATAATATAGATTAGCTTTCCTGGTAGGAGTGTAATTCTGTTGTTCCAGTTTGCAAGAAGAAGATTCACCTGACGATAGTCAGCATAAATAATACGCCTGCCAAAATAATCAAACGTAATTCCTGGCTGGTCTTTATTTGAAAAGTATTTCTATATTGTATGCTTTTGTAGTAGTTCGTTCCAACATTAGCCCTTTATGCAGATCCTTAACAAGGATTTCATTAATTGGAAAAGGTCTTGGTGTAATGTAAGCAAAAACTTTAACGAAATGAAAATTTATGTAAACCATATTATAAAGCTGAAACATTTGTGAAGTACACGAGCCAGGATGAAGCGCAATAAACTAGGAGTAAAAATTAGATTACTCCAAGGAAATAAGTTAACTTTATACTACGGCAAGACCGTTAATATGGTATGCATATTATTACCTTTATTAAGTTGTGGTTTTGCTTTAACAATTGTGCTAAGTAATAAAACCGAAATACTATTTCTTAGGTTTACGCAAATGGCTTAATATTTTTATTTCTTTTATTCGTTTCCGGGTAAAAATGAATTAGGTGAATCGAATTTAAAAAACCGTTTTTAGTAGCATAATTAAAAAAACTACATGTTCCTACTAAGTACCAATTATAGATATTATTACAAAAACAAATTGAAGATTTTTTACTGATTTGTCTGTCAAACACGAGTGATTGATCGATGTTTCGAGATGTGTATAGAGTACAAAAATATAAATAATAAGATAAAATTTATATAATAAGTTACCAAACGTGGCGAACCCATGGTAACCATACCCGCCACCCAAATAACACAGCATTTCTGAAAAAAAAATATTTAGACACATTTTAAAAGAGTTAAATTTATAAAAGTTGACTAAAGGATTTCTGTTACCAAGGCGTTAAAATGCAAAGTGCTTCAGATTCGGTACAGCAAGAATCACTTCATTATTTTCAAGATCACCCGAAAGTCCTGAAAATTAAACACCTGCCTTTGACAAGTTTTCCCATAACTTATTCCGCAGCACCGAAAGTATTTTCATTGTACCGATCAACTTTTATTCAAAGGGCTCTAGATTACTCTAGAACTGTGCACGGATCTACCCTAAATCAGGCCCTTGTAATAAATTATGTTCCCGCACTTTTATGAGATATTAAAATTAGTTTTTATGTTCGGGGCGTGTTGGCGTGACGGGATTAAGACAAATGGTAAAAGTCCACCGTTGACTCGAACTTAACTTAACCTAGGTCGATTATCTTATCCGGGTAATACTCGTTCAAGTTTTAAGTGTAATTACGAGTTTCTTGTTTCCTTCAAAGGGGAAATACTGAAAACCATGTCGTTGAACTTTTGGGGTGTTAAGCCATGTTGCGTTTCCTACTGGTGAACATTTCGGACATCCTCGAGGTTTCCATGCCTAATTTGCTAAAGTTTTGTCCGAAATAAGTATTATTTATGCGTAAAAAGATGTAACTAAATTAAATTCTATTCACTCCAAGTGAATGAGTATATTATTTGAGTGAAGACTCGTTACACTCATTCAGCCTTACTTTTAAAAAACACTTCACAACGGTGTTTTAGTTACACATTGAATAAAGATTGTTCATTTCATTTTTCGAATTATTACTAATAAAAAAATACAATGTGCAACTCACAAGCGGTAGAAGAACCTTCATAAAACTAAAGTAGACAAGAGTGGGGGGATACGAAGCACCGCACAAGAGGAGACCGATTATACTATCTCATTCTCCCTCAGGCTAAATTCTATTTTTTTTTTTACATGAGCTCCACACAGGAGGCCCTGAGGAACATAATTTCCCTCAGGGCCTATGTCATCTTTATGCTCACCTATGATGCTGTGAGGAGGGTTTTTTTTAAGGAAAGGAAGGAGAGGAGAGTTCTGGGAAGGAAAAGGGTTTAAGGGGTGGGTAGGAATCTTGGATTCAGTATGTCCTGGTCATCCGCCTCCAAGACCTAGACAAACCTCACCCCACGAACCCGGGCACCCCTGCTAAATGACCAAACGTAACGAACCACTTGGGGTGACCTACGGCAGAGGTGTTGGTTATCCAATAAAGGTTCGCGGGGCGGCGGTACCCATTCCCGCCTCCCAAATTAAAAATGAAAAAATCTATAGACGTATGTTGTAATGTTACGTCTTTTCCCTCGTCTTAAATATAATAGAACTCATTTATACGGCTCTCCTGGTCCACGGCAACACAATTGTGATGATACCTCTTTTCTCCCATGGCCAGCCTCTTCATATTTTCTTTTAACTTTTCTCTTGCCTCTGATCGATATTTAAATTTTCCTAAGGCTTTGCATATGTGTAGTATGGATGGAAAATTCCTCCCCTACGTCACACAAGCCTCCATGAAAATTGGACCCTTATTTTCTTTGATAACTACAGAAAGCTACTTAAAGCTCTCTTGTACTACATATCTTTATAAACATATGTAGTTAACTATTTTTTTTTTTACATAACTCCACACAGGAGGCCCTGAGGAAAATAATTTCCCTCAGGGTCTATGTCATCTGAGATGCTGTGTGGAGGGTCTTTTTGAGGAGAGGAAGGAATGAACATTGGTCTTGAAGAGACCCATGTTGTAGGAAGGAGGAAACACAGAGGTCGGAAAATCATTCCACAGCCGAGCTGTTGAACACAAGAACGAATCGAAAAAACGACCCGTTCTCATGCGACAAATGTCAACCGTGTACAAATGTTGGACACGCGTTTGGCGTGTTTCTCGACTATGCACCGGTGCCGAATGGATCAATGATGCTCGGAGCATCTTCCATTGTAATACCGGTAGAACAAGGATAGCATTCCCACCCAACGCCTGTGCTCTAAAGATTGCAATCCATCTGTTAAGGTGGGAGAATCTATCAAACGGACCGCTCGTTTCTGCACAGAGTCGAGGGTATTTTTCAGGTATTTTGGAGCTCCAGACCAGAGGTGTCTGCCAAATTCAACCTTGGGGTGCACTTGTGATTTGTACAGGGTTAACAGTTGTGTACTATTAAAGTATCTGCAGGTGCTGTACAGTACGCCCAGTTTATAGGAGAGTAACTTTACTCTGGCTTCGATGGAGCCCCCATACCTGAGCTGGTCACTTAGGGTTACACCAAGCATTTCAATGGAGGACCTGTTCGGAAGATTGCTTCCATTGAAAGAGACTAGATTTTCATTTCGATCCCTTTTAGACGTAATCAGACAAGATTTGGTCTTTGAAACATTAAATTCAACGAGATTATTTATACCCCAAGAGAAAAAACTCACGAGGTAACCGTCCATTCTTTGCTTCAAAGCCCTACGAGCTGTTGGAGTTTGTGAGCCCTTTGGGGGCTTGTCAAACAAAAAGCCATCATGAACTGTACTGTCATCCGCATAACAATGAATTGGTGCACATGACAAAAGGTCGTTGATGTGCAACGAAAACAAAGTCGGAGACAGAACCGAAGCCTGCGGGACGCCAGCATTTATCGAGTGTGAGAAAGAGGTGAAACCATCGGCTACCGTATGAATCGATCTCTCCCTCAAGAAGTCGGCAATCCACGTACACAAGGACAAGTCCTCAGTGCCAAACCCGGTCAAAGGCCTTGGAAATGTCCAGTGCAACCGTTTGGGTCTCACCGAAACGTTCCAGGCATCGCCCCCAAACATGCGTCACATACGCGAGAAGATCACCGCACGAGCGGTTCCGCCGGAATCCGTATTAAATGTCGTTAATAATTTTGTTCTTCTCGAGGAATGTGAGCAGTTTGTCATTGATCATACGTTCCATCACCTTAGACGGAACTGATGTGATCGCTATGGGTCGGTAGTTGGCCGGGTTGGAGCGGTCACCCTTCTTTGGAATAGGATGGATTACCGCTTTTTTCCAACCAGAGGGCACAGAGCCAGTCTTCAGGGACATTTTAAAAAGCTTCGTCAAAATTAGAGCTATTTCTGCAGCGCACCTCTGTAGTACCAGGGCAGGTATTCCATCAGGCCCACTAGCTTTATTAACATCAAGCCCTCGTAAAATTGGAGTACTTCCCGATGCCGGATCCTCAGCTTTTTCATACGAAAACCGCAGTGAGGAACCGACGCACAGTGGTTTATTTAACGATTCTAGCGGGAAACAATTATTTCATTGTTTTAAATAAAATTTTATGCTTTTTTTATGAAACACATGTTATTTAGCACATAGTGTGTATATTATATGGTGTGTGTATATTAAAATTTCATTGTTCAGTGTGAAATTTTAACAGGCGTAATTTCAGCGTGTGTAATTTCATATTTTTCACCAACCATACCAACATTATTTTACATTTTTGTCATTTTTGTCGATCTCATATTTCTAACTCAAACTCAAATAATTTTCCCAATATTTTTGGCAGCTGTCTTTTTGGATGATTACAAAGTTATTTGACAAATTTATTTGTAATCTAGATAATATCTCGGATAAACATAACCGATTTTATTTATATGGGACATCTGTTGACTTTTTCGAAACGTCTAAATGAATATTAATTTTTTTTGGAATAACTTTTGGAGGTTACACCCATCGTTGGGTCCCACCAAGGCGTCACGTGCTCGATTCCTCCGCTGACTAAGTCCTCCATCACGGCACAAGCAACATTTTCCGCTTTCTGTGATGGTAGCAGGAGATTACCAAATTTGTCAGGTTATTCGTAACCTGGAATGTTTATCTTAAGAAGAAGATAGTTCTAATGAATCTACACGAAACATGAAACAGAACAAGACACAGAAAAACTAAAAGTAACGGTCACATTGGGACTGAATATTACATTGATTGGTACAACCTTCAAAAGTTATTCTAATAAAAATTTACATATGCTTTACTTTTAATTTGAGATTACGGCGATTTTTATCAATTTCACAAAAAAATAGCAACTTATTTTATCACAAAACAGTAAACACAATTTTTTTCTATTTTTATTTTTTTTAAATCACAAAATCAGTTTTTTCTACTATTCAATCATTAATGAAGCTCACTGCAGACATAAAGTCGAGACTCATTGACTGACAGGCCTTGAAATTTCAATTTCGATATCTAACTTGGCATTATTACCTGCTATCGCTACATCCTACATCCAAATTCTCACTTCCAGGTAATTTGGACCCAATGTCCCCATTATAAATTAGGTATCTACATATATCCTTTTTCAAGAATCTGGTAAAAGGAAAACTTGAGGGACAGAAGAATCATTGCTGATCTTTGCGTTACGAAGAAAACAATATTTAGAATCGATTTATATTTTTTCGATTTCGATCATTGTCCAAAATACCTGGTGAAGGCATTTAATACAAACTTTGTTTACACCACTATTGTAAATTATAACAACCTATTTTTGACCAAACAAAGTTGGTTATTTTCTTTTAAAATGGTGGTGTAAAAAAAGTTGGTTATTTACCTTTAAAATAATTGTACAATGTCAGTTATTTTCTTTTAAAATAGTGGTGTAAACCAAGTTGGTAATTTCCTTTTAAATGGTGGTATAAACAAAGTTGATTATTTTCATTAAAAATGGTTGTGTAAAAAAATTGGTTAAATTTAAAATGAGGTCAAAAAATAATGTTGCAATTATCAAAGAAGCGATTATGCCTTTGTTTAGGATCTTCGTTAATTTATCTAATATTTATATAAGAATTGAAATACCAGGTTAAAAAAGTCAAAATATTGAAAATATGTGCTTATTTACGTTCTTACTCATTAAAAATTCGTTTTTATTTACGCCCGTCAAAGTTTCAAACGATAACATTCCAAAGTTCACAAGAATCAGAGAAATTTATTAAACTTCATGATCAAATTTCGATTTGATGTTGAAAGCCTTGAAATGGGAAATTCACCACGGTGAATATAAAAATAGGGGAATATTTTTATCAACGATATCAATATTAAAGTGAAGGATTGTAGCTCTTAATCAACTTCTTCGAAATTTCATATTAGAGTTTTTTTTCACTAATTGGATTGAAACCAGAAACGTTGGGCGACAATAATAAAATTTGGTTTTGAAAATAATATTGCATTAAAATTAATTGGACGTTTTTAATAATATTACAGTAAAAAGAATTCATGTTTTTTGTCTGACCCGGAAAAGCACGGTAGTGTCTAAAAGCATTCACATTATTTGTTATGAATAAATTAGCAATAGTGGGGACAATCAAAATAACTTTGTTTTGTCATTAAACATTACAAGTTTGATTTAAGTACGATTATTTGGCTTTAACATTCAAAGGCACTGATTAGAGTCCAGAAAAATAAAGTTAAAGGAGTGTTTTAAGGATTTAGGTTTTCCTGAACTATAGTTTTATTGAGAAAGATCGGTTAAATCTCAATATCGAACTTTTTCAAGACCAGCATCCGATTTGTAGTTGCTATTGTAATAAAACTTGTTAAAAATGGATTTCGTCATTGTAACTAGGTTATTCTACTCCTCTTCCATTTATTTCTCTTCCAATCGCCCGCTCTCTTCCGCCTTCGTTGCCTATATTTGGAAGTCTTGTTTACTGGTTCGGGGATATAAAAGGAAACAAAAATCCGAGTAATTAAAATCAATATAGATTTTAGGCGATTATGTTTTATATTCGTCATTCTTTCCAGAAGGAAAAACAGATCATAACGATGCCACTAACTGATTTCTTCCCACGGAAGTGACACGTGACACCGCCTATGGGGTGTTAACGGATCTCCATCGGGGAGGGGAAACACAAGGGTGTCGGGGGGGCCACGGCGCCCGGCGCCAGGCGTCCTCCCCCCGACGTCGTTCGGCCGCTCGGAATTGATATCGATGCTATTTGAATATGGAGTGTGTCACAAATAGGATTTTTTTGCTTTATTTGAGATGAATTCAAATTTTTCTAAACAGTAGGTAGAACTAATATGAGTTTGTTAAAAGTTTCCAAGCTCCATTTCCCTATCACCAAAATCTCAAATGACGAAATCCCATTGTCCAACGATCTGATAACCATTCTATTCCAAGTCAATATCCCCAATTATGAATACTTGAAAAAAACAATAGAAAAAAATAAACTAATAAATATACTGTCCTGTACAGTGTCAGTAGAATATGTGACCCGTAACAAATAAAAGTCATGGCACGATCAATTCAATATATATGTGAGTCGGTCACACGTCAAGAGTCAGAATAACAGAAGTGCATGGATAATGTGAATAAAACAAGGAGGCTGTGATAGAGTTGTGTGGCAGCCCGTCCTTTCTACATACCCCTGACGGAAGCTTTAGCTGGTTAATCAGCACCGCCCCCGAATGCATTTTGACCGATCAGTGATTGAGTGGGCGTAGCGCTTGGGTCCCACCCGGGCGTCGCGTGTTCGATTCCTCGGCTGGCTAAGTCCTCCATCACAACACAAGCAACATTTTCGGCTTTCTGTGGTGGTTGAAGGAGATTTTCAAACATTGTTGGGTTATTAATAACCTGGGAATGTTTGTTTTTCTTTTAAAAAAAAATAAAAGTGTAGTTCGTAGATTAGATAAGCTCGCTTACCTGTACACTAATTGAACATAGAATAAAGAAGTTATGAATCCGTGAAAAATCAAAGGTTTATTATCCAAAATCACTTTCGGCCTTACTAATAAACGTGAATAATGTAAACAATTTACAAAACTGATCAACAGCCATTAAAGTAGGGTTGCTTACATATACATTTTAAAACAAGTTTATTAGTAAGGGCGAGTATTTAAATTGAACTTTTTTTAGATTTGATATTGTTGGATGTTGTGTGCTGTGATTGTCCTATTTTATATTTAACTTCATTTAACACTGAACACTTTTAATTCTCATTTATCTAATCTCGATGTGTAGAGTCTCTTACCTTAAACTTTCCTGTCTATGGCACCTCGTACTAAAATATTGCTATGAAATGTCTGTCTATAATCTCTTTTGTCTGTGGCTACGTCAGCTTTCTACTTTGTGTCTATAAAACAGCGTGTTGTGATTTCACTTGTCATTCTTTCTTCTAAATTCTGCTTGTTTTCTCTTGAACTCAAATCGTCTTTCGCTTCTGCTAAACTTTAAATTACTCTCCATTTTTGTCACCAGTCAAGTGTTCAGACCAGAATCTCTCGTAAATTATTTGCCAGAATAATAAAGAATCAAGATCCTAGGACAAACACAAGTGTTTACTAAGGATAACCTCAACACCTCAAACTCTCTCATATCTCTACTGTACGGTTCCTTGGTATGGAACAGAAGGAAGTCTACAAGGGAGCTCAACTTACACCCTGTCTACAGACTACCTGGAGAGACCACAACTGGATCCGACGCAGATATAATATAATACGTCCATTACTAGGGGGACACACTGACCCTCAGGTTTCTACCCACATTTTCCTTCCCTGAACCTCTTCTTTATTTCCGTAAAAATTCAGTTCACACAGCGTCCCCAAAGATAGCGTAGGTCTTGAGAGGAATTATTTTTATCAGGGCTTCCTGCGTGGAGTTAAATAAGTAATTGAATTGAAATAAAGATGGTATAGTAAGTATTCCTTTTAGTGCGATATTCGCGGAATCCTCAAATGATGGACTTAATTGTACATATATCTAAACAGGCTTAGCTCAGCGATGCTCATCGAACAAGCTTCGTGAAATAGTTTTTCAATTATTTACTTAGCGAAGATTGTCATCTGAGAAAAGGAGCGCGTTCTGCTATTGTCACAAATATATTTCGTATTTGGTTTTCATTTTTCAAGGGTGTTCTAGCAATTCAATAATATACTACTAACTTTCTGAACACAAGATTTCACGTTTGAAATAAGATTGCTGAACCCTTAAAACGACCACCATCTTGAAACCGGAACCGAAACATAACAAACAGATTTACAGACGGATGAGATGTCAGTAAAACAGTTTGTCTTGGCGCCGCGTTGACGTGACGGACGCGTCTGCCCACAATCTACGTGGCGGGCAATGTGGGAGAGGCTGGCTAAAGGAGGTCTTTTGACCTCTCCAGTCGGACTACCTCGACCCATCGCCTTGCACCTCAATGGGAGCGATTGATTCATTCGTCCGCCACTAATGAACACATTGACCCTCGGGTTCCTTCACACTCCTCACACCTTTTTCCTTTCCAGAACTTCTTCTTATTCCTACTTAGGTTAGTTTATGTTCAAGGGCTTTTTTAAATTATTTTTTCATCACTTTTAATTACTTTTCGAAGGGGTGCTGATCTGCCACTTTGTTGAGTTGTCTTCGTACCCTTAAAAAGATCCTCCACAAACCATACCCACACGTGACTTCGCTACGCTCGGTTCATTATATGTGTGATAAAAATAATTTCAGAATCTTAACTCCTCAGGTTATCTAGTACGGTATATCGATTCAGAGTATGACTGCAGATCACCAACGAACGATCAAAAATGATTAAGTGTTCCGAATTTATTCGACATGACCTGTTTTTGTACGTTGGCGATCTGCAGTCGTGCTCGGGGACGATGACAATATATCTACATTATCAATAAATCCTTTTTCGACCGCCGTGTTATATACCCAGACCGCCAGGTTATGACAAAAATTATTAAAAAATATATTCATCATTAATATTTTTTAGAAGATCATGAATAATTATAACAATAATTAAGGTATTTTGTGATTTGGTATGCGTCCGAGATCGAACTCAGGTTTACTAGTAATAATGCTAACTAACATCTCGCCATTTTCCCGCAGGGTAGGTACAGAAGAAGAACTGCCAAACATCTCAATCGAGGCACAATCTCCTTGCTTCATTCATATTCATACATCATGACCACAAACCAACATATTCTTCTTTTATTCAGACTCTTTTGCCATCGATCTTTATTTCGTATCATATTTTAAGTCATAACGCTTGTTAACCCTAGATCACTAACCTTATTTTACAACGCTTATTACTAATCTTCGTCGTTTCAGCTACGCCGTATAAAAGGGAGGCTTCTAAGGGTTTATGGAATCAAATGTTTATATATGTTTTACTTATTTATTACAATAATCATTTGTTAACATGTTTATAAGTTTTTTTATTTTCGAAAATCACATTTTAATTACTTTGGCAGTCTTTTAATTGCAACCAGAGTTTTTACTCATTTGAAAATTTTTGTTTTTTTAAATGCTTAAATCTTATTAACTAAAAAAAACAAAGACTTAAAATATTAAAATTAAGTTATAAAATCAACAAAATAAAGAAACATTTTATAAAAAACTATCAATTAATACATTTGTGACAAATTTCGAGTTTGTGTTCGCCACACAAGGATTTGTTGCACTTGGGCATACAGGGCACACAGAGCCCCTACACAAAAAACACACACGTGCGCCGCGCGAGCTGCAGGTCGTCTGAGATTAGCCGAAATCTGGAATGCGTACGACGACGCACTCAAAATTTATACCACTTTTTCGAGTCCGCGTCGTCGTTTTGACGAAGGTTAGTGATCTAGGGTTAAAAACAAATTCGAAGTAATTGTTTTAACTAATCATTGTTATTTAATTTTAATAAAACACATTTCAAAGCCTTTCAAATAGGTACGCATGTGTATATATAAATACGGAAATGTTAAAGAAAATAATAAACGCGCTTTTAAGTATTACATTTACGTGTCTTAAAAATTTCTGACCACATAAAATAATAAGAAAATTGAATGAAATCTTGCGGTTTCCTCCATCTGGGTCACAACCTTTCCCTTCGCTAAATCTAATAACCAGGCAAAATATTAAATTACATAATATAGTAAAGTGGAAATAAGAAGTATTCGTAAGACCCCTTACCTTGAGTAAAATCTGAAGGTCTTTTCTACCCAAGTTTTCGGAAATTCAGAATTTCTGTTGGAAATTTGAAACTGCCTAACTCCGTAATCAAAATCTTTTAGGGCCGTTCTAGTGCGTGATGATTGGACAGGAATATTAATACTTCTTGGTAGATACTTTACCACTTTTATTGGCTTTAGGATTAGATAAGTACTATACCCAGTGCTTGTTTTGTGGATCAAAAGGAGACGGAATTTATATTAAGAGCGTTTAACCAGCCAGCGGACGAAAATCCACATTTCGTCAAAAGTTCTTCTTACGATCGTGCAGGGCGGTTACAATGAGAAAGATTAATTATTCTCCGTACCAGCTTTTTAAAATTGTAACTCAATATCGAATTTATTTCAATCCAAATTAGCTTTCATTTTTACCTTCATCCAAAAATGCTGAAAGGCGTGATGATAAAACTAATAAAATAATGTGATTTTTGTAATTATTTTTTATTATAAGTATTTATCATTTTTTAATAATGTCTAAACTTAATAAGAATGTTAAAAAAATCTGAAATATATTAGTTTGTAAGTGCGCAAATAAATACACAAATGGATCAATTTTCGTCAAGAAACACATATACGTACATATTTTTTAATGATTTTATTGAAACTAAAATTAAAATTCTAAAACTCGCGTTTGCTAGATAATGTATTGATTTATTTTACTGCATGATTATATTATTTGAAATGGGTGTGGTATAATACAAAATCTTTTTTGAAAATTGAACAAATCTGCCAACGACCTATGAAATAACCTTATTATACTAAAAATTTAAAATTTTTCTCAAAATTTATTACATGCGAATGCTAGATAAAAGAACAATCTTTCGAAATCCATTTATTATTTTTTGTGAAAAAGAGTCAATACGTCTAAAATCTGATTTGAAAATGACATATTTCTGGTTTTCTCTGGTAATGCCCTCTTAAGTGTTAAAAAATATTACATTCAGTTTGAAATTAAAGTTAAATAAGTTCCTAGATCAAAGACGCCAAACACTCGGCCAAAAGATTTTTGCGGCCCAAAATGATATTTTCAGCTTTCTGAATGAAATTTTCAGCTTTGGATTTTGGTATTCATAAAAAAAAGAAAAATCGTTCTCGTGAATTTATTACGTACTGTGAAATTAAAACTTTCTTGTTATTAGACCTCGGATTCTTGGTTGAAAAATGGCAGGCGCATGTCCGCACTAGGAATTTCTCATTTTCTAGGTTATTATGCCGTCTTGCGCTTCCTACTTATTTAGCCAACCTTTCAGAAAGCATATCTAACTAACTAACAAACCATCCCGCAGGGGTAGGTAGAGAGGACTGACCGCCAAACAGGTCGGTCTTGGCACACACCCCTTGTCTCATTCACATTCATACATCGTCTCGTGCATGATCTTCTATTATTCTGATTCTTGACATGGCCGGACTAAAGTATCTGATTCACTTGGTCGTGCCATGTCTTACTCAGGCGTCCCCGACTTCTTCCTGACCTCGGAAAGCATTGTCATATTATGTCAATCATCCATCATCAGGTTGTGGAATTTATAGATAATGGTGAAGTGTTTATGTATGCAGACCATGCCGGCGTTTCAGAATAATAATTACTTAAATTAAAGTAGTTTTTTTTATTTAGACATGAGGTAAATGTACACAATAATAATATGTTACAAATCATTCATCAGTTTTTTGCTTACCCAATTACTCGAGAAATATTCTCGGGTCTGTATGGGGAGCTAGTCTATATACTTATGTTATATATTTAGGACTGCTTATAGTGTTAGCATTGCCGCTTATACGGCCATTTGCTAAACCAAAACCTGGAAAGGACACGCAATACATAGGCCAACAGAACTAGCTCAGAGCCGGCAGCAAGCAAGGTTCCTCTTAAAACCAAGGCGAGTGTTGTGGTTCGCTTGTGAATTCCTCCTCCTTCTTTCCTCACAATCTCCAGGTCTCTTTCCTCAATCAGAACACAGTTTTGCACGTAAAGGGTTTATTCATTTAGAAGGAGACAGGGTTTTACAATTGCCAGCCTCGGCAAACTACACATGGGTATTTGCTAGGTATAGAATTCTAACACGGCGGGGAACTTCTCTCTACTCAACTCTCAATACGTATTAGTGAATTTAAACGCGGGATGTAACACACCAGAGGGGACAAAGATTCATTTTACTCACAAAGTAGGATATGAGGTAGTCGTCAGACAGGCTACTGTGGGCTGGAGCCTTCTCGTGCACAAAACACATTATAGAAACAATCACAAGTTTTTAGGTTCTCGAACAGCGCACTAGCGCAATCACTGTTGTCGAGCCCGCGATCAGCCGGGGAATGAATGCCGGGCGCCGTTCGGCACTGGGGCCACGGACCTCCGCGTGCGGAGAGGGGGGCGGAGAGGGGCGGTACGGCGAGCTGTGCACTGGGGGCCAATTCACTAGCTCCTCGCAACAGGAATAAAGGGGTCTATTCTTTATCTTTTGTAACGTAACAATAGATAATATGAATAGTTACAAAAGTGGAAATAGAATACTTTCAAAATACTGTAAGATATAACAAAATATTGTATAATAAGAAAAATACATCTTATATATAAAAATGAATCGCTGAATGTGTTGCTAAGCGCAAATCTTGAGTGCAACTGAACCGATTTCGCTAATTCTTTTTTTAGAATATTCCTTGAAGTACGAGGATGGTTCTTACGGAGAGAAAAATTAAGAAAATTGCGCAGAAAATTGGATGATTTCAGAAAACCTAACGACTATCGCACGTTTGACAGTTCGCGTGTTTGAGAATGACATTTTGCAAAACAGTGATTTTTAAATCAGGATTCTATTTTTGAAAATCTTTAAGTTGATAAATTTATTTAAAGTAGGTACTCCCCTAATAGTTTGAATCGAATCAAGAATTTTAGATATTTTAAATAGGTACCTATGTTAGGTATCAAACTTAATATACATGAAAAATGGAAATTTGAATAAAAATTGTAAAAGGTGGCACGCGAGGAAGAGGGTATTGCTATGGAAAGCGGGAGGGAGGGAGAGATGGGGGAGCGGAACCTGGTAGAGGGGAGGGGGGCCTGGGAGGGGGGAAGGGAACTTGGAAGGGGGTTCGCGGGACGGGGGAAGGGGGAGAGTGGTGTGGGGAAAGAGAAGGTGGAGGTGACGGAGTGGGAACGCGAGAGGGGAAGAGGATGCAGGAGAAGAAGGGAAACGGGACGAATGGGAAAGGACACTCAGGGAGAAACAATTTCTTTATTAAATGGCGTAGCAACGCATGCCGGGACGCGTATTTACAATCCCTACCGCGTTTCAGTCGATTTAAATTTTCAATATCAAAATTTAAATATTTAGAAATAAAATTATTAATTTCTAATATACACATTGGAAAGATTATTTTATCTAGATTTTGGAATAATTTTTGTTTTTGCAAAGTGATTAAAAATTATCAATATAGAGGTGTATTTACAATATATGGGAATAATATTAAAATATAAATATTTAGAAATAAAATTATTAATTTCTAATTCACACATCAGAAAGATTATTTTATCTAGATTTTAGAACAATTTTTGTTTTTGCAATGTGATAAAAAATAACCAATATAGAGGTATATTTAAAATGTAAATTGTCGTTACCGCGACTGAATCGGTATAGGTTTTGTAAATACGCTGCCGGGACCAGCCGGGACCATAATTATAGAAATAGAAAATCAACAAAATATTAGCAACAGAATATATCTGAAAATCGTCAATAAAAATAAGTCAATCTGCTGCTTAACTGTAAAAATACAATGCAAGTTTTTTTTTATTTAAAATAGTTTTTCTCACTTTTTATTGCATAGGGTAAATTGTTAAATAGCTTTAGGCCTATAATGGTGTTGTGCAGCTGACGTGTTGCATCTAGGTACATACTCGTTTATGTTCCCAGATGTTCTAGGTCTTACACTTCAGATTTTTTTAAACTGTTAAACTAGAATTTTTTTGAAATAGTTTTGAAATAGGACCTTAAATTTTTCAAAAAGTTCGCTGGATGGGAAAATTCTTGGTTTTTTTAATAATAACTTAGACGATCATTTTCTGTGCTGTTACTATCGGATACAGATTATTCTTATAGATGCTTCCCCATGCGATTATACCATACTGCAACGCTGACTGTACAAGGGCAAAGTAAACCATTTTAATATTTGAAAGATTTAGTTTTGTTTTGGTGTAGCCGTCATGTACCGAATACCAAGATTTTATATAAGTTTTGCCCCGCCGCGCCGTCTCTATTAATATTAATGAGGTTTTTACCATTTTCAATTGCCTCCGCATTTAAAATTTCATTGTAAAATATTTGAAAAGGTATCGAAAAAACTCGAAGGCCGAACGTCATTCCGGTATGTTCCACCGCGAAAATAGCACTGGTAACTAACTACCAACTATAAACATAAAGGGAATACTTCAAGGCTCGTGGAAAGCTCATGGCGGAAGCGAAATTATTCTTTTGTTGATCTAATTAATTGGTTACCCGACGAACCGAAGCTCAACCATTTACTGGGAATTGCACAGTTTTATTTGTACGTGGAGGTCGGAGGTCGTAGGCTATTAGTCTAACTGGTGGAGGCTCCCCTTAAGCAATTCAAGTCATTTGGGTAATCGCATTGATCCTTAGAATTTAGATGAAGCTGAACGTTGATCTAATTAACATTACCAACCATTTAACCAATCAATACAGATATATTTCAAAGCGTAGGTATCAAAATAATACCTTTGACACCATGTTGTTGCATAAATAGGTGCCTTTATACATTTTTTTTAATTTTTCTTAATTCATTGATTTGAATGGTTACATCATTTGTGGATTTTTCGACCACCATGCTAGGCTCATGCCCGTGTTATGGTGGTCGATGTTAACTTCACATAGAAGGGAAGCAATTTCCCTCAGGGCTTATATCATCTTTGGGAATGCTGTATGGAATGGCTCTTTGCGAGGAAAGAGTGAGCATAGGTCTTGAAGAGACGTAGTGTATTTAGGCTTAAATTTATGAATAACCCTAGCATTATCACTTTATTTAGAACGCATTACAAATACAATTTTTTAATAACATTTTGACTCTCCTAGCAAGATTTTTCGGTTTCAGGTAAGTGGTTATATTAACTTTAAAGTAGCAATCTGTATCTCTATTTGAAGCAGAAAGTCTTTCCATTTTCTGGAATTTCTGGGCCAAAGCAACTATTTTCAGCTGTTCTTTTCAATCACAAGCTTTAGAATTTCAATTAAACCGTTATTCCCTTCACTGTGAAAAAAACATGACTTTGTATTGCGTGTTATTTTTTTTATTCTCAAAATTCTCAACTGTGCGAACCTGGAGGAACTCTGATTGTATTAAAGCTAAAGGAAGTAGGGAGGGAACGAAAACGGGGAAAGGAAGGTCGTGAAGTACCTGGTTATTTAATTTTTTTAACGAGAAGTTTTTTTATAGATAAAAATAATATAAATGATACTATGTTCAACACACTGTAGTATAAAGTGAACAAATAGCTGCTCGTCACTAAGGTTCTTTTGTTTGGTGGGAGAATTTCACTCAAGTTTCAAATAATAAAATCATGTTGTATTGGAGTGGTAGTAAAATAATGTTTAGTTTTGCAATACAGCAGCGAAAAATTTTGGTTGTTGCGTAAAATTTGTTCAACTAATAAATCTTAGTTAATAAACAAAACACGAAGTTCGTGGGAAACAGAAAAGAAAAACAATAAACCAAAAGGACTGTTGCTGTAGTTAGTAATATTTCAATTTAAGCTGAAATAAATCTATAATTTTCTAATTAATTAAATTAAGACAATATAAGCGAAACTCATTCGAAAATTTGCTTTCCAGGCAGCGTATTTACAAAACCTATACCGATTCAGTCGCGGTAACGACAATTTACATTTTAAATATACCTCTATATTGGTTATTTTTATCACATTGCAAAAACAAAAATTGTTCTAAAATATAGATAAAATAATCTTTCTGGTGTGTATATTAGAAATTAATAATTTCATTTCTAAATATTTAAATTTTAATATTATTCCCATATATTGTAAATACACCTCGATATTGGTAATTTTTTATCACTTTGCAAAAAAAAAAATTGTTCTAAAATCTAGATAAAATAATCTTTCTAATGTGTATAATAGAAATTAATAATTTTATTTCTAAATGGAAATTATATCTTGGCCTTCAAAAAGCCTTTGATACGGTAAGCCATGATATACTTCTCAAGAAACTCGAGAAACTTGGTGTAGTTGGTCCTGCTCTTAATCTATTCAAATCATATCTTAGCAATAGAAAGCAATTCGTAAGCATTAACAATCAAAATAGTAAGCACCTTCCAATAAACTATGGAGTTCCGCAAGGATCCATACTAGGGCCACTACTGTTCCAAATTTATATCAATGATATTTCGCAATTAGAATTAAACGGTGAAATTTACTTATATGCAGATGATACTGCAATATTCTACTGGGGTAAAGATCTAAACATACTACTAGAAAATGCACAAAGTGACCTAGAAAGAATTTGCGGTTGGCTCCAATCAAATATCCTAACAATGAATATAAAAAAAACAGGATACATGATTTTAAGTTCAAACCGTAAAATAATTCCTCCACATGTACCATTAAAAATTGAAAATAACGATTTGCAAATCCTGAAACAGGAAAAATATCTTGGGCTTTGCATCGATAAGCATTTCAAAATGTAAAAGATAAAATCACACCCTTATTTAGCGTTTTTAGCCGGTTATCATATCTATTACCAATTAGATTAAAAAAAAGTTTATACTATAGTCTCGTACACTCACACCTAAATTACCTAATTGAAATCTGGGGAAATGCGTATGAAACATACATCAATGAATTACAGGTAATTCAAAATGAGATAATCAAAAAACTATTTCACTACGAATCCAAAACATCCACAAAAAAATTATATTTGGAAACAAACCTGCTAACATTAAGAAAACTATACGAGTACAATTTAGGTGTCCTTATATACAAAATAAATAATAAACTCATACATACAAACACAGAATTCATTAAAACGTCCCAAGTACACAAACATTTTACACGACAACACGATAACATACGTTTAAACACCATTCATACTAACTACGGTAAGCAATCGATTAGTTACGAGGGGGGCAATTTATATAATTCCCTTCCAGATGATATCAAAAACGAAAAAAGTGTGTGCAAATTCAAAAAAAAAATTGTTCATGTTTATTCACAAAAAACAAAGTAGTGATAGTGAATAATATCGTATGATAATATAATATCATGTAAATGTTAGTATCGCAATCTAATGTAATCTAAGGTTATGAAATGTAAAAACTATGTAATGTAAAAACTGTACATAATTCAATATTCTAATTAAGTAAGTGAAAATATTATTTTCTTTTTTACTGGAATAAAAACATATGAAAAAAAAAATTTGATATTGAAAATTTAAAGCGACTGAAACGCGGTAGGGATTGTAAATACGCTTCCGGGCAAACGCGCTAACCACTGCGCCACGGTGTCGATATCAAATTCATTGTCATTTTTAACTGTATCATACTTCGACTAAGAACCACCCACATTTTCTTCATTTATTTATTGGCTACTATATATGAGCGTCTTTACCTTTATGTATGAACAGCTTTATATCTGGGTTCGAGTCCCAGAGGTGTCAATATCTTTTTCTGATTTTTTTGTTTCCAGATTTTCGATTGAGTTTCGCTTATAGTGTCTTCATTTAATTAAATATTACAATTTGAGGTTTTACTCATAAAGTTAAAATTAAAAAAAAAAAAAAAAAATAATAATAAAATAAAAAACTGTAATTTTTAGATTTGAAGGAAAATTGTTAAAGGAAGTATAAAGAAGAAAGATAGAGATCGGTATTTTAAGAACGCTTAGTGTTCAATTTTGGGATTTTGGTAAAATTCTAAACTCTTTTGTATGACATGGACGTCTTTATAAATAGCCTCGTATATTTTAAAAAATGCTAACGAAAAAATATATTATAGGTAAGTACTTGAACCAAAAATTATAAATAAATTAATCAATATTTTATAGCATCAATGTTGCAAAAATCTCCCTTCTAATATTAAACCAGCTTTTTATACAATAAATAATATCGGTAATTTTTTGAGAAATACTACAGATAAATACCATAAATTGACTAATTCTGGAATATATAAACTCAAATGCAATGATTGTCCCTCATTTTATATTGGAAAAACAACTCGTAATTTTGAAATTTGAATCAAAGAACATTTAAGGTGTCTTAATAATGATAATTTTTCTGAGTTCGCTAACCATATCATTGAAAATAACCATAGTTTTGAAAAAAATACAGGGATAAATATTCTTCATATTAATCATAAAGGAAAACGTTTAGATAACTTAGAAGCCTTGGAAATTAAAAAAAATCCCTTAAAAATAATGAATCTATTATCAACAAACAAAAAATATTGTCTTATAGCCCAATCATGGATTTGTTCCCCTACCCACCTACATTAATAACTAGCAACGGCTCCACCTCTACCATAATTAAACATTGTTCCCATCCATATTTCGAAACTGTCAAATTAGTATATGCTCGCCCTGAAGAAGGAACGTTTGTTCTGAAACCGGTCGGATTTACTCATTATATAAGTGGTTCAAACTAATTTGAATTGTTTCATTAATCAATATTTCTTTATTAGAACCTGTCAGGTTCATTTCAATCTCATCAAGGGTGGTGGACTTTTTATTTGTAAAACACTTTGTTATTGAAGAGTCGTTTTATTTACAAACACTTTTTGAGCAATAATGAAATCAACACTTTTAGAACTAAATTCGGCCCGGACCTCGCCTGGTCAATACGTGGTCTATACTCTAGGTGGGGGTTAATGCAAGAGAACAAAATACTTGAGTATAGCCCTTTTTATACTCCTAAAAACTATAAAAATACCGTCTTTCAGGCTGTTTAAAAATACGGTAATAACAATACCCAATATAGGTATATCCACTGAGGTCACGTGCCCTAATTTTGTTGGCTGATAACACTAGCTTCTATAAAATTCCCACAGAGGTCTCTAATATGCACACTCTTCTAATAAGCTAAAAATAATTAAACCAATGGAATTAACTGCAGTATTTATCTCATAGATGTCACTAACTATACTTACAGTATTTATCTCATAGATGTCATTAACTATTCTTAACAGACCCCCGGGAAAGGGATTAATTTTAAATAAAATTAAGACATTTCTAAATCTAACCCTAATGGTAAATTTAAACATAATATTCAGACATATTAATAAACAAAATATATATGAACTGAAAAAATATAGAACTAATCTAAAAACTAAATAATTCATTATGTATAATGTAGAGCACTACTCCAGTATTCAACATTTACCTTAACATTTACATTGACCTTTAACATTTTCTACTTTTTTACTAAATAAATGCTAATACTGACATTATAATTACAGAATACTCCACATTATCAAAAAAACAAACAATAAAAATAAATTCATAGATAAAAATATCGTAGGATTGATAACCTGCACCTAAAATAAACTTATTAATAAAATTGAACCTTTATAAATTATTCAACTAAAATAACACGCAAATAATAATTTCATAATAACGACTCTTAACAACACAAACACTCAAGTCTTGAGGTCCGAGATTAGTCATCTGCTTGATCCATCATGAGATGCTGCACCGCGGGACTTCCCATTTTTCTTTTCATCATTGGGGGAGGGGAGAATCATCTAGCTGGTCAAAGGTAGAGACCAAGGAGCGCATTGCAAATCCCAAGATTGCCGTGTTGAGTCATTATGTTTCTTCCATTTTGTAGGAATTTTTTTCTTCAATTTATGGGAGCTTCTTTCTTCTTTTTATGGGAGCTTCCTTCTTCTTCTTATGGTGGCCTCTTTCTTCTTACGGGGCTTCCGTCTTCTTCTTATGGGGGCGGGTTCATCTGGCCGGTTCCAGATCGCCATCCAGGAGCAGCAAACATTTTTTTCTTTTTTTCTTTTTTTTTTTTTAAATTTATTTATTTTAGCATATAAAATATAATATACATTTAGATAATGTAGTAATTTGCGTACATGTTCATTTTAAAATACGTTAATACCACTCTTCCATGGAAGCATTAGCTTGTGTCTGGAAGAGTAGTGTACATTTTTAATGCTATATTTAAGTTCTTAAATTACAATGTGAATGTAAAAAACAATAAGTTGTAAGTTCTGTGATATGTAATTAGTTGCTAAAAACAATACAAAATTTAACTTATTTGAAGAACAGAGTATCACTTGGAAACTGAGTTATAAGTAGTTGTTCTTGAGATTAGATTAGTCGGAAACTTTTTTTTTAGTTTTTTTTTTTATATTATCTTTAAAATATTTTTTAACAGTGTTTATTAATTGGATTTTATCATTAATTTTTCTAATTTCATCCGGTAATCGGTTGAAAATAAGTCTTCCTTGATAAGTATAATAATTTTGTGCAAAGGAAGTGTTTAATTTGATTGTAAGCCGCACGAATGTCCCTTGAAGTTTTAGAGTGGTTACTCTCACCGTTCCATCAGCTCCAGGAAGAGAGGATAGAACGCGGGCCATCTTCTATACAGTAGGTAGTAGATTACTCCTTCAGGGGTAGTAAACAGAATTTGGCTATGAGAAGCCCGAAAGTTCCTTGTGAAGTCCTGAGGGCGACCACCCTCACAATGCCATCAGACCCAAGATGAGAGGATAGAACGTGAGCCATCCGCCACAATGCAGGCGGCAGATTGTTTTCCTTTAAGATTGTCAAGTCATCCTTCTGTATAGACCTCTGATTACTGGTTTGCCATTTATTTCATCTCTGAAGTTCACCGGGGTAATCCTTTTTTCACCTGGACCAAAAAACATTGTATTAGGTCTGAATTTATATTTATTCAGTCAATTCATCAGAGTCTCCCATTCATCTTCTTGAAGCATACCAGGTAAGTGTCCAAGGAGAGGGTAAGGAAGGAGAAAGTTGATTAATAGGATCATTGGATACAAGTATTAAGTGTTTAAAAAACAAACTTGATCTTTCATAAAGCATCCCACAATTACACTTTTATATAATAAAAGTAAAATTACACTTTTATAATAAACATAAAATTATACTTTTATATAATAAACAATATAACTCATAACATTTTCCTAAATTTTTGAACCTTTTCAACATTTTCCTTCAAACTGTTAAAGGACTCCTCGAGTCAGTTTATTTTTTTAATTCAATTGTCAGAAATTTTTATCCGAGAGCTTACACCTTTATGTGTAGCGAACCATTCATAATTTTATACTTTTTTTTTTGGTAAACACTAGATACAGTGCGCCATTTGTTAAACAAAAATAAAAATAAAAATACAATTAAACAATGTGTAAAAAACTGATTTCACCGAGTGTTGTCTTCAATTATTAATACATATTTCATCATGATAGGTCTTATTATCCGCTGGCAAGTAGCAGCAATCCAAATCGTGAATATATTTTAATAACAATTGTCTTTTTAACATTTTCAAAAATAGCCTATAATTTTAGGTTCAGCTAGTAGAACCGTTTTATATAAATTAAGTTGAATTTAATTTTTAAATAAGTTAAGCTAAATTGAAAATTAATAATTAAAAATTTAAATAAGTTTTTCATGAAATATAAATAAATTGTCAATGAATTAAATTTCAACTCGATTTCTACTAGTAGAACATTGGTTTATATTTAAAATTACGTTGATGCGCAATTATTTTCCTCACGTTATGCCTTGCTGGCTGATTTGGTGTATTCACAAAGTGTTCCGGTTCATTTATACCTAACGAGTTATTATTCGGTATTTTTAAACATTTGTTTTTGCGGACAGCAATATTATTTTTTGTAAGTGTCAATACACTTTTCAAAGTTGAATCTCGGTCAACATTATTCCAATTGACCCCCGGTGGGTCTGAAGCCGAAATTTTTGGAGGGGTACAACTGCTGGCCCTTTTTTTAACCAACCCAGTATATTCATGTCCCCGTATAGTTGAGTCCGACAACTTTTTTGTCGGAACCTTGTTTATTATGTCGGAACCTGACATGTTATTTTCATTTTTAGCGCCTCTTTGCGCCGAGTTGCTTCTACACGCTGTTTTAATTACCAGCTCCTTTGCACGGGATGTATTGAAGCTTGGCCCGCCAGCATTTTCTGCAAAACCCGAAGGTTTTGTAGAAATTACCTTGCTCAGCCCACGGCTAGCATGCGGATGACATTCTCTACCTACAGATAAACCACAAAAAACGGATACAGGCCTTATTTCGGGATGGGGTTCCACTGATCCGCACACAATCCAACCCAGCTGTGTACGCTGCATGGTTATGCCGGCGGAGACCTTCATCCTATCATTCGTCAAGATATTCCAAAACACTTCAGCCCCCAAGAGCATGTCAATTGGTGCTGATACGTTAAATTTTGGGTCGGCTAGTTCCAATCCAGAAGGCAGTTTGAACTCGCTCCTAGGTATATTGGTTTGTGGTATGTTAGCGGTTATCTCCTGTAAAATTAAGCATGAGATGTCTTTTTTATAATCCGATTTCAAAGAATTCAATTCTACCGACATACTTTTTTTTATATGGGTAACATTATTGTGAATCCCCGATATCGTATTGTTTACTTGATTAAATTCCAAATTTAATCGTTTTGCAAAACCTTCCCTCAGGAAGGAAGCTTGGGATCCCGGGTCGATCAGGACCCGGGCTGTATATATATTGTTGTCTGCTCCAGTGATGCCAACCATCGCTGTAGACAACAACACAATTTTTTTCGCTCTGCCCACCGCAGAGTAATTGTTGATAGATACTTCTTCAGCATCCGTCTCCGTATTCGAGGGTTCCGACTCGAATACTTTTTTATGCAGTAACGTATTGTGCTTTTCACTGTTACATATCCTGCATTTAAAGGTTATTTTGCAATCACTAGCAAAATGACCCGGTTTCATGCATCTATAACATGCTTGGCTCTCTTTTATTGCATTAACTCGACCCTGTACCTTTAAATTTAAGAATTTTTTACAATAATATACTAAGTGATCTTTATCGCAAAAAATACATTTACCATTTTTTAATGTTAACAATGCTACGGATTCCTTTTTTGGGTTATTAAATCCTATCTGAGGTTTAATCCCAACCGAAGGCCTTTTCTCCATTGTTTGCATTAATTCTAAAGTTTGTGCTCGTAACGATAAACATTTTAGAAATTCCTTTAGAGTAGGTAGTTTTCCCTCAATGGGCGATTGCTCCCAAAATTTTCTCGTATTGGAATCTAATTTATTTGAAATCACGTAAATTATTATCGCGTCCCATTGTTCTACCGGAACTGCAAGGTTTTGTAATGCCTTCAGATTGACGTTGGTAGCGTCGATTAATTTTCGTAATCCGACCTGATCTTCCATCTTCATGTCTTTTAACTGAAACAATGTTTGGATATGTTTGTGTACCGTAGTTCTGAGATTAGTAAAGCGTTCATGCAACAGTTCCCAAGACGTTTGATAACTTAACTCTGATATTTCCAAATTAGCTATTATCCTGGCTGCGTCACCCTTTAAGCACGATTGCAAATAATAATATTTCTGAATGTTATTCAGCGACTGGTTATTGTGAACTAATGCTTTGAAAGTTTCTACAAAGTTATTCCAAGCCCTAGGGTCCCCGTGGAATTCCTGAAGCTTCAAATTGGGCAATTTAATGTCACACTTAGTTTGTTCCACAGAATCCATCGCCCCCCTGGCAGTTGCCAGGATTGTGAAGAACTGGTTCTCGAAAGTTTCACGCTGAATTTCATTCTCCGCTTCATTTGAGTCATCGATGCTTTCTATCTGGCACTGGATGATTTCGAATTCGTCTAATAAATCTTTAATTTTGTCGTATCTCAACTTAATCTCGTTAGCTGACAACGTATTTAGAACCTGACTAAACCTTGTTAATTTCCCCTTTAAAACCGACCGTTTATTGATTAAGCCTTTTAATTTCTCCATCTTAAATTCTTATCTGCCGCGACAATAATTCCAAAAACAAGAGATTAAAAAACAAACTATACCGTAGTTTATAAGTAATGGCGACAATACTAAATAAAAAACAAACAACAATGCAAAAAAAATACGATGGTTACCTTGTTGTTCAGAGGAAATGACAGAATAAATGTCTAGTAATGCTATGCGCTGGCGATAATTATTATAGAAACATCAAGAACGTATATACTCCGATTTTGCTTTACTGCTATTGTTTTTTACTTGCAACGGGATTAAAAAATGAAATATGCGATATGACGACAGTTTTGCCGGTCGATGTTTAAAAGATTCAAATAATAATTCAACCTGATCAATGGTTTTTCATTACTTGCAAGTTGGGAATACAACTGTGATTTATTTTAATTATACTATGACTTGCATTTTTTGATTGTATTGAATATGGGTGATAACAATAAACAAACTGATTCTAGAAACTAATTATTGAGATTGTTCTTTGGATTTAAAATCAGGAAATGGTAGGTCATAAGGATTATGGACACTTAGCTCTGTTTCTTGTTGACTGGATCGCTCTGGATTGTTCTTCGGTTTTTTGGCCGCTGGTTTTTTTATATTTGGTGTTATTTTTTTAGTCCAATTTTGTATCCGGTTCGAAGGACCATGTCAGGTTCATTTCAATCTCATCAAGGGTGGTGGACTTTTTATTTGTAAAACACTTTGTTATTGAAGAGTCGTTTTATTTACAAACACTTTTTGAGCAATAATGAAATCAACACTTTTAGAACTAAATTCGGCCCGGACCTCGCCTGGTCAATACGTGGTCTATACTCTAGGTGGGGGTTAATGCAAGAGAACAAAATACTTGAGTATAGCCCTTTTTATACTCCTAAAAACTATAAAAATACCGTCTTTCAGGCTGTTTAAAAATACGGTAATAACAATACCCAATATAGGTATATCCACTGAGGTCACGTGCCCTAATTTTGTTGGCTGATAACACTAGCTTCTATAAAATTCCCACAGAGGTCTCTAATATGCACACTCTTCTAATAAGCTAAAAATAATTAAACCAATGGAATTAACTGCAGTATTTATCGCATAGATGTCACTAACTATACTTACAGTATTTATCTCATAGATGTCATTAACTATTCTTAACAGAACCATTTATATATTTTATTAACGCGGACCGGTTTCAGAACGACCGTTCCTTCCTCAGAGCAAACATAAAATGACTTAACAATTACAAAACAGTGGGTGAGTACAATGGATTACCAAGTGTTGTGGTATGGGTGGGGGCGTGGCTGAGATTAATGAAGACTCATGTAGTTTGGGATAAATTTGAATTTTAAACACTGTTGGTAAAAATATATATTCACACACGCAATTCTGTACTCAATTGTCAAATTCTGAAGCATTTTAGCTTTTGTGGCTGGACTTGCCAATTTTTTACTTTTGAATTTAGCTATAACTTTGTAGCCAAAGAACTTACAACACGGCCACAAAGGTCTTACCGGTAATAATAAAGTCTCTACTATTTTAAGTGCGTAGTTTAACATTCGTTAGTCTCTACTTAGAACAGATAAGGCAGTGATAACACCCCCACAGGCCTTGACGAAAGACATTGAAACTTAAATTGACTCCCGATCTAGAGCAAATAGGGTAATAAAGGGCGACACGACATCCTAAAAAACTCTCATTCTTTTAAATACATCTGTTTGAGTTTCACTTTTGTTTTCTTGATTGAATAAATGAAGCGGGATGAATCTTGGAAGTGGAAATTAACGCACTTTTCGACATCCGATCGAGCTGAAACTCGGCAGATAGATTCGTTGTCGATGATAATGCATTACATCAACTATTTGGAAGCAATCATTTATACAAACGGAAACATTTTTCTGAAAATAGAAGAAATTAAAGCACTTAAATTAAATGTCGATCCTACCAACTCAGGGTTTGGCCCTGTTGGTAACGCGTTTGATTCCGATTATTACCTAACCAAGAAAAAAGTTTTCCAAGACATTTGAAAATAAGAGTTGGTGGCGCGGTTGATTCCAATAACTGGGTAAAAGGTTCAAACCTTAGTCAAACCAAATAATAAATTTAATTAAAATCAGTAGAGTATTATACTGATATATTAGGTCCTTACAAATGAAATTGGCGTTTTGCCGTACTGGCAATATCTTCTCTTTGGTTAGGAATTCCAAATTCAAATTTATAAAGCTTTTTACTCATGTATTTGTGTTTCGAAAATTATAATTCATTTGCTTTTTCTTTGATTTTTTTTTTTCTCTGCGTCACTTAGTTTACAAAATGGAAAACTTGAAATATCGCGTTATTTACGAGTACGAGTTCCACCGTGGCACCAGTGCTGCAGAAACGGCTCAAAGGATTAATGATGTGTATGGCGACGGTGCCGCAAAAGAAAACAGTGCGTTTTTGGTTCCAACATTTTCGTTCTGGAAATTTCGACCTGCAGAACAAGCCCCGTGGACGACCGGAGACAAAAGTTAATTATGAAGTATTGAAGGCTATTATGGAAGCGGATCCATCGTAAACCACTTCCGAGTTAGCTACAGGCTGCGGTGTTAGTGATAAAACTGTTTTAATCCACTTGAAGCAAATTGGGAAGGTGAAAAAGCTTGAAAGGTGGGTACCTCACGAATTGAGTGAAGCAAATCAACAAACGCGCGTTAAACGCTAGACCTTACACTGCACAACAGACGGCTACCAAATTAGGGGAGCTTCAATTGGAATGTCTAAGACATCCACCGTACTCTCCGGACCTTGCCCCAACAGATTACCATTTTTTTTCGAAATTTGGATAACTTCTTGCAAGGGAAAAAATTCAAATCCAATGGGGCAGTCCAAACCGCCTTCAAAGATTTTATTGATTCCCGTCCGAATGGTTTTTTAGTAAAGGGATCGATGAACTACCTATGAGATGGCAAACGTGCATAGATAGCAATGGTACATACTTTGATTAAATAAATATATTATTTTTAAAAAAATCAACTTTATGTTCCTCCCATATAAAACGCCAATTTCATATGTAAGGACCTAATATATATAGCCCTGAAAAAGCTACGGTTGTAGCGAAACCCGGTCGTCATAAAGTATGTAAAATAAAAGTGGTGTTTACAAAGTTATTGTTTTATTTTAAATTATGTCACATATTTTAAACTATAATGTATCTGCTTCTCATGAACAAATAAATTAAATTAAGTTTTAAAAAAACATTTGTCAATAGATATATTTACAAATGTCCCCAGGTGGTTCGCTACATTTGGTGAAGCAGGGGTGCCCGGGTTAACGGGGTGAGATTTGTCCGGATCTTGGTGGCGGATGTGTCTGCCCACCAGCTCTGAGTGGCATGCCGGATCATTAGAGACTGGTTGAAGGAGAACTTGTTACCTCTCAAGCAGAACTCTTTTTGGAAGTTATGCTTTAAAATATTAAGACGAATTAATTGTTTGCGCCCGTACATACGCAAGTTGAATACGAATATGTCCATAAACAATCTCAAATCTTTTAAGAAAGGCTTTCAAATATAATTTTTACCTGTGATAAAATCCAATATCTTCCCATCTACTCCCGTCCTTCGTCAATTTATCCTAATCCTAGCAGTAGAAAGTTCATAAACGTCATAGTTAACTATTTTTATTATTATAACGTATATATTAATTTCATGATTTCCTGTCAACTTTCTGAAAAATAATTAACGTTAAAATCTAGAACCCCTAAATATATTGATTCAGTAATAAAATTCTTCTTTTCACCAAAATAATGAAAATAGTGAAATCTGTGGGTGTAATCTGGATTAGAATCCAATTCTAGCATTGTATCGCGGAGAGGAGATTTGAAACTGTGTTCGAAAAAATGCCTCTAAATTAGCTTACCTTTGCGAGGAGATCTTTCAATCTTCGTTCCCTGATGGGGTAATAATAACGTGTCTAAAATACATTTATGCGGGTTGGAAACACCTACCACTACGTACGTACAGTTTGACATGGTTAATTTTGCTATTGGTGTCGTCGCTAGTGAATATAAAAATCTATGATTTTATAAAATAGTTCGGTAGTTCCTCCTTTGATCGACTTCAAGGTTAGCTGTATCAAAATATATTTGTTCCAAAACTAAAATATCATCACGATCAGTTAGTTACCTTGGAAACGAATTTATTTTTTAATTCATGCAGGTAATATATACGTAAATATATAACACGTACATAACATACATAACATAAAAAATGTATAAAATAAACATCACGTTAAGTATTTTCCACTACCGACACAAATTATTACAAAGCTATCGTTTTGAAATATATAAAAATACATCTTTCCCAGTGCACTAACGTTCTTGATCTCTAATAGTTAAATATTTCTTTCTGTCGTAATATTTTTTTGGGTTCTTATGCCGTATTGCGCTTTTTAGCTAACGTTTCGGACAGCGAATACGGAACATCATGACATCATATTACATGATATATCATCATATCTGCCTTGACGATGAACACTGTAACGCTGCTGTCGCAAATTAGCGAAGCGCAACACGGCGAAATAACCCAAAAATTAATTACGAAAATACCATTAATATCTCAAATCATATCCATTCTTATTGCATTTCATACAAAATTACAAAGCATATATTTTTTTTAATAATTTAAAAAACGACATCACATCAAAAATGTCTGAAAATTATAATAGTAGTATACTGTACCTAGGTCTTTACTCTTGTAAGCACCTTAAATCTTATAAAGATTAGATCCGATACGCTGTTAAATCAATCGCCGGGATGTTTCAAAGCCATCAAAGCCATTAATCAAGTTTAGTGAATCAAGTATCAGTTATCACTCGTTTGTAAACAGTTAAACAACCACATACTACTTCACAGATCTATTTAACATTATCAGTTGAGATGTAAAGAATGTATTAGAGATTGCAATCTCCACAATCCGGATTTCGATAAAGCCGACAAAGAATGGAACCAGAAATCGGATTTTAAACATGAAATTCGGATTATTCTGACATCAAAAATAAAATGAAATAAGATTTGTAAATTAATTTATTTAATATCAACGGTATAAGTATACCACGAACAATAATTACATATTACATTTAAATACGTGCATGAGAAAATAATTTCAGTGACAATAAAATGTGCGCTATGTCCCATAAAGTAATTTTTCACACTTTTACTAGCTAACCCAGCCACGCGTTGCTGCGGCTAACGAAACACAACGCAATCAACTAGATGGTTACCCAACATTTTAACTCACACCGCCATCTGTTAATTTACATACAAATCAAATCCACACCGCCCACTTGCCAACCCGCTCGTCCACCACATACAGACGTTAATTATATATTTCAACCAATTTACACAAAATCTTGACAAATTATATATCTAAACCTTCCTCGTGAATCACTCTATCTATGTTGAAAACCGCATGAAAATCCATTCAGTAGTTTTCGAGTTTATCGCGAACAGACAGACAGACGCGGCGGAGGACTTTAATTTATAATATGTAGAGATAAGGCGGGAATAAATATTTCTTTAATACTCGTTATAATGCTGTTAACCTAAAACCAAATGATCACATAATGCAAAAAAATTTATACAATCAAGATGTGAACTACAAAAAATTTATTCACCAAATAAAATATTTTCAAGAAAAGAAAGAATAAAAGGAAAAAGAATAAGGAATGAAATTAAAAAAATGTCCGATGAAATAAACGGTGTCCGGAAACTCGGAGTACAAGCACAAACTGATCATTCTACATTATACTAAAGAATCCAAAAAAACATTTTTTTCGATCTTAGCATTTTGATTTTTTAAATACAGGGTTAAAAGAACTAATTGAAAAATCATTACACCACTAAATCGACTTCTGGTCGCCATATATACATATACAAGTACAATAATGAACCCTAACTAGAGTACATGATAAGTAACATTTTTTTATAAATTACAACGGGGCACCCTTTTAATCAATATTGATACCTACCTACCTACCTCTAATATTTACATTAAATAACTTTTGTCACAATTTCAGGGATTTTATTTTATCAAAAATCCGGATTTTCGAAACGGCTCCAGATTTGCAATCCCTATCATGTTTGTATAACAAGGTTATCCATTAAAATTCAGCTGAAAACATACTGTCCTTCGGGCCGAGGAACCTTTTACAAATACATTAATGGCAGAGAAATCGGAGATGTTGAGTGTTCCGCAAATATAGCTTTGGTTGGTTCGCCTCTAATTACCAGCTTTCCACAGTCCAAATTTAATCAATTATTTTTCCCTTCAACAATCTCTATGATAATCATTATCATTACAGGCCTGCAGATTTCACCAACTTAATTATGCTTCTAGGTGCTTCTTGATTTTTTTCAGGGCTTTTAGAGAAAAAACCTAAGACCCTTTTGATAATTTGGGTCGATTGGAGATGGTACGAGGTACCTACGTGTAGAATATGAGAGGATAGAGGAGAGGAAAAAAATATAATTTGCGTCGCGTAGCATCGTTTCATTTCTATTGTCTTAAAATGAAAACCACTCGGGTCACGTAGCGCTATATCTGTCACCAAATGACTCGTCCTCGTAAAACTCGTTCTATCTCATTTTCTATTATGGTTAGACATTCAGCATCATACAATAAACAGATTTAGAAAGAGAGAATACCAATGTTTATGAAACGTTTGTCGTACTAAATGTATTTTTTAGTTTCATAAAAAGCTGTAAATAATTTTTTTTTTCAAAAGAAGCAAACACATTGTGACTTGAAATTTTAAATAAATAAAAAGAAAACACTTTATTTTACTTTCTTTCACAATTTGCATATATATATATATATGTGTATTTTCCTGTATTTGTCAGTATTTTTTATATTCAGTCGTGATGATGGTACGGAGGTACCGAAACCGGTAGACGGAGAAAAAAATAACAATAAAGTGACGTAAAACAAAGTATTTTCTTTTTATTTATTTAAATTTTATTTTATTAAGATGAAGTTATACGTGAAATCCTTTTTAGATACTATTTTGATTAATCTTTACGACAAATCGGCTTACAGTATGAACATCAAAAAATATGCTACGGATAAATCGAAGCTTTTACTAGCTATTCTATGTATTGGAATTACAATAAAATTATTATATACGTAACAAAAAATATAAGCGGAAATCACCAAAAAAAATTTTTTTTCATGACTTAACTATGAAGTAATACAAGAAACAATTTTTAAAAAATACCCCTTTATGGCTAAGATTATTTTTGAGGTTTTCCATGTTCCAACTTTTTTTTCTTCTTACAAAATTATGCACAAAATAAATTTTAAAAAATTTCCCTTACTTGTCTCGTGCAAATAAGACGCTCGATTTTAAAATTTTGCAAGCACGAGATTCGAAATATTTCTACCATTTATATTCCTCTTAACATCCGTTAGCGTTTTTTTTTTACTTTTGTTGTATTTGCGTTTTTTTATATTATTAAGTACATTATAACCTGAAAGAGTTCATTCATCTGTTTTCAAAAACAGTATTTCATTTTGGAATACGTTCAAAAACAGCGAATCTATTTGAAATTGAAAATCAATTGGGATAACGGGACATTTTGATAACGGGACATTTTTGTCTAGACTCAAGGGGTTTAGGTGTATGTCCCTTTCCAGTACCATCGCGGTAATTTTTTGCAAGAAAAATATTATATATGTGTTATAGTCAGGGCTGGGCAAAATACATGCTTTGCTGTAATTGAAATACAAATTACAAAATACTTTTTCGCATGTATTTAAAATACGAAATACAAAATACTTTCAAGTCGTGTATTTGAAATACAAAATACAAAATACAGTATTTTAACCATTTTTTTCTTTCAAATACAAAATACAAATTACAAAATACAAAATACATTTGGTTTTGGTAGAACCTTTGGTTGCAATAAATTGTCGTAAATGCCCTTATCTAAGGGTGCGTTTCCATAGAAGCAATGTTGAGCAGAGTGAAACAGAGACGTGCAAAAATTGACCAATCATATTGCTCAAAAGGCACATCTCATCTCCGCTTCACTTGTAAAATTTGTGGTAAAGGACTCAGGTGTTAGGTAATATAATAATAATATATTATTATTATAACACGACATTTGTATAGCGCTATTTTGTGTTATTTCTAGTCACCGACCGAAGGTTCGGTTTCGGTTTCGTCAAGGTTCGGTAAAAAAATCTAGTTTCGGCATCAGTTTCGGTTTCGGCAGAAAATCTGCCGAACCTTCGGCCGCACCGAAACTCTGCATTTGTGAATTATCGCGTGCCGTTTGACTGACTTCGGGTGAGTTCGTGGCTCGTGTGTCATCCACCATCATCAACTGAGTTCGCTGGCCGGTCCGGCGTGCTTGTATTGTGAGTTTATGTGGTCACAAACTTCAATTATTTTTATTTATTTCATTCTAATTTTAATTTTATTTAACAAGTGTAAATAAAAATTAAAATCTAGTCTCCTTCAACGGAAGCGATCTTCCGAACAGTCCCTCGTTTGATGTGCTTGGTGTAAGGCCCTCCGTTCATGGAGATACTTTCAATCTACGTAATTGTGACGAAACCACAAGTACCCTGTTGATATACATAGGTACTACTTTTTAATGCTAGTCTCCGTACACGGCGCTATCCGAAATATACTATATTGGGTGACCAGACAACTCAGAATGAAACCAACTCAGAAGCACCTCAGAAAGGTCATTAAGAGTGATGATAAAAACAATTTAAAAAATTGGTTGAATAGGTTAAGTTAGGTTAGGGTTACCGGGTATTTTAAAATTATTTTTTCATTGCTTTTAATGACATTTCTGAGGTGTTTCTGAGTTAGTTTCATTCTGAGTTGCCATGGAACCACTATATAGTCACATGAGAACGGGTCGTTTCTATGACTCATTCTTGAGTTCAAAGTTCAACAGCTCGGCTGTGGAACCCGGCCTCTACGTTTCCTCCCTCCTTCCTCTCCCCAAAAAGACCCTCCATACAGCATCTTCAAAGATGACATACGCCCTGAGGGAAATTATTTTCCTCAGGGCCTCTCATGTGGAGTTAATGTAAAAAAATGTTGTGATTGTAAACGCAATTAAAATTATAATACTCAATTTATGAGGTCCTTACTTTATAGTGAATAAAAGTGTAAAAAATAAGCCGAATTTCAGTAAACAATAGATTTTTAACATGTCTAAAAAAGTTTCGGTTTCGGTTTCGGCCGAAACTGAGACAGATATCGAATATTCGGTTTCGTTTTCGGCAGAAAATCCTGTTTCGGTCGGACACTAGTTATTTCACTTCAAGTGCGCTCTACTGTAATTAACTTAAGAGGACATAGGTAGAGAAAACCAGAAATATGTCATTTTCAAAAAAGTTTTTAGACGTATTGACTCTTTTCCACAAAAAATTATAAATGGATTTCGAAAGATTGTTCTTTTATCTAGCATAGTTATGTAATAAATTTTTAGATTTTTTTTTAATTTTTAGTATAATAAGGTTATTCCATAGGTCGTTGGCAGATTTGTTAAATTTTCAAAAAAGTTTTTGTATTATACCACACCCATTTCAAATAATATAACCATGCAGTAAAATAAATCAATACATTATCTAGCAAAGTTATGTCTTAGAATTTTAATTTTAGTTTCAATAAAATCATTAAATAATATATACGTACATGTGTTTCTTGACGAAAATTAGTCAGTTTGTGTATTTATTTGCGGACTAATAAACTAATATATTTCTGATTTTTTTACATACTTATTTTGCTAAGACATTATTGACAAATCATAAATAATTTTGATCGAAAAATAATTTTTGGAAGTATTTAATATTTAATATTTACAGCGTCGCAATTCACCATTTTTATCAGAGCGCCGTAACAGAAATACCACAGCTCATTGCGGCCCGAAGAGCGGCCAGAGGAAGACGTGTCCGCGCCGCTCTAAATCAAACAGTTTGAAATGATGAATTGAATACGAACTCTGAATACCTACGTCTTCCTTGTTTCGTATTGGTAAAATCTATAGGTTGACCGAATTCTTTCATACTAAAATATTTGAAATTTCGAATATTTTTTTATTGTTATGTGAATACTGAACAAGAGTCCCAACTGTTCCAAAATATATATTTAAAAAAAATATATTGTAAATTATTGCTACGTTGCACAAGAGTCACAACTGCTCCAAATTTTTTATTTTTTATTATTGTCAACTAGCCGGTTCCCGGCACCCGTTGCTATGCCATTTAATACAGAAATTCTACCTGCGTGTCCTTTCCCATTCTTCCCTACCCCTTCCCGTTCCCCTTTCTCTCCCGCGTTCCCACTCCGCCTTCTCTACATTCCCTCTCCCCACCCCACTTCCCCCCTTCACCCGCCCCGCGACCTCCCTCCCGAGTTCCCCTCCCGGGTTCCCCTCCCCCCTCCCCCCTCCCGTGAACCCCTTACCAGAGTTCCCCTCCACCCTCCCTCATTTCATACATTCAGTCCCGATACATTCAGTTTTCAAACAGCTCGCGTGCCACCTATTGCAATTTTTTGTATACAAATTTCATTATGCCAGAGCTCACCAGTAGTTTTATACAAAATCTTGTCCTGACAATAATGAACACAAAAAAAATAATTATCCAATTTGGTGTAGTCGTTCGGAAGTTATGCGCGTACATACATTTCGGCGATTCATTTTCATTTATATACTAGCTGTTGCCCGGCATGCGTTGCTATGCCGTTCAACAAAAAATTGTTTCTCCCTGCGTGTCCTTTCCCATTCGTCCCGTTCACCTTCCGCTTCCCCTTCCTCTCCCGCGTCCCCTTCCCCTCAAACGTTCCCACTCCGCCTCCTCCACCTTCCGACTCCCCACTCCACTCCTCTTCCCCCGTCCCGCCAACTCCCCTCGCGAATTCCCTTCCCCCCTCCCAGGTTCCCCTCCCCCTCCCTGGTTCCCGTCCCTTTCCACCCGCGGCACCAATACCCAAGTTCCTATCCCCCCTCCCGCATTCCATACATTCAGTTCTGGTACATTTAGTTTTCAAACAGCTCACGTGCCACTCATTGAATTTTTAGTATATACATTTTATAATGCCAGAGCTCACCAGTAGTTATATACAAACCTTGTCCTGGCAATAACAAACACAACAAAAAAAGAATTATCCAATTTGGTGTAGTCGTTCGGAAGTTATGCGCGTACATACATTTCGGCGATTCATTTTCATTTATTAGCATTTATATATATGCCGGGTACCAACCTTTGCCATTTAATAACGAAATTGTTTCTCCCTGCGCGTCCTTTCCCATTCGTCCCGTTCACCTTCCACCTCCCCTTCCTCTCCCGCGTCCCCTTCCCCTTTCGCGTTCCCACTCCTCCTCCACCTTCCTTCTCCTCACTCTACTCCCCCCCTTTTCCGTCCCGCGATCCCCCCTCCCGAGTTCCCCTCCCCCCTCCCATAATCACCTCCTCCCTCCCGCGGATCCCCCTCTCGAATTCCCCTCTCCCCTCCCGACTTCCCCTCCACCCTCCCGGGTTCCCCTCCCCCCTCCTGCATTCCATACATTCATTCCCGATACATTCAGTTCTCATACAGCTCGTGTGCCACTTATTGCAATTTTATTATACAAATTTCATGATGCCAGAGCTCGTGTCCTTTCCCATTCGTCCCGTTCCCCTTCTGCCTCCCCTTCCTCTCCAACGTCCCCTTCCCCTCTCCTCACTCCCCTCGCCCGCTTCCCCTATCCCTTAAACCCCCACCCGTTTTCCTCTCCCCCCTCCCGAGTTCCCCTCCCACCTCCCGGGTTCCCCTCCCCAACCCATCCCGCGGGCCCCCTCTCCCGAGTTCCCCTCCCTTGTCCCCCTCCCCTTCCCTCCCTCATCCTTCACCCCTCTCCCATCCGCCACCTCCTCCCGCATTCCATACATTCACTCCCGGTACATTCAGTTTTCAAACAGTTTGCGTGGCACCAATTGCAATTTTATATACAAATTTCATAATGCCAGAGCTCACCAGTATATACAGAAACCTTTAGTCCAGTCAAGGAAGGGGGTGTAGAGTGCGTGAGCAGGGACCTAAGCGATTCCTTCAGAAACTTGTTTAGGGTGCTTAGGATGTGAACATACTAAAAATCCTGACGTCTAGGTGGTGAGCTAGGGGGGGGAGGGGGAGGGGGAGGTCCCAATTTTCGGGTTTCCGCTTATATCTCAAAAACGGTGCGCCGCAGAGGAAAATTTTTTGATAATAAGTAAAAGCTGATAAAATTATCTACAACTTTTATTCTATCCGTAATTTTCGAAATCCCAGCCATTTTCGAGTTATTCGCTCCACAAATGTAGATATTTTCGAAAAAAATCATTTTACCTCACATTTTTCATCAAACATAACATTCCTTCATATCGTCTAAAACATTCATCAAAGAAAAAAATTTATTCGAAAGAAGTTGTAAAGAATTTAATTTTCTTTTAGAATATATAGACATATGTAAATTTATCTTCAACCGTTCAACATTTACAGCAATTTGAAGTTTTTTCGTAAAATGTTGTCATTTTCAGAAAGAGCTGTTTTTATCTTATTACTGACACACAACACTTGTTCGTTCGCCTAATAATATGTGTGACCACACTTTAAAACCAGTTATTAAATAAAATAGGTAAAAATCATATTACTTGAAAAATACATAATTGTATTTTATAATCATAATGTTTATTCTATTTCGTTACATTAAGCACATAAAATTATAGATCTCATTGTTATCACTGTTCTCAATAACATCATGTTACATTCTCATCCTCCTTGGACGTGGGGGTCCTCGCAAGCGTTGTTCATCCATGGCATCTTCATCCTCAGTATTGGATGGTTCTTGCTGAATGGGCTCTATGTCGTCGTCATCGTCGTCCTCGGCAACAGGCACGCTATTGAGGCATCTCCCTTGGCAGGAGACTCGGAGACACGCTGCAGAACAGGTCAGCATTGCTTTTCGGCATCCACATTTGCCAATTGCACAATCCCTGGTGCAGCGGCAAAATATCATATTTAGAAGGACCTCCGGCGCTGGTGGATCTTTTGTTGTATTTGGCATCAGGGTCTCTCCTTCATGTTTCCACCCCCATTATTCAGGGGGCAGCTCAATCGGTGCACTGGGAATGCTGTTTAACTGCGTTCTCTGTTGGAGGGAGGGAGCTGATGTCAGGCTTCATATTTGCCACCAACCCTGTGAACGACTAAAAGCGGTACTGGTTAAGGAAGGTCTGTCTTTTTGGCGCCGCATACCATTTCAGGAAACATTTATTTCCAGCCTCTTCAACCTCGCCGTGAGTAGAGAAGGGGTTATAAAGATCATTGCCGCTTGCTTGATGAATTCTGACTCCAAGTACAATTTTGAGAAGCCCACCTTGCTTCTCCTGAAAGTTGCAGATGTTGTGTCGCAGCCGGTAAATGAATGTAAGAACAGGATGTGTTCAAATGCACGGTGCTGCATCTTTTGGATGGACAGTGGCATTGTTTTGGTTTTCCCTCGTCCGTTGTCAGCAGCAGAATATCTTGGGTGGGAGGAGTGGAAGCAATCAAAAGGAAGTGAAAGCTTCTCACAAAACTGTGAGAGGAATGTTCCACAGCAATCTTCACAACAAGGAAGTCAGCATCATGTCCTGAAGAGTCTGTATCCCATTCTCCCGAAGCTTCGTCTGTAGTAAAGAGATGAAGTTACTTTTGTTGGTAGGATTGGATAACAAATCTTCCTTTTTAACGGGTATTGAAGTGTTCCAAGTCAAATTGATGTCAGCTGACCTTCTCAGTCTGTATCATCGCATCTGTTATTGTGATTTTGTACCGTTGGCTGGGTTTGGGTACCAATCAAATACCACAGTGTGAGTCATCCAGGATAGTGGTGGTTGACGTAGTTGATGTAACGATCACAAATTGTGACAAGGAAGGCATCTTTTTGCCAAATTACTCTGTGTAGTAGAAATTTTCCGTCCACAACTATGTTCACCTGAGACAGTAGACCAGTTTTTTGGTAGGCTCGAATAAGCTGTACAGGACAGATTTAGTTGTCTTCCACATCCCACCTTCATTGAACAGTGCCAAGGGAAATGGGGCCAACTCATACTCAAAGAATTTCTTCAAATCCTCATCTGATCGTTTGCTTATACACATCCGGTGAAACAGAAATGTTGGGTCAACTGCAACCTTTTGACGAGCTGACAGAAGACATTGGGAATTGACATTATTTCATTGGCTTGTGGGAAGGGAGGATGTGCATCAAACCACTGACTGAGTTTGAAAATGTCTGCTGCATCTTTACTTCGGTGGGCTTGTCCGAGGTCCTTGTGTTGTTACTGGACGTGAAGACTCCACAATACTCTTCAAGGGAAGTGCAGATCTCATGAGTTGCGCTCATACCAACTAACCACTTCTAGTACATTGTGCAAAATACCTCTGCCTCCTGTTATGCCTTCTCGGCTTTTGAATGATAGCATCAATGTGGTTTCCATGGTCATATCTGATCATACGCCTTACTAAAAGAGCGTCGCATAATCGTCGTTGCACGTCGGTGTGTCAGTAATAAGATAAAAACAGCTTTTTCTGAAAATGACGACATTTTACGCAAAACCTTAAAATTGCTGTAAATATTTACTGGTTGGAGACTTATTTGCATATGTATATATATTCTAAAAGGGAATTAAATTTATTACAACTTCTTATAAATAAATTTCTTTCTTTGATGAATATTTTAGACGATATGAAGGAATGTTTGATGAAAAATGTCAGGTAAAATAATTTTTTTCAAAAATATCTACATTTGTGGAGCGTGTAAGTCAAAAATGGACGTGATTTCGAAAATTACGTAAAGAATAAAAGTTGTAGATAATTTTATGAGCTTTTTTTACTTATCCTTAGGAAATTTTCATGTGTGACGCACCGTTTTTGAGATATAAGCGGAAACCCGAAAATTGGGACCTCCCCCTCCCCCCCTTCCCCCTAGCTCACAACCAAGACGTCAGGACTTTTAGTATGTTCACACCCTAAGCACCCTAAACAAGTTTCTGGAGGAATCGCTTAGGTCCCTGCTCACGCACTCTACACCTCCTTTTGGAGCATTTATTGACTGGACTACTTTGCGGGCGTGCTCACAACAACTCACCAAAGTTTCATCGCAATCGGATGAACGGTTAGCAATTCACAGGAAAGTATGTAGAACAGTTTATATGGGAGAATTAAATTGTTGATTTTACTATCTTCCTCGCAACTTTTCCATATTTTCTCAACGTTTAAACCTTTCCTGGACTACGACAAACATTTCAAAACCAAAATCAGCTAAATCGGCCCAGCCGTTCTCGAGTTTTAGTGAAACTAACAAACAGCAATTGATTTTTATATAGGGGGGGGGGTAAAAGAGGCGGGGGGGTGGAGGGTGGTTAGAGGTTTTTTTTTTTTTTTTTTTACATTAACTCCACACAGGAGGCCCTGAGGAAAACAATTTCCCTCAGGGCCTATGTCATCTGGGATGCTGTGTGGAGGGTCTTTTTGAGGAGAGGAAGGAATGAACATTGGTCTTGAAGAGACCCATGTTGTAGGAAGGAGGAAACACAGAGGCCGGCAAATCATTCCACAGCCGAGCTGTTGAACACAAGAACGAGTCGAAGAAACGACCCGTTCTCATGTGACAAATGTCAACGGTGTACAAATGTTGGGCACGCGTTTGGCGTGTTTCCCGACTATGCACCGGTGCCGAAGGGATCAATGATGCTAGTTCCTCGGAGCATCTTCCATTGTAATACCGGTAGAACAAGGATAGCATTCCCACCCGACGCCTGTGCTCTAAAGATTGCAATCCGTCTGTTAAGATGGGAGAATCTATCAAACGGACCGCCCGTTTCTGCACAGAGTCGAGGGTATTTTTCAGGTATTTTGGAGCTCCAGACCAGAGATGGCTGCCAAATTCAACCGTGGGGCGTACTTGTGATTTGTACAAGGTTAGCAGTTGTGTACTATTAAAGTATCTGCGGGCCCTGTACAGTACGCCCAGTTTTTGGGAGGCTAGCTTTACTCTGGCTTCAATGGAGCCCCCATACCTGAGCTGGTCACTTAGGGTTACACCAAGCATATCAATGGAGGGCCTGTTCGGAAGATTGCTTCCGTTGAAAGAGACTAGATTTTCATTTCGATCCCTTTTGGACGTAATCAGACAAGATTGGGTCTTTGAAACATTAAATTCAACGAGATTATTTTTACCCCAAGAGAAAACACTCTCGAGGTAGCCGTCCATTCTTTGCTTCAAAGCCCTACGAGCTGTTGGAGTTTGTGAGCCCTTTGGGGGCTTGTCAAACAAAAAGCTATCATGAACTGTACTGTCATCCGCATAACAGTGAATTGGTGCACATGACAAAAGGTCGTTGATGTGCAACAAAAACAAAGTTGGAGACAGAACCGATCCCTGCGGGACGCCAGCATTTATCGAGTGTGAGGAAGAGGTGAAACCATCGACTACCGTCTGAATCGACCTCCCCCTCAAGAAGTCGGCAATCCACGTACACAAGGATGCGGGAAGTCCGTAAGAAAGCAGTTTGTTGACAAGTCCTCGGTGCCAAACCCGGTCAAAGGCCTTGGAGATGTCCAGTGCAACCGTTTGGGTCTCACCGAAACGTTCCAGGCATCGCCCCCAAACATGCGTCACATACGCGAGAAGATCACCGCACGAGCGGTTCCGCCGGAATCCGTATTGACGGTCGTTGATAATTTTGTTCTTCTCGAGGTATGTGAGCAGTTTGTCGTTGATCACACGTTCCATCACCTTAGACAGAACTGATGTGATCGCTATGGGGCGGTAGTTGGCCGGGTTGGAGCGGTCACCCTTCTTTGGAATAGGATGGATAACCGCTTTTTTCCAACCAGAGGGCACAGAGCCAGTCTTCAGGGACAGTTTAAAAAGCTTCGTCAAAATTGGAGCTAATTCTGCAGCGCACCTCTGCAATACCAGGGCAGGTATTCCGTCGGGCCCACTAGCTTTATTAACATCAAGCCCTCGTAAAACATGGAGTACTTCCCGATGCCGGATCCTCAGCTTTTTCATATGAAAACCGCAGTGAGGAACCGATGTCAGGACAGCACCTTGGTCATCGAGGGTTGAGTTATCCGCAAACATTTTACCTAGTAAGTTAGCCTTTTCGGTGGCGGTGTTTGCTAGTGAGCCGTCAGGTCTGGTAAGAGGTGGCAGACTGGATTTGCAGAAATTGCGACCTATTGAGCCCGCAAGTGACCAGAAATGCCTGCTGCCATGCGGGCATGCAGTCAGCTTTCTGCTGATCTGCTGGTCGTGCTCGAATTTTGACCTATTTATGATTCTCTTGGTTTCCTTTGCCATTTTGTTGTAAGCTGATCTGTCTTCGGATGTTCTAGATGTGTTGTAGGCTCGGTAAGCCGCGTTTTTTCGTCGCACTGCTTCAGCGCATTGTCGACTGAACCACGGCTTTGAGCCTACACCAGTTTCCTTAACAGTAGATTTGATGAAGCCATCCATCGCGGATGTGATGACTTCACCAATTTCCTGGGCACATCTTGAGGGATCCGAAGTCCGAAAACAGACAGCAGACCACGGAAAAGCATTAAAATGTGCCCGCAGACCGAACCAATCTGCTGACCTATAGTGCCACACTTTTCTCTTCAGCCTCTCGTTTGGTGGTCTGAAGTTTACAGGGATTGATGTCGTCACCAGGCAGTGGTCGGACGATCCTAAAGGCGCTGTGACTTCAATCCTGTAACCGTGTGGCACAGTAGTTAAAAATAGGTCTAACAGATTGGAACGGTGAGTCTGGACATCAGGAACCCTTGTAGGCTCCTGAACCATTTGCTCCAATCCGTAGCAAAGGGCAAAGGATTCCGCTTGGCGTCCAGTTGAGTCTGTTGATCCTGAGAACTTCAACCAAGGTTCGTTATGAACATTGAAGTCCCCCAGGACCACAAACTCTGCCGTAGGGTAGCGGGGCAAGAGGTCATCAATAGTGTCGCTTAAGTGTTTGAAGAGCTCGGACGTGTCTGATTCACTCAGGTTCGGTGAGCGGTATAAACACGCGTAGAATCTTACCGTACTGGCAAGATTGACGCGTACCCACATTACGTCGAATCTGGAGTTTTCCAGATTCAACAGTCGCACACAGTTGACGTCAGCTCGACTATAGAGACAGACACCTCCTTTAGGTCTGAACTTGCCTGCGAGGGTGAAGCCCGGGCAGTCCAGATAGGAGGTGTCTACAGGCTCAGCTATCTGAGTTTCAGACAGGAAGAGTAGGTTTGGGCGTTGAGAAAAAAGGTGGTGGTGGACATAGTTTAAATTGGTGTGCAGGCCGCGAATGTTGGTGTAATTCACCAACAGTTTTGGCCCGCACCGGGGACGCCTACGTCTCGCCGCTGTAATGACGTTAATTATTGTAGGTTGCAAGTTCATGATTTTAATTTTTGTTTTTTTGTTTTTTTGATATGAGAGGAAGGAAGGTCTGGGAGGGAAAAGGTATAAGGGGTGGGTAGGATGCTGGGGTTCAGAGTTTCCAGGAGTGACGGACGTATGTATCCAACCCACCCACTGCGGTGCAAGGCGATGGGCAGGGAGAGTCCGGCTGGAGAGGTCGCCCAATGCGCCCCAAACGCTACTGCTGGGTCCCCTCCGGTCACGAACCGGCACAACAGCAGCGGCGGGGTTTTTGCACTCGTTGATGGGGCAGCCCACCCTCAGTCGTGAGCCTGAGGGTCGGGCCCCTGTACTACCGAGCGGCCCGGACAGCGGTAACCGGTTGTAAAGGGTCTCCCTCAACCAGCATCTCCCAATCCGGCCCGCCACGCAGAAGGTGGACCGACGCACCCGCCATCAAGACCTGGACAAACATTACCCCAAGAACCCGGGCACCCCTGCTAAGTCACCAAACGTAGCGAACCACTTGGGGTGACCTGTGGCAGAGGTGTTGGTCATCCAATAAATGGTTCCCAGGGCGGCGGTACCCATACCCGCCTACCAAATTATAAAGGTTGTGGGGTGAGAGGGGGAGGGGGTTGAGAGGGATGGGGGGGTAGGCTTTTTTATATCCATTTTTCGTATTACAAAAATAACAAACATGAGAATCGGGTATGGGTACCACCGCCCCGGGAACCATTTTTTTGATAACCAACACGTCTGCCGTAGGTCATCCTTAGTGGTTCGCAACGTTTGGTGACTAGCAGGGGTGCCTGGGTTCATGGGGTGAGGTTTTTTCAGGTCTTGGCGGCGGATGCGTCTGCGCACCAGCTGCATGGCAGGTTGGATCTAGAGAAAGTGGTTGAGGGAGTCCCTTTGACTTCTCCAGCCTTACTCTCTCGGAACATCGCTTTGCACCGCAGTGGGAGGGATGGATTCATACATCCGCTCTCCTGGACACGCTGACCCCCACATTTCTACCCACCCCTAATACCCTTTCCTTCTCAGAAGATCCTCTCCTCCCTTTCCCTGAAACGAACCTTCACACAGCATCCCCAAAGAAGAGATAGGCAATGTGTCGAGCGATTGTAAAAAAAGGTCTCTCCCGATCCGGCCTTCTACGTAGTTGGTGGGGCAGATTCCACCGCCGCCGAGATCCTGACAAACCTCGCCCCATGAACCCGGGCTACCCGTACGGTGTTGATAATCCAATACATGGTTCCCGGGACGGCGGTACCCATACCCGCCTTCCAAATTACTGATACTATTTATTGACGGCCGGCGTGGTCAAGAGGTAAGGCTCTTGACTCGCAATCCGAAGGTCGTGGGATCGAATCCCGGCGTGGGCAAATAAATTTTGTTTGACTAATTTGGGTTATTTCATATAAAAATAATATATTTGCGTCACGTTCCAGAGTGGAAGATACTTTAGTATCGCCCTGGTGTAAGACCACCATTCAGAATTGAAACGTTGCTAAAAATTACTTTGGCCGTGTTTGGTGACCAGATCTGAATAGCCAAGTAATTCTTCGCTTCCTCTTCCCCATCTCCTGCCCTTCCCCACCACCTTCTGCTTCATACTATACCCCATAGTCATGTCATAGTCTCACTGGCTCCAGACGGGAGCATTTGGGTCTCTTGTGCGGTATTCACATAAATATAAAATTAAAAATTATGCACACGAATAAATCTTTCAAAATGAGATATTTTTTACAATCCAACTGAATATTAGGTACTCTTTTTTTCATGAATACCGCACAAGAGTCCCAACTGCTCCCGTCTGGAGCCAGTGGGACTATCACCCCCAATTGGGGTATGTTGTGAGGCTGAAGGTAGTGGGGGAGGGGAAGGAGTTAGGGAAGATGGAGGTGGGGAAGTACCTGACTTTTCAGATCTGGTCACTGAACACGGCTAAAGCCATTTCAAGTAACGTTTCAATTCTTCCACTCTAATGGCCGTAAAATAAAATGAAAAAACAAAAACCAAAATATTAAAAAAATATAACAAATTGTTTTTTTGTGTAGGTATCTACTTTATACCTACTGTGTTTATGTATTTATTTATGTCTACGCACTTCAATACACAAATTACAAATAACTACTACTTATTAAAATTCTGGAAGCGAGAATTCAACATCTTTATCTGAACCATACTGTAGGTCCAGCTTCGCGTGAACTATAGGTACGTGAAACCCGGCTTCTAGCGGAACGAAATCTAGTTCCAAAAACGTCCGCTTGCAACGGCTGATGTGTGAGCGGTGCAGTCGGAATCGAAATTATGATTTGCTGGTATGACAGCCTTAAAAATAGTTTAGTATTCAGTCAAATTATTCCTATAGTGCTTGATCTAATACTATGACACAAAAATGTACAATACAAAGCAATGACAAGCATTACATAATATGATAGAAATATGATAGAAAATTTACAATAACAGTGCTATTATAGCACAGGACGTGTTGCCAACTCTAAATATTAACACACATAACATATAGCTCTGGATTCTAGCGTTTTTAGTCTACGTCTTATCTATGTCAGTTTATTTTTCATTATCATTATTAAGATCGCTAAATGTATTTGAAAATGTATTTTGAAGCCATAAGTATTTGAAATACAAATTACAAAATACCTCAGCCTCAGGTAATTGAAATACCAATTACAAAATACATTTTTAGGAAGTAATTGAAATACAAATACAAAATACGTATTTGTATTTCAAATACGTATTTCAATTACAAGTATTTCAAATACTGCCCAGCCCTGGTTATAGTCAATCCTCGAAGCTCCGGCGCTCCTAAGTTTGACTAGTCAATCCTCGGATCTGACTTGAAGTTAGCCCGAAGGCTTTGGTCAAACATAGGATAAACCAGTAATTCCGCGAAGAGACTGCATATCGACCTTTGACTATGATATATATACCTTTTTACATTAACCCGGAGGCCCTAGGGAAAAAAATCCTTGAGGGCCTATATCACCTTTGGGGATGCGTGGAGAGTCTTTTTAGGAAAAGCAAGTAAATAAATGTGTAAGTATTATTACTGTAACAAAGGGTTGACTTTGACCTATATTGGATTTACAACTTTTTGCCACGACTCGGCGACAGAAAGGCTAATTGATAATAATTTTCCTCGAAGAAAATTATATAAACCACGAATTTACAAATCGGCACAGTTTTGTTTTCAAGTAAATTGGCATCAAAAAGTGAAAATCGTAAAACTATTGGTTACGTCAATTAGTCTTTCTGCCGTTCAGTCATGGCAAAAGTTGTAAATCTAAAGATCCTTTGTCACAATAACGTAATATTTATTTATTTATTCTTTTCCATAGGATTTTTACATTAAGTACATTGAAATGTTTACATTTTTTTAAACACGGATTTGTAATAAACAATTGTTGCAAAAATATTTTTTTACATTACAGTGGTTTACAATTGGATAAAATTTAAAATAATAATTATAAACTGAAATTTTCAGAAATATCATATTGCCAAAAAAAATGTTTTAGTGTGTTGTAAACATAGAATTCGTTACATTAAAACTGATGATTTTGTTTACTGAACTGTGTGGATGAGGAATTGGCGAGTTTGGTACATAAATTGTTTGTGAGTGGTGATGTTGAAATAGGTCCTTATGCCTTGTGTGTTGAGTACAAAGTGTATAAGCGCACTTGAAGTGAAATGACACAAAACTGCGCTATATAAATATAACGTTATTATTATTCGATACCTACTATTAAACTGACTAGACTCAAGAGTTCATAACAGTCGAGCTTTGAAAAAAAGCATAGGTTGCTTGTCCTTCGCCGAACTTAATCCTTCCCCCAAATCCAAAGAAGAAAAACACCCATCCAATAATCACCTTTTAAAACGTATTATTTTAAACCAAGTATAATAATGTGATGTACCAATAAGAATGCCGGATTTAAATTTCACGCCAATTTTATTATAAAGTTGGCAGCTCTAAAAAATGTATGTGGGACAATAGCGGCCATTACACGTAGAGTTCGGCCTGAGGGTCACACCACACTTCACTCCAAAACGTAGGCCGAAACGTACGTGTAATAGCAATCGATCCGCAGGCCAGTTCACCCGGCAGTTCACCCACCAGTACATATCAGCGTTTGGCCCTTTTTGCAATTACAAGTAAAGGCCGGTCCAGGGCCGTATTTACACTTTTCATCCGTATAGGCCACTTCATTTGCGCCGCCCCTTCCTCCTTCTTAGAAGTTGCCACTTACCATGATCACTCACTTGTAGGCTTTTATTAGGTGACGCACAATTTTAAAAATAAATATTCAAATATACGTTAAGTAGGTATTCAAAAATGAAATAAAGAATGAATTATTCGTAAAATAAAAGTGTAACATGAAACAAGAATTACAATTTTTACGGGATTTTTTATTTGACAAAATCATTTATAATAGCTTCATGGTTGCTTGCAAGAGTAAAGTTTTTCTTGCTATAATGAAGACCTTTAGTGAAGAAATAACTTCACTCGCTTTAAACAGGAAAAACTCCTTTCTCCAAAACAATTTGTGGCCGGAGTGCAAAGTGCGACGCGGAAAGCTATATCCAAGTTTGGTTAAACGTTGCACAGAGACGGTTTTCTCAAAAACTTTCCTTAGAAATATTCAGTAATGATGTAGATTCAGGTTTCTCTGCCGTCTCATTAGAGAAAAAGTGACCTTGAAAGTGTACCCATTTCTGAACTAAATTGTCTTCTAAATCATTGCATAAGAGACTGAGCTTTTTTGAGACTCTTTATGTTGAAAGTTCACCCATTTTTAAAAAAATACTTTTTTTTCTTTGAAGTATTACCTATGCCTTCATATTATGCCTTATGCCTTCGCATATGCCTTCTCTCTAATTCAGATGTCAGTCAGGAAGTGGTTTCAATACCCTCATTTGATGTTTCGTCTATAAAGTTTTTTCTCTTAGAATCATCTTACTCTGAATGTCACCCTGATATTGCTAAAGTTCGCTCATTTCAATTGCACTTTCTTCGAAATAATCAAAGTTTTCTTGCTCTGGTATAATAAACTCGAGAAGAGATCCATAAAAATCAGATACCGTCAGTACATCAACATATTATGAGCTCTGAATCTGAGCACTCACTTTATTTAGCCTTTCCAAAATAGCATTCCATAATACGATTAGTAACCAAATAAAGGTAACCCAATGCCCGAGCATTTTTTGTGAAATATTCGCACCATAATCGCACGACGCAATCCGCGGTGCCATACGGGATCATTAGGTGTATAAAGGTTCCTATAAGGGGGAAATAGGCTTAGAGGCTTCAAAAAATTCTTTTTTTTTCATAAATCGATGGTAAAACTATTCAAAAATATTTTCTGAAAATTTCAAACCAAAATTCCACGCCATTTAAAAGTTACATGTGTTTGAGTGAGTGTCTACCACTATTTTACTGCCACTCTTATTTTCAAACGCATTTTTCTCGAAAAAAAAACAACTTTTTTCGAATTTGTGTAACCTCTAGCCTAGCTCCATCAGTTTTTTATCAATCTTTATCAAACTCAGCACATAGTTTCTTTATATACTCGTAAATGCGCTCTATTTGAACCCCAATCCTAAACAATATCTTTATTTTAACAACAACAAAAAATATGGCAAAAAACGTTCAAATGAATGTTAAAAAATCATAAGTAAACTTTCACATTCAAATATTTTAGAAATATTATTTTTCGATTTTTTTGTAAGAAGTGAGGTTCAAATAGAAAAAAAAATTATATAACGTATAAATTTTTTTTTGGAAACTTGATTTCGGGTGAAAATTGTAACCTCCAGGAATTACACAAATTGTCCTGCCAGATGGCGACTTAGAATGCGCGGCAGTTGATATCTGCGTTATTTTTTGAGGAAAATATTTGAAAATTTTAGAATATACTCTTGAATATATAAAATGACCACTGGGCGTCTAAAGGTTTATAGATAGAAAACTCTATCTATCCACAGTGACTTTTATGTTGTTTATAATCATACACAAAATTAACGGCTTACCAAAGCGAGCGAGCGCCGCCCTCCGAACTCTGCCGCCCCTAGGCCGCGGCCTATAAGACCTATTGACAAATCCAGGACTGGGCCGGTCTGCTGCGACCGTTTCCACATCCTTTTGTGGATGGTAAGGTCGGGCCGCAATATTTTTGTTTTCCGTGGCCGATGAAAACAAAAAACATTGTGGCTCAGCCCCCATTTTTATGGAAATGTTAGGGTTTACAGCTGCAAATTACTCAATCCGTTCAATTTTGATACATACGAAACCAATATTTTTGATGTTTAACTACTTTTAAGGACGTAGGAGTATTTTGAAAAGACTTCTTTTGTAAAACTACATTCTTCTTAATTTACTACAATATTGATTTCCAAAGGTAGACTTTTTGATTAAGTTTTCTCGACTTGTAAGCAGTTAATTTATGCTAAATTTGTTAATTAATCAACAGTACTGGGTATAAAATACATTTAATAAAAATATTAGAAAACCGTGTTAGTTTTATTTGAGGAGACAATCCGCAAATGGAGCAACTTGAAAGCTACGCAGATATTTCGCAATCCATATAACTGCAAAGCTACGTAGATTGCGGAAATTTTTTTTTATGCGCATGTTAATATCCTCAACGATGTCAAAGTTTTTAATGTTTGCGGACGATGAAAAAAACATAAAAAGCAGAAATATTAATGACAGTCAAACATTGCCAATTAACTTGTTTGAACGTTTTGTTTGGTGTCAAAAGAACAATAATTTACAATTCATTAACCAAACATCTAATTATGAATTCATAGAATAAAAAAATCCATTAATTTATGATAACGCCATCAATGAAATAGTGCTAATTGTGTAATTATCCTATTATATAACTATTTGTATGTTTGATTCCTCAATATAATAAAAAACAAAAATCTTTTTTCCATTGCTTTTTATGGAACAACCAACCCCTCTTCGTATAGAATATTTAAAAATTAATCAGATTCTGGCAACACTGAATAAATCCTTCTACGATATCGACAAAAAGCTTGTATTATGTCGTAGGCCCGTAGCCGCCCGTAGGCGAAGCGAATCCAGCTGTCATTCTGACAGCAGTAAACAAAATAATAAATCGATCGTGTTTCCATCAGTTTAACCATTTCAATTCAATTATTTGCAACAATGCAGGAATACGAGGACGACTTCTTCTTCGAAGAAGACAAAATGTATGTTGGCGGTTTTGTTTACGTTAAAAAGAAATTTTATCGACTGGACCCTTATCAGTTCCACCGCATAACATATACCTACATGCCCATTCGCTACACCAGCCGGTTGGCGTATTCTTATCACCAATTAGCGTTCCCACTTCCTTTATTAGTTATGCTTTTATTTTATTTTGCAGTTTACCTTCGTGTAAGCGAGTGAAGTTTCGTGTGGAGTTGAGTGTTGTATGATTGCATTATTTTGCCATGTCTTTTTGGTCGCTCGCCGGCCCTCTTCAATATCGCTATGCCTCAGACAATCCTGAGGGCTATTCCTCCCCATACAGGAGAGAGACGTCAACCCATCGAATGCAGGATAAAAAGTTATTATTTTCGTAATTTATAAACCTATTATCTTTGATTAACATGTGTTTTACTAACAACCAATGGCAAAAGTTTAGAGAAAACACATATAATTTAATTATATGTACCTATTTACAATTGTAATTACAACATGTTTCCGAAAGGCTTTTTAAATTAACCAAAGAAACCTTAAAAATACAGTGCTCAAAACACTACACTAACTCCATAACAATATTATAGAATAGATACTTAAATATTATAGGATTTTTAAATTTAACCTACTTTTAATAATGCACCTCTCAAGATAAACTTGTAGCTAAAAACCTAAACTAACTGTTTTTATTAGATTACAAAACTACTGGCTTACTGTCTATTCTGCTCAATATTTCTCTTTGTGATGCTAATTTTCTTGCATTAATCCCACACTATAATATATATATATATACATAATATGTATAAACTGCAAGCTATTAGCATGTACAAAACATATAAGTCTATATGTTTTATACATGCCAGTATATATGCATTTTGTACATATAGTTTGGATTTATAAAACAGGCTGAATACAGTTACAGTTTGTCACGCTAATCCACTGATAATATTATTATTTTTTATTCTATTTTGCTCTTAAAACCACACCTTGTATTTATACCATTGAATAAAAAACTAATAACTATGTATTGCAAATTTACTATACATGGATCCTACAAATATACACAACCTGCAGGCTCCTCAATTAATTCCAGTATATGATTAACACCGTTCCGAATTATTTTTTCCAAAGATAATAATGAAAAATTGTTTTTACCTGCTTTTTTGCCGGGGAAACTTCTGGAAATCATTCAATGTTCCATTCCAAGATGTTCACAAATGCACCATTCACTTTGATATTATTATTTTTTTTATTATTTTGAAAACCGGTTACAAATTATTTGTTTTTGTTATATATACTTCTGTGGGTATTATACCTGTCCTGAGGTCTACATTATTACAATAATTATTATTTTATGGTCATTTCAATTTCTATTATGAAAATAAGCAAATAGTAGGTCAGTGGTTGAGTGGGCATCGCATTTGGGTCCCACCCAGGCGTTACGTGTTCGATTCCTCGGCTGGCTAAGTCCTCCATCACGACTCAAGCAACATTTTCGGCTTACTGTGGTGGTAGTAGAAGATTTTCAAATATTATTGGGATATTCGTAACCCAGGAATGTTTGTATTTCTTTTAAAAAATATATAAATATACTGTGTTGCTTCTGTTAGTTGTTCAATACCGTTATAGTTTTTACACAATAATAAAAAAAATGACAATGCATACGATCCACATCTTTCGGGTTAAAATAATAGTTTGATACATTCAATTCCTCTTATGTTTTTTACCAACTGTCCGGAACCAGTGGGACTATGCCATTCCCAATTGGAATATGTTTGAGGCTAAAGTCATTTTAAGCATTGCTGCGATTCTTTATGGTGTTCTTCCACTGCATAATAAACTGTTTCCACAACACATTACTAATTAAAAATCCAATTAACTTTGTAGCAGCTGTTTCACTAATTTTTTCACCAATCTGTGTTTTCCCTCTAATAATCCATCCATCAAAACCACCTGTACGCTTTTGTTTAGTAAACTTTAGAAATGGAACATATTCAAATATTGTTATGACAAAAAAGTACCTACCACAAATTCTTTATATATATGTAAATATTTGCACATTGCATGTTTCTTTATGTTTTTAATTTGTTTATTTTTTGTTAACCAGCCATCCCAATTCTTTGCCAGATTCGAAAAAATCGGATACAAAGACTGATCATACTTCCTATTTATTATTTTCTGTCGACGTTGATTGTAAAGCGTAAGTAAAATTGATGTGATGGTGTTTTTTTAAAATCATTCAATTTTAAATTTTAATTGAAGTGTTGCCATCCCTTATTTCATTTAGTGAAAGTTTAAAAAACAAGGAAGAAAAAGGTACAACATCTATCATTGACATAGATGATGACGAATCGGCTAAAGAAAAGTAAGTATTTGTTAGATGTTATGAAAAATATATTTTTTATGTGTTTTACATATTTTTAATGCAATTTCTCGTATGTAGGTCTAGTTCAATTGATATTGAAGATATATCTGCAACAGAATGCATTCTTAATGATTTACGGCAAGAAAGATACCAACTGATTTACCAGAATCTATTGTAAGTACTTACATTATTTTTTATTCAATCATCTAAACACATCCATGTATTCAAAATATAAAGTTTTTTTAGAAATTTGCATAAAATTAGATAGAGTAAAGTTTTGACAATTCGTCAGGCATTGTACAAGTAATCAAGTTGATTTTCAGTAATATTAATTTATCGAGTTTTTAACACAAGCACCATGCATAGTAAAAACATAATGTTGGCAAAGACCGCCTAATCGTATTTAAACCTTTATCATTCCGACAACAATTTTTTTAAGCATTTTACAGCGAGGAATTACTTTTTATTGCTGAGTTGATGCTTTAGTATTAATTAAATATAATATATGCGATTTGAGATTTTTACAACCAAAAGTATTATTGTGATAAATTTTTGGGTTATTATGCCATGTTGCCCTTCCTCAACAATGGGACTACGTATTATCATTCTCGGTATCCGGTAATAGACGACTACACCAAATCTAAATGCATGAAACCACATTAAGAGGATTAACGCTTGCAACACGGTACCACTTACGTACATAAACACACACCTCACCACAATCTGTCTGCCCTGATGATGGCCACTGTAACGGTGTCCAAAACGTTGACGAAAGAAGGAGGAAGCGTAACACGACATAATAACCCAAAAATTAATCATGATAATAATGTACACCATCAATTGTTTTTTTTTTACATGTTGAAGCAATGAGTAGGTATGCCATTTTTTCCTTAGAACAGCTACGACTGAAGTAATTATTATTTTCAAGGTGTGAGAATACTGCTTAGGCTATTTTTATGTGCAGTAGAGCATGGGGGCACAATACTTTATGCTGCATATATACTTGCGAGCTGAAGTGCAATTCGAGCCACAAATTATGGGAAAAGAACGATCCAACTGCAAATGATGCGAATCGTCACTTGCAGTCGGTTCATTCCTTTCCCATAATTCGTGGATCGGCTCACGCTTCGACTCGCAAGAATATACGCAACATAAAAATTTAGTCAAGTCTCCCCTTTGCCTGGGTAATTAAAATTAATACAATAGAGGCAAATGCTTTTAAATTACTGCAGTGTAATTGATATTCATATTCCTGATATCCCCGGAAAATACTCTAATCTGGGGTATATTGTGAAGCTAAAGGGATTGGGGTGGGGAAAGAAATAATAAATAATTAACCCCTAGCATACGACACACTACAATAGCAGTGCAGTGAAATCATGACTACATCTACAAATGAACTCCAATGTGTGGGTGTAGAGCTAGGTTTTAGAATTTTTAATGCATTTTGTTCCTGTCCATGAAAGTTCGAAAGCAAAAAAGTTGATATTGAAGAAACCTGTCAATTATTTCAAATATAATTTTCAATATAATGTTTGGTTTTAAATATATACAATATACTACCCGTCTTCTAAGGGTTAAGGAAGATTTTATGATATTTTTTTTTAACCTTTGTTGGGAATTTTAAAGGTGAAAAAACGGATGGTCTTTGATTAATAATTGTTTTACCTTAGTAATTTGTTTATTAATTTTAATGATAATATAAAATAACAACAACTGTAAAGCACATCAAAGTATGTAGTTTTTTTACACCCTTTGGAACTGACGATTTTTCAATCCTTACTTTTCTTTCATTAATAATTTGACATTACCTACAATAAATTATTATTATTATTTATAAAAAAATATGACATGTTTAAATATACAATGACTGTAAAATACGATGTGTACCTATTTCAGATTTGTAAATGGCTAGCGAGATTGGACTAGCAATAGTAAGCATGTGACCATGCTGTGTCTTAGTGGAAACTAAACTTATAGCTAGGTTTAAAATAAACAAATAAGCTAAACATTCAATACTATGACACCTAATTACGTACCACTGTAGTTAGCATGGAAGCTTCGCACTTAGTACCCAATATTAGGACTGGCTTGATAGATGATCTATAGTAGATTAGCACCGTTGAGATGTAAACATAAAAGAGTGCTTGTAGAACTAAAAAGTTGACAAGGCTCCGCGAATAAAGGATATCTGTTAAAATATGTTCAAGAATAAATGTCTACTGAAATTGACGCACCACGGTGGTAATGTTAAAGAGTGCTCCATAAAAGTAAAAAGTCAGTTGACAAGACTCCCTGAATAAAAATGTTTATATTCTGACATGAACCCACCATTGCTATAAGAAGAAAATATAAAACATACACATACCTGAAGGTTGATTCTATATCTTTTGCAACAGCGTAACGCATATTAAATTGGTCATATACGCTAGTTTTCTTAAATGTGGTATTCCGTATCGCGCTAATGATCTATATACTGCGCTTGTGTTAAGACACCAACTCTTAAAAGTAGTTAACCTAAAGCCAAAGATGACAATCCTCGTTAAGAGATGTCAGTCGTGAAAAAATTTGCTAATCGAATGTCATCATGTACAAACATCAAAATAATACAACAAACAGAAAGTCATTTATGAACGCTTATTAGGCTTACATGTAAGTAAACTAACATATAGTAATTCTTATTTTCAAATAGGTGAGTAGGTAATTGTGTGAGAAACATGGAGATCCGCAAAGAATGCAAGGCTAATTTAAGCGTAATGAGCAAGATTAAGAAAGAGAAGCTCAGATGGTTTGGACATGTAGAGCGAATGAACTAGGAAAAGAGTGTAAGGAGAATATATGATGCAAATGTGAATGGCAGAAGACGTCGGTGATGCCCGAGAAAGGCATGGCACGACCAAGTGAATCAGATACTTGAGTCGGGTGATGTCAAGAGTCAGAATAACAGAAGAGCATGTACGAGACGATGTATGAATGTGAACGAGACAAGGAGAGTGTGCCAAGACCGAGTTATTTGGCAGTCCGTCATCTGCCTTTCCCTAAAGGGAAATGGAATGATGGTCAGATAGTTTAATCCATTTAACACATGACAGGCACAGACAAGCCATTGAAAGCCATAGAAAATCACAGAAATTTGACAACCGATAATGCACGACGGACGTCTTCCGATATCTGACTGATTTTGCCTTTTGTCTTAATTGTCTCGTAACGCTGACTTAACACAAAAGATACAAAATCACCCTTCTGAAATGTTCGTTAATAATATAAAGTATGTTCTGTAATAAAGAGTTCATTGAGAAATCGCTGTGAATAAAAGACAGTGGACAAAATACTCATTTTCTGGAATATACGCGATGAACGAATTCACCACTGTGAAGTAATGATCCAAGAATGCTGCATGGAACTAAAAATGTTAGTTAGTTCGATTCGTTTTTGTGCAAGTAAGCTCATAAGTGGAACGAGCTACCGGCATCTCTTTTTCCTCCTTCATATAATCCAAGTCTCTTCAAGACCCGTCTCAATAAACCCCTTCCTACAGCCCCTACCTTAAGCTGCCTCACAACGCTTTCCAATGAGTGGCGATATAGTTCCCCCGTCTTTATACCATACATACAAGCCGAATACTTCCTTAGACAGCAGTTTGATGTGATGTACCCCGCCCGGGAGGCCCGATGTACCCCTGATGTACCCCGCCCGGTCTGGAGGTTGGACCCGGGACATGGTCCCAGGTCCAACCTCCAGACAGAAACTAATCTGGTTCACAGATTGGTCCAAGATGGAGAAAGGAACGGGGGCCGGGGTATGTCTGCAGGGATCCAAAAGGGAATTCAGTATACCTCTAGGAACACACTGCACTGTGTTTCAGGCTGAGATGAAAGCCATCTTGGCCTGCGCACAGGAGAACATACGTATCGGTAACAGGAATAAGAACATAACCATTTGTTCTGATAGCCAGGCAGCCCTAATGGCACTGGAAAGTAACCGATGCAACTCCAGACTGGTGATGGAACGCAGGACTGTTCTTACAGAACTCGCTACCATCAATAAAATAACCCCGATATGGGTACCAGGACATAAGGGTATTGAGGGCAACGAGCAGGCTCACGAACTAGCAAGGAAAGGGGTGAAAGCACCACTTGCAGGATACAGCCGGCCGTAGGAGTTGCAGCTTGCCACACCAAAATACATATTGGGAGGTGGGTCAAATCCCAGCACTGGAAAGAATAGGAGAGGGCACCCGGAATGAGGCAATCCAAAGTACTCACAAATGGACTGGACCCCAGACGGACCAGGAAACTACTCGTTATGGACAGAAACTCACTGGTAGGACTACTAACGGGACACTGCCATCTCGGGAGACACATGCAGCTATTGGGAGTGGAAAGCACCAATAGATGTAGAAAATGTGAATAGGATGAAGAGACTCCAATTCACTTATGGTGCCAATGTCCTGCCCTGGTGGGAACTAGGCTCAGATACCTGGGGAGACACACTATAGAACCAAAAGACCAACGACAACTATCCAATGACAACTCTGGTGAACTTTATTAAAGTGACTTAGGATTGAGGTAAAATGGGAGATAGCAAAATGTTGTAGCATTGTGCTCACGGGAACTAATCGTAAACCGTCTTCGCAAAGAACAAAAAAAAAATACACCATGCATACAGGGGTGCTCTTGTTTGTGAGGGGTCACATAAAAAAACAAAATAAAAACTTCTTTTAAGATTGAAAACTTACACTGGAATTACGTGAGTTTCATTTTTTTATTTTTATTGAAGACATTATTTTCTACTGCTTTTTTTCCATTTTTGGGTTTTATTCTATTGAAACTGTTTGGTAATTTGTTGAAGCTTCTGTTTTTTCAAGATTATTAAGGTAGCCTTGTCAACTTTCACACTTTACTTAGGAATAAGAGAGGAAACCACGCAATGCATTTGCAGGTTATATAAGCGCATTCATTTGCCAGTTTATGTATTGTTAAAAATCTTCTAATCATTTGTAAACAATACCATTTGACTTAACGGTGCTAATTGGGATTGATAGAGGAAAAACCACATATTAAAATGTACAAGTAAGTGTAAAAAGGAACAATTTTGATTTAGAGTGAATCCTTTAGAGTTGCACCCACCATTTTGTACATAATAAAAAAACTAAATAATGTAGATTAAAATTAACATTTAAACAAATTACAACTGTTTTATTTATGTAAAAAAAAGTGTGATTTATTGGTTTTCCCTTTTTCCCTTGTAAATACCATACTGCTTATAATAACAATTTGTACCAACCTGCCGATTTTGTAATCATTTTGTGTACCTACTTAAATATTTTTTTTTTTTAATTATTGTCTCACTTGGTTAATGTCTCGCTTTAGGGGTATGACTATAACATCGGGAAATGTGACAATCTTGAAAGACGAATCAAATCTCATCGGTATCAGCATCGGTGGGGGTGCCCCTCTATGTCCCTGTCTTTATATTGTCCAGGTAAGGATTACAAAATATTTTTATTGATTATATTATTCGTTTGTTCTCTCAAAATCTCATCGACCGGCGCAATTGAGAAATATTTTATAATATAATTTTTCATTATTTGTTAACGCCGCTTTTGTGAAAGATCACCTCGAGGGCGCTGTTCAGTTATGCAGGAGAGCAATTTTTTTTTAAGAAACCTTTGTGCCTTTATGTAGGGGAGTAATTCTTTTTTTTTTTAAGAAACCACTGTGCCTTTATGCAGGAGAGCAATTCTTTTAAGAAACCACTATGCCTTTATATATAGAGCAGTTTTTTTTAAACCACTGAGCCTAAGCAGGAGAGTAGGTTTTTTTAAAGGAACCACTGTGCCTTACGCAGGAGAGCATTTTTAAAAAGAAACCACTGTACCTTTATAAAAGAGAGCATTTTTTTTTAAATAAACCACTGTGTCTTTTTGCATTTTTGCACAGGAGAGCATTTTATTTAAGAAACCACTGTGAAACTATTATAACTACATGAGTGAGGGCAGTTTTTTTTAAGAAAACATAATGGCTTTATGCAGGAGAGCAGTTTTTTTAAGTAACTGTGCGTGCCTTTATCAGTTTTTTTTAAGAAAAAATTGTGCCTATACAGTAGGGTGGAACACCTTTGTATGAAAATTTTTATTTTTTCGAATTTCGAATTGGAATACCAGGTAAAAGTTGCTTTATATAATTGTAAATAACACTCCTCAATTTGGAAGTTCTAGCTCGACAGCTTGAGCCCCCGCCATAGGCTTGAAATTTAATTTTTTAAGTTTTTATAGACGTTTTGTATTATCCACCCTATAAACAAAATAATAGGTAAATATAATATTTTATGAATTAAATGATAAAATAAAAGTAGATTTTAACCAATAAAATCATTTATTTCAAAAGTACACACAGGTTCAGAAAGTTATGTAGGTATGAATAACATCATTTTATATGACAAAAATCTATTTTCTTCTCAAACCTTGGTATGAGCTTTCGAGATGCTAATTTAAATTTTATGAATCCCTCTTGTTTTGTCTTGTCGCATACATTTAGAGCTGCATTTGTCACAACTTTTACAAATCTTTCCACAGCCTGGGTGTGGCAAGGCAGTCTCATAAACTCCAAAATTGGATCTTTTCCATTTTCTATAAGATATTGTAACTGCTTATCGGAAATATTCATCAGTATTGGGGGTTTGTATATATTTTGTTGCCAGTCAATCATGTCTACGTAAGAACGTGCATTTAAGTCCACTTTTGGCACCTCAAACATGCGCCAAACAGATTTTTTATTTACTTTCCGAGCCTTTAAAATGCGTCTTGCAGCGAGTTCTCTAATGTGCTTACGTGAAACATACTCAACAACAAGTTTTCTGGATGAGCAAAGTAAGTGTTTCGAATTATAACAGGGTCCACTATCGCTAACAACTAGTTGGACAAATATCGAGTGCTGTTAATGAGCTTTCATAAATGATTTGAACCATCTTTGCAGGATGAATGTGTTTTGATAGCAAACCAGTCAGGAGCGTATGATTTGATAAAGTCACAAGATTTTGTTGTAGATTTTCCGTAGAAATATTCAAACGTAGTATACGATTAGCTCTCGTCAACCAGCGGGCATGGGATAGATTACCTGGGCTTCTCTGTAATAAATCAGGAGAGCAAGATCCGTTTATGTCAGCAGTAGTAATTTCTTGTAAATATTTCTGGTCTGTACTGAGATCTGTGGATATTTGTGGAGGTAGTTCACCTTCTATCTTCTCAAAGTTGTCCAACGGCAGCGTCTTGCATATCTATAATAATTTAGGTCCTGCAATAGGGCCATCCAAATAAGTAAACAAATGCCTCAATGGTAACACATTAGCGTGTAAGAGACAAATTATCCATTGCAATGGTCGAGATAAGTCTGTTTTCCAAAAGACGAATCACGCATCTCACTTGCCCTGCATTTGTGTTTGTTCCATCACAGCCAAGAACCATTAAACCCTCTAGTGATATCTTTTCAGTCGTTAAAGAGTTGTTGAAAGCTCTTTCAATATTTCTTGCACTCCCCGATGTTGGAACCACATACCCAATATAAATAGAACCTGGTTCTTTTATAATCGAAATATGTTCCTCTTGAACAATCACTCTAAACCTCTTTGATCCTTTTAAAACAGTTTTAGCCTGTTAGTGCGTTGGTCTTCTAAAAACATTTGTTCCTCTTTTGGCACTTTTTTCCTCAAACAAGTACAGCTTACAAATTCATAACACTTTCGAGTGATAACTTTTTAGTAACTGTAAGCCTCGTTTGTGTGTGACAATTGGAATAGAAGATTTTATCCACAATTCTTCAATTTTCGTTCCAATTATTTCGGCAATTTCCAAAAACGTAGGTTTTTTTGATGTGTTATTCCTTACTTTTAAGTCTTGTCGAACTCATTCATAGAATTCCGTCACATTTTCATAGGTAGGTAGGATATTATCTTTCAATTCTGAACTTTCACCAAATATCGGATATTTTAACGTTTGTCTTGTAGAAGTCGTGTTAAATCACTTAAAAAACGTTTATCAACAAGTACCCGTGAATATAATTGACGCGCGACCCTTAACTTTGAGACAATTATCCTTTAAACAAAACACTGTATTTCGTAGATTGTCACGTGCCGCCCCCCGCTTCGTCCCGCACTTTACTCCTGTATCACAGCGCCAATAATGAAATATTTTATTGCAACAGCTAGTTAACTATATTTAAAATACGTCATTAAATAAAATAAACCTATTTAAATAAATTCTGTACTGTTTTGTAGGCCGCGCAAATAGCCCCAAAACTGTCGTTTTTGTAAATGTTCAATGTCTTGGCGGGGGCTTTTACCGTTGTCTGATATTTTTTATATTTTTAATTGAGGTAATTGATGGCAATTGGCAACTTAATACAACTATTCCAAATAAAAATTAGAAAAAAAAAATTTTCGTTCCGCACTACTATACAGTGAGAAAAGTTTTTTTTTTTAAGAAACGATTGTGCCTACAAGAGTGAAGAGGTTGTTTGAAAGAAACCACTGTACCTTTATGCAGAATAGTTTTTTTAAGAAACCACTGTGCGGTTTTGCAGGAAAGCAGTTATTTGAAGAAACTATTGCGCCTACATTAGTGAGAGAAGTTTTTTTTAAGTAACTGCTGTATCTATATCAGTTTTTTTTTTTAAACCATTGTGCCTAGATAAGTAAGTATAGAAACCACTGTGACTGAATGCAGGAGAGCAGTTTTTTTTGGAAACCGCAGTGACTGAATGCAGGAGAGCAGTTTTTTTTGGAAACCGCAGTGACTGAATGCAGGAGAGCAGTTTTTTTTGGAAACCGCAGTGACTGAATGCAGGAGAGCAGTTTTTTTTGGAAACCGCAGTGACTGAATGCAGGAGAGCAGTTTTTTTTGGAAACCGCAGTGACTGAATGCAGGAGAGCAGTTTTTTTTGGAAACCGCAGTGACTGAATGCAGGAGAGCAGTTTTTTTTGGAAACCGCAGTGACTGAATGCAGGAGAGCAGTTTTTTTTGGAAACCGCAGTGACTGAATGCAGGAGAGCAGTTTTTTTTGGAAACCGCAGTGACTGAATGCAGGAGAGCAGTTTTTTTTGGAAACCGCAGTGACTGAATGCAGGAGAGCAGTTTTTTTTGGAAACCGCAGTGACTGAATGCAGGAGAGCAGTTTTTTTGGAAACCGCAGTGACTGAATGCAGGAGAGCAGTTTTTTTTAGATGCCACACCTAGCTGCAGTGCAGACAATCCTTAAAAGTGCCATTTATACCGATTTGAAAGAAAACTGATGCAATCTAAATTTCTGTAATTCTTTTGAGTCATTTTAAAGATTTTAAAATCACCCTCCTGATGGATAATAGTGGATACATTAGGTAGTTTGATGACCATTGTTAACTTGAATTAATGTTTCCAGGTGTTTGACAACACACCGGCTTCGAAGGAAGGCACTCTTCAAAGCGGAGATGAGTTGGTGGGAGTCAATGGGCAGTCCGTCAAGGGGAAGACCAAGGTAGAAGTGGCCAAGATGATACAGTCGGCCAAGGTAATCCTTTTCTTTATTACTGACGTATTAATTGTACAAAATATTATCTTCCTGTTATAGAGTATGAAAGTATTTGCATTTAAAATTTACCGTAGATCTCCCATACAATTTAAAAAAAAAAACTATTAACCCATTCCCTCTGAGCTGCCACAATTTTAGGGCCCCTATTTTAGAAGGCTTTCCCTCCGGGCCTCCATAATGTAATGCCTCCCGACAGTAGTTTATGTAAATGTAAATAGTAGTATGTATTTATTGCCACCTTTTCATTTTTTTTTTTTAATTTTAAAATTGAAATTAATAAATTACTTGGTTTTTACCACTTTTATTGTTTATAAAACCGACATGTTTCGTCAGCAAAGCTGACTTCTTCAGGGTTATGACAGAACCCTGTCATAACCCTGAAGAAGTCAGCTTTGCTGACGAAACATGTCGGTTTTATAAACAATAAAAGTGGTAAAACCAAGTAATTTATTAATTTCAATCATAATGGTGCCACAAAATAAGTTTGCTGTGTTAGAAGAAGAAATTTTAAAATTAATTTGATATGTTTTATATTAAAAAATGAATTTGTGTTAAATAATTACAAAAACAAAAAGTATGGCATTTCAGTAAATCAATAAATTTAGGACAAGTTTGAACAAAAACTAATTCAATTGCTGTAGTCAGTTTCAGTTAAAATATCGTCGGATGGGATGGGTTAAACAGAAAATTGTCAAACAGTTCACCAAGTCAATGTTAGCCTATTTTTTTTAAATATGTGCATCTATTTGAATTTCTATTTTATTTTCTTGAATGAATGTATGAATGAAGTGGAATATTTAAGTGGAAATTAACCCACTTCCAGACATCCCATCGAGCTGAAACTCGGCAGATAGACTCGTTATCGATGACAATGCATTCTATCAACTTTTGGCAATTACACGGGTATGTGCATGCACACTCTGAAATTGGATTACTTTACAGCAGTTAATATACAAAATAAATGTTAGTCCTTTGAACTAAGCCAAATTTAGATTTGGCTCAGTTGTTAGCTTTATTGACTCCGGTCCCTGGGAGGAAGGTTCATTCCGTAGTAAAAAAAAAAATTCAAAAGATATTTGAAAATATGTAGACATATTGTAGCAAAATAACTTAGTTTTCTATGGATTAATTTTTTTAAATAATTATTTTTACATAATATGTAAATTGAAAAAAAATTGAGTGACACTAACATTTTTGTAGATACATATCAAACTCGCCAAAGTCCACTACCAACCATTTTTTGTTTTTTTTGTATTCAAAGCAAAAAATAGCGAATCTTTTGCTTTAGATCGATCTCACCGAATTCAACTACTTCCCAAAGATATTGGGTGAAAGTTGATAGATTTTTCAATCCATCCTAAGTCCCACACCCGCTTCAAATCATGTGAGCCAAAGTCCATTACAGCCAACTACACGTCGTCTTCACTCTGTCATGGCTGCCAATTGTGTTTGTTAAAACTCACCTAAGTCCTACTTCTTTAATTCAAATACAACTAAGTCCAGTAATTCTATTTCAATATCGACTAAGTCCGTACAAAAATCATCGAAAATGCATATTTACTTTAAGAAATTTATTTTGATTTTTATTTTCTGTATTCCCAGGTACAATATTCATAACATAAAGTAATGTTCACAGGTTTTTACTAGCTAAAAGTTGAAACTAGAAAAAATTGTCATTTTCCGAAAAATGTTTTAACGGGACAGAGTATGATACGTGTCGACACATTTATAATAAATTTATCTAATTAAATGTGTTTTTCAGTTAAGTTTTATGTTTTTAATTTTATAGTACTTTACAGGGTGTAACAACACAAACCTGAAGAATTTTTAAGTGATTCCTGAGCATAATCTATATATATAAAAATTTAGGTTCCGGATGTTTGCGTTCGCTAATCTCGGAAAGTAATCGATGGATTGAATCAAAATTTTTACAGAACATTGCATTTTAGCAGAAGAGCGTTTTTACATACTTTTTATTTGGAAGTTCCAAAGGAAAAGGATAATTTTATGCATTTTAAATTGACTCATAATTTGTCATAGTAAACAACGGAATGACAGTTCTAGACAGTGTTGCCATTTTATTAATTTTATTAAAAGTTACAAAAATGTATGATACCTACAATTACGAATTAAAAGAATTTAATCGGATTTAAAAGTAGAATTATATCCAGTGTGACCAGATTTAGTAGTTTTCTACTTTTTTGGTAGATTTCGAGGTACCGGTAACAGTATCTAGTAGGTAAAAAATATTTGGTATATTTTGGTAGAATTCACGCTATTCAACTATTCTGGCACTTTTTTGCCTTCAAATGTAAGTCTGTCGAAAAAACGCGGGGTATTCTCCTTTTCATCGAATGGATTGTAACTATCTCTTTCTAATATTAATTATTCGAGAGGGAAAGCTGTTGAGAGTGTTGAGGGAATTCCACATGTATTGAAAAAAATTGATTAGGTAGGTTTGTCTTTAATTTTCATTATTTTCGTAACATAGAGTGTGATAGATTAGTGGGAATTCCTGTTTTGAATTTTTTTATAATAAAACGTAAATATACACAAAGATATCGTGGTGAATGGGAGCAAGATCCCTCATTCAAAAGTTGGTTATGTAAATCTAAAGTAAACACTACGAGTGCTTATTGTAAAGCAAGCAACTGTGAAGTACTAAGTAGAGTGGCGTCTTTGAAGGAACACATGGCTACATCAAAACATAGAAGAAATATGAAAGGATGTGACGGTATGCAAATTACTTATGTTAATATGTGTTATGTAATTTCTAGTTAATTTAATGATTACTCTTGTTAAGACTTTTTTTAATACTTTCGAGTTACGTAGCAGTACCCAACATAAAGAAGAAGAGCCATAACTCGATTACAATTTAAAAAATATATATATTTCTGTAGATTTTAATTTTAAGCAATAAACATTTCTCTAATTTATGGTGTTTTCTTTGTTCATTTTATTGTTTTATCGTTATAATCGAGAGTACAATAATTATGCTTCTTCGTTGTAATACAACAGCGAAAAAATGTACGTAATAGATTTTTAGTATTTTCTAGTTCTCTTTTGGTAGAATTTAGTAGTTTTTAACCCCTACAAGCAGTAGATTCGTAAAATGAAATCTGGTCACACTGATTATATCTAACAAATTATATTACTATTTTCACTCATTTGTTTTCTCTGTGCGTTTTAAATTTACTCATAATTGTACTGAATGTCAGTTCGTAACTTTGCAAAACCTACAAAAAATGCGATTAACAAATCGAATTATATATGACAAATTTTCAAAGGGTCAAAAAAGTGACAAGTTGATTGATGTGTAAGTTTTTTCAAAGTTGATCACCATTCGTGGGATGCCTCGCTCACGTTCAAACATAGGCTGTCGTACTCGACACGCAAACGCAGATCGTAAGAGGAGATCAAACCGCACTGATCAAGAACGTTTAGACGATATTGAAAATGTTCGAGTTTCAGAGGCGAGCAGAAGAACTGGCGAATCATCGGGAAGAAAGACTTAAAAGCTTACGAGTAGAAGGGCGAAGAAGACGAGCAGCACATTCATCTCAACAACGTCAAGAAGAAATAGATCAACGCCGAAGATGAATGCAAGTGCAACTTTTGAATAACCATGCTTCGTACCATCGAATTGCTTTTTCATACGAACCAAATATTCAATACAATACCTCATGTAAATTTGTTCAAATCGGTAAAATGGATAAAGTTTGTCCACACTGCAAAGTGATAAAATTTAAAGGAGAAACTCAAGGAATGTATTGTGCGAGCGGCAAAGTGAAGCTACCTGAAATTGATTGCATGCCTGCTTGAAATATTCAACTTTTTGGAACACTGTAAAAAAAATAAATTTAACCACGAACATGAGAGTCCAACTTCAGAATGATCCAACAGCTGCTGTATTTTCAAGACAATTACTCAAAATTCGTAACGGCACTGTACCTGCAAATCCAGAAACAGGAAAAATCAGCTTCCCATCTAATTTCTGTAACATCGTAAATTCAAAAGCAGAATTAGTAGACAAGGAATTCCAAAGTATAGAAATAAATTACCAGAATCATGCCTGGTTGAGCGAAAGAGCTATTCTAGCAGCTAAAAATGTCGACGTACACGATATGAACAACATTATTCTAAACAAAATTGCAGGTAAAACAATGACATACAAATCAATTGACTCGGTGGTAAACCAAAGTGAAGTTGTGAATTTTCCAACGGAATTTCTCAATTCACTCGATATTCCCGGATTACCATCACATATATTGAATTTGAAAATTGGAGCGCCAATTATATTACTTCGAAACATCAATCAGCCTAAGTTATGTAATGGTACAAGATTAGTAGTTAAAAAATTAATGAATAATCTAATCGAAGCAAAAATTTTAATTGGGCCTCATAAAGGTGAAGACATACTACTTCCACGAATACCTCTTATTCCGACAGATATGGTGTTCGAGTTCAAAAGACTTCAATTTCCAATACGCCTTGCCTTCGCCATGACTATCAATAAAGCGCAAGGACAATCTTTGCAAGTGTGTGGTTTGAATTTAGAAAATGACTGCTTTTCTCATGGGCAATTATATGTGGCGTGCTCCAGGATTGGTAAACCCTCTGATCTGTATGTTTATGCTGAAAATGGACAAACAAAAAATGTAGTTCATCCACTAGCTTTACGTAATTAATCTTTTCGTATTTATTTATATAATTAAAATAACTAACTCACATTAATGACTTATATTCGCACTTATATTTTGTATCCTTGCTATTATAATATACTAGCTGGTACCCGGCATGCGTTGCTATGTCATTTAATAAAGAAATTGTTTCTCCTTGCGTGTCCTTTCCCATTCGTCCCGTCCCTCTTCCGCCTCCCCTCCCTATCCAGCGTCCCCTTTCCCTCTCGCTATCCCACTCCACCTCCTCCACCGTCCCTCTCCCCACTCCACCACCCCCCTTTCCCCCTGAGTACCCCTCCCCCCTACCTGAGGTCCCCTCCCCCCATCCGCATTCCATACATTCATTCCCGGTACATTCAGTTTTCAAACAACTCGCGTGCCACCTATTACATATTTCATAATGCCAGAGCACACCAATCTTCTTCTTCTTCAATGGCGCTACAGCCCATTTCGAGCCTTGGCCTCCTTCAAAATAAGCCTCCACCGCCCTCTGTCCTCGGCCGTCGTCTTCCAATCTGCAACATGGAGTAATCCTCTTGCATCCTTCCTGACATCATCCTCCCATCTCAGTCTAGGTCTGCCCGCTTTTCGTTTACCTCCCGGGTGTCCTGTCAGAACCTTCTTCGGTACTCGTGTGCTTGGCATTCGGTGCACATGTCAGGCCCATCTTAATCTTTGGAGTCTTAAATGGGTGGAGAGTCTGGGAGCTTGGTAAATATCATAGAGCTCATTATTGTGGCGGATTCTCCATGCCTCTCCCTCTCGCACCGCTCCTAAGATTCTTCGAAGTACCTTTCTTTTGAAGATGTCCAGCCGTTCCGCTGACTTTGCTGTCAGTGTTCCCGCCTCACATCCATAGGCCAAGACCGTTCTGATAATTGTTTTATATAAGGTTATTTTGGTTTTCCTATGGACGTTTCGGGATTTGAACACTGGCAGCAACGCGAAGTAAGTTTTGTTAGCGGCTGTAATGCGCTTTCTTACTTCTACTGGGTCTTCATTGTCCTGCGTTATGATGGAGCCCAGGTAGGTAAACTCTTCGACCACTTTGAAATTATAATTGTCTTTAAATTTCACTTTGTCTTTTATTCTGCGGTGAGGGGTTCTGGTTTGCATCATGATTTTTGTTTTATTTTCATTGATTTGCAAACCCACCTCTCTTGCCGCAGTCTCCAAAGGGTCAAACACTTCTCTTACAGCCTGTAGGGATCTTCCGACAATGTTAAGATCATCTGCGTAGCCAACTATTTGATTGCTTCTGTAGCAGATGTTTGAGTCGGTTCTGATCATTGTCTTCCTCACGACGTGCTCCAGTACAATATTGAAAAGGGTGGGTGCTAAGCCATCACCTTGTTTCAGCCCCTGGGAGACGTTAAAATCCTCCGTTGTTTCACCTCCTATCCTTACTCGACACCGTGAGCCGACCATTGTTGCTTTTACAAGCTTGACTATTTTGGGCGGTATTTCAAAATTTAGGAGTATTTCATATATTTTCTCCCTATCTATACTATCGTATGCCTGTTTGAAGTCAACAAATAGTTGATATATATCTATATCCAGAGCACGCCAATAGTTTTACACAAACCTTGTCCTTGTTCTTATAATTATACTCCTGAATAACTAGATCTATAATAAAGTGATATTGTAAAAACATTTAAGGTCTGAATAAATAAATAATTTTTAAAAAAAAATATACGAATGTTTTTTTTTTTTTTTTTCGATCTTGAAGAGACCATCGAATATAATTTAATCAATAATCTATAATCTAAATAAATAAAAATGAATCGCCGAAATGTATGTACGCGCATAACTTACAAACGACTGCACCAAATTGGATAATTCTTTTTTTTTGTGTTCGTTATTGTCAGGACAAGGTTTGTGTACAGAGCACACCAATAGTTTTACACAAACCTTGTCCTGACAATAACGAACACTAAAAAAAAATAATTATCCAATTTGGTTCAGTCGTTTGTAAGTTATGCGCGTACATACATTTCGGCGATTCATTTTTATTTATTTAGATTAGATTATAGATTATTGATTAAATTATATTCGATGGTCTCTTCAAGATCGAAACAGTAATAACAAACTTTAATACTTATGTATAGATTACCTAAGTTCCTACTTCCTTTTTTTAACTATATATCTCTCTCTCTCTCTTCTGTACCATTAAATTATCATATTATAAATTTATCGAACTCGGTTGTATAACTTTTTATACAAATGCAACTCATTTATTTTTAATTTTCAATGTGTACTATTTATATGTATATTCCTTTTAAACCTGCTTTAGAACAAACTATGTTCATGTTTAAATTAATAATAAAATCAACGTAGTAAATAAAAAATTCTTTTATAACTACTTTCATCGTACCTTAAGCACTTCAGTTTTACCTTTATTATGCTAAACTCATTTGTACAACTTTTTAAGTTTATTGTGTTATATACGACATGCTTATAATTATACTCCTGAATAACTAGATCTATAATAAAGTGATATTGTAAAAACATTTAAGGTCTGAATAAATAAATAATTTAAAAAAATATACTAATGTTTTTTTTTCTTCCCTTATATTCTACACTACAGCATAGTCACAGCAGATATTCAATTAAGCAATGTGTCTTCTTGGAAAATGCACAGTTGCTAGACAATTTTTGTTAACTCCTCTAATAATTAAAATCAGACAAAGCCAAAGCGTGGTCGGGTTCAGCTAGTATAATAATAATAGTTTATTCCAGAATTTATATACGCAGGTTTACTGCAAGGCAAGAAGTAAACAATGTAGATGCCATTTTACTGTCTTATGATATTGTTTTCAATTAGAAACAATAAAAATATTTTTCCTTCACATTTGATGGATAATTTTTATTTTTTTTATATTTGATCGGGGTCCTTAACCGCTGTTCCTGTTTCAGCATGTGATCAAATTTAGATTAATCGTATTCCGTGGGTGTTACTAGTTCTCGTGTTGATTTCAGGAGGAAGTGAACATAAATTACAACAAGCTGCACGCGGATCCCAAGCAAGGAAAGTGTCTGGACATCATCATGAAGAAGGTGAAGCACCGACTGGTGGAGAACATGTCCACCACCACTGCTGACGCCCTCGGCCTGTCCCGGGCCATCCTGTGCAACGACACCTTGGTCAAGAAACTCCAGGAGCTTCAAAACACGGAGCAGATGTACAAAGGGCTGGTGGAGCATGCCAAACGGTAAAAATATTAGTCAAATTTCTAATCTTCGATGTTGTCCTTCCGCTGGCTCTGTTATAACCTCTCTTTTTGTTGCATGTTTTTCATACAAGAAAAATATTTTATATGAGAAAGAGTGAGTCAATGGATGAGGGGTATGGCTTTATATATTTTATTTTATATTGAAACCGGCTGGTTTTGGACTCAACCATGCTATCTTCATAAAATACTATTATTTACCGCCTTAAATTTTTTCCTATTGAACAATTTATTAAAAAAAATTAAACAAAAGTAAAAAAATCTCACATTACTGATTTACATCAAGAATCTTTACAACACTGACCTTTTCAATGAATTTTTAGAACCTGTTCAGAAGGAGCGAATTGTTACACATATACGTTTGCGTCCAGAAGGAACATGGAACACGCCCGCTCCATTGCCTTGGTACTATGCGCGAGTTATTCCCGTATTTTAAACACATGCGATGCTTCTGGACGCAATGTATTGGCGCATAGTACCTCGCGTGTGCTCAAGCTCGTAACAATTCACGGCGAATTCGCCCCTTCTGAACAGGCTCTTAATAACTTTTTGTTATTTGTTTTTGGGGTATTATGCCGTGTTGCACTACCTCATCTGATCCGGATAGATCCGGATCTGCCCTGATGATGGACACTGCAACGCTGTCCGAAACGTTAGCTAAAGAAGGAGGTAGCGCAACACGGCATAACACCCCAAAAACAAATAACGAAAATACTTTTGGCCGTGAAAATCTTAAAACATATCAGGCACTTAACAAGGTTATTGCATTGCAGTGTGCACTCCTTAATTTGAATGCTTTATATTAATATTAATTTAATTGTATTGGTAGGATGCTAAAGGCGTACTTTGACCTACTGCTGACTTATAAGAATTTTGGCGACGCCTTTGCTTCCATCGGTGTCCGCGAACCACAGCCGCGAGCCTCGGAGGCATTCAGCCAGTTCGGCAACTTCCACAGACAAATGGAGAAGGACGGCATCAAGATGCTAAAAGCCGTCAAACCTGTAAGTCAATTCGTAATCACACCAAAAAAAAATTCACAAAAATGGTTCATATAACCATTAAAGATCTCCTTGTTGTGGACCCAACTACAATGTAAACTGCCGTGGTTCTCTTTCTCTCAGAAAAAGTGGGCATCACTAAACAGCATCTGGTGCGGTCACAGTCACACATTTCCTGCAACTATCGATGCTTTCCATTTCAAACTGCTTCATTCGCCTCCATAGGTGACGGTCTTACATAAATAGCCCTACAAGCTCCCTCAGTGAGTTTCTATTCTTATTGATTGGTTATCTGATATTGTTTTCCAGATACTGTCCGATATGGGTACCTATCTGCACAAAGCTATTCCTGACACAAAGCTCACCATTAAAAAGTATGCCGACACCAAGTTTGAGTACCTTTCCTACTGCCTGAAGGTGAAAGAGATGGATGACGAGGAGTACAGCTACAGCGCTTTGCAAGAACCACTTTACAGGGTAGAAACCGGCAATTACGAATACAGGTATGATAATCAAATATTGTAGTAATTCAGGAATGCTTTCAAAACCTTTGGACTTTCCGTGACTACGTCATCTTATAGAAGCTTCCGTCTATGTAGCTTCTATAAGATGATCTTAACACATTCATAATTTGAAGTACCTAATTAATATTTTCAGGCTTATATTACGCTGTCGTCAAGACGCCAGAAGCAGGTTTGCCAGGCTGAGGTCAGATGTGTTGGTGAAAATGGAATTGCTCGACAACAAACACGTCCAAGATGTAGTCTGGCAACTGCACAGATTCATAACTGGACTGGCTACTTTCCATGAGTAAGTATAATAATTACTACATATGTCGGCTCCGCTGGACAGGATATATACATATATTAACATATGGCATTGACGGCCGGCGTAGTGCAGCGGTAAGGCGCTTGACTCGCATTCCGAATCCTGGCGTGGCAAATAAATTTTATTTGATTAATTTGTGTATTTCACAATTTATTCATTTAAAATAATATATAGTATATTTGCGGCATGTTCCAGAGTGGAAGATACTCTCAGTATCGCCCTGGTGTAAGGACCACCATTCAGAATTGAAACATTACCTGAAATGGCTTTAGCCGTGTTTGGTGACCAGATCTGAATAGCCAGGTACTTCCCCACCTTCCTCTTCCCTACCTCCTTCCCTCCCCACTACCTTCAGCCTCACAACATACCCCATTTGGGGATGCCATAGTCTCACTGGCTTCAGACGGGAGCAGTTGGGACTCTTGTGCGGTATCCATGAAAAAAAAAAAATGGCAAGGATGGAAGATAGCCCTTCATTATATCAAAGAATCTTCTCTATAATAAGCCTGCAGGAAGGAGTGTTGAGAGGCCTAATTTTAGATGGCTGGACGGTGTGGAGGCAAAAACAGCAGCCTAGGTTATAAGGAATTGGAAGGAGAGATGTGTGAGTGGAGGCCTTTCCTAGAGGTGGCCAAGACTATACAAGGCTTGTAGCACCAGTGGTGATGGTGAAGATATTTGAATTTAGGTATTTGTTTGAATTAAATATTTTTGGTGTGCGTATTTTGATCATCATTTATCTTTTAGCGAAACTCTGGAAGTCCTCAAATTAAATGGAAAGCTGTTCCCGGTGGAGGTGGACCTCACTCAAAATGCCTTCCAGTACAAGTCTACAATGTCCATGGTCCAAGTGAGTTAACCTTTTAAATGTAGAGTTCCAAGTGTGCCGAGTCTCATCTCACAAACAGAAAGTATTGTTTTAAATAATTGGATACGCCGGTGCTCAGCGGATAAAATATTTCACTTATCTGTCATAAAAATTTATGATAGATAAGTGTCGATGCTGGAAAGCAAAAATGGCTAAAGTGCCATACAGCTGTGACATTAAAAATGAACCTATACCATAAGCTATATTATTTGTTCATGTTATGGGAACTCTAGTAGACTTGTTTGTTGAACACAAGTACAAACAAACTAGCTTATTGTGTGGGTTCATCTTTAATGTCCAATGTATGGCGCTTTAACCATTTTTAAGGGTACTTTTGGTGCTTCAAAAGTGATATTACCTATTTCTTTTGACGAAATCTTCAAGCTTAAGCTTCCTCATATTTCAATTGTAGAGGGATTTGGCCTAGTTTTGGGGCTACATTCGCATTATGTTCAACATTAAAAAAACGCCTTAAAGTCCTATTTTAGTTCTAAGATGAAACACCCAGCTTAACTGTACCTTATGCTATATTCTAAACTTGTTAATTATTTCCAACAGGACAACGAAGATGACGATGATGCCATAATTCAGGAGATTGGCAAAGAGATCACAGAACACTACGAGATCAATGCCAGGAAAAAGAAAAAGACGGAGATACATAACGGAAGCAATCACGAAATCTCTGCTTCATCCAGCCTCCTCCCAGATCTAGAAGACTCCAGAGACGACCTTGAGAATGTGTCAGAAAATACGAGTCTGCTCGCAGAGTTAGGCTTGGCAGATACAAACTCACTTCTTCCACATTCCAGCTACAGTATATCTAACCTGGACAAGAGCTTGTCTGACTCCTTCTTCAAGATAGATCTCGGTGAAGGCAAGTCTCAGATTGATAACACTGACGATGAACTGGTCTTCAGCGAGTTTTTCAGCGCTGGGATGAGCTCCAATGATAATATCAAGCGTAGTGACTCTACAAATAACCTACTTTCGGGGCTAGACTAACTCTGTTTTGATACATTCTTCATCCCAATGACATTACAAACTTATAGACACGTTTTAGAGATATCAAAGTGCAACCAAATTTTACAGTAATTGCCATGCTTTTGATTTAGTATTCATTAAACTGTTACGTGTTGCATGAGGACATGTGCTATCTCTAACCAAATTGCATAAATAAGGGATGTTTGATGAAAAACTTCTTCCATTACATTATAAGCACCAGTAAAACCCAAGGAATAACATTTCATTTTAAATACACGCAAATTACTTATTATTATAAATAATAATACAAGTATTTCTATCGTTTCCATAGATTTGAAGTGCCATATGAGACAGCAAACATAGCAACACATAAGTGTAAGAAGGATGACCTACTGGCAGTAGGTCATTTCATACAGCTGTTCGTTGGTGTAAGTGAGTAGGTGTGATGTTATCTCAATAACACCTGTAATTTAGAATGAAGTATTCGACGCAACTTTTAAGTATGCATACGCTGTCTGCTCTTCTATCTATTTCGTTTGTATTGAATGTTTTCCTTTGTCATACATGACCAACGTTGAATAAAGAATTTACTGGAAACGTAAGTGTATTCGTTACTTGCCATATTTTGTGTTAATTTTGAAAGACAATAAAGTGTCAAGTTTGTAATGTCATTGATTCACTTTTTTTTATTGCATTTATTACTTTATTCACATTCCTCTATTTGATGTCTACGCTACGTGAAAAGAAATAACCTCTCTGGAAAAAATCTCCAGTTATATTCTGTATAATTTTCACCAGAGATTTATCTCATGAAAAAAAAGCTATTTTTGTGTAAAAATAATTTCATTTACATATTCCAAAGATTTGGGTACCAAAGATTTATATGTATTTTACTAGTGACAGACCCAGCTATAAAAGCGCCAGAGTTATTTGACTTGGCCTGTACACATTCCCAATAGGAATGTATGGCGAGCGATATTTTGAAATAGGCCAAGCCAAATAATGCTGACGCTTTTATAGCGAGGTCTGTCACTATCATTAATGTTTAGATAAGATTGTGTGCTTACTTTTTAAAACTTATTTTTTATGGCTTAGTTGGATAAAAAACAGACTTATTATTTTTTTTAATTTGCTTTAAAAATATTTTTTTTTAATTATTTTTAATTTTGTGCAATAAAACAAAAATACTGTCCAACTTTCAGAATATCTTTAATCTAGTCACTTTGAATATCAATTGTAAGTATTATTTTGTGAGTTATTTATATTCAAGTTAATCATTTCGTGTTCTTTGTTCAAATTGTAAAACAAATAATATATTATAAAGGTTTTTGTATTATAAGAAAGTATTAAAATTATTTATAATAGAATTACTTTTTTTCTTTTATCTCTTCAACTACATTAAAAATACACAGCAGTTTGGGATATTAAAAGAAGTTAGGTTATGTATATATACATTTACATATTTATTTTTCAACGAAAATAGATTTTAAAAATACAATATTACAATACTTATAAGAAATAACACCTTTCCTAGAATCAAATTCGACTCATACATCATTCCAAAAAATAACCAAAAAAATAAAAATAACCGAAAAAATTCGTTTGAAACAAATTCATCAAAATACCCCAAAAAAAAAGGTTTCTAATTTTGGACGTGAAAAGTAGGAATTTTTATTTATTTGCATAAAGTTGTGCAATAATTATTGATAAAGTGTTTGAACCATGGAATAAATAATACAAATTTTGCTTCTAGACCATTTAGCACGGGTCTGTCTCTCTTACACCTGCCTGAAATTGTATATCGCCATCCCGTTTGAATTTCGTAATCATGGTGAAATGCAGTTTTGTTTGTAAATACACTGTGTATTTACAATTTTTAACATTGTATTCTCTTTTTTAACAGTTTTTTTACAAGGTTTTGATATAACGTGGTACTACAGTTTGTCAAATAAGAGTAGAAAACATAGGAGAGCGCCACTGTTGTTCAAATGGCAATATTAAAAATATAACTCATGGTGGAAATGTAAAGCTGTGTAACCTACATTTTTATAAAAATTAAAAAGCATAAAAGTGAAAAAAAAAATTTATTGCAATATACCCACTGATCTCAAAATTGGAATTGCATATAGGTATATTATTATTATACCTTTGCAATTTTGTGTTAACATAATGAAGAATAACAATATTGTAATAAAATATAAAGCACAGTTTAGAAATTGCTCACATTTATTTATGTCAGGGCTTTAGATCATGTCTTTAATTTTATATCTTAAAGTAGTGTAACTAAACTCACCATTAGTGATTCTTCCTTTCTACCTACAGTTAAATTTAAATTTATGTAAAATTAAATGAAAGCAAGTCACTTTGTAAAACACCATTTAATCAAATTTATATCACTAAGTAGGTAACTTAACAACAGTGCTTCTTCGATTTGAATTTTTTTTCTTTAAGAACAAAAATGTTTTTTTTTTTGTGAATTAGTGTTCTACATTTTCAGTGTCATTGCGCTTTAAAAGAAAATTTTACAGTTAAATTATTGGTGTTGCCAGCCTACAAATTAGTAGTTCCATTTTTAATATTTTCTACTCTTAATTGACAGTCTATACATTCCTTGCATGTACTTACTATTCAGTATGTTCTATGCGCAGAGAGGTATTCGGTATTCGACGACTCAAATTATTTTGAACCAATCTGAACCATTATCGGTGTGCACAAATTCATTCAAACTTGCACTCTTTAAAATAATTTACCTGTACACAAAGGGCCAGATTTAATATTAGTACAGCTTGCTGATGGAGCTCAAGAAAAATAAATTTAGAATAATTACATTAATCAAGGTATTAGGAGTGATAAATTTTTCGGTCTTTCCTTTTTTTTCAGTCATAATGATATTACATAATCAAAATTACTAACTGAACATTTGAGTTAATTTAAGTAAACATAATTCAATTCTGAGAAGCTAATATGGTCTGAGGACAAATAAATTAAAAACTTAACAATTTAACAATCTATCTTTAACTGATAATAATGATTGCACAACAACTACAGTAAAACGCTTTTATAAGGTTTTCCAATGGACCAGAAAGAATGGGATAAATCAGGCCATCATCTAAACTTTTTATGCGGGAACCTTATAAGTGGGTTTCTCTGTATCTGCAAATGTTTGAATTTTGTATAGAAATAGTGTAGTTACTGTTTAACCACTGGAGCGCTTTTTGCCACAATTAGGCACTATTTAAAATACCTCGGATTGCTTTGCAGCCAATTTTGGCAAATTTTCTCTTATTTGTAAGTAATTAAGTAGAAGTTTACGATTTTTATATAATTTTTTTATAAATCCTACGAATATATGAAAATCCACAAAAGATAGGTGAATTCATTGGCTATATAGATCTATAATCAATTTGTATGTTTCCATATTAAAATTCTGAGGTGTGATTTTTTTTAATGTGGGCGGAAAATATTCAAAATGGTCACACAAAAAATCTCGAGCAATCGGAGAAAAAAGTTTTAGTCGCTCCAGTGGTTAAAAGGAAAATAATAGCTTTTTCAGTGACAGAACTTATACATACTGAAAAGAATATGTATGTAACTAAATTATGTTAACTAAAACAATACTAAAATAAAATTTTCATTATTTCTGAGTTCTCAAATAATGATGTTTATAGGTATCGCAGTAAGAGTTGAGGCGAACATAGTAATTGCACAGATGCATTGCCTGCATGCAGCATTTTTAAACTTGTTTATCAACATCAGGAAATAAAATTCTTAATACAATAAAAATAACCGTGAAACGTTTTGAATTTTCAAATTCGAACATGGTATGCATTTGGTGTTCTTTCTTTGCTGAAAACAATGTAGGCATATGCTAGACAAAAGGCTGCTTCTCAGTGACTTTTCACAAGAAAATCACATGCATCAATACACACAATCCCAAGCGTGTGTTTGGGTCAACTCAAATTTCGCAACCTATAATAAAACATTATCATAATTGATAAAGAAATTTAGGATTGCTTTAAACCTGGTCATCGAGCTTTAAAATCTCAGGTTAATATTTTAAATTGTCTCAGTCCATATTTCTCTAGTTCTTTTCAAACAATAAAGGCAAGTATTTTAAAAAATATAACAATAAACCATATTTGAAAAATAATCTTTATTAATTTAGTTCCTTATTCCTACCAGGAGATTTTTTTTTAAACTTTGCCATACCTAGTATTATATTTGAAATTGTGAAATATTTATCTTAAAAAATATTTGTATAAATATGTATGCCAAAATTAAGATTATTTTGTGTTACAAAGCCGACTGTTTAAAATCCTACAAGTTATTTTAATCAAAATTAGGCATTTGAGATCTACTTGAATTTTGATAATAATTTTAGAAATAAATAAGAGAGGTGTTTATAATAAAGCCAATGCACAAATAAAAATAGTCATTTTTCATACTGGCAAATATTGAATTTAGAATGGCAAAACGGTGAATGTTGCCATGCCATAAAATACAAAAAAAATATTATCATAGATATGTACGAGAAGTGAAAAGTTTTTTTACAAAAATAACAAAACCTTTGAGAAAAAAATCCATCTCCGACCGTAATGGAAGCCAACGATGCAGCATGTTACTATTATAGCTGAAAAATTATTTTTTTGAAAAATGGTTAACCACTTGAGCGAAAGCTTCTCTAGGTAGGTGATTTTTATGAATTATAAATTTAACTTTTTTTTTTAATTTTATAAAATCTAAAAATATCAGATACACAGTGAAATCTAGGAGGATTCATTGGCTTTAAGCCATAGGAAGAAGTTCATATGTTTCCGTATTAATATTTGGAGCTATAGTATATTAAATCAAAACCGAACACCGGCAAATCTCCCTCGCTCGAGTGGTTTTAAGTGCCCATTCACTTCTCATAATATCATCCACAATCTTAAATTGGTCAAGTAGCTTAAAAATTCTCATATCTGTTTGGTAAATATCTATCCATGATTTTAAATTGGCCAAGTACCTTTAAACTTCTCGTAATATCTGTGCTTGAAATTGTACATGGATCTTTTCACTTTTCATATCCGTGGTTGAAAATGGGCAAGTACCTAACCATGATTTAAAAATGTTCAAGTATTTTTACCCTTCTCTAATCTATTTGTGTTTGAAATTGGACAAATATCTCTACACTTCTCATAATATTATACATATGTGGTTGAAAATGGGAAAATACCTACATATCCATGATTTAAAATTTATTGTAAGAGTACCTTTACAATTCTCATTTAATTTACATAGTAATTGTGTTTGAAATTAAAACAGTACGTATTTTTATACTTCTCATATCTGTAGATGAAATTGGGAAGGTATCTACAATATCCGTGATTTAAAATTGTACAAGTACCTTTACACTTCTCATATCCGAGGTTGAAATTGGGCGCAAGTACCTATCCATAGTGTTACAGAAGGTGGGTGATCCCCCTTTTTTCGCAGTATCTCCTCCGCGATTCCTGGATCAGCTGAGCCTTCCGCTCCTGGAAACTCAGCATCCGGCCCTCTGCCGTCTTAGGGAAGCACGAGGCGGCGGTAGACACGGGGGCTGGGCCTGCGGACGGGGTAGGTGTGGCCGGGGTACTGGAGGAGGGAGAGGAAGGCTCCTCGGGGGTGTAAGGGATGGTGCCTTCCAGGATATTGGAGAGGGTGACGTCCACACTCCTTGTCCTACCTGTAATCATTGTTTTGATATTTAGTATGTTACTTTAAATTGCAAAATAAAATGGCTACTCGCGTGATTCATTTACATACAAATTGTACAATGAGAATCGTACAATGTCATTTATAGCCAAGGATCTTAACCGCTCAACTACAGAGGCCCTCAGAAACACCAGTGAAAACAACTAGAAGCAAGAATTCCTTAAAACTTTCAGTTAAAGATTTGTTTCAATTCTAAAAGGGAAACTAACCTAGATCCTTGATAATGACGGACAATGGCACGCTGGGCAGCACCTCCTTGACCTGGGCCGCCATACGCCTCAAGTCGGGCCGGCCCTGACCCGAGGGACCGGACTGGCCAGGCCCACCGCGGGCAGGAGCGGGCCCGGCCTCTCGAGAAGCCACCAGCGAGCGCACCTCCGCACAACTGTACTGGGTGGCCTCCACCTGGATAATAAAAGCAATCATTTATAACTCATAGCCAAAAATTGCGAACTGACGCAGTCACATGTCAAAGTGATGAGAATTGAACTGAAACTCCTGGTTCAAAATCATGTTTAGTATTAAGCCACTATAGCAACCACCGTTCGTGACCTTTATCATAATTATATATCACGCGTAATTATATATCCTTTATCACGCGTATACTCGTGGGAGATCCCATGCACTTTTTTATGCTCCGAAAGCGAGAAATTCTTCCTTTCAGAATGCCCCATTAAACAGAGCAATTCAACTGCTTAACGATTCTGCATTGAGCATTGACATCTTCAATGTTACATATAGAGAGTCGGTAACTATCTTTTGACATACGTCTCAAAATAGTGAAACTGCCCCCTTGGACTTTTTTTTTTCTCTTAAATTTTGTAATCTTCTCCGTAATAATTTGGTGTATAACTGTTTTATGGAGAACCTGAAAAAATAAATAATTAATAGCTAACATGTTGATTTTTTCAGTCCAAGAAAGATTTCTAATGACAGATTCTCAGCTGACCTATTTCATAGAATCTATGGAATAGAACAGTGAGAACATTCTTTCTATATCAAACAAGGCCCAAAAACAGAAACCCAAAGGTGAATAAAGTTCAAATTTTGCTCTATTCTTTATGGAAATGCCACACGGTACAGTGATATCTATGGTTATGTCAAATACAAAAACAAGGAATATGAAAACAATTTCCATTTTCAAACAGTTCTTTCTATAAAGTAGTCCATTTTTTACATTTCAAGTTTCCGTATTAGTGTTCGAGAGCAGTAAGCAAAACTTTACGGCTGCGTACTATGCATGGAAATCAGCAATCGCAAAAAGCATCACCACAAAATTCACCCCTGACGAAAGGATGACTTCTTCAAAGCAGTGTGCTTGTCAAATTGAATGTGAAAAGGTAGCTGTACACGGTCCTACCGGCAGAAACCGGTACTACTAAAACCACGCCCCCCGCAATCAATTCAGTGTTTTAATTCTGTAAATGTGTTTTTAATTTTTAATATTTTATTTTCTTTCACTATTATCCCAAATTATCCATAAAATAACACACTTCACACTTTAAATCAATTGCGTGTAAGTTAATAAAAATACAAGAGGCGATAAAACAGTTCATAAAAATATGAAAATAAGATTCATTATTGAATGGCACAAGTTTCGGCGTTTCCTGAACATTTTATCCAATGGCATAAATATGCAGTGTTTATATTTGGGACAGCCGCATTGACAAGGGAATAAGAAAAACATGGGAGATAGTGCAACGGTTCTACAGTCTGGGTGCTAACAGAAGCTGTGCAGACAGTCTCCCTATCAATTGTTGCGTAATAAATAAACAGAGCAAACAAACCTTCAAGTAATCGGCTATAACCTTCTGGACCCTATTGGCAAACTCCTCAGAGGTCTCCTTGTCGATCTTCTCCACGGTGGGCAGCAGGTGCACGGTGAAGACGGTGTACGGACTCCAGAGGAACCAGAACAGGTCTGTCCATGCAAAGCCATCGCTGGACCAGTGGCTCAGGGAAGCGGTGGTCACGTTGCCAAACCATCTGCGTACATCTGCCAAGTAAAGAAGCCATCATTTCATTATTATTAAAATAAATTATTATTAACTTCTCTATTAACCTGTCTCTGTGTCTTGCCAATTTCGTATAAAACCTCGGAAATCATGCAAATTATTTTGAGCTATCGTATATTATATTTACCGAAACACATTCCTTGTACAATAAACTATCTATAAAAACAACATTACTTGCATTTATTTGATTAATTGATAGGTTTTTCAATGTTTTTTGCGACCTACCACGCTCGAACTTTGACAGTTTAAATCGCAGCAAAAGATGACGCTCAGATGCCATAGATAATTTAGTACAAATAAACTGAGTAGCTAGGCGTAATTCGGGTACCTGTTACGCCAAGAACGAGAATGGTCCAAGCGATTGTCCTTCATACAGTTTCTTTATACATAAGGGTTAAAATCGCATTGTCAATTTTGTCTGCGCTTACGGCACGGGAGAGGATAATGACCTGAGAAATAGTTACAACTTGGTTATAGCGACCTCAGAAAGTGTCAAAACTCATTGAGAAATTATCACAATTTGGTTAAAGTAACCTCAGAAAAATTCATAACTTATTCATAATGACCTAAGAAACAATAACAACTCGGTTAAAGTGACCTTAGAAATAGTCCCAATTTGGCTATGATGACCTCAGAATATTCAAAACACGATTATAAGGGAACATAAGGGGGGGGGGGTTAAAAATTGAAAAAAGTGGGTCACGTAGTATGGGTACGTTCCCTAATGCCCTGAGAAATTCTCACAACTTGATTATGTATAATGACCTTATTGATAACTGGATAAAATGCCCTCATAAATGTCACAACTAGGTTACAAAGACTTCAGACAGAGTCATCTCTCAAAAAATGACCTCGGAGGAAAACCCCACTCGGATTGTCACCTAAGAAATTAGCCACAACTCCGTTAGTGATCCCAAAAATGATCACCAATGGAACAAGAGAAAAACAAATAGATGTAATAGTAGTAGAATTACCAATAGCGACTGGCTGCACCTTGTCGTACAGCATGAAGGGCCACTCGCTAAACTTGAGGAGCCCCTTACCGCTGGTGGGGCAGCCCTCGGGCTGGGCAGCCATCGGAATATTGGGAATGTCTGCAAACTTTTTTCTGAAAATAAAAAAAAAGTGGTAATTAAATTAAGTGGTGGAAGTTGATTCCTAAATTTGGAAGACTAGATTAAAACAATTTACAGCCAATTGTATAAACAGTACTGAACTAAATTCATGTTATATCCTGTCTTATTTTTATAATGTGATATTTTGTCTTAACACCATATCTTCAACTACTGCCAGAAGAAGCTCCATAAAGTAAACGTTATTCTTACTTGTCATCAGTAATTTTTTGTTTTATGTATTGTTGACGCAACTATGTATACCTATCTATATACCTTGTTCCATTTTTCTACCCATCCTTTGTTTACCACAATCACCTGTCCCTGCTGACAATATTACCTACCGTACAACAATAAAATCAATGTCAGTCAGTCTCAGGCGGGTATAACTCCGAACCAAAAAGTGAACCGAATCTTTGGTGAAATCATAAGTCCCCTTCGATTTGTTTATGGTCCCCGCCACCAATAGGAAGCCTAGCACGCCCACCAATAGGAAGCCTAGCACGCCCACCAATAGGAAGCTTTTGATTTCTATGGTAAAATTGACGTATTGCTGTAAGTTTCTATGGTTTATTTATGTTTGACAAGTTTGACAACAACTTCGTGGGTGGTTTGTATATTTATGACAACTTCGTTTTTTGACAATAATCATGGCGGTAATTTTATTCGTGCCAATCTCCTGGGACTTGAACAGTCGTCATTTGAGTGTTTATTTAAAAATGAAGCATTCGTGTAGTGTAAAAGGCTGTGCAGATGAAAGATCAGTTCGGCATAGATTTCCGAATTACGGAAATGAGAATGTGTTTCGCGAATGGGCGGTGAGAATCGGCAGACTCGAATACATTGATTACCCTATTTTGGCAGCATGTGCATATGTCTGCGGGTCTCATTTTGCGGTCGAATGCCGAATGCGTAGAGGATTATTGAAAAAAAATGCATTGCCAACCCTACATCTACCAGAAATCGAGCAATATCCTGATTTTCCTCGTGAAAAGATCCTTAATTTCAACCAAACTACAGGTGGGAATCTCTCTTTCTTTGTTATTTCAGTTTTCCTAATGTATTATGTAACTATTTCTTTGTAGCTACATATTTATATTGTACCTGCATATATCTTTCATACCTTTTTTACGGGAACCTTTTATTGCTGTATTAATTATGCTATGTTCTGTAAAACATCCAATCGGGCATAATAAATGTTTGCTATTAATTACAAACTTGCCTTACAATCAACCACTCATGTTTATATCTATCACAGTAAAGATGGAAATCTTATTGTTTATTTCTGTGTTCCTAATGAATCTGTTTTCATATTTAGATCGTATCGTTCTGCAAAGACAACTTAGTGCTCACTTTGATGCCATCTTTCAAGATCACAATTACATCTTTAAAGGTATGAATGTTTTCTATAATGCATCGACCCATATTATTAATTTAATTCATTTGTTTTAATTAAATTTAATAAAACTTTCATTTTTGTCTGTGGGAATCTCTCTTTGTTTATTTCAGTGTTCCTAATGTATATTTTCTTGTATGTATTTAGCTCCTATCTACGATCCACCAGGAAACCAATGCAGAACGCATCCGCAAAGACAACTTAGTGCTCACTTTGATGCCATCTTTCAAGATCACAATTACATCTTTAAAGGTATGAATGTTTTCTATAATGCATCGACCCATATTATTAATTTAATTCATTTGTTTTAATTAAATTTAATAAAACTTTCATTTTTGTCTGTGGGAATCTCTCTTTGTTTATTTCAGTGTTCCTAATATATATTTTCTTGTATGTATTTAGCTCCTATCTACGTTCCACCAGGAAACCAATGCAGAACGCATTTTGATGAGGTCCTCAAAGATCATGATTATGTCTTAAAAGGTTTAAATGTCTTCTATAATGCATCGACACATCTTATTAATCATATTCATGTTTTTAAAATTTTTATTTAAATTATAAATAATAAATTATTCATATGACAATAATTATAACATATTTTTTTATATTATTATAACACAATTTATAACCAACATTCTTATTTCAGAGATCAATATCCTTCCCGGGCCCAGCTGTGCGCATGTTGCTGCCAAAAGGGTCGCAGAAGATTACGGAGGTATAAATATTTCGTATAAGTAAATAAGAATATTCTAAGTTTTTTCATGAAACTTTAGTTAATGTGATAAATATATTGATTTCAGAGATCAATATCTTCCCCGGGCCCAGCTGTATGCCGGTTGCTGGCAAAAGGGTCGCAGAAGATTACGGAGGTATAAATATTTCGTATAAGGAAATAAGAATATTCTAAGTTTTTTCATGAACTTTGATTAATGTGATAAATATATTGATTTCAGAGATCAATATCTTCCCCGGGCCCAGCTGTATGCCTGTTGCTGCCAAAAGGGTCGCAGAAGATTACGAAGGTATACATATTTCGTATAAGGAAATAAGAATATTCTAAGTTTTTTCATGAACTTTGATTAATGTGATAAATATATTGATTTCAGAGATCAATATCTTCCCCGGGCCCAGCTGTATGCCTGTTGCTGCCAAAAGGGTCGCAGAAGATTACGAAGGTATACATATTTCGTATAAGGAAATAAGAATATTCTAAGTTTTTTCATGAACTTTGATTAATGTGATAAATATATTGATTTCAGAGATCAATATCTTCCCCGGGCCCAGCTGTATGCCTGTTGCTGCCAAAACGGTCGCAGAAGATTACGAAGGTATACATATTTCGTATAAGGAAATAAGAATATTCTAAGTTTTTTCATGAACTTTGATTAATGTGATAAATATATTGATTTCAGAGATCAATATCTTCCCCGGGCCCAGCTATACGCCTGTTGCTGCCAAAAGGGTCGCAGAAGATTACGAAGGTATAAATCAGTTTTATATTAAGTATCAGGAAATAAGAATATTCTAAGTTTTTTTCATGAACCTTGGTTAATGTGATAAATATATTGATTTCAGAGATCAATATCTTCCCCGGGCCCAGCAGCAGAGTGCCTATTGCTACCCCAGTCACCACACAGAAAAAATATGGTTCCTCGCGTAAGTATATTTATAGCTTTTTGTTATCTTATTATTATATTTGGTATCTTTGGATTTGAATAATGTAATCATTGACCTGTAATATTGTGTTTTTCTAGGTAAGAGGAATTACGAGAGGAAGAGCTACGAGCCAATTTCACCTACAAAGAAAAAGATGATATCAAATATTTTACTCACAAGGCGAAAATTGAAGTATGTTCAAAAGAAAAATTTTTCTTTGAAGCAACGCCTTCGCATGGCAACTAGTTATAAGAAAAGACACTGCTTGGAAGAATCTCTTTCAAATTTAAATCCTGTGCTCTGTAAATTCATTATGTCACAAACAAAGTTAAGCCCGCGTCAAAAAAAAGGTCGAAGATACAGTCGCGCGGATAAATCTTTGGCCCTGGCTGTTTATAAGAGTGGGCCGAAATGTTATCGTTTTTTGTCAAAACTTTTTGCATTACCTACCCCTTTAACCCTGAAAAATGAATTAGCTTCAGTATCACTTAAACCGGGAATTAATCAAAAATTTTTTGACCACTTGAAAAAAAAAACAAATTCTATGGCGGGTATGAAAAAAATCTGCATTTTAATGTTTGATGAGATGAGTATTTTTCCTCACATTAACTTCAACGCGCGTAGTGGAATTATTGAAGGGTTAGAGGATAAAGGTGATGTAAGAAGAAGAAAATTTGCTGATCATGCTCTGGTCTTGATGGTTAAAGGCCTTACCGTTCCTTACAAGCAGCCAGTTTTTTTTTCGTTTTCAGAAAGTGGAACTAATTATTTCGACTTGAAAGAAATTCTTCTGACTGTTTTAGGCAAATTGTTCGAGTGTGGTCTCAAGCCAGTTGCAACTGTGTGCGACCAAGGCACTGTTAACAGTAGGGTGGTGAAAGCCTTGCTTGAAGATACTCGAACAAGTTGCCTAAGGAATGAAACAGAATATAGGGGTGGATACTTCATGGTAAATGGAAATAAGATATTTCCATTATTTGACGCACCGCACCTTTTGAAGTGCGTTCGTAATAATCTTTTAGATAAGGACATGGAGTTTTATGAGGATGGGGTAAAAAAGTTAGCTTCATGGGACAATTTGGTTACGGCTTACAATTTGGTACCTCAAATTCCTGAATCATTCAATAGGATGTACAAGATAACGGACAGCCACGTAATTCCTGATAAAATTAAAAAAATGAAGGTTAAACTTGCTTCACAAGTATTTAGTGGCAGAATGTCTTGCGCGTTGGAATTTATCCATCATCTCAGTCCAGAGTCATTTACTAAAAATCCATTGGACACTGCACGAATTTTAAATTTTTTCGATAAATTATTCGATAGTGTCAATGGTACATCAATCCATCCCAAAAATGGGAAAAAATATTGTGTGGCCTTATCGAATTTCTCCCCACACATTCAATTGTGGAATGAGTCATTGAAGATAATGAGCACAATGAAATACGTCCATCAGACAACAGGCGCAAACATTAGGACTTTGGCACCAGTTCTAAAAAACTGGATTTTTTCGATTAATGGGATTACCCAATTATGGCACTTCCTGAAGAATAAAGGGTTCCGCTATTTAAAACTTCGCTACCTAAACCAGGACCCCTTGGAAAATTTTTTTGGCTCCATCCGAGGTCGTGGTGTCCGGAATCCATCTGCTACCTTATTCACTTCAGCTTACAAATCGCTCATGATTTGTAATTTGGTGTCTGAACGTTCGCCCGGTACCAATTGTGAAGCCGACGATTCTACCACACTTCTGACTAATGTGGCAGACTTCATTTACACCCATTCCACCTCTTCCACTATATATTCAAATGTATCTTCCTCTGTACTTATACCTGACATAAATGCCCAATTTAAGAAAATTTTAGATTCGTTTTCCACACATACATCAAGTATCGATCCCTATGTTGCAGGATTTTTGTTAAAAAAGATGGTGAAAGGTTTCCGAGGCTGTGATGAATGCAAATTATCTTGCATTGGTGATCCTTTTGATCCCATGAATACTTTTATTTTAAATCGGGAATACTGCATGACAGAGAGACTTCGCCTAACTTATCCAACAAAAAATTTTACTCTCAACGCTCTGGAAATTCGTTATGTTATTGAGTATGTACTAAATCATAATTGTGAAAATTTAAATCTTGTGCCTATTATTAATGAAACTATTGCCAAATATGTATGTTTTGATTGGATTCGTTGTGTGGAACATAAAAATAAATTTATGAAAGCAATTGTTAAATTCACTGTGCCTTTCATTATTCATGTTTGGTGCGCAGACATTAATAGAAAATTATGTGGCAAAGATACGAGGCCATATAATGGACCAGATTCCATGAGAAAAATGGCAGTCCTACGATACATAAAATATTCTAAATATAGGAAGAAATGGTTGTCCTAATTAGATTATTTTATGTATCTAGTCGATTTTTATTACTTACTCAACATCATAATGAATATCTTTCAACATCTTCTTTAAAATGTTTTTTATGTTTATAAATTCTTGTATTCTGTGTTTCCTTGTTATTATATTGCCCTGGTACATCTTTGAAATGTGTGATTATATTACACCTGTTTATTTTTAATTACTCTTTTATATCATATTTTAATTTGAATTACATGTTCTTGTATCTCTCGTTTCTGAGTATTTTTTGTCTTGGCAATCCTTAATGATTTTTGTGCTACAGACCATATTTGTTTTCCATTTAAAATTTTGACCTATTAATAAGAATAATTAATTTTACAAACATGTACATTACGAGTAAATCATTTTTCTGTTCAAAACAGAGAAATGCAATATTATCATGAGAAAGCACAGTCATATTTTAATTTGAATGACATGTTCTAATATTTTTTTATCTTGGCAAACCTTCTAAATGATTTTTGTGCTATATCATACATGTTTTCCATTTAAAACGTTGACCTATATGTACCCCAACATATTTAATTTTGGAAGTTGGACGATGTACAGAAAATGCTTGATTGCTATTAGTTCTGCTATATTTACTTGTATGGTATGTTGTGAGGCTGAAGGTAGCGGAAAGGGGAAAGGGATGGGGAAGAGGAAGGTGGGGAAATACCTGGCTATTCAGACCTGGTTACCAAACACGGCCTAAGCCATTTCAAGCCATGTTTCAATTCTGATTGGTGGTCTCACACCACGGCGATACTGAGAGTATCTTCCGCTCTGGAATGTGTCGCAAATATAGTATATGTATATTATTTTTAATTGAATTAATTGTGAAATAACACAAATTAATAAATTTACTTGCTCACGCCGGGATTCGATCCCGCGACCTTCGGATTGGGAGGCAAGAGTCTTGCTCCTCGACCACGGCAGCCGTTGTTGGATAATTTGTAAAATTACCCAATAATAGAATATATATTTGTTGGATAATATGTAAAATTACCCAATAATATATTATAATTATATTCTTGTATCTCCTGTCATTATACTTTGTACCCCTTCTAAATGTGTTTTGTATTTATATATTTTTTCTTGTATTTCCTGTTTATGTGTTATCTGTTTTAATGTGTATAATAAAATAATTAATCATGCAATTACGAGTTTTTCATTTTTCTGCTCTGCAGAGGAATGTCAAAATCGAAACTGTCGTATGAAACGTACATAAGAATATTTGAAAAATTTCTTTTTTCGATTGAAGGAATTGAAATTTCAAGTAATTTTACGTTATTTTTTTACGACAGTTGGTTTATTCACAGGGCAAAGGGTTTCTAACTGATAAAGAACAGCTCTTTATCAGTAAACCTTTTGTCATGTGAAAATATTTTGACATTTCAAACATTTTATTTTTAAAATAATATTTTAGGCTAATGAATTGGGTGGTACTGGGTAGGCCCCGAAAGAAAATTATATTGTCTATGGTCGCGCCTTTTTTTTGTTGCTTACTCTATCTTCGTCTATGGTGTGTGACATCACGAATCCCCGTCATCATCATCATCAGTCGAAAAATTATTGCATTTTGATGGTGAAATAGTGACCAAATTTTTCTCGAACAAAAGCTTGAAGTTATCAATCTAGTGGGTGGTTTGTATATTTATGGTCAGTCTGTTAAAAGAAGCTGTGCCACGAACATCATTATTCTCTTAGTTTTATATAACATCGACCAGTTTATGGAAGCTTGTGCAGTGAGTGATTTAGTGCTCCCTCAGATCCATAATATTGAGCAGAACATCAACCATAAGGGGTAAGTCAGTTTCCTTCTCCATTCATCTGTTTACCATTCCCCATAGTTGTGTCAAAGTATTTACAAACATAACATTTTTTAATATATTGATACAGTCCACTCCACGTGTCGCATTTGCGATACCATGTATTCTTGCTTATTTTTATAAATTCATTTATTTTTATTTTTTATATAATGTTTTATTATCGCCCATGCAGATTCACGGCCAGAAGCCCCGAGAACACCCGAGAAGCGTGAATGGGAGGAGTTTCTCGCATTCTCTTTCTCGGGCTCGCCAGTTCTCGGATCGCTGTCGGTAAATTTGGCCGCTTCAAAGGATTTCTCGGGCGAGAAGCGAGAAGACTACTACACTCACGTTTTGTCTCAGTGTTGTTTAGTGAGCGGTTGAGAGTAGACGTGCGTTGTATTTTTGTTTTTGTTTCGAAAATTTTGTTTCCTTGCATTAAAAATCAACAAGAGTTGCAATTAATAGAATATTTTCGATCTGAACCGGTGTTATGGGATGCAAAACATCGAATTAAAAAGACAAAAGTTTGAACCACGATGCGTGGAACAGACTTGGAGAAATAATGGAGATGCAAGTACCTGAACTCAAAAAGAAAAAAGATTCCCTTTTTGCTAGTTAACGGAAATATAGACAAATGGTGAATGATTCCTCCAAATCGGGTGCTGGTGAAAATAAAATTTATAAACCTATATGGTTTGCATATGACTTTCTAAATTAAACTCTCTTTCTAAATCAAGGGCTAACTACAACGTTCAACGTTACAACGTTCACAAAATTATAATATGCCATGGCGCACAGAGCCAAACCTGCTGCATTTTGAATATCGTCTGTAATGTCGTCCATACCGGATGGGAAACAGATCACGAGTGAGAAAAATGAGAGTGTGGATAAGTGCTTGTTCTCGCCGTGAGTCTGGAATCGCCTTTAGAGGTAAAGTCACAAGGAGGAAATCTATAATTGGTTTTATTTTGCATGTTCTACACATGCACATACTGATAAAGGTGTAAACTGTTGATTTCTCGAAAATAAACAAATAAATAAAATAAAGTAATAAAACGTAGTTACTATCTACAGCGGTAACATAAAAAAATTACAAGGGAAAGATTGACCCAACAGATGATAAGAGATGATTTGTATAGTGCCATTTTTGGTCAAAAATCAATCAATTTGCTCAAAAATCACCTAAAGGGCAACACATTTATACTGCAAAAACGCAATGCAACAATCGATTTCCAGAAAGTAAATAAAATAATCTAATAAAAAGTATTTATTGATAACAGCAGTAACATAAAATCCAAAGGAAAGATTGACCCAAGAGATGACAATAATAATATTTAAATGAATAATATTATTTATGCATTAAACCGCTTACTCGTTAATACCGAATATTTTTTATTCAAACAGATTTAGCTATATTATTACGAAAATTGAGTATTTATGTCGGGGTGACCAAAAAACATGCAAAAAATATGCATTTAACATTTTAATTTTGTTAAAATTAATTCACTCACGCGGTAACGCCATTGTTCATTCATCGTTTTTATTTTAACATTTCATAGACAATCAATCAATGTGCCAATCATAGAAAAAATATTTTTGACTAAAACAAAGTGAATGCATTATTGACAAGTTTGTATCTGTATTTATAACAGTAAAACATGGAAAGAAATGTATTAGAATAATTACACAAACCCGCTAGACAAACCCTGCTTTGCCAAACAAACCATTCAAAACCTGGGATGTTTTTTAAAATTATGATGAAATGCGAGTTTATTTTAGAGAATTTGTTTTATAAGATTGGTACTTCCGACAAATGTCATATTTGATTGTCTATTAGTTAAAAAAGGAACTTCCGTAATATCCGTGCATCAAACTTCGACAACACAAACGTTCCGTGTTATCCGTGAGGTGGACTAACTGCATATTTACCTGGATAATTTATATACATAGCGCCATTTATGAGAAATATGATAATATTCAGATTTGCACATTGCCGTTTTTGTTAAAAATCACCTAAAGGGAACCTCAGTTTTACTGCAACAATGCAACACGTGACATAATCACTGAATTGGTAATGTACACTAGAAACGCCTTCCATGCAGATTTGAATAGAAACCAATGTCGCCACTGACTTCATACCTTTTGGGGCTAGCCAACGCATTTTTTGTCTTCTTCTTTATTTTACGGCAATGATACTATGATACTATGAGCTTAGAAGAAAAATAGCATTTAGTACCTCCAATTTTAGGCTCAATTTACTTGAAAATGAAAGCTCAAATAAAAAAAAAGTTATAACAAATTGACTCCAAATCTATTAAAAATTCACCAGTTTCCCGCTTGTACTACAAGTTTCTGTACACCGTGTATAAATAAGATTTAGTTTTATAAGGTAAAACAGGTAAGTATATGAGTCACCATGCTGAGAAAATTGAAATTTGTTCCAGAACTTATTCTTTGTTTTTTAATCATTGTTCAAACAACAAACACATAAAAATAACCGGTCAGATTTACGCATTATATATGTGGTTTATACAAAGTTGAATTGTTTCATTTTTCTATAATGGATAACCACAAAGTTATAGCTACATTCAAAAACATAAAAATAAATTTAGGTTCATTGCAAAAAGTAGGTACATTAATTCAGTAAATTACCTAGTGAATTTTTTTTCCATTTCGTATCACTGTCACGCATCAAAAATTGCATTTCAAATATTTAAATATTGAGTTCCTAACAATTCACTAAGAGCAACATACCCTAATAATATTCCAACTCCAGTAAAATACTGGCAGCATTTACGAACGCTGCCCGCTAGAGGCGCTAGTGTAGTAGCATGTTGACAATGGCAGCAAATAATTGAATTTATACAGTACTTGGTGGCGGTGCTTTGCACTTTCTAATTTGTATTTTGATTAAAAAAAGGTCCTACAATGCACCTACGTTCTATATGCACAGTTTGCAGATGTGATTAAATCACAAACAACGAAAAACTCAAAATTATTTTTGAAGAAAAATTTTGATTGATTATTTTTTTTTTTTTTACATGAGCTCCACACAGGAGACTCTGAAGAAAATAATTTCCCTCAGGGCCTATAACATCTTTGGGGATGCTATGTGGAGGGTGTTTTAAGGAAAGGAAGGAGAGGAGAATTCTGGAAAGGAAAAGGGTTTAAGGGATGGGTAGGAATCTGGGGTTCAGTGTGTCCCAGTCATCCGCCTCCAAGACCTAGACAAACCTCATCCCATGAACCCGGGCACCCCTTCTAAATCACCAAACGTAGCGAACCACTTGGGGTGACCTATGGCAAAGGTGTTGGTTATCCAATAAAGGTTCCCAGGGCGGCGGTACCCATTCCTGACTCCCAAATTGAAAATTGGTGGCAATACTTATATAACTGTTAACACAAACATAATAGCCACTTTCGTATTTTTTTTATGTATGCGCAAAAAAAGTAATTATGTCATAGAATGTAGGTTACCTAATAAATATTTTTTAATTTTCAATTTTTATAATTTAAACGTAAAATAAAGAAAATATTTCAATAAAATCCATTAAAATTTATGAAAGAAAATAAGCCTGCAGAACTCGCCCCACTAGAAGGCGCCAGTGTAGCGTACCTAACGTGACCATACGGCCCATTTTGATCAGAATTGTCCCGTTTTTAGGGACTATGTCCCGCTGTCCCGAAGGAAAGCTTCAGGATGCCGAAATGACCCGTTAAGAAAACGGGCCAGTCGTGACATCAAATTGAGAGCAAAGATCTGATTATCTCAACTATTGGGCGCTTTCCCACAGTAACTGCACGGCAACGGCACAAAAATATGTTCTTCATCGCAATAATTCTGCAGCTCTTTCTTACACACTACATAATATAAGAAAGAACTGTTGAAAATCAGACAAAAGATGTATGTATGTCTGCTTCTCTCAAAATAAGACATAATCATACATCTCTCTCACACATATCAAATAAATCATGATGTTCTGTCGCCGTGCAGTTGCCGTGGGAATGATAAAATAGCCTATTAGATATCGTCATAGAAAAACAAATGGTGTTAGAATTGTGATCTATACCGACTTGAAAGAGAACTGACATCGTCAATTAGATAAACCATAAGACCTTTCGACTCCTAGAGCCCATGCACATTGCTACGCATTTCTTCAGATTGATTCGCGGATGGTTTGAAAACTCAGCTATCTTGGAGAGCATTCATTTCTATGTTCCCGATGGTTATCTTCGCCACCGACAGCATAGACTGTTTTATCTTCCGGCCTGCTTTTACTAACTTGCCAATGGTCATGCCGGTCGGGAGAGCAATCTTGCTGTTGAATAGAATTAATTCGGATATCGACATATTTAGCGTTAGTGAAGCTGCTTTTAAAAGGCAAGCTCTATTAATGCTTGTATAGTTTTTAGCCTACCATTTATGTTTAATGTAATACTGTTACAATTGTATTTTAAAAACACATTCAAATTTTTAATTTTGTAATGTTTTTGAAAGAATAAATAATTTGAATTGAATTGAATTGAAATTTCCATTGTGGTTTTTTTTTTTTTTACAGTGAATACCGCACAAGAATCTCAACTGCTCCCGTCTGGAGCCAGTGAGACTATGGCATCCCCAATTGGGGTATGTTGTGAGGCTGAAGGTAGTGGGGAGGGGAAGGAGGTGGGGAAGAGGAAGGTTGGGAAGTACCTGGCTATTCAGATCTGGTTACTAAACACGGCTAAAGCCATTTTCAAGCAACATTTCAATTCTGAATGGTGGTCTTACACCAGGGCGATACTGATAGTATCTTCCACTCTGGAACATGCCGCAAAAAAACTATATATTATTTTAAATGAATTAATTGTGAAATAACACAAATTAATCAAATAAAATTTATTTGCGCATGCCGGGTTCGAACCCGCGACCTCCGAATTGTGAGTCAAGAGTCTTACCCACTGGACTACGGAGGTCCGGAGGTAATAAAGACTTTCGATATTTAATAATATTGGATCAATTTCACTTGGAGTTAGATAAAATCGACGTTACATTGGGCACATAACATTTTACCTCTTCAGATGGTCATGAATTCAATGGCTAGAGATGGTTCCGGTGACTTACGGGGGGAACAAAACTGACTTACTTCAAAACAAAAATTCATAGTGATCAACCCCCGCGTCACTACCAATGTCCCATTTTAAGGCCAAAAAATCTGGTCACTTTAAGTATACGGCCATCAAAATATGAGAAATGTAGAAGTACTGACTCTATTCTAGGATATTTGCAATGAGTGATTCAGGCTCTATCTAAAAATACAGTTCATTAATTAAAAACTTTTATAAATAGAGATGAAGGTAGTACTCACTTGACGGCCTCACGGAACTGTTCATTCGAAGATGGAGATCCCATATGTCTGATTCCGAGGGCCCAGGCCAGCGGTGGGGGCAGATCCCATTTACTTGGCTGCAAAAATACCACTATTATTATGCCATATTACAATTCCTCCTTCTTTAGCCAACATTTCAGACAGAGTTATAATTTCCTCTATCAGGACAGATGTGTAGTTTGTGATGAAGTGTGTTTTTACAACATTAGAGAGAGAAAAACATTTACTACTGAGATCAACTATCTGAATATAAGGAGCTAACTGTAGAAACTACATAGGTAGTTGATAGAAATGTCCATTAATTGGTGCGCCACGATATATTTTATAAAAAATAAATAAAATAATGTTGTGAAATAAATTGTGAGATACTAACATTATTCCTTTGTAAATATATCGGAGTGCACCGATGAAGACACATAAACAAGATGATACATACAATTTTTACAAAATATATAAACATATTTTCTGATAAAATGGTACAATTTACAAAAACTCATTTTAACTCACCCTCAGCCAACTGGGGCCGTAGGTAGGTATACCCCAGAATTACTATCCTTCTTATATCTACCTAAATACATGAAATATATTTTTAGTATTTTAGGTATTCCTGCACAAAGGATTAATACATAACTAGCAGTTAAAAACCCGCTCTGCAGGTTTTTGCTGCTAGGCCCTGCGGGTGGATTTTGGTTCAGCTTCGCCCGGTTTGAGTGTTTGTGACCATTTTATAAATCCGATAGGAACTGGTTCCTAAAATAGCCAGTTCCTCGGATTCACTGTAATCCACTGGCAGTTAGTTACCGTAGGTGACTCACCGAGACAAACTAACAGTGACAAAGTAACCGAGACACGCAATGATGTTATATGTGATTTAAAACAACTTCGTCAAGTATTGCCGTCAATCTTTCCAAATCCGGAAGGATACTTAAAGCATAAAAGTCCGTAACAATCCGTAACTAGGGGGGGAAACATCCATATGCGAGCTGCTGACGGAAGTAGTGACATCTTGTGTCGAATTCTTGAATTTGAAACCAAATTATAACAATAGCTTTATGTGAAATTATGTCGAAAATGACGTTATTTGAGGCGCAGCCGTTAAGCGTGGCGTCTGACATGCACTTGTGGCTGGGTTCTGAAATTCAACCACGCAGACGCTAACGTAATAATACTGTTCGATGTTCCGTTCAAAAAAAAAAGAAAAATCATTGATCGCTGGAAAAAATATTTTTGTCAAGTATAGGTAATATTCCCTGCCCAATAAATGGACAAAAAACAAATAAACAAAAAAAAAGGATTTCTATGGTATGCCCATATGACAGAAAAATGCATGGGGTCATCGGCCGACCCACATGGTTACGGACATTATGTATAGCATCTTGGCCTGTTGAGATTTAAAAAAACACATGGTATTATGAAAACAGTGTCTGCCGGCGCATGGCGGGCCACTTGGCTAATAATAGGTCGCGGGAGCTTGGCACTCAAAGTTAAATATTAAAAAATACTCACGCTTGGCACTCAAATCAAATATTAAAAAATACTCACACTTATGCACAATGTAGAAACATGTAAAGCTAATGGATCAAATATTGAAACAGAATTTGACACCATTAATCTGGCTTTTTCATCTCGCTGTCCTTCATTCCTAACACAAAGTCCTGTAAAGTGAATACATTATTCAATAAGAAATTTGTGCGCAATAGTTAAAAATATTAAATTCCTCTTAAAATAGTGATTTTTCATATAGAAATAGGAATACAAAGGTGTGCAGATGATTTTAACACGTAGTTAAGATATCCCGAGTAACAGCTGTAGAGCCAATTTTTAGGTTAAAAATCTAAGTAAATCAGACGCCCACACAATGCGCTGAGCTGCGAAAACAAGCAAGTAAGTTAATAAATACTTGAACATTGATAGGAAGATCCGTACATTATATTTTGCCCTTTTGCTAGTTGGGAGCAGCTGAGCACATTGTGCTGGCAGTGGGGTTTGTGTGGATGGAACTAATGATGAAACTTACCTAATGTAAAGCATGTAAAATTTGTAATAAATATTCTGATTGAAGATATTTCTGGAAGTACTGCAGATGTTAACCAAACGAGGATTCCGACTAATAACCTAATTATTACAAGAACTGTTCCAACTGGAAAGTACAGGATGACACCGAGAAGGTTGTCATCAGGAAACCTGAAAAGATGTCAAAATGAAAACAAGGGCTAAATGTTGATAAATGCATACTGTTATGACTAGATATTGTGTGTCAAATCTAGATACAGATTTCATCACGAAGTAAACAAATACATCATGTCGTATATACTTTGCAAAACTGGTAAACCTACTGGTAATTAGGTATGTACACAAGTACAAAATTCACCTTTCTACACATTTTTTTGCGACAACAATGAAAATAGTAATATCTCTTAATAGGCAGGAATCACAGCATGCAAACAGAAGATATTATATAAATACGACGGAATCAGTAATGATTAATGATACTAATAATTGCAGATTGACATACTTTGAATAACCTTAATTATTTTCAGCGAGATGGCAAATTAATATTCTTACCTTTCCTCATTCACTAGATCTTCTAACGTCGTTTGTGCCATGCTAAAGTTTACAAAGTAACAGCAGTATTTTACAACAATTTATGAATATATTTACTGTAACTCCTGACGTAAAATTTGCTAAACATATTTACGTATAATAATATATCAAACTACACTGATTGCCAGCATACGTCGCCACTCGCCAGCCAGCTAAATATGGCTATTATATTTTTGTCGTAATAATTTTGTCTAGACGGTTGAAGACGATTTTTTAACGAAAAATCAGAGTTATGAACAGCTTTTCCGGACAAAGAGAGACAGTTGTCAGCGTTGTCAGGAAAATGTGAAAATATACAAAACTACGCTGAAATGGTTTGTGTCGGTGTTGCAGTAAAAAACTAGAAACCATAAATAAACCACCTAGAAACCTTCAAACAAGAAAGATGTCACAAAACCATAGATTTTTACAAGCACTGGAGCAACGATCTTCGTGGCACGGAATAGGCTTACTACAAAATTCTTGAAATAAATATTGGGTTGAAATATTGTGAGGTAAATTTGTTAGTTCTAATTTTCCTCGCTTGATAATTTTGTCTCTAAAAATATGTAATTTTCGGATGGTGCTTCTTGACATCTCATCTCGACTTCGACTACTAATAATTTTATGTTTATTTTTGATTTCACAAAAATATTTTTTCCTTGTGCTGCGTCTACATCTATATAGTACAAATGAAGATAGGATGCCCGGTGTGGGTTTGTTTTAAAAAATCTACAGCTTTATTCAATGATTGATGAAATTTTGCACACTTAACCTTAAAAATAGGAGGCAGGTCATTTTCAAAAAACCACTCCCACCCCTTTTCCCACCCCAAAACTGAATTTTGATACTTGGTGAAATTTTGCACACCTGACGTTCACAATAAGAGGGAAATTTCTAATTGTCCACATATCTGTTGTTGAAAACTCTGAGTAAAGGCCTGGCAACGCCGGAGATTCTTCAACTATTGTAGTAATAATATTTTATGGGGTAAAATACATACGCACATTATTTGGTGGGCTCAGGATGTTAGTTTGATATCGCACACTTTTAACTCCACCACCAGAGCTGTAATATATATTTGTAAAAGATTTTACTGTAGTGTGTGGTAATCTGATACAGAAATCGTTGCAGTAGGCGAGTTTAAGGTCAGTACAGTGGCGTGCTTCCCCGCCCACGCCTTTCTCTGTCTCGAATATGTTTTTACGCATCTTTCTCTACGGATCGTACAAGTTCAGGGGGCCTACTCTCTAACTTACTCAGTAAGTTTCGGTTTCACAGTCGACTGAGTCGACCGTTTCGGAGTCACATCACAAAATATCTCTATTGACACAAATCGGTTTAGAAAAGCGTCGATGGGCGTCGGTATGTTTGACCATAAATATACTATGTTTGACTTTCACACTCTATATAGAAATAATGTGGATTGTATTGTCTATGCGCCTACAGTCTATGTGAGTCTATGGGAGAAGCGTTGTTTTGACGTTTGACATATTTGACGTTTGTTTCGTATTGTTCAATTTCAATTGTATTTTGTGTCTGCTTAGCAAAGCAAAAGAACTGAATGAACGTAAGTTATATGATTATTTAGTACATTCATGTTTATTTTGTGTTTGTCTTGGTTTTAAAATTGTGTCATTTGAATTATTTATGTAAAAAACGTGATTATTATAGTATCCGGTTGACGGTGGCAAAACAATTATCGAGTATATGGCAAACCATATGAATTTTCGTTTTACCACCGCCAGCGGGATACTGTTATTACCAACCGCATTTGCATGTTTTTATTGATTGCATTGTTAGTTTTAAATTAATAATAATAATGTATATTAATAATTCTTCTACAGAATAAAAGGTCTACAAGCGAACAGTTGGAGTTGCTGGTGTCATGGGTCGCCGACAGGCCTTCCATGGTATCAGGAAGATGTGAGGGGCCGGATGGAAGGATAGCCAGCAAGTCGGAGTGGGACGAGTTGGCCCAAACCCTGAACGCCATCAGGTTTGGAGCCAAGAAACCAGGCGAAAAATGGCAGCAAGTATGTACATAACATACCTAATAATACTTTTGAAACAAACACCTTTCTCAAAATAATCTTAATTTATCGGTTTCTGTATAATAGTTTGACCATTTATCAATTGTTTCAGACTTGGCGGGACCTAAAAGGTAATGCCAAACAGAAGGCATCGCGGCATCGAGTGGAGTTAGTTTTAATTATTGGGCGAGACGTGATTGATGGGACACCGATTTATGAGACGTTGATGGATGACGTTGCAATTGAGGTCCTTCCTCAATTACCTGGGTCGGATGAGGAAGCTTCGTCCGCGATGCCTGGGCCGGTGCCGACAGACGTTTTGCCCGCAACGCCTGGACCGTCCGGCGTCAAAAGAAAGGCCTCCGACAAAGATCTTTGTAAGTACTAACAATGAAATTTCTTAGGGTGAATGGGAATAATTTTATGAAAAACTAACCATCACGCCGTTTCACCGCAGGCGTAGGCAGAGAGGACAGACCGCCAACCAACTTGGCACACATACATATATCATCTCATATTACTCTCCTATTATTCTACTCTTAACATGGCCCGTCTCAAGTATCTGATTCACTTGATTGTGCCATGTCTTCCTCGGGCTTCCCTGACTTCTTCTACCATTCACATTTGTCACATATTCTTCTTACACCACTTTCTTAATTCATTCTCCCAAACATACATGGCCCTCTACATGCCCAAACCATCTGAGGGTCCCTCTTAATCTTACTCATTACGCTTCCATCAGCCTTGCATTCTTTGCGGATCTCCACAGTTCTCACACGATCATACATGGTGGGATCTCGTTTCAACAGCATTCAGTCTGCTTTTATCATTCCTCTGCCAGTTCCATGCCTCACTGCCATACATCAGGGTGGGTACCGGACTCCATTGTGGACTGCTAGCTTCGCTTCTTTTAATATTTTTTTTATTAGCGCCAACGGCATTCAATCCTCCATTAATAGCGTTACCTGCATTTACCCTTCTTTCAATATCCCTCTCAGCCTTCCCATCTCGTGATGTTATGATATTATGTATTATTAATATTTTTAATATTTTACTTTCAGTTACTAAAAGAGCCTTGATGCAGAGGTTTGTGATAGCGGAGGAGGAAAAAATGCAAACCAGAGGGAGAAAAACATAAACGAGAGGGAGAAGCTCCTTCACAACAAGCACAAATGGGAGAAAGTGGAAGAGTTCGGTTCGGTGCGGTTGCTGGCCAGCATGGCCGCACAGATGCTAAATTCAGAGAGGCGCTGATAGCAGAGCTTTAAAGGAAAGTTTAAGATATAATTTATTTATTTACTATTTTGTAAGCCCATGGGGCTTTTACATTTATTTATTTATTTGTTTGTTTACGCCTTGATGTCTTTTACATGTAAAGTAAATTGTACAGGAGCATTATAACAAGTATATATGTAGTACTAGTAGTAGTAGCATTTTGGTATAGTGGTCCTCTGGTGATCCCGGTGCCGCATTTAAAATTGGAGTCATCATGCTTCATGCTGAGTCTCCTGAAATATTAAAATTATTTTTAAACAATTTATTTTTTAAAACAAATATAAATAAAAATTGCAAACTTTAACAAATATTTATGTATACATAAAAGAAATTTACTATAGTAAAATTATAGAATAATAGTATGATATATTATATGACTGTATGATAAGCTATTCTGTATACATTTCAATAAACGAAATATTTATTTACCATGAGAGCATTCATCGAATGGAAACCTTTTCGGTTAAAGTATGCCTCTTCATGTTCCTTCGATCTAATCATGGCTATGTGGGTTCCGTCTATACACCCAATAACTCCGGGAAAATGATATTTCTCATAAAATCTGAAATATATTCAATTTGAATGCATAGATATAGGTACTAAACTTTCAATATAGTTTTTTTAATTTTTTTTTTGTTATTGTTTCAGAAAAACAAGCTGAGAGCTGCCCTTGTCGAATGGGAGATTTTTGCTGCTAGGCAGAGTTGGTGTCCATTTTATAATACCATTTCTCCTTTACAATATGTTTTCTAAATGTGTATTTAATGTAGCATTTTTTATTTCAAATGAGGAATAGGGTGCAATCACTTTTTTTTATAGACAAAAACATGCTATCACTGGATGAGGACCAAGAACAGTGGAAATACTGTGGAAATTCAGTGGGCTGTTCATATATAACTATTTCATTTTTTGTACACACATATTCTCTGAATGGCTATGCTTTTCTTAAGCTTACTAAAAATATAACGTTTTGTTCGATTAGAATGAATATTGTATTTTTATAACACTGTCATTGCAATATACATGTAATTGCTATTGTTACTATGTATTTCTCCTTTATTATATGTGCTCTAAATGTGTAATCTTCTCTATAATATATTGCTAACTGTTTTAAAGAGACTTAAGTTTTTCTCTATGTACAAAATATAAAATAAGATACTACATTCATCATTTTTGTTGTTTTTGTTTTATTATTATTATTATTGTGCCTCCCTTCGACTTCGATAGAGACGACATGCTATAAAATTAATATTACTGTAATCTTTAAGTTAGACCGTTCTTCGCTTAAATTTCGAAAACCACACTGTGTTTCATCATCATTATGAAATTCAAGTAAGTGTACAAAAGACAGCAAAGGTAAAAGGGTTAGAACCAAATTATTTATTTATTTATTAACGGTATAAATATACCATAAATACATATCACAAAATATTGATTGTACTTAAGAAATAATTTAAAAAAAAGGGTATATAAGTTAATTGTGGCATTTGGTTAAGAAATGACACAATGAGCTACAATTACATACAATACTATAGTAAGTATAAATAAAATTAATACTGATTGAAAATATATGATAGAATAGCCTTCTTATAAGCTAGCTTCCGAGCAGTTAAATAGATCCGCCACATCTGCGTATCTATTACTAACTTCATGTAATCTAGGTAGAAGCAAGTTTTTCGTGTACTCAGTCTGACTTTTGATTCGGCTTCGCCCAGTTTCATACTGATCGATACAAAGAATATTTTTTTGTATGCGCCGCTACGGTTACAGTCATGGTATGGAACGGTGTAGTGGGCATAGACCTTTAGAGGAGATTAATAGATAAACCATAGGTTATAGACAAAAACATATCACTGAATGAGGACCAGTGGAAATTCAGTGGGCTGTTCATATAACTATTACATTTTTTGTACACACATATTCTCTGAATTGCTATGCTTTTCTTAAGCTTAGTAAAAATATAAAGTTTTGTTCGATTAGAATAAATATAGTATTTTTTTTAATACTGTCATTGCAATATACATGTATCATACCATGTAATTGCTATTGTTACTATGTATATGTTTATCAAAATATATTTTACCATTTCGCCTTTATTGTATGTGTTCTAAATGTGTAATCTTCTCTGTAATATATTGCTAACTGTTTTATGGAGACTTAAGTTTTCCTCTATTAACAAATATAAAACATCACACCACATTAATAATTTTTGTTGTTTTATTTTTTTGTTATTATTATTGTTCCTCGCTTCAACATCGATAGAGACGACGTGTTATAAAATTAATATTTCTGTAATCTTTAAGTCAGACCGTTCTTCGCTTAAATTTCTAAAACCACACTGTGTTTCATCACCATTATGAAATTCAAGTAAGTGTACAAAATACAGCAAAGTTAAAAGGGTTAGAACCAAAAGGCGCTAAGTAGGTGGTGACATTGGTTTCCATTCAAATCTACATGAAAAAACCCTTGACTCTGTGCAGAAACATGCGGTCCGTTTGAAAGATTCTTCTAACTTAACAAACGTATTGCAATCTTTAGAGCACAGGCGTCGGGTGGGAATGCTATCCTTGTTCTACCATTGCTCCGAGATGCTCCGAGGAACTACTGTCATTGATCCCTTCGTCATCGGTGCATAGTCGGGAAACAAGCCAAAAGCGCGCCCAACATAGTTGACATTTGTCACATGAGCTTCTTCGACTCGTTCTTGAGTTCGACAGAGATGAAATAATATTACATAAAATAATAACATATTATCCGATCATCTGAATAGGTATGCCACAAAATATAATAAATCAGAACATACCCTTGTTTCACAGCATTCCTTTCTTGCTGCGTTCCTGGGAACTTTACGTGCCTACGCATGATTAAGTTTATAGCCGACACTATTTCATGCATGTGTCTGCTAACCGTTTGTTGTGAAACGCTACAGTGGAAGTCGTTTCCCACAAGTTTCTGGTATGACCCTGTAGCTAGGAAAGACAATGTTGTTAGAACCTGAAACATAAAAAATATTTGTTCATATGAAGCAGATACTTAAGGAATGTGCTGTTAATTTTCAGGATTGAGGTTTGGCATTACTCGCAGTACTCACTTTCAGCTCCAAGGGCACTCCGGATGTTCTCCTAGGTACAGGGAGTAACGGCCTCAACTCGTCACACAACGCTTTGAAGAGGTCCTGCGACAGGCGGTAGTGAGCAATGAATAATGTTTCCGGAATGCTCATGGGGTCTGACAGATCCCTCAACTGTCTTCTACGGGCTGCCTCTACCCTGTTCTCGCCCTCGCGTAAAATTCGCGGCTTAATTTCGGTTTACGGAAGGTCTTCCAAAATAATAAAACTTTTTTTTTTTATACTAACTATTGGCTGGAGAATCCGAATCCGAAAGAATTTTTTTTCGGAAAGCAATATTAACAAAGTTACACGACTTTAAAATTTTCTATACGCATACATGAAAATCGACATATTGGAAGTATTATGACAGTTTAAAGTCATAGAAACAGCCACATAAAATTAAGTGTTGCCATATCAATAACTAACTTAAGTAATTATTTTTTATAAATTTTACTCACTTTTGGCGTAAACGCTAAACTACTTGAAAACAGGGATATTTTTTTAAATTGACGCGAGCAGGCGGTATAAAGGGGCACAAACCATGTGACACAAACCTAGCGTAGCCGTTAAACTACTTGAAAACGTAGGCTGTTTTTTAAAATTGACGCGAGCAGGCGGTATAAAGGGGCACAAACCATGTTACACAAACCTAGCGTAGCCGCTAAACTACTTGAAAACAGGGATATTTTTTGCCGTGACGCGAGCAGGCGGTATAAAGGGGCACAAACCATGTTACACAAACCTAGCGTAGCCGCTAAACTACTTGAAAACAGGGATGTTTTTTTGCCGTGACGCGAGCAGGCGGTATAAAGGGGCACAAACCATGTTACACAAACCTAGCGTTAGGTTAGGTTAGGTTAGGTTAGGTTAGGGACGCGAGCAGGCGGTATAAAGGGGCACAAACCATGTTACACAAACCTAGCGTTAGGTTAGGTTACGCATTTTTAAGACTACGAATTTTCATACTTCGTCGATTTATAAGGTATGTTTGATGATATTATTGCATGGTAACATTTAATTTTGTGTGGTAAAACATTTTTCTAGTTTATCTATGACTTTAAACTGTCATAATACTTCCAATATGTCGATTTTCATGTGTGCCTATAGAAAATTTTAAAGTCGTGTAACTTTGTTAATATTGCTTTCCGAAAAAAAATTCTTTCAGTTTTGGATTTTCCGGCCCATAATTAGTATAAAAAAAAAAAAAAATTATTTTGGAAGACCTTCCGTAAACCGAAATTATTCCAAATTCGCAAAACAAATTGCAGGCGAAAGTAACCTTCCATTGTGGCTAAAATATAACACATACATTATGAATAATATACAGACTCGTACCTATTTGGTACCTACATAGCATTCAAATTCAAATTTTCAACAGTATCCCTTTGCCCTTCGACGTTTGCAAAAGTTTCGCTTCGATCGAAATACGCACAAAACACTTAAATAACCCAAACTAAGAACCTATTTTGTGCAAATACATAGTTGTCAGCTGTAGGAATTGCTAAAACGAAGTGTAATTACGATAATAATTATGAATACGTGCCTAAAAGTACGGCAACCCGTTTGAGGTATCGTTTAATTCCAAATAAATCATATTACTTACCTTTTAAAACAAGAAATTCGAATAGGTATATTAATTTATAGAAATGTGTCATTAGACGAAACGTCAAAGGTTTCATAAAACGGAGGTCCTCCTTATGTAATATTATTTCATCTCTGTCGAACTCAAGAACGAGTCGAAGAAGCTCATGTGACAAATGTCAACTATGTTGGGCGCGCTTTTGGCTTGTTTCCCGACTATGCACCGATGACGAAGGGATCAATGACAGTAGTTCCTCGGAGCATCTCGGAGCAATGGTAGAACAAGGATAGCATTCCCACCCGACGCCTGTGCTCTAAAGATTGCAATACGTTTGTTAAGTTAGAAGAATCTTTCAAACGGACCACATGTTTCTGCACAGAGTCAAGGGTTTTTTCATGTAGATTTGAATGGAAACCAATGTCACCACCTACTTAGCGCCTTTTGGTTCTAACCCTTTTAACTTTGCTGTATTTTGTACACTTACTTGAATTTCATAATGGTGATGAAACACAGTGTGGTTTTAGAAATTTAAGCGAAGAACGGTCTGACTTAAAGATTACAGAAATATTAATTTTATAACACGTCGTCTCTATCGATGTTGAAGCGAGGAACAATAATAATAACAATAAAATAAAACAACAAAAATTATTAATGTGGTGTGATGTTTTATATTTGTTAATAGAGGAAAACTTAAGTCTCCATAAAACAGTTAGCAATATATTACAGAGAAGATTACACATTTAGAACACATACAATAAAGGCGAAATGGTAAAATATATTTTGATAAACATATACATAGTAACAATAGCAATTACATGGTATGATACATGTATATTGCAATTACAGTATTAAAAAAAATACTATATTTATTCTAATCGAACAAAACTTTATATTTTTACTAAGCTTAAGAAAAGCATAGCAATTCAGAGAATATGTGTGTACAAAAAATGTAATAGTTATATGAACAGCCCACTGAATTTCCACTGGTCCTCATTCAGTGATATGTTTTTGTCTATAACCTATGGTTTATCTATTAATCTCCTCTAAAGGTCTATGCCCACTACACCGTTCCATACCATGACTGTAACCGTAGCGGCGCATACAAAAAAATATTCTTTGTATCGATCAGTATGAAACTGGGCGAAGCCGAATCAAAAGTCAGACTGAGTACACGAAAAACTTGCTTCTACCTAGATTACATGAAGTTAGTAATAGATACGCAGATGTGGCGGATCTATTTAACTGCTCGGAAGCTAGCTTATAAGAAGGCTATTCTATCATATATTTTCAATCAGTATTAATTTTATTTATACTTACTATAGTATTGTATGTAATTGTAGCTCATTGTGTCATTTCTTAACCAAATGCCACAATTAACTTATATACCCTTTTTTTTAAATTATTTCTTAAGTACAATCAATATTTTGTGATATGTATTTATGGTATATTTATACCGTTAATAAATAAATAAATAATTTGGTTCTAACCCTTTTACCTTTGCTGTCTTTTGTACACTTACTTGAATTTCATAATGATGATGAAACACAGTGTGGTTTTCGAAATTTAAGCGAAGAACGGTCTAACTTAAAGATTACAGTAATATTAATTTTATAGCATGTCGTCTCTATCGAAGTCGAAGGGAGGCACAATAATAATAATAATAAAACAAAAACAACAAAAATGATGAATGTAGTATCTTATTTTATATTTTGTACATAGAGAAAAACTTAAGTCTCTTTAAAACAGTTAGCAATATATTATAGAGAAGATTACACATTTAGAGCACATATAATAAAGGAGAAATACATAGTAACAATAGCAATTACATGTATATTGCAATGACAGTGTTATAAAAATACAATATTCATTCTAATCGAACAAAACGTTATATTTTTAGTAAGCTTAAGAAAAGCATAGCCATTCAGAGAATATGTGTGTACAAAAAATGAAATAGTTATATATGAACAGCCCACTGAATTTCCACAGTATTTCCACTGTTCTTGGTCCTCATCCAGTGATAGCATGTTTTTGTCTATAAAAAAAAGTGATTGCACCCTATTCCTCATTTGAAATAAAAAATGCTACATTAAATACACATTTAGAAAACATATTGTAAAGGAGAAATGGTATTATAAAATGGACACCAACTCTGCCTAGCAGCAAAAATCTCCCATTCGACAAGGGCAGCTCTCAGCTTGTTTTTCTGAAACAATAACAAAAAAAAAATTAAAAAAACTATATTGAAAGTTTAGTACCTATATCTATGCATTCAAATTGAATATATTTCAGATTTTATGAGAAATATCATTTTCCCGGAGTTATTGGGTGTATAGACGGAACCCACATAGCCATGATTAGATCGAAGGAACATGAAGAGGCATACTTTAACCGAAAAGGTTTCCATTCAATGAATGCTCTCATGGTAAATAAATATTTCGTTTATTGAAATGTATACAGAATAGCTTATCATACAGTCATATAATATATCATACTATTATTCTATAATTTTACTATAGTAAATTTCTTTTATGTATACATAAATATTTGTTAAAGTTTGCAATTTTTATTTATATTTGTTTTAAAAAATAAATTGTTTAAAAATAATTTTAATATTTCAGGAGACTCAGCATGAAGCATGATGACTCCAATTTTAAATGCGGCACCGGGATCACCAGAGGACCACTATACCAAAATGCTACTACTACTAGTACTACATATATACTTGTTATAATGCTCCTGTACAATTTACTTTACATGTAAAAGACATCAAGGCGTAAACAAACAAATAAATAAATAAATGTAAAAGCCCCATGGGCTTACAAAATAGTAAATAAATAAATTATATCTTAAACTTTCCTTTAAAGCTCTGCTATCAGCGCCTCTCTGAATTTAGCATCTGTGCGGCCATGCTGGCCAGCAACCGCACCGAACCGAACTCTTCCACTTTCTCCCATTTGTGCTTGTTGTGAAGGAGCTTCTCCCTCTCGTTTATGTTTTTCTCCCTCTGGTTTGCATTTTTTCCTCCTCCGCTATCACAAACCTCTGCATCAAGGCTCTTTTAGTAACTGAAAGTAAAATATTAAAAATATTAATAATACATAATATCATAACATCACGAGATGGGAAGGCTGAGAGGGATATTGAAAGAAGGGTAAATGCAGGTAACGCTATTAATGGAGGATTGAATGCCGTTGGCGCTAATAAAAAAAATATTAAAAGAAGCGAAGCTAGCAGTCCACAATGGAGTCCGGTACCCACCCTGATGTATGGCAGTGAGGCATGGAACTGGCAGAGGAATGATAAAAGCAGACTGAATGCTGTTGAAACGAGATCCCACCATGTATGATCGTGTGAGAACTGTGGAGATCCGCAAAGAATGCAAGGCTGATGGAAGCGTAATGAGTAAGATTAAGAGGGACCCTCAGATGGTTTGGGCATGTAGAGGGCCATGTATGTTTGGGAGAATGAATTAAGAAAGTGGTGTAAGAAGAATATGTGACAAATGTGAATGGTAGAAGAAGTCAGGGAAGCCCGAGGAAGACATGGCACAATCAAGTGAATCAGATACTTGAGACGGGCCATGTTAAGAGTAGAATAATAGGAGAGTAATATGAGATGATATATGTATGTGTGCCAAGTTGGTTGGCGGTCTGTCCTCTCTGCCTACGCCTGCGGTGAAACGGCGTGATGGTTAGTTTTTCATAAAATTATTCCCATTCACCCTAAGAAATTTCATTGTTAGTACTTACAAAGATCTTTGTCGGAGGCCTTTCTTTTGACGCCGGACGGTCCAGGCGTTGCGGGCAAAACGTCTGTCGGCACCGGCCCAGGCATCGCGGACGAAGCTTCCTCATCCGACCCAGGTAATTGAGGAAGGACCTCAATTGCAACGTCATCCATCAACGTCTCATAAATCGGTGTCCCATCAATCACGTCTCGCCCAATAATTAAAACTAACTCCACTCGATGCCGCGATGCCTTCTGTTTGGCATTACCTTTTAGGTCCCGCCAAGTCTGAAACAATTGATAAATGGTCAAACTATTATACAGAAACCGATAAATTAAGATTATTTTGAGAAAGGTGTTTGTTTCAAAAGTATTATTAGGTATATTATGTACATACTTGCTGCCATTTTTCGCCTGGTTTCTTGGCTCCAAACCTGATGGCGTTCAGGGTTTGGGCCAACTCGTCCCACTCCGACTTGCTGGCTATCCTTCCATCCGGCCCCTCACATCTTCCTGATACCATGGAAGGCCTGTCGGCGACCCATGACACCAGCAACTCCAACTGTTCGCTTGTAGACCTTTTATTCTGTAGAAGAATTATTAATATACATTATTATTATTAATTTAAGGGAGGAATGCAGATCCGGGCACAGTTTGGAAATGTAATAAAAAGGCACTTTCTAGATGAGAAAAGTGCGGAAAAGCAGAATAAAACAAAAATTAAGGCGCGCTCGGCAAAATTGAGGGAGATACAACCGTTCAAAGTATTTAAAATTTCACTTTACAAACTGATATTGACAGTTCGCCCGCGTCCGCCCGCCATTTTTTTTATAACCTAATACGCTAAACATGGTTTGTGATAGAAAAGAAAGTGCCCCCTTCGTAGCGCCTGCTCGCGTCACGGCAAAAAAACATCCCAGTTTTCAAGTGGTTTAGCGGCTACGCTAGGTTTGTGTAATATGGTTTGTGATTTTGGCGTACTATTAATTCTGTATTAGGTCTGGGATCCAACATAAGCAATGAAAACATGGCGAACGAACTGTCAATATCAGTTCGCGAAGTGAATTTTTAAATACTTTGAACGGTTGTATCTCCCTCAATTTTGCCGAGCGCGCCTTAATTTATTTTTTATTCATCTTCTCCACACTTTTCTCATCTAGAAAGTGCCTTTTTATTAAATTTCCAAACTGTGCCCGGATCTGCATTTCACCCTTAATTTAAAACTAACAATGCAATCAATAAAAACATGCAAATGCGGTTGGTAATAACAGTATCCCGCTGGCGGTGGTAAAACGAAAATTCATATGGTTTGCCATATACTCGATAATTGTTTTGCCACCGTCAACCGGATACTATAATAATCACGTTTTTTACATAAATAATTCAAATGACACAATTTTAAAACCAAGACAAACACAAAAAAAACATGAATGTACTAAATAATCATATAACTTACGTTCATTCAGTTCTTTTGCTTTGCTAAGCAGACACAAAATACAATTGAAATTGAACAATACGAAACAAACGTCAAATATGTCAAACGTCAAAACAACGCTTCTCCCATAGACTCACATAGACTGTAGGCGCATAGACAATACAATCCACATTATTTCTATATAGAGTGTGAAAGTCAAACATAGTATATTTATGGTCAAACATACCGACGCCCATCGACGCTTTTCTAAACCGATTTGTGTCAATAGAGATATTTTGTGATGTGACTCCGAAACGGTCGACTCAGTCGACTGTGAAACCGAAACTTACTGAGTAAGTTAGAGAGTAGGCCCCCAGGCTGGCATTAAAACTTGGCGTGTACCACATATAAGCGGAGCGATTCTCTAAAAAAAGTGAGGTGAGATGAATAAAAAGTGAAATGGGCTGTCAGATTTGTGCATAGATTTGTGCAATTTTGTGTAATTTTCTATGGTTTTCAAAACGTCAATTTCCTTTTCAATGCTAACTTCGTCGGTTTTAAGTCGTTTAAAATACGAAATACTGTAAGAATGCATGATTATTTATCCACTAATGTATGTTTAAAGTTGTATACCAAGGATTTGACGTTTGCAAAATTTCGTTTCAATTCAAATTCGCATGAATTAGGTAGTTTGTCAAAATTAACCTAAAAATCTATTTTTTTGTACGTAAATAGTTGTTTCTTCTACTAATTTTTGAAATGAAGTGTAATTTCCATAATCTTTGCCTAAAAGTGCGGCGGTTAGCGGTTTTTTCGTCCCCAAATATTCAATTGTTCTACAGATGTTGATTTGCCATCGAGATATGTATTAAGCTCCTATTTCTTCAACAGATGTCTAGTAGGAGCCGTGCGACGAGCGGGCAGCTGGAGATGATGATTAGTCGGCTGGAAGAGAGACCGACAATGACTTCGGGGCGGCAGCAGGGATACGATGGCCGCATCAATAACGAATTGGCGTGGTCTTCCCTGGCGGTCGACCTGAATGCTATGAAGCTCGGGTGCACGAAGAGTGGCGACAAGTGGCGATAGGTATGCATTCATTATATTATTACCACTATTATGTTTCTATGGAGGTGTCTACTAATATCTACAGGAATTCCAAAAACTGAAATAATATCTATGAGAACCAAAGTGTTGACAAATATCTACAGCTCAAACTGTTGACTAATATCTATGAGAACCAAAGTGTTGACGAATATCTACAGCACTGGCAGTGGTTGGATTTGCAATTATGTATAGCATATTGGAATAACGTAATTTTGCGTATGCAGTTTAAAAAACTTAATTTATGTAAGTATGTATGTAAAAATCCCTAATATTGGACACATTTAGCTGATTAGTCCAACCTACGCTCTGTAGATATTAGTTCAACCTACGCTCTGTAGATATTAGTCAACACTGGGACCGTCGTAGATATTCGTCCGACCTTAGCTCTGTAGATATTAGTCAACACTCTGAAGTTCGTAGATATTAGTTCAACATATGAGCTGTAGATATTCGTCCGACATACAGGCTGTAGATATTAGTATCTGGAGTCGTTTCTATTATTGCAACGAGGTACGGACTTCAATTGGATTACGGATTGAAATAAAAAAATTATATTTATATTCTTTATTGATATAATTTGAATTTTATTATATTTTCTGTATTACAAAAATGTCTCTTTATTTCAGACGTGGAGGGATCAGAGAAATGGCGTCAAAAAAAAGCATCTGGCTTGCGATCGGAGATGATGAAGAGCGGAGGTGGCCCCAGCCAGGCACAACCCTTGACTCCGTTGGAGGAAAGGATCCTGGCCATCATTGCGGCCGAGGCAGTATATGGACGTACTGCCACGGAGTCCGTACCTGTAAGTTAACTAATTATTACTGTCATAGTATACATGAGTATTTCACCATCCTCTTGATAGCTTACCCATAGGCCATAGGAATATGTATATTTTAGAATTCCAATTTAAGATTTATTTCCTTATAAAGTCGGAGCTTACTATTCTACACCTACTCGAACTTGAGAACGGTGACTACAAATCGGATAAGTTAGCCAAGTTTTCTACCTATAGCGAAGTATTTATTCATTATTTATTAGTATACATTATCCTACGGATAAGCTATCAAGAGGATGGTGAAATACCCCCTAAGTAAGTTATTGTCATCTCTTAAGCTTAATAATATAGTTATATTATTATGAAAATCGTGTTGACATAAAAGTGTAGCTGGAGAATATGTTGTAAATAGACTGAGTTGTTTGGCGGTCCGTTCTCTCTGCCTACCCCTGCGGTGAAATGACTTGATGTTTAGACAATTAGTAAATTACCAACGGTTCCCGCTTTTAGTTGCAAATTGTTTAGAACTTCATTGTTGATATCATTCATCGACATGCAATATAAAAATACTATGTGACCCGGTCACACGTTGCTGTGGCTAACGAAACACAACGCCATTACCCAACCTTTATAACGAACGCCATCATTAATTTGGATACATATCAAATCCACACCGCCCGCTTGCCAGCCCGCTCCCTTTATATACTATATTATTACAGCACCCTTGAGGTGATTTTTCACAAAAACGGCGATATACAAATTATCCAATTATTATATCAACCAATTAAAACAAAACCCTGATGCCTAAACCTACCTCATGAATCACTCTATCTATTGGTGAAAACCTCATGAAAACCCATTGCGTAGTTTAAAAGATCTAAGCGTACAGACAGCAGGAGCGACTTTGCTTTATACTGTGTAATAGATAACTGCTTGTGGTATATTTGATGCAGCTTTCAAAGAGAATACAAGGGTGTGCATTGCTCAGATACAAGATAAGCTAATACCTTTCGACTGTTGTTGCAGATTGATTTCATAGTGGAAACAAGTACACCACCATCATCACCACTACCGGAGGTGGAACACTTGCTACAACTGGAAGTGGAGTACGTAGCCCCATGTCCCGTAGAGGCAGTCCCGCTTGCAACTAACCGTAAGTACTAAAGCACTGAAATACTAAGTGTGGAGAGTGTTTTCAAATACTATAAAATGGTATGTGACAAATAACAAACGTTAAAATATTTATTGACTATTTTGTTTCAGCAAATAGAAAGGCGCTCTCCGTAGAAGAGCTTTTGATATTGTTAGAGGAAAGCAGAGAGAGGTGAGGGGCGAGGCAAGAGAGGAAAAGCGGCTCTGCCTGGAAGAGAGGCAGGAGAAGAGAGGGAGAGGCAAGAAGAAGAGAGGAGAGGCAAGAAGAGAGGCGAGAGAGAGAGATAGATAGAGAGAGAGAGAGAGAGAGAAAAGAGAGGAAGCTCAGCCTAAAGGAGAGTAGACAGGCGGCTGATAATGCAGGTAATTTTAAATTAATATTTGCAACCTTTGAAAGATGAATTTATTTTGATTAATTAGGATAAATTTATAAAAATGCGCTTTTACATTTTTATATAAATTGGTGACAATCCTACACCCAGCAATTTGACCTTGTTATCATCAAGGTTGTCGTCATCTGCATGGAGTCCTTCAGCAATTCGCCTCAAATTATCTTTGACACACAAGTCTGCTGATTCTGGCATTTATAATTTTAATAGTCATCAGGGGAGTATAATGAAGTACCCGATGCTTGAGTACACAGCTTTTTAGGTGTGTCCCGAGTGTTAGCGTGGTCCTTAGGTAAGACTCTTGACTCACAATCCGAAGGTCGCAGGTTCGAACTCGGCGTGCGCAAATAAATTTTATTGGATTGATTACCCCTTTCACAATTAATTAATTAAAAATAATATATAGTATATTTGCGGCATGTTCCAGAGTGGAAGATACTCTCAGTATCGCCCTAGTGTAAGACCACTGTTCAGAATGAAACGTTGCTTGAAATGGCTTTAGCAGTGTTTGGTGACCAGATCTGAATAGCCAGGTACTAGGTAACCAGGGGGTTATATCTATTAACTGAAACAAAATAATCAATAATTAATTACTTTAACATTTGTTATTTGTCTCTAAGCATTTTTTTATATTATTTCCAAACTCTCATTACTATTTATTATTTCGGTGCTAAAGTACTTTTTTTACATTAACTCCACACAGGAGGCCCCGAGGAAAATAATTTCCCTCAGGGCCTATGTCATCTTTGAAGACGCTGTGTGGGGTCTTATTGAGGAAAGGAAGGAGTGAACAAGGGTCTTGAAGAGACCCATGTTGTAGGAGGGAGGAAACAGAGGCTGTATCTTTGTAAAAATTACACTTTTACAATGACTTAATACATTTTTACAAAGTTATTTTGTTTTTATTTTGCAAAGTTTAGAAGTTATTATCATCTCTTGCTGATATGAGAAAAGCTAATTCCTTTTGACGGTTATTGTAGATTCACTTCCTATTGGAATCGAGGACTCCACCATCATCATCATCACTGGAAATGGAGCAAGTTAACGTCCTCCCATGTTCCAAGCACCGATGAGGCAGTCCCTCTTTCAAATGCCCGTAAGGGTATTTGAAATACGGGGGCTCCATCGAAACCAGAGTTAAGTTGTCCTCTCAGAAACTGGGCATTCTGTACAGGGCACGCAGATACTTTAATAGTACACAACTGCTAACCCTGTACAAATCGCAAGTGCGCCCCACGGTTGAATTTGGCAGCCACCTCTGGTCTGGAGCTCCAAAATACCTAAAAAAAAACCCTTGACCCTTGCAGAAACGGGCGGTCTGTTTGATAGGTTCTCCCATCTTAACAGACGGACTGCAATCTTTAGAGCACAGGCGTCAGGTGGGAAAACTGTCCTTGTTCTATCGGTACAATGGAAGAGGAACTAGCGTCATTGATCCCCTCGGCACCGGTGCATTGTCGGGAAACACGCCAAACACGCGCCCAACATTTGTACTATGTTTGTACTACACGCGCCCAATGTTTAATATTTGTCACATACCATTTTATAGTATTTGAAAACACTCTCCACTACTTAGTATTTCAGTGCTTTAGTACTTACGGTTAGTTGCAAGCGGGACTGCCTCTACGGGACATGGGGCTACGTACTCCACTTCCAGTTGTAGCAAGTGTTCCACCTCCGGTAGTGGTGATGATGGTGGTGTACTTGTTTCCACTATGAAATCAATCTGCAACAACAGTCGAAAGGTATTAGCTTATCTTGTATCTGAGCAATGCACACCCTTGTATTCTCTTTGAAAGCTGCATCAAATATACCACAAGCAGTTATCTATTACACATTATAAAGCAAAGTCGCTCCTGCTGTCTGTACGCTTAGATCTTTTAAACTACGCAATGGGTTTTCATGAGGTTTTCACCAATAGATAGAGTGATTCATGAGGTAGGTTTAGGCATCAGGGTTTTGTTTTAATTGGTTGATATAATAATTGGATAATTTGTATATCGCCGTTTTTGTGAAAAATCACCTCAAGGGTGCTGTAATAATATAGTATATAAAGGGAGCGGGCTGGCAAGCGGGCGGTGTGGATTTGATATGTATCCAAATTAATGATGGCGTTCGTTATAAAGGTTGGGTAATGGCGTTGTGTTTCGTTAGCCACAGCAACGTGTGACCGGGTCACATAGTATTTTTATATTGCATGTCGATGAATGATATCAACAATGAAGTTCTAAACAATTTGCAACTAAAAGCGGGAACCGTTGGTAATTTACTAATTGTCTAAACATCAAGTCATTTCACCGCAGGGGTAGGCAGAGAGAACGGACCGCCAAACAACTCAGTCTATTTACAACATATTCTCCAGCTACACTTTTATGTCAACACGATTTTCATAATAATATAACTATATTATTAAGCTTAAGAGATGACAATAACTTACTTAGGGGGTATTTCACCATCCTCTTGATAGCTTATCCGTAGGATAATGTATACTAATAAATAATGAATAAATACTTCGCTATAGGTAGAAAACTTGGCTAACTTATCCGATTTGTAGTCACCGTTCTCAAGTTCGAGTAGGTGTAGAATAGTAAGCTCCGACTTTATAAGGAAATAAATCTTAAATTGGAATTCTAAAATATACATATTCCTATGGCCTATGGGTACGCTATCAAGAGGATGGTGAAATACTCATGTATACTATGACAGTAATAATTAGTTAACTTACAGGTACGGACTCCGTGGCAGTACGTCCATATACTGCCTCGGCCGCAATGATGGCCAGGATCCTTTCCTCCAACGGAGTCAAGGGTTGTGCCTGGCTGGGGCCACCTCCGCTCTTCATCATCTCCGATCGCAAGCCAGATGCTTTTTTTTGACGCCATTTCTCTGATCCCTCCACGTCTGAAATAAAGAGACATTTTTGTACTACAGAAAATATAATAAAATTCAAATTATATCAATAAAGAATATAAATATAATTTTTTTATTTCAATCCGTAATCCAATTGAAGTCCGTACCTCGTTGCAATAATAGAAACGACTCCAGATACTAATATCTACAGCCTGTATGTCGGACGAATATCTACAGCTCATATGTTGAACTAATATCTACGAACTTCAGAGTGTTGACTAATATCTACAGAGCTAAGGTCGGACGAATATCTACGACGGTCCCAGTGTTGACTAATATCTACAGAGCGTAGGTTGAACTAATTTCTACAGAGCGTAGGTTGGACTAATCAGCTAAATGTGTCCAATATTAGGGATTTTTACATACATACTTACATAAATTAAGTTTTTTAAACTGCATACGCAAAATTACGTTATTCCAATATGCTATACATAATTGCAAATCCAACCACTGCCAGTGCTGTAGATATTCGTCAACACTTTGGTTCTCATAGATATTAGTCAACAGTTTGAGCTGTAGATATTTGTCAACACTTTGGTTCTCATAGATATTATTTCAGTTTTTGGAATTCCTGTAGATATTAGTAGACACCTCCATAGAAACATAATAGTGGTAATAATATAATGAATGCATACCTATCGCCACTTGTCGCCACTCTTCGTGCACCCGAGCTTCATAGCATTCAGGTCGACCGCCAGGGAAGACCACGCCAATTCGTTATTGATGCGGCCATCGTATCCCTGCTGCCGCCCCGAAGTCATTGTCGGTCTCTCTTCCAGCCGACTAATCATCATCTCCAGCTGCCCGCTCGTCGCACGGCTCCTACTAGACATCTGTTGAAGAAATAGGAGCTTAATACATATCTCGATGGCAAATCAACATCTGTAGAACAATTGAATATTTGGGGACGAAAAAAACCGCTAACCGCCGCACTTTTAGGCAAAGATTATGGAAATTACACTTCATTTCAAAAATTAGTAGAAGAAACAACTATTTACGTACAAAAAAATAGATTTTTTAGGTTAATTTTGACAAACTACCTAATTCATGCGAATTTGAATTGAAACGAAATTTTGCAAACGTCAAATCCTTGGTATACAACTTTAAACATACATTAGTGGATAAATAATCATGCATTCTTACAGTATTTCGTATTTTAAACGACTTAAAACCGACGAAGTTAGCATTGAAAAGGAAATTTGACAAATTGACGTTTTGAAAACCATAGAAAATTACACAAAATTGCACAAATCTATGCACAAATCTGACAGCCCATTTCACTTTTTATTCATCTCACCTCACTTTTTTTAGAGAATCGCTCCGCAGTTATATTTACGCGTTTGCATGCAAATTTATAGGGCCATTTTCGAAGGATGTGGAATGATTTCTTTTAATATTTAACTTCTAACCCGAGCCTAGCCCCAACTAGCCTGAGTTTTTATCCTGCAGGAATTGGTTTATTTTTTAGGCCTGATAGTAAATTAAATTTTCGAGTTTACGTAGATTTTTATGGAGCATTTTTATGATTTTATTTGGAAAAGGTAAAGATTCGCAAACGGCGTCCATATAAAAAAAAAATCAAATACAAACATGCCACAAAATCGTAGAGCAAACTAAAGCCTCGATTACATTATTATTATCACATGATAAATGCAAATTCCGCATTTGCGGTTGAGTGAAGCACACCGGATAATAATCGTTACAATTACGTACGTAAGGTCTATTATCGTATCAATCATTTTGTTTCCAATCACGCGCATTATTATAATCGACCTTATCTAATATTGCCCATTCCTTCCATCGACTATGATCGACTCATCGACTGCAATTTATACCTTTCTGTTCGGTGGTACCGTTTGTGAACTACAACAAAAGACAAAGTGATAATGCCTTATTTTGACATTTTCTCTCATGGTCGAAAGTTATAAGTGAATTTTATAAGTTGATTCCTATGTGTTTCTTTTGTTTACATTTTTCCGTAAGCATAATTGCGTTTAGTTCGATGCAATTTTAATAGCGTATTGGTTAGTGCCATAACCAATCGAATGTTTTCATTTTGTGGGTCGGAGAGATTTCTAAAATTGCATACTCAAGAGTGCCACTTTTCGTGTCGTCTGATTTAGAAATGGATAACATTACTTCTTCTCATGAAGAGAACACTCTTTCGGACAGCGAAGATGACCGGAATGTTTTATCTGGAAATGGCACAAGGCGCGATGAGATCCCCACGACAACTCAGCCCAATGCAAGCACCTCCATCTCGATCAATGCCCAGCTGGAGCAGCAGATGCGCCGCAAACTGCAGTTTTTCTTCATGAACCCCATTGAAAAATGGTACGCCAAGAGAAGGTTTCCTTACAAGTTCTTTGTTCAAGTTATTAAAATAATTCTCGTCACATTCCAACTGTGTTTGTTCGCCCACAATCGCTACAATCACGTGAACTACACTTGGGACAATAGAATTACCTTCTCCCACCTCTTCCTGAAGGGATGGGACTCCACGAGGGAAGTGGAGGCATACCCCCCGGGTGCGGGCCCCCTGGCCGTGTACCAGATCGACGAGTTCTATGACACAATCGATTACGCCTACAGTGGATATTCTAATATCTCCAATGCCATTGGGACCTATTCCTATACCAACGAAGACAACAGCATGGTTGACCCGAAGCTCTGCCTATCCCGATACAAGAAGGGAACAATCTTTGGTTTCAACGAAAGTTATGTGTTCAATTCTGAAATCGACCAAACCTGTATTAATATGACGAAAGATAAATCATCTAATTCAACATACTCGTCGCGAGACTTTCTCGAAGCTAACGGTATCGATATCAACTTTTCCGCTCTCGTGAAGGCAACGCTGGCCTTCTCCTTGAAGACCATAAACTTCAAGGCTGCGGGGCCGATCACCCCCCCGGACTGCTACAGGTTTGATATCGTCATCACGTTTGATAATCAGGACCATGATGGCCAGATGCTGCTTGACCTGGATGCTGAGCCCTACCGGCTGTACTGCAAGGGAGATGTGGAGTACATCACTAACAACAAAATTGACCAGATCTTGCGCAGTATTCTAAACATCTTTGTCATCATAATCTGTTCTCTTTCCTTCATTCTCTGCAGCAGAGCCATCTACCGAGCTCAGCTGTTGAAGAATGTGACCATGCATTTCTTTAGAAACATGTATGACAGAGAGCTGAGCATGGAAGGACGATTTGAGTTCCTGAATATGTGGTACATTATGATCATCATAAATGATATTCTAATCATTATGGGATCCACACTCAAGGAGCAAATAGAAAGAAAACAGTTTGCCAACGATCAGTGGAATATTTGTTCCCTGTTTCTCGGAACTGGAAACTTGCTGGTGTGGTTCGGTGTCCTGAGATACTTGGGCTTCTTCAAGACCTACAATGTGGTTATTCTAACATTAAAGAGTGCTGCTCCAAAGATATCCAGATTTTTGTTATGTGCACTTTTGATCTATGCCGGTTTCACTTTCTGCGGATGGCTTATCCTGGGCCCGTATCACATGAAGTTCCGTTCCCTGGCCACCACGTCCGAGTGTCTGTTTTCCCTGATCAATGGAGATGACATGTTTGCGACATTCTCCATCATGTCCAGGAAGTCTCCCATGCTGTGGTGGTTTAGCCGTGTTTACTTGTACTCTTTCATTAGTTTGTACATATACGTAGTTCTCAGTTTATTCATTTCCGTAATAATGGATGCCTACGACACTATAAAGAAGTATTACAAGAATGGCTTTCCCAAGACTGATTTGCAACTGTTCATGGGCCCTACGTCCAATGCGGATCTCTGCGCCGGCTTGTACAGATCTGACAGTTCCACTTCCCTCAACACGCTGATGAGTGCTATTCTCTGTTGCCCCTCCTTGAGGAACTCCTATTCTAAATTAGAGTCGAGACAGGCCCCCAAGACAGGGAGCACGGGAGCCATTTGTGTATAAAATCCTTGCCATTATTATACAATCCAAAGAAAAGACATTAATAGATAAAGGTGTATTGTTTTTATTCATATCTGCTGCAGACTGTAAATGACCCTTATCTCAGATCACTTTTTTAATCTCAATCGAAATGAGAATAATTAAGAGTTGTTTTAAACGTTTCCGCAACCTGGGAATATAGGTCAATTTTGTATAGTTACCAGCAGTATTTTATTATACTAATAAGTAGAAAACTAAATATATTTTTATACAAAGGTGATAGAATTTACTTAAGTAACAATATTGTATATATGTGTACTCCTTTTTGTTATCCATTTATTTAACTTTAATTTTAAAGCATCTATTGAATCTTCAAGAGATGATAATCGGCTGCCATATTATTATTTTCGAATTCCTTATACCTTATCACTATAAGTACTAGCTAATCAAACAAAACAAATCCCTTATCATTTACTTGTCTACATGACCAACATTCATTGAAATATTTAAATCTGGATATGTGTTGTGCACAAGCTAATTTGCGCCCTTGGTGTTAGTAATAATTGCTGCATCCAATATTATTTGAAATGTTTTCAAAGGCACTTGAATACAATATTGACTCTCATTATATTAATTTATATTTGTATTATCAGGGCATCAATATTATTATAATACATAATATTATGTAAATAGGGGCATGAATCACACTAGTAGGGGATAAGGTCCATTGTATTGTACATACATAATTGATAAAATGTTTGATGGTACATTATTATTGATTTATCCACTAAAATATCTGTATGTGCTCGAGGGAACCACAGTAATTTCTAGTTAATATTGTTAAAAGAGGGTATTTACTTTTTATTGTTAGTACGTTAAACCTGTGCGTCACGGGACTTTCTACTCCCGAAAGATAACATTTATATGCTGCTATCAATTTTGTTCCGTCAATGCAAATTATCCATATTTATTTCATATAATGTATTTTTATACTACAGCAATTTTCAGCAATCACAATCATTGGAATTTGGGAGTGATATAACTATTTATAAGAAATTGATACCTCTTTTCAAAATTGTTCCATTATTTGAATTAAATTGTTGCCTGTTTTCAAAATTGTTCCCTTCTTTAATTAAATTCAATTCTGAGAAAAATGAATATGGAAATGATTCTATTCTGTTATTTGAAAACTTTAAACATCCTTTGAATTTCAAAATCTTTTTGCCTAAATTACGGCAATTTTCAGCAATAACAATGATTGAATTTGGGAGTAATATAACTGTTTATAAGAAATTGATAGCTCTTTTCAAAATTGTTCCGTTATTGAATTAAATTGTTATTGTTTTCAAAATTGTTCCCTTCTTTAATTAAATTCAATTCTGAGAAAAATGAATATGGAAACAATTCTATTCTGTTATTTAAAAACTTTAAACATCATTTGAATTTCGAAATCTTTTTACCTAAATAACTTTTGAGTACCTACCCATACAACTTGTTATTGTAGTAGAAGAGTTACCTGCAACCTTTTTTTGTTGATTTTATTTATTTAGGGATAAGAATATTATTGTTATAAGTAATGTGATTTGTAAGTAATGTGATTTGTAATTTGTCAAAATACTCTTTAAAATTAAACTAATAACACTGTTTTTCTAATTCATTTATGAAATTTATCTAATGAAATCAAGATGGTTTGTGCTTTAAGTGAAGCAACGAATGATTTAAATATAATATTACATAATATTATTATTTGGGAGACATTATTAATTATGTACATGTTTATACGCATTACTATATTTTTAATTAGGAAATGTTTACTTATCCATCATAATATTGTTAAAAAAAGTTATTATTTTCTGTATATTTACCTACATTGAGATTTATTTAACCAGATCTTATGTATTGGAAGAATGATTTTAAAAATACATCGGTTAGTTTTGTATAATAAAAAAAAGTTATAATTTATAACAAATTATCGTATAAATAAGTATATTTATGTTATTTTTGTTCAAACATTCAATTCTTTCTGAGGGTTACCATCTTTGCCTTTATGGCAACTTTTTAACTGTTGATTTTAAGATGAAGTACTGATTTTTGCTTTAAAAATAATATTAGATTAATTGCAAGAGTAACCTAAGATGTTTGGCATAACTTTATTGAAATTTGTATTAATCACCACAGCTTATAAAACTATCAGGCCTGATCACATTTGCTTTATCTAATTAATTCATACATATTATAGAAGTGACACATCGTTTAAGTACTCTTAATCAACTCTATTTAAATATACTCTTAGCACTATTCATGGAATGGCCTTTATTATCTTTGTCACCACCGCTGAGTAGCGCTATCCTCAAGTAAATGTCCATTTTTACAGAAATGATTAAAGTTACTTGAGTAGTTACTCCACAGTTTGTTACTCCGAGGTGGAGAGCAACTATTGCACTTGAAGTACACCTATAATATAACGATATTACAATCTTTTCACTATTCAATATGTTTCTCAAATCTTTAATTTATGCCATAATCTCTATGTTGCATTGTGTATTGATCTGATCTTGTACTGAGAAAAATGTACCATGTTGTTTAAGTGTTATGTATAAACACTGTATGCCTTATGAAAAAACATGTAAATAAAATACCAAATAAATTATTATCAACCACACTAGTTTTTATGTCTGTTTTCCTCTCAGATAATAATGCTATACTTATGGATATGATTAGAGATTTTCACGGCCAAAAGTAATATTTTTATGTACTTATTTTTGGGTTATGCTTCCTCTTTTAGCCAATGTTGCCGACAGTGTCCATCATCAGTGAAATGTGTGTTAAGCTCGTTGGTAATAAACACACTTCACCATAATCTACACATCATCAGCCCTGCTGGTGAGCACCATAACTGTGTTCGAAAAGTTAGCTAAAGATGGAGGAGGTCCAATACAGCGCAATACTTCAAAAATAAATCACAATATAATACTCAAATTTTGTTGCATTTGCATTCTAGTAAAAAAATTGCCTTATTATTTTTAAGTCAAGACAGAAGGAAAAGAAGGTACTATTCCCATAGAATAAAGAACAACACAAGACATCCCTTGTCTGCGTACTGCGTGATCCAAATGTCTGAGAATTCTCCGCTTGAATTTTATATGCAGGACTACCAGTGCTTCATCAGCATTATGAAATTAAAATCTTCTTCTTCAATGGCGCTACAGCCCATTTCGAGCCTTGGCCTCCTTCAAAATAAGCCTCCACCGCCCTCTGTCCTCAGCCGTCATCTTCCAATCTGCAACATGGAGTAATCCATTAAAAGTAATAAATTAAAATAGGATGGCGATATAAAATGTCAGGCAAGTGTAAGAGAGACAGTGTCTAGGGCTAGAATCAAAAGGTAACAAGTCAGTGGCGGCATTGGTTTCATTCACATCTACATGGAAGGAATTTCAAGTGTTCCATGACCATTCTCAACCTTCATTATCTCCCTTCCCTCCCACTCCCTTCTCTTCACATCTTACTCCGATATGGGATGCCATAGTCACACTGGCTACGGGGTGTGTGAATTTGGGTAGTATCGTTTCAAACCTGAAAAAACAAATGTTATACTTAATCTTGTTCCTTAAAATATTCCAATTCGCCATTTTAATAGACTTCGTCTGTTACCAAAAATATAATGTATTTTTTCAAGAAGGTAACTGTTTGGTTTGGTCCAAAGATATTCAAATACAGAAGAGATATGCTATGTTGTCCGCGCAACTGTCGCCTGACTACGCGCTAATTAGCGTAGTTTTCATACAAAAAGAATTTGTTCATTTCGTTGATTTTTTGAAAATGTGCATTAATATTGGTTAACAATATATTTTGAATAAGGAAAGAATTCGTTCATTTAGTTTAACTTTCGTTTGGTTTATTCGTTAATTATTTGTTCTTTTAGTTTATTTGTTAATTGGTAAACAATATCGGCGACACCCGGAAGCGCAGACCCACATAGTAAAAACAGCAGATAGCACATCTACTTATATTTTAATATCTTTGGTTTGGTCCAACTTTCCAGCTAAATTGTTTAAATTATTTTATCCATCTATCTATTAATATAAAGAAGATTGTCTGTTTATTTATTTTGTTTATTGTTTATTGCGGTATTTTAAATAGGTACATGTTATCTATGTCCTAATACAATCCTTGTATATACATACACTTAAAATAATACATCTATGTATACCAAATCAATCACATATCTTCACAATTTAATTTTTAATGCCTTTATGATCTATTCCAATTTTATTTCTTCTGGTAATTCTCCAAATATCTTCAATGCTCCGTACATCAATGATTTTTGACTCTGTGTTTTTTTCCTGACGGGGAGTCTTAGTTCATTTCTTTTCCTCGTCTCATGTGTATGTTTGCTTTGTAGTTTATCAATTTTTCTTAGGAATTCAATAGACGTATAGCCATTGATTATTTTGTAGATTAACAATATAGTATTGAAGTAAATAATTTGTTGACAGCCGGCGTAGTGCAGCGGTAAGGCGCTTGACTCGCATACCGAAGGTCGCGGGATCAAATCCCGGCGTGGCAAATAAATTTTATTTGATTAATTTGTGTATTTCACAATTTATTCATTTAAAAATAATATATAAGTATATTTGCGGCACGTTCCAGAGAGGAAGATACTCTCAGTATCGCCCTGGTGTAAGACCACCATTCAGAATTGAAACGTTGCCTGAAATGGCTTTAGCCGTGTTTGGTGACCAGATCTGAATAGCCAGCTACTTCCCCACCTCCCTCTTCCCTACCTCCTTCCCTCCCCACTACCTTCAGCCTCACAAAATACCCCATTTGGGGATGCCATAGTCTCACTGGCGGGGGGGGGGGGGGGGTTGAAGAGGCCTCCTTGTTCCCTTGATCAAATCTTTAAAAAGGCTTTGAGGGGAGGGGGGTAAGGTTTTAAAAGTTTTTAATTTTTTTTTCTGAGTGTAAAACATGTCAGTATATTGAGGTATTGTGTCAAAATTTCAAGTATATCGGAGCAAAACTAACGAAGGTACAGCGTTTCAAGCGACCGGCCCTCACGCTCGATTCAAGTATATTTCGAGTACTTATAAAAAAATTTCTGCAAACAACATTTCTGAAGTTCGTGAACATCATAACTCAAAATCTTGACTTGACTTGAACGATGCTTTTGAAATTTTGTACACTATTTCTACAAATAAATCAACAGGTAGTCAGAGGGAGGTTTTTTTTATCATTTTATAATAACAAATTCACCGAAATTTTTTTGCAAAAATCGCGTTTTTCACTTCAAAATGCTGCCAAAAATAAAAAAAATCCAAAAAAAATTCCCTCTGACTACCTAGGAAAACAAAACATATTACCTTTTGAACGTATTTCGATTTTTTTATTTGAAATGACGAGTTATAGAGTTCACCGCATAACAACTTTTTTCGAGGTGCCTCCGGAGATTCGCTCTCACAAACTTATTTATTGATTTTCGTTATTTGTTTTTGGGGTGTTATGCCGTGTTAACAAATAACGAAAATGCTTTTGGCCGTGAAAATCTTAAAACTTATCTTATTTATTGATATTTTTAATTGAAATTTTTTTCATAGATGCTTAAGATGTTATACTGTAAAGTGTGTAAAATAAATAAAATCAACATTATTCATATCTCAAAAAAAAAAATCATGACAGTATGCCTTTATTTCGCCATTAAAACCTCATTTTCTGAAAGATGCATTTGTTAAAAATACGCTCACCAAATGTTTTAAAGAAATTCGAAAAACTGAAGGAGATAAAGCATTTTATGTGAAACCATTTGAAACAGTTTGTATGTTGAGTTATCCTTCAGCAAAACTTTGAATGCGTTTTTCTCGAAACTTTTTTAACCTGGTTGACAACATGACAACATTTAAAAAAAACTATACATTCGATTTGTATGCACCAAGTCTTAATCCAAGGGTGGATCCAGGGCCGGATCTACGAAATCTGGCGCCCTGTGCAGCAGGTACCGATGGCGCCCTCCCCCCCCCCCCTACATTCTCCTAGAGACTTAAATCGTACAAAATAAAACAACAGCGAGCGTACGCTAACTAAAATTGTCAGCATTTTGAAAGGCGAAAGTCGGTTTGTTTGATTCACTAGAACAAAAATACGGCGCTGTGATTGGTTATTGAATTTGAATCGCACCCATTCGTCGTAAAAGACGGTAAAAGATATATAGATCTTACGTTTAAACTAAATACATGGAATTTGTAAAAAAATTCTGTAACTGACTATAAATTCGTAAGCCGTTGATACCAACCTGATGCGTGCGCATTCTGTTTCTTTGGAAAGTTTTGCTAGAGCGTAATAATTATTTCGTAATGTGGGTAATTTTTAAACGATTCAGGGAATATTATAACAAAATTTTAATACAATATTTTTTTTCTCACGGCGCCCCTTCAGAGTTGGCGCCAGGTTTTTTGCACGTTTTTGAACGTATGACAGATCCGGCGCTGGGTGGATCCAGGATTATTTTCTGGGGGGGCACAAGGGGCGGACGGGCAAAAAAATCAACAATTACTGTTAGGATTTTTTTTTGGGGGAGCACAAGAGGCGGACGGGCAAAAAAATCAACAATTACTGTTAGGATGTTTTTCTGGGCGGGCACAAGGGGCGCTCGGGCAATAAATCAACAATTAGGTACTGTTAGAAATAAACTTGAAGTATCATACTTCAAGTTTATTTCTACAAGTTAAGTATGTATAGGAAGGTTTATGAAAGTGTCAAAACAATCGAAAAATTTAATGTTTAATAAAGACAGTTTTAGCTTCTAAGTACACATGCGATGGCATCTCCACAGTACACAAAAATATGTGTACTGTGTACAGGCCGTGCCCCCGTGCCCCCCCCCTAAATCCGCCCTTGCCTTAATATGTTCGAAAATCTACTGTTCTTTGGCATTGGGGAATTTTGATATCTAAAAAAATAAAATATGGCGCACCAGCGAATTTTATTTTTTATTAATTTAAATTTTTTATGGAAAATTTTCATTGTTCATAAAAAAATCACCTTCATAAAAAAAATCCGAAGTGGTGTCATAGTGACTGCATTTTCTAACTATTTAAGACTTAGTGCATGCAAATCGGATATATAGTTTTTCTAATATGTTGAAAAACGTGGTTTCGAGAAAAACGCTTTCAAAGTTTTGCTGAGAATAATTCAACATACAAACTGTTTAAAACGGTTTCATATAAAATGATGTATCTCCATCAATTTTACCAATTTCCTCAAATAGTGAGAGCATTATTAACAAATGCATCTTTCAGAAAATTAATTAAAAATAACAATTTTTTTGCAGTGTCCTTAAATCTGACGGGCTTAGTCCCCGCCACTGTACTTTACCCTTTTCTAACTTCCGAAATCATGGGTTATAACCTAATTATTATAATTTGTTGTTTTCTTTAATGCGTGTACCTAATGTTCTAAAATGTAAATGTTCCTAATAAAAAAAATTAAAACATCTTGGAAGCTGACTTTTTCCGACACTTCGTTGCTCACTAATTGAAGCAAGTAATTTTTTCTCAGGACGCGGGGCCCCTAACCGATGCGAGGCCCCTAGGCAGTTGCCTACTCTGCATTAGGGATAATCCGGTACTGCTTGTGGTACTCCCAATGTAATCTTCATAGGTTCGGAGATTGTCTCACCCACTTTTGTGGTTTGACATCTATTAGTTAAATAATCCATGAACCATTTCAAAGTCTTTCCTTCTATTCCATTTTTAGATAGTTTTTTTAATGATTATATCTCTATCTATCGTTTCAAAAGCTCTCTGAAAGTTCAGGAAAACCGCGATCATATATTTATTTTTATTTGAATCCATTTTCCAGTCCTCCAGACTAGATTGACAGCCGTTTCACATGATTGGTTATTTCTAAATCCACACTGTTCTTCACACAATATATCCCATTTTTCTATAAAATCAACAAGCTGTTTTTTTTTATTATTCAGGGTGTTAAGAGACGTACTTGACTTACTTTAACCAGTGATTCCTGACGTTATTTGGAGCAAAAAATGTAAATGAAATTTTGGTGTCCGGTGACTTTTTTTGACGATTTTTTTTTTTTTTCAAAAATTTTTTCTTCAAAATCAAACAAGAAAAAATTTCTTCCACATGTCGTCACTGGTCACTCAGCCGGGTGTCCGACGAACCCCTTATCCCGCCTCCAACTGTTCAACAACTACCATTTTTTTATGTTTTTGTAGAAAAAAAAAAATATTAAAAATGTCACCGGAGACCAAAATTTCATTTACATTTTTACTCCAAATAACGTCAGGAATCACTGGTTAAAGTAAGTCAAGTACGTCCCTTTACACCCTGTATGTTCAAGTATGTTCATACTTAGGGAGCGTGTTTACTGGCTATATTCTTCACATTTTTTATTTTCTGTGGCGGATAGGCGCGGATTTAATTTTTATACAAATCATCAGTTTTTTCTGAGATTGATGAAATTTTGCTTGACTTGACTTGACCTTCAAAACAAACAAATAAGGGGCCGTTCAAGTATTACGTAATGCACTTCGGGGGGGGGGGTCTTGTGAAACGTTATTGTGCATACGAGGGGGGGGGGGGTTCGAACAACGCGTTATGTAACATGTTTTTCTTTATCTAGGTAAAAAACTAGGGAATTTAAATCTTCCAAGTTTGCAATCCTTTTCGTTCTCGAAATCTCTTGTTTAATTTACTACCGCAAACGCGATTGACCCTGCGACCCCCCCTCCTCCTCATGTTACGGGGCGTTACATGGGGGGGGGGGAGGGGGGGTCAAAATCTTCAAAAATTGCGTTACGTAATACTTGAATGCCCCCTAACTTGTCATAATGTTAAAGTTTTATTTAATCTCTATAATCTTTTAAAATTTTATGTATAAATAAAAACTGCAAACAGTGGCGTAACTTTACTATCTGAGGCCCGTGGCAAATTAATTGAATGGGCATCCCCCGGTAAAAATCTGTATGTCATGTTGTAATTGAATTTTAATAAATTACAGAAGTTACCCAACAGCAGTGGCGTAGCATGGGTGTCAGCCCCCGGGTCAGAGGAAAATTTCGCCGCCCCCTTATTTGGGTATAATAGTTACACACGGAACGGTCAATTTTTCAGAATTTTCTAGCATTTGGTATGCAACTCAAATGTAAAGCTTCAATCGGTACATGATGAATCTGCAACTTGTTATTGAATTTATCGTTATATTCTGAATACAAAACTGGTTTAAATTAAATCTGTATGCGGCGATTAAAACTATGCTCAGAACATGAAAATGGACTTTCTTCGATTCTGGCAGCACATTCATAGTCTGCAATTAGAATTTTATAACTGCACTTCCAATAATAGAAAGTTTTCCTTCGAAATGTGTGAGCAGATGAATCCACAACTGGAATTTTACATTTGGATCACAAAACTGGTTTTAAAGTAAGAGTGAATTGCGAGTCCCCAGCTGTAATTATTACACTCATAATATGTGTATGGTTTTCATACGAATTTTGAAGAATGGTTTGAAAATAAATTTTTAACTCCACTTGAAATATTAGAATGATTTTCTTCAAAATGCTTCAGCTGATTAATCCGCTACTGGAATTTTGACAGATCACTCAGAACGCGAAGCTGGTTTTAACCTAAGAGAGAATCTGCATGCGAGTCCTCAGCTTTAATTGATACTACGTCCAGATCAAAAAAATGGTTTACCTCCTATTTTAGCACTTGGAACACATGGATGGTTTGATGATCCATTGAAACACATGATCCATGAAACTTTCTTAGAGTTGTCGAAGCATCGCTCACGGACTTTCCGCAATCATTCTCATTCTCACTGAATATTAGTCAGTCATAAACGATCCAAGCACAAAACAAAATTCAGGGAATTCTTGCAATTCACTATAGGCCGTATTGCCAGCCGCTACAGTGATCAAGACGACATTATTATACATTCATTTAAAGAAAGGGGATTCCCCGGTTTTGTCACAGAATAAGTAATGAAAAATTTTCAACCATTTCAATCGGTCCGAATCTTAAGTAGGTGTGACAAAAATATGAAATGAAATGGTTAACATTTTTACAAGATATTATTATTATTTATTGTGAAATTTTGCCGCCCCTTTAGTGCCTCCGCCCTATGCTACGCCACTGCCCAACAGTATTATACTAATATTGTGTGCATTTTTGTTAAATATCTACTAAATTTTATTTTTAGAAGCATGGGTATTACATATCATCATTATCATTATCATCATTACGTAGTATAAAATAAAGTCGCTCAAAATGTATGTGCGCTTAGATCTTTTAAACTACGAAACAGATTTTCAGGCGGTTTTCACCAATAGAGTGATTCAAGAGGAAGGTTTATATGTAAAATACATGCTTATTTTTACATGTTTCAAAACCAATGCTATGTACCTACTACCTACTTACAATCTACCTATTGAGTAAATACAATAATATTATTTTTATTTCTGATATATCTATGCCTGTATTATCTTATATTGTATCCTATTCCAATTAAACTCTTATTTACTTCAAGTTCATTTTGTCGACTTGTCTTCATGCATATATGTATATATTTTTTTAAATATAAGTACTTGTAATCAGTGGCGTAGCTAGCATGGGTGGCACCCGGGGCGGAAAACGCGGTGTCACCCCCCCCCCCCCATTAATTATTTTTTTTTGACTTCCTAAAATATGAAAAAAAAACATTTCTAGCTAGTCAAATATGTAAAAAAAAATTATCCTCAAAATTAAAACACTTTAAAAAACACTAACAGAATAACAGCTTTTTTAACAATCGATAGGTGATAATTTCCTTCGCGAGTTCCCGTCAATCACAATGTACGAAAGAAATGAGAATGACACAGGGGAAAAGCGAGGAATATTTCACGGGAATCCCCAATAAATCAATAATAAGAGCTATGAACGAAAGTAAAATAACAGAATTTTTGGGGAATGCTGACCGACCGAGCCATACAGCTATAAATAACACAGTGTGGAGTTTTCAATTCTAATATCCTGCAAAAATCTGAAGAAAATCATTTGCTGGCATGAAAATATAATAACCAATACTTAGGTTAAAACCAGTTTTGTGTTCAGAGTGTAACGATAAAATTTCAATCGTGAAATAGTAGAGGGGGCGTTCAAGTATAACGTAACGCAATTTTTGAAAAATTTTGACCCTCTCTCCCCCCATGCAACGCGCAGTAACATTTTTCTGCACCGCCGTCCCCCTAAACGTTACGTAACACCCAAGTGAATATTTTTACCTAATAGTCTCAATAAAATTGCGCAAAGTACTGGAAAGTCGCTTAAATACCTTTTTCTTGTTTTAATCGCGTTTGCGGTAAAAATAAAACAAGAGATTTCAAACTCGCAATAGGTACATGCGTATATTGTTTATATTATTGTTTTAAATTGTAATTCATAAACAAATTGGGAAAATATTGTTATTTTTATCGGCCTTTCATTCCTTCCGGATCTCCACAATTTAATACTGTCTTACCTTTAATACACCTTCATGGTTTTACAACACATATTTCGTTTTACATTAGCCACACTGAGGAGGCCCTGAAGAAAGTAATTTTACAAAGGTTTCCATATGGAGCAACACTTTACTCCACTATGATTCATAAGCAAGCTTACTCAGAGTGGAGTAAAACCTTTTTCATGATCTGAATGCAGTTATACAAGTCCTCAAAACGAAGATTTAAAAGTCCACAGTATGATTCACAGAAGAGAAAAACCTTTTTCATGTCCTGATTGTAACTATTCGTGTTCCCAGAAGGGATACATATGAAGTCAGTTGCAGACTCAGTGTGGAGAAAAACCTTTTTCATGTTTCAACTGCAACTATTCATGTACTATGAAGAGAAATCTAAAAATCTCACGTTTACCGACAGTGGAAAAAACCTATTTCATGTCCTGACAAAACGGTATCTAAAAATTCACATGCTTACCCATACTGGACAAAAACCTTTTTCATGTCCCGAGTGCAGTAATACAAATTTTCAAAGGGAAGATTTAAAAATCCGCAGTACGATTCACAGAAGAGAAAAACCTTTTTCATGTTCTGATTGTAACTATTCGTGTTCTCAAAAGGGATACATAAGAAGTCAGTTGCTGACTCGTGCGGAGAAAAACCTTTTTCATGTTCCAACTGCAACTATTCATGTACTATGAAGGGAAATCTAAAAATCACACGTTTACCGACAGTGGAAAAAAACCTATTTCTTGTCCTGACTGCAACTATTCTTATTCTTGAAAAAAATAACTAAAACGGCACTTGCTAACTCACAGTGATGAAAAACCTTTTTCTTGTCCCGACTGTAACTATTCATGCGCTACAAAACGGTATCTAAAAATTCACACCTACCTACCTTGTTTTTCAAACTGGTCTTTCAGCACTAATAAACACGCTAACACAATAATAACTTCTTCAATAATTCACGTCAGTCCACAGATAAAAATTCACTTAACTAGTCACAATTCACAATATACGAACGAAATTAGAATGACACAAGGAATATTTCAGGGAAATCCCCGACTGAGCTAGGAACAAAAAAGAACATTTTTCGGGAATCCCCGACCAACCAAGCCATGGAGCAAAATAACAGTCAGTGTTAACGTGTAAAATATTTTTTACGGCAATTTTGCACTTTCGTAAGTTTTTTCTCCACGTTCGAGTGTCACCCCCTCCTCGGGTGGCACCCGGGGCGGTCCGCCCCCTCCGCCCCCCCCTCGCTACGCTACTGCTTGTAATAACATACTCTCTGTACCCATTCTCATTTTACAATGGCACTCTCCAAAATTCAAGCACGAGAAATGTTTTCTCTTTTGAATTGGGTAGTTTCGTTAAAAAGAAATTTATTGTAATTAGTTTTAAGAACCATATTATGTTTTTCTATAAATCTGTATATGTATGTATTTTTTTAAATAAATTCTTTTTTTAATTATTATAGTAGAGATAAGCCGAGAAATTCAAATATTCAATTCAGGTAGCGGGCAGTTGGCAAGCGGGTGGTGTGGATTTTATAAAGGTTGGGTAATGGCGTTGTGTTTCGTTAGCCACAGCAACGTGTGGCGGGGTCTGCTAGTTTATAATGAAATAACAATTTAATCTTTACGAGATATTTATTAACCAATGGATGCATTCTAAAATTGATAGACATCATAGAGATCCAAATTTTCATATGTCTATGATCGGCATCCTATTCTTATGAGTGCGTTTAAATATTAATAATTTATTTTAATTTGTATAATATAGTCTATAGTTGTGTAACTTGTATAAAATTTATAATACTCACTAAATTTTGTTAACAATGTTAGATTACTTCTGAGTTGCAGCTTCTCCGACCAGGGTCCCGGTCGCATATTTCCAATTCCTAACGCGGTTGAGTCACTCTAGCGACTGAGCCGCGTTAGGGATTGGAAGGCGTAAATCGCCTTACAAACACTACCGCATTTCAGTCGCGCTAGTGACTGAACCGCGTTAGAGCCCGTTCACACTTCCGTCGTAAAAACGGAGAGGGGTTCCGTCGTCACGACGGAAGCCCTAGCCGCTGTAGTGGCTCTATGGAGCTGTTCACACTTGTCGGATCCGGCGCGAAGACGGATCCGTTTTTTTTCGCCGGAGAGTTCGCCTACGCAGAGCGTCCGTCGTGAAGCCGGAAGGGAACGCGCTGGCTCATACATTTCAATGGAGCTGTTCACACTACACGGCGGGACGACGGATCCGTTTTGAACCCGCCACACCCCGCTTCACACTTCACCACCGCCCGCTCCCAGACGCAAGGCGGCAGGCAATTTGTGTTTTTATGGGGCGCGCGTTTGGCGTTTTGTAATATTATTATATAATATATATGTTCGTTCCAGAATGCGATTTTTTCTATTTAATCTCAAGAAAATATTTAGTCATATCATTCATGTTTTTTAGTGATTTTAGTTATAATAATTGCTGAATGATTTTCGCGTACTTTCTCCTTTTCAAGTATGCAAACACAATATTCTCCCACGGTTTGAACAAATAAGGTCCGACCCCTGAAGTAATTTTATGGCTGGAATTATATCAATACATTCCCTTACCGAATTCGAAGAAAAAGTTTATTATTTAAATTGTTTTATTTTTAAGTAGGTATTTGTACATTTCAAATAGCACCTATTATGGCATTATAGCAACTATTTATGGCAGCCTCAAGGGAAAGTTTTTGCTGTCGGCCTTTTACGGCCCAAACTAAGAGGAACTTTTATAATAGTAAAATTTGCAATATTTGTCTGTCAGCTGTTTTAAATGTAGTTTTATTGGTGGCCCTTTTGGCCGACTTTTGGTTTTATTGCTGGATTTTAAAATCCGAGATATGGGAACGTTTCAAATCTCAGTTCCCACCATTTTTGTACCATTTGTATTTGTGTGTTTTACTTTAAATATGGCGATTTTTTTAATAGAGAGTTAGTCTTGTTTTTATAGTGGAACTGGAAGGTACATGAGGTGTACCTACCTTCAGTTGAGTGTGGAAAAACTGCAATATATTATATTAATAATTACAATAATGGATATGGAAATAAATCCCGAATATTTAATCTCACTGGTCGAAGAAAGAGTTGTGCTATGGGATAAAACGACAGAAGGATATAAAAATAATTCATTAAAATTATCAGCTTGGCGAGAAATTTGCTGTTTATTCATGCCGGATTTTGAGAAAATAGAAGAAAAACAAAGAAAAGATTTTGGTAAGTGCGCACGACCGTCTACTGAAGAATGATAAAATGTTTTGGTCGTTGTTTTCGTAGAGTAGGGTCCGTTTTCAAGACGGATCCGTCTTGAAAACGGAAGTGTGAACAGGGGCCTAGGGCTTCCGTCGTGACGACGGAACCCCTCTCCGTTTTTACGACGGAAGTGTGAACGGGCTCTTAGGGATTGTTATGCATAAATCACCTTACAAAAGCTATACCGATTCAGTCACCTACGCGCTTCGTTGCTCTATCAGTTTCTGTGAGGGCGACGACCGTAATTATAGATAGGTTAGCAGAGAGGATGGACAGCGTTTTTTTAGTTAGCATTTTTTTTACATTGAAAATTCATTTTAAGTTAAAAAAAACGCGGGTTTTTTTTAAACTGAGGGTGACGACCGTAATTATAGAAGGGTAAGCAGAGAGGATGGACCGCGTTAATTTTTTACTTAATTTTCTATGTATGATTGTAGGGATTGGAAGGCGTAAATCGCCTTACAAACACTACCGCATTTCAGTCGCGCTAGTGACTGAACCGTGTTAGGGATTGTTATGCATAAATCACCTTACAAAAGCTATACCGATTCAGTCACCTACGCTCTTCGTTGCTCTATCAGTTTCTGTTAGGGCGACGACCGTAATTATAGAGAGGTTAGCAGAGAGGATGGACAGCGTTTTTTTAGTAAGCATTTTTTTTACATTGAAAATTTATTTTAAGTTAAAAAAAATGCAGGTTTTTTTTAACTGAGGGTGACGACCGTAATTATAGAAGGGTAAGCAGAGAGGATGGACTGCGTTTTTTTTACTTAATTTTTTTTTTTACATAGAAAATTTATATATATATTTTTTTAAATATATAGGGTAAGCAGAGAGGATGGACCGCGTTAATTTTTTACTTAATTACGGTCGTCGCCCTCACAGAAACTGATAGAGCAACGAAGCGCGTAGGTGACTGAATCGGTATAGCTTTTGTAAGGTGATTTATGCATAACAATCCCTAACACGGTTCAGTCACTAGCGCGAGTGAAATGCGGTAGTGTTTGTAAGGCGATTTACGCCTTCCAATCCCTAATGCGGCTCAGTCGCTAGAGTGACTCAACCGCGTTAGGGATTGGAAATACGCGTCCCGGTCCCCGTGGGGCCCGTGGCATTTTGCCTGCCCTGCCACCCTGTAGTTACGCCACTTTCTGCCACAGTTATCATGAATACAATATAATGTTTTATTATGATGCTTCTGAAGGTGAAGGTGATAATGATAAAGTTAGTTATATAATTTTATAATTCTCATATCCTAATCTAAAATGCATAATCAACAAACTGCCGTAAACATTCATTGCAGCCGTGACCATTTCATAACCTGAAAATCTACGCTACGCTAAGAGTGGAGAGACTACGAAACACTTTTTTTTATCAATGTGAAGGATGATTTTTTCCATATTTTTCTCGTTGAATTCCAGTACACCTTTTTCTATAGGTACATTTGGTCATCTTATTCGTATTTGTGGTTTCTTCTTCGGAGGCACTAGATGTCGTTTTCTTTTGCCTGTTCCTTTTTTTAGTGGTTTGAAGATTGAATATTGATTTTCCAAAAATAAAAATACTTTTTTATTTGGATTTCGGGCATCAGGCGCTTTAAACCACTATATTAAAGGGGACCTGCGTGAGACCGTGGAATTATCGTATTATATTGGAACTTAGTTCCTGTGAATAAAATAAATATTTTATAGCTATCTCATTCTCTCGCAGGCTAAATCCTATAGAATTTATGTGTTTGTCTCTTTTTAGTGTCTCTATTTTTCGTTTCATCGAGTTTCAAATCTCAACGGTGCTAAAGAAGTTTTCACTTTAAAATCAAAAATCTGATTGATAAAATCAACCTGCCTCCATGTACGCTGAATCATATCGGGTCCATCACATGATTGCCATGCGAATTCTCTCTCTGTTTCAGATACCAGAAGTTTTCTTCGTAAGCAATGTTCTTACGATAACCCCACAAGAAAAAGTCCATGAGATCAGAGCTTTTCTAGATGTCCACAAAGCAGAACCATTCCTACCTATCCTACGGCCAGGAAATCTGTTGTCGAGAGCTTTTTGGACGTTTCTTATTGCACATTAAACATATTATATATTTGTACAGAGCCCTTGAAGTGAATTTTCACAAAAACGGTGCTACACAAATGATCCAAATATAATTTTTAAGGAATTTGAGGCATCTTTCATCGCCCTGCTGTTTCGAAGGCCCTATATCAGGAGCACATAATGCTAGAGAAGAATGAAAAATAAAAATTATTGGTGAAAATCTTGGGAACCATTCAATAAATGAATATTTATGAACAATCTACCAGGAGCACAAGAGTTTGAAGAGGTATTGTGCTTTGTCATTAGATTTACACAACTTGCGTACCTTTGAAGTTGTGCTGATTGCGGAAATCTGTCCTGGCCAGGCGTCAAATAAGATGCCCTCAATATTTGAACTTTTATAATTTATTCTGTACTAGCTGGTACCCGGCATGTGTCGCTATCCCATTTAATAAAGGAATTGTTTCTCCCTGCGTGTCTTTTCTTTTCTCGTTCGTCCCGTTCCCTTTCCGCCTCCCCTTCCCCTCTCGCGTTCCTACTCCGGCTCCTCCATCTTCCCTCTCCCCACTCCACTCCCCCCTTCCCCCGTCCCGCGAAACTCCCACCCGAGTTCCCCTCCCCCCCTTCCGCGAACCCTCTATCCGAGTTCCCCGCCTCCCCCTTTTCCACTCCCCCCTCCCGCATTCCATGCATTCATTCCCGGTAACCTATTGCAATTTTTTTTATACAAATTTCATAATGCCAGAACTCACCAGTAGTTTTAACACACCAACACAGAAAAAAAGAATTATCCAATTTGGTACAGTCGTTCCGAAGTTATGGGCGAACATAAATTTCGTCGATTCATTTTTATTTATATAGATAGATATTAACTACGACGCCTGAAATAAAATTTCCCGCAAATATATCAACATCGTTTCCACGACAACCGTCTGACGTTGCAATAAATCGCTTTTGTCCGGAAATTAATTTGACAATAAACGTGTAATAAATATAATATATTAATATTTATAATTTCACAACGCCAGAGCTTAACATTATATACAGCCTGTTTTACACTATGATGTAGCTTTCTATTGGTGAAAGAATTTTAAAGATCGGTTTAGTGGTTTAGGCGCGATTTATTGTAAATTTGATATACTTAGAAGATTATATAGTTGCCGTATTAAGCCAAATAATGTGTTCAATGATATTCAATTAGATATTATGCACAAAGGTATAATATAAAAATATGGCAAGTACAACGTACGTCGAGGATAAGCTGCAATACAGGCATGAATACATTATGGCCCAGTCAGTGGCGTAGCTAGCATAGGTGGCACCCGGGACGGTAACGTGGTGTCACTCTCCCCCCCCCCTATTAAAGTTTACAAACGTAAATTTCGACTTCATAAAAAACTTGGTCAGTCCTGGGGGGAGGGGGTGGCTAGAGAATAGTTCTCTTGGGGGTGACACTCGGTCGGGTTTCACCCCCCATTCGGTGGCACCCGGGGCAAGCCACCCCCCCCCCTCGCTAAGCCTTTGGGCCCAGTCAACATTAGTTTTTAACTAGAAAGTGCCTGTTCTAAGAATCTAATTGTGACAGCAGTTTTGTTTTTTATGTTCGTAATATCAAATAGAAACATAATAGAAAAGAAATGAAAGTGAAGATACAACTAGTATAAATTATCAGATGACATTTTTTAATAATATTTACGAATTACCCTGTACAATCTAATAATATAAAATTAGATAGATTGATTTAAAGCTGGCCGTCTTTTCAATCTTAATAAAACTCACGCAGAAAAAGGACTAAGACCAAGTGTGTCCACCGACCATATCAACGACCAAGAATGAAGATTATTTATTTTTTCTTCTAGTATTGCTTGTTATGATTTTTTTAAAGGTGTTTCCAAACAAAATATCCAAAACATTTCCTTTGTTAGCTCCTGCTTATCAAAAGAAATTGAGAAATAAATGTCTTATATATATAGTAATTTCGGTCAATGTTTACACAATTACTGTTGCAATGACCCCCACCATTAGTAAAAAAGGAAAAAAAAAAACACTAAACAATTCCTCCGAAATGATCCCCCCATATTGCAGCCATGTCCCTTGCAAATAAAATTTTTAACAAACACCTAAATTTTTTTTTCTACAAACATAATTTTATTATGAACTCATGATGAAAGAGAAAGGGGCCTTATTGGCCCGGAGCTCTGTATGCCGGTATTTCAAAAGCCGAAAATCACTGTTGCAATGATGGAATCAAAACATGATTAAAATATTATGGTGGAATATTATTAGTAATATTATCATGTTTATATTGCCCTAGTGAGAAATCAGCATTCTGATGTTGCGTGATAACTTTAGGCATGTTTAGTAATAAGACGCGAATAGTAATATTCTAACTAATCTTTCACTTCCACCGCTCATCACCCTTCCTATTTCCTTCAGTCCTTATAATAATTCTCAAATTGAAGCTAACTCATTTTCACTCGCGCCGAGCAGTTTGGACTGTTCCATGATTTCATAGAAAAAATGCTTTTAGGCTTCCTTCGCTTCTAGGAAAGCCGGTTTTTCTTTAAATGATTTCTCATAATCATTTTTGTCTATCACACAAGCAAGTACTAACTTGAATTTGGCAGATAGTACACAACTGCTAACCTTGTACAAATCACAAGTACGCCCCACGGTTGAATTTGGCAACCATCTCTGGTCTGGAGCTCCAAAATACCTGAAAAATACCCTCGACTCTGTGCAGAAACGGGCGGTCCGTTTGATAGATTCTCTCATCTTAACAGACGGATTGCAATCTTTAGAGCACAGGCGTTGGGTGGGAATGATATCCTTGTTCTACCGGTATTACAATGGAAGATGCTCCGAGGAACTAGCATCATTGATCCCTTCGGCACCGGTGCATAGTCGGGAAACACGCCAAACGCGTGCCCAACATTTGTACACGGTTGACATTTGCCACATGAGAACGGGTTGTTTCTTCGACTCGTTCTTGTGTTCAACAGCTCGGCTGTGGAATGATTTGCCGGCCTCTGTGTTTCCTCCTTCCTACAACATGGGTCTCTTCAAGACCAATGTTCATTCCTTCCTCTCTTCAAAAAGACCCTCTACACAGCATCCCAGATGACATAGGCCCTGAGGGAAATTATTTTCCTCAGGGCCTCCTGTGTGGAGTTAATGTAAAAAAAAGATATATCAACATTCAAAGATTTTAATTTTAAAAGACATCTTCTATTGCAATAACCACCATTCCATTCCTGTTCTCTAACATGTTACCACCAAACAAAGAAGTTCTGTTATTATTTATTTTTTATTATATAAAAAAACACATTATTTTGTAATATTTAATTAAATGAAGACAATATTAGCGAAACTTAATCGAAAATCTGGAGGCAGAAGAGGTGCCAATATCTTTTTTCTGATTTGTCTTCATTTAATCAAATATTTTCAATTAGACGTTTTATTCATCTATAATATAAAAATCAATCGCTAAATTTGTTGGTAAGCGCAAATCTCGAGAGCGGCTGAACCGATTTCGCTAATTCTTTTTTTAGAATATTCCTTGAAGTTCGAGGATGGTTCTTACGGAGAGAAAAATTAAGAAAATTTAACAGAAAACATCGCACGTTTGACAGTTCGCGTGTTAGAGAATGACATTTTGCAAAACAATGAATGATTGTTCAATCAGGATTCTATTTTTGAAAAGTTGAAAAATTTATTTAAAGTAGGTACTCCCCTAATGGTTTGAATCGAATCAAGAATTTTAGATATTTTAAATAGGTACCTATGTTAGGTACCAAATTTAATATACATGAGAAATGGAAATTTGAATAAAAATTGTAAAAGGTGGCACGCGGGCTGTTTAAAAACTGAATGTACTGGGATTGAATATATGGAACGCGGGAGGAGGGTTGGCGGAACGAGTGAACGGGAAAGGGAAGAGGGAAGGCGGGGAAGGTGGAAGGGGAACGGGGAGGGGAAGGGGACGTGTGAGGGGGAGGGGAACTCGGGAGGGGGGGTTCGCGGGACGGGGGAAGGGGGAAGGGGGGGGGGAGTGGAGTGGGGAGAAGGAAGGTGGAGGTGACGGAGTGGGAACGCGAGAGAGGAAGAGGATTCAGGAGAAGAAGGGAAGGCGGAAGGAGAACGGGACGAATGGGAAAGGACACTCAGAGAGAAACAATTTCTTTATTAAATGGCATAGCAACGCATGCCGGGACCAGCTAGTAAATAAATAAAAATAAAAAACATTATTTTGTGTTATCGCAACACAAGAGTGGAAGATACTCTCAGTATCGCCCTGGTGAAAGACCACCATTCAGAATTGAAACGTTCCCCACCTTCCTCTTCTCCATCTCCTTCCCCTCCCCAATACCTCACAACATACCCCAATTGGGGATGCCTTAGTCTCACTGGCTCCAGACGGGAATAGTTGGGACTCTTGTGAGGTATTCACATTAAAAAAAATCGCCTTTCCTAATCATTGTTTATTTTTCAATATGTACCGATATTACGAATGATTACAAAGAATTAACTTCTTATCACACGCGTGTCACGGGTGAACTATATTTAAATTTACCGATGACATCATAATATAAATATTTATAAATTCCGATAAAATAGAATCAATATTCTCGTATCACAGAACTTGATTTTGCAAATATTATTGTAATATGTCATGAATTAAATGAATTCGAACAGTAATAGCTAAACTTGAGGAAGACAATCTGTGACATTGATCTCTGTGGCAGAATGATAAACTTCTTGGTTCCAGGCCAGGTGTGGCGGGTTCAATCATCTGCTAGCTAATCTTCCATTATTGCACAAGCAACAGTTTACACTTATGATGATGGTAGTAATAGGAATAATATATTGTCAGGTTATTCGTAAACCGGGAAACTTAAAAAAAAAAACAAACTATTTGGTCTTTTTTTTAGAATCGCTCAATCGTCTTTAGGAATGCTGTGTGGAGGATTTTTTTAAAAAGGAAATGAAGAAGATGAAGATCTAGGAAGGAAAAATGTATGAAAGGTGGGCAGGAATCTGGGGGCCAGTGTATCCTGGAGTGATGGACTTATGTATCTATCCCTCCCATTTCGGTGCAAGGCGATGGGTCAAGAGAGTTTTTTTTTTTAAATATTTCTTTATTTATTGCATAAATATTATGGTTACATTATTTATGGATTTTTCGACCACCATGCTATCCTGCTGGAGAGATAAAAAGGTCTCCCTCAACAAGTCTCTCCAAATCCGCCACACAATAGGCAGACGTATTCGCCACCAAGACCTAGAAAATTCCTAGGCACTCATGTTAAATCACCAGATGTAGCGGCCGACCACTTGGGGTGACTTATGGCAGAGGTGTTGGTTATCCAATAAACGGTTCCCGGGGCGGCGGTACTGATAATTAAAAAACTCCCCAAGTATATAAGTTTCACCAGTTTAATTTTATGCCCCGAAGATTGTGATAATATGGTTTTTAGCCTTATATATTTTCATAAAGTATTTTCTCCTGGCAGTGTTAGTGCTAGTGGTTATCAAACCATGATTTTAAGATATTAATATCTTCATTTGCCAATTTGTTGACTATTTTCCATGTCTGACCTTTTATTAACAATATAGTGTCATCAGCATAAGAGATTAATTTCCCTTTAACTTCCTGTTGGAAAATGTCGTTCACATATATTAGAAAATAATGGTCCGAGGACGGTAGATACCTTGAGGGATGATTGTGAGAGATGTACTAAATGATTGGTTTATGTAATTAACTACTCCTCCAAAGACTACGACCACTGAAGCGAACCAGTTTCGCACAGTTTCGTCTTCTGAACAATCGTCGAGGAACACGAGAATGTTCCTCGACGTTCCTAATCGTTCGATTTCTGTACTTTTCGACCCCCCCAATGTACTGGCTTTGTAAAAATAATTGGTCCGCTTGCACTTAGATTTCGGCATGCTTATTTTATTTTATTTTAAAAAAATACACACATATACAGATTTATAGTAAAACATATGGTTCTTAAAACTAATTACAATATATAAATTTCTTTTTAACGAAACCACCCAATTCAAAAGAGAAAACATTTCTCGTGCTTGAATTTTGGAGAGTGCCATTGTAAAATGCGAGTAGGTACAGAGAGTATGTTATTACAAGTACTTATATTAAATAATATATATACATGAAGACAAGTCGACATAATGAACTTGAAGTAAATAAGAGTTAAATTGGAATAGGATGCAATACAAGATAATACAGGCATAGATATTTCAGAAATAAAAATAATATTATTGTATTTACTCAATAGGTAGATTGTAAGTAGGTAGTAGGTAACTAGCGTTGGTTAAGAAACATTGATATTTGAAATGGATGGGCTGACAGTATTGAAAAAGTAGGTACATATAATAAAGTTGTAACAATTTGGTGCCTACAAATAACGTGTATGTACTTTGCTTTCAATTTGATATGCTGATGAAATGTTTTTAGAGGATATGTTCTAGTTCTTTTTTGTTATTATTGTGATGATGAATTTAAAACTTATAATTAGTGTCGGGTTGGTCTATTAGTTGTTTTATTTGGGATTTAAAATTTTTATTTTTTTCAGACTTGTGTTTATACGGGAGAGCATTGAAAAATTTTATACCCTGATAAGCATTGGTGTTGGGAAGCACTCGTTTTAAATTTTGGAATTTATAAATTGCCACGTGATCGTGGTCGGTTGTTTATGTTTGTGAATGTTGTTGTTGATGGATTGAAATGATCTTTATGAGTTTGTAATAATAAGTTCTTTTTGAAATTTTTATTTAGACTGAGATCCCTAAAAGAGTTAAATAGCTGTGTTGTTGGAAATACAGATGGTTTTCGTAAGATGACTTTTAAAATCAATAATATGCAATAGTATATTCACCTCTGGCTCTCGTGTGAAATAATTCAAGGCCTATTATTCATAAATCACCACGCCCATCGATGTTCTAGATAGACCGCTATAAACAATACCTAATTGCATTCTGTTTTTTGATTGGTATTAATGTTTGTACCATGGCCAATAACTACGATAATATTGAACCCATGGGTCTTGTAAAGCGAAGGTGCCCAATGAAAAAAGAGAAGGTAGATATAAAGATTCCACTGCTATTCCAAATAGGTATGGGTGGATTTGATGAATTGGATCAATCTATATCACTATACCAGTTAGAAATTCATGGAAAAAAGGGGTGGCGGGTTTTATTCACATGCATGGTTGATATGGCCGTAACAAATGCTTTGCGCATACATGTACTGAGCAACGATCATTCCATGGATCAACGTTTGTTTCGACGCAGTATTTATTGCCCGCTACTATTTGCGGCAAGAAATATGATTAAACAAAAATTTTAACAAAACAAAAAAACGACTTAAAAAAATGCACTAAAAAGTATAAAAATTATTTCGTATTCTTCTACAACTTAATAATCAACTTACTTTTTGTACTCGTCAATATGTAGGTACGATTGTTATTTTTGGAGTCGGTGTCAGCCATTTATTTTAAGTAGTTTTTTGTTTTGTTAAAATTTTTGTTTATTTTTTGATTTTTAGTGAATCTGAAGTACACTAACTAATTTGTCTGAATGTGGGTAGACCTACTACACGTGCAGCTCATATGAGACAGACGTTACTTGACCATAACGACGTTACGGTAGGTGACTCAATGATCCGGATAGCCTATAAAAGATTCGGCCGAGTATCGTTAATTTGCTCCTAAGAATTGAAGAGTTTCGTTACTTTGTCATGGATCCCATGATCAGAACCTAACCAAACTCTCATCAAATTACCTTTGAAATACATCCTTTCCAATAAAAAGAATCATCGAAATCGGTTGGCGTGATATTGAGTTATTCGTCCATTTGTTGCGCACATTTTCTCATGGATGCCATTGTCAGAACTGGACCAAATTGAAATGGGACCACACGGAAAGCATCAGCTTTCAAATAAAAAAAGAATCATCAATATTGGCTCACCCAGTCGAAAGTTTTGAGGTAACAAACATTTAAAAAAAATACCGTCGAATTGAGAACCTCCTCCTTTTTGAAGTCGTTTAAAAAAGGCTCAACCGTCTTTGGTCGAGGGCTTACCACAAGATGGCTCGGGACTCTATTCAAAAAATTGAGAAATAGTTTTGATGTGTATGAGTTCGAGTTGTATGTAAAAGTGTACCCTGTATAATACTCGGATTATGTACTCATAAACACCACCAAATCAATTATAATGCCAAAAAATGTAATGAATTAAACAAAATGTTAATATTTTCTGGTTCACTCGTAGGATATTTCAAAATGTCATACAAACTGATGTGCATGACCGTTATACCTCCCGGTGTTAGTTTATAGCATATTTAATATGTAAAACACAAACACAAGAGAGAGTACGAAAACAGTATGCAATATAGTTGTGAATGATGAATACTTGGAGCAGATGGATGAGTTCGTTTATTTGGGAAGTATGTTTACGAGAGAGGGGAAGGCTGATAGAGATATTGAAAGAAGGGTGAATGCAGGTAACTCTATTAATGGAGGACTGAACGCCGTTGGCACCAACAAAAAACTGTCCAAAGACGCGAAACTAGCCGTCCATAATGGAGTACTGGTACCTAACCTGACGGATGGCAGTGAGGCATGGAACTGGCAGAGGAAGGATGAAAGTAGACTGAACGCTGTAGAAATGAGATCCCTGAGGCGTATGTGTGGTAAAAGCATGTATGATCGTGTGAGAAATGTGGGGATCCGCAAAGAATGCATGGCTGATGTAAGCGTGATGAGTAAGATCAAGAAAGGAACGCTCCGATGGTTTGGGTATTTAGAGCGAATGAACGAGGAACGGAGTGTGAGGAGAATATATGACGCAGATGTGAATGGTAGAAGAAGTCGAGGATGCCCAAGAAAGACATGGCATGACCAAGTGAATCAGATACTTGAGTCGGGCCATGTCAAGAGTCAGAATAATAGAAGAGAATGTATGAGACGTTGTATGAATGTAAACGAGGCAAGGAATGTGTGCCAAGACCGGGATGTTCGTCCTCTCTGCCTACCCCTGCGGGGAAATGGCGTGATGGTTAGTTAGTTAGTTAACACAAACACATTTAATTAATATTTGATTTATGGCAAGCTTTGGAATATTGCTTTCCCATTATTTCACATCTCAGTATTTGGAGATGTCTGATTAATCAACTGGACTATCGTATTAAATTTCCTCTAAAAACGACGTCAATAGACTTTTTGTTCATGAATGTGTTAAGAAAAAAATAAGATGTTATAATATCTTTGTTACTTTTAAAGATATATTTATTAAATTGTTGAATTTTCCAAATCTCCATGGAAAAGAAAGAAGATTAATAAACATTTTTTTTGGAATGAATAGTGTTAAAATTGTAAGGGTCCTTTTAATAAATAACTCCGTTTACAAAAAACTTCACTTTTTATTCACCGTGACATGTTATAAATGTATAAAATAACGGTGATAATACACCGGGCCAAACACTGGCAGTTGTTTTACTGTTTAAACTTGCGTAGAAAAGAACAATAATAATCAGATGCTAGCATTTTTATAGTATAAAAACTGCACACATTTATAGAATTAAAAACTACACATTTGACGTTTGCAAGTGTTTACCAATATGGCTTCTCTGCTACCGATCTACCGAAAACTCAGCCACTAGCCAAGTTTCGCACCATTTGTTTGAGATGTTAAAAACATGGGAGTTTGCTCAAGCAACACATAGATGCCGGTAGCATGTCAATTTTTAACATAGTCTCCCCCCCGGGGTTCGTAAATCGCCTTTATTGATTTATGAACCCTTCAAGAAAACATAACAAAAACAGGGGAAGACAACCAAGGCAAAAAAACACAATTCCTAACTCTAAGTACTGTACAAATACTAACAAATAATTTAACCTATTATAAATTAGCAGCCAAAAACTTATTTTTCAAAACTATAATCCTGCACTGATTATTATACTATTATTTAAAATACACATTCACAAGTTGGATTTTAAGGTGATTAACCTAAACTAATTACATAAACTTAAATTAACCAAAAAAAAATTTTTTTTTTACATATTTAAATAATAACTCAACACAAATTAATATTTTAATAGAACACAACCCAAAACTAAATAATATTTTAATAGAACCCAACCCAACACAACACAATTGTCTTTTTCCTTTTTTTTTCAAGTCTTGATGTGTTGTTTTGTTTTGATCTTCTCAGGTGCAGTCCACGATATAAGCACCACAGTGCGGGGTGCAAAATCAATCATCAATTAATAGGTCGTCATGTTGTTCCTGAGTTTGGTACCTTTAAAGGGTCTTTTTTGTAATATCTTCACCCTAAAAAAGTTTCATCATGGCCGTCCGGGGTGTCCGGACTGACGGAAGGGTCCGGGGCGTCCGTCACAGGTTCAGCTTCCGGATCCAGAGGCATCAGACATATCTTTGTGATAGGCCTGACAAAGATTCCTTGAGGGGTTTTCAGGGTAACCACTCGCACTACACCATCCGCGCCGGGATGTGTACATATGACTCGCGCCATTTTCCATAATGGTGGAGGTAAATTATCTTCCTTCAGAATAACCAGATCATCCTTTTGCAGTGCCCGTTGATTACTGGTTTGCCATTTAGTCCTTTTTTGTAGCTCCATCAAGTACTCTCGCTTCCATCTAGACCAAAAGGATAACATTAGCGCATGGATTCTCTGATATTGGGTCAGCCTGTTGTCTGGTATGGCTCGGACATCTCTCGGATAGAGGATTTAGAGCCTATGAGGAAATGGTTTGGGGTGAGGGGTTGGTAATCGTGGATGTCATCAGACAAGGAAATCAATGGACGAGAATTTAGACAGGCCTCAATCTGACAAATTAAGGTATACAAAAGTTCAAAGATTAAAGCAGAATTATTAGTGACTCTATACAAATGAAACTTTGCTGACTTGACCGCAGCTTCCCACAGCCCTCCCTGACTAGGGGCTCGAGGGGTTATGAACCTCCATTCAATACCTCTGTTGGCTAAATAATTTTGAATCTTGTCGTTGTTTTCTCTCAAACTGGTATACATCTCTTTGAGCCTGTTAGAAGCTCTCCGAAAGTTGCTAGCGTTGTCGGAAAAGATCTTATCAGGTTCTCCCCTACGGGATATAAACCTCTTTAAACTGTTTAAGAAGGCATTGCTAGATAAATCCGAAACTAATTCCAAGTGAACCGCCTTTGTGAAAAAACAGACAAAAATACATAAATACGATTTCACGAGTGGAGCCTTCCTCGGTGGCCCACTTTTGGTTGGAATCGGTCCGGCAAAATCGACTCCCGTGACAGCGAACGGTCGGCTCGGTGTGATTCTTTCTCTCGGTAAGTTGCCCATGATTTGGTTACCAGTACGAGGATGACACCTAAAACACACAATACACTTACGTAATATCTTTTTAACAGTATTTTTCCCAAAAATAGGCCAAAACTTTAATCTTATTTCAGCTAATAGGGCTTGAGGTCCTGCGTGTAAGTTTACATAATGATAGTGACGTATAATCAATTCGGTTAGCTTATGTTTAGCTGGCAATATAATTGGATGTCTTTGTTGGTACGATAGGTGTGTAGCTAAATTTAGTCTACCGCCCACATATATAAGACCATCACGTAAAAAAGGATGAAGAGATTTTAAGTTACTATTTTTGTTGACGTTTCCCTGGTTTTTTAATGTCTTCAACTCCTTTTGAAAGAAATGTGCCTGAGCTGATTTCAGTAGACAATTCAATCTTGCTTCTAGTTCAGCTACACTTAAATTACCTGAAATTTTACTTTTAATATTTCTACAGTTATTCACAAACCGCAGTACATATGCTGTAACCCTTTTCAATTTGATAAATGAGGAAAATTTTCCAAATATTTCCCATTCTTGAATATCAGTAGATAATATAATATTTTTGCTCTTGAGCTCCGGAGGGTTTGAACAGGAAATGTTCGATATAGGCCAATCGTTGACTCCGTCAGTCAACCAACTTGGTCCATTCCACCATATTGTAGAATTTATCAATTTATCTGCAGTAGTTCCTCTTGAAAGTATATCCGCTGCATTGTCGGATGATGATACGTCTCTCCATTGATCTGGATCACTCAGTTCTTGTATTTCGGCTACTCGATTAGCCACGAAAGTGCTCCAACGAGTAGGTTGACCTTTCAGCCAACACAGCGCTATCGTAGAGTCACACCAATAATATGTGTTGATCTTCATTATATTGGTGCTTGTTTTATAGTTTTCATTAATTTCGCCAGTAGTACAGCACTACACAGCTCCAACTTAGGCAGTGAAATACACTTCAATGGTGCTACCCTTGATTGGATATTATTAAATGTGAATGCCACTTACCGCTGTGGTCCATTGACACCATATAAATACAGGCTCCGAAAGCCTTCTCAGACGAATCGCAAAAACCGTGTAGCTATAGCTCTTTTGCTTGCTTGCAAATAATTTTTCTTGGTATTTTCAACACATTTAGCTGAATTAAATCTTGCAGGTAGGTCCTCCAGGGTGCTAATATTTCATTAGGTAATTGATCATCCCACGCTGCTTTGGACTGCCACAGCCTTTGCATTATCAATTTGGCTATGACTATTATCGATCCTAGGAGTCCCAATGGATCGAAGGTTGATGCGATGCAAGACAATATCTCTCGTTTGCTCTCGGTTGGACCTGATGGCTTCATTATTACATAAGAAAAGTAATCAGATTCATTGTTCCATGTTAATCCTAATATTTTCTCAGTCTTTGGATTGTCAGTAATAATTTTGTCGGAATCGCCTGAATCGGCACACTTAGCTTGGCCCGACTCGGCTGACAATTCCAAAGCATTGGACCTCCACTTCCTCAACGTCATCCCCGCAGATGACAAGATGCTGATTAATTCTTCTTTTAACTTCTTACAGGATTCCAGCTCATCTGCTCCCGTTAACAAGTCATCCATATAGAAGTCATTTTCTATGACCTGACTAGCTCTAGGAAAAATTAAATCACTATCCATACCAATTTGCTTTAAGCATCTTGTGGCCAAGAAGGAGGAAGGTGTCAGCCCATAAGTCACAGTCTTCAAACGATAATGCTTGAGCACATCCTGTGGCGACTCGCGCCATACTATCTTCTGCAGATCAAGGTCATTTTCACACATGTTAATCTGGCGGTACATCTTCTCGATGTCGGCAGTCATGACTACTTGATGTTTCCTGAAATGCAATAGTTGGTTATATAGATCCTTTTGTATAACAGGTCCTGTCATCAAGGCTTCATTGAGGGAAATTCCATTTGAGGTTTTGGCGGAGCCGTCAAAAACGACCCTCACTTTGGTAGTAGTGCTGGATTCTTTCACTACAGCGTGATGCGGTAAAAAATAGGAGTCACGATCCCCTTTTGACTGGTCACACACCTCCATGTGTCCCAATTCTTCATATTCACGCATGAATTTTACATATTGTGTCTTCAACTCGGGATGTGACACAAATTTTCTTTCCATATTTTTAAATCTCTTTTCGGCAGTGAGCAATGAGTTTCACAACTGATCAATGCATGCCCGACGCGGTAAACTTACTACATATCTACCGTCATCTTCTCTAGTATGAGTACTAACAAAACTGGCTTCGCAAGCCTTTTCTTCTTGAGTTTGAATTTTAGTGGAATTAATCTCTTCCAATTTCAAAAATTTTTCTATTTGATGACTCAACTTATTTATAGATAAACTGCAAAAATCTGATACAGGCTTTTGTTTGGGGTACACGTTGATCGGACCGGACACAATCCATCCCAGTTGCGTACGTTGAAGCGTTGGTCCTGACTCGAGTTTCAATCTATCGTTGTTTAGCATTTCCCAGAAGCTCTCCGCGCCCAACAGGATGTCGATGGGTGCAGCTATATTGAAGTTCGGGTCTGCCAGCTCCAGTCCTGGTGGTAGTTTGAACTCTTTTTTCGCCATTGTCACTTGTGGTAAATTGGTTGTAATTTCCTGTAAAATCAGACATGATATTTCGCGTTTATAATCAGTATTAAGCGAAGTCATCTCCACTGAAATTCTCCTTTTTATGTGTGTGATATTATTATGGATCCCAGACACGGGTTTGTTTATCCATTCACATGGTAAATTTAATTTATTAGCAAATTCAGCTCTCATAAAATTACTCTGCGCGCCAGAGTCAATCAGGGCGCGAGCCTTAAAAATTTTATTGTTGGCCCCCACAATTCCTATGTAGGCGGTTGACAATAATATTATTTTTTCTGCCTTTTCTGATGCAGAAAAATTCGATACTATAACCTCGTTATTAGCATCTTTATTTGAGGTCTCCGGCGGAGGTACCTCCTTGTGTAGTAGAGTATTATGGCTATACTTGCCACAAATTTTGCAGGTCAGGTTTGTCTTGCAACTCTGTGCTTGATGACCCAACCTCAAACATTTAAAACACGCCCGGATTGATTTCGTAGCATCAATCCTATCCTGTAATTTTAATTTTAGAATTTTTTTGCAAAAATAAATTTGATCACCTTTATCATTACAATAAATGCAGTTGTTTGCCTTTATTGCCAAGAATACCGATGAATTTTTTTTGTTATTATTGTTGCCTATTTGCGTTTTATGTAGGTTAGAAGATTTTTTCTCTGAAGCATTCATGAGCTCCAATACTTGCGCCCTAGCAGATAAACATTTTATGAATTTCTTTAAAGTAGTTAATTAATCTTGCAATGTATATTGTTCCCAATTTTTCCGGGTAGCTATATCCAATTTATTTGAAATTATGTAAATAATCAAAGGATCCCATTGATCTACTTTGACTCCGATGTTTTGTAACGCCTTTAAATTTACATTGGTTTCATCAATTAAATACCTTCAGGCTACAGGCTCTTCATGTTTCATATCTTTTAATTGAAATAGAGTTTGGATATGCTTATGTACGGTAGCCCTGAGATTCGCAAATCTGTCGTGCAACAATTCCCAAGCCGATAGGTAGTTTAATTCCGAAACTTCTAGATTAGCAATTATTTTCAATGCGTTCCCTTTCAGAGTAGATTGCAAGTAAAAGAATTTTTGGACGTTGCTCAAGGAACCGTTATTATGAACCAAAGCTTTAAAGGTTTCAACGAAATTTACCCAATCCTTTTGATTGCCGTCGAATTCTCTCAATTGGAGAGTTGGAAGTTTGATCTCGACCCTACCCTGGCCGATTGAATCAATCGCCCACTTGGCAGTTGCTAATACTGAAAAATATTGATTTTCGAACGTCTCGCGCTGAATAGAATTTTCCAGTTCCTCATCCGATAACATTTCAATTTCATCCTGTATAGATTCGAATTGATCTAACAATGGCTTAATTCGGTCGTACCTCAGTTTAATTTATAGAATCCGCGAAACGTGTCGATTTCCCTTTAATCACGCCTCTCTTGGCTATTAAAGATTTGATCTTATCCATTTTGGGTTCAAATACCTTTTCGTAGCTTAATCCCTGATAAAATTCCGACAATGCGTATTTATTTATTTGAGAAGCTACCTGCCTGAAAGACAACAACGACAATATTCCTGGCAATTATTAATTGAGAATTAATTGAGAACCTATTGTTTTTTTTTTTTTTTTCAATTATTTCTGGCTTTCACCCTTCAAGGGTGTTCTAGGCCATCATTTATAATTACAGAGAAAGGAAAGGTGAATTTATATATTAATTTTATTTAAATGTGCAAATTTCAGAATTTTATGGTAGATTGGAGTGGAGTTCAGACTTAGAAGAGATGAGATGTTGAATGGAGGAGAGGCAATTTTGGATAAATCTTGATAGAAGAGAGGATATTTATTTAGAGACGGACAATCAAAAAATATGTGATCTAAAGTTCCCACATCTAGACCACAGAACGTACAATCTGGGGAGTCAAGCACATGAATTTTAAAAAGGTGAGAAGGAACGGAACAATGTCCAATTCTCATTCGAATAAGTAAGGAAATTTCTTTTTTGGAAAAATGGGGGAATTTTTGAAACCACGGTTTTGATGGGATAGTCCTTTGTATTGAGGCGTAGCGGGCACCCTTGGATTGACTAGCAATGTTCCAATACTCTGTCCAAACATTGCGGGATCTATCTTTGATGATGGAAAAAATATCAGATAGGGGAATATGGTTTACGAGGGTAACGGTAGGGTTAGACGCTCCTTGTTTTGCCAAGGAATCAGCAATATCGTTACCCACTATGCCAACATGTCCAGGAATCCAAATCAGAGTGACAGTTTTTCCAGAACTTTGAATGGAGGATATCAGTATACGAATAAGACATACAAAGTGATCATCAGGATGAAGAAGAGGACTGGATTTAAGTTTTTGGAGGGAACTGAGAGAGTCAGAGAGAACAAGAGAATGTTCAAAATTATTTTTTATTATATATTTGAGAGATTCAATTATTGCAATGCACTCGGCAGAAAATATTGAAAATTGGTTTGAAATTGAATAAAATATTCTTTCATTATAATTATTGTGGTAAACGTTAATACCTATACCACAGTTAGGAGAGTCTGGAGATTTGGAGCCATCAGTAAATAAAAGAGAAGTGTTGGGCCATTTAGAAGAAATAATGTCATTGAACATATTATTGACAGTACAGGCTGGAAGATTGGAATGACTTTTAAGGATGCCGATCCCTTCTAAAATTGTTGGGGATAGGGTGACGTGACTATATTTTAATTTGAATAGTGGAAGAAGATCATTTTGGATAATTTGAAGCTCTGAGAGAGAACGAAAATTTTTACAGATGGCAGGAAGAGGTTTAGTTCGAGCTCTGATTGTAGATGAATGTGTTGAGTCTTTAAACAACGACACTCTGGGAATAACCTGATGGCATTTAGAATTTAAACATTTAAGAACAAATTTGTCAGCAAATAGTTGACGTCTTAAATAAAGTGGAGGATCAGAACATTCTACTTGAAGAGAATTGATGGGCGACGATTGCATGGCTCCAGTTATTAATCGCAATGACTTTGATTGAATTTTGTCTAATTTGCTGAGTGCATTTTTGGATGCAGTGCTAAAAAGTGGGCAGGCATAGTCGAGATGGCTTCGAATAAGTGCGTTGTAAAGCAACTTAATGCAGATAGGGTGAGCACCCCACCAAACGCCAGTCAATGATCTGATGATATTTAAATTTTTTTCACATTTAGTAACAATATTATGAATATGGGAAGACCATTTAAGTTTCCTATCAAATGTTACTCCCAAAAATTTTACTTCGGAGACATTGGGGATTGGAGAGTTTTTAAATAAAATTTGAATAGGGGGGTTATTATGACGGTTTGAGAAGGTGACACACTGACTCTTTTGGACTGAAAGTTCAAGACCATTTAAAGTGAGCCATGTGCAAAGGGCATCCATGGCTTCATTAAGACATTTGACGGCGGGTGGGATGATTTTGGATGATAAGAAGAAAGCTATGTCATCCGCGAACTCAACAACTTTTACCTGAGGGGGAATGGTGACATGCATATCATGTGTGTATATATTATACAGTAAGGGGGATAATACATCGCCTTGGGGTAAGCCCTTCCAAATTGACCTACTCTGAGGAGTAACATCTGGTAGCTCAATGAAAATTTTCCTATCGAGAAAAAGATTAATAATAGATTGGACAAACATGTGGGGTAAGCCAAGGCCTAAAAGCTTTTTTTTAAGAATTGGGATGGAAACATTGTCAAAGGCGCCTTCTATATCTATAAAGACTGCAAGACATACTTCTTTGTTAGAAATGGCTAAATTAATATCAGTGCTGATGATGGCAAGGTTATCTTGCGTGGATTTTTTTTTTCTAAATCCAAATTGAGATGGAGAGAGAAGATCATTACTCTCGACAAAAAATTCTAACCGGTTTTTAATTAATTTTTCATAAATTTTACTAAGGGTGGATGAAAGAGCAATTGGCCTATAGTTGGATCCAGAATTGGGTGATTTGTTTAATTTTAGGATTGGAATGATTATTTGAGAACTCCAGTCATCAGGAATTATGCCAGTCTGGAATATTTTATTTAAGATGCTTAAGAAGTGATTTAGAACATTATCATTACTATTTTTGATAATGCTATAAGGAATACCATCTCTGCCTGGAGATGAGTCCTTGACTGTTGATAAACAATTTTTTAATTCAATTAAAGTGAATGGAGAGTCTAGCCAATGATCAGACATAGGAGTGTTGTGGATGGGAGTTATTTCATCTAAGTTAGGTACAGAAGGGGGGGCAATTTTGTCCAAGAACTCATCTATCCATTTAGAATGAGATGCTCGAGGAGATGTTGAACTGAAGGAGGATCGAAATCTTCGAATCATAGACCAAACTTCCGAAATTGGAGTGCTCGGAGATACAGAACTGCAGAAGTTGTACCACCCAGATCTTTTTTTTGACCTCAATACCCTTTTGGCATTGGCTTCGGCATTCTTGTATACGAGATAGTTCTCCATAGTCATATTGTGACGATAAGAAAGAGATTTAGCTTTCCGAATTCTCACTACCTTGGAACATTCCTCATCCCACCAGGGAGTCGGAGGGAGTTTTTTGAGAGATTTGTTTTTAGGGGGAGGATTTGATTTATTAATTGCAGTTATAAGCATTGATTTGAAGTTATCATAGTCATCTTTGACAGATAATGAATCAATAGAAGGTAAATTTTGAATAAACTTATCCATATGTGAGTTAAATTCGTCCCATTTGGTGTATTTTGTTTTAATCTTTGACGAAATATGAGACTTTTCTAAATGGAAAGAAGTTTGATAAGTGATGGTGATCGGGAAATGATCACTGGAGCAAGGGTCGGGGGACACCACCCACGAGGAGAGAGGTGCCAGATTGGTAGAGCATATGGAGAGATCCACTGCACTGGGGTTTGTGTTGGGGCGAGAGATTCTAGTAGGAGATCCGTCATTCAAAAGAAAAAGGTTGGATTCATCTAGGAAATCCACTACACTTCGACCGTCTCGATCAGTGAAAGCAGAACCCCAGATGGGGGAATGGGCATTAAAATCGCCCAATAAAAAGAAAGGAGGGCTTAGTTGACGGATAATTTGCAACCACGCTTGTTTATTGAAGTGCGAAGTTGGGGGAAGATAGACTGAAACAAAGGAAGTGTCCTTTATTTTAGCTGCAACAATTTGAAAGTCAGCATTGGGGGGTTTGATATTATTTATAGGGAAAAAAGGAAGGGATTTTTTAATAAAAAGGGCAGCACCACCACCCGTACCTTCCGGGCGATCATCGCGGAGACAAGAGTACCCTCCCACATTAAAGTGGGTGGATGGAGTAAACCATGTCTCCGAGATAGCAGCCACAGAAACAAGGTTTGATTTTAATAAGTTAAGAAGGTTCGATTTGTTAGAAATAGCACTGCGGCTATTCCACTGAAGAATTCTGACATCTTGAAGAGCCATTTTGAATAAATGATTTTAATGTGGAAATAATAGAAGCAGCGTTGGACGGTAGATTAGTTTGAGAAGAAATTAGGTCAATTAGAAGCATAATAAGAGTTTGAATAAATGAAGAATTATCTTGGGAGAGTTGTTCAGAAAGCTTTTGATAGTTTATTGATGATGAATTATAATTGTTTGCGCACCCATTTGTGGCGTGTGAAAGAGGTGAACCATTGGGATTTAAGAGAAGTGAGTTGTGTTGTTGCTGATCGTATCCAGGAGCCGGTTTAGAGATAGGGTTTTTGTATGTGAATTTTGTTGAACGGGAAGATGTTGAGGAGGAGGCGAGAGGGTTGGATGAAGAGTTACTGGCTAAGACCTCGGAAAATGATTTTTTGACAGGCGGGAATAATTTAGAAGCCTGCAGAAAAGACAAGTTCTCAGTGGCCATAGAAATTTTTATATTTTTTTGGCGAGATTGTTCGGGGCAAGAAGAGTTAATGGCGGAATGAGCGCCTAAGCAGTTAAAACATTTAGGTGAAGAGAGAGAAGAACATTGGTCAGCCGAGTGGTTTTCTCCACATTTGAAACATCTGGGAGGGGATCTGCATGCAGCTTTGGTATGACCAAAACGGCAGCAGTTATAACATTGAGTGGTGGGATAAGTGTACATTTCAACTGGTAAGGAGTTGAAAAATAAATAAATATGGGAGGGAAGAGATTGTCCTTCGAATGTGATGACGACAGATTGGGAGGGCTTCCAGGAAACGATGCCCTCAGAGGTGTCCTTATAATTTAGCCTCCTGGCTTTTATGGGATTGCCGATATGTTGGGGGGTTGAAAGTGAGGATAGGATTTCTGGAATGGACAGATCAGTCGAGATACCCCTGACCAGGCCCATTCGAGTGACATTGAAAGTTGGTATGTACGCCTTGAATTTAGAATTTGATGAAATAAATATATTTTTGATAAAGTTGTTGGCGGCTGAACCTGACAGGAATTCAACAGAGATTCGGAAGCGACCCTCGGCTTTAACACCTCCAGGTTTAATCGAAAGGTTCTTGTTATTTGAAAGAAATTTACCAAATTCAAGAGGATGGATGGTTTTACCTTGTTCTGTTTTTTGCGCGTATACAATGAAGGGGCCACGGGAATGAGTAGAGTAAAAGATTGTTGGAGGAGGTTGAGGAAGAGCTGGAGGGGACTGAGAAGACAAAGGCGAATCATGTTTTTTTGGGGAAAGGGGACTAAATTTTCTTTTTTTAATTGAGGTTAGGATGACAGATTCATTGTCTGAAATGTTTGAATGTTCTGAAAAGTCTATTTTATCTGAAATGTCTCCATCTGGAGGGTCAGGAGGGGGGTCTGGGGGCTTTGTAAGGGGTACAGGAGGGAAATCCTCCTCCATTGTTCAAAAAATTACAGGTTATATAAAAAGTGACAGAAGTAAAAAATTATATAAATATCTGAATATGAGCAGCAAGAAGTAACTCCTGGAAGATCAGGGGGGAGAAGATTCCAACACACTAAACTTTTTACAGCCAAAACACAATAAAAAGATTGGTTTAAGAATATTTTTTGAAAGAGCAAAACAAAAGTACTGATGACAGCCAAATGTTATTGTTGCGAGCTTGAGAACCTATTGTTCAATCATTAATTGAGAATCATGAGTTGCATAAAATCTTTACGTGGGTAGTGATTTTATTTTTTACAATACGATATAAATGGGATTAATCTTGTTAAAAAACTACGTATGAGTTCTGAATGGATGTTAAAAGAATATGGGTACGGGTGGGAAGGCACTAAAAACTTATCTCATTTCCGATGTGAATCCAGTCTTCCTTTGTTCATCTTTGTAATTCCGGTATCTTTTGGTCTTCTGTATTAATGCGTTTTTTAGCAGCTGGTTCTTGTTTTTATATTATTGCAGTCCTCTGATTGCAATCCGGATCGTAAGGCCCATGTTAAAATTGTAAGGGTCCTTTTAATAAATAACTTCGTTTACAAAAAACTTCACTTTTTATTCACTGTGACATGTTATAAATGTATAAAATAACGGTGATAATACACCGGGCCAAACACTGGCAGTTGTTTTACTGTTTAAACTTGCGTAGGAAAGAACAATAATAATCAGATGCTAGCATTTTTATAGCATAAAAACTGCACACATTTATAGAATTAAAAACTACACATTTGACGTTTGCAATTGTTTACCAATATGGCTTCTCTGGTTCGTAGTTAAAACAGGTTGCTACTTAAAAATGTTTGGCGTAAACGCTGCCGAATCAGTTTCTCCAGGATCTTCCCCAGGACAGGTAGCAGGGTGATTGGACGGTACGCCTTCACGTCCAACCTTGGTTTATCGTTCCCCTTTGGTATAATCCTAAGCACACCCCTCTTCCATTCAGAAGGGAAAGTTCCTCTTCTCATGCATGTATTCATCACCTGGAAGAGCTCCTCCTTGGCGTGGATCCATACTTGCTTCGCTATTATTCCATTGAGCCTATCATGCCCTGGTGCCTTCTTAAGACCCAAACCCTTGATTATCAGCTCGATTTCCGCTTTAGTAACTGGTGTCATCCTAACCTCCTGGGCGAGGTTTCTCGGTGGGAGCCGTGACAGATTTCTAATCTGTTTGTGGTGGTCGCTTTCCCCAATTACTGAATCTACGGGAACTAACTTACCCAGAAGTGTATTGAGAGTGGATGCCACGTCCACACTTTCAACGTTCATTCCGTCCTTTTCGGTTATTACACTAGTCAAATACCGGTCAGAGCCTTTTCCCGTTTTATCAATGGTGTTGTGGATATCCCACGGGTTGGCGTTGCCCACTTCTTGTACCCAATTATGCCATGCAACTCGTTTCGCTGAGAGGACGGCCTGTTTGAAGGCTCTACGGGACCCACTGAGTCGTGACTGAAGGGCGTATGTCTCCTCCCGCGTACACTCGCCACGTCTGGACACGCACAGGGCTCGATAGGCTCTCTTGTAGGTCCCTTTCAGCGAAGTCAGCTCACTCGACCACCACGGTTTCCTGATAACCGTCTTTGGGTTTGATCTTCCTAAAGACAGCTCGGCAACTGATACCACGGCTGCATTAAAAAAAATCCCAAAATTATCTGGATCTCTAGCTGCTACGTCGTGAAGTCCCCTTAAAGTATCACGTAGAGCATCCCCAAAGTTATCCCAATTCGCCCTGGAGGTTTTGAAGTTCCAGGAGGATCTTGGAGCTTCCGTCTTTTTGACACCAACCGTAAAAGTTATTAGCCTGTGATCAGAGGAAATTGCGCTTTCATGAACTGTCTACTTTGATATCTTGGTCGCAACAGATCCAGAGCAAAGAGTTAAATCAATGTTGCTCTCACCAGAAGTGTTCGAGAAAGTGGTATAGATACTTTGTTCATTTATTATTGATAGACCTTGCGCCGCAATGAGGTCTTCGACGGCGTCTGAGCGCTCCGTCCTATAATTACAGGAATCGAACCGCAGTGGTGAGCGAACGTTAATGTCTCCTCCGATAACTATGTTACGTCCTTTAAGCGCGTTTAGGACGCGCGTCAGACTCAAGATATGTGGCCCTACTGGATTACAATATTTAAAGTAAACTGAGATCAAAAAGATCTCAGTTGTCCCAAATTTAATTGATACGCAGGTTTGGTATTCATTCGACAATCCCACTAGAAGGAAGGGGCTGATCAATAAAGTATTGACCAGAACACCCGCCCCCGGCGAGGTGCCGATTTCGAGTACCACACCCGGAAAGTTAACTGGTGTCTTACCTAGCCTAGTGTATTGCTCCTGAATTAGCAAGATGTCGATTTTTAGGTCAGAAATGACCCGCAGCGCCTCGATTGTGGCCGCCCGTGACCTCTTCAGGTTGATCTGCCCTGTGGAGAGAAATTTATTAATATCCATGATCGGTCATTCGGACCTGATTCTCTACGGCTGCTTTCTGGGCTGGGCGCGATCTGTCACCCGTGGAGTGGTCAGCCGGTTTCTCGAATCTGGTGCACGTAGCACAGACAGCAGCTTGTATTTTCTTGGGGCAATCTTGGTAATCGTGGCCGGCTGCGGCGCAGTGTCGACAGGTTATGACTTCCTGGGTACAGGCCTTAGAGACATGGCCATATTGATGGCACTTAAAACATCGCGTAGCCCGAGGTATTTTTTTTATTTTCTTTATTGGGAACATTTACAGGTTTATAACATTACATGCATTAGAAAACCACAAATTACAATAATTAAGTTATAAACCCAATAACTAATGTTCACATCATGCACCAATAATAATGAAAAAATCTATAGTTATTAAGTTTTTTTTTTTTTTTACTTAATATTATATAGTAAGGAGCTAGATAAGCTGTCTAGGGATAGCCTAGCTAAACTGTCTAATAAATAAAGATAAGATAAGATTAAAAAAAAAAAAACAGAGAAAAGTTGAAAAAATAACTAAATATATATATTTATATATTCAGTCATTCCTTCAACCCCTCTACGCTTTCTATGTTTTTCTATATTATCTATAATAATTATGAAAATTGAAAAACACCAGATGTGATATCGAAAACGTTATATGTAAACATATATAAAAAAAAACAAGGAAAAGCAAAATAAAAGTGAAATGAAAGTAAAATAAAAGTAAATTAGTAAAATAAAGTGTGCCAGTTTTATGTGTGATTAAATAAGTATTTTTAAATAAGATAATAACAAAATAAAACTGAAAAACATCAGACGTGTTTAAAAGCGTAAAGTGGAAAAACAATATACACTTACTTGTATACATTATTTTTAAAATTTCAATACAAAAAAACACATAAGAAATTTATCAGTTTTGTTACAATGAATTAAGTTATTTGTTAATTGATGGATAATTATAAGGCTCCATTAAGTATTTGTCTAAAAGTGCTTAAATTACACGAAAAAATATCAGCATCGATACATTTTTTGTTATAAAGATTGCAAGTTCTTAATAAGAAAGAATTTTGCCTGAGACTGGTTGAAGCACTTTCGATATGAAACAATGACTTGTCTCTAGTTTTCTTACTCGGGATTCTAATATTAATTGATGACAAAAGAGCTGGACAGTCAATATGACCACTCAAGACTTTGTATAAGTAAGTTATATCCGTGATGTCTCTCCTACTTTTTAGAGTTTTAAGTCCATACTGTTTTATAGAGCTGTCCATGTCATAATAACGCACATGTCTCTTAAAGTTCAAATGGGGTACAAATTTTCTTTGGACAGCTTCTATGCGCTTTGTGTGAATATTATACAGCGGATTCCATACAGGAGAAGCATATTCAAGATGACTACGAACATAGGAGTAATACAATATTTTGAGGGTATGGATATTGGTGAACTCTTTTCCAATACGGAATAAAAATCCTAACATGCTCATGGATTTCTTAACAATAATATCCACATGTGCCTTAAACGAAAGTTTATTGTCAATAAGAACACCGAGGTCTCGAATTTGATTGAGTTTTTTAAGTGCTTGACTGTTTGTAATATGATAATCATGTTCGATTGTTTTTTGGTTTTTTTGTAAAGGTAATAACGTAACATTTGTCGGTATTAAAGTGGAGATAGTTGACAGTACAATAATTATTAAGTCTATTAGGATCTTCTTGAAGTTTATAGCAGTCAGAAATAGAGTTGATAGAAATAAATATTTTCATGTCATCAGCAAAGAGCAAAACTTTAGAATGCTTAAAGCATTTTACAATGTCATTGATAAATATAGTGAAAAGCAATGGTCCCAGATGAGACCCTTGTGGGAAACCTGAAGGTACATTGACAATTTCAGAATTAAAACCATTCACTACTATTATCTGGGAACGTTTGTCAAGATAGGAGACTAGCCATCGGTACAAATCACCATGTATTCCTAAAGCTAACAGTTTTGACAAGAGTAGACTATGGTCGATTCTGTCAAATGCCTTGGAGAAATCTGTATACACTGCGTCCACTTGGATTCGTTTATCCATTGATTTAGAAATAAATTCAGTAAATACAGCAAGTTTGGATACAGTTGATCTTTTTTTCATAAAGCCATGTTGGTTCTCAGTTATTACAGACTGAACACAGTCATGCAGTTGTTCATGAACAATTTTTTCAAAAATCTTACTAAAGATAGATAATTTTGATATTGGACGATAGTTCTGAGCGTCGTTCTTAGACCCAGATTTGAATACTGGCGTAATGAGCGCACATTTCCATTGATCTGGAAAAAAGCCTTCTTTCAAAGATAATTGAAAAAGTAATACTAGAGGTTTCGATATTTCTTCGACGCACATTTTTATAAAATGAGATGGCATTTTATCAAAACCTTCGCCCAACGACCAAGAGATGTCATTTATTATTTTTTCCTTGGAAACTGAAATAGAACAAATATTTATACCATTGTTTTCTTGGGGAATATTAGTTAATGTCTTGGGAGTTACATTATAGGTAGAGGCGAAGTGTTTTGAAAACATGTTACATATAGCTAAAGGATTATTAGCAGTTATATTCTCTAGTTTTATAGTATTGGGTAACCCTGAACTATTTCTTTTACTTTTCACATAGGACCAGAAATTCTTTGGGTCATGAGATATTTTGAGTTCAGCATTTGTTATAAATTGTCTATGACATTCATTAGACATTTTTTTTTGTCTCTTTCGCAGAACACAGAATTCTTGATAATCCAAAGGATTAGACCATTTTTTCCACTTTTTAAACACCTTGTATTTTTCCTTAGTCAATTTTATTAAAGCCGGGCTATACCAGTAAGGATATGAGTTTTTGACCTGAACTTTTTTAGATGGAACGTTAATTTGAATAATTTCTTGTAAAATATCATAAAAACGGTTAATAGCTTTATTGGTAGATAAGTTTAAAAATTCTACATCCCAATCAACATTGCTGAGGATATTGTTTATAATTTCGTAATTAGCTTTTTTAAAGAGATTTATGGTTCTATTGTTATTTACCATGGGAATGTCTAACTCTAAATTCATATTAATAGTGATTGATTTGTGATGTTTACATTCAGGTATAAGATGTTGAGAGGTGTGTGCTACAATGACAGGAAAAGAACTAAAAACAAGATCTAAAAAATTGTGCCTGTTGTTCGGAAAAGTACAATATTGTGAAAGATCAGTAAAACAAAGAGTGTCAGAGATTTTGGAAATTATTTCTGAATGGTGAGTATTTACGATTTTCATGATATTTTCATTACTAATAGACCAGTCTATTTGAGGTAGATTGAAATCTCCCGCTATAAGAAAATTATCATCGTGATGAAGAGCCCGAAGATCACATAGTGTGTCCATAAACTCATAAATGTTACGTGTGTGATTGACTCCAGGTGGAATATAAACACAACACAAATTGATCCTTTTAGAATTTTTAGATATAAGAGTCACCCACAGGTCCTCAGCAGTCGATTGCCAATCCTTCCGCTCTACAACTGTCAGGTGTTTCTTAAACGCAATAATCACACCCCCTCCTCTTTTATTATCTATACGATCTCGTCTAAATACTACATAACGGTTATCAAATAATTCCTCAGTGGCAATGCTTTCCACGAGCCATGATTCAGTTATCATAATGATATCATAATCATTATTAGTAATATTTAAGTAGAATATATTGGTTTTGGAACGCAGTCCGGTTAAATTTTGATAATAAACATTAAACATTATATATATAAGGGTAAAAAATATAGCAGAGAAGTGAGTTTAGAAAATCAACTAACTTGCGAAAGAAAATCAGGTGAGAGAAACCAGGGAGTTATGATCACGGATCCACACCACGCGCGCAGAGCTATCATCTTTACGTACTAGGATGCGACCATTACGTATCCATACATATTTATGATTAGTTTCTTTGGCTTTCATAAATTTTTTTTTTTTTTTGTTATAGCTGCGTGCAGGACTTTATTAGCGGGGGAGAGATGTTCGCTGACGTAAATTGGTGACTTCGCGCCGTCGATGCCAAGGTGTGCCGAGTTTAGTTTATTAGTTTTGTTTTTTTTTTGTTATAATTGGCAACTGCAGCCAGGACTTCATTCTTTATTCTCACGCTTGGGAGCTTTACTATTATTGACTTGGGTCGGTTGGATTCAGGCTTGACCTTAGGGACCCGATGAAGGTTGAGTATTTCAGATTCAGCAATCGGGCGGGAAATTACGGTACCAAGTTGTTTGACAATAGATACGCGAACTCTGCACGCATTCCAGCCAAGAAAACAGGCCGCTGTCGATGAGAATCTTTCTGGCCTCCGGATGGCAGGTAATAACCATATTCATAGTGCCAGTATCTCTTTTGCCAAACAAAGATACTCTTCTCATCATACGGAGGTGGTCTTCTTTCGTGAGATTACACTTACCTAATATGTTGTTATCGAATATCTCACTGAAAAGGGGTGTGTCGGACTCTGGTTCTGCCCTTGGGTACATCGTAGATTACTATCTTGGGTAACCTACCTTGAGGAGCAACAATTTTTATGCCTTTTGTTGTTAATTTGTCTGCAACTTTTTTTATGTTGGACAGGCCGTTAGGTGAGATGGTCTGCAAGGCAATACCTGCGCCTATTATTATTAGCCTGAAACACCCATTTACATTGAAAAAATCTCCCGAGAAAAGATACATGCCGCCGACGGGACTCGAACCCACGTCATTCTGATATCCGGTCAGCTGCTCTTTAACCACTGAGCTACCTCGGCTTATCTCCTACCCGCCAAATAATTCAATAAATACTATTGTTTCATTCAACAATTACTGCTTATTACATAGTATATTGGTAGGAGATAAGCCAACGTAGCTCAGTGGTTAAAGAGCAGCTGACCGGATATCAGAAGGACGCGGGTTCGAGTCCCGTCGGCGGCATGTAGCTTTTCTCGGGAGATTTTTTCAATGTAAATGAGTGTTTCAGACTAATAATTATTGCTTATAATAATTGTTATCCTTTGTGCTATGCATAAAAATCTTGCCTTAAAAATTAGTTTATCAATTAAAAAATAATAATTTGAGGGCATTATTAACTTGATGATGAAAAAGTTAATTCATTGGTTAAATGTGATTTTGAACCACAAATTTATTGATTACTGGATTAATAAATTATCAAGCGTGTGAGGATTTCTACTGGTGTTACTTTCAAAGACTACTCTTAAAATTATTTAAGTGATTAACTTCTCATTTCACGTACTGTTCTTATTTTTTATGATTATTCACCCATAGCGGCCGGTAAGGAACCTAAATAAATTAAAATACAATACCATACTTGATGAATTGACTTTTTTTTTATTTATTTTTGTCTTTAACTACCCAAAAGAGGGAATATACAGAGGCAAAATTAATATACAAGGTCGACACTGCAATCGCAGTGCTCCATAATATGCGTGAGCACGATTCTTCAACACTCCGTACTCTAGGTTAAAAAGTAATTAATTCCCTACTCCATACTCTAGGTTAAAAAGTAACTACATTAAGTCAGCGACTTCATTGAATCTCCCTGACAAAATATTTTGTTCACATAGACAGAACTTCATTACAAGTAAATAATTTTTCAGTCATTCTTTATGCCGATTCTACAAATATGTACCTACTTATAACATGCTTACTTAAATTTTTAAAATACGTATTTCCAATATTCTTTTATATTATACTAGCTTTTTCCCGCGGCTTCGCTCGCATGGTATTAGGGGCTTTCCACTCAGCCTCCTCCACCTTCCCTCTCTCCACTCCACTCCCCCATCAATCCCCCTCCCCCTCCACTCACCCCTCCCCTCACTCCACTTCCCCATAAACCCCCTTCCCCCTACCCCTCCACCCATCCCTTCCCCCCTCCTCCCCCCTCCACCTTCCCTCTCCCCACACCACTCATCCATCAACCCCCCACCCCACACCCTCCCCACTCCACATCCCACCACCTTCCTCCACACCTCCCCCTTCCCTTCCTTCCCTCCCCCCTCTTCCACCCCACTCCGCCTCCTCCACCTTCCCTCTCTCCACTCCACTCCCCCCATCAACTCCCTCCTCCTCTCCCTCCACCCACCATTCCCCTCACCCCCTACCCCTCCACATTCCCTTTCCCCACACCACTTCCCCCCATCAACCTCCTTCCCCCCACCCCCTACCCCTCCCCACACCCTCCTCCATTCTTCCCCTTTCCCCTTCCTTCCCTCCCCAATCTCCCTCCCCTAACCCCCCGCCCACCGTCCTCCCCCCCGCTTCCCCCCTCCTCCAACACCCTCCCAACACCCCCCCCTCCCCCCTTCCCCCCACTCACCTCTCGCATTCCACACATTCATTTCCGATACATTCAGTTTTCAAGCTGCTCGCATGCCACCTATTATAATTTCTTATACAAATTTCATAATGCCAGAACTCAACGGTAGTTTTATACGAAAAAACGAACAAAAAAAGAATTATCCAATTTGGTTCAGTCGTTCGGGTTTATTTGATTAGGTTTCGGTGATTCATTTTTAGAGATTGTTATTAAGTACGAATTATCATTCTTCTATTTATATTCTACCAAAAAATCCAGTACGGCAGTTTTATACTTAAAAAATGCGGCACCTGTCTATCCAATTAAAACAATAATTGTTGTGTGATGTCAAAATTTGAGGATGACATTTTGCAAAATAAAGGTTCTTAAATAAAAATTCTATTTTAGAAAATATTTGAATTTGAGAATTTATTTGAAGTACCTACTTCCCTAATAATTTGAATCGATTAAAGAGTTATAGATACGAGTATCTTACTAATCGTGCCACCTATTGCAATTTTTTCTACAAATTTCGTAATGCCAGAGCTCTGAGCTATAGCCTATTAACATTACTAATAAGATTTGGTCTTAAAACGTATTGTAAATTCGGCAACAACGCATATTTAAGTACTAAATTGTTTGTTTTCCTTCATAACCGCTAGGTGGCGCGGCGGCGCGGCGCCTGCGCATTCGTGTTCGCGCTCTAAAAAGACGCTGGAAATGATTTCTGTGTGCGAGAAATGATTTTTGTGTGTCCAATATTATTTATGTGATGGTTAATTTCTATTAATATGAATAATTTACTCTTATATTTATATCATTGATATATTTACCGTGTTTTTTGTGGTTTTTCATAAGTTTTAGTCAAGTTATAAAACAATAATCGTACTTTGAAAATTGAAGTGTCAAAAACTATTTTATATGATACATGAGAATTCAAATTTACATTTTAAGGTTTTATTTTATGATAATTTTATGACAGTGATGTTTTTTTTTAAATAATATTATTTAATACATGTGTGCGTAAATGCATCAAAGTAATTAACTTCTTTAGAGATGCAAGAAATCTGATGTAAAAGACGGTATAATTTTTAGGTTAGTTTTTTAGCAATAAAAAAAACTTTGAAATTTTTTATTGTATGCACGAGGAAAAAGTGAGGTGATAGTTTCCTTCCAAATTTATTACATAAAAGGACTGTGTTTTTGAAATTTTATTTTTTTTTAATTTCTCTACATTTTAGTCAAAAAAAATTTGGTAAGAAATTTTTTTCCATTTATTTCCGAGTTTGAATCTTAAAATATGTCAGTTTTTGAAAACTAAACTGTATTTCAAATATAGTTTTCATAAATGGTATTTGTTTTTACGACACCTTCAAAAATAAGAAATATATAGAACATTCAAAATACTTTGCAAAAATTTCAAATTTCGTTCAAAGATCATTGATAAAACAGAGATAAACTACCCCCTCAGGCCGTGTAAACCAAGTGTATTTTTTTCCATGAACAATTTTTTAATTAGTAAGGTTTTCACATCCGCGGTCGTTTGTCAATTGAATAAAATTTTCACTGGGTTTTTTAGTAAGGCTGTATATGTTTATATTATTGTAAAGTTTCATTAAAACCCATTCAGTAAATTTTCACATCAAAGGGATGTCCATAGTAAACCTTATTTAAAAAAAACATCGTTTTCAAGGCGACAATTGGCGTTTGCAATAAATCGATTTTGTTAGCGACAGAAAACGTAAGATAAATAATTTCATAACGCCAGAGATTATTCATAACGCCAGAGCTTACCAATATGTATAGCCTATAGATCTCGCAAATAATGTAGCTTTCTATTAGTGAAAGAATTTTTTAAATCTATTCAGTAGTTTTTGCGTGAAAGCGTAACAAACATACATCCATACAAACTTTCACCTTTATAATATTAGTAGGATTTTTATATACTAAAGGCCTTTTTGGTATCTGATAAAAACTGTCATGGTGAAACATTTTTCGAAGACGTTTTCAAATTCTTATGAGTCATGTGATTGATTATAATATTTAATTAAAATTCATAGTTCAAATCCATTCAAGAATTTTTATTCTCATTAAGGATAATAATGATTATTTTCAAAGTGTATTTACCGAGAGAAACAGCATTTAAATAATTTATTTTTTTTGCATGGCAGGTCTTCTTCGAGAATGCGTTCAATTTCTTCATTTTTTTGGTCCTTGGTTTCAGGAACGAAAAAGTACACGAGAGGAACACTGACCAACGACATGGCAGCGAAGAACCAACAGGCCCCGTCATTTCCCATATCAGCGAAGACGGTGGTGACGATGAAGGCAAAGACCCAGTTGAGGGTCCCGTCCGTGGAACTGATAGTGGCCTTGATATCCGGATTGCACAACTCCACGGCCACGATCCAGATGATTGGCCCGTAGCCCAGAGAATAGGCTATAATGAATATGCACAAGGACACGAGGGGAAGCCAGGATATGTCGGCCACGAGCTGAGGATCGGTGCCGTCCTTTTTAATATCAAAGAACACTCCGAGAGCGACACAGCAAATACCCATCATCGCTCCTGAAACCATAAGCAGCACTTTCCTTCCCATTTTTTCCACCACCACCGTAGATATGAGGGTAGCTGCCACTTGGACGGCGCCAATTATAATGGAGGATATTTTACTGGAGATATCTGCCCCGGAAGACTCGAAAATTTCTTCTAAATTAAACAGAAACGCATTGATTCCAGAGAACTGTTGGAAGAACATCAAACTACAACAAATAACGAGAGCCTTCACAGCAGGCTTAGTCGAAAACTTTTGTTTATATGTCGTCGGATTTCTCTGAGCCTCATTATATTTGTCGTGGATTTTTCCAACCTCAGTTTCAGCATCCGTTTTATTCATTCCTCTCAATTTCATCAAAGCGGCAATAGCTTCATCGTGTTCATCCTGAGTAATCAGGAAATATGGGGTCTCAGGCATGAAGATGAACACAACAGCAAAAATGATAGGAATAACCATACAGATTAGGTTGAAAACGAAGAGAGATACATAGCTTCCAACGGTGTAGGAGAAAAGGATTCCTACAGTGACCATCAACTGGAAGAAAGTGCCGAGAGTGCCTGTCATCGATTCCTCAGCGATTTCACTGGTATAAATGGGAGTCGTGACGCAGAATGCACCCCCGGCGAAACCGACAAAGAACCGTCCGACCATCAACGTGGCTACATTCTCAGCGGTAACCAGAAGAATCCAACCGATCACAAAGGGTACGGAAGGTCCCAGCGTGGCCCATTTTCTTCCAATCTTGTCCATGACGATTCCCATGGGAATGCAGGCGAATGCTCCGCCTAACATGGCCAAGGATCCGATCCAGGAGGCTTGAGACTCCGATACGGTGAAGTCATACTCCAGGTCCTTGAGGCGGGGGATGGCGGGCGCTGACCAGCCCAGGACTGTTCCGGATGCCATGGCTCCAAGGTTCGCTGAAATATGTAGATAGATAAAACATTTAACAAATTGGAAAATATTGTTATTCCGTACGATGAACTCACATAACTTACTTAGTACATCCACTTATGGATGATATAAAAACGTTTCGGTTGTTATCCTTTGTAATGTTGAAAATAGAAGAAAATTAAAATAAATAATAATTACTGAATGAGAAATGATATTATTTATAAGATGCACCCCACGACACATTTAATGTTTTTAATAATTTGTGTTTATTTTGTATGTTAATTTTATAAGTAATGGAGTGAGTGTTCAGGTCAGACCGTTTAGGTTTAGAATGTGGTGAAAAGGTAAAAAAAATAAACGTATATATGTAAAGGAAATATATTCCATTTAAATTTGAATCCTGTAGTGTCAGTTAGAATGCAATTATCAACTGTGACTTGTTTTGTTTTTGCTATTATTTGATTGTTAGAAGAAACCATTCAAAGAAAAGTGATATAAATAAACATATATGTCGTTTCTTTGTTAAAAAATTTTGCAACACAAGTGTTTTATTTATAAATTAATTAAACCTCTCAACTTATTATAAAATGACATTTCGTTTTAAACCAAAAATGGAGAAACTTCAATTCGAATTTACGCTATTACCTGGAGGCGATGGCAGGTCAAATATTATTAGCATTACAAAAATAGTCACAAGTGATGAAAAAGTGTTTACAATACCAGAAATGCTACAATCCGCCAGCCATCACCAGGAGATAATGAAAAGTGGTGCTTTTGGAAAAATAAAAAATAGTTTGAAAAAAAGATACCAGGTTAGAAGAATCTGGGTAACCATGACAGAAGAACTAAAAAAAACATGTGTAGACGAAGATGGAAACCTACAGTTCGGAGACCAATACCTCGAAGAATTGGACGAAAAAAGTTTACAAGTACATCAAAAAGAAGATGCATTAGGTAAATTGATTGAAAAGTTAATGGAAGAGAAGCAACAGAGCTTAAAAAACATTGCTGAGAAGTTTGTTATAGAAAAATTCTGTACTAAAAATACAAAAGCAAGCCAGTGGATAGAAGTGTTTGAAAAAGAATGTTTGCGGTTTGATGTGACCATGGATGGAAAAAAAATAGAAATACTCAGATTGTTCATGTATAAATCTTGTACAGACTGGTACAGTTCCATGATTATAAAACTAACAATGAACTCAGAGTAGTCAACATGGAAAAACAAATTCTGTGAATCATTTGCAAACAAAGGATGGAACCCTGTCACATATGCACTATCATTTAGATACAAAGATGGTTCTCTGTTGGATTATGCTATGAGAAAAGAAAAACTTCTATTGGATATGAGAAGATCAATTGACACCGATCTCGTTGCTTCCGGACTACCAGAATTCATACTTAACAAGATCGATAGAGAAGGATTACAAGATACTGTAGATTTGTTTAATGAAGTAAACAAGTATGAACATATGGTCAACAAAAAAAAAGATTTATGAATAAGAGAACATTTGGAAATTCAGAACATAATAAAAATGGGGGTAAAAATCCATGTAAAATTTGTGAAAAATTGAATAAGGGCATTCGTTACCACCCTGAAGCTACATGCTGGTTCAAAACAAAAGAGGATGAAAAATTTAAGAGAAATGCCATTAAACATGTGAGCAATTCAGTGATAGAGACTGAGTTAAATGAAAATGATCAAAAAACTAATAGTAGCGCCATTAATAAAAGTCAAACTATTACTAAATGATAAATTAAAAATATACGGAAATTATGACTCGGGTTCAAATGTTTCTCTAATTAATTCCAAGTTATTGAAAATAAAAGGAAAAGGAAACAATTTGAATGAAGCAAATTTAGTAACGATTAATGGTGTTAAAAAGACGAGTGGTTTGACAACGTTAAGGATAAAAAAAAAATTGAATTGGAGAAAAATGTTGATGTGTACATTATTGATGAACACAATTTCAAGTATGATTTTTTTTTATTTTATTTTTTATTTTAACTTTATGAGTAAAACCTCAAATTGTAATATTTAAATAAATGAAGACAATATATGCGAAACTCAATCGAAAATTTGGAAACAAAAAATCAGAAAAACATATTGACACCTCTGGGACTCGAACCCAGGACCTATTGCTTTCCGAATGCTTTGCCCGGAAAGCAAGAGGTCCTGGGTTCGAGTCCCAGAGGTGTCAATATGTTTTTCTGATTTTTTGTTTACAAATTATCGATTGAGTTTCGCTTATATTGTCTTCATTTATTTAAATATGATTTTTTGATTGGAGATAAAAGATAAAGAGAGATTTAGAGATGAAAGACTTCAAACTTATTCAAAGTAAAGACTTACAAATATCACAGAAACTCTTCCTGAATAATAGAAATAAAAAAGAAAAAGATTCTACAGATACGAAAACGAATACTGAATTAAAACATATAGAAAAACACAGAATTAATTTTAACGAACATGTTAAAGAAGAAGATTTAAAAATAACAATAAATCATTAAAATAATTATCAAAAAACAGAAATAAATGAACTAATAGACAAATACACATCAGTGTTTGCGAAGAGTAAATATGATGTTGGCACTGTTAATGGATATGAAGCGAAGATAGACTTATTAGTGGATAAATATTGTAGTAAGAGGCCTTACAGATGCAGTGTAGAAGATAAAAAGGAAATAGAAGAGCAAATAGCAAAATTATTAGACAATAAACTGATAGAAGAGTCGTACAGTCCATTTGCTGCACCGGTTACTCTAGCATTTAAAAAAGAAGAAAACAAAAGATCCAGATTATGCATAAACTTCAGAGACTTAAATAAAATAGTAGTACCTCAAGCTCAACCATTTCCATTGATTGAAGACCTAATGACAAAGACCAGAAATTGCAAATTTCTTTCAACGCTGGATATAAACTCAACCTTTTGGTCTATTCCGTTGCGGATTGAAGAAAAAAAAACAGGATTTGTAACACAGGAGGGAAATTATCAATGGACCTGCCTGCCTTTTGGTTTGAAGACTTCTCGGGAAATTTTTCAGAGGATATTAAGCAATATATTGAGAAAATATAAACTAAACGAATTTGCTATCAATTACATAGATGACATTCTTATTTTTTCAAAAACTTTTGCTGAACACATTGATCATCTGACAAAGCTGCTGAATGCAATAAAAACAGAAGGTTTTAGATTAATATTTACAAATTGCACGTTTGCGTCAGACATGATAAAATATCTGGGTCATATAATTCAGAATAATTCAGTCAACCCAGTAAAGGATAATTTGATTTCAATAAAGAATTTTCCTATTCCAAAAATACAGAAAAATGTGAGACAATTTCTAGGAAAAATCAACTTTTATCATTCCGAAGAGTGCAATAATACTAGATCCTTTGCATAATTTATTAAGGAAAAATCAAAAGTTTATTTGGACTGATATATGCCAAAATGCTTTTGAAACGATGAAAAACCTAATATGCTCACAACCGAGCTTGGAAATTTTTGATCAAGATTTACCAATTAATATATATACAGATGCTTCTCTAGAGGGTGTTGGAGCTGTTTTAAAACAGACAAAATCTGATGGAAAAGAAAAACCTGTTGCTTACTTTTCGAAAAAATTAAATGGCGCCCAGAAAAAGAAAAAAGCAATTTACTTAGAATGCTTAGCTATAAAAGAAGCAGTGAGATACTGGCAGTACTGGTTGATAGGTAAACCGTTTACAGTTTATTCAGATCACAAACCACTGGAAAATATGAATCTCTAATCTAGAAACGATGAAGAGCTGAGTGACTTAACATATTACCTATCCCAATATGATTTTCAATTAAATATTCTCCAGGAAAATATAATATTGAAGCTGATTGTCTAAGCAGAAACCCAGTCTTAGAACCAGATGAGAACCAAGATGAGCAATTAAAAGTTGTCAACTTAATAAAATTAGAAGATATCTTAAAAGATTAGGTCAAAAAATGAGAAGATACAGTGCAGGAGAGATAAATTGTTATCGAAGAATAATGTTTATTACAAGAAAGTTAAAAATTTTTTTTTTAAATAATTCTATCAGAAAAATTCAGCATAGACTTCATCAAAAATGTTCATACAGACCTAGGTCACATAGGAATTAATCAAATGCAAAAAATGATAAGCTCATGATACACATCAGAAAACATGACAAACAATATAAAGAAAACTTGCGAAAGTTGTGCAGTATGTTTAAAGAACAAATCAAGAGGTCAAAACAAATATGGATTGATGTCCTACTTGGGTCCCGCAAAAAAACCTTTTGAAATATGTTCCATTGATACGATAGGCGGTTTTGAGGGTTCACGGTCAACAAAGAGATACTTGCACCTGCTATCAGATCATTTCACGAGGTTTGCATATATTTTGACGTCAAAAACTCAAAATACCAATGATTTCATCAACTCTTAAACTCCACAGAAACTAATGACATTGGCATGATACTCTCAGACCAATACCCGGGTCTTAATTCTAGAGAATTCAAAAAAAATTTGGATGAAAAAAATATTCCAATAATTTTTACTGCAGTAAACTCACCTTTCTCAAATGGATTAAATGAAAGATCAAATCAAACGCTGGCGCTGGTCAATAAAATTAGATGCAAAATCAATAAAAATGACTGAAAAGTGGCTTGGACAACTATAGCGCGTAATTGTGTAAAAAACTATAATGAAACGGAGCACACCGTAACTGAATATGCGCATCCTTGTGTATGTGGATTGCCGACTTCTTGAGGGAGAGGTCGATTCAGACGGTAGTCGATGGTTTCACTTCTTCCTCACACTCGATAAATGCTGGCGTCCCGCAGGGATCGGTTCTGTCTCCGACTTTGTTTTTGTTGCACATCAACGACCTTTTGTCATGTGCACCAATTCACTGTTACGCGGATGACAGTACAGTTCATGATAGCTTTTTGTTTGACAAGCCCCCAAAGGGCTCACAAACTCCAACAGCTCGTAGGGCTTTGAAGCAAAGAATGGACGGTTACCTCGAGAGTGTTTTCTCTTGGGGTAAAAATAACCTCGTTGAATTTAATGTTTCAAAGACCCAATCTTGTCTGATTACGTCTAAAAGGGATCGAAATGAAAATCTAGTCTCTTTCAACGGAAGCAATCTTCCGAACAGGCCCTCCATTGATATGCTTGGTGTAACCCTAAGTGACCAGCTCAGGTATGGGGGCTCCATCGAAGCCAGAGTAAAGTTAGCCTCCCAAAAACTGGGCGTACTGTACAGGGCCCGCAGATACTTTAATAGTACACAACTGCTAACCTTGTACAAATCACAAGTACGCCCCACGGTTGAATTTGGCAGCCATCTCTGGTCTGGAGCTCCAAAATACCTGAAAAATACCCTCGACTCTGTGCAGAAACGGGCGGTCCGTTTGATAGATTCTCCCATCTTAACAGACGGATTGCAATCTTTAGAGCACAGGCGTCGGGTGGGAATGCTATCCTTGTTCTACCGGTATTACAATGGAAGATGCTCTGAAGAACTAGCATCATTGATCCCTTCGGCACCGGTGCATAGTCGGGAAACACGCCAAACGCGTGCCCAACATTTGTACACGGTTGACATTTGTCACATGAGAACGGGTCGTTTCTTCGACTCGTTCTTGTGTTCAACAGCTCGGCTGTGGAATGATTTGCCGGCCTCTGTGTTTCCTCCTTCCTACAACATGGGTCTCTTCAAGACCAATGTTCATTCCTTCCTCTCCTCAAAAAGACTCTCCACACAGCATCCCAGATGACATAGGCCCTGAGGGAAATTATTTTCCTCAGGGCCTCCTGTGTGGAGTTAATGTAAAAAAAAAAAAAAAAAAGCTCGGAATTAAGAATCGGACCCTACAAAATCATAGAAAAATTATCAAACTCAATTTACAAAATAAACACTGGTCGACAAAAATTAGAATCAAATTTTTTCCACATCTCGAAATTAATTCCAGCACCTGCATTGATGAACCATGAAGAGGATATCGAAGATGAATGAAAATTTTTGCAATAATTTTCTTTCCCGAGGGGGGGGGGGGAGATGTAAAGGAAATATATTCCATTTAAATTTGAATCATGTAGTGTTAGTTAGAATGCAATTATCAATTGTCACTTGTTTTGTTTTTGCTATTATTTGATTGTTAGAAGAAACCATTCAAAGAAAAGTGATATAAATAAACATATATGTCGTTTCTTTGTTAAAAAATTTTGCAACACAAGTGTTTTATTTATAAATTAATTAAACCTCTCAACTTATTATATATATATATAAAATAAAATTTTATATTAAAAGGTTTGTTGTAAGCGATTCAGTTTAGAGAAGGTAGACCTGGACAAAAATAGACACCTTAATTTCCAATTAACGTGGTTTTTTTATTCCTTTTTTATTCGTATTTTCAATGCTGAAGTTGGCTTCAAATACTTGGTGTTATTTACAGACTCGGAGTGTAGGCTTAGGTCTTTAGTAATTAATACGCGATTGGCGAGATGAACATTTATTGTAACATATTGTCTATTGTAACGTCCTATCTATTGTGCTGGCGGTAGAGAAAGAGAGCGAGGAGATGTCTTCATCTCCTTTTATAGTGAGATCTCCTGTCTCGCTCTTGCATGTACAGGAAGCAGGTGTGCCACCCAAAAACCTCTCTTACATCCTCCCCTACTAAAATTGGAGATTTCTAACTACAAATTCCATTTCCTATATCTACATATTTCATACATATTTTAAATATTTCATATTTTATACATTATATATTTAAAATTAACACAACATTTTTTCCCCCCGTTCCTTCTGTTTCCTTTCTCTCCGTTTCGTCCGTCCCATCCTCCTTCTAGACTGCGAAGTACTCTCACCTTGGACGAAGCCTTCCCTGCCACGGGTTAGACCTGAAACATGGAGAAACAGAATTAGAGACACTTCTATTACGTAACATACCGGAGAGATCTAATTCGTCCGTCGACAATTCCAACGTGTCAGACGCGCCGAATTCCTGGTTATCTTCCTCCTGCCATGAAACATATAATTTCTTTACCTGGTCTAAATGTCTTTTCCACACCATATTAGACTTGTTAATTTTTATGAAATATATTTTGCTACCTTTTTTATCAACAATAACCCCAGGGACCCATAACCTATTACCCTGAGATCTGAAATCTCTAGTCATTACTTTCTGACCTACATTAAAACCTGATTTAACTCTACCCTTATATTGTTTTTTCTGATTGTTTTGGCTCTGAGTAACCTTTTGTATTACTTTGTTTCGTCGAGTAGAACCTGAACTACCCGTTCTATCCTCAACTTTCCTTGGAATCAGAGAGTTAAATACTGTTCTAATTTTTCTACCCATTAATAATACAGATGGCTCACACCCTGTTGTTGCGTGAACGGTATTCCTATAGTCTGTTAAAAAGTTACCTAACATTTCTTTATAATCTGAAGGAAATCTATTATGTTTACAATTTTTTTAAAGAAAATTTTTACAAGTCTTTACCGTACTTTCAGCTTGCTACTAGGGTGGTTGACTGGACTAGTGATATGTTCTATCCCATTTTTCTTACAAAAATTTTCAAAATCCTCAGAACAAAAACACGTACCATTATCACTAACTAAAGTTGCTGGAAAACCAAATTGTGAAAATAATCTATGAAGTATTTCGATATTTTCTTTTGAAGACAGACTGTTTACTACCAGACATTCAATCCACTTTGAAGAAGAGTCTACCACCACTAAAAAGTTTTTGTTATATAAACTACCATGATCAATATTTACCCTGAACCTTCATATACTTCAAATACTTCAGGTTCATATGGCCACACTGCTAACGAACTCTTTTGTGATTCTGGTTTAATTTCTAAACAATCTCTACAATTTTCCGTTATTTTCTCCAAATCTTGATTAATTTTTGGCCACCAGACAAAGCTTTTTGCAATGCCTCTAGTCTTAAAAACTCCTAAATGAGATCTATGTAACATCTTTAAAACCTCTTGTCTTAAAGACTCAGGAACAACAACTCTATGTTGATATAAAATACACCCATTTATCAAAGACAATTCTAACCTTTTTTCCCAAAAAATTCTAATAAAATTACCATTTTGTGCCTTTTTTACTGATGCTGGCCAACCTTCGATAAGAATTTTTTTTACTTGACCTAACACATCATCCTTTTCGGTTTCACTTTTTATCACGTCTAAAGACAAATTAAACCCATTATTCTCGAAATAATTAATGTAACCAGACCCTATATATTCTTCACAGCTAACCTTTTCAATCGGACACCTGCTCAGAAAGTCTGAACAATTATTTTTCGATTTTACATATTCAATCTTAAAATTGAACCAACCTAACATAACCGCATACCTCTGTAACCTTGAAGCCGCGATTTTTGGAACTTCCCTATTTTCACCGAAAATTCTGACTAACGGCTGATTATCCACGGCTAAAATAAATTCTCTGCCGTACAAATATTGATAAAACTTTTTAATCCCAAAAATAATTGCTGTTGCTTCAATATCTAGAATAGAATAATTCTTTTCCGCTTTAGTTAAAGTTCTGCTTGCGAACCCTATTGGCCTTTCTACGCCATTTTGAAACACATGTATTAATGTTGCTCCTACCCCATTAAAACTACCATCTGTGACAAGTTTCACAGGTATATTTTCGTCAAAATGCGTTAAAATCCTATCCGAAGTTAATATTTTTTTAATTATCGCAAAACTATTTTCTTGTTCCGTACCCCATTGAAACTTAACATCTTTCTTAAGTAATTCGTATAATGGTGACAATATATTTGCCATGTTTGGAATAAAATTACGATAATAACTAATCATACCTAACAAACTTCTTAAATTATTTTAATCACTAGGTGCTGGTGCATTTAAAATGGCTTCCTTATTCCGTTGACACGGTTGAATCCCTTGTTCACTTATCTTATAACCTAAAAACTCAATAACTTTTAAATTGAATTCACACTTGTCACTATTCACTGTTAAATTACAATGTTTTAACCTTTCTAAAACGACACACACGTTTTTCTCTAAATCGTCTTCGTCTTCTCCTATCACGATAATATCATCCAAATAGAACGTCATGTTCTGTAATCCTGACAAACAATTTGCCATTGCTTTTGCAAAAATAGCCGGCGCTGGAGATAACCCATAAACTAAGCGTTTATACTGAAATAACCACAAATGTGTATTGATTGTTGTAAAACGCCTACACTCCTTTTTTAAAACAAATTGGTTATACGCCGATTTAAGATCAATTTTTGCAAAAACTTTTCCACCGTTTACTTTCGTTAATAGCTCCTCTATCCTAGTTAATGGGTATTTGTCAACTAATAGCTGATTATTCACTGTTGATTTATAATCACCACATAACCTAATGCTACCATTTTTCTTAATCACTGGAACAATCGGACTTGCAAAATCACTATATTGAACTTGTTCTATAATACCGTCTGACAGTAAATTATTTAACTCACTTTCAACTTTCTCTTTCAAAGCGAACGGCATTATTCTGTGATTACGAAATATCGGAATGGCGGTATCCTTTAAGGTTAAATTCACTTCGTACTTATTAAATTTACCTAGTTTATCCGTAAAAACTTCTGTAAATTTTTTTACTACCCGCTCCTTCAAAGTATTCTGTTTTACGCTGTTTACGATTCCATTTATTCCCACGTTAAACAGATCCATAAAATCACGCCCTACTATCGAGACCGAAACACTGGTGACGACAATAATTTTCAACTGGTGACATTGACCGTTAAATTCCACTAGCGGAGTGATTGTACCTTAGGGTGGAGCGCGGATGTATGAACATTTTTTTTTTTTAAGTTTCAGAGTTCTAAGAGGGGGGGATTTGTGCCTTATGTTAAAGTAAAAATACATGGGATTTTTCATTTCATTTGATTAAGATCTTCTGTCTCCGCAGTGACTTCAAAAATTGAAAATTAGGGTAAAAAAGTTTAAAGTTTATAAAGCGATACATTGTGATTAATTTAGTGGTAAGTAGGTGTTAAATGATAAACAACATATAATTAAGATATTTATTAAGGCATCGCTGTAAAAAATAAAGAAATTTGAAACAAACTCGAAAAATTATACATTTATTATTTAGGTTTAAAATCCTTTTTAGTTTCAAATTTAGGCATTTGATTTCGCGATTCCAGCTTGGCATTTATTGCTCCTAATCGCGACTTTCTTATCCACTGAGAAATGGAAACCTCCAATGTATTCTTTAAAGCTCTTTCAACAGCTTGGGTATGGCAGGGAAGCCTTATAAACAATAGTTCGTTTTCACCACCAGATTCCACGACATTCTGAATTTCCTAGTCCAATAAGTTTTTCAAAATCGGTGGTTCGGTTAAGTTTTCCTGCCAATTTATTACATCGCTATATATAGAAGCATTACAATCTATTGATGGCACTTGAAACAGTGTAGGTGTTGGAGGTTGAGTAGTACTGCGTGCCTTTAGTAGGGCTGCCAGCTCTTTAACATGTTTTTTTATCATCTGTTATCATCGCAAGAAGAATCCCTTCAGGATGGCAAAGTAGCCGTTCCTTTGGATAAAAGGATCTATAATTTTTTTAGAGTTTCTGGCAGGTAACTGGAGGCCTTAATAATATTGAACAGGTAACACGTGCCATCTTTGCATGATGGTTTACTTTTAATTGGGAACCAAAACGGTGCGTAAACTTTGACCACAAACGTAGCCAGAGTTTTCAAATTTTCAGATGGTTCTTTAGTAGATACATACAAACGTAGTCTTCGGTGATCCAACGGGCTTATGATAGTTTTTCTGGAGATTTATTGCCTAGGTCTTCTGGAAATTCATCTGAAACTACAGCCGAGACAATTTTATACAAGTACTGTTGGTCTGGACTCAGATCTTAGGCCATTTCTGGTAGCATTTGACCTCCGATGCGTTCAAAATTTTTAACAGGCAGCTTTTAACAGGTTTCCAGTGATTTTCCCAGTGGACCAATATAAGATTTAGGTCCCGAAGTACACCCATCGAGATGAAAAAACAGATGTCTCAAAGGCAGTTCGTTAATGTGGAGTAAAAAAATTATCTACTGAAGTGGTTTTTGTAGCCTTTTCTCAAGCAGTCTTATAATTCCAGCATACTTTCCAGTATTAACATTCGTACCATCACAATCAATTGCCATAAAATCTATCTTGGGAAACTTCTTTATGTAACAGAAACCCTGTTATCACGGTATCTATTCCTTTTGCTGTACCAACATCAGGTACCACGTATCCCATGTAAATGGATCCCGGCTCTTGAATCAGTGAGATAGGTTCCTTTTTTCCGATGATTACCATTACCCGAGACGTTCTTTGATCGGTCAAAAAAGTTTGCTCTTGTTTGGGAACCTTTTTATCCTTAGGATATATACATTGAGCGAATGCTTTGTACTTGCATACTGAAATATCAAAAAGTATCTTACTGCTTTTCTGAAAACTATTTAACTTGTCCAGGGAGAGCCTCTTGATAGACTTGAGTAGATTTTTGCACTTTAAATTATATACTTTCAACATTTGAACGATCCTTGTTCGCGTCAATGTAGGAATAGATGCAGTGTGCCATATATTTTCAATTTCGACGTTACTGTTAAGATTTCAGGTACTGAAATATTAATATTTGTGATTGTCACCCTAATGGTTGTGGCAACATTTTTTTGTGTTGGCAATTGCCAGGGCGATTTCGTATTGCCACGGATTTTTTAATTCCTTCTTCTCTTGTTACCATCCGTCTTGGGTGGGTCGTTTTTGGGCAAAACGTCTGCTGCCAGGTTTTCACTTCATGTGGGTTATAAAACCGCGGAGAGAGATAGCATCATTGGGCTCACCGTACATGAGCTACCCTACGGGTCTTTTATTGTTTCAATAAAGACCAATTATTCAAGAGCTGGAGTTATTATTGAAGAGTTACTCCAGCCACACTTCCCTTGGAATCTGGTGTTACCACGCCGGATTGCTTTGTCAGGAGAGCGGAAGTTGAGATCCTGAACATTGGTCCTTCGAGCCGGATGATCATTATTGGATTGACTCATTCAAGCTGGGTGATCATTATTTGGATTGATCCATTTGAGACTGAAGATCATTATTTGGAGTGGCCCAGTCAGGCCTCATCATCATCGGGAGTGGTCCAGTCGGCGGCCTCATCATCATCGGGATTGGTCCAGTCGGCGTCCTCATCACCATCATTGGATTGATCAAGCGAGCCTCATCACGACGCTCGCATGCACAGCAAATCAGGTTGTAGCCTTCCTTTCATTGTCCTTTCAAATTCCATTTAAAAAGCTAAAGATCTGTGTAGATGCCACATTATTTCGTATTGATTATATCGAATTACATTCGGGTGTTCATAATCAGATGCTTTCAATATTACATAGCATAAATTTGTTGGTGATAATAATTTTTATTGTTGTATTCAGTCTGCAGAATAACTTTGCTTTTGCCTACCTACATTTCTAGCCACGCGGTTGCAAGTTTCGTCTTTGTATGCTATAGTATTGTGAGTGGTTTCTCTATGATCCAAAGTATATTATTTATGGTATTATTCATTGTTGTTTACGTCAAACTGTCGCGTTGTGTATTGTGTATTCAGTTTTGAAATCAAGTTAGTGTTATTTCGTTTGTAAAAAATGGAACTCGACAAGTTGATTAAACGGCGCGGGGTTTTGAAAGGTTCATTAACGAGATTCGAAACCTATTTAAGCAACGAAAATGATATTACACCTGGCGTGTTGTCATCGAGGTTGGAAGCCATTAAACCTTCTCTGATAGAATTCTCTAAAATTCAGCTGGAGATTGATTTATTGAACAAATCAGAAGATAATGACGCGAGGGATAATTTTGAAGGTACATATTTTAATGTAATTGCATTAGGACAGGAAATGTTATCAAAATTTAAGAAGATTGAAAATGTCCCAAATATATCAGTAAATTTACCACCAATCTCTATACCAGTGTTTTCAGGTGACAACCATAAATGGTTGACTTTTAAAAATTCGTTCATTGCCTTAATTCATGATAACAGTAAATTAAATAATGTTCAGAAATTTCATTACCTTATTAGTTATGTGTCCGGAGAGGCACTTGATTTGATTAGTTCTCTAGAAATAACCGGGGATAATTATAGTGCAGCTTGGACAATGCTTATTTCGAGATACGAAAATGTCCGACTTATAGCAAATAGACATTTGAATTTCTTATTTAGTTTTACACCGTTAAAACGACAGAATCATCATGAATTACGGAATTTAATTGATCAAGCAAACATTCATTTGAGAGCTTTACACAACCTTAAGCTACCAACCGAACATTGGGATACTTTAATTATTCATATTCTAACCTCAAAGTTAGATAATCACACACGTAGCCTTTGGGAATCATTAAAATGCGACGAAGTTTATCCTACGTTCGTGCAGTTTAGCAATTTTATTTCACAAAGGTCTCAGATCCTGGAAACTATCCAAGGTGATATTGGTGGAATGCAACAGAAATCGGAACCAGTTGCAACAAAAGCAAAGTTTTTAATTTTAAGGAAAAGAAGTAAGTCTACAAACAAGGTTACGTTAGCGTCGAGCAACGTTAATTGTATGCTGTGTAATGACAGTCATTTCATTTATTCTTGCAAAATATTTGTTAACAAAGAACCAGCGGCACGAAGAAAGCTCGTTTCAGAGAACAATTTATGTTATAACTGCCTAAAACCGGGGCACCTTTCAAAGTTGTGCAGGTGGAAGGAAAAATGCAGTGTTTGTGATCGAAAACATCACACTCTGTTACATATCAATACTGATAATGTACAAGCGGGTACTTCAACTGGCAAGAGTCAGTCGGAGGCACCAGTAAATTTAGCATGTCATAGTGACATGAACGGGCGGGAAATTTTACTATCTACCATAATAGTAAAAATAGAAGATGCGTATGGTGGAACACACAAAATACGCGCACTTTTGGATTCGGGTTCAATGTCTAATTTTATTACAAAGGATACTTGTAAAAGATTAAATTTGCATTGTACAAAGTTGAATATACCTGTTTCAGGTTTGCATAATAATTTAATTCATGTAAAGGAAACAGTTGACATTAAATTTAAATCATTATGTTCTCAATACCGGGATGAAATATCTTGTTTGGTATTAGATGAGATTTCTTGCAATCTTCCACAGACCTTGATTAATCCAAAAATGTTGAACATTCCAGACGGCATCCAGTTAGCTGATCCGCAGTTTTACCAGCCAGCTGCTATTGATATGCTGATCGGAGCAGAGATATTCTGGCAGGTGGTTCGTACGGATCAGATACAGTTAGGAAAGGATAAACCTACATTGCATCGAACGGAGCTAGGCTGGATAATATCAGGAGCTGTACAGAGGCGTCAAAATACGAGGCCAGTTAAAGTTTGTCATATTTCATTAAATTCTTTGCAGAATCAAATAGAAAGGTTTTGGAAGGTTGAAGAAATTGAAAATAGTAAGCATCACTCTCTGGAAGATAGTGAATGTGAAAAGATTTTCAAAGGCACGCATAAACGCGATGCAAATGGTAGATTTGTAGTGAACTTACCATTTAAATCTAACTTATCTCAATTAGGAGATTCATTTAGTATTGCTAAAAGTAGATTAGTGTCAATGGAAAGGAAATTCTTAAGACAACCTAGTTTAAAGGAACAATACTCGGAATTTATTGATGAGTATCTTGCGTTAGGTCACATGACTGAATGTGAACCGCCAATACGTGATGAAACTACTTATTATTTACCACATCACGCTGTATTTAAAGAATCAAGCACAACTACTAAAATTCGTGTTGTTTTTGACGGGTCGGCTAAACCCGCTCGAGGGATTTCTTTGAATCGCGCTCTAATGATTGGGCCCACCATTCAAAATGATATATTTTGCCACTTGGTATTTTTCAGAAAACATCAATATGCAGTCACGGCAGATATTGCAAAAATGTACCGCCAAATTTTTTTTTTTTTTTTTTTACATGAGCTCCACACAGGAGGCCCTGAGAAAAACAATTTCCCTCAGGGCCTGTGCCATCCTTAGGGATGCTGTGTGGAGGGTTTTTTTTAAGGAAAGGAAGGAAAGGAGAGTTGAGGGAAGGAAAAGGGCTTAAGGGGTGGGTGGGAATCTGGGGTTCAGTGCGTCCTGGTCATACGCCTCCAAGACCTAGACAAACCTCACCCCATGAACCCGGGCACCCCTGCTAAATCACCAAACGTAGCGAACCACTTGGGGTAACCTATGGCAGAGGTGTTGGTTATCCAATAAAGGTTCCCGGGGCGGCGGTACCCATATCCGCCTCCCAAATTAATATCAACCCGGAACACAGAAATTACCAACGTATATTATGGAGAAGGGATGCGGAGGATTGTTCGAAACACTATACGCTAAACACGGTGACATATGGTTTGGCTCCTTCGCCTTATTTAGCAATACGTTGTCTGCATCAGCTAGGTAATGACGTTTCATTTACTCATCCATTAGCTAGTAAATCCCTTAAGGAAAATTTTTATGTAGATGATTTTCTTTCTGGTAGTGACTCCATTGATACTTGTCACTTGCTTAAATCACAAATCATTAATGCGCTTGCTACAGCAGGCATGGAGATTAGAAAATGGAGGTCTAATGCGCCCTCGATTAATGATTCTAAGGATAATGTAGAATTATTTCCAAATGAATCCAATGAAGCTAAGATTCTCGGATTAATATGGGACACCAAACTTGATGAGTTTACCTATCAGGTAGAAAGCATAGACTCAAAGTTAGAAGTAACAAAACGTCAAGTTTTATCATTAATTTCAAAAGTGTTTGACCCTTTAGGACTGGTAGGCCCAGTAATCATTGTCGGTAAGATAATTATGCAAAGATTGTGGAAGCTAAAAACATCCTGGGATGACAAGCTACCCAATGACCTTTTATTGGCCTGGCAGATTTACACGCTGAGTCTCGGTAAAGCAAATCATATTCGGGTACCGAGGAAAATTTTCTGCTTTAATAAAAAATCTTTTAGAAATAGGGAAATATTTAATAATTATTCTTCATTAAGACGACTGAGGCGCGTAGTTGCTTATATGTTACGTTTCATACATAACTGTTCTAAACGAAGACCGATGCGGGTCGACGAGCTTTCTGTAAGCGAACTGGAACATGCCATGCATGTATTGAATTTGAACGCTCAGCGATTCGCATTTCATGATGAAATAGCGTCTGTGAGTAATGGAGGATTTGTATCTAGGCAGAGCAAAGTAAAGGCACTAAATCCTTTTATGCAGGATGGGTTGTTGTGTGTTGGAGGTCGACTATCACAATCCGATATTACCTCAGTTTCTCAAAAACATCCAATTTTGTTACCACAAAATCATAAGTTGACTGACTTAATAATAACCCATCTGCATTATGAGAATTTACATTTAGGATGTAATGCTCTGCTCGCATTACTGCGTTTACGTTTTTGGCCAATATATGGTAAAAACGCAGTGAAGCGAGCACTGCATAAATGTATTGTATGTTTCCGAGTCCGTCCGCGCAAGTGTCGCCAGCTCATGGGTGACCTTCCTGCTGACCGATTCCGAATCCATAGACCATTTTATGTAACCAGCATAGATTTTGCAGGTTCAATTTTAATTAAGTCTGGTTTAACCAGAAATGCTAAGAGTGTAAAATCTTACATATGTTTATTTATTTGTTTTTCAACGAAGGCAATTCATCTAGAATTAGTGACTAATTTAACTTCAATGGCATTTATGAATGCATTGAAAAGATTTATAGCTAGGAGGGGTAAACCCTCACGACTCTTTACTGATAACTTTACAGGTAGTTATAGGGAACTTACTGAACTATTTGATTTTTTTAAGGCATCTGATAAAGAAATCCATAATTTTTTGGCCCAGCAGAATATTAGCTGGAGCTTCTTGCCTCCCCGCTCACCGCATCACGGGGGACTTTGGGAAAGTGCAGTTAAAATGACCAAGTTGCATTTAAAAAAAAAGCAATGCGGTCAACTGTTTTGACATACGAAAGAATGAATACCATACTAATACAGATTGAGGCTTGTTTAAATTCCCGTCCTCTGACTCCATTAACATCAGATCCAAATGACTTAAACGCCCTCACTCCGTCACACTTCCTTATTGGCGACAACCTGTTAGCATTGCCTGAGCTTGATATCCATCATCTGCCTACAAACAGGCTTAATATTTACCAAAAGATGTCTACCGTTGTTCAATCTTTTTGGCACAGATGGAGCCGGGAATACCTAGCAGAATTGCAGAACCGAGTCAAATGGCAAGAAGGACGTCAACGCAGTTTACAGCCTGGTGACATGGTCATCATCAAAGACAACCAGCTACCTCCGCAGTACTGGAGGATGGCGCGAGTGACGGAGATCCACCCTGGCCAAGACGGACGCGTCCGCGTCGTCTCCTTGAGGACGGCCAGAGGTGTCACCAAAAGAGCCGTGACACAGCTCTGTCTACTTCCCATGGAGGATGCTTCCTCCAACCTGGATTAAGAACCAATTACAACGCTAAAAGTGATGTGATGTGTAAATCAAAGTGCCGTCAGGCTCATCAGTGCCAAGTGTTAAACCATTTTCACATAAGTGGGTGCAGCGCACCAGAAGGTTCTACGTTATTAAACTTTCATTTTTTAATGTCAAGTCTGACATAGGGTTATATACTTAGTTATAAGTTTTTTGTTATTATTTTGATATCCATATATTGAATATTGTTTATTTTTGTATGTGAACTCGTTGGGTAAATTCTGAGTACCAATGTTGCAATCTCTTCTAATATATTATTTTATGAAAAACGACTATTCCTTAATACTCGTTTTGGGCGGGAATATGTTAAGATTTCAGGTACTGAAATATTAATATTTGTGATTGTCACCCTAATGGTTGTGGCAACATTTTTTTGTGTTGGCAATTGCCAGGGCGATTTCGTATTGCCACGGATTTTTTAATTCCTTCTTCTCTTGTTACCATCCGTCTTGGGCGGGTCGTTTTTGGGCAAAACGTCTGCTGCCAGGTTTTCACTTCATGTGGGTTATAAAACCGCGGAGAGAGATAGCATCATTGGGCTCACCGTACATGAGCTACCCTACGGGTCTTTTATTGTTTCAATAAAGACCAATTATTCAAGAGCTGGAGTTATTATTGAAGAGTTACTCCAGCCACACTTCCCTTGGAATCTGGTGTTACCACGCCGGATTGCTTTGTCAGGAGAGCGGAAGTTGAGATCCTGAACAGTTACTATATCTGCTACCTCACCAAAAATTGGTTCTTTTGCAGTTTCTTATTGCAATTTCAGTTGATGTCTCGTCCACTCATAATAGTATTTTACTGCATCTTCGTAAGTAGGTAGAAAGTTCTCTTTCATCTCACAAACATCACCAAATAGAGGACATTTGAATACACTCCTAGTTCTTTGCATAGTTGCCATGTAAGAATATTGAACGTAATTTTAACGATAAACGAGCGTGCGACTGATCCGAGATTCGAACAAATAGAGCAAGCAAGCTAAGTATCACCTCCCGCGCTTCCTCTCTCCCCTTTATTTAAATTATAAAACACAAATTCGAACTTCTTTTTATTTTGTGTCGAATTTATATTTATACCAAGTAAACTTTCTTGATAAAAATAAGTACGTTTATTCAAAAATATCGTACATAAACATGACTTCCAATTAGAGTGAAAAACCGACTATTTTCGTAAATTCAATGCCATTGCGGAGGCAGTTACCCTAAAAAAAATTGAATAATATTTTACATGGCTTAAATTAAACCTAAAAGGCACCAAATTTTGACTCTTACATTACCGTCCAGTGAAAAAAAAGAATTCACTCCTACCTATTGTACCTACCCCTTTCACGAGCGTATTGTCAAAACCCCGTAGACTAATGTCTTCATGCACTAACTTAATGCTACTGAATTTACTGAAATAACACTCTTTGGCAATTACGCAACAAGATGCTCCAGAATCCACCATGAATTTACTCTTAATCCCGTCTAGTGAAACTTCAATATAAAATGGCTCGATACTATTAACTTCACCCAACTTTGTGTAAGTATTCACATTTTTACGTGTTGAGAACCACTTACACTGTTTTGCTAGATGACCCTTCGTACTACAAATTTTACATAAATAATTTTTATATCTGCATTCCACCGCGATGTGATTGTCGTGCCCACATACGGTACATTTACGTTTCGTTGCTTTGGCTGACGACGGCGATCGTGCCCTGTTGCCACGATTGAAACGATACTCGTCTCTGTCTTTCTCACGCGAATTAGAAGAGACCCGACCTGCATTGACCTTGACATTAGCACAAACCGTATTATCAACTCGGGACTGCGATTGAGTTGAAGCTACGAGTTCAATGCACTCGGCGACTTGCACACACTTTTCGAACGAGTACAATTCTTTATCGAGAAATAATTTTTCTCTGACCTTACCTGGTTTACACCCCAATACAAAGAAATCCCTTAAATTTACTGATAAACTATTCCCAAATTTGCAATTAGTAGAAATAGACTTTAAACGAACTGCAAAATCGCAAATAATTTCGTCATTTCTTTGTTTAGCACTGTAAAACTGAGACCTTTCTTCAAAAAAACATTTCGTCAAACAACAATATTCATTAAGTTTAGATATCAAATCTTCTAACTTAATATCTGTTACTTTTTTAGGAATGCACAAATTTACCAATAAAGAAAAACAATCATCTTTCAATGCATTCAGGAAAATAGCCCTTTTCTTATCATCCGATGCATATTTATCATCATTCACGAGGAGAAATTGTTCAAGGCGGACCTTGAAGTTCTCCCAGTTCCCGTCACGTAAACTGAAGGACTCCAATCCTCGAGACTCCATGTTTCCACTGCCAAGAAGGTACACAAACAGAGAGAAAGAAAACAAAAAAAAACTTCCCTACAAAGTTTCTTCGTTCTGCCGAATGCTCCCTGGATCCTCTCCGGAAACCGCTCCTTGACCCTCGGTGACTTGATGGCTCTTCCAGACCCGCTCCTATCACCTGGTAACACCGATCCTTGACCCTCGGTGCTGCTGATGGCTGCCCCAGACCACTCTTGTGACCTGGACCCGATCCTTGACCCTCGGAGATGCTGCCACTTGACGTTGCTGGACCCTCCCGTGCCTCCCCCTTTCGAGAAGCTGGCTGGCTCCAGTGTCTTCTTCTTCACTACACTCCTTTCAGTGAAGCGTATTGAATTTCGGTCCGGCCTTTTTTACCGACCCGAAATAAATATGAAATAATATGTTACAACCCGATTATTGTACAACCGCGTTTCTCGTGCAAAAAAAATTTTGCGCGTCGATTCTTTAAACGATTTCGCGAGCTGCCACTGTTAAGTGCAGTCTTATCGTATTCCGTAGGCTGCGCCACTGTTATTTACAGACTCGGAGTGTAGGCTTAGGTCTTCAGTAATTAATACGCGATTGGCGAGACGAACATTTATTGTAACATATTGTCTATTGTAACGTCCTATCTATTGTGCTGGCGGTAGGGAAAGAGAGCGAGGAGATGTCTTCATCTCCTTTTATAGTGAGATCTCCTGTCTCACTCTTGCATTTACAGGAAGCAGGTGTGCCACCCAAAAACCTCTCTTACACTCGGGCAACAAATCTATTTTACAACCAGGGGGCCAAGTCTCTATCTTTTATTGTTTACTTACAGCCTGTTACTTAACATTAATTACGTCACAAACACGTATTTTGACCTTAACGCTAGCGTTAACAGGCTGTTAGTAAACAATAAAAGATAGAGACTTGGCCCCCTGTGCTTGATAAATCTGAGTGCAGAGGCAGTTAACTCACTATTTAAGTTGGTCACGTCGGACGATTAACTTTTTTTTTTTTTTTTTTTTTTTTCTTCGAAATATATACATAAAAACAATGGAAATACAATTACAAATCAATGCCTAGATAATAAAATTAACAATAACATTAACATTAAAATTAACATTAACATTAGCATATAAATAATAATAAATTTCATTGATTTTTTTTTTTTTTTTTCATTATTTTATTTTTTTTATTTTATGGTATTTCTCTTCTATAGAAGCAGACGCTTGTGATTAGAAGAGGGACGATTTTGTGATTAGAAAATATTTAAAATATATTAACAAAATATATTTTGTATCTTATAATTTACTTGTGGTAGATTCTTAATAAATAACAAATTTACAAATTATATAAGTTATGATGATAAATTTTATCAATTTGGTATTTTTACTTTAAATTGCTCTTTGATTGCTTTTAGTAGACATTTATCGTCTTCGATTTTTCTTATTTTTTCAGGTAGGCTATTAAAGTATTTTTTTCCTAGAAATGTATAATTAACGGACTGGTAACTGGTAGAACCCTTTTATTAGAAATGGCTTCCTTATTAAATACATAATTTAAACCGCCCTTGACGTGATTTAATCAATAAAAGATCCTACTTAAACTTGATTAATTATTATAACATTAAGAAAGCAGTATTTACCTGCAAGAGCCGCTAGGTACTGTGGCAACTTCCTGGTCGTCGGCATCGTGTCGTCCGTCATAGCTGAAAGAAGTCTTCGACCTTTGCTAAAAGAAAAATCTAAATGAATACAGCATTTGCCAATTAAGCCGTGAAATATTATACACAATTGATGTTTTCATTCAACAACAATCTAAATACTTAAAAGTGGGCTCCGTCGGGCAGGATATGTAGCAAGGAAGTAAGATAGCAGACCACAAAAGGTAATTCTTTATAAAAATACTGTAATTCAGAACCTATCAAGAAACACCAAAAGTACATGTACACAATAATAATATCATGGCTTGTTCGCATTGAAAGAGTAGTTTAGTCATGTAGCGCGGGAAATAGCTACTTGACTCGCTGAAAAACGTTCGCATTACTTTCAAGTAGAGTACAATAGTGCCCGCCGCCCGTTACAAGATGACGGGCTTCTATACAACAAAGTAAATAAGGGAACGTACCCATACTACGTGATCAACTTTTTGCAATTTTTAACCCCCCCCCCCCCCCTCTCTCACCCACCCTCCGGTGACTAAAAACCTAAGCCCCACGCCGTTCATTTGTACCAAGCGTGGTATTTTGAAGTCCCAATACAGCAAAGTTTCAAAAGACATATACATATCTGGGACCGAAATTGTGTAATAAAATCCCTCCAGAATTAAATATTAAAACATGCAAAATGACATGCATCGGTTTAATAATAACTAAATGGTTGATTGGCTTAGGTAGGGTTGACAGTTCTTTTGAAATATTATTATTATGTTATTTTTGCTGTACAAATGTATCTTATGAAATAAATATAAAAAAATTATTAAAATTTAAAAAATATCAACACTTTCTCAATGTAGAATTATTTTCAAAATGAAACTTAATAAACATTGTGTCTGGAAGATTGAGGTTGTGACCGTTAATGAAATTTAGTTTTTCCTCGCTGGGATTTGAACCGATGACCTTAGGGCTCCTATGCAAGATGGATTTGTCGTCAGCTTTTAAACAAAATAATGAGTTTGGTAAATCAATTTCATTGGTCTTCTTTATTTAGGTGGAGGCCTTCCTAGTGTATTTACATTTGCACCAGTTCGGTCAAATAGGGTCTACTCACCATCCGATTTGCAGATCTGCTTGCAGGACAACATGCTGAACCGCTAACCGAATTATTATTATTCTGATGGCCTGACAAAGGGAAAAATAATAATTTGGCTGGTGGTTTTGCTTACAAATGATCCGATTTGCAAAGACCCCGCAGCAGTCCTGCAAATCGGTTGATGAATAGGCCTTTTAAATGCTTTCTGTTCTGTAGGTAACTACCTTCCCACAATTCGCATGGTTTGCGGTATTGCTATTTCGATATTACTTCCACAGTAAAGGGATTAAGACTGTCATACCAGCAAATTATAATTTCGATTCCGACTACAGCGCTCACACATCAGCGGTCGCGAGCGGACGCTTTTGGTACTAGATTTCACGTACCTACTAGTTCACGCGGAGCTGGGCTTACAGTATGGTTCAGATGAAGATGTTGAATTCCCGCTTCAAGAATTTTAATTAGTAGTAGTTATTTGTAATTTGTGTATCAAAGTGCATAGACATAAATAGATACAGAAACACAGTAGGTATAAAGTAGATACCTACACAAAAAAAACAATTTGTTATATTTTTTTTAATATTTTGGTTTTTGTTTTTTCATTTTATTTTACGGCCATTAGAATGGAAGAATTGAAACGTTACTTAAAATGGCTTTAGCCGGGTTTAGTGACGAGATCTGAAGAGTCAGGTACTTCCCCACCTTCATTTTCCCTAACTCATTCCCCTCCCCCACTACCTTCAGCCTCACAACATACCCCAATTGGGGGTGCAATAGTCCCAGTGGCTCCAGACGGGAGCAGTTGGGACTCTTGTGCGGTATTCATGAAAAAAAGAGTATTAATTTTACGATAAGCCGCCGCACTTTTAATAGGCACAGATTTTGGAAAGTACACTATTTTTAAACTTAGCTACCGCAAAAAACATCGGTTTCAGTCAGGACAAATTTTCATAATATTAAAAAAAGATTGCTATACGGCAAAAATCACGATAATTTTTGGAGATCGCTGGCAACGGTTAATATGCACTTAAAAAAAAACCTTTTGATTCACCTTAATTACATTAAAAGGCAACTATTTGCATTGGGGGAAGTGGAAAATATTTCATTCTAAATTTCGATTACGTAAAATTAAAATTAGCTTTCGTCTTGTGAGATTGTACGCCAGAATCACAAACCATGTTACACAAACCTAGCGTAGCCACTAAACTACTTGAAAACTGGGATGTTTTTCTTGCCTTGACGCGAGTAGGCGTTATAAAGGGGCACTTTCTTTTGTATCACAAACCATGTTACACAAACCTAGCGTAGCCGCTAAACTACTTGAAAACTGGGATGTTTTTCTTGCCTTGATGCGAGCAGGCGGTATAAAGGGGCACTTTCTTTTGTATCACAAACCATGTAACACAAACCTAGCGTAGCCGCTAAACTACTTGAAAACTGGGATGTTTTTTTGCCGTGACGTGAGTAGGCGCTACGAAGGGGGCACTTTTTTTTCTATCACAAACCATGTGACACAAACCTAGCGTAGCCGCTAAACTACTTGAAAACTGGGATGTTTTTTTGCCGTGACGCGAGTAGGCGCTACGAAGGGGGCACTTTCTTTTCTATCACAAACCATGTTACACAAACCTAGCGTAGCCGCTAAACTACCTGAAAACTGGGATGTTTTTTTGCCGTGACGCGAGTAGGCGCTACGAAGGGGGCACTTTCTTTTCTATCACAAACCATGTTACACAAACCTAGCGTAGCCGCTAAACTACCTGAAAACTGGGATGTTTTTTTGCCGTGACGCGAGTAGGCGCTACGAAGGGGGCACTTTCTTTTCTATCACAAACCATGTTACACAAACCTAGCGTAGCCGCTAAACTACTTGAAAACTGGGATGTTTTTTTGCCGTGACGCGAGTAGGCGCTACGAAGGGGGCACTTTCTTTTCTATCACAAACCATGTTACACAAACCTAGCGTAGCCGCTAAACTACTTGAAAACTGGGATGTTTTTCTTGCCTTGACGCGAGCAGGCGGTATATAGGGGACACTTTCTTTTGTATCATAAACCATATCACACGGTTAGGTTAGGTTAGGTTAGGTTATTAGGTTAGGTTAGGTTACGTTATTAGGTTAGATTAGGTTAGGTTATTAAGTTAGGTTAGGTTATTAGGTTAGGTTAGTTATATTAAATAAGGCGTTCTCCAACGACATTCAGAAATTTATAATGGAGAATTTTGAAGCTGTTTTTATAATAAAATGTATTATTACACATATTCGTTAGACAAGCACTGCTCTCTTTACAAAACGAAAAAGAAGAACGTGTGCGCGTTCTTTTATATATTTTCGATAATTTTTCTTTTGTTTATGGTTCGTTATTTATCAGTTGGAAAATTTTTTCCTATTGAATTGCGCGGTTTTCGGGAAAATTTAAAATGTCGTGTGAAAATTGTTCCGTAGGTGTTGTCGGATTTCTAAAGATTGTGGATAATCGGGAAATATTATTAGAATGGCTGAGGAACCACGGAGTTATTAGACGCGAAAAACAATGTGAAAAGTGCAATAACACCTGCGTTTTAAAATCTGACTTTCGATTCGTGTGTACCAAAACAATTACTGTGCAATTAGGGAGAAAGAAAAAAAAACTAGATGTAATTTTAGTGCAACGGCGCGGAAAAATACATTTTTCTCTTTCTCGAAACTTACTGTTGAGGACATTTGTAGATTTGTTGTATTTTGGGCCGATATGCGACCGCCCCGGACACTATTCTTGATGGATGAATTTGGAATGTCGGCTGGAACCGTAACAGATTGGTCCTCATTTTGCAGGGAGGTATGCATCCACTGGTGCTATCAAAAGAAAGAGATGATCGGCGGTGTCGGAGTGATAGTGGAAATAGACGAGGCAAAAATAGGCAAAAGAAAATATAACCGGGGAAGAAGGATTGACGGGAAGTGGGTTTTTGGTGGCTTTGAGCGCGAATCCAAAAAAAAATGTATGCCTATTAAAATATATGCCTATTAAAAGTGTAGTGGCATGCGGCGTCTAGTCGTAAATTTACCAAAAGAGTAAGTTGGATTGTAAAAAGTATCTCATTTTGAAATATTTATTTGTGTGCATAATTTTTAATTTTATATTTATGTGAATACCGCACAAGAGACCCAAATGCTCCCTTCTGGAGCCAGTGAGACTATGACATGACTATGGGGTATATTGTGAGGCTGAAAGTGGTGGGGAAGGGAGGGAGATGGGGAAGTGAGGAATTACCTGGCTATTCAGATCTGGTCACCAAACACGGCCAAAGCCATTTTTAGCAACGTTTCAATTCTGAATGGTGGTCTTACACCAGCGCGATACAAAAATATCTTCTACTCTGGAACGTGAGGCAAATATATTATTTATAAATGAAATAATTGTGAAATAACCCAAATTGCAGACCTTAGTAATTGATGACCTGCCATGCAGCTGGTGCGCAGACGCATCCGCCGCCAAGACCTGAAAAAACCTCACCCCATGAACCCAGGCACCCCTGCTAGTCACCAAACGTTGCGAACCACTTGGGATGACCTACGGCAGACGTGTTGGTCATCTAAAAATGGTTTCCGGGGCGGTGGTACCCATACCCAATTCTCGTGTTTGTTATTTTTGTAATACGAAAAATGGATATAAAAAAGCCTACCCTCCCACCCCTCTCACCACCCCACCTCAAACCCCCCTCCACCCCACGCCTCCTTTACCCCCCCTCAGCCTACCCCCTTCACATCATTCCAACTCTTCTTCAACCTCCCTCCCTTGGGAGCTGTTGGACTCTTGTGCGATATTCACATAACAATAATTAACAATAATTTTAAAAAAAAAATTGGAGTAGTTGTGACTCTTGTGCGGTATTAACATAGCAATCATTTACAATAATTTTTTTTTAAATATATATTTTGGAGCAGTTGGGACTATTGTTCGGTATTCATATCGGACTGTAAAGAGCTACAAAGTGACTTAGATAGGCTCTGCAACTATTGCACAGCTAATTAGGGAACGTACCCAAACTACGTGACCAACTTTTTGCAATTTTTAACCCCCCCCCCCCCCCCCCGGTGACCAAAATCCTAAGCAATCTGCCGCTCATTTGTATGGAGCGTGACATTTTAAAGACCCCCCCCCCCCCCCCCCCCCTAAAAGTGTCACGTAGTATGGGTACGTTCCCTTATTTAGACCTCAATGTTTCTAAATGCCACACTATGACACTATGTCCTTTACTAGAAACAAGCATCTAATTAACTTTTCATATTCACTCTGCGATGAACCCGTGATCTCAAAAAATGAATGTAAGGACCTTGGAGTCTATTTAGACTTTAGACAGTAAACTTATATTTAAAACGCACATTGATTAAATCACTGATAGATCTTAGAAAATGTTGGGTTTTATACTACGTCTGAGTAAATTATTTAGAAATCCACATACTCTAGTAATGCTTTACTCCTCACTAGTCAGAAGTACACTGGAATTTGCATCGCCTGTCTGGAATCCCAAATACACCCAATACGTCAATAACATAGAGCGTATACAAAATAAATTTATTAAGTATCTCGGTTATAAATACAACAATAATTACATCTGCACTCTCCAATCCCTGAAATCCAGGCGAACGGTAGCTGACATGACATTTCTCCATAAAATTATACATAACGAAATAGACTGCCCAGAACTTCTATCGCAAATAAATTTTAACATCCCATCTAAAAGAACTCGCCACACCAACCTTTTTTACACAACCAGTAATAATACGAACGCTGCAGCCAACTCCCCCATTTGCCGCATCCTTCAAAGATTCAACTCAATTCAAAAAACCACAAATACCGATATATTTTTTGATTCCCTCCCTCTAATTAAGAAAAACATTTTTAGCACACTGAATTCGCACACATAACACACACATCCACACCCTCACACGCGCATTTACACACATACAAACACTCTCACACACCCCTCTCCTTCAATAAGTTACTAACTTAATTTAGGTATAATGTATTATTTATCTCACAAAAATATAAGTATATAACAGCGACATGTCATTGGTACCAATTATTGTATTAATTCTATAACTTTGTAACTATTTTCCATTATGTAATAATGTACTGTTTGTTTCTTCAAAATAAAAATAAATAAATAAAAAAAATTCACATAACAATAATATACAATAAAGAATATTCGAAATTTAAAAATTTTTGGCATGAAAGTATTCAATGAACATGAAATTTTGCGTTCCGTTCGGTCAACCCTGTAGATTTTATCAACATGAAACAAGGAAATCGTATATATTCAAAGTTTCGTATCCAATTCATCATTTCAAAATGTTATGATGTAGAGCGCCGCGGAGACGACCGGAGGCAGCAGCTCTTGCCCACGGAATGAGCTCTGAAATTCTCTGTTGCGAGTATGAGAAAAATCGTGAAATGCGAAGCTGTAAATTAATTAATATTAAATACTTCCTAAAATTATTTTTCGCTCAAACTTATTTATGATTTATCAATAATGTCTTAGCACAATAAGTATGTAAAAAAATATCAGAAATATATTAGTTTACAAGTTCGCAAATAAATACACAAACTGACTAAGTTTCGTCAAGAAACACATTTTTATTTTTTTTATTTATTTATTTATTTTTCTTATTTTTTTTATTTATATTTTTTTTTCGAGAAAGACAAACATTCCTGGGTTACGAAAAACCCAACAATGTTTGAAAATCTCCTACTACCACCACAGAAAGCCGAAAAATGTTGCTTGTGTTGTGATGGAGGACTTAGCCAGCCGAGGAATTGAACACGCGACGCCCGGATGGGATCCAAGCGCTATGCCCACTCAACCACCGACCAGTCATGTACATATATATTTTTTAATGATTTTATTTAAACTCAAATTAAAATTATAAAACATGCGTTTGCTAGATAATGCATTGATATATTTTACTGCATGATCATATGATTTGAAATGGGTGTGGTATAATACAAAATCTTTTTTGAAAATTTAACAAATCTGCCAACGACCTATGGTATAACCTTATTATACTATAAATTAACATTTTTTCTCAAAATTTAAAACATGCGAATGCTAGATAAAAGAACAATCTTTCGAAATCCATTTATAATTGTTTGTGGAAAAGAGTCAATACGTCTAAAATCTGATTTAAAAATGTCATTTTTCTGGTGTTCTCTGGTAATACGCTTTTAAAATCGGTTTGAGTGTGTTTTTTATTATTTTAAGAAAATTGGAAGAAGTACCTACCTCCACGTATTCGATAAAAAAACACAACAATGTTTTTGTTTGGTACGATAAGACCAGCTTTTTTATGTGTTTACCGTGGAAAAATATCACATTTTGTTCACCGAAAGAATTATATTACTGTAACGGACGTGTTGCACACCCTCTTTTCTAATTTTTATTCTTACAATTTCTTTATGTCTTTATGTACAATGCCCCGGTGCAACCAAATAAAGCTTGCGTGCCAGGTTGCCACCGGGAGACATTTTCTAACAAATTGTCATTATTTTTCCGCCTCCTTTTTATTTATTGTTTGCGGCCCCATGAAGGGCCGTTATCATGGCCCGGAGCAACCAGTTTGCGGCCCCATGAAGGGCCGTCATCCTGGCCCGGAGCAAAAGTTTGCGGCCCCGGTCAGGGCCTGTATTGCGGCTTCGCTGCCAAAGAAGAGCAAGTCTGCTATGGCTGCCTTGCCTCCCTTTTATTTTTGCGGCCCTAAAAAGGGCCATTTTTTCGGCTCCACCGCCAGGAGCAACAAGGGTTTGCCCAGACCGGCTTCGCTGCCAAGGAAGAGCAAGTCTGCTCTGGCAACCTTGCCTCCTTTTTCACTAGGAAGAGAGTCTGCTTGCCACCAACAGGCAAGCAGGATGCTCCTCCTCCTCCGCCAAGAAGACGGACGGCCTTTTCGCCTCCTCCTCCTCCGCCAAGAAGACGGACGGCCTTTTCGCCTCCTCCTCCTCCGCCAAGAAGACGGACGGCCTTTTCGCCTCCTCCTCCTCCGCCAAGAAGACGGACGGCCTTTTCGCCTCCTCCTCCTCCGCCAAGAAGACGGACGGCCTTTTCGCCTCCTCCTCCTCCGCCAAGAAGACGGACGGCCTTTTCGCCTCCTCCTCCTCCGCCAGGAAGACGGACGGCCTTGCCTAATTTTTTATTATTACTTAGCCCGCGAAGCCTACAAGGCCCACAAAGGCAAACATAAAGCCCACAAGGGCAAATCTAAAGCCCTACAAGGCACCCAGAAGAAGCCAACCGGAGTCACTCCTTGGCCGGCTACGCTGCTAGGGACAACAAGAGCCCGCATTCTTCAATATTGCGGCCCCAACAAGGGCCATTATTTAGCCACCAAGGAGGCCAGAATCCCCTCCACATTTTTTATAAAACAATGTCCGATCGCCGTCGGGTTCAATTAACCCAATAAATATGTCGATTTTTTCAAAAATAAAATATAAGTTATTCTCAGTTCCAGTCTGACCGCCGACCGCGACGGTCGCTCCTCTGGCTTGGCTAATATATGCCATACTCCACCGCCAACGCAGTCGCTTATACTGCCACAGTTCGTGAAAACCACACCACAGTGAATCAAAAGTGCCTTTAAACCGTGCTCGTTCGCGCCACATCATACCAACATTCAGTGCTTTCTCCCGCCAAAACAGACTATCAGTGATTTGAACTCTTGTGTTTTTTCCCCGTGTTCCCGTGTTCCCGATATAAACAACCATGGCTTCCCCTCTCCCCCCCTCACCCAGCCCAAACCCAGAAGAATACGAACGCCTCTCCCGTGAAATATTCAACTTCTTCAATGACCACCCTGACCCTAACAATATGTCCCAAGAAGATCAGCTACACGTCTGCGAATTGGCCGTACGCAGACACCAAGTGCGTACCCCTACTGCCCCCAACCCCCCCCCCCATCTCCCCCCCCAGCTCCCCCCAGCCCGATTCAAGTATCATCACCCCAACCAGCCCCCCCCTTACCACCCCCCTAGCAGTCCACCCCACTATCGCCCCCCAAACCAATCTTTCCCCTGCCGCCCCCCAAACCGACCGCCCTCTCCCCGCCGCCCAATCCGACCTGGCCCTCACCGACCCCAATACTGACCACCCTCCCAACACCGCCCACCATATCTTCGCCCCCCAAATCGTCAGCGCCCCCACCGTCCCCCATTCCGACAGCGCCCCCATCGCCCCCCAAACCGAACGCGCCCCCATCGCTCTTCAACCCGTCCGCCCCCCCATAGCTTCCCAAACGATGTACCCCCTTACCTCTCACCCGCCAACCACCCCCCAAACCAACCGCTTAATCCAAATCTCTTCTCTACTACCCAAACTACTCTTCCCACTATCTCTTCCCACCACGCTCGCCCAGGACAACGCAATCTTCACCCCGCAACGTGCCACCCCCCGATCTGCCACTACCCCACTAAATTTCCCCATCTCCCAAAGTCCCCTTACCCTTCCCCCCGTTTCTCAAATAGTGGTATCCACCCAGTTCTTCCCTCGCCCGGCAGTGAAAAAAAAAATCAAACACCAACCACCTCCTCCATAATAATCCTCCCCCATATTGCAGCCACGTCCCTTGCAACTAAAATTAACAAACACTAAACTCTAAATTCTACAACCTTACAAACTCAGATGAAGGAGAAAGGGGCCTAAATTGGCCCGGTGCTCCATAAGCCCGTCAAACAAAATATAAGTTATTCTTCAACATTCAAACAAGTCTTTTATTTACTCTACAAGTGGTCCAGACACCTACCTCTGGAAGTCTGCGACCTGCTGCCAGCTGCTGCCTCCTGCCGAAGTTCTGCCTGAACGCGAACCCGGTGCCTACCGCTGCAGTCGGCCCTGACTTTGGGCACTGCAAGGCACCGCTCAGGCAGAAACGAGGCGCATCCAGGGCCATACCACTGGATGTAGGGAGGCCAGCCAACAAATATCACCATCATCAGCGTGAGCTAGTGGAAGGCGTGCACAAGACCGGTGCCCCTTATTTTACAGTCTTGTAAAGGCTTGATACGTCTGTTACAAGTGGTCCTTCGAGCCGGATCGGCTGCACGCCTGACACGCCACGCCTGATGCCACGTCACGCCTGAGATACCACGCCTGACGCTACGCCAGACGCCACGCCTGACGCCACGCCTGAAGCTACGTCACGCCTGACGCTACGCCTGACGCTACGCCAGACGCTACGCCTGACGCCACGCCCGATGCCATGCCTCATGCCAGGACTGACGCCACGCCTCATGCCAGGACTGACGCCACGCCCCATGTCAGGGCTGATGCCACGCCTGATGCCATGGCCCATGTCAGGGCCGATGCCACGCCTGATGCCACATCACGCCTGATGCCACGCCTGATGCCACATCACGCCTGATGCCATGCATACACAAGCTCTTGACACGCCTTGCTCTACAACTGAGATGGCGCGCTCCACAGAAAAGAGCCACCACGAGCAAGCACTGCCCTCCACATCTATTGAGGACATGGTGCGACGACTACGACGAGAGCTGCGCCGTCAGCAGCAACTTATTGACATGCTGACGGAAACCCTGCAACCACAACAGCATGGAGCAAAAGGGCCGGCACAAAAAAGTGCGACGAGGCCCGCTCTACCTCATCCTACAGGACTGACGCAGCGTGGAGCAAAAGGGCCGGCACAAAAAAGTGCGACGTGGCCCGCTCTACCTCATCCTGCAGGACTGAAACCGCGTGGAGCAAAAGGGCCGGCACAAAAAAGTGCGACAGGGCCCGCTCTACCGCATGCTGCTACAGGGTTGCCACAACACGACGCTTCAGGGTTGGCACGCGATAGCCAAGCCCCGCAGCCAAGCAGCCATGACTCAACATGGATGCAGCCTCGTCATGCTTCAGGGTTGGCACGTGATAGCCAAGCCCCGCAGCCAAGCAGCCATGGACAACCACCATGGATGCAGCCTCGTCATGCTTCAGGGTTGGCACGCGATAGCCAAGCCCCGCAGCCAAGCAGCCATGACTCAACATGGATGCAGCCTCATCATGCTTCAGGGCCGGCACGAGATAGCCGAGCCCCGCAGCCAAGCAACCAAGGCAGTCCAAGATGGATGCCACCTGGACCTTCCGGCCCGGTACCGCCCGTACCTCTGCTCGACCAGAGGCAACGTGAAGCCGTACGTGAGATGCCTGCCGGACCTGTGCCTCTGGTGAACCAGAGGTACGCCTCGCCGGCGCAGCCAGGGCCTGAGAGCCCTCCGCCGCCGCCCCCTCATTACAATGGCAGTTCGAAATGGATGCCGCCTGGACCTTCCGGCCCGGTACCGCCCGTACCTCTGCTCGACCAGAGGCAACGTGAAGCCGTACGTGAGACGCCCGTTGGACCTGTGCCTCTGGTGAACCAGAGGTACGCCTCACTGGCGCAGCTAGGGCCTGAAGACCCTCCGCCGCCGCCCCCTCACTACAAAGGGGATCCAACATGGATACAACCTGGTCTTGCCGGCCCCGTACCGCCCGCACCTCTGGTGGACCAGAGGCCGCGTACCGCCGTACGAGAGATGCCTGTCGGACCTGTGCCTCTGGTGAACCAGAGGTACGCCTCGCCGGCGCAGCTAGGACCTGAAGGCCCTCCGCCGCCGCCCCTCAACTATGGCAGCAGTCCCCGACGGATGCCGCCTGGACCTTCCGGCCCCGTACCGCCCGCACCTCTGGTGGACCAGAGGCCGCGTACCGCCGTACGAGAGATGCCTGTCGGACCTGTGCCTCTGGTGGACCAGAGGTACGCCTCACCGGCGCAGCTAGGGCCTGAAGATCCTCCGCCGCCGCCCCCTCACTACAAAGGGGATCCAACATGGATACAACCTGGTCCTGCCGGCCCCGTACCGCCCGCACCTCTGGTGGACCAGAGGCCGCGTACCGCCGTACGAGAGATGCCTGTCGGACCTGTGCCTCTGGTGAACCAGAGGTACGCCTCGCCGGCGCAGCTAGGACCTGAAGGCCCTCCGCCGCCGCCCCTCAACTATGGCAGCAGTCCCCGACGGATGCCGCCTGGACCTTCCGGCCCCGTACCGCCCGCACCTCTGGTGGACCAGAGGCCGCGTACCGCCGTACGAGAGATGCCTGTCGGACCTGTGCCTCTGGTGGACCAGAGGTACGCCTCACCGGCGCAGCCAGGGCCTGAGAGCCCTCCGCCGCCGCCCCCTCATCACAATGAGGGTCAAGGATGGATGCAGCATGGACCTTCCGGCCCCGTACCGCCCGCACCTCTGGTGGACCAGAGGCCGCGTACCGCCGTACGAGAGACGCCCGTTGGACCTGTACCTCTGGTGGACCAGAGGTACGCCTTGCCGGCGCAGCCAGGGCCTGGAGGCCCCCTGCCGCCGCCCCCTTACTACAACGTTGAGGGACCATCATCACACGCCCAGTGGACACCACCTGGGCCATCACAGCCAGTACCGCTGCACAAACAGCAGTACCGACTACCAGCAGCAGCAGCAGCTCCTGCCCAACCTGGTCCCGCCGGCCCCGTACCGCCCGTACCTCCGCTCGAACAGAGGTACCGAGAAGCCGTACGTGAAGAGCCTGCCGAACCTGTACCTCTGGTGGACCAGAGGTATGCACCACCAGCAGCAGCAGAGCCTGCCCAAGCTGGTGCAGTCCTGGAGCCAACCGAACGCTCAGTTCCGGACCAAGGAGAACCTTGGCGACTCCAGGGAATTTGGATGCAGCCTGGACCATCCGGCCCCGTGCCGCCCGTACCTCTGCTCGACAAGAGGCAACGTGAAGCCGCACCGGAGAAGCCCGTTGGACCATATGCATCACTGGCGCAGCTAGGGCCTGAAGACCCTCCGCCGCCGCCCCCTTCCTACAACCCAGGAAGAGCCAGTTTTGCGGCCCCATTAAGGGCCAGTTTTGCGGCCCCGAGAAGGGCCAGTTTCGTGACCCCGGACCCTGCCGGATCCGCACCACTGCCGGAGCAGTTGTACTCACTACCGTCTGGACCTTCTGGCCCCGGACCGCCCCTACCCCTGCTTTATCAAAGGCAGCCAGCCGACCAGCAGAGAGCATCTGCCGGATCCGCACCGCTGCTAGAGCAGTGGGATTTGTTGCCACCTGGACCTTCTGGCCCCGGGCCGCCCTCACCCGGGCTCCACCGGACAGCCAGCTCTGCACAGTCAGCCGATCAGCAGAGAGCATCTGCTGGATCCGTACCTCTGCGCGAACAGAGATACCAAGCACTGGCCCAGATGGATGACCAACCACATTCCGCTGTCATAACAGTGGTTTTTGTCATCGGCGCAGCGAAGACAAGCCCGCCCTGCCCCAGCAGTATCACTACCACATTCGTGATACCTGTTATCGGCGCAGCGAAGACGAGCCCGCCCTGCCCCAGCAGTATCACTACCACATTCGTGATACCTGTTATCGGCGCAGCGAAGACGAGCCCGCCCTGCCCCAGCAATGCCACCATCAAAGAAGTGGCGCTCTTCACACGGGGGGAGCCAATCAACCCCAGCAAAAGGAAAAATTTGCTGGCTGTCATGGACCCCGTGATGCTCCACATCAGCCGACCACACGGCCGAGTCCTGGACGACACCCCCGCCGCAGATGGCCGAGAGAGGACAGCCCGAATCCAGACGAGCCCCGCAGTCTACACCCGACCTGCCGTGACGCCCGCTGGGATCCTGTTGTTCCCGCCTATGCAGCTTCGCCTACTCATCGTTCGACACGTCCTGATGACTAGTGCAGACAAGCAGCACGGGGGGAGTGTAACGGACGTGTTGCACACCCTCTTTTCTAATTTTTATTCTTACAATTTCTTTATGTCTTTATGTACAATGCCCCGGTGCAACCAAATAAAGCTTGCGTGCCAGGTTGCCACCGGGAGACATTTTCTAACAAATTGTCATTATTTTTCCGCCTCCTTTTTATTTATTGTTTGCGGCCCCATGAAGGGCCGTTATCATGGCCCGGAGCAACCAGTTTGCGGCCCCATGAAGGGCCGTCATCCTGGCCCGGAGCAAAAGTTTGCGGCCCCGGTCAGGGCCTGTATTGCGGCTTCGCTGCCAAAGAAGAGCAAGTCTGCTATGGCTGCCTTGCCTCCCTTTTATTTTTGCGGCCCTAAAAAGGGCCATTTTTTCGGCTCCACCGCCAGGAGCAACAAGGGTTTGCCCAGACCGGCTTCGCTGCCAAGGAAGAGCAAGTCTGCTCTGGCAACCTTGCCTCCTTTTTCACTAGGAAGAGAGTCTGCTTGCCACCAACAGGCAAGCAGGATGCTCCTCCTCCTCCGCCAAGAAGACGGACGGCCTTTTCGCCTCCTCCTCCTCCGCCAAGAAGACGGACGGCCTTTTCGCCTCCTCCTCCTCCGCCAAGAAGACGGACGGCCTTTTCGCCTCCTCCTCCTCCGCCAAGAAGACGGACGGCCTTTTCGCCTCCTCCTCCTCCGCCAAGAAGACGGACGGCCTTTTCGCCTCCTCCTCCTCCGCCAGGAAGACGGACGGCCTTGCCTAATTTTTTATTATTACTTAGCCCGCGAAGCCTACAAGGCCCACAAAGGCAAACATAAAGCCCACAAGGGCAAATCTAAAGCCCTACAAGGCACCCAGAAGAAGCCAACCGGAGTCACTCCTTGGCCGGCTACGCTGCTAGGGACAACAAGAGCCCGCATTCTTCAATATTGCGGCCCCAACAAGGGCCATTATTTAGCCACCAAGGAGGCCAGAATCCCCTCCACATTTTTTATAAAACAATGTCCGATCGCCGTCGGGTTCAATTAACCCAATAAATATGTCGATTTTTTCAAAAATAAAATATAAGTTATTCTTTCTGATATTTGACATCGTACGATTTGGTTATTTGTGCTCCGCGTCAGTCTATCTTGGCAATTTGCCATCCGCCGCCTACATGGTCTTTCTGACTCACGTCAGTTTTGTCGCAGTTCGTTAAAAACCAAAGTTCCGAGTGATAAAAGTGCCTTTCCCAGCAAAGGAACCGTCCCGCCCACCGTCGCGCCATCGGCAGCGCAAACGGCCGCCCGCTACAGCCGCGAACTTTTTCCCGCCATTTCAAACCGTCATTCCGACTCGCGCCATAAACTCCCGCCCACCGCATTCGCGCCTATCTATCGTCACTATCTACCTACATTCAGTTACTTATCCCGTGAATAACATCAGACAATTCAGTGCTTTGAACTTTTGTGCCCCTCAGTTATCCCCGTGTTTGCGGCTCGAGCTGATCTGCCTGAAAGAAGGAGTAGGGCCCATCGCTCGCCAGAGAACAGCCACCCACGAAATCAGCACTGAATCTACATCCAGACCAGCATCACCCCGCAGAGCATCCCACAGCGGCCACCTCCTCCACTCAGTAAGTGTCTTGTTCTTGTACTTGGCATACAGATTCCTCCATGCAGTAAAATCACTTATTCAAATTTAAACTCAATCTTCTTAGCATTTTTCAATTCACCACCGTCCCCCTCTCACTAAATCGACATGGCTTCCCCCTACCCCCAAGCACCCAACCCATCCGATGAGGAAATTAGTCAAAACCTCGAATTAATTGAATATCTTAGCGCCCGCCCCGACGCCAACAAATGCTCCCTTGAGGAAATGATTCACGTGTTCCATAGGACCCATCACCAATTCCACAGCCCAGGTTCCCCTCTCCCCCCCCGTTCCCCGTACAGTTCGCCCCAGCCTGATTCGGGCAACACTACCCCAACCAACCGCCCCCCTTCTTCCCCCCAAACCTCCCCTCGTAGTTCACCTCCGCCCTCCAGCCCCAACTCTGACTGCCCCTCTACCGCCCCCAAATCCCACCGCCGCCCTACCGCCCCCCAACTTAACGCCCCCCAGATTACCGCCCCCCAGATTACCGCCCCCCAGATTACCGCCCCCCAGATTACCGCCCCCCAGATTACCGCCCCCCAGATTACCGCCCCCCTAATTACCGCCCCCCCAGATTACCGCCCCCCTAATTACCGCCCCCCTAATTACCGCCCCCCTAATTACCGCCCCCCTACCCAAAACTGATCGCCCCCTCACCAAACGCCCCCTTATCGTCCATACAACCTCCCCTCGCAGTTCACCTTCGATCTCCACCCAAGGCTTCCCCTCCAACGTGAGTAGACAAAACTCCATTTCCTCGCGCTCCAGCGACACCTCTGATGCCGCCGACGACTCCGAGGCCTCAGGTTACTCGGAGTCTGAACTGTCGTCCTCCGACAACCCAGACCACGAAGAAATGGCCTGGGAAACCGTCAAAACAACCCGTAAACGCGTCCGCGACGTTAAATCTCCCAGCTGCTCCCCACACAAAACCAACAAACCATCATCCCCCAACAAGAAACGTCCTCTCTTCACTTCCCCCGTCCAGCCCGATGCTACCCCCACCACCCTTCATACCACCCCTATCTCCACCCGACCTGCCACTCCCCCCCAAAACCCCCCTACCCCCCCCCCCAGGTTCCCCCACCTCTATCCCGACCCCCCCCCCGAGCTCCCCCATCCCCACCTCCACCCCCCAAGTAGTGGTATCCTCAAAGAGGATCCCCCCAGTCGTGCTCCACTCCAAAGCCGGCTGGGCCTCCCTTGAAAAATCCCTCTCAGAGAGGGGGATTGACTTCTTTGCCAAAAACCAGGTAAAGAACATCGCCATTCACCCCAAAACCCCCCGTGACCACCACCGTATCACCAAACTCCTCCTGGAGAAAAATATCGACCATCACTCCTTCAAGCTGCCTGAGGATAAACCCCTCAGGGTCGTCCTCAGGGGTATCCCCGAGGAGATTACAAGCCAGGAGATCAGCGATGTCCTAGGCATCAGATATCCAGTCATCTCAGTCCATCGAATGCGCGTTGGACCCACCCGCCGCGAAATTCCCCTCATGCTTGTAAATCTAACCAGAAATGACACGGCCAAAAAGATATTCACGGAGTTGACTTCGATCCTCCACCTAAAAATCACTGTGGAACCCCAACGCAAACGCCTTACGGCAGGCCAATGCCACCGCTGCCAGTCGCATGGCCACTCGTGCTGCAACGCCACCCCCCGATGCGTTAAGTGTGGTGAAAATCACACCACCGCCTCCTGCACCAAAACCCCCGACACTCCAGCCAAATGCGCTTTGTGTTCTGGTCCCCACCCAGCCAACTTTAAAGGCTGCCCTGAACACCCCATCCCCCGTTTCCACAACTTCTCTAACCGGTTCCGCTTCACCCCCCACCAACAGCCCCAGTACATTCAACCCCTGATGCACCACCCGGTCCAGAGACCAAATTCCTGGCCTCACCCAAACTTCACTAACTTCAACGCCACAAACCCCCATTCCCAACAATACCGGCTTGATCGCCCCCCCCATCCCACCCCACACTGAGCCCCAACCACAACCATCAACACCCTCCACCCAACTCCCCCCCCCCCTCCCCCCATCAGCCCCCTCCGCCTCCTTCCCACCCCTCCCCCCCCCCATTACCCCCCAAGCTCTACCTGCCGCTCCCCTACCCACCCCCCCCCCCTACCATCCCAGCCAACCTAATTCTGGCACTCCAAAACGCAGCCGCGCAACTCGCAAGATCCTTGGAGATGAATTCCCGACTTCTCTCAAATGTTCAAATTCTCCTCGACTCAATTCACCAACAATAACCAACCACTCAATCTCTTTCCACTCTCTCTCCTACATCTAACAAAACCATTCATAATGTCAAGACAAACTCGCAAACCATCTAACCTCCAAGCTGCGTATTGGAATGCAGACGGCAAAGTAAAAGATTTCCGAGGGGAAATTCATCAATTCCTGTTGGATTACAACCTCGACGTTCTCCTCATTAATGAAACCTGGTTAAAACCCAGTGTAAATCTTAAATTCCCGAATTACATCACCTACCGCACCGACCGCACCCATTCCAGGGGCGGTGGCACCGCCATCATCGTAAAATACTCCATAGACCACTGTTTCGTAAATTGCCCCACGTCAGAAAACATCGAAACCACCGCAATAGTCATCAACACATTGAATAACGGCCCCCTCAAACTCATCTCAGCCTATAGCCCCCCCAAAAGATTATTCACCACCCCTGAACTCGACATCCTTCTAGCCGACCCCCTTCCCACAATAATAGCGGGCGACCTAAATGCGAAACATAACTCATGGAATAGCATAAAAACCAACCGAAAAGGAAGTTTTCTAGCCAACTACGTAGCCGAAAAATCTCTTATAGTAAACGCCCCCGACATACCTACTCTGTTTCCAAAACAAGGTAACTTCAACCCAGACGTCATCGACATAATCATTATGAAAAACTGCCCCCTCCTTCACACCCTCCAACCAGTAAAAAAACTTTCCTCCGACCACGACCCCGTTCTCTTGTTTCTCTCGGACGGCTCAATACCTTCAGTACCGTTTCATCAAACCACTCGCAAGAAAATCTTATGGCAAAAACTTCCCAAACTATTAGAATCAGTAAGAATCCAAACCTCTATCACCGACGAAGAAAGCCTAAACCTAGCCACCAAAAATTTTTCCGAAGATGTTAAATCCGCAGTAAATCTTGCCACCATAGAAATCGCAAACGACAAACATAGACCCGACCTACCCGCAGAATTAAAAGAACTCATAAGAGAAAAAAACTCCGCCCGAAAAGAATGGCAAAGATTCTCAAACCCGATCGACCGCATTCGCATGAACCGACTCGCCCACCAAGTCAAAGTCGATCTCCAAAGATACAGAGACGAGCAGTGGCATGACTTCATCTCCACTCTCGAAGACGACAAATCCGCCTATTGGAAACTCTCCAAAACCCTTAGAAAACCCCCAACCAGAATATGTCCCCTTACGGGCCCAAAAGGCACAGTCTATTCCTCCCGTGACAAAGCCGAGACTTTTGCCGACAGCCTCGAAGAACAATTCTCCCCGACCACGACCTACGACAACCCCCAATTCGTTGCTACTGTAGAAGCAAAAGCCTCATCCCTCATGAGTGAAACCCCCACCGACGACCAAATCCCATTCACAACCCCTCAGGAAATCACTAAAATTATTAAAACACTCATCACCAAAAAATCCCCAGGACCCGACTCCATCTCAAATAAAATTCTAAAATGCCTCCCCCCAAAAGGCATCTGCGCCCTCACAGCCATCAGCAACGCTTCCTTCAGACTCCGAATTTTCCCCAAAGACTACAAAATTGCTGACGTCATTCTCATCCCCAAACCCGGCAAAGACCCCCTTCAGGCCCAAAACCACCGACCAATCAGCCTACTTCCCTGCACAGGCAAAATCCTAGAAAAACTCATCCTCGCCAGACTTAAAAAAATAGTTGACGACCTCCAACTCATCCCCGACTTCCAACACGGCTTTCGATCGGGCCACTCTACTCTTCATCAACTTTTGCGGGTGGTTGAAGAAATCACAAACGCCTTCAACTACAACCAATGCACGGTAGTCCTCTCCCTAGACGTCCAGAAAGCTTTCGACAAAGTCTGGCACTATGGACTCATTTATAAAATGTTCCTCCTAGGGATCCCCCTCCCAATGATCCAACTCATAGGTCACTTCCTCAAAGACCGTAAATTCAGAATTAAACTCGACGGAATTTTTTCAACCATCAGACCTCTCAGAGCTGGAGTCCCTCAGGGATCCATTCTCTCACCAGCCCTCTTTAATATCTACCTAAGCGATATCCCCCGCCCCGGCACCCAAAACCATCGCACAAAAATAGGTAAATTCGCAGATGACACCGAAATCATGTCAACATCAGTGAGCCCCAAAACCGCCACCCGTAAAGTTCAATCCCACGCCACAAAATGCGAAGTCTTCTTCAAAGAATGGCGCATAAGCATCAACCCTTCTAAAAGCGCAGCCTGCGTCTTTTCAAAAAAAACCTCCATCCGAAGGCCCCCCAACATCCAGCTATTCGGAGAAAACGTCCCCTGGGTAAAATCCATTAAATACCTCGGCGTTACCCTAGACAGTCAACTCACCTGGAAAAAACATATAAACGAAACCCTAGCCGCAGCCTCAAAAACCTACTCAGGCCTCTACCCCATGATATGCAAAAGAAATAAACATCTTTCAATTAAAAATAAACTCCTCATTTATAAAACAACCATAAGACCCAAACTCACCTACGCAAGTCCCATCTGGGCAAACGCCGCAGCTTCCCATATGAAAAAACTCCAAATCTTCCAAAACAAAGTAATTCGCACTGCCCTGGGCGCTCCCAAGTGGTTGAGAGTGTCCCAACTCCACAAAGACTCAGAAGTCCCATTATTAAAAAACCACATCTTAAGTCTCGCGGAATCGTTCTATGCAGGAATCCCCACCCATGCAAACCCGTCTATCAACTGCCTCACCCGATACGACGTAAACGAAACCTCCAAGCACAAAAAACCCAAACAAATCCTCCGTAAAGATCCCCCCCCCCCTATTGCAGCCATGTCTCCCCCTTGCAAATAATTATTAACAAAAAAAACAAAAAAAAAAAAAAAAAAAAAAAAAAAATTTCCTTTATATTCTACAAACATAATTTTTAAATTATAACTTCATGATGAAAGAGAAAGGGGCCTTATTTGGCCCGGAGCTCTGTATGCCAGTACTTCACATAAGTTATTCTTCAACATTCAAACAAGTCTTTTATTTACTCTACAAGTGGTCCAGACACCTACCTCTGGAAGTCTGCGACCTGCTGCCAGCTGCTGCCTCCTGCCGAAGTTCTGCCTGAACGCGAACCCGGTGCCTACCGCTGCAGTCGGCCCTGACTTTGGGCACTGCAAGGCACCGCTCAGGCAGAAACGAGGCGCATCCAGGGCCATACCACTGGATGTAGGGAGGCCAGCCAACAAATATCACCATCATCAGCGTGAGCTAGTGGAAGGCGTGCACAAGACCGGTGCCCCTTATTTTACAGTCTTGTAAAGGCTTGATACGTCTGTTACAATTACTAAATACACTAACAGATCAAAAAATATATTTACAAGAAGAACCAAAAAAATTATTTAGCTATTATAAAAATGTAAAATAATTATTGCTTTATTAAGGTTAAACGTCATAATCTACGCATTCACAGATGGCGCCAATTAAATAATTTTAGGTTTTTAATACTTTTTGCACATTACGCTTTAAAATATTAAGGTAAATTAATTGTTTGCGCCCGTACATATTTATTATGAATAAAAATAAATAGTTTTATCCATAAACAAACCCAAATCTTTCAAGAAAGCCTGAAAAATACAATATTGGATTGAGTCACCGATACAAAATTGAATTTTTCAGCATTTCTTGAAAGATTTTGGTTTGTTTATGGACAAAACTATTTATTTATATTCATAATAAATATGTACGGGCGCAAACAATTAATTTACCTTAATATTTTAAAGCGTGACGTGCAAAAAGTATTAAAAACCGAAAATTATTTAATTGGCGCTATCTGTGAATGCGTAGATTATAACGTACGTGACGTTTAACCTTGAAGGCAATAGATTAAAAATGACTTAATTAAGTTTTTGACTTAATCAACTAACATCACAAACAGACCTAGAAAAAATCAACAGTAGTTGGCTCCAATCAAATATTTTAACAATGAATGTTAAAAAAACAGGATGTATGATCTTAAATTCAACCCGTAAAATAATTCCTCCTCATGTACCCTTAAAAATTGAAAACAACGACCTGCAAATCCTGATCCAGGAAAAATATCTTAGGCTCTGCATTGATCAGCATTTGACATTTAAACTTAATACAAATAGATTTAAATTTAATAAATAATTTAAATTAAATTTCTTTACATTAACTCCACACAGGAGTCCCTGAGGAAAATAATTTCCCTCAGGGCCTATGTCATCTTTGAAGATGCTGTGTGGAGGGTCTTTTTGAGGAAAGGATGGAGTGAACATGGGTCTTGAAGAGACCCATGTTGTAGGAGGGAGGAAACACAGAGGCCGGAAAATCGTTCCACAGCCGAGCCGTTGAACTCAAGAACGAGTCATAGAAACGACCCGTTCTTATGTGACTAATGTCAACCGTGTAAAAATGTTGGGCGCGTGTTTGGCGTGTTTCCCGACTATGCACTGGTGCCGAGGGGATCAATGACGCTAGTTCCTCAGAGCATCTTCCATTGTAAAACCGGTAGAACAAGGACAGCATTCCCACCTGACGCCTATGCTCTAAAGATTGCAGTCCGTCTGTTAAGATGGGAGAATCTATCAAACGGACCGCCCGTTTCTGCACAGATTCAAGGTTTTTTTAAAGTATTTTGGAGCTCCAGACCAGACCAATTTGGACAGGGTTAGCAGTTGTGTACTATTAAAGTATCTGCGGGCCCTGTACAGTAATGTAAGCGTAGCATAGGAGGCGTCTACTAATATCTACAGGAATTCCAAATACTGAAAAAATCGAACTAATATCTACGAGAACCAAAGTATTGACGAATATCTACAGCTCAAACTGTTGACTAATATCTATGAGAACCAAAGTGTTGACCAATATCTACAGCTCAAACTGCTGACTAATATCTATGAGAACCAAAGTGTTGATGAATATCTACAGCACTGGCAGAGGTTGGATTTGCAATTATGTATAGCATATTGGAATAACGTAATATTGAGTATGCAGTTTAAAAAACTTAATTTATGTAAGTATGTATGTAAAAATCCCTAATATCGGACTATTGGACACATTTAGCTGATTAGTCCAACCTACGCTCTGTAGATATTAGTTCAACCTACGCTCTGTAGATATTAGTCAACAACACTAGGACGGTCATAGATATTCTTAGCTCTGTAGATATTAGTCAACACTCTGAAGTTCGTAGATATTAGTTCAACATATGAGCTGCAGATATTCGTCCGATATACAGGCTGTAGATATTAGTATCTGGAGTCGTAGCATATAATAATGATTTTCCTTAATTAGCGTATTTAGCCGGCTATCATATCTGTTGCCAAATAAATTAAAAAAGGTTTATATTATAGTCTAGTACACTCACATTTAAATTATTTGATTGAAATTTGGGGAAACGCATTTGAAACATACATAAATGAATTACAGGTATCTATTACAAAAGAAGGTAATCAAAAAACCATTTAACTACAAGCCCAGAACATCCACGAAAAAATTATATATGGAAACAAAATTATTAACATTAAGAAAACTACATGAATACAATACATGTCTCCTTATATACAAAATAAACAATTAACTCGTACACACAAACACATCATTCATTAAAACGTCCCAAGTACACAAACACTTTACACGATAACATGCATTTAAACACCATCCAAACTAACTAAGTAAACAATCCATTGGTTACGGGGGGGGGGCAACTTATATAATTGCCTCCCAAATGACATTAAAAACGAAAAAAAGCTGGATAAAGTAAAAAAAATTATTAATATTTATTCTTGATAAACAATATAATGAAATAGATTAGCGCTGTATTATTTTAATATATTTATTTTAATATGTTCAATTATTTCTAGTTAAATGAGTGAAAACGTAACTTTCTTTTAACTGGAATAAAAATAAAAAAAATAAAAAAACTAAAAAAATTCAATAACACCTCATACGGTGAGATATCCATTTTAGATTGTCGATAAAAATAAAATGGATCACAAAACAGATTAATTAAAGCAAAAATTATCCATTAATTAAAATAGCATACTTAGTTCAAAATCCCTAAGATTACCATAGTAATAAAATATAATCTAATTAAAACTTACCTTTTCCTATTTAAGAATACCTACTTCCTTTACAACAAATAGTTTCACGTAATATATTATGTTTGATAATAATTATATTATGTACCTTTCACCTTCGCGATACAAAACGTACTAAGTACTCAAATTTACTTCTGACGAAATTTAATTCGTCTTATCTTAATCTTGTCTCTGTGAACAGAATTACCAATTACATTAGTTATGATTACTTACAGGGCTGGGCAAAATACATGCTTTGCTGTAATTAAAATACAAATTACAAAATACTTTTTCGCATGTATTTAAAATACGAAATACAAAATACTTTCAAGTCGTGTATTTGAAATACAAAATACATAATACAGTATTTTCACCATTTTTTAATTTAAAATACAAAATTCAAATTACAAAATACATTTGATTTTGGTAGAACCTTTAGTTATAATAAATTTTCGTGAGTGCCCTATTATCTAAGGGTGCGTTTCCAAAGAAGCAAAGCTGAGCAGAGTGAAACAGAGACGTGCAAAAATTGACCAATCATATTGCTCGGAAGACACATCTCGTCTCCGCTCCATTTAAAGTTTTGTGAATACTTTAAATGGAGCGTTATATTATATTATCATCTAATAAAATACTTTTATTTAGATGAATAATACCACAAAACTTTATTAAAACTTTTGTGGTATTAACATTATTATTATTAACATCTTTATTAGATGAATAATAACACAAAACTTTACAAGTGGAGCGGAGACGAGATGTGTCTTTTGAACAATATGGTTGGTCAATTTTTGCACGTCTCTTTTGGTGTAGGACTTATGTAGGTGTTATATAATAATAATTATTATTATAATAACACTAGCTGTTTTCCGGCATGTGTTGCAATGCCACTTTCAAAGAAATAAATTGTTTCTCCCGCCAACCCCCCTCCCGCGTTCGATATATTCAGTTCCAGTACATTCAGTTTTCAAACAACTCGCGTGCCAGCTATTAAATTTTTTTTCAAATTTTCATTTTTCACATATTACAAATATTAATTTTTGTATATTATAAGAACAATCAATCAAATCTGGTACCTAACATAGGTACCTATTTAAAATATCTATAATTTAACAAATCCATAGACAATTCTTTGATTACAAAAAAAACAGCTGCCTGCTAAATTCAATTTCATCAAACGTGCGAAGTTAAAAAAGCCGTTATTTTTTCTGAAATTATCCAAATTTCTGCGTAATTTTCATAATTTTTCTTTCCGTAAGAACCTTCTACAAAGTAGGTATTAGAAAACTTAAAAAAAAATAGATAATGTCGTTCTGAAGTTATGGCGTGACCAAGGGAAACAAGGATTCATTTATATATACATAAATGACATTTGTATAGCGCAGTTTTGTGTTATTTCACTTCAAGAGCGCTCTACAGTAATTAACTTAAAAATAATCTAGTATTCAGTCAAATTATTCCTACAGTGCTTGATCTAACACTATGATACAAAAATGTACAATACAAAGCTATGACAAGTATAATATAATATAATACAAAATGTTCAATAACATCGCTATTACAGCACAGGACAATAAAAAAAAATGTACAGTACATTATAAAGCAATGATAAGAGAACTACAAATAATCATTAGTAAGAATGCTAGCACAGGACAATAGGACAATAGTACAAGATTAAAGCGTTTTTAGTCTATGTATTACTATGTCAGTTTATTTTTCATTATCATTATTAAGATAGCTAAATGTATTTGAAAATGTATTTTGAAGCCATAATATTTGAAATACAAATTACAAAATACATCAGCAGCAGGTAATTGAAATATCAATTACAAAATACATTGTTAGGAAGTAATTGAAATACAAATACAAAATACGTATTTGTATTTCAAATACGTATTTCAATTACAAGTAATTCAAATACTGCCCAGCCCTGATTACTTATGATTATGAGATTAGTTTGAGGCTCCGATGTTTCGTACGAATTTTAAATGACTTGAAGATCTGTCTAAGCGGGGTCCATAGCTTTGACATTTGCCTTGACAGTCCCATAACAACATCCAGGGCTGGGCAAAATACATGCTTTGCTGTAATTAAAATACAAATTACAAAATACTTTTTCGCATGTATTTAAAATACGAAATACAAAATACTTTCAAGTCGTGTATTTGAAATACAAAAAAAGTTCTTTAACCATTTTTTTAATTTCAAATACATGAGTTATGATTATGGGATTATTTTGAGGCTCCGATGTTTCGTACGAATTTTAAATGACTGGAAGGTCTGTCTAAAGCGGGGTCCATAGCTTTGACATTTACCTTGACAGTCCCATAAGAACATGTCAACATCCAATGTTTGTCATCAACATCATAAATATTGTCGATTTTTGTTGTTTCGAGCTTCCCATGTTCGACGGAAAACATTTCCTAAACATTCCATTCCGGGTGGCGAGGGGCCGGCGGGGACCGGCGGGAGGGTATAATTCATTTTTTAACAGACGCCGCGCGATGAGGTCGTGTGTAGAGAATAAATGGAACGGCTTTTTGTGCTTATGTGCAATGAGCGAGGGTAATCACGAGTTTAAAATATTAATATAATAATAAAAATATTTGACAATAAAATTATATATAATATCAAATGTTTATATTATTATTCTGTTTTCTAAATTGTTAATAGTAACTTAAGGTCGTGCAATAATCGATGTTAGTCGGAAATCTTTCCTGATAAATAAATATCCGTATTTTCTTCCTGATGTATCTTTTCTTCATCGAACGCATTTTAACATTGATGTAAATGATATACGTCAAACGTCAAGTTTTTTTGGTATTATATAAACTGCGCGGACCTAATAATTATGATTTTAAATTGTAAATAAATACTGCCGTAATGGATGATTATTTCTTTCGTATTAAATAAAGTCTATTAACTTCTATTGGTTTCAGAGAGACGGGAGATATTGACCAATTCAAAAACGGAATTCTATTTTTGATATCAAATATCTCTCTTTTTTCCCTGATACATCTCTTTTGTCATCAGAACGCATTTTGATATTAACGCCAAAAACGTCAAGTGTTTATTGCACACACGTGGACAGGTCAGTACCTCAGGCCACTTGTAAAATTGTGTGGACCGTGCGAACTTCACCCCAATCTTTGAACCGTGTTTCAACAAACGGAGGAGACGGAAAACAAAAAATGTTGATATGATGTTTGAGGGACTGTCACGGCATTCACGGCAAATGTCTGAGCTTTGGACCCGCCTTATGATAATGTTCTAAATTAATCAGTCAATGCCATTATTCCTGCAACCTGTTACGAAATACTGTAATTTTCCGCCAAAACACGGAATAAATAAAATGCATAAATTGGTAATACCAATACAAATTTGGTATTAATAGACTGTTTAGAACAGGGGTGCCTAACCCAAATCTTTTGGTGAGCCATAAATAATATTACTGGGCTTAGGTGGGCGCCTCGGGGGGGGGGGGGGGGGGGTCCAAAAACGACCTTCAATGCTAGAAGGCATAAACTGACACTTACATGCGCCTGTGTGTATCCTTTGCATCCACCCTCCACTTATTAAAATCAGGTCCCAGAAATGTTATAAATAAATTCCTAATGCGGCCATGCGCCTGGCATCTTTCAAGCAATAAGTAAAAAAAAAACCATCGAGAGCCCTAGATCTAATACAAAGAAAGTTCTAATTTCATAAAATCTATATATATATATATATATATATATATATAGGTTTATGTTACGGCATTTAGTGGCTCAAAGCGTCCTTTAATTACCGGAACTTCTTGATCATTTCGACTTACTGGCTCATTTGGGCACTTAGTGGCTCATCGTTTTTTTTTTTTTAAGTCCATCATATCAAACTCGATGAGACGAGTCGAACGGTGTAAAAAAAATTTTTGAGTGAATAAATGACATTTTTACGTGGACCGTTAATGCTCCGGAATGCGTTTTTTATCAGTAAATATTCATCCATACTTAGAACATCAATTGGGTACACTTTTTATCGCATCTATAACATCACGGCATGCGACGTTGCCGGATGTTCTCGTCATACAATATCATTCAAACTCCAAGTCGTTTATCAATGCTTTGCGATATTGAACTCAATGGTTAAATTCCTCAAAATCTATTATCGCATGACATTGCTAAGTCAGATTGAATCTTTTTGCGATATGTTATATGTTTGCCGGAATGTTATAATATGTTGTATTCCTACATAGGTAGCCAGACTGTCGAGCGCTCGCGGTGGACTGTTAGAAGAACAGACATTATATTATAATATTTACCGGCTATTCGCGCCCTTTTTTAAAATTGAAGATTGATTTACGAATTGCTTTTATAATATCGTTATTAATTTTGTGTTAATGGTTTTTGTTTTTATTACAAGTTTTATATTATTTCGTATTTTAATACACATTTATGTAGTTTTTCTTTAATAAATAAAATATTTGCTTCGTAATTATGTATTTGTCTTTTGCGTTCCGAAAGCATAGTCAGTTGTAATGTGATGATATCTATACAGGGTTTTCTAAAAATTTCAGAAATATATTAGGTACTCATTTAATATGTTTTTTCATACAGTTATATTAATTTGTTTAGAGTTTTTCATTTAAAAAAATGATCTGTACCTAGGTAATTACTTTACGCGTGACTATTTTTCAAAGGCATTGTCTCTAGTTGTATTGTAGTAGATAATAAAAAGGTGTTTTATTGTTGTTTGGGTGTATTTTATAAAAAATATTATGAACAAAAATAAACAATAATTTAAAAATAAATTACAATATACGGCCTACATAGTCCAGGAGTAAGACCATTGACTCACAATCCGCAGGTCTCAAATTTTATTTGATTAATTTGTGTTATTTCACAATTAATTCATTTAAAATAATATATAGTATATTTGCGGCACGTTCCAGAGTGGAAGATACTCTCAGTATTACCCTGGTGTAAGACCACCATTCAGAATTGAAACGTTGCTTGAAAATGGCTTTGGCCGTGTTTAGTGACCAGATCCGAATAGCCAGGTACTTCCCAACCTTCATCTTCCCCACCTCCTTCCCCTATCCATTACCTTCAGCCTCATAACATACCGGGAATGCCATAGTCTCACTGGCTCCAGACGGGAACAGTTGGGACTCTTGTGCGGTAGTCACTGTAAAAAAATAATATTTAGGTATTAACTTACTGGCATAATACGGTGGTTTGAGGGATAGCCAAATTTAGTTGTTTTCTGATGGGTTACGGTAGTGAATTGGTCAAAATAAAGTTGGCAACACTGTCTCGGTGATTTAGTTGATATTTGCGCTAGATTGGTATTTGGTATATTTATGGCGCCGCCGATTCGTGTGTGGATGTGGATCATATGAATCCTTTCCTTTTTCGCATTTTATAAAATGTCGCGCTGGCGAAGGTACCATTATTGCAATATCAATGGATTCTTCAATTAACGGTAAGATTTTATCATATAACCTTAAATATTGTGTTGCATAATGAATTATTACAATCAATGACATACCAAAAATGTTTGGTGATTATCGGTTCGGACTGGCCACGCTTATTACGAATAATTTTTATTATATAATAAAAAGTTTCCTTTTTAAGTAATTAAGGCGAATCTAAAGTGTTTTTCTAAAAATTATTCGTAATAATCGTGGCCAGTCCGAACCGATATTTACCAAATGTTTTTTTAGGTAAAATTACATTTTAGGTTATGATTTCTATAAAAACGCTTTTCACTGATATTTTAATAATAATTCTTGTTGATTTTCACATAAGTATGATAATTATGCTTATTGTTTTATTATGTTTATGATTTTTAATGTGTTTTGTTATTTTATAGATAAAAATATATGTAGTACAAGTGAAAGTTCGCCAATTTCAGAGGATAAAAGAGCCGTAATTAATGAAATGGAGGAAAAACTGGATGATCTATTTGCAAACTCTTCAGATTCAGGTAGCTATGTACATAATAATTACTGATAATATACAATAATCTTAGGTATTTTTCATTACATACCAACATTACGTTACTTATTATTGTGAAATGTTTTAGCAATTAACGATAGTGATGCGGAATATTACGTTACGTAATATGAATTGTTTTATTTCGAATATTACATTATTATGCTTTATTTTAGAAGCAAGTGTGACGTCCGGCAGTGATGACTTATTCAAGTTACCCTCGAGAATTTCGTCTGATTCTGGTAGGTAAAACAAACCCCTTTATCTGACAAACGTTAACCAATGATTCCTGATCATATATGTGATAAGCGCATGGTAAGCGCTCGTTTCAAATTTCCAACTTGGTAATGTAAACGCTATGCTGTAGCGCAGGGGTTCCCAACCTTTTTGTACTCTAGAGCACATTCTAAAATATCGGTAGGGTGGCGGGCACCACATATTTTTAATCGACAAACTCCTCCCATAACTTCTCATTTTCCCATAATTTATTAATAAATAATAAACAAAAATGTTTCAAAATAATAAAATTATTATTCAAATTGCATACACACAGAGAAATGTATTTAATGTATTATTACGTCTCGCAATCGCAATCAAAATCTCGTCTCCTTCAACGGAAGCAACCTTCCGAACAGGCCCTCCATTGATATGCTCGATGTAACTCTAAGTGACCAGCTCAGATTTGGGGGCTCTATCGAAGCCAGAGTAAAGCTAGCCTCTCAAAAACTGGGCGTACTGTACAAGGCCCGCAGATACTTTAATAGTACACAACTGCTAGCCTTGTACAAATCGCAAGTCCGCCCCACAGTTGAATTTGGCAGCCACCTCTGGTCTGGAGCTCCAAAATATCTGAAAAATAACCTCGATTCTGTGCAGAAGCGGGCGATCCGATTGATTGATAAATTCTCCCATTTTAACAGATGGATTGCAATCTTTAGGGCACAGGCGTCAGGTAGGAATGCTATCCTTGTTCTACCGGTATTTCAATGGAAGATGCTCCAAGAAACTAGCATCATTGATCCCTTCGGCACCGGTGCATAGTCGGGAAACACGCCAAACCCGTGCCCAACATATGTACACGGTTGACATTTGTCACATGAGAACTGGTCGCTTCTTCGACTCGTTCTTGTGCTCAACAGCTCGGCTATGGAACGATTTGCCGACCTCTGTTTCCCCTTCCTACAACATGGGTCTCTTCAAGACCAATGTTAACTCCCTCTTCTCCTCAAAAAGACCCTCCACACAGCATCTTAGATGACATAGGCCTTGAGGGAAATCGTTTTCTTAAGGGCCTCCTGTGTGGAGTTTTTTTTTACCGGGTATACCGCACAAAAATCTCAACTGCTCCCGTCTGGAGCCAGTGACACCATGGAATCCCCAATCGGGGTATGTTGTGAGGCTGAAGGTAGTGGGGAGGGGAAGGAGGTGGCGAATAGGAAGGTTGGGAAGTACCTGGCGATTCAGATCTGGTCACCAAACACGGATAAAGCCATTTTCAAGCATACCCGGCGATTCAGATCTAGTCACCAAACACGGATAAAGCCATTTTCAAGCAACGTTTCAATTATAAAAAAATATAATATCAATATGTCAATGTGATCTGAGGCAATGCATATCATTGGCCACTGCCTCATAATTAGGAGGGTATGACGATAATCCTGTTAGCAAACAATCATAAGGATGCTCATCGGTGAGTCGAGATCTATATCTTGATTTTATTAAGTTCATGTTTGAAAACAAGGATTCGCATAAATATGTCGAACTGAAAAATGATTCAATTTTTTATGCGGCTTTTTTCAAAAATGGGAACTTTTCTCTGTCCACTGTATTCCAAAAGTCCTCTGATATTAAGGATTTTAGCTAAATATCATTCTTAAGGTCCAAAATTTCTAACTCTAGTTCTTCTATCTTACCTTGAACAAAATCTGCAGTACAATGCGTGATGTGCAATAGTGAATAGCACTTCCCGTTCCAGGCTAGCGTGAAGAGTACAGTCTGGCACGCCGCGGCCGCTAGACAAGTTGCGAAGTACTGTCAGCAAAGGAACCACTCATACAAACAATATCGCAAACATACAAACGTATTTAATAAACCTACGCACTTAAAAACTTAAAACTCTAACAAATAAATAAAAATAATTCACATTTTTAATTAATGTTTATGAAAGAATTCTGTCTCTGTCGAATAGTGGTGGGAACATACGAACCGTTCACGGGGTCGGGAAACCCTGCTGTAGCGGGACAGCTTGCGTGAATACAGTTTAAGTTTATCGAACAAAGAAGTCATCCCATAATAAAATGACTGACACACCACATATGCTCAGGAATCGCTGGTTTAAGTTTGTGTGGTAACTTTGTATAATTCACTCTGTATAATTTTCCACACAAATTTAATTTATTAAATATGTTATAAAATGTTATTGCATTTTTAAATTTTAGATTCATATACCAGCGATCATCCAGGGAAGCAGGAGAAAACGGACTGCTATGTGTCATCAACTTCAAAACAATGTACATCTGATTTAGCTAGTAAAAAACCAAGAGTTTATGACCGTAAAAACTTCTGTCCATACTGCTTCAAGCTGATAACCAACTTTGTACGCCACATCACAATCCAACATCCCTTAGAGGCAGAAGTGATTGAATATAATAAAATTTTAGATCCCGATCTGCGCGAACGAAAAAAAAAGTGTGAATTAATTTCGAAGAAAATAAGAAATAGAGGCAATTATCTATATAAGCAGGACGCGATAAATAGAGTTGATGGAATAATACTACCGAATCGCCGCCCAAGAACGACTGCGACAGCTAAAGATTATGCGGTTTGTATAGAATGCTGTGGCACATTCAAAAGAAGTTTACTCTATAGACACCTGAAAAAATGTTCAAATAGAAAACAATCACATGAAGGAAATCCACTAAAACGCTGCAGAGTGTTAAAATCATCCGCTATTTTATTATCCCCAGACAATTCTGAGATCACTGAATCTTTAAGATCTCAGATATTTCCTGTGTTCAAAAATGATCCTATTGCAAAAATTGCAAAGTCTGAGCCATTAATTTGTGCATATGGTTCCCTACTATTAAGCAATCATAAAGAACATCATTTGAAAACACACATTACATCCAAGATGAGAGATCTCGCTAGACTGTTCATGGTCATCAAAGAAAAAAATCCTGCAATATCCTCATTTGACCTTGCATTTGACCCTATACATTTTAATGTTTTTATGGACGCTGTCAAAATAAATAGTGGTTACGATGAAAGTACAGGTTCTGTAAAAATTCCTAGCATCCCTCAACGACTTTGTACAGCTATAAAAGATTGTGCTGATATTTTGATGCGTAAAACAATACAGAATCCTGTGCTGACCACTTCATCCAAAGATGTTATAAAAAACAAGTTGTCTGAATTTAAAATAATCTTTGGTCACGCTTGGAAATTTGAAATTTCTACTAACGCTGAAAAATCAAGGAAAACTCAAAAAATGCTGAAAACTGATGTCATGCCTTTAACTACTGATATAAAAAAAATATGCACGGAAGTTATGAAACTAGAAGTGAATATAGCTCAACGATTTGAATGTGAAAAGTCTTATATCGCCTATGAGGAGCTATGTAAAATAACAATTGCTCATATTATAATTTTTAATAGGAGGAGGGCAGGAGAAGTTGCAAGAGCTCCATTAGAAAATTATATAGCCAGCCAAAGTGAAAAACAAGACATTCCTGAAGAAATATTGGAAATCATGAGTTCTGAGGAGCAAAATGCTATACATACATTATATTGCTTCCATATCCCAGGAAAAAGGGGGAGAACAGTTCCAATACTTCTTCGAAATCAGATGAAAAAAAATGTAGACACTATATTTGCATACAGAAATTTAGTTGGAATTCCAAATGAAAACAAATTTTTATTCCCAAAACTAGGAGGTGAACCTTATTTTTGTGGCACGCAAATTTTAAGGGAACTAAGACACAAGTTTTCCTTTGTGAATTCAGATCATATAACTTCAACTGGGCTGCGACACCATGTTGCAACCATGAGCCAAGTAGCTGGAAAGAATAATGCTTATGTAAACGCTTTGTCTCATTTCTTAGGGCATACACCAGGTACACATAAAGGGAATTACATGATACCACAACTAGCTCTTGAGAAAGGTAAAGTTGGCTTGAATTTACTGCAATTAGCTGAGGGAAAAATATCTTGCCGATCACAGTCTGATAATGGAACGAACATTACAACAACTTTACAAAATGAAATAGATTCCGTCCCTCAACCTGAAGAATCACATAAAGAAAATGTGGATCATGTTACGTTGGATAATAGCTTAGAAAATGACCAAGAGTCTTTACCAAGTAATTTACTTGATGGGAATATGGCAAAAAAAATTATAGTTAGAAGGAGGTGGCTTAATCAAGAAAAAGATGAACTTTATAAAAACTTTGCAAATTATTTCATCGAAGGGATTGATCCTGGCGCTACGAAAATAAACGAAATAAAAAAACAAACAGGAATATTGTCAATGAGGTCATGGAAGCAAATTAATACATTTATTAATAATCACCGTGTCAAGAAATTGCCCTTACCTAAGGATTTGCAGAGAAAAAGAGAATTCTACCTCCAGGATGCTTAACTTGAATTCAAATGAATTGTATTGATTAAGAGACCGCTATACCGGCTTCAACGATTGAACGATCCAAAGGTATCGACTCCGATTCCACTACAGCTGATATAAAGCGTGAAGCAATCGTAAAGTAGCTGTTGGCTTGTTCCATAGTTTGATCATTGACAGTCGTTATAGCAGTTCCATATATTTTATCTTTTGTAATACTGGCATACAGAGTACCGGGCGAATAAGGCCCCTTTATCTTTCATCATGATATTGGTTGTGGAGGGTTATAATTTATTTTAGTTTTTGTTAAATTTATGTGCAAGGTATAATTTGATATCCCTTGTTAAATAAAAAAAAAACGAAGGATTCTTCTGTAATGTACAACGCTAAATGTTTCGTGAACGATGTATAATAAAAAGTTATTTGGTTTTAATTATGATTTAATTTTTTATTATATTATGCTGTTTTTATAATGATTGTGAATATAAAGTTATTAGGCTATAATTATTTTTTTATTGTGTTATGTTATTTTTCAAATGATTACACACTTTTTTTAGTATGTATAGTAATATTTTTTGTTTTTAAAAATTCAAATTAAATAGTTTTTTTTCAAAATGATCGTTTTTATTTTATCACCCTTGAAATGTTGAAAGTTACGTTTGAGACCCGTATTGTAGGAGGGAGGACACACAGAGGCAGGCAAAAATGAGTCGTAGAAATGACCCGTTCTCATGTGACAAATGTTGGGCACACGTTTGACGTGTTACCCGACTAAAGGGACCGGTGCCAAAGGGATCAATGACGCTAGTTCCTCGGAGCATCTTCCATTGAAATACCAGTAGAACAATGACAGCTTTCAAACCAGACGCCTGTGCTCTAATACACACACACACCGACACTAATCTTGGGATTAGTGTGTCGGTAACGGGCATATGGGTCTATCCCTTCTACTGCGGTGCAAGGTGATGTGTCGAGAGAGCCAGGCTGAAGAGGTTAAAAGGTCTCCCTCAACCACCCTCTCCCAGATGCGACACCTAGTCAAACCATTTGGGGCGGCCTATTGTAGAGACGTTGGTTGTACAATGTATACTATAGAAAATAATAAAATTAGAATACGTGTATAAAATTGGTGGAAGGTAGGTACCTACCTATGTGTCATACAACTGGAGACAATGCTTACACGTGTAAAAATAATTATAGGGTAAGATAAGATAAGATAAGTAGGTATAACATGATAATATAAAACATTATATAAAAATTACATTTTACACACATTTTAATAAAACTGTATGTAAACATGAAATTAATAAACATATTAAAAATTATAATTTGCAAACCAACCTACAACTTAAAGAAGCGTACGAATCAATGAACAAAGTAAATTTTGTAATATATTTCTAATAAGTTTATTCATAATTTTTCGAAAACACTAATAAAACTAAGATAAAATAATTATGTAGCAAATAAAAGAAACTACACCAATATGTATTTAAATACCTAATTTTATTTGTGATAATATTAAAATAAACCTTAACACAAAACAACCGTAAACACCAAATAAATAACAATATTAATTAGCAAATCATACTCCAATTTTAAAAAAACGCGCCAATAATCAAAAACGGCCGCTTGAAATAATAAATGTGTGAATAAGCAACATCCGACCTGTTCTGTCAACCTACCTTCATATGAACTATATTGGTATGTATATGTAGCATTAAACTTGGCAACGTAGCGTGATGCGGTAAGTGTGTTCTTAAAATAGATCAAGGAATGCACGTTATTTTAAGATATTTTTTTTTAATAAATAAACATAATTTTTGATTACATATTATAGCTGACCACATTTTAAACAAAATTTAAAAGACAGCATGTTGGTACTTCATCTACGTAAGTATATATTACATGCGAAAGAATGAGCAACTTAAGTGGCTTCTTCTAAGATGAGCCACAAAATGTGGTATGACATAAATATATATATATATATATATATATATATATATATATATATATATATATATATATATATATATATATATATAAATAAATCATGTTTGTTTCTGGGTTTGTATATAAATGAGATGCCTATGCATTACTGAATCATTCATCCGATTGCGATGAAACTTTGGGGATTTGATGTGGCATGCCCGCAATTGTTTCTATATTTTTTATTTATTTATTATTACATACAAGATATAACAATATAAAAGGAAGCTTTGACTGTCCAACTAGGAAGGTTTCCCGTTTTAGGACAGTCAAATTGGCAGGTTGCGTGTACATAATTTCATATTAATGGATTCAATAATAATTAACAATAATAGTACATATTGGGGGAGTTACTTAGATATTAGGTACAATATCAGATATAAGTTGTGTTATTCTAGGTATATATCAGTAATAAACAATAAAATCCAGGTAGGTACATGTAAAATATAAAATAAAATAAAAATATAACATATAAATGTAAGAAAGAAAAATAAAAAAAAGTATTTTTTTAGGAAAATACAAATTAGCAGTAATAAACAATAAAATCCAGCTAGGTACATGTAAAATATAAAATAAAAATATAATATATAAATGTAAGAAAGAAAAATAAAAAAATATTTTTTAGGAAATATATATATTAGTGAAGTCTAGCATCATGAAATTATGCGGAGTGAGTGAGTGAGTGAGTAAGCGAGTGAATGAGTGAATGAATGAATGAATGAATGAAAGGACTAATGGATAAATAGTTGAATGGATGAATGAATGAACCAATCAGCGGTACTTAGTATAATTAGACAGCTTTTTTATGAATACCAAAATTCTAAACATAGAAAGTTGAAAACTTCATTTTGAGTCGCAAAAAATCTTCAATTGGGCCGCAAGTTGGGCATGCCTTGTTCAGAAACTGAGCCTCTATGTAAGTACATGTGCACTCTTTGAAAATTCAAAGCAAATGAATGACTATATCACCGAGTTATCGAGAAACTTACATATGTACATGATCGCAATATTACTTCCCCACCTTCCTCTTCCCTATCTCCTTACCCTCCCTACTACCTTCAGCCTCACAACATACCCCAATTGGGGATGCCATAGTCTCACTGGCTTCAGACTGGAGCAGTTGGGTATTCATGTAAAAATAAAAAAAATCACTTTTTCATCAGCTTTTAAAAATAAATCATGTGCACAACTGCACACTGCCGGAATATCAGTATTTTATCATCGTGGATATCTTGTTAGGAATTTGAGCTGCATCGAAATAAATATCTTGTACCTACAAGTGAAAACTACAATCTTATAGATACCGAATATAAATACTTGAATGAGCTTTTGAGCTATCGTCAAATTATACTACCTACAGTACAATCTCACTAATCCGGCGATTAACCGACGATTAATAAAAACTAGAGGGTGCCGGATTATTGGAATGTTCAGATTACTGAATTACAGAGAAAAAATCATAATAAATAAAACAAAGCATATCATAAAGAGATTATACAGAATATTCACACTTCAAAACAACAGATAAATACGTACGCACGTGCACATAAGATAAGTTTTGAGGTTAGACTGCTAGACGACGACGCGGCGATGGAGCGCATAGGCGTAGAGGGGCGAGGGAGGCGCGGGCGGAGGGTGCCGGATTATTGGACGTATATCGAACGTGTCATAGGAATACGTGTGCATTGAACGAGTGCGCGAAAGCATATGACAACCCTGGAAATTCAAGATTGGAATTTACGCTGTCACAGAGTACCGTGCCGCGAGCACGACAATCTGAGTGCTGCTATTGGCTAGCGGAACAATGTGCATGTGATGCCCCTTCCAAATGATTTGTCTACAACGCAATTATGTCCTTTAACTAACTAATCAATTGAAAACATTAATGAAATTGATAATGAATACGTGCGGCAGCCTCATTGGACTGGAAAACACATCTAAATAACTACCTAATACTTCCACAAGGGAGTCTAGACAGCAATGATCAACGCCAAGGAATTGGCTGTCTATTTACGTCACCCCCACCATGCGACCAGCCGAGCCACTATTGGTCAATTCTGAACAAAGGAAAAATCTGAATCGTGAATATTTACGACAGCGAATTCATGTTCCGAAAAATTTGGAGCTCAATTTCGAGAAATTGGGAATAATTTGGATCAAGAAATAAACATCATCACCTAAAAATGAGTATATGCTACAAAAACAACCCAAAAACTGACGTCTATCAGTGATTGTTGCACTTTAAGAAAAATATTTACTGTTTAAAATTGTACCTTATATCACATATGTATACTTGTACCTTTTCTTGTAAACACAATAAAAATGATGTGAGACTTTGGTATCCTAAGTTGGTAAGATCATGGCAAAAACTATCACACATAATTTTGACACAGCTGACTTCCAATCGTAGCGACCAGGGAAATTACCTAAAACAAGTACCTTAGAAAAATTAAGGAGGTTCTGTCCCCCAAAAGTCCGACCTGAGTTTGCCCTATAAAAATAGAAGTCAAACCGGTAGGAAGTCAGTTCAAAACTATCAGCCAAGAAGAAAGATACCAACTCAAGATACCAACAGTCTCCAAGTTCAAACCTCTTTTAAAGTGTTTTAGTCAGTCTTAGATTCAGTTTACCTATCCCAGTATCCCAGTAACCTAAAAACCCCAGTCTCCCACAGTCTCCAAAGTGAAAAATATTTATTTTAATCCAGTACTAAAATCAGTTTTGCCATTATACCTAGAAGCATTTTTTGTCAAAGTAGTAAATTCATTTAAAAGACCAGTGGCGTTCCAAAATCCACTGGCGTACGAAACTCCATTGGCGTGTCATTGTGGCCAGCTCCCTATTATATTTAGTTTATGTACAAACGTCTAGTACATTTGGTCCTTCGAGCCGGATCTACACATAACACGCCTTCAGTCTTACCCAGTGGAAATGCCGTCTCTTCGCAGTGGCCGTAAGACCCCGACACCTTCCGAAATATCGCTGTCTAAACCTAACGCCCCGGGAACAAGCCGAAACATGCCAGTGGCACCCCGTCGGACCCCGGGCCCACGCACCGTAGACACCGATGAGACGCCATCCAGCGGAACCCGCCACGATCTATCCGGTGCGAACCCTGCCAGGAACCCTGACCTCATCACTCTTGACCAACCTGCTCCAGAATGTGTCGCCGAGAGCCTCCACGGATCCAACAGTAAAAGCAGTAAAACAACTTCTGAATCAACTGAAGACTCCCTGCGATTGCTGCGCCGAGAGATGCGCATTCGGGACAGACGTCACGCCAAGCAGACAGCTAATCTGCTCAGAGCCCTGAACGCTGCAACACGCCAAGCAGTCAGCCAACCTACCCAGGAGCCCGCACCAACCAGCCCGACCCTGCGAGCCAACCTCGGTCAGGTAGTAATTCAAACCCAGGCACCAACCGGTCCGTCTACGAACGAGTTCGCAACGAGATATGCCACTCGAGTACACACGTCAGACGGCCCGTCTACCGGAGAGTTTGCAACGAGATATGCAACAACTCAAGTGCACGCACCAACCGGCTCTTCTACTAATGAGTTCGCAACGAGATATGCCACTCAAGTACATAAGCCAGCCGAAGAGTTTGCAACGAGATATGCAACTACTCAAGTGCATGCACCAACCGGCCCTTCTACTAATGAGTTTGCAACGAGATATGCCACTCAAGTTCACAAGCCGGCCGAAGAGTTTGCAACGAGATATGCAACTACTCAAATGGACACACCAGCCGGTCAGCCTACCAATGAATTTGCTGTAACCGATCCAACCGGATACGCCGCCGCCGCCACCCAAGAGTACACACTACTGACGGGCCCTGCAAAGAACATCCCTACGGCCGAATACAGCCATATCGGACCCGAGCGCCCACTTTACAACACAGCAGGGTTCCAGCATCAGCCAGCCTCCTCCGGCCAGGATTCCCCATTATTTACACCACTGCACACAGCCAATCAGACAGCACGGCACACCCGAGAATGGTTGCAGCATGGCAACGACCCACTGGCCCAGATCGCCTCGGTGATGGCGGAGGCGCTCCGCTCTTCCAGAACGCAAGATAGCCCCCGCACATTAGAAGATGATTCAAGAATGGCTGCCCTCATCGCCAGGCAATCCACAGCAAAAGATTTGCCTACCTTCTCCGGAGATCCCCTCGAGTGGCCCACCTGGAAGGCACAGTACGCTCAATCCACCGCCACCTGCCAAATGACTCCGAGCGAAAATCTCATTCGGCTGCAGCGCGCCCTCAAAGGCAAGGCACGAGATACCGTGGGTCCCCTACTAATGGATCCTGCGCAAGTCCCAGAGATCATCAGCGTCCTCGAGCAGCGATACGGCAGCGCTAACTCCATAGCAAAATTTATGCTAGACAAGGTTAAAAAACTACCTTACCTCACGACCGAGGTATCACTCGAGGACCTGGCAGATTTCTCCGGGACGGTACAAAACCTGGTGGCATCTCTCCGGATCCTGAAAACCGAAGGTTATCTCACCAATCCTGCATTACTGAATGACGTCACTGACAAAATGCCGAGTTCCCTGCGGCTGGCATGGCTAATCGAGATCCGCAAACAACACTCTCCGGCTACCATAACCCAGCTCGCTGCCTTTCTGAAAGAGGTTTCAAACGCAATTCCAAACAGTGGGATGGTGGACCACATACGATCTCGACCACGCCGTGAACAAATACATGCCGGGTACCAGGAGGAAGAAGAGAGTGAACGCATGCGACTTCTACCGAGCCATGAGCAAATACATGCCGGACATCAAGAAGAAATCAGGGATGGCCCAAAAGAAAAGATCGCCCCCATAAAACGCAAAGTAAACGAGGAACATACTTACCCTGGACCGAGCCGAAAAAGAAAAACAGCTGATGAAAGCTGCGCCCAATGTGGCGGCAATCATAAAACCCGCGAATGCAAAGAATTCGCAGCCAAAGATGTTGAACTCCGATGGGAAACTGTACGCATGGGAAGATTATGCCGCAAGTGCTTAGAAAAACACCACTCACGAAGCTGCAAAATAAACCAATGGTGCAAAGTAGGGGATTGCAGATCCCCACACCACCCCCTGCTACATAATCCCGAGTTCGTACGAAAAAGCGCCGTGGAAAATGTCAACTTGTGACGCCAGGACTCCGGACAGAGAGTACTATTAAAAATTGCGCCAGTCATATTAAGCGCTCCAAACAAAGAAGAAGTGTCAGTGTTCGCTCTCCTGGATGAAGGATCCACAGTAACACTTGTCGACACTGACACCGCAATACAAGTCGGAGCAAACGGCCCAGTTCACGGACTGCGAATCCACGGCGCGAAAGGAATGTGCACCTCCGACAATCTCTCCCAACGAGTGAGACTAAGAATACGAGGTGCAGGCAACAGTAATACATTCCACATATCTGCCAGCACAATAAGCAACCTCAACCTGCCGGAGCAACAGATCCAAGGAAGGTCGGTTGTCCCGAAGCTGCTAATAGGCCAAGATAACGCTCACCTGATCGTGTCAAGGGAAGTTCGTGAATGCAATGATACTACGCGAATAGCATCACGCACCGCACTAGGATGGATCGCTCATGGGGGAGTCAACCCCAGAGATAATAACACGACCACCACTTTGGCACTACAACCAGAAACGGCCGCAGACATACAGTTGAGGGAGCTAGTAAAAACCAACTTCGCCATCGACTCCCTCGGAGTAACATCAGCCACCAGAGTCAATGCAAGCGAACAACAGGCAATTGCACTTATGAATGCAACTACCCGTCCTCTTCCTGTAGGAAGGTGGGAAACCGGTCTACTATGGCGCAATCCAGAAGCCACGCTACCTGATAATCGGCAGTGTGCGCTGAAACGACTTCTGTCCCTGGAGAAAAAGCTAGAAAAAGACAAAAATCTAGCAGTGGCCTACAATGACAAAATAAATCAACTTATCAACAAAGGCTACGCCAAGAAGTTATCAAGCCATGAAGCTTCCACCACCACACCTCGCAAATGGTACCTGCCCCACTTTGCAGTAATCAACCCAAATAAGCCAGGAAAAATCAGAGTGGTGTTCGATGCCGCAAGCCGATGCCGAGGAACCTCCCTCAACGACCAGCTGCTTACTGGTCCTGATCTGCTGTCCTCCCTCCTGGGGAATATAATACGCTTCCGGGAAGGAAACATCGCTATTGCTGCAGACATCAAAGAAATGTTCCTGCAAATAAAAATAAGGCGAGAAGATCAGTCGTCCCAGCTATTCCTGTGGAGGACATCACCCCATCACGAACCAGACACCTATCAAATGTCATCGATGATGTTCGGAGCCACCTGTTCCCCAAGCAGTGCCCAATTCGTCCGAAATAAAGTGGCTGAAACATACGAGCACGAGTACCCGGCCGCCGCAAAAGCCGTACGCACCAAGTTCTACATGGACGATTACCTAGATGCAGCAGACACACCCAATGAAGCTGCTGCACTCGCCCAAAGTGTAAGTGCCCTGCTCGCGAAAGGAGGGTTCCACTTGACAAATTGGGCGTCCAACAGCCCGGCGGCCCTAGCTAGTGTACCTATAGAAGACCGTGCCAGCTCCACGATACAAATCAGCAGCGGAGGTCCGGAAACAGAGCGAGTGCTTGGTTTAATCTGGGACCCCACCACAGACCGCTTCCTGTACTCATTTCGTGAGGCAATCTCCCACGACACGGCCACACAACCTACCAAGCGGCAACTATTATCCATAGTAATGAAGATCTTCGACCCAGTCGGCTTCGTTGCCTGCCTTACCATCAGATCCAAGATACTACTGCAAGCAGTGTGGCGCTCAAGCGTCGGCTGGGATGAACCCATTGCCCCTGAACATGCCCAGAGATGGACAGACTGGCTAAACCTGTTGCACACGAACAGCATCTCAATCCCGAGACGTTGCCTCTACAACAAACTAAACAACGTAACACTACACCTTTTCTGCGATGCATCGGAGCAAGCTTGCTGTGCCGTGGCCTACTTCACCGAAAAAATAGATAGATCCTTACGAGTAACATTCCTTGCAAGTAAATGCAAGGTAGCGCCACTGAAGCCTCTCTCCATTCCACGCCTCGAGCTTCAAGCCGCCCTCATAGCAGCGAGACTAGCCCAGACGATCCAAAAAGAAAGCAAAGCCCTGATATCCCGCACCTGCTTCTGGACAGACTCCACAACTGTACTATGCTGGTTACGCACCGACCCACGCTCCTACTCAACCTTTGTGGCAAACCGATTGGGCGAAATAGACGAACTAACCAACATACCCGACTGGAAATGGGTACCCACAAAACTCAATCCCGCTGACATAGGAACGCGAGACTTAGAGGTGCCAGACTTAACACCAGAAGGAAGATGGTTTACTGGCCCAGCCTTTCTCACTTCCCCGGAGGGTGCGTGGCCAAAAGAACGGGCACCCGCCCACAGGCCTGACGACCTGACACTAGAAGTCAAACCTCACTACGTTGGCCTTGTGTCCACCAGGGGCGAAGCACTCCCATCAGTAGAGCGGTTCTCCTCATGGCATCGGCTGATTCGCTCCACAGCTTGGATCCTCCGATTTATCAGACGATGCAAGATGGGGCCCAATAAACCAGTAGAAGGCCCACTACTAGCCGAGGAGATAAAAGCAGCAGAACACAGATGGATCAAAAGGTCCCAGGAAAACGCTTTTACAACTGATCTACACATCATCCGACAAGGTAAAAAACTGCCTGCTGGCAGCCGCCTCAACTCCCTGAACCCCTTCTTTGGACCAGATGACCTACTACGAATGGGGACCCGACTACAAGCCTTGGAAAGAACAAAGATTGTGGCCCGAACTCCCATAATACTGGACGGCGACGAACCCTACACTCGACTTCTGATCAGTCACTACCACAAAAAGGCGGATCATCCTAGTACTGAGAAAACAGTAGCAGAAATACGCAATCATTTCTTCATAATACGACTACGCACAACAAGCAGGAAGATAACGCACGCCTGCCCCACTTGCTTCATACGACGCAGCAAACCGACTCCACCTCTGATGGGCGCATTACCACCACCCCGCCTGATGCATCACGTCCGCCCATTCACACACTGCGGGCTTGATTATTTCGGCCCTATGGCTATCACGGTCGGTAGGCATCGAGAAAAACGATATGGAGCCATCTTCACCTGCCTCTCGACACGCGCCATTCACCTAGAACTAGCCGCTTCACTGACTGCTGACTCGGCCATCATGGCCCTACAAAGAATGACCGCCCGCAGAGGACAACCAGCAGCCATATACTCGGATAACGGGACAAACTTTCACGGAGCTGACACCGAGATGAGGAACGCCTTGCTGTCAATAAGTCAAGACGCCAGAATAATTGACGCAATAGCTACCCAGGGCATCGAGTGGCACTTCATACCACCACTAAGTCCGCACATGGGGGGAGCTTGGGAAAGATTAGTACGATCAGTAAAGAAAGCCCTAAGCGCTACACTAAAGGAAAGAGCACCAAAAGAAGAAACGCTACGCACCGCACTTGCAGAAGCTGAGTTTGTGGTAAATAATCGTCCACTCACCCACATTTCAGTTGACCCACGTGAGAACCTTTAACACCCAACCACTTTTTGCTAGGGTCAGCCGGGAAGCGCCCCCAATTATCCTTCTACGACAAAAAAGAAGAGGAAACATGCCTACGCCGCCAGTGGCGCATCGGACAACAACTTGCAGACACCTTCTGGAGGCGATGGCTGCGGGAATACCTACCTACCATGGCTGTCCGGCAAAAATGGCACCATCCAACTACACCAATTAAGAAGGATGACGTAGTAATCATCATGGACCCAGCACTGCCTCGAAACAGTTGGCCACGTCGCCGTATCATCGAAGCAATACCTGCAGCTGATGGACAAGTCAGAACTGCCCGGATCCAAACCAGTACTGGGATATACGTAAGGCCGGCAGTCAAAATCGCCGTCATTCTGCCTGCCACGCCAGCAACTGATGAAACTGTACCCTCTGCGAAGACACCCGATTCAAAACTCAGACATCGGAAAAGGACACGCCCGACGAAGTAGCTGAGCACAGTCGAGACTGCACTGAGGGGAGTATATCGAACGTGTCATAGGAATACGTGTGCATTGAACGAGTGCGCGAAAGCATATGACAACCCTGGAAATTCAAGATTGGAATTTACGCTGTCACAGAGTACCGTGCCGCGAGCACGACAATCTGAGTGCTGCTATTGGCTAGCGGAACAATGTGCATGTGATGCCCCTTCCAAATGATTTGTCTACAACGCAATTATGTCCTTTAACTAACTAATCAATTGAAAACATTAATGAAATTGATAATGAATACGTGCGGCAGCCTCATTGGACTGGAAAACACATCTAAATAACTACCTAATACTTCCACAAGGGAGTCTAGACAGCAATGATCAACGCCAAGGAATTGGCTGTCTATTTACGTCACCCCCACCATGCGACCAGCCGAGCCACTATTGGTCAATTCTGAACAAAGGAAAAATCTGAATCGTGAATATTTACGACAGCGAATTCATGTTCCGAAAAATTTGGAGCTCAATTTCGAGAAATTGGGAATAATTTGGATCAAGAAATAAACATCATCACCTAAAAATGAGTATATGCTACAAAAACAACCCAAAAACTGACGTCTATCAGTGATTGTTGCACTTTAAGAAAAATATTTACTGTTTAAAATTGTACCTTATATCACATATGTATACTTGTACCTTTTCTTGTAAACACAATAAAAATGATGTGAGACTTTGGTATCCTAAGTTGGTAAGATCATGGCAAAAACTATCACACATAATTTTGACACAGCTGACTTCCAATCGTAGCGACCAGGGAAATTACCTAAAACAAGTACCTTAGAAAAATTAAGGAGGTTCTGTCCCCCAAAAGTCCGACCTGAGTTTGCCCTATAAAAATAGAAGTCAAACCGGTAGGAAGTCAGTTCAAAACTATCAGCCAAGAAGAAAGATACCAACTCAAGATACCAACAGTCTCCAAGTTCAAACCTCTTTTAAAGTGTTTTAGTCAGTCTTAGATTCAGTTTACCTATCCCAGTATCCCAGTAACCTAAAAACCCCAGTCTCCCACAGTCTCCAAAGTGAAAAATATTTATTTTAATCCAGTACTAAAATCAGTTTTGCCATTATACCTAGAAGCATTTTTTGTCAAAGTAGTAAATTCATTTAAAAGACCAGTGGCGTTCCAAAATCCACTGGCGTACGAAACTCCATTGGCGTGTCATTGTGGCCAGCTCCCTATTATATTTAGTTTATGTACAAACGTCTAGTACAGGACGTATCGGTCTATTGAAGTGCCGGATTAGCGAGATTGTACTGTATATATATAAAAATGTCACGGTGCTTGTGGTCGCACTTCTCCGAAACGGCTCGACCGATTTTGATGATTTTTTTTATGTATATTTGGTAGGTATGAGAATAGGTCGATGTGATTAGGGTGTATTTTTTAATCGCGCTTTTAGTGTTTTTGTATGAACAAATTTGACCGTCTCGTCGTTCGTATTTCAAACAGAACGAAAATATTTATGTTGTTGAATGACAGATGGCGCTACGTCCGCATCATCAAACTTACATCCACACATGCGCAAGACATTCACGAGAAGCGTCGCGTCATTTTGATATTTCATTCGGCTTTTGTTATGTATCTTTATGTTATTGATATGTATTGTTGTGTTGGTCACCATACGAAAGAAGAAGAAGAAGTTGTGTTGATGTTTTTTGTTTTTATCGGCGGTCATCGTCTACAGCGCTCCATTCCTCTTTCTGTCATAGATCCCATCCCCGCACACTTACAATACATTCGTTATTTTTTATTTAACAACCAAAATATTCACTAGAAATAATTTATATGGCAGGACAACGTTTTTTGGGTCAGCTAGTATTCTATATGTTTCGGTACCTTGCTGCATTATCTCAATCAACATTATAACCCCTTAATAACGATTGAATACTACAGTTCAATAAAAAAATCCATCTACATCAAACATTTTTCACCTTTTTCTAATGCCTCTTGTGTCCTCTCCAGAGATATTCGTTATTATTTATTAGTACTGGGATCAGTATTCTCCAGTACTGCATTTTTAAATGTCCGTTATAGATTGATGTAATCTTATTATAATAAACATGACAAATACACAACTTTAAAAGATAATATTTACAATAATATATTTTTTAGACAGGGCCGTAGCCAGAGTTGAATTTAAGATTGGGCAGCGGTTGTTACAGGTAGGGCGCAAGTAAAAATGAAAGTTGATCTATCTGATCTGTGACGGGCGGGGGGGGGGGGGGGGGTGGCCCCGGCGGCACTTTTAAGGGGCGGCAAAATTTCACGATAAAAAATAAATAACATATCTTGTTAAAATGTTAATCATTTCTTTTATATTTTTGTTGCATCTATGATTCAGACCGATTGAAATGGGCACGGAATTTTTCATTACTTATTCTGTGACAAACCTGGGGAATCCCCTTTCTTTAAATGAATGTATAATAATGTCATCTTGATCACTGCTGCGACTGGCAACACCGTCTGGGTCGAATTTTGTTTTGCGCTTGAATTTTTTATGACTAATATTCAGTGAGAAAGATTGAGAGAGATCCGTGGAAGATGCGCGACAATTCTAAGAAAGTTTCATGGATCGTCACGTGTTTCAATGGATCATCAAACCATACATGTGTTCCAAGTACAAAAGTAAGAGGAAAACCATTTTCTTGATCTGGGTGTAGTATTTGAGCTAAAGCTGAGGAATCGCGTGCAGTTTAACTCCTGGGTTAAAACCAGTTTCATGTTCCGAATGATCTGTCGAAATTCCAGTAGCGGATTAATCTGCTGACACATTTGAAGAAAACCGTTTTAATATTTCGAATGGAGTTAAAATTTTTATTTCAAACCATTCCACAAAATTCATAATTCGTAGGAAAACCATACTACGCATTATATTATGAGAGTAATACTAATTAAATCTGTGGACACGCAAGCAGATTCACCCTTAATTTAAAACCAGTTTTGTGATCAGAATGTAAATTTCCAGTTGTGGATTCATCTGCTAACACATTTTGAAGGAAAACATTCTCTTATTTGAAGTGCTGTTATAAAATTCTAGTTGTAGATTATGGCGCTGCCAGAATAAAGAAAACTATTTTCATCTGAGTGTAGTTTTTATTCGCCGCATACAGATTTAACTCAGGTAAGCTAGTTTTGGGTTCAGAATGTAAAATTACAGTTCTGAATTCACCTGCTGACACATTTCGAAGGAAAATATTCTCTTATTCGAAGTGAATTGGAGGTTATCCACCACATACCCGCCCGGTGTAAGTAACAGAAGGTTACTGTTTAACAAGGACTCTAATTTTTTTATAGAACGACCCTACAATTATAATTAACTAAATCTAGACCTTTTTGACCCTGCACACGTTGTTAGCAAGCAGAATACAAGTGCTTGATCTGATGACAAACCGTTTAGTATGGAGAAGGCCCGAAGATATCGATCTAGGGATTGGTTTATTTATGACTCAACCGTTGAATAGCATCCCCAAACTGTTTGGGAATTCCCCCTAAGCAGTGATTGCAATACGTGCACAGCCTCTCACCACTTACTTCAATTCCATCTATGGGCAGAATAAAGAATTGATATAATATGATTCTTTGGTTAATTTGAAACTGTTTAGTTAGATGTCGCTACGCTACACTAATAGGTAGTATTTTTTTTCAATCATATCAAACTATGAACAAACAGTTTACTAGTATATTATCATAGTCGATGGCATTTCTTAAGGTAGGGCACAGGTATTTTAAGGTAGGGCATTGCCCCCTAATGCCCCCCCCCCCTAGCTACGGCCCTGCTTGCCTAAAATTACTAGAAACCTTCAAGGCCAATGTTGAATATGTCAGGAGACCTAGACACCCTAGACAGCTAGACATATTGTCTAGCGGCACCGGTGATGTTATGTCTAGGGAAATTTCGCTAGATCTAGGGGAGAAAAATATTTTTTAGGGAAAAGGGAAATCAGCACAAAATCTAGGGAAATTTCGAACTCTGGCAAAAATTTTATTTTATATGATAATATTACTGGTATTATATATTTTTTTGGGATTCCCATGAATATTAAATATTGTTGATATTACAATATAATGACTTTAACACTGACAACTCAAAATGATATTATGTATCTAAAACTTCGACCAAGTATACCGTGTAGGTCTTAAAAATGACACCGGAACCAAAATATTGGTTTACGAAAACATTTATCAAAAAGAAAGTCCTTTATCTCGCAGTAAAAAGATCGCAAGAAGCATTGGTTTGGACCTTTAGTTGATCTGCGTGGAGCTAATTTGTTTTCCAGCAAGTTCGCGGTAACGGAATTACTAGCTTTGCGAAGATCATTTTTATAACACAAATTTCAGGCAGTTAGAAATATTTTAGGTATGGGCTATGACGGACTTTATTATTAACAATTTAATCAGTTATATGAATATCTAAAAAATATGTAAGTCATATGATTTTGAGGCAGCGAATCGAGAAAAGTAACATTTGACAAAAAATGTTTAATTTCTTCCTAGTAAAACAACTACGTCACGCAAGAGATGCAACGGAATTTGATGGGTAGTTGTATTATGAAATTTCTCGAAGGTGGTGTCACTTTGGGGTTGGAGTTGGGTTTGGGAGGGCTAATCTATAGTTAATATATCGATGATCTAAAAAGATAAATGGGGAACTCTAAAAAAAATAATTTGGTAATATTTCGGGATCAGTTTCCATGGCTATTACGAATAATTTTTAGAAAAAAACTTTAGATTCGCCTTAATCACTATAAAAGGAAACTTTTTGCATCACGGCTGGCGGAAAATAATGCATTTTAATTTTCAATGTCGTTAAAATAAATAAAATTTCACTTCGCGAACCGACACTAGACAGCCCGCCCGCTGCCGCCCGCCATTTTGTCACATACATAAGCCCGCTACACAAACCCTGCGTAGCCAAACAAACCATTCAAAAACGTAGGCTGTTTTTTAAAGTAAAGATATCATACACAAGCCCGCTACACAAACCCTGCGTAGCCAAACAAACCATTCAAAAACGTAATTTAACAGTGATATAATGGCGGGCGGCAGCGGGCGGGCTGTCGTAGTGTCGGTTCGCGAAGAGAAATTTTATTTAACGACATTGAAAATTAAAATGCATTATTTTCCGCCAGCCGTGATGCAAAAAGTTTCCTTTTATAGTGATTAAGGCGAATCTAAAGTTTTTAGATTCGTAAAAAAAAATTATTCGTAATATCCGTGGACACTAATCCCGAAAATTTACCAATAATTTTTGATTTATGTTCCGTTTTTTCGGTGATTGCGGTTGATTTTTATTTTGCATTTTTTTTTATTTGGAATTCCATTTCTAATTCAGTGGTGAGTGTATACACACTTTAAAATTATTATTTCACTAGTAAAAAGTGTTTTATTTGGAAAAGCACAGTATTATAAGTACATCTACCAAGTTCCGATATCTCTCGAATTAATTGATCATATATTAACATATAACAGGATTGAGTGTTACACAATCAATTGCGTAAATGTGATTATTATGTATTTTGTTTTGAAATTTTTTGTTTTCTATGAACATTTGTTACTTAATTTTTTTTTTTTTTGATTAAAAAAAATTGATCGTTGAGAGTAAAAAATATAGCATAACTTACGGAGTCTCTCTGTTATGGAGTTAAGTTGGGCCTCCCACCGAAATTGGTAATCTATAATGGCACCAGCTAGGTACTTTATTTCATTACATGATTTAAGTATTGGGCACGAACAGCTGTTTATAAGAAGTAGTGGGGAATTGTCTAGATTTTGTGGGCAAGTGTGGTGATGATTAGTTTAGTAAGGTTTTCTGGGAGAGTTAATTTACGAATTTTTTTTTAAAGTTTCTTTATTCTTTGAATTGTTCATTACAGGAAATGGGGATTTTTCGACCACCATACTAGGCACATGCCTGTGTTGTGGTAGTCGATTTTCGTATACAGTATATTAACAGACGCAATATAAAGAAATTCGCGAGAATATAAAAAAATAAAATAAAAATATGTAACAGTATTGAAACAGTTTTATTTTTTTTATTATATAATCAATAATATTATTATTAAATTAATAAAAACAGTTTATTTTTAAACAAGTTCTGCTGTGTAATTATTGTTACGCGTGACAGCTGTTTCGCCTTCTGAAGGCATTATCAAACTCGCGTAACAATAATTACACAGCAGAACTTGTTTAAAAATAAACTGTTTTTATTAATTTAATAATAATATTATTGATTATATAATAAAAAAATTAAAATTAAAATGGAGTTCTACAAATTAAACTTGATAACAATAAATAAATGAATTGAAACAGTATGTAATGCATTTTCTGAACATTTAAGGTGAGGAGGTTAGAGTCTAACCATTTTTTTAATTTTGTTCAGTTCACAATTTGCCTTCTCAATATTGATATTCTCACGTTTTACTTGTAAATATGATAACAGTGTCATCGACGAAAGATATTAGATATATTGCCTTCAATATCCAAGTTCAATAAGGAGTTCATATATATGAGAAATAAGAGCGGACCTAAAACACTTCCTTGGGGCACGCCGTAGGAGATAGGTTAACATACTCATATAGGTTAACGTACTCATATATTATTGATTGGACTGAATTACAGTTGTTTGTGTTCTTTGTGTGAGGTAGTTTTTAAACCGTTTCAGGGCAGTACCTTCTATCCCAATCTTTTGCATTTTTTAAAGAAGAATGTGGTGTGAAATAGTATCGAAGGCTTTAGACTTAGACAGATCTAGAAAGACAGCAACAGGTTTATTGCCTTTATCGAGGTTATCGGATATCAGTTTGGTAAAGGTTGCAATTGCATCAGAAGTACTAAGATTTTTATAAACCGTATTGGTTTTTGAGACGATTTTCTTGTCCTCGAGGAACTTAAGAAGTCTTAGCTTTACTACTTTTTCAACGATTTTGGAAATATTTAGGGAAGATCTGTCACCTGATTTGAAAATGGGGATGTTTGAGGCATGTTTATACAAATAAGGTTTTCGGACAACGACGATCTTCTGAATTCTATAATATAGCGAGTCTCGATGAGTTGGATGTAGATAAAATGTTACATTTTAAAAATTTAGGTAAGTTTAAAAAAACTTAAACAAAACTTCTGCTGCCTACTTCAACAAAATATATTTATCTCTAATTCACAATTTCAACATTTTTTTCAGGTCTAACAATTCCATCTCTAGAAGAGGCTCCTGTAGTCAAAGCTTATTTCTTAAAGCTTTATAAGCTCGCGTCGCAAGGATAAAACGGAGAGCACAATGCAAGTTTTGGACAGGCAGCGAGAGGCGTTTAGAGATACGTATGAACTTTTTGCATCTGTGGCGACAAATAGGCTGTGTGCGAATCTACGTTTTCAACATTGAACATTGGTCACGAAAGAATGACAGGCATGGTGTTTCTAGCTTTTGAAAAGAAAAGAACTAAGTCAGTTGATCTAAATCAAATACTTCGTATTTTTTAATGATATGTTTTAAGGAAGGACTTTTTATTATTTTTAATTTAGTTTTTATTCTGTAATTTCAAATTATGTTTGGTACCTAATATAAACCTTAATAAGTGAAAAGTCATTAATGCTGCAGTTACTTTTCTGAAGTTCATTGTAAGCAATGATCAATGATCAATGAGACCATCGGACTAGTGTTGGGTAGGACACGATATCAGGATGAGTTTGTATGATGTACTCAAGTATTGAAATGAGGTGTTGAGGTGTCCCACCTCATTTGAGGTGAGGTGTTACAAAATATTTTCGCTTACGGGGGGGGGGGTGGCTGGTTTTTTTCCTTCAGCTTGATTTTCTTGGTGCAGAGGTGTTGGTTTTCTAAAAAATACCGGGGTGGCGGTACCCATACTCGCCTCCCGTGTCTGTTATTTTTGTAATACGAAAAATGGATATAAAAAAAGCCACCACCTCTGATCCCCTCCCTGCACCCCCCTCTGATCCCCCCCCCCTGCACCCCCCTCTTATCCCTCCCCCTCCTCAGCAACCCCCTCCACCTCATCTCAACACTGCCTCATTCTCCCCTTGGGAGCTGTTGGGACTCTTGTGCGGTATTTACATAACTTATAACAATAATTTAAAATTAAAATATATTATAAAATATATATATATTTTGGAACAGTTGGTACTGTTGTACGGTATTCACTTATCAATACATAATTTACAATTAAAAATATTTAGAATTAAAAAAAAATTAAGCTGTTGGGTGTATTCACATAACAATAATTTGTGAAATAAAAATATATTGTTATGTGTATTCACATAACAATAATTTTCAATAAAAAAAATTAAAAAAAAAAAAAAAATTTGGAGCAGTTGGGACTCTTGTGCTCATAAATTATTGTTTTGTGTATTCACATAACAATAAATAAATGTTATTCACACAACAAATTATTTTTTTGTGTATTCACATAACAATAATTTACAAAAAAAAAATTAAAAAAAAAAAAAAATTGGAGCAGTTGGGACTCTTGTGCTCATAAATTATTGTTATGTGTATTCACATAACAATAATTTTCAATATTGTTATTGTTTTTAATATTGTTATGTGTATTCACAAAACAATAATTTTCAATTAAAAAAAAATTCAAAAAAAATTTTTTTTTGAGCAGTTGGGACTCTTGTGCTCATAAATTATTGTTTTGGGTATTCACATAACAATAATTTACGATAAAAAAATATTTAAAAAAAAAATTTGGAGCAGATGGTACTCTTGGGCGGTATTCACTTAACAATATTTTAGAAGAAAAAACAAAAATTTCGGAGCAGTTAGGACGCTTCTGCGGTATTCACAATATATGAATTGGCTTACCCCATCACCACCTCACGGTTCTAACACAAAAATGTCATAGAATATACAAACACTTCACGCCTCACCACCTCATACATTTGTCCCAAACTATGCGTGACATGACATGTAGTTTAATACATCAACCACCTCACACCTCACCTCATATTTGTCCCATACGTGACAACGTGACATGACATGTAGTCCAATACACCAACCACCTCACACCTCACCTCATATTTGTCCCGTACATGACATGAATGTAGTCCAACAAAACAAACCACCTCACACCTCATATTTGTCCCTCCTTCATATTTGTCCCCCCTTCATATATTTGTAGTAATACAAAGAAAAAGAGTTGGTACAAATACATATTGTGAGGTGGGGGGACATTTTACGTGTTTGTATGGGACATTTGAGGTGCCTCTTGTATGAGGTACTCAACACTACATCGGACCACACAGTGAGGCAGGCAATGTCTATGGAGCTTCATCGACAGTCATCCAGAGGAAGACCGAAGAACTCCTGGATGACTCAATGCGCCAAAATTCTTCAGAAAAACGGCCTGGAAGAAGGCGATACCCAGAACAGGAGAAATTACAACCTAAGAACGAGAAGATCCGACCCCAACAGCCTACCTAGGCAATGAGTTGGGACAGGGCAAGGAAGAAGATTGTTAGCAATGATCAATAATTACCTTGTGTACAAATACTTATTATCTACCTGGTGATAGAACACAAGGTCATCATCGTTAAATAACTAAATATTTTGATCATCCAATTAAGTATTGCCTCACACATGTACGACTAAAATCAATTCACCAGATCAGATCAAATTACATTTTTACTTGCCTACCTGTAATTACCGCTGCCCTATCTTAAATTCAACTGCGGTCCTAAACAATTCAAATCCACAGTGACGTAGCTATACCAATTACATGGGGGGTGGAGGGCTGAGGGGATGGCGGTTAAAGGGGAGGAGGAGCTTTGTTTATTATTTCTTTTTATTGTAAATTATTGTTGCACAAGAGTCCCTTTTAAATTAAAGGCTCTGTAACAGACGCATTGATGCATTAGATGTTGTTTACGTGAAAAATCACAGCTGGCCGCCGCACGTGTTCCTTCAAAATATTACTGCCTACAAGAGAACAGTAAACAACTATGGACAAGTCGATTCTTGCAAAATGTTACATGAAGAAACTGCACGTGTTATTCAAGCACTAAAAAGCACTTAGCAACCAAAACGCCTGGCATTATATTGATGAATAAATCCTGCATTTTAAGCAGGTGCGTTCGTCCGCCTGGGGAAATCAGGTCAACTCAGGCAAGAAAACAATACACATGTCCAAACAAGTTTGTTATTCAAACCTGCCTCAAACACCTGGGGTAATTAAGATAAACAACAGGTGCAGAAATGCAAAACATGTTTACGTTTTCCTTCAAAACAGGTGTACGTAAAATTTAGTATAAAAACCATCTGAAAATAAATATTTCATGTCATTACCCGAAAGGTCTTTGAGTCGTTATTTATAAACCATCTCCCGAAACTGAAGTGACGATTGGAGTCCAGCGCCCTATTGTTTATAGTATTTGTATGGAACAGAAAAGTGGTCTCATACAGGCTCCAAATTTTAATATAATTTTTTTTTTGTAAATTATTGTTATATTAATACCGCAAAGAGTTTTTCATTTTTTAAGCTTGTATCACATTGTTAACATATTATATACCTATTTTATGTTGTTTCGTTGTCATCATATTTAAATTTTGTAACATAATTTATTATTTATTTCTTACTCCGCTTCTTGGTTAATACGGAATATTTCTTATTCAAAAAGTTAGATTTGGCATTGAAGAAGAAGATAACACTAATAATCTAAACGAAAGCGAACAAGACACAGAAAAATAGAAAAATAAATGGTCGCAACTGGGACCATTGCGACCATTATCTTTTTCTATTTTTCCGTGTCTTGTTCTCTTTCATATTTTCGTTTACATTATTAGTGTATTTTTCTTCTTCAATGATATATTAAATTGATGGGAATAACTTTCAAAATTATAGAAAGAGAATTGTTCTTACAAATAAATTGAGTTAGATTTTATCACGAAAAATGAGTATTTATGTCGGGGGGGACGAAAAAATATTCAAAAGTATGCATGTTACATTTTAATTTTGTTAAAATTAATTAATTTACGCGGTGTACAAACTTCGCTATGTCATATTTATATTTGTAGACGATCAATGCTGCCAATCATTGAAAAATTATTATTGTTATATGTAACAATAATAAATTATTCATGTTATGAAGTAAATGTATTATTAACAAATTTGAACCTTTATTTATAACAGAAGAACACGAAAAGAAAGGTATTAGAATAATTACACACACCCATTAGCCAAACCCTGCTTGCCTTACAAACCATATCTTATTGATGGATGACACACAGGTTTCGCAGCTTGAACCTTATCCAAGCAGTACTGGGAATAATTCAAATTATATACTTTTATTTTTATTTTGACTAGAATTTACTTTGTAAGCTTGGTACATCCGACGAATGTCATATTTTTATTTTTTTTTATTTTATTTATTATTTCTTTTTTCGTCTAATATTATCTATTAATTAAAAAAGGATTATTCCGTGTATAGAATTTCGACAGGGAATAATTTTTCATTTTTACAGGCTTATACGTTTATACCCATAATTTTAACTCTTGCAAACATATATTTTTTATTTATTTATTTAAATAAAACATACAATGAAGTTGCATTCCCATGAGTTATCAAAACTCATTAAGGGATCGCCAATTGGTACTTTTGAAAAGTTAAACCCAACCCAACCCAATATGCAGACACAATAAATGAAGAAAAATTTTTCAAAACATTTTACATTTCACAGAAGCAACATACAGACACAACATATGAAGAATCACTTTACAAATATTTCACAGAAACATGTCTTATAAGATTTTATGAATTATTATAACCACTCATTTATGTACTGTTGGTGTCAAAATTTTAAAATAAAGTATCCTCCATGATGGACTATAGAAATGCATTAAAAAATTGCATTTTAAAAGTGTCCTCATTCCCCTATTTTGTATGACCTGTAGTTTTTTGGATTAACGAATTTGAATATTATGTAACGACATAAGAATAAAACCAAAAAAAGTGATATTATATCAAAATTGAGATCCCTAGATCTTCACAAATCGGCTGGTCCTGATAACATTCATTCAATCTTCTTATCAAAGTGTTTAAGTGTTTACCTGTGTTCAGTGGCGTAGCTAGCGTAGGCTATTTTCGTCAATAAAAAGACCATCAGGCACAAAATTCTCCCCGTTTTGGAACATTCCACGGAGAGCCATTGAGCTACGAAAATATAAATTAAACTACATTCAATATTTTTGCGACAATATCCTTCGTAATTTTTTAACAGTCGGGTGTCACCTCCCGTCGGGTGTAGTGTCACCCCCCCCCCCCCCCCGTCGGGTGGCACCCGGGGCGGTCCGCCCACCCCTCGCTAAGCCACTGCCTGTGTTGACTTATCCTCTTATGACGGTACAAAAGCAATAAAATGGTTCCTTATTACAATAATGCTGCAGCTCTTTCTTACACATTAAATAATGGTGAGACAAAAGATGAAACACACAATGCACCTATGTCTATTTCCTTAAAAAGTAGTGCTTTGGTGGAAACAAAACTCAATTCATTTTTTAAAGTGTGTGAATAATCTTTTAAAATACAACCATTCATTAATATCTGCAATCAATCAATTTTCTAATTTATTGTGTCAAATCTTATCTTCCAGCATTTATGATATTTTATAATCCATAAACATAATCAAAGGTCAATCATTTATAAATTGAGTCAGGATCGAGTCGTTTCGATTTGATAATCACCAGAAAGACCGGGTATTGTTCCATACCTGTAAAGATTCATCACACCTTTTTTTAAATTGGGAGGCGGGTATTATTTACTGGATAACCAACTCCTCTGCCATAGGATACCCCAAGTGGTTCGCTACGTTTGGTGACTGAGCAGGGTGCCCGGATTCATTGGGTGCGGTTTGTTTAGATCTAGGTGGCGAATACGTTTGTCAGTGGCGGCTCGAGCATAATTTCGATGGTGGGAACTGATATTTTTTATGTGTGTAAATAAATATACTTACATGACAATTTACCTTAGTATAATTGAGAATATTAAAAATACCTACCTACTATTTTATATTCATGTACCTGCACAATAGGTACCTATATTTTTTATGTTTTCAATTCTAATGTCTAAAGTCTAAAGTAAATAATTCATTAATTTTTTCGAATAAATATTTATTTTTCTCACATAAATATTATTGGATAAGTTACGCACCTTACCAGAAATACCAAATAGGTACATATATGAATATAAAGCTTAATAAAAAATAACAAATATAATTCAACCAACTTAGGTTTAGAGCGTCTTTGAGGTAAACCGTTCCGCACCGACCGGGATTCGCGTTAGTGGTATTATTATTGTACGTATTTTGTTATTAAAATAATAATACAGGGCGGATTATTTCTAAAGCGTCGTTCTAGTGGAATAAAAAATTTTACTAACATTTTCATAATCTTAGTAAAAAGATCTATCCACATGATTTTTTCCAAGTCGTTATGAAAGTGGCCTATTAATGTTTGTGAACATAAAGCATCGAAAAAATTCTCAATATGTTTCTGAAATATGAAGTGGGGTCTGTCCCCACCGTCCCCTTGAGAAGAACCGCCACTGACGTTTGCCCACCTACTGCGAAACTGGGTAACTGCGTACTGGGTCGGGAGACCTAATCTAGACCTCTCCAGCAGGACTCTCGACCCATTGCCTTGCACCGCAATTGGAGGGATGGATTCATTCGTCCGTCACTCCTGGATACATTTATTAATTTTTCCTATTCATCCCTCACACCTTTTTCCTCCCCAGAATTTCCTTTCCTTAAAAAGACCCTCCACACAGCATCCTCAAAGATGACATAGCCCCTGAGGAATTTTTTTCCTCAGGGCCTTCTGAAAATAAAAAATGGAGTGCCAAATGCTGTATTTTTTGTACAAGCATGTGTTGTGTTTGTACAATATTGTTTGTTACGTTTTTTTATAAATTCAAATGCACTTTCCGCCAACGGGTTTCTTACAATTACCACATTTGTCATTTATTTGCTTTTTCTTACATTTCTTATTGATTAGAAGTTTTATTTTCCAGTTTCTTTTTTTTCTTTTACATTATCTCCACAAATGAAGCGCTCAGGAAAATAATTCCCCTCGGGGCATACGTCATCTTTGGGTATGCTGTGTGAAGGATATCTATAGGGAAAGGAAGAAGAAGTTCTGGGAAGGAAATGAGATATGAGGGGTCGGTAGGAATCTGGGGGTCAGTGTGTCCAGGAGTGGCGGACGTACAAATCTACCCCTACACTGCGGTGTAAGGCATGTTCCGAGGATTCTGCTGGAGAGATCAAAAGATCTCCCTCAACCAGTCTCTCCTGATCTGACCTGCCAGACAGTTGTTTGGCAGACGCATCCGCCGCCAAGATCCGGACAAACCTAACCCCATGAACCCGGGCACCCCTGCTAAGTCACCAAACATACCAAACCTCTTGAGGTGACTTGCGGCAGAGGTGTTGGTTATCCAATAAATGGTTCTGTCAGTTCTTCAGAAGCTAAAACAGCTGAACCAACTCTGGTATTTCTTTACTCTGTCCTTAGTTCTCCAACAAGCCATAAAATAAATTTAGGCAAGAGACATATTTTTTGTGGTCTTTTTATAAATTATATGACAGTGACCAACCAAAAAGTTCGAATAATATGCGATACCGAAAGAAAGAGACAGACATATTAGTACTATCATAAACGAGGTGGAATTGGTATGTTGTAAACTCGGGTGAAGAAATTTGTAAACAACTCAGCATAGTGGCCTAAAATTGATGGCGGCGGTCTTTATATGTATACTTACTTCATTATACCAAAAAATAAATAAGACAATACCTATTTTTTCACGACAGTTGTTAACTCATAAATCATGAAATGTAAAATAAAACAAATGAATACAATAATTATTCGGGCAGCCATCAAAATGACGGCTCCGGTCTTTCTAGTGTAAAAAAAGAGTTTGTCAATAATAAGAAAAACATCTGACAATAATAAGTGGATTATTTTTTCTTGATCATATTTGTAGAGTACTACTCTAAAATTTTAAGCAAAATACTTACATAAAAGTGTACCTACCCTGTATCTGGTACAATACTCGGATTACTCATTAACACCACCAAATCAATAATTATAATGCCAAAAAATTTGTAATGAATTAAACAAAATGTTGATATTTTCTGGATCACTCACTAGTCACTAGGACAGGGATGACGAACCCTTACGTATCAAAGTGCCATTTTTCTAAAGAAATGTTTAATGAGGTCATAGACGTGCCATCAAATAATTTAGACTTTGTGATTATTGGGAAAATAATAAAAAGTAATAAATACTTAAAATCAATTAAAAACTCTTTATGGACTACAAAAAATAGGAACATTTAGCATTAAATGCGAAATTTAAATAAAAGTAAAATTAGTGTGACTTCTGTTGTTGCAGGTTAGATGACAAATAACATATGTTAGGGTTGTAAGATGTTACTTTTAGCAGAATGCATGCTGAACTGGAGTCATCTGTCAAACGGTAAATAACCGACTCATGTTATTCATCTCTGAAAATAATGACTCGCAGGCGTTGATGAAAATATTGCTAAAATAGCATGAGCCAGCGCGCATCAAACAATTAAATGTGTCTGGTAACGGCTCCTCCTCGTTGGGATATCCACCTTGTCGGGGTGAGGAGGCTTGAGTATTCCAAGGACTCTGAGAGCTATGCTGGCGGTAGTGTAACTACCAGAAGGGCCTCCCAAGCCAGACAGGTCACAGATGAGGAGTCAGACTAAGAGAGATCCACTGCTAGAGGGCAGCAGTACCTAGCAGTATTGAATCAAGGCGGAGAAGAGTAACTTCGGTACGGCTTGGTATCAACATTTTGCAAGCGATGATAACGTATTTATCTAACAACGGGAAACTACCTCATTATATTTTCCCAGGAAAAATCATGGTAATGGCTGATAAATACAACGGCCCCGAGTACGGGCGCCCCTTAAATGGGGCAGGGGTGCTAAGAATCTCCCGGTCAGCTGCTATCAAGATAAAAAGAAAAGAAGAAATGAGTAAAATAGGAACATGGAATGTGAGGAGTATGCTCCAACCAGGAAAAATTCAAAACACCATAAAAGAAATGCAAAGATTGAATATCAATATACTTGGTATAGGAGAGATGAGATGGAGAGATTCAGGAAAATGTACTGTAGACGACTATACTGTCTACTACTCTGGTGACACTAAATCCCGGAATCGAAATGGAGTTGGCATTATCGTTACAAAAAAAGTAGCAGGTGCCGTGACAAATATCATTCCACATTCAGACAGGATCATTATGATACAAATTCAAACATCAACAGTAAATACTAATATTATACAACTATACGCACCTACATGTGATTGTGAAGAAGAAGAATTGGAAAACTTCTATGAAAATTTAACGAAAGTTCTTTCCTTCGTAAAAAAACATGAAATAACTATAATAATGGGCGATCTTAATGCTAAAATTGGTAAAGGTAGAGAAGAAGATGTTGTCGGGGAACATGGTCTCGGTACGAGGAATGAAAGAGGAGATCGGTTTGTCCAATTCTGCTTAGAAAACGAATTAGCAGTTACTAATACAATCTTCAAATTACCGGAAAGGCGTTTATATACATGGAAGTCGCCAGCAGACTCAGTCCAGAGAATTGTACGAAATCAAATTGACTATATTATCATCAACAAAAGATACAAGAACTCAATTAAGTCTGTAAAAACATACCCGGGTGCTGATGTACCATCAGATCATAATTTACTCCTGGCTGAATTTAGGTTGCGTTTTAAGAAAATTCATAAAAAAGAACGGGCTTTGAAATTAGATAAAAACAAGCTTAAAGATAATGGTCTGTGTAAAGAAGCAACACAAATATTGGAAAAACAATTCGCCGACCTCCAGACTCAACTATACAACAGAGAAGAAAATATTGAATACATCTGCAATGAATCAAAGAAAATCATCACAGAGATTGCAAAGGAAAAATTCAAAGAAGAGACGCCGCAAAAGAAACAGAAATGGATGACAGACGAAATACTAAACCTCATGGAAGTAAGAAAAAAATTCAAAAATCGAAACGTGGAAGAATACAAAAGAATCCACACAGAAATTCGGAGTAAAATTAGGCAAGCAAAAGCTGATTGGCATATTCAACAGTGTGCTATAATTGAAACCCACAATGATAAACATGATATTTTCCAAGTACACAAGAAAATCAAAGAATTGACTGGAATAAATCGTAAAACCGACATAGGGCAACTGGAGGATCGAGATGGAAAACTTCAAACCGATATTAACGAAAAACTAAAAAGATGGAAAGACTACATCTCAGAACTCTTCAATGATAATAGAAGCGCAGAATATGATATGGGAAATATTACAACAGGCCCACCAATCACAACAAATGAGGTAGAACATGCAATTCGTCTCTCTAAAACTGGGAAAGCAGCGGGCCCAGATGGAATACAGGCTGAAATCCTTAAACTCATAGGAAATAAAGGCATCCTAGTATTGACCAGTCTTTTTAACTCCATATATAATACAGGAATTATCCCACTAGATTGGCTTCGATCCACTTTTGTTACTCTCCCAAAGAAAGCAAAAGCAAGAAAATGTAGTGACCACCGGACAATTAGTTTAATGAGCCACTTATTAAAGATATTTTTGCGAATCATACATGGACGCATATATCGTAAAGTGGAAGAAAAGATAGGTGTCACGCAATTTGGCTTTCGAAATGGGTTGGGTACTCGAGAAGCGTTATTTAGTATTCAAGTACTAATCCAAAGATGTATACAAATGTACATGCATGCTTCATTGACTTCCTTAAAGCATTTGATAGAGTTAGACACGACAAAATGATTCAAATTCTGAAAACCTCCGGGATAGACGATAAAGATATAAGGATAATAGGTAATCTTTATTGGAACCAGAAAGGAGCAGTAAGAGTAGAGCAATGTCTAACAGACGAAGTAGAAATAAAGAGAGGCGTGCGACAGGGTTGTATTCTTTCACCTATGCTGTTCAACTTATATTCAGAAGAAATATTCAATGAAGCTCTGCAAGAAGCTACTCAAGGACTTGTTATAAATGGGAAGATTCTAAACAACCTGCGTTATGCAGATGATACGGTACTTCTAGCAAGTAACATTGAGGAGTTACAACTTTTGCTGAATCAAGTAGTGAAGACTTGTGAGAATTTTGGGCTAGAACTGAATATAAATAAAACAAAATACATGCTCATAAGCAAAAATAACGCATTGGATGAACATCTTTATATGGCTGGAACAAAACTGGAGAAGGTACAAAGTATTGTATACTTGGGCTGCAATGTTAATGATAGATGGGATCCTTCAGTTGAAATCAAATGCCGCATTGAGCAAGCTCGTGCAACCTTTATCCGCATGAAAAAAATGTTCTGCAGTCATGATCTCAACCTTGGATTACGAATGCGAATGGTCAGATGCTACGTATTTTCAATATTATTTTATGGAATGGAAGCATGGACGCTTACTGAAGAATTAATTAGGCGACTTGAGGCATTCGAGATGTGGATCTACAGAAGAATACTTAAAATAAGCTGGATGGACAGGGTCACAAATGAAGATGTTATGGTTCGGATGAATAAAGAAAAGGAAGTAATTAAAACCATAAAAATCCGAAAACTTCAATATCTTGGACACGTGATGAGACATCCAGAGAAGTATGAGATCCTGCATCTCATAATGCAGGGAAAGATTGCCGGAAGACGGGGCCCTGGAAGAAGGAGAACCTCATGGCTGAAAAACCTGAGACAGTGGTTTGGTCAGTCTACCGTGGAGCTGTTCCGGGCCGCAGTAAACAAAGTCCGCATAGCCAATATGATAGCCAACGTCCGTTGAACGGCACAAGAAGAAGAAAATTTTTCCAAAATTTTGATATTAGCTTTTTCACTTATATTACCTGTCAATCTTTCTGTTTCAATTAATTCTAACTCTCAGATCGTTTCAACAAATTTTTTAATCCATATTGAACTAAACTGAATAAATCAATCGGCTGCATTTCAAATTCATCAATTTCCAACCATTCGAATGGGGACAAATTCAGTTTATTAAATGACGTCACATCAGGGTAAATAATAAACATGAATATTTCCGATAATTCTTTGAACTGAGAAAATCTCCCAGAAAATTACTTAGTTGAAGAATCAATCACAGAAATAAATTCTTCAGTAACTTGGTCTTCGTCTAGTTCCTCATATATTTCTAAATCGTTGATATATTTTTTTTAATTTGTAAAATACTTGTAGTTTCTTGTGATAATATCGTTCCTGATAACTTGCAGTTTAGTCTCAAAAGCGCGAATGAGATCTATCATGACGATCACCGCACCTGAACATTCTGTAGCATATGGATCACTCGGGTTCGCTCGTTCACCTACTACACACTTCACACTTTTATTCGTAGTGCATAATAAATTTTGTGATCACTGATCAGTGACGTGCCCAAAACATTGTATCACGTGCCATTAATGGCACGCGTGCCATTGGTTCGCCATCCCTGCACTAGGATATATTAAAATGTCATGACAGCATATTTAATATGAAACACAAACACAAGTAATTAATATTTGGTTTATGGCAAGGCCAGTTAGGCAAGAATTCGAATATGGTTTTCCACATTATCTCAAAACTTAGTTTTTGGAGATGTCTGATTAAACAACTGGACGATCGATGTATGTTTTAAATCCTCTAAAAACGACTTCAATAGACTTTGTGTTCGGGAAAGTGTTAAATCAATGTTTAAAAAAAATTGACAGATTCATCTGATATATTAAATTAATTTTCACATTGTGTGTTCTATTCTAAAGTTCTATTCAAGTTCTGTGATTATTTCAGTTTTATATAGCAACTGGCCTATAATCATATAATAAAAAAAAAAAACTTGAATAGAACTTACACAGAACGTGAAAATTAACTTCAATTATTTGTTGAATCCGTCAAATTTTTTGAAACAACCCGTCCTAAATGTTCAAATTGTTGTAAATTTCAGAATCGGTGTAGAAAAGATATAAGGTGAATTTAAAAGATTAAAAAACAATTTTCTTTTGAATAAATAGATTTTTTATTAAAACAAAAGCAAGTTTGTATTTTAATAGAAAGTAAAACATAAACAATGTTTTGCATTAAAATTTGTTAGTTTTGTTGTAAGTTTTCATTGCAAATTATGAAAATAATAGATTTAAAATAAAAACATAAAAGATAGGTTTACATAATTTTTTATTTTTAAAAAACTGTGCTCACGTTGTAATACTGGTTTCTCCAAATGTTACAGTAAAAATAAAACTTTCCAAAATAAATAAATTAAAAATAATACATAATGGGGATTACTAATAAACATGTTTTACATCTTACACAACTGTTATACAAATTCGTACGGTAAATGGTTGTTTTTCAGTTGCGTAAAACTTAAAACACATTTATTGGTAAGGGGGCACGTATATGTATTTACAAAAGCCATTTTTAATAAAATAACTAACATTGCCATTAAAATTAAACAAAAAATATTCAAATGCTTGCATTACGAATTAAAAAACACATATTTACAAACAAATTAATAAAACAATTTGTAAAGTGAATTTGGAAAGTTACAATGCTAAATATTTATGTAAACCAGACTGTTTGTATCAAATTTAAAAAAATATATGTGTACCTGTATTAATCTTTAAATATTTTGGTAAAATATAGAGATATGTTTTTGATATGAATTTATTACCTACATTTGAAAAATAAATTAATTTTGAATATTATATACCACAAAAAGTTACACTGTTCGACTATGTCATCTCCAATTAGGACCAACTGAAGAAAGAGTAGAAAGTCAATAAATTACCAAATAAATTGACATTAATAAATTAAAAATTATGTAATGACATGTGACTACTTAAATAATACCTTAAAAATAAACCTATACAATTAAAGTCAAACTGTTTTATAATAAACAAGTATTATTTTAGGTTAAATATGTACAATTTTACTAATTATAACAAAATTAATTAACTAAAGGTTTGTAATAAAACTGCTTTTTTGAAAGAAATTTCCTCTCTTTCCGTAATGTGTCATTAAAATTTAATAAAGTCATAGAAAAATATTAATCGTCAGTATTTTAATACCGGAAACAAAAGGGTGTAAGGGAACGTACCCATACTACGTGACCAATTTTTTCCAATTTTTAACCCCCCTGGTGACCAAAATCCTAAGCCAACCGCTGCTCATTTGTACCAAGCGTGACATTTTGAAGACCCCCCCGAAGAGGTCACGTAGCATGGGTAGGTTCCCTAAGTGCCATTTACAAAAAAGGAGGTAGACGGGAATTTATAGTACGCTCAAGCATTCAAAGAAAACCCTATTTTATTTTGGAGATATACGTCCATTGGCATAAAAATAAAATAGGGTTTTCGCCGAATGTTTGAGCGTACTTTAAATTCCTGTCTACCTCCTTTTTTGTAAATGGCACTTACACCCTTTTAAGTTTCCGGTATTCATTTATTTATCGGTTAAAATATCATGTTGCATAAAAATATAGGAATTCATTTACAGATAACGGAGGGCATTATTAAATTGATGATTTTAAAATTATTTCATTGGTTAAATGCAATTTTGAACCACTTATTGATTACTGGATTTTTTTAATGATTTCTACCGCCGCTACTATCAAAGACTACTCTTAAAAGTATTTAACTTCTCATTTCCCATACTGTTAGCGTGTATTTCTTATGATTACTAACCTATAGGGGCCGGCCAAGAACTTAAATAAATAAAAATAATTTTTTTGTTAAAGCTAGCACGCAGACAATACCATAATTGATGAAGTGACTTTTTTAAAGTTTTTTGTCAAACTACCCAGTAAAGACAAAATAGATGTACAAGGCCGACACTGCAATCGCAGTGCTTCGTAGTACCACGCTTGGGCACGATTCTTCAACAATCCGTACCCTAGGGGTTAAAAGTAATTAATTCCCTAAACGTAACTTGATTAAGTCAGCGATTTCATTTAAACTCCTTGACATTGGGTTTCCAAAAAGATTTTGTTCAAATAAACACAGAACTTCATTACAAGCAAATATTTTTCAGTCATGCTGCCTATGCCGATTGCACAAATATGAATGACATGAATTTTTATAGTGCATATTTCCAATATTCGTTTATATTATCAATATTATTATACTATATTCTAAAAACAGATTGACGGATTTAAAAAAAAAATGATTATTAGGTTTCCGTAAATCCTTGGAAACCCGCTGCATGACAGCTGACAGCACTGGTTAGAGTAACTTAAAGTTTTCCGCCTATGGTCTTAGCATGATTATGAATTGAAATAAAGGCTTAATAAATTTAAAAATTAATCAAATGGGTCCAGAAAGCTAGAAAAGTGTTATTTTAACATGGTGCACTGGTTTCAATAAATTATAATATAAAATAAATGCAAAATAATAGCACTGATAACAAACATAACCCCTGAAGTGATTTTTCACTAAAATGGAGCTTTACAAATTATCCAATTTATATGGATTGATTTAAACGTAAAGTTTCTTGTGTAATTATATTATCCTCTTCCATATTCATGGTGTGAAATCAGTTGTAAAATGGTTTTACTTTGTGAATTTGACTTGATTTTAACAAAATATGAAATCACTATACATATTATTCATTACAAAGTAGAAAATCTGTTTAAATCCCATGTAAAACTTTCAGTATTGTCCAATAATAATAAAATAGTTCTACAGGATAAATTTGTGAAAATGTAACAATGTGTTGCAGTAATTTTATGCAGTACAAAGCACTAATTGACAAACCACAAACTTTCAGATTGGTATAGGTAATGTTAAACCATACTGTGATTACTTTCTAGAAAATATCTAATACTAACCAAAACACTTGAAGCAGTTATATTGGGAAATATTGTCACCGCAAATCCGTCAACAAGTCTCATCATCACATAAATATTAACATACGATACCATCGGACTGTGGCAATAGTTCTACACATATTGTTTCTTTGTTTCCTAGATAGTAAACAGCATGGTAACATGGTTTAACAATAATATCTTAAAATAATTTAAGACCTTTTTTTAATTGGGTCACTTTTCTAGAGATTAACCAATTATCATTTTTTGCAAAATGCATAATTCAATTTTAAGTACAGTGTTACATTTCTATAAATAAAAATAATGCTGTTTTTTCTCCGCATTTTGAGAAAAAAACATTTCTTATAATTAATAAAATGCATTACTCATTAAAAACTACCAAGTATAGACTTTATTGTGATTTGATAAAAAGTGTCATTGTGAATCGTATCTGACATTTTTCAAAGACTATTTCCAATACTTATGAGTCATGTGATAATATTTATTATAGATATTTAATTCACATTCATTCAACAAATATTATTCTCATTTAGGATAAAAATGATTCTTTTCAAAGTTTATTTACCGAGAGTAAAAGATACTTATTTTTTCTCCACAGCTGGCGAATCTCCTCCGAGTATGAGTTGAATTTCTTCAATGCTTTTGCCCTTCGTTTCAGGAATGAAGAAGTACACAAGAGGAGCACTGACTAACGAGATGGCGGCAAAGAACCAAAAGGCCCCATCGTCTCCCATGCTGGAGCGCATGTCAGCGAAGACGGTGGTGATGATGAAGGCTAAGACCCAGTTGAAGGTCCCGGCCGTGGAACTGATAGTGGCCTTGATAGCCGGAGTGCACAGTTCCCCGGACACCATCCAGGGGATGGGCCCGTAGCCCAGAGAAAAGGCCACGATGAATATGCACAGGGACACGAGGGGAAGCCAGGATATGTCGGCCACGAGCTGAGGATTGGAGCCGTCCTTTTTAATATTAAAGAACACCCCGAGAGCGACACCACAAATACCCATCGCCGCTCCTGAAACTATAAGCAGCACTTTCCTTCCCAATTTATCCACCACCACTGTGGACACGAGGGTGGCTATCACTTGGACGACACCAATTATAATAGAGGATATTTTACTGGAGATATCTGCCCCGGAAGCCTCGAAAATTTCTTCCGTGTTAAACAGAACCGCATTGATTCCAGAGAACTGTTGGAAGAACATCAAACTATAGCAAATGACGAGAGCCTTGATAGCAGGAGTAGTCGAAAACTTTTGTTTAAATGTCAGCGATTCGCTCTGAGTGGCCCTAAACTTGGCTTCAATATTATCACACTCGGTCTCAGCATCATAATGCGTTCCTCTCAATTTTCTCAAAGCGACCACAGCTTCATCGTGTTTATCGTGAGAAATCAAAAAGTATGGGGTCTCAGGCATGAAGAAGAACACAACAGCAAAAATGATAGGAATAACCATACAGATTAGGTTGAAAACGAAGAGAGATACATAGCTGCCAACGGCATAGGAGAAAAGGATTCCTACAGTGATCATCAACTGGAAGAAGCTGCCGAGAGTGCCTCTAATCGAATCCTCAGCGATTTCACTGGTGTAAGTGGGAGCCGTGACGCAGAATGCACCCCCGGCGAAACCTACAATGAACCGTCCGACCATCAACATGGCTACATTCTCAGCGGTAGCCAGAAGAATCCAACCGATCACAAAGGGTACAGAAAGTCCCAGCATGGCCCATTTTCTTCCAATCTTATCCATGACGATTCCGATGGGAATGCAGGCGAATGCTCCGCCTAACGTGGCCAAGGATCCGATCCAGGAGGCTTGAGACTCCGATACGGTGAAGTCATACTCCAGTTCCTTGAGGCGGGGGATGGCGGGCGCAGACCAGCCCAGGACTGTTCCAGCGGCCAGGGCTCCAAGAGTAGCTGAAATAGATAGATCAAACATTTTACAAATTGGAATTGGAACGATATACAAACGTTTTGGTTGTTATCATTTGTAATGTTAATTACAAATCTTTTAATTACTGAATGAGAAATGTTAGTCTATTTAGTTCTAATTGAAGTTTAGAATGTGGGGAAAAGTTAAAATTTTCTATTAAAAGTTTTGTCGCCGGTGACTCAATTTAGAGAAGATCGTCATTCAAAGAAATTAATGTAGTTTTTTTATCTCTATTATTCATATTTTGAATGTTGAAGTTAGCTCCAAATATACAGGGCAACAAATCTATTAACCCTACAGTGGTTGCACTCTAAAAATTAACATCACTGGTCGCGTGGATTACATAGCTACGCCATTTTTAAACTAAAAAAAAATTAAGTCAAATCATTTAGAATTATTGTGTATTTATTTTTTAATCTTATAATCTAAGCATTGTTTATTAGAAATAAACAACATAAATTAAACATAACTTCTATGTTTTTCATAATTAACCAAAACATAAATTACCCCTCTTTTTAAGGGGCCATTCATTTATTATGTAAGACGATTTAGGGGGGGAGGGAGGTCGACCATGTCTTATTTTTTCTTACAAGGGGGTGGGAGGTAGTCTCGATAGTTCTTACGTAAGATAACAAAAATGTGCAAAGTTAAAATTATTAGTACCTTTGTAAGCAGTGGCGGCTCGTGACTTTTGGTTGTGCTAGGGTGGTAATATTCAAAAAATGGCATCATGGATGTTGTCGTATGCGAAAATTTTTTTTTTTTTTTTTTTCAAAAATCGGTGTTTTGTATGAAGATTTTTCAGGAAATCGGTGCGGCGCACCACCAAACTGAAACTAACCTGAAATTTTTCATAACTGATTTTCAAAAAAAAAAAAAAAATTTTTTTTCGGCTACAACAACATCAATAATGCCATTTTTTTTAATATCAGCACTCTAGCACACCAAAAAGTCACGAGCCGCCACTGTTTGTAAGTACAAATAAACATTTCTAAAAATTGTTACTTTGAAAAATAAACATTAAAACAAACCAAAAGTGTATTCATTTTTTCCTTTAGATTCTTACGTAATAAATATTAAACAGGGGGGAGGGGGTCGGCCTATTCTTATTTTTTCTTATAATAGGGGGGGAGGGGGTTGAAAACTAGCAAAATTCGTCTTATGTAATAAATGAATGGCCCCTAAACTAAAAATTACATCCTTCACTTTTTTATTGATACAACAAATCATGATCACTCAAAAAAAATTATAGAATGATCAGGACAAATTAATTTTTTGCATTTTGCATACACTCTTCGAGTGTTACGTAGTTGGTCGCGCGGATTACAGGTGTAGACCATGGACTTTGCGGAGCTCCTTTAACATAATCGAGCGTGCCCGACACCAGCGCTAAACTAAACGCGTCCGTAAGTTATCCAACTTAATACGTGGAAGATAAAATGATTTGCGCCACCCGTTTTTGAGGAAGCTTTAATTTTGCATGAGTGGATTACTTATGGAATCCACGCGACCAGTTAAACAACCAGTGGTTAAACAGCCAGTGCTTGATAAATCTCTGAGTGAAGAGGCAACTCCTTGCTCGAGTCGGTCACATCAGACGATTCAAACAGACTGGTTGAACCCTTTTTTTTAGAAATGGCTTCCTTATTAAATAACAAATTTAAACCGCTCTTGACGTGATTTAATCAATAAACGATGCTATTTAAAATAGTTTAATTATATTAAGAAAGTAGTATTCACCTGCAAGAGCCGCTATGTACTGTGGCAACTTCCTGGCCGTGGTGTTGACCAGCTGCTGCTGTGACACTCCTATTTGGGCCGCCATGGCACCAGAAGTCTCCGGTCTCTGCTAAAAGAAAAATCTAAATGAATACAGCATTCAGAACATCGGCCAATTCCGCTGAGCAATGTTATACACGATTGTTGTTGTATACATGAAGATTTCTAAAAGTGGGACAGCTCTGTTGGACAGGATATGTAGCAAAGAAGTAAGATAGCAGACCACAAAAGGTAATTCTTTATAATAAAACTGGGGTGAAATGCAGATCCGGGCACAGTTTGGAAATTTAATAAAAAGGCACTTTCTAGATGAGAAAAGTGTGGAGAAGATGAATAAAAAATAAATTAAGGCGCGCTCGGCAAAATTGAGGGAGATACAACCGTTCAAAGTATTTAAAAATTCACTTCGCGAACTGATATTGACAGTTCGTTCGCCATGTTTTCATTGCTTATGTTGGATCCCAGACCTAATACAGAATTAATAGTACGCCAAAATCACAAACCATATTACACAAACCTAGCGTAGCCGCTAAACCACTTGAAAACTGGGATGTTTTTTTGCCGTGACGCGAGCAGGCGCTACGAAGGGGGCACTTTCTTTTCTATCACAAACCATGTTTAGCGTATTAGGTTATAAAAAAAATGGCGGGCGGACGCGGGCGAACTGTCAATATCAGTTTGTAAAGTGAAATTTTAAATACTTTGAACGGTTGTACCTCCCTCAATTTTGCCGAGCGCGCCTTAATTTTTGTTTTATTCTGCTTTTCCACACTTTTCTTATCTAGAAAGTGCCTTTTTATTACATTTCCAAACTGTGCCCGGATCTGCATTCCTCCCTAAAACTGCAATTCAGAACCCGTCAAGAAACAGCAAAAATACATTTACACAATAATAATATCATCAGTGATAACTAAGAGGAATGGAGCGAGCAATGGACGTTTTTGAAAGGAAAATTTTCAGGCAAATCTTCGGATCGGTTCTAGAAAATGGATTTTGGCGCAGACATTATAACAATGAGCTCTATACTTTGTTTAAGGAGCTAAACGTCGTAAAATTTATAAAACTGGGAAGACTTCGGTGTCTGGGTCATGTGGAGAGAATGATCGAGCGTCAAGTATCAAAGTCCCTGCTGAACTCAACACCAAATAGGGCGAAGGAGCCTGGGAAGACCAAGATTAAGATGGAGCGACAACATCCTCAAAGACATATCTTGGAGCTTCTAAACTGGAGAGAGCTGGCACAAAATCGAGATGAGTGGAGGAAGACCCACCAGGGGTTGTAGAGCCAATAGTGATGATGATGATGAATATCATCAGTGCGTAAGATAAATAAGTAAGTCTAATAAGTCCAATAAGCAAGTCCGGAAGAAATATTTGCCAGAATATTCAGGAGAGAAGAAAAAAAATTGCAATTTCATTAAATTTAAATGCACTTTATATTGTGTACCTGTTTTACATTATTAGAAAATATTGTTTACAACCATTCACGTCTATGCAAAATTAGTGGTTGCACATATTATGCGAGATTACTATAGGATTAATTATTTGTATTGTATCCGCTGTATTAGATCTAAGGATATACGCTTGCTTCTTTAGTGGGGAAGATTCATTCGCGGTATTAACATTAATCGAGGGCAAGCAGTCCATTGATCAATTTCACAATTTTAGTGCACCAATCGAAAGCGCCAAAAAAAAACTTTTTTTTAAATTAATTGGCTAATTTGCATATTGAACTTATATAGATGATTATGTAATAAGCCTGCACGATAAAAGAGCGTAAATATTCCCCTAACCGCCGCACTTTTTTTAGGCACAGGTTTTGAAAATTACAATATGTTTCAACTTATTTACTACAAGCAACAATTGATAATGTTTGGATGGTAAAAGACACATTAAAACATCATTTTAATTTAAATTTCAAAATTTCCCCTATTAAACGAGCCCTTCGCCACCATTTTTGATTTTTTGTGTGGATTGATATCTGCATAAATTTCATTTCAATCTAAATATGCATTACTTAATTAACCCGAACTAAGAACCTAATAACCCATATTGTGCATGTAAATAATTGTTTCTTGTAAGAATTTATTATTGTTGAAACAAAGTGTAATTTCTGTGTCTGTGCCTGAAAGTGCGGCAGAATAATTTCGGGAATAATTAATCTCTCATCTGTCGTGAGCCATTTTAAATGCGATTTTAATAAAAATAAAAAATTAAAAAATATTTTAACCCTTATGTATAAAGAAAATATATGAAGGAGAAGGTCAGAATCGATTGCGCCAATATCAATCTAGGACATAGGTACTATTTGATTATTGTAGCTACTGTACTTTTAAATAATTTTCTATGTTGTACTGTATTTTTAAATAATTTTCTAAGAAATTTGCGGGTGGCTTTTCGAAATACCATCCAACATTCGACAGGTTGGGAATAATTACCCAAAGGAGGCTGTGAGACCTGAGCTGTGAGTAATTTTAAATGTTTATCAAGTTAAAATTGATATTTTAAAATTTAGTTTAGTTTTAAAATTTATTTTAATTTTAAAATTGATATTTTAAAATTCAAGTTAGTTGTAGATGCTTGCAAGTTAAATTAGTAACAACACACAAGAAATGCACCATGTTTGTCTTTATAGTAAGTTTGACAGGACAGGCAGTAGAAAGATTGGGAGGAATGCAGATCCTGCCAATGTTTGTTTTTTGCATGTTTTTACCGCGTTTTAAGTTGGGCACTTTAATTTGGAAGGTGAAAAAAAGTGCGGAAAGCAATAGAAATTTTTTTTTAATAATTTTAATTTTCAATTAAAATTATTAAAAAAAAATTAAATAAAATTTCACTTCGCGAACCAATACTGTGACAGCCCGCCCGCTGCCACCCGCCATTTTGTTTATGTTATGTTGGTATCCCTGACCTGATACAAACAAGAGCCTAGATACGATTGTAGCCGACTTCGTGGGATACATAATAAGGCGCGTAATTATGAAATTTGTCTAGCGGGCTTTTGTATATTATCTTTACTTTAAAAAACAGCCTACGTTTTTAAATGGTTTGTCTAACGGGATTGTGTATGTTATCTTTACTTTAAAAAACAGCCTACGTTTTTGAATGGTTTGTTTGGCTACGCAGGGTTTGTATAGCGGGCTTGTGTATGTTATCTTTACTTTAAAAAACAGCCTACGTTTTTGAATGGTTTGTTTGGATACGCAGGGTTTGTATAGCGGGCCTGTGTATATTATCTTTATTTTAAAAAACATCCCAGGATTTGAATGGTTTGTCTCCATTCCAGTGCCTGATTAGAGGTTCGTTTACATTATATTATTAATTCTGTTTTTCATAATTACGCGCCTTATCATTTATCCCACGAAGTCGGCTACAATCGTATCTAGCTCTTGTTTGTATCAGGTCTGGGATACCAACATAACAGTGACAAAATGGCGTAGTATCGGTTCGCGAAGTGAAATTTTATTTATACTTTGAACGGCTGTATCTCCCTCAATTTTGCCGAGCGCGCCTTAATTTTTTTTTATTCAGCTTCTCCACACTTTTCTCATCTAGAAAGTGCCTTTTTATTAAATTTCCAGACTTTGGCAGGATCTGCATTTCACCCGAAAGACTGTTTGATTTTATTTGGGTTTTGGGAAAAATTTTAAAGCTAGAGGTAATTTTTCACAAAAAACAGCACCACGAATACACACTGAACACTTATTATTATGGTAATTTTCGGTTCGGACTGGCCACGCTTATTATGAATAATTTTTAGAAAAAAACTTTAGATTCGCCTTAATTACTATAAAAGGAAACTTTTTGGCTTTGGGGCGGCGGAAAATAATGCATTTTAATTTTCAATTGCATAAAACCAAAATTCACTTCGCGAACCGACTCAGCGAAAATCCGCGGCCGTAGCTGTCACTGTTATGGACTGTAGCCGACTTCGTGGGATACCTACATGAAATACCGCGAATTACAAACCATGTTACACAAACCTAGCGTAGCCGCTAAACCACTTGAAAACTGGGATGTTTTTCTTGCGTTGACGCGAGTAGGCGTTATAAAGGGGCACATTCTTTTGTATCACAAACCATGTTACACAAACAAGCCAGCTAGACAAATTTCATAAATACGCGCATTATCTCACGAAGTCGGCTACAGTCGTATTAGCATTATTTTAAAATGCATTATTTTCCGCCGCCCCAAAGCCAAAAAGTTTCCTTTTATAGTAATTAAGGCGAATCTAAAGTTTTTTTCTAAAAATTATTCGTAATAAGCGTGGCCAGTCCGAACCGATATTTACCATTATGGGAGGAATGCAGATCCGGGCACCACTTGGAAATTTAATAAAAAGGCACTTTCTAGATGAGAAAAGTGTGGAAAAGCAGAATAAAACAAAAATTAAGGCGCGCTCGGCAAAATTGAGGGAGATACAACCGTTCAAAGTATTTAAAATTTCACTTTACAAACTGATATTGACAGTTCGCCCGCGTCCGCCCGCCATTTTTTTTATAACCTAATACGCTAAACATGGTTTGTGATAGAAAAGAAAGTGCCCCCTTCGTAGCGCCTGCTCGCGTCACGGCAAAAAAACATCCCAGTTTTCAAGTGGTTTAGCGGCTACGCTAGGTTTGTGTAATATGGTTTGTGATTTTGGCGTACTATTAATTCTGTATTAGGTCTGGGATCCAATATAAGCAATGAAAACATGGCGAACGAACTGTCAATATCAGTTCGCGAAGTGAATTTTTAAATACTTTGAACGGTTGTATCTCCCTCAATTTTGCCGAGCGCGCCTTAATTTCTTTTTTATTCAACTTTTCCACACTTTTCTCATCTAGAAAGTGCATTTTTATTAAATTTCCAAGTGGTGCCCGGATCTGCATTTCACCCACCATTATTATTATTAGTTATTCTAAAAAGGGTTTGCTAAATAAATATTTAAATTATAACATAACTTGTTCAACAATTGGTAAGAAAACTGATCACACATCTTGAAAACCAGAATTACAATAGAATGCGGTGAGAAATATAAATCTAATTACACACTTCTTACTTCTTACAGACTTCTATATAAGTGACGGCTTAGATAGTAACACACTAATAAGTAATAAAAATATTTTTATTGTTTTTCAAATCGTGATGTTTATCATTACAACGTTTATTGTTTTTTTTCATGACATGCAAAATATTAAAAAGCCATTTTATAAGAAACGTTCAAAGTAATTTTATGTTTTAATTTACCCACTGTGAAGAATCTCCATAACTTTGTGGAATGTATGGCAAAAGAGGTCGTCTTTCGTCATTTTCCATTTTTTTCCACTAAGCGATCCAGTAAACTATTATCGTCTCAATAAGTGTTATTGGGATGAAGGATTATGGAATGAAAAAACGTATGTCAAAGAGCTGATGCTTCAAAGATCCGACCAACAATGCCATAAGTAGGTGTAGTGACCAATGACCATGTAATAACAATAACTAATGTCAGTAACAAAGACTGTTGAAAAAAAACAGCGAACAATAACAAAGTGACAAGTGACACGACCATCGACCATCACGACACAAGACAGGTGGCTACCGAAATGTTGCCATACATTTGGAAAAAATATTATACGTAAATGGTGTTGCCATAGCCCTACTTGAGATCACGCTTATTTTAGCAGTTCGTAATCGTAAAAGTTTGAATATTTTTTGTTTATTTATTTTTATTGCGTTTGGTTCGCAGAATTCCGTTTATTTTTTTTTGCAGAACAATAATAGCAGTATACAATTTAATTTATGTATTGTAAAAAGTAAAATTTTTAGATAAATATGAACAATACGATAAATGAATAAATTTTTCACCAATAGATGGCGCAACCAATCATATATTTTATAAATAAAATTAATTTCACACGTGTAGTAGCGGCGTACGTACTTTTAAGAGCAAAAGAGAGTTTTCTGGTTAGACTGAGTAAAGCCCCGTATTCATGGTAAACATTAGTTTAGCAACATTTGATCAACATTGTTGATGAGCGGAGAGAATGTTGCTGGAAACTTTGTTGAAATAAATACAGGTTGACCACACACCAGTCTGCGTTAAAATGTTGTTGTGTTCTCTGTATCTGATGAATAGGATTTCAATTAAAAAAAGAGAAAAAGACGGCGTACTTTAGTTTTTAGATGTATTTTAGTTTCCACGTCTTTTTTGGGTACATTTAGGGCTTGAGAAATTTCTTCAAAAGCATCGTACTTTTTGTTTCTATCTTTGTATTCTTTTATAGAAGAATCCCATAATAATGGTTTAGATTGAAACAATTCTATTAATTGCATTATTTTATCATTGCTCCACACTACTGCCATGTTTATAAACTGTTGCTAAACTGATGCATAAATATACAAACCACCCACAAGTCACAACTGTTACGCTCGTCGGGTGAGAGCTTGTCAACATGTCGTTATCAACTCCGCAACATATTGACAGCAACCCCGCAACACGTTGATTCAACTTTGTTGCTAAACTAATGTTTATCATGAATACGGGGCTTATCAATATTTACTTCCACAAGGAAAATTGGTAAATTTTCGTGATTAGTGTCCATGGTTATTACGAATAATTTTTAGAAAAAAAACTTTAGATTCGCCTTAATCACTATAAAAGGAAACTTTTTACATCACGGGCGGCGGAAATGATGCATTTTAATTTTCAATTGCATGCATTTTTCAATGCATTGTCTGTTGTGTTTTCATAATTGCGCGCCTTTTCATAAGGCGAATCTAAAGTTTTTTTCTAAACATTATTCGTAATAACCATGGACACTAATCCCGAAAAATTACCGAAAAATTAAACACAGGTAGGTATACGTATAATTTATTCGACCTTTTTTGCTGTCGGTCCTGTCTACTGATAAACCGACGAAGGTTTGAAATGGGCCTGCCTGTGTGTCTGGTCTGAAGTAAGACACTAGGTAAGATATTAATTTTCGGTGTTTTTCAAATCGATATATGTAGCTAGACCGTTCAAGGGATTTTGCGTTCAGTGGTCCTTTACTTCTGATTCATGATATTATCATATCAAGGCCCGAATCCGAAGATTTTTTTCAACCGCAACGCGAATATTTAAAGTTAAATTTACAAACCAGAAGGTATTTCACAAAGTGGTCCGGTTTGCACCGATTGATTTCGATCACTGATTATTAATTATTATGCAATATTGACTCCACACTAGCGACCAAACTAAATACATTATCTGTCGATTTCGGTGTTTTAACATCGAGGCGGTTCTAGAATTTTCGTGAACTGGAATTACAAACTTGAAAAGTAACACAGTAACACATTAATGCTTTTGCACATGAAAAAAGTAGATATTAGCACTCTATTTCACTGAAAAGACACGGACCGCCACGGTTTATTTATTTTTATTCGTACATATATATATCGTGAAATACGCCCTAAAGGATTTCAGGTTTGAAGATGATAAATAATGCCCAAAAAATTATGACTTTAAATTATTGATCCGGGGAGCCAACCGTCTGAGGATCAATTGTCGGGTGACCGAAAATCACATATTTTTCCGGTTTGGTTTGCGGTGGGTTAAAAAATGCAAATAATGTCCACATTTCTCTGCGAACCTGGGAAATTTTCTCTCCATTTTGGCGACCGCTGATCTAGTTAGTGTGTGAGATAGAGTGTTAGGGAGCTCTACGAAAATATTTTCAATTCTAAAATTTTCCATCAAGAGCAATAGAGCTATGGAACATATTTATGATTACCAAAACAGAGGTAAGTACCTATAACAAGACTATATTATAATGCTAAAAATCTGTGCTCACAAAACAATCTATATTTAAATGTAGCAAAATGCAAAACTTTGACCTTTTTCAGAAAAAAAACATCACTGTTTTTAGACTATTCAATAAATAAAATAAATTTAGAAAGAGTATCGGAAATGCGGGATCTTGGCATAATAATGGATGAGAAACTAGACTTCACGGTTCACATTCAACAAACTGCAAATAGGGGTATGAAAACATTAGGATTTGTATTAAGAACAATTAAAAACTTTGAATCACAAATCATTAAACTACTGTACATTAAACTCTTGTTAGAAGTCAGAATTTAACTCCATAGTCTGGTCGCCCTTCTACAAGATTCATATTCATACTATTGAAAGAATTCAAAGAAAATTTCTTCGTTTTGTAAATTTTAAACTTAACAGCCCTTTAGAGCACATAAATTACCCGTCGTTAATAAATCCTTTAAATATTCCAACATTAGAAAACAGACGAAAAATAAACGACCTAACCTTTTTATTAAAATTATTAAACTCTAAATTCGACAGTTGTGAACTCCTGCAATTAATAAATCTACATGTACCTACACGAACAACTAGACAAACATTGACATTTTATATACGATGATATATATACGATGTAATACTTTTGCAAGAAACGTGGCTATTACAAAACGAAATATCTAATCTATCCAAAATTCATCCAAACTTTCAGGGATGGGGCACATCTGCCGTAGATTTAGCTAACGGGCCGCTGAGGGGACGACCCTATGGAGGAGTCGCGGCACTTTTGAGGAATGAGTTGCAAGCTTCCGTAATACCATGTGGAGATGACCGCATCGCTGGTATTCAGATAACCACCAAAGGAGGGACAATATGTGTACTGACTGTCTACATGCCGGTATGTCATGCGGACAACCTTACTGACTTCACCAACTACCTGTCCAAAATACATACGATCATTCAAGACAATGAATACTCTGAAACCATCGTGATGGGAGATTTCAACGCTCACCCATCTTCTGTATTTGGGAAAGAACTATCATTTTTCTACACTGAAAATAACTACAGATGTATCGATATGGAAAGACTACCCAACGACACATATACATATGTTAGCGATGCACACAATACCACTTCCTGGCTCGATCATTGTATATGCACTAATAATCTCAAGGACAAAATACATAATCTGCATATACACTATGATACTGACTGGTCCGATCACCGGCCGACATCTTGCATAATCGCTGCTGAAAACCTATCTGCTACCGTCTTTAGTGCCCCGAAACAGCCTAATAATATAATATGGCGAAGGACTAACAACAAGAAAATCAATGAATATACGTCTGTGGCAGAAGCATTACTCCATGTAACATATCAAAGACACTCCGAATCCATATGTAATTCTGAGTCTACATGTGATAAATGCGATCATATGCAAAGCATGGACAATATGTACACAGATATCGTGGAAGCCCTAAGAAAGGCTGCCGACATTGTATTCTATCGGGAGAGCAATCAAAGCGAACCAAAAACATATCGTCACATTTCCGGGTGGAATCAAAAAATCAAGGAACACTACGAAAAATCCAGATCGGCATTGATGACGTGGATTCAAAACGGGAGACCATCACAAGGCCCCATTGCGGATGAAAGAAAACAGAAAAGGAAGGAGTTTAAAAGAGCCTTCAAACACTGCCAAAACTCTGCCGAACAAACAATGATGGACGAAATTGTAAAATCGCTTGACACAAAACAGTTTGCTCAATTCTGGAAGAAAAGCAACAATCTGATCAAACCAAATGCTCGAATCGCCAGCCAAATTGACGGGTCCACAAATACGGAGGAAATCGCCAGGACATTTAGAAGAACCTTTGCAGATATTTCTGGAAACGAAGCACCGACTGCTCCTGATATTATGGAATATGATGGACAAAACGTCTTCCTCTCTGAAAATAATATAATGAAGGCCATCAAAGCTACTAAGGCCGGTAAATCTCCGGGACATGATAGTTTAAGTATTGAACACATAAGGTACGGAGGTAGATACATACCTAAACTACTAAACATTCTGTTCAATGCAATCCTCAAACACAACCATTTACCGAGTGCAATGACGAAAACCATTATAACCCCGATCCTGAAATCAGGAAAGCCCGATATGACCAACTCCAGCAATTACCGGCCAAAATCCCAGGCAACTATAATTGCAAGACTATTTGAAAGGGTAATTCTGATTGAAATAGAAGGTAAACTCAATTCTAAACACAATCAGATGGGCTTTAAATACAGATTATCCACTAACATGGCAATATACTCCGCTAAGCAAATAATAGAATATTACAAGAAATGAAAAACTACTGTATACGGATGCTTCTTAGATCTGAGCAAAGCGTTCGACAGGGTCTGTCATAAAACCTTATGGGAGAAATTGAAAGCTAGAAATATACCTACTATGTATATCAACACACTATCCCGATGGCACTCTCAGCAGGAAAACGTTGTACGGTGGGCAAGTACGTACTCCCAACCGATATATTTGCGATCAGGAGTAAGGCAAGGAGGGTGTATGTCCCCAATCCTGTTCGATAATTCATACATGGACGAATTATCAAATCGCCTGGACACTAGGGCGGGCTGTTGTATTAATAATTTATGCCTAAATCACATAAGTTATGCGGACGACATGATTCTCCTAGCTCCGTCGATCAAGGGGTTGAGAACATTATTAAAAATCTGTGAAGAATATGCAAAAGACCACAACATGATGTACAACCCCAAGAAGACGGAACTAATCGCATTCCACCATGGAAAAAATCCCGAGACAATGCTCCCTGTAAAACTTAATGAGGAAAACATAAACGCATCTAAGAATGTAAAATACTTGGGACACATTATTACTGAAGACCTCTCGGATGACGGTGATATTGAACGACAGCGGAGAAGTATCAGTATACTGTCTAATATGATTGCCCGAAGATTCTCCAAATGCAGTAACAATGTTAAAAAAACATTGTTCAATGCATTTTGCACTAGCCTATATACATGTGAAACATGGTGTCACTACCGTACCAGCTCAATAGAACGACTCCGGATCCAATATAATGATGCTTGCAGAATTATATTTGGATACAGAAGATACAGCAGCGCATCTTCAATGTTTACGGAGCTAGGACTACACGGATTCGCCGGTCTGATGAGACACCGGGTCACTGAAGCCAGGATGCGGCTAATGGCTTCCGATAACACAGTGGTGATCGCAGCCTTCCAGCACCAAGCGCCACTCCTGAGCGAGCGCTGGGCCCGAGCTCACTCCAGACCAAATCCTACATTATAATTGATTATTTATTTTATTTCTATTATCGCTTAGGTATGTCTTTTACATTTGTTTGGTCTATTTACTTTTTTTACTTTATCTGTTGTGTAAATATGTACAACTTTATGGGACGTGTGGGATTGCACTATCCTCCCCACATCTTGGAATAAACATTATTATTATTATTATTATTATTATATGCATACGTACATCTCATTCGAACTATGATTTATATTCTCCAATACAACGTTTGCATAGTCTTGGTCAGTAGAGTAGCGTGCCTTGGAGGGGCCCTGTATCAAAATTAGTTGGGGGGCCCTAATGAAGGATAAAGCTTTCTCACAAAAGAAACAAAAGGCCTCTGTAGCCCGGGGGCCCCGTATCATTGATACGGCTGATACGGCGGTAGCTACGCTACTGGTCTTGGTAATGGTAACAAATACTTACAATCTGGATGTATTTGACAATAATTTGAACTAAGCAAACTTCAAACGCCATATGTGCCAACTATTTATTTCTACCTATCCCATAAACTAATGAGAACAACAATTTTAAACATTACCTACTTTATGTCAACTCCTATATTTTATGGACTATATTTTGTTTCTTATATTTTATGTTACCTGTTTTTTGTTAACGTTTATATTTTATGTAACCTAAATTTTTTTATTTTTTTTAACCCTTATATTTTATGTAACCTCTATTTTGTTTTTAACGAATATTATGTTACTTGTATTGTATATTGTATTTTGTAAACCCATTCTTTTCACTGTAATTAAAAAAAATGTACTGCATTCTATGTAAAAGCCCTATGGGCGTTTAAATAAATAAATAATTACAATAAATAATATGCTACTGAATGTTCAGTAGCATCTAGGTCTAGGTACTCAACAAAAATAAGAAAAAAAAAACTAAAAATATAGAAAAAGTAGTAAGCTAGCAATACATACATAACTATTACCTATCTACTTCTGTGAACAGTAACCTAGCCTCCAAAAAGAATGTTTCTAATTTTCTCTTATTTAATTAATCAAAACCAAAATTTCCTCTGAAATCATACGATTTATAAGTTGGTAGGTACCTAAATATTTAACTAATCGTAAATATTTTACGAAACATTTTTTGTAGTATTAAATAAGGAATTATACAATTTATCCAAAGAAACGCCACTACCACAATGATAATTTATTTTCACTACATCAATTCTATTTTCTAACGTTCTTCACGCGTATATTTATCATAACACTAGCTGGTACCCGGCATGCGTTGCTATGCCATTTAATAAAGAAATTGTTTCTCTCTGCGTGTCCTTTCCCATTCGTCCCGTTACCCTCCCCCCGTTCCTCTCTCGCGTCTTCTTCGCCTCTCGCGTTTCCACTCCGCCTCCTCCACCTTCCCTCCCCCCACTCCACTCCCCCCTTCTTCCGTCCCGCAAACCCCCCTCTCGAGTTCCCTTCCCCCCTCCCAGGTTCCCCTCCCTCTTCCTTGTTTCCCCTCCCCCCCTCTCCATTGTTCCATAAATGAATTCCCGGTACATTTATTTTTCTAACAGATCGCGTACCATCTATTTCAATTTTTTTATACAATTTTCATAATGCCAGAGCTCACCAGTAGTTTTATACAAACCTTGTCCTGACAATAACGAACACAACAAAAAAAAATTATTCTATTTGGTGCAGTCGTTCGGAAGTTATGCGCGTACATACATTTCGGCGATTCATTTTTATTTATATAGAAGTTAGAAGAAGAAGATAGATAGAAGATAGATAGATAGATAGATAGATAGATAGATAGATAGATGGATAGATAGAAGACTGGTGATTCCGATTTGACAGCTCGTAGTAGAATGCACGCTCACGCAAACTTTGGTGGGATAAAAAGGTAGTATCCAACAGGGCCACCATCTTGAACCGGATATGTAACACAAAACAAATTTTCACGCAGATGAAATGCCAAACGGTCGAGTTAAAACAGAATTCGCCACGCTCAATCAATCATAAAAAAGCATCTCATAATTAAAATAAAAACTTGGAACAACAGAAGATGTTAAAAAAAATTCTCTCAAATGTATCGAAGGGTTAAGATGAATATACACGTGAAATCCTATTTAGATACTATTTTGATTAATCTTTACGACGAATCGGCTTACAATATGAACATCGAAAAATATGCTACGGATAAATCAAAGCTTTTATTAGCTTTTCTATGTATTGGAAATTACAATAAAATTATTATTTACGTAACAAAAAATATAAGCGTAAACCACCAAAAAAATGTTTTTTTATGACTTAACTATGAAGTAATACAAGAAACAATTTTTTAAAAATACCCCTTTATGGCTAAGACTATTTTTGAGGTTTTCCATGTTCTAACTTTTTTTCGTTCTTATAAAATTATGCACAAAATAAATAAAAACCACTTTCTCGCTTACTAGCCTCCTGCAAAAAGACGCTCGATTTTAATTTTTTTAAGGCATGAGATTCGAAATATTTCTGGCGTTTATATTCCTTTTAAGGTAGTTTTGAAATATTACAGATCAAGTTTTTTCGTTCCGTAATAATGCGTTGCAGGTTGCAATTTTGGGAGTCAATGAACTCAGGGCCACGAGACTGCGAGACGGACCTTAAATTGCATTTTCTCACGTCTGAAGTGCACTCACGTAGGTACTCGTAGGAACCTACATACCTCTTGCACATGGGACATTGAACGGCGAACACTGGTCGCAAAGTTTCAAAGGGTAGGCACACATACCAACAAATTAATTTAAGTTTCAAAAGGTAGGGACACACACCCACAAATTAATTAAAGGTTCAAAGGGTTGGCACACATACTCACAATTAAATTAATTAAAGTTTCACAGGGTAGGCACACGTAGACACAAATTAATTAAAGGTTCAAAGGGTAGGCACACATATCCACACATTAGTTAAAGTTTCAAAGGGTGGGCACGTATACCCACAAATTAATTTATGGATTACAAATCAAAGATCTGAGCCATTTGAATTTTTCACGTTTTATCGATCCTCGTTCAACGATTCTCTTTTCGTTTCTCATCAAATCAAAATTTGATCATAAAGTGAATCTTTGAAATAGATTTTTATTTCGTAAAAAAGACTCTGATTCAGAACAGAAACGTTGCTTTAAATTGCTTTAGCTGTGGTTGGTTTAGCCTCACAACGTAGCCCAATTGTGAATGCAAATTGGCTGGGGAGCGGTTGGTACCTACTCTTGCGCAGAATTAAAAAAAAATTGAAAAAAAAACGATTGTGCTTTATACCAGACGACTGAAGTAAAACTACACTATCTTTTAACTCCCCCTCAACTTCCGTTCACCTCGACCGACCGTTCGCCTCGCCCGATCACACTTTTCATAACGCTATCGTCACGCATTCACCAGCTTACTGCCTTAAGAAGTTTTATTTCAAAAATCTGCATAAATCAACCTATTGTCAAAATATGAACCAATTTTGATAAAAAAATTAACTTTAACTCCACACAGGAGGTCCCTAGAAAAATAATTTCACTTAGAACGTATGTAATCTTTGGGGAAAACGCTTAGAGCTTAGAGGGTATTTTTGAGAGAGGAAGAAGGGAACGTGAGTCTTGAACAGGCGGAAGGTGGAAGAAACACAAAATCTCGTAAATCGTTTCACAGTCGAGTTGAACTCAAGAACGAGTCATAGAAACCACACTCTTGTGTGTGAAAAATGTCAACCGTCCACAAATTAAAGTTTTCCGACTATGCTTTGCAATTGTCTCGAAGGCCAATGACGCTAGTTTCTCGGAGCTTCTTCTCCTGAGATACCGGTATTACCATCTGATACCTGAGCTCAAGAGATTTCAGGGGAATCCATCAAACGGACCGCTTGTTTCTGTACAGCCAAGGGTTTTTTTAGTAATTTGGGACTAACCTCACGCAGACAAATTCACCGGCGAGGCGCACTTGGCGATTTACACAGGGACAGTTGTCTTATTAACTTATTTACTGCTTCTTAGCTAAATAGGTTTCTACTTGCCAAGCAGGTACTTACTCTCAGTAACGGCGACCTAGTAAAACACCCGTTTAATCAACTCTCTGACTATCGCGACACCTACCACACATTGCGTTAAAAGGGTAGAAATGGGGTAATAATTGCCATTTCCAAAAAAAAAAATGCATTAGAAGTGTCTTCCGGTGTCGGGAAGAAAAAATGTACATACTCTTCATAAATAAACTGTAACTGAAATCTGAAATCGGATTTAATCATTTTCACTTCGGTAATCGATTTTGAGAAAAGTTAGACAAAAATGAGAAAAGCTAAGTAAAACAGAAACCTATTTTTGGTATCAATCAAGGGCGTATATAAGGGAGGAGGTTCCCCATTGGTATAATAATAGTACTCGTAGATAAAATTTCTATAAAATAAAACAATATTTTTTGCATCGTCTCTTTTATCATGTGTGATGTAAATAACAAGTTGTGGTAAGTAGAGATTAGTGATGCAACGGAAGTGTCTTAACGGAAGCAGAAGCGAAAACAGATGTCAAAAGTAAATCTTAGCGGAAGCAGAAGCGGAAGCGGAAGCGGAATCGGAAGTGTTAATATTATGAAGAAAAAGCACAATTTTATTTTTTAAGATTTGTTTAATTAAATTTGTATTTTGTACTTCTAGTACTCGAAATTAAACAAAGGTAAATTATATTTAATAAAAAGTAATTTGGCTGCTTTTACACCTTTGAGTCTGTTTCAGTATTCTTCATATATTAAACCAGCTTCACTAAATAATTGCTCACTGGCTACTCTGCTGGGGGGAGCTGATAAGTATTGGCGAACTGATGGGGGTATTTGTGCGTATTTACTTTCCACCACATAAGTCGATCCTCATGGAGAGGTAGTCTCTTTTCTTTCTTGTACTCCCGAAGGTGTGACTATATCTCTAAAAATAAATTGTCCCCATCGTCAGTTGTAGAAGAGTTCTCCTCCTTTACACTTAACATCGATTCCATATTTGGAATGATGATGATGATTTTGAAGTAGAAGGTTGCACTTCGATATCATATCGATTCTTCGTTTAGAGTTCTGTTATAAAGTTTGCGGAACCAGAAACGGAAACGGAAGAGGAAAAACTTGCGAAACTTCTGCAGAAGCGGAAGCGGAAGCAGAGTTCTGTTGCAACACTAGTAGAGATACCAAAAAACCTTCTATTAAATTTTCGAACACTTACCCCCCCCCCCCTTTCTCCCTTGCCTCCCCCCAGGATCGAACCCCCTCCCCAAAGTAGGGTCGAACCCCCCATGTGAAAGTTATAGCTACGCCCTTGGTATCAATGAGGAATGAGGGATTTGTATCTTGAATGGTCTCTTTGGTTTTTTATTACCCCCGAAATACCTTGTGCTATAATAATAAAGTTCAGTATCAAAATTAGAAATATTAATATAATTTCAATCATTCAAAAATATGTTTATAATATTTTGGAAATGACGAAAACATCATCGAAGGAATTTTTTTAAAGTACGTAGATAATTTTGTAACGGAAGATTTTTTCTTGAAAACCGTCTTTATGGAAATTGGTTTAAAACACAGTGTGCATATAATAATTGGCACTTAATAAGCGAGAAATAGTACGCCAGTTATACGTTGGCCGAGCAGCCGTTGTGATTAAATTAATGGTTCTCTCTTCGCCTTGCAGAGTTGTTAAATTTAATTCGGATAAGTACCATCGCCAAAAATCGACGTAATGGCAACCCTAAAACCTGAAAGCACGCAATTTAAAATTCGAACTCCCAAAAAAACAAACGTGATGGATTGCGCCACGGGCGTAGCTGGCCCTGGGTTCCCGCCAAAAGAACCGGTCTGAGAAGGAAAATACACCAACACGAAAGTAGAGAGAATTGCAAGCGGAGTGCTTTCACCCGACTATTACCCGACTTCTCCGCGAATCTAACCATCCATAGCTTCACTTCAATAAGTAACAGATTGAATTAGGATTCTGTCATAAATATTATATAATATAAATACTATAGATGTATGCGTTTGTTTCTTTTTAGTGTCGCTATTTTTCGTTTAATCTGTTTCAAATCACAACAGCGATAAAGAAGTTTTCATTTAAAAAAACATTTTGAGCCGGGTCTACGTTTTGACGCATTTTAAAAGAAATTAAAAAGTTGACATTTATATATTTTAACCGCTAGCGATCGATTATTTCAAATGTATACCTCCAAAATTCCAAATACGGACTCGGTTTACCCAAAAACGAAAGACCAAATAAAAAAGCCCAAACGTAGTATAGAATACCCCTTCTACTATGAGTTTTCGTACAACGTATATAATTTACTTCATCTTCTCTCTGAACGTGAGACCACAAATGAACTGCTGTTGAAAAGAAAATCCAGTACCTACAGAGGTACGCGCTATATTATTGTAACTGTTGAGTTCAATTCAAAAACACCCGGTGCAATAAATTTCTTTTATCTTAAATTAATGACATTTCCAGTTTATAAGTTTACTTTAGTAACCCCGATTCAATAATTTCAATATGCTTATACCTACGCAGAATAATTGGAATCTATTCGATCGTGTCCAAGATTTAAAAAAAAGCGCAGTATTTAAGATTCAGTCAACACTGCACAGTTTTAGCGCACATTGCACATTCGTTTTCTCAAGTGATTATTGCAGGTTCTGCACGCACACTTGTCGTGTGCATCGTTTCAGGGAAATCGTTAGATTTATAGCATTTGTGTTGGTTTATCACACATCGGACTTCACGGTTTTTTTTATAATGCGACAGAGCGCTATGTTTGTACATTTTTTTAGCAACGAGTTCTGCCAACGATTTAATGTAACATGTGAATGCCGCACAAGAGTCCTAACTGCTCCCGTCTGGAGCCAGTGAGACTATGGCATTCCCAATAGGCCACTTGCATCACATTTAAAAAAAAATTCCGATTTAGGCAAATATTTTAATCGTATTTTTGAAACACTGGCGATTTTTTGAAAATTTAAATCCGAATAATCAGACCATTTTTTTATAAACCGGAAAGACGGGACATAATTTTACGGGTGCGAAAAAACTATAATTACATAGCCGAAAATCATTTAAAAAAAATAACGTTTTGCATTATATTATTACTACCATTATACCTCTGAAAAACTAAAATGTACGGGGTTCTCTTCATAACATCTGTCAAAAAGTCAAACCAAATGATAAGTTCGCAGAGAACAAACAATAAATCTAGTGAACGTTAAATGCCATATTGAAAAATTCGCCTGAAATCAAAGTGTTGCCATATAAAAAAAAATCAGTGTGGAATTTTACAAAATTAATAGGAACATTTTCGGAGACGGGATATTTTAATGTCAGGAACCCAAATAATGGATTTATTTATTTAAAAAACAAAAAAAAATCTGAAAAATTTTACAAAACATTTTCGTAATCTTAGTAAAAAAATCTAACCACACGATTTTTTCCAAGTCGTTATGAACTCCATGCAAGTGGCCTATTGAAGGAAGTGGGGAGAGGAAGACTGTGGGGAAGTACCTAGCTCTATTAAGATCTGGTCACCAAACACGGTTAAAGCCGTTTCAATTCTCGGGTAATACTGATGTTATCTTCCACTTTGAAATATACCGCAAATATATTATTTATTATTTTAAATGTGAAATAACACAAATTAATAAAAAAAAAAACACTTTTTGGTTTGACATATTTAATAAAAATAAAACACTTATTTTGTGTAAAACCACGTGTTTTAATGAATTCATTTGCCGACCGGTTTCGCTTTGCTCAAGCATCATCAGGATACAATTTTAAAGTCTCGTTTATTTAATTTGTACCCTGATGATGCTTGAGCATGGTGAACCGGTCGGTAAATAAAATAATTAAAACACGTGGTTTTAAACAAGATAAACCTTTTATTTTTATTAAATAACATTTATTTGAGCACGCCAGGATTTGAACTCGCGACCTTCGGATCGCTAGTCGATAGTCTTACCCCTCGACAACGGAGGCCGATTGTCCTGCAACTTAAATAAACGCTGAAAATGCATCTACTTGCAGGAAGCAGATGCTTTCTTACAGACGAGGGACTATTTGATGTTCGAAACACAGGGTAAAAAAAATCCAATGCTAATATCTAATATGTACACAAATCTTAAAATTAGACCAGTGATTACCTACAGTTAGAAGCAATGACTAACCCAAAATGTAGAATTCGAATTAGCTAACCTTGGAACTTTAACCCCTCGAGTAAAAGCAATATAATAACTTTAGTTACAGAATCTGTCCGATTAGCGATTTATTTTAAGTAATGTAGCTTGAAATGCAAATTTCAAAAATTTTGATCTGGTAAACGTTTAAATATAAAGAGAAAGGTTGGTGTTCTCTCTTTCTAAAACTGTTTATTGTAATGTCTGGTCGTAATAGAAAAAAAGATGTATCAGTTGGTAACTGATGGAGCACAACGTGACTCAAGGGTGTTTGACATTTATACGTGAAATCAAAACATCTTGCATTTTAAAATCTCTAAATATTTTGACATGACACTGAAAAATTAAACTAACAAAAAAAATACGCATAGAACATCTAATACGTATGAAAACATAGAAAGATTAGGGGGGTTCCCACTTCCCACTCCGCCTCCTACATCTTCCCTATCCCCATTCCACTCCCCACCCCCCTCTCCCCCCTCATCCCATCCCCTACATACCCGTGACATCCATTTTTCAAACAGCTCGCGTGCCACCTTTTAAAGCGTAACAATCAAACACACGCAGTTTCGCATTTATAATATTAGTAAAGATTAATATAATTTTAAATATCAAAGGGATCTCCATAGTAACGTCAATTAATTACTTACAGTTACCAAGAAACGCTTTGCTTTTCGTCTGGATAATAAATGTATAATAAATAATTTCATAACGCCAGAGCTTATTCATAACGACAAAGCTTACCAATATGTGCAGCCTATATTCATCATCATCATCTGTGGCTCTACAACCCAGGTCGGGTCTTGGCCTCCAGCAGAGCCTGCCTCCATGACTGTCGGTGTTGTGCTGCGTTGCGCCAGTTTCGGATGCCGATGGTGCTTGCATCCTTCACCACTCCATCCAGCCATCGAAGCTTTGGTCTTCCAACTCTTCTCCGACCCCCAGGTGCACCATCCATAATTCGCTTTGGAATATCTCCTTCGCTCATTCTCTGGATATGTCCAGCCCACCTGAGTCTTCCAGTTTTGATTTCCTTGGAGATAGCAGCCTATATTACTCGCAAATAATATAGCTTTGTGTTAGTGAAAGAATTTTTAAAGTCCATTCAGTATTTTTTGCGTGATAGAGTAACAAACATACATCATACATCCATACAAACTTTATTATATTAATAGGAAATAGGATTTGATTACATGGATTATAAACCAAACTTGTAATTTTCATAATAATTGGCCGTGAAAGGGCTAACGTAATAAGAATATTATTACTTTTAAGTAAAAAGATCTTTAATGTATTTAAATGTAGCATGACAAGTCAATCCTAAAGATAATAAAATGAAAGAAGTAAAGTGAAACAATATAAAGTTTATTGAATAAATGGAAAGTTAACATTATGAAAAGTTTTAGGATTGACATATACACTAATATTTATTCTTCTCATCAGGGTGTGAACGAAGGTTGAAAGCGACTTCGTCAGATTAATTTGTCTTCAAATGTCACAACGTGAAATTATCACTAGTCGATAATAAATATCAAGTCGATAATTACTAAAACGGTTGGGCGCTAGGTTATTTATACACAATCACTATGTATATCAAGGCGCCGTATCCCCGCTCAAAAAGAAGAAGATGGAGAGATATGTAATTACGAATGTTGGAGAGAGTGCGCTAATATTTAAAACGGTAAAATTGAAGCGAAAATTGTGAAAATGTTTAATAAAACACGACTCGTTTAAAATAGAGCAAAAATCTCAAAAATCTAAAACAGCATTTTTAAAGATGTGTGATTTTTTTCAAACTTGTAAAATAACTGAAACAGACGTGAAAATAATAATTTTCGGAGCATGCTTTGCGATTTTCCTATCGAGGGAATATCATATAATTTGCGTTTCGGCGTGGGGAATGTATAGATATTATCTTAAAAAATAACTTAAAATTTAATTTAAGAGCTTAAAAACTTCAAATGTTTATTTATTTATTTATTTTTTTTATTTATTCTTAGTACATTTACATTACAAAGGTATAATATATTGTCCTCCACACTAGGAGTTCACCTGTGTTGTAGAGGACATTTATCAGTTGTAAATTATGAATTATAAATTGTGAATAGTAAAACAAAAGAGTGTTAATTGCTAATACGAAAAGAGAAACAATAAAAATCAAAATATAAAATCGACTTCAATTCGACAAAAATTATAAATTAAAAGTTAAAAAGATTGTAGCCAGTTTCTTATGTTTTTTTTTGTATTCAATAATATTAGTTGTTTTGTATTGTGTAGGAAGAGAATTGTATAGTATTATAGCCTGGTATCTGTAGTGTTTTTGTCCAAAGGATGTGTTTGTTTTTGGTATTTGTAGTTGGTGAGCATGTCTTGTTCTAGTATTGCGAGAATTTCGTGAAGTGTTAAATGTGGATAAGCTCTTATAAAGGAAAGTAAGTATTTGTTTTGAATATAATTTTTGAATTTTCAGCACTGGAAATTTTTCGAATATGATTGAAGTGGGTGTTAGTATTGGTAACTTAAGCATTACTTTTATTAGGGTTTTCTGAGCTTTAAACACTGTATTAATGTATTTTTTACAGGCACAGCCCCAGGCAATAATGCCGTATTCCGTTATGGATTGTGCAAGTGCGAGGTATATATTTTTTATATGACATAAATATGTTTAAATATTTCTCAAGTTTTTAAAAAAGTAAATCAACTTGTTTAGTTTCCTATTACCGAATCTATATGTTTATCCCATTTTATATAACGGTCGAAGTATATACCAAGATATTTAATATTTTCCGTTTGTGTAATTGGGGGACAATCGCACGGGTATTGGCAGGAATGTATTTTAAGGTGGATGTTATTGGAGGGTTGGCCTCTCGAATTTATGCTGAAAGTTATGAATTTTGTTTTATCTATATTTAAAGTTAATAAGTTACAGTCGAGCCATTTTTTAGTAATATTTAAGCCAAGTTCTGCTTTTGGGATTAATGTTTTCCAGTCTTTGGCCTTAAAGAGTAACACAGTGTCATCAGCAAAACTTATAATTTCGGGCGATATGTAAGAAATGTTGACATAAAAACTAAATATAATATGTTTACGTCTTCGACGATGCTGCCGTATGATCTGGTTCTTGGCGAAACGCCGTTAACCTCCGGCCAGTAGCTCTGCTGCTTCTATGGCTGCTTCCGAACTATTCATTCAGAAGAGTTTCTCCAGCTCCATTAACTGTCTTCATTTTTATTAAATCCACTCGGATTGTCTTCATTTTTATTAAATCTACTCGGATTTAATAAAAATGAAGACAGTAGATGGATATTTATTAATTAAGTAATAACACTAGCATGCAAGCGGACAAGATAATATCGGGTAGGGAACTTAAACTTGATTAAAATAAATTTAGATAAATATGAATCTTATTTCATTACGAGTTTAAAACACGCCTCCAAAGTACGTCATTTTCTGAACATAATCATGACAATGGGTCTTTAATTGAGCGTTATCCAAAATAAGAAATCTTATCAGAATCGCACCTGAAGATTACGATACGAAAGCATCACGGATTATCACTTTTTTTATCATTTATCATGATATTAGACGGATGTTGATCGAAGATGTAATATTATTTCATGTGTATTCGCGAAAGCGTGCTTCTCGATAATATACTGAAATCTAATGGACTGTGAAGTGCCATAATATTCTGCATATTTTCCAAGGTTTTCCGATATAAATAGAATTATTGATGTTGATCTTTTTGTATGGGTCAAGATCAGTGGCGTAGCTAGCATAGGTGGCACCCGGGGCGGATAACGTGGTGTCACCCCCTCCCCAATTTCGACTTCACAAATGTGTAAAAAATTATAGGCTTTCTATTTATTATTTGTGCATGATGTGAGCATTAGTTATTTATTGGATTATAACCTAATTATTATAGTTTGTTGTTTTCTTTAATGCGTGTACCTAATGTTATTAACCTGTAAATGTTCCTAACAAAAAAATTAAAACATCTTCATAGCTGACTTTTTCCGAAACTTCGTTGCTCACTAATTGAAGCAAGTCATTTTTTCTCGGGACGCGGGGCCCCTAGCCGATGCGGGTCCCCTAGGCATTTGCCTACTCTGCTTTAGGGATAATCCGGTACTACAGGGGTGCCCGGGTTCATGTGGTGAGGTTTGTCCAGGTCTTGGTGGCCGATAAGTCTGTCCACCTGCTGCGTGTTGGGCAGTATCGAGAGAAACTGGTTGAGAGAGATCTTTTACCCTCCAGCCAGTGTCTCTCAAACCGTCGCCTTGCACCTTAGTTGAAGGAATGGATTCATATGTCCGTCACTCCTGGACACACTTAGCCCCAGATTCCTACTCACCCCTTACCTATACCTATTTCCTTCCCAAAACTTCCACTCCTCCCTTTCCTTACAAAAACCCTCCACACAGCATCCCCTAAGATGACATAGGCCCTGAGGGAAATAATTTTCCTCAGGGCCTCCTGTGTGGAGCTAATGTAAAAAAAATGCCGAGCACTCGCTAGTAATTATTAAAACTTTAATAAATCAGAGAGCGTTCTGAGAAACACTGTTTTCTATCTTCGGTAGAATCTTAGAATTGGTAATTCTTTATTCATGTTTGGTATGGAGAGCCGTTAAGGAAAACAAATAATATAATATACCTGTATGTATATGTGATTGTTGCGGTCTGGGATTACCACTGTAGAAATCAGTACCTACTTATTTATTCTTTGCCAAGCTTGCTTATCTACTATGCACGTAAGTGTCAATTACACTTTATAAATATCACCTGAGAATTAAGAAAAAAAACTCTGTTTTCTGCACATTTTCAGCTCTTTTTAAACGACTTCAAAAAGGCGGAGGCAATTCGACTGTATTTTTTTTATGTTTGTTACCTCAGAACTTTTGACTGGGTGAACCGATATTGATGATTCTTTTTAAAAACAAACATTTTATTTGAAAGCTGGTGCTTCCCGTGTGGTCCCATTTTAATTTGGTCCAGTTCCGACAATGCCATCCATGAGAAAACCATACAAGTCTTTTAATTTGCATTAAGTACGTGCGCGACAAATGGACGAATAACTCAATATCAAGACAACCGATTTCGATGATTCTTTTTTATTGGAAAGGATGTACTTCAAGGGTAATTTGATGAGAGTTTGGTTAGGTTCTGATTATCGGATCCATGACAAATTAACGAAACTCGGCCGAATCTCTTAATTTGACCCTAACGTCGTTATGGTCATGTCTGTCTCATATGAGCAGCACGTTTAGTAGGTCTACCCATATTCAGACAAATTAGTTAGTGTACTTCAGATTCACTAAAAATCAAAAATAAACAAAAATTTTAACAAAACAAAAAAACGACTTAAAAAAATGCACTAAAAAGAAAAAAAATAATATTGTATTCTTCTACAACTTCATAATCAACTTACTTTTTCTAATCATCAATACGTAGGTACGATTGTTATTCTTGGAGTCGGTGTCAGCAAAGGTAACCGGCCCGGCGTGTTCACTTGACAGCTCCCCGCGCCGCCACGGCCCCGCTCTCGCCTCTCGCCTCGTCAAGTCGCTTGTGCGACACAAGCCCATCCCACCTATAACTATGTATGTAGTTACAAACCTACCTTGACTGACACCGACTCCAAAAGTAACAATCGTACCTACATATTGATGATTAGAAAAAGTAAGTTGATTATGAAGTTGTAGAAGAATACAATATTATTTTTTTACTTTTTAGTGCATTTGTTGAAGTCGTTTTTTCGTTTTGTTAAATTTTTTGTTTATTTATCACCCTGTTGAAAGACCACCATTCAGAATCGAAATCTTACTTTTAATATTTTTTGTTGTTTTCATTTACATGAATTGTGCCATCTTTGGGCATGCTGTATGGAGGGTCTTTTTGGAGAGGAAGGGGTAAACTTGAATCTTGATGTTGTATGAGGGAGGAAACCCACGGAGAAGGCCGGCAAATCGTTCACAGCCGAGCTGTTGAACTCTAGTCGTAGAGACGATAAACAGTGACAAATGTCTCTATGTACACAAGTATTGTTTTAATTTACATTAACTCCACACAGCAGGTCATAAGGAAAGTAATTTCCCTCGGGGCCTACGTCATCTTTGTGGATGCTGTGTGGAGGGTCTTTTAAAGGAGAGGAACGAGTGAACATGTTATAGGAGGGAGGAAACACAGAGGCCGGCAAATCATTCCACAGCCGAGCTGTTGAACTCAAGAACGAGTCGTAAAACGACCCGTTCTCATGACAAGTGTCAACCGTGTACAAATGTTTGGCGCGTGTTTGGCGTGTTCAACTATGCACTGGTGCCGAGGGGATCAGTGACACTAGTTCCTCGGAGCATCTTCCATTGAAATACCAGTAGAAAAAGGCCAGCAATCGGTTGAAATTTCTTTAGCCATATTTGGCGACCAGCTGTGAAGCCAGGTACGTACCCACCTTCCCCTTCCCATCTTTACTATCTTTAGCCTCACAACCACAACATACCCCAATTGGGGGAGCCAGGGTCCCACTTACTCCAGACAGTTGGGAGCATGTAGTCTGTTCACAAAACGTTAATTTTTTTTTCTAGCAGAAAACCGATGGCTCATGCACCACGATGTGCTGATTTATATGCACCTTTTTATGGGACAGCCATTCGACTACGTGCCAACTAAGGTGTCTTCACCAGTCACCGCTTGCAGTACCTACCTATATGTTTTAGGTTATAAAAAAAAAACAACAACAAAACCTTAGCCATAAACAAGACCGAACTTGAATAATTTAAAAAAAACTACATTAAATCAATTAAGATATAAAACATATCTATATCGCAAATTAACTAATGCCGATAGATAATTTAGTAAATTAAAGTCGCTCGGATAGTGACTTCTGATATCATGAATTTAGTTTGCCTTTTCCTGTCTGGGTCTGCTAGGTCAAGTGAGCTATGGAGCTTAGAAATACTCTGTAATCTGGTATCATGTAATTTGCCACCCTACCATTCGAGAATTTTTCTGTTTAAGAAGTTTCTAACAGTGATAACAATAATGATAAAATAATTGAGATTAGATTGGTTTTGGTTAAAATAATAAAACAGGGCGTGCAATTCACACGCGGTAGAAGTGAAACCTTCAGAAAACTGTAGACAAGAGTGGGGAGGCTACGAAGCACCGCACAAAGAGGAGACCGGTAGGCTACGAACGAGGATATTGATTATACTGTCTCATTATCTCGCATGCTAAATCCTATAAATGTATATAGTTGTCTCCTTTTAGTGTCGCTATTTCTCGTTTCATCGAGTTCCAAATCACAACGGTGCTAAAGACGTTTTCATTTCAATAAAACAGAGTGTGCATTTACGCGGCAGAAGTGAAATCTCCAGAAAACTAGACAAGAGTGGGAAGGATATGAAGCACCGCACAAAGAGGAGACCGATTATACTATCCAGTAGAAAGTCCTGTTTCGGTCGGACACTACTTTTTGTGTCGCTATTTTTCATTTCATCGAGTCACGACGCCGACGGTGCTAAAGGAAGTTTTAATTTCAATAATATATTCCTCTCATTAATTTAGAAAAAAAAATATTGTTTCGGATGATGAAAAGTTCGGCATATTTACCACAGATTCGTGTAAAACACGATATTGTGTAAAATATAACAGCAATGTCAATAAATAATATGATTATCAGATAAAGTCGGCAGAGCTATCAATTGAAAAATATTGTTCATGTAGTGAGAGTTATTCCCGGCAGTAGTACCTACGTAGAGCAATCTGCCGATAATATTGCCAACAGTACTACAATCAATATACCGATAATAATGCGATAAATAGTAATTATTTTACTTTATTAGTGAATTTTCATTGGTCAAAATATAACGATATAATAATGGAAAAAAAATGTCATAGATCCTTATAGAAAACACAATCGGAGATCGCATAAAGTAAAACAGCATCATTTTAGTATGCTTACGTACGTGACATGAAAAATAATCTTTACTAAACCATTAAAACGGCTACCATCTTAAACTGGAACCGGAACGTTACAAACAAATTATCAGACAGACGAATTGCCAAATGGACGAGTAAAACAGAACTTCGCTGAGCTCAGTCAAAAAAAATATATATAATATATATAGGTAAAAAATGTTGTAAACCGTGCAGTGTTCATAATATTCGTATATCAAACAAGTTAGATTTTTTTACATTAGATCCACACTGGAGGCCCCTCGGAAAATAATTTCCCTCAGGGCACATGTCATCTTAGGGGATGCGGTGTTGAGGGTTTTTTTAAGGAAAGAAAGAGACGAAGTTCTGGGAAGGAAATAAATGAGAGGTGGATAGGAATCTGCACATGATTCCATCCCCTCAACTTTGGAGAGGTCAAATGACCTGCTCTGAAACCAATCTCTTTCAATCCGGCCCGCCGAGCACCAGGTATGCAGACAAAAGACCGCCAAGACCTTGACAAACTTCACCCCATGAACCCGGGCACCAAGTCACCAAACGTAGCGAACCACTTGGGGTGACTAATGGCAGAGGTTTTGATTATCCATCAAATGGTTCCCGGGGCGGCGGTACCCATACTCGCCTCCCGAAATGCAGAGCGGAGTCAAAAGTACAAAATGGAGTAGAGTTTGCTGTTGTTTTGAAAGTGTTTTTTTTACATTAGTTCCACACAGGAGACCCTGAGGAAAATAATTCTCTCAGGGTCTATGTCATCTTAGAGGATGTTGTGTGGAGGGTATTTTTAGGGAAAGGAAGGAGAGGAAGTTCTGGGAATGAGGGGTAATTCAATCTCTGAATTAAACTTTAGATTCGTGTAAAAATTAAATCCTTACCTCCCACCCCCCTTTCCCCCCCGCCGCGCGAATTCTTCTTTATGTTCATATATATATACATACTAACGGAAGTTCCCGTCGTTGCCCGGACTTCAGATTAAAATTTTCGAAATCAGATGTATGCAGTAACCTTCCTCTTGTTTTGAAGATCAAATGTGCAAAATTTCATTAATCTCGGAATAAAATTGTATATTTGTATACAAATCGAACACACAGACACTCCCCTTTATTTAAAAAGACACACCGCTAATAGATCCGCTGTAATTATCAATTTTCCATTACTATATATACATGTAGCACAAATAAAGATTATCATTCCACTATGCAGCAAATTACCTGAACAAAATTCTTAAGGTAGGTCGTGTCAGCCTTTTAAGTTCTATCGGGGTTGTCGACCTTTAACCCGGGTTGAGCTTATAAATGACCCGGCCATAAACAAGTTTAACACTTTCTAAGTTTATTTCATTGGGTAAAAGATTAAAACAATTACTAGATATGCCTTGGCAATGTCAATAAAACCGCAATATTATTGAAAACATGTTTAGTCGCGTGATAAAATTATTTAGGTAGGTACTTGGAAAATAACGTAAGTTATGGCTCTCTCCGTTGATATGAAATACATAAGATTGGACTTTGAGGTGCTCATATGACATAATTATGGCCCTGTTCAATGTCTGGTTAACACAATGACTAAATAAAATGCTTTGTTAATATGAACATTTATAATAATCAATGTTATTGAAATAACTTTTGAAGGTTATTTTAAGTTATTAGGTACCCATCAATGTAATATTAATGAAGAAGAAAAAAATTAATATATATGAACAGTAGGAAATAAATTCGAATAAATATTTTATTAGTAAGACAGAGATCCTGGGATCGTTCCCAATCCGTCCGTTAACTTTAGATTTTTCTGTTTTCTGCTTCATGTTTTATTAGTTTTATTAGTATTTCTGTTTCATCTTTGGATTTATTAGTGTAATGTCCGTGACAATTACAATCTGTATTTATTAAAAAGGTCTCGTTATACGAAAGTTGATTATTTATTATAAGTCAATTATGGAGTAGTACAATGCTTCCTCTAGTGAGGTGAAATGTGGAAAAGTAGCGGCCCGGCGGCTCTGTGAGCTCCTGGCTAGCTCCCCTCCACTACCTTGTATTCGGGCGGGATCGGAAGCCTTCGGCTACGTTCGACCCTGGGTAAAGGGTACCACAGACACTACAATTAGCATTATCTTCTTCTTCCATGCTTAGTAATAATGTTTTTGATTGACCTCTAACATTTAATATTTACTCTCTTAGAGGCTAATCTTTGGGATTCAAAAGAATTCAAGGAAATGTTCAAAAGAATGATTATTTTTTACCTCCAAAATTAAAATTTTAAAAATTTGTATTTGTAGTATGTAATGCAAAAATCGCGATTGTGTCTTCGACCGTGTCGGAACCTGTGGCTTTGGAATCCTGGGCTACTAACAAGTCAATTTAATATTTTATTAACAGGCTAAGATTATATTAACTTTCTGCAAAATACTTAAATACTTCATCAGAAACAATTTAATGACATAAATCTCCACCAATAAACTTCCTAATGGGTGTATTCTAACTTATTTAAAGTTTGTGATGTCGTGAAAATGTTCAGATTTGCAAGCTGTATTTATGACGACCTCCGTGGTTGAGTGGTTTTGATCCTTGGCAACAATTCGGAGGTTAAACACCATCCACACTAACTATGGTAAACAATCCATTGGTTACGAGGGGGGCAACTTATATAATTGCATCCCAAACGACATTAAAAACGAAAATAAGCTGGGTACATTTAAAAACAAATTATTAATGTTTATTCTTGATAAACAAAGTAATGACATAGAATAGCGCTGTATTGTTATATTTAGTTTAGTTTAATGTGTTTAATTCACGCAGTATCAAAATAATGAGTTAGCTAAATCGTTTTAGGTAAAATTTGGTAGGCGGGTGTGGGTACCACCGCCCATGGAACCATTTATTGGATAATAACTGCCACAGATCACCCCTAGTGATTCGCTACGTTTGGTGACGTAGCGGGGGTTCCCGGGTTTATGGGGTGAGGTTTTTCCGGGTCTTGGCGGCGGATGCGTCTGCCCACCAGCTGCATGTCAGTTCGGATCGGGAGAGAGTGATTAAGGGAGTCTCTTTGACTTCTCCAGCCGTACTCTCTCGAAACATCGCCTTGCAACGCAGTGGGATGGATGTATTCATACGTCCGTCACTCCTGGAGGCAATGACTCCCAAATTCCTACCCACCCTAATACCCTTTTTTTCCCCCTCCTTCCTTTCCTAAAGAGACCCTCCACACAGCATTCCCAAGATGACATAGGCCCCGAGGGGAATTATTTTCCAATTCATTAGGCTGCTCTTTTAGGTGTGGGCCTTTCTAGTATATTTCTATCTGCGCCGGTTCTGGCATTGAACTTGGGAAGCTGGGAAATCTAAGTACGTTCTGGGCTGTACCTACTCACAATTCGCATGGCTTACGCGGTATTGCTATTCCGTTATTACTTTCACGTTCACAGTAATGCATAAATAATTTAGAATCGACTTAAGTACCCTTTTTTATTATTTTAAGAAAATTGAAACAAGTACCTACACGTAACTGGAAGCGAATAAAAGGTAGGTACAATAATGTTATTATTTCTTTAGATATTCATAAATCCATAACTATTTGTAAAATATAAATGGTTTTCGATAAAATAACACAATCATATTTTTATTTGTATGATAAGAACAGCTTCTGTAACACAGCGTGTGTTTTCTGTGGAAAAATATCGTATTTTGTTAACAGAAAGAATTTAATTGCTAAATACATTCAGTAAAAAAGCAATAAATTTTGAAATTAAAAAGAATTTTTATTAATGTTAATAAAAAACACATTTTTTAAACTTAATTATTACTTAACGTACTAAAAAAAATAAATAAAAATCTTAGATCTTAAATATTTTTTTTTACTTATATGGCGAGCTAGCCATATTAGTTAAAAAGAATTACTTGAAATATCTGTTTAATTGTTATTATTTTTGTAAAAATAAAATGGAACACTAATTAAGGCAAAAATATTCAATCACTTAATAAAAATAGCATAATTAAATAAAAATCCCTTTAAAATTAATTAATTAAATTAAAACTCACTTTTTCCTGTTGAAGAATTATTCCTTTAAAACAAATCACTTTTCACTAGAGGTTCAAAAAAGTTGAGCATATATTTTCTTTCACAGATCACAAAATTAAATCAAAATAACAACAACGAAATTCGCTTAGAATTAATTCTGTTTTTATTTGAACATTTCTTTTAATTCGTTCTAATTCTTATTTTTAATTTACGGGTTCTGTGCCCTTTTTTTCTAATAAAGATATTGTTGAATCTCTTTTATTACGCGAGAGATAAATAATATTTATTGTGGATTTATCGGTAACCAGAGCACCTTTCAGCTTCGCGATACAGAACCGACTGACCAGGAATCGTAGCAATGAGCGACGTAAACTCTCCGTCGATATCAGGTACGATAATAATAATAATAAATGAGTAATCAGTAATCAGTTATGTCGGCCGACGTCGTACCTATCCTAGTACCTGCCTGCCTGGGTTATCTGAGGTATTGTTTTTTTCCTTATATGATCTATGACTACCACTAAATTACGAAAGAAAATGCAAGACTTAACGGAAAAACACATTTTTGTAGGAAACTTTTTTAAACATACAAAGTAAGGCCGCCGTGGTCTAGGAGTAAGGCTCTTGACTCACAATTGAAGGTCGCGGGATCGAATCCCGGAGTGCGCAAAAAAAATTATTTGATAAAGTGTGTTATTTCACAATTAATTCATTTAAAATTATGTAAGTATATTTGCGGCTCGTTCCAGAGTGGAAGACACTCTCAGTATCGTCCTGGTGTAAGACCACCACTCAGAATTGAATCGTTGCTTGAAATGGCTTTGGCTGTGTTTGGTGACCAGATCTGAATAGCCAGGTACTTCCCACCTTCCTCTTACCTCTCTCATTCCCCTACATACTATCTTCAGCCTCACAACATACCCAAATTGGAGATGCCAGTCTCGCTGGCTCCAGACGGTAGCTGCTGGCACTTGGAGATCCTAAATTTAGCCGTTCAAAATGATTCAACATAAGATTCAATAGTAGGTACCTATTAACTTTTTATTAAAATCTGTTTCTTACTGTGCAAACTAAAAAGAAAATATACGCAATAATTAGACGACAAATGCATCGTGATGTTGAGGGAACATGCATAACTACGGCTAATGTTTGTATACCAAATTATAAAAAACAAACCATTCGCGTATTGGTCTGTATTCATTTAAGGTATCTTCCCATTTAATTATGCACTTAATTGCAATTCTAGCGAAAACAAACACTTTTCAATTAAATCTTTTTTTTATTCGCCGAAAAGAAACAATTTATCAACACCTCAATAGAATTAATTATGCACAGTGCATTAAAATGTTAAGCAAATATACGCATGAATGCATTATGCAATTGAAGTAATTCGATTTTAATTTACATTTATTTCGCATAAACACTAAAGAGGTCGTCCATTAATCACGTGAGGCTCAAAAGGGGGGGGGGGGGGGAAATCACGAAATATCACGAGGGGGGGGGGTATAATGAGATATCACGTGTATTTATTTTTCGTGATAATATGAATTAATCCTTACTCGATTCCTATGCTGTACTATACGTACGTACACGGTGTCCGGAAACGAGTAGTACAAAAGGGAAACTGGTAAATCTACATCACATAACAAATTTATATAATGTCTTTTTCTTTTATTTTTTTACGTTATTCAGCATTTGTTCTTTTCAGTTTTGAATTAAAAAATATTTACAATTGAGAAGTATAGAAGAGAAGTATTTTATTAGGAATTCTAAAATCAAAAATAATTCTTGCATTTTCGTCAACACTTTCCTTCATTTATTTTCCCACTCTTACCACTCCCCTATTTAGTTTAACCCAAATTTCCTCTCCCCTATCTCTTGACCCTCCCCGCTGTGGTCAGTCTCACAACATACCCCAAATGAGCTTGCATAGTTCACTGGCTCCAGACGATTGGGAGCAGTTGGGACTCTTGTGCGGCATTGAAAAAGCCCCACATTGAAAAAGCCCCACAAAATCTGTCTGAAATTGGAATATCTTGAATTCGTTTTTCGGAATCGCATAATTTGTTTTAATAAATAACGCATTGCTATGGTTTTCTCTTAAAATTTGTTTTTTTTTTATCTACACAAGCAGTAACAAAAACTGGCTGATATTTCGGAGTCTGGTTCAGCCGATCCAAAAAGCCGACTTTTTTATTGCCTAAAATTCTTCCTATACACATGGAGAATACATTCCCAAAGTTATAGCATCAAATTCGAATTAAATAAAGTTAGGAGCAGTGCGCGCCAAGGAAGTAGACTGGAAAACGGAGCGGCCAGGTTACAAGCAAAAACTTTTAACGCATTTTTCTCAACTATTTTTTTAAGTTGGCTGGAATCATAGTTCATCGAATTTTCATCCGATTCACTTCATTCAAAGATTACATCAAAGAAAATTAAATGTATGTATATGCGGATAAGCTTCGACTTTGAAAAATTATTATTGTAGGACAAAGTTATTGCAAAACTATGACAGTTTTTTCGTCAATTTTCATTTTATGCCCGCCATTTTTGCAAGCAACAACTTTTTTTGCAAATTGTGGTTCATGCGCATTCTACATCATCATTATCATTATCATTCATTACATAGTATAAAATGAAGTCGCTCAAAATGTATGTGCGCGTTAATCTTTTAAACTACACAACGGATTTTCATACGTTTTTCACCAATAGATAGAGTGATTGAAGAGGAATGTTTATATGTATAATACATGTAAATTATATTAGAGAAAAGCCGAGAAATTTAAAGAAAACATATTTTTGTGTGATTTAAAATGGCTGGCGGGCCGTACTATAGTCACTTTTGAAATTCGTTCTCCGGAAGAAATTGGAAAATAGATGTCCTAGAGTAAGTAGGTATTTGATTTGAATTATTTTATTTGATGAAGTCGCTCAAAATGTATGTGCGCATAGATCTTTTAAACTACGCAACGGATATTCATGCGGTTTTCACCAATAGATAGAGTGATTCAAGAGGAAGATTTATATGTATAAAAACATGCTTATTATAGCCGAAAAATTCAAATATTCAATTCGAGCAGCGGGCAGCGGGCAGCTGGCAAGCGGGTGGTGTGGATTTTATAAAGGTTGGGTAATGGCGTAGTGTTTCGTTAGCCACATCAACGTGTGGCCAGGTCTGTTAGTTCATAATATTTTTTTTTTGAAATTAGATGTTTCAAATTATTTCCAAGGATTCCAGGATTCCTGCCGATTAGTTCGGACCCTCCGCTTGCTTTCAATAGTGTTTTATCTTGTTCAGGTGTACCTTTAGAAGTAACAAAAGTTTCGTGAACGAAAATAATTTTTATCTTTCAAAAAAACGCACTGAAAAAAAACTCGGCTGGGCCGGACTCCCCCTTAAATTGCCGCACCCATTTTTTCTGTTGATTTATTTTGCCAGCAAATGAACGACAATTTATCAACCGATGCTCTTGAAAGAATTCACATTTTCGCAGAATAAATTGGCCGGCATTAGATCAAGGTCTAAATATGTAATTAAATTATGTTCAAATATTTATTGTTTTAAATTCATGTTTAGGTATTTTATAGTTAATTTTCACACATATTTTAGACTTGTTATAAACAATTATATCGAACGACTGAGTCACGTTATAATAAGTCAGGCAGGCATTTCTCAGTAAAAACATCAAGAAAGCGTTTCGTTGATACGGAAGTAGTGATAAGTGATAACAAAAATAATAACTATTATTGTCGTACTACATCAATACGACAAAATAAGGCACTGAGTGGAAATAAATAGAATGAGTGCAAGTATATATATATATACCAGTGCGGTGCCGTTTATTAAAATACACCTGGAAAGTTTTCTTTATTTAATTCCAGACTACGATATGTTATATTTTATTATTTAGCCGTTTTAAAATTCGGTCCCTAACTTCAAGTATAGAATAATGCGACAAATAACCTGCAGCAATATTCGATGTTATTACCGAAACTAATTGCAAACGAACGAATAAAAGCACTTCAATATATTTTTAATATGGTTGCCCGAAGATTCTTCCAATTCAGTAACCATGTAAAAAAATATTGTTCAATACATTTTGCACTAGTCTATACACATGTGAAACATGGTGTCACTACCGAACCACCTCGACGGAACGATCCAATATAACAATGCATGCAGAATTATATTTGGATTCAGAAGATTTATTTATTTATTGTAAGAAACAAACTGCAGTTTTATACAGGATGTTAAAAATGAAGCGGTTAAAAATGAGGTAAGCCAAAACAGTTTCTTATGCTAATGGTTATTATGATATAATACAAAATTTTAATTGGTTATAACCATTACATGAAAATTAAATTAACAAAAATATATAAATGTAAGTATATTAGAAGGAAGAAGGAATAGGAAAGGGCAAGAGGCAGAGGAAGATGGGATGGGGACAGGAGATGCTCATGCTGTACCTTTTCTATAGCTGTGCATTAATTTAATTCACATTTGTGGTCGTACGCTTGACTTCGTATCGGTATTTTACAAGAGTATTATTAAGAATATCGATATTGTTAAATTGCGTGTTATATTGCGCGCATATGCGGGGATTGGAGAATTTTTTCTAAGGTTGGTTATGTACGCGGGCAAATGAAAAAAATGGTTTAGTCTGGTTGGTCTTGCAGGTATGTGAATTCTTAAATAATTTACGAGTTCAGGAGAGTCCAGGCCGTTATTCAGAATTTTGTATAAAAATATTTGATCAGATATTAATCTACGCGTTTGAAGTGGAGTAAAGTTGTGAAATTTTAAGGATTCGGTGTTATTTGCAAAGAGTAATTTGAATTTATAATTTATGTGTTTAAAAAATTTGTTTTGCATACTTTCGATTCTGTCAATATGGCATTGGTAGAACGGAGCCCAAATTAGTGTGCAGTATTCTAAGTGGGGGCGGATATACGTGGTGTAAAGGGAATACATAGTTTTAATATTGCGAAAAGGTTTAGATATGCGAATTATAAATCCCAATATTTTATTTGCTTTGTTGATTACTTCGTTAATATGTTTGATAAAATTTAGTTTTACATTTAGTACTACACCAAGGTCACGGATTGATTCTATTTCATTGATATGTGTATCATGAAAGTTATAATTAAAAGAAATTTTATTTTTGTTACGCGTAAAAGATAATTTGTTGCACTTAGAAATGTTTATGATTAATTTGTTTAATTTACAGTATGCAAAAAGACGATTTAAGAGATAAAGCAATGTTTACGACAATGTATAAAATATATAATGCTCTGAGTACTGACATAAAGTCAAGTAATTCTAATTCTCTTTTTATAACACGTGTACAACATTGGATTTTTGAAAGGGGACGAATGTACTTTAAAGAATTCATGAGTTCTAACACTACATTTTAATTATTAATGTTTGCATTTCAAAATTTTTATTTCCATTTTTATTTCTATTTTTCTTTAAAATGTTGTTATTTTTTCTCTTAGTTTTTCACTAAATTTATTTATGTTTTTAATTTTGATTTATATACTTATATGTTTTAATTTACACAGAACACTTGAGTTCTTAACATTTAATCTTTATTATTAATTTTTGTATTTCAAAATTTGAATTTGAATTTTCATTTTTATTTCTACTTTTCTTTAAAATATGATCTTTTTTTTTCTCTTTAGGTTTAAGTATTTCTTAATATTTTTTGAAATGTTAAAATATTAAATGTACGACTACCACAACACGGGCTTAGCCTAGTGTGGTAGCAAAAAAAAACAAATATCTGTTAATAATAAAAAATGTATGAAATAAAAAATAAAAAATAAATTAAAAATAAAAAAAAATGTTTATGGAACTAGGATTGCACGAATTCGCCAATCTGATGAGACACCGGGTCGAGCCAGGATGATGCGGCTAATGGCCTCCGACAATACAGTAATGACCGCAGCGTTCCAGCACCAAACACCACTCCTTAGTGAGCGCTGGGCCCGAGCTCACCCCAGACCACGCCCTACATACAATTGATTGTTTACTTATTATTATTTTTTATCTTTTATTATTATTTAGTTTTTTTCCTATTCTATGTACTTGACCCTTTATTTAAAAAATATTTTGTGTAAATATGTATAATTATATGGAACGTGTGGGATTGCACTATCCTCCCCATATTCTGGAATAACACATTATTTTTAACGATAACCAAAATATGGTTAAATTTTTGTTTTTATATTTGAAGACGATAAAAAACAACTCTTGAATAGTGAGCTCTATTGCCATGAAATCAGCATTGCTTCCTTCTTGCATTCCGCAATCACTATTCTCAGCTTATAACGACATTTCCAACGTGGTCTTTAAAATAATAATTATGTGAATACCGCACAACAATCCTAACCGTCTGGGGAGAATGTGAGACTACGGCATCCCCAATTGGGGTATGTTGTGAAGGCACCAAGGAGGAGAAGGAGATGGAAAAGAGGAAGGTGGGGAAGTACCTGGCTAATCAGTTCTGGTCACCAATCACGGCTGAAGTCATTTCAAGCAACGTTCCAATTCTGAATGGTAGTCTTACAACAGGGCGATACCGAGTGTACCTTCCATTCTGGAACGTGACACAAATATACTACATATTATGTTATTGTGAAATAACACGAATTAATCAAATAAAATTAATTTGCGCACGCCGGGATTTGAACCCGCGACCTTCGGATCGCTAATCGAGAGCCTTACACCTCGACCACAGAGGCCGTCGTCTATTGTTGACTTTGTACTATATACTTTAATAATTCAATAAGAAAACATATTACGAAAATAAAAACTTGAAATAGTTAAATTATAAAATTGAAAACCATCGCGCACCATTGGCATAAATGTAAGCAATTACCCACCAGTTACCTATATTGTTTCTTTAGCCTTGGTTACTAATGCGAAAATTGACTTTATTGGCAAAAATAATATCTATTACATTTCCGGAAAATAAATTGAAACAGGTTATTTCCAGTTTCACCATTGCGAGTAATTTGCTAAAAAATAAGTAGTATTTTGAAATAGATTGTTCATTCCGGAGAAACTGAAGTGAATGAGGTTTTTTGTTGCACACTTGACCCTTCTGGCAATTAGAATGGAACCTTCGATTTTCTGCTATTGTATTTGTGTATTGTGCTCGAGAATAATACATTTTGAATATGTTATTATGGTGACGAATATACTTAACAAGATATTCAATGCTCTACACAAGAGGCCACGAATTATTCATTGATTCCTTAAACTGTACCATGCTGGGTATATCACTTTTATTTACTCGTATGTAGGGGGCATACATTAATTACATGAGCAGTTTTTCTTCCAATCCAGTGGTGAGATAAATTTGGGCCACTTCGTATATTATTTTCAAGTAACGTGAGATTTTGCTCGCCCCCCTCCCCTTTTGAGCTCACGTAATTAATGTATGCCCCCTTAGTAATCAAATAGTCGTGCAACAAAATAATATTAACTTTTATATTTTTTTTACTCCACACGGGAGTTCCTGGGGAAAACAATTTCCCTCGTAGCCTTTGTCATCTTTGGGGATGCTGAATGGAGGGTCTTTTCAGGGAAAGGAAGGAGAGGAAGTGCTGGGAAGGAAAAAGGTATGAGGTGTCAATGTGTCCAGGAGTGACGGACGTATAGGACCATTTCTCCCACTGCGGTTCAAGGCGATGAGTCAAGAGAGTCCGGCTGGAGAAATCAAAAGATCTCCCTCAACCAGTCTCATCCGATCTGGCCCGCCAAGCAGTAGGTCGGCAAACGCATCCGCCGACAAGACAACCTCATCACATGAACCCGGGCACCTTTGCCAAGTCACCAAAAGTATCGAACTTCTTGGGGTGACCTATGGCAGAGGTGTTGGTTATCGCGGTACCCATAACCGCCTCACAAATTAACATTTTAGAAACACATTTCAAGCAAATTCAAACTAGCTGGTACCCGGCATGCGTTGCAATGCCATTCAAAGAAATAAAGTGCTTTTGAATACACAATATTTTTTTAATGTTTTTCTGACCCGTGAGCAGGCTACATTTCGTTAATTACACCATAGGCCATCTGCAAAGTTAGTCGTGTCCGTGTAGGATGGTCGAAATCCAATATGTGGCAGGACGTTCTGATGCCAACCTGTTGAGTGCAATAGTCATGTCAATGTTAACCGTGTAAGAATGCTAGACACGTGTTTTCCTCGTTTCCCAATTGATAACGAATGCTCATACAATCAAGAACCCTAGTGTATTCAAATCGATACCTTCTATTGCCATAAACGCAAAATAAAAGCAACACTTCCTCCAGTCGTCGTATATGGTGGTTTAATCTACGGTGCATGTTAATATTATAGCCCTAACTAATCGTTTCCTACCTGGAAATAGCATTAATTGGTTGTCGTACTATAGCAGTTATTCAATAAGGAAATGATAAAAGTACAGAAATACTGATTTAAACTTATATAAGTTTCTGTTTTCCAGTTAAAGAGGCCATAGATCTTTCATTTATCCTCTCTAAAACTCATAGAAATCGATGGCATTTCGGAGGGGTTCATTTCCCTTATCGGTTCTTCTCTGGATAATATATTAATCACTTTCTTGCTAAAATAGAGGAAGAAAACCTTAATCTAGGTTTACTGATCAACAAGGTGAAAATGGTGATCGTCAGGGCAAACATCTTTGTAAGAATAAATAATGCTCTCACACTTAGAAAGGGTGAACGACTTCATAAATCTAGACTCGTCTATAAGTGATGATGAAGAAGTTGTAAAACAGAAGTGAAAAATAGGAGTTGCATGACAAAAGACTCCATGAGCAAAATGCAAAAGATATGGATTGACAGCGGCATAACGAAGACCACCAAGAAAAGCCACATCCGCGCGCTGATTTTATCGTTATTTCTGTACGGTGTGGAAACAGGGTTACTTAAAGCCAGAGAAAAAAAAGCTGATAGACGCCCACGAATTGTGATGCTGGAGAAAAATGCTCAGGATTCCATGGACGGCATAGGCTTTTAACCATATATCTACAAAGTATTGCACGTTGACATTGACATTGATACACTGCTCGCCCAACCGAGGACTCCAACCTGGAGAAACTCAGTCACTGGCCAAGTGTTTGGCAGAAGAAGCGGAGGAGGGTCACCAATGCGTTGCAGTGGCCAAGTATCACAGGCGTCCGAAACGTCATTGTCCTTGGCTCTCCACGCATCGCAGAACCGCGAGGAGTGGAGATGCCTCATCCACCACGGACATATAAGACTTAAGTACATTTCTCATTCCAGCCCTCATAATAGGTCAACACCTTTACAATACTCCACAACTTTTAGATAGGCATATTTGACGAAAACCTTTTTTTTTATCTGGTTTAATTAAGATCAATATGTACATTGAAGTACCCACCCTTTCCCGCCCCGGTATAGGCGACTTATGGTCGCCCCTTCGGAGCTCTCGCAAGAATCTAATTTTTTTTATATGAGTGACTCTACAATTAACAGAACGAATCTAGACCTTCAATGTCCCTACATACTTTGTTAGGTGGCGGAAATGTAGGATCGCCTGCAGACTGAACTGCAATGGTCATGAAAGAAACTAATCTACTGGTGTTAGTAAGCAAAGGAAAAGGAAGAAAGAAAAACAAAATTAGTTGATTATTAGCCAGAGGGAGACCACACACTCAAGGCTGCAGGCAACTATGACAGAAAATAAAGTAATATGTACAAAAAATCAATACCAAAAATATTAATAAAGGAACAATCAAGAGTGATTGACATAACCAAAAAGCATCCGGCGGTCCCCGAGAGAATAAAAAGGTCGTTAGTCCAACGTTACGGCATCCCATGGAGTCGCCCTTTAGCCAGCTAGCCGGTGGTGCCTAGAAGAAGTAAATGGACGACTTAACGAAGACCCTAGGGAGAAAAGCGTCGGGCAGCCGGAGGAGGGGCGGACAGCCATGGGAAGCCGCTCAGTCTTTCCTTCAACCTAATTATGTCCCGGGGGGTGGCGCGGGCGCTGGATGGTGAGCGTAGAGGATCTGTACAAATGAAAGTAAACCTAAAAGTAAGAATACATAGATACATAGGGACAAGGCCCAAAGTCCAACCCCTTAATTGGGGAAAAGGACAAAACAAAACAGGCAACGGAGTTCTGTTCTAGAATCAATATCGCACAAAATCAGGAGGAGAAAGAAAAAAATAATAATAACAATATGTACAGTAAGAAACACATAATTAATTAATTAAAAGCTTTAAAATATGTAGGCAGATATATTCACACACATAAGTATAAATCAACAAAAGCCGATTATAAGTTATTATTACTCTCCCACACCCCTCTCTTTCAATAAGTTACTAACTTAATTTAGGTATAATGTATTATTTATCACACAAAAATATAAGTATATAACAGCGACATGTCATTGGTACCAATTATTGTATTAATTCTATAACTTTGTAAATATTTCCCATTATGTAATAATGTACTGTTTGTTTCTGCAAAAATAAAAAATAAATAAATAAATAATTAAGTAGTATAAATATTTTATTGTAAATTGGTGTTCAGGCAATTAATAAATCGATTTTGATAAATGATAAAAACAATATAAATGATTACCTAAACAACGGATCAAAATGCCCCTGACGTCATCCTTTTCTGATCGAGAGACGATTACGGAGTAATGTATACATATTGATAAAAATGGTGAAAGTCCTCTGATTAAAAGTCGTTTGTGCGTTTGAAACTTTAATTTGGACTTGTTTTAACGAGAAAAAAACTAGTTTTAAAACATTGTTTTAAATTTATGACTATTATTATAAAATGCTAAGGGTCAACCATTATTCGATTAGATTAGTTTGTTTTCTCATAAGTTATTGAATATACGAGGTGATGGAGAATGAATTGGGTGTGCATTTTCCATGACAACTAACACCCCTTTGAAGTCTTTAAAAGTGATGAAAAAATGGCACATAACCTAACCTAACGTTACCTATTTCACATAGTTTTGTTTTCATTTCATTAAAATGACTTGCGATCATTGCGAAATGATATTTAACTGTTTATAAGAAAGAAACAGCTTATATACAAAAGTCTAAGAATATATGATGTTAATTAATGTTTCTTATAGAGGTAGAAATTTTATTGTGTCTACAAACTAATTAATATATAAAGAGGAGAAGAACAGGAATATAGGATAAGGATGGGAAATGCTCCCGATACATTCCATACTCACGTATTAACGTATGATCGTACGCGTTACTTCTGTTCATTATTGAAGTGAAAACTTCTTTAGTTTGAAAACTTAACTGAAAGCACCGTCGTGATTTGAAACACGATGAAACGAAAAATAGCAATACTAAAAAGAGACTAACACTTACATCTGTAGGATTTAGCCTGCGAGAGAATGAGATAGTCAATCGGTCTCCTCTTTGTGCGGTGCTTCGTAGCCTCCACTCTCTTATCTACTTTAGTTTTCTTTTATCTTTTTTCTTCTACCCCGTGTGAATTGCACACTATGAAGGGTGGGTAGGAATCTGGGGGTCCTGGAGTGACGGACGTATGAATCCATCCCTCCCACTGCGGTGCAAGGCGATGTTCCAAAAGAGTTTTGCCTGAGAGGTCACAAGGTTTCCCTCAACCAGACTCTCCACATTCGCCGCCAAGACCCGAACAAACCTCACTCCATGAACCCACCCATGCTAAGTCACCAAACGTAACACAATGGAGTGACCTATGGCAGTCGGTTATCCAATAAATGGTTCCCATACCGTACCCGCGTCCCAAATTTAGATAATTTTATATTTATTTATTAACGTTTTGAAGGCTTTTACATACATTATTATAGGTAAGTTGATCAGTATATTAATGAGTGTACAGTACACAACATAATAAACTGAATATAAAGGATATACGCAGTTACAATACAAGAGGGTGTGTAGTTTCATTATCATGTACAGATGTACAAAGATGTTCAACAAGTGTAAGTATAAAGGGAGAAAAAAAGAAGTACTTAAGGAACCATGAAAGTAGTTACAAAAATTGTAAATTTAATTAAGAAACCCAATAAGTAGTTACAGAGCATGTAAATTAACTTAAGGAACCATGAAAGTAGTTACAAAGCATGTAAATTTACTTCAGGAACTATAAAAGTAGTTACAGAGTATGTAAATTAACTTAAAGAACAATGAAGGTAGTTACAAAGCTTGCAAATTTACTTCAGGAACTATGAAAGTAGTTACAAAGCATGTAAATTTACTTCACGAACTATAAAAGTAGTTACAGAGCATGTAAATTAACTTAAGGAACAATGAAAGTAGTTACAAAGCATGCAAATTTACTTCAGGAACTATGAAAGTAGTTACAAAGCATGTAAATTTACTTCACGAACTATAAAAGTAGTTACAGAGTATGTAAATTAACTTAAGGAACAATGAAAGTAGTTACAGAGTATGTAAATTAACTTAAGGAACAATGAAAGTAGTTACAAAGCATGCAAATTTACTTCAGGAACTATGAAAGTAGTTACAAAGCATGTAAATTTACTTCAGGAACTATGAAAGTAGTTACAAAGCATTTAAATTTATTCCAGGAACTATGAAAATAGTTACAGAGCATGAAAAATTATTATAAACATAAACATGTATTGATAAAAATATAGAGATGTAACAGATGTCATAAATATAAAGCACTTGCGTGTTATTTCTGCTACAAACTGGTGTCCACGTAAATTATTATTGTAGCCAAGCGGAAATAGTAACATCTGAATAGAACAAAAGACATGTGATCGCAATAATTATATACAATTGCCGACAAGGAATTTACTGACTTCATGCATTGTTACGCAGCGCAAATTAATTAGCAGGTTTTCCGGGCTTATCTTCCATAATAGTAATTTTATCAAATAATTGAGTAAGACCAAATGTCACCGCAATTCTGATTGTAGGAAGGTGGGTAGGTCCTGCGTTGCAGAATATAAATAATACATTGCTATCTCGCACGAGAGTTCCAACTGCTCCCAACCGTTTGAAGGCAGTGGAGATAAAACATCCGCAATTGGCGTAAGCCGTTAGGATAGAGGGAATGGATCTTGTCACAATACATGGCTAAAGCCATTTCACGCTACGTCTCAATTCTAATGGTGGTCTTTCACCAGGGCAATACATCACTCTTTTAGTTCTTTTTTCAACTGCTCCCAGCCGTTTGAAGGCAGTGGGGATAAAACATCCGCTTTTGGCGTAAGTTGTTACATTGAAGGGAGTGAATCTTGTCACAATACATGGCTAAAGCCATTTCACGCTACGTCTCAATTCTAATGGTGGTCTTTCACCAGGGCAATACATCACTCTTTTAGTTCTTTTTACAACTGCTCCCAGCCGTTTGAAGGCAGTGGGGATAAAACATCCGCTTTTGGCGTAAGTTGTTACATTGAAGGGAGTGAATCTTGTCACAATACATGGCTAAAGCCATTTCACGCTACGTCTCAATTCTAATAAAGGTCTTTCGCCGGGGAAATTCATAACTCTTTCAGTGCTTTTTCCAACTGCTCCCAGCCGTTTGAAGGCAGTGGAGATAAAACATCCGCAATTGGCGTAAGTTGTTAGGTTGAAGGGAGTGGATTTTGTCACAATACATGGCTAAAGCCATTTCACGCTACGTCTCAATTCTAATGGTGGTCTTTCACCAGGGCAATACATCACTCTTTTAGTTCTTTTTTCAACTGCTCCCAGCCGTTTGAAGGCAGTGGGGATAAAACATCCGCTTTTGGCGTAAGTTGTTACATTGAAGGGAGTGAATCTTGTCACAATACATGGCTAAAGCCATTTCACGGTACGTCTCAATTCTAATAAAGGTCTTTCGCCGGGGAAATTCATAACTCTTTCAGTGCTTTTTCCAACTGCTTCCGGCCGTTTGAAGACAGTAAGACATAAAACATCCACAATTGGCGTTAGTTGTTAGATTGAAGGCAGTGGCGTAGCGTGGGGGGGGCGGGGGGGGGGCGGCCCGCCCCGGGCGGCACTTTTAAGGGGGGCGGCAAATTTTCACAATAAATAATAACATTATCTTGGAAAAATTTAAACCATTTCAAATCATTATTTGAACATGTTCTACGATCTTTTCGTTTACGAAACTCTTTATTTAATTCATTAAAAATATCAATAACTATATTTTTTTAAGCTGCAAATTTCGCAATTCGTAGGAAAACCGTATGCATATTTTGAGAGTATCTAATACTAATTAAAGCTGATAACTCGCCAACAGATTCACTCTTAATTAAAATCAGAGTTGTGTTCAGAATGTATTAACGACTGAATTTCAGTTGTGTATTCATCGGCTGATACATTTCGAAAGAGACCATTATTTTATTCGAAATGCCGTTATAAAGTTCTAGTGGTAGATTATGTTTGTGCTGCCAGAATCAAAGAGAAACCATTTTCATTTTCTGAGTGTAGTTTTAATTCGGCAAATACAAATTTAATTTGACCCGTCTAATAAAATGAGAGACGCAAATTATCCCACACATTTAATTTTAAAATAAAATTGTGAAATTATGTCCCACACATTTAATTTTAAATAAATTTGTGATTGCGTTAAAAAGTTAAGATACAGAGAGCAACAGGACAAATAATAATCCCTAAACTTAATACTACAACGGCCCAACACCATTACACATACTCAGCCATAAAATGCTTTAACGAACTCCCTAAAGATATTCAATCCGAAAAAATTATAAAATTTTTAAGAAAAAAATTAAAATACATTTCACCACTAAGTAATTTCATGTTTGTGTTATATTACGCCCACTTATATTTTCAATGTGTACACAGGTCTTATATTTTATAATTTAAAAAAAAACTTTCTTCCTAAAATAGTGCACAGGTATATAATTTTACATACATGTTGTTTTTATTTTATTTTTTCATAAATACGCTCATGGTAGCATCAATTAAACATATATCAAAATATTAATTGTGTTAGTACTCCCTCCCTAAACACGAGAAATTCTCAATTAGAGAGGTATTATTACCACCATTAAAAAATATTTGCATTACATGTACATAATTAAAAAAATAATTGTACTTATACCTAACTTTGTAAAATTGTAAAAACGGAATAAATAAAAATAAATAAATAAATAAAGTTTTATAATATTTTTTTAAAGAAAAGTAATCTGTATTTAAAATTTTTAGTTTATTCTATTTAAGGTACCTACTTTAATTCAAATATTCGCAGGCGTGTATTTTTGAGCCAATTCATATTTTTTCCAATATGAAAATTTTAATGTTTAGAAACAATAATATTCTAATAAGCACGTCGAAAAAATTACTTTATCTAGATTTTTGTTTTAATAAAAAGGAACATTTCATGGGAAGAACCGGAAATTTTGTGCTGGAAACATTGACAGGCAAAAGTTTATAGATATTTTTTTTTCTTATTATTCGAAGGGTTAAACCAGTTTTCAGGATGTAAATTCCCATTTGAGAATTCATCTGCTGACACAATTCAAAGGAAAACATTATCTTATTCGAAGTTCAGCTATTAAATTCTAGTTGCAGACTCTGTATGTGCTGCCAGAATCAAAGAAAAACCATTTTCATGTTCTGAGTGTAGTTTTAATTCACCGCATACAAATTGGTTTTGTGTTCAGAATACGATAAATTAAATAACGAGTTGCAGATTCATCCTGCATCGAGTGAAGCTTTACATTTGAGTTACATAATGCTGTAAAATTCTGATAAATTGATTGTTGCATGTGTAACTATTGTTTGGGGATTGTAACGCAGTAGCAATCAGTCAACTTTGGAGTAAAATTTATATACGTGATTTTTATTGAAAGAATACTCGTCAAATGTGAAATTAAAAAAATCCAGCTAGTGTATAAATAGGTCGTAACAAAAAAATAGGACTTCCATATACAACCCCCCCCCCCCCCCCCTCCCACCGCTTGAAGTACCCAAATAAGGGGGCGGCGAAATTTTCCTCCGCCCGAGTGTAGGTTTAATTCACCACAAACAGATTTAATTGAAACCAGTTTTGTGTTCAGAATGTAAATGGTGGAAGAATAAAAAAACCCTTTTCATGTTATGAGTGTAGTTTTAAATCACCGCGTACAAATTTAATTAAAACCATTTTTATGATTTTTATGTTCAGAATGTAATTGCTGGCAGAATTAAAGAAAAACCGTTTTCATGTTCTGAGTGTAGCATTAATTCACCACATACAGATGTAATTAAAACAAGTATTGTGTTCAGAATATAATTGCCGCTAGAATCAAAGAAAAACCATTTTTATGTTCTGAGTGTAGTTTTGATAAACCGCATATTTATTTTAATTTAAACCAGTTTTGTGTTATCAGTATATCAATAAGTTGCCAATTCATCGTGAAGTGAAGCTTTGCATTTGGGTTGCATTCCATACGTATCGCGATGAAAATGCGAAATTCTATTACCATTTTCGATTTCTGAGAGCAGTTATATATAAATTTGTAGTAGAATTTAAAAGCTTGATTTTGTTGGAAGAGTACTCGGCACATAGGATTATAAAAATCGGCAAAAAAATAGGATATCTACCCCCCCCCCCTCCCGCTCAGCGCTTGAAAACCTGCGGTAAAAGTAATGGTAGAAGTTAGAGGGGGGGGGGAGGGCGGCAAAAATTGCCTCCGCCCCGGGCGGCCGAAACCCACGCTGCGCCACTGATTGAAGGGAGTGGATCTTGTCACAATACATCGCTAAAGCCATTTCATGCTACGTCTCAATTCTAATGGTGGTCTTTCACCAGGAGGACTACACGAGTATCTATCACTCTTTCAGTGGTTTTCCCCTGGTTCCGGCATGTCGATATCGTACCATAAAACAGTCACTAGCGGCCCATTTCTTGTGGCTTTGGCTACATATTCAACGGCTTCTGTAATATTTTGTCAACGAGTTTTGATGCATTTTAAAGGTTTCCAATTTATGAAACACCAAAAATTTTCCTTACGAATATAATACTTTCCGAAAGATAATAAACCAACAGAAATTATTGAACTGTCCTCGAATATAGTTTTCCTTCTTTTCGAGCCAAACTTGTGTTTGCTTATTTTGAATCAGCAGCCTTATTATTAGTTTCTTTGAGAGTTTTATTAAAAAAAAAAACATTTTATAAAATTCAAATAGTTTGGCGGCACCACCGAAGGTGTCAAGCTATATGTGCTCTACTACCTACGACTCACAAACAAACTGAAAATGGATAATTTGGCTCCGGCTAAAAACGTTGATCATCACTGATTTAAGAGCCATTAACCAGCGGCCGAGAATGTAATTTTTGTCGAACGATGATCTTGCGATCGTACCCTTTGTACAGGGCGGTTCCGATAAGAAAGATTAATTATTCTTACAAGCATTATAACATAATAACTCAATGTCGATTTTATTTCATTCAAAATTTGCTTTGATGAATACTGTGGTGAACGTATGTCTGAAAGCAGTCCGTAGTATGAAAGAGACATGCGTGTATGAGTGAGGCAGCATGAGGAACATATAAAAGGGTGTGATTGTAGTCCATTGTTTGCTCTTTGCCATTAGACTTCTTACGAAGCACCATTGTACAATATCTCGGAATAGACATCAATAGTCTACCGACGACTTATTATTGCTACACCCTGTACTGAGATCATCAGATCAGAATCAGAAGAATTTGGATCCATCCCAAGGAGTTCAGAATGTCATGATGATAACCGGCTACGGTCATCACAAATACCTTCATTCAAAAATGCTCTAACAAGTGATGATAAAACTATTAAAATTATGTACCTTTTGTAATTATTTTTTATCATAAGTTTTTATATTTTTTTAATAATGTCTAAGAAAAATAAGAATGCAATTTTTTTAAATATATTATTTTGTACATCGTAAATAAATAGACAAACTGAAGTATTTCCGTCACAAAATAAGGTTGCGGATATTTTTTTGTAATTTTATTTCAACTATAATTAAATTTCTGAAAAGAAGCTTTTCCAAATAATTTATTGGTTTATTTTAGAGCATGATTGTATCATTTGAAATGAAAGTTGTATAATACAAAATTTTGTTTGAAAATTTAACAAATCTTTTACGTTAAAACCTTATTGTACAAAAAATAAACATATTTTCTCAAAATTTAAATCATAGCTTTACTAGATAAAAGAACAGTCTCGAAATCAATTTATATTTTTTCGTGGAAAAGAGCCAATACGTCTAAAATTTGATTTAAAAATGACATATTTCCGGTTTTGTCGGTTATTATTATGGGGCCGTGGATTTAAAAGTTTGAAAACCATTGCGATAGAAGATGATAAAATAAAACGAAGTGAAGTAAAAATATGCAGGAATTGATTATAACAATCTTTTCATTAATCGTATTCTGACCAAGGCACCGGCACCAGCACCGGTTCCATTAGTCCTTAGCGAGGTAGTTATTCAATTGCATTTTGTTCTTTTCAACGACCTTCTTTACTTAATTGTGTTTCTACGGCAGTATAATTTAGATAATTAACAAACCGTTGCACTAACCTTAAACTTGTCGAATGTCTTATTTCCCCGTAAACATTGTACATCCATAAAATTAGCATGTAGAAATTTATTCAATTTCAAAATATATGCAATTTTATTTCCAGTCGAGTGGTTAGAATGATTCCAAAAATGAAAAATGTACAATTTTATATGCCAACCGTTTTCGCTTTTGACAATATAATGTTTTCTATATGTATATTTTTCAAACATTAATTACTCTTTATAATTTTTTCGCAATTTTTAAGTTAAAGAATATATGTTTTTATCGTTTTTTAAAACGGAGACACAAAATAAACTAATTTCTAGTCCATAATTTGGAATGATAAGCGGTATTGAGGTAATATATCATAAAAATGGCGTGTCATAAATTAGACAGGTATTTTTAAATGTTTTTAATTGAATATTTCTTATTTTTGTTATATATAACTAGGGCCCGGATTAATATGTAAATACATATTTTTAATTTACACGATTTTCGGTCTCGCGTGTGTTCTCTACCTAGATTATCATATACAGATTGTGAAAAACTAATTTTTATTTTCCATATTTTTCCATTATTTCATGGTTAAGTCCATATTTTACAAAAAATATCACAATCATCCATATTTTCGATTTTATATCATAAAACATGAGTTAGTTCACAAAAATTGATATAATTTTACTTGTTCTAAGCCGGCGATCACCAACGACGATCGACGTTCATGCCATGTTGTTTGGGCGTCTGTTTATTTTTACGTACTCAAGTCACCTACTACTACTGTCTAGGTACCTATCAGTTTAATTTTAAAATGCCCAAGGATAAACAACCTTTGTGTTTCAAATTGGAAAAATATATCGAAGCTTTCCCAAGCCAATCGCTAATTATAGACGGAAAAGTACTTTATTGTCAAGCCTGTGAAAAATCTATTTCTTCTGAGCAGCGTTTTATAATATCGCAACGTGCATCTACTGCAAAACATACATAGGTACATATAGTTTTAATTTCGATAATTTAAAAAAGCACGTGATTGTGTACTGCAATCAATTTAATAAGACAGATTTAGAGGAAGATGAATAAAACTTCATTTTTTTATTTGAATTACCTGAACATTGCGCTTTCTTTTTATAATTTTTTTAATGTAACTGTTACTGCATAGTAATTTTTCACGATAAACAATTTTTAATATGAAAGATATTCTTTTTTTATACTCCATATTTTTTCCATATTTTACATATTTTAGTCCATATTATATATACATATTTTGAATTTTTTAATACATATTTATCCGAGCCCTATATATAACTCACTAGGTAAGGGAACGTACCCATACTACGTGACACTTTTAGGGGGGGGGGGGGGGTCTTCAAAAGGTCACGCTCCATACAAATGAGCGGCGGGTTCCTTAGGATTTTGGTCACCGGGGGGGGGGGGGGGGGGTTAAAAATTGCAAAAAGTTGGTCACGTAGTTTGGGTACGTTCCCTAATTGGTATTATACCCGTTTGCAAGTAATTTTTCTGCTTGATTTGTGTTATTTCACAAATTAATCATTTAAAAAAATATAATATATTGCATATTTGCGGCAACTTCCAGAGTGGAAGATACCCTCAATATCGCCCTGGCGTAATACCACCATTCAGATTTGAAACGTTGTTTGAAAAGGCTTAAGCCGTGCTTGGTACCAGATCTGAATAGCCAGGTACTTCTCCACCTTCATCCTCCCCATCTCCTTCACCTCTCCACTACATTCAACCTCATAACATACCCCAATTGGCTATGCCATAATCTCACTAGCTCCAGGCGGTTGGGAGTAGTTGGGACTCGGCACAGTATTCACATATTTTATATTTGGCACAATAACTTTACTTGTTTTAAAACATTATTTAATGATGTGGGCTTCATTGGATGCTTTACCCGTGCTGATGCCCCCATTTTACAAAAATTAATAATTAATTCTTCTAAAGTAAAACAAAACTAAGATGAAATTAAATAAAATGCGTAAAGGCGGTAAAATTTTTTTTTAAAAGCCAAGTTAATGAAGCGAAGTACGGTCATTTATAATGATGTGTGTGTATCTTCGATCAATAAAGGCTATACTTGGTCAATGGTGTGTATGTAATATTATTGTTTTACATTTATCTTCTATGTTGATTTGCTCCTCTAAAGTAAAATAAATACAAAGGATTTTTTTTCTTTATTAATAATCTTTTTTGGTACATACATAGGTAAAATTTTACAATAATACAAGATTTTTTTATGTAAACATTTAAAAAGTAAAGAAAAATACAATAGCAGATTAACCAAAAAAATCCCACATAGACATCGCCAGTTCAAGGGTATACAGAACTTTACTCATATACATGCATTATCTTTGTAGAGATTAAAAAATGAAATAAAATAAACAAAAAAAAATTAAATCTCTTCCAGTTGACTTGATCCAGTTTTTTGTGTGTTTTGGAAAGCCTTGTTTATTTTGTGTTTTAAATACTACTGGAATAAAATACAATTTTGGCATTATTTCATATACATTCATACCCCGTTCCCTGACCCCTGTTCTAGTTAGATATTTAAGCGGAATAAAACTAATAGCGTATAAGACAATGAATGAAAAAAAAAACAAAATTAGAGTGTGTAATTCACACGCGATAGATGTGAAACTAGAAAGTCGCTAGATGTCGCTTTCTTTTGTCTGTTTATTTTAAAGTGGTTTGAAGATTGGATATTGATTTACAAAAACCAGAATGTTTATTTTTTTGGATTTCGTAGGATTCGAACCTCCGTCCGCTGGATTTCTCTGGCCGCTGAGATTTGCGACGCACTATACCGCTGCGCTATGGGACGCTGCGAGACGCGAATTTAAGCATTGTATTCCGACGACCTGTAAAAAACAAAGCAGCCAATGAGCGCAGACCTATCGTCGTTTCCGTTTTATATCTCAACCAATAGGAGTCTTGAGCGCAGTTTGATGCTTCGCAGGTGCCGTAGTGCGTCATTTCCGTTTCATTCGAACTTCAAGTCACTCTAACCGGGCTAAAGAAGTTTCATTTCAAAAACAAAATCGTCTTTTCTACGGATTAAGAAACTTCGGAATAAAAATGACATTGCTCTATCCCAAACCGACGTCAGTCCTCTCAGTCCTCTGACTCTTGCGGGATTTCCCGCCAAAATACTGTCTGGGCCAATCCACAGCATCGCAGAACTCTACTTTACTTTCAATTTTCAGTAAAAGATACGGTTTTACCCATGGTAAGTTTGGACAGTCGCAAATAATTTACATTTCCAAATAGATACCTAAAAAAATGTTCCAAGTATTCATAGCACGTACTTTGTTTCCAAGCTGGTGATGGGCACATAAGTTCGACTATCAAAATTTACTACTCCTTTGAAGAAAAGAGTATTTGATATTTTGAATTATTCGCGACATTTTATTATTCCAAATCACAACGAAATATGAATAGGCCACTTGCATAACATTTTTTTATTTTTTTTCCGGTTCAGGCAAATATTCTAAGACATTCTGTATTTTTTTATCGTATTTTTGAAACCCTGGGGATTTTTTGAAAATTTCAATCCGAAAAATCAGACCATTTTTTATAAACCGGAAAGACGGGACATAATTTTATAGGTGTGAAAAAACTATAATTACATAGCCGAAAATCATTTAAAAAAAAGAACGTTTTCCACACGAATGGCACATGAGAATAACGAGGCATACCAAAAATATTACATCTCATAAATATTTTTTTTCCTTGATCCATCTTATTGATCATAAATCATTATAATGTACAGCGTCTATATTACTAAATTCAATGTAATATTCTGGTACTTGTAAATTATAATAATAATAAGAATATTATAAAATTTTATTTTATTAAAATCAGCACCATAATCATTATACCTCTAAAACACGTACCGACATCATCTTCACGTTCTGAAGAGAACCCCGTACATCATTAAATGTACGGGGTTCTTTTCAGAACATCTGTCAAAAAGTCGAACAAAATGATAAGTTCGCAGAGAACAAACAATAAATCTAATGAACGAATTCAAAAATTCGCCTGACATCAAAGTGATGCCATATAAAAAAATAAATCAGTGTGGAATTTTACAAAATTAATAGGAACATTTTCGGAGACGGGATATTTTCATGTAGTGACGTCACGAGCTCAAATAATGGATTTATTTATTTAAAAATAAAAAAAACTATACATATCTAACAATTTTTGTTAACATTTTCGTAATCTTAGTAAAAAGATCTATCCTCATGATTTTTTCCAAGTCGTTATGAAATCCATGCAAGTGCATGGCCTATTACCGCAAAAATCAAATAAATGGATTTTCTTTCGAATCGGAAGATTTCGCGATGTTATTTTGATAATGTCAATTATTTTCATACCATTACATTCAGCTCTGTTCTAGCTCTCAGCCAGACAAGTTGGTTTAAATTCGCTCCCGCTAATTAAATCCTTAAAAATAGTAAAAGTGGTCGTATCGGTAAAATTTTAGCACCATCTGGTGCATCTCACCAAGGGCCACCTGCCCATGGTTTTAGTTGTTAAATTTTTTGTGAATTTCAATAACATTTTTGTGAAAAAGTGCAAAATTTCAAATTTTCTCCCTTTAAGGGTGGATGCTTGTTCATCCCCCAAGCTTAAATACATTCGCCCTGTGTGTCCCAGTGTCCCCCATAATCCCTCAAAAGCCCACTTCGAAAAGACGAAATATTAGTGTGTTTTTGTTGGTTTTTGTGAAAAAACAGTGTTTTTACAATATTTACCTATCATCCCTTCTAGAATCTGTGATTAAACAATCATCATTCGATAGACAATTAAATTGCGCGTCGATTGATACCTGGTTCTTGAAGTTCTGTTCTAGTTTAGTGCCCCAATTTGTGAAAGTTCTGATAAACACGTGGTGATATTTTGTTCTTCCGGGTGGCGGCCATATTGGTTTGTTCCAGAACCTACCACGAGGTGGGGCTATGACGTCATATCTCCCTCGATGCGTTATGACGTCAGTTCTCATTCGGTGTGATCAAGACGATCGATCTGATTGAGCGATCAGACAATTTTGAATATAACGAATTATGACGTCATACTTCACTTGCTCCAAGTTTATGACGTCACAGTGATTGGACTTAGCAAAAATCGAACTTTTATAAGATCCCTGAGTCGATTGTGTGAACTTTGACTAACTTCTGATCCATCCCTCCCCTTTCTGCTAACTTCCATCCAACCCCCCCCCAACCCCCCCTAACCCCCCCCTACCCCCCCCCTTAGACCCCCTAAGGCCCCCTAAGGCCCCCTAAAGACCCCCTAAGACCCCCCTAAGACCCCCCAAGACCCCCCTAAGACCCCCTAAGACCCCCTAAGACTTTTACTGACCCTATTCTCTTAAACCATGGTATCCGACACAGTTCTCTCCTGCGATTCGGACGCGGCCGGTGCCGACTCCGACCGTGAAAAGGAGGCCGAAGTTTGGAGGACTTCAATCCAAACACAGATAGACGCACTGAACAAATCGCTTACCTTAGGACTCCGCCCCAAGGGTAAGCGTCGTTCGAAGAAGCAGCCTAAGATGGTCGACATCGGTTCGGAGTCAGATGGTGACGCGGACATGGACACTGACAATCCCCTCCCTGGGCCCAGCGGCGTTTCAATTATCGGGATTCCCCCCATTACACCGATAGCTGGCAACAAAAAAAGGGCACGCATTAGTGACTCCCCAAATAGCCAACAGGTGCTGGCGGAATCGACCCGCAAGGCGATACCGGCTATCGAGAAATGCCACCGCATCAGATGCGTAATCACCAATGGCTCAAACAAACTCAACAAAGCGGACAAGAACTCTCTAAACCAGCTGATAGACGACCTTATGTCGGATATCACGCACCTTATGTTGGAGATAAATACCTTGACGACCAGGAGCAACACTATTGAGCAAGTTTTAAATATACAGGCATCTATGTCGCAAAAAATTGACACGGCAATTAAGGCACGCCCTACCCTGAGCGCTGCCCCCCTGTCGTATGCCTCGGCAGCGGCTGGCTTGCCATCTTCTAAGAAAGTGGTTGTTAACGGGTTGGAGCGACCTCTGCCACCCAAGCCCCTTACGGTGCTGGTTTATCCGGAAGTTCCAGAGGGGAAAACCTCCGAAACAACACAAAAAGAGATGGAGCGACTCATTAATCCTAGGACGGACGACTTTCAAATAGTACGAGCTCGGAAAATCAAGGGTGCTGGCATGGCCTTACAGGCCAAAGGCAAGAAGGACCTTGACAATATTTTGAAGGCTAGCACCAAGCTTGCAGCCTGTGGTTTGAAAGTTGTCAACCCCCTTGGACGTCTTCCGAAGATTGTAGTATACAATGTTCCCAAAGGAGAGCCCTCTGCCGACCAGGCCCTTTTTGCGGACATATTTAAACTCAACCTGGAAGGACAAACCACTCTGTCTCTTGATGACCACCTGCGGACCATGAGGAGGGTTTCCCTCTTTGGAAAAAGAGACGGTCCAACGATGAACATGGTGCTGACGTGCCACCCGGCTGCTAGAAAAGTCCTCATCGACAGCGGGCTGTGCTACCTTGGGTGGCACGCGTGTCGGACTCGTGACTACACTGGCGCCACCAGGTGTTTCAAATGCCATCTGTACGGCCATATTTCTAAGAACTGCTCGCAGGATAAAGAAACTTGCCGCCACTGCGCCGTTGTGGGTCATGGCTTTGATGACTGCCCCAGGAAGGCACAGCCCGCTGTCTGTGCCACTTGTTCTCGCTTCAAGAAGCCGGCAGATCATCCGACGGGTGATAGGAACTGTCCGGCCCAACTGGCTGCGGTGGAGTCAGCATTCCGCATGACTGACTATGGCTCCTCTTAATCCCCTCTCCCTAGGTCAGGTCAACCTTCAGCGATCCCGAATGGCCACACTGGAAATACTGAAGGTCATGTCTGACCTAAAAATTGACATTTTGCTTATTCAGGAGCAGTACACCTGGGAAGGTAAGACCCCTATTAATTTTCCGGGTGCGGTACTCGAAGTTGGCCGCTCTCCAGGGGCGGGTGTCCTGGTCAATACTTCATTGGCCAGCCCCCTCCTTCTGGCTGGTCTTTCTGATGAATACCAAACCTGTGTATGTATTAGATTTGGCGACACTGAGATCTTCTTGATCTCAGTTTATTTTAAATTTGGGAATCCGGTAGGACCCCACATCCTGAGTCTGACGCGCGCGCTCAACGCGCTTAAAGGCCGTAATATAATTATCGGAGGTGACTTTAACGCACGCTCACCATTATGGTTCGACACCAGTGACTGTAGAACGGAACGATCAGACGCCGTTGAGGACCTTATTGCGGCGCAGGGTCTTTGCATTGTTAACGAACAGAGTTCATTTTGCACATTTTCGAACATACATGGTGAGAGCAATATTGACCTAACTCTCTGCTCTGGGTCTTTTGCGACCAGGATTTCAAAGTGGGTAGTCCATGAGTGCGCTATTAATTCGGATCATAGACTGATAACTTTTACGGTTGGTGTTAGTAAAACCGAAGCTCCAAGATCCTCCTGGAACTTCAACACCACTAGGGCGAATTGGGATCACTTTGGGGAAGCGCTACGAGATACGTTAAGGGACTTTTACCACGTAGCTGCTACGGATCCGGATAATTTGGGGAATTTTTTCAATAGGGCGGTCGTATCTGCTGCCAACTCGTCTTTGGGAAGATCAAACCCGAAGACGAGTATTAGAACGCCGTGGTGGTCTTCTGAGCTGACTTCGCTCAAGGGGGCCTTTAAGAGAGCCTTCAGGGCCCTCGGGTTGTCTAAGGGTCTCAGCTGTACGGAGGAGGAGACAGCTGTGCTCCAGGCCAACCTGAGGTCTGCCAGGTCGGCCTTCAAACGGGCTGTTCTTCAAGCGAAACGAGCTGCGTGGCATAACTGGGTCAAAAATGTGGGTAACGCCAACCCGTGGGAAATCCACAGCGCTATTGAAAAATCCGGTAAAGGATCTGACCGGTTTTTGACTACAGTAATTGGGAATTCAGATGGGAGGAACGCCGAGACTGTGGATGTGGCCTCCACTCTCAAGACACTTCTGGGCGAGTTAGTTCCTTTAGAATCAGTAATTGGGGAAAACGACCACCATAAACAGATTAGAAATCTGTCACGGCTACCACCTAGAGACCTTGCCCAAGAGGATAATAACTTTAGAGTCACTAAAGCGGAAATTGAGGTTATAATTAAGGGATTGGGTCCTAAGAAGGCACCAGGGCATGACAGGCTCAACGGCGTGATTGCGAAGCAAGTCTGGGTTCACGCCAAGGAAGAACTCTTCCAGGTGATGGACACGTGCCTGAGGAGGGGAGTTTTCCCCTCCGAGTGGAAGCGTGGCGTGCTCCGGATCATACCTAAGGGGAACGGGAAACCACTTACTGACATTAAGGCGTACCGACCGATTACCCTCCTCCCGGTACTTGGCAAGATCTTGGAGAAACTGATACGGGAGCGACTACGTAAAACTCTGTCACCGGCCAGTGACCTTCAATTCGGTTTCGTCCCCGGTAGATCGACGGTGCACGCCCTGTCGTATGTGCTTGATTGGGTGAAGGCTTGTCCAAAGAGGTACGTAGTTGCAATTTTCCTCGATATAACTGGTGCCTTCGATCACGCGTGGTGGGCAATGATGCGTACTAAGGTTAAAAACAGGCAGAGTTCCAAACTTTTGTTCAAGTGCATTGATGACTACCTCTCCGACCGCACAATTATGATCAGCTTTGGCGACTACCTGATTGAAAGGGAAGCGGATATGGGATGCCCGCAGGGATCTATTCTTGGACCTGACCTGTGGAACATTAACTTTGACGATTCCTCCAGGCTGCCCTTGCCTGAAGGTTGCATCTCTGTCGATTACGCTGATGATAAGACGTATTTGGTCTCTGGGGACAGCAGAAGGGAAGTTGAGAAAAAAGGCAGTGAAGGTTTGAACATGTTCCTCGATTGGGGGAAGAGAAACAAGATGACATTCGCTCCCCATAAGACCCAGGGACTCCTGATGAAGGGCTTTCTCAGTAGAGAAAGAAATCCTGTCATCAAAATGGGAGACTCTTCTGTCCAATTTCGTGAAACTGTGAAATACTTAGGTGTCACTCTAGATCGTTCGTCCTCCTTTCTGGCTCACGTCAAGGATGTATCTGGTAAGGCTAAGGCCCTGTTCTTGAAGCTTAGGAGACTCTCCACAGCTGAGTGGGGACTACGTTGCCCAGCTTTGCGTATCCTTTACAGATGCGTATATGTGTCGCAGGTTTCGTATGCTGCATCTGTCTGGGAGCATCGCCTGGGTAACTCGCTCATACTCTTGGCTCTCAAGCGGGGCCAACGAACTCCTTTACTAGCACTATCCGGGGCGTATAGAACCGTAGCTTCGGACGCTTTGCCTGTGTTGGCCGGCATTTTGCCAATCGATCTAGAAATCAGGGAAGTGCTTACTAAGCAGAGACTAACCAGAGGAACCCCCGCCACTCACCTAGGAGTTATTCTAACTCCGGGTGGGCCGGGAACCCTCCCTGGGCTGCTGCGTCAAATGAGAGACCTGTCACTCCAAGAGTGGCAGGCCAGGTGGGATAGGTCGAATTTGGGAAGATGGACTTTCTCCTTCTTCCCATCAGTTAAATTCAGAATGGATGCGGTCTTCCTCAAGTTAGACCACCACATAACTCAGTTACTCTCTGGCCATGGTGAATTTAGGGGGAGACTACACTCCCTCTCTCTTTCCCCTCACCCCAACTGTGCCTGTGGGAGCACAAACCAATCGGCAGAGCATATCTTGTGGCAGTGTGAGATAATGACGGATGCTAGAGGTCAAATGTTAGATGGTTTGGATGTACCCATCAGACCAGTTTGGAATTCCGACCTGGTCTCGAACAAGACGAATTTTGAGTGCTTGAGGAATTTTACAAGAGTCTGGGTGGAGAGATGGCCTGATCTGAGAGTCGTGGACTAGCAGTTTATGAAACCGGGTGTACTCGCTCCTGACTTCCACGGACTATTCTCTTCTAACTCATTTACCATGTTTGCCTGGATTCACTTAACCATATCGGTTTCTTGTTTCTTTATTTTTATTTTTCTCTTTGTATTTGCACTTTTACACTTCTTATACTTTTACACTTTTTATACTTTTACCTATTGCTTGTTTTGCTCTTCTCTCTTTCTCTTTTCAGAGGTGACTCTTCGGGGTATTAATCACTTTCTTTTCTTTTCTCTTTTGATCTTTTTATTTTTTTTTTCTCAATAGCTGCTGCGTCACTGATGAACTGATAAAGTGCTGTTTACTTTCTGTCTAAATTTTCTATGTATATATAATTTATGTGTACCTATTGTTTTGCTGGTTTTATTTTTCACTCTTATATCTATAGCATGGATAATTCTCCAGCGTAACTTGTCTCGCCAGTGTGCTTTTAGTTTTACATTTATTATGCTTTTTTCTTTTTTTTTTCTTATTTATCAATGTATTTTTACTTCATGTTTGATTAGATTATGTTTGTATACCTGCTGTGTGGATAATTCTCCAGCGTAACTTGACGCGCCTGTGTGCTTTTTGTTTTACATCAATTATTTTACTATTTTTCTTCCCTTTTATCTGTATTCTTATTTCATGTTTGTATTTTTGGGTTTTTTCTCTTCTTTCTCCTCTTTTTAGTGCGTTATTGATTCTAGAACAGAACTCCGTTGCCTGTTTTGTTTTGTCCTTTTCCCCAATTAAGGGGTTGGACCTTGGGCCTTGTCCCTATGTATCTATGTACGGTTGCTTTTAGGTTTACTTTTATTTTGTACAGATCCTCTACGCTCACCATCCAGCGCCCGCGCCACCCCCCGGGACATATTCAGGTTGAAGGAAAGACTGAGCGGCTTCCCATGGCTGTCCGCTCCTCCTCCGGCTACCCGACGCTTTTCTCCCTAGGGTCTTCGTTAGTCGTCCATTTACTTCTTCTAGGCACCACCGGCTAGCTGGCTAAAGGGCGACTCCATGGGATGCCGTAACGTTGGACTAACGACCTTTTTTATTCTCTCGGGGACCGCCGGATGCTTCTTGGTTAATGTCAATCACTCTAGATTGTTCCTTTTTTTAATATTTCTTGTATTGATTTGTTGTACATATAACTTTATTTTTTCTCACAGTTGCCTGCAGCCTTGAGTGTGTGGTCTCCCTCTGGCTTTAATCAACAAATTTTGTTTCTCTTTCTTGCTTTTCTTATGCTTACTAACACCAGTAGATTAGTTTCTTTTATGACCATTGCAGTTCAGTCTGCAGGCGATCCTACATTTCCGCCACCTAACAAAGTATGTAGGGACATTGAAGGTCTAGATTCGTTCTGTCAATTGTAGAGTCACTGATATAAAAAAAATTAGATTCTTGCGAGAGCTCCGAAGGGGCGACCATAAGTCGCCTATACCGGGGCGGGAAAGGGTGGGTACTTCAATACCATTACATTACACAAAATATCGATACATTATTTATTTATTGTCATCAAGTTTAATTTGTAGAACTCCATTTTAATTTTTTAGTTATTTAATTTATAAAAGTAATTTATTTCTAAACAAGTTCTGTGTAATTTAATGCATAATATTATGTAAAATCGTAATTAGTAGGCATGACAGCTGTTCCGCATTAGTAGGCATGACAGAGAGTATGAAAACAATGTGCAACATAGTTGTAAATGATGAGTATTTTGAGCAGGTGGATGAGTTTGTGTACTTGGGAAGTACGTTTACGAGAGATGGGAAGGCTGAAAGGAGGCGTCTACTAATATCTACAGGAATTCCAAAAACTGAAAAAATCGAACTAATATCTATGAGAATCAAAGTGTTGACGAATATCTACAGCTCAAACTGTTGACTAATATCTATGAGAACCAAAGTGTTAACGAATACAGCACTGGCAGAGGTTGGATTTGCAATTATGTATAGCATATTGGAATAACGTAATATTACGTATGCAGTTTAAAAAACTTAATTTATGTAAGTATGTATGTAAAAATCCCTGATATCGGACTATTGGACACATTTAGCTGATTAGTCCAACCTACGCTCTGTAGATATTAGTTCAACCTACGCTCTGTAAATATTAGTCAACGCTCTGAAGTTCGTAGATATTAGTTCAATATATGAGCTGTAGATATTCGTCCGACATACAGGCTGTAGATATTAGTAACTGGAGTCGGCTGAAAGAGGTATCGAAAGAAGGGTAAGGCAACTCTATTAATGGAGGACTGAACGCCGTTGGCGCCAACAAAAAACTGTCCAAAGAAGCGAAGTTAGCCGTCCATAATGGAGTGCTGGTACCTACCTTGATGTATGGCAGTGAGGCATGGAACTGGCAGAAGAAAGATGAAAGTAGACTGAATGCTGTAGAAATGAGATCCCTGAGGCGTATGTGTGGTAAAACCATTTACGATCGTGTGAAAAATGTGAAGATCCGCGAAGAATGCAAGGCTGATGTAATCGTAATGAGTAAGATTAAAGGACGCTCGGATGGTTTGAGCATGTAGAGCGAGTGATCGAGGAAAGGAGTGGATATGACGCAAATGTGAATGGTAGAAGAAGTCTGGGACGCCCGAGGAAGACATGGCACGACCAAGTGAATCAGATACTTGAGTCGGGCCATGTGAAGAGTCGGAATAATACAAGAGCATGTATGAGACGATGTATGAATGTGAACGAGGCAAGGAATGTGTGCGAAGATCGAGTTGTTTGGTGGTCCGTCCTCTCTGCCTACCCCTGCGGAGAAACGGCGTTTGATGGTTTTTTAGTTAGTTAGAAGGCGAAACAACTGGCATGCATAAAAGTAATTACAAAGCAAAACTTGTTTTTATAAATTAAATAATAATATTATTTTTAAATTTAAATAATATTATTATTTTATTTTTTATTATTAAAGAAATAAAAATCGATACATCATTTCCATTTGTATCGTTCGAATATATCTAAATCGATTATTTCGAAATATATTTATCAGTAATTATGACCATCACTAATCCAAACTTGTATCTTGTCCAAAAATAAACAAATTCTGAGTATCAGCAACAAAATAATATGTTGATTATCCTGTTAGTTTGGTTGGTAATCCCATTCTTAGTGTCAACAAAATATTTTTAAATATTTTCCTGCACCTCTTTTTTTCCTGCCTTATATTAATAGTACCTATATAAGTATAAGAATATAGTAGACACAGAGAGAGATCGTATGGACGTCATTGACGATCGTCCTACTCCTTCTCACACGTCTTGTATAAAAACGTAGAAGATAGGAGATATTAGAATGATGACGTTACGTACGACCTATCTCTGGGACAACTATATGGGACTTTTTACACACTTGCCTATATGATGAATATTGCATTTAGAATTTCTTTAAAGGATGTCATTTTATACTCAGGTTCTTACTAAATTATAGTTTACTAAAATAAAAGTGTAACTTAATTCCCGGTTTACATTGTACAGTTGTTGTAATATGATACAATATTTAGAGGGCGGGTGGTTTAATTGATAAATGCGTTGTTACCCATCGATAATTTGCAATTAAATCGATGACGAAATTAAAAAATATCATTCTTGCCGCTACATATGAAATTGGCGTTTTGTATGGGAGGAACATAAAGCCGATTTTTTTTAAATATAATATATTTATTTAATCAAAGTATGTACCATTGCTATCTATGCACTTTTGCAATCTCATAGGTAGTTCATCGATCCCTTTACTAAAAAACCATTCGGACGGGAATCAATAAAATCTTTGAAGGCGGTTTGGACTGCCCCATCGGAGTTGAATTTTTTCCCTCGCAAGAAGTTATCCAATTTTCAAAAAAAATGGTAATCTGTTGGGGCAAGGTCCGGAGAGTACGGTGGATATCTTAGACATTCCAATTGAAGCTCCTCTAATTTGGTAGCCGTCTGTTGTGCAGTGTGTGGTCTAGCGTTCTAACGCGCGTTTGTTGAATTTTGCTCAATTCGTGAGGTACCCACCTTTCAAGCTTTCTGACCTTCCCAATTTGCTTCAAGTGGATTAAAACAGTTTTATCATTAACACCGCAGCCTGCAGCTAACTCGGACGTGGTTTAAGATGGATCCCCTTCCACAATAGCCTTCAATTCTTCATTATCAACTTAAGTCTCCGGCCGCCCACGGGGCTTGTTCTGCAGGTCGAAATTTCCAGAACGAAAACGTTGGAACCAAAAACGCACTATGTTTTCTTTTGCGGCACCGTCGCCATACACATCTCTAATCCTTCGAGTCGTTTCTGCAGCACTGGTGCCACGGTGGAACTCGTACTCGTAAATAACGTAATATTTCAAGTTTTCCATTTTGTAAACTAAGTGACGCAAAGAAAAAAAACAATTAAGGAAAAAACAAAATTCATTTTTAATAAGCACATTTCATGTTGAATATCCGAAATCAAAATAACCATTTTTTTTCTGAACGCTAAAATCAAAAAAGGAGCAACACCGTTCGTCAATGCTTTTTAATTACGAGTTGTAATCAGTTCCTTCATATTTTCAAAATTAACGTTTTGTCTTAGCAAAATCAAAGTAAAATAGACGTAAGAAGTAAACAAGTAACATTATTTCTATTTTCTATTTTAATATTATTTGATTATTTTTAATTCAGTTTAATTGTAGTTTTCAGTTTTGTTGTTAATTATTCTTATTATTACATAATAATATAATTAAAATATGATGTAATATAACCCATATACGTCTGCCACGATACGGGCGTGAGTCTAGTATGGTGTTTTACTTCTTTTCGAGCCAAACAAAAGTTTGGCTCGAAAAGAAGGACAACTATGTTCGAGGACAGTTCAATAATTTTTGTTGGTTTATTATCTTTCGGAAAGCATAATATTTCGTCAAGAAAATTTTTGGTGTTTCATTAAATGGAAACCTTTAAAATGCATCAATTCTCAACTACAAAGCTCTGCGTTGTTCTGAATTTCTTTCTTAAATTAAGGTCGAAAACTATAATTGTAGTCAAGAAATTCTGTCTTTTTAAGAATATGTAAAAAAAGTTTTATTATTTTGAGTTGTTGATTCGAAACTTTGCAGAAAAACTGACCTATTCCAGTAAACTCGTTGACAAAAAATTACAGAAGACGTTGAATATTTAGCCAAAGCCACACGAAATGGGCATGCGGGCCGCTAGTGACTGTTTTATGGTACGATATCGACATGCCGGAACCAGGGGAAAACCACTGGAAGAGTGATAGATATTCGTGTAGTCCTGGTGAAAGACCACCATTAGAATTGAGACGTAGCATGAAATGCTTTAGCCATGTATTGTGACAAGATCCACTCCCTTCAACCTAACAACTTACGCCAATAGGGTATTTTCACAGTTTTTTTTTATTATTGAAAAAAATTAAGTAAAAAATTACGATGATAACGGAATTTTTATTTTATTTTTATGACGACGAATAAATGTTCTATAACGTTTTAAAATACGCCTTTTTAAAATGCCGCCAAAAAGGTGTTTTCGAGCCCAATAGCTCTGTGACGTCACAAGTGACTATCATCTGGCGATTGCTGCCGTAAGTGACTCTAGTTAGTTCGTAAGTTGTAGTTGGTGTTATTTATTGACTTCCAGTTTGCTCGATTTATATCGTCATATTTATCCTATAGCTTCCTACTTGCGAAAAATGTATAGTTTGGTAAACATGGGTACAATTACTATAAGAAAAACAAATAAGATGTTTAAACGACCCTTTTTAAAGCGACAAAAAATGTCGATAGTGTAGAAATGTTGTGCGTGCGTTTAATGCGTTTGATACCAGTGCCGAAGGGTTCAATAGCGCTAGTTCCTCGGAGCATCTTCTATTGAAATACCGGTAAAACATGGACACCATTCCCACCTGAAACCTGTGCGCTAAACATTGCAATCCATTTGTTACAGAGGAAAATCTATCGAATGAACCACCCGTTTCTGATTTCTGAATTTTCAAGTATTTTGGGGCTCTAGACCAAAGGTGGCTGCCAAATTCAACAGGCGGACTTGCAATTTGGGCAGGGTCAGCAGTTTTGTACTATCTGCGGTATATGTTGGCCCTGTAATACAATACCGCTTCTGAGAAGCTAACATGACTCTGGCTTCGATGGAGCCCCCGTGCCTGCTTTTTTGCAGATTTGAATTTTAACACTACAATAAAAAAACATTTCGTTGTTTATATTCATAATTTAAACATGGAAACACCATTGTATATCTATACAATAATGATGGCTGAGTGGTCGAGGGGTAAGGCTAGCAATCCCGACGTTAACAATCATTTATGTGTGTATATAAAACACATTTTTAATTTTATAATGTATGTTTAAAGAATATATAGATAATTTATTTATTATTTATTTTTAAAGCCAGACAAACATTCTCTGGTTACGAATGATCTGATATTATGTGAAAATCTGCTACTATCACCACAGTAATAGGAAAATGGTGCTTGTGTCGTGATGGAGAACCCAAAAGTGATGCCTACTCAGCCACTGACCGGTCTTTGAATAAGTTGTTTTGCATTTCACAATTTATTCGTTAAAAATAAAACGTAGTATATTTGCGGCACGTTCCAGAGTGGACGATACTTTCAGTGTAAGTGTAAGATCACCATTCAGAATTGAAACGTTGCTTCAAAGGCTTTAGCCGTGGTTTGTGACCAGATCTGAATAGCCAGGTACTTCCCCACCTTCCTCTACCGCATATTCTTTCCTCGCCACTATCTTCAACCTCAAAAAATATCCCAAATGAGATGCCATAGACTCACTGGCTCCAGATGGTTGGGAGCAGTTGGGACTTTTGTGCGGTCACTTAAAATAAGAAAATTTGCTTGTAGAATGGCCAAAGTTTTAAAGGTCATTTTATGACAGGGAAGTTACCTATGCGACGAACGACACTTGCTATTTTAGCGTCTATTTTAGGCAAGCTGTCGGATTACGCCGTTAAAAAAAAACACTGTCAGTCATTACAGCTGGACAATATTATATAAAACTGGAGCTGGACAATATTGTAGAAACAATACAAGCATCTTAAATATGAAATAAAACCGTCAATAACCGTGAACAAGTCGAGAACGTTTAGACTTTTGATAGTAACGCGGTGATAAACCTCTGAACGTCGTCACTTGTGAGGTCATAATTCGTACACCAATCATGGGCCGTTTACATTTCGTTCCATTTACGCGTATTTTGAAATCAATAATTATGAGTGAAAATATTAAAATTAAACATTTTAAATGCGATAATCATAATCAGAAAAATAATCTTTAAATCTTCCACATGTTTTTAGCGGTATGCCTGGTTTGTGAAAATACCCTATTGTGGATGTTTTATCCCCACTGTCTTCAAACGGTTGGGAGCAGTTGGAAAAAGCACTGAAAGAGTGATGAATTGCCCCGGCGAAAGACCATTATTAGAATTGAGACGTAGCGTGAAATGGCTTTAGCCATGTACTGTGACAAGATTCACTCCCTTCAATGTAACAACTTACGCCAAAAGCGGATGTTTTATCCCCACTGCCTCCAAACGGCTGGGAGCAGTTGAAAAAAGAACTAAAAGAGTGATGTATTGCCCTGGTGAAAGACCACCATTCGAATTGCATTTTCCATAACTTTCCGCAAGATTTCCGGTGATAACTGTTCGCATTCCTATCGAATATTCTCCTTAAGGATATCTCCTCAGATAATCGCAGCTCGCAAGAGCTGCGATTATCTGAGGCTTGTTGGCATATAAACCCCCGACTTCAAGAAGTCCAAAGAAAGAAGTCTGGGATGGTTAAATCGGGCGATCTTGCTGGCCATGCCAAATCGCCAAAACGGAAGTTTACGCGACCAGGAAACGCTTCCTTCACAATATTCATTGTGGCTCGTGCTATGTGTGCGGTTGCACCATCTTATTGGAACCACATGTTCACCAAGCCCCTCTCATCTAATTTCGGCAGTAAGAAGCCGTTTATCATGGCCTTGTAGCGTTCGCCAGTAACACTGACCGTAATGCCAACGGCGTCCTCAAAAAATTACTCCTCCCGCGTGAACGCCGCACCACACAGTGGCTTTGAATGGATGTGACGGCTCTTCATGCATCACACGTGAATTTTCAGTGCCCCAGAAACGAAGATTTTGCTTATTGACGTAACTGCTTAAGTGGAAATGCGCCTCGTCACTCATGATGATTTTCGACACAAAATCGCTAAAAGCGTTAAAGCTAAAATGGACACAATTTATTTATTTGATGAAATATACTTACATTTTATACACAATTCAATGATATTGGCCTCACTGGGTGGATAACCCGTGCTGAGGCCTCTATTATTCCACGCTCTTGCGGAGTATAGCGCTCCATTGCTTATTTGTTTGTATTCTGCAGCTGTCTAATTCACATATGTCAAATATGATTGACGTACGACGCCATTTGCAAAATTATAACATTTTCCGATAGGGTGATTAATTTTGCGCCACCTTGTATTATATTAATTATTACGATAAATTAATTATATCATAATAATAATTATATATTTAAAAAAACTTTTGACCAGTACTAGAAATCTTCTATACATTTTGTTCAATGGCTGAGTTGGCATCGCATTTGGGTCCCACTTGGAGTTTGGGTTCCCAAAGGCGTCGTGTATAGGGATTGCAATCCCGCAGCTAATTCAATCCCGCGGGATTGATATGCGGGATTGCTCAATCCCGCGCGGATCCCGCGGGATCCCGCATCTTTGAAATAATGTTATAAGTTTTAAAATCAAATTGAAACTACAGATTTTTGGGTAAAAATCAACTTTTATTTAACATTTCTTACATTAAGCAACAGAAATTAATTCTTTTGTATTAATTAAGTTTTCTATTATCTAAGTAATTAGTAATCTGTTTTCTTAGATTCATCTTTAAATAATTGGCATAATTTAATAGTTTTGTTTAATTTTACACTTACTCCTAACAGTTTTATATTTTTAATTCAGTCTTATTCATATAATGACTAATAATCAAATCACAACTTTCTCTTAGATGCTACTATTATTACTATAATCTCTACTACTATCCTTTTCCAACATTTATTTTTTATTTATAATATTACATTTGATACATTTGTATGGCAAAAATAACATAATAGTAACATTGAAAAATAACTATAAAATGTGTACAAGTGTTATTATGTCTTGTGGGTCGATATTAGTTCCTAGCTAGGCAGATTGCCCGTTCTAAGGAACCAAATGCTGGTGAGAATGCAAAAGAAAAAAATGTACAAAATGATCATTTTAATTTTTTAAATTAAATATACATTAATAAAAATGCCAGAAAATTTATTCTGTAACAAAAAAAGAAAAAGAAAAGAATTTATTTTTATTTTTTATTATTATTTTAATAATATATGTACTAAATTTTTACTAAATCTGCCATTAATAGGCCATGTAAAATTTTAAGTGACATTTTTTAATAGTTTTTCAGATTCCACCCTACCTAAGCCAATCAACCATTTTGTTATAATTGAACTGACGTGGGACATTTTGCAAGCTTTAATATTTAACATAAACTTCACATTCCAAATGCAACCTCAATTAAAGTAAAACCAGGGCCTCCACACAAAAAAACATTAAACATACCGATAACTCATACCTCATACGGGCAAAGAAACTTTAAGTACTACGCAACCAAACTATATAACTACATGCCCACCACACTGAAGCAACTACTAACTACAAAGAAATTTAAAAAAATACATCAAAGACTAATCCTCTAGTGGCCGGCGACTAGCGCCACTAGCGGTTGGTGGCAGGCGGGCTATCTTGTGCTAAACGGTAACATTGCGCTCGTGCTACTCTCGATTTACGCGAAAGTTTTAGCGCCAAATTTTTAACTTGCGGGATCCGCGGATCCGCGCTTTGAAGGAGCGGGATTGCGGGATTAATAAAAGCTGCGGGATCCCGCGGGATTGCGGGATCCCGCTTTGCGGGATTGCAATCCCTAGTCGTGTATTCGATTCCTCGGCTGACTTAAGTCTTCCATCAAGACGCAAGCAACACGTGGTGTGCACCGCTTACTGTGGTGGTAGTAGGAAATTTTCAAATATTGTAAGGTTGTTTGTAACCCAAGAATCTTTGTCTTTCTTTCAAAAAAAATAAATAATAAAAATATGTTTCGTTAGTCATTGTTTGTTTTATTATTGATCACGTGCTCACTAATAAAAATATTTTATGAAAAAGGCCGCGCAGCCATAATAATAGAAGTAAAGTGAGATGTATTATTGTAATACAAGCAATATTTCAATTGCTTATATCAGTGGTTCTGAGCGATGGGTCATGTTTGTTTACAGAAAATATGCAGCATTACTAATTAACCTTATTGCTCAATCTGAACAGAGCAGTGCCAGTGGCGGTCCGTGAGTTTTCAGTGAGCTAGAGTGCTAAGATTTAAAAATACGACATTACTTATGTTGTTGTAGCTGAAAATGAATTTATTTATTTTTCAAAATTCCAACTTTTTGTATGAAGATCTTTCAGTATGTGGATGCGGCGCATCCCTTGACTAAAATAATCCTGAAGATCTTCATACAATAGATTTATGTATCGTCCTGGCAAAAGACCACCATTCATAATAGAAACTTTGCTGGAAATAAATTTAACCGTAACAATTATTATAAGCAATAATTATCAGCCTGAAACACTGATCTACATTGAAAAAATCTTCCGAGAAAAGATACATGCCGCCAACGGGACATGAACCCATATCCTTCTGATTGCCGGTCAGGTGCTCTACCACTGAGCTATGTCGGCTTATCTAATACCCGCCCAATAATTCAATATATACTAGAATTTCATTCAACAATTACAGTCTACATTTTTCCACCTGAAAAAAAACAACTTTTATTTTTGTGAGAGAGGCATTAGTGCTAAATCTCTCGCTAGGTGGCGTCGAGACAAATTATGTCTACATTTTTTTGGTGAAATACTAAGTTAAAGAACTTGTCAAATATTAATTACTAGTTTTAATTGATAAACTAATGTTTAAGACAAGATTTTTATGCGTAGCACATGTATTCAATAATATTATTAATTAATTAATAAAAACTGTATATTTATAAACACGCTCTGCTACGTAATTAAATTATTAATATGCATGACAGCTGTTTCGCCTTCTGAAGTTTGATAATGCCTTCAGGGGGCGGAACAGCTGTCACCCGTAATAATAATTACATAGTTATTATTTATTTTTCGCACCAGATTTAAATGTACGGGTTAAATTTTCCCGACAGGAAAAACTAAACCCTTTCACACAATTCCCAAATGATCATCTAGTCAATCCACACTATGCAATTGCATCATATAAGTATTATAAATACAAAACAAACAAGAAAAACATGTCACCCTAACAGAGACCAAATGGGAAAATAATTCACCGACACCAGATATTTTCATATCAGAGGGTTCGGCTCTGTGGAATTCCTAATTGAACCTATAAATCCTACTGATCCCTCAATATAAATATTTAAAAAATCTTTTGTAAGCTTACATGTATTTAAAATGACTGATTTTTGCATTTTTATATATAAATTCTTTGACAAATCTAATATTCCTAAATTTTTAATGAGAGACCTAGGTATTATGCCAGTAGCCGAAATAACAAATGGTAATATTTTTATAGTCTGAGAATGCCAAATTCTTTTAATCTCATTTCCTAAATCTGTGTATTTTCTTATTTTTTCAGAAACAGTTTTTTGAATATTACACAAATTTGGAATAGCTACATCAATGATATAAGTTATTTTTTTAATTTTGTCATGTAAAACTATATCAGGTCTATTATGACTAATTGTTTTGTCTGTTAGTATAGTTTTATCATAATATATTTTATAAAATTCATTTTCTAAAACTGAATTTGGTTCATATTCATAATATGGTACTATATTACGACAATCAATCAAGTTATGTTTAATTACCAAACTTTGGTGAATTATTTTTACAACCTGATTGTGCCTAAATTTATACTCGGACGGCGCCAATATAGAACATCCCAATATAATATGTTCTATAGTTTCCGGAAAAGCCAAACATTTTCTACATAAATGATGAATTTGATTTATATCTTTGATTATATGCTTCCTATAATTTTTAGTATTAATGACTCTATCTTGAATGGCAAGCATAAATCCTTCCATTTCCGCGCACAACTCTCCAATACTCAACCATTTGTTTGACGAAAGTTTGTCAACATACGTTTGGTTCAGATAGTTGAAGTGTTTTGCGTGAATAATTTTATTTGACCAGGAATCTAATAATTCCTGGTTAGTATTTATAAGAATGTTGGCATTCTCGTCATATAAATTTAAAGGTGTAATGTTTCTATCTGCCTTGCAAATTATTTTGTGCATTTCTGAGCTATTAGCTTTCCTATGGAAAAAATTTCTAAGCATTCTACCTGATTGTGTTTTTAAGATATTATTTTGACTACACCTCTACCTCCTAAATTTCTAGGTAAATTAATTCGTTCTATAGCTGAATTTGGATGATGGCAATTAAACTTTGTTAACGTAGTTCTAAATTATCGTTCTAAACTATCTAAATCTGTATTGGACCATTTAATTATGCCAAATGAGTACGTTAGTAGAGGTATTATTGCCCAAGTGTTTATTATTTATTGTTTTTACTAAATTTTTAGCAGATAGCTTGCATTTTAAAATTTTTCTGATCCTAGTTTGAAATTTAATCCTAATATCATTTTTAATACTAGTGTGATACTATTCGATTGCGGGTATCCTAAATATTTATAAACCTCATCCCCTTTCATACTTTTAATTTTGAAATTTCTAAATATACCCTCGTCTCCATCTACAATTTTTCCTTTCTCTATATGGATCCTTTTACATTTATCTTAACCAAAATTCATTTTAATATCATCTGAAGATTATTTAATTTTTCATTTTATTATTATTATTATAGTACATGTTTTTGAAACTGATTTTATTAATTAAATAATAATAATATTGAATATATAAAATAAATAAAAATCGATACATCATTTCCATTTATATAGTTCGAATATATTATTTAAATCGATTATTTCGAAATATATTTATAACACCTTTGTGCTATGCATAAAAATCTTGTCATAAACGTTAGTTTATCAATTAAAAATAATAATTAAATTTAACCGTCTTTGAACTGATGTGAATATGCAAGTACTTTACATCCTTCCTCCTCCTCATCTCTTTCCCTTCTCCACTCCCCATCAACCTTGCAACGCATTACAATTCGGTTGCCACAGACCCACTGGCTTCAGACAGTTGATTCTTGTGCGGTATTTATATTATAAAAATGTAAATAATATATCCATCGTATTGAAGATTTGATAAGAATTTTTTGTAACCATGTATCGACATATCAAAACAATAATCAAAAACTACTAATTTCGGACGTGACTCTGTCTGTAACTCCGGTTCAATGAACTTAGAACATATAATTTAAAATTAAATTTTAATTATCACCTGTAATATGATATTTTGTACATAAAATTATTTTTATAGCCATTTTTAAAACTGGAACTGATTGGTGAAGAATTCAAACTATCGGCTTTGATGTGTTATAATTAGATGAGACGCAAAGCGAAAAAGGCGTTTTTTTACCAATTACCTAATCCGATCCCCGCGCACTGCTACTCATATGATAATAGTGTAACACGTTTTGACGAAATATTACTACACGAAAGCGGCTCTACGACTAAACTGTGATTTTAAAAATTAAGAATAGATCACTAAACTACCTAGGGATATACAATGGTTGAATTTTTGAATTATTATTTCATACATGAATAAAGTTGGTTCATATTTCATATGAAAGAATATATTCCATACAAGAGTGGGTACATTCAATTGATTTAAATTACACTCGTTATGCACGTGCTATTTATTATTGTAGCGGAAAAAAATAGACGTATAATAGTAGAACGCAGTTTATACAGGGCGTTGCAAGTATGAAATAACTCATGAGAGATCCGTCGTACGTCATCACAACGTGCGCATCGCAAATAGTTGGAAGATAATTATTATGCCTAACCAGTGCTCAACAGCGAACAATTCCTATTCATAAATCGAACGATTTTATTCCATTGAACAGTGTACGATTAAAAAAATAGAGTGTGCAATTCGAAAGAAGTAGATGATACCTTCAGAAAATTAAAGTAGACAAGAGTGGGGAGGCTAAGAGGAGACTGATTATACTATCTCATTCTCTCGCAGGCCAAATCCTATAGATGTGTGTTGTCTCTTTTTAGTGTCGTTTTTTTTCAAATCACAACGGTGCTAAAGAAGGTTTTACTTGGAAAAGAATTCTGTGTTGGTATCCATATCTGACGGCCTCCGTAGTCTAAGGGTAAGGCTCTTGACAATTCGGAGGTCGCTGGTTGAAACCTCTGCGTGCGCAAATATACATAGGAATAGTATTTGATTAATTTGTGTTATATCAAATTTATTTATTTTTAATGATATATAGTGTCACATGTGGGTGTCATAGTTTCACTGGCTCCCAATTTAAAAAATATATTATTAGAAATATTCTACTTTTTTTTTTCGTTTTCATCCAAGACGTGAGAAAAAAGATATTTACGACGGTTTTCTTGATTTCGGTTTTCTTATTTAACATCATATTTGTGCATAAATTTAGTAAAATTGAAAATTATTTCCTATTAATAAACAAAAACGTAAAACAAGTACCTGCGACCATTTCACAAATAATAATACACGTTTATTGAATTCCTCCACCTATCAATACAATCTAAACTAGAAGTTTTTTCGTTATTTGTTTTTGGGGTGTTATCTCGTGTTGCGCTACCTCCTTCTTTAGCCAACGTTTCGGACATCGTTGCAGTGTCCATCATCAGGGCAGATCCGGTAGACACTGCAACGATGTCCAAAACGTTGGCTAAAGAAGGAGGTAGCGCAACACGGCATAACACCTTAAAAAAAATAATGAAAATGCTTTTGGCCGTGAAAATCTTAAAACGTATCTAAACTAGAAGTGTTATTTTTTTTACTAGCGAGTTCCCGAAGAAAAAAATATTTGCATTTTTTTCTGTTTATTGAAGTGCTTTTGGACACACAATTTTTTTTTTGTTTTTCCGACGCGTGAGCAGGCCACGCAGCTATTTGTGTGAGCATCACAGATTTCCAAATTTACCCCCTGTTATCCACTACCGCTACTATGTATGTCTTCTTCGCAATCTGTCCTTCTGCAATTCCTCCCTCTGCCCCTTCCTCGTCCCCCACCTCTCCGTCATCCCCTCCCCTCGTGACCTTTCCCATGCGTCCCCGTTCCCAGTTTTTCAAACAACTCGCGCGCCACCTCTTGTAATTTTTTTATACAATTTTCATAACGCCAGAGCGCACCATTATATGTAGCAACCACCAAAATTTCATCGCAATTGGATGAACGGTGTAAGAAATAATAAGGACAAAGTGAGACGTTACTATCTCAATGACAATTCATTTTTTAAACTTCCTTCAGGCAGGTAGGTTCAATAAATTAAAAAATTGCGATAAAAACACGACAAAAACACGGTCTGCCGGGGTGATGATCTGCCCTGATGATGGACACTGCAACGCTATCCGAAACGACGCGACGGTTAAAGAAGGAGTTAGCGCAACACGGCATAACACCCCAAAAACAAATAACGAAAAAAAAACGACAACAATAATCTTTACTGAACCATCAAAACGGCCACCATCTTGAAACAAAAATTTACAGACGAATTCAAGACGATCGAGTTAAGGCATTTGCTGTTTGACTCATTGCCGGGTTCGATCATTATGCATCATGAAACGGAAGTCTAAAAAAATAAGAATATCTCGGTAATAAATGCAAAGGATTATTGAATAAATGCATGAAATCAAGATGCGGGCTAATTCTGTTTAGCGCCAGTAACAGCCGTTTTATTGTTATATTTTTACTGACTGTTGTTTTGTGAATCGATTATAGCTAATTAGCTAACCAGTATTTCCTGGAATTGGTATTTTTTAATTAATTTTTGATAATGCATTATCACGGTAAACACTTTCCATTGTTTTACATGTCCATTAATAAATTAATTTATAGAAAATACCCGATAAGAGATTATTATTATTGTAATAATGATAGCGTCAAATAAGGTCTATCAACGAGTTATAATGAAGTGTTGAGGTAGATCCGACTATTTTTGTATTAGAGAATTGATATTGTCGAATTAGGGGTATACTGTCAATGGTTTTTGTAATTAATTTATTTAATATTTTTGAATGTAGCTATAGCTTTGTGGTTATCCATCATAGATAAATGAAACAATTTAACTTTGTTTGAACCACTTATATATTTGAGGGCCAAACGTATACTGATTTGACAGTTATGAAATATGGATGGGAACAATGTATTATTATGGTAGGGGTGGAGCCGTTGCTAGGTATTAATGAAGAGTGGGTGGGTAGGGGAACATGTCCATGATTGGGCTATAAGACAATACTTTTTGTTTGTTGATAATAGATTAATTATTTTTAAGGGATTTTTATTTATTTTCAAGGCTTCTAAGTTATCTAAACGTTTTCCTTTATGATTAATATGAAGAATATTTATTCCCGTATTTTTTTCAAAATCATGGTTATTTTCATAAAAAATAATTTTTATTTTATTTTTAAAAAATACGTTCGTATAAATGGAAAAGTACCGCGTACAAGAACACTTTTAAAGAGTAAGTTTGCATACAATAGCTAATGGGTGACACACGTTTTATTTGCGAATAAACTGGGTACCTAGCATCGATCGATATAGGTTTTATCGAAAATGTCGATAACTTGTCATCGCTGGTCTACGTGTATTCGGTTCGGGTGACCGTTTCGTCTCAGAGGACAATGTATTTCAAAGAAGCTGTTTTGCAGGTTATTTTGTTAAGGAATTTTTTAGGATGTTGTTTTGGAGTGTTTTGCTTCGATATTTTTTTTACGTTTTTCTATCCTTATAACCGTTTCGGTGCGGCGAACAAATTCTGGTAAAGGAATTTATTATGAATAAGAAATGAAAAATATAATTTACCGGACAATTTACCATTTATTAATTAATTATACAGGGTGGCGCAAAATTAATCTGCCAATTTTGTTTTTGAATAACTTTTTTACTAAATAAAAAAAAAAGATTTTGAATAATAGAAATCTTTATTTGGACTTTTACAATTTTTTCTGTTAAGTGTAAAAGATGATATCCGTCAAGTGGCTGCCGCCAGTGCTGATACACATTTATGCCCGTTTTATCGCATTTTCCATGACTTTTCCGCAAGATTTCCGGTGATAACTGTTCGCATTCCTGTCGAATATTCTCTTTAAGGGCTGCGATTATCTGAGGCTTGTTCGCATAAACCCGCGACTTCAAATACCCTAAAGAAAGAAGTCTGGGATGGTTAAATCGGGCGATCTTGCTGGCCATACCAAATCGCTAAAACGAGAGATTACGCGACCTGGAAACGCTTCCTTCACAATATCCATTGTGGCTCGTGCTGTGTACGTGGTTGCACCGTCTTGTTGAAACCACATGTTCGCCAAGTCCCGCTCATCCAATTCCGGAGGTAAGAAGTCGTTTATCATGGCCCTGTAGCGTTCGCCAGTAACATTAACCGTAATGCCAATGGAGTCCTCAAAAAATATGGCCTAATCACTCCTCCCGCGTGAACGCCGCACCACACAGTAGCTTTGAGTGGATGTAATGACTTTTCGTGTATCATACGCGGATTTTCAGTGCCCCAGAAATGAATATTATGCTGATTGGAGTAACCGTTTATTTACCGTAACTCATGATGACTTTCGACACAAAATCGCTAAAAGCGTTAAAGCTTAAATTGACACAATTATTCCACGCTCTTGCGGAGTATAGCGCTCAATTGCTTGTCTGTTTGTATTCTGCAGCTGTCTAGTTCACAAATGTCAAATCATATCTAGGCACCTAACGTTTAAATTTATCGGCGCCCGCTTTTCCTCTTATTTTTTTATATTTCTTTACATCTATTGAGTAGCTATGCTAGATGCGTATGCATTTGCGGAGCAACCGCAAGCGGCGTTTTCCGCCTTCGCAGGTTTTTTTCTAGACGTGTAACTATTATATAGGAATGCAATACATGTTACTCAGAGTGTAACAGCACGTTCTGGAAGGATTTAAACCAGCGATTTCTGAACACATTTGGAGTAAAAATCTATGTCATTTTCCTGTCCGATAATTTTTTTTTCAATTAAAAACAATTTAAAAAAATTCCATCACACGTCGCAACTGAGTAGCCGGGTACAGCCTAGAGGATCACATGATAAGCGCTCCGTCTTATTCCGGCAGCACAGTAACACACGAGAAAAGGCGCATATCACTCGATCCCGTCACGAAGTGCAGGCTTGTGTGTGCGACGTAGTATTGAAAAAAAAATTAATAGAAAAATATATTATCGGACAGCAAAATAACATCTACTTTTTGTACTCCAACTGTGTTCAAGAATTGCTGATTATATCCTTAGGGTACGTGCTGGTACACTCTGTGTATATGTATGTGTAGATATATTGAATACGCTAATAAGAGGAAAATAATGTCCATTGTTAATATCAAACATAATGGTTTATCATCGCGTGTAAGAAAAATTGATTGTTATTAAACATTGCACATAGGGAGAATCTACAAGCATAATAAATAATATGAGATCAGTCTATTTTATTCGCTGTCACGCAAGTACGTTATAATGCAGATGGCTATTGCACATTTTGTAGGGAAATTATTTTCCTCAGGGCTTCCTGTTTGGACCTAATGTAAAAAATAATATAGTTAGTTTTGATATTTTTGGTAACATTGTTTGCCTTTGTTACAACGGGCATTAGACCGCCTGAAAGACCTAAAATATGAAAATTATAGATTTAATTTGAGGAAACGAGACGTTAACGAAGACACTGCTCAAGAAAAAAAATATTTTAAAAACAAACAAAATATTGCACAACTGTTTCGAGCCTGTGGAACTGTGACATTATAAATTGAAGGATGGAGGAAGTGGGAGAAGAAAGAGACGGGAAGATGGAAGGTTGGGTTAGCTTAGGTTAGGTTAAGTTAGGTCGACTAAACTCATTTAAAGCTATGTTACGATATTGAGTCTACTACTCTGCACAATACTTAAAACAACAGTGGAGTAATAGTGAATCGATTCAGTCTGATTCTATTAATTAATTCTTGTGAATTTATTCCTATTAATTCGTTCCTCTAATTCATTTAATTCATCAAAAAATCTGTAAATGATACTCGTATATGCGCACTTTGTTTGGTGAAGATTTTGTATGCAAATCGCAATGATATCCAACCTAACCTAACCTCACCAAACCTTCCTTTTCCTCATCACCTACTTCTTTCCACTCCCTCCATCCTAACAACATACTCCAATTTTGAGTGTCATAATCCCACTGGCTCCGAGCAGTTAAGACTTTTGTTAGAATAAACTAATAATTTCGCTAATAATTCAATCATACGATCAAGAAAGTCGCTAGCAAAAGGTACGATCGTTCGCTCGATTAATTCACTTTGTCGATTATTGAAATGTTACGGAGCGGCTATTTAGATTATGAAATTGCTTCGATTATGCACAGAGTTAATAACCTGCAGAAATGCCCACTAGAAATCAGATACCACAAGTACCAACAATTAACTTTCCCCGCAATATATAATCAATCGCAATATTACTATAATACTTAACAAATTACCATAATTTTAATACCACCGCGCAAGTGGTTAGAAATAATTTGAGGACCCACCTGTGTTATTAAATGTTATAAACAAGGCGAAAACCTATTGACAGAGATCCCGAAAACAACAACATCATTAAACGCGTAAAAACCTACTGCTTTTGGTCAAGGTCAAATGGCCTGCAGGAGAATGGAGGAAAATTTCATGTAAATTAATTCATGGCAGATGAGTTCGGATTTGAATATTCTAGATTGAACAAGATATTTGGAAGCATTGCTTTTATTTTGACTTAAATGTTGGACAATCTTTTATTAGTTTAATCGTTGTGAATTTAAATAAATTAAGTCGTACAATAATTATTAGATACTTTCTAGAGACGAAAAGCTTGCCTGTTTTAGTGGATATAGCTACTGAATCTTCCTTTCGATAAATATATTTTTATGAGGCAAAGAAAAAGAGTTCCAAGTTGTATGAAAAAAACCCAATTTGTGAATTTTCCGGGGTTGAAGGGAGAGAGAGTAAATCGGGTATGGGATGTTCGGGAATGTTAACTAAATAAAACAACAATCATACAAGCAACGCATCAACCTCATATTAATTAAACACATTCTATAGGACTTTTCCACTCCGCCACAGAAGTCGTGAGATTTTAAGAGGTCATAATAAAACGCATAAACAAAACAAGATACTCTACGGGCTCTATTCCTCGATACAATGGGTTATCGTTATCCCATCAAAACCGTGGTTTCAACGTCTCTCTTATTTTTCTGAAAAACATATTTCCTCACTTTTTCGAATGACAATAATCTACTCACTTTTTCAAAATTTACGTTCTTAACTTCCCAGATTGTACTTTCTGTGATTTAGAAGTGGGAACTTTAGATTACATAATTCTGGTTGTCTCTCTCTACAAATGCCCTTTCTTCTATTATATATAATACTAGCTGACACAACGTCATCTACTGGATGGTTATCCAACCTTCATAACCACCGCCGTCTTTGAGTTTATCGCAAAGAGACAGACAGATGCCGTGGAGGACTTTAATTTATAATACGTAGAGATGGTGTGAAAGATTATAATAATGTGCATGAATAATGCTTGGGGTAACTAACGTTTTTAAGTTAATAAGGATTAACACTGTATCCGTCTAAATAACTTTTCAATTACCGAAATGTACGTGACCATTTTTTTAGAAGATAGAATGGGTATAGTAAGCTATCCGTAAAAGATAGATATATGCCTTCGCGGACTTTTGTAGATCTATAAAAGAAGAATATCCCACTATGCATTGTTTTGTTATATCCCAAAAGGATTAGGCAGCGTTTTCGGTGAAAGCTACCAGGCGGCTTGACTTTTTCCGACACTTCAAACAATTATCGTTATATTTCAACCAATTTACACAAATCCTTGACAAATTACAAACCTAAACCTTCCTCACGAAACACTCTATCTATTGTTGAAAACCGCATGAAAATCCGTTCAGTAGTTTTTGAGTTTATCGCGAACAGACAGACAGACAGACGACGTGGGGGACTTTAATTTATAATATGTAGAGATGTAGAGGTGTAGAGAAGATGTAGAGAAGATTATTTAATATTTAACTTATATATAAAATTGTTTCAGCTCGTTCAACATCTCACCTCATCCAAATAGTCTGAACTCGACTTCACTATCCTACTAATATTATAAAGCCGAAAGTTTGTATGGATGTATGTGTGTTTGTTACTCTTTCACGCAAAATCTACTGAATGGATCTTAATGAATTTTTTCAATAATATAGCTCATACATCAGAATTATATAGGCTATAGCTTAGAGCTCTGGAATTATGAAATTTGTACAAAATAATTGCAATAGGTGGCACACGTGCCGTTTGAAAAAATGTAACGTGTATGGAAGGGGGTTAGGGGAGGGATAAGGAGGGTGAGTAGGGGGGAGGGGGGAGGGGAGGAGTGGATTGGGGATAGGGAAGGTGGATGAGGCGCTGTGGGAACCCCCCTAATACTATGTGAGCGAAGCCGGAGGCAGTTCCATATAATTATGAAATTTGCCCATATTAATAAAATTAATACCTAACTTCGCCTAACACACGCCCATAATTTCAAATGATGGGCTAGAATACTATTAAAGGGGTAAGCTAGTTACAGTACATTAATATCACATTTACTATTATCAATTCCTATACGACATAGTCTCCCTTTTACAACAGTAATGCATCTTTTTCTGGTCTCAACTCCATTTAAATTGTTAAAAATAAATTAAATTTGGGAGGTCAGCCCACAAGAAGATTTCTCTGTTCCCTTTTTTCACATATTTAATCGAGGACCCCAACGACGCCCTTGAAGAAAACAGTGAAAAACATATTTAAAAAATTCTCTACCAGGAATTTTGACCAAATCCAATCTGAAACAATCGCCGGTTAAATAGAAGTTAATCGAATTATCGTTAACTTAATATTCGCAGTTGTAGCCAGTTTCTACAATTAGGTCCAGAGCGGCCAGATTGTGCCGGTAATTCATTTCACTTCACGCCAACTTAACCGTATCTTTTGAAAACGGTTTTCAAGGACAACCAGTAGTGTTGATATCGTCCGAAAACTGTTTTGGAATAAAATATATTTTTTCAATTTATTTTTAAGTTTTTAATAAACTAAACGGGGAGAAATATATATGAACCTAAAGGTATATGAATTATGATTATTTGTATGCATAACCCTAGTAATTTTTTCAAAAAATAAGCATAAATATTGTCGGAGTCACCATGTCAAGTGTAGTGACTCCGGACAGCTATGTCAATATCCATGTAAGCCGTACTAAACATCGGATGACATGACTTCTGACAGCTGGCATTCAAACAAAAACGTTATATTGGTCTATCTGGTAAATAAAAATTCTTTAAAAAAATGTTTTTATAAGTTGGACAAATTTATTTTTACAATTATTTATATTTTGAAGTGGATTAGAAATAAATTGTTTCTGGGTTTAGAGTTTACAAGTTAGTGTGGTCTATTTTTGAAATGGATTTTGGCGCAGACGTTATAACAATGAGCTCTATACCTTGTTTAATGAGCTAAACGTCGCAAAATTTATAAAACTGGGAAGACTTCGGTGGTTGGGTCATGTGGAGAGAATGACCGAGCACCAAGCACCAAAGTCCCTGCTGAACTCAAGACCAATAGGGCGAAGGAGCCTGGGAAGACCAAGACTAAGATGGAGCGACAACGTCCTCAAAGACATATCCATCTTGGAGCTTCTAAACTGGAGAGAGCTGGCACAAAACCGAGATGAGTGGAGGAAGACTCTTGAGAAGGCCAAGACCCACCAGGGGTTGTAGAGCCAGTAGTGATGATGATGTGGTCTATTTTATGTGAATGCCACAGAAGAGTTCCAACTGCCCTATGGGATAACGGCAACCTCAATTGTGGGAAGTTGTGAGGCTGAAGATAGGAGGAAGGGAAGACGATGGGGAAGAGGCATGAGGGATTTTTGCTTCACAATATTGAGTGTAATGTGTATTTCTGGCTCTGAGGCCCATATCATCGATACAATGCCAAAATCGCGAATCCATATTTTTGCCAGTTTTGAGAATGCTCCATTAAACATTTTACATTTTAAACGAGCACACCCTGACATTTATTTTTTACTAGCCGGGGTACCCGACTTCGCTAAAGGAGTTCATATGAGATTGAACTAACATTCGAACCCACGACGGATCTTGCATTATATACCCCTACAAATGAGCAGGTCCACCGATACGAAAAAGCTTCGAATGGTCCACAATGTTCCAGAACATTTCACAACATTCGAGAGTGTTTTGGAATGTTCCACAATGATGTTCCCGATTCCCTATTCCCGAACATTCCACAACATTCCAGAATGTTCCGAGATGTTCTGGAATTCTCTCGAATACTTTCGAATGTTTTGGAAATTTCTAGAGGGCGAAACTTCCAGCCCTTATATCTTCAAAAGATTTTTTTTGAAACCCTTCAGGTAAAAACTGGGGGATAGAGGGCTACCACGGGACTCGATTCTGAGTTTTTGTGGGACGCACATTTTATGACAAATACTTTCTTTATAATGTATACTAGCAGACCCGACCACACGTTGCTGTGGCTAACGAAACCTTTATAACCAACGTCATCTGTTAAATCAAAATCGTATCACGCTGCCCGCTGCCGCTTGGCCTGATATATTTTGTATTTCAACAATTTACGCAAAACTTTGACAAATTATATACCAAAAAACCTTCGTCATGAATCACTCTATCTATTGGTGAAAACCGCATGAAAATCGGTTGCGTAGTTTAAAAGACCTAAGCGCACATACATCGTGAGCGACTTCATTTTATACTTAGTAAAGATAAAGATAAAGATTTTATACTTATTAAAGATAAAGATTTTATACTTAGTAAAGATAAAGATTATACTTTCTTTATAATGGACGCACACTTTCTTTTATAATGTATATTGATTACACATTAAAAACTAGAGATTTATTTAATAAGTTAGGTACGCCTCCTACGTCGGTCGTACATGTTTTTGGCAATAATAAATTGTTGTGAAAACAAGCTTATGGGTGCAAGTGGTTAAGCTGATTTAGTAAAAATATAAATCGATTTATAATATCAATTCTAAACTTCAAACCCTAATATCTCCGAATGATGTTTTTTGCGGATTTGCGACTTTGACATTGGACCGACGATATAATGAGATGACTTCAGACAGGATAGGTGACTCTGGACGTATGCATTGTGCATGACAAACATGTATAACATGCCTTTGAGAGGAAAAGGTTAGCCAAAGTATGCTCATAAACAAAATATATCAGTAAGATGGTAAAAAATGACATCAGTGTTTTTTTTTTAAATTTTATTCACATGTCATCACGTCATATGAATAAAAAGGAACAAGTTACGAGTTGTGCTGTCGAACGATTTGTCATGCGAAAATTAATTAAATTATCATTATATATAGTTGTTTTGATGTGTAAACTCTATATTTTGTGGTATTTTGTCTACCGGTTAAGTCGTAACAAAAACCGGTAATTGTTGGCTGGTGATAGTAGTAAGCCATTCGTGCAATTTTCTGCCATATTACGCAAGGCACTAAAAGAAGGAAATTTGTCAGTGGAAATACCTTCGAAGTGACACGTAAATATTTCTGCAAACTACTCGTAGAATCAGAATAGCCGATAAACGAATAAATAATTACTTCTATTTTTTCGATTATTATTTTTTGGATTTTGTGTTTTCGCCTACCGTGCAAGAATCCCAATTGCTCCAAACCATGCGGAGCCAGTTAGAGTGTGGCAATCCCGATAGTGGAGTGGGGAGAGGAGGGAGATGGGGAAGAGGAAGGTGAGGAAGAAGCTAAAACCTAGATTTTAGAATTTGCTCGATATATAACATTTAACGTGGAGGGCCGAGGAAGAGAAATCCTGTTTATTTTGTAGACAACTTTTTTTAATAATAGTCACAATACAGACTGGTCAGTTGCCGAATTTATTTATTTTTTTATTTTGCAGAAACAAACAGTACATAATTACATAGTAGAAAATAGTTCCAAAGTCATAGAATTTAACATAATAATTGGTACCAATGACATGTCGCTGTTATAAGTAAATTATTGAAGGAGAGGGGTGTGTGTGAGTGTTTGTATGTGTGTATGTGTAGATGTGTGCGAATTCAGTGTGCTAGAAATGTTGTTGGCTGCAGCGTTCATGTTATTACTGGTTGTGTAAAAAAGGTTGGTGTGGCGAGTTCTTTTAGATGGGATGTTAAAATTTGTTTGTGATGGAAGTTCTGGGCAGTCTATTTCGTTATGTATTATTTTATGGAGAAATGTCATGTCAGCTACCGTTCGCCTGGATTTCAGGGATTGGAGAGTGCAGATATAATTATTGTTGTATTTATAACCGAGATACTTAATGAATTTGTTTTGTATGCGCTCTATATTATTGACGTATTAGGTGTATTTGGGATTCCAGACAGGCGGTGCAAATTCCAGTGTACTTCTGACTAGTGAGGAGTAAAGCATTACTAGAGTATGTGGATTTTTAAATAATTTAATGCATCGCGTTTGGGTCTCACCCGGGCGTTGTGTGTTCAATTCCTCGGCTGGCTAATCAAGCAACATTTTCCGCTTACTGTGGTAGTATTAGATGATTTTCAAATATTGTCAGGTTGTTCGTAATGTTTATATTTCGTTAAAAAAATATATGACGCTGTTTTTTTAAATAATAAATCGATGGATTTCGTTGTTAAGCTATTATACTAATATTATTTTTTCAATACAATCTAAAACATTTAATATGAAAACTAAAATAACGTTAGATAAATAAAATATTCATAGTAACAAGAATTAAACATAATTTAACAATGAAAGATGACAGTTGTCATATTTCGACAGATGCTGTCGTAAAATTTACATAATAAATATTTTAGTTGAAAGCAACAATATGTTTAGAAAATTATTATCACGAAATATTTTAGCAATGATTCACATTCATTGTATCAGATCTAATTATATGGCGATACGCATTGCGAAAATAAAGTAGCTATTAATTAATTACTTTTCTGTACCTCGAGGTCATACACACGTCAAAGGGATTCCTCTGCAAGAAACAAGTTCAGAAGTTATCCATTTGCAAAAATGAATAAATTAGTAATTGTTAATATTATATTATTATATAGTATTTCCTTATTATTTCTTATCTTCTGGTAACTCCACACGATTATACATTATACAGGGTGTTACAGGACGTAATTGCCTTACTTTAACCTTTAAGGAACATGGGATTGGTCATCAACGAGGGGAAGACAAAATATATGCCCGTACATGGACGCCAGAAACCACCAAGTATACAGATAGATAATTATACATTTGAAACTGTCAATGAGTTTGTATATCTCGGTACTATGGTGACAAATGACAACAATGTATCCAGCGAAATCAAAAGAAGAATAGTAGCTGCAAATCGATACTACTTTGGGCTACAGAAGCATATGAAATCTCGCCACCTTACCAGAAGAACTAAAGTCCTGCTTTACAAGACCCTTATACAACCTGTTCTTATGTATGGTTCGGAATGCTGGACAATCAGTAAGGGTGATGAAGGAGCCCTAGAAAGTTTTGAAAGGAAGGTGCTGCGAAGGATTTACGGCCCAGTCTGTGATAATGGAGAATGGCGTATCAGATACAACCAGGAGCTATACGATCTTTACGAGGACCCTAATATCTCCAAGGAAATCAAAACTGGAAGACTCAGGTGGGCTGGACATATCCAGAGAATGAGCGAAGGAGATATTCCAAAGCGAATTATGGATGGTGCACCTGGGGGTCGGAGAAGAGTTGGAAGACCAAAGCTTCGATGGCTGGATGGAGTGGTGAAGGATGCAAGCACCATCGGCATCCGAAACTGGCGCAACGCAGCACAACACCGACAGTCATGGAGGCAGGCTCTGCTGGAGGCCAAGACCCGACCTGGGTTGTAGAGCCCCAGATGATGATGATGATGATGATTAATTAATTACTTTTCTGTACCTCGAGGTCATACACACGTCAAAGGGATTCCTCTGCAAGAAACAAGTTCAGAAGTTATCCATTTGCAAAAATGAATAAATTAGTAATTGTTAATATTATATTATTATATAGTATTTCCTTATTATTTCTTATCTTCTGGTAACTCCACACGATTATACATTATACAGGGTGTTACAGGACGTAATTGCCTTACTTTAACCAGTGATTCCTGACATTATTTGGAGTAAAAAATATTAATGAAATTTTGGCGTCCGGTGATATTTTCCAAATTTTTTTTAACATATATTTTTTTTTAAATCAGTAGGTATTGGACAGGTAGGGTAGGGGCGAGGAGCCGGGAGGTTTATCGGCAGAGTGACCAGTGATATCATGTGATAGAATTTTTTATTTTAGAAAAAAAAAAAACACTAACAAAAGTCACCGGAGACCAAATTTTCATTTTATTTTATTTATTTATTGTAATGTAAGAAATAAGATGTACATTTATACATATATATTTTACAAAATATTACATTTAAGGTATTATTGGTCATGTATACTTCACCAGTAAAAAGGAGCTGATAAGGGAGCCACGATTTTTACTTAGGTTACTTAGTTAGGTAGTATGTTATAATATATGTTTTATATAAATATTTACTTTTTAATATAAGGTTTTTTTAAGTGTTTAATTTTATTTATTTGTTCTGATTGGTTGATAATTAGCACAATTCAGAAGGGAGGTTATTATATTTTTTTATGGTAAAAAATAATGGTTTTGAATTTGAGTTGTTTTAAAATTAGTTATAATCAATTGATTTCCATTTCTCATTACTTAATTAAATAATTTTACACAGTTTGTAAAATTCTTTATATTCTTTGTTATTTTTTTTCTTTACAATTTTTTATAATGGAAGCTTGCTTTCTTTTACTTTTACATTTACATTTACTTGACGTTATTATTACGCTAGCGTCTCTACGGTCGAAATTTAAGAATCCTGCTATCAGTACAAGTCTGACGCCGCACCTTACGCAAAACCGTTTTGTACGAGGAGTTTGTGTACAAATGTACTTTTGTAATAGAACTGATTTAAAGCAATGCCCAAAGATGGCGCCACTTACGTTAACAGCTTGCGTGATTAGCATCTACCGGCAGGTGTAAGTATTACGGATTTGTAATTTCGTGTATCTCTCCGGGTATGGATAGATTCACGATAATATGATTATTATTGTAAACGACAGTTGTGAATAATAATACTAAGCGGGTATATATTACATATGACGTCTTTGCCTAACGCGGTTACTTTGTCCCGGTGACTAGCTGTCACTTGATCACGGTGGATCCGAGGAACCGGTTATTTTTGGAAGCAGTTCCTATCGAATTTATAAAATGGTCACCAGCACTCAAACTGGGCGAAGCCGAACCAAAAACCGCCCGCGGGGCCTAGCTGCAAAAATTAGTGGAGCGGGTTTTTAACTGCCAGTATACATTTCTTATGTACGGAATCACTGGTTAAAGTAAGTCAAGTATGTCCTTTAACATCCTGTACCTATAATAGGTGTGGGGAAAATATTAATATATGTGCAGGTATAATTAACCGCAAAGTATGAAGGTACCGAGATAATTAGTTTAATTGTGTATTTCCTACGCGAATATCCGGGTACATTTTTATGTAATATATATTAGGAAAAAGTAACATAATCTTGTAATTATTTTTGGTCTTTGATCGAAAAGATTTCTTTTTCCGAATCTGAATTATCTGCTTTGTCTTAGAAAACAAAATATTATTGTTTCAATTTTTATTCAGTTCCTTGTAATTTTGTCGTAAAAATGTTGGGATTTATAACTAGGCTAACTAGAAATTTTAACAATATAAAGTGTATTAAACTGTTATATTTTGCCTATGTAAGAAGTCAACTTGAATACAATTCTCCGTCTGGAACCCACATTAATATACATGTGCTAGCAGTTGAAAGAATACAAACAAATTCTTACGTTTTATAAATTTTAAAATGTGTACTCCAGCAATCATGTTAAACTACAACACTCTGTTAAATAATATGGACATGCTCAAATTGTCAGACCGAAGAATTTTCACTGACTTGGTATTTCTATATAAAATTCTAAATGATTTAGTTGATAGTCCGGTATTGCTTGAATTGATAAGCTTCCGGATACCACTACGTAATACTAAAAGTCAGGATGTATTTTAGTGTCGTAATTCTGGGACTAACTACCGTATGTATTCCTCTTCAATTTATCTTTACACAAATATAAAATATTTTTACTGAGGCAGTTCAGTTATGTATAATAAATACTATATATTTCTTACTAAAAATACAGGGTGTTAAGGGACGTACTTGACTTACTTTAACCAGTGATTCCTGAAATTGTTTGGAATAAAAAATGTAAATGAAATTTTGGTCTCCGGTGACATTTTTGATGTTTTTTTGTTTTTGTTTTTCTACAAAAACATAAAAAAATGGTAATTGTTGGATAGTTGGAGGCGGGGTAAGGGGTTGGTCGGATACTCGGCCGAGTGACCAGTGACCACATGCGGAAGAAATTTTTTTTTGTTTGATTTTAAAGAAAAAAAAATTGAAAAAAAAAGTCACCCTTAAAAGTCACCGGAGACCAAAATTTCATTTACATTTTTTACTCCAAATAATGTCAGGAATCACTGGTTAAAGTAAGTCAAGTACGTCCCTTAACACCCTGTATATATTTTTATAAATAAATATTCATTCGTAGTGATGTTTCTCTAGTATATTGAAATTAATAACTTAACATTGTAGATGCTACAAATCTGAAGGACTTTCATACAGAAGTATTTACTTGTTAAAGCCTAATGGCGTATGTACAATAAAAATAGAATAATGGCTAAAATGACATTTAGTGTCTCGCTTTGTTTTCAAATGACGCGGCACAATAATGTGACTAATTGCAAACCAACTGTCGCAAAATAACTTATTAATGTGTCATTGTTTGATTTTAACGGCCCTCCATAATAACAACGAATTCCAGTACTTACTACCTCCTCCTACTCAGATCTACTGTCTGCTTCTAAGGTATTTAGCTTATCAGCACGTACCAGCGATTTCTAAGCACATGTGAAAAATATTTTTCCAACGCACGTTGCAAGTGTATACAACCTAGTGATACGCATTCCTTCTCGTTCCAGCAGCACCGTACAGACGAGATAAAGCGCGTGTTGCGTGATCTGTTACGATGTGTAGCAAGGTAGGAAGAAATGTGACGCGCGGTGTGATGATGAGATTAAAGCATAGGTCTCAGGGAAGAAGAAAGCATGGTTACGTCTGATAGCGACTTTTTTTTTTTACATGAGCTCCACACAGGAGGCCCTGAGGAAAATAATTTCCCTCAGGGCCTATGTCATCTTTGGGGATGCTGTGTGGAGGGTTTTTTTTTAAGGAAAGGAAGGAGAGGAGAGTTCTGGGAAGGAAAAGGTTTTAAGGGGTGGGTAGGAATCTGGGGTTCAGTGTGTCTTGGTCATCCGCCTCCAAGACCTAGACAAACCTCACCCCATGACCCGGGCACCCCTGCTAAATAACCAAACGTAACGAACCACTTGGGGTGACCTATGGCAGAGGTGTTGGTTATCCAATAAAGGTTCCCGGGGCGGCGGTACCCATTCCCGCCTCCCAAATTCAAATTGAAAGAGATCGAGCGAAAGGAGTGTGATCAGTGGCGACGTGCCAGAAAAAAAATTATATATAGATATATATTTTTAAATTTCATCGGATAGCAAAATGATTACATAGCATTTTACTCCAAACATGTTGGTTAAATGCTTTCAGGTACGTGCTGGTACTGCTGATACACCCTGTACAATTAGAAAATTTAACTAGGAAATCGATAGAAAAATTAAAATATATTTGTAAGGCAGTCGGAAATTTCGAATTCTTTGCGTTTATTAGCGGAGTTCAGGGGTCGGGGAACTTTTAAAAATAAACATTGACTTTTCTAAATAATAAAATTTGAAATATCAAACATGAAAATGTTAACAAAAAAACTTATCGAAACATTTTGAAACCTCCCTAATTTTGAAAGAATACTATATTAAGAAAATACACTCCTTTTGTGAAGGGAATTAGTAAGATAACTCTCACTTTACTTTTTATGCCGTTCATACAATAAAAAAATATATAAATAACTTTTAAAAATCAACTGTCGTTGAAAAAACCCCATTTCATTAATTCATTTTGCCATTTTTTTGGATTTTGTCCATGGAATCAAATGTAATTATTTGAGACGAACTGAGAAGAATAATTATTACCCTTTCCAACCAGTGGCGGATTTGCCCTAAGGCCTAAGTAGGCCCGGGCCTAGGGCGGCCAGATATTAGGGGCGGCCAATCATGACAAAAAAAGTCACTGATGATAACAAGAAATAAAAATAAAAAAGAATTACTAACTTGACGAAACTAAGCGCATCTGCAGTGGAAGTAAAGGACAAAGCATTGCAAATGGTTTATTCTACTTTTTTTTTTTTTTTTTTTTTTTTACAGTGAATACCGCACAAGAATCTCAACTGCTCCCGTCTGGAGCCAGTGAGACTATGGCATCCCCAATTGGGGTATGTTGTGAGGCTGAAGGTAATGGGAAGGAGGTAGGGAAGAGGAAGGTTGGGAAGTACCTGGCTATTCAGATCTGGTCACTAAACACGGCTAAAGCCATTTTCAAGCAACGTTTCAATTCTGAATGGTGGTCTTACACCAGGGCGATACTAATAGTATCTTCCACTCTGGAACATGCCGCAAATATACTATATATTATTTTAAATGAATTAATTGTGAAATAACACAAATTAATCAAATAAAATTTATTTGCGCATGCCGGGTTCGAACCCGCGACCTCCGGAATGTGAGTCAAGAGTCTTAGCCACTGGACTACGGTCGTCGTACTGACTTAGAAGACAATTTTTCAGAAGAATGTCTCCATTTTCGTGCTCACTGTAGTGTGAAACAGTGAAATGGTAACGAACTGAGGGTCATCACACCATTTATCCAAACGTGGATATTGCTTTTCGTTTGTGTGTGTGTACTCCCGCCAGTAACTGTTCTGCAGAACGACCGTTTTCTTAGTTGCAACAAGTTAAAATTTATTTACGCACAACAATGACGGAGCAAAGCTCAAACGATCTTGCTTTGCTCATTGAAGCAGATTTTTAAGGAAATAGGATTGCGAAGAGTTAATTAATGATTTTGCTGCACTTAAGTGCAGACGAGTTTTGTAACACATTGTGAAATACTTATTATATATTGTAAGAGAATAAACCTGTAGTTAAACTAGTTAAATAGTTAAATAAATTAAACCTAAAACCGTTTTAATGTTTTGTTTAAATGTGCAATTATCCTTGAAACCTTAGAAAGTATTACAAACTAGTAGCTATTATAGTTAATTAAATTTTTAAATCGATTTCGATAAAAGTTGGCAATAACATAAATTCAGTATGTACCTATTCTATATGATAGGTACTGAGAAAGGGGCGGCTTGTACTTACTTCATGGCCTGGGGCCTAGGGCGGCCAAGACTGCAAATCCGCCAGTGTTTCCAACGATGATTCTTCATTCCTGGCAAAAGTATAAAAATACTTTTCTAATGTATGGACGCCCCGGCCGCGTATTTCCAAAACATATACCGGTTCAGTCGCGGTAGCGACAATTTTCGTTTTAAATACATCTCTATATTGGTTATTTTGGTCACTTTACAAAAATTTAAATGGTTGAAAGCTTGCTAAAATTTTAAAACTTTAAATTTTTCAATGTGTAAATTAGAAATTGATAATTTTATTTCTAAATATTTAAATTTTGAATCGGTATAGGTTTTGGAAATACGCGCCCCGGCCGCGTATTTCCAAGACCTATATCGATACCGATTCAGTCGCGGTAGCGACTATTTACATTTTAAATATAGGTACCTCTATATTGGTTATTTTTACCACATTGCAAAAACAAAATTTTTTCTAAATCTAGATAAAATAATCTTTCTGATGTGTATCTAATAAATTAATAATTTTATTTCTAAATATTTAAATTTTGATATTGAAAATGTAAAGCGACTGTACCGGTATAGGTTTTGGAAATACGCGCCCCGGCCAGATCTGTCCTTCACAGGCTCTAATGGAATAGGATATTTGTGGCTAGTAATAACCTTCCGAGGCTTGAGGGGTTAAGAGGAAACCTGGGAATGTTATTGTATGGACGCGCAGCCCGGTTTCCTCTTACAGCCGAATTAGAACGCTTAAATTTTAGCAAGCTTTCACGTACTTAGCGGGCGCGTAAAGAGCGACCGTTACACCGGCCCTAAGTATGGATCCTGTATTCAGCAATAATGATTATCTGCTATTAATCTGTGACACCTGTCACCTGGCTAATATTATTATTACGGTGCATTATATTTTATGGTGGTAATTTACTTAGTTGACTAATCTAACTTGTTCAATGCCGTGCATAAATATGTAATATCTTGACATTTTCCTACGTACATTTTACCTTTTACCTACTTATACGTATCTACTAGGTACATAACTTGTTTGTAGGTTGGAACAAAATACAGCATATGTAATTAGACATAAAATACAGGATATGTAGTATATATGTACCTCTCTTGTAAACTAAGAAATGGTTTTGAGTCAGTACGTTATTAGTTATTATTTATCAGAAAAATCTATTTCTTGGAACACGCCCATTTTTCAATAACATACTCACAATCGCAAATAGTTATGATTTTACTAGTTTTTTCGTGTGGAAAATTGTTGGGTGTAACTTGACTTCACGAAATAAAAGTTGAGAAATTTTATTTTTACGGAATTGAAAAATAGAAAAAGATAATGGTTGAAACTGGGACTCGAACGAGTCCCATGACATTTTCCTGTGTCTTGTTTTCTTTCATATTTTCGTTTAGATTATTATTATTGTTATCTTCTTCTTCAATGACATATTACATTGATGGGAATAAGCTTCAAAATTATAAAAAGAGAACTTTTCTTATAAAAAATTAAATAGAAAAAAGTCTTTAAAATTAACATTCCTGGTAATAATACCCAGTGGCGGCCGCTGCCCTGAAAACGTGGTGGTTCACTGATAATCCGTAACTATGAGATAACGATTACTAAGCAACATTAGGTGAAAATGATCCCACTACTCTTATTTGGAGAGAAGATCTATTTTAAGCTGTTTTCGAAGTGCGAAAACTTGTACATATCGCTTTTTAATTAAAATTTTTATTTTTCGGTACTAAGAAAATAAAAACACAATACTATTTTTTCGTAAGTAAATCTTAAATTTCAACCCAAAAAACTCTTTTTTTTACAATGTAGTGTAAGAAGAATATACGACGCAAATGTGAATGGTAGAAGAAGTCGGGGACGCCCGAGGAAGACATGGCACGAGCAAGTGAATCAGATACTCGAGTCGGGCCATGTCGAAAGTCGGAATAATAGAAGAGAATATATGAGACGATGTATGAATGTGAGTGAGGCAAAGAGTGTGTGCCAAGACCGAGTTATTTGGCGGTCCGTCCTCTCTGCCTACCCCTGTGGGGAAACGGCGTGATCGTTGGTTAGTTAGTTTTATATTTCAATTTAAACAGGATACAAACAGTATTTATAAACAATGTATAAACAACAGGAGGGCAAAATTGTCAAAGTTACCTATGAAAAAAATTGTATTCCTTAATGATCTGCGTTTTATAATTTAAAACACCAATCAATAAAAAGCAAATATATGTAAAATTTTGGTATTTGCTGTACCTTTTGATTAAAAAAAGAATTATTCAGTTTGGTTAAGTATTTTGGCCTTAAATCAGAATTTAAGTTTGTATGATAAAGGCCGCTGGGTGGCACACCAAAATATCTAAATTTTTCATACATATGGCCGGTGTTGCGCGCTGGCGATGTTTGGGATATTCGATACAAAAACATAATTCGTTCCGCTTGCAATGGGCCTGCACACCGGACAGGGTAAATTCGCGCGGAACTTTAAGAATTTGCTCTCCCTGATTCATATTATATTATGCATTATATTGGTAGGTGATATTTTTAATGAAATTCATAGATTTTATATTTTTCGGTAAGATATTATAAACTAATTTTAGACGATATAATTTACCAGTGTTGCACACAAACACACTGTTCAACCAGCCGCCCTTGGTAATACCTCCCCCTGCCATAGAGTCAAATCCTCAATGTGAATGCTATAGCTATGCCCTTGCATGTATACATGATGTTAAGGGATGTACTTAATGTACTTTAACCAGTGATTCCAGGCATAATCTATCATCTATCATCTATCATCATCAATCATCAATCATCAATCATCAATCATCAATCATCAATCATCAATCATCAATCATCAATCATCAATCATCAATCATCAATCAATATAAATAAAAATGAATCGCCGAAATGTATGTACGCACATAACTTCCGAACGACTGCACCAAATTGGATAATTCTTTTTTTTTCTGTTCGTTATTGTCAGGACAAGGTTTGTATAAACCTTCTGGTGAGCTCTGGCCTTATGAAATTTGTATAAAAAAATTGCAATAGGTGGCAAGCGAGCTGTTTGAAAACTGAATGTACCGGGAATGAATGTATGTAATACGGGAGGGGGGAGGGCGAGGGGAACTCGGGTAGGGAGTTGGCGGGAGGGGAACCTTGGAGGTGGGAGAGGAACTCGGGAGAGGGGTTCGCGGGACGGGGGAAGGGGGGGTAGTGGAGTGGGGAGAGGGAAGATTGAAGAGGAGGAGTGGGAACGCAAGGGGGGAAGGGGACGCGATAGAGAAAGGAGAGGCGAAAGGGAGCGATACGAATGGGAAAGGACACGCAGGGACAAACAATTTCTAATTAAATGGCAAAGCAACGCATGCCGGGTACCAGCTAGTTTGAAGTAAAAACGTTAATTAAATTTTTGTCTCCAGTGACATTTTGGTTGTTTTTTTAAACTTAAAAAATAATGCCATGAATAATGCTTAAAGTAAGTCAAGTGCGTCCCTTAACACTCTGTATATTATCACACCTACGAACTTACAAGAAAAACAGTTGTTGAAGGAAAGTACCTAATTCATTAATTAAAAAATAAAGTACCTAATTCAATTATGTTTTGATGGCAGGTCACTATAATTGAATGCGGTTTCTTGCGGTGTGATCGAATTTGCGAAGGTCAAAAATATATCGATTATTTTGCAGTTGCTCCAGTTTGCTCACAAGGTCAATGTTTATATTATCAATAATTCACATCACCGTATTCCAGGATTAGTAACGGTAAAGTTTTTATGAGTGTTTATTTAATGTTTATAGGTAGGTATTAGAAGTATGTCAAGCAAATGAAACGATTATTATTTATTAGAAGTACAATCATTTACAATAGCAGAATAAACAAAAAGAAAATACAAGAATAAAAGCACGTACATATTTGTATTTAAAAAAAAAATCATTAAAATGCAATGAAACGTCATATTAAGAGGGCATTACCAGAGAAAACCAGAAATATGTCATCTTCAAATCAGATTTTAGACGTATTGACTCTTTTCCACAAAAAATTATAAATGGATTTCGAAAGATTGTTCTTTTATCTAGCATTCGCAGTAATAAATTTTGAGAATTTTTTTTTTAATTTTTAGTATAATATGGTTATTCCATAGGTCGTTGGCAGATTTGTTAAATTTTCAAAAAAGATTTTGTACAACACCCATTTCAAATAATATAATCATGCAGTAAAATAAATCAATACATTATTTAGCAAACGCAATTTTAATTTTAGTTTCAATAAAATCATTAAAAAATATGTACGTACATGTGTTTCTTGACGAAAATTGGTCCATTTGTGTATTTATTTGCGCACTTACAAACTAATATATTTCAGATTTTTTTAACATTATTATTAAGTTTAGACATTATTGAAAAATGATAAATACTTATAATCAAAAAATAATTACAAAAAGTACATTATTTTAATAGTTTTATCATCACGCCTTTCAGCATTTTTGGATGAAGGTATAAATTAAAGCTAATTTGGATTGAAATAAATTCGATATTGAGTTATAATTTAAAAAAGCTGGTACGGAGAATAATTAAACTTTCTCATTTTTAACCGCCCTGCACGATCGTAAGAACAACTTTCGACGAAATGTGGATTTTCGTCCGCTGGCTGGTTAAACGCTCTTAAGGCTCTGCAACCGGGCCCGAAAAGAAGAAGATGGAGAGATACGAAATTACGAATGTTAGAGGAGAGCGCTAACATTTACAGCGACAAAATCGATGCGAAAACGTGTTAATAATAATTTTTGGAGCATACTTTGCGATTTTTTTCTATCGAGGGAATTTTATATAATTTGAGTTTCGGCGCGGGCAAAGTCTAGAAATTATCTTCAAGAATAACATATATTTTCTTAAGAGCTTTAAAACTTACCGTGTTTAAGGGAAATATGTAATAAATCGGTACAAATCCGGGTTGCGGGCCCTTAAGTGTATGCACTACTCAGTGGCGTAGCGTGGGTGTCGGCCGCCCGGGGCGGAGGAAATTTTTGCCTCCCCCTTATTTGGGACTTCAAGCGCCGGCGGGGGGAGGAGAGATCATATTTTTTTATTACGACCTGTTTATGTTTATATACAGGCGATTTTTTTAATAATCACATTTGACGAGTGTTCCTTCAACGAAAATCATGTTTATATACACCGAGTTTCGCCACTAGAGCGCTTTTTGCCACAACACGGTACTATTTAAAATACCTAGGATTGTTTTGACGCTAGTTTGGACAAATTTTCATTTTTTTTTGTAAGTAATAATAATTATTTTTCCAATTTGGGAGGCGGGAATGGGTACCGCCGCCCCGGGAACCTTTATTGGATAACCAACACCTCTGCCATAGGTCACCCCAAGTGGTTCGCTACGTTTGGTGATTTAGCAGGGGTGTCTGGGTTCATGGGGTGAGGTTTGTCTAGGTCTTGGAGGCGGATGACCAGGACAAACTGAACCCCAGATTCCTACCCACTCTTTAAACCCCTTTCCTTCCCAGAACTCTCCTCTCCTTCCTTTCCTTTAAAAAATCCTCCACACAGCATTTATTTTTAGATATTCATCAGATATTTTTTAAATCCGATGAATATGTGACAATCAACAAAAGATAAGTGAATTCATTGGCTATGTAGAACTATAATCAGTTTGTATCACTCCATATTAAAATTCGGAGATATGATTTTTTTTTAATGTGGGCGGAAATTATTCAAAATGATCACCAAAAAATCTCGAGCAATCGGAGAATTTTTTTTAAATTGCGCTGTCGCTCCAGTGATTCGAATTCAAGGCAGGTTTTAACTTACGATTGATTCTGTGTTACATTCCCCAAATAATAGTTACACACGGAACAATCAATTTCTCAGAATTTTGCAGCATTTGGTATGCAACTCAAATGTAAAACTAATAACTGCACTTCGAATAAAATAATGGTATCCTTCGAAATATATCAGCAGATTAATACACAACTGAAATTCGATCGTCCAATTCTGAACACAATTCTGGTTTTAATTAAGAGTGAACCTGTTTGCGAGTTTCCAGCTTTAATTAGTATTACTCCCATTATATGCGTACGGTTTTTCTACGAATTACGAAATTTGCAGCTTAAAAAAATAAGATTATTGACATTTATAATAAATAATAATAGAAAGAATAAGTTATGAAAAATTCCGTGCTTTTTTCAATCGTCCAAATCGTAGGTGCGACAAAAATATGAAATGAAATGGTTAAAATTTTTACAAGATTTTATTATTAGACATTATTATTGATTTTTAAAATTTGCCGCCCCCCTTAAAAGTGCCGCCCGGGGCGGGCCGCCCCCGCCCCCTCACGCTACGCCACTGTGCACGTATTAATTTTTTAAACAATCTATTGAATTTACAATGTAATAAACAATCTCAATGTATTAAACGATCTAGTTGAAATAAAAAGACGTAATAATTTAGTGAAAATAATGTAAAACAATCTATCCGAATTATTTTTTTGATATGAAATACCTCACATGAGTCCCAACTGCTCCTGTCTGGATCCAGTGAGGCTATGGCATCACCAATTCGGGTATGTTACAAGGCCGAAGGCAGTGGGGAAGAAAAGGAGATGGGGAAGAGGAAGGTGGGGATGTATCTGGCTATTCGGATCTGGTCACCAAACACGGCTAAAGCCATTTCAAACAATGTTTCAATTCTGAATGGTGATATCACACCAGAGCGATACTGATATCTTCCACTCTGGAACGTGCCGCAAATGCATTATAAATTATTTTTAATGAATCAGTAGTGAAATAACACAAATTAATCGAATAAAATTTATTTGCTCGCGCCGAGATTCGATCCCGCGACCTTCGGATTGCGAGTCAAGGGCCTTGCCCCTCGATCACGGCCATCTAATATTCTAAGAATAAGATCACCAACCAACTAACTAACTAACCATCACGCCGTTTCCCCGCAGGGGTAGGCAGAGAGGACGGACCGCCAAACATCCCGGTCTTGGCACACATTCCTTGCCTCGTTTACATTCATACAACGTCTCATACATTCTCTTCTATTATTCTAACTCTTGACATGGCCCGACTCAAATATCTGATTCACTTGGTCGTGCCATGTCTTTCTTAATTCATAATAATAATAATAATAATAATTGGATAACTTCTATAGCGCCATTTTCGTGAGAAAATCACCTCAAGGGCGCTTGAAAATATAGGTAAGAAACTAGCAGGTAAACTAACTAGGCAGAAAATATAGGTAAGAAACTAGCAGGCAAACTAACTAGGCACTAGCATTTAGGTAAGAAACATCCAACACAATTCACCATGTTTCAATGTCATTCTCTAGCATGTGTCGACTCGTCGCGCGTCGCTTGTTTATCGAAAATGATATGAAAAATGAAATTGATATAATATATTCAACTCATCTATAAACATACAAAGAAAACCTGAATTCTGAAAACTACATAAAATATAATATTTTATTGAAGTGAATGACCTACACCAAAATGGCAACTCCACGATCAGCTGTGCTCGGAATTCTTGACATCTGACATTGACAGTGGAAAATGTGGAAAAACGAGGACACGTGCATATGGAATTTCATGTGTTTGAACTCGAAACATGCAAACAACGTATCTGATTTGGCACTAGGTACTATTAAGGGCCGGACCTGGAACATTTTGTGCCGTGTGTCGAGTAAAAAGTATAAATGGAGCCCCACCCCCCAAATAGTAAAAAAATGTGTTTACGTTAAATATAATCGCAGGTAGCGATATCACTATCTGAATCGGAGATCAAAAAATGACAACGACAATAATCGGTTCGGAGAAATCCAGTAAATTAATATAACGAGTTAATGAACTGCGATGATTAACATCAACAATACCTACCCAATATTGATGGCAGTATATGCGAAAGGTTTTAACAATTATTTATATACCCATTCATTGAAGTTTTTTTTAAATAATCCAAACACCATATGGGTACATTGCAGACATTATTTACAAGATTTCATTGTTTAAATATTATACAGTATTTTTTTAATAATATTTTTGAAGTAAAACTTCTTTACGCATGCTTGACTTGGGGAGTAAGCTGGTGAATGCGTGACGAGAGCGTTACGAAAAGCGAGGCGAACGGCAGTTAAGAGGGAGATATAAGTTAGTGAAGATAGAAAGAGAGAGAGTTACATTTCTTCTTTTCCGCCATACAAACTTGTATTAAGAGCGTTTAACCAGCCAGCGGACGAAAATCCACATTTCGTCGAAAGTTGTTCTTACGATCGTGCAGGGCGGGTACAATGAGAAAGATTAATTATTCTCCGTACCAGCTTTTTTAAATTATAACTCAATATCGAATTTATTTCAATCCAAATTAGCTTTAATTTATCCCTTCATCCAAAAATGCTGAAAGGCGTGATGATAAAACTATTAAAATAATGTACTTTTTGTAATTATTTTTTGATTACAAGTATTTATCATTTTTCAATAATGTCTAAATTTAATAAGAATGTTAAAAAAAGTGAAATATATTAGTTTGTAAGTGCGCAAATAAATACACAAATGGACCAATTTTCGTCAAGAAACACACGTACGTAGGTACGATGATTTTTAATGATTTTATTAAAACTAAAATTAAAATTCTAAAACATGCGTTTGCTAGATAATGTATTGATTTATTTTACTGCATGATTATGTTATTTGAAATGGGTGTGGTATAATACAAAATCTTTTTTGACAATTTAACAAATCTGCCAACGACCTATGGAATAACCTTGTTAGGGTTTTGATTCGATTAATCAAATAATGTAAGTTTTTAGGTCTTCAAAAACTTCAACAAGAAATTCAAGGTAGATACAAAATTAATTTATTGGCAATAATGTACAACAATTCCAATCCAAATAAATTATTAAATCCCCCCAACGGACTGATAATCTAACGTTTCCTTTTAAAGGCAAACTAATGCAGAAAGAGGTAGAAAATAATGAATTCATCCTATTTATAAATTTACAACAGGGTCCATTTGGGAGGGAAGACTATAGCCAACCCTGACATCTATGTGTAAATCCTCGAACCACAACTATGCCTGACCTCTTTGTTAAAAGCGGAGAAACATTTCAACCCTTGCTCAACTAAATATCAACTTTAATTTCTTAACATATACTCCCCCCGAAAAAGGGAACGGAGGTCACTTTTTCTAAAATATCAAAACAAAATAAGGATAAAAAATCAAACACCTAAATATAAACATATGCTAAAATCAATTTGGAAGAAACAAAAAATAATAATAATTTAACTTTAACTAAACCATAAAAATTTCCAAATAAAAACTATCCTATTTCTAAGAACTATTAATAATAATCTAATTATAACTTCATTTAAAAAACAAAAATTTCTAATTTTAACAATAAAAAATAAATAAATAGCAATCTTGAGATCTTGACGTGCGAAGCTCCTTGGTCTTCCTTCTAGGTTTGAATGTTCGGATATGGTTCCATCTTGAATCTTGAAGTGTGTAGAAAAATTGATATTTAAATTTGAATTTTAAGCCTCTTGCTGTTTTTGATTTAAATTAAATTTGTAGTTTTGCTTTAAATTAATTATTTAAATCTTGATTTATATCTTGAAACATTGTTTTTTTTTTAAAAAACTTTTTTAGAAAATAACTTTTCACTGCCACTTGGTTTTACTTGCGGGAAGTTTATTAGATTTCTGCGTCGAGCTTTTTCTTGTGGAACCTTGAATTATTTTCTTCATCGGTTATTCTTGTGTAAAAACTTCAATTATTTTCTTCATCAGTTTTTGTATGAACATCATTTGCGTCGGGTCCGTTGTCTTCTATTGGTAGCAGACATAATTTTGAAATGGCCCTCTGGATTATGCCCTTCGAAGTGATGATGGTCGCCACGCGAACTCGTCCATCAGCGCCAGGATGTACGGCGCTCACCCGTCCCAGCCTCCAGTAGCAAGAAGGGACGTTGTCCTCCTTCAGTATTACCATGTCGCCAGGCTGTAACTGTCCTTGACTCCTGTTAGTCCATTTGTTCCTGGTTTGTAGCTCTGCCAGGTACTCCTTCCGCCACCTCGACCAAAACATTTGAACAATTTGTATTAGTTTTTGGTAATTATTTAATCGATTGAACGTGATATGTTCCAAATTTTGCTCTGGAATCGCTGCCATACTAGTTCCTATGAGAAAGTGACCAGGGGTCAAGGGATTAAGGTCATAAGGGTCATTTGATAAGGGAGTCAGTGGCCTGGAGTTTAAGCAAGATTCAATTTGACATAACACCGTACTAATTTCTTCGTACGTTAATGAAGCGATACTTGTTATTCTTTTTAAGTGATGTTTAACTGATTTTATCCCGGCTTCCCATAGCCCCCCAAAGTTCGGGGCACGAGGCGGTATAAATCTCCACTGAATACCTAATGTGGATAAATATTTATCAATTTTATCATTGGACATATTTAAAAAATTATAAATTTCCTTTAATTCATTATTAGCCGCTTTAAAATTGGTTGCATTGTCTGAGAACATTTTACTTGGTCTACCACGACGCGAGATAAATCGTTTCAAAGCGTTTAAAAAACTTTCTGCGCTCAAAGACAGCACAACTTCTAAGTGCACTGCCTTAGATGCCATGCATACAAATAAGCAAATATATGATTTAACGCTATGGGTTTTTCTGTGAATACCCGATTTTATCAGTATTGGACCGGAATAATCGACTGCCGTATTTTGAAATGCCCGGCATTCAGTTATTCTTTCAGCTGGTAGGTCGGCCATCAACTGCTGTTCTGGTTTGGGATTGCATCTATAACAAATTATACATTTTTTAATTATCCTTTTTACTACATTCTTTCCCTTAATCGGCCAAAATTTCATTCTAATCAACGCCAATAATGACTGCGTTCCCGAGTGTAAGTTCAAGTAATGATAGTGTCTTACAATTAGCTCTGTTATTTTATGATGTGAAGGTAATATAATTGGGTGCTGCTGGTTTTCATCTACCATTTTACCTTTGGAGAGTCTTCCCCCCACTCGAATTAGATCCCTTTCAATAAAAGGATCTAATGATTTTAAAAAACTATTTCTAGGTATATTACTGCCATTATTTAAAGCTCGAATTTCGACGCTGAAACAGTATGATTGCGCCCGAGATATTAATTTATTTACTGAATTTTCCAACTCACTAACTGTTAATTTACCATAGCGGCGCTGCAAAGGGTTTTTACAATTAAACTGAAATCTAATAATGTATGCCGTTACTCTTTGTAATTTGGAAAAACTAGAATATCTATTAAAAATGTCCCAGTCCTGTTTCACTGCAGACAACAGAACCGAGCTTGTCTTGATCTCTGGTGGATCAATACAAAATGTGTCGGCATTCGGCCAGCACGCTGAATCCAGTATCAGCCAAGCTGGACCATGCCACCAAATGCTGGAAATTAACAATTGTGAAACACCGGTTCCTCTGGAGAGCACATCTGCTGCATTGTCTTCCGACCTTACATGTTTCCATTGCTCCGGCTGACTGGTTTCCTGGATTTCCGCCACCCGATTCGCAACGAAAGTGTTCCATCTTGCAGGCTGCTCCCTGACCCAGCACAGTACTATTTGAGAATCGCACCAGTATGTTGTATGTATATCCGGTGTACATATGGCTTCTTTAATATAATTCACTAACTTTGTCAATAATACAGCTCCACATAATTCTAATTTGGGTAGAGACACGCTTTTCAAAGGTGCTACCCGTGACTTGGACATTATCAAATTGGAGTATCTCTTACCCAATTTATCAGTAGATATCAGGTAGACACAGGCCGAATATGCCTTCTCTGAGGCATCACAAAATCCATGTAGCTGTAAATTTACATGATCTTGACATTGAATCTTTCTACCTATTCTTAAATTATTTAATTGAGGCAGTTCACTCATATAAGCTTCCCATGTCTTCAACATGTCATGTGGAATAGGCTCATCCCACTGAACCTTCGTCTGCCACAATTTTTGCATCAACAATTTAGCAACAACAGTGACAGGACCTATTAATCCTAAAGGGTCAAATATGGACGCAATGCTTGATAGCATTTGTCGTTTGCTAACAATTGGATTTTTTATTAACTTCACCGTGTATAAGAAATTATCCTGTTGGTTATTCCATGACAAGCCTAATATTTTGCTGTCATTTGAATCTGTACTAATAATCATATCCGACATGCTTTCTTGCTTTGAACATAATGAGGGCAAATTTGATCGCCATTTTCTCAAGTTCATTCCAGCGGATGCCATGATAGATATTAATTGCTCTTTAATTAATAAACAGCTTTCTTCTGTTTCATCACCAGTAAGCAAATCATCCATGTAAAAATTATTCTTTATAATCTGACTGACCTTGTGATTTGATGACATATTTTCATTTCCCAACTGCTCAAGGCATCTAGTTGCCAAAAATGAAGACGGCCCCAGACCGTAGGTAACGGTGTTAAGTTGATAATGCTGAATTTCCTCCTCCGGGAAATTTTTCCATATTATACGCTGTAGATCCCTGTCTTCGGGTCGCACCAATATCTGTCTGTACATTTTCTCTATGTCTGCTGTTATCACGTACTGGTGCTTTCTGAAACATATCAATTGTGCAGCTAAATCTTTCTGTAAAACAGGTCCTATCATGAGCGCATCGTTTAAGGATATACCAGTGGATGATTTTGCAGAACCGTCAAATACTACTCGAGTCTTCGTGGTAGTGCTTGATTCTTTTATTACTGCATGATGTGGTAAATAATAATAATTTTTTTCATTAGAAGGTGCCTCGCACCGGGTCATATGACCCAAGTCTATGTATTCCTGCATAAATTCTTTATATTTTTTCATCAGGTCAGGATTTGAAGAAAATTTTCTTTGCAAATTGCAAAGTCTCTTTTCTGCCATAGGCAGTGTTTCGCCTAACTGTTTAACACAGGGGCGCTGCGGTAAGCTTACCATAAAACGACCTTCGTCATTTCTTTTATGCGTGTCCTTGAACATTTCCTCGCACGCTCGCTCCTCATGGCTCCGGTGCTTCACCGGCGGGAATTCTTCTAATTTCCAGAAGTTTTCCATTTGTTTATGTAATATATTTAATGATAGGTGACAAGATTTTACTGGCCTTTTTGTTTTTGTTGTGACGATAGGTCCTGACACCAGCCACCCGAATTCCGTTCTCTGCAGTACAGGTCCTGAGTCTCCATTTCGTAGTTGATCTTGTTTCAAAATTTCCCAAAAGATTTCCGCTCCGAGTAGCATATCTATGGAGCCTGTTTCGTAGAAGGTAGGATCCGCTAACTGTAGACCATCAGGTACGCTAGCATCCTTTTTCTGAAAAGAAATTTGCGGCAGATTACTCGTTATTTCCTTCAAAACGAGACATTCTATGTCTCTTTCATAAGGTGAATAGCTTGAAAAAATCCTTAAATTTACACTTTTCTTAATATTCAATATTCTGTTTTGTATTCCGGTAATCGGTATGTTTGCACTTTTGGGTTTTAATTGCAACCTAGCTTCGAATTTCTCTGAGATAAAATTAGACTGCGCTCCGCTATCCAATAATACTCTTGCCTTAATTAAGTTTCCATTATTATTCAACACTTTAATAACGGCCGTAGATAACAAAATAAAATTATTAGATACCTTCGTTGAATGATTGGTAACTAAAACTTCATTATTTGATGTTGATTGTGTATCATTATTCTGAGGAGACTTATTATGAGATGAATTATCTATTTCCTTTTTTAAATGTAACAATGTATTGTGCGAATTATTTTCGCATATTCGACAGTTGTATTTACTTTTACATTCCTTTAGTTTATGACCTAGGCACAAACATTTCAAGCAAGCACCTAAATGACGTATCTTTATAATTCGATCCTTAGCATTTAATATTAAGAATTTTTTACAATTATAAATCCTATGATCGCCTTTGCAAATAATACATTTTATCATTTGCGGCGTTAATGAAATCATAGCTTCCTTTCTGTACTTGACAGGGAATGTTTTATTTTGATTAACCTTTGCTTCAGTAATCCCGGCAAATTCTAAAATCTGGACGCGATCTGATAAATATTTTATAAACTCCTTATATGTAGGTAGGTTATCTTTGGTTGCAAATGTTTCCCAATGATTTCGAGTTTCGCTATCTAGTTTATGTGACAATAAATATATTAAAATAATATCCCAATTTTCGGTGGGTATATTTAAATTATTCAACGATTTTAAATGTAATTCGGATTCATCAATAAGATTCCTTAATGCTGTGGAATTTTCAAATTTTATTTCAGGCAATTTGAATAATGCTTCCACGTGCTTATGTATAATAAATTTTGTATTTTTGTATCGGCTGGTCAACATTTCCCAGGCCGTGTAATAATTGTCTTGGTGATTTGGCAATGATATCAATAATTTAGCCGCGTCACCTTCCAGGCATGATCGCAGATAATACAACTTTTGAATAATTTCTAAGGATGGGTTATTTTCAACCAGAGCTACAAAAGTATCTCTAAAATTTAACCACTTTTCATAGGAGCCGTCGAATTTAGGCAACTCTAAAATAGGCAATCTAATATTGTGTGAAATTGCATTCGGAACCTTAATTAACAATTTATCTTTAGCCTTGGCAACAAGACTATAGTAGGAATTTTCAAATGCTTGCCTTTCCAATGGTTTAGCCAATTCGTCCGCTGAAAGCGCTTCAATTTGATCTTGGATTATATCGAAAGAATCTAAAATTGGTTCGAGTTTCTTTAACCTGACTTCAATTTCAGATTGCGACAAATTATTTCCTTGGATGTATTCGTTGAATCGAGTTAATTTAGCTTTACAGATTCCCCTCTGGGCCACTAATGTTTTGAGATCCATTTTTTAAATATCAAAAATAAGGTACTCACAGAACACAAACGTTAAATTATAATCACTTGTAATTAATCACTACACGTGCACTGCCCTTGATCACAGAATTTTACTCATTAACCGATAAAACAATGAATTTTAACCATGAAATGAATCTTATCTCGCAAAATGCCACAGCCCGTTAGCTGTCAAAATTAAGAATAATATTATTTGTTATTTGTTCCTACCGCGCATGCGTTAGGCTTACGGCTGCGTTTAAACAACCGCCTCGCGGTAAAATTCGAATTTTTAATTTACGGATTTTCAAATAATCATTCGTAATTAATCATTTATGAAGTTTAAAATACTTTCTCAGTATTCTAAAACTTCTTTTTACATTGATGTAACAATTTTTATCGATTACTACAATGTTGCTGTTGGGTATGAAATCAATTTAACACCACAGCAATAATCAGCCCGTTTTTTTTAAATAAATTTAAAACAAACAAAGAAATACGGTTATGTACTCCATCAATCATGCTCTCCTGCCTGGGAAAATAAGGTATATAGGAATGGGAATTGGTCACTTGCCCTTTTCTCTGAAGATCTCTCTTGATGAATGTTGAAGATGCTGGTTCTTTTATCACTCGCGATTCAATCGTTAATCCGGCTCGAAGGACCAAATGTTAGGGTTTTGATTCGATTAATCAAATAATGTAAGTTTTTAGGTCTTCAAAAACTTCAACAAGAAATTCAAGGTAGATACAAAATTAATTTATTGGCAATAATGTACAACAATTCCAATCCAAATAAATTATTAAATCCCCCCAACGGACTGATAATCTAACGTTTCCTTTTAAAGGCAAACTAATGCAGAAAGAGGTAGAAAATAATGAATTCATCCTATTTATAAATTTACAACAGGGTCCATTTGGGAGGGAAGACTATAGCCAACCCTGACATCTATGTGTAAATCCTCGAACCACAACTATGCCTGACCTCTTTGTTAAAAGCGGAGAAACATTTCAACCCTTGCTCAACTAAATATCAACTTTAATTTCTTAACAAACCTTATTATACTAAAAATTAAAAAAAAATTGACAAAATTTATTACTTGCGAATGCTAGATAAAAGAACAATCTTTCGAAATCCATTTATATTTTTTTGTGGAAAGAGTCAATACGTCTAAAATCTGATTTGAAAATGACATATTTCTGGTTTTCTCTGGTAATGCCCTCTTAATTGTATACAAAATGTTTTACCCCGCAAGATGCATTTTATTCCACTAAAGCCGGCAGTCACCGGCAGTTTGTTGTGAGCAAGAATTGGAGGCGGACCCACGTTTATTTTGTTTCGATTTCATCCGCAGCCACGAAAATATTATTGGATGTATTTCGCAGAACAAACTAACGGGGAGACAGGTCTTGTGTTAACAATCAACTAGCCAAAGGAAATTAAATTATTTATTTTTAGATAAAACATAAATTAAATTATAATATTGTTACAAAATTTTTGAAATTGTTGGAATATATTTTAAACGCACTTGTATAGATACCTATTGAAATGACGAAGCAAGTTGAAGCCAGAAGAAGGGGCTAGTACAAGCAAGAACTTGTAAGCAGATACTAGGGTAGACTGACGAAAAAGAGGCAAAAAGAAGCAAGAATAAGCAAGAAATGACCAGAAGAAGTAAGAAAATGACAGAACTTAGAAAACAACACTCAATCAAAATCTTGATTCTTGCCCATCCTAGTTCGAGTATTGGCATATAAGGTTGCCATGTATAAATAGGGATTAATCTTCGCACGTCGCTCCGAGACGAGCCAACAAAGGGTGAAAATTGAAAGAAGGTGCAATAAAAGCAAAGGTGAGTTATAAAGAGCCAATATTACACAATAAGAGGCAAGAGGTAACAAGCAGAACCGGAAAGTAACGAGTAGATCCAAGAAGAGTCAAAAAGAGACAAGAACATTCAACAAGAAACAAGAAGAGATTAGAATATTCGAAAAGAGATAATCAGAGACAAGACAAGCGAAGACAAAAAGAGACAAGAGGAGATAAGAAGAGGCGAGAACATAAAAGAAGAGACCATAATAGACAAGAAGAGATAAGAAGATGCAAGGAGAATTAAGAAGAGCCTCTACTTACCCGCCCTGGTATAAGTAACATGGTTACTTCTTCAAGGCTCTCGCAAGGACTCTAATTTTTTTTTTTTTTTTTTTTTTTTTTAACTTATCTACATTTAATTTTGAACAAATCTAGACCTCCAGTGTCGCCGACTAGAAGATCCTGTAAAAACCAAGAAGAAACAAGAAGATCCTAGAAAAGCCAAGAAGAGACAAGAACAGTCAAGGAAGGGCGAGAGGATCTGGGAAGAGCCAAGAAGAGCCGAGAAGAGACGATAAGATTCCAGAAGAGACAAGAAGAAATATGAAGATACAAGAAAAGCCATGAATAGCCATGAAGAACTGAGAAGAGAAGGAAAGAATCGAGAAGAGGCAAGGATGGGCGAGAAGATCCAAGAAGAAGCAAGCAGAGCCAAGAAGATCCAAGAAGAGCCGAGAAGAGGCAATAAGAAGGAAGACAAAAACGAAAACGAAATAATAACGCTCAATCCATTCCTTTATTCCTGCCCATCCTAATTTCCAATATTGGCTTATTAGGTTGCCATGTATACCGGTCGATTAAACTCCAACCTCCTTCCTATCCTCAGAGCACGTGTTCCTAGTCCTAACAAATCAGTGCCCCCTGGTGTACCGGTCTCACCGGGACAGGAGTGCTCCTGGCTGGGGTGGTACAATCGTATCGTATCGTATCGTACTTGTATAGATACCTATTGAAATAAAAACTCTTTTAACACCGTTGTGATGTGAAACTCGATGAAACGAAAAATAAGGACACTAACAAGAGACACATACGCCTGTTGGATTCAGCCTGCGGGAGAATGAAATAGTATAATCGGTTTCCTCTTTGTGCGGTGCTTCATAGCCTTCACACTCTTTTCTACTTTAGTTTACTCAAGGTTTCACTTCTACCGCATGTGAACTGCACACTCTGATTTTTTGAAGTAACTTCTTTACGCACGCTTGGCTTGGGGAGTAAGCCGGTGAATTCGTGACGACAGCGTTACGAAAAGTATGATCGGGCGAGGCAAACGGTCGGGCTTTTACGCACTCTTGACTTGGGGAGTAAGCTGGTGAATGCGTGACGAGAGCGTTATGAAAAATGTGATAGGTCGAGGCGAACGGAAGCTGAGAGGGAGATATAAGTTATTGAAGTTTTAATTCAGTCGTGTGGTCTAAACCATATTCGTTTGTTTTTCTGTTCATTTTTTTGCAATAATTAATAATTACTGATTAATTACCTTCTCACGCAGCTTATTTCATTGTTTGTCTATTCTTACAAATATTTCTTAATTTTCAGTTGAAGAAACCTTTGGTTTTGAGACAATTTGAGTAATTTCGATAATTTCTATTTTAAATGGTGATTTAAACAACGCTAATTATTTTTGTTTTAATTAACCGTTGTGATTATCAACCTCGGCTTGTTCATCTGCCAGTTAAGCGTCCTACCCAGTCTTTCAACCAACTCTCAAACTTAAACAGCGTTAAAATGTTTTTTATATGCATGCAGAACTATTCACAATAAAAATATTTTAAATTTGTAAGGTAATCTTTTCGTATGTACTGGTCATCTTTATAATGCACAGAATCTTTATGTTTGTTTCTGCATAGCAACACAAATTATCGCTAAATGTAGACTTAATTTTTTTCTTTATGTTTGTCAAGATTGAGTTGTTATACTTACGCATGTGTGAACAATCTGTAAAATCTCAGTTAATTAAATAAATAAATTAACCACTTTAGCGCGGTGCGAATATGTTGACGATAAAAAGCCTTTTTCAGGGCTACCAATCATTTCACTCGTTTAAATGCATCGTAGTACAAAACTCGATAAGAAATGTAACAAAGCACAACGTGAAGAACATCAAGTCCATAGGTACTTCGTGAATTTTTTTATTTAGGAAAATTGTTTGGGTAATTATAATGCCATGTATCATTTTGCGCTCTGGTCACAAGTTTCATTTGCGCTTCTGGTAGCTCCGGCACTGTTGCCCGTTGACGGAAATCACCACTGACCGACCACACCGAGGTCAATTAAATGCCGTGCCCAGTTTGTTAACTGTTAATTTGAATGCGTTTAGCGTTCATTCGAGGGTTTGCATTGTATTGACAGCTGTTGACAATTACTGCTCAGTCATCAGTCATCATTATTTATGTTTGCCTAGCGCCCAAACCTTTTAAAGGCCAATGGTGTGCGGAAATCAGAAATTCATTGCCATGGTTCGGCTTTTCACGATTGAATGCATTTCGTATTGAAAAACCGCAATTTATACCTATGCCAACTAACTACATATTTTATGCAAAATTGTTTTATACAAAAGGGTGATTATTTATTATTATGAGCGTACTTTACATAGCCCGAACATACTATAATCCTATTAATATTATAAAGGCGAAAGTTTGTATGGATGTATATATGTTTGTTACTCTTCACGCAAAAAAATATTAAATGGACTTTAAAAATTCTTTCACTAATAGAAAGCTATATTATTTCCGAGTAATTTAGGCTGTATATAGTGGTAAGCTCTGGCGTCATGAAATTATTTATCATAGGTTTTCCGTCTTAAAAAAATTGAGTTATTGCAGATGTCAGAAGAAAAGCAAAACAAACGGTTGCCATGAAAACGATGTGGCCGTCCTCTAAAAATGAATCGCCGAAATGTACGAGTATGTACGCGCATAACTTCCGAATGATTGCACCAAATTGGAAAATCCTTTTTTTGTAAAAAAATAATGGGGAGTTCTGGCATTATGAAATTTGTATAAAAAATGTGGTGGCACGCGAGCAGTTTGAAAACTGACTTACCAGGAATTAATGTATAAAATGCGGGAGGAGGGGAGGTGGAGGAGGCGGAGTGGGAACCCCCCTAATGCCATGCGAGCGAAGCCGCGGGGAAAAAGGTTATATATCGTACATAAGATTAATAATGCCGTTACCGTTGGCCTTTTAATAGAGGCAAGAGCATTCTACTTTTGAGTTTTGTGGCCCATTGATGGATTTACCTGAAAAAAATCTTGACTTTGTGCAAAAATGGGCTTCAGTTAGATAAAGATCGGAATCTATCAAGGAACGGATTTTTATCTTTATAATAGGTACAGGTTTCACGTGGGAAGATGAGTGACAGAAGTAGCTGGAGACGCCATAGGAAGACATTTTACGACAAATTTACCTGGAACAGGATCAAAAGTAAGAATGATAGAAGAGTTTGTATGAGACGATGTATGAATGTGAATGAAGCACAGAAAGTGACAAAACAGAGTATTATCAGATATATTATGTAGGTATTATTTATAATAAATAAATAATACCTACATAACACAACATGTATGGCGTACGAGGTGATGCACCAATTTCACCAAAGTTGCACTAAATTTGGTACCATTTTATTATTATTCTTAGTTTATATTTCTATCTATATTTATAATTATTGTTTTTATATTTTAGCAGGAGTAGTTCAAGACATACTGTCGTACTTATAATATAACTGGTGTACTTTATAGACTCTAAGGATTACTACCCGTACCTTTATTAACATCAGTGTACTACGCCATGGTACATTCACACCTTTCTTATCTCTGCTGTATCTGGGGATTTGCCTCAAAGAAATTGATAGCTGATCTGCAGGTGGTTCAAAACCGAGCTCTCAGAAATGTTTTTGGACTTCCATGGGACACCCATGTCAGAGACATCTATTCAGTTTCCGGTATTCTTCCAATCACAGTCCTTCCTAAACATGAAATCACAAGCACCATCCTACAAATTACCCAACAATCAACTCACACTAACATCAAGCCACTTTACAATCAAGACATCCACACTCACAATACTCGAAATAGCAATAAAATCCGCATACCTCAAACACACACTACAAAATATGGGATAAAATCTCTGAACTATGTTGCCTATACACTATATAATTCGCTACCAGATATGTACAAGGGAATTCAGCAAAATAAAAAAAATCAGAGTAATGCTTTAAAAGAATATTTTTTAAGTATGTATAAGGATGAAACTTTGTAATTTTCTTGTCATGTTTCAATTGTCTTGTCTCTTTTCTCTTCTTTTCTTTTCCATTAAGTTTGTAATCATCCATATCCGTATAACCTTGTTCCCTTTTCTTTAATTGTTTTCCATTGCTGTTTATTCTACTCAACCTGTCTTTTATTTTTCTTCTACATTGTATGTGAATCTTATATTTTAATATCCAAATTCCTATGTAAAATTTTAACTATTACCTCCCACCCATGATTTGTATGTTCCTCCTGTCCTAAAATGAGTTCTGTAACTCATCGGGATTGCTATAGCAAGAAATAAAAACAATAAAAAAAAATAAAAAAATAAAAATATATAATACTGTTCTTAAAACATGTTTTAAATCAATGAAAATAATTTGTAGTTACAAAAATCATTGTAGTTACATCGCTTAAAAAAAATCATATAGATTATTACGTTCGTTATTATATCTAATATTATAAATTTTAATATAGTTTCTCATATAAGTGTACTATGTACTAAAAGTTCAAACTCCTAAACACATAACTTAACATAATTTCATTTCTTTATGTTGTAAATCTTTTGTAATTCCTCCATCTTGTTCTTGTAATTCCTCCATCTTGTAAATCTGAATGTATTATACATATGTTACCAGGTTAATTCGGTAAATCCGATTATAATATTTACTACCAGATTACCTTTCTACTTTGTCACAAAAAAATGTATGTGTACTTATATTTATATATTTTATATACATTTTCTTTATTACACACCTTAGCTTCAGAGAAAAATGGAATTTTCTGTTTTTTTTTGTTTTTTTTTTTTGTTATGTAATTATGTACATTTCAGGTATAATATGAACTAAACATGTCAATTTGTCTGTCCTGGAACGGGAAACTTTCCTAGTTGGACAGGCAAAGCTTCCTAATTGTAATTTGTACTTTCTTTTGTATCTATAATAAATAAATAAATTTATCACTGGCTGTTACTTTGGAAAAAACGTAGTGATGATTAGTTATTATTTCATTTGCCGAATGCATCGACCAAGTGCTATCTAGACAAGTCGTGTGAACCTTAAAAATTAACACCAAAACCAACAATATTGGTTTCTGAAAACATTCATTAAAACATAAATGCGTTATTCCACTGTCGAAAGGAAGAATCATTGCTTTTTAAATTTTGTTGGTGAGAACGGAGCAAATCTGGCTGGTTCGACTTCTCTCGCTGGCTCTTAAGTGTCCATGTTTTCATACGAGTCTCATCTTCGTAGTCTTGGCTATGCCTCTATTACTCCAGTGTGCCAGTGTCAATCTTGTTACGTATGCAAGTCCTTCAGTGGGTATAATATATGTTTCAGATTTCGTATAATATATATGTATTTATATAGTTATTAGTTATTTATTCACAAAATGGATTACACGCAATATTGTGATGTTGTAAAAAAACTACGTAAAAGATGTTTAGTATTATTGCTGAGTGAACAAAATGCAGTGTGGCGTGGGAAGGCTTTGAAACTATGCAAATCACGATTAACATCGCTACTTCATGACATTAAAATGCAAGGAATTGCAATAGTTCTGAAAAATAATTCGAAAATGGCACGAACTTGTTAGAATTTATATCCTTATCTGTACAACTAAAATACAACATGTAGGTAATTGCATACGTTTCAAGGTTGTATTCAAGGTTGTTTTCACTTTTAAGATAACAGTACCTAATCGTATGTATGTACCTACATTTCATTATTCAATCAATTCAGAAAAATTCATAGAATTTTGCAAGCTTCAATCAATTATTTTTGATTACTCTATTATTCTGTGACTGAAGTGTACTTTGATACTTCGGTGTACATAAAACCATGGTAGGTACAATCTAATAAATATTTTCTGTCGTCTTTTTTATCACTTAGATTACATTTTTACGCAAAAGTCTTTGTTATGTGCATTTAATTTAAGCTGAATTTTTTTTTTTTTTTTACATTAACTCCACACAGGAGGCCCTGAGGAAAATAATTTCCCTCAGGGCTTATGTCATCTGGGATGCTGTGTGAAGGGTCTTTTTGAGGAGAGGAAGGAATGAACATTGGTCTTGAAGAGACCCATGTTGTAGGAAGGAGGAAACACAGAGGCCGGCAAATCATTCCACAGCCGGGCTGTTGAACACAAGAACGAGTCGAAGTAACGACCTGTTCTCATGTGACAAATGTCAATTGTGTACAAATGTTGGGCACGCGTTTGGCGTGTTTCCCGACTATGCACCGGTGCCGAAGGGATCAATGATGCTAGTTCCTCGGAGCATCTTCCATTGTAATACCGGTAGAACAAGGATAGCATTCCCACCCGACGCCTGTGCTCTAAAGATTGCAATCCGTCTGTTAAGATGGGAGAATCTATCAAACGGACCGCCCGTTTCTATATTTCTAATAAGTGTAAATAATATGATTAGACAAGACAGCAAGGCGATAGCATGGAAATGTCGATTTAATGGCGAATATCACGGACATATGAATATATCTGGACCTGCCCTAAGTGATAAAAACGTATTATTTCCCCCTCCACATGGCGCCGGCTGTAGCTCCTCCTTGGAACCGGCTCTCTCCATGGGGAGGGGATATAGCCTCGCTTGAATCTAAAATGTGTGACGTCATCATTTTTGCCGTGAACAGCGAGAAGCTGACATCCATACATTTAACGAAATAACGGCAGCTTGTGCTATACAATATATCTACGTATCAATGTACACATAGCGAATGTGGGCGGTACTCCAATGTGCTCGTCGCTGGTTACAGGGGTAAGTAAATTATGAAACATTTGTAAAAGTGTTTTAACTAAACACGGAAACAAAATATTGATATGTGTATTGGCGCGAGTCTTTTTGGGGCGAGCATTTGGCCTTAGCAAATATGTTTTGAACGTGGCAAGCAATTCGCGCTCCCATGTAAAAAGGTCTATTCATTCAAAGCAGATTTTGCTTTTAAGAACTAAATGGTGATATTGTAATGCGAGATGCCTATATACTGTCAGATTGATTGTTCAACGAATGACAGTCATCTTTCCCCTCTTCGCTCTCCATAGTTTGGTTTTACCCCTCATCTGTAACTGCTTGTCTATCCATTTGGATGTCTATGGCGAATATGAATTTATTAATAAAACAAATGAGAACGTAAATTTCTTTGCATTGATTGTTATCAATATTTTTTTTTGATTATTTACATTTCCACTTAGAAGAAAGGGCTCGTACTTTTAGTTTATTCGAGTTCATGGGGGTGTTTACGAACGTGCCCCTTTTTTGACAAAACTTTTTCATACAAAACATTTGCCTTTATTTTGCGAGTGATGTAAAATTTCATTTTTAGAAATTTACTATAAATTCCTACTACAAGACTTGTCTGTCTTTCACCTCTTCACGTCACTTTCACATCTGCGTCCAATAAAAAAACTTTAACCATCATATTGTATGTAATTCATTTGCGAAACTGTATTATTATTATTTTTTATTCATTCAAGCAGTCAAACTAGCATTAGAATTACATAGAAAAAATCCTAATTTCATCCTTTATCTCCAAAATTAAAGTTTACATAATAAGAAAATTTAAAAAAAAAAAAAAATATATATATATATATGTTATGGTTAAGGTTTTCACGGGTGTAAGATGTAAAACAATTTTCTCAGTTTACCCGCGTAACGTAGTCCTGAGAAGGACTTTTTAACTCCTGACGTTTCGGACAGATCACACTGTCCATCTTCAGAGGCCTTATGTCTTTAGTTTTTGTCTCAAACTGATAGCTTTCGCATGTCTGTTCGGTCCAGAATCCAAGACTTAAGTGAGTGCAAATCAATTCTTATGGCTAGAACGGAGTACCCGGGTTGAATGTGATTTATTGCTGGGGGTAGGAGGTGGGACCGGCCGCGGCAGTCTCAGGCGGTTTACATGTAGAGACCTGATTGGTTAGGCTAATTGAGGGTACTTCTGATAATTTTGGAAATGCCGTTTTTGGAGGATTTTCGTCAATTATTACTTTCCAGGTGTTGGGAATTCTTATGGAGTCGTTTCTGGTGTTCATATTATTTTTATGTAGGATTGTACATGCAGTTTCAATAACCTTCAACAGATGTTAGTATAGATGGTTATATGTAGGTTTGAGGTATCTCAACAGATGTCAGTTAAGTAGTACCTAAGAAGGGTGGAGGCTGTCACCATTCGTATCAATGTTAGTGTCAATATTCAATGTTCGTTTAAATGTTCAATGCACGAACGGGAAATAACCGATGATATACGATCGACAGCTGGGTTCACTCAGTGTCGAGTTGATTGGCTTAAGAATTATTTAGAGCATCCAATAGGACAGGCGTTCGGTTCAGTTAAATATTCATCGATAATAAGTAAATCTCGACGAACCTCGATCTTTACTGGAAATTCCCGAACACATATTAAAACATATATAAAAGCAATTTAGCAATCTGCTAACATGACATATCATGGAGAATAGTTATATTTTAACTCGAATGTGAATGTTATTTACTCTATTTATTATTCCCTTTTTTACATCACAATCTCAATGTTTTATTTTTATTATCTCTCTTTATATGTTTATTCGTGTCTTGTTATTTCTAATTATTATTAACAGCTCTTTGTAGAAACAAATAAATCTTAATCTGTGCAGTCTGTGAACACTTCAACTTGAATTATTAACATTTGCACTCTTTACAAAGATAATTATATAACTTTTACACGTTAATACTATGTAAATGTTCCAAAACAATAAATATATAAATAAATAATCTCATTCACTGGGATTGAAGAACTTTACAATCAAACAAGTATAATAATATGCGTATTGAAGGTGTGTTCGTTGTTCAGATATATCTTAATTTTGTCTGTTTGGATATAATTACCAATTAGTGAGTTATGAGATTGTTTTGAGTCTCCGGTGTTACGTATTAATTTTATATAACTGAAAGCTCTGTCTAAGATAATAATGTCTAATAAAGTAAATCAATCAATGCCGTTCCTGTAACCTTTTCCGAAATACTGTAATTTTCCGCCAAAACGCAGGAAAAATAAAATGCATAAATTGTTAATACAAACATCGTCTCAATAGACTTACAACGTGAACCTCTAAGTACATGTGCACTCTCTGAAAATTCAAAACAAATCAATGACTAAATCGCCGAGTTATCGAGATATCTATATGATCGCAAGATTACAATTTTTTTCACTTTTTTCATCAGCTTTTAAAAATAAATCATGTTTCCAGTTAATATCAGTATTTTATTATCGTCGATATCTTGTTAGGAATTTGAGCTGTGTCGAAATATAATAATATCTAGAATTAAAAACAACAATCTTATAGATACCTAATGTAAATACTCTAAAGAAATTGAGCTATCGTCAAATTATATTTTATTCTGTACATTTCTGTAATTTACTCCATTGTCCCAACGAACGAGTATCATCACTCAACTGACTGTTAAGAGGGCATTACCAGAGAAAACCAGAAATATGTCATTTTCAAATCAGATTTTAGTCGTATTGACTCTTTTCCACAAAAAATTATAAATGGATTTCGAAAAATTGTTCTTTTATCTAGCATTCGCATGTAATAAATTTTGAGAATTTTTTAAATTTTTAGTATAATAAGGTTATTCCATAGGTCGTTGGCAGATTTGTTAAATTTTCAAAAAAGATTTTGTATTATACCACACCCATTTCAAATAATATAATCATGCAGTAAAATAAATCAATACATTATCTACCAAAGGCATGTTTTAGAAATTTAATTTTAGTTTCAATAAAATCATTAAAAAATATGTAGGTACGTACATGTGTTTCTTGACGAAAATTGGTCCATTTGTGAATTTATTTGCGCACTTACAAACTAACATATTTCAGATTTTTTTAACATTCTTATTAAATTTAGACATTATTGAAAAATGATAAATACTTATAATAAAAAAACAGCTACAAAAAGTACATTATTTTAATGGTTTTATCATCACGCCTTTCAGCATTTTTGGATGAAGGTATAAATTAAAGCTAATATGGATTGAAATAAATTCGATATTGAGTTATAATTTTAAAAAGCTGGTACGGAGAATAATTAATCTTTCTCATTGTAACCGCCCTGCATGATCGTAAGAACAACTTTCGACGAAATGTGGATTTTTTGTGGTTAAACGCTCTTAACTGACGATTAAATACAATTCAATCAAGAAAACACATCTACATGAAAATGTTTTAACGTTTTTCTAATGTCTTTCGTGTCCTCTCCAGAGACATTAATTATTTATAAGTACTGGGACCAGTATTTTCCAGTGCTACAATATGCTTATTAAAGACTTTAAAGGTTCTTCAAATCGTAGTGACAGTTTATTGACTTGTAGTAATTTATAAATATATTTCGGAGGACTGACGTCCTTTCTTACTGGAAGCTAGGTTTTGTCTGCGAAGCTCTAGGATTATAATCACTCAGCACACCTACCTTCGGTTGCCTTCGGCACGTCTCATAAACGGAGACCATGTGACCCGAAGGGCCCATAGACAACAAAAGCAAAGTGAGAACTAATCACAGACTAATTATGATACATTTCACTTTTCAGCAGACTTTAATCAACTCACCAATATTTTATCTTCTGCTGGCTGGAACTTTTTGGACTTGAAAACATCAATGAATTAGTAGATAATTTTTTTTTCTTTGCTGGTTTGAAATTTTCACGGCCAAATTTTTATATCGTTATTTATTTTTGGGTATGCTATGCTGCACTTTAGCCAACCTCCTTCTTTAGTCAACGTTTCGGACGTAAGGATTACACATCTGCCCTGATGGTGGACACTGTAATGCTGTCCGAAATGTTGACTAAACATGGATGTAGCGCAACACGGCATAATATCCCAAAAATAAATCACGATAGCGTCGATAGCTGAATGCTGCTATTGTTTGTTTGTAACCGTTTCTAAAATTCCGTAAATACCCAAAATGCTTGTAAGTATAGATCTTATTAAAATAATTAAAGATTTAAAAATTGCTCATAAAGTTTACAATTCATCACGTTTTGGTCCCAAATATTACGCAACATTTAGGTAAAAACATGGCCGATGATAAGTATTAAGGCCATAATCTGTATTTTGTGTGCTGAATTCATCAGCGAAGTCTGATAATGCACACGACTCTTCATTTTTAGACACTTGATTTATGGCGAGCTTTCGAATATTGCTTTCCTCATTATCAAAAAACTCAGTACGTTGAGACTCTATCGCTAATCAACTGGACGATCGATATTTAAAGAAATTGATATTATAACTAAGTTGAAATCCCTTGATCTTCACAAATCGGCTGGTCCTGATAACATTCATCCAATCTTCTTATCAAAGTGTTTACCAGTGTTGACTTTGCCTCCAATGACTCTGTGTGGAGTTATTGTAAAAAATGTATGCCTTCAAAGCTAGAATAAAGAAATTAGTAAATTGAAGTAATAATTTTCTTGAGTCTTTTGCCACTTTTAGATGATATGGCAGTTTGTTCCAGACTTTGGTGCCCGACTTTCACGTTTTTCAAAGTGTGATTTGAAGTAATACATTTAAAATCATTCTGTTCATGAAAAGTTAATGAATTTTTGCTTTGATTAAATTCAGCATTTCAATGAATAATATCTGAACGAGGAATGATGCTGTTAGCTGTTATAAATCTTATCTTGATGTGTTATTAATTTTATAACTCTATTGTTCTGTGCGCCGAGTGATATAAGCATCCTATCAGCGCATTATCTGTACAATAAAGTTGTGAGTTTACTAACTTGCGTTATATAACATTGGCAATTTGTTAGAATTTTTCTCGTTAATTTACTTTTAATAGCATCCTTTGGTGAAATAACGCTTTAAGGGTACTAACAAAGCTATAAATTGCTTTAAAAATACTGCGTCGAAGATTGATTATTAAAATTACGTAGGGATTAAATAGTTTGTCCCCAAGCTGTATGAAATTAACGAACAAGTGTACACGTACATAGGATCAAAATTATGGATATTGAAATTCAAGGAAGGTACCCAAATGCAAGCGCGCTAGGTTCTGCGCACTGAGAAATGCATTAAAGAACTCTTGACTAAAGCGTCGATGACACACGGCTAGTTTACAAGCTACTATCTGGGAAATTCACTATATGTTAGTAAACTCGCCCAGTGTCATCCAGGGGCGGATCCAGCTTTGGCGCTAGGGGGGGGTCACGTAGTCGTGGTCAAGTCACAAGAAGTTATAATTAAATTTTGATAATAATAAATACAAGTAAAAAGTAGGTCCACCTAGGTCCTGGACGCATGGGCAGGGGGGGGTCATGACTCCCATGACCCCCCCCCTGGATCCGCCCTTGGTGTCATCGTGTCACTTGCTAACTAGCAGCAACTAGCAGATTGTTGACAATCTATGAAAAAAAGTTGAAAGGTCGTCAACTTTACTCGCCTACACGCTTGCTCCGCTTGCTCGTGATTGGTTTATTTACGTTTCCAACATGGCTTCCGATAAACTGCTGATTTCGACTGTCAAACATCTGAAGAATATGTTCACGCAGGCGTCGTTATTCTTGTTACTGGCGCTAAAAGCGACCTCAGTTTCCTACGCTTCTGAGCGAGTGGACAGTTTTGTGTGTCATCATGATAATCTCACTCGCCGATTTTCCCGCTTTTAAACTTAGTGGATAGTAGCTTGTAAACTAGCCGTGTGTCATCGACGCTTAAAATTCGCGTTGTTAGTCGCTGGTAAACGTTCAAAACAAGACGATACGATACAACAATTGTACCATCCCAGCCATGTGTCAGGAGGCACCAAGGAGGCACGGATTGTTAGGACTGGAATACTCTAAGGATGAGAGGGAAGTTGGAGTTTAATCAGCCGGTATATATATAAATGGCAACCTAATGAGCCAATATAGGGATGTAGGATGGGCCGGAATGGGATGGGTTGAGCAATGTTATTTTTTTCTTTTCATAAATCCTTTCTATGCATGTCGTTTATTCCTTCATCCTTCTTTCTGCTTCCTTTTCCCATTTATTCTGCCGTCTATCTTGTATATCTTTGTCCGTAGCTATGTCTTTCCATTCTTCCAGCGTTTTGTCAAAGTACCTCATGTCATGTTGTAGAGAATCATTCCACGTTTGGATAGGTCTTCTAATTTTGCGTTCACCTGCAGAGTAGTTTCAATCTGCTGTTAATGGTGCAAAGCCTTTCCTCTGTTGTCCAAGTTATCTTAACCTGTAAGTTTTCTAAGTGATTGTTTTCCCTCTTAGTATTTGGCTTTTTTTTTTTCTTTTGGCGCATTCTTAAACTGTTTCAGCATTTGTTTCAGAATGTATCGTTCGAATCTTCGTAATATTTATTTGTTAGATTTGGGCTGATAAGCGTGGGCTGTTAAATGTATCATTAGGTATTAGCGGTTGAAGATTTTTGACACATATTGTTAGTCCATTCAATACAAATATTAGGTCAATGATTAATCAATATTAAAAGCTTGATATTTTTTTCGAGTGGAAGATAAACAATATGAAATAAACACCACTTGATAAATGTTATATATTGTTTTGTACAGGGTAAATATTTTTTCATTGATTTAAGAGTTACAAACCTTTTTACTTATTAGGTACATAAATACTTTACTCCAATTGACGAATCGTTTTGCTATTTGCACTCCACCACGCGGAGAACTATTCTTAATAAGAAATTCCAGTCAATTTTTTTTTTGGTTACCTTCTAACTTTATATTTTTATTTTTTTTTAATATATTAATATTATAAAAAATCAACAAATTTTGTCGATTGTCGATTTCATAGTTAAAGTAATTTTCAAAGTTTGCATTTTTCAAAGTCTACCAAAACAATCGAAATCAAATGGGGTACGCGTGACGTCATACGTACCTCGATTTTATCGGTTAACAGTAATGTAAATCCCACTCGGGTCGGAATGAAATCTACAAATAACTCTAAATATCCTTTTATTTTATCATACTACAAATAATTTATCTAAAAATTCTATGGGGGTAGTTAGAAAAATGTCTAATGTTACATGTGAATGAATCTTTTTTAATCGTAAACTTTTTAATTCTATGTGAAATACGTACTGCAACTTTATTTTTATTTATTTATTAATTTTCAACGCCCTGATGGGCTTTTACATGACAAGATTATAATACAGAGACAGTTTTTTTGAATAAAAAAGATAAACTATAAAAATATAACTAGTAGGTAAACATCATACAGATAAATTTAGGAATGATAGTGCATTACAATAAAAGAGAAAGTTTCTAAGTTGTAAATGACATAGAAATAAACTAGTAGGTATGTTAGCAATTACAAAATTTACAGGTGACTGATTAAATGTCATGAATAATACATGACAAAATGCAAGATACATAAAAAGAAAACGTTAACAAGTTTTACATTGTAGATTAATATAGAAATACACAAATATATGCAATAGACCCTAGGTGATGCTCCTTAGATATCAAAATATTCTACATAAAAATTTTGTTCAGATATTTCTTGAATAACGGTAAACTTATATTAAATACATCGATATTTGAGGTGTATTTGTTCCCTAGTGTGTGAAGTCGAGAAATTGATGCATGTGTGTGATAGTTGGTTAGAGAATTATTGTTGCAGAATAATATGTTTTGCCTTGTCGCTCGGGTTGGTACCTTAAAGTCAATGAGATGCAGGAGTTCACAACAGTTTAATTCGGAGTGAATAATTTTAAACAAAAAAGTTAGGTCAATTATTTTTCTTCTGTTTTCCAGGGAATGCAATTTAAGTGTATTTAGTAAGAATGTATAGTTAATGTGTTGAATAGGTATATGTAACTTGAAGTTAATAAATCGTAAAAATTTGTGCTGCACTCGTTCAATATTTTTTATATGAATTTGATAATATGGGGACCAAACGATGGAATTGTATTCCAGCAAGCTGCGTACTAGTGACAAATATACAATTTTAATAGCTTCTAGTGAATCAAAGTCTTTGATGGTTCTGATTATAAATCCTAGTGTCTTCATGCCTTTGTTGGTTATTTCTTGTATGTGGTTTATAAAATTTAATTGGGTGTCAAATACAAGGTGTCCGGAAACTCGTAGTACAAGCGGGAAACTGGAGACTCCACATCACATTTGGAGTCGATTTTGTGGTATAACTTTTTTCGATTTGAGCTTCCGTTTTCGAGTAAATCGGGTCCGAAGTTGGAATTATTTTGGAAAAATTTGAAAAAATTGTTCACTTGGGGGTTGATTTCAGCTGTGTAATGTCTTATAAAATGCAACGAAGGGTAAACCGGGCACAAAATTTTTTTTAACCCTTTAGTTGCCGAAAAAATGGAAAAATAGAAAAAAAATAATATTAAAATCGAAATTCTTAGATCGAAAAAAATAAGTTTATTGGGTTCTCTACGTGATGTAGATTCACCAGTTTCCCGCTTGTACTACGAGTTTCCGGACACGTATAACTCCAAGATCCCTGATTTCTTTGACTTTTTCTAAGATTTTGTTATTTATTGTGTATTTAAAAGATAACGGGGTCTTTGTTCTACAAAATGTTAGTGTCTTACATATATCGATATTGAGGAATAAGTTGTTTGCAACACACCAATTGTGTAATTTGTCAATGTTTGACTGTAGGATAAGGCAGTCTTTTATATTAGATATTTGTTTATATAATTTGATGTCATCGGCAAAAAGCAGAACTTCTACATCGTCGAAACAACTTATGATATCATTTATGAATATAAGGAAAAGGATGGGTCCGAGATGACTCCCTTGCGGTAGACCACTAGTTGCATAAAATAACTTAGATTTAGAGTGTTTAATTTTGACAAATAAGATTCTGTTAGACAAGTAACTTTAGAACCAATCCAACAACTTGCCTCTCAGTCCTATTGCATAAAGTTTTCTAAGTAATAATTTATGTGATACTTTGTCGAAAGCTTTGGAAAAATCTGTGTAAATACTGTCAACTTGTTTTTTTTTTGTAAAAGATTCTGTAATATAGTTATGGTAAAGTAACAGGTTAGTAGCAGTTGACCTACCAGAAACGAATCCGTGTTGGTTTTTATCTATAACTTTTAATATTGACGGATAAATTAAATCGAGAACAAGGGATTCAAAGATTTTCGGGAGCGCTGATTGTATGCAGATTGGACGGTAGTTTTTAATGTCTGTGTCATCACCTTTTTTGAAAATCGGAGTAATATAACTAGATTTCCAACGGGTTGGAAAATGTCCTGAAGAAAGTAAGTGGTTAAATAGTGTGGTGAGTGGACCGGATATTGCAGATGCGCATTGTTTGAGAAATATTGGTGGGATGTTATCTGGGCCTGCAGATTTGTTGGGGTCAAGGGAAATTATTTTATTTAAGCACGATTCCCGTGTAATGAGGTAGTTCTGTAAATGTATTGTGCTTGGGTATATGTATGACGGTACGTTGTTATCAGATGTTTCGCTTTCATATACACTTTGGAAATGATCCGCAAACAAATTAACAATATCATGGGTGCTGTTGGCTATTTTTGCATCATAATGCATTGTAGGGGGGTAGTCTGTACTTTCATTGTTTAATTTTTTAACAAAATTCCAAAGATTTTTTGTTCCTAGCGCAGTTTTCTCAACGGAGGTGATGTGTGCTTTATAGCATAGTTTAGATAGTGTTTTACATTTCTTTCTTGTTTCTGAGAAGTTTGAGTAGTCGTTGATTTGGTGAGTGAGTTTAAAAATTTTGTGTAGTTGTTTTTTTTGTTTCAGTAAGAGTATAAGGTCTGTGGAGAACCAAATTGGATATGTTCTGTGTTTAGGTATATATGAGGGGACATGAGATTTTATATTTTCGGAAAATGTTTCATAAAGTTTTTCTAGATTTTGTTCGATATCACTATTTTTGGTCAAGAAAGTCCAATCTGTATTATTAAGTTGGTAGTTAATAGAGTCGTAATCGGCATTTTTGAAGTTGAGCGTTGTTTGTTTCAGTGGGGGTTTGTTTGTGTACATATTTACGACAATGTGTAAGGGGGGATGATAATTATCCACCTGCACAAGCTGATCGTTTGACATTTCAACACATAGTTTAGAACAGTTTGAAAGAGCGAGATCTAGTAGACGATTACATATATTGGTTACAAAATTGTGTTGATGCAAATTTAAATAGTTAATCATATCTATCACTTCACGTGCTGGGTCGTTAGAACTCTCGTTAGTAATATAACCATTTTCACTAGATGTCCAGTTTAAATTGGGAAGATTATAATCACCGACGATAATTATTTTCGATGTAGGGTTTTTTGACAGAAGAAATTCAATGTCTTCGCAGTGTTTCTTGTAAGTTTGGATATCGGAGTTTGGCGGTATGTATACAGTTCCAATGATGATTTTTTCCATAGGAGTAACAATTTGTACAAATAATTGCTCCAATGAGGTATTTTGCGTGGTTAGTTACTTTACATAAAACGTTCGAAAATGCCTTCGCTGAAATCCATGTAGCGCCTACTACAGACATTTTTTTTAAATTTCCGGTATCTCAAAGTAAGCACGACACAAATCCCTGTAAATGAATTTAAAAAAACACTTTTAACTATCTAGGTTTTGTTGTAATTCGCCCAAACAAAGCCAGCAGTTGTGAGCAAGAGTTTGACAATTAATTTCATAGGGCAAGTATATTTTTATTTCGTAAGTCCGTAGTGTCTACTGTACCCACATCTCCTTTAGTTAGCCGCAGGTAACTCGCGCGGACGTGTTTATCTACAAGTACAAAAAATACCTAACTGCAGCGACAGCGTGGTTTGATACCCTAGCGTTAGCAAGATTTGGAAAATTGAATTTTTTTGAAAATATTTGTATAGCGCAGTAGCAACCCGTGCGCCCGTCTATGCAGCGCAACTTGGCACAAATTTGTACCATTCTTGATGCACGCGGCCGCCCGACGGGAGGTAGCGGTGTAAATTCTGTCAGAACCTGCCCACCAAATCAGTGATTAAACAATCTCTCGCCACGAAAACAAAGTCGGTGATAAGATATATTATTTTAAAATACAATTAAAGGTAATATTAATTGAAATAACAAATTTATTTATTTTATTTTATTTGATGCAATATATTTACATTATAAAAAACAATTCAATGATGTTGGCCTCACTGGGTGGTTTTCCCGTGCTGAGGCCTCCATTTCATATACAAAATTATACACATAAATTATACACAAAATTATACAATACATATAAATAATATTGGTGAAAAAACGGAATAAAGTAAATAAAAAACATATGATTAAGATAAATTAAACTTAAAAAGTAGAGATTTAAAATTAATGTAAATTTGAAAATAAATAATATTATATGTATAAGGTTAAAAACGATATTTTTAATAAGTATTGTGTGTTTGTGTTTTAAGTTGGTTTTGTGTGTTACTTAATTTTTATTTTATTTTATGCTATGATATTTTGGTAGTATTGTCTATTTTGGTCTTTAATCCATTTTGTAATTTTGTTTCGGAATTTATTTTTGTTTTCCTCAATTTTATTTTCAAGTGTTAGACTGTTGAATGCTTTTATAGCGTGATATTGGTAGTGTCTTTGTCCAAAGCTTGTATTTACCGTCGGAGTTCTTAAGTTTTCTTTGTATGCTTGTCTAACTGGTCTGTTTGTGATATTTTGTGTTTGTTGAAGGTTGTTTTTTTGGTCAAAAATGTAATTTAGTAGCGATTTAACGTATAATTGTCGTATGTCTAGTACGTCACAACGGTTGAATATTTGGTCTGTATCAGTAAGTCTATGTTTTTTAAGTATTACCTTTAAGATCGTTTTCTGCGCAATTTCCAGGTGTTCGATAGCTGAGTTTGTTGCTCCTCCCCAAGTAATTATTCCATATTCTAGTATAGACTGACATAGAGCAAAATATATTGTTTTCATTTGTTGTATTTTGTATATGTTTCTTATGTTTAGGAAAATGTGTATCGTTTTGAGGAGTTTATTTGTGACTTGTTTGATGTGATCTGTCCATCTAAGGTTGTGGTCAATTATGATTCCTAGATACTTTATTTGTTCTTTTTTTTCTAGAGGAGGGCAAACGCAGATGTTGGTGTTTAAACATTCGTGTATTTTTATGGTGTTTGTGTTATTTTTTGGCTGTCCTGTGCTATTTATACTGTACGTTGTGAATTTTGTTTTCGATATGTTTAAAGTAAGCGTGTTTGAGTCTAGCCATGATTTCACTCGCGTGATTCCTAAATTCGCTATGTTGTATGCATTTTTCCAATCCTTAGATTTAAAGAGTAAAACTGTGTCGTCTGCATAACTAACTATTTCACCGTCTATTTTCATGCTGCAAAGTTCATTAATGTAAATAGTGAAAAGAACGGGCCCTAGTATGCTTCCTTGTGGAACTCCATATGTAATTGGTAGTGGCTTACTAATATGGTTGTTAATTTTTACTTGCTGTGTTCTGTTACTCATATAACTTTTTAATAGTTGGAGTTCCTTGCCTTTGATACCTATGTTTTCTAATTTTTTGAAAAGCGTTTGGTGGCAGATTGAATCGAAAGCTTTAGCTAAATCTAGGTATATCGCTATGCATTTATACCCTTGATCTAAATTGCTATATATATAGTCTATTGTACACGCCAAAGCTTCTTTTGTGCCTATTTTTTCTCTAAAACCATATTGTTTTTCCGAGATTAATTTATTTTCTTCCAGGTATATTAAAATTTGGTTTTTTATTACTCTTTCGAAAATTTTTGAAAGTGAGTTTAACAATGTGATAGGTCTGTAGTTAGTTATTTGCATTTTGTCTCCGGATTTGTAAATAGGGATCACCAGTTCTTTTTTAAGAGTACTAGGGAAGCAGGGGTGTGTTATACTTAGATTGATTAAGTGTGTTATGGGTTTTAAAATTTCGGTTTTTATTATCTTAATGCAATCCGTCGTTATCTCATCCAATCCAGGCGCAATACGGTTTTTTAATATATTTATTATTTTGTCAATTTCCTCTTCCGAAGTTGTTTTCATTGCAAATCTGTGTTGTGTCGGTTGTATACTTGCGTATTGTATTGATCTCTGAACTTGCGAGGCAGGTATGGGTACCGCCGCCCCGGAAACCATTTAATGAATAACTAACACCTCTGCCATAGGTCACCCCAAGTGGTTCGCTACGATTGCTGACTAAACAGGGGTTCCCGGATTAATGATACGAAGTTTGTCTAAGTCTTGCCGGCGGATGTGTCAATGCCCACAATGCGTTGCGGGCCGGATCGGGAGAGACCAAGAGGGAGAGAGAGGGAGACCATTTGATCTATCTGGCAGTATTCTGTCGACCCATCGCCTAGCTCCGCACTGCAAGTGATAGATGCATACATCCGTCATTTCTGGATCGACTGACTCCCAGATTATTACCCATCCCTCGTACATTTTTGAAGTAAAACTTCTTTACGCACGCTTGACTTGGGGAATAAGCTGGTGAACGAGTGACGAGAGATTTTCGAAAAGTGTGATCGGGCGAGGCGAACAGTCGGGCCTTTACGCACGCTTGACTTAGGGAGTAAGCTGGTGAATGCGTGACGTGAGCGTTATGAAAAGTGTGATCGGGCGAGGTGAACGGTTGGGCGAGCCGAACGGAAGTTGAGAGAGAGATATATATTAGTGAAGTTTTACTTCAGTCGTGTGGTCTAAAGCACACTCGTTTTTTTCCTTTCTAGAAGTTTATCTCATTCCTTTCCTTAAAAAGATCTTCCACACAGCATCCTCAAAGATGACGCAGGACCGTAGGAGCTTCCTGCGTCGAGCTAATGTAAAAAAACTCTAACTCGTCAAATACTTTCCTCCATTGCTAGTTAAAAGTTAAAACCCTTACTGATCGGATAACTACATTTGCAGTCCAATGAAATTATAACTACCTTTAGGTACATTGCAGTGTGCAGTATGTAGAGATTTAAAAATATATAAAAAAGTTTAGGGTGTTCTCTAAATTTTACCTGTCTATGTCTCTAGAAGTTTTTTTCCCTTTCCCATTACCAGAGAAAACCAGAAATATGTCATTTTCAAATCAGATTTTAGACGTATTGACTCTTTTCCACAAAAAATTATAAATGGATTTCGAAAGATTGCTCTTTTATCTAGCATTTGCATGTAATAAATTTTGAGAAATTTTTTTAATTTTTAGTATAATAAGGTTATTTCATAGGTCAATTCCAGATTTCTTAATTTTTTCAAAAAAGATTTTGTATTATACCACACCCATTTCAAATAATATAGCAGTAAAATAAATCAATACATTATCTAGCAAACGCATGTTTTAGAATTTTAATTTTAGTTTCAATAAAATCATTAAAAAATATGTACTTACATGTGTTTCTTGACGAAAATTGGTCCATTTGTGTATTTATTTGCGCACTTACAAACTAAAATATTTCAGATTTTTTTAACATTCTTATTAAATTTAGACATTATTGAAAAATGATAAATACTTATAATCAAAAAATAACTACAAAAAGTACATTATTTTAATAGTTTTATCATCACGCCTTTCAGCATTTTTGGATGAACGTATAACTTAAAGCTAATTTGAATTGAAATAAATTCGATATTGAGTTAAAATTTTAAAAAACTGGTACGGAGAATAATTAATCTTTCTCATTGTAACCGCCCTGCACGATCGTAAGAACAACTTTCGACGAAATGTGGATTTTCGTCCGCTGGCTTGTTAAACGCTCTCCCTTCAGAAATCGGCCGTATTTTTTGGGGGGTTAAAAAAATCTAAAACATATCAGAAAACTGAAAACCGTTTTTGAAAGGTGATGAAATAATTTTACAAATTTGTATCATTTTCAGAAATAAACATATTTTACTGAAATATTTAAATTTTTAATACAAATATTAAACAGTTTTAAAAATGGCTCACCGCACGTTTTTTCTGTCTAAAATTACTGATAACGTGATAAAGAAAAAAAGAAAGACACACACGCATTTTATTAGGCAAATTTATGAAAAAATAACTAAAAAAAATCTCAACATTTTATATATTTTTCTCAAATTGCTTTCGAAAATGTTGGTTTCATAAAGGTGGTTATTTAAATTTTTCTATGGTTAAATTCTAGATCTGAATTTAAAGCGTGGATTTTTCTCTTTATAATATTTCTCACCATGACTATAAGGCAGATTATACTATGATTTAGGTATATGAAACCCATGTGAGTTGGGACAAAATTGGGCTTCTGTGATTAAATGATTAATTATTAAATGATTAAAACTGATCCACTTATCGTTGATAGATGTTGTAAGATTAGCGCGATGATGGCACCACCTTACAAGGGTTAGAGTGAAGCTGAATGTTCACTCTATACAAGTTATGCCTGTGGATCTCGATATGATACGTTTACTGAAACAAATAGCAAAGGTATTTCACAAAGGTACTTACGATAATTTGATGGCAATCTTGCCCGGTTTGAGGAACCCTCGTGGTCAATTAGCTATTTCTGGGCAGTTGTCAGTCAGTTTTATTACGATCGGGATGAATTGCAGACGGTAAATTCACTATGCGAGTCACGATAGCTTGTCACGATATAAAGGGTAACGTTGACAGATGCGTTACGATGAGAAGACTGAAGAAAAACAAACACTTGTTTTGGCTTCTTAACAGTGGCTGACAACCGGCAATTATCAGCCAATGTAAGCACCCAGTGTGCGAAATTCACCAATAGGTTTGAATTCTGGCCTTTGTACGTTAATCAGAACAAACCCATCGAGATCTTATTAAGCGTTATGAAACAGATGTTTTTCCGTAAACTTTTTTTCTTAAATACCAAATCGAAACCACTCGATCCTGACACACTTTATAAATCATTGACCTTAGATTATACAGTATACACAGATTACAAAATATCATAAATGCTACAAGATTAGATATAAAACAATAAATTTAAAAAATTATTGATGAAGATGTTAATGAATTTATTAAATTAAGATTTTTATTAACACATTTCATTAGAAAATGGATTCAGAAGAGACATTACACTAATTTGATTCTATTCAATACAATTTTTGTTTAAAAATATGATTTCGTAATGTTATTTAGGTAGATATGCACGTAGGTACTTTTTCCGTGTTCAAATGTGTTTCTTTTTTAAAGTGTACTAAGAGCAATTAAGGAGTAGGTTAGGAGAGGTAGATTCTAGGCGGGAAAACATAATTTTAGCGGGAAAACGTTTTTGAGAAAAGCGGGTGAGTATCTAATGAATGGAATTTTTTGTTAATTAAAGACGAGAATTAATAACAATCAAGAGAATACAGTGCTGCAAGCAATCAGATACAAACAAAAAAAACTCCTGTCGAGGTGTGAAACAGTTTTATAAGCTAATAGTAGGTATCCAATAATATGGTAAACATTTATAATAAATGATAGCCTTGCACACGTACACAAAATATATTTTTGGATATAGTCAAATAGATGTAATGCTTACTTTTAATTTTATCCCACCGAAAAACATTTAAAAAAATATATTCTTGCATAGGTGCCCAGTTACAAGGAGATCTGCGCAAAGAAAATAATGAACGAACGAACACTTTTTAAAATCGATTTTAGATTTTAATAGCCAAAAGTTTTATCGTGATTTAATTTTGGGGGTATTATGCCGTGTTACACTACTTCCTTTTTAAGCCAATGCTTCGGACATAGTTACAGTGTCATTAAGGGCCATTAACCAGCCAGTGGACGAGAATTCAAAATTCGTCGAAAGATGACCTGTTTTCAATTGTACAGTGGTTCAAATGAGAAAGATTAATTATTCTTCGTACCAGCTTTTTAAAATAATAACACAATATCGATTTTATTTCTATCAAAATTTGCTTTAATTTATACCTACATTCAACAGTGCTGAAAGGCGGGATGATAAAACTATTAAAATTATGTACTTTTTGTAATTATTTTTTGATCAAAGTATTTTTGACGACCTCCGTAGTCCAGTGGCTAAGACTCTTGACTCACATTCCGGAGGTCGCGGGTTCGAACCCGGCATGCGCAAATAAATTTTATTTGATTAATTTGTGTTATTTCACAATTAATTCATTTAAAATAATATATAGTATATTTGCGGCATGTTCCAGAGTGGAAGATACTATCAGTATCGCCCTGGTGTAAGACCACCATTCAGAATTGAAACGTTGCTTGAAAATGGCTTTAGCCGTGTTTAGTGACCAGATCTGAATAGCCAGGTACTTCCCAACCTTCCTCTTCCCCACCTCCTTCCCCTCCCCACTACCTTCAGCCTCACAACATACCCCAATTGGGGATGCCATAGTCTCACTGGCTCCAGACGGGAGCAGTTGAGATTCTTGTGCGGTATTCACTGTAAAAAAAAAAAAAAAATTAATAATTTTTCAATAATGTCTAAGCAAAATAAGAATGCAAAAAAAATCTTAAATATATGGGATTGTAAGACCGTCAATAAATAGACAAACTGTAGTATTTTCGTCACAAAACACGTGCGCGGATCTTTTTTTAATGCCTTTATTTAAACTAAAATTAAAATTCTGGAAAGTAGCTTTCCCAGATAATTTATTGATTTATTTATTTAACTGCATGATTCCATGATTTGAAATGTGTGTTGTGTAATACAAAATTTTGTTTGAAACTTTAACAAATCTTCCAACGACCTACGGTAAAACCTTATTGTACTAAAAATAAACATATATTATTTTATAAATTTAAAACATAGCTTTACTAGATAAAAGAACAGTCTTTATATGTTCTTTTATCTAAAAAGAACGGTCTTTCGAAATCAATTTATAATTTGTTGTGGAAAGGAGTCAATACATCTAAAAATTGATTTAAAAATGACATATTTCCGGTTTAGTCTGATTATTCCTTCTTAACACGGCAGGGCATCACACATCGATTTTTGTATACAGAATACCTACGTTAGTAACGCTCCTCAATTTACAGATATGTTAGTTGTTGTCTGTGGATATTCTGTGGTATTTTCTAGAAAATTGTTTGATTTTTTTAAACTCACACATTAAAATAAATAACGACATAATAAGTAGGTAATAGATGGAACTATTATATTTTTGGAAACATAACGCGAATGATAGAAGCACATAATAATAAAGTATATGAAAATACTGGTAACTTCAATCGTCCAATTCAACCGCTTTTCCCTTCCACTTTTCACACCTTCCCCCCTCCAGAATGCCCGTCCCGCAAACCCCCCATCCCGCGTTCACCTCCCATCTCCTGCGTTGCCGTTCCACCTTCTCCGCCTTCCCCTTCTCTAGACCCCCTTCCGGGAACACCCCCCCCCACCCTTTCGTTAACTCCTCCCTTCCCGAATTTTCCTCCCCCTCCCTCCTTCCCTCCCTGCCGCTAAACTATATTAAATATACAAACTTTTCAGAGATGTTCCTGAGAGAAGTATGAATTATCCAAATTTACCCCCTGCTATCCCTTACCAGTAGGTACTACGTCTCCTTTGCAATCCCTCCAACTGCCCTCCCTCGTCCACCACTCCTTCGCTGCGTGTCCTTTCCCATGCATCCATTCCTGCCCCGTTCCCCTCCGGCGACACCTTCCCCTCCCGCGTTCCCCTTCCACCTTCTTCGCCTTCACCATTCCTGCTTCCCCCCTCCCGCTAACCTCCCCCACCCAAGTTTCCCTTCCCCCTCCCGCATTTATCTCTGCTTTCCCCGCTTTCCCCTCCCTCGTCACCTTCCCCCCGCCTTCCTTCCCCTACCCCCTCCCGGATTCACCTTCCTCTTCCTCCTTAACTCCCTGCCGCCAAACCATACGAAATTCACACATTACTCATTTGAAAAATGCATTCGAAAGTTATTTTAACTATGAAATCGAGATTAATTTGTAAAAAATATAATTTATTGATAATGGTATTTACATAAGTTGGAAGGTATACATTCTTAAAGACAAAACAAAAATATGACTGATTTTCCTTATTGTCAGGTTTGCCTTAAAAACAACGGTTTACACGCGGTAGAAGCGAAACTTTACCAAAACATTCTCAACCAATAGGAACCTTGAAAAGTGAGGTCATAATCAAAACGGCCAATGAGCGCAGACCTAGCATAATTTCCGTTTCATAATATCTCAATCAATAGGAGCTTTGAAAAGTGACAAATAAAAAATAAATAAATAAAAATAAATTTGGACAACTTATATAGCGCTGTTTTGCGAAAAATCGCCTCAAGAGCGCTGTACAAATTAGCATGGATTTTACATTAAAATTTACTTAACTTAGGAGGCTAGATAACAACTCGTCTTGCAGCTATCAAGTGCATGGATTATTGGAATTCTAGCCCCCCAATAAATTAGATAAAATATCTTTTTATATGTATCTACGTATTTCAATTTACTTAACTATGTAGGGGGCTAGATAACCACTCATCTTGCAGCTATTAAGCGCATGGATTGTTGGAATTCTAGCCCCCCCAAAAAATTAAATAAAATATTATTATAACAGCGGCCAATGAGCGCAGTTTGATGCTTCGCAGGTGCTGTAATGCGTTATTTCCGTTTTATCCGAATACAACGGGGCTAAAGAAGTTTCACTTAAAAAATTCTAGGAAAACACTTGAAAATATTATCACGCTGATAGAGCTCTTTAAAGCGCTTTGCACACACAATTGATTACGAACATGTTTAAACACAAACGATAATAAATTCAAAAGACTATAAATAAATTTGATAAAAGCAATGAATCGTCCTGCTTGACCTAGAAAACCGCTCATCATTGGAATTTTCATGAAGAGATCAATCATTTGATATCAGATTATTAATTTCCGTCCTTATTGCGAAACAATATTGCGAGTATGAGGCTAGTCCAGGGGTCGGCAACCTTTTAAGTCGGAAGCGTCAAAAATGACAATTTACAAAATTTCTAAGTTTTTAAAGAACCACAAATTTTTTTCGCGCCAACAATTAATAGTACTTGCATAAATCATTTTTTATGGGGGGGGGTGGATAATTAAGCCGATCAATTGCATTTGTAGAGATACAGTATCATCTCCAAATTAATGGCTCAATGTGGATTTCGTTACTATCTGCGTTGAGAGGATTAATGATATGAATGCTAGAGTGCTTTTGTTGGTTTTGAATTGCTGAAATCTGTCAGCAAATTAATCTTTAATTTTTTTTATAACTGTGCGGAAGTAATTCGTGTCAACAGTTGCACTGGTTTTATCGCGATATTGCTTTAGAAATTGAAAATGAAGTAATTTACCGCTCTGAATATCTTGCGCAAAAATAATTAATTTTTTTTCGAAACAAACCAATGCTTCTACCACACATAGGCTGGGTTTCCCTTTCCTTGCAGTTTTAGATTCAGCTCATTTAATTTCGCTGTGATATCCACCATAAAGTAAAAAAATTGCAACCATTTGTCGTTCTCTAATTCGGGGTGATTAATGCCTTTTTCATTGAGTATTTATTTCATTCAAGCCCAAAGCAAAACGTTTCAACACCTTACCTTATTATGTTACCTAACTTTATTTTAGTTTTTTTTTATTATTATTATACATGTACATATATACCTTTGAGAAACAACAAAATACACGTCACAGCCAAAGCAATGGTGAAGACGCCAAACTATCTTGCGTCGAAAGCGAATTAAAACCTACATAGAAACATCCGACGACGGCGTCATTCGAGAGCTTCGAACGGACTGCCGACAGTGATGACACGTGTCACCGGGGAGGGGTGCGGTGAAAGGCGAGTACAAGTGGCTGATTCAGAACGATTTTTAAATGTTTTTTTTGATAAAATAAATAATATTTGCGTATGGAACTAAAGAGCCGCAACTTCACATCCAAAGAGCCGCACGAGGCTCTCGAACCGCAGGTTGCCGATCCCTGGGCTAGTCCATAAAAAATCGTAAACAACTTGCCAACTTTATCGTAAATCGCACCCACAAAAATTATCATCAATGAAAAAATGTTGTTGTTGAAACTGCTTTGATTGATCAACGAGCATACAATGGCAAATCCTCAAATACGTATATACCGAATCCTTTTAGTGATGATAAGAACGAATAGATTGGCGATCTTTAAATAAAATTTGACTTATTTACAAATATAAGTTCATTGACAAAATATAACATCTTCTACACAAGGATTTTTTTATGCGAGACGGCCTCCGTGGTCGATAGGTAACGGCTCTCGACCAGCAATGCGAAGGTCGCGTGCGCAAGTAAATTATTATTTGTTATTATTTTTTTTCTTACGACTTTATTACAGAAATCGAGAATAGCGACATCAATAATATAAGTTATTTTTTAAATTTTGTCATGTAAAACTATATAGTCTATTATGACTAATTGTTCTGATTCCTAATTGCATATAATATAACTTTTATATCTAAATATAACACAAGAGTCCCAACTGCTCCCAACCGTCTCGAGCCAGTGAGACTGTGGCATCCCCAATTTTGGTATAGTGTGATGCTGAAGGTAGTGTGGAGGGGAAGGAGATGTGGAAAATGTACCTGGCTATTCAGATACAGTTATCAAACAAGGCTAAAGCCATTTCAAATAATATAAGTATGTTGTATTTTGCTATTCGTCAGTATTCATTCAGAATTGTAACGTTACTTGAAATGGCTTTAGCCGTGTTTGATGTGTATATCTGAACAGCCAGGTACATTTTCCACATCTCCTTCCCCTACACAATACCACAGCATCACACCATACCAAAATTGGGGATGCCATAGTCTTACTGGCTCGAGATGGTTGGGAGCAGTTGGGACTCTTTTTTGATATTCAGATATAAAAGTTATATTATATGCAAGTAGAAATCTTTAGCGTTTTTTTGCTAAGCCGACTGCACGTATAAGTATGTCATATTTTTTGATTGCCGCATGCTACTTCGGAGAGTCGAAATTATTAGTAAAAACTTAAAAACGAAATTATTTGTACGGCCGTATATCCTCTTTGTATACTTAGATACTTGAAGAAAACATCTTCTAAACTTTCGGCCGGACCAATTGTCGCCGGATCAATTGTCGCCGGACCAAATGTCGGCGGACCAACTGTCATGGAACCGATATATTGTTTGTGAATAATTATAGATATATTTGTAGTCAGTAGCTTTTTCAATGTGTTAGGCATTACTAGGAATCGTTACCATTACCAGTAATCGATTGAATCTGTTATCGAAACATACAAATTTAGATATAATATTATATTGTGCAATAAAGTAATAAACTTATATTGATTTAGATGGACTAGAGATAGTGAGTATCAAAAATACTGACTTGCGAAATCTCTAATGCACCTACTAAATCGGTTTAGAACAAACAGATATTATAGATAATTTTTTCGTTAATTGAGATATTATCACATTGATATTAAATATGTACCTACTACTTTATTACTTGGGTTTTAGGGGTAAGGTGTAAGTAATTAAGTCGGAATTACCAGGTGTTGTACTTACACAATATTATTTTATATGAGTGAAATATTTTATGATGTATTTACAAAATTAAAAAATATTTCATGGAGTATTTATCTCACTTTTTGCGGATGAACTCAACATAAATGAAATATTTAACACTGTAATATTCTTCAAGAAAATATCAACAAATCGTTGCCCCTAGTTTTTAACTATCCAAATTCAATGACGTTACAATAACTATACAGGGTGTCCGGGGGTAAAGTGCATTAACTTCGTGAGGTGATTCTACATTATAATAGGAGTAAAAAAGATTGATAACTTTTTCTGAAATTCCGACTTTTTTCCCATACAAAAAGAGATACCTACTAAAAATCCTTAGTGTAAGGTAGTACTTACCCAACTGTTGCAACGTTGCTTGGTGTGATTTGGCCTGTATCCATGGAAACCGTTTGTAAACAATAACAAGACCGAGAATTTGACGTTTATACAGATCGTATGTTTTAAACCAAATGTGAAAAGATAACTGGACTTAAGAGGGCATTACCAGAGAAAGCCGGAAATACGTCATTTTCAAAAAAGTTTTTAGACGTATTGACTCTTTTCCACAAAAAATTATAAATGGATTTCAAAAGATTGTTCTTTTATCTAGCATAGTTATGTAATAAATTTTTAGAATTTTTTTAAATTTTTAGTATAATAAGGTTATTCCATAGGTCGTTGGCAGATTTGTTAAATTTTCAAAAAAGTTTTTGTATTATACCACACCCATTTCAAATAATGTAATCATGCAGTAAAATAAATCAATACATTATCTAGCAAAGTTATGTATTAGAATTTTTATTTTAGTTTCAATAAAATCATTAAAAAATATGTACGTAGATGTGTTTCTTGACGAAAATTGGTCCATTTGTGTATTTATTTGCGCACTTACAAACTAATATATTTCAGATTTTTTTTAAATTCTTATTAAATTTAGATATTATTGAAAAATGATAAATACTTATAATCAAAAAATAACTACAAAAAGTACACTATTTTAATAGTTTTATCATCACGCCTTTCAGCATTTTTGGATGAAGGTATATATTAAAGCTAATTTGGATTGAAATAAATTCGATATTGAGTTATAATTTTAAAAAGCTGGTACGGAGAAAAATCAATCTTTCTCATTGTAACCGCCCTGCACGATCGGAAGAACAACTTTCGACGAAATGTGGATTTTCGTCCGCTGCCTGGTTAAACGCTCTTAAATAAGAATTGATGGCACGCTTTTAACGAGTGTTATAAACTAATTGAACCCTTAACTAATATTATCGCTTTTAACAATTTAACAAATTTTCAAAATGTCTACCTTCAGCTTGTAAGCAAGCGTGTAAACGTAAAGTAATATTATTATCAATTCGTACGTTGTGGCGAATCTCATTAATGAATGTCTGCCCCTGTCTTTGTTGGTACAGTAAGGCGTTAACCGAATAATTCAATAACAAAATTAAGCGGTATTGGCACAATAATTCAATGACAAAATTACGCACAAATAAACACCATTTTTACAGTTAGGCAATTAGGCATGTCTACAACTAAATAAACTAAAGTAAGTCTGAAAAAAACATGCACTGAATGAAGTTGTTCCTTTAAGTCAGTCTTAATAAATACACACTAGATAAAGACACTTTAAATCAACAAGTTTTGACTAACAATAATAAAGTTTTAAAGTGAGACACTACTACGCGAATAAAATTGTTACATTCGAATTCAACACTGACACTGAGCGCTTGGAGCGGGGATTCGGCAACATCGGAAAATAATAAAGCCGCCCGCACACGCCGGTCTAATTTTATCTTTTTACCAGAAAACTACCCCTAACAGTTGGGATTTCGAAAAAAGTTATTTATTTTTTTTACTTGTACTATCATGTTGGATCACCTCCCAAAGTGAATGCATTTTACCCCCGGACACCCTGTATATAGACGCGCAGGCAAGCAAGCCAAAAACAAGTCAATTGTAGTGTTTTCGTAGTTTTAGCACTAAACTGGCGCGTTCAAACATGAACAATGTTTCAGAACAATGTTTTAAAAATTTAAGAATTTACTGGAAATATAAGAGTGTTTCTTACTTACCACTGTAGCGAAGCAACGAACAACCATAAAATACCGTTTTTATCCGATTTTACACAATGGTATCACCGGTCACTATTCTCTGGCTAGGTGGGTGACATCGCAATTTCATTTGCAAAATCATTCCGGTTTTAGTGTTCGTCCTCTCTACCTGCTTTACCTCTAAGCAAGATAAATATTAAATCTGTGCAAATTATTGTAACACAAAAGTTCCATTGTAAACATATTTTGACTCGTGTTAAAATCAAGAGTTGTTATTAAATACCTCCACACACATGCATTCCAGTTTACAGACGTGGGCAAAACCCAAAGACTCTCAGACCCTGGATAAAATATCTAAACTATACCCCATATTGCCCAAACCACATTTCATTTTGAGTTTATGAGATAATAGCAAATCTAGATGTATTGTCCAAACGACTATTTTTAGCGAGCTCTTGTTTGTCCAAACTTCTTATAAAGCGGGGTCCAGAGCTCGTCATTTGTCACAACAAGTCAATGAATTTATCAAGTTTGTCAATAAATATTCTCAACTTTTGTTGTTTCAAGTTTAGTTGTGCTTTCCATGTTCGACGGAAAACATTTCCCAAACACTCCATCCCGGGTGAAGCGGGAAGGCAGGCGGGGGGGGGGGGGATTCATTTTTTGACAGATGCCGCGCAATGCGGTCGTGTGGGGAGAATTAACGGAACGGCCGCCTTTTGTGGTTATGTGCAATGAGCGGGCATATTCACGAGTTTAAAATATTATTATACTACGTATAATATTATAATAAATATATTTGATAATAAAATTATAATATAATATCAAATATTTATAATTATTCTGTTTTTGACGTAAATATTTACGCACTCTAAATTCGTAACTTTAGGTCGTGCCATAATCGATATTAGTCAGAAATCTTTCCTGATTATTCAAGTTGGCATGGTGAACACAATTTGACAAGTAGTACCTACATAACATAATAATACAGTACATAATAACAATGTATGGCTGTTTATGAAATTTGCGTTTTTGTGTAAAATCATTTCAAGGGCACTGTACATTACTGTACAAAGACATGTTACGCATCCACGTTCCCGCGCGGCGCGGAGAATATTTCAGGCGTTTCTCTATACCGAATAATTATGTTAATATTTGTTACTATATTATCAAATATATTTATTATAATATTATACGTAAGTATAATAATATTTTAAACTCGTGATTATTTAAGCTCGCTCATTATACATTACACATAACCTCAAAAAGTCGTTCGGTTTGTTCTTCCATAAATACGACCACACCGCGCGGCTCCTGTCAATTAAATGAATTATACCCCCCGCCAGCTCCCGCCTGCCTTCCCGCTTCACCCGGGATGAAGTGTTTTGGAAATGTTTTCCGTCGAACACGGGAAGCACAACTAAACTCGAAACATTGACAAACTTGATAAAATCATTGACTTGTTGTGGGACTGTCAATGATTTTATCAAGACAAATTGAGACAAATGACGAGCTTTGGACCCGACTTTAGATCAATGTCATTTGTTGAGAAATTAAAGTTGAATGCTAATTTGTTCAACCTCCACCAAATGACGTTTGGATAAATAATACATAGGGGACACGAAATTGTTAATTTGATGCAGTGAAAACCGACTCTCAAAATGTCGTAAAATCAGAAAAAATCTTGTGATCTTTTGTTACAACTTTTGTAACAATCTTGAAACATCACTTTTCAACCAAATCTCCACAAAGGAAAATCTCTAACAAGGGCTTACAAATGTTGAGATTTAAAACTAAGTTGTCAAGAAATTTCAACAATATTAAACTGTAAAATTTGGCTTTGTTAGAAGTCAGTAGTTGAATGCAGGTCTCGTATCTGGAACCCACAATACAATATTCAGAAACATGCCATTGAAATGAACCATCGCGGGCATGCACACATCAAATCCCCAAAGTTTCATCGATATCTGACGAACGGTTAGCAACGCATAATTTCATGACGCTAGAACTCTCTATTTTATATATATATATAGAAACCATCGCGGGCATGCGCACATCAAATCCCCAAAATTTCATCGCAATCGGATGAATGGTTTAGCAACGCATAAGCACGTCATCTCAACATAAACAAGTCCAGAAACAAGCATATTTTGATTTATTTATATATATATAGAATTCCCCCTAATACCATGCGAACGAAGCCGCAGGTAAAAGCTAGTGTAATATATATTACATTCTTTATAAATAAGTACCATTCGTGCAAATTGTTTAAAAGGATTACCTACCGACTTCATAATTTTGCTGTTTGGTTTTAGGTTTCTATTTTTTTTTTATGTGAATACCGCACAAGAGTCCCAACTGCTCCCGTCTGAAGCCAGTGAGACTATGGCATCCTCAATTGGGGTATGTTGTGAGGCTGAAGGTAGTGGGGAGGGAAAGGAGATAGGGAAGAGGAAGGTGGGGAAGTACCTGTCTATTCAGATCTGGTCACCAAACACGGCTAATGCCATTTCAAGCAACGCTTCAATTCTGAATGGTGGTCTTACACCAGGCCAATACTGAGAGTATCTTCCACTCTGGAACGTGCCGCAAATTCACTATATATTATTTTAAATTAATAAATTGTGAATAACACAAATTAATCAAATAAAATTTATTTGCCACGCCGGGATTCGATCCCGCGACCTTCGGTGTGCGAGTCAAGAGCCTTACCGCCGGACAACGCCGGCCGTCTATACAGTGTGTTACGTTACGGAATTGATTCCCGTGCGAGCTAATAGCGAATTGACCCCTTACACAGGCCCTCCGCCCCCCTTTCCCCGCACCGCTCGACACAAGTAGCCAAGCGCCGAGCGGCTCCCGGCATTCTTTCCTCGGCCGACCTTCGGCATAACAACTGTGTCCCCGTGATTGCGCTCTCCGTAAACGCTCGCGATGTTGACTTTAATTGTGCATTGTGCTCCAGAGGCTCCCGCCTCCTCAGTACCTGTCTGCCGACCGCCTATCTCCTGCTTGTGAGTACCAATGAACCTTGCTACCCCTCTGTGTGCTAAGAACTGACATTTAAATTCACTAAACACGTGTAGAGAGAGTTGAGAGAAGCTCCCCCGTTATGATAGAATTAATTAGAGATAGCCAAATACTCATGTGTGTAGTGCCGATGCTGGCCTTTTGTAGAACCCTGTTCACCTTTAAATGAATAAAATCCTTTTTCGTGCATAACTACTGTGTTCTGATTGAGGAGGGAGACCTGGAGATTTTGAGGAAAGGAAGGGGAGTAGGAATTTACAAGCGAACCACAAACACTCGCCCTGGGTTTAAGAGGGACCTTGCTCGCGCCGGCTGTGCAGAGCTAGCCGCCGGCTTGTTTATTGCATGTCCTTTCCAGGTTTTGGGTTTGGCGTTGGCCGCAAGTAGCGCCGATGCTAACAAGTGCTTGAAGATTCTTCTATAGAATGCTTCAATAAATGGGTATCTACACAAATCACAGGAAATATCTACCTGTCGTACATCACACTTATTGCTTAATATTGGGAAAATTATATGTTTTGATTATTCTACCCAATGATTGATAGTTTGACGACATTCGTCCAAAATTTGTACCTGAGGAAAGATTCTGAGAAATTGCTTCAATCTGCTGATGTAATCTTAGCAGTTTTCGGAATTAATGCAGATAATAGATAAAATTTTGATTACGAAATGTAGAAAATTCTTCGATAAGCACCATCGACCAAGAATCGTTATTGTACACGGTGTTAAGGGACATACTCGACTTACCAGTGATTCCTGACAAAATTTGGAGTAAAAAATGAGTGAAATTTTGGTCTCCGGTGACATTTTTAATGTTTTTTTTTTGACAACTTAAAACATAAAAATCAGTAGGTTTTGGATTGTGAGGATCATGGTGATGGGTGACAAGTGATGACGTGTGGAAGATTTTTTTATTGGTTTAGAGAAAAAATATTTTTAAAAAAAATTAAAAAATTTCACCGGAATCAAAAATTTCATTTACATATTTTTTACAAATAATATCAGGAATCACTGGTTAAAGTAAGTCAAGTATGTTCATTAACACTCTGTATATCGATGATAAACACACAATTGTTTTTGATGATTAAACAAAATGAGAAAAGTAAACAATACTGTGCTACCAAAAAGGAATACTTTGTCTAAATTATGTTATTTGATATTACCTAATGCATTATTTTATTAGAGTTAGTAAATACATAAGAATTAAAAAAAAACGAAAACAAACATTCCCGGATTATGAATAATCCGGCAATTGTATTAGAAAAACTCCTATTACCATATTAGGACGGGCTGTTTCAAAGATTTTGAAGCATTCATAAAGTTCAGAATTTTCTTTTTAGTCCCGGTACATTCAGTTTTCAATTAGCTCGCATGCCACCTATTGCAATTTTTTTATAAAAATTTCATAATGCTAGAGCTCACCAGTACAGATAGAAACCTTCGCGGGCATGCTCACAATAACTCACAAAAGTTTCCTCGCAATCGGATCAACTGTTTAGTAACGTATTTTGGCTATACATATACATAAGCCATCGCGGGCATAGCACACATTAAATCCCCAAAGTTTCATCGCAATCGGATGAACCGTTAGCAACGCATAATTTCATGATGCCAGAACTCACTATATATGTGTATAGAAGCCATCGCGGGCATGCACAATCACAGTGGCGGCGTAGGGTAGATTGGCACCCGGGGCGGTTTTGTTTTGAGCACCCCTACTTAAAATAAAACACCAAATACTAAACATGCTTACGAGACTTAATTTTACTAAGATATTCGATCACATTATCCTAATTTATTACCTGTCTCTTTCAGTTGATAAAATCGAAAGATTGGTTAGTGCACTTGGTTCATTGTGGACCTTAAGTACGATTTTAATAATTTTAACTCTGAAAACCTTCTTTCACACGCAGCCACCAAAACACATATTGTTAAAAAAATCTCAAGCCTCGAAGACATTGAGCGAGTTTACAAGCTACTAGCCGGCGTATTCACTATCTGCTAGTGAACTCGCTCAGTGTAATCATATTATTAGCTAACTAGCAGATTTTTACACTGAAGGAGTTTACTAGCAGATAGTGAATACTCCGGCTAGTAGCTTATAAACTCGCTTAATATAATCGAGGCTTAAGACATAGCGCTAAACTTGGAACAGACCCAAAATAGTCCCATTTTACAATGAATCTGAGAAGCTCCAATGTAGTCCATTGAACTGCTTCTTGGGCAGAAATATTGGCGGCTTCCAATTGCCGTCCTTTGCTGAAAATACATCGAAAATTTTTAACAGATTTGGAACCAGCATAAAATCCGTTGCCCTGTAACGATGGTTTAATTCTTCGTAAAATCTATCGTGACATTCTAACATTGCTTTCTGCAGCTCCTCTGATAATGTAAGTCCAGCATCTCGGGCCATTTATTTATTTATTTATTTGAGACACAAACAGGATATTTATACAACATTTTTGTGGGTAGTATATAATAAATTAAAATACAAATATAAGTATCCCTAGATTAATGTGTCTGCATTAATCACATATGCATTTTCACAGAAGCAAACTCTTGAAAAACAATGCAAGTATTATTTATACATAATAATAAATACATAATAATAACAAGTATACAATATTTATAAAGTATTTACTGAAAAGTAATACAATAATTTTTTCTTTTTTATGTGCACCTTTTTTATCAGCAGGCATACGTTTTAGAAATCTCCTCCTTTCTCTTTTTCCTTCAATAGGAATGTCTTCCTCACATTTTTTTATTGCGTGGCAAATAGCCTTTTCCATTATTTGGTTACGTTGAATTTGAAGAAAAATTTTAAGAGCTTTAATTTTTATTACACACTTTTCCAATGTTAGTCCAGATTTTTATATATACGTTTTTGTCTCATTAGCTTCTTCTAGGACTTTACACCAAAAGGAAAGATAGCATAGAAAACTGAAGTCACACAAAGGTGGTATGAGTGTTGATGCTGCTTTTCTTGCTTCAACGCTTTCTTTGCTGTGCTGGGTTTACACATCTCTTCGAGTGTTGATAGAACCATCTCAAAATTATTCTTCAGTGATTTAACAGCGTCGTGATGAGCACTCCATATTATCTCTGATAATCGTTTAAAGGACACGCCTATATTTTTCATTAGTATTTCACACAGCGCTCAATGTTAGGTACGCGCGGAAAAAGATTAGACAATTTGGGAGGCGGGAATTTTTAGCGGGAACCTTTATTGGATAACCGACACCTCTGCATGGTCACCCCAAGTGGTTCGCTACTTTTTGTGATTTAGCAGGGGTGCCCGGGTTGATGGGGTGAAGTTTGACTAGGTCTTGGAGGCGGTTGACCAGGACACACTGAACTCCAAATTCCTACCCAAATTACCTTAAACCCTTTTCCTTCCTAGAACTCTCCTCTCCTCCCTTTCCTTAAAAAACCCTCCACAGAGCATCCTCAAAGATGACATAGGGCCTGAGGAAAGTTATTTTCCTCAGGGCCTCCTGTGTGGAGCTCATGTAAAAAAAAAACCGGAAGACCCTGAGGAACATAATTTTCCTCGGGGACTATGTCATCTTAAGGAATGAATGCAACATGAATTCATTCTTTTAGGGAATTAGAAATTATTTTCGAAAAAAAATTAAAATATAGTTGCGACGCGTTTCAAAATATGTATTAGAATCTATGCAGTTAGCTAGGTACAAGAGTAGGTAGTTATTTATTGATATGTCTTTATAGAGGGAGATTTTGTGCATTCTTTGGCTGTACGAGTGAGTTGTTGTCACCCCTCGGTACTTGGTACCCGGGGCGGACCGCCCCCTCCGCCCCCCCCTTACGCCGCCACTGCACAATCAAATCCCCAAAGTTTCATCGCAATCGGATGAATGGTTTAGCAACTCATAACATACATAGACAGAAACAAACATTTTTTTCTTTTTTATATAATCTTTCAACGCCCTAAGAGATACCGATATTGGAAAAATTTCGGTTTACGGAAGGTCTTCCTATATAATTTTTTTTTTATACTAATTATGGGCCGGAAAATCCAAAATTGAAAGATTTGTTTTTCGGAAAGTAATATTAACAAAGTTACACGACTTTAAAATTTTCTATACGAACACATGAAAATCGACATATTGGAAGCATTATGACAGTTTAAAGTCATAGATAAACTAGAAAGATGTTTTACCACACAAAATTAAATGTTACCATGCAATAATATAATCAAACATACCTTATAAATCGACCAAATCTTCTTCGTCCGTTGAATCCTCGTCGAACTCACATGATAATTCATCACATAACACATTAACCTGATGAATTATGACTATCTCAACGGCCGTATTCTTAAACCAAAAGTATGAATATTCGTAGTCTTAAAAATGCGTAACCTAACCTAAACTAACCTAACGCTAGGTTTGTGTAGCATGGTTTGTGCCCATTTATACCGCCTGCTCGCGTCACAGCAAAAAACATCCCCGTTTTCAAGTAGTTTAGCGGCTACGCTAGGTTTGTGTAACATGGTTTGTGCCCCTTTATACCGCCTGCTCGCGTCACGGCAAAAAAACATCCCTGTTTTCAAGTAGTTTAGCGGCTACGCTAGGTTTGTGTAACATGGTTTGTGCCCCTTTATACCGCCTGCTCGCGTCAATTTAAAAAAATATCCCTGTTTTTAAGTAGTTATTAAGTTAGTTAGCGGCTACGCCAAAAGTGAGTAAAATTTATAAAAAATAATTACTTAAGTTAGTTATTGATATGACAACACTTAATTTTATGTGGTTATCTTTGGTATGGCTATTTCTATGACTTTAAACTGTCAGAATGCTTCCTAAATGTCGATTTTCATGTGTACGTATGGAAAATTTTAAAGTCGTGTAACTTTGTTAATATTGCTTTCCGAAAAAAATTCTTTCGGATTCGGATTCTCCAGCCAATAGTTAGTATTAAAAAAAAAAGTTTTATTATTTTGGAAGACCTTCCGTAAACCGAAATTTAGCCCCGATATTTTCCACTGTACCCTGAAACGTTTAAAATTAAATTAACCTTTCAATGTACCTACTTAAACCAAAACTATTATTTCTTTATTGTTTACTTTTTCTTTTTACTCACTTTTTACTAATATTGTAATTATGAATATCTACTTGCTTCATAATCTGTAACCATATCTTTTTTAAATCATAAATGGAACTTCACTGGTTTATATTATACTCACTATTAAATGTAAAATGAATGTATATTTACAACTGTATTTTTCCTAAATAAAATAAAAATAAAAAATAGATTCAGACTCGCCATTGCCTCCCAAACTCAAGATATAATATGGCATGTAAGATGTGCGGTTCTTTGGCCCTTCAAGTGCGGCTCCGGCACAATTAAAATATCTTCGAATATAGCCATCCAGCAAATCAAAAATCAAAAATTGTTTTCAGCCTTATCAATGACGAGTCTTGTGACATAAATGACACAGCGCGAGTTTCGCTTTTTGCAAGATTTGTTTCTCGTACAGGTCCAAATTGAATGTATGGATTAACATCATATTCCTCACGATAAAATTTTGACGATTTCAACAGACGGGCCAAAAGTATGACCAGTGAAAGAAAGGGGTTTATTGCTATTTTGAAAGAAAAAATAATCACGAGCTACTTGCTTACCATTGCAACATTCATCAAGAAGCGCTTTGTACGCAGACATTTCCAAATGAAATTTGTAAAGTAATGGAATTGGTGTTTATGATTATCAAGTCCATTTTAGCTAAAGCTCTTTAATCATCGCCAATTCAAAGAATTTTTAGTTAAATTGGAGAGTCAGTACGGTGATCTTCTGCTTCATAACATGGTGCGTCATAAGAGGGAACGTTTTAAAAATTTTAAAATTTTTTTAAAATTTTCGAATCCCTATTACCAGAAATCAAAGCATTTCTACCCTTCTTCGAAAACTAACAGACGATCAGTGGATCCAAACATTTCATTTAATGGAGACGTTACGCCGCATCTAAACCAGCTTAACCATTAACTACAAGGGAAAGGAAACATAACTTTTTCGATGTTAGAAGAAGTCATTTGATTCGAAAACAAATTATCTCTTTTTGCTCAAGATTTTGAAAGGGAAACTTTGTTTCACTTTCCGGGTCAGCTGAAGCATCGCCAAGAAAATAATTCCTCCATTGACAAATACTGTTTCAAAACAACCATTTTAAATATGAGGGAAGCATTTCTCAGCAGGATTCAGGAATTTAAAAACAGCGGAGTGACCTTAGCATTCTTCAAACACCCTCTTAATGCTTCGATAACAGATTTGAAATTTTCTCCTTTTGGCATTGACATTGCTAACTTTGAAATAGGTACTTAAAAAAACAAGGGCACATGGAGCTCTAAATTTGAGAGTCTTTGTGTTGATTTGGAAATATTGGAGAGGAAGAAATGTGAGCTTAGTTCACAACCCAATGAAGACATGATCATCTTCAACGCCTGTAATAGTATTCCTGACTCTTATGATCAGCTGAAAAAAAACTCGCGTTTACTGTTCTTTCTGCCGAACATATTCAGGCTAGCAATCTTTTTCAAGCTTGAACTTTATCAAAAGTAAACTGAGAGGTCATCTTATTGACGAGAACCTGAAATCCTGTGTCCAAAAGTGCCTAAAGTAAGAAATAACAACATACAAACCTCACTTACCAAACTTTTCAAGGACATTTTAACATCAAGTGTTTGTCAGTCATTGTCACGATTTAAATATTTTTTTTTTATCAATGAATAAAATCTTTATTAAGTATGAAATTGAGTTTTATTCAGCGTACCCTTAATTTAATAAAGTGCAAAACTTATAATAAATCTTTGCAAAATCAATTAACAGATTTGGCTCTCAATTTTTTTTTAATCGTTTTAATGTACATATTTGGCTCTTTGGCTAATAAGTTTGCCGACCCCTGACTATAACCTATAAAAATATGATACGGGCTGTAAATGCATGAAAAAAACTTGTCAAGTTTGACAAGAATAATCCCAATTTCACAGATACCTTTACTTACATATTATGTAGATACTGGTAACAATGAAGAATGCGATTATCTTTATAATCTTTAGATTTTCTCGCAAATAAAAAACCTTGTTAATTCTTGCGGAATTTGATTGTGTTAATATCAGTCCTTATCTGAGTGACTTTGGTCATAAAATAAAATTTACTCGCTTATCACTTAAGATATTAACGACAATTTTATGATTCCTGTACAAAAATTGTGTATAATGAGAATAATTATATAATATTTATTTCTTTTATATGATCCTTAAAACAAAATTATTCGCCAATAGTTAGAGAGATAAGTGATAGTCGTAAAGAAGGAAAAATAAAACTTCGAATTTGTTCCAATTTAAGGCTGGGATTAGACTCGTAAATTTTTTCCTGTATATCACTCTTGTAAGCGATTTATGGCCAAATTACCAATGTAAACGACACCTAAAGTCACTTAACGTAATTTATAGCAAGTTACAGAACTTATTCTTTCGGAAGTTTTTTGACAGGTCTAAACGCGCCCGCTCGAATTTCCAGCCTTCTTACAGCTTATAAAATCAGTTTGATAAGCTAAGAGACTTACCGCAAGAAATAGTTCCGAAATGCGCCGCGCACCGTTGCGAAATGTCAAAAATTAAAAGACAATTCTTTTCGTAGGATTTTTTCCTACAAAACTAGTATTTATTTCCACTTATTTAAGTTTTCTGGGAAATGAGCATCCTTCTATTCAATTATCGGTCTAATCCTTTCCAATCTTAATGTTGTTGCTTTTAACATTTACGTATTTGAAATTTTGAATTCGAAGTCGGTTGCTGTCAGCAGATGTCAGGTAGCTGTCATTTGGATAAAACGAAATTAATTGCCGCCTTTGACCACCTTTGACGGCATAAAAACGCGTGGAGAATTGTTTAATTCAAGCCAAAATCTATTTCAACACTTTATTGGGGCTTTTTCGTCTTTATTGACAAAATCGCGTAGATTTGACCGTAGCAGGTCGTTGTTGACAGGAAGCCATCTTACCGCAAATAAATTTACAGATGTAAACGGTCGCATGGGCATTTACACAGGTCGGACTTCCGAACAACTTCCGTGATCATTAATTAAGTCGGATGCATATGTAAACGCTCTTGTGAGTGACCTGTCAAAATCTTATTTAATCCATAAATTTTAATTACGATAAGGCGGCCAACCGTCCCGCATTCTGCGGGACCGTCCCGCATTGGCAGTTGTAGTCCCGCATTGCAATATTTACAAAAATAGTCCCGCAAATCGTCTAAAGCGTCCCGCATGTCCCGCATTTCTATATTTTAAATACTGTCTATGGTAGTCAAATAAACTTCCTCTATCTTTAATCTATTTAAGCCATTTGGTTAAGTTCAAGACAAAATTTGTCCATGGAAAAGGCCCTAAGATATCGATCTAAGGATTGGTTTATTTACGTCACAAGCAAGAGTCCAAGAGCGCCAGTAGTGATTGAGTTGTTTTGTTTACGAATTGGTGCACGCCGTGACACGTAATATTTATAACCCATATTTATTATTTCTTGACCATGCTGACCGCGAAAAAGCGGTGTTGTAAGTGAAGTGAAGAATTGCAAAAAGAATTTCCTTTTTGGCAATTAAAAGTGTTAACATTCATTTTGAATGTAGTTTTAATTCGCCGCATACAGATTTAATTTAAACCAGTTTTGTGTTTAGAATGTAAAATTCTAGTTGGATTCGTCTGCTGACATATTTCGAAGGAAAATATTCTCTTATTCGAAGTGCATTAGAAGGGACTCCACCAATTTCCAGTAAGGAACATATTCTCTTTTTCGAAGTGCATTTATAAAATTCTAGTTGCAGACTATGTATTAAGTGCCGCCAGAATCAAAGAGAAACCATTTTGATGTTCTGAGTGTAGTTTTAATTCGCTGCATACAGATTAAATTTAAACCACCTTTTGTTCAGAATATACAACACCAACACCTCTGCCATAGGTCACCCCAAGTGGTTCGCTACGTATGGTGATTTAGTAGGGGTGCCCGGGTTCGTGGGGTGAGGTTTGTCTAGGTCTTGGAGGCGGATGACCAGGACACACTGAACCCCAGATTCCTCCCCACCCCTTAAACCCTCTTCCTTCCCAGAACTCTCCCATCCTTACCTTCCTTTAAAAAAACTCTTCACACAGCATCCCCAAAGATGACATAGGCCCTGAGGGAAATTATTTTCCTCAGGGCCTCCTGTGTGGAGCTCATGTAAAAAAATAAAAAATAATAACGATACAGTAAATAACAAGTTGCAGATTCATCCTGTACCGACTGAAGCTTTACATTTAAGTTGCATGTTCAGAATGTAAAATTTCGTATGCTGACATATTTCGAAGAAAAATATTCTCTTATTCAAAGTGCAGTAATAAAATTCTAGGTGCGGACTATGTATGTGCTGCCAGAATCAAAGAGAAACCATTTTCATGTTCTGGGTGTAATTTTAATTCGCTGCATACATATTTAATGTAAACCAGTTATGTGTTCAGAATGTAAAATTCCTGTAAGATTCCTCTGCTGACATATTTCGAAGGAAATTATTCTCTTATTCGAAGTGCAGTTATAAAATTCTAGTTGCAGACTATGTAATTAAAGTGCTGCCAGAATCAAAGAGAAACCATTTTAATGTTCTGAGTGTAGTTTTTATTCGCCGCATACAGATTTAATTAAAACCACCTTTGTATTTAGAATGTAAAATTTCTGCTGTGGATTCATCTGCTGACACATTTCGAAGAAAAACATTTTCTTATTCTAAGTGCATTGGAGGTTATCCACCACATACATACCCGCCTTAGTATAAGTAACAGATAGGTACTGCTTCAGGGCTCTCACAATGACTCTTTTTTTATAGAACGACTCTACATTTAAATGCAGAAAGCTAGACCTATTCTAAGTGCAGGTATAAAATTTTTGTTGAATACTACGTGTGTATTGCCAGAATTAATTAACCATTTCCATGTTCTGAGTGCAGTTTTAATTCGCCGCATACAAATTTAATTTAAACTAGTTTTGGGTTCAGAATATAACAACCAATTAAATAACAAGATGCATATTCATCCTATTACACGGACATCATTCTCGATTTCCGATTGTGGTAGAATTTCAATTTGTGGTAGAATTCATGAACATGATTTTTTTTTAATACTCTGTCTCTCAATTATATGAAAAAAGTGAGGTTGTAATAAAAAATAAATAAAATAAAGGATTTCCACCCCCCCCCCCCCCCCTGGCTGGCTCACACCTACTGTCCCGCATTGATATTTCATAAAGTTGGCCGCCTTAAATTACGAGTCTAACCCCAGCCTAAGAATATGATCCAAGATTTCCACATTTACCTTTATCCACATCAACAAAGGACAAACAAACATATTACAGCTATTTAACTCGACAACAATAACAAAAGAGAAACAATGATTTGTTATTGCTAAACTAAAGAGACACTTAATAACAAGTGTGATAAATATATAAGTGTTGATATGGGTCAGCAATCACACGTGTTTTGTTATGAATAACAGAATAGTTAGCCGATGGAAAAATTCTTTAATTATCGTTGTTTCATGGACACAACCAAATGCGATTCGAGGCGAAATAATCTTCCAACAGTTAAAAAATATTCCAACTCTCTGCTTTGAATGAAACTTGGTGTCCACTGTACAGATGTTAATTACATGCGGTGTTGGGTTTATTAATTCAGATGTTTATTACCACAATGGTATATTTTATGGTAAGGCAATCAAAGTATAACAACTTGTTTATTTTAGGCGTACGATGATTATTGACATTTTGATAAAAAGGTTTGCAAAATTATAACTGTAATTCACTAGGTATTGTCTTCTCGTGAAAAAATGGATGACAGCACATTATATTGTTTGTGATACAATAAAGTCCAAACTGGCTGAATCCAGTAGGACTACGGCATTCCCAATCTTTAAAAAAATAAGAGACAGAAGTTAATCTGGAAGTGAAAGGTTGGGTTAGTTTAGGTGAAAATTGGCTACTGGATCTGTTTAAAGCCAGTTCAATGGGTGAGGTATGTAACTAGGGTTGCCATCCGTCCGGGTTTCCCCGGATTTGTCCTAGTTTGGAGGGCATCCGGGGAGCGTCCGGGCGGAGTTTCATTTGATATACGGGTTTAAAAAAAAATTAAAGTCTTAAAATTTAAAGTCAAACGTATACGTTTGCCCTGAGGAACAAACGGTCGTTCTGAAACCAGTCGGCTTTAAATAAATGTAAAAGTGGTTCAAACACAGAAACATTGTTTCATTTATCTTTGATTAAAATTAAATTCAATTTCCAAGAATACAAGGGAAGATATTCTAAAAGCTATCGGAAAGAGTGATAAATACAAAAAAACTGAAAAGTAAAGAAGAAGAGAGGCTGAGGAAAAAGCTTTAATAGCTAGATAATCAAATAATGTACTTTTGAGTGCAATCATTTCTTTTCATTTTTGTAGTTAAAGTTATGATTGTTTTTATTACGTAAAAGAAATTTACAATATGGCTGTTGATTAAAACTTTAAGGTGATATAAATGAGTATAGTTTTTGGTTATTTTGTGCTTAAAAAATTAATAATGTAACTTACATTACAGTAAGTCTAAACTTAAAAAGGTTCAGTTTTGTTGCTTAAGATTTAAGGAGACTGAATTTAGTTCATGTTATGTTAAGATATATTTTGTTGTTTAAATGGCTGCTGATAAAAATTTAAAGATATTTGAGTTAAAGAGTTACCTAAACAATTGTAAGACTGAATACTAAAATGGTCTCAGTACTTTTAAAATTTTTGTTTAAAAATTTAATTGAATTTTGTTAGGCTTAATACTTTAATAAGGTTTTGTTTTCATAACAGAGTACGTTAATAATTTGTGTTTTATTTTAAGAATAAAAAAATTCTAACTGATTATTAAAACAATTTTCAATAAACTGTGATAAGATTCTGTTTTGTTAGGTACATTTATAATGATGATAAAAGATGACTAAATTTAATTTGAAAATAAATAAAAAGGTGATTTATGACATTGTTTTTTATTACACTCACTTTGTTTAAAAAAACCTGTTGACATGTCCGGGTTCTGGGCTCTAAAATCCGGGGTTTTCACGCGTCTTGTCCTGGTTGCCAAATTTAAGATATGGCAACCCTATATGTAACCAACACAACTGTCATTGGTCTCCCCAATTGGTTCGGTACAATTGACTAAGCAGGGGTGCCCGTATTCATAGGGGTGATGTTTGTCCGGGTCTTGGACGTGTCCGCCTACCAACTGCGTGGCAGGCCGGATAGAGAGATACTGATTTTTACCAGCTCAGATATGGGGGCTCCATCGAAGCCAGAGTAAAGTTAGCCTCTCAAAAAACTGGGCGTACTGTTCAGGGCCCGCAGATACTTTAATATTACACAACTGCTAACCCTGTACAAAACACAAAAGCGCCCCACGGTTGAATTTAGCAGCCATCTCTGGTCTGGAGCTCCAAAATACCTGAAAAATACCCTCGACTCTGTGCAGAAACGGGCAGTCCGTTTGAATATTATCCTTGTTCTATCGGTATTACAATGGAAGATGCTCTGAGGAACTACCATCATTGATCCCTTCGGCACCGGTGCATAGTCGGCCAAACGCGTGCCCAACATTTGTACAAGGTTGACATTTATCACATGAGAACGGGTCGCTTCTTCTTCTTGTGTTCAACAGCTCGGCTGTGGAATGATTTTCCAGCCTCTGTGTTTCCTCCTTCCTACAACATGGGCCTCTTTAAGACCAACGTTCATTCCTTCCTGTCCTCAAAAAGACCATCCACACAGCATCTCAGATGACATAGGCCTTGAGGGAAATTATTTTCCTCAGGTCCTCCTGTGTGGAGTTAATGTAAAAAAAACCTCTCTAGCAGGATTCTCTCGGAACATCGCCTTTCTCCGCAGTGAGAGGGATGGATATATACGTACGTCACTCCTGGACAAACTGACCTCCAGATTCCTAGCCACCCCTCCTCAAACCTTTTCCCTTCACAGAACTTCATTTTATTTTTTTTTACAGTGAATACCGCACAAGAATCTCAACTGCTCCCAGTGAGACTATGGCATCCCCAATTGGGGTATGTTGTGAGGCTGAAGGTTGTGGGGAGGGGAAGGAGGTGGGGAAGAGGAAGGTTGGGAAGTACCTGGCTATTCAGATCTGGTCACTAAACACGGCTAAAGCCATTTTCAAGCAACGTTTCAATTCTGAATGGTGGTCTTACACCAGGGCGATACTAATAGTATCTTCCACTCTGGAACATGCCGCAAATATACTATATATTATTTTAAATGAATTATTTGTGAAATAACACAAATTAATCAAATAAAATTTATTTGCGCATGCCGGGTTCGAACCCGCGACCTCCGGAATGTGAGTCATTAGCCACTGGACTACGGAGGTCGTCAAATTATTATCGTATTTCCTTTCTTTCCTAAAAATACCCTCCACACAGCATCCCCAAAGATTACATAGGCCCTGAGGGGAATTATTTTCCTCCGGGCCTCAAGCGTGAAGCAAAGTATTTCTGAAACGAGTTACAAATACATTACGAAACATAGTAGGTAGTTACTAAAATTCTATATCACATGAAATTCTGTATCATGTCTTTTTGTCTTCGCCGAATTTTAACCCATTGAGCGCTTTTATTATTTCCGTGACGATTCACGATTACGGTACCGTGACGGCATATAAGAGGCAATAAACTTTCACAATAATGCTGCAGCTCTTTCAAAAGATAAGATGCACTACGATACGAATAAGTAGGTTTGTTTCCTCCAAAGGAAAAAAAATAATCATTTCTTGCATCTCTCTCATATGTTACGACTCCGTAGACCCCTTCAATACTACTTGCCGTGACGATAATTTTAAAAGTATGGAATATAGTTACAAGGATAATATTGAAGTATGAGTGAATTCCAAAAATTCAGACACGTCAAATGTTTTGCTTTTGTTCTTAAACATATAATTCTGCAGCTCTTTCTTACATGCTAACTAACAACAGTTGAAAATGAGACAAACGGTGAACGTATGTTTGCACCCCCTAAGAAGGAACATACAATCATTATCATACATCTCTCTTACACATCTAAAGAAAATGAAACGAAATCCATGTCGCCGCGCCGTAGCTGAACCGTAATTAGATAGTATATTATCTTTTGTCTCCAAAGGAAAAAAGGAGTATTTTGGAGGAAACAGTCATTCATCTTCTGTCTCTCCATTATTTAATGTGTAAGAAAGAGCTGCGCATTATAACCATAAGAAACGTATGTTAATTGCTTCTTTTTGCCGTCACGGTACCATAAACCTGGATCGTCACGATAATAATAAAAGCGCCCATATAATATCTGGGTACAAATCTTATGTCACATAATATATTCATTTATTATAAATAATCCTTATAACTGCTGTAAAACCACTTTGTAAGTCAACATGACAACACCCATTAATAAGGTACAAAATACAAGTTAATACGTCAGAACCGAGCCTGTCGCCTGACAACATTCGTCACCTGTCAGCCAATCGAGCCAGATGAGAAATGACGTGAAAATTACTAAAATATCGTAAATGTTCATTGATAAAATAAAGTTAATAAACAGGTTAATCATCAGATAATTTCCACGTGGAAAACCCATAACTCCGAATCATTATATAGCTATGTCTTGTACAGGGTTTTCCAATAAGAGGTGTTATTTTGATATTCAAAGAAAAATGACATTTTTTAATATAAATGATCGGATGTTTATTTCATTATAAAGAGGAAGGTATGCCGTTAATAGTGGAAAATAACATCAAGCAAATGACCACCACGACCACGCTTACAGGACCATATCCTTTTCATGAAATTTTCCAAAACCAAATCGCAAAGTGGCTGCCCTATGTCCTCGTTAGCCTCACGAATTCCATCTTTGAGGTCTTGAATCGACGCTGGGCTGTTGGCGTAGACCTTCTCTTTCACGTGGCCCCAAAGGAAGAAGTCGCAAGGTGTTAAATCACAAGATCTCGGTGGCCAATTGTGATCACCTCTTCGAGAGATAACACGGTCCGGAAATTTTCCCGTAAAAGATCAATGGTTTCCAATATAAAACACATATAAATTTGTTATAGACCACTTTTATTTTATACATACTCTACCGGTTTCGGAAGCACCCTTCCTTCGTCAGGAGAATATTATAACTAAACTATGATACAGAATGTTGACAGATATACAAATCAGGTGTTTGAGTGGGAGGTAGGCAAAGGGGTGGGGGTAATTAGGGGATTTCCGGAAAGAACAGAGCGGTTAATTGGAAAAATATTTAGAATGGGACTGAAAGATAAGTTAATTTGGTTATTCAAAATACTAGCACTATTATTTAGGGATTTTCTGATTTCTAGTGCTTCTAAATTATCTAATTTTTAGCTTTTACCTTTTTACCTTTTTTTTGCTTTGCGTAATAAACGGTGAAGAATTTTAACCCCTGTGTCCTTATTAAAAGTGTGATCTGTGGAAATTAGGTGATTAGCAAACTCTGAAAAATTATTATTATTTAAGCATCTTAAATGTTTTGTGATTCTGATATTTATATTTCTAGTTGTCTTACCTATGTAGAACGAAGGACAATCATTGCAACATAGTTGGTAAATGCCTGAGTGGCTTAATTTATGATCTCTATCTTTAGTGTTTTTTAGTAATTTACCTAAGTTGTTATCAGTATAGAACGCGGGCTTAATGTGGGCAGGCAAGTTTTTTGTACTAAGTGAGGAAAAGTTGGATATATATATAAGATTCTGCGCCATTGAGCGGGATTTATTACTTTATTATTATTTTCAGGCGTACGAAATAAAAATGTATTAGTTGAGATGAGTTTAAGTTTCTTATTTAGGATTTTATCAATTAAATCTGCGGAATAACCATTATTTAGAGCAATTTGTTTAATTTTTTAAAGTTCCATCGCGAAATTAACAGATGAAAGAGGAGAAAAAAAAAAAAAAAAATTTTAATTGTAATTCATCACTTCTAAATAATATTCTTACATGGAAAAGATACGTGGACGATATCTTTTGTATCTGGACAAGAACAGAGCGGCAACTGAGTAAATTCCTTCATCTTATAAATTCCTTTCACAAAAGCATCCAATTCACTTTAGAGGTAGGCAGTAATGCATCCATTAATTTTTTAGACTTAACATTAACTTCAGTAAATAACAGAATTGAATTCAACATTTTTCGTAAACCGACGTACACAGATATAACAATACATAACCTGTCAAATCACCCGGTTTCACATAAACATTCTGCTTATCATTCAATGGTGCACCGGCTAGTAAAAATCCCTCTTTCATCTGTTAATTTCGCGATAGAACTTTCAAAAATTAAAAAAAATGCTCTAAATAATGGTTATTCCGCAGATTTAATTGATAAAATCCTAAATAAGAAACTTAAACTCATCTCAACTAATACATTTTTATTTCGTACGCCTGAAAATAATAATAAAGTAATAAATCCCGCTCAATGGCGCAGAATCTTATATATATCCAACTTTTCCTCACTTAGTACAAAAAACTTGCCTGCCCACATTAAGCCCGCGTTCTATACTGATAACAACTTAGGTAAATTACTAAAAAACACTAAAGATAGAGATCATAAATTAAGCCACTCAGGCATTTACCAACTATGTTGCAATGATTGTCCTTCGTTCTACATAGGTAAGACAACTAGAAATATAAATATCAGAATCACAGAACATTTAAGATGCTTAAATAATAATAATTTTTCAGAGTTTGCTAATCACCTAATTTCCACAGATCACACTTTTAATAAGGACACAGGGGTTAAAATTCTTCACCGTAATAATAAAAGCAAAAAATTAGATAATTTAGAAGCACTAGAAATCAGAAAATCACTAATTAATAATTCTAGTATTTTGAATAACCAAATTAACTTATCTTTCAGTCCCATTCTAAATATTTTTCCAATTAACCGCTCTGTTCTTTCCGGAAATCCCCTAATTACCCCCACCCCTTTGCCTACCTCCCACTCAAATACCTGATTTGTATATCTGTCAACATTCTGTATCATAGTTTAGTTATAATATTCTCCTGACGAAGGAAGGGTGCTTCCGAAACCGGTAGAGTGTGTATAAAATAAAAGTGGTCTACAACAAATTTATATGTGTTTTATATTGTAAATTATGGCGAGCCACAAAGTTAATGCTTTTTACAAATATCAATCGTTTCGTTGCTTGTGTGGCACGTAGCGCCGTCTTGTTGAAAATAAACATTGTCCAGATCAATACCATCCAATTCCGGCCATAAAAAATCATCAAATCTCTCGATAGCGCAATCCATTCACCGTAACTATTGCTCCAGCCTCAATTTAATAATTTAATTTAATAATTTCAATGCGTTGTTGAAGCGTGTATCGTTCCATTTTTATCAATGTCGTAGTTTCTACTTGTCAAATGTCAAAAAATCACAGCTTCAAAACTGACATCTACCGAAATAGCGGGCTATTCAAAATAACACCTCTTATTGGAAAACCCTGTATTATTATTATTCTGTTGCTGGCTTTAGACGGAATACTTTTTATATTTATATGACGTGTTCCATGCTCATACCGCGAGACATAATAATAATAGTAATAAAAACCTTTCCTTGTCAATAGATTTTTACGAATTTATACATCTTGTTATTTTTATAACATTGATTCTATTGACAGATGGGTCACTGCCAAAGATATTGAAATATAAGTAGATGTGCTATCTGCTGTTTTTACTATGTGGGTCTGCGCTTCCGGGTGTCGCCGATATTGTTTACCAATTAACAAATAAACTAAAAGAACACATAATTAACGAATAAACCAAACGAACGTTAAACTAAATGAACGAATTCTTTCCTTATTCAAAATATATTGTTAACCAATATTAATGTACATTTTCAAAAAATCAACGAAATGAACAAATTCTTTTTGTATGAAAACTACGCTAATTAGCGCGTAGTCCGGCGACAGTTGCGCGGACACCATAGCATATCTCTTCTGTATTTGAATATCTTTGGTCACTGCTCAGCTATACATTCAGGATTTCTCCCGGAATGCAGCTTGTTTTCTGCCAATTGGTGAATTAGCAGGGGTGCGCGGGTTCATGGGGTCAGGTATATCCGGGTGTACTCGACGGTTGCGCCTGCCTACTGCGTGGTAGGCCAGATCGGAAGAGACTGGTTGAGGGACACCTTTTGACCTCTGCAAAAGAACTCCCTCGGAACTTCACCTAGCATCGCACAGTGAGGGATGGATTCATACGTCCGTCATTCCTGGACACAATGGCCGGGTTCATGGGGTGAGGTTTGTCTAGGTCTTGGAGGCGGATGACCAGGACACACTGATCCTCAGATACCTACCCACCCCTTAAACCCTTTTCCTTCCCAGAACTCTCCTCTCCTTCCTTTCCTTAAAAACCCTCCACACAGCATCCCCAAAGATGACAAAGGCCTGAGGGAAATTATTTTCCTCAGGGCCTCCTATGTGGAGCTCATGTAAAAAAAAAGAACCCCCGGTTTCCTTACCCACCCCTCATACCTTTTTTCCAAGAATTACCTCTCCTTCCTTTCCTAAAAAAGTACTTCCACACGGCATCCCCAAAGATGACATAAGCCCTGAGGGAAATTATTTTCCTCATGACCTCCAGTGTGGAGTTAAAGTATAAAAAAAACAGAACAGCTGACAAAGCGCGAAGAAATAAAAAATTAATAATTAAAATGGTGTGTTTGTAAACCATACAAAAATAAAAAAATTATCATAACTATTCTTATTTGAAAACTAAAGAAAAAAAAACATTTTTTGAAAAGCTTTTGATTTTTTAACGAAGTTTTGTTGCATTTGACATGACGTAAATATTGTCATCTCGAAAAGTTTTTGAGATACTCGTACGTTCATACTACTATTTAGCAGAAAATTTGTTTGTCAGAAAAAATAAATCTTTAAACGGTGTGCTCTGACGTATTGAAATGATGTAACTGGAATTTATAAATATTTTTTCAGAAAAAAATTGGGGAATCCAATTATTATATTATTATCTGTTGTTGACGACTTCTAGTGATCAAATTTGTTTTTCCCATTTTAATAAAGAAATTTTGTACATAGCCAATTAAATTATGTTCCGGAATTAAAATCTACAGAAAATTGCTTTGTTAGAGATGGGGGGCATACATAAATTATGTGAGCTCAAAACGGGTGGGGGGGGGGGGGTCCAGCAAAATCTCACGTTATTTTTAAAGAATATACGATGAGGCCCAAATTTATCTCACCAAGGGGGGGGGGTCTAGATTGGAAGAAAAACTGCTCACTTAATTAATGTGTGCCGCCGAAACAGCTGTAACTAAAATACATACTAAAATACTTGCACAACTCGATAATAACATTATCAAATTTAATTTTAATTAAATTTCTAAAAATTAATGTATGCTCCCTGACGTGGCAAAACTTTATCAAAACCAGAAAAAATACAGAGTGTGCAATTCACACGTGGTAGAAGTGAAACCTTCGGAAAACTAAAGTAGACAAGAGTCAGGAGACTACGAAGCACTTTTTTATTAACGTAAAGGATGATTTTTCCATATTTTTGTCGTCGAATTCCAGTGCATCTTTTCCAATACATTTGGTCATCTTATTACTATTTTTTGAAGTGGTTTGAACTTCGACCAAGAGGATATACTTGGTCGAAGGGTTTGAAGATTGGATATTGACTTTACAAAAATATATATATATATTTTTTTTTATTATTACGTAGTCCTCTGAATGTCTGGCCGCATAGTGCAATAATGTCAGCCGCTTTATACTACTACACCAAAGGAGATTTGCGTGGGACTGTGGATTTATTGTGTTATATTGGAACCGAGTACCCGTGAATTAAATATTAAATTTAGATTAAATATTTATTAGAATTAAATTATATTTTATTGCTATCTCATTCTCTCGTAGGCTAAATCCTATAGTTGCAAGTGTTTGTTTCTTTTCAGTGTCGCTATTTTTCGTTTCATCGACTTTCAATTCACAATGCTAAAGAAGTTTTCACTTGAAAAAATTACGGGCATAGCCGGATAGCTTTATATTGCAAACATAATGTCACATAATTTTCAAGGTGACCTGTAAGTGCAGCATCAACAAATAGTTGTCATTATTGCGCTTCATTTTCCTGTCAACATTATTATTGCCGTTAGCAAATTGTAAACATCCCATTTGAGAATAAATAAACCAATAACATTGTAATCACTTTAATTCGTTAACTAGTGATTGCAACAGAATTATGCAAGGATACACGAAGAATAATAAATTACTATTCTATTGAATTTCCCAACCGAAATGTTGGTTTGAGTTTATCTTATAACTTATTTGATTGATTTAAATCTGATGTTGGATTGTCAAAGAAATAAGATAACAAATATATCAGAAAGCCATATTATAACGGGCGGGGGGAGGGGGGTGTAATCGTACTGTGGTAAATGTGGTGGAACGATAATTACGATTTGCTTTGTGTTATCTACATTTTTACTGTAACATCACACTTCTGCCTATTTAAATGTCTCTATAAACAGACTTGCGGGTAGATTCCTTAAATTTCTAGTTCCATATATGTTAACTTTAAATCTTAAACCAGCCTTGTGTTCCGAAAGTTCCGAAACCATTCTGATAATTCAGAAGACTCGTTCAATAAATCAAGCGTTCCATGAGCTGAGTTAGTAACACGATGATCGAGTCAAAGTTTGTTCGGCGGCTTCATCTATAGACTGGTTGAGTAGAGGTGAAATTGCAATTAATGTGCAAAGAGCCGCAGATTCCGATCCCTGACCTATGAGATTCGTTTTCCGCAAGTAGTTACTTCTTTTCCGCGTATCCTGTGACTTGATGTCTATTTAATTTCTTATCTGATTTAATCCCTAAATAAAGAACTTCGGACTTGAAATGAACTCTAGAACGTGGATTTGTTTTAAATTAAGTGTCATTTTCAGAACTGAAACTGATGGAAATTATTTTATTTTAATTAATTGTTCTATATTTGAATTTAATGTTGATACATACCATCTCTTCATAGATTTTAAGGCTGCCTATGACACGGTAAATAGAGAAAGACTGTACAGAGCCTTGGATGAATTTAATATCCCAAGAAAACTGGTAAACTTAGTAAGGCTCACAATGTCTAATGTTGAGTGCTGAGTCAGAATACAACAGGATCTGTCAGACACCCTAAAGACCTTCAATGGACTAAGACAAGGAGATGCACTTGCCTGCATTTTATTCAATTTAGCGCTGGAAAAGGCCATCCGAAATGCAGGTATACAAACCACAGGCCATATCTTTAACAAGTCTGTTCAGCTCCTTGCTTATGCTGACGATATAGATATCATCGCACGCTCAGAATATGAACTAAAATCGGCGTTTAAAAGCTTAGCTACGTCGGCAAGGAACATGGGATTGGTCATCAACGAGGGGAAGACAAAATATATGCCCGTACATGGACGCCAGAAACCACCAAGTATACAGATAGATAATTATACATTTGAAACTGTCAACGAGTTTGTATATCTCGGTACTATGGTGACAAATGACAACAATGTATCCAGCGAAATCAAAAGCAGAATAGTAGCTGCAAATCGATACTACTTTGGGCTACAGAAGCATATGAAATCTCGCCACCTTACCAGAAGAACTAAAGTCCTGCTTTACAAGACCCTTATACGACCTGTTCTTATGTATGGTTCGGAATGCTGGACAATCAGTAAGGGTGATGAAGGAGCCCTAGAAAGTTTTGAAAGAAAGGTGCTGCGAAGGATTTACGGCACAGTCTGTGATAATGGAGAATGGCGTATCAGATACAACCAGGAGCTATACGATCTTTACGAGGACCCTAATATCTCCAAGGAAATCAAAACTGGAAGACTCAGGTGGGCTGGACATATCCAGAGAATGAGCGAAGGAGATATTCCAAAGCGAATTATGGATGGTGCACCTGGGGGTCGGAGAAGAGTTGGAAGACCAAAGCTTCGATGGCTGGATGGAGTGGTGAAGGATGCAAGCACCATCGGCATCCGAAACTGGCGCAACGCAGCACAACACCGACAGTCGTGGAGGCAGGCTCTGCTGGAGGCCAAGACCCGACCTGGGTTGTAGAGCCACAGATGATGATGATGATGATGATATTTGAAATGTGTACTTTTGTTAGATTTTTTTACAGATGCCTTTTGTGTACCTAAGTTTTATTCAAGTTATATCTTTATACACCAGTTGCTCCACAAAATAACAGAACTTGAATAGAACTTACAATCAAGAACGTCAATTTTTTTGAAACAACCCGAGGCAAATTTCTGATTGTCTCTAAAAATCATAATGTTTGTTTTTGAAAGGCGATCTGGGTGCAAATATTTTTTTATGAATGCTTCATAAAATCTTACAATTATAGATAATATCCCGTGATTTTTTATTTGCATAATTTACTTACCGCTGAACTACTAAGTTGCTAGTTTTACAATCCGTTAGAGAGTGATTTAGATTAATTTGTGATCATACTTATATAACCTTACATTTTTATGAAAAGGTGAAAAAGATGATTTGGTCTCTCAGTAGATGTCTACAACCCATTTTGAAATCCTTTTTTTCTTATAGAATCAAAAAATGACATCGCGACTTATTTTTTTTCACACTTATGGATAATTCAAACCTACACAACTCAAGAAGAAAATGAAAAGATCGTATGAGCTGCGTTGACTTAAAATATCACCACAGAACAATCTGCGAAATCAAATCGGGACCGATTTTGCTGCTTCATGTACCTATAGGTCTAGTACAAGCCAAACTTTACGCCAAACAAGCAGAAATCGTCCCAAAATGCGAGTTAAAGGACAGAAAAGGGATATGCCCCCCCCTCCCCCCCCCCCCCCGCCCTTTCTCTGTCGCACGTATGTTTTTAGGGTGACCGGATAAGTCAGAACGAAACCAACTCAGAACTACCTCAGAAAATCATTAGAAGTGATGAAAAAAAATATAAAAAATTGGTTAAATAGGTTATGGGTTATTGGTTATTTTAAAATTATTTTTTTCCTAGCTTAAAAGCTATTAAAATGCCTTTTTTTATTTTTTTTGGTTTATTAGAAAGAAAAAGTTATACAATATTACAGGAAATCAAATAAAATAAAATATTACAGAAAAAAGAAAAGTCCCAATAAACTACTTTTAAGTAGTTTGTCAATGGGTGCTTTTACTTTGAAGTTTTTTAAAAAATAAAACTTATTATGCAGTTAGACATTTTTTTGTGTTACTACAAAAAGTGTTAATACAAACTATTTCTTTCGGCGAGCCAATTTTTCAATATAATATTTGTTTTTACATTATTTGTAATTTTTTTTAATTTTAGCAGGTAACATATTTAAGCAAGTAGGTATCATGTAGTCCAGCGTTCTTTGTCCATATTTGTTTAAGTGCTTAGGTATGATTAGTCCTTCATTTAACGTAAATCGAGTATTGTAAGTGTGGTCCAGTCTATTTATGTAAATAGGGCTATTCATACGCTGAAAAGTAATTTTATGCCACAGAATTGCTCTTACTGAGAGAATTTTAAGATTCTGTGCCTTTGTTCGTATAAACTTTTATGGGCTAATAATTTAACTAATGAATTTTGAACTGATTGAACATGATTTACATTTGTCTTGCAGGAAAGTCCCCATGCTGTAATTCCGTACCTTATAATAGACTCAGCTAATGATAAATAAATTATTCGAAGTGTGCATATTGGAACATAGAATTTAAGTTTATATAATCTACTAACAATAGATCTCAGACGTTCACAGACTTTATTTATTTGTAAATCCCATTTGAAAAAGCAGTCAATAATTACACCTAAATAAACATATTCTTTAACCACTTCAATATTTTCACATGTACACAATGCAGGGATACCAACATGTAAACAATCTGAACAGTGTGTTTTTATTTCTGGTGTAATAATATTTGCCTTGGCATTGGGTGATCTAATGTGTATCAATTTGTTTTTTTTTGCATTTATGATTAAACCAGAGTCATGAGACCATTTCAAAAGCTCAATGTAATCATTTTGTAAGAGTTCAATACATAATTTTAAATCACTGCGAGAAATCACTAGTGCAGTATCATCCGCATACACGAAGTATTTTACATGTTTAAAAATGTACTTAATAAAAGATACATAAATGATATATAAAATTGGACCTAATATGGAACCTTGAAGAACGCCAGCTAAAATTTTTCTTTTTTTACTTAAAATGTTCACTAGCTTTATTTTCATGCAACGGTTGTTCAAATAATTTTCAAAGAGTTTTAAGAGTTTTCCTCTTATTCCTATGATTTCTAGTATCTGCAATAATTTTCTATGATTAATGGTGTCAAATGCTTTAGAATAATCTATAAATAAAACTAAGACATGATTTTTACTATTTAATTCATTATTTATGAAACTGGCAAATTTTTGAAGTAGCATTTCAGTACCCTTTTTTTTGAAATCCATATTGATTTGTATCAATAATAGAAAAATCTTCTAAATATTTTATTAGTTTCAACTGAATGTATTTTTCAAGAATTTTTTCGAGTGATGGCAAAATACTAATCGGTCTATAATTACCCAATAGAGTGTGATCACCTCCTTTATAAACGGGTCTGATAATACTACATTTTAAATTATCTAGAATTTTTGCTTCAAATAAAATTCTATTTACAAAATGGGCTATGATTGGAGCTAAAATTATTATATGTTTTTTAATATCGCTCATTCTGATATTATCAATTCCAGGAGAAGAGCTTTTAAGTTGCCGCACAATACTTTCTATATCAGCAATTTTGGCCCTTGGTAGGTACATGCTATGAGGCATCTTCTCTGGTTCAAAAGCAGTTGTCCTGTAATTACATTTATGTAACATATTGCAAACACTGTCAGAGAAATAATTAACAAAATCATTAGTTACATTTTCTTTGGTCTGATTTTTCATCAAATATTTGGAGGCCACTTGGTCACAATCATTTTTACATTTCTTACCTAAAATTTGATTACACTCATCCCATGTCTTTTTTGAATCTTGAAATAGATTTTTAAATTTGTCATTATAGTATGAGGTTTTAATTTCAGTAATAATTTATTTAAAACATTTCGATAACACTTATATTCTTTTTCATAATATTTGTTTGTTGGGGCATTTTTCCAACGCTTATATAAATAATCCCTTTTTTAATTTTATATAGTGCATCAGTAGATATCCAATCATTTATGGCATAAGGTCGGCATTTAGATTTTTTGCTCATTTCAATGGTGCTGTTTTTATACAAGTCGTCAAAATAATATTTAATTTTTAAATAAATATCCGAACATTCGGTTTCCTTTAGAAGCGATTTCCAGTCATAATTACAAATACGTTTATCAATCTGTTTTTGCGAAAGAATTTTGACGTTATTAGAATCGCTAGAGTTGAAATTATCTACCGACTTATAGAGTAGGCTTACAGCTTTATGCTTTCAAAGAGTTGTTGAGTTGACTTTATTCTCAGTTGGCATGGAACCGTTTTTACCATCTTTCTACGTTCATTGTAGTCAGGAACTGCGCGAGAATGCGTCTTACCGTGTTCAGGCCGGTCTTAAAGTTTTGTTTGTACTGTTCTGCTTCACAATAATGTTGTTGTTTGTATTTTTAGTTAGATGTACGTAAATTTTATCATACATCTAGTTGGAAAATATAAAAAAAATACAATTTACGAGATTCAGTTACATTTACAAATACATTTAAAAAAAAGATAACTAGTCAAAACTACATTACATTACATAAGGTGACTAAGATAATAATGGTGAGTATGTTCAACAATCAAAAATTATTTTTTTACATATGCTAAGGCTTGAGGCTTCCTTTACAACATTTGGTATGTTATTATACTTATTATAAAGTTGCCCTTTATAAAACGCGCTGTTTTGCGTGCACGAAAGTTTGGTTTTGAGAAGCCTAAAATCTCTGCATCTTCTCGTAGGATAATTGTGAATATTTTCATGGTACATAATATTACTTTGCAGATAATTTAGGAGCATATTATTTTTAAGTTTGTACATCATTGTTAACATATTATACATTGTGTTATTTGTTGTCATCATGTTTAAATTTTGTATTATAATTTTAACTTCATTAAAAATATTGCATTTTAAAATCATCCTCATCCCCCTATTTTGCATAACCTGTAGTTTATTATTTTGGGCTTCGTTACATAAGAATAAAACGCTATGAACAATAATTTAAATGCGGACTTAACAATATTGTAAAAAAGGCGCGTTGTTTTGAGATCCAAGTTATTTCTGATCCTTTTTAGGAATCCAACTTTTTTAGCAATTTTAATAGGAAATTTAGGTTTTTGATTTATTAAATAAGAGAAAATTTGAATCATACTTTTGGGATGCGAAAAATTTGAATCTCATTATTTTTGCTGACGATTTCCAATCAATATGAAAATTATTAAATTTTTGTCATTTATTTAGCACCATAAAATAATATAAAGGTGGGAAACTGTAATGTTATCTTAGAATTCAGTAGGAAATGCAGTGCTTACGTAACCTTCAAGATGTTATTTGATTTTTCCGTTAGCGAATGGTTCTCCAATGTCCCTAACAAGATGGCGCACCAAGGCATTAACACCTAGGCGGAATGCTAATAAGCTTTATCAACATTAATTATCATCGAGGTGATTGCCTCAAAGAGCACACACCCACCTATTATGGTATAATATTTAATATTTCCGGTTTTCTCTGTCTAGAACTGCGTTTCCGTTGCGCTGCGGAAAGGTTTCATTTCGTATAATCTAAATACAGAGTGTGCAGTTCATACGCGATAAAAGTCAAACCTTCAGAAAACTAATTAAACAAGAGTGGGGAGGCTACGAAGCACCGTACACAGTTTTTTTAAATGTCAAAACCGCAGCCAGTTGGACTATGGCATCCCCAATTATTGAGGTATGTTGTGAGTCTGAGGGTATTTGGATTGGGAATGAGAGAGGGAGAGAAATTACCTGGCTATTCAGATCTTTTCAATTTGGGTGACGAATATGGGTAGCGCCGCCCCGGGAACCATTTATTGGATAACCAAGTTTAATGCCCAGGTTCATGGGGTGAGGTTTGCCAAGGTCTTGGTGGCCAATGCGTTTGTCCACCTTCTGCGTGGCGGGCCGGATCAAGAGAGATTGGTTGAGACCTGAGACCTAACCTAGACCTCCAGCTGGTCTCTCTCGACCCATCGCCTCGCACCACAGTTGGTGGGATGAATTCATACGTCACTCCAAGGCACGTTGACCCTCAAATTCCTACCCACCCCTCATACCCTTTTCCTTCCCAGAACTTCCTCTCCTTTCTTTCCTAAAAAGACCCTCCACACAGCATCCGCAAAGATGACTTAGGTCCTGAGGGAAATTATTTTCCTCAAGGCCTCCTATGTGGAGCTAATGCAAAACACGGCTAAAGTCATTTCAAGCAACGTTTCTTCTATGGTGGTCCTTCACTACGGGCGATACTGAGAGAATCTTTCACTCTGGAACGTGCCGCAAATATGCTATACATTTATTCTAAATGAATAAATTGGAAAATAACACAAATTAATCAAAAAAAAATTATTTGCGCACGCCGTGATTTGAACCCGCGATCTCCGAGATCCTTGCACCTTGACCACGGAGGCCGTCAGAGTAATTGACATGTATAAATAAAATTGGCTCTTCTAAGCATCGCATAAAAAAGTTAACAACAAAAAAAATGTGTTATTATAACCTTGACCTGAATATTTAAAAACATAATTATCATATTGTTAGTGCGTAAAAAAATCAATTACATAGTTAAATGACCAATTTCTCTCTAATGATATAATAAAATATATATGCATAGTAAACAAAATCAAGGGTAGGCATTTGACAATACAGAAACTCCAAGGAAACAACCGCTATGAAAATCATGTCAAAATTCCATTACGTCAATTTCCGATGTAAAGAGAAAATTAGTCACTTTTTTATCTAGACCAATTGGAAAAATCCATTGGCACCTCTAATTGTTGCTCCAATTACGGAAAATTAACCAAAAGATAACCTTTACTTCATTAAGTAATTGTCTGCGGCTACGATTGACCATTTACAATTATTATTAAAATCAAAGTGGGCCTAACGATTCTGTTTTGTCAATGAGTAAAATTGTTTCATATTTTATTTGGAGGTGTGCGCGAAGTTGAAGGTATGGCAATACGTGCAAATCGGCAGGTGTTTCGTTTGAGATTTATTTGTGACGTAAGGATTTTACTGCGTAGTTGCGTAGGGCGTGGACTACGGCGTAGAGCCTCTGTGACACTTTCACAGATGTTATACATTTGAAGATTCTATAGGTGATCTCGGGATAATATTTATAAAACCCAGATAATATTTGTTGGATGTTTTTATACTATAATGGGAAGTGCATGATATTAGGGTTTTTTTTACATTAACTCCACACAGGAGGCCCTGAGGAAAATAATTTCCCTCAGGGCCTATGTCATGTGGGATGCTGTGTGGAGGGTCTTTTTGAGGAGAGGAAGGAATGAACATTGGTCTTGAAGAGACCCATGTTGTAGGAAGGAGGAAACACAGAAGCAGCGCCGGATCTGCCATACGTTCAAAAACGTGCAAAAAACCTGGCGCCAACTCCGAAGGGGCGCCGTGAGAAAATAAATATTGTATTAAAAATTTGTTATAATATTCCCTGAATCGTTTAAAAATTACCCATAGTACGAAATAATTATTACGCTCTAGCAACACTTTCCAAAGATACAGACTGCGCACGCATCTCGTTTTAATTCAACGAAATTCAACGATTTATGAATTTATAGTCAGTTACAGAATTTTTTTACAAATTCCATATATTTAGTTTAAACGTAAGATCTATTTTTCCATATATCTTTTACTGTCTTTTACGACGAATGAGTGCGATCCAAATTGATTAACCAATCACAGCGCCGTACTTTTATTCAACAGAACAAACAAACCGACGGCGCCTTTCAAAGTGCTTTTGCACGATTTAAGTCTCTAGGAGAATATGGTTAAAGACCATTTTCTTATGAAATCTTCAGTAAATTCAAAATTCCATTAGCATAAACATCGCACGGTTTGCAAGGTTGCAACTTGTTAACAGTTTCATCATTATTTTGACAGTTGAAGTTCCTTAAATGTACCTATAATTAATTTCTATTAGATTTGTTATTTTACAGTCAGTAATAATACTAAAAATCAGTGTAAGCGTCTTTCGTAAGCCGTTGATGCCATAGATACGTTCGTGTTTGTTCGCTCAACACAGAACACAGGGGAAATGGAAATGCAAGGTACAAATTTGAGGTTATATGTTATATTATTAGATTTTTTAATTTATAACTACATTTCTATTTGTTGTTAGAGGTTGTGGATTGTGGATTACAATGAATAGAATTAATATTTTTATTATAAGATAAAAATAACGTTACTGATAGCAGTTTAAATGTTTTCAGAGCTTGAATTGAAAGATCCCGGATGCTGGCCAAAGTTATCTCAAAATTCCATTAGTTTATTAGTTCAGGAAGGTCCTGTACAATTGAAAGATTTTGATTTTCCTATTACGAACAAGCGTAAATTTAATACTAAGTATTATTACAAGAAACTGCCTAATGGAGAAGAATTACATAGATCGTGGCTTATTTATTCGAAAACTTTAGATAGGGTTACACACTTTAGATAGGGTTACACCCTTTATATGTCTTGATTTTATTTGATAAATTAAAGTAAAAAAAAAAAAATTAATTAAAAAAAAAAAATTGGGGTAAACGAATTTTTAATCAAAATAAAAATGTAGGAGGGGGGAGGGGGCGCCATCGGTACCTACTGCACAGGGCGCTAGATTTCGTAGATCCGGCCCTGCACAGAAGCCGGCAAATCATTCCACAGCCGAGCTGTTGAACACAAGAACGAGTCGAAGAAACGACCCGTTCTCATGTGACAAATGTCAACCGTGTACAAATGTTGGGCACGCGTTTGGCGTGTTTCCCGACTATGCACCGGTGCCGAAGGGATCAATGATGCTAGTTCCTCGGAGCATCTTCCATTGTAATACCGGTAGAACAAGGATAGCATTCCCACCCGACGCCTGTGCTCTAAAGATTGCAATCCGTCTGTTAAGATGGGAGAATCTATCAAACGGACCGCCCGTTTCTGCACATAGTCGAGGGTATTTTTCAGGTATTTTGGAGCTCCAGACCAGAGATGGCTGCCAAATTCAACCGTGGGGCGTACTTGTGATTTGTACAAGGTTAGCAGTTGTGTACTATTAAAGTATCTGCGGGCCCTGTACAGTACGCCCAGTTTTTGGGAGGCTAACTTTACTCTGGCTTCGATGGAGCCCCCATACCTGAGCTGAGCTGTAGTTAGTATTAGCAACACTTACGAGGACTTTAATAAACACTAATGTTAGGCCGAATTTGTACCTATTACTCGTCTCTATTGAATGAGTCGAAGTCCTGTCTTAACTCGACTGATTAGCATTTCAACCGTCTGTAAAATTGCCTCATCCATTTAATATTCAAGCAAGCCTTACTCTGACTATGGTTCGATAAAGATTTATTTTTTCAAATGTAAAATCTTCATGTTTATTTGAACTTTCTTAGGGCGGGAATAGAAGCCAGGTTTTGCTTCCGAATTTCTAATCAGAAATTGAAATTGTATTGCTCTATGTATAACCAAATATTATTCGCGTTTGTCAATATTATGATAGTACCTACCTGAAGAAAGTTTGAAAAAATGATAAAATGTAATTGATGTTTTTTTGAACCTGTAGTATGTATGATTCCTTAGAAACAAAATGTTACATGAAATTTAGTAGGTTTTCTGGGAGGCGGGTGCGCGCAGGACCTGGAGAGACTGGGAGAGGGAGACCGTTTAACTTCTCTAACCGGACTCTCTCCTGCCATTGCCGTGTACCGCAGTGGGAAGGATGGATTCATTCGCCCTCCCACTGACCTCCAGATTCCTACCCACGTCTCATAACCTTTTCCTTACCTGACTCTGCTTTATTATATTGTGAAAATATAATAAAGCTAAAAACTTTTTCTATCAAAATGGGAGAAAAGAAAATCATTTCTTAGCCCTTTCCACTCCAAGCTTTTTTTTATTTATTATTATTTTGTTTTTGTTCTTTGTTTCTTGGTTTTATTTCACCAGCTCCACGACGAAACTGTGTATTCAAGTTTTAGTTACTTTTTATAAATAAAATTGATAATAGAATATATACCACCAATAAAAGTTTTTTGTCTGTAAAGAACTATACGTAATTACTATAATAGCTGAAAGTTTAAATACTTTTAAACTATTTACTTAAAACTGTTTGGCACCAGAGGCGGCCGCTTCCTTAGTGCAAATGTGCACTGCACTGCCGAATATACGTCAGAAGTGTAAATTAGTATCTACATCCTCTCACGAAGAATCCCGCCAATTCGTTACAAAATCTTTACCAATTGTATAAACTCCCTCCCATGAAAGAAAGGAATTCGTGCACATTTTGTTATGCCCAGGCATGACGTCACAAGAAGTTATATTTCTATTGGGATCATCCCCAGATGCTGGAGTGCTCGTGCCCGTGAAATGAGCAAGACAGGTATAGACCCATACGGACGATTGACGTGTGAAAGCTGAGAAGACATATGGTGCCTGGGTGCACTAGCGGAGCAAATGACTTAACATTAAACTTGCGTAAAGTGATACCGAACCTTTGGAATGGAATAGTTATGTTCGACGAATTTAAGACGAAATAACAATGTTATGTTTTAACGCCATCGGCCGCCAGCGCGGCGCTGTATTGTTTCGGTATTGACAGCATTTTAACAGTTTTTGCAAGTTTTATTCTGTAAAAAAAACTTATTTAAAAATGAGTGTTACTGAAAACATTGTGATTAACGTAGATTTTATCAAATGTAATTAGTGGAGTGTTTTAGTGAAACGGTTAAACTTTTAAAAATAATTTGTACTATTCCAATGACAACTGTTGAGTGCGAACGGTGTTTTTCTACATTAAAACGTTTAAAAACATTTCTGAGGAACACTATGTCTCAAGATCGGCTTAATGCTTTGTCAATGTTGAGCATCGAAAAAGGTTTGATATCTTCTATACCAGAATTTAATAATCGTGTCATTGAAGTATTTTCACAAATGAAAGAGCGACGAATGGATTTACTCTACAAGTGAACGTTTGCATTACGTATGTCACCCCCTAATCACTTTATTTTCCCATGTTAATGTTACCTTTTTTGTGAAATGCACTGCTCGCGAATTTTGTCACGGGCCGCCTCTGTTTGGCACCACTGTGTATCGAATCCGACGAAGTCCCATATGTACTTCCCAGCAATAACAATGGTAACAATAATTATAATTTAGTATTCGCCGGACTGAAACATGAACAACTATACTATATACTACATACTTACTGTACAGCTGTTTAATGTAATTCGCCGGACTTGAAGAATAAAGCCCAACATTTAAATGTACAAAAATTGGTGTTAAATAATGTAGATTTTCAACAAAAAAATCCTTCCTCATTTGCTTACCATATAGTACTCGCTCTGATTTTATACTCGTAACTCTTTTAAATTAAATTCTTTTATACTATTTTGCATTCTATAATATTATTATAATATTATTTTATGTATATATTTTCTTAATACTCTCACACATTCCTTATATTGCGTATGTTAATTTACTGTATAAAAAATCGACCACCACAACACCGGCATGGTGGTCGAAAAAATCCCCAACTTTTGTAAAAAAAAAATTTTTTTCAATGAATAAAGGAAACTTAAAAAAAAAAACTCCTTTCTTTTCCTAAAAAGATCCTCCACACAGCATTCCCAAATACGTCATAGGCCCTGAGATATTTTTCCTCGGCCTCCTGTGTGGAACTAATATAAAAAGGTAGGTAGTAACTTTCTGCTTACAAATATTATCAGTTCAGCGGAAATTTTGGTATTGATTTATTAAATAAGAGAAAATTAGAAACTTGCTATTATATTCTACTATTCACAGAACCACTAGCATAATATATTAATCAAATACTAGCACTTAAAAACCCGCTCCGCGGGTTTTTGCTGCTAGGCCTTGTGGGCGGCTATTGGTTAGGCTTCGCCCAGTTAGCGTTGGTGACCATTTTAAAAATCCTATTGGAACTGGTTCCAAAAATAGCCCGTTCCTCGGATTCACTGTAGTCCACTGATAGCTAGTCACCGGGACAGGCAATGACGTCATATGTAATATGACGCCGCGTGATACTATTATTCACAATCAAGTATTACCGTCAATCTTACCATATCGGTAGAGATACTCGATACACTTATACCTAGAGGGGGCACGTACTCATGCGACCTGCTAACGGAAGTAGTGCCATCCTTTGACGAATACTTGAATTCGAAACCGAATTACAACGGTAGCTTTGTTTGAAATTTCACATACACAGATGTTTATATGGTGTGGCGCGTACTGCGCGGTGGCAAAATTCAACCACGCAGACGCAAGCCTATTAATACTGTTTGATACCTAGTTGTACAAGAGTGTTGAAATAAAATTACTGATGACAGTGATGACTGATGACTTCAATTTGGCCTCTGAATCGTTGCGACTGTTATGAATGCAGGCATCGATGATTTTTTCGTCGTTTTACACCGCAATAATGGAATATAATATGAATAATATTACAGAACCCAACTCACTGGCGAAACCAGATAGTAAAACTTAGTACTGTAGTAGTATTGGTACTTGGTAGTTAAGGTGGTAACTTTCCACTGGTGGCTCTCGCCAGTTTCTGAATACATATTTCCATATTTTATGAGAGAACATAATATTTACACACTAAATCTCCGCAAGAAATCGCATAAATTGCAAATAGAGTCATTGCAGCTGTCAATGGTTATGAACAAATCATAAATTAAAATATATTAATGAAACTACGACATTGTTTAGAAATGCGCAAGAACCTACATAAAACCTACAGTAGGCATGTTGAAAACTCTTGCCATGATAACACTTCTATACCTACTATAGGTACCTATCTACTTTGTGTTATGGGAAGTTAATTTATTTACACAAACTTAGGCCCAGTTGTTTCGTAGAAATTCACTTGTGACAAAGTCATCAAATAACCGTTCATCGTCATTTCGTTTTTTCGAAAGTTGAAAGGTTGCCGATTGCAAATCCGTTTCAGATGTGACACCAAATTGTGATCAGCAAAAGAGGATAACAACTATCATTCTATTAAGCTTGTCAACTTATTACAATTTGATAGAAATCTGAAACGCACCTAGAATCGGCGTTTAACGGAGACCTTTCAAATGTGAAAAAACCAAATGGCGTTGATTTTTTGACCAAATTTTGTTATTTAAAATTCTGAATTCGCTAATTCATATTCCATAAATCTCAACACTAAAATCCAATTTATTTCATTTGCTCATATGTAGAACTAACATTAGAAAAAAATCCCCAATTCCCCGTATATGTGCACAATGTAATATAAAATTTTACAATAGACATTTTTAACAATACCCTTCAGAAATATCGAATAGGAGTAACGCGTACGATCTAAAATTAATAGCGTAACGGTTACCCAGCAAGGCAGACAAGGCAAATCATAAGAGCTAAATCTGCACCAAACGAAGACAGAATTGAACAAGAGCCAAAGGGCTGCGCTTTCCTGCCTTACGTTCACAATGTGACAGACAGAATTGCCAGGCTATTGAAAAAAGAAAGCATCAAGACGGTCTTCGGAACCACAACAAAAATACGAGACTTTTTGAGGTCTGCAAAGACCAAGTTTCCTCTGAAAACATATGGAGTGTACAAACTCAGCTGTTCTGGATGTGACAAGGTTTATGTAGGCCAGACAGAGCGGACGATCTCCAAAAGGATATCAGAACACTTTCGTGTCTGTAAACTTGGCCACCCTGACAAATCGGCAATCGCCGAGCACTTAATCGAAACCGGCCATTACTTTGGATTTGTCCCTGGGGTCCTGGGAAGACCCAAAACTCATAGAGCACGCTTGATTACGGAGGCAATTGAAATTCACAAAAATCCTATAAATATTAATAGAGACGACGGAGCTAAGATCAATAGTTCTTGGTATCCGGTAATTGACGGCTACATCAAGGCTAAACGCAAAAAAACACGTTGAAGTATATTGTAGCGCCAGCTCGTAGAGGAGTTGAGGTTGAGAATTAAATAAGTACAAACATCACCCCTAACTTTTACAAATCTGCCCTGATGATGGACACTGTAACGTTGGCTAAAGAAGGAGGTAGCGCAACACGGCATAATATCCCAAAAACTAATAACAAAAATTTATCTCTATACTTTATGTAAAAGCTATTTGTCTCTTACAGATAAATAAATGTTACATTTGAATTTCTGCGGAACAACTGGGCCTTATACTTCTAGCTTTAAAAAAACCTTTACTACTTGGAACCCATAAATATTCGAAACAATTCGCTTTGGGAAAGGCTTGGCGAAATGGCACAAATGTTTTATTGCAGATAATGGAGATATACGGTACAAAGAATGCATTACAATAGAGAAACGCCCTTTTACAGTTGATGTCTGCTGCATGAGAAAGAGCTGTTTTCGTAGACTCGTTCTTACGTAGAGCGCTTGTGGAACGGGCTTCTGGAATTAGTATTTTTTTCCCTCTTCCAATCCTAATAGCATCAAACCTTTTTCGCAGCCTCCCATACCTTTATCCGCCTCACAACAATGCCCAATCATATTTTTCATATTGTGGAAGTGGAAGATATTTTAAGGAAAGGTGGGAGAGGAATTTCAGTGAAGGAAAAGGTATAAGGGGTGGGTAGGTCAGAGGGTCAGTGTGTCCAGGAGTATTGGATGTTTAAATCCCCCCCCCCCCTTGCGGTGCAAGACGATGAGTCAAGAGAGTTCGGCTGGAAAAGTCAAAGTGTCTCCTTCAACCGACCTCTCCCGATTTAGCCCGCCACGCAGCTGATGGTGGGTGGACGCATCCGCCGCCAAGATCTGGACAAACCTCACCCTGTGAGCCCGGGCTCCCCTGCTAAGTCACCTTAAACCAAAGATTCCCAAACTTTTTCTCGTAGACCATTTTCAAAATTTTACTGGTTTCGTTGGACCCCCTGCTGATACATTTCTACCAAATTATCATCTTTTATCACGCCAACATAAACTCCCGTCCAGTCTCCCGGGAAACCCCTGGGGGTCCACCTGGACCACTTTGGGAATCACTGCCTTAAACTGCCTACAAATGATCATTTTTTATCATCTTTTATCACGCCAACAGAAACCCCCGTCGAGCCTCCCGTGAACCCCTGAGGGTCGTCAACCTGGACCACTTTGGGAATCACTGCCTTAAACTAATGGTTTCGGGGCGGCGGTAACCACACTAGCCTCTCAATTTTTTACCAGCAGAAAATACTGTCAACGAAATACCTTATTCTATATGTTGATATATATATGCTGTGCCACATTTTACTTTATCTTAATGGTGAACTTGGGCCATGTCTTCTGGATATAAAATTATGTAAAACAAACGTACCCTTGGCGCAGTTTATCACGACCGCTGTCTAGTGGCGGTTCGTAAGTTTTCAGTGAGCTAGAGTGGTTAAGATAAAAAAATACGACATTACTGAAGCTGAAATTTTTTTTCCAAAATTTCAATTTTGAAAAAAAAAATCAGCTACAACGACATCATCAATATCGAATTTTTCAATCTCACCACTCTAGTTCACTGAAAACTCAAGGACCGCCAATGCCACTATAGTAACGGGAGCATCTCCTATCCTAATCCTATATTCCTCTTCCTCATCCCCTTACCTAAAATTAATTTTAAAACACAATAAAACTCCATCTCCACTATCTCCAGTAACATTAGCGTAAGAGACCACTTTGGTTATACTTCAGTTGACTTCATACAAATATTCATCTTTATATTATAATTACAAACAACAATAATGCATCATACTTTTTTCAGAAATTATAACGTAAACACATTAAAAGTATTTCAATATTATCACCGTTCCCTCCTTAACCTCAAGACCTTCGAATTAGCACAAATACTAAATTCGAGGGAATTTACCCACCTAATCGTAGATTGAACACAACAATTGAAGATCAGAAAAATAATTGAAGCCATTCAATGTATACAAAGTTCAAGGACACAGAAAAAACCTTCAATCTGCAATATGGAAGCGATAATTGTAAGAAAACTGAATTAAATTCACATTCAAAGCTTTAAAATATTAATAATATGTGTTTAATCTTACCTTGCCGCCCAGTAGACTCGTTGTTTCACTCATTTCGATGTTTTTGACAACTTTTAAAACGATTAATGACAGAAAACGACACCTGTATGATACGTTAAGGGTGAATGAAAATCTCCCCCAGGAATGTGAATGATTTTACGAGGGTGGGTACTTATGAAACAGCGCGTGCGCACATCTCAACACCGATCCTAATATAATGGTTGACCCACAAAATAAGTACGTAGGTCATGTCATATATTATCTCAAATATTTATAATACTAATAATAAAAGATATTTTATTACGTAAACCTAGTTGACAAGTCTGTTTCCAAGAGAGAAAATTTTTGAAAATTTATTTTAAATATGTTGAATAATTTATATTTATAGATTAGACTTTTCTTCGGTAAACGTAACGATTTTTTGACAAATTAAGAACAATAAATAAATGGAAAATAAGGTTGTGTTCCCTCCTCTTCAGAATTAGTTAATTAATCTAAAAAGATTTGAGATATTTTTTTTCTTGTAAAAGGTGTTTATAAGAAAGCATATAAATCACCTATCTTATAAATAGGGGAAAACTTTTAATTAAAACTTTTTCTTAAACTTTTAATTTTATTACCTCGTTATCGATTTTGGTAAGTTACTACGGAGGCGTCTACTAATATCTACAGGAATTCCAAAAACTGAAAAAATCGAACTAATATCTATGAAAACCAAAGTGTTGACGAATATCTACAGCACAAACTGTTGACTAATATCTATGAGAATCAAAGTGTTGACGAATATCTACAGCACTGAGAGAGGTTGGATTTGCAATTATGTGTAGCATATTGGAATAATGTAATATTGCGTATGCAGTTTAAAAAACTTAATTTATGTAAGTGTGTATGTAAAAATTCGTAATATCGAACTATTGGACACATTTAGCTGATTAGTCCCACCTACGCTCTGTAGATATTAGTTCAACCTACGCTCTGTAGATATTAATCAACACTCTGAAGTTCGTAGATATTAGTTCAACATATGAGCTGTAGATATTCGACAGACATACAGGCTGTAGATATTAGTATCTGGAGTCAGTTACTACCCTGTCCATTATGAGATTTTTTTCACAAGAATAATGTTGAATGATTAAATAGTTAAAATATAGAAACAATTTCGGGAGTTGACCTTGAATTTACCGGCAAAAAAGCAATAAGGTGTTTTCATATTTTTTTATTCTCAATAAAAAAGATAATGAAGGTACCTTTATGTGCTATATTCGATCTGCTGCCAAAACGACATGCTCATTTTTATTCGTGAATTCGCGCGGTCGTCGGTGACTAACGTCTTACCAGGGCGGATCCAGGATTTTTTTCTGGGAGGGGCACAAGGGGCGGACGGGCAAAAAAAATCAACAATTTCCACAAATTCAAGAATGTATGGGAAGATTTATGAAAGAGTCAAAACAATAGAAAAATTAAATGTTTAATAAAGACAGTTTTTGCTTCTAAGTATGTACTGTGATGAAATCTCCACAGTACCTACACAAAAATACCGATTTAGGATCCCCCATCCTAAATCTGTTGGGATATGTTGTGAGGTTGAAGGTAGTGGGGAGGGGAAGGAAATGGGGGAAAGGAAGGTGCGGGAGTACCTGGCTATTCAGATCTGTTCACCAAACACGCCATTTCAAGCAACGTTTCAATTCTGAATGGTGGTCTTACACCAGGCGATACTAAGAATATCTTTCACTCTGGAACGTGCCGCAAATATACTATACATTATTTTTGAATGAATTAATAATTATTGTGAAATGACACACATTATTCAAATAAAATTTATTTGCCCACGCCGGGATTCGATCCCACGACCTTCGGATTGCGAGTCAAGAGCCCTAGACCACGCCGGCCGTCACACCACCAAAGTATTAAAATTAAACATTTTTAGTACGATCAATCGGAAAAATAAACTTTAAAATTTCCACACATATTTAAAGGTAGCTTGTGAAAATATCCTATTAAATTTGTGTAAGCAATTTTGGTTGCTGTTTCATATAATCATATTTTTCTGCTTTGTGGTTGATAGAAAAATAATAATATATTCGTAAGTACTATTTTTTTTAGTGACCGACCGAAGGTTCGGTTTCGGTTTCGGCAGAAAATCTGCCGAACCTTCGGCCGCACCGAAACTCTGCGTTCGTGAATTATCGCGCGTCGTTCGGCTGACTTTTGGTGAGTTCGTGGCTCGTGTGTCACCCGCCATCATCAGTTGAGTTCGCATCAGCCGGTTAAAATACTCAATAAATGAGGTCCTTCCTTTATAATTATTATAATAGTGTTGATTATTAACAATTTTTTGTTCCAGGGAGTAGTTAACGTATTTGTTAATTTTTGTTTGTTTTACAGATAAATAATTATTAAATGTATTAACAAAATAAATAATTATTTTTTCACACTCCAATTATTGTTTTTTTTATTTCATTTAAGACGTGTAATAACAATCCTTCCTTTATAATGTATCTAAGTGTTGTTTATTTGACAAATTTTAGTTTCAAGAAGAGTTAACATGTTTTGTTAATTTTTATAAATTTGTTTGTTTTAAAGCAGTAATATAAAAAAATATGTATATTTTTAACACACTTCAATTATTATTTTTTTATTTCATGTTACACCTGTCAACTAGTGTAAAAAACCTGTATAAGTGTAAAAAATAACCCAAATAGATTAGAACAATAGATTTTTAACATTACTTAAAAAAGTTTCGGTTTCGGTTTCGGCCGAAACTGAGACAGATACCGAAGATTCGGTTTCGGTTTCGGCAGAAATTCCTGTTTCGGTCGGACACTATTTTTTTATCAAGCTTGAACAACAAATTAATGTAACATCGTTTATGCAATAATCCACAAAATATGTATAATTGTAATAATAATAATTCCATTAAGTTTTTTTATATACCTTCATTATGTTTATGTATCTATTGTATGTATTGTACCAAAAAAAAAATTTTCAATTAAAAAAAAAAAATTCGCACATTGATAAAATTAAATTTTTTACTAATATTATTTCTTATTAAGTTTGTCACTTAGTTCACGTTTTAAAATCTTAATAAATTTTACAACTCCTTAAAAAAAACAAAAAAGTAGCTACCAACGCCTTTTATGATTTTTTATGGCGTACCTAACAGCCATAATATAAGTCCATTTTATCTATGGTTTGTTACCGGCAAAGGAAAACTGCTTGATCTGTGGGCGGAAACTGTTGACAGCGAATGTCAGATTTTGTGGTAAATATTATTTTAAGGTTTTGAATTGAAACAAAATGTTCTCCAGTGTTCTGTGTTTGGTGCATAACAATATCACGTACTGGAATATTTTTATTTGCTCAGTTTAATTGGTCGTACAAGCACCAATGTCGATAAATTCGGTCGGCAATGGAAGTAATGCCTCAAAATAATTTATTCCATTGGCTGATTTTATTTTTGTCTCCAAATTATTCGCATTTCGAATAAAAGACTCATTTGTTTTGTGTGAATACCTATTTTGTCTTCTAAACGATTTCTGTTTAAAAAGTTAGTCAGTTTTCACATAGAATTCGTGAATAACTTTATTGTTTATTGTGCAAATAAAATTATATTACCGTCTATCCTCGCCGTAAATAATGAGTATGAGAATAAACAATGAGTATTCGATATGAATCATTTTCCTGTCATAATTAGTTGATTCAGTTTATTTCATACATGTGCTTAAATAAAACAACAGAACTCATTTGGTTAAAAACACCCTTCAAAGTCTTGCATAAAACGTTTTTATTATTTAAGCAGATTAAAAACAAAGGGTGAAATGCAGATCCCGCCAATGTCTGTGAATTTAATAAAAAGGCACTTTTTAGATGAGAAAAGTGTGGAGAAGATGAATAAAAAATAAATTAAGGCGCGCTCGGCAAAATTGAGGGAGATACAACCGTTCAAAGTATTTAAAATTTCACTTCGTGAACTGATATTGACAGTTCGTTCGCCATTTTTTCACTGCTTATGTTGGATCCCAGACCTAATACAGAATTAATAGTACGCCAGAATCACAAACCATGTTACTCAAACCTAGCGTAACCGCTAAACCACTTGAAAACTGGGATGTTTTTCTTGCCTTGACGCGAGTAGGCGTTATAAAGGGGCACTTTTTTGTATCACAAACCATGTTTAGCGTATTAGGTTATAACAAAATGGCGGGCGGACTGTCAATATCAATTCGCGAAGTGAAATTTTAAATACTTTGAACGGTTGTATCTCCCTCAATTTTGCCGAGCGCGCCTTAATTTTTGTTTTATTCAGCTTTTCCACACTTTTCTCATCTAGAAAGTGCCTTTTTATTTAATTTCCAGACATTGGCGGGATCTGCATTCCTCCCAAAACAAATAGCTACATGTGTTATTTAATTATATTTTCAAAAATAACACCAATTATGTAAGATAATGCCGTAACTTCTTTGAAGTGCGTTGATAAGGATAGCATCTTGTCACTATTTCTATGATCCAATAAGAGTTTTATTTATTTAAAAAATAATATAATGTCGTCGCAGGAAAGCACTGCTGTAACCGCCACTACCTACGAAAATACTTTTGAGGATTTTGAGGTGTGTACATCAGTTAAAAAACGTATTGTCGACAAAACGGCTAATTTTTCCAACGTCGTACAATTCTTATATCGTTGTAGAGTCACAGGACCCAGATAGATCGACGCAGAAAAAACAACCTGCAAAATGGTTTTTATAAAGTATTTTCGTAGGTAGTGGCGGTTACTGCAGTATTGCTTTCTTGCGACGACATACAGGTTATAATAAAAGGGTATTCTTCACAGTAATTTTAATAATTTCACAAATACTAATCTATACTTTCGGGTGTCGCATTTTTGGGTGTTCTTAACCATTTTTATATCTGGATAAAAAATCCAAATGCTGGCATTTTATGCATTTTAACTTATGTTGTTTTCCCATATTCACAATACAATTCTCCTTTTCAGATGCCGGATGGCTAGTAGATTGAACACCAAAGAAAATTACCATTTATATATAAGAATTTCCACTAAATGTTCCTAGTGTGAAATATAAAAAATTAGTCACTATGTTGAGTAAAAGAATAAAAAATATATTCACAATTTTATTACTAATAGGATTAGTGAAAATTTTTGGACTCCACACGCTTTTATTTGAAAAAGACATAAGTCTAGAGTTTGACTATCCTCTAAGTGAAAATATTTACCCGTACGTAGAACAAATGAGAAATAATGACAAACCAAGTGTTTCTCCTATCAATGTGTATAACTATTCATTCCTCTCATCGTGCGAGGATAAATGCAAATCAGATTCAGAGATAAGATTAGTAATAATAGTTAAATCAGCGATGCACAACTTCCATAGAAGATCGGCCATAAGGAAGACGTGGGGATTTGAAAACAGATTTTCAGACGTTGTAATTAAAAAGGTGTTTGTGTTGGGAGTGGATGGTGGTGCCGACAAATCTCTGCAAGAAGCTATTGACACAGAATCCAAGAAGCACAATGACATTGTTCAAGCAAACTTCCAAGACTCATATTTCAACAACACAATCAAAACTATGATGGGATTCACGTGGGCCATGAGATTCTGCCCTGCAGCCAAATTCTACATGTTCTCTGATGACGATATGTATGTTTCTGTTAAGAATGTTTTGAGGTTCATCAGGAATCCGTCACATTATCCAGAATACGTCGAAGAAGCCATGGCCGCCCGGAGGAAACTCAGTCCTAGTAAGAGTCAGCCAAAGGTGTTAGGCAAATCCTTAAACGGCGGTAAAAACTTCCTAGTATCTGCTAATCAGGAAAACAATAAGTTTGGGAGAGTTAAACGACAAGCTAACTTCAATTATGACCTCCCAGATGACGCGGTACTGTATGCAGGTAAGGATATTTATTACTCCAGCCTTTAAAACATTATACATGTATTGTAATGTCACTGAATATCAATGATGAATTTGCTAGTAATATATTGATTCCGAGATCCTCTCACTAGGCCATGGTACGTTTGTTTGCAGGTTTTGTGTTCAAGTCGTCCCCGCACCGTCACCTAACCAGCAAGTGGTATATCTCTCTGGAGGAGTATCCGTGGAACCGCTGGCCCCCGTACGTGTCTGCCGGTGCCTACATCCTGTCCCAGGAAGCCCTCATCTCCGTTTATTACGCTAGTCACTTTGTAAAACATTTTAGGTTAGTATTTATTAATATAAGTGCAATCGCTTTACAATCGCTAGTACAGAATTATTGCGTGGAGAGGGGCATACAAAACCTCTCTACAACCATTAATTACTATTCAAAAAATACTTTTTAAAATCATAAAAAAAAAACCATTTAAGAATTTAATGTTCCCTCAGTTACAATGAACAAAATGCCATTCTATTAAGAATACTTTACAAAAAAATCCACATATTGAATTCGGTTAGCGATAGATTCAAAACAAAGGGATTAATATCCATCCCACTTGAGAACCACTATGGCTTAACACCATTAACATTTTATCGATATAAAATGGAATAATAAATTATTATACAGGGTGTCCGGGGGTAAAGTGCATTAACTTCGGGAGGTGATTCTACATGATAGTACAAGTAACAAAGATAAATAAATTTTTTCGAAATTCCAACTTTTAGGGGCAGTTTTGAGGTAAAAAGATAAAATTAGTCCGGCGTGTGCGGCCAGATTTATTATTTTCCGCTGTTACGATACGGGCCAATCACAATCGAGTCGGGCGCCCAGCAGGCTCTCAGCAAGTAAGATCGTACCTCACACAAAGGATTTTTAGTAGGGATGTCTTTTTGTATGGGAAAAAAAATGTTGGAATTTCAAAAAAATTTGTCCATTTTTTTTACTCCTACCAGCATGTAGAATCACCTCCCGAAGTTAATGCACTTTACCCCCGGACACCCTGTATAATAGCAAACTAACTTCAACTGTGAACATTTTAAAAAGCAGATAAATTCTTTGGATATAGAAGAATTTAAGATAAATAAATTCTTGTGAAATTACATCACACTATTCATTATATCGACGCTGGAAAGGAAAAATGACTAAAGCGCCATACAGCTGTGACATTAAGGGAACGTACCCATACTACGTGACACTTTTAGGGGGGGGGGGGGTCTTCAAAATGTCACGCTTGGTACAAATGAGCGGCGGCGGGCTTAGGTTTTTGGTCACCGGGTGGGGGGGGGGGGGTTAAAAATGGCAAAAAGTTGGTCACGTAGTATGGGTACGTTCCCTAAAGATGAACCTACACAATAAGCTATATTGTTTGTTTGTGCTTGTGTTCGTCAATTCAAGTTTTCTGTTTCCCACATGCCCCGCGAAACTCTATTTATGTAATTTTAAAATTAATTCAATAATATTTATATAATCTATTTACATAAAGTATAAATGATAAGTCTTCTGAAAATCTTTAATTTACTTTCATAGTATGATTTATAGATATCTTCGCTGAGCACATATTTACCTAAAATGTGGCAAAATTAAAATTTTACACAAGAGTGTTAACACGCTTTTTGAAGCAGGAAATTGAGGGAGACTTCCATTTCTTTTTATTAATTCATTAATAAATAATCATTATTAATGTAAATAATAATAACTATTAAGTCTACTTTAATTTTCACTACCTCTATGAAAAATCAAAGCTATTAAAAAAAAATGGCCCATAACCTAACATACGCGTTACGTAACATGTTTTTCTTTATTTAGATAAAAAAAAACTAGGGAATTAAAATCTTCCAAGTTGGCAATCCTTTTCGTTCTCGAAATCTCTTGTTTTATTTATTACCGCAAACACGATTAAAGAAAGAAAAAAGGTATTTAAGCGACTTTCCAGTACTCCACGCAACTTAATTGTGACTTTCAGGTAAAAATTGTCACTTGAGCTTTACGTAACGTTTAGGTGGGGGGGGGGGGGGGAATAGAAAAACGTTACGGCGCGTTACATGGGGGGGAGGGGGGATCAAAAATCTTCAAAAAATTGCGTTACGTAATACTTGAACGCCCCCTTATGTCCCGTAACATTAATTTTATTTATATTAGACACTCAAATAAAACTAAAATATTCAATCCCCGTCTGCAACACGAGAAAAGATTTCTCATCATTTGAGATGGGTAGTATTGTGAAAATAAAAATATATTTCTCATCATTTGAGATGGGTAGTATTGTGAAAATAAAAATATATTTCTCATCATTTGAGATGGGTAGTATTGTGAAAATAAAAATATATTTCTCATCATTTGAGATGGGTAGTATTGTGAAAATAAAAATATATTTCTCATCATTTGAGATGGGTAGTATTGTGAAAATAAAAATAGATTTCTCATCATTTGAGATGGGTAGTATTGTGAAAATAAAAATATATTTCTCATCATTTGAGATGGGTAGTATTGTGAAAATAAAAATAGATTTCTCATCATTTGAGATGGGTAGTATTGTGAAAATAAAAATATATTTCTCATCATTTGAGATGGGTAGTATTGTGAAAATAAAAATATATTTCTCATCATTTGAGATGGGTAGTATTGTGAAAATAAAAATAGATTTCTCATCATTTGAGATGGGTAGTATTGTGAAAATAAAAATATATTTCTCATCATTTGAGATGGGTAGTATTGTGAAAATAAAAATAGCTTGTAAAATATCCGTGAATATTTTACAAGTGAATGAATGAATCGTTGTAAAATTAATTTTGTTAAATAAAAAAATTAAATTTTGTCAAATGAATGCACAAAATTATATGTGTGAAATTTACCTTTTGATCATACTTTATGAATTAACGGTTCCATGTCAACTCATAATGAAACCAACTCAGAAACACCTCAAAAAGGTCATTAAAGCTATGAAAAAATAATTTTAAAATAGCCCGTAACCCTAACCTAACTTAACCTATTTGACCAATTTTTTTATTTTTTTTTATCATCACTCCTAATGACCTTTCTGAGGTGCTTCTGAGTTGGTTTCATTATGAGTTGTCTGGTCACCGAATTAACAGCTCTGCTGCGGAATGCTTTGCTTTTGTATTTCCTTTCTCCTCCTACAACAGGCTCCAAAACTGGGGATTACTCTTTTTAAGAAGACTCCACACAGCATCCCCAAATATGATGTAGACTCTGATGGAAACCTGAGAACCTCCATTACGGAGTTAATAAAAAAAATTGTTAATAATCATACCCAGCATCGTTACATAATACAAATTTACTGACACTCAATGTTGACTACGGGAACAGGATAAAACAGAATATGATGGTTAGTTTAGGTTTGTTCTTTTTCTTCAATATTCTGTTTTGTCATGGATTTGTTGACTACCTATGTTGTAATGTTGTAAACAAAGTCAATATTATATGTGATGTAGTTCACTTATAATGAAAAATGCAGCGATCCAATAACTGATGATGTTTTTTCATTTTCAGGTTCGATGACATTTATTTAGGAATAATAGCCAAGAAGCTGGGCATGGAGCCCTTCCACTGCAAGGAGGTGTACTTCTACAAGAAGGACTACAACCTGCACAACTACCGCTATGTGGTGGCCTCACACGGGTACGACAACACGGAGGAGCTGGTCTCCGTGTGGAACGAGCAGAAGTCTGCTGGAAACGCTTGAATTCTAGTCCTTATTATCATTAATTATATTGCCAACTACGTATTATTTAAACTTATGTACAGTTATACAGTGAAACCCTCTTCTGAAGGTTCCCATATAAGAAGTCTTGAAGACTGAAATACTAAAATTTCCATAAGGTGTTTTCCAGCCCCGGATCTACGACTTTTTCAAACCAGGGCAGAAACTTGATAGTGGCGCCCCCTCTCGTCAGAGTTTGAGAGGGGGTGCCACTATCAACATCACATACATTATGCACGTATTCAAAATGGACTTAGGATATGTTCATAAACCAATTGGGAGTTTTAAAATCAAATGAATAATCAATAAAACAGTGTGCGCTGGATGCCAGGAGCTTTGTGAATCAATTTTTACATATACATATAAATTACGATTTTGGCACCCCCTAAAACTGCCGCCCAGGGCAGGTGCCCCAGTTTGCCCCCCCCTAGATCCGGGGCTGGTGTTTTCCCACAAGAGGCCTTTCTCCCACAGCAATATTGAAGTATCTTATACTCATGTTGTGTACAATTTGTCACGTACAGTTCATACCCATCGCTAATGAAATTACGAGACCCACGTCGCCACCATTGTTGAATTCTCAAAACGTGAAAACTAGAATTGCTTTCATAACCTCACTCACAACCAAATGTAGATGTGTCGTCCCTGGTACTGAACTAATTGCATTGTTACAAAATATCTGACACTATTGATGCTGTACTTAAAGTCTCGACGTTGTGAGTTAGAACAACCTTACCCGGGTGGCGCGGGAGACTGGAATCACCCGGGAGTTTGTAAAATGTCAATGAACTTTTGCCCAGATATATGCCAGTAGTCACCAAGATACTTCAATCGTCGAGTACACTTGCGTATCGCTGGGAAAGAAGGGCCTAAAAATTTTTTTTCATTCCTTGGAAAACCTTATAACAACTCTAGTGATGGCTACCCAAATTTGGGTAGATGGATTTTTATGAAACATAAATTAAAAATGTTTTTTGTAGAACCTAAAAATATGGGATAAATGGTAAAATCATGGATTCATTGTCTTTAAACTGCACTAAGCAGTTCACATATTTCCATATTAATATTTGAAGGAATGATATTAATTATATCGAATACCCATCGCTCAAGTGTATGAGGGTTTCAATGTTCATGGTTAACTATGTGTCATTGAAACCAATGTATTATCTCTTATGATATTTTGCTACATCACCTCAAGTAAATCAAATGTTCAAACACCAGATGAATATTCGCCTATTTGTGTTTTGATTCAGCCAAACATCAAAAACAAAAACAAGTTATGTTGAAAATGATACCAAATAATATTAAAACTAATACATAATAAATAGGTGATATAAAGTACCTACCCTTGAAGGTGTCTTTAAAACAGCAATTTCAATACAATGAAATCCACACAAACTTCCTTTGTAAAAAATTGCTTCAGAACATTGAAAATGAAAATGGCCTGTTTATTCCATGTACAGTGGAACATCATAATTCACATCGGCAATGTTTGCATAAAGTTTGTGCAAAGTAAAATATTTGTTTTAATTTTAAAATACGTTATTCAGCTTTGTTTTATAATTTAGGGAAGCGCTTCCATTCCTAAAAAGAAAATACTTTAAGAAATTAGTTTAAAAACCTTTTTTAATACTTTTGTGAGCTATTATCCGTCCTTCGATAGAGTTTTAGGAGAATAAAGAGACATTAATTAGTCAATGAAATAATTGTACATAATAGTCAAACAAATTTGCAAAGATGCAAATTTTTGTTTCGTGTTTAGGAAATTATTGTTTAAAAATAATTCTGCATCATCTTTATTACCAAATAATATGTGTCCATTCTACTAATTTTATGATATTATTGTGTATAGGAGTTAAAATTTACATATATGTATTATGTATTTACAAAAGCCAATTGGATAACAATGTTTTAGACATGTACAAATAAGAATTAAGTAGAGCACATACATGTATTTTATTCTTGTAGCCAGTAGTTTTACAACCAGAGGAGTGTGGCCTAAAGCCTCGATTACATTGAACGAGTTTACAAGCAAGTTACTAGCCGGTAAGTTTAAAAGCGGGTGAATCGGCGAGTGAGATTGTCATGATATACAAAACTGTCTACACGCTCAGTAGTGACAGTAGCAGCTAAAATAATGACTGACGACATTTTGTAGAAAACTTGAGCTCGCGGCTAGCGCAGTAGCGAGAATTATGACTCCCGCGCCAACTAATTCTGACAGTTACGAAATCAGCTGTTGGTGGGCCGCCATCTTGAGGCAAATGCTAGCGAGTAGCGAGCAAAGTTGACCACCTTTCAACTTTTTTCGTAGATTATCCACAATCTGCTAGTTAGCTGGTAATACGATTACACTGAGCGAGTTTACTAACAGATAGTGAATTTCCCAGCTGGTAGCTTGTAAACTCACTCAATGTCATCGAGGCTTTAGTGATCATTTATGTTTTTGCACAGTAGAATGTCACAAATAGAATGTCCGAAAAAAATTGAAAAGTTTTAGATAAGCCTTGGAAACGGCCTAATTTATCCCACATAAAAAGAGTTTTCTGGTCCCTTGAAAACCTTATAAGAGAGTTTATCTTTATATTATAAGTAAGCTTTTATAGTATTGAAAAAAATACCCTGAGATGATTTATCAACCTTTCTTAACGACTAACCCAAAATACATATTTTTCAAGAAAATATAGAATAAATCACACCAGCCTTTATTAAAAAGTTATTTCTGTAATCTATTTAAAATTCTAAGGATAATTTGGGGGTTAATATTGACAAAGTCTATTATTAACATAGTCTTTCTGTTGGTGTGATAATTATACATTTTGTATTGCACATACAGCCGTAAAGACCCTATCAAAAAGTCTCTTTAATAAGTAAGTGGAGGAATATTGATAGATCTCCCAGCTATTGAAAAGAAACTTTCAAGGTAATTTTGGGATCATTATTTCAATCATAAAATTTATTAAAGTTAATATTCAAGTTTTGTTAAAGTCCTATTCAAATTCTGTTATTTAGCAAGAACTGTGAAATCCATGATTAAATAATAATAGAACTTGAATTTTAACTTTAAAATTCGATGAAACAACCTATCCTAAATCTTGTGTGTACCATCTTATCACTTCCATATGAGAAAAAAAAATATGCAGTGAAACCCTCTTATAATTTTTTTCCTATCTCTTGGAAAACTTTAAAAGGGGGTTTCTATGTATGTGTATATATTTGACTCCTGTTAATGTGCCATGAATAAAAATATTCAATCTGTGAATTTATTACGTATAAATATTAAACCTTCTTTATTTTAGATTATTACATAGGTACTTTATTGTTAATACAAAGTTAATAATTTGCAGTATCATTGTTTAGACAAGGCATACCCAGTTATATTTGACTGATATTTTGACATCCTAGTGTTTTCTTGCTTTTCGTGTAGTAAAGCTAGATTTTTTTTTCATTTGAAAATAATAAAATAATTTTCAACAAAAATACCCACTTTTCTTAATTATCTAATAATCCTTTTAAGTCTTATTTCCAGTACTTCATTTCTAGAAAGGTTTGGTTTTAAATCGAAAGCTATAAAAACGTATGGTTTATCCATCAGCTTTAACCTTAACCACTTGGACCCACAAGTTTGTTTCCTCGATAATCTATTGTTGTCAGACATATGAATGGCATAGATAGAAGGCATACCTGACTTATTAAATTATTGTTTTTGATAGATTGTTATCCATATTATGTTGTTTAATTATTGTTATGCATGCTGCTAATATTTTGCTTTTACTTCTGCAGCAACAAATCTATCTATAAATAAAGAAAAGTGTCTGTGGCGGACTGTGCATTTGATTTATATACAAATCTGCAGTTTTATTCCAAGAGTAATGAAATTTTGCACACTTAACCTTCAAAACAAAAGGAACGTAGCTGTCTGTATCTGATTTCAAAACTGCGCAACGCCGGGGACTTCAGCTATTGAATAATACAATTAACCCATCAAGTCTATTTGTTAGATTTTCGAAACAACTCACTTACTATCATAGTGAGAAATGTGAAATAAACGGTGTTAGAAAGAGAAAACACCACGCTTTGTGTTCAAATGTAAAAGTCAACCACAAAAGAAGTAAAATGTAGAAGGCGCAGTGGTCAGCGCATTTGCCCAGAAAGTGAAAGGTCCTGGGAACGAGTCCCAGAGGTGCAAATAGTTTTTTTTTCAGATCAGTCTTCATTCAATTAAAATGTAGAACTTTATGAATCCAAAGTTTCAGATCGCAATTCGAAATAAGTTTATAAAATTTTGGGAATTTTTTATTATTTATTTTTACATGCAACGACAAAAAAAATTGTGTTCAGTTTTTTTTTTTTTTTTTACAGTGAATAACCGCACAAGAATCTCAACTGCTCCCGTCTGGAGCCAGTGAGACTATGGCATCCCCAATTGGGGTATGTTGTGAGGCTGAAGGTAGTGGGGAGGGGAATAAGGTGGGGAAGAGGAAGGTTGGGAAGTACCTGGCTATTCAGATCTGGTCACCAAACACCCCTAAAGCCATTTTCAAGCAACGTTTCAATTCTGAATGGTGGTCTTACACCAGGGCGATACTGATAGTATCTTCCACTCTGGAACATGCCGCAAATATACTATATATTATTTTAAATGAATTAATTGTGAAATAACACAAATTAATCAAATAAAATTTATTTGCGCATGCCGGGTTTGAACCCGCGACCTCCGGACTGTGAGTCAAGAGTCTTACCCACTGGACTACGGAGGTCGTCATCAGTTTACAAGCGGTAGAAGCGAAACTTTACCAAAACAATCTCAACCAATAGGAGCCTTAAAAAGTGAGGTCATAATCAAAGCGGCCAATGGGTGCAGACCTAGCGACATAACTCAACCAATAGGAGTCTAGAAAAGTGACATCATAATCAAAGCGGCCAATGAGCAGTTTGATGCTTCGCAGGTGCTGCAATGCGTCATTTCCATTTCATCCGAATTTCAAATCACAACAGTGCTGAAGAAACTTCAAAAGTGAGTTGACGTTTGTAATAATCTTGTCAAATAAAATGTGTATGTGTATTTATTTTTTTTCATTATCAGTCATTTTAGTTTTTCGATTTACAAAAAGAAACTAAAACAGTTTTTAGTTTTCATACATCCAAAAATACTCCATTTATTTGGATTTTATTGGAACAAAATATTTTGACCTTCCAACAAAATATTTTGACCTTCCAACAAAATATTTTGACCTTCCAACAAAATATTTTGACCTTCCAACAAAATAGGCCCGAGACCCCAGGGATTAGATACGGTGAAAACAAAAGATTAAGATGAGTATGAATAATAATTATTGATTTATTGGGAACATTGAACATCGATTTTCAAGTTGGATTACATACAATGCAAAATATACAAAATATTTACAGAATCCCTTACAATAATATGCATAGAAAATAACACTTTACATTAAATAATATCAAGTTTGCTAAATATCACAATTTTACAAAACACAATTATAGTAATATGATAACATAGAATTTTTAATATCAACATTAAATATATGCAATTATTATATAAATTTGAAGAGCGGAGATCTTAAAAGAGATATGTAGATTATTTCTGGGGCTTGCTAGAAGTGCCTGTGTCAAATTTGAGGCGCTCAGCGAAAGAGTGGCCCAACCCACAAAAATTCATAATCGGCAATACATCACTTTTAAAAAAATTTAGATTTCACTGATTTCAGAAATAGTGAGTACTAAAATTGAGCCACTGTGGCTTCATAGATATGACAAAAATATATTTAAAAATATGATGTTTTTGCTAATGTGGGTTGGGCCACTCTTCCGCTGAGCCCCTCATTTATGAATCGCTCAGAAATGAAAATTGTTTATCGACTTCTTAGCATAAAAAATGATAAATTGATATTTTAACTTCTACATTAGATAGGTCACAATTTCACAAATCTAGAGCAACTGACGTAGAATAGCAATCAAATAAGGGAATTTTAAGATTTTTCTGGTACCTTAAATCAAATTACAAAAAACGAACATAGGCACTTCTAGCATTAACCCCCGGAATTATGCTTTGTGATGTTTGAGATTCGGATTAATATATATTTTTAAATATGCGTATGAGATATAGAAAATACAATAATTTATTTAGACGTGAGAATAATATTCATAACTTTTGTACTATGTATTAAAAAATTATCTGTTGGCTGGCAAATACAAAAGCAGTATAGTTTTAACAACAGATTTAGTCCTAAAATATACAATTCAACAAAATTCCAAAAACAGGCCGATTTCATAATCAATATGACAAAAGCAGGGAGTTCATCTGCCAGGTTTGATTTGCTTTACACTATATTATATGGCGGAGATGTTGGAAAAAACTCATACAATCAAACTATTTCACATTTTGCCCATTATTTATTTAAAACTAGCACTGGGTTTTATTATTTCAAAAAATATTATTTCAGCAAAAATTGGTACCTATTTATATTTTAGCTGTTACTAGAAGAAGTGTTACTACTGAAGTTACTCAGTTACCCCACATCATTGTGGGTGAGAGCTGTTTAACTTTTTAAAATTGTCAAATGGGATGAATTTATTAAAAAATACAGTGAAACCCTCTTATAAAGTTACCAAAAAGATTTTTTTTTAGTCATTTGTAAAACTTTATAAGAGGGTTTCACTTTAAATATCTGACATTTTGATTAACCAAAATCCCAATTTTTTTAGTATCTTGGTCGGCACAATTCAAGTAAGGGTCTCTAACTAAGGGGCCGTTCAAGTATTACGTAACACACTTGGGGGAGGGGGGGGGTCTTGCGAAACGTTACTGTGCGTTCCGGGGGGGGGGTTCGAACAACGCGTTATGTAACATGTTTTTCTTTATTTAGATATAAAAAAAAATAGGGAATTAAAATCTTCCAAGTTGGCAATCCTTTTCGTTCTGGAAATCTCTTGTTTTATTTATTACCGCAAACACGATTAAAACAAGAAAAAAGGTACTTAATGGACTTTCCAGTACTTTGCGTGATTTTATTGTGACTTTCATGTAAAAATTGTCACTTGGGTGTTACGTAACAATTAGGGGGGGGGGGGGGAGGACCGAAAAACGTTACGGCGCGTTACATGGGGGGGAGGGGGGGTCAAAAATCTTCAAAAATTGCGTTACGTAATACTTGAACGCCCCCTAACTGAAAATATGGACATTTTCAATACATCGTTTAGTTGTGTAAAACTAAATGATTAATTTTAAATAATCTGTCAAAATATTATTGATACAAAAAATAATGAAATGATTCTAATCAGATCCAAATGAATTCACCAGATTACGGGTTTTAAAAATGTATTATTTAAAATATAAAAGATAAAAATTATACCAGATAATTAAGATTTCATCAGTCATAGTAAATCGTAATTCATTGAAAAACACAAATAATAGTTATGTGATAGTGGAAAAATTTTATGAAAACGTCATTCATGTGAGATAATTTAAAATAAATAGTAAAACTGTAGTATAATGTTAAATTTACCTGTCGAATGTAATGTCAAATAATATCAGAAATCAATCAAAACATGGGAAAGTTCAACAACCGTTAAAATAGTAAAATTACATTAAATAGCTGACATTCAAAAGAGAATAAGAAGTATTTATGTGAAAAAATTTAAAACAATAGTTTACGACAAGTTAATATAAGAAATACATACTTGCAAATTAAATTATAATTACAGCATCCAAATAATTAAAGACTTAAAATAACTCTTAAAAATCAGAGACAGCATTTTACCACAAATGATTTATAAAATAACATAATAATAATAATCGTGTGATTCAATATTGAGACATGAAAAGTATTATGGCAAATGTGAAATATTTACAAGAACTTATTTATTTAGTTATTACGAAATGGCAAGTCATTTTTATACAGAGGTAACATAGACATGGAATACGCAGATAATCCTTTGTAATATTTGAATGAGGTGACTCCCGTGCCACGTTAAAGGCTCACTAGAAATTTTTTAAGGACTTGTATATGAACGATATTGGCATCGCGTTTGGCTCTCATCCAGGCATCGTGTGTTCAATTCCTGGCTAAGTCCTCTAACACGATAGAAGCAACATTTTTCACTTACTGTGGTGGTAGTAGAAAATTTTCAAATATTGTCAGGTTATTCGTAATGTTACGTCAACCCGTGAATGTTTATCATTCTTTCAAAAAAGAATTCTAAACACTTTTTATTGGCAAATATGACGGATTTGCGATACAAAAATGGAGTTTTTAAATAGTAAAACTTGAAAATTTACGATATGAAAATTAGGTTCCCACATAAGAATTTTTTCTGGTCCCTTGGAAAACTGTGTAAGAGAGATTCAATGTATTTGATATATATACGAGGGGGGACCCAAAAGTAACGAAACTCGGGCGGTAGAGGGGAGAAGTCGAGGGGGAACGGGTTTTGTGTGATCGGCTGTTATACGTCAGTCTCTTTCTCAGTCAGTGTGCGAAGCTGCATCGCGTTCAAAGTTTAATTTTAAGTAAATCAAGATTTCTTCTTTCGGCAAAAATGCAAAATGGAAAACTCTCTGAGGATCAAAAAGAGCGTCGCCTTCAAGCCTGCCACGAATTGAAAAATCAGCTGGAAGAGAACCCAGATTTTTTTCCGTTATTACTGGTAATGAGTCGTAGTGTTATGGGTACAATCCCAAAACCAAGCAATAGTCAAGCCAATGAGAGGGTGCTCTCTCTCCTCTTCCGAAAAAAGAAATCGAACATCAAGACGATGCTCATTTGTTTTTTTAATGTCAGAGATGTTGTGCACACAGAGTTTGTTCCTCCAGGCCAAACAGTAAACCGACAGTTCTACATGGGAGTACTAAAGAGGTTGCGAGTCAAGAAAAAAGATTGAATCCTTGGCACACAGGGGACTGACTCTTCCACCATGCCAACGCACCTCCTCATATCGCGTTGTCTGTGATGCAGTGTTTGAGCAAGAATGGAATAACTCCAAATATTCACACACACCCTATTCACCCGTCGTCTCCCTGTGACTTTTTTCTGTTCCCTAGGATGAAAAGGGAATTGAAAGGGAAATGTTTTCATACAGTAGAAAAAGACATTCCAATCAGTGAATTTCAAAATTGTTTTGAACAGTGGAAAAAAGGTCAGACAAGTGCATACACTCTAAAGGTGAATAATGTGAAGGCGACTAAATTATGATCCCCCCTCGTATGAGAGATATGTTCCAGCAAATTGTAAACCAGACAGTCTTGAAATGTATCATAGAGAGGTGACATCTGCCTAAACCTTTATTGTATTTCTAAGCAAATATCAGAAGCTTTAACATTTATTAATTAGAATTTTCGAGGAAACAATGGTTGATTCTAGAATGAAGCAATCTGTCTGATGAAAAAGTGGCTGAAAGCAAGTATAAAATGTTTATATAATATTTTTAGTTGGTGCAATTCAGTGTAAGGTCTATCTGCGTATTCGACACCAGTGCAAGGTAAACAGTGATTATCTGTCAGATTCATCCAGAACGGTGCTCCCCTCTTCCTTGAGTTTCTCCACCAGCTGCTGGAAGGAGAGCTTGTCTGCGTGGAGGTTGATGCAGCTGATGCTCTTGAAGAGATCGTCTGCGGAGATGTCCTCGGGCAGCTTGGTGAGGAACTGGGAGGCTGTGATGAAGTCCATGGTCAGGAGCTCTTCCTGGTAGAGGTGGAGGACTCCTGGAATGCAACAAGAAACGTTGTTGATCAATATATCATTGGAATCATAGAACATTAACAAACATATCGGAATATACATATAACCCTTGCGGTCTGTCAATAAATCAGCATGACACTTTACACTGTATGCCCTTTTACACATGACCGTGTCATTGGACATTGGAAACATTAACAATTACTTTTTTTAATTAGCACATAAAAAAGTAATAACAAAATATCATAAAAATAACAAATATTAATGCATTTTTTTGTTTGGTTTCTTGACACTTCTCGTGCAACTAAGAAAAAACAATGAATGCACCTAAAGAGTTAAACAAAGAATTGTGATCAACCAACAAATTTGAAGACACAATTTCATTAAAAGTTGAAACGGTGCGAGAATCGGCACACGTAGACCATTCAAATAATAAAAAAAACAAAATGGCATTGATTGGCGCATTGATGGCTATCAAATATATCTTTGAAATACCTCAACCTAACGGATCCTTTCTTACCTAACTACAAGATAGTGTAAGGAATAATAAAATGATGAATGTTTATAATCAAATATCAGTACACTTGTCAATGTTGTTGAAGTTATGTTAAGTTAAGTCGCGTAGGTCCAGCGCATTCCTTCCTTGCCAACTGACACAGGTACAACTGGAGTAGTTCCCTGCTTTGCCGACAGAGGCGAGAAAAGCATCTCTGGCGGCAGATAAGCGAAGTGAAGTCTGTGTTGGTAATTTTAATATATGTAATAGACAATAAAAACAACCTCGTGCACAAAAATGACGTCAACATCGTTCACCCGTACTACTGCAAATCAATGCACCTACAAAAGCGAGGCACACCAAACACATGAATTTCAACAGCCCCGCTGCTTTGACAGTCCATGCAGTTAAGTTGTAGCTCGGCAACAATTGGCACACTTATCTGTCATATCTGTCTTTGTTATTTCCATAGACTACAGAAAAAAATGGTTAAATCGGAAAGGAGCAGTTTAAACATACCCAATGCAGTCCTGAACAAGAATTCCTCTCCGTCCCGCACGAAAACATCCCACACTCGACAAGCCACGTCGAGCGGCATGGCCTTGGCGAACCCACTGTACAGCCACTCCAGCAGGTATAGCTCGGGCCCGAGGCGCGTTTGCTCATGATGGGCGTGCAGGGCGGGTAGCTGCGTACGTAACAGGTGGGCGTGCGCCGCCCACAGGGCCTGCACACCACGTGCGTCCAACGTGAAGGCAGCGCGCAAAGCCGGCCCGTTGAGCAGGTTGGCAAAGCAGACAAACGCCTCGGCGGCATCCATGTTCAAGATGAGGATGGCGGCCAGAAATGACATACCCTGGAAATAGATAAAGATAAGCTAAAGATAATTTCATTAAGCATAACTTATCTTCCCAGCTGCGAGTATTCTACTTGGTTCATACAATTGCTAACCGAGTGCATTATTTTGTATAATCTTTTGCCCACCTCATTGAGTTTCATCTGTAAAGAATTGCATTTAATCAATACATAATCAAAATTTCCATATAATAAAGATATGACAACAATAAAATTAGGTCAATTATAATTCATATTACTTGTAAGGTATTTCCTGAACAATATTGAAATATGCTACAAACCCGAGGTAATTAAGCCTACTGGGAATAACCGAAATAATTAGAAATTCGACAGTCAAAGACGAATTACTAACAAATAGAAAAAATAAACCCCTCTCCCCCACCCCCACATGTTATGTATATAAACCGTAAGTTAAAAATAATTTGTACCAGTCTATGAATATGAAGATGGCTTTAACAAGCTGATATCGGTTACGGTCAAATAAATTAAAGCGGAAATAAGTTTCACATTTGTTTCATTATAATTTATACATTTACAAAATTTGTCAACAGCTTCAAGACAGCTGACAGGCACATTTGTGTAAAATAATTAATGCATTTTTTAACACACAGAAGTTCCAAAAATGTTCTGTTCACCAAGACATTATTTTCAAGCACAAATGAATAATTTTTATAAAAGAAACTACAAAATGTGATGTAAACACAAAAACATTTCTAACTAGACATTGCTTAGGCAGACAGGGCTTTGAGTTTTTCGAAATCAGAAGTATCATTGATTTTTAGTGACCGACCGAACGTTCGGTATCGATTTCGGCAAGTTTCGGCAGAAAAATCTTGTTTCGGTATCAGTTTCGGTTTCGGCAGATTTTCTGCCGAACCTTCGGCCGCACAGAAACTCTGCAAAAGATCTCAATAAATGGTAAATTTAGTCTTAAGAATGTTGTGATTGTAAAAGCAATTTAAATTAAAATACTCAATTAATGAGGTCCTTCCTTTATAATGTACGGAAGTGGTGATTATTGACAAATTTTTGTTACAAGAAGTAGGTAGTTAATTTTTAGTAATATCAAAAAAATTATATTTTTTTCACATACTTCAATTATTGTTTTTTTTAATTTCATTTAACACATGTTAACTGTTTGTATAAGTGTGAAAAATAATCCAAATTTTAGTAAACAATAGATTTTTAACATGTCCAAAAAAGTTTCAGTTTCGGCTGACACTGAGACAGCTACCGGAGATTTGAAATCCTGTTTCGGTCGGATACTCCTTGTAAGGGGTAAGAAAGGAGAATGGGGATGGATTTTCGAAATCTCATGTAGACCGTGACCTTCCACCAAGTTTTTAAGGTCAATAGTGCAAAATTTTATCAATCTCGGAGTAGAGCCATAGATTTGTATAAAGAATTCAATGGCTAAATATTGACCATTTTATTTTATGTTAACCATTTTATTTCATATATCTTATATTCAATTTCATATCATGTACTTTATTTAGATGTAAGCTTTTATATGGCGGACAGAGACAGAGACAGACACCGCTCTGTTCTTTAAAATAAATAGACATTATTATTAAAAAAACAAAGCCAGGCCGCCCGCCCGCCACAGATACACTCATTTATGTATTAATATAGATATAGAAGATTGTGTAGAACTTTCCAGCTCCCTGCTATTGACGTAAATTAAAATATGAATGCTTTGACAGATTAGGCCCACAATTCACATAGCTTGCACACAGACCTCTGGGACATCCCGATTCACGACTATTTCCTTGCTATAATATGATATTGTATTAAATGCATTTTTTTATTTACCTGAACATATCCGACATCTGGTCTGTAGCACACGTATGCAGCCAACAGCTCATGCAAGACATCAAAGTACGGCCCTCCAGGCTGGAAGATGCACAGATTAGGGAAAGTCCTGGCTATATCCAGTTGAATTAGCTCCATACTCCGTTCATTGCTGTATTCACACAAATCCGGATCTGACTGGGAGTTCTTCTTCATACTAGACTCCAGCGGATGCTTATTGAGATTCTGTTCACTGTAATTTCGCAGCTTAGAAAAGTCCTTATTACTAATCTTTTCGCTTAATCGCACGCTCAGTTCGTCTTGTTGATTCAAGCAGACGAGACTTTCGTTAGATTTGCGATTGATATGTGTTAATTTCGTATTTCTATCTAAAAGGCCGTCACCGTTGCAGACTCCGTTCGTTTGAACATTTCGATCAGAATCGGATTCGCTTTTTAACCTTTGACTAAGTTGTGGAGTATCACCGTTTGTTGCATTGATTTTGCCGTTGAGTTTGGGGTGGGATTCATTTCTGTAGCCGTTCTTTTTGAACTTGACTTCGACAAGTTTAAGTTTGGCCCGCTCTACGCAGATGTGGTAGAGCTGGGGAGTGATGTTGAGGTGGTTGGGAATGGCGAGCTGCCAAACCTTTCCTCTGACGGCAGGAGGAATCCCACACCACCAGAGATCTCTAGCTTTCCGGGTGTTTTTCCTAGAAAAATAAGCAATATTTTAGATTTCAGAAATTAAAATTATATAAATATTTAGATAACAGCACCCTCAGATAAGAAATGCTTTGAAAAAAATATGGAGGTTGGGCAAAGCAATAATGAACATTCCCTGTAAAAGAATTCTGCTAGAAAATCTAGAGAAAACAAAGCTTCGGACTTTAGACTGCTTAACAGACAACAGGAGACCGGCAAGAGTCAAAGCGTTTCTTGAAGTCAGCTAGAACTGTCAAGGATTGTAGCACCGATAATGATGAAACAATTAGGTGTTATAAAAAGATTTGAGATTCTTAAGGCCAAAAGTATTATCGTGATTTGTTTTTGGGGTATTGTGCCACGTTGCGCTACCTCCCTCTATAGTCAAAGTTTTGGATAGAGTTACAGTGACTATCTGCTATTTATGTTACACATCCATTACACATTCTCCCTGATAATGGACACTGTAACGCTGTCCGAAACGTTGGCTAAAGAAGGAGGTAGCGCAACATGCATAATAACCCAAAAATATCATGATAAATTTAACATTTCTATATTACGTGATATGCACTATTCTCTATTTCCTAATTATAGTGAAGGCTTTAATAAAATTGCATTTTAAAAATAAAAGTGGGAAGAGAACGCATCCCTGAGGCTCACTCTTTGAAGAATTAAAAGAATTTTTACTTAACCACATTATCATATTTGAAAATACAAATTATTATTGTATCAATAAAAAACGGTTTTTACAGTACAAAGAAGGTATAAAATTGTTTTTAACTAACGTATGTAGCTGAAGAAGATAGAAGATAGTTAACTTTGAGATGCCGTACTTCCACTCTTGCACCCGTAGATAAAAATTTTGCTCAGGCCTCACAAAATAACAAATATTATATAGTTACATGGTCTCCCAGTGCGGCAGGATGGACTGATTCCACTCCTTGAGCGCCTGACTGAGGCCCTCCTCGTGTCGGGCCTGTCGCGCCAACAGCCTTCGCCGGTCGCGCGCCTCGCGTGCCTCTCGCCGCCTCGCAGCCTCCACCATGCGCTGGTACTCCTGGCGGTGCCGGGACTCCTCCACCTCATCCTTGGCGGGCAGGTTGGACGGCCTGGAACGAGAACAACCAATTATACCACCACTAGAAATCAAGCAATTTAAGGCCAGATATATAAGACGTCCTGAACACGTAAACTTATCGAATTCATTTTACATTAGCTATACCTCATACACGCAGGAGGCCCTGAGGAATATAATTCCCATGTCATCTTTGGGGATGCTGTCTGGAGGGTGTTTTTAGGAAAGGAAGTTCTGGGAAGGAAAAATGTATGAAGGATGGGTAGAAATCTACGGTCAGAGTATCCAGAAGTGACGGACGTGTGAGAACCTATCCCTCCCACTGGGGTGTAAAGCTATGTTCTGAGAGAGTCCTGTTTGAGAGGACCAAATGTCTTTCTCAACCAGATTCGCCCGATCCGACCTGCCACGCATCCGCATCCGCCGCCAAATCCGGAAAAACAAGCGTATTATGTATAATTCCAATCTTCTTCACAATGTGTATGTACCTATGTATAAAATTTATAAATCTTCAAACTGCTTCGACTCGCAGCAATATGTCTATGTTACGAGTTTGTACATATACCTACAGAACTTGTTTGTTGTTTGGTTTTTAATGTTATCATTATCACTGACAACAATGGCAAATAAGTATTTTGAAATGTTGGCACTAATATTAGTTTTAAGTCTCTAATTTTAAGTCACATTTGTAAATATGTATGTCATTAATCCACTAGTTTTAGTCAACTATCGTAAGTCTTAGTCATAAGTCACTAGCTGTAAGTCTTAGATTAAGCCACTAGTTACAAGTCATATAAGTCACTAGTTATAATTACAAATCTTAGTTATACCAATTTTATTATATATTTACTTGTACTGTACAGCGCCCTTGAGGTGATTTCTCACAAAAACGGCGCTATATAAATTAGCCAAGTATTGTAATCCTACATGTATTTAAAATGACTGATTTTTGCATTTTTATATACAAATTCTTTGATAAATCTAATATGCTTAAATTTTTAATCAGATTCCTAGGTATTATGCCAGTGGCCGAAATAACAAATGGTAATATTTTTATAGTCCGAGAATGCCAAATTCTTTTAATCTCATTTCCTAAATCTGTGTATTTTCTAATTTTTTCAGAAACAGTTTTTTGAATATTACAGGAATTTGGAATAGCTACACCAATGATATAAGTTATTTTTTTAATTTTGTCATGTAAAACTATGTCAGGTCTATTATGACTAATTGTTCTGTCTGTTAGTATAGTTTTATCATAATATATTTTATAAAATTCATTTTCTATAAATGAATTTGGTTCGTATTCATAATATGGTACTACATTACGGCAATCAATCAAGTTATGTTTAATTACCAAACTTTGGTGAATTATTTTTAAAACCTGATTGTGCCTAAATGTATACTCGGACGGCGCTAATATAGAACATCCCGATATAATATGTTCTATAGTTTCCGGAAAAGCCAAACATTTTCTACATAAATCATCAATTTGATTTATATCTTTGATTATATGCTTCCTATAATTTTTAGTATTAATGACTCTATCTTGAATGGCAAGCATAAATCCTTCTATTTCTGCGCTCAACTCTCCAATACCCAACCATTTGTTTGACGAAAGTTTGTCAACATACGTTTGGTTGAGATAATTGAAATGTTTTGCGTGAATAATTTTATTTGACCAGGAATCTAATAATTCCTGGTTAGTATTTATAAGAATGTTGGCATTCTCGTCATATAAATTTAAAGGTGTAATATTTCTATCTGCCTTGCAAATTATTTTGTGCATTTCTGAGCTATTAGCTTTCCTATGGAAAAAATTTCTAAGCATTTCTACCTGATTGTGTTTCAAAGATGTTATTTTGACTACACCTCTACCTCCTAAATTTCTAGGTAAATTAATTCGTTCTATAGCTGAATTTGGATGATGGCAATTAAACTTTGTTAACGTAGTTCTAATTAATCGTTCTAAACTATCTAAATCTGTATTGGACCATTTAATTATACCAAATGAGTACGTTAGTAAGAATTTATTGCTTTTACTAAACTTTTAGCAGATAGATTGCTTTTTGAAAATTTTTCTGATCCTAGTTTGAAATTTAATCCTAATATCATTTTTAATACTAGTGTGATCTAATCTATTCGATTGCGGGTATCCTAAATATTTATAAACCTCATCCCGTTTCATACATTTAATTTTGAAATTTCTAAATATACCCTCGTCTCCATCTACAATTTTGTAGATGGAGATTTATTATTATTATTATTAGGGACATCCTAGCATGGCGGGTGAAATAATACTAAAAAATGTACTTTTTTTCATTAAATAAATAATAATTATAAAAAAAAATAATAATTTAAAAAATTTAATTTAAATATTATGGCACCTACAAATTGTAAAACTTCTTATTTGAAATTAAAAAAGTGGTTCATAATCAAATATTTTAGTCTTTAAGTACCTACTTTAAAATCTAATGATTTCCAACATCAATCAATTTCAGAGGAAGTTATAATTTTGATCCGAAAAGAAAATTCGAAATATACATTCTTGGACGCGAGGAATAATGTTCACAAAACTACTAGTATATTCTGCTTCATAGTTAAGATTATGAGAAAAGGAACAACACAACCTACTTACCAAAGGTCTACAGAAAAACCCAGTGGAATACTACCATGTAAACATGAACTACAGATCTGATCAGTAACAGAGAGGAAAAACCAGTAAATTTTCCGCTTTGTAACAGATTGCCTACAGATAATAAAAAAATGACTATGTAGGTACTGTAATATTATTAAAAAAAATATATATTCTAGCAAAACGTTCTGTCCTCTTTCTTATCAGTCGTAATATTTTTGTCCCATGAAACAATGAAAGGTTTGTGGTCATATGGAATGTCATGTCTCACGTCAAGTGAAATAAAATTTAGTCACAGGTATTTTATTATTGTAATGACGTAGGGATGCCATAGCTGAAAAATCTGATAGATAGCATTGGAATCATCAATAAGAAAAAGAAAGTTTAAATGCAGTACCTAATGCAAAGATATTAATTGACGTTATTTATGTTGGGAATTAAGAAAGATAAGGCGAGATTTAATTCGTGTGAATACTGCGTACGTAATAAAGACATTATTTAAAAAGAGTAATATTACATTAATCTTATTGAGTGATTGCCATACATTTTGAGATAAATAGGTACTAAGTACATTCGAGACTGGTAGATATTCTCAGGATTCTATATGATGGTAGAAGTAAAAAAGATTAAGAACTTTTTTCAAAATTCCAATTTTTTTTCCATACAAAAATATTTTTCCGTAGAAGAATATTATTTTTTCCACACGATCAATTTAACTTTTTTTACCCGAAAACTACCTTAAAAACGTTTGAATTTCTAAAAAATGTTATTTATCTTTTTTACTTGTGCTATCATGTAAAATCACCTCCCAAGTTTGTGCACTTTACCCCCGGACACCCTGTATACATATAGGATGTATCAGATCTGAATTATTTACACCGATTTCTGAGCTTATCTCGGAATTAATTCGGAATAAAAATGTAACTCGGCTTAATTCGGAACAAAAAACGTAATTCGGAATTTTTGTCTCCCAGTGACATTTATTGTTTGTTTGTTTAATTTTTCAATTACAAACAAAACTAAAAAAACCTGTCACATGATGTCATTGATTACTCAACACTCAACCAAGTAACTGACCACCCTCCCTATCTAATACATACCGAGTGTGCAATTCACACGCTATAGAAGTAAAACCTTCAGAAAACTAAAGTAGACAAGAGTGGGGAGGCTACGAAGCACCGAAAAAAGAGGAGACCGGTAGACTACGATACCATGCAAAGATGAAACCGGTTATACTATCTCATCCTCTCGCAGGCTAAATCCTATAAATGTATGTGTTTGTCTCTTTTTAGTGTCGCTATTTTTCGTTTCATCGAGTTTCAAATCACAACGGTGTTAAAGAATTTTCATTTAAAAAAATTGCGGCTGACCCAGAAACCGCAGATTGAAACAGTTATGCAAATTTTATGATGCCAATGCAGCCCCCAAAAATTTGCCGCCCTAGGCACCTACCTCGGTTACTTAGACCTAAATACTGCCCTGGAAAAGACAAATTAAGTGATCAACAAAGTAATTAATTATTTTTTAAGCCAAGTGACAAACTCCATTAAAAAACCTGACAGGAAAAATTATTACTATCATTACCGTCTAAAAACATTACCACCTTTGTACTTGTAACATTTTTCATTAATCTCTATTTCACAGACATAATAATATTGAGAAAGTTTGAGGTCAACGATTCAATAAAATTGATTATCGTCTATCCTTGACAATAAAAGCGAAAGCGTTGGCATTTTACCATTTTCGCAGAATTTTTCATCAATTTTTTTTCGCACAAATGGCAGCCCTATTCGACAAGGTTGCGGTAAGCCGTAGAAAAACGTACGTGAGAAAATTCTGAAAATATTTAGGTGTCGAGTTTGTTGGCACACTGCTTAAAACATTCGTTAGTGTTTATGAACTGCTGGAATGTTATGGTCATGATAATCGATAAAATATGTTTTAATAACAAAGGCATTCCTAAAATGTGAAGGAAAATAATAATTTTATGCATTCTGCACAAAATGGAGAAGATGCAATAAAATACCCCAAATTGAGTAAAAATCCACAAGAACATATCGACAGCGGATATTTGAAATGCCGTAAATAATAAATCCAAAATTGTTCACGAACCGCCTAACCCTTGAAAGCATGCACTATGCAACTCACAGTAATGCAAGCAACCGCTGCGCGATACAAGAGTTACCTAGTTTTCATCGCATCGTAAAAAGTCGCGTTGAATGTCTCGGCGAGACGTTTCTAAAGCTTATTATCAATTCATCCGTAAAATGAAAAAAAAAGCTAAATTTAGTATTATCTTAAAGATATCACTATCATTACATTACATAGTATAAAATGAAGTCGCTCAAAATGTATGTGCGCGTTAATTTTTTAAACTACGCAACGGATTTTCGTACGGTTTTCACCAATAGAGTGATTGAAGAGGAATGTTTATATGTATAATACATGTAAATTATATTAGAGAAAAGCCGAGAAATTTAAAGAAAAGAAGTGATTTAAAACGGCTGGCGGGCCGTACTAGTCACTTTTGAAATTCGTTCTACGGAAGAAATTGGAAAATAGATGTCCTAGAGTAAGTAGGTATTTGATTTGAATTATTTTATTTGATGAAGTCGCTCAAAATGTATGTGCACATAGATCTTTTAAAATACGCAATGGATATTCATGCGGTTTTCACCAATAGATAGAGTGATTCAAGAGGAAGGTTTATATGTATAATAACATGCTTATTATAGTAGAGAAAAGTCGAGAAATTCAAATATTCAATTCAGGCAGCGAGCAGCGGGCAGCTGGCAGCGGGTGGTGTGGATTTTATAAAGGTTGGGTAATGGCGTTGTGTTTCGTTAGCCACAGCAACGTGTGGCCGGGTCTGCTAGTTATATATGCTCTTCGCTGTGAGTGTATATCAAAATCATAATATTCGATTCAACAAAAAACAACGTAAAATAATAAAGCATCTTAGGCGAAAATAAAAGAGTGGAAACAAGGTACACATAATACTTTTATACAAACAGCGATATTGATAATTTTTTAGAGAAAGCAGAATAGAAGCCAACTAAAATTATTATTACTGTTTGGAAACCTAATTTACAAAACATTATTATGTTTGTTCAAACAGTTCGTGAACAATACTAATATTACATGATGTTGATAAACCACGATCAAGACGTGAAAGTGGGGGATAAATATTGTTCAAAATTTCACGAATATCTCTTCGAACATCATTAATATTATCTTTTCTTAGTATTATCTTTTCTTAGTTTTCTTATCATCGACAGGTATTTTGATCTCGATTTAGTAATCGAGATCAAAATACCTGTCGATGATTTAAAAATGTTTGCTGGAAGGCATCCAAAAGAACAATTGTCATTTACCTGCCTACAAGTATCCACGCTCATTCATACTGGGTGGTTTTACGCACATTCGAATATATCTCAAAGTGTGATGATTTTTTATTCGATATCGAGCGATTGCGAAAATGTTCCGTAATTCTTGCTCGATGCTCCACAGAAATTTACGATTTGACTGAGCGTGGTGGTATATTTATGACGTCTTGTGTCGAATTGCTCACTTCATTCCCCAGGGTCTTTGGGAGTATCTCCCCCCCCCCCCCCCTCCACAAACACTTCTTCAAGGGTACTTTTGGGAAACTGGCTAAGGGACGCGGGCGTTTGGGCACGTTGCGGCCAGGCCGCTCGCCCGCTCGTTCTCGCCGGGACTGCCCCGTGATAGTGGGACAAACTGCCCCCAATATCTTTCTTTTTATATATTTTCTTTGGTTTTAATCATACTTACACCTGTAAATATTTTTCTTTTTATTTATTATTTCACTCAACTAGATGCTGAACCAATAGGCGAACTATTTTTATCTTGTTAATTACTGCAAATGTAAGTATGCATACATTTGACTTTTTTACTAACAATCATGCATGCAGGGACATTGGAGGGTCTAGATTCGTTTCAAAAATAAATGTAGCTTCCTTTTTACAAAAAATTAGAGTCCTGACGTATGCGGCTAAGGAGGTTAAACAATCAGTTTCCTCACACAGCCGTGGGAAAGTGGTGGGTCCCCTCCAATGTGTCGAATTGCTCGAGCGTGACACAACGACGAGTTTGGTTCCAAGTCAACATATAAGCAGTGACCCTTTCGTCAATAGTATCAATATCGATGATAAAATAGCAAAATGTGCAATATTGTAAAACGAATCTATTGATGACTAAACGTTATTTATTTATTCATGCCATCGAGCCACACCGAAATGTAAGGACAACAGATATAATTTAGGACCTTACATTGGGAGACGGTACCATTTTTAGGACGTGAGGGAAGAAAAGGAAAGAGGATGCAGAGTTACAAATCTATATCTCTTTCGCACTTTTCAAAATGACTAGTCGAAAGATTTTTGCTTTAATTGGAAAGTTTTTGCACACTATATTATTGATTCGAGAAATTTGTTCTCTAGCTGAGGGAATATGGCTACTGGATTCGTGGATTGTTCGAAAACTCGACTATCACGGAGAGCATTCGTTTCTTTTTTCCCGATGAATATCTTGTTGACCAATGGGGAGAGCTATCTTGTTGAAAAATAGAATCTATACATATTATATTAATTTTGTAATGATTTTAAAATTAATAAATTAATTGAATTGTATTATTTTCGAACGTATCAATGAAATAATATTTTATTTAATGCATCACTAAAGTTTCGTGATGATAACGATATTATCAAAACAACGAAAGAATTTCTGAAAATACATGTAGAATTCATTCTAGGAAGAAAGTCAGCAGATACAGTATCTTGTACCTAATTTACTACTATAAAATAATTCCACGCACTTGAAAGTTCATCGAAAGTGAGTCAGTGCATACCTTCTATAAGCACTTGAAATTCCGCATTCAAGTGCTTATCAACAATCCATGGATTAATCGATAGAAACTAGGGCAATTCAATACAACACTTGAAACTTGATTAGAAAGATCGGCGATATTTGCTATATTTCATTTTGCGTTTTTGGGTCGATAGTAATCGGGGATTAAGGGCGGGTACTATAATGCATAGACAGCTTAAGAGGACACTATAACCCTAAAATATATTCAGAACCTTAACGACGTAAGTAAAGAAGCCGTGTATACAAATTACGACCCCCAACCCAACCCGTGTATATTGGACGGACCTACTGTCGAATTTGCCCTATCAAAGAAAATAAGAAAAATAATGTGGGAATCTTAATGACGTAAGTGAAGAAAGTGTGTAAACAAATATCCGCCGCGGCACGGCGTATTGGACGAACGTACGGTCGAATTCACCCTAGCAAGCCTGGAGATTGGACCTTTCCGCCGCGTTCATTTGAATTAATTCTGAAGAACGTGTTACAAATATTTAAAATGTATCTCCATGTTGTCCTCCCGAAGGTATTAATTCATCGTCTAAAAAAATAAAATCTGGTGCTTACCGCTAACTTTATAGTTGAAAAACGGGTTATAATGTTTTAAAATCGTTGTACGTAAAATATATTAATGGAAGGTACTGTTTTTATTAATCTAAAATATAAATAAGGGAACGTACCCATACTAGGTGACCAACTTTTTGCAATTTTTAACCCCCCCCCCCCCCCCCCCCGTGACCAAAAATCTAAGCAACTCGCCGCTCATTTGTACCGAGCGTGACATTTTGACGACCTCCCCTCCCCCTAAACGTGTCACGTAGTATGGGTACGTTCCCTAACTCGCATCCTTTTCGAAATAAAAAAGTTATTGTAGTTACGAATTTGGCGGAAATTATTAAAATGTGAGTTTTGAGCAAACAAAAATTATTAGGGATGTGTACCGCCTTAAAATCACCAATAATTTTTTCCGTTAAAACAATGTAAGCGGGCCGATAATTATATCGGCGTGTTATGATTTTGAACGTCATAATAATTATCACCATAATAAATAATAGGAAATGCACAAAAAAAGCAATAGGGGTGTTTATTGCTTACATACAGGGTGTTAGGGGACATACTTGACATACTTTAACCAATGATTCCTGGCATTATTTGGAGTAAAAATGTAAATAAATTTTTGTTGATTTTTTTTCAGCCTAAAACATAAAAAACAGGTTTTGGACGTTAGGGGCGGGATGATGGGTTGGGCGGTTACTCGGCTGAGTGACTAGTGGCGAAATGTTAAAGTTTTTTTTAGATTTGATCGTGAAGAAAAAAAAATTGAAAAAAAAGACAGCAAAAAAGTCACCGGAGACTAAAATTTCATTATATTTTTTAATCCAAACAATGTCATGAATCCCTGATTGAGTAAGTCAAGTAGGTCCTTTAACACCCTGTATAATAAAAATACATTATAAAGCGATATAAAAAATATCATATAATATTTTAACATCATAAATTTGACAGGTAGGTAACTATTTACTATAATAATAACATTTACGTTAGTGACAGCTGAATATTATTAACGGTAACAAAAGATAACATTAAAAATACAACGATCCGATATTTTTGCATTCTGCTGAAATCGTCGACCAAATACGACGAAACCATTAAATTATAATATTTATCTACCGTGTGGAATTTAATATACATCCACAGCAGTCAAACGCTATCGGCCTTCATAATGTTATCATTTTTCCAGGAAACAGATGAAAAAAATCATAATATGTTTATTGTGCTTTTTTAACAACATAAAACTATCAACTTGAGATAGATTATGGATAAATTCAACCGTCCCGACCAATATCATCACCTCAACCCAGGCCAGGACACTGCATTAAGTTGGCCTTCTATTTATTTATTTTTTATATTTTTATTATAGTTTATTGGGGAAACAAACGGTTATACATATTTTATTAAAGTAATTACATATTACATGGTTGCATCAACCACCGAAGATTCCGTAAAAATGCATAGTAGATATGTAGGAGAAAAACATAAATGCTTAAAGAAAACATAATATGGTAGAAAAAAAAGAAAAAAATATACATATAAACAAGAAATAAAAAAACACAGACTAAATTATGTAGGATAGATAATACGAAATAAAACTACTAAAACCAATATAAAAATAATACATTTTCACATCATTAGATAATGTTCAAGGATAGATATGATAAAAAAAAAAGAAAAACGATAATGAGATTGAGAAAATAGCACACACCAAGGTAGAGGGTTTGTAATTAATAACTTGTTTTAATTTTTTCTATTATGCATTTAATAAATTGACCTGAGGACAAATGAAAAATATCAGCAATCTGAAATTATATCATTGTATTTTGTGCACGTCCTTCTGAGAAATTAACGTTGTGTGTAATTTGTTTTTGAGCGTGGGTGGGAAATATTTGGTTTGACCTTGTATTTCGTATTGGACAGTGGAAATTAATGTTTTCTAGAAGATAGTTGTTGTCAACAACGTTATTGATGATTTTTAAAAAAAAAATTTGGTCGGATATTTTTTCGATTGTTTTCTTCAAATTCTCCTCAAAACCTTCCATTTTTGTATTAAAAAAAGTTATCGAGGTCTTAAATTCTTTAAACTCGTTAAATAATTCTGCCACTTAGACTGCATGTTCTTAAAACCTAGTAGTTCTGTTTTAATAATGCGAAGTTCATCCATAATTAGTTTTTGTGTGTCTCCTGGAGATGAGCCTGGTTTTATACCGCTGTCCGCAGTCGCAGAGTTCTCTTTGCTAGATGTAGAAGTAGATCTGGTCGTACTGCGTGTTTTCTCCATATTTATTTTGAATTTTATAGATTATATTCACTGTTATATTTTGTGGAACAAATAATGTAAGTCTATTTCGTCTATCTTCTAAAGTTGTTAAATTATGGAATGTTAATGAAATAATGAATCTTTTAGATGTTCTGATGATTATACGAGATCCTTCAAAAGATGTATATTATAAGTTAGTTATATGTGGAAGTTAGACTGGTTTAAATCGTAGTTCATTTATAGGAGGATTTTATTATATAACTATGTTTGAAGTGGTTTTGCTCGAAACCATACTACATTCGTAACGTTGGTCATTGCAATGGCTTAGGGCCGGTATTTCAGCATTCTCAGGGACATTATAAGTCGGATTTGGATGTCAGGAAAGCTACTAAGCCTACCTACTTGACGAACTTAAATATCTTTAAAGTCGTGCTTGAAAGCAACTGAAATGCCGGTCCCTTAATCCCCCGAGGGACGCCATGTGTGTGAGCTAAGATGTGTAACTAAAAGGATTTCATTATAAAACGGAGATGTATAAAAATTAGTCCTGGGTCGGTCGTGAATAACCCGCTCATTGAAACCCGCTCACAGACCACCAAAGAGCGAGCGGGTCATTTTTTCGTCAGCACCCGGGTCTCGCGACCCACTTCTCGCAACCGCTCTACTACTGCAACCTGGGTTTCGGGTGCGGATGTGGCGGGGCGAGCGACGATAAATAGAGGTTCATACCTCTATCTATCGTCGCGAACGATTTGTCAACACCCGGGTTACGCCACCCGCTCTCTCGACTCAGTAGTAGAAAGTAGCTGGGTAAAGCGTAATCGACTTTCATATTTTGTGTCGCCAAAAGAGCGGGTCTTCGAGACCCGCTCGTGACGCCAGTGTGTTGTGAGCGACCCGGGTCGTGTAAAACGATCGATCGACCCAGGAATAATAAAAATAAATGTTTTATTTATATATCTTGATAAAATATCCATCCCATCTCATTGGGAAATTCCTGTGTCGAGACAGGCAAACTAATACATATGTAATTTCTTTAACGTTAACAGTAGATTTTTGAAAAAATAATAAATGTAGGTTCTATCCTATAAATGGTAATAATATTCAAAATGTAAAAAGAAAATAAGAAATAAAAGAGATAAAGTAATACGGATATTCATTTTTAACCCCTCAGGCTACGTCCTCAGGAAATCGTTGTCTCCCTACTCTCGTAGCGGTAGAGTAGCGTGCCTTGGAGGGGCCCTGTATCAAAATTAGTTGGCGGGCCCTAATGAAGGATAAAGCTTTCTCACAAAAGAAACAAAAGGCCTCTGTAGCCCGGGGGTCCCGTATCATTGATACGGCTGATACGGCGGTAGCTACGCTACTGTCTCGTAGTGAGAAATATGATATAAACGGTATTAGAAAGAGAAAACCCCACGCTTTATATTCAGTAAGTAAAATGTACACCTTTATGAACAAAGTTTCGTATCGCAATTTGAAAAAAATAAATTAACTTTGGGAATTTTTTATTAATTATTTTTACACAGAACGACCAAAAAGTGAAGTGACGAAAAATACATTTGTCTAATAACATCTGTATGGTGTTTTATTTTTTTTTCGTTACCAGTAATGTTACTTAGAAAAAACGCAAGGTGAGCCAATTTTAAAACTTTTTTTTGTATTTGCATGCAAAATTTGTACACTTCAAAAATTATAAGAGTATTTCGATTTACATAAAATTTAAAAGAGTTCTTTATCACTTTTCAAAAACGGTTTTTAGTTTTCGGATATGTTCAGAAATATTACATTTATTTGGATTTTATTGCAAAGCGGAAATATTTTTAACATCTAACAAAATATGGCCGAGGTTTGAGGGGTTAAGATATTATATTAGCAGGTGCATAGCTATCATAGAGGTTAAGTTGTAGGTATGTTTGTTCATCACGGACACTCTTCCCAGTGAGACAGGCAAACCTAAAAAACATTGTTAGGAATGTTACTTCTTTTTTTTTACATGAACTCCACACAGGAGGCCCTGAGGAAAATAATTTCCATCAGGGCCAATGTCATCTTTGGGGATGCTGTGTGGAGGGGTTTTTTTAAGGAAAGGAAGCAGAGGAGAGTTCTGAAAAGAAAAAGGGTTAAGGGGTGCGTAGGAATCTGGGGTTCAGTGTGTCCTGGTCATCCACCTCCAAGACCTAGACAGACCTCACCCCATGAACCCGGGCACCCCAGCTAAATCACCAAACGTAGCGAACCACTTGGGGTGACCTATGGCAGAGGTGTTGGTTATCCAATAAAGGTTCCCGGGGCGGCGGTAAAAATAAAGAAAGAACATAAAAATCTCACCGATTGTGTTGAATCAGCGCTATGGAGCTCGCCACCAGATCATCGAAGAGTTTCCCGTCCCCGTTGCTCGCAGCGCTACCCTGTCTCCGGTGCCTCCCGTGCTGCGGCGTGCTGGCCCCGCTGGAGGCCGGCGTGGCCTCCGCGGGGGGCTCGGGCTGCGCAGGCGGAGCGGCCTCCGCCGCGCAGGCCGAAGGGGCCGCGCGCGCCCCGAACAGGCGCCACGTGGACCCGATGGCCGGGGTGTCCGCCTTGCATGGCGCTGCGTGACCGGCACTACGCCACGGGAATACCCCTCTGAAACGAAAAGAAATAGAACATTATTGCATTTGAATTGAATTTGTGTGATAGAAGAGTGACAGAACGGCGCAAGCGCAGACGGGAGGTTGTAACTGTGATGACGGATAATTCAATCATAAATGCTTTCAACGAACATATTCTTCAGGGGTCTCAGTCAGATCCACTTTTATTCTTCCTCTGCCAGTTTCATGCCTCATTTGCGTACATCAAAGTTTCACTGAGGACTGCAAGCCTCTCTTTCGGCCGTTGTTCCCAATCCTACTAATCAACCGTTGAGCCGAAATTTTTGCTCAGCACTCCTCAAATGCAGATATATACGCTCTTCCAAACGCAACTCTTAGACCAACAGGCGAATTAAGCGTTAAAATCACTTAGCTGATCGAAGACTCAGATTGATCGATCGAAAAGTTGGCAACAACGGCCATACTAGAGATTACTTAACTTAGTTTGAATTCAGCGTTCTGTCAGTATTCATATCGGTTGTCTTCCGCGAACATACGTTATACACAAATTGAACAACTTGTTAAAATGAGAAAAGCAACCTTCTCTTTATTTAATTTCTTCAGAATAACACGATTTACTACCCAACAACCCCGCTGTAATGGTGTACTTTCGTGATATATAATATCTTTATGTGAAAGCACTGCAGCTATTACAAAAAACTACTTCCTTTAGTGTAATAAAAGCAACGAGAAAGGAATAAAGAGTCCGGATGTGTGGCACTAAATCACACACAGATAAGGGCCATTACATTTATAATAATAAACAAACTTTATGAAAATCAAGCAATGATGTATTGAAGTAAATTAATGTAGGTAGCGCAAATCGAACCCGAATACAGATAAATGTACTAAATTATTGAACTATACACCAAGCTAGTAATTATTGTCATTTTAGACAGACCTGTAAATCAAAAAAAAAATTTAAAAAAAAACAGTAGAGTCAGGAATCGAATCCTTGTGGAACTCTCTAAATTCTTAAAATCAAATGCTAAATTAGAAAAGAAAATAATGATAACCTAACATTTACAAAATGACTCATAGTCATGACTCCTCTATTGTCCAGGAATTAAACTGAAGTAAACATTAAATAGTGAAAGAAGATAGGAAAATTTTGGTTTAGACAAATTAAGACTTTTGGATTTTATAATTCCTACATTTAACTTTAACTTTTGTACAATTGGTTAATACATAGGGAGGGTTGGATATCCTGGTCGGGTTTTTATATTGACAGATCGTAGATAGGTACTATTTACTGATTTTTAAGTTATACCTTGAAAAATCTTAACGCTTAAATTAGATTAAAAATAAACAAAACAGCTGATGAAATAATATTTATTGATAAAAGTGACTGTGAACCGATCAATTCCAGTGAACACCTAATTGAATATTATTATTGCGAATCTCACGGTTCTGTCCCTACCTAGTTGACGTCTGACATTGGGAAGATAATGGATTATGTAAAGATATGCTAATATGGCTGACTGGTCTAGCGTGTGATTACCTAGCAAATTGAATATACATATATTACCTTGAATTAATAATATTATCTTCAAAGAAGTACGGGATCTCGCCGATCAACATATTGGAGAAGAGCATTCGGAGGCACAGACAATGCTTTTACCACGTCGCGCGACGGTTCACTGGATACTAAATTCACAATGTCATTAATGCGAAGTCTGATAATAGGATGTATTTCCCCGAGATAAAAGGCATTGTTGATAACAATATATAGTAGCACGATCACGTTTTCATAAAGCTAACGACAACCTTTTTAACGATGCAAATAATTTCTCTGGTTATGTAGAACAGGCGGGAAGTGAAAAGGTTTTAATTATTATAACGATCATGAAAACGCAATTAAAACAATGCTTAAAAGACGTGGAAAGGGCGATTACGAAATTAATAGATAAACAAATTTACAAAATATTTAACGACTGGTGATGTTGAAAGAGTAAAGTAAAACCGACGCGAACAATTTACGCCACTATCGACATCGCGAAGAACATTCCGATAAGCCATATCACTTGCAATTACATCATTATTAAACGGCACGCAAGTCAAGAGTATTTACTACCACGATACAGATATTTCGACGGTATTTCGTGTATTGCTGTACTGCAGGTGTGTCGACCTTGTATATACGCGGTTCATTGGCTGACTGTGACGGGACTCAAAGCGGTGAAAGTGCGAGAGAAGATCCGAACCGTCATACCACCGAGTATCGTGCCGCGGAGCTTCGGGGAAAGTTTTTTGTCTACAAACAATACCAAACAGCCATCGCATACCACTCACTAGTCCAGCCATCGCATTCGTTTCTCGGCGTCTTATTCCGTCCGTGTCGCTCGCCGGAGAAGCTCGCTTTCACCCGTTTACGGCAGTTACCAAATATCCGCTATCCAACATGGACGAGAACACGTGGATGACAGTTTATGGCCTTTGTGTGGCCGGAGCCATTTCGGGACTCGTGTGCATCGTTAACGCCTACAAGAGGCTAATCAAGTTCAAGATGGAGGAGTGGAAATACGATCTGAGAGTGCAGGACATCGGCTTCTGGGCCATGCTCGACGACAACAAGAACAAGGAACGCAACAAGCTAACCGAAGTCCCCGATGTGACCGGGAAGATTGCAGTAGTCACAGGAGGAGCGAGAGGGATCGGATACCACGTGGTGAAGAAGCTAACAGAGTTGGGGATGAAGGTAGTCTTGGGAGTGAGGAAGGTCGAAGCAGGAAATAAGATCGCCAAAGAATTCAAGGATCTCGGTTTGACCGGAAGCATCGACGTCTACCAGTTGGACACTTCTTCAGTGAAATCGGTCGAGAGCTTCGCAAATACAGTCTCCAAAGAATACCCAAACATCAACTTGCTGGTCAACAATGCCGGGATTATGTTCGGCGATTACAGCGTGACTGAGGACGGTTTCGAGAGCCAACTGGCCACCAACTACCTGGGCCACTTCCTGTTGACGCACTTGCTGATGCCGAACCTTAAGGCTGCCGGGGAGAAGTCTGACTCCTGTTCCAGGGTGGTGAACGTCTCATCGTGCGCGCACAAAGCATCATCAAAGATCATCTTCGACGATATCAACTTTAAAAAGAAGTATTTTTCTTCTGCGGCTTACGCACAGTCGAAGTTGGCTCAGGTAAATATCCTTTTCTATAATGGCATATTTTTAATTTCAAAGCATTCTTTAACTTTATACGAAACGCCCATAAACGAAACATGTAGTAAAACGTATGAATATTGTTTTAATAAAAATATAAAAGTAATGCAATGTTTGTAAAATCAGACTATTTGCATTGTATGCACGTACGAGCCGAACAAATTTAATACAATGCGAGGTAGCGCAACTATTTAACCTACCTATTTTGAGGTTTGAGTACAATGAATGAGTTTATCCTCAATATTTCAGCAATTTTTACGAAAGGCTTATTTTGTATTACAAAACACAACTCATGGTAGAATGGAAAACAATAAAACAAAAGCAAGGTTCGAACGTAAAATAACATTTTAATGACCTTTGCCCTTGTAATAAAAAAAAAAACTTAAGTACACATGTAGTTTGTGTCATAATGTCATATACATATATGCATATGCTGAACATTACAAAAATAAAAATAAAATTGAAAATAGATTAATCTTATTATAATCTAAGTATGAAAAAGTAATATATTAGAAACATAAAAATATCGTAGAATAATAACATCACATCGTAAAATCAGTGTTTTGAAGTGTCTAGATATTTATGTTTGACGTAATATATGTGATAAGAAAGATAATGTCCGATAACTTAACAATAATATAGAATAATTTTTAACCTTCTGAAAATAACATCGTTCAGTTATTTTTAGTGCAAGATAATGAACACAAAGGTTTTTAAGTTATTTATACGCCTAAAAAGGCTTTTACGTAAAAGGGCTACATGAAATCGTAGGAAATAATAATAATAACAACGCAGATAGATGTATTATAAATTAGATACAAAATAGGTATATAAATACAAGTTTTTGTGGGAAAATTTACCTAAAGTGCGCTTTACAACTTAATTTATAACTTATCGTTTAAGACTTATAACTGTAACTTACAGCTAAGATTTATTACTAGTGTCTTACAATTACTTAGGTATGTACCTACAGCTAATATGGTAGTCCCAGAGTTGTCATGGTTTTAGTATCTTCTGTCTTTTTTGTTTTCATACAAGAAGTGTGAGAAGGAGGATTTTTCGTCGATGGCGTACGTGCATCTATTGTAGCTACCCCGCCCAAGCTACCCGCTTCAATTCAAGCTAGCCCCCCACAGTTCTGTCTGTTTCTTTTTGTTTAGTATCTTCTGTCTTTTTTTTCATACAAGAAGTATGAGAAGGAGGATGGTGTACGTGCGACTATAATAGCTACCCCGCCGAAGTTCTCTCTAATGCAAGCATAGCATAGTTACTATCCCCTCGGTTTCTTACGTACCCTATTTACTAAACATAGCAACAGGACCGATGAATTCTGGATGGGGGTCTCTCCATAAGGTGATATTGAGAACGCTTCTTCCACTCTGGAATATTTTTAACACATAGTATGATAACAGATGAGAGAAATTCCAGGGTCTACGTCCTATATCATCTTTGGGGAGTCTAGGACAGAGTGAACCTGATATTAATGACAGCTGTTGAGCATAAGCAGTCATAAAAAAGACTTGAAACATCAAAAACGAACAGATCTCCGTGTAATATGGTTTGGTACCTATGCGTTTTGGGCATGTCGTCCGACTGTGCATCGTTGCCGAAGGGATCAATGACTTAGCCTTTGATTACCTCCTGATTTAAATAGCAATAAACAAACATAATATATAATATTTTTTTTATGTTACGACCCTTAAGTCAAGCAACGAGGGTATTGCGCGTTTTCACCCCGCGACAAAATATCTCAAACAAAATATCCCAGTTAAAATATACTAGGGACCAAACATCCTCCAACAAAATATACACTAAAACCAAACCTAACCTAACATAACTTTACTGGATGTCTATATTATTTAACTGTTTTTGAGCAATAATTTATTGTCTTTATAGGATGTTTGCAGGATGTTTGTATAATTTTTGTCTCATTTTTGTTAGGTTAGGTTATAGTTGTTGGGGATGTTTTGTCCGTAGGATATTTTGTCGGGGATATTTTGACACGAGAACCTAAGACAGAATCGAGGACCTAACCACACTGCTGACAGGTGTCATGAGTGTATTTGTCATTTTGGATAAAAAAATGCATCTATTCAAATTCAAACCGTTTCTTTCTAGATCATGGCCGCTAGACACATGGATGGACTACTGCAGGCTCAGGGGTCTAAGGTACACTGCTACTCCGTCCACCCAGGAGTGGTGGACACGGACCTGTTCGAGGGAACCAGCATGAAGCGCTACTCCCAGTGGTTTATGAACCTCTTCTTCAAGCGTCCTGAAGAGGGGGCTATTTCCATCTTGCACACCTGCCTCTCCCCCCGACTGGAGACTGAAGGTGGGGCTTACATCAGCAACTGCAGCAAGGGATCCGATTCTGATTGTTCCAGGAACAAAAAAGACCAGGAGAAACTGTTCAAAGTCACGTGCGACATGCTCAAAGTGAAAGACTTCGGAGTTTAAAGTAATTGAAAAATGGGTAAATATGAAAGATGCGCCTCATCCAATGCGCAAAAATTATATTAAAAAAAAAACACTAAAATAAACTGTTTGGCTGGCATTTTAAATTTTTCTTTGTGAAACCAAAACTAAGAATCGAAAATTGGGCGCGAAGAATTTGTCTTTTTTAATATAAACGCTCCGCAACCGGGCCCGAAAAGAAGAAGATGGAGAGATACGAAATTACGAATGTTAGAGGAGAGCGCTAACGTTTACAGCGACAAAACCGATGCGAAAATTGCGAAAATGTTTAATAAAACACAACTCGTTTAAAATAGAGCAAAAATCTCGCGGGCATTATCTTAAACAGCATTTAAAGAAACACTGTGAATTTTTTCATACATATAACTTGTAAAATAACTGAAACAAACGTGTTAATAATAATTTTTGGAGCATACTTTGCGATTTTTTTCTATGAAAGGAATTTTATATAATTTGCGTTTCGGCGCGGGCAATGTCTAGATATTATCTTCAAGAATAACATATATTTTAAGAGCTTTAAAACTTACCGTGTTTAAGGGAAATATGATGTAATAAATCGGTACAAATCCGGGTTGCTTCTCCGTGGACTAAAGTAATTGTTCCTAGTTGTAATTAACTGATACAAAGTGTTTTTTTTTTAATAATTAGTGTGCATTACCTAAGGATGAGGCGCGCCTCCGCATATTTACCAAAAAGTGAAGTGCGTCATCATTTGTATTTAAATTACTTGTTAATTAATTATAACATTATAATCTTAACTAAGAAAATCTGCTTCTTTGTCTCGGTAAAAAACTATTTTTAGCTAATTACGTCATTACTGAGTATGGAACACAGATTGATAGACTGAGAGAATGAGAAAAGATTAATATTTAGTTTATTTTTTTATTTTCAAAACAAATCTGAGATGAAGTCAGGTACTAAAGTGAGGTTATATTATATAGTATTTACTCATGTTCTCATCTTTTAATATAAGCTTAATTGTTGTGGTATGAAAATTGCATAATTTTGAAAGGTGAAGGAAACCACGAATAATATTATTATGATAAACAAAATTACATTAAATAGTTTTATATTATAAGATAAAATAAAATGTACCTAGCAAAAATGTTGTCGAATAAAAAAAAAAAAATAATATTAATAACCAAAACTTTGTTTTAAAATGAACACGTCGCATCAGTGCTCTTAAATTAATAATCAATGTCAGAAACTCATCGACAGATTTAAAAATAGTATTACTGAATTATTTAAGTTGATATTATTCAAAGATAAATAGTTTCATTCACAATTACAAATTACCTGGTATTTACAAGTACTATTGAGATTCTTAGAAAACCCTGTGCTTAAAATCTGAGCAAATATTTAATAGTGCCTAGTTAAATAACACTATGTTGACTTTGTTTGTTTACACAGCTAAGTTATTCCAGCTGAAAAAACACTGAAAATACATACAAAATCTCGTTTGTCATAATATACATATTCCAAATGTCAATAAGACCACACCACCGAATAATATGTATAAATGCAACAGATATTTTGGTTATTTTTAGGTCTAAATTTGATATGATATTCGTTCGAAGTCGAATTGGTTGCAGTTTATTCATAAAGAATACCACCATAAATATTATTAGAAAAATAATATTCGTTTGCCTAGTTTTATTAAGGTACTGATGAGGCATTTCACCATCCTCCTGATAGCTTATCCATATGATAACGAATATATATAAATAAACGAATCTCGCAATAGGTAAAAAAAACTCGACTTACTTATCTTTACATAGTATAAGTGTGTCTTTACGCTTAGATCTTTTAAACGACGCAACGGATTTTCATGCGGTTTTCAGCAATAGATAGTGATTCATGAGGAAGGTTTAGATATATAATTTGTCAAGGTTTTGTGTAAATTGGTTGAAATATATAATACATAAAGGGAATGGGCTGGCAAGCGGGCAGCGGGCTGGCCATCGTGCGTTGTGGATTTGATATGTTATAAAAGTTGGGTAATGGCGTTGTCAGTAGACGGCGTTGTGTTTCGTTAGTCACAGCAACATGTGGCCGGGTCTGCTAGTCACACATAAAGCCACTATTTATAGGATCAAATACCGAATATAAACTCGGACTTTAAAAAAAATACATCGTGTTTAATTTAATTTGTGATTAATCTATGAGGAGGATGGTGGAATGCCCCCAGAGTGTTTTAAAGTTTTATTAACTAAAAATTATAATTTTCAAAATGTGACCGATAATCCGACAAAAATATTAAAAATACACGGAGAAAAGTGTATTGATAATTTATTAAGAATTATCTTAGAATTGTTCGTAATTCCGGTTAAAAACGGGATTGCAGGCATTACGAATGAATTATCAGGACGAGGTGGCCTAATAAACGTTAGTGTACACAACAAAAATAACACCATCGTAATAACAAAAAAAGGGTACCTAAGGGAAGGCGCCGACTTAAATTTTACTGATAGAAAATTGTAGACTATAACAGAAACTAAGTGAACGGTCAAAGTCCAAAGTCAGTAATAAAATTTACAGGTAAAGCAACACGAGAAGGTCTTAACGTCACGACTTAAAATTAATTTTAATAAACAAAATGTTTTTATTATATTCGGGACCATAGACATCCAAATTCAATCCTATGTCCGTGTTCGGGACTGAATTTAAGTTTGAATAAGGATTGAATGAAAATGCGTAGGTGTTTAAAAATACCTACAGGGTGTCCGGTAACTCATATTACATAATACATATTTCAGAATCAAGAAAATTCTTATACAGGTTTTATCAGATGCTAATTAATAAAGCGGTAACCAATTTATGAGATGATAAGTTTTAAGATTTTCACGGCCAAAAGCATTTTCGTTATTTGTTTTTGGGGTGTTGTGCCGTGTTGCGCTACCTCCTTCTTTAGCCAACGTTTCGGACATCGTTGCAGTGTCCATCATCAGGGCAGATCCGGCAGATCCGGTAGATTTGTAATTTTTTTTCACGACTAAAAATTACACATCTACCGGATCTGCCCTGATGATGGACACTTCAACGATGTCCGAAACGTTGGCTAAAGAAGGAGGTAGCGCAATACGGCATAACACCCCAAAAACAAATAACGAAAAATTTATGAGATATTTAAATTTTAATAATATTTGGTTTTTACCCCCGTCTGGTATTTTACAAATTTATTTTTTTAAAGACAAACATACCTAAATGTGCTCATCAACATAAAACAACATACTTTTTACAATACAATGAACATTTTACATAGGTAAATTTTTATTTTTGTTTAAAAAATATATATTTTACATTCCAATTACAGAGGGTTCTTCGAGGAATGTCACAAACTGATTTTCAAACCAATTTTTGAAGACTTTGGAATTCATTTCAGAATGGTAATCTGTATTCGACATAACCTTTTTCGTACGGAATATAAATTTACTCCCCGTGATAAAACCCGTTTTTGCTGAACCATAATGCAAAATGATCAGCCGGCTTCCTTTTCCAACTGGCACTTTTAAACCCCCGTTGCCCTCACTATTTTGCCACATGTGTGTAATCGAGTGTTGATTAACCCATGTCTCGTCCAAATAGACTACTTGCCGTCCGTCGCTAGTTCAGTTTCATTTTGATTCATTTTTCTCAAAAAGTCTATACGCGCTGTAGCAATGTCTAATATTCCCATTAAATACTTTCTTCCATCTTTGCGTATTTTGAATTTTAAACCAATGTCATGCAAAATATATCGCAATGACTAATGAGATCCAGGAAAAAAAATTATCCACCAGAACCTGGCTAAGATTTGCAAGAGTGGGATATTGTCCATTGTCATAAAAATCCATCACACTGCGACGCACAACATCCTTTTTCTGCCTGCAATTTGTATCGTTGATTTACATCCACAATTTTAAATATTTATTATCTACTAAACGAACTGATATTAGATCACACAATATGTAATTACAATCACACCGATTAAATAAACGGAGTCAAAATGACATTAATTTAAAGTATATTAAATTGAAAATAAATTAAAGGACTGGTTTTTGATCTTATGAAGTCAATACAGTACTTATTACTGAATGTGGAATCATTAATTGTTTGCTTTTATAGTAAGTAGTATGATATAATAACAATGGAATTTCCAATGGATTTAGTCGCCTAATTCACGGGAATAACCACCATTGGTATTTCTAAATTTTGTTTCGCAGCGTGTAGTTATTAGGTATCGTCTGAAATATTGTTTTTAGAATCCAGACTAATGTATTTTCGAAATTCGGAATTTTTTAGGGACGTGTAAATAATATAATGGTGGAGTGCCTTTCGAGTTTGGGTTTTTCGGAGTTTTGACTGTACGTTAATCCCCGTGTGAAATTTTGGGAGTGCATTTGGTATCTGTTCGACTATAAAACCAAATTTAAAAAATGTAGAGTTAGGTAGGCAATAATACTCTAAGCCAGCTACATATTTTTAATTAAGTCCAGAGCACGTCATGTTCATCCAAATTCATTCAGAGTTGTATATCTACATAAATTCATGGTTAGAGACTGCAAAATAGCGTATTTTGTGATACAGGGAAAGGGTCCATATCGAATACGCAGATCGCTAACGGAATAAATGAAATTCCGTGGTGCGTTATTTTGATAGATACGGGGACAAAACGAGTCAAAAGATACATAAGGTGTTACTTTCTTTACCACATTAATTTCAGTGTCAATAAAAGGTTCCGGTTCATCTAAGCATGTAGGTCCATCAAAAATGTCTTAATTATTTGCACTTTAGTTGTTATCCAATATGGCGCGGTACTAACGTATCGTGCAATATGTTATTTGAGTTTAAACTTTCTCCGGCGTGTAAAAATTTGGAAAGTTTGTAGTAACAGTAACTTTATCATTCGTTGAGATGCCAATAGAAATTATATCGGTAGGTACCTACTCTTTTATTTTATTCACAGAGTAATTAATACCTTACATTTATTAGACACCAGTTGGTTCCCGGCATGCGTTGCTATGCCATTTAATAAATAAATTGTTTCTCCCTGCGTGTCCTTTCCCATTCGTCCCGTTCCCTTCCTCCTCCCCTTCCTCTCCCGCGTCCCCTTCTCCTCTTGCGTTCACGCTCCGTCTCCTCCACCTTTCCTCTCCCCACTCCACTCTCCTCCTTCTCCCGTATCCCCCTCATGAGTTCCCCTCTCCCTCCCGCGTTCCATACATTCATTCCCGGTACATTCGGCTTTCAAACAGCTCGCGTGCCACCTATTGCAATTTTTTTATACAAATTTCATAATGCCAGAGCTCACCAGTAGTTTTATACAAACCTTGTCCTGACAATAACGAACACAGAAAAAAAAAATTATCCAATTTGGTGCAGTCGTTCGGAAGTTATGCGCGTACATACATTTCGGCGATTCATTTTTATTTATATAAGAAGATAGAAGATAGATAGATAGATATAATATATAATATTTATATAGAAGATAGATAGATAGAAGGTAGAAGATAGATAGATAGAAGATTGAAGAAGAAGATAGATAGAAAGATAGATTTATATAGATAGATAGATTTGTTATATTTGTATTTGGCATACTTGTATTAATGAATCGTGTGGTCGATTTATAAGGTTTATTAGACTAACGAGTACAGATTGGAGGTATGTGTTATCCTTTATAAGAGATGTATTATAAGAGAGGGAGCCTAACTACTAACTCTATCATCATCATCATCATCTGTGGCTCTACAACCCAGGTCGGGTCTTGGCCTCCAGCAGAGCCTGCCTCCATGACTGTCGGTGTTGTGCTGCGTTGCGCCAGTTTCGGATGCCGATGGTGCTTGCATCCTTCACCACTCCATCCAGCCATCGAAGCTTTGGTCTTCCAACTCTTCTCCGACCCCCAGGTGCACCATCCATAATTCGCTTTGGAATATCTCCTTCGCTCATTCTCTGGATATGTCCAGCCCACCTGAGTCTTCCAGTTTTGATTTCCTTGGAGATATTAGGGTCCTCGTAAAGATCGTATAGCTCCTGGTTGTATCTGATACGCCATTCTCCATTATCTACTAACTCTATAATGGTTTTAATACCCGGCTATCTCCCTGTCTCTCTCTTGTACATGGGAAGTCTTAACTACTACACTAGTAAATATCCGGCTAGCTCCCTGACTCTCTCTTGTACATGGGAAGTCTTAACTACTACACTAGTAAATATCCGGCTAGCTCCCTGACTCTCTCTTGTACATGGGAAGTCTTAACTACTACACTAGTAAATATCCGGCTAGCTCCCTGACTCTCTCTTGTACATGGGAAGTCTTAACTACTACACTAGTAAATATCCGGCTAGCTCCCTGACTCTCTCTTGTACATGGGAAGTCTTAACTACTACATTAGTAAATACCCGGCTATCTCCCTGTCTCTCTCTTGTACATGGGAAGTCTTAACTACTACACTAGTAAATATCCGGCTATCTCCCTGTCTCTCTCTTGTACTTGGGAAGCAATCTTCCGAAAGGGTCCTCCATTGATATGCTTGGTGTAACTCTAAGTGACCAGCTCAGATATGGGGGCTTCATCGAAGCCAGAGTTAAGTTAGCCTCTCAAAAGCTGGGCGTACTGTACAGGGCCCGCAGATACTTTAATATTACACAACTGCAAACCCTGTACAAATCACAAGTGCGCCCCACGGTTGAATTTGGCAGCCACCTCTGGTCTGGAGCCCCAAAATACCTGAAAAAAAAAAAACCCTCGACTCTGTACAGAAACTCTAATCTTTCTAGTGTTAACAAAAGGATTGCAATCTTTAGAGCACAGGCGTAGAAGATTCTCATTTTTTTTCAGATTTCTTGGAAGGTGCATAAATGGGAAACACGCCAAACGCATGCCCAACATATGTACATGGTTGACATTTGTAACATGTGAACGGGTCGCTTCTTCGGCGCGTTCTTGTGTTCCAACAGCTCGGCTGCAGAACGATTTGCCGGCCTTTGTATTTCCTCAAAAAGACTCCACAGAGCATCTCAGATGACATAGGTTTGATCCTGTTTGGAGTTAATGTAAAAAAAAGTCAAGGGAGCGACTATTTATTCCCACAATCGTGTTTTAATCAGCTCCTAAATTAAATAAGCCTGTGATCTGTGATACGTATGTCGATAAGCGGTACGCCAACAGATTAAAATCCTAAGTTGAACAATGAAAAAGTTGCCTTTAAAGTATATTTTTTTAAACGCAGAGAGAAAGTATTATAGATAGAAGAAAAAATGTGTTATTATTTAAGAAAAAAAAATGTCTACCGCACATTTGCTACCAGATGAAAATAAGGGTCAAATGGAAACTGGAACTGAAGACGTTCATTTATCTGGCAATTTATAGTACAACAGTATAAATACATAACACATTATAGAAGGCCAAAGATAAATACGTATTGATAAATAGATGATGTTATTCATAAAAGTATTATTTTCGAATAGATTTTGACCTTCATGATATGGGAATACTTTTTAATAATGATGTTTTTCCACTTCTGAAATCCCCAAAAATTAGGTTTTAAATTGTGTACATCATTTTGCAATAATACCAGAAAATTTTCAGGCAAAATAAATAAGGAACTAACTAACCATCACGCCGTTTCTCCGCATGGGTAGGCAGAGAGGACGGACCGCCAAACATCCCGGTCTTGGCACACATTCCTTGCCTCGTTTACATTCATACAACGTCTCATGAATGCTCTTCTATTATTCTGACTCTTGACATGGCCCGACTCAAGTATCTGATTCACTTGGTCGTGCCATGTCTTTCTTGGGCGTCCTCGACTTCTTCTACCATTCACACTTGCGTCATATATTCTCCTTACACTCCTTTCCTCGTTCATTCGCTCTACATGCCCAAACCATCGGAGCGTCATTTTCTTAATCTTACACATCACGTTTACATCAGCCTTGCATTCTTTGCGGATCTCCACGTTTTTCACACGATCGTACATGGTTTTACCACACACTTAAGTAAATACGAACGATTTAAAAAAATAAGTTTTAAGATTTTCACGGCCAAAAGCATTTTCGTTATTTGTTTTTGGGGTGTTATGCACATCTACCGGATCTGCCGGATCTGCCCTGATGATGGACACTGCAACGATGTCCGAAACGTTGGCTACAGAAGGAGGTAGCGCAACACGGCATAACACCCCAAAAACAAATAACGAAAAAGATTTAAAAAAATGTTTTAATATCTTCCATTTTTTTGCAAAAATAGAGATAATGATATCTTCACTGGGATCTTATTTATATATAAAGGATTTTTTAGGTAGTGTTTTTTAGTGCAGATGTGTGGTTAGGTGCCAGTCTGTATTTGGTATCAGTAGGTACATTTTTCTGTTTCTGATCTCCGTGTGTATCTTCCCTATCCAGATTTTATTTTGGAATTTATATCTTACTAGCAGACCCGGCCACAAGTTGTTGTGGCTAACGAAGCACAACGCCATGCCATTACCCGACATTTATAACCAACGGCCATCTGTTAAATCAAATCCACACCGTCCGTTGGCCAGCCCGCTGCCAGATAAATATATTATATATTTCAACCAATTTACGCAAAAACTTGACAAATCATATACCTAAAAATCTTCCGCAGGAATCACTCTATCTATTGGTGAAAACCGCATGAAAATCCGTTGCGTAGTTTAAAAGATCTAAGCGCACAGACAGCGGGAGCGACCTTATTTTATACTATGTAAAGATAATGTGGTGAGTGCGTTTCCTTATACCGCGTACACCATCATTAGCTAGTATAAAATGAAGTCGCTCAAAATGTATGTGCACATAGATCTTTTAAACTACGCAACGGATTTTAATGCGGTTTTCACCAATAGATAGAGTGATTCAAGAGGAAGGTTTATATGTACAATACATGCTTATTATAGTGGAGAATAGCCGAGAAATTCAAATATTCAATTCAGGCAGCTGGCAAGCGGTTGGTGTGGATTTTATAAAGGTTGGGTAATGGCGTTGTGTTTCGTTAGCCACAGCAACGTGTGGCCGGGTCTGCTAGTAAAGGATAAAACTAACTAATAAAATAACTAACCAGAAAGACTGGGTTCATTTATAATTTATAACATAAACTATTGGACTGCGCACTTTGGCAGTTCGTATTATTGGGTAGGTACTTTGAAATTGTGCATGTTTCCACATCTTCGAAATGTCAATTTAATAGTAAAAAAATACAAGCTGCCATATTGTGCCGTAATTCAGTAGGTATTGTTAAAAAAATAATTTCTAACATCTAACAAATAATGTTGGAAACTCAAAAGAAGAAGATACCAATAAAATGTTCAATTGTAATATGAGAATTTAATATAAAATACGAGAACTTAATATTAAAGTACGAGAATTCATTTAAAACCGAGGAAAAATAGATGGGGATTTTTTGACGGCCTGACAACAAGGCCTGTCGGCATTTTTAAGGCCGCCCTGAAATGGGGTGTGAAAGTGCGTACGCCTACACGTAGGGTAGGCTTTCACGTATGATAGATAATACGAGTAGAAGACTAAAATAGGGTAGTTAGTTAATTGTATAGGTATTGTTCTAAACAAAACTGAACAAAACACGTTTCAGCTTAATACGGCCTTATTCACATGGAAGGAAAATGTTCGGCGTTGAGACATTATGACGCAGGGCTTGGTGTTGCGCGTTGGTTAATTTGTTGTCAGTTTGATATTTTAGCATTTTGAAAATACAGGACCCTTAGGTTTTTAGAATTTATTAATGATTTTGGGTTGATGAAACCAGGCGTCAACATGATAATATTTTGTTCGCTCCATACTAGAATTTGGATCAGTGATTTGGAATCCCCAATACAAAGTCAATATTGAAAGGTTAGAAAGAATCCAAAAATTTTTTTTGAAATACTTAGACTTTAAATCGTTCCGAATATCAGAACATGTAAAAGATTCCTTAGCATTCCATAAAATTACATCACTAGAAGAGAGAAGAAATATATCCGACCAGAAATTTTTATACAAAATCATCAACAACGCTGTTGACAGCAACTATCTTCTGGAAAACATCCATTTCCACTGTCCAGTACGTAATACAAGAACAAACAAACTATTCCACATCCCACAATCAAAAACTAACTACTCACAACAGCGCCGGATCTGCCATACGTTCAAAAACGTGCAAAAAACCTGGCGCCAACTCCGAAGGGGCGCCGTGAGAAAATAAATATTGTATTAAAAATTTGTTATAATATTCCCTGAATCGTTTAAAAATTACCCATAGTACGAAATAATTATTACGCTCTAGCAACACTTTCCAAAGATACAGACTGAGCACGCATCTGGTTTGAATTCAACGAAATTCAACGATTTACGAATTTATAGTCAGTTACAGAATTTTTTTATAAATTCCATATATTTAGTTTAAACGTAAGATCTATTTTTCCATATATCTTTTACCGTCTTTTACGACGAATGAGTGCGATCCAAATTCATTAACCAATCACAGCGCCGTACTTTTATTCAAGAGAACAAACAAACAGACGGCGCCTTTCAAAATGCTTTTGTACGATTTAAATCTCTAGGAGAAGGGACTTAAAGACCATTTTCTTATGAAATCTTCAGTAAATTCAAAATTTCATTAGCATAAACATCGCACGGTTTGCAAGTTTGCAACTTGTTGACAGTTTCATCATTGATTTGACAGTTGAAGTTCGTTAAATGTACCTATAATTAATTTCTATTAGATTTGTTATTTTACAGTCAGTAATAATCAGTGTAAGCGTCTTTCGTAAGCCGTTGATACCATAGATACGTTTGTGTTTGTTCGCTCAACACAGAACACAGGGGAAATGGAAATGCAAGGTACAAATTTGAGGTTAGATTAGTTTAGATTTTTTAATTAATAACTAAATTTCTATTGGTTGTTAGAGGTTGTGGATTGTGGATTACAATGAATAGAACAATAATTAAAAAAAAACTTTCAGGCTCGCAGAATCTAAAACTTAGAATTAAAGAGCATAATGACATAAAAAAACTCGTTTCAAAACTCAAAATTCCATTAGTTTATTAGTTCAGGAAGGTCCTGTACAATTGAAAGGTTTTGATTTTCCTATTACGAACAAGCGTAAATTAATTACTGAGTACTATTACAAGAAACTGCCTAATGGAGAAGAATTACATAGATCGTGGCTTATTTATTCGAAAACTTTAGATAGGGTTACACCCTTTATATGTCTTGATTTTATTTGATAAATTAGTGTAAAAAAAAAAATTAAATAAAAAAAAAAAAAATTGGGGTAAACGAATTTTTAATAAAAATAAAAATGTAGGGGGGGGGGGGGCGCCATCGGTACCTACTGCACAGGGCGCTAGATTTCGTAGATCCGGCCCTGACTCACAACATACATTTCTGAAAAGGACGTGCACAAAATATAACAATATCCTTTCAGACGCTGATATTTTCCATTTGTCCTCAGTTCAATTCACAAAATATGTAACGGAGAAAATCAAAACAGATTGTTGATCGTAAATCCTGCTGTGTGCCTTATTTTATTGTTTTTCTCTTATTATGTTGGTTTCATCTGATTTTCGTATGAATTATTATGTTGGTTTCATCTGATTTTCTGTAATCTAGTTAGGTATTATGTATGTATAACTTCTTATATTAATGAGTTTTTTGTTTTATCTTTAAATTCTATATTCTCAAATGTGGAAACTTCACTGGTTCATGCAAATTTGTCAAATGTAATTATTTAATAAAATATGTACAACTGTTTGTTTCCCAAATAAAGTAAAATAAAAATAAAAAAATAAATATTCCAGGTATTTTTTTGTATCAAACGGAAATAGTTTTTAAAAAATCATTTGTAAAAGCTATAAGTACATTTAAACTAACTTCAACATCACCCCTAACTATTACACATCTGCCCTGATGATGGACACTGCAACGCTGTCCGAAACGTTGGCTAAAGAAGGAGGTAGCGCAACACGGCATAATACCACAAAAACTAATAATAAAAATACTTTTGGCCGTGAAAATCTAAAATCGTATCTAACTTCAATAAATATAACAAGTATCAATCTAAGGAAAAAATGATCAAGAAAAAAATCCCATGGACTGAACCGCTAGAAGTGGATTACATGTCAACAAATAACACAAGATCTATCTACTTCTAGGCTCCAGACAAATTTATCTGATCAAGAAAGAATTTCAAATTTTGGTATATATTTAATCAGTTTCGACGAAGTAAGATGCATTTAACATTTCTCCGGTCACAGACGCGCACAACTTACTCCTAATAGCAGTTAAAAACCCGCTCTGTAGGTTTTTGCTGCTAAGCCCTGCTGGCGGCTTTTGGTTCGGCTTTGCCCAGTTTGAGTGTTGTGACCATTTTATATATCCGATAGGAACTGGTTCCAAAAATAGCCGGTTCCTCGGATCCACTGTAATCATATGTAATTACGTCATATGTAATTTATAGCCGCGTGGTACAATTATTCACAACTGCCAGTTACAATAACAACCATACTACAGTCAATCTCTCCATATCCGGAGAGATACACAAAATTTACAAATTCGTAGTACTTATACCTGCCAGAGGCACGTTCTCATGCTATCTTTTAACGTAAGTGGTGTCATCCTTTGGCATTATTAGCTACTTTCTTCGAGTCGATTCGATTACAAAAGTAGCTTTTTAACAAACTTCAAGTGCGAAGATGGCTTGACATAAGGCGCCAAGATTTGCATTCTTAGCGGGATTCTTAAACTTTAACCGTACGGACGTTAATGCAATAAAAACGCCCGATTGTTTATCTCTTCAGTGCTTCTACGTGTGTAAACCCTACAGTCATATTCCAAAAAAAAACAGGTTGGAGAAAATAAATTACTCGCGTTAAAAGACCCTCTCATGAATGAAACATATGAGTCAATTCCCAGTAACGACTTTTCGAATTGATCAATATAGCTTCAATTAAATTAATTGTGCCACACCCTTCGTCTCTTCAAATTGCCCCATCTCTTCGCCATAATCTACACATACTACTATGAGAATATTGTCAATTCATTACCGTGTATTTAAACACTTTCAGAAAACCTTCTCAATTACATAATCGTAGTAGCATTGTGCAACACTCCCATTAAGCCTCGTACAGTTAGAAGGGTACTCCGCCCCTAAAGACCCACCCCTCGGCAGGTTCTGCTTTAGACAGATTCCATAGTGCCTCTCGTATCACCTGTTGCCTATAGCTGCTCGCAACGTGACCGAGTCTGCCTCGTAACGTAAAGGTTGGTGTGCAAATAACACGTGACTTGAAAACTGCAACGGGGTTGGGGATTTTATTCAGAATGAAATAGCTAGAATGTTCCATTGATGGGAGGGTACTTCTCGGTGGGTAGGTACTGCGGTAACTGTTTTTACTCAATATTATTCCGTTTCTTTTGTTTATTGTTCCATTACTCAACGTCGTGTTCCGTTTTTAAATTGAAATACAGAAAAGGAAAAAGTTCGAAAAAATCTATGGAGAGAAATCAAACTTAGAGATATTAAAAATAAAAACCCAAGCGGAGGTTAGGGATAAGTTTGAGAAAATTCTATTTCTAATTGAAATGTGTATATTTAGAAAAGTACGAGAAAAATTTATTACTAATTGAAATGTGTATATTTAACAAAGTAGGAGAAAATTATATTTCTAATTGAAATGTGTATATTTAACAAAGCAGGAGAAAATTCTATTTCTATTTGAAATGTGTATCTATATTTAGCAAAGTAGTCGATGTAAGTACAGAGATAGGGGTTGGAAATAATTTTTCGGAATTTGAGATACCTAATTATGTTCATGCAATGATTTCTTGAAGTGAAACTTTTTTAGCATTTGAAACTCGATGAAACGAAAACGCGACACTAAAAATAGACAGATTTAACCTGCGTTAACCGTTAACCTCATTAAGAGCGTTTAACCAGCCAGAGGCCGAAAATCCACATTTCGTCGAAAGTTGTTCTTACGATCGTGCAGGGCGGTTACATTGAGAAAGATTAATTATTCACCGTACCAGCTTCTTAAAATTATATACTCAATATATACTCAATATCGATTTTATTTCATTCTAAATTTGCTTTAATTTATACCTACATCCAAAAATGCTGAAAGGCTTGATGATAAAACTGTTATAATAATGTACTTTTTGTAATTATTTTTTGATTATAAGTATTTTTCATTTTTTAATAATGTCTAAGTTAAATAAGAATGTTAAAAAAATCTGAAATATATTAGTTTGTAAGTGCGAAAATAAATACACAAATGGACCAATTTTCGCCAAGAAACACATGTACGTATATATTTTTTAATGATTTTATTTAAACTAAAATTAAAATTCTAAAACATGCGATACCCAGAGATAATGTATTGATTTATTTTACTGCTTATAAGATTTGAAATGGGTGTGGTATAAAACAAAATCTTTTTTGAAAATTTACCAAATCTGCCAACGACCTACGGTTAACCTTATTATACTAAAAACAAGCATTTTTTCTCAAAATTTAAAACATACGAATGCTAGATAAAAGAACAATCTTTCGAAATCCATTTATAATTTTTTATGGAAAAGAGTCAATACGTCTAAAATCTGATTTAAAAACGACATATTTCTGGTTTTCTCTGGTAATACCCTCTTAACGGAGGATTTCATTGAGCGGAAAAAAAATTAAAAATATACTTACCGTCAAGTATGATTAGATTATTCACGATGTCCATCCGTATGTATGACGGGGGTAAATAACTCGTCCCAAGTTTGCTCAAAATGGTTTTATTAAAGCGAAGAAACTTCTATTGGTAGGCATGCGCGTATAAGTAATTTTTATTAAATAGTTAGTTTTATTAATTAATTAGTCAACAAAATGATAGCAAAATAACACTTTAATTTAATACCCATCACAATAAGACTTCAAAAGATAACAATTAACTAAAATTTCATTGAAAAGGTCTGGGGTTACACAATTCAAAGCAATTATTTTAATGTAAACCAACACCGTTAGTAATTTGATGTCAATAATTGTTTTGTTTACATTGTGGCAATGTTTTCAATTTAATCATAGCGAGAAACTGAACACCTGGCATCATTATTTATTTAATGAGAATAGCGGAGTTATAAAGAACAAGTCTGAATAATCACGAATTTAGACATTGTTTGAAATGCGATCTCACTGAGATAAAATGAAAATTTATATAAGTACTAGCTGATCCGGCGAACTTCGTATCGCCTCAGAATCAAAACTGTTAACAACTTATTAGCTGAATTGATCTAAATTGTTTCTCCCTGCGTATCCTTTCCCCTCTCGCGTTCCCTCTTCCTCTCCCTCTCCATCTCCCTCTCCCTCTCCCTCTCCCTCTCCCTCTCCCTCTCCCTCTCCCTCTCCCTCTCCCTCTCCCTCTCCCTCTCCCTCTCCCTCTCCCTCTCCCTCTCCCTCTCCCTCTCCCTCTCCCTCTCCCTCTCCCTCTCCCTCTCCCTCTCCCTCTCCCTCTCCCTCTCCCTCTCCCTCTCCCTCTCCCTCTCCCTCTCCCTCTCCCTCTCCCTCTCCCTCTCCCTCCCCCTCTCCCTCTCCCTCTCCCTCTCCCTCTCCCTCTCCCTCTCCCCACTCCACTTCTCCCCATCCCCCGTCCCGCTAACCCCCATTCCTGAGTTCCTTTCCCCCCTCCCCCCTCCCCCTTCCCCCCTCACCCCTCCCCCGGTTCACAGTTCAATATTATACCCCTTACAATATTGCTGCAGTTCTTTCAAAATAGGAGAATTCGTTCCATACAAAATGTATGGGGAAAATAATTTTCTTCGGAGTGGAACACCCTTTACTTTTAGGGGCATGAAAAATAGATGTTGGTCGATTCTCAGACCTACCAGATAAGCACACAAAATTTCATCAAAATTGGTCCAGCCGTTTCGGAGGAGTATGGCAACAAACACCGTGACACGAGAATTTTATATATTAGAATATATATTTTTTTCAATAATTTGATAGTGAAAAGTAACCTCAAGGGCGCTGAATAAAATACTATAATTGATCATATTGATGACCACCTATTTTTTTTTCAATATTTACATATTTGCGGGCTGTAAAATTATTCATCAAAGATAAATTTGAAATTGCAACGGTTGGTAACAGATGAAGAAAAAAACAATGCGGACTCAATGGCGAAACGGTAAGATCCTTGGAACATCTAAACAATGAACCGATCACCGAGGGTTTGCGGATCAGATCCCGATGCGACTATAGCAAAAATGTTATTTTTACATCGTATTGAAGTGAAAACTGTCCCAAAAAGCGAAGCTAGCCGTCCAGGATGGAGTGCTGGTACCTGCCCTGATGTATGGCAGTGAGGCACGGAACTGGCAGAGGAAGGATGAAAGTTGACTGAATGCTGTAGAAATGAGATCCCTGAGGCGTATCTGTGGTAAAACCAAGTATGATCGTGTGAGAAACATGGAAATCAGCAAAGTATGCAAGGCTGATGTAAGCGTAATGAGTAAGATTAAGAAAGGGACGCTCAAATGATTTGGGCATGTAGAGCGAACGAGCGAGGAAAGGAGTGTAAGGAGAATATGTGACGCAAATGTGAATGGTAGAAGAAATCGGGGACGGCTGAGAAAGGCATGGCACAAGGCACAACCAATTGATTTCAATTCAATTTGGGAGGCAGGAATGGGTACGGCCGCCCCGGGAACCTTTATTGGATAACCAACACCTCTGCCATAGGTCACCCCAAGTGGTTCGCTACGTTTGGTGATTTAGCAGGGGTGCCCGGGTTCGCGGGGTGAGGTTTGTCTAGGTCTTGGAGGCGGATGAACAGGATACACTGAACCCTAAATTCCTACCTACCCCTTAAACCCCTTTCCTTCCCAGAACTCTCCTCTCCCTCCTTTCCTTAAAAAACCCTCCACATAGCATCACCAAAGATGACATAGGCCCTGAGGGAAATTATTTTCCTCAGGGCCTCCTGTGTGGAGCTCATGTAAAAAAAAAATAAAGTGAATCAGATATTTGAGCCGGGCCATGTCCAAAGTCAGAATAATAGAAGAGCATGAATGAGATGATGTAAGAATGTGAACGAGTCAAGGAGAAGGTGTGCCAAGACAGAGTTGTTTGGCGGTCCGTCCTCTCTGCCTACCCCTGCGGAAACGGCGCGATGGTTAGTTAGTCAGTTTTCGTCCTAAGTGAAAGATGCTATCGGTATGAGATCCTGGCGAGAGAACGCCATACAGAATTCAAAATAGCTAAAACCTACTTTTCCCAATCTTGATTTTCCCAAACTCCTTCAACTTTCAGCCTCAAAATTACCTAATCTGGAGATGCAATAATCCAATTGGCTCCGAGCATTTGGGACCTTTAAAGGTAAACCATAAAAAGCGATGTACGCGACTGACATAAACATTGATAGATATTTAGTTCCTTAACGAAATCTTGAAACATTCAGTTATATAACGTATGTACTGTAGTACATATTCCGTTGATAATAAATAAATCGTATAGGTACCACAAAAAAAACGGAAAATGAACATAAAAATATCTATAAGAAATATACAACAATATCTCCTACTGAACATATAACAATTTTAATACGATCCGTCGTACAAAGATGGCGCGACCAATAATATTTTTCAAAGCTGCAACGAAAACTGGTTTACTTGTAGGAGAAAATGCACAGTAATATTGGCGAGAACGACGCGACTTCCAATAATAATGTAATATGAAGGAAGTGAATGAAAAAAATCTGGATATATACTTATAGGTAATAGGTACTTATAAAAGTCGTCTGGGACTTATATGTTCTATGGCACAACGAAAAGCCCAAAGCAAATCATGCACAGAACACAAATAGATTTTGTAAGAATGTGATTTTGTATTGTTTCATAGTGCTCTCCACGGACATATGAATATATCTGGACCTGCCCTAAGTGATAAAAACGTATTATTTCCCCCTCCACATGGCGCCGGCTGTAGCTCCTCCTTGGAACCGGCTCGCTCCATGGGGAGGGGATATAGCCTCGCTTGAATCTAAAATGTGTGACGTCATCATTCTTGCCGTGAACAGCGAGAAGCTGACATCCATACATTTAACGAAATAACGGCAGCTTGTGCTATACAATATATCTACCTATCAATATGCACATAGCGAATGTGGGCGGTACTCCAATGTGCTCGTCGCTGGTTACAGGGGTAAGTAAATTATGAAACATTTGTAAAAGTGTTTTAACTAAACACGGCAAGAAAATATTGATATGTGTATTGGCGCGAGTCTTTTTGGGGCGAGCATTTGGCCTTAGCAAATAAGTTTTGAACGTGGCAAGCAATTCGCGCTCCCATGTAAAAAGGTCTATTCATTCAAAGCAGATTTTGCTTTTAAGAACTAAATGGTGATATTATAATGCGAGATGCCTATATACTGTCAGATTGATTGTTCAACGAATGACAGTCATCTTTCCCCTCTTCCGCTCTCCATAGTTTGGTTTTACCCCTCATCTGTAACTGCTTGTCTATCCATTTGGATGTCTATGGTGCTCTCACACAAATGAAGTATGGAAGAACTTTAGGGTGCCAGTTCATACCCGCGCTGTGCAAGCGGGTTCCCTGCAGAGCATCGGAACATTCATTTTATTGATATTAGGGAACGTACCCATACTACGTGACACGTTTGGGGGGGGGGGTCTTCAAAATGTCACGCTTGGTACAAATGAGCGGCGGCGGCCATAGGTTTTTGGTCACCGGGGGGGAGGGGGGGGGGGGGGTTAAAAATTGCAAAAAGTTGGTCACGTAGTATGGGTACGTTCCCTTATGTAAAAGAATAGACATTCAAAGAATATGCGTGTACGATGGAAAAGGCTATATGAGCGGCCCGTTAAAATTTGTCCACTGGAACTTGTTCAGTGAAACCGTGCGCATTTCCAGTAACGAATCTTCACATATACGCATCTGTCAAACATTTAAATAGAAGAAATATTAATAAAATAATATTGATACCCACTTTTTCGCTTGGGGGTCGTCCATTAATCACGTGATGTTTTTGAGCAACTTTTTAACCCCCCCCCCCCTTGGTGATATGTGGTGAGGTTTTAGACTAAATACTATTTAAAATTTCAATAAACAATTTAAGTACACAGAAAAAATAGAGTTATCTACTTTTCTCAAAATGCTAAATTAAGTCGCAAAAATAAGTGAATGCAATTCACACGTGGTAAAAGTGAAACTCAAATCTCAACCAACAGGAGCCACGAAAAGTGAGCTCATAAACAAAGCGGCCAATGCGGTAAGGTTTCATTCTATCTCATTCGATGTATGTGTTTTGTCTCTTTTTAGTTTCGTTTCCTTTTCATCCGAGTTTCAAAAAAACAACGGTGCCAAAGAAGTTTCCCTTCAAAAATATGAAGAAATTAGCTTTTTTTTTAATTGAAAAATTTAAAAACTTGCAACATTTCTAGGACAACGCGAAGGTTTTCAGATAGCAATACCGTTTCGAATGTCAGCTGTGGAGCTTTTAAATATGCATATAACCGTAAAAATAAGAAACGATTTCGAAAAGTAGGGCCGAAACTCGGGTGAGGCAGGGTAGTAACCCCAGTTTAATATAAAAAATATATTCCCAAGCCTACAAAGCTAATGAATCCACAAATAATTTGTGCGTGCCACACACCGGACGGCCGGACGATGAACTAAAGGCGAAGGCGCGTGCTTCGCGATTAATTAACTTTTCCACGTTCATAATAAAATGATAACGCGCCGCTGAGGAATTTTGCTCGTCACGAGGCCGGGACGTTTATTAATTTGACCGAAACGAGGCGAGAGACAACACACATCCCACAGAGATAAACAAATAGAAGTGTGCTGTGGGCGTGTCTGTGCGCCCAAAGGAACTTTTTATTCATTATTTCTGGTGAAATTGACCAAACATTTTAAAATATCGAAGTTCTCATTCACATCACATTACAATACACCAATGCAAAAACACAATAAAACCCCAATTACTGTTTTTTTTTAAATTAAAAAACAAAACAATAAAAATATTATAGAACGTATCTTGGTCTCTGCTTTAACTGTGTTTTTTTTTCGTAAATAAGCCTAGAAAAAAATCAAGTTTCATGCCACTAAAAAATCAACAAGAAAAATCTTTTTTTTAAATGCTATGAAACATTTTATTTATTATTTATTTATTTTCTTTTCACTTATTTGGGCTGTCCCTTGGACCGGCTAGTAGCCAATTTTAAAGTTATTTTTGGTTTGAATGAGGATTAAACCTTCCTCCCCAGGGAGTGGAGTCAACACCGCTAATACTTAAAGCCAAATCCTAATTGGATAGTATCGATATTTATTTAGATAGGAGGAGGAGGGTGATAGTTAACTACGATTGTTAGAGCGAGCGCGCAATGCGACAAACTGAGGGTGTGCTACAACAATGCGTACAGGCAACTTTTGCAACTACCAAGGTTCTGCAGCGCCTCCACGATGTTCACCGAAGGGAGGGTGCACTCATTCCCAGCATTATTTCGCCACCGGCTAGCCAGCTTCTGGAGCAGGACACGGAGGTCAAACAACATCATTGTCGTGGCTGCATCCGGGTGGCTCAGTTCCCCACTAAATGAGCGATGGATGCATATGATGAGGCGACCTCCCTGATGGACGATAAAAAAACTAATATTTCTTTTTTTAATTTTAATCTCTGTTTAATTTAATTTAATTTTGTTTTTAATTTTGTGATTAATTTTTATTATTATTATTTATGTTCGAATTTTATATTCATTTTTTTGTTTTTTTGTTTTCGTTAGGTACCTAACCTAATACGCTACCATATTTTATTTCTTTTAGATTTTTTTTTGCTCTTTAAAATATATTATACTATGGTTTATGTAATATGGCAGACTGGGATTGCACTACCCTCCCAGCCCTGCTGGAATAAAAACTAAAAAAAAAAATATATATATATATATATTAAAAACGTTAACATTCAAGTGAAAATTCTGAAAATGTTTAATAAAACACGATTCGATAAAATAGAGCAAAAATCTCGAGGGAGGTGTTTCTAAATGTTTAAGAAAAATATGTTATAAAACGGTAGAAATTCGAAATGCCGCGGCTTAATTGGCTTACGTGGATTCCAGGTAAACTGAATCACATTTCCACGTATTTTAGCAATTCAGTGGTGATCAGTGGTCATTGAATACTGTGATCAGCGTTGGGATCGGTGATGTGCTCAGTGATCACGGAGTGTAGACCAAATGATCATTGAACAGTGGCGTGGCGTGGAATAAAAATAATCACGAGCAATTCAAATCAATTGAGCAGAAATGCACAGCAATCAATTGAAGCAATTAAATTTAATTATATGCAGTGAAAAAGGTGCGCAAATTCCGATGACAATGCATATAAGTAAATCAAGAAACATCTATTCTGATTAAACAACACATGTCCAAGTATGGAGTGAATAAGTATCTCATACAGGCAATTGCTTCTCTGAATGAGGGAAGCGTTGCATGTGTTAGGGTGAACGGCGATTTTATGGGGTGGTTTGACATCACAAAAGGTGTTAAACAAGGCTGCGTAATGTCGCCGTGGTTATTCAATCAATATATGGATAATTGTATGCAAGAATTGAAAGAGATGGGATTGGGCGCGAAATTGAGTAATCTGGAAGTATGCGGATGATGCGGTGCTGATATCGAACAGTATGGAAGATCTACAGTCTCTCGTATCAAGGATGAACGAAGTATGTATGAAGAATGAGTTAATGATGAATGTAAGTAAGTCTAAAGTTATGGTGTTTGAAAGAGAGAATACTAAAGACTAAAACAGTATGCAATATAGTTGTGAATGATGAATACTTGGAGCAGGTGGATGAGTTCGTTTATTTGGGAAGTATGTTTACGAGAGATGGGAAGGCTGATAGAGATATTGAAAGAAGGGTGAATGCAGGTAACTCTATTAATGGAGGACTGAACGCCGTTGGCACCAACAAAAAACTGTCCAAAGACGCGAAACTAGCCGTCCATAATGGAGTACTGGTACCAACCCTGATGTATGGCAGTGAGGCATGGAACTGGCAGAGGAAGGATGAAAGTAGACTGAACGCTGTAGAAATGAGATCCCTGAGGCGTATGTGTGGTAAAACCATGTATGATCGTGTGAGAAATGTGGAAATCCGCAAAGAATGCAATTAATTACTCATTCTGATGTAAGCGTAATGAGTAAGATCAAGAAAGGAACGCTCCGATGGTTTTGGCATGTGGAGCGAATGAACGAGGAAAGGAGTGTAAGGAGAATGCAAACGCAAACGCAAATGTGAATGGAAGAAGTCGGGGACGCCCGAGGAAGACATGGCACGACCAAGTGAATCAGATACTTGAGTCGGGCCATGTGAAGAGTCGGAATAATAGAAGAGAATGTATAAGACGATGTATGAATGTGAACGAGGCAAGGAGTGTGTGCCAAGATCGAGTTGTTTGGCGGTCCGGTCTCTCTGCCTACCCCTGCGGAGAAACGGCGTGATGGTTAGTTAGTTAGTTGGAATAATTTTGAAGTCATGTTAAAAAAATGAACATCTTAGCCGAATGAATTAGGTAAATATTATGATAAGTAAAATTCATTTTTCGCTTTTGTGAAACAGAAGTAAAAAGAGGAATTTGCATGACAAAAGACGCCAAGAGGGTGTGGAAACGTGGACACTTACTTAGAGCCAGCGAAAGAAAGCGGATAGACGCCCTCAAAACGTTGTGCTGGAGAAAAATGCTCAGGATTCCATGGTCATCCAGACGATGTGTCCATTCTAGAAGAGCTAGGCATCCACAATAGATTTTCAACTATTTGCCTACAACGTATTTTAATATACTTTGGACAAGTTGCTCGTCAAACTGAGGACTTTAATTTGGACAGACTCATTGTCACTGGCAAAGTGGAAGGCAGAAGAAGCAGAAGACGGTCACCAATGCTCTGGAGTGACCAAGTATCATTGGCGTCCAGTACGTCGGTGTACGCAGCTCTCTACGCAGCGCAAACCCGCGAGGACTGAAGGAGTCTTGTCCACCATGTAAATTGGGGTAGGGGTTTCAGAAATGAGGAACCGACTTGAGAAGAAGAATAAGGCATTTACCGAATATAAAATAATCAAAATACAGCAATCGATAGAAAAATGTACTTATGTAATACGAGCAAAGCTGCATTTTCGAGTTTTTGTGATTCATGGCTTAAATCTTCGATTAAATCTCAGATTGAATCATAGATTTCGCAATACATGTAGGTACTTGAGTTTGGTCGCTAGTGAGAAGGGACGCTAAAAAAGGATATAAAATGTTACTCAAGGAGGAAGTCTTTAATCATAAATATTCCTGAGCTTTCCAAACAACAACTTTTGTGCCCAGCATTTCAAATTTATAAACCACCATGGTATAGCCGCTGCGAGCTCCTCTTTATGATAAAAGCTTCTTTTATGAGAAAGAGGGGGAGATTACAATGGATTAGCGGTATCCATTTATCCGTTTCACATAATTTTCCTCTTGTATGCCCCGTTTACATTAGAAGTTAAAACATCCCGACATCTTTTTCTAGCCCGCATGAATTTGAAGTGTTTAAAAGGGCCCATTTCAAGCTTTTCTTCAAAATTCAGAATAGTAACTATTGGACTGAAAACCCTTTCACGAAACATTTGAATTAGGCGAAATATGAAATAACATAAATACCGAAAAAAACGCTGGCGTAACACCTTCGTTAAAATAGTGCATCCACTGATGGAATAAAAAAGTTGTGTAAATAACACACTTGAAAAAAGTTGTGTAAATAACACACAGTGTGCTAATAAGATAGGTAATACGATGAAGATACTTATTAAAAAAAAACATAAGAAAAAAGACGTCGTGTATAAAAATGGTGTATAAAAATCCTACAAATGAAAGTGTTTTAGATGCAAGAAAGGCAAGCAGTCGCTTTATCGTTTCATCGAATTTCAAATCACAACGGTGCTAAAGAAGTTTACACTTCAAAAACATAGTTGTAAAGTATCAATAATTTAAGCAAGTCTAATCGTTGCATTTCAAATGGTTTTGTTTTTTTTTTCAATAAAACGTTTCTAATAAAATTTATCGTTACATTGGATTCTTTCTCTGATTGAAAAAACTAAAACTGGATAGACGTGTTCAGTGATGAAGCTGCAGTATTAATAGCTGCATGTGTTCAACTAATTATATAGCGAGTAGAAAAACTTAATTGATATAGGAAACTGTAAATCAGAATAGAAGGATTATAAATATTCAAATTCTGACTTGCAACGAATGGTGTGCTTATTAATACACACAAGTTCCACATATTAAAGTCGTTTAAAAAGTAAAATAATTATTTTCCTGGTAATACCCATGTTGTCATTCTTTAACAATTCACACCAATAAATCAGTGGCGATACATTAAATATATTGGAAAAAGATACACCACAAATCAAAGCAATTATTTTCATATTTTCATTGTTTCACATTTCAATATCCATTAGCATTAGGACGACTTCTGTACTATACTCTTGCCTGTATCATGGAAGAGGTATATAGACTATATTACAATGTAATAATAAAATTTGAAAATGTTGACATTATAATAAAAACAATATTTTAAAAAAAATAAGAGGCATATACAGGGTGGCGCAGATGGATCGGGTGGTTTTAAAATACTTGTCAAACTGTCAATTTTAAAGGTATTGGATTGAAATAATGCAAAACGTGTAGTTACAATGGAAGTTTGTTGACAAAAAATTTGTAAAGTTAGTTTTTAAAAATTACATCCATCAAATGCCCTCCTTCTCGAGCGACGCATTCTTGGAGTCGGGAGAATCTTCTGGAGAATCAGGAGAATCTTCTGAAATCGGGAGAATCTTCTGGACCACCATGATTTTATAGGGATGGAATTTCAGTTCTTTGTTAAGAATCCTAAGGCTCCGACGTGACATTCCAAGAGCTTGAGCACGATGTCTCGTTGATCGACGTGGGCTCGTAATGACATCGCGTCTCACACACTCCACGTTCTCAGGCGTTCTTATTGTTCGAGGTCTAGACGTCCATTTTGGAGCACATGAACCAGTAGTGCAGAAATTATGCACCCAACTCAATATTGTGTCTCGCTTAGGAAGACTACCGCGAGGTGGGATGTTGAAACGCCGGCGAAAGGCACGCGTCACAGCAACAATTGACTCGTTATTGCGTATAAACTCTTCCACTGCGAAAACACGATGCTCAACGGACCACGTAGCCATCGCGACTGACTACAAGTCTGCAACTGAAACTTCCCGTCCCCCCCACCACAGCACGAAGACCGCCGAACACCTGGCTCCCTCACTCCAGACGTACAGTCCACTTCAAAACCACCCGATCCATCTGCGCCACCCTGTACATAAGCCATAATAATAATCAAAAAAAATAATTAAAATGTATAAAATAGAAACAATGTATGTATGTTGACAAACTTTCGTCAAACAAATGGTTGAGTATTGGAGAGTTGAGCGCAGAAATAGAAGGATTTATGCTTGCCATTCAAAATAGAGTCATTAATACTAAAAATTATAGGAAGCATATAATCAAAGATATAAATCAAATTGATGATTTATGTAGAAAATGTTTGGCTTTTCCAGAAACTATAGAACATATTATATCGGGATGTTCTATATTAGCGCCGTCCGAGTATACATTTAGGCACAATCAGGTTTTAAAAATAATTCACCAAAGTTTGGTAATTAAACATAACTTGATTGATTGCCATAATGTAGTACCATATTATGAATATGAACCAAATTCATTTTTAGAAAATGAATTTTATAAAATATATTATGATAAAACTGTACTAAAAGACAGAACTATTAGTCATAATAGACCTGATATAGTTTTACATGACAAAATTAAAAAAATAACATATATCATTGATGTAGCTATTCCAAATTCTTGTAATATTCAAAAAACTGTTTCTGTAAAAATAAGAAAATACACAGATTTAGGAAATGAGATTAAAAGAATTTGGCATTCTCAGACTATAAAAATATTACCATTTGTTATTTCGGCTACTGGCATTATACCTAGGTCTCTCATTCAAAATTTAGGCATATTAGAATTGCAAAAGAATTTGTATTTAAAAATGCAAAAATCAGTCATTTTAAATACATGTAGGATTACAAAAGATTTTTAAAATATTTATATTGAGGGCCCAGTAGGATTTATAGGTTCAATTAGGAATTCCACAGAGCCGAACCCTCTGATATGAAAATATATGGAGTCGGTGAATTTTTTTCCCATTTGGTCTCAAGTAGTTTGACATGTTGGTCTTGTATTGTTTTGTATTTTTAATACTTATAAGTGCAATTGCATAGCGTGGATTGACTAGATGATCATTTGGGAAGTGTGTGAAAGGGTTTAGTTTTTCCTGTGGGATAAATTTAACCCGGATATTTAAATCTGGTGCGTAAAATACTCAGATAAGGGGGCATACATTAATTACGTGAGCAGTTTTTCTTCCAATCTTGACCCCTCCCCCCTCTTGGTGAGGTAGATTTGGGCCACTTCGTATATTCTTTTCAAGTAACGTGAGATTTTGCTGGACCCCCCCCTCCATTTTGAGCTCACGTAATTAATGTATGCCCCCTAAATATTAAAAAGCAAGATTAAAAACACGCAAAAGTGTAATATTATAAATTGCAAGATTTCTATTTTGAAATAATTAAAAATATCAATGAACTCATTATATCTGTGTAGAACGGTGAAGAGCTCCCAAGAAACACATACCAATAAGAAAGAATAGTAAAATATATTGAAATTTAAAAAAAAAGATTAACGAAAAATGAGAAGCTGTAGCGCGCCGTTTTTACGCTTGCCACTACACCATCTCTTTCCCCCGTACAGCGCCATCCTGCTCACCCACCCCTAAGCAAACCAGGATGCGCCGACGCCTTCTGCGCATCTCCCACCCTCGAGCCGCTACATAAACCACACCCCGCAACAAGGAATGGGCTATATAACAGGCTGCGCGCACTAAATCAGTCAGTTCGTCTGCAGCTCGCTCTTGGCTAGTACGCTCTCTTAGTTGCGCTTCGTCCTCTGGCACGACCCTCTAAGGAGTATTCTACTACCATAAGTAAAGCACCAACCAGACCCCCGACTGCTGCCTTAGTTGCGCTTCGTCCTATGGTACGACCCTCTAAGCAGAACCACAGTCAGCTTTTGTTGTTCCCAAAGCCTAACGGCAAGGTTCCCTCCGATCCCTTGCTCAGTTAATTAGTGAATTGATACATTGTGACTATTTTTACCATATTATGTGATCTGTGAACTTACTTTCTTAAATAAATAACCTTTTACCAACAATTGTGTTATAAAGCGTAATTATTTTCAATTCATATAATATGATCGCCCCCTTTCAAATATCGAATGCTGTACATGGGTAGAAAAAAAGGACATAGAATTATTTGATTTATTGCAAACAAATTAATATAATACCAGACCAACATGTGGATGTTTTAAACCAAGACTCAGAAACCTGGATACATAGGAAAAGAAACGAATGTATTCGGTGGTAAAGGGAAGAAAAAGACAATTTAAGTAACTAACTAACCGTCACGCCATTTTCGCAGGGGTAGGCAGAGAAGACGGACTGCCAAAAAAGTATGTCTTGGCAAACACTCCTTGCTTCAATCACATTCATACAACATCTCATCACGCCTCTGTAAGTCAGGATGGAGCTATTGAAGCAAGAAGAGTACGACCAGAAGACTTGTGTGCGTTGCGTACTTTCTACATAACGCTGCACTAAAGTGGCGCGGAAACTGAATCGGTTAGTTACGTACCTAAGCTCAATGAATAAAATCAAACACTATTAATAGGCTAGAGACTGTACGGTTAAAATTTAAGAATCCGGCTATGAATGCAACGTGGTACATGGAGTATACGAATGAACTTTTGTAATAGAACCGAATTAAAGCAATGCCAAAAGATGGCGCCACTTACGTCAACAGTTTGCGTGATTAGCATCGCAAACATCGCCAGGCAGGCGTAAGTACTACGGATTTGTAATTTTGTGTATCTCTCCGGATATGAAGAGATTGAAGATAATATTATTATTATAGTAACTGAATCTGGCAGTTATGAATAATAGTACCATGCGGCTATATAATGAATACGACGTCATTGCCTGTCGCGGTTACTTTGTCCCGGTGACTAGCTGTCACTGGATCACAGTGGATCCGAGGAACCGGCTATTTTTGGAACCAGTTCCTGTCGGATTTACAAATGGTCACCAACATTCAAACTGGGCGAAGCCGAACTAAAAGCCGCCGACAGGGCGTAGCAGCATAAAACCTGCGTAGCGGGTTTAAATTGTTTTTAACTGCTAGTACAATATTAATACTGACAGATAAACATAGACAAAGAATAATAATATATAATACATGTGTTTAGTATTATTAATCACCGTTGTGCAAACGCTGTTGTGGCGGTCATTCAGTGCTCGCAACTCGGCACAATAGTCAGCTTTATGAACTTGAGATACAACAGGTATTATGCGTTGTGTATAGGGCTGCCACCTCTCCGGGTTTGACCCGGAGTCTCCGGGTTTGCATGGTGCATGTGCGGGCTCCGGGTTTAACATCGATATCTCCGGGTCAAACCGGGCGGTGGCAGCGAAGCGACAAACGACATCTGTATTCAACATCTTTTCCAAATTCGATCTAACAAGTGCAGTAAGTTACGGAGATATTGTGGAAGCTGTCGAATCACTTGGTTTTAAAAATGTCAACGAAGATAAACTTTATGACGAGACCCGAAAATTAAACCAAGTATTTCCTCAGTTCGTACAATCTATATAGTGATTCAAAATTACCTGTTGATTTACGATAGGTTCAGTTATTCAAAGTCACCTCAACCTTCGCCGAACTACCAAAAATAATTGGAATTTTTTTTTCAATCCCTATAAGCAATGCTTTTGTTGAACGCGTCTTTTCTTTAATGGGAAATTTGTGGACAGACGACCGAAACTGCTTGTCAGTGGACATAATGAAGGCAGAGTTAATTGTGAAGATTAATTACAAAATGAATGTGCAAGAATTTTTGAAGTTTTTGAAGAAACCTGAGCAAGAAAAAATGCTTAAACAATCCCTTCAAAATGAAAAATATAGTTTTAAGTGTCAAGCTTGTCCGTCAGACTAGCACTAGCTAGGTCATTTATATTTAAAAAAAAAAACATTCCAAATGTTAATTTACCATGACATTTTGCATTAATTAAATAATTCATGCTAAAAAAAGTTTTTTCTTCTAACACAGCAAACTTATTTTGTGGCACCATTTTAATCAAATTAAAATACTTAGTTTTTACCACTTTTATTGTTTATAATAACATTGTCTATATCTATTATTTTTCCATTGATACCATTGTCTATGTCTATTTTCAAAATTAATAAGTATTAATAAAACCCTGAAGAAGTGAGCGTTGCTCACGAAACTTGTCGGTTTTTATAAACAATAAAAGTGGTAGGTAAAAACTAAGTATTTTATTTAATTAATTTAAAAATAAGTTTTATTTTAATAAAAAAACTATATTTCTAAAATCTCCGGGTCTACTGTTTTTGAAAGGTGGCAGCCCTAGTTGTGTACCCGGCTTATACCTGATTCTATGTTTCAAGGTGTTGTTCGCAGTTCAGAGTTGTTGTCCAGAGTACATACGGTGATGTAACGCAGAGTTATTACGGGCCTCGCAGAGTGCCGAACGCTGCTGAATACGATGCGGACAACAACTTTGCTTTTTATGGGTTGGTCGATGGTTTGCGCACCTCTTTATGGACCGGTGTACAGTCAGTCCGAATCCTCGCTATGTACGACATTCCTCGCTCAAATTTAAGCGAGTTAAGCCGGAGAATAGTTCCTTTTACAGACCCGGTATATCAGTTGATTTTAAGCTCGGCTTGGTTGGATCGCCGAGCTTAGCACAGCTTGGAACATAATCCGTATACAGGTTGAAAGCCTAGACGTCACCAATATTACGTAAATTTTCTATGAATTTAAAGGAACAAGTTACTTTTTCTTTGAAAAACAAATCTAATGTCTATGTGAGTGGTATAGTCGTACATTGACGTACATCTTGTTCTCTACTGTCTTCTTCACCGAGATGTCTCTTTGCGCCGGAAAATCGCGATTCAAAAACGGCGAAAGTTTCCACTTCAATCAGTATGGTGTTATATGTAAGTACCTACCCTAATTTAAATTAGTATTTGTTTTGCTAGAGTCAGTGCAGTCAATTAACCACTGAATACCAACCGTCCTGACGTTGACTCTTTTAAAATCCCTTATCAGACTATTTTTGATTGATTAATTATCAATTCATAACTTCGTCATTCCTCATAGCTCCATGAATATATAATAGTCTTGTATACTTGTAAAATTAGGCAATTTACCTAAATTTCGGTGTGAAGTATTCAAATATTATTTACGGATATGTGAGATTTGCCATATGACTGCTAGCGCCTCAGCATCTAAGGGAACGTACCCATACTACGTGACCAACTTTTTGCAATTTTTAACCCCCCCCCCCTCCCCCGGTGACCAAAAACCTAAGCAACCCGCCGCTCATTTGTACCGAGCGTGACATTTTGAAGACCCCCCCCCCTAAACGTGTCACGTAGTATGGGTACGTTCCCTAAAATAGGATTTATTCTGCGGCTTAGCAAAGCTTGAGCGGTAGATTTAGCCCGCTTAAATTGGAGCGAGGAATGGGGTACTCAGCAAAGATACGGACTGGCCGACATACCGGGCCCATGTCTGTCGCTCAAGCTTCGATAAGCAGAAGAATAGTTCCTTTTATAGAATCCGAAGCACTCATGTCAAATCTGATATCTATGTAAATATGTAATTGAATATTTCCATATCACCAAACTTAACCTAAACTACCTAATTTTATAAGTTTAGACTATTATATTCATCGAGCGATGAGGATAATGGCTATTATTAATTGATAAATTAATCTAAAATATTCTAATAAGGGATTTTAACATTTTAAACGTCACAAAGTCTGTTTTAAGTGGTTAATTTCATGAATAATCCGGAAAAATAAATACTATTTTAAATTAGTCATCATGCTGATTCAAGTGGAGAACTTCATCAAAAAAACAACTTGTAAAAAATCAACCAGCCTAAAAATATCTTAGGTTCATGAAATAAACTATTTTCAAAAATCGCGATCTCCCTTTGACAATAGAAATCATGGATTTAATACTTACGTAGACAGTGATATGGTTTTTCAAAGAAAAAAGAAACACATTCCTCGATTAAAATCATAGACAATCCGTGTAACACTGGTGTTATCTAGGCTTGCGACCTGTTCACGGATTATGTTCCAAGCCACGCTAAGCTCGACATTACATCCAAACCGAGCTTAAAATCCTGATAACTTGACTGACGTACCGGGGGGGCCTATGCGGGTTCGAATAATGAAAGTTTTACAAACGTGAATGGTCGGCTAAATCAATGAACGAGGAATGCGATCAGAATGGACGTAACAATGGCGCGACTCGCTGGTAAAAAAATAGCACAAATTTTGTGTTAGATACCTAGTAGCACAAGACAATATTATGAATGTATCGCTGGGGCCAGCCAGCCAGGAGCACTCCTTTCCAGGTGTGACGGGCAATGTTTTGTTAGGATGGAATAAACATCATTTTTTTTCATAATTTCTTCATTATATTCAAGCTCATTAGACCTACTTCTTTCAAGCTTCATATTGGTCCTTCTGTTGTGATGTGCAATTTGTAATGTATCTACGCAGATAATTACAGATAACAAACTTTTTAAATTTGTAATCTCTCTGCAATTGTTTCCCTTTAAATTTTATTTGAATTTTTGAAGTAAAAATTTCTTTAGCACCGTTGTGATTTGAAACCCGATGAAACTAAAAATAGCGACACTAAAAAGAGACAAACATACAGGGTTTTAAGGGACGTACTTGACTTACTTTAACCAGTGATTCCTGACATTATTTGGAGTAAAAAATGTAAATAAAATTTTGGTCTCCGGTGATGTTTTGATGTTTTTTTTTCTACAAAAACATTAAAAAATGGTAGGTATTGGATAGTTGGAGGCGGGGTTAGGGGTTGGTCGATTACTCGGCTGAGTGACCAGTGACGACATGCAGAAGAATTTTTTTTGGTTAGATTTTGAAGACAAAAATTTTGAAAAAAACCAAAGTCATCAAAAAAGTCACCGGAGACAAAAATTTAATTTCTATTTTTTACTCCAAATAATGTCAGGAATCACTGGTTAAAGTAAGTCAAGTACGTCCCTTAACACCCTGTATACATCTATAGCATTTAGCCTGCAAGATAATGAGATTAATCGGTCTCCTTTTTGCTTCGTAGCCTCCCCACTCTTTATCTATTTTAGTTTCTGAAGGTTTCACTTCTACCGCGTGTGAATTGCACACTCGGATTTTCAAAGTGAAAACTTATTTAGGACCGTTGTGGTTTGAAACTCGATGAAATGAAAAATAGCCACACTAAAAAGAGACAAACACATACATCTATAGGATTTAGCCTGCGAGAGGATGACATAGTATAATCGGTCTCATCTTTGTGCGGTGCTTCGTAGCCTCTCCAATCTTGTCTACTTTACTTCTGAAGGTTTCACTTCTCTGTTTTTTTTTTAAATGTGAATACCCCACAAGAGATTCAACTGCTCCCAATGGAACAATGTATGGCATATGAATGAGGAAGGAAAGGAAATGGCTACGATAGAGGATGGTAAGATCCTGATGCTAATCACATCTGGTGACCAAACACGGCTAAAGCCATTTCAAGCATTTTTCGATTCTGAATGGTGGTCTTTCATCAGGGCCATATTGAGAGTAACTACTCCTAATTTAACCGTGTCATACTGTTGCAAGTTCAAAATATATTTATTTATTTTTTATTTTTTTTTATTTATTATAGAAATACAAAAGAAAGTACAAATTACAATTAGGAAGCTTTGCCTGTCCAACTAGGAAAGTTCCCGTTCCAGGACAGACAAATTGACATGTTAGTTCATATTATACCTGAAATGTACATAATTACATAACAAAAACAAAAAAAAAAAAAAAACTGAAAATTTCATTTTTCTCTGAAACTAAGGTGTGTAATAAAGAAAATGTATATAAAATATATAAATATAAGTACACATACATTTTTTTGTGACAAAGTAGAAAAGGTAATCTGGTAGTAAATATTATAATCGGATTTACCGAATTAACCTGGTAACATATGTATAATACATTCAGATTTACAATATGGAGGAATTAAAAGAACAAGATGGAGGAATTACAAAAGATTTACAACATTAAACTGGAATTAACCTGGTAACATATGTATAATACATTCAGATTTACAATATGGAGGAATTAAAAGAACAAGATGGAGGAATTACAAAAGATTTACAACATAAAGAAATCAAGATATAATTTCGATAACCTACAAATAAAACATAATGCAATCGACGACGTTTTTTAATAGTTATCAAAGCCACAAAAAGCTTGCACAAAAGGTCACGCATAAAATGACGCAACCGAATTTGATGATAAAGAACAGACTTTTTCGCTTCGAGCCGTCATATAAATAACAAAAAAAGTAATAACAATCACAGTCCGTAAAGAAGTACCTATCCACTTGATGTTATTTTTATTGGGCCGTTCGGTGCGGGCGTTATGATTGAGTGGTTTCGGCTGGAGCATAGCATACTGTAAAGCCCCCTGTCGTATGGAATGCCGTTTCAGATGACCCCACTTTAGGCATGCGACCTCATCTCGCTGCAAGGCACGAGATTAAGTTCCCGAGTTTTTCTAGGGGGAATGGAGAGCGATATAATGGGGATCCTTAAAAGTTTGTGTTCGAGCTTGAGAATGTTGATACAATTCATCCATCTTTATAAATAATTGAACACTACCAAACTCATCATAGCCGAACTTAAAACTATTAATACAGTATTTTTGAATCATGATTTTCATATAGCCAGTCGAGCTATTCCGGGTCTTGAAGAGACTCAGATTATACAACATATTGAACATGTACAACCAGAGCAGATAGATATAGAATATACTTTCAGTATCTTCTTGGCCACCAAAAATAATCAACACAACGGCGAAAGATTTTAAATAATGTGAACCGAAGAAAAAGGGAAAACCGTGAAACTAAGAGAAATTATAACTATTTTCTATGCAGTTTTCCAACCATTGATTGATGCCTCGTACATTTCGGTGATATGGAAGTATTCAATTATTTACGTAGATATTAGATTTGACATGTGACTGCTAGTGCCTAGGCGTCTAAAATAGGAACTATTCTCCGGCTTAGGGAACGTACCCACACTACGTGATCCGTTCAGGGGGGGGGGGAGGGGGATCTTCAAAATACCACGCTTGGTCACAATGAGGGGTAGGGGGCTTAGATTTTTAACACGTAGTCAATCCAGAAATCTACATTAAGTCCTGGTTATAATATATTTTCACATAAGTTTTATCTTGATAATATTTTTCCCACTTGTTATTAATTATAGGTATGCATGCACTCTTGCAGTCACGCAGCAAGCGCCGTATTAATAAAGACAAATATAAACCAAATAATATTTTTTTAACTTTTTGTTAGCAAGAAATGATATTTATGATTTACCACGTGAAAACTGTAGGGGGAGGAGGGTCTTGGAATATACTACACGTGGTCACCGAGAGAGGAGGGGGGGTTAAAAATTTGCAAAAAGTGGGTCACGTAGTATGGGTACGATCCCTTATCAAGGTTTGAGCGAATTGTTATATCGTAGATACTTTTAAGGATACGGACTGACTAATTAATATAACGGGCCATAGAGAGGTGCGCAAACCGTCGTCTAACATAAATGCAGATTTTCGCACGTTTTCAAAGTATATTAAGTATATTACACTTTTTTTGATGTGAAAACTTCTTCATCACAGTTGTGATTTGAAACTCGATGAAACGAAAAATAGCGACACTAAAAGAGAAAAACACATACATCTATAGGATTTAGCCTGCGAGAGAATGAATATAATGGGTCTGCTCTTTGCGTGGTGCTTGCTTGCCGGTTGGTCTTCTTTTTGTCGGTGCTTCGTAGCCTCCCCACTCTTATACTTAGGGAACGTACCCATACTACGTGACCAACTTTTTGCAATTTTTAACCCCCCCCCCCACCGGTGACCAAAAACCTAAGCCCCCCGCCGCTCATTTGTACCAAGCTTGGTATTTTGAAGACCCCTCCCCCTAAATAGGTCACATAGTATGGGTGCGTTCCCTTACATGTACCTCAATTTTTTTAATCTTCTGTAATATATATTGGTACACAACCGTTTTATGGAGAATACGAAGAAATAAAATATATAATACTCCTTCTATGTAACAAGCCATGCAGGAAGTCCCATCACGCTGTGAAACGTGACTCGTTAAGCACATTAAAGTTAATTAAAATATTCTTCAGCATCATAATCCATTCCATTCGTGCTGGAAGGCATTTCAGTGGGCTTAATACGATCCTACCATCAGTGGGATGTTATATGAGGAAGGAAGCGGGGAATTTAGATTACGAATGTGAAGACAAATGGACGAGGGTCAGTGGCGGCTAGTTCATGAGAGTTCCCGAGCGCCGCACAACCCACAAAAATTGAAGATCATAATACGAAACGCGGTTCGGTTATAAATTATTATAATATTTACTCAAGATCTCGTACAGTAGGTAGGTAGCTACCTATTTATTATACGCGCTTCTTTCAGAGCGACGAGAGCCGGCCCTTGCGCCTATCTTCGTAGCAGTTCGTTTTCGACAAGAATCTTACTACTTTGTGAGCAAATCCCGTGAACAGTCAAAACCGTGGGAACATACGGTTCTTCGCAAAATTTACCAAAGTGCGAACGTCGTTCTGAATTTTACCCCCACATCGAAAGGAGCGGTTCGTACAGTGGCCTGTTAAACAAGAACGCTTATATGTAATATTTTTGTCCACATTTTGTCTTCAATTTAACAGCAGAGCTACTATTTTTAACGAATGTTCCGCGCGTTCTTCTCTTCAAGTCAAAGCATGTCTATAATAATAATGATTGATTAGCTGATTAGTTGTCAGCAGGCGGGCATAACTCCAATCCAAAATGTGATCCGAATTTTTGTGTGATATCGATTTGATATCATAATTCATAATTCCACTTTGGTTTGTTTATGGTCCCCGGCTACTACATCCACCATTTCATTTTTTGTTGCATTTCTCTGATTTATTTTCGTTTGACATTTACATTTCCGAAGCAATAGGTACGAATATGAATTTTGGGAATTCACGTTCGTATGACAGTTGTGAAAACAGGACCCGTAATTGGAACAAAAGTACAGGTGAGAAACTTCCATTGGTTGTTATTTCAGTGTTCCTAAAGTATTTGTTGAAATATATTGGTTAAATTGTATTTTAAACTGTATTGTATATGTTTCCGTTTTAACAGAACGGAGAATAGAACTTCTTTATAAGTACCTAGGTATGTACCTTTCCTAAATTTAGTGTCTAACTTAATGACTCTGGTGAACCCCCACATATTTTGACCACCGGCCGCCACTGACGAGGGTAACAATATAAGACAACAAAAAAGTCTTTGGAATCTCCCCATAAGAGTATAACAAGAGTGGGGAGACTTTGGCTATTCTTCTTCGGGGTCGCTAGATGTCGTATTCTTTTGTGTATTCTTTTGCCTGTTCATTTTGAGTTGTTTGATGATTGGATAATGATTTTACAAAAATAATGTATTTTTTTCGGATATGTTAGGATTCTATCCTTAGTCGGCCACTACACCAAAGGAGACTTGCGTGGAATTGCAGATTTATCGTTTTATATTGGAACAGAGTACCCATGAATTAAATAAACATTTTATTGCTATCTCATTCTCTCGCAGGCTAAATCCTACAGATGTATGTATTTGTCTCTTTTTAGTGTCGCTCGTTTCCGTTTCATCCAGTTTCAAATCACAACGATGCTAAAAAGTTTTCACTTAAAAAAATAATTTTACGGGGGCAAGATATATTCACGATTTTGAAAACATTTAGGGCCAGAAGAACGCAGTGGATGCATAGGCACATAGGCGCGTGTCATTATTTATGATTGATAGATATCACAGAATCAAATCTTTTGAGAAACTGAACAGCGCATTTTTAAGGTTATTCGGCTTTTGACCCAAAATTTTATGTTTTAATTGCACAAATCCCTGTGATATTTAGTGGCAGATTTCCTAGTGAAAAAATCAATTACACCCGACATTTTTAAAATCAATGGCCCTCCGCAAATGACCAAATTCATGGAAAAATACATTTTGCGAATTCCAAGATTAAATAAAAGGTTCAAAATAATTGTAAAAATGCAAGACAAAATGGAGTTCAGCTTCTGCCACCCTCAACATAAACTATGGACGGGCGGATTAACAGAATTTGAACAATTCATCAAATTTCAAAGTTAATTTTATGTGAAAGTTCTGTGCGCCACTTTCTTAACATGAAACATCTCAAAACAATTTACTATGCACTATGCGAATCTTTAATCGAGTACGGTATTATAGCCTGGGGAGGAGCTAACGCTGTCGCCATTGATTCAATTTTTGAAGCTCAGAAACTAATTATAAAGATTATATTAAAACTACCGATCACAAGCAGTTCGGATGAAATCTTCAGGAGAATCTATGTCTTGGACATTAGGCAACTTTATGCCAAAAACATACTAACATACTAGCATACTTCTTTGCAACAAAACTATGCAATGCACTTCCACTGGCCCAATAGACAAAAAACAACGTATCTTAAATACAAATCTAACACCAAGTCCTGGATTACCGGCCAAAACAGATCCAACATAAAAGATATTATTAACACCAGCTTATAAGCATGTATTTTTTAATGGTACGATGATGACTGTCTGTTACTTTAAAAATAATATTGTGTTAATATTTGAAATTTTTATCATATTATGTGTTATTATTTTTATTATAAACTGCTCATGTTTTAAAGCGCCTGCTCTCAATACAGGTTTTCCTGGTGAGTCAGGCTAGAAAAATACAAATTGTTAAGTCTAGAATTAATAAAGATTAATTATTAACTACTGTTATTATGTCGTTATGGACGTTGCTTCACAGAACTGAAATCATAACAGAACTTCATTAGAACTTTCAAAGATTTAGAATAATAACTTTGAAATTTGGTAAATTGTTCAAATTCTGTGAAACAACTGGCCCTATGTTTTCGGTCGATTCGATCACAAATCGAATTTATAATTTACTAGCTGGTACCCGGCATGCGTTGCTATGCCATTTAATAAATAAATTGTTTTTCCCTGCGTGTCCTTTCCCATTCGTCCCGTTCCCCTTCCTCTTCCGCGTCCTCTTCTTCTCTCGCGTTCTCACTCCGCCTCCTCCACTTTCCCTCTCCCTACTCCACTCCCCCCCTTCCCCCGTCCCGCGAACATCCCCTCCCGAGTTCCCCTCATCCCTCACGGGTTCCCCTCCCCCTCCCTGGTTCCCCTCGTCCACCCCTCCCGCGAACCCCCTACCCGAGTTCCCCTCCCCGTCCTGCATTTAGTCATCAGTTTTCAAACAGCTCGTGTGCAAACTGTTGCAATTTTTTTATACAAATTTCATAATGCCAGAGCTCACCAATAGTTTTATACAAACCTTGTCCTAACAATGATGAACACAACAAAAAAAGAATTATCCAATTTGGTGCAGTCGTTCGGAAGTTATGCGCGTACATACATTTCGGCGATTTATTTTTATTTATATAGATAGATAGAAGATAGAAGAAGAAGATAGAAGATAGAAGAAGAAGATAGAAGATAGAAGAAAGAAGAATAGAAGAATTAACTAGAAATTTCAAACAGAAAACAAGATGTCAGAACTTGTCGTTTGAGAGTTTTATCTGTCTCAGTAAACAAATTTTTAGGCAGCATTTTAGTTCTTTCAGATTAAATTATGAATTTTAAAATACCATTACGTGAATTTGATCGCTAGTGTGTTTAGAACAGTGGTTCCCAGGGACCAATTTGTAATTCAGGGACCCCCAACTCAATTTTAATTTTCCACGGACCCCCTGAATGATCCTGGGGACCGCTGGGGGTCCGTACGGACCACTTTGGGAACCAATGGTTTAGAACATTACCGTCTGCGGTATTCGAAAACAAAAATAAATATAATTTAAAGATGTGGAGAAAAGAAGCATTGTGTACACACAACAGATTGTGTACACACAACAGCTGTGGCGTTTATCTTATCTTCAACTCTGGCAGTTCATATTATTATTTCTCATGATAATCCTGTGAATGAAATAATGTCTAAAAGCGGCCTGTAAATAATACCCAGTCTGGGCTGCCGGATACAATCTCTCCGCCACGGGTCATGTCTCGATCACAATCACAGCCCATTACTTGCGAGATAATAGTATCGGGTATGAAAGATATACGAAAATAACCTCATTTTTTTGCGAAAATTGTTCGTTACCCAGTCTAATTATTAGATAGGTAAAGTCTCTGTGGAAAATAAATACAAAGGAAAAAGAGAGTATGTCTCTTGAATTTTATGAAAGATATTAAAGACAAGTAGTTACCATCCAAGTTTTCAATAAATGATTGTTTCAAAGCTTCATTACCGAAATTTCTTTGCAGGCCGAAAATAGCTGCGATGGTATAGAAATTCCAATTTGGAAGGCGGGTAAAGGTAACGCCGCCGCCCCGGGAACCGTTTATTGGATAACCAATACTTCTGCCAAAGATCACCACAAGTGGTTCGCTACGTTTAGTGAATAAGCAGTGGTGCCCGGGTTCGTGGGGTACGGTTTGTCCGGATCTTGGCGGCGGGTGCATCTGCACACTGCCTTGCACTAGCGATGTGTCAGTTCAGCTGGAATGGGCTCATGTGATCCGCTCCTTTGCGGGAAGCGGTTCCTACTCCCACTCCTTTTTCAAATCGACTACTCCCAGAGAACCCGGCCCAGTCCCAGTACTCTCCGCATCCAAATAAATCCGGCGGTAATCCGGCGGTCCGAGCAACTCAACGCCGAAGCGCGAAAACCGCACTCGAATACAAGTCCCGGGTTCCTTTAAACCCAAGCGCCTTGTTCCAAGCTACGTGAATCGCGACACAATCCATTCATTCCGCCCACTCCCGGACTCGCGCGAACTACGATACATTCCTGACTCACCCCGTGGCCGCCGGCTTGCTCCGCGATCCACCGTCCGGCGTCACTCACCATTCCACTCATGAGTCGCGGGTCTCGGTGAGTTCCCGGAACTGCGTGAACCGTTCCGGCGTTCATTCGATCGCTGTTCGTTGATCGACACACACGTGCGTGACCGCTTCGGCTAGACACGGAGTAGTTTTTAATTAGAGCGTCTTATCTGGTATCGTTAATCAACGGGTGACGTGCATTATAAAATAATAGTTTATAGTAAAGCATTACAGCTTATTAATTTTAATTATTTAAATTCTCAATAAAAGACCGTGCAATGTAGATACATTGAATGTACCTACATTGCACGGGTGACGGGTCCTTGTCTTCGTACGGCCGTACGGGTCTTGTCCGACTCCGGGGTTCTGAGTTCTCGTGTGGGTTCTACGAGTAGGTCCTGGTTCCGAGTTCTTTGAACCCGTGCGTCCCGTTTCGGTGCGCCGCAACAATACCCAGTGCCCAGTCCGCACCTAAGAACTCGGATCCGGGACCTGCTCCTAGAACTCGTGTACTTTTAAAAGGAAGCAAGTCTCGGAGGCTTCCGGAAAAATGCAGAACTTACCCACCTCTACCTTGCACCATAGAGATTCATACGTCCGTCACTCCTGGCCCCTCCAGATTTATGACCTCCAGATTTATACCCTCCAATCATACCCTCTTCCTTCCCGTAACTTCCTCTCCTTCCTTTCCTAAAAATACGCCCCACACAGCATCCCCAACGATACGCCCTGAGCGGAATTATTTTCCAAAGAGCCTTCTGTGTGGAGCTAATATAAAAAAATGTTTGCAGTTCACACGTGGCAGAAGTGAAACTATCAAAAAACTAAAGCAGACAAGAGTGGGGAGGCTACGAAGCACCGTACAAAGAGGAGACTGATGGGCTACGAAGCACTGCACAAAGAGGATACCGCATATTCTACCTCATTATCTTGCAGGCAACATTCAATGGGTTTGTCTCTTTTCAGTGTTGCTTTTTCGTTTCATCATTCAAATCACAACGGTGTTAAATAAGTTTTTACTTAAAAAATACAGCCAGAAAAAGATGTGCAAATTTCGATACATCCGAATTCACTGTTCAGAGGTTTTTTGCCAAAGGAAACAGAGTTCTGATAAATAGTTAATATACGCAAATACGTACCGTAATTTAATTAATAGCAGTATCTATATAATCTTCCATCTATCTATCTATATAAATATATCTTATATCTGATATATATATATATATAAATAAAAATGAATCGCCGAAATGTACGTACGCGCATAACTTTCGAACGGCTGCACCAAATTGGATAATTCTTTTTTTTTGTGTTCGTTATTGTCAGGAAGAGGTTTGTATAAAACTACTGATGAGCTCTGGCATTATGAAATTTGTATAACAAAATTGCAATAGGTGGCATGCGAGCTTTTTGAAAACTTAATGTACCGAGACCATTGACGGGGTATACTTGGTCGAAGATCGAGACTGAATATATGGAACGCGTAAGGGGGGATGGAAGAGGGGAGGGGAGAACCCGGGAGAGGGAGGGGAACCTGGGAGGGAGGAGGGGAACTTGGGAAGGGGGTTCACGGGACGGGGGAAGGAGGAATAAAGTGGGAGAGAGAAAGTGAAGGAGGCGGAGTGGGAACGCGAGAGGGAAAGGGGACGCGGGAGAGGAAGGAGAGGCGGAAGGGGAACGGGACTGGGAAAGGTCATGCAGGGAGAAACAATTATTTTATTTAATGGCATAGCAACACATGCCGGGAACCAACTAGTTTACATAAATATAGTGTTCTTTAGTTTTAAGACACACTAACAGATTCTCCAACACATCTTGCAAGGAGATTACTTTTGGGAATAATAAGATTCTTGATGATTATCTGTATTTATTTAATACTTCGCGTATTACAATATTGACCACAATAGTCGACCTATCTAGGAACTGACTAAATGGAATCTGATGTGAGAGTTCTCCTGAACACTCTCCCTGAGTTGCTGGACCCTCTGTTGCTTATCACTGGTACTAAGCTACCTGCCATCTTGCGGAGTCTAAGGACAGTTCTTAGTACTGCCATCTATGTCTAAGAGCCGGAAGCTTTTAGATACACTACAATAAATCATTAAAAACGAATTCATTAGTATTTTTAATACGGTAAGAGATTTTTTATCATCCTTGTAAATATATCTTATTCCTTTCTGCCTTTTACAGTCGGTATAAAACAACAAAGAAAAGGTAGAACACTTTTCAATACCTGCTAGAATTCCTTACAATGCTCTTGAAGTGAGCTTTGACTTGACTCAACCAGAGCGAAGGCCCCTTATTTGAATTCTTTACAATTCAGATCAATATGAGAGTCAATAGAATAATGAACGGGGAATAATAGAACCGTAAGAATCGATTTAAATCTTTGTTATTTGAATACCTAAGTATACAAATAAAAATACTATGTTCAATGCATTCAAAACTATCATACACTCCAAGATAAAAGCGACATCTAAAATCATGTACATGGCAACTATGCATTGTTCAGACTACGAGAGGAAATGAGAATCTGACTATAATTAAAGTAACCTCCCTGATGGATAATCTTTAAATTATAATTTTACATTTATTTTCATCATAATTTTATTTATTGATATGATGTTTTATGTTTTGTTATCATTAGAGCTATCTATCATGTTATTTCATTTTAATTTTTCTATTTTTAATAGTTGTACACACGTCTTGTCTAAGCATGGTTTGATAAAATATATTTTCATCACACATCGCTCAGCAGTCACGGAATTTGTGAATTATCGCACACGTAAAAAAAATGATTACAATACATAAATACATACATAGCATCTCCTATCCTTTTCCTATATTCCTCTTCCTCTACCCTTCTTATAACTCAAAATTAATTTTAAGATAATAAAACTTCTTTGCATAAGTTTAGCATAAGAAACTTCTTTGGCTCGACTTTAGTTCACTTTATATTGTATATTATCACTGTAATTACGTAAGGGAACGTACCCATACTACGTGACCTGTTTAGGGGGGGGGGGGGGGTCTTCAAAATACCGCGCTTGGTAGATACAAATGAACGACGGGTTGCTTAGATTTTTGGTCACCGGGGGGCGGGGGGGGGGGGGGGGTTAAAAACTGCAAAAATTTGGTCACGTAGTATGGGTACGTTCCCTAAAAGCTGTTTGTTTCTTATATATAAATAACAAAAACTAACTAATATTAAAGATTACTTTGCTTTATTAGTACATGATTAGCGATTTTTTTTGTCTTTTTTAGACCATTTTTTTAGCTGCCCATGCCCTCACTGTGCCATCTCAATACCCTCTAATTTTCTCTGGGTCTTCTACTGCCCCCCCGAAAAACTCAAACGCCCAAAAGGGGCGTTATCGCCCACCTTGTGAACCTGTGACGTACACTATACGCGCACGTTCAAAATCAACTTAGGATACGTTAATAAATCAGCTTAGGATGTGTTCAAAAACCAACTGGGCATTTTAAAATCAAATTAATAATCTATAGAACAATGTGCGTGGATGCCAGGCGCTTTGTGAATCAAGTTTTTTTTTCAGTCAAACATGTAAATTAATAATAATAATAATAATAATTTTTATTTTAGTAATTTGTACATTGAAGTTTACAAATTTCTAATTGATTAAAATATTTCATATTCACTATATTTTTTCAAGTTTTATGTAGCTCCTACAATACATCTTGAACTTTCCAATTGGTGTGGACTTTAAAGTTTCTGGTAGTGTGTTATACAACTTCATTCCCTTGTACAGTAGACTGTTCTGCGTATTCGCTTTGTCCTTTTTTTGTAGCCCAATTTCCTTGCACGTCCTTGTGTTATATCTGTGAATGTCTTTATTGTATACAATTTTATTTGAGAAGTATTTTGGTAACGTGTTGTTCAATATTTTGTGGATAAATACCATCGTGTTCAAGGTCAGCATCTGTTTCACGGTCAACCAATTTAGTTCCTTTAACATTTTAATTATTTTTGAAAATCTGTTTCGTCGGAGAATTATTCTCATAGCCCTGTTTTGGAGAATTTGTAACTTATTTTGTTCTCTTTCGTTACATAGGAAAAGTATACTTGAGCAGTAGTTGAAGTGTGGAGCAATAATTGAATTGTATATGGTGATTGCAGTTTTTCTAGAAATTTTTGGCCGAATTCTTCCAAAAAAAGATATCTTTTTGCCAATTTTCCTTTGGGTGTATTCAGCATGTCTATTGAAGTTTAGTTTGGAATCTAATATAACTCCTAAGTATTTCATTTCAGTAACATTTTCAATAATTTCACCATCAATTTTAATTTTGCTTTCACTGGATGTCTTCTTGTATCCGATCACCATACATTTTGTTTTTTTTTGTATTTAATTTAAGCTTATTTATTTTTAGCCATCTTGATACATCATTTAGTTCATTATTTAAAATGTGTATTAGTTCTTCATAGTTATCTCCAATTAAGTATATTAGTGTATCATCGGCAAAAAGCTATCATTGGCGTATAAAGTGTATCATTGGCGCCCCCTAAAATTGCCGCCCGGGGCGGGCGCCCCGGTTGCCACCCCCCCTAGATCCGGGGCTGTACAACACATTATTACAATCAATAAAAGTTAATCAACGTCATAGTTTATAACAAAGTATAACAATAACAATAAAAAGATAATTAACATTGTACCAATAGTAATATTTATAAAAACATATTTGATGTTTGATCTGTCTTGGTAGGCATCCAAGACTTGGTGTCCACTTCTTATTTTGTGTAATTTGTGTTCTGTCTAATAGCCAATGGAAATGTTTGTTGTTCAGCTTTGTTGCCAAGCATCTAAAATTACTTTGGTAAAATATTATTTTAGCCAAACGGATAAGTAAGAGAGTATGCCTTTTGAATTCATTGTCAAATAGAGTTCTGTGTTTGACGAAGAATGGTAGTGTGGTTTTGGCGTAAAATTTCCAATTATACAAAACACAGATTTTCCTAAGGATTTCGTCCGAATTAGACGACAGTTTTAGAATAACGTTTTAATTAGTTTCTGAGATTTAAAGATCGGATCAATGGTGGCAGACAATAGCTCTCATTCAGGCTTTAATGCTTTATTCAATTAGAAATCCACATACTTCGTAGTAAATGATTTTGAATAGAGTCATGTTAAGGAAGTTGCGATATTGTCTAAATAAGTAAATGGTTTTTCTTCCCACAAGGTCAACCCAAGTGATTCGCTACGTTTGGAGACTTAGCAGGGGTGCCCGGTTTGTCCGGGTCTTGGCAGCGGATGTGCCTGCTAGGCTTCTTGGTGCGGGCCGGATCGGGAGGGATTGGCCGGATTCTCTCGACCCATCGCAATTGCACCGCAGTTGGAGGGATGATTTCATACATCCGTCACTCCTGGACACACTGACCCTCAGATTCCTACCCACCCCTCATACGTTTTCCTTCCCAGAACTTCCTATCCTTTCCTTCTATAAAATGACCCTCCACACTGCATCCCCTAAGATGACACATGCGTAAATTATTTAAGGGACACTGCGTGAAGCTAATGATAAAAAAAAAATCGAGAGCAGTTAACACGCGGTAGAAGCGAAACTTTACCAAAACAATCTCAAACCATGAAGAACCAAGGAGCCTTAAAAAGTGAGGTCATAATCAAAGCAGCCAATGAACGCAGACCTGGCGCAGTTTCCGTTTAATATCTCAACCAATAGGTGTCTTGATAGGAGTTTTATGCTTCGCAGACTGCCATATTAGAGCTGAACACAATTTCAGCTCCAGCGTTGTTTTTATAATCAAGGTCCCAAATTGTAAACTAAGGGGAGAATCATAGAAAGCGAGATAGATGAAAGTGTCATCCTAACACGTATGCGAAATCGTTCTTGACTGAAGATTGCTGGGTGTTACCAGAAGAAGAATAAAATGTAATAGTTGAGGAACGAATGGAATTGATCATTCAAACAACACCGCGATACATGAGTTCGCTGAATCTCGGTGATAGGTAATCAAATTTAAAGTGTAAAGCAGGAATCAAATCTTTGAGGGAGTAGAAGATTGATGTGAAGGAAGCGTTTATTTATTCTCCAACTATCCCAAGTTTCGTCTCACATGATTGTAAGCCAGCTCTTACGATAATCTATTTCGAGCGAGAGCCGAGGCGGACGGCGTGGTACACACTACCATTAGCAGTACCCGCAGTACCCAACACGGCAAACGCTCGTCGTGGGTCGTTCTCGTTAAGGTTAATAATGATATTATTAACAACAAAGCATCCATACACAATGCTGGCGGTCCAGCGAGGCGAGCTGATGTCGGAATAAATAACGTCATACTGCACATTAGCAGACACAGTTGAATTGAAATTTATCGGTGTGCAACGACGCAGGAACGTGCAGTGATGTTCTTCCAAACAATAAAGGAATCAATAATGAATACTAGCTTTTGCCCGTTGCAGATGCAACTAACGGGTTAAAACACTATGCGATTTGACGTGTGAACGTGGATGAAGCGAGGAGGAGTGTGTGTTAAATTAAATATATGAAGAAAAAACGATGTCTGAATGCGGATGAAGCGAGGAGTGAGCGCCTACAAAGGGAACAGGTAGTCGACGAACGGTTTAGCAATGCATAATTTCATGATGCCAGAGCTCATTATTTTATATAGAATGAATCGACTGGATGCGCACATCAAATCCCAAAAGTTTCATCGCAATCGGATGAAAGGTTTAGCAATGCATAATTTCTTGATGCCAGAGCTCACTATTGTATACAAAAACCATTGCGGGCATGCATACATCAAATCCCCAAAGTTTTATCGCAATCGGATGAACGGTTTAGCAATGCGTAATTTCATTACGTCAGAGCTCACTATTGCATACAAAAACCATTGCGGGCATGCACACATCAAATCCCCAATGTTTCATCGCAATCGGATGAACGGTTTAGCAATGCATAATTTCATGACGCCAGAGCTCACTATTTTATATTAAAAAAAATAATCGAGGGAATGCGCACATCATAGTGGAAGGTACTCTCAGTATCGCCCTGGTGTAAGACCACCATTCAGAATTGAAACGTTACTTGAAATGGCTTCTGCCGTGTTTGGTAACCAGATCTGAATAGCCAGGTACTTCTCCACCTTCCTCTTTCCTATCTCCTTCCCCTCCCCACTGCCTTCAGCCTCACAACATACCCCAATTGGGGACGCCATAGTCCCACTGGCTCCAGACGGGAGCAGTTGGGACTCTTGTGCGGTATTCGTGTAAAAAAAAATCAAATCCCCAAAGTCAGAGAAGCCAGATCCAGAGCTCACCATTTTATACAGAAAGAATCGAAGGGATGCGCACACAGTGTCCCCAAAGTTTCCTCGCAATCGGATGAACAGTTTAGCAATGCATAATTTCGTGATGTCAGAGCTCATTATTTTATATAGAAACCAATGAATTGTTCCCGGGGCGGCGGTACCAATCCCACATTGAATGATTATCATAAAAATGAAATATACAAAAAAGCGCTATATAAATTTATCATTTTTGATAAAAAATATATGGTACTAATGTTTAGAGGTACCTGCACGTACGTAAAAAAAATATTAAATATATTTAGGCTGGGTTGTTCAAAACAATATTTAAAAATCTCCAATTTTTCAAGTTAATTTAAACGTTCTGTGAAAGTTCTGTTCAAATTCTATTCAAGTTCTGTAATTATTTTATACATTTACAAAAAAATACATAAGCAATATCATCAGATGATACAGAGTTGTTATGTGCAGGTTACCTGCACGTATGTAAAAAAACATATGAAATATATTTAGGCTGGGTTCTGTGAAAGTTCTGTTCAAATTCTATTGAAGTTCCGTAATTATTTCTGTTTTGAAATAATGAGTATAAATAAATAATAATAAATATAATAAGTTTTGATGTTTTGAATAAATAAAACTCGCCCATTGCGTGAAAATAAACTTGACTAATTTAAAAATAACGTTCCTACCAACAGTGGTTGTCAAGAAGCAACCTCCGTGTACCCACATATTTCAAAAAGTGACCATCTAGGGTGATTTTTTCATTTCATATCATGAATTTTCGATTTAAAATTTAAAGGAAAGAATATCCTCACATAAGCCGGTACCTACCTAGTACATACCGAGAAAAATAATATTTGTGTAGGTACCTACGTGTTTTCTCAATAAATACTTGGCGAATTTGCAATAATTCGATAGAACGGTAGGTACCTACCGTGTTATAAATGTAATATCAATGCTGCATTACCTACTTATTTGATTTTCAATGGAATTAAGTACCTACGTAAGTACCTGATTTGGTTTCTCAAAACCTCGGATAATATGAATGCTGCATTAACTACTGTAATGTACTTTTATTGTGGCCACACTAGCCACACAATAATAATAAATATGTTAAACGTAAGTTCTCGTCTTTATTGTAAGAGTACAATGGATTCAATAAGTAATATTATTTGTCTCGGTAGCGACTGATTATACTGGAAGTTAGAATGGTTCTGGCCGCGGCCGTACACCGGACCGCTGTCCCGGCTCGTATGCCCGATCGGCAATGTTCGGCGACCCGAGCATTCCCGAATTACTACATAGATACAAATGCGATATAATTGCATATATCACACCCTTCCCCCTGTAAATCAGTCACTACATATTTAAGTATTTCAAGTATTTCATGATTCTATATAATTCAAACACTGTAAATATTATACTGATATTTCACTCAAGTTCTTATAATGTTTTTTCATAAACACATCATTATTAATATTTCACACAAAATTATATTAAGTTAGAAGGCTTTCCGTTCCTTCCTTGTGGACTATCTTGGGCGGAGTCTCCCCAACCAGGGATTTGAACTTTGACTTGGACCAGCGATTGCCGTGTCTGTGACCTCCGGTGACCTCTCTCCTCCCTCCGCAAATCTGAAATCAGGAGAAAACACCGTTAACTCACTCCACAGATTGGATAACTCTTTCTCAGAGTGCTCAGTCCTCGTGTCATCAGACGCGGAATCTGGCAAATCTGACTCAACATCACTCCAAGACACTGATAAGTTCCTCATCTGATCCACATGACGTTTCCAAATTAATTGAGAATCACAAGTTTTTACCAAATATAATTTTTTTCCAATTTTATCTGTAACAATTCCCTTTACCCATGTAAATTTATTATTCTTCCTGAAATCTTTAACTAAACATTTTTGTCCCACAATAAAATTTCTTGTTTTTACACCACCATAATACTTAGATTGTTTACGTTGATTTGCCTCAATATTCTTATTCGCCAAATCATGTTGTTTTGACACAACCCGTTCATTCTCTTTCGGAATGAGACTGTCAAAAGTAGATCTAAGTTTCCTACCAAACAATAAAACTGCTGGCTCGACTCCCGTCGTACAATGTGGAGTATTTCTATAATCGGACAAAAAATGTAACAATTTATCCTTGTAATCAACCTGAAATTTATTTCCTACCATAAGTTTTTTAAGAAAACTCTTAGTAGTTTTCACTGAATTTTCAGCGATCCCATTACTTTTTGGGTGCATAACTGGAGATGACATGAATTTAATATTGTTTTCCCGAAGAAACTGTTGGAAAATTTCACTCGTAAAACAAGTTCCGTTATCTGACACTATGAGTTCAGGGTAGCCAAAATTTGAAAATAATTTCCTCAATTCAAATATAGTATTAGCTGAATCTGCCCTTTGAACTTCAATACAGTCAACCCATTTAGTGAATGAGTCGCAGACGACGAGAAACATTTTCCCTGCCAGTGGTCCACTATAATCCAGGTGTAGCCTACTCCAGACCTTCCCAGAATTAGGCCATACCGATAATTGACTCTTTGGCGGAGATTGTTTCGTCGACGCGCATTCTGGACATTCCTGAACAATTTTCTCTAAATCTTTGCTCAGCGATGACCACCAGAAATAACCCTTTGCTAACCCTTTCATCTTAACAATACCTAAGTGTGAACGATGCACGAGCTCTAACACTTTTTTATGCAACGAACTTGGAACAATAATTCTATGTTGCCAAAATAAACAATCCTTAACAATCGAAAGTTCGTTCCTTTTTATCCAGAATTTCCATAATTCCTCCTCGCGTTTAACCCGTTTGGGCCACCCTTGCCTTAAACACGTCATTACGCCTTGAATGACCGTATCTACTTTAGTGGCTTCCCTAATCGAATTAACGTCAAGATGTTCACAATTGCTAACAAAATCTACGAAATCTGAACCGCAGTAATCTTTAAATTCTACCTTAGAATTCTCAACTTTGTTCTTTAACAGAAACCGAGACAGAAAATCTGCCTGGTTTCCACCTGATTTCATCGGTTTCCCAGAAAGTAATCTTTGCAACTGAACTACCGTATTCTTTAAATAAGGTTTTACATTCCTTTTATTTGCAGATGAACTACCATGCCCTTTAAACATGGTTTTATATTCCCTAAGATTAGAACTTCCATACCCTGAAAAATATGGTTTTACGTTCCCCATTTTCTGAAATTTGTTCCTATTCGCGAACGAAACCGAATTAATAGAATTTTGTTTTGAAACAATGTTGAGGTTAAATATTTCCATGAAATCTCTTCCCACAATCATCTCCGAACCGCTTGTTACAACGATAAAGGTTATTAACCTAACTAGATTATTGTATTCGACCTTGAAATTTGCATTACCCACAACAGTCAACATATTCCCGTCGTAACCTGAAATTTTTCGTGTTTCGGGTGACAACTCTATATTACTGAAATGTTTACAAAATAATGTCTCCGGAATGACACAAACTGATGAGCCTGAATCAATCATCGCTTCGAAAGATTTCCCATTTAACTTCAATTGTGCCTTGATTGCCTTAACAAAAGCTACATTTTCAATCTTTTCATTATTACAATTCATAACTGATTTTACTGTCCCGTTTTTACAAAATCTCTGTAAATGACCCAATTTACCGCAAGAATAACATTTAGCTTGCTTAAACTTACAGTTATGAGTGTCATGATTTGATTTCCCACAGATCTTACACTTTTTTAGTGATGAACCGGTTTTAACTTGTTTATCCGACCTACATGAATCGGAACTATTCGACCGATAATAAAGTTTTCGCGCCTGAGAAGCCGATTTTCCAAATCTCTTTACCGAATTTATTTCTCGCGCCGGAGAAGCCGATCTTCCAAATTCCTTTACCGAATTTACTTCCAACTTCATCTTGATTGAATCGACCTCAGGACCTTTCGCGGTCACTGCAAGTTCAACTAGTTGATTAAAGTTTTGTTTAGGCCCTTCAACAAACAATTTTACCCGTACAGGGCCCGGAAGTAGACCGATTGCAAACACGTCTACAAGATTATCCTCCAGCCTGTTTCCGAACTGACAGAATGAGCTGAGCCCTCGAATTCTTGCGGCGAAATCCCTTATCGATTCGTTATGATTCTGTTTAGCTTGGAAAAATGATTCCCGCTCTTGCAAAAGAGATCTACATTTACCACAATGTTTTTTTAGCAACTCAATTAATTTCTCGAACGTAACATCTGTGATTTTACCCGGGAAACATAAGTTGGACAGAAGAGTCAAGGTCTCCGTTTCAAGCGAGTTTATCAGATAAGCCTTTTTCTTAATCTCGGTAATATCATCATGTAACACGAGAAACTGCTCTAATCTGAGTTGAAACACATCCCAATCTCCGTTTATGTGAGAGAACGGTGGAATTCTCGCCGATTCCATCTTCACAAAAGGAAAAAAAAATAATCACGCGAAGCTACGACAACAATACTACCCCGGAAAAAATTACAAAAAACCCAGACAAATCCTCCACAAGAAAGAAAAGAAAAACCTATCTTAGAAATTGCGGTTGCAACGTCTCCAGATTGTTTCCTCTTGATGAGTGAGTGACCTTCCTCGACACTAGCACTGTTTGCCTTGTAAGAATGCCTTCCCTCGGCACTCCCTCGGAACTTCACCTTCGTGGAAAGGCTCTGTTGAGCCCCAAAAACGACCACCGCCTCTTGCTTCTGAGTACCCTTGGATGGTACTCCAGAACTCTGACTGTGGCTCCAGGAATAGCCAGAGATATCCTCGGTTTGTTCTGCCGGTCCTTTCACTCGGTCAGACAAACCCAAAAAATACTCCAATGTTCCGCCTCGGCTGTAGGTAGCCTTGAAAAATTTTTCGGGGTGACTTAGCTCTCCCCGCTTTGGTAATTTTTTTTTGTGATCCAATTTGGTAATCCAATATTGTACTTTAATACGGCTGCGCCAATTGTAATGTACTTTTATTGTGGCCACACTAGCCACAATAAAAGTAAATATGTTAAACGTAAGTTCTCGTCTTTATTGTAAGAGTACAATGGATTCAATAAGTAATATTATTTGTCTCGGTAGCGACTGATTATACTGGAAGTTAGAATGGTTCTGGCCGCGGCCGTACACCGGACCGCTGTCCCGGCTCGTATGCCCGATCGGCAATGTTCGGCGACCCGAGCATTCCCGAATTACTACATAGATACAAATGCGATATAATTGCATATATCACAACTACTGTTTATTTTCTACGTGTAAATCCTTCATATTTTAAACGCCAGTAGGTACCTACCTCGAGTTCATATTAACTGGCTGGAAAATTATGCATTGTCGATGATAGATCGATTTCGGCAAATGTCAGAAAAATTTCAATCTTTAATGCAATATAGTGTAATATTTTTAATGGAATGCGGTACATGTCGCAACTTTAAAAGTTTCTAAAACTTGTATTTTTACAATTTATTGAAAAACATCTCGGTCAAAATATTTTTTTACGCTGTAATCTGCGTTCCCGCAAAGAGCCTTTAAAATGTCCATTTTTCTACGTTATTTTGAATAAAGCCTTAAAATTAATAAATCCCTAGCAAATACAGTTTTGTATGGGAGGTGAACTTTTCTGACGCACTGAAATATTCGACATTTTTTAACGGGTGAACCTGTCGGCAGAAAATATAACTGAGGCCGAATTTCTTCGTCGGTGAGAGATCTAATTGTAGTTTTCGCCGTTGGGTGCGCTGTTAATCCTGCATCATCTTTTTTGTATGAAATCTGGTCCTCAATCGGGACACGACCCTGTCTGAATCCGCTTCGAGCGAAAGTGACCCTTAAGGTGGTTGAAACGTAAAGGGCAGAGTGGTCGTTTTTAGCGCGGCAAAAAAAGTGAGGCGTCTCCAAACTGTGTATTAATATATATACTAGGTTTTGCCCGTTGCAGAAGCAACTGACGGGTTTAAACACTATGCGATTTGACGTGTGAACGTGGATGAAGCGAGGAAGAGTGTGTGTTAAATTAAATATATGAAGAAACCTGAGGTTACAGTGACCTTGCAACGCATGCCGGGTACCCGTTGTATATAATGTTATGTAGTGCAGCGCTTGCATTAAAATGTAATTTCCCAGGAATTGGAATGGAACCATTACAGTTAAGTTGACCCCGAGGTTACAGTGACCTTGCAACGCATGCCGAGTAACCGTTGTATATTATGTTATAAATTGCAGGCGCTTGCATTAAAATTTTATTTCCCGGGAATCGGGATGAAACCATTACAGTAAAGTTGACCCCTAGGTTACAGTGACCTTGCAACGCATACCGGGTACCCGTTGTATATAATGTTATATAGTGCAGGCGCTTGCTTTAAAATGTTATTTCCCGGGAATTGGGATGGAACCATTACAGTTAAGTTGACCCCTAGGTTACAGTGACCTTGCAACGCATGCCGGGTACCCGTTGTATATAATGTTATATAGTGCAGGCGCTTGCATTATAATGTAGTTTCCGGGGACTTGGGATGGAACCATTAGAGTTTAGTTGACCCTGAGGTTAAAGTGGCCTTGCAACGCATGCCGGGTACCCGTAGTATATAATGTTACATAGTGCAGGCGCTTGCATTATAATGTAGTTTCCCAGGACTTCGGATGGAAACATTACAGTTTTATTGACCCCGAGGTTAAAGCGGCCTTGCAACGCATGCCGGGTACCCGTTGTATATAATTTTATAAAGTGCATAATTTTATAATGTTGTTTCCCGGGACTTGGTAGGGAACCATTACGGTTTAGTTGACCCCGAAGTTAAAGTGGCCTCGCAACGCATGCCGGGTACCCGCTGTATATAATTAATTTATTTACGCACAAATAGTCCATTAACAATAACAATCGGTTGCACGGTTTAGCAGTGCAAAATTTCATTATGCCGGAGCTCAATATTGTAGTTGTATTGTATTTCATTTTGCAAGTGTAAGTACTAAGTAGGTACTTTGTTGTAATATTTCACCAAAACGACGCCATTATGCTGTTGAGCATAAAATAATTTTCACTACAAATAAATTCATTCAATATCATGTTTTGATTTTTAAATGAAAAAAGTCCCCGCAAGTAAGTACCTACCTAGAACACGCGTAATGTATATATATATACAATGTTCAAATAGAACACACCTAAAAATAAAAAAAATAATTAATAAAAAAAAGTTGACAATTCTTTAAATTTTTCTAGTAAATTTTCAGTTCTATAAAGTTCCGTTCGAGTTCTGTAATTATTTCAGTTTTGTGATGTAACTGGTCTGTAATGATAAAACAATAGAATTTGAGTAGAACCATCACAGAACGTGAAAATTAACTTAAAAAAGTTCAATTATTCTGTATCATCGAAACAACCTTACCTTAGTATTTATTGCATTAAAACCTAATTCGTTGTGTAGGTACCCATTCAGGTAGGTACCTGCGCATTTCCTTAGATTCCGGCAATCTTAGCTTTTTTCATCGTATTTGCAATACTACCGAAATAAGTAGGTACCTACCCCGAATGAAAAACGTGTTAATTTGAACTGGCCAGCAAATATTTAAACTTCCGATGGAATCTGTGAGCGCGTATTTTGATGATTTTTTTTTCGGAAAATTTCGAGTTTTGTCAGCATCTCCTGACGTATTTTATATGAGAATCATATGTTTTATTGGTGTTAAAAGTTGCGGAATCTATCCGGCTATCGTATTTTCAAAAAACATCTAGCCCGGAATCGGTTTTTCGGCGGTAATGTCGTTTTCCGAAAAACAACGACCGAAACCGCCGAGAGTTCCGTTTTGTTAGGCTAAAAATTTGACATCTGAGATCCTGACCTATGTCAATAGTCCTATGTAGCATTTTCCTTTGTGAAATAAGCGGGTTTTTTCGTCATTTTTTTTTTTCAAACGCCGTCTGTCGGCGGGAAATATAATCGAGTGATTCGATTAGAGCTTCTAGTTTTCGACGCCGATTCGTATCGGAGAATAAATCCCTGTATATATTTTTTTTGTCGAAAAAAAAAAACTCCCAGCTTCCATGTCTGAATTTGCTTCGACCGAAAGTGAACCTTGAGGTGGGTGAAACGCAAAGGGCGTACTGGTCGTTTTTGCGTCAACAAAAAAGTGCGCGGAAAAAGAGCTTTTCCAAAGTGAACAATACTATATATATAGACACGGCGTATTCAATAATAGTATGAAATCAACAGTACGACGAAACAATAAACAAGTACACGGTTTATTAGTAAAATCAAACGTAAGACACGCGTCCAAGGATTCATTTAATTACCAGTAGATAGGTATCTATCCAAATTACGAGGGCTGCCCGTAAAATAAGTTTTCCAAGGTGCTGGGGCCGCAAGGAACGATTTTACGCGCGATCCGGCAACTAGCTTGGTTCCCCCACGTCAAATCCCCATCACGATGCATCTCTGCGACTCTTAGTCTCGGCGTGGCAGCCGTTCGCGATGGAACTTCCAATCGGGCGTACACGAGAGTCAATCATGCCACTGCCCCAATGTAACACACTCTAGCTCTCTACCTAGAAGCATATAATATCTTAGCATTGAAATCGATGAAAATCATCGAAGAGATCCCCACATAAAAAGCATTACAAAGAAACTCACAAAGCTTATGTAGGTACTAATTTAGAAACATATGCAACATACTAAATATAAATGATCCGTATAAAGTTCACTAAGCTCTTTGCCAATCACCAAATATGGGATTATTGGATGGAGATCCATGAAGCAGCTCGTCAAAACACAAAAAGTAACAATAAAAATAATCCTGTAAGTACCCAAACCCTACCAAAAGAAAATTTAGAAAACTTTAATGGATTCAGTATTATAAAACTCTACTCATATTTAAAGGAAAAATGAGTATCTTACAAACCAACACACCTATAATAAATACTACAAGTATTGAACTTCCCAACATTAAATACTTCTTTTGACCAGAAAAACCATAATTTTCATGCTACGAAATTATACAGCGACCTTCCAAATAATATTAAAAACAACATGGAGACAAAAAAGTTTAAAAACGAAATAAAAATATGGCCAACTAAACATGAAGATCAGGAAATCATTAAAATTGTAAAGTGAAGACAACACTGCCTACAGTCACCAACACTACATACTACCAACAACTAAATACCCAACAGTCCACACTCTACAACAACCTACAGTAATGAAGTATTGTAAAATTGTAGTATGGTTAAAATATGGTAAAAAGCACACGTTTGTTAATTAAAATGATTTACAATACATAACTACTGAAATTTAAATTGACAGTAAGGTTAGAAGAAACAAATTATTCAAAAGAATTCTCTCATTAACTATTCATTCAAGCAATAACCAGGCCGCGGCTTTTCCGTTTGGGATTGGTCAACGGCGAAAGAATGGCCCAAGAATGCTGTTGTTTTTACCGTGTTTTTCTCTAAAACAGCGAGCGTACTATCGTTTGGGATAACAATGAAAAAGCAATTCAATGTACGCTCTCAAGGTATACAATTACTGCATCATACCCGCGCTGTTACACAACGTTGTGTTCTCAAATTCTCATCAGGCTGAATTATACAAAATTCTATACATTTCTGAGGAATTCCACCGCAAATTTGCTTGGTACTCGACAAGCCTATTTTTTTAAATGTGATTACGGCAGAGTCCCAAGTGCACCCAACCGTCTGGAGTTAGTGGGGCGTCCCAGGGTATGTTGTGAGGTTGAAGGTAGTGGAGGGGGAGAGGAAGGAATCTGGCTATTAAGATGAAGCCATAGTAAATAATCATACAAAATCATATGTTCATATTTTGAAAATTTGATCGCTTAGAAGTATTACGGATGCTTTAATTAAATACTGCGTGTAGAACACACCTTGGCCCTAAAAAATATCGGTGATTTTTTTATAAGTTTAAAAAAATAAAGTATAAGGTCTATAAAAAACACATTCAAGTCCAAACTCTCCTATTTATAAACCCCTTTTCGGATGTGGTTTTATTGTATAATATGACAAATTCTGTTTATTTTATAATAATCGCAAAAAAAAATTATATTTTCGCCCGAACTTCCCAAATTAAAATAAAATATGCATTTTCGCGTCGTTATTTTACAATACGGCCGCTAGTCGACGTGAACCCCATGGCGTCCACCGAAGAACTACTGACCAGTGACCACGCCACACCTATTTCGTATCAGTCACGCCCCGGCCGGAGCGGGAGATGGGCGTGTGGCTCCGCGTCGCTTGATTTCGTGCAATCAATTTTAAATTTCCGTTTTGTTACAACAAACAATGCTTAAAAAAGGAGTTAATGTTTTTTACAGGTTTTTACGAAATCAACCTGTAAAGAAAATTCTCAAATACCTTTTCCAACCTTTCCAAAAGCTTTTTCTTTTTTCAAACTCCTCCCTTAAAAGGGCGTGAATTCCGATTTCGATTTTTTCCTGGACTATTGGATCGCCAAGAACTTGTCACAAAAGCATTACAAACAACACAAATACTTAAATTTACTGGTGATTTGTACCGTGACCTCCTGATAAGGTCCTAGGAGGACCTTATCCCATGACCACCGAGGCCGTTAACTTTCATTGGCCCAATATTATATCACTTCCCAGCGTCATTTCCAATTTTTAAGTGTCCTAAAATAAGAATTTCACAGATAATTGCGAAGAACTATTTTTTAAACTTTATTTCAGGAGAGAATCATTGAAGAAGTGGGATGGGAAGCTTTAATATACCTTCATCTTGCAGCCGGGTGCCGTACGCTGATGATAACGATGAAGACATAAATAAATTGAATTACTCAACAAACACTGGGAAAATAATGCAATTCACTATTATGTATAACACTGACCCCGATTTGGCGGTCATCCAGAAATTCCAACGTAATAACTTCTGCTCCGTTAAACATAAATAAAATACACTGAATAGAAAATCCACAGAATTGTGATCAGTAGAGATCTGAAAGAAAACTGTTTTCACCAATTTACACATTATTCATCTCACCCAGACAGGCCAATGAAATTGATTATCTGGTCAAGATATTTGAAAACGTTTGATCAATCCACGAAGGAAGATAAAATTGAACTTACTTCGGCCACACGGACACACCCACAACATATTTATATCGGTTTATCATCTCTACAGTGTTAAAAATAGCGATTTTACGACCAAACTGTTTAGAATCATTGCGCACATGATTTCAATCCAGTTAGTTTCCCACTGCGCATCGGTGCATTCGAAATATTTCTAACCCCGAATAGTTTACACAACGAGTTAATCATTACTTTTGCACCAATATGCATTTCGAACTGCGTATTGTTTACACACACAGTCAATCATTTATTACTTTGGCACAAAAATACATTTTGAAGTTCGAACATAATAATTGGCAATCAAAATAATGAGATTTAGATTCGTTGGCAAACGTTCGACAAAGCTTTGGCATTTTTATTACTGCTATTTTTAACAGAAACTTTGTGCCCTTTGGAGACTTTTTCTTTACTTGGAAAACGGACTTGTTTAATCTAAATAATTGAAATACATGAAATCAATAATTAAAAAGGTCAGACAAATATACAAGCAATCAAATTAATCAAACTTAAGTAAATATATTTCTTAGACAATGATTAAATGTTAAATTGTTGATAGATTTCAGGAACGGAAAAAACTTATGTAGACACTAAAACCTGCTTTTTTTACATAGATTTTTAATGCTCTTTTTTGCTAACTTACAGGGTCCTCTTGAAGATTCAAAGTAGAAAATGAATACTTTGTTAACCCCTTCGACTTCTGATAAATTAAAGTTGACATACCTGTAACAAAAGAAAAAAGATGATTAGAAAAACATAAAAAAATGTAAATGGAGCTAACATATATATTGTTTGTGAAAGGATTACGTGCAATAGGTTGGAAGAAGAATTCGGGAAAGCCAAAATCCACCACTAGCATCATACTACACTTGGTATTACTTGTAGGCACTAGTGGCGGTCCTTCTCTTAGGTCAATTGGTCAAGATTCCCTTAGGTAATACAACTGGTAATATTCTAATGTATTTGAAATCCACCGCGAGATAGCAGGCAGCGGAAAGTAGTGACATCTAACACCTTAAATGGAAGCTTTCTTTTCCACGCACTATGATTGACTGGGTCAATTTACAAAATGTCCCAATATCATTTTTCTGTCTCTTTACACGGCATACTATAAACGAGATGGCGCTATGTCGCCTAATAAAAATGTTTTCGGATTCTGAAGACAGTTTGGGTCATGACCGTGAGGGAGAGAGCATGATGAAATTATGCGTCTGAAAGAGATGGTTTGATAAACGTGGGTTGATTTTGCATATGTTATGATGTACGCTTGTCGCATGAAATAATTTACTATATTAAACAATGTAATTTGACTCTAAAACTCGTTAGGTACCCACGTGAAATGAATATTAGCGTATTTAATCTGATATTGTATCATAATATCATTTTTTAATGACCTTCCACTTCTGGACTCCTAGAGCCGCCTCTGGTAGGTACATAAAAAATTATGTACCTAATTCGGGGAAGAAAATTCATCAAGTGTATTTGCTTTGAATTCAGTCGGCTCTCCGAGGTAGCCCAAAAATGTTGAGATGTTCATTATAATAGGCACGAAAACCAGCTACTTTCCAGGAGAAATCCTGAATAGCTGAGCAGTGACCTTTTTGTCAATATAATCAATGATGTGTGAATAAAAAGTGTAATATTGTAAAAATCTATTGATAAATAAACGTTTTGATTATTATTATATATTAGAATATATATTAAAATGTATCTAATAGGGCGCAGACTCCATCTTCGGTTTCGTAGAATAAATTGATCGCTATGGTGGAGGGTCATTAAACGTCTCAAGACAAAGAGAACTTTACCTACAAATACACATTTGGACCTTCCTGCACTTGATGGTGGTTTTAACCCCATATTGAATCTAAACTATAAAGCGTGGTTAAGAGTGATTGTGGTAATTTGAGAAATAATTTCATAATTCTCAGAAAAGAGAAAATAATAATAAAACGTCATCCACATAGAATTTCTACACGTTATTAGGAATACTTTAACGCGACTACGTAGAGTTAGAAAGGTAATTTCTAAACTATCACTAGAGTGTCAGTGCAATAATTATTGTGATTCTTATCTTGTATGACGCGCATACGTTATGATATGAAAGTTGACAAATAATAATACTGAACATTTTATTTCTGCGTTACAAAGTTACCCGGATATGAAGGGTGGCGGGAAATAATGATCAGAGTCCATTTAGGTCGAACATTAGTTTTGAATGCCATCTTGTGCATTTTACGAAACTAATGGGAGCACGTATCCAGTTTTGGACAGAAACATAGACATCCAAATGGATAGACAAGCAATTACAGATGAGGGGTAAAACCAAACTATGGAGAGCGAAGAGGGGAAAGATGATTGTCATTCGTTGAATAATCAATCTGACAGTATATAGGCATCTCGCATTACAATATCACCATTTAGTTCTTAAAAGCAAAATGTGCTTTGAATGAATAGACCTTTTTACATGGGAGCGCGAATTGCTTGCCACGTTCAAAACATATTTGCTAAGGCCAAATGCTCGCCCCAAAAAGACTCGCGCCAATACACATATCAATATTTTGTTACCGTGTTTAGTTAAAACACTTTTACAAATGTTTCATAATTTACTTACCCCTGTAACCAGCGACGAGCACATTGGAGTACCGCCCACATTCGCTATGTACACATTGATACGTAGATATATTGTATAGCACAAGCTGCCGTTATTTCGTTAAATGTATGGATGTCGGCTTCTCGCTGTTCACGGCAAGAATGATGACGTCACACATTTTAGATTCAAGCGAGGCTATATCCCCTCCCCATGGAGCGAGCCGGTTCCAAGGAGGAGCTACAGCCGGCGCCATGTGGAGGGGGAAATAATACGTTTTTATCACTTAGGGCAGGTCCAGATATATTCATATGTCCGTGGACAGAAAGCAAATTTTATTTTTGAAGTTGTCATAAAAATAAATACCATTGTAGAAATTAGATAAAATTATCCTTCGGATGTTTGAATTTGGTATATAAACACTGATATTTTCATAAAATAAAATTTAATATCAAACATGAAAATTTTAACAAAAAACATATGAATCATTTTGACTCGAAACGTCCATAATTTTGAAAAAAAAAATCGATATTCGGATAAAGAAATTTTGTACTTTTTATTCTTTTATTGAACGGATTACAGATTGTCAAATAAGAGTAGAAAACGTAGGAGGGCTCCACTGTTGTTCAAATGGCAATACCAAAATATAACTAACTCATGGTGGAAATGTATAGCTGTGTAACCAACATTTTTGTAAAAAAATTAAAAAGGCACATAAGCGAAAAAAATAGTTTTTCATTGCAATTTAGATACCCTCTGATCTCTAAATTAGAAATATATATAGGTATACAAATTAATGTCATTAAGTAGGTACCTTAACACAGGGCTTCTTCAATTAATTTTTTTTTCTTTAAGAACAAAAAATGTTTTTTAAAATGTGATTTACAGTGTTCTATAAATTCAGTGTCATTGCGCTTTAAAAGAATATTTGACAGTTAAATTTGTGTTGCCAGCCTACAAAATTTGTAGTTCCATTTTTAATATTTTCTACTCTTAATTGGCAGACTATATACTCGTACACGACAATATTTCTTATTTTGACAATTTTTTGAAGATTATTTATCTATGTCATCTTCGAAGATGCTGTGTGGAGGTTGAAGATGCTGTGTGGAGTGTTGAAATGATGAATTATACATACCTACACCATTTTAGAAATTTCATTTAATTGTACCATTCCTCTTGTAATGGTATGCTGTGATATTTGTTCAAATTGATCAGTAATGCATACGATAGTTGAATAAATTAGCATTGCTGTTGTATTCAAGATATTCAAATACAAAAGAGATATGCTATGATGTCCGCGCAACTGTCGGCGTACTACGACCTAATCAGGGTAGTTTGCATACGAAAAGATTTTTTTTTTTACATGAACTCCACACAGGAGGTCCTGAGGAACATAATTTCCCTCAGGGTCTAGTCATCTTTATTCTCACGTATGATTCTGTGTGGAGGGTTTTTTAAGGAAAGGAAGGAGAGGAGAGTTCTGGGAAGGAAAAGGGTTTAAGGGGTGGGTAGGAATCTTGGGTTCAGTATGTCCTGGTCATCCGCCTCCAAGAAGTAGACAAACCTCACCCCATGAACCCGGGCACCCCTGCTAAATCACCAAACGTAGCGAACCACTTGAGGCACCTATGGCAGAGGTGTTGGTTATCCAATAAAGATTCCCGGGGCGGCGGTACAAATTAAAAATTTGTTCATTTCGTTGATTTTTTGAAGGTGTGCATTAGTATTGGTTAACAATATACATAGTTTGAATACGGAAAGAATTCGTTCATTTAGTTTAAAGTTCGTTTGATTTATTCGTTATTCGTTCATTTAGTTTATTTGTTAATTGGTAAACAATATCGGCGACAACCGGAAGCGCAGTTCCACCTAGTAAAAACTGCAGATAGCACATCTATTATATCTCAATATCTTTGCTGTTGTTAGTACAAAGGTACAAAACTCTATTGACAGGGACCTTTACAAAATTTCGCGAAGACCAAAAAAAAAAAACGCCTGCAGGGCGTGTAATTATTTTTTAAACATAATTTAATTGTATTATAACTGTTTTCCAAAAAAATCTTTACCACGAACAAACCAAACCAATTAATGCTTGTCACAATAAAATACACCACATTCGTACTGAGTACCTCTAGTTTACTTGCGAGGCCTGCTATTGCATTCATGCACCGCAATTACCTTGCAGAAATAATAAATGTAGCCTCTTAAGACTACCTTATCGTAAAGTCAAACTCACAAATTGCACTTGAGACAAACCTGTTTAGTTGCGATTCTAATTGTACCCGGGGAGTAGAAACCACGGGTACTCAGGTACAAGGTGGCGCAAAAGTCATCACCCTATCGGAAGATGCCATAATTGTTGCAAATGGCGGCAAATGTCAGTTCTGCTTTGACCTTTATGAAGTATAAACAGATACTCCTCAAGAACGCGGAAATTTTTTGAAAAAACGCATTTCCGGGTCGCCTAATCTCTCGTTTTATGGTGATTTGCACTGGCCGGCAAGATCGCCTGATTTAACCGTTCCACACTTATTTTTGTGCGGTTTCTTTAAGTCATGAGTCATGAGTATATGTCATAGGTTCTTAACGTGGGCAGTAACGCCCCCTTGTAGCTGCGGGAGAAGACCCAGAGAAAACTGGGAACGTTTAGGAAAACTAGCGGGCGTTGAAATGGCATAGTGAGGGCGTGGGCAGGTAAAAAATATGGTCTAAAAAGACAAAAAAAAACACGCTTATCACGTACTAATAATCTTACGTGTATTATTATTATTAAGAATTGATAGTATATCATTAATACAAGAAGGAAGGAGGTAGCAACCGGGTAGATACCCCCCCCCGTTGTGGTAAATATAATAGTGACAATTGCTGTTTCAGATTCGCGACTGATGGTAAGTAAAAAGAATTGGGGGGAATTAGATAAAAAATAATCACAAAGTGGGCGGTGGGCAAAATAAGGTTGAGAACCTGTGGTCCATGTCAACAAGCCTCAGAGTATTGAAGCCCTCAAAGGGAATATCCGTCAAGACTACGAGAACCTATCACCGGAAGTTCTGGAAACAGTGACGGAAAATGCCATAAATCGGGCCTGCCTGTATGGTCATCAATTCTGGCGGCGGCCACTTGGTCGACTTCATTTTCTCGACTTAATGGAAAAAATTAAGACATCAAATAAACACAATCCAAAAGCATAATCAAAATTTTTCATTCATAAAAATATTACAGCCAAAGAACACCGGGTGACAACTTTTGCGCCACCTTGTATATATACTTATGACACGAGTTTGTTATCGGTGAGAGAATTCTCACGAGTGCAGAAAAACGCTGATAAACATTAATTTGCTGAAGTTCTTTATGCATTGCAGGATGCACTCGTGCGTTTGACGTACAACAAGGCATGGAGTATAATGGGGATAAAATAAAACGTGTGAAATTTACAGCAGGAGACATGTTGTGGTAAATTATCGTATTAATTGGTGTAGCCAATTTTTTTTTTTTTTTTTTACGTTAGCTCCACACAGGAAAATAATTTCCCTCAGGGCCATGTCATCTTTGGGGATGCTGTGTAGAGGGTTTTTTTAAGGGGAGGAAGGAGAGGAGAGTTCTGGGAAGGAAAAGGGTTTAAGGGGTGGGTAAGAATCTGGGGTTCAGTGTGTCCTGGTCATCCGCCTCCAAGACCTAGACAAACCTCACCCCATGAACCCGGGCACCCCTGCTAAATCACCAAACGTAGCGAACCACTTGGGGTGACCTATGGCAGAGGTGTTGGTTATCCAATAAAGGTTCCCGGGGCAGCGGTACCCATTCCCGCCTCCCAAATTGTGATTTGGAAAAATTTGTACCGCCGCCCCGGATTTATTTATTGGATAACCACGCATCATCCCACGTGGTTTGCTACGTTTGGTGACTTAGCAGGGGTACCCGGGTTCATGAGGTGAGGTTTGTCCCGGGTCTCGGCGGCGGGTTTGTCTGCCCACCAAATATGTGGCAGGCTGGATCGGAAGAGACTGGTTGAGAGAGATATTTTGATTTCTCCAGCCGGACTCTCTCGACGCATCGCTGTGCACCGCAATGGGAGGGATGGATTCATACGTCCTTCACTCCTGGGCACATAGATCCTCAAATTCAAACCCTTTTTCGTCCCAGAACTTTCTCTCCTTCCTTTCCCTTAAGAGACCTTCCACACAGCAACTCTAAAGATGACTTAGGCCCCGAGGGAATTTTTTCCTCACGGCGTGGAGCTAATGTTTTAATAACTAACATTTTAATTGCCAACTTTATTTAATACTATGAATCATCATGTACCTACCTAGCCAATATGTACGAAACTTTGACTTCCTAGAATGGGAGACCTTCCTAATTGGACAGTCAAAGCTTCCTTAAACTGTAAATGAATTTTTGTAACAAAATAAATAAATAAATGTAAATAAAAGCTAGAAGCACAGAGCGCAATCATAGAAATGAAACTAGCTGACCCGGCCACCCGTTGCTGTGGCTAATAAAACACAACGTCATCTACTGGATGGCTATCCAACCTTCATAACCACCGCCGTCTTTGAGTTTATCGCAAAGAGACAGGCAGATTCCGCGGAGGACTTTAATTTATAATACGTAGAGATGGTGTGAAAGATTATAATAATTTTGCATGAAATGCTTGGGGTACTAACGTATTTAAGTTAATAAGGATTAATACTGTATCCGTCTAAATAACTTTTCAATTACCGCATGTACGTGACCATTTTTTTAGAAGATAGAATGGGTATAGTAAGCTATCCGTAAAAGATAGATCCTATAAAAGAAAAATATACCAACATGCATTGTTTTGTTATATCCCAAAAGGATTAGGCAGCGTTTTCGATGAAAGCTACCAGGCAGCTTGATTTTTCCGACACTTCTAACAATTATCGTTATGTTTCAACCAATTTACACAAATCCTTGACAAATTACATACCTAAGCCTTCCTCACGAAATGCTCTATCTATTGGTGAAAACCGTATGAAAATCCGTTCAGTAGTTTTCGAGTTTATCGCGAACAGACAGACAGACAGACGACGCGGGGGACTTTAATTTATAATATGTAGAGATAGAGATGTAGAGATAAAGAAACGAACCTAAGTACAAGGTCCAAATGCGAAAAATATTTAGAGGCATGAAATTTGATATCTACGCTTATTTCAATATGAATTGACTCATTCAGCCGAGTGAATGAATGTAATTCGTTCATAATGAATATATTCATTCTTAAGATTTTTAATCAACCAGACAGCATTTTGGTCGATTTCCCCGGAGATGTTACATGAACAGAAATATTTCATATTTCGCCAGACGGTTAAATAAAAAATATCTCCCCGACGCGACGACAACCACGACGACGTACAATTGATGTAATTTTTACAGTGAAACATACCTGTGACGTATGAATATTCAAATCACGAGATTGACTGATCCGTGCCATAATTTATGAATATCGAATTCGCAAATTGCTAATATCAACAACTAACCTTTTGAAGTAAGTCTCTTCGTGCAACATTCCCTCTTCTAAAGTCATTCTTTAAACACTCGTAAGACGATAAATTTGCATCTGTCTTCAGAAACTGGCCTTGAAAACGTTGAAGTCAATAATAAAAACACATTTTTTTTATAAAAGGTTATAACACACAATATAAAGCACTCTTGAACTTATTTAACCACTGAACGGTGATATAATAAACGTTTAAAAATGTAACAAAAACTAAAAACCTATATGGAAATTGTAAAAAACTGCTCCTTTTGTCACAAATTAAGTTGCACTCCGCACACTAGAAGCAGCAAAGAAACACTTTGTATACTAGACTATATGTGTACGCACTAGACCTAATGAGTTACACCCATAGACATATGAATATTAATAGACCAGAACATAAAGGTGAGGGGAAGAAACCAACTATAGCGGGGCGCAGAGCGGGAAGATGAATTCGGTGATATGTGATTCGTCAATAACTCAATCTGAGAGTATATGGGCATCTCGCATTATAATATCACCATTTAGTTCTTAAAAGTAAACTCTGCTCTTTAATGAATAGACCTTTTTACATGAAAGCGCGAATTGCACGCCGCGAAATGAACAAATTTACAAATTCCAAATACAGCAAAGTAAAGTTCGCCTATTTTCATAGTCCAATAGTTTGTTGACGTATTTAGTTAAGACACTTTTACAAATGTTTCATAATTTACTTACCCCACAATACAGCGACGATCACACGCCATGTGTCTCGAGTGATAGTGTGTGTTACAAAAACGACCATATTATGTGATCTGAATAAGCTCATAATAAAGTTAAAAAATGCTTTTCTATGGAATGTAATACGACAATTGGGTTTATTCTCCTTTTCACTTTTATTTTTACACGTTTTCAAAACACAAGCCACTATTTTAGCCGTGTTATTTCGTAAAATGCACCGATGAGTGCTCGACGCTGGCTCGCAGAAGAATGATGACATCACATTTTTTAGATTCACGTGAAGCCATACTCGATCCCATCCGGTTCCGATGGAACCGGTATGGGGAGGGGGAAATAAAACGCTTTTATCGCTTAGGGCAGGTCTATTAATATTCATATGTCTATGGTTACACCGCATACTCGATCCAATATACTACACTAGAAGTAGCAAGGAATCACTTAAAACTTAACTCGGTTGCACTTCTTATACTAGACCCAGTAAGTTACACACACCTTACCCTAGAAGTAGCAAAGAATCCCTTAAACTAGATCAGGTTACACTCCGTATATTAGTCCCAGTAAGTTGCACTCCGTACATTGCAAGAAGCATTTAAGTTGCATCACTTAAGCTAGAGTAGATTACACTTCATGTACTAGTCTCAGTAATGTACACTACCTATACTAGAAGTAGAAAAGAATCACTTAAACTATAATAGTTTACACTCCATATACTTGACCCAGTAAGTTACATTCCGTACACTAGAAGTAGCAAATAATCACTTAAAATAGACTAGGTTACACTACGCAGACTCGACCCAGCAGTAAGTTATACTTCGTATATTAAAAATTGCAAAGAATCTCTGAAACTAGAGTAGATTACACTTCATATACTAGTCTGTAATTTACACTCCCTGTACTAGAAGTAGCAAAGAATCACTTAAACTAGACAAGTTATATTCCGTATACTAAACCAATTCCGTACACTGACGTGGTAAAGAATCACTTAAACTACACTAGGTTATACTCCGAATACTAGACCCAGTATGTTACACTTCGTACATTGGAAATTCCAAAGAATCACTTAAACTAGACTATATTATACTCCGTATACTAGTCCCAGTAAGTTACACTCCGTATACTAGAATTAGCAAAGAATCACTTAAAATAGACTAGGTTATATTCCGTATACTAGCAATTATACCAGAAAGTTATACTCCGCTAGACTGTACTACGCGTACACTAGACCTAGTAAGCTACACTCCGTACACTAGTCCTCAACCGACTTGAACAGTTTGCACTTATACGATTGCTCGTATTGACGTGTTCACAGCTGTGAATGTTATAATTACAAATACCAACAAAAGGTTAGACATTGTTAGATAAAACACTAGATGAGTTCACCGCTATAACTTTTTTTTTTTTTACATGATCTCCACACAGGAGGCCCTGAGGAAAATAATTTCCTTCAGGGCCTATGTCATCTTTGGGGATGCTGTGTGGAGGGTTTTTTAGGAAGAAGGAGAGGAGAGTTCTGGGAAGGAAAAGGGTTTAAGGGGTGGGTAGGAATCTGGGGTTCAGTGTGTCCTGGTCATCCACCTCCAAGACTTAGACAAACCTCACCCCATGACCCAAACTCACTATAACCCAAATCAAAGAAAACCATTATTTTTTCATTTTATTTTATTTTGGAAATTCAGGCACAAATACTTAATGCATTACGATCATTTTCTAAAGAATTAAATTTTTCACATTATACAATAAAATCACAACTGAAAAGGAGTTTTGAAGTTTAAAGCAGTTTTTACAGGCCTCATATTATATTTTTTCTGGACTTTAAAAAGACTAATAAAAAAATACTCGATTATTTTAACCCATTGGCCACAGAATTAATGAGCAAAAAAATTGGCCTTCACCACTGAATTAATTTTGTACCAAAAATTGAAAACCTGCATTGGTGTACTAAATCTATTGTAACTTTTAAACCATATATTCAAATAAATTAATTTCTTTAAATTTATTTACATATTCGATTAAGGTAAAGAAAAACATTAAAATAAAATTAAAAAAATATATTGAAATGTCTGTAAATAAGGATACAAATATAACCTTCTCTTTTTTCGTAAGTTTTTTTTCACATTTTTATTTAAAAAAGTTACAAAAAAACATATCATTCATAAATCAAACAATAATGATTGTTGTTTTTTACATGCATATATTACTAATGACTAATAAAATAATGGTATGATAGTCCTCAAAGCAATCAGGGACGTTCAGGGTCACTACCAAAAGCCTAGAACCACTCGCAATTTTGAAGAAATTAAATGGCGGCTGGCAGCATACAAAACTTGGAACACAAATATCAGTGAAAAAACATAAGAAACATTTTATTGCCAATTCTTCGAAATGAATGATTAATTATCTACAGAATGTTCGGCATTTAAAATTTTATTCAAAAATGTCATTGTTGAGCTCGTATTCCGTTTTTTGGCGGACCTACTCTAGCCCGTCAGCGTGCCGGGGTTTGTGGTTAAGTACCTGAGTTGCACACCCGGCAGGCTGTCGGGGTTTGTGGCCAATGGGTTAAAGACAAATATGTATTCTACTCAGTGACGGCTCGTGATTTTTGATTGTGATAGGGTGCTAAGTTTGAAAAATTTGACATTTTGGTGTTGTTTACGTAAGACGATTTTTATTTTTTTTTCGAAAATTAGTTTTTGATGAAGATTGTAAGTGGAAAACGAACACATTTAAAAAATTTTAAAGCGCTATTTTTGTTAATATCGCCTCAGGACATCTTACATAGCGTGTCTGGAAATCACCTTTAAATTACTCAGATTAAATGAGGCTTTATGAAAAAAACGAATAAGGGTTTAAATTTGTGGGATTAATTATTGTCAAGAATGACAGCCCCGCTAGCTCTGGACAGCTGAGATTTTCTGGTAAAAAAAGAAAAAAATAAGCGTTGCGAGTTTAGTATAAATTTAGAACATCGAACTCTGGCATTAAACGTATTCTCTCGGTTCGTTTGAGTTTCAGACGGTTTCAAATATAAGTGTTCAACAGTGGTAGATACTCTCAGTACCGCCCTTACGAGAAACAATAATGTAAAATTGATTATTGATTTTAAAAACGATCTAAAACGGCATATTCCCATTGGGTTCAAAGTGGCTTAACGTCATTACGAGGTAGAAAACGCTACTACTTCCTAGTAAAACAGCATGTCGTTTTGGTTCCAAAAAAGGCACATTGAGAAAGAGGAAAATAATTTCCCTCAGGGCCTATATCATATATCATCTTTGGGGATACTGTGAGGAAGGTCTTTTCATGGAAAGGACCGACAGGAAGTTCTGAAAAGAAAAAAGGTATGAGGGGTGGGTAGGGATCTGGGGTTCAGTGTGTCCGGGTCGTCCGCCGCCAAGACCTAGACAAACTTCACCCCATGAACACGGGCACACTTGCTAAGTCACCAAACGCAGCAAACCACTTGGGGTGACATATGGCAGAGGTTTTGGTTATTCGATAAATGGTTTCCGGGGTGGCGGTATCCATCCCGCCTCCCAAATCGTTCGTAAAATTTTTTCGACAATATAAAAATGTCACAACTGCTGCAATTAAATAAAATTATTATTTTTCGACACTAAAAAAACTGTGAAAATACCCTATTTCGGATGCAATAGTTCCACTTGCTCCGGGCTGTTGGGACGCTTCTGCGATAATCCGAATTCACCTTAAAAAATAATTAATAATTTTCACACTTTTGTTTTATTCTAAGCACTAGATGGTTTTTTAATCAAATAAGTATTGTAAGTGTCTTCTTTCGGGCTTCCTAAAGTAAAATAAATAACTGATAGTGTCAATCTAGTTGCTTCTATTTCAAGGAATTGACACTACGTGTCAATATAGTATGCATTAAAATGATCGGCGATGACGTCAGCCACTGATCAAACTGCCATTATTTATCATTGATCAGCTGTGCCGGCGATAGAGCACGGTCCCGCGGCGTGGCACCGCCAAAACGTGAGATAAGCCCAAGAACGTGACCACGCTAGGCACGGGCTCTGCTTTATACTGGCCAACCTAACGTTGTATGGTATTTGATTACCCGGTTTGTTCGTGGGGTTACAATGATGGATAGGAGAGATGTTTATTACTGAGGAGATGTTTTAGTACTTTTTGATGAAAACCAATTGAACCCATTAGCTGTTTTTGTGCAGGCAGATCCATTTAAATTACGCGCCATACACCCAGTTTCGTTCACAGCAAAAGTTGTTTTATAGTCTCAACCACAGATGACAGTATAAGGCATGACGGCCGGTAGTGAGCTCTTCCGCATTCCGAATTTTTACCGATTTATAACTCAATTCCCTTAAACACTTCAAGTTTTTAATTTTTTTTTAAATATGTTGATTGATAATATATATGTTGAGCCGAAACGGTAACTACATGAATTTCCCTAGATAGAAAAAATCGCAAAACATGCTACGAAAATTATTAAAAACACGCTTTTTTCAGTTATTTGACATGTTAAAGGTATGAAATTAAGCACAGTGTATCTTTATATGCCATTTTAGATATTTGTCGAGAAATTTTTGCTCTATTATAAACGAGTCGTGTTTTAATAAATATTTACACAATTATAGTGATAATCGTTTTTTTTAACATTAGGCGGCATACATTAATTACGTGAGCTCAAAAGGGGGGGGGGGGGGGGGGGGGGGGGTCCACTAAAATCTCACGTTACTTGAAAAGAATATACGAAATGGCCCAAATTTATCTCATCTAGGGGGGGAGGGGTCTAGATTGGAAGAAAAACTGCTCACGTAATTAATATGTATATGCCCCCTTAAGCCCAATAACATTCGTGTTTGCTTACCACCCTTTCAAACCAATTTATGCTTCTTTTTTAACGTTTACCTGACCTTAAGGCTCTGCAACCGGGCTGGAAAAGAAGAAGATGGAGAGATACGAAATTACGAATGTTAGAGGAGAGCGCTAACATTTACAGCAACAAAATCGATGTGAAAACTGCGAAAATGTTTAATAAAACACGACTCGTTTAAAATAGAGCAAAAATCTCGCGGGCATTATCTTAAACAGCATTTAAATTTTAAATTTTTGGAGCATACTTTAGCGATTTTTTTCTATCGAGGGAATTTTATATAATTTGCGTTTCGGCGCGGGCAATGTCTAGATATTATCTTCAAAAATAACATACATTTTTTAAAAGCTTTAAAACTAACCGTGTTTAAGGGAAATATGTAAGAAATCGGTAGAAATTCGGGTTGCGGGCCCTTAAGACAAGTTGGCCATTACTTGAAACTGACGGTTTGTGCGATCGGCGCTACACATATATATATATATATATATATATATATTTTTTTTACATGAGGTCCACACAGGAGGCCCTAAGGAAAATAATTTCCCCCAGGGCCTATGTAATTTTTGGGGATGCTGTGTGGAGGGTTTTTTTAGGAAAGGAAGGAGAGGAGAGTTCTGGGAAGGAAAAGGGTTTAAGGTGTGGGTAGGAATCTGGGGTTCAGTGTGTCTTGGTCATCCGCCTCCAAGACCTAGACAAACCTCACCCCATGAACCCAGGCACCCCTGCTAAATAATAATATTTGTCAATATTAGGGTGATAATGTTTGTTTTTATCACACGTTGTAAAATGTCTGGAATTTTTAATGTAAAATGGTAATTTTTGTAAAATAAAACAATATATCGGTTTAGGAAAAATGGCAATATTTATTTCTTTTACGTGCATCGTATTAAAAACTCACGAATGAATCGAATTAAAATACATTTATCAAATAAATATACATTTATTTCACTTTAATATGATGCTCCCTACAGTCAAATGAAATGTTTAACAGCTCATTATTATGAGCTGTTAAATATTTCTAATAACTCGCCTTTTCACACAACGCATAAATCGTTGCAAAAATTTTGACATCTGAAGTTTTGGGCACATTTTGAGCCTTCGTCCACACAAAACATTACTTTCACTAATTATTTTTAAATTGAAGTCGAAAATTTTATACAAATAAGTTATCATTTCGAGATGAAAATAATAAGTATCATGCGGCGTAATTTGTCCCACCATGTTAAAGAATAAAACACATAATCTCAAAAACAGAACTAAAATTTCTCTGTAATAGCAGAGTAGAGTTTGGGAGACACTGCATACATATTATATGTATAATACACTGTATAATATTAACTCTTAGATTGGGTTAAAATCGATCGCAATGTAAAATATATTAGGCCTTCATTTCAGGTCCTTCCTGAAGTAAGAAAAGACACGACCATGATATAATATTGACGAAGACGGTACAACCTTAATGTATAAGATGCGTCATTGTAACGGGAAAATCGTTAATTTCAAACAAGGTAGGAGTTACCTGGAAGTGGCGTGTCGTGACTTTTCTTCCAATTTTCTAGAATTTAAAAGACTTCGGTTGCTACTTCCTAGCCGCCATAATACACATTGAAAAATATGTCCGGAGATTGAAAAAAAATCACTACGGCAAAAACAAAAACTTTTATTCCCGCAACCGTGAAGATCGTTAAAGTTAAGGAGGCGTCTACTAATATCTACAGGAATTCCAAAAACTGAAAAAATCTAACTAATAACTATGAGAATCAAAGTGTTGACGAATATCTACAGCTCAAACTGTTGATTAATATCTATGAGAACCAAAGTGTTGACCACGGACATATGAATATATCTGGACCTGCCCTAAGTGATAAAAACGTATTATTTCCCCCTCCACATGGCGCCGGCTGTAGCTCCTCCTTGGAACCGGCTCGCTCCATGGGGAGGGGATATAACCTCGCTTGAATCTAAAATGTGTGACGTCATCATTCTTGCCGTGAACAGCGAGAAGCTGACATCCATACATTTAACGAAATAACGGCAGCTTGTGCTATACAATATATCTACGTATCAATATGCACATAGCAAATGTGGGCGGTACTCCAATGTGCTCGTCGCTGGTTACAGGGGTAAGTAAATTATGAAACATTTGTAAAAGTGTTTTAACTAAACACGGCAAGAAAATATTGATATGTGTATTGGCGCGAGTCTTTTTGGAGCGAGCATTTGGCCTTAGCAAATAAGTTTTGAACGTGGCAAGCAATTCGCGCTCCCATGTAAAAAGGTCTATTCATTCAAAGCAGATTTTGCTTTTAAGAACTAAATGGTGATATTGTAATGCGAGATGCCTATATACTGTCAGATTGATTGTTCAACGAATGACAGTCATCTTTCCCCTCTTGCTCTCCATAGTTTGGTTTTACCCCTCATCTGTAACTGCTTGTCTATCCATTTGGATGTCTATGGTGTTGACGAATATCTACAGCACTGGCAGAGGTTGGATTTGCAATTATGTATAGCATATTGGAATAACGTAATATTGCGTATGCAGTTTAAAAAGCTTAATTTATGTAAGTATGTATGTAAAAATCCCTAATATCGGACTATTGGGCACATTTAGCTGATTAGTCCAACCTACGCTCTGTAGATATTAGTTCAACCTACGCTCTGCAGATATTAATCAACACTCTGAAGTTCGTAGATATTAGTTAAACATATGCGCTGTAGATATTCGTCAGACATACAGGCTGTAGATATTCGTATCTGGAGTCAAAGTTAAGACCCTACCTAGTACCTACCTTTCAAAGTAGGTGAACGGTACAACAGTGCCGTAAATAGGGCGGTGCCACCGGTGCCCAGGCACAGGGCGTAGACTCTGGGGGGCGCAAGAATGGCGTATAATAGGCGAAGGGTCCACTTAAATAGGGCGCAGTTATAGAAGCTCGCACAGGGCGCAGAAAAGGCTATTTACGGCACTGCGGTACAATAGTCCAGTCAATTTAAATATATCTTTCATCAAATGGGGTAGTTACTATTTACATTTTCTGGTATGGTGTACATGACAAAGGTCTAATGAAAAAAAAGTTTTCGACCTCGGTCGATCTCCGGATATTTGTTGAAAACCGCAATCTTTAGATCTTTTTTCGGTTTTTGCCAATTTTGACGCCAAAGGTGTAACTTTTCAGCAAGCGAATGTTAAATACTTTTTCAAGGCTCTGCAACCGGGCCCGAAAAGAAGAAGATGGAGAGATACGAAATTACAAATGTTAGAGGAGAGCGCTAACATTTACAGCGACAAAATCGATGCGAAAATTGCGAAAATGTTTAATAAAACACGACTCGTTTAAAATAGAGCAAAAATTTCGGGGGCATTATCTTAAACAGCATTTAGAGAAACATTGTGAATTTTTTCATACATATAACTTGTAAATTAACTGAAATAAACGTGTTAATAATAATTTTTGGAGCATACTTTGCGATTTTTTTCTATCGAGCGAATTTTATATAATTTGCGTTTCGGCGCGGGCAAAGTCTAGATATTATCTTCAAGAATAACATATATTTTTTTAGGAGCTTTAAAACTTACCGTGTTTAAGGGAAATATGTAATAAATCGGTACAAATCCGGGATGCGGGCCCTTAATGTTAACTAAATTTGGTATAAATTACAGTCAATCAATTATTGTGAAATTAATAGGATTTGAGGTACAACTATTAAAAATTAGGCAAATTTAAAATTTAATTTTTCGAAGAAAACTTCTTCTAAAAGGTTGTTACTTTGTGATGTCACTATTTATTTATTAAAAGAAAATAACTTATTTTACATCACTTTATTTTTTATATTTTATACTATCAACATGTTTCGTGAACCATGTTTCTTCAGGAATAAAAGTATACATATATACATACCAATATGTATACTTTTATTCCTGAAGAAGTGAACATGGTTCACGAAACATGTTGATAGTATAAAATATAAAAAATAAAGTGATGTAAACTAAGTTATTTTCTTTTAATAAATAAATTTAAAATATTTTATTAATTTAGCGGTTTCAACTAGGAAAGCTGTGAAATACCTACCGGGGATTCTGAAGACTCGATAAATCCAAACCTGGCATGAAAAAGAACCCCGAGCCCCCTTCGATGATCGACATATTACTACTATTTTTTGAGAGGTCTACATATATTTTTTTGAAAAATCTTTAGCAGATGTGGCGGATCCATTTAACTGCACAAAAGTTAGGTACGAGAAGGCTATGCTATCAATCTTTTCAATCAATAGTATTTGCACATTATAATTTGTACGCTGTTTTATCTCTAATTTTTTATATCTATCCGAGATTTTATTTATTTTCATACTTTCTGATGTCATTTTACACGAAATGCAACAATTAATTGTTATGCTTTTTTAAATTTTTTAACAATATTTTCTTAAGCTTTTAACTGTGACATGCAATCACTGTTCATGGTATATCGGTACCGTGGTCACATAAATAAAAATAAAGAAAATGTCCACCAAATTGTATTTTATTTACGAAATTAGAACTTAATTCAATAGTGATAAAATTAACTAAATCTAAATATTCTTTATTTAAAAACGCACGCCTCTGAAGCACATGGTTATCTTCAATGTACCTTGCAATATGGTTATCTTTCTAGGGTTAATGGCCTATATTTTATAACTTTAAGCTCTTATCTTGGACTCAAACCCAAAGTAAAGTTTTATATGAAAAAGGCCGCGTAGCGGTTCTCCTTAATCGGTTTAACAGAAACCACTAAAATTTACCCACTCACTAGGGGAAGGAATAACTATATTCACTTATGCAGGCAAGTCAACCGTACGTTGCATGACCACAGTTTGAAAATGGTCGCTTTTAATATTCCCACGTTTACGGAACGGCGACGGTACAAACATGGAATAAACGTACGTTCGTTATCAAAATAATGCTGCAGCTCTTTCTTACACATTAAATAATGGTGAGACAAAAGATGAGACACGTAATGGACGTATGTCTGTTTCCTCCAAAGAAAAAAAAGTACTTTGGAACTTTGGGAAAGCAGACATACGTTTTGTGTCTCATCATTATAGTGCTTAAGAAACAGCTGTAGCAAAATTGTGAAAAGGAACGTATGTTTATTCGTTTTTTGTATTGTCGATGATTTGTAAACGCCCAATGGCATTAAAAGCCAACAGCTGTAACACCAAATGCGGAAAATAGTTGAACTTTTGATAACATTTTTGTGAATTTGATTAATTTTGAAAAACAAAAAAAAACCTTTAAAGATATCCAAGGACACCTATCTACGACGAAGACCTCGAGAGAAAAGAATTAACAGACAAATTGTTCAAACTCTCGTAACCTTTTAACCTGCCACAATGACTACAAACTGGCTGGGGTGCCCGTTGCCCAAGGTTCGTAGTTCGTACAACCTTCCAGGACATCGCGTTTTCCGAGCCAGTTTCAATGTAAAACGGGCGAACTTCCCTGCCCATTAATAACATAAACTGGGTTAATGGGATAAGCAATAACACGAAGACAGAGGCATTTAAGTTCTAGTTTACAATCTTCGCGAGTAGATAATTTAATTATCTGAACGTTAGAACGTTCGTGACAACTAAAATAATGGCCTGCGTAATGCGACAGTCGTACACACACGTATTTCTAATAAAATTTATCGACTGGGAAAAATGATAAAAAGTTGCCATTTGAGTGAATATAATAAAATGATTCTCGATGCGTAAGCCGAGTTGGTGGACGTAGACACGTAAAATAATATTATTTATCTTGTATTGAAAGATACCAAATTGGGACTATAACTTCACATTTGGAGTATATAAAATGTTAATAGGTACTGAAGACGTGGACAGTCAAATAGAAGATATTTTGGACTTAAAAATTATTTTTTTATTATTTTTATACATATACATGTAATACAATCACGATTAATTACATTTCCAGGTTACAATCGGATTAAACTCAAATTATTAAATACTAACATGAAATATTTATTAGAAACAGTATAAACGTATATATATAATAATATATATAATCTTTACTATAACTTTTAATATAACTTTGTGAAATCAAAAATCTCCCTCTAACTCCACTTTGTAATACTTTTCAGTATGTTGTGGGAATTCTAGAATAAGTTATTTCTATTGTTCTTCTCGCGTAATTCAATGTATGGCAAGCACACTCTGCACATTTTGGTAGTCAGGCTAAAAATAAGCAGATGATTACACAGAAATAAACAAATAATTGAATCATACATTCATTAGGTAAACGTATGCATGCTTACCTTCAGTGACAGATTTCTTAAAATTTCTTAATTTCTTCTTTTTTTTCTCAATAGAAGGATACGTAATCGTTATTACTTTTTGTTACATGCATCCGAAATGTCGTGATGCATGCGAAACTCAGCACAAAAAGGTAAGATTCGTGTATTTATAAGCCAAGTGTCCAAAAGGTAAGGATCGTAAGATCAAGTCTCAAACTGGCACATAAAAAAAATAATTGTCTGATCTCTTCGTGCCAACTGTATCTAAATTTCTCTAATAAACAATAAACAGCATAAATCTCAAGTGACCTCCGAGAAAAGTACGGTCCTGTAACTATCTGCCTGTGCAGAATATAAAAAAAAACAATTAAAAAGTTTTAACGCAACATCGCATTCTTTTGTCAAATGCATTTGTAACCACATAAAGTGATCGACGAACCGCTGGCGCTGAATGAAATCTGTTAGCCATAAATTGTTACCATAAATTGTTACCTGTAGTTAGAAGTAAGATAGAAGAATTTGTAAATCACCCTTTAGGCGATTTTCCATAAAAAACGGCGCTGTACAAATGCTCCAATTATTATTAACTTAATATGGCACCGTTTAGATATTCAATTACCCCAACCCCAAGGGCGCTTTACATTGGTAATAATATGAATTGTTTAAATAGCTAAGTCGAAGAGGTCAAGGAGCCTCATCGTAACGTATGCCAAAAGGTCTCGGATGCGTAGGTAGAATTAACTAGGTGGAAACTCACGCGTGTAAGCCCAATTTTCAAATCTGTAGACAAGTCTGATATAAGGAATTACAGACCAGTAGCTGTACTGTCAACTATACCAAAAATATTTGAAATGATTATTTACAAGAAATTACATCACCAAATTATGCCATTTCTAGGAGAAAACCAACACGGTTTCATGCCAAGAAAATCCACGGTTTCAAATTTGTTAACATTTTCGCGATTGGTGGCCGTCGGACTGGACTCGAGACACCAAACAGATGTAGTGTATACGGATTTTGTCAAGGCTTTTGATCGAGTTGATCATGATATTTTACTACTTAAAATGTACAAACTTGGTTTCGATCAACAAACGCTTATATTCTTCGCGTCCTATTTAAAAGCCAGAAGTCAATACGTAATAATAAATGGACATGAATCTAAACAATTCCCGGCGTTATCAGGTATTCCCCAAGGTTCAAGCCTTGGTCCTTTGCTGTTCCTTATACTTATAGATGACATCCAGGTTTGTGTAAAATATTGCAAATGTCTTCTATTTGCAGATGACCTCAAACTTTTGATGGAAATAATCTGTTACTATGACTGCTTAAAAATGCAATCTGACCTTGATGCTATTGCAGAATGGTCAGTAAAAAACAAATTAGAATTCAATATAAAAAAATGTGTAACTATGACATATACCCGCTCCCAGAAGCCCATAGTTTTTGAATACAACATTAAAGGGAAAACATTATGCCGAGTCAATAGCTTTAAAGATCTCGGTATCGTCTTTGATCCCAAACTGACATTCTCGGATCATATATCACGGCTCACTCCAGCATGCTACAAACTCCTGGGTTTCATCATCAGAATATGTAAGCAATTTGATGACCCAGATGCAATGATAGCCATGTTTGATGGAGTCATAAGAAGTAAGCTGGAGTATGCCAGTGGTGTGTGGACTCCGCACCAAGCGAAATATATTAATATGCTGGAACAAATTCAGAAAAAGTTCCTTAGGTATGTCTATATGCGGATGCATGGAACGTACCCGAGATTCATGCACCATATGGAATTACTTGAGGCAACAAATAGATTTAACTTGGAAACTAGACGTTATGCAAATCTTGCAATTCTTAGTTTTAACATAATCCATAATCGTATTGACAGCCCATTCCTCTTGGAATGTTATGGCTTATACGTGCCTGAAAATTTCAGCCGTAGTCGTCAACGCGACTTGTTCAAAATACCATACGGCAGAACAGATGTTCTAGCACAGCATAGCATGACAAGAGGAATGGTGCTGTTGAACGAAATATCGGAAACACTAGATATATATAATTATTATTTTTAATTGTAAAACTAACGTTTTTAAGACAAGATTTTTTATGCATAGCACAAAGGGTAACAATTATTATAAGCAATAATTATCAGCCTGAAACACTCATCCACATTGAAAAATCTTCCGAGAAAAGATACATGACGCCAACGGGACAGATATATATAACTCTTAGTTAGATAGCCTTAAGATTTTTTTGTATAATAATCATCTTCCTAGATGTTAAGACTGTCAAAATGAGAAAATTGTACAGTAATTGGTTAAAAATCTGTTGTACAATATTAAAAAAAAAAAAAAAAAAAAAAAAAAAAAACTTCCCATGTGAACAAGGCTTCCGAATTACTCAAAAAAAACTAATTTGGGTCGAAGTCACACGTGACGCATTATGGGGGCAAGGTCGCGGCACATTTTCTCAAGGAACATTATTCAAACCGTCTGACAGACAAAACACAATTCAGACGTGTGACAGACAAAATACAGACATTCATATATTAAATTAGATCACATAAATATATCAGAAAAAGAGAGCTACCAGAAATTCAAACCATTACAATTGAGAGATTGGCAGATTCTCGATTTAGAAGATTTGGCATAACCGGGAAGTTTTAAATACACATCAGATAAAAATAATAAGTTAAGGCGTAACGGGATAATTAAGCAAAATCCACAATTTTTACGGTGTACAATTAGTCATTATTTTGGGTACAATCAATTTGCAAGTATGACAGGGTTCAATATTAGCAAGACAGTACAATAGACTTTAACAATAACTTTATGGGTACTCTCCCAAAGGTAACCCAATTGTTCCCTGAACCACTCGTTTTACAATTTACCAAAAGAGTTACGAGTCTATTCACTCTAATTAGCTGAAAGTATTACAGTCCTGCCAGTGATTTTTCCTTGAAGATGTGCGGGTAGAACCGGGACACAATTATCCAAAGTTACTACATGATTTTATATCGTTCATCCCAGCTGTGACATCGGAGCGACGTGACGAAGATTCTTACCAATAGCATCTCTCGCCCCTAATTAGTACGAGACGAAGCGATGAGGGAATGAGAAAGTATTCAAGATCAAAGACCTAATCAATATGCTCTCGAAAATAATAAAATTTGCTACAAATGTAATTTTTTATAACAACCATTTATTTATTCCGGAATACCGACGCCTTGGCTGTATAAAGTACCACAGGCGTCCGGAATCTCGATAACCGCGGGTTTCCATGTAGTGTAGGATAGTGAGGAGTGAGGAGGAGGACCCTGGTTCACCAGGGCAACAATCCTCAGCAACGCGCCAACGACGCTAGGAAACTTGTCAGACAAGGAAATTTGCTCAGGCACGCGCCTATAAATCAATATTTCAATGGATTTGACTGACTGGGAAACCGGTGTAACCCTGTGAATAGAGATTCTACTGTAGGTTCTTCCAAGTATTAGAGACGATTTCCACACGTGAGCAATTAGGGCGGCATGCGACACCGGCAGGACAAGGTCACGACACATATTCGGCCTGTCAAAAAGACGCGTCTGTGCAAACAACCGCATGCCTTATTTGTACGGAAGAATGTTGGTACGTGTCCGGGGAGTTAATGAGGACATTATTAATAATGAAATTGATTATATAGTGATTCAGAAATAATATTATGAAAGCGTCATAATCTCACGACGAATTGTTCTCACACGAATACATTGACAGTGGTAGAGCATCAAATACCTATTATCCGAACTGAAAGGTTGCGGTTTCAAATACCTCCAAATATAGAATTCAATATATTAAAATATAAGACATTTGCAGTATTTGCACCTCGTTCTAATCTCTATGGTAAAACGTAACCATTCAGAATTTGGAATAAAATTATTTTAGCTTGTATGTTAAAGGCCCGGTAGTAAGCGCTCAAAAAGAAGAAGAAGGGGAGATATTTAAAAACGAATCTTAGAGGGAGCGCACTAATATTAGAAACGATAATATTTAAGCGAAAATTGTGAAAATGTTTAATAAAACTTGACTCATTTAAAATAGAGCAAAAGTCACGGGAAATGTCTTAAATAGCACAAAAAAAACACCATGAATTTTTTCGTAGATATGGCTTGAAAAATAACAGAAAAATGTGTTTACAATAATTTTTGGACCGTACTTTGCGATTTTTTTTCTAGCGAGGGAATTTCATATAATTACCGCTTTGGCGTGGAAAATGTACAGACATTATCTGAAAAAAAAAAATATATTTTTAAGAAACTAAAAAACTTAAACTGTTCAAGAGAAATATATTATAGTTATAAACGGTAGAAATTCGGAATGCCGCGGCTTAAATGACTAGATCCCTCGACCAAAAGACTAGATCTGAATAAATGAGTAGCCGGGTTCTTCCCAAACTTCCTTATTTTCTTCTTGTATCAATTTTCTCTCAACACTACCTCGGCATTCTAGTGAAACAAGTAAAATATCTGACAGAGCACGAACGTCGAATCTGAACAGCTTTATTGGATACAATTGATTTTCGTACAATCAATATTGAAAAATGACATATCAACAGATCTGAATAAACCTGACGTCATCCCACCCCGATCAGGGTAGAATTACAAAGTGTTGTGAACCAGATGGAAAATCGTACGCACTCTAAAAATGACGCGAACATTGTAAAAATTAAACTGGCCGGACAGTTGGGACTACGGACGTGATTCATAAATTACATTAATACGTCATCATTCATCATCTTATGGCGCAGCGTTTCCAATGAATACAGCTAAGGTTACGCAGAAATAAAACAATTCATCACTGCATTCTTCCAACAGTAACACTCTTTGTAAACATTTGCTAACATTGCGCGTAATGACTACTTCTGACCAAACATAATAATAAGAAGAAGTAATTTTAAATAAAGATAATCACCACAAGCGATGTGTAACCAAACCGAACAACACAACAAGAACAAATCACATGAACTAAATAAAATAACCGACACAAGATACAAGCAAGTAGTGTGTGACCAAAGACAAAAACATAACAAGAACAGTTAATCTTTGTAAAAAAGAGTGTTTCTTTGTCCCGTATTATTTCTGACTCGGAAGTGAACTGAATCACACGGGAAAGGACAAGCAGGGAGAGACAATTTCTTTCTCTGAGTGGCATTGCAACACATACATTGGACTCTACCTCCCAGGACTGCTATAGACCGATCTCAATTGCCACCACCATCGCACGATCATTCGAACGTCTACTACTAAATGAGATCGGACCCAGCATAGAAACTAATGGCAACCAAATGGGTTTCAAAAAGCAAATTTCTATCGATACTGCTATTTTTGCAGTAAAAAAACTGGAATACTACGATACGATACGATACGATTGTACCACCCCAGCCAGGAGCATTCCTGTCCCGGTGAGACCGGTACACCAGGGGGCACTGATTTGTTAGGACTTGGAACACACGCTCTGATGATAGGAAGGAGGTTGGAGTTAAATCGACCGGTATACATGGCAACCTAATAAGCCAATATTGGAATTTAGGATGGTCAGGAATAAAGGAATGGATTGAGCGTTATATTTTTTCTTCGTTTTAGTCTTCGTTCTTCTTGCCTCTTCTCGGCTCTTCTTGGATCTTGCCTCTTGACTCTTCTAGGAACTTCTTGTCTCTTCTAGGATCTTCTTGTCTCTTCATGGCTCTTCTAGTCTCTTTTTGGCTCTTCTTGGCTCTTCTTGTTTCTTCTTGTATCTTCTCGCCTTTTCTTGGATCTTCTGGACTCTTCTTGGCTCCGCTTGATCCGGCTTGGCTCTTCCTATCTCTTCTGTGCTTTCCTTGTCCTTTCTTGTCTCTTCTTGCTTCTTCTTGTTTCTTGTGATCTTCTCGTCTCTTCTCGGCTCTTCTGGACTTTCCTTGCATCTTATTATCTCTTCTTTTCTATTATTGTCTCTTCTTGACTCTTCTTGCTTCTTCTTGGATGTTCTCGTCTTTTCTTATCTCTTCTTGTCTCTTCTTATCCCTTTTTGTCTCAGCTTGTCTTGTCTCTGATTATCCCTTTTCGAATATTCTTATCTTTTCTTGTTTTTTCTTGGATGTTCTTGTCTCTTTTTGGATCTTATTGGACTTTCTCGTCTCTTTTTGGTTCTGCTTGCTACTTCTCGTCTCTTATCGTCTAATATTGGCACTTCTTAACTCACCTTTGCTTTTAATGCACCTTCTTTCCAATTTTCACCCGTTGTTGGCTAGTCTGGATTCCTCCTGCGTTTTCTTGTGTCTTATTGTTTCTTCGAGTCTTTTCTTGTCTCTTCTTGCTTCTTATCTCTTCTCGCTCATTCTTGGCTCTTCTTGGTGTTTCTTGCGACTTCTTGCGGAGTTTAATTATCTTTATACATGGCAACCTAATATGCTAATACTCAAACTAGGTTGGGCAAGAATAAAGATTTTGATTGAGTGTTGTTTTCTAAGTTCTGTCATTTTCTTGATTCTTCTTGATTCTTGCTTCCTTTACCTCTTTTTCGTCAATTTCAGTCTACCCTAGTATCTGCTTAGAAGTTCTTGCTTCTACTAGCCCCTTCATGGATCTTCTGGCTTCAACTTGCTTCGTCTCACTTCATTTCGCTTGAAGTGAAATATCCCAAAACTGCGCTATACAAATGTTATGCTATGTTATTATTATTTTTCTTGGCTCTCCTAATTTTTCTTGCATCTTATTTGTCCTTCTAGTCCCTGCAGGTGTCTTCTTACACCATCTTGACTTTTCTCGACTTGTAGTGGCATTTTTTCGTCTATCCTCTTCTCGAATATTCAAATAAGATAATCCCAAAGAGAACAGAGGAACTCATCCGAAGAGTAGAGTAGTAAGAGTAATAACCCGACTGAATTAACGATAACATTTGAAATAAAGATAAAAGGTGTAGGTACTTGAAAAACACTTCTTTCAGATTTTGACTAAGCCTGTAAAAAATATAAAAACCAAAAACCAAAAAATATTGTGCACGACAGAGGGGAAAATATAATATTAAATATAAATATAAAATAGGTATTTGGTATGTGTGATATTCTGTGATGCCCTTAAAGACGCTGAAAACCATCAATTGAACTTTGACAGATGCGCGCCTAGTCGTAAATTCAGAACTCAAAAGGTTCTGCAATCCTTTCTGTAGCTCTTATTTCCAAGACCTGAGCAAAGCCCTCGACAGAGTTTCTCATCCTCTGCTATGGCCTAAACTCAGGGAAAGAGGCGTATCATCGGAGGTGATACATAACTTCGACTCAGACAGCAGGAAAACCTATGAAATAAAAATAACCAACACAATAAAAGAAGCAATATGTGACCAAAGACAAAAACATGAAACGTCAAATAAAAATAACCTACAATAACTAGCCATGTGTTGATGTGTTGTTTGTTGTCCTATCAGTCTAGAGTTGAGACATGAAGCAGAACACCATATAAACAAGGATGTAGCCGCATACTCCGCATTCCTTCGCATTCGCATACAAGACTCCGGCCGATTTGCGTAGGATATTAAAAATACTCGTAGAAGAAAAATAATCTATGGAATGGTAATCACTCGAGATTTCCGTATAGGCAAATTTTAAAATATTTCAAACATTTGGACTGAAAAAAGTAGATAATATTACAGCGGATTTATTATAAACTAGCGAGTTCCCGGCATGCGTTGCTTGGCCACTTAATAAATTGTTTCTCCCAGCGTGTCTTTTCCCATTCGCCCGTTTCCATTTCGCCTTCTCTGCATTCCCTCTCCCCACTCCCTTCTCCCGATTCCACCGTCCCGTGAACCCCCCTCCCGAGTTCCCTTTCCCCTCCCGCATTCCTTACATTCAGTCCCAGTATCTTCAGTTTTCAAACAGCTCGTGTACCACCTATTGCATTTTTAAACAAATTTCATAATGCCAAAGCTCACAATTATATATAAAAACCATCACGGGCCAGCGCGCATGAAATCTCAAAAATTTTATCGCAATGGGATGAATGGTTAGCAATGCATCATTTCATGATGTCAGAACTCACTATTGTATATGGAAATCATTGCGGGCATGCGCACATCAAATCCCCAAAGTTTCATCGCAATCAGATGAATGGTTTAGCGACGCATAGACCTCATATATATATAGGTATACATATAACCCAGAAGCAAACATATTTTTATATACTCGTACATAGATTTTAAACGATCTTTTGGACTCATCCGTCTATGGTCTATATTGGACTGTTAACCGTAGATAGTTGCAAACAGTTTGCCGTTCTATGGATTCTCTCTTCCGTGGATAGAATCCGTTCACATTTAACGTTCTCGCATAAATATTAAAAGGTAATGGAGCATTGGTTACCGGCCTATCGATTTTACTATTTGTGTCGGATGTTAAGAAATTGGCGGTGAAAGTTATCGCCGGCGGAAAACGGCGGGAAAAGCGAAGATAAGTACGGAAACCTACCTATATATTACGTACTTATAGAAAGTACGCAGAAGGTGGAATTCTAAAAGGCATGCTGATTGGTGAAGAAGCAACGGTTGATATTCTGCCGGACTGGAACAACGTCATCTTGCTCTAGTATTGTGGCTGCGAGTTGAAATACTTGTGTGGATTCCACAGTTTCTAGTGTCTAGTAGAGATTGCAATACAGATAAATGGTTTAGGTACCTATCGGTAAGAATAGAATATAATAATATAATAAAAACGTTTATTCATCAATAGATTTATTTTACAACATCTACAATATCATTGATTCCATTGATGAAAAGGTCACTGCTCAGCTACAATTCAGGATTTCTCCTGGAGAGCAGCTGATTTTCAGCAGATTATTTCATACACATATTCAACAAATTTTTTTTACAGGGAATTCGGGAAAATGACTACACTCATTGCTGTAGAAATTCATTTTGCTTTAAAAATCGCATATAGATAAAAGCATATTAAATGAGCATTGCTTCACATTTGTGCGTGCAATGCTCATTTATTGCACAGGTTTTACGTAGGGTTTATCTAAAATCCATGTAGACAAGTGACCTTTTTCGTGTTTTGAAGGCCAAGTGTGCAAAATATCAGCAAACGGTATAAAACTGAAAATTTGTATAAAAATCAAATCCACGCCGCTGGCCCCACATACACCCTCCCTTATATAAATAGATGAGATATGGTAGACAGTTTTCATTGAAATAATATTTAGTAGGTGTCAATTTAAAAAATGATTTCGTTTTACCAAATTTGCAGTTTGTATTGAGCTATTCACTTAATTCGATCACAGTTTGATATGGCAATATATTATAATAAGAGGAAAAAACTCAGAAGTTCGATAGATTTTTTTTTACTTTAACTCCACACAGGAGGTCCTGGGGAAATGATTTCCCTCAGGGCCTTGGGGGCCTTGTCATCTGAGATGCTGTGTGGAGGGTATTTTTAGGGAGAGGAAGGAATGATCATTGGTCTTGAAGAGACCATGCTGTAGGAAGGACGAAACACAAAGGCCGGCAAATCGTTCCACAGCTGAGTTGTTGAACACAAGAACGAGTCGAAGATGAAACCCTGTCTCATGTGACCAATGTCAACGGTGTATATATTATGTTGGGCATTAGATAGTGTAAAAGTTATGCAAATAATGTCTCTCGCCTCCGTGCCACTCCGTGGTCGAGGGGTAAGGCTGACTCGCAATCCGAAGGACGCTGGATCGAATCCCGGCATGGCAAATAATTGTTATTTGATTAATATGCGTTATTTTACAATTTATACATTAAAAATAATACATAGTATATTTGCGGCATATTCCAGAGTGACAGATACTCTCAGTATCACACCCTGGAGTGAGAACACCATACAGAAATGAAACTAGTTTCAATGTTGCTAGAAATGGCTTTAGCCGTGTTTGGTGACCAGATCTGAATATCCACCTACCTCCTCTTCTCTTCCCCACCTACCTCTTCTCTTCGCCATCTACTTCTCCTCCCCACTACCTTCAGCCTCATAAAACCCCCCCAATTGAGGATGCCACAGTCGCACCGGCTCCAGACGGGAGCAGCTGGGACTCTTGTGAAACATTCATATAAAAAAATAAGAAAAACATGTGCTTGAAGAGTAAATTGTTATTTTTAAGGCGCCGCAACCGAGCTCAAAAAGAAGAAGATGGAGAGATATGAAATTACGAATGTTAGAGAAGCGCGCTAGTATTTAAAGCGACAAAATCGATGCGAAAATTGTGAAAATGTTTAATAAAACACGACTCGTTTAAAATAGAGCAAAAGTCACGGGAAATGTCTTAAATAGCACAAAAAAAACACCATGAATTTTTTCGTAGATATGGCTTGAAAAATAACTGAAACAAACGTGTATATAATAATTTTTGGAGCATATTTGCGATTTTTTTCTATCGAGGGAATTTTATATAATTTGAGTTTCGGCGCGGGGAATGTCTAGATATTATCTTCAAGAATAACATATATTTTTTTAAGAGAATTAAAACTTAACGTGTTTAAGAGAGATATGTAAGAAACCGGTAGAAATTCGGGTAGCGGCAGCTTAAGAGGGCATTACCAGAGAAAGCCGGAAATACGTCATTTTCAAAAAAGTTTTTAGACGTATTGACTCTTTTCCACAAAAAATTATAAATGGATTTCGAAAGATTGTTCTTTTATCTAGCATAGTTATGTAATAAATTTTTAGAATTTTTTTTAATTTTTAGTATAATAAGGTTATTCCATAGGTCGTTGGCAGATTTGTTAAATTTTCAAAAAAGTTTTTGTATTATACCACACCCATTTCAAATAATGTAATCATGCAGTAAAATAAATCAATACATTATCTAGCAGAGTTATGTATTAGAATTTTAATTTTAGTTTCAATAAAATCATTAAAAAATATTGTCGTACATGTGTTTCTTGACGAAAATTGGTCCATTTGTGTATTTATTTGCGCACTTACAAACTAATATATTTCAAATTTTTTTAACATTCTTATTAAATTTAGACATTATTGAAAAATGATAAATACTTATAATCAAAAAATAACTACAAAAAGTACACTATTTTAATAGTTTTATCATCACGCCTTTCAGCATTTTTGGATGAAGATATAAATTAAAGCTAATTTGGATTGAAATAAATTCGATATTGAGTTATAATTTAAAAAAGCTGGTACGGAGAATAATTAATCTTTCTCATTGTAACCGCCCTGCACGATCGGAAGAACAACTTTCGACGAAATGTGGATTTTGGTCCGCTGGCTGGTTAAACGCTCTTAAAAAACGTTTTCTGACGCCATGGAATACCTATCATGGCTACAAAAATAACTCCGATATCACTTTCATCGTAAGTACAGAAAAGTTATTATTTATATGGTGATCAATATTTTTTTCTAAAAATACATTCATCATAAAAAGTACGCATTCGAAAATTACAAAAAGTACCGACAATTTACCGTAACATTTTCAATCCAGTTAAACAGGTACTTTCTACATGCAAGGTGGAATCGTTGACAATGTCATTAGTTACGTCTCGTGACAGTAATGTCGGAAGCCTCCCAGTGGGGCAACATACGTTGATAAGTTCCCCTGGCGGTAATGTGTCGTGATGTAACAGGAAAGGGGCTATTTTGGCAGCCTTTTGTGTAGCAAATTGCACGGCATTAGTAGTCGGTCTCAAATATTTTGTATTGTGAAGCCCACAAATGTCTGTGAATACTATCTTAATGATACATTAATATATAACATTTTGAGGATTGGTGCTTTTGGCTATTGTTATAACCACGTCACATTATTTACCTATAAGGTTAGGTAAAAATGTAATGACTTCATTCTTTCAAATAAATAAAGACAAGAGCGTGATAGACGTGAACATAATAGAAAAAAAAGAAGAAAATAAATGAACCTTCAGAAAACTAAAATAGACAAGTGTAGGAGGCAACGAAGCACCGCACAAAGAGGAGACCGATCGAATTATTATTATTCTCTCAGGCAGGCTAAATCATCCTTTCATTAATCACTCAATCAATCATTCCACAGGCTAAAGCCAATAGATGTATGTGTTTGTCTCTTTTTAGTGTTACTATTTTTCGTTTCATCGAGTTTCAAATCAAAACGGTGCTAAAGAAGTTTTCACTATAATAACGTTACACATATTATATGTACGGATGTTTAGCCTATTTGCATCAGCGGTAAGGCGCTTGACTCGCATTCTGAAGGTCACGGGATCGAATCCCGGCGTGACAAATAAATTTTATTTGATTAATTTGTGTATTTCACAAATACGAAGAAGAATACGAAATAATTTTTTTTTACTTTAAAAAGTAAAGTGCATTTATTTAAGTCGTTTTTTTGTTTTGTTAAACTTTTTGTTTATATTACACAGAATAATGACTCACATGTCAGTTTTGCCATCGCTGCGCGCTTATATAGTGCAAATTCTATTTCTTTTGGCAGCCAAGCAGAGTCCAACGACAAAGGGAAGTCGAACCGCACTAAAGATAACAGGGTGATTCACAGAAGAGATAAATAAAGGGCAATGGTTTCTAACTTACAAACAAATGATTCTGTTATTTGCAATTCAATAAAGAATTAAAGGGGATCGAAAGATTATCTAAAATTCAGAAATATCCTCATAATCGCTAATGATATTAAAAGCTGATGAAAATATACCCGTTGATTCATATTATTATTTAACTGTAGGAAGGCACACTTGTTTCGTGATCTGAAATAAATAGTTATACCTAACTATAATCTAAAATTCTTTCATGGGCATAACAAACTACAGCATGGCGTGATCCAAGTTATTTAGTTTCCAACATCCCACGATACAACTATTTTTAAAATTAATTACTTTAAATAACATTAAAATTTACAATTTGAAATAAAAAATAACATCACTACAATATTGAAAATAAAGTAGATGAATAAACCACAGGAACAAGTGGCTAATTGTAACAACTATAAAACCGAAGGTTAGTATTACCTAAACTTAGAAATATCAATTGACCTACAAAAAGACACCACCTTGTTCAGAAAGAAAAAAGTACCAAATTACCGCTAAGCAAAACTAGTAAATGGTTAAAAAGAAAAAATGTTCTTTTTCAGTTAAATATCCACATCTCGCATCGCACGCGCATTCTTATAGTTAGGTGAGGTCAAATAATTGTCAAGCTGTTTGAACACGCAAACAATTAAGTTTGACTGCAAATGCACTCAAGATATAAGAAAAACAAAATTAATTGAGGACGACCTTTACCACTTTTCTCAGGACTCTAATTTGGTTACTATCTACTTATTGTACGCACAACCTATGAGTAACTTTTAGGCCCAATAGAAATAACATCCACATTGATATTGTGATGAAAATACAAATAAATACACCCCTTCGGCCAAATCTTGGGAACCAGAACAAAACTTGGCAACCTTTGCCATACCCAATATTGCAGAGGTACAGCCCTTCTATTACCTAATAGAAAGGCTGAAGTGCTTGTGCCAAGACAATTATTTCACTCAAGAGTCTTCAAATCATCAAAACATTATGCAATATCAAGGACAGAATCTTCAACTACAGTGCAAATTAATAAACCAAATCGACGTCCAATCAAAACCCATTGAACAAGTTCGACGTTTATATTATCAGCTCAATTCCCATTTACATAGTAATAAATATTCAGTGTAAATGCCGATTAATTTAGTCACCAGGTAAATTACAATGTATCGAAATTGGCACTTAAGAAAAGTGTGAAAATTGTGTCGTCCGTCACCGATAAAAAAAAATATCTTTTTTGTTGGTGAAAACGGAACACTAAGGTGTTTTTGGTTGGAAGAAATAACAATTGAAAAACCCAAAGAAGCAAAGAAACCAAATAAAATGTAATAGGACCGTAGAGTGTTGGGTATTCAAAGACTTGTGTCATTTGTTATGAAAATATTTTGAATGTGAGAATGACAACACATTAATAACAACATAGCGAGTTTTTGTCTGTCATTGTGCCACAGTGAAGTAACGCTTATTTCTAGGCGAATTTGTGAGGAAACAGAATGAAAGTGAACTAGAGGGTGAGTGAAAGTGTCAATTTCCTTTGAAATACAGGAAATTGATAAAACATTTTTTCGTCCTTTATATCCACTCAAAAAAAAGTTATGAGTGAAGTCATGGCATTAACTTCTTCGCTACGTTAGCTCCGTCTACAAACTCAATATTATTTACACAAGTAAACTGATAGGTACTCAAGACGGAAAAAACGGTACCGCGCAAACGGATTGCACAAACGTCAATTTGAACTAAATTTGTTCTAATTTGAACAAGTAAGCATAATATGCCAAATTTATGACGCTAAAACTGCATACATTTAAAATGATTGCCACAGGTTTGCACAAACTGTTTGCGCATGCAAGTCGCTGGGTGTAGCGAAAGAATTCGAATTTTAAGTAAAATCAAAACATGCGAAATTGTTTGTTGTGAATGTTTATTATTTATTAAACGACTTCAAAAAGGAGGAGGTTCTCAATTCGACTGTATTTTTTTTATTTTTATTTATGTTTGTTACCTCAGAACTTTCGACTGGGTGAACCGATATTGATAATTCTTCTTTTATTTGAAAGCTGGTGCTTCCCATGTGGTCCCATTTTAATTTGGTCCAGTTCCAACAATGGCATCCACGAGAAAACCATATAAGTTTTAAATATGCATTAAGTATGTGCGCGACAAATGGACGAATAACTCAATATCACGCCAACCGATTTTGATGATTCTTTTTTTATTGGAAAGGACGTACTTCAAGGGTAGTTTGATGAGAGTTTGGTTAGGTTCTGATTATCGAATCCATGACAAAATAACGGAACTCTTCAATTCTTAGAAGCAAATTGACGAAACAAATGGCCGAATCTCTTAATTTGACCCTCACGTCGTTATGGTCAAATTATGTCTGTCTCATATGAGCAGCATGTTTAGTAGGTCTACCCATATTCAGACAAATTAGTTAGTGTACTTCAGATTCACTAAAAATCAAAAAATAAACAAAAATTTTAACAAAACAAAAAACGACTTCAAAAAATGTACTAAAAAGTAAAAAAAATAAATTCGTATTCTTCTACAACTTCATAATCAACTTTCTTTTTCTACTCATCAATATGTAGGTACGATTGTTATTTTTGGAGTCGGTGTCAGCAAAGGTACCCGGTCCGGCGTGTTCACTTGACAGCTCCCCTCACGCCGCGGCCCCGCTATCGCCTCTCGCCTCGTCAAGTCGCTTGTGCGACACAAGCACATCTCACCTATATCAATAGTACCTACATATTGATGAGTAGAAAAATAAAGTTGATTATGAAGTTGTAGAAGAATACGAAATTATTTTTTTACTTTTTAGTGCATTTTTTGAAGTCGTTTTTTGTTTTGTTAAAATTTTTGTTTATTATGAATCAAATGATAACAGCAATACAATACCATAAATTACAATTTCGTATAAGTTGTCAAACAACTAGGTAAGCACAATTATAACGACCTTGCTAGTTTGACCTTAGCTTAATTGATGAACATTAAAATACTTTATTATATCCTTGACCCAGAGTCAAGTTCATCAAATAATAAAAAGAAATCGAGAGTCGACCTAATTGGATTGGATCCAATGCGTCAAATGAACGAAATTTAAAGAAGGATAAATTATGGGCATCAGTTGTACCTATGTTAGAATGTAGCAATGTACTACCATGAACCAAAGTCGGAAATTTAACCTGACCTGGCCTTCCGGAACAAAAAACAAACGTAAATAAATTATATACCCGAGTATCGAATTCTGTCGCAGTAACGGTAATCGTGTTTGATGCAATAGATAATATTCGTAAGTATCGTAATTGAAATATTATACATATATGATCCGGTTTTTAGAGAACGGTAGATAAAACGTAGATGATATCCGATACTCTGGCAATAAGCTTAAAAATATGCAGTCAATTTAATAATATTCAAACGACAATTTTTTTTTAGAAGTCATTAGTAAGCAGTCAAGTCGAGTACAACTCGAGAGTTGGGCACCAAGTTGTGCTATTTATTCACTCACGTCAGAAATAATTCAAAATAAATTCTAAAGATTTATTAACTTCAGAATGGGTATCACAAGGAAATGAGTCGGTTATGATTATCTACCGTTTCAACTAAATTTATTAAAATTATCCGAACATAGAATTCAATAAATGATGGCCCATAACTATTACACTTGATTTCTTTCCATATACCTCGCAAACCAATATCGAAGCAATATATTATACCGTTTTATTGTGACAACTCCAACACGGAATCATAATTGAATAATTGTATACTCCTGTTCGCCGTATACATTACACGTAATGATTATAAGGATGTTGTTGACATATTTAACGTATCAATCACTAAATATAAACAGGTCTTAGTAGAATTTACATCGGAACGGAAAGCAGAACAAATTGCCTAGCTCGACTTACTTAATTTATTTACTGATATATTCCCAACCTACCATTTTTTCTATCTTGCATGGTGGAGTATTAAGTTTTTGTGATGTTACGATCATTTAGATGTTCTTTTGTGTCAAAAAAAACGATAAAATATAAAAGCCAGTTGGGCATGAAATTGAAAATAAATATCAATCAGGATATCATTCTGGAATGCCTAGTTAAATAAAACCTTCCGTAGCCAACTAATTAAAGATAATGCCATCTTACCACAGGAATAGGCAGAAAGCATCCAACGCCACATAACTCTACCGTATGGCAGAGTTATATGGCGCTACATCATTTGGCAAGCCTTGACCGCCTCCGGGAAACTCTTCCACTCCTTTCAATGTCCTGATGTTTCCTTCCAGTTCCTGCCCAATGCCACGGTATTGACCTCCACACCATCCAGCCAAGTTTAGGCCTAGCAACACTCCTTCCTGCTTTGTTGAATATGAGCCTGTTTAGCGGTCGGCTTTCTTCCATTGCTGCATATCTTGTCCGACGAAGCCGTACCAGTTTTATAAACCTTGTTATTGACGATCGCAGAGAAACTTGAACTAGAAGTATTTTACCACAATATTGCTGTCACTGTCGCTCTGACTCCACCGAATACTGAGCGAAAGGAACAACAGGCTAAATAAAACCGCCAAAATCGGGGTTTTGTATTCCCTATTTTTCTCCTCCAAAACTGAACCGACTTTTAAGATTATTTTTACTATCTGTATTAGAAGAAAATACTCTTTATCGGTAAGTTTAGCTTTTAAAAAAATATACATTATCCATATACTGAACGTCTGTTGATAGTGTCCAAACCGGCCAATTTTAACGACTTTTTGAGAGTCCTAACTCTTACAAGAAGTAACTCATCAAAAAACCAAAATATACCGACACACTAGTGGCCGATATTATGATAAAAATATTTGCAGAGGCGTCAAAATAGAGAGAGGAAATTGCGGAATACTTTGGTACGGACAAAAGGTCGCCCGGTTTCCTCTTAAGACCCCGTATTCCGAATTTCTACCGACATATAACAGGCCTATCATTCGTATTTACGTTATCCTTTTCAAACCATCTTCAGAATTTAATTTTCTTCTTCTTTTTAGAGATTATTATAATTATTAAAAATATATTTCTATCAAAACCACTTGTTATCATTTCATTATTATATGCGAGTATACTCTGTATTTACTCATAACGTGACTCGACTTCCTAAATATTTGATTCGGGTCATTTCAGAAATTCTCTATATCAGGGTTTCCCAAACTTTTTCTGCAATGGAACACTTTGCAAACCCATAAATTTTAATGGAACACCTGGCTCTTTTTTTGGATTGGTTAATTCCTAATAATATATTTTTTTAAAGTTATTATACAATATTTATTAAGTATATCAACAATATATGTATAAAAAATGGAATATAAACAAAAAAATGGAATGTAAACAACAACAAAAAATGGAAATAAACAACAAAAAATGGAATATAAACAATAAAAAAATGGAAAATAAACAACATAAAATGGAATATGAAACACAAAAAATGGAATATAAACATCAAAAAATGGAATATAAACAACAAAAAATGGAATATAAACATCAAAAAATGATATAAAAACAATAAAAAAATGAAAATAAACAACAAAAAAATGGATTATAAAAAAAAGTTAATATAAACACCAGCAAAAAATGGAATAAATAAAACAATTAATGACATTGATGATTTTGAGTCCTTGAATTGCTTATCTTCTTGATATCAGGCATAATGTTGGGAAGTTGAATTCTAATATCTGGTGTGGCGTCGAGCCTGTTCCTGTACTAGTACACATCGTATACAGCGCAGTAATAAATTTCGGAGATTTTAATTAGTAGTTATGTAAAATAAAGGTTTACTGCGATTACACCATAACCACCTTTTTCCAATTACGTAAAGCTTAGTCTCTCTATCTGGAAGGGTCTAGTACCTACCTACTTAAGAACTATTGTGAAATATTTATACAAATAATGAGAATAATATCAGTGTTGAAATATGAATATGTGTATGTTTTATTAAATTAAATTCTTCCGACAAATTGTCGCGGAACCCCTGTACAGGTTTGGCGGAACCCTAGGGTTCCGCGGAACACAGTTTGGGAATCCCTGCTCTATATCTATCTACTCGCACATAATGGCTTATATAAATAATACGGAGACACTTAAACTCACTGGAGCACAAAGACATAAAAAATATTCATTCTTCTACGATGTAGGCAGAACTAATCAACCATAAATGTGCCGCACCCATACGACCCTCGCATCAGAGCAAAAAACTTCCGGCGTTTTCCCTGCTGGAATAGCAATAGTAGCTCAATACGATTTTAGGAAAAAAAATTCGACTGAGCGCTCGCTCGCTCTCTATTTACATCAAAGTTTACAAATTACTAAATAATTATTACATATATACTACATTTTCTTCAGCTTCGTACGGCTCCTACAATACATTTTGAACCTACCAATTGGTGCAGACTTAGTTTCCGGCAGCTCATTATATGTAATTCTTAATCCCTTTGTGCAGTAAACTATTTTGCGCATTAGCTTCGTCTTTTTTTGGTAGCATAATTCATTGCACGTCCTTGGGAATGTCCTTGTTGTACATATAATTTCATTTGAAAATAATTTCGGTACATAACAGGTTGTTTATTATTGTATGTATAAATATCATCGTGTAAGGGCAGCATCTGTTTCACTGTTAGCCAATTTAGTTCCTTTAACATTTTATTTAATTTTGAAAATAGTCTTTGCCCTATTTTGAAGAATTTGAAACTTATTTTGTTCTCGGTCTTTGCACAGGAAAAGAATTGTTGGGCGGTAGTAAAAATGTGGAGCAATAATGGAGTTGTATAATACATTGATTGCAGTTGTTTTAGGAAGTTTTTGGCGAATTCTTCCCAATAAAGATATCTTCCCAATTTTCTTTTGCATATATATTCAGCATGCTTGTTAAAGGTTGGTTTGGAATCCAATGTAAATCATAAATATTTGACCATCAATTTGAATTTTGCTTACACTGCGTGTTTTCTCATATCCAATTATCATAGGTACATTTAACAAAATGAATATGTTTTTATCGCAATTTTTTAAATAAATATATACATTTTTGGCTGCGCAACCTGCAAAAAGCTACGCGAACTACATTTTAATAATTCAGAGCTTAGCGGTCAGTGATGTCTTCCGCTTTTCGTTCGGAAAATTTTTAATTAACTGAACTTTTGCTCAGTTTTTTTTTGTGATAAAAGCTGCGGTTTTAAACTGACAATTAAACAATATTTTTTATGTGCAAATAACTTGCTTTATTTAAATGTCGTGTTTGGTTCTTTTCGAAAATCTATTTTTGTTGGCGTTTGCAACTTTGAAAGTGTTTATTGTTTGTATTGCAAATTTACGAATAGCGTAACGCATACTAAACAGCTTGAACGGTACAAGTGTTATTAAACCCGGCGAAAACCAGTTTTTTCGAACCAGAAAAGCCTTGACAACATGACATTTTGGACAAACTGAAAGTGCAGGGTTATTTTCGGACGAAGTTATAATACAGTATGTCCACAAAGAGTTCAATATATTAATTCGGATTGATTTCCAATACAAAATTAGACCGAATGAGGCCGACTTTGTAATAATATTAACATATAGAAGAGTGCTAGAATCGCTAATAAGGAAGAATTCATTCGTACGTAACTCGAAAGGAAACTCTTTGTCAAGTAAATACATTAAATAAAGAGGAAAATAAATGAACCGGTTCAAGCAACTTCAATAAAGAAACTCGTGTAGAAATTAGTCAGAATAATCCTTTTTATATACCAATTTAAAACATAAACAAGAAATTATATTTTTGTTATTAATTTTTGGAGTATTATGCCGTGTTGTGCTACCTCCTTCTTTAGCCAACGTTTCGGACAGCGTTACAGTGTCCATCATCAGGGCAGATGTGTAATAGTTAGGGGTGCTGTTTGTACTTATCTACTTAGGAGCGATACCGTGTCGCCAGCTCCACTCCTCTACGAGCTGGCGCTACAATATACTTGTGATGAATTGCATTAACCAACAGTGAAAATAAGAAAATATTGTAGCTTCCCACTTTAATTCAAAAAGAAAATACCAATTAATTATAAAACAGACACACCTGCGACATCTACCGGTTCAAAGTAAATTGAATTCTTGTTGACGATAGGGATCTACGATTAAGTAGATTGAGATAAGTATTGATGAAAAGAACACAGAGGGTGCTAGAAATCATCATTAATCAGCGTAATAATAAATAGTTGAAATCAACAGCCAATCAGGTCTAAACAGAAAGCTATAAATAACTAATGAAACCAATCACAGAATGGAGGGCGTGTTCAGATTTTGAACAAAGAAATGGACTTTGAACTAAGCGATTAACCTGAGATTTATTGAAAAAAATATCGTCATCAACCGAAAGATCAATACACTATAATGTAAACAGGGTCTCACGCTCGGTGCATTAGATACGATGACCCCAGATTTAAGATATACAATCAGTACAATGAAGGTGTTGGCAACCGCCGTTAACGAGCAAATTAATCCACATTATGTTGGAAAAACTAGGCAAGAAAATAGCAAGAAAATTATGATCAGAGGAAGGTTAAAGAAAAGACGTGTAAAACGTAAGAAAAGCTACTGTAGGGTTATTCAGCCGTATAACGAGTACATAGAAAGTCAGGGAGACCAGATTGAAAGGAAAGTGTACATTTTACATTTAAAAGGAAGAAAAACGCTGGAAATTAGGGATGTCACTCTTGTAACGTCAGGGAAAACGATTTGAAAAGGAAATCTAATGGAAAAACTGGACGTTTAAACGGAAGTGTTTATTGAACAATATAAGATTTCGACTTAATTTTGCGTTTTCAGACGAGTTAAAATAGATATCGTTATATATTTGGGATAGGGAGGTCATTCTGGTTACATTACAGTAGATAAGGCAAACAAAGGAATTGTTTTACGTCAATTGTTTGACGAAAGTTCTATGGGAAATAGGACAGACTGTAAGGAAAAATGATACATTATTTGAGTTGACGACCCCACACGCGATTTTGTTATTAAAACAGCCAGAAAGCGAACATGGTTTTAGACGATTAAACCCATTTTAATGGCTTTTGGGACGATAAAAAATTATCATTGGTCCTATGGAGTGTTTACTCAAGGAAAAAACCATTATATTTTAGTACCCTCGAATAAACGCTGAGTTATTGGTGAGTACATCGAAGTCCAGACATAAACAGATGTCAAATTTTAAATTAATGTAGATTTCGAGGAGAAAGGGACGGAAGTTGTGGGATGAACCATATAACGTAATAAAAATTGACATATATTTAAGGGCCGAAGTGGGAGTATCTCCTATAAAAATGTGGTAAATGATATATTAATTAGTAACAAATAGAAAATGAAATTTTCTATTGAGGCAGCAAACATCGAAAAACGATACAGATATCAGAGTAATGTACGGTGAAACTATGGGTGAATTGATACGGCCAAAGAAAGCAAAGAAAATCTTAAATTAACAATTAATAAAATAAATACGGCTGGAAATATAAAAAATTATAGGGATGTGGAAAGTTACATGAGAATGAATGAGGAAAATCAAAAAAAGAACATCGTGAATAAAAGGGAAATAAGAGAAAATATGAAAATTCAAATCTACGACATAAGTAGAGACAATACAGTTTAAAACTGAATTGATCCATATAGGTGGCATAAGAATAAGAAGGAATTTAGGAAAAAGAAAATTGGAAAACGCATATTAAAGGTTTTGGCTTGAATTTGTTCATGTTCTGGTAGCGATAAACAAAATTGAGAATTATGTACAGTTTATTGAAGACGTACCTATTATATTTTGAGGAAAAAAGAGATACGAAAATCATGATATTTGAGCTAAATTTTGTATGACCAACAGACAAAGGGATGAGGGGCATTTTGACGTAATATCGCCGGTCCGATCCTGGAAAAATGTTTAAACGAGAGAGGGCATGAAGAAAATCTTGAAAGGTGGAGCTAACAGCAGTTAAACAAAAAAGGCAGAATCGATATATGAAATCTCGAGTTGTTATAGGTTAAATTCGTGGATCAAAGATAGCTTAGATAGGCCATTCTAATCCTGAGAGGGGTTTAAAAGACAGTACTTAGTGAATTTTCGTTAGTCATCGCGGGATTGTGAAAAGTTGAAGGTTCGTGAGTCGCGACGAAAACGTTGGGTAATTTACTGGTGGAAAAATTCTATTAGTTAGAATCACAGGACTTAGCAAAATTTCATATTCGAGCCAGTGTTTTATAAAGATTTAAAGAAATTCAAGTCAGTGAAAATAAAAATAAAAGTTTACGTTCTATTTATTCGTGAAAAGTTAAAAGTGCTGTGATTTTGTTTAGGGGAAAATTCGGTTTTATAATCAATAAATATCATATTTTGGGACTTAGTAATCTCGCGACAAGTGTCGGTGTGGTAATTAAATAAAGTGATGTAATAATAATAAAAAGTGAAAAGAAGTTATAAAAAATTAAGTGCATCCAATTAAACGGGAAAGTTCAATGAAAATCTTTAATTAAACTGAGTGTTTTAAATAAAGTACTATAATCAAAGTGTTGTTGGTGTAGCGAAATAAAAAATAAAAACCAGTGTTAGTTATCATAACGGTGATAGTTCCCTTAAATAAAGTGCAAATCGAACGTAATAATTTATCACAGGATTAATCTAGTGTTAGATAAAATAATAATAATAAATATAGACGTTAGAATAAATAATTAAAATTATTAAATTGCTGTTAAATGAGATTGTGGTAACTTAATAATAATTATTATTTCGGAAAGTTTAAATAAATAGTGAAATACGTTATCTTACTGCAAAATAGAAGAGTTCGGTGACAAACAAAAATAAAAATAATAAATCTCTTATTTCGTAAATAATTGTGAAGTAGTTATTGTTTAAAACTATAATTTAAGCGGAGTATTATTTTAACGATGAAATAATTATAATAATAAATCTGGAAGTTAAAGTAAATAATGAATAAATGAGCATGAAAATAATCTATTCGGTATTTAATCGTATAATTCCTTCTGCTAAATAAAAGTATGGAAGGAAAACGAACATAAAATAAGTAATCAATTGTTAATCTAATTTAAAAAGTGTTAAGTTAACCAACGAGATTTGAAATAAAATGCGGTTAGAACGATAAACATCATTTAATTTAGATAGATTAAACGGAAATAAAATAAAATTGAAGTCGGAAAAAAAAAAAAAAAAAAAAAAAAAAAAAAATTTATTTGAATTTAGTTGATGACATAGGAGTAGGTATTAGGTAAGAAAACATAACAAGGTTTTACCGTGTAGCTCCCGGTCGGATAAAATAAAACCTTAAGGGGGTAAGTTTTATTAAAAATTAAAGTATAAATATTTCCAGGTTCCAAGGAGAAAGCGGTATGCAGCAAACAGTTGGTATTTGAATTAATTTTATAACAAGATATTACTTGCTTAATATGTGATATGTATATATATTAACTATTATATATAAAATATTATATATAAAATAGATATATCTATTTATATGTATATATGTATATATATATTATTCCAAGAAAGTTTTAATCAAAAAAAAACACACTTAAATAAAAGTAATAGGTATCGATTACTAATACCTACTTAGAACGCACTATGCTATTTAAAAAATAGCTGTGTGCTAGAAAACATTTCAAGTTCATATTTTATACTTATTTTATTAATATATGTACTATTTATTATAACTTCAGCTAATATAAAATGATCAAAAAAATGAGTTATGATATTAGAATTTACCTCAACTATAATAAAAATATATATATATATATATCTGTGTATTTATGTATCGAGACAAAGTATAGGTATGCATTATGACTATATTTATCGGGGAACAGGTTAGACCTCGGCGAAAAGGAAATTATCACTATTAAATTCAAAAGAAAAATTTAGGACCATAAATCTCACATTCGGGAATGTTAAAGGTAAACAAATGTCTTTCGTTGAATCTAGGTCACCAGGCCAGTGGGAATGTTGACATAACTAAAATTGTTTATAAAACAACTCGGTCAGTAGGGCACCGTGTTGAGTGCTTTAGGAAGGTGTCAATCTTAGGATAGAGCAACACCATAACGTTGCGCAATTATATATATAAAAAGGGGTTAAACACAATCTTTAATTTGAACTTGAAGAGATATTTTAGGATTGAACAATTTGAAAATAATTAGATTTATTATAAGCTAAACAAATGAAAGGTACATCAAACATTTGAAAAATCACGGCATAGTCAAATAAAAGAACTTGAAGAGTATCATTGAACATTTGAGAAAAAATTTATGGATTAACTACTCTCCTAGGTAGCTAATAGGTACATCAAACATTTGAAAATCACGGGATAGTCAGATAAAAGATTATTGTAGAACTACATGAAAAATTCGGGAAAAATTTATGAAATAATTGCTCTTATAGGTATAAATAGTTTACATGAAGCAGTTGAAAAATCACGGGAGAGTAAAAGTTTTACCAAAAGTTGAACCTTGGGGGAAAATTTAGAAAACAGTTCAACAATAGGAGGCAGTGGTCGCTCCTTAAAAACCCAAGGACCATTAACCAAACACATAATAGAGATGGCAATCTCTTAAAGAAAATTGTCAACCAAATCAATCAAAAGCTTGGAATTTTCGGCACTCCAGAACAAACCGAGATAATTGCTTATTATATTAGTATTTATTAATATTTCCCATTTTTAATATGTATATATTCGGTTACCAAACTTAGAATTTCGCAGAATTCTATGAGAGGGATCCGAGCTCGGAATATAAGACTAGCTAGTTTTATATTGTGAGTTATAATCCTACCCAAACGTATGTTTACATATATATCTTTTTATGTACTGTACATTGGATGATGTGGACCCGCTTACAATTAGCGTTTTAGACTCGACAGAGTTACTCTCACATCATTTCTTGTACGTAGAGCGAGGATTCACGACCCGTAACTCTACACAACACCGTGAGTATATGATTGCATATAGGACGAAACCGGTTCGCCCTAAGTAAATAGTAGACCTTGGAGGAGTAGGAATTTGGGGGTATCTAGGCTCGGATGACGACCTGAAGGCAGTGCATGATGGCATAAGGAAGGACGGTTAGGACGCGATAACTTAGGTATCAATTAACCGATCCGCGCCAGAAGATTGTGCGAATTTCTAGTTAGAATTTGATCACCTGGTTTACTTGTAGGAGGAAGGAGCCAAATTTTCGGCAGAAAAGGGTATTCTGAGTTCGTCTAATATGCAATCTATTAATTACATTAACCTACTAAACCCATCTTTATATGTACCTTATAGCAGCTGAATCGGATTGGAGAGATGACAAGCAGATACAAAACAATCATAATCAAATTTACTAACAATTAACCATTTGAGTCATACTTAATTATTTGTTCAATTAAACATGCGTAATTCGATTAGTACAGGTTATTTACGAGTTCGTTAGGATGTAGGAAAGCATAATAAGCGACGGAGGAAAGTTAGTTCATTTAGAGAAACTATTTAAAGTTAGATTTGCAAGAGAGAGACCAATACTGTTTGAAACTCAACGCTCTGACTAGAATCAAGAAGTTACCACAAAGAATGAAAGTAATTAAAGTCCCATATCATAAATCAAAAAAATTACACAACGTTTGATGGAGTTTAATTACAACATAAATACGAAAATATTTACGTTCAAGGTCGTAAATAATGTATTAATTAGTTAAGTACATATATCTCTAAAGGTATATAGTGCAAGAGAGCTTTAAGTAGCTTTCTGTAGTTATCAAAGAAAATAAGGGTCCAATTTTCATGAAGGCTTGTGTGACGTAGGGAAGGAATTTTCCATCCCTACTACACACATGCAAAGCCTTAAAAATTTAAATATCGATCAGAGCCAAAAGAAAAGTTCAAGAAAACTTGAAGGGATGAAAGAATTCCAAAAATAGAAAAAAAAATCAAAAGAGGTAGAAGAGAGAATTATTACGACTGGTGCCAAGTGCCCAGGAGTACAAAAATAAAATAAATCAGCATCAAAAGATAGAAATATCAACTGTCTTGCCGATGACGAGGAGAGTTTATATATTTAATATTAAACCAAGTTAAATCAAGAGGGGAAGAGAGAGAGTATCACACTGCAAAGCCGTGACCAGGAGTCAGAGTTATACAAGTTTGCGTTGAAAAACTTTATTGGTCAATCTATTGTAAAAAACTGGAAAAAAAAATAATAATAACAAAATTAGGACGTATCATAAAAAAAAATAAAAAAAATAAAAAAATAAAAAAAAAGTTCATTTTAATTGAAGTGAAAATAATTTAATAAAAAAATCAGAATAGTGCGACGTTAAACAAACACAGAAAAATTATTTATAAAGAAATAAATAAACATAACAAAAAAGAAAAAAAAAAAAGTGCTAACGAATAAACTCTACAGTTTAAAATAATTTTAAAAAGTGTCAATATAAAGTGTTAAATCGAGTGACCGTGAACTTGTTAATAAAGACCCCTTTCATTTGTTATTGTATACAAAAGAATTTAGGTCAAATATGCTCTATGTAAACAAATAGTCAAGACAGGCCATAAATAACAAATATAATGAGTTAAGAATTGACATATCTGGGTCAGGAATGTTAACGACCGTAATGTAAACAATGTGATTCGAGATAACGCGCGGTGTTCGTAAGCATCGAAAAGATTGATAAAAGTCAACATCGAGATACTGAAAAAAAAAAAAAAAAAAAAAAAACATCTAGCATTTAAAGGTGGGACACATCGAAAACGACACGCACCACTTTGAGGCATTATAAAATAAACATCTGTTAAAAATAATATCAACATTCGGTTTCGATAAAAGAGGAAACACACTTCGGAGATAAAAGGGGGAACTTATCTACATAATGTGACCATTGTTTATAGATAATGTTATGTTTTGTATGTGAACATTATCACATAAAAAGACATAACATAAAATATAAGGAACATAAATATAGAATACATTTTAAAAGGGTTTGGTGGAGCTCATGTTGATGGGAAAAATACATTCATTCAATCGGATCGAAATGAGAAGTTGAAATCAGATATGGCGGTGTTAAACAGTTGTCAATAGGTATTTACCGATTTGAAAATACTCGATTATTAAAATTGCAGTAAATATGTTTATTTTGAGGAGGGTAGAAATCAACGAATACAAAGGGATCTATGACAGTTGTTATGAACAGCGAAATGGATTTTGCAAATTTAATGTAAATATTGAAAAAAAAAAAAAAAGATAGAATAACATACCTAAATACTTGATTGGGGATAGCGTCGAATTGAGAACTTCTAATATCGTAGACAAAGGTTTATGATAGGTAGATAACCTATTTAAATGAACATTTGATTATTCGGACTTCAAGAAAAAAGGGGTTTAACTCTAAAATTGACGACAAAAAAGCAGATTTTGCGAAAAATCAGTAGGTATTGCGAATTCAAAACGGATGTTGCGGTAGGTACCTATTGCAAATTGATGTGCAAAAATATGTTTTGATAGAGATTGCGAATTCAAAACAGATTTTGCGAAAATATCAATAGGTACTGCAAACCATGAAGGAGTGGTTGACATTCTAAACAATGAATAATTATTGTTTGAACGAAAATCACGGGATATTCATTAACAATGGGGTAAAAATATTCATTCCGTTTTTTTTTAACAACTACCTACATTCAATTGAAATAAAGTGTGCGTTTTAGAGTTGGGTTAATTCGGGTTGCAATCACTATGCAAACAATTATAATATAATTGAAAATAATGTGTTTTATAGGGGGCAGGTTCCAAAAAAAAAAAAAAAAAAAAAACTTTCAATTACATATAGTCGATATTTAATTCGATAATTTAAATTCATTAAAACGAGAATGGCCGAAAAGAGGAAGGCGGATGCGACAGAAAGAGATGTTGAAGAAATATCAACGGAAGATGAGCTTAGAAACATATTCAAGCGTTCCAAATATTCTACATTGCGTGTGGAGAATATGGGAGGAGACAAGGGAGCTCAGCCAGAAGGGGAACAAGGCAAGGTTGAGAGGGAGTGTGGAAAAATAAATTTTCCACATGAAAATGATAAACCAATAATTTCACAGGAAAAACCCGAGGAAAAGGAACAAGAAATCGAAGATAAGATTAACGAGGTAGAGGAAAATAAAAATAAAAAAGAATAAAAATTTAAGAAAAATAAGAAAAACGAAAAAAAAAAAAAAAAAAAAAAATATATATAGAATAAGAAAGGCAACATTTACATAAATAATTAAGAAAATTAAAATAGAGGTTATAAGGTTGTCGCTTAGTAAGGAAAATATAAACATAAGCCGGCAACACTCGGAAAATTTAAGAAAATGGTGGGAAAACGTGGAAGGCGAGCCCAGGCTTTGGTGACAGCAATCGGGGAGAATATCTCAGCCGAGACTTCAACAGTGAACATTGGAGATGTAACTACAATTATTCAGGCAGCTTTAGCACCGCTCGTCAATAAGATGCAGGAGCTCGAGAAGCAGTTGGAAAAACCAGCAACAGTGGCGGTGATAGGAGAGGATAATGCGCAGAAAAACGTTCTCCAAGTCGTGGAAATGTTACCGCAGCAGGAGCGACCATCATTCTCCGGCGGAAATCAAAATCCAATTAGTTTCCTCGAAGACTTAAAAGAATACACTAGGAAAGTGAAACGTACGGATCCTTTAATCGTCGTACGAGAGAATTTAAAAGGGGAAGCCAAATCGTGGGCGAAATTGTACAATAAGCGATGGGAGACTATGTTAGATTTCGAACGAGATTTTTTAGCTACCTATTGGGGAGACATTAAGAAAAATGAAGTTCGCCGCCGACTTGCAGAGGGGGTATATGATGCCAAGAAAAATATATCCATGCTCACTCATTTCGCAAACTATTGGGAACTTGCTAAGGCTTTGAAGATTACTGACACTCCGTTGGGCATAGTCGACGAAATTATGAGGCATTATCCGAAGGAAATTCAATCGCTATGGTTTTCGGGACAATCAGGAGACGAGATTGTCGCCGCTGAGTTTCTTCGAAAACTAGATACAATGGTATGTACGCCAGAAGAACGGAACTTAAAGAAGAGGAGTGGGGAGGAAGTTGGCAAGAAGGACAAATACCGTGACCGTTACCACGCCATAAAAAGGAGGATACACGCGATAGAAAGTGTGGGCCAAGGCGTTAGTTGCAGCAAATGCACCGAAGTTAGCAGTTCACCAAAAGGAAATCCTACAATACCTACAACCGGGAAGGAGCTAGTGGTCGCAGATAATTCGGGAAACGGACGGGGGTTGATTCATTAGTCTCCATGGATACGACTCACACAGGAGGAGGGACGCCGGCGCCAAGACACAACACTGCATTGAAGATTATGATGAAATGGGGGTGGAATCCGACGAAAGGATTAGGAAAGGATGAACAAGGAATGACTGCCCCAGTAAAAGCTGAAAAGTACGTAAAAAGACGGAAGGATGGAGCGGAAGAAACGAGAACAGAGGAGGAAATGCGTGTGGAAGTATGCGTCAATTCACTGCAACATATAACTGACGAATGGAATAAATTGGAAATGATTGAAGAAAAATTGAATAGGGAAATTAGGGGTTTTAACAATATTTTTGAGGACCGAGATTATGAGGAAGTAGAAAAGGGTAGCACTTTACCGTTATTACCGGAAGCCAAAGCATATATAGATAACACGGAAGTTCATTGTTTAATAGACACCGGAAGTCAGATCACGTGTGTAGCACAAGAATTCTACGAAAACTATTTGACTGATGAAACGCTTTATCCGATTATGCCAGTAACAGCAATACAGATTAAGGTAGCTATAGGACACAAAAGTCAGAGAATATCTAGGTTGGTTTTAGTCCCACTACGATTTGCAAATGTTACAATAAATACGCCATGTTTAATAATACCCAAGTTGATTAGGCCCGTTATATTAGGTATCAATTGGTTGGACGAATACACAGCTGAGTTTAAATGTGGGGAAAATAGGAAGTTGAAAATAAAAACAGAAGTTGGTAAAAGGGAAATAGAATTGGTAAATTCATCGATAACTTATAGGAAACCTAAAGGTGAGATTAGCAATCAAAATTGCGCAAGTGGAAAAATAATTAGTATCGAAGTAAACCCCGAAATAAATGATACGGCGTGTCTCGAGCGTAGAATAACGACATTTGTGTCCGGGCTAGATTTGGAGTTAAAAGGGAAAGAAGGGTTGGAAAAGATTTTAATCAAACATAAGAATGTATTTAGAGACAGGCCGGGTCTCACAACTTTGTACACTCACGAAATAAAGATGACGGACGAGACGCCCTTCGTTAAGAGATCTTATCCTGTACCTTTTGCTTATAGAGATAAAGTTGACGAAAAAATTAGAGAATTGGAATTACTAGGAATCATCAGTAGGGAGGCCACACAGTTTTCTAGTCCTCTAACGTTTACTTTAAAAAAGGACGGAACCGTTAGGATTCTTTTGGATGCCAGGTTTTTAAATACTAGAATGCACGCCGAAGTAGAGAAACCACCATTAACTTCTGAGATAATACAGCGTTTTCATGGCGTAAAATTCATCACCACGATAGATCTAAATTCAGCCTACTTCCAGATACCTATCAGTCCAGAGAGTCGTAAATATACCGGGTTTGTATACAATGGGAAATCGTATGTATACAAGGTATTGCCGCAGGGGTTAAAGACATCAGTTGGGAGTTTCTCAAGGGGAATGGACAAAATCCTCGGCCCAGGACTGAGAGAATTCTGCGCTAATTACTTGGATGATCTAATAATATATACGTGTGGGAGCCAAGAAGATCATTTCGAACATGTAGACGCGGTACTTGAGAGGTTAGAGGCAGCAAACATGACTTGTAAACTCGAAAAATGTCAATTTTTATTCACAGAAGTGCGTATGTTGGGACATATTATAACGCCTTTGGGAGTTCAAATGGATCCGGAAAAAATAGACGCGATTAAAAATTTTCCGGTACCCAAGAAAATCAAACAAGTTAGAGCTTTCCTTGGACTTTGCAATTATTACCGTAGATTCGCGAATAAATATGGGGAATCAACACGTGTTTTATGCGATTTACTTCAGAAAAATAGAACTTGGAGGTGGGGAGACTTAGAACAGCGTGCATTCGAGAAGGTGAAAACTTTATTTTTAGAAACAGTTATTTTACATCATCATGATCCAAATAGTACATATTATTTACAGACAGACAGTTCGGGATTTACAATAGGGGGGGAGTTATACCAGCTAGATAACGAAGGAAACCACCACGTTATTGGATTTATTAGCAAAGCTTTAAGGGGACCAGAGTTAAAGTGGACCACATCGGAGCAAGAGTTGTGGGCGATAATATATGCTCTACATAAATTTGAGACGTATTTAAGAGGAGTACATTTGATAATAAGAACAGATCATCAAGCGTTGACGTTTTTGAAGACATGGAAGATGTACAGTAGCCGCCTAACTCGGTGGATTTTGTATTTAAATCAATTTAACTTCACTGTAGAGTACGTTAAAGGAAAAGAAAATATAGGACCTGACATTTTATCTCGTTACTCTTGTGATGCGAAAAACGTGCAGGAGGAGAAAAACACATGCCCAGAAATAGCAGCTTTTGCGGTTAAAGGTAGACAACACATTCGAAAACACTTAGAAAATATAACAGAATTACAGAAACAGGACACATTTTTGGGAGAAATTTTCGGGTACTTGCGCAAGGGAAAATTCGGACCACCGACAAAAAATGTTAATAGGTATTTAAAAAATTACAAGAAAATAGGTAAAACTTTGTATTACACCACAGGGCTAAACAAAACGGTTTTAGCAGTACCACAGGAATTGACTGAGGAGTTAATAAAAATGATACATTTAGAAATTGGGCACGGGGGAATTTTCAAAACAGGATCAGCTATGGGAGACAGGTATTACTGGCCAGGTATGAGCCGAGACATAAAACGCATAGTAAGAGGATGTCACCTTTGTCAGATGGCGAAGCGCGAAATTCGACCAACTGTAGGGCCAAGTAAATCAATTATGACCAAAGAAGTAGGACAATTAGCTATGGCAGATCTATACGGACCATTACCGAGGGGAATGGGAGGCGTAAAATTCATATTTGTTATCCAGGATTCTTTCAGCCGATTTGTAAAATTATATAAATTGAGGATAGCAAGTACTAAGACCGTGTTAAATTGTGTAGAGGACTTTAATAAAACCATACAAATAGATGCTTTGTTAACTGATAACGGATCTCAATTTACATCGAAAAAATGGGAAAACCACATGAATAGGATGGGTATACGAATCGTACATACTTCAGTGCGAAATCCTGGACCGAATATAACTGAGCGTGTAAATAAAGAGTTAGGAAGAATTTTTCGTATTTATTGTCACGAAAAACATACAAAATGGTCAGCTTTCCTTAAAGAAATAGAGCAGACTTACAATAATTCAATACACTGTTCAACAGGATTTTCACCAAATGAGATAGCTTTCGGGAAATCACCAACTTATAGTTTAGACAAGTATACTCAGGGGTGTGGAGAACCTACGAAAACAATAGATGAAATTAGAATGGTGGCGCAAAAAAATTTGGAGAAAAGCGCTACGAATCGACAAAAATATTATAATCTCAATAAGAGACTAGTAACCTATGAAATCGGAGCCATGGTCAAGTTGAAAAAGATTACACAGTCAAATTTATTGCGAAAACAAATTAAGAAATTCAACTTACTTTACGAAGGGCCGTACGTCATCGGATCAGTAGTTTACAGTAACACGTATACCCTAATTGATCCGGTAACTCGGGAAATAAAAGGAGATTATAGCGCCATACATTTAGCGAGATATTACACGAGTAACAAGGAACAACAATCAGGATTAAAGTTAGTGGAAGTCAACGAATAGAATGCGAAATTTGCAAATATTTGAAAATATTTATAAATAAATAAATAAACGACTGAGAAATACAAATAAAAATATGTTAGGATACGTCTTGGGGTAGGGGAAGAAAGAAACTTTACTAAAATGTTAGGCTATCAGTTGCTTGCGAGGGACGGGTCGTCGTCGAGTCTTTAAGAGTGAGTGGACAAGTTTCTTAATAAGCGACAATCATGTTTAAATATAGAAATAGAGTAAGGTAAAAATATTCGTTAATTTTGATTTTATAATTTAGAAAAAAAAAAGGGCGGTTTTTTTTTGATGTGCTAGTGAATAGAAAAAAAAAATTTTGTTAGGTAATTAAGGACACTTAAGAGGAAAAGAATTAGAGATATTATATGACACACATAATGGTACGTTTTATAGAATAGAGTTTTAAATAAACATTGCTTAGGAGTTAGAAAAAAAAAAAATGTTTTGAAATCTTGAAATAAAAATGTTTATCTGTAGAGATGTGGTAGAAATTAGGTAAATATAAAAAGGTAACGTTTGAATTACGATATAAATAGTTAGATTTCGAAAAAAAAACGGGGAAAAACGGGAACGCTGAACCAATTGAGGATAATTAAGAACATTTATGAAAATTACAAATTAGAGTGGGTAACACTTAGGTTAGGACAATTTTGAATGAACTATGAAATAACAATTAGAAATTAAGGATTAGACAATAAAGTTTAAATAAAGAAAAAAAAAAAAAATGCTGGAAAATTTATATAGAACATGTATACCACTGATTGTCGGATTGGGTGAGGTCGTGCGAAAACATATACATTTCACAAAAACTTATACTTACAAACAAAAACAATTATTTGCACACCAAGAGACCACCCGCTTTTCAGTTGGTCGAAAGGCCGCGAGATTGTAAACAATCTTTACTTAAATCATTGTAAGGGAGGTCTTAGTCCAATTTGGTTGGGGACCACCAAAACACGCGAGTCGAGGGGCGTGTTCCAGCGAAAAAGAGATTAATTTTGAGTCTACCAAAATTACAGAAAATTCCATAAAATAAAGTCTACGCGAAAAGAAAATAGAAAATACAATGAGATTCAATTCAAGATTGTTAACAATCCGATAAAACGGAGAAGAGATAGGGGATAACAAAATGAGGAGGGGAGATAGGGAGCAATAGGATACGGAGAAGAGATAGGGGATAACAGAATGAGGAGGGGAGATAAGGAGTAATAGGATGCGAAGAAGAGATAGGGGATAACAAAATGAGGAGGGGAGATAGGGAGCAATAGGATACGAAGAATAGATAAGGAATAACGACATGGGGAGGGAAAGGTAGCTAGCCTAAATTTGAACACAATTTCGGTGTCTAACGAAAAAAAAAAAAAAAAAAAAAAAAAAAAAAAAAAAAAAAAAAAAAAAAAAAAAAAAAAAAAAAAAAAAAAAAAAAAAAAAAAGAAGAAGACGCCTACATAAAATACAACGTTAGCCACAGCAAATTGAGTTCAGAGGAGGGAACTGTGATGAATTGCATTAACCAACAGTGAAAATAAGAAAATATTGTAGCTTCCCACTTTAATTCAAAAAGAAAATACCAATTAATTATAAAACAGACACACCTGCGACATCTACCGGTTCAAAGTAAATTGAATTCTTGTTGACGATAGGGATCTACGATTAAGTAGATTGAGATAAGTATTGATGAAAAGAACACAGAGGGTGCTAGAAATCATCATTAATCAGCGTAATAATAAATAGTTGAAATCAACAGCCAATCAGGTCTAAGCAGAAAGCTATAAATAACTAATGAAACCAATCACAGAATGGAGGGCGTGTTCAGATTTTGAACAAAGAAATGGACTTTGAACTAAGCGATTAACCTGAGATTTATTGAAAAAAATATCGTCATCAACCGAAAGATCAATACACTATAATGTAAACAGGGTCTCACGCTCGGTGCATTAGATACGATGACCCCAGATTTAAGATATACAATCAGTACAATGAAGGTGTTGGCAACCGCCGTTAACGAGCAAATTAATCCACATTATGTTGGAAAAACTAGGCAAGAAAATAGCAAGAAAATTATGATCAGAGGAAGGTTAAAGAAAAGACGTGTAAAACGTAAGAAAAGCTACTGTAGGGTTATTCAGCCGTATAACGAGTACATAGAAAGTCAGGGAGACCAGATTGAAAGGAAAGTGTACATTTTACATTTAAAAGGAAGAAAAACGCTGGAAATTAGGGATGTCACTCTTGTAACGTCAGGGAAAACGATTTGAAAAGGAAATCTAATGGAAAAACTGGACGTTTAAACGGAAGTGTTTATTGAACAATATAAGATTTCGACTTAATTTTGCGTTTTCAGACGAGTTAAAATAGATATCGTTATATATTTGGGATAGGGAGGTCATTCTGGTTACATTACAGTAGATAAGGCAAACAAAGGAATTGTTTTACGTCAATTGTTTGACGAAAGTTCTATGGGAAATAGGACAGACTGTAAGGAAAAATGATACATTATTTGAGTTGACGACCCCACACGCGATTTTGTTATTAAAACAGCCAGAAAGCGAACATGGTTTTAGACGATTAAACCCATTTTAATGGCTTTTGGGACGATAAAAAATTATCATTGGTCCTATGGAGTGTTTACTCAAGGAAAAAACCATTATATTTTAGTACCCTCGAATAAACGCTGAGTTATTGGTGAGTACATCGAAGTCCAGACATAAACAGATGTCAAATTTTAAATTAATGTAGATTTCGAGGAGAAAGGGACGGAAGTTGTGGGATGAACCATATAACGTAATAAAAATTGACATATATTTAAGGGCCGAAGTGGGAGTATCTCCTATAAAAATGTGGTAAATGATATATTAATTAGTAACAAATAGAAAATGAAATTTTCTATTGAGGCAGCAAACATCGAAAAACGATACAGATATCAGAGTAATGTACGGTGAAACTATGGGTGAATTGATACGGCCAAAGAAAGCAAAGAAAATCTTAAATTAACAATTAATAAAATAAATACGGCTGGAAATATAAAAAATTATAGGGATGTGGAAAGTTACATGAGAATGAATGAGGAAAATCAAAAAAAGAACATCGTGAATAAAAGGGAAATAAGAGAAAATATGAAAATTCAAATCTACGACATAAGTAGAGACAATACAGTTTAAAACTGAATTGATCCATATAGGTGGCATAAGAATAAGAAGGAATTTAGGAAAAAGAAAATTGGAAAACGCATATTAAAGGTTTTGGCTTGAATTTGTTCATGTTCTGGTAGCGATAAACAAAATTGAGAATTATGTACAGTTTATTGAAGACGTACCTATTATATTTTGAGGAAAAAAGAGATACGAAAATCATGATATTTGAGCTAAATTTTGTATGACCAACAGACAAAGGGATGAGGGGCATTTTGACGTAATATCGCCGGTCCGATCCTGGAAAAATGTTTAAACGAGAGAGGGCATGAAGAAAATCTTGAAAGGTGGAGCTAACAGCAGTTAAACAAAAAAGGCAGAATCGATATATGAAATCTCGAGTTGTTATAGGTTAAATTCGTGGATCAAAGATAGCTTAGATAGGCCATTCTAATCCTGAGAGGGGTTTAAAAGACAGTACTTAGTGAATTTTCGTTAGTCATCGCGGGATTGTGAAAAGTTGAAGGTTCGTGAGTCGCGACGAAAACGTTGGGTAATTTACTGGTGGAAAAATTCTATTAGTTAGAATCACAGGACTTAGCAAAATTTCATATTCGAGCCAGTGTTTTATAAAGATTTAAAGAAATTCAAGTCAGTGAAAATAAAAATAAAAGTTTACGTTCTATTTATTCGTGAAAAGTTAAAAGTGCTGTGATTTTGTTTAGGGGAAAATTCGGTTTTATAATCAATAAATATCATATTTTGGGACTTAGTAATCTCGCGACAAGTGTCGGTGTGGTAATTAAATAAAGTGATGTAATAATAATAAAAAGTGAAAAGAAGTTATAAAAAATTAAGTGCATCCAATTAAACGGGAAAGTTCAATGAAAATCTTTAATTAAACTGAGTGTTTTAAATAAAGTACTATAATCAAAGTGTTGTTGGTGTAGCGAAATAAAAAATAAAAACCAGTGTTAGTTATCATAACGGTGATAGTTCCCTTAAATAAAGTGCAAATCGAACGTAATAATTTATCACAGGATTAATCTAGTGTTAGATAAAATAATAATAATAAATATAGACGTTAGAATAAATAATTAAAATTATTAAATTGCTGTTAAATGAGATTGTGGTAACTTAATAATAATTATTATTTCGGAAAGTTTAAATAAATAGTGAAATACGTTATCTTACTGCAAAATAGAAGAGTTCGGTGACAAACAAAAATAAAAATAATAAATCTCTTATTTCGTAAATAATTGTGAAGTAGTTATTGTTTAAAACTATAATTTAAGCGGAGTATTATTTTAACGATGAAATAATTATAATAATAAATCTGGAAGTTAAAGTAAATAATGAATAAATGAGCATGAAAATAATCTATTCGGTATTTAATCGTATAATTCCTTCTGCTAAATAAAAGTATGGAAGGAAAACGAACATAAAATAAGTAATCAATTGTTAATCTAATTTAAAAAGTGTTAAGTTAACCAACGAGATTTGAAATAAAATGCGGTTAGAACGATAAACATCATTTAATTTAGATAGATTAAACGGAAATAAAATAAAATTGAAGTCGGAAAAAAAAAAAAAAAAAAAAAAAAAAAAAAATTTATTTGAATTTAGTTGATGACATAGGAGTAGGTATTAGGTAAGAAAACATAACAAGGTTTTACCGTGTAGCTCCCGGTCGGATAAAATAAAACCTTAAGGGGGTAAGTTTTATTAAAAATTAAAGTATAAATATTTCCAGGTTCCAAGGAGAAAGCGGTATGCAGCAAACAGTTGGTATTTGAATTAATTTTATAACAAGATATTACTTGCTTAATATGTGATATGTATATATATTAACTATTATATATAAAATATTATATATAAAATAGATATATCTATTTATATGTATATATGTATATATATATTATTCCAAGAAAGTTTTAATCAAAAAAAAACACACTTAAATAAAAGTAATAGGTATCGATTACTAATACCTACTTAGAACGCACTATGCTATTTAAAAAATAGCTGTGTGCTAGAAAACATTTCAAGTTCATATTTTATACTTATTTTATTAATATATGTACTATTTATTATAACTTCAGCTAATATAAAATGATCAAAAAAATGAGTTATGATATTAGAATTTACCTCAACTATAATAAAAATATATATATATATATATCTGTGTATTTATGTATCGAGACAAAGTATAGGTATGCATTATGACTATATTTATCGGGGAACAGGTTAGACCTCGGCGAAAAGGAAATTATCACTATTAAATTCAAAAGAAAAATTTAGGACCATAAATCTCACATTCGGGAATGTTAAAGGTAAACAAATGTCTTTCGTTGAATCTAGGTCACCAGGCCAGTGGGAATGTTGACATAACTAAAATTGTTTATAAAACAACTCGGTCAGTAGGGCACCGTGTTGAGTGCTTTAGGAAGGTGTCAATCTTAGGATAGAGCAACACCATAACGTTGCGCAATTATATATATAAAAAGGGGTTAAACACAATCTTTAATTTGAACTTGAAGAGATATTTTAGGATTGAACAATTTGAAAATAATTAGATTTATTATAAGCTAAACAAATGAAAGGTACATCAAACATTTGAAAAATCACGGCATAGTCAAATAAAAGAACTTGAAGAGTATCATTGAACATTTGAGAAAAAATTTATGGATTAACTACTCTCCTAGGTAGCTAATAGGTACATCAAACATTTGAAAATCACGGGATAGTCAGATAAAAGATTATTGTAGAACTACATGAAAAATTCGGGAAAAATTTATGAAATAATTGCTCTTATAGGTATAAATAGTTTACATGAAGCAGTTGAAAAATCACGGGAGAGTAAAAGTTTTACCAAAAGTTGAACCTTGGGGGAAAATTTAGAAAACAGTTCAACAATAGGAGGCAGTGGTCGCTCCTTAAAAACCCAAGGACCATTAACCAAACACATAATAGAGATGGCAATCTCTTAAAGAAAATTGTCAACCAAATCAATCAAAAGCTTGGAATTTTCGGCACTCCAGAACAAACCGAGATAATTGCTTATTATATTAGTATTTATTAATATTTCCCATTTTTAATATGTATATATTCGGTTACCAAACTTAGAATTTCGCAGAATTCTATGAGAGGGATCCGAGCTCGGAATATAAGACTAGCTAGTTTTATATTGTGAGTTATAATCCTACCCAAACGTATGTTTACATATATATCTTTTTATGTACTGTACATTGGATGATGTGGACCCGCTTACAATTAGCGTTTTAGACTCGACAGAGTTACTCTCACATCATTTCTTGTACGTAGAGCGAGGATTCACGACCCGTAACTCTACACAACACCGTGAGTATATGATTGCATATAGGACGAAACCGGTTCGCCCTAAGTAAATAGTAGACCTTGGAGGAGTAGGAATTTGGGGGTATCTAGGCTCGGATGACGACCTGAAGGCAGTGCATGATGGCATAAGGAAGGACGGTTAGGACGCGATAACTTAGGTATCAATTAACCGATCCGCGCCAGAAGATTGTGCGAATTTCTAGTTAGAATTTGATCACCTGGTTTACTTGTAGGAGGAAGGAGCCAAATTTTCGGCAGAAAAGGGTATTCTGAGTTCGTCTAATATGCAATCTATTAATTACATTAACCTACTAAACCCATCTTTATATGTACCTTATAGCAGCTGAATCGGATTGGAGAGATGACAAGCAGATACAAAACAATCATAATCAAATTTACTAACAATTAACCATTTGAGTCATACTTAATTATTTGTTCAATTAAACATGCGTAATTCGATTAGTACAGGTTATTTACGAGTTCGTTAGGATGTAGGAAAGCATAATAAGCGACGGAGGAAAGTTAGTTCATTTAGAGAAACTATTTAAAGTTAGATTTGCAAGAGAGAGACCAATACTGTTTGAAACTCAACGCTCTGACTAGAATCAAGAAGTTACCACAAAGAATGAAAGTAATTAAAGTCCCATATCATAAATCAAAAAAATTACACAACGTTTGATGGAGTTTAATTACAACATAAATACGAAAATATTTACGTTCAAGGTCGTAAATAATGTATTAATTAGTTAAGTACATATATCTCTAAAGGTATATAGTGCAAGAGAGCTTTAAGTAGCTTTCTGTAGTTATCAAAGAAAATAAGGGTCCAATTTTCATGAAGGCTTGTGTGACGTAGGGAAGGAATTTTCCATCCCTACTACACACATGCAAAGCCTTAAAAATTTAAATATCGATCAGAGCCAAAAGAAAAGTTCAAGAAAACTTGAAGGGATGAAAGAATTCCAAAAATAGAAAAAAAAATCAAAAGAGGTAGAAGAGAGAATTATTACGACTGGTGCCAAGTGCCCAGGAGTACAAAAATAAAATAAATCAGCATCAAAAGATAGAAATATCAACTGTCTTGCCGATGACGAGGAGAGTTTATATATTTAATATTAAACCAAGTTAAATCAAGAGGGGAAGAGAGAGAGTATCACATACTTCAACATGTTTTTTTGCGTTTAGCCTTGATGTAACCGTCAATTACCGGATACCAAGAAAAAAAAAACTTTTGGCCGTGAAAATCTAAAATCGTATAAGAAATTATATGTTAACTTTAAACTTTTTTCCACTTATTTTATTTTTGACCGTTGCCGGTTTCAGCCTGTTAAGGCCATCTTTAGACTGGTACAATTATTCCTAACTCTGGTTTGTATAAAAAATAATTAGAGGAGGGAGTTAACAGGGGTGGTATACAATAACTTTATTAAAATTACGTAAATTTTCCCATCTTCGTTGCTAATATGTAAAATAATTGGTTATTGGGTTGTTCTTCTTTTTAACCTACATAAAGTGGTCTCCACCAGAGATTGGAGAAAAATTCAACAGAATAACCAATATTATCAATTACAATTACTTTAAAATCCACTGTACCAAAGAAGTAACGCCGAACTAACTTAAAAATATATGTGTTTATATTTTTGTAGTAAAAATTACGTGACAGAGTTGTAACTCCTCGTGATAGAAGTGTATTTCATACAAATCACAGTTGTCTCCTGCCACCCTCGACTTGTGTAGGTATATTCTAAAATGTTACAAAAAAATGATATGACGACATAAAATATAAAATTATTTTTAAACGCCAAAAAGTATAAACTATTAAGTGACAGCGATTATTATTTTAAATGATGTTTAATAAATTTTTTTTAAAAATCTCAAAAACTTGTCTCCTACAACTTTTACGTCGTACGTCAACTCTGTCACGTTGGTTGTATTTCGAAATAGGTATGTATACACGCAGCTCGTGTTTGTCACCCCCGATAGGCATTTTAGGCCTCTTTCCCTCCTTGCTACAATTTCCCTTCTGAGATCCAGAGAGAATTCATTTATAGTAAAAACAAATGTGACGGAGAGGTGGAAATGTGACAGAGTGGTAAAAGTTATGTAGGTTAAAAAGAAGATTAACCCTATTACCAGAAGTTATAAATAAAACAAAAATAAGTGGAAATAAGTATAAAATCGTTGGAATTCCACCACAAATTTGTCAGCATCAAAATAGAATGTTAGCAAGGCATTTAATTTACACGCTAGCACAATATACAAAACTTATTTTAAAATGTATACAAAAGATCGCGATACTCTCAAAATGAAATGAGAAGACCAATATTTTTTGAATAGTGTGTAATTCTTTAATATTTCTATTTTTGAAACTGACAATTCATGGTGGAATTCCATTATAATAAAACAAATTTTATATTTTTGCTTTATCATAATACTAGCTTTTTCCCGCGGCATCGCTCGCATGGTATTAGGGGGGTTCCCAGTCCGCCTCCCCCCCCCCTTCCCCTCATTAACTCCCGGTACAATCAGTTTTCAAACTGCTCGCGTGCCACTTATGGCAATTTTTTATACAAATTTCATAATGCCAGAGCACACCAGTAGTATTGAACAAAAAATAACTATCCAATTTGGTGCAATCGTTCGGAAGTTATGCACCCACACACATTTCGGCGATTCATTTTTAGAGATAGATATTAATTACGACGTCAACCTCGTTTCCACGCCAACCATTTGTTTTGCTTTTCTTCTGACTTTTGCAATAACTCGATTTTGTTAGGGACAGAAAACGTACGATAAAAAATTTCATAACGTCAGAGCTCATCAATATAGCCTATAATAATGTAAGTCAATTCAGTAGTTTTTGCGTGAAAGAATAACAAACATACATCCATACATACATATTTACATATATCCGTACAAACTTTCGCCTTTATAATATTAATAGGATATTAGTGTGTAATTCATTACTGATGGGAGTGATGAGTTTGATTAATTAGTCTAATTCTAATTAGCCTTCCATAGAAAATAAATGGGCTTTCAATTTAAAACTACAAATTGGCAATTGTCAGCAGTGGGATTGTTAAATGAATCATAAAATGTACATACAATTTTCAATGCGCGTGTCTCACACATAGAAAGTTGTTTCCAATATCTGTGGCGAAACTGACCAAATTTGAACAATTATTGTAATTATTATAATAATGTGCCCACTGATTCTAGAAACTGTAACATTTGTAAAAGCGCTTGCAACGAAGGCTTCGACCCACGTAGATTCCTGTTAAAATGACCTGTACAGCCAACATAATTTATAAGATTCGAGTTGTACGTATGCAGATATAGACAGCTATTCTAAAAAGTAAAAATAACCAAACAAATGACTTAATCCAGTTAGCATAATGGAATTAAACTTCAGAAGCGCACCGGGGGTCTTTACGTTCATTGCTTCTAAGTATGTATAAGCCACTATTACCTACGTTAGCGGTTATAATCACGTCTGGACGAGAGAAGTTTCGAATGTCAAATCGTATAAAAGTACAAGGCGTAGGTAATAAAAGTACAAGGCGGTAGGTACAAAAAAGAGGTGAGCAGATTCCAAAAGAGACAAGAAAATGCAAGAAGAGACAAAAAGAGCCAAGAAGATCGAGAAGATCCAAGAAGAAGCAAGAAGATCCAAGAAGAAGCAAGAAGAGCTGAGAAGAGACAAGAGACAAGATCCAGGAAGAGGCAAAAGCTACCAGAAATAGACAAGAAGATCCAAGAAGAGCCGAGAAAAGACAAGAAGAAGACATAAAAAAAATAAAAAAGGAGAAAAAAAATAATACCCTCAATCCATTCCTTTATTCCTGCGTATCCTAAATTCCAATATTGGATTATTAGGTTGCCATGTTACCGGTATATTAAACTCCAACCTCCTTCTTATCCTCGGAGCACGTGTTCTAACAAATCAGTACCCCCTGGTGTACCAGTCTCACCGGGACAGGAGTGTTCCTGGCTGTGGTGGTACAATCTTATTGTATCGTAAGGAGTAGGTTCAAACAATCGAATGGGTAGCCCTGGTAAACTAATATCTGCGAGAGATTGTAGTTGATGTCATTGTTCTAGAATAGGTATTGTGTTTTTTGTTTTCAAACAAGAAGCGTGGGAAGGAAGAGGATCGAAGATGACGTCAGTACGAGCTCTCGCTGGGAATAGTTTATATGAAAAAAGCACATCCTTTTCTGTGCGGTATTAAATTATCATTTCGATAGTGAAGTTTGGAAATAAGCATTCAATTCATTTTTGTTAAAACTCCGATAAAGCTAAATGCAAGAATCCATGCAAGTAACGAGATACAAAGGCATAATTAAAACAAACTCATTTAAATAAACATTTATGATAGAACATTAACTTTTTTACTACATACTGCTAAGTGGTGATGGCGAATAATTAAATAATTTATTACAACTTTGTCATTTATATTTTACGTAATTTTTGCTATTAAAATTAAGACTGAAATATGTTTTTGCAAATATGATTCCATAACAGTTCATCCACCGACATTTGCCCCCCGGCTAATTTATATACAATACACAGTCGGTTTAGGAAAAATACTACGTAAACAAAATAAAACTAAGTGTCCCCGAAGGTCGGTAAAAGGGTGCAGAGAGGATGTACCGCAAAATAACAAAAGTATACAACATATTTTCACTCAAATGGATCAAGGATAAAACTACTTGTTTATATATCTCTACATATTACAAATTAAAGTCCTCCGCCGCATGTCTGTCTGTTCGCGATAAACTCAAAACTACTGAATGGATTTTCATGCGGTTTTCACCAATAGAGCGATTCATGCGGAAGGTTTAGGTACATAATTTGTCAAGGTTTTGTGAAAATTGATTGAAACATACATATAATTAAAGAAGAATGTCTGTATGTGGCAGACGAACGGGCTGGCAAGCGGGCGGTGAGGATTTGATTTGTATGCAAATTAACAGATGGCGGAGTGAGTTAAAAGGTTGGGTAAGCATCCAGTAGATGGCGTTGTGTTTCGTTAGCCACAGCAGGTCTTGTTTCGTTAGGTCAGCTGGTAGGTAGGTAGCATATATACAAGCGCATAAGCACGCAAATCGACACTAAATAAATTCTTTTGATATCCATACCAATTTATTATTAAAGGTATTTTTGCAGTCGAATTCAGGTTTGAAATTCGTTAACAATAGAAAATTTTTTAAAATTTATAATAATCATAATTTCGGGGACCATACTGTCCGGGTCACCTGCAGATAAGGGAACGTACCCATACTACGTGACCAACTTTTTGCAATTTTTAACCCCCCCCCCCCCCCCCGGTGACCAAAAATCGAAGCCCGCCGCCGCTCATTTGTACCAAGCGTGACATTTTGAAGACCCCCCCCCCCCTAAACGTGTCACGTAGTATGGGTACGTTCCCTAAGTATAAAATGTTATTTATTCGAAATTTTAAAAGTAAACAAGCACATCATAAATATCAAATTAATGAATCCTGGTAACATCTCAATTGTGTTTTTAAGACCATATTTTACTGATAGGTACAATTTTATTTTATAACTTATTTTTCGACATAAAATTTTATACAATATGCAAAACATACTACATAATTAATGTTTCCTATATTACCTATGTCCTTCAACATTTCGCCTCGATTACCAGTAAAACTTTTTGTTTGCCTTTGGTTCTGCTAAACATCTGGTAACAAATGACATAAGTTTGGTAATTTGATTAACAAAAACACTTATTTCCTGAAATGAATTCGACATTGATGCAGCTGGTTGCCATTCGGCAGTCGCTTAAAACTTATAACAACAAATTTTGACAAAAAAGAGAAAAAAACATGAACACAAATAGTGGCTTACGTCACCTCGCAATGCTTGGCAATAATAATGGGCGACTTTGAATTCGTGCAAGGTTCCCCGCTTCGTTCACCTGAATGGAACTCGAGGCTCGGATCAAAATAATGATTAGATTACGTATTCACTTACACAGGTGCGTGCGACTCATACTGAGTTTCACAATAAAAAAAATATCGCATGGCTACTCGAAGAAAATTACTAATGATGGCTGGAATGTTATTTTTACTGATAAATCAATGTTCCAACACAGGTATAAAGACATTTTCGTACGTTCCTTCAAATTCAAAAATTTTATTAACATCGGTAGAATCATTAGGGGCCGACTTTACTAGAGGCAATAGAGTAAGTAGTTTTAAATAGAGTAAACAGACAGGCTGCTGAAGCACATCAGGTTAGGGCGGTCTGAAGGTGTATTGCTGAATCAATAGACCCCAGATCCGCATAGGACATCATCAGAGGACCGACTTGTGCGCAAATTACTAGAGGCAATTCCAGAGTGATGGCGACCAATCGGCTGCCCCAGACTAAACTTGAGAAGAAAGACTAGAGGTTGAGCGAAGAAATGTTAATTAAATAGAGAAAATAGACATAGGCTGCTGAAGCACATCAGGATAGGGAGGCCTAAAAAAAGTGCATTGCTGAATCAATAGACCCCAGATCCGCATAGGACATCATCAGAGGACCGACTTGTGCGCAAATTACTAGAGGCAATTCCAGAGGGATGGCGACCAGTCGGCTGCCCCAGACTAAACTTGAGAAGAAAGACTAGAGGTTGAGCGAAGAAATGTTAATTAAATAGAGAAAATAGACATAGGCTGCTGAAGCACATCAGGATAGGGAGGCCTAAAAGTGCATTGCTGAATCAATAGACCCCAGATCCGCATAGGACATCATCAGAGGACCGACTTGTGCGCAAATTACTAGAGGCAATTCCAGAGGGACGGCGACCAGTCGGCTGCCCCAGACTAAAGGGAAGAAAGTCTAGGTCTAGAGGTTGAGCAAAGAAATTAAATTAAAAATAATTAAATATAATAAATAGACATTGGCTGCCGAAGCACATCTGGTTAGGGCGGCCTGAAGGTACATTGCTAAATAAATAGATCCCAGATTCGAATAGGATAGGAAAATGAGAGGATAATAATCAACATCACAATATTCAGACCTACCAGCGTCTATAAATGAAGCATTTAATCATTGGTAAGAGTATTTCGTAGACGTCCAGTGGGCCGCCCCAGACACAGTTGGGCGAGGCAACTCTAGAAACTGTGTGAGAGGACAGGTCTACCATGGACGGAGGCCGAACAATCAGCACAAGACAGGGACGTATGGAGGAGCCTTGACGATGCAATGGGTCCCCGACCCGAATAGGACAAGGGGAAGAAGATGGTGATGATGAGTATTTCGTGTTTAGTAATATCAAACAAATAATAATATATAAATATGTATACATAGGTAGATACCAATGGATACTGTAGATTTTGTTCATAAAATTTAAATTAGATTACAATCTACCTGCACCTAATAAAAACAATACGTTCATTTTTAGGACCATCATGCATCACGCTCGTAGGTGATAACATTGTATATTATTGCATATATAAATATCTCAATTTTTATGTCATTGACTGAAGAACTGGTGGCTGCAATCAGTTTGTAAGTTCTTATTGATTGCATGTACAATGTACATATATAATACAAAGTTGGTGGTAGGATAGCCTTGGAAAAATGTACAAAGCAAAATAAACAGCTTTTACACAAAAACTCGCTATAAAAATCATCAAAATATTATTATTATCAGATAACAGTATTGCATGCTTTAATATACCGACATAATCTAGTAATATAAGTAGGCAAGTAAATGCTTATTTAGTAAATATAATGTTATTAATTCTACCAAATTCAACTGCAATAACATGCATGGCCCCGCACGAACACGATTTTTGATTGCTTGTTTTTTTCCTTGTGAATCTTGGGAAATTTGCATAGGCATCTCATACCGTATGACTGCAATTCCAGTGATGAAATGTGAAAAGAATGCTGATTCGACATAAGCATACTAAACAAGATTAAGAAAGGAACGTTAAGATGGTGCGGACATATAATACAACATATGGACGGAGATATCGGTCGTCCAGTTGATAAGTCAGACATCTCCAAATGCTAAGTTTTGAGATAATGATGAAAGCAATACATTATTTAAAAAAACTACAAGTAGTTGTAGAAGGATACTCCGCGGATCTTTTTACCGTAATGCCGGGAACTCCGCAGGGCTCTCATCTTGAACCCTTGCTATTTTTAATCTTTATCAATGACGTAGTTTTAAGAAATAAATTTTCAAAATATCTCCTATTTGCCGACGACCTCAAGGTGTACAAAAAAATCACATCATTAGAAGATTGCATTATTATTGATTTGGTTGGGTTTACGAGTAATCCGAGTATTATACCAGATAGAGGTGCGTTAAACAGCTCGGCTGTAGATTTGCCGCCTCTGTGTTTCCTCCTTCCCACAACATGGGTCTCTTCCTCCACACAGGATCTCAGATGACATAGGCACTGAGGGAAATTATTTTCCTCAGGGCCTCCTGTGTGGAGTTAATGTAAAAAAAATAAGATTCACGACAAGAATTATATAAAACGCAGTGTAATTCGTTAAACAAATTGGACAGTCCAAGACTCGAACAAGGAAGTCGGAGTTTAACCTCCAATTGGCAATCTCAAATTAAAACAAAATGATTTCTGCTTTGTTCGAAAATACGCTCCGTACATACTAAATATCTTACTACTTCAGTAAGCTTCGTAAGTGGATGAACGGTAACAGCATTACAAACCAGAGATCATAGATTTGTTTCTATTATCTGTGATAATTTGCATGGTTCTACTTACTTTATCGTGAGCGAGAAGGTACGATCAGAGGTTCGTTAGGTCAAGCTATGGGTGGAGCAACGTGGCAGCAGAATAGGTACGTTTGCTACTCAGTAATAATTACACATTATTAAAAACAAGTTAAGTAGAAGGAAAACAGCTGAGAAAATGTAGGTACGCATTACGAGTCAAGTGCCTGGTACGGCCGGTACAGAGGCAATTACCGCAATCATGCCAACAAGAGATAACCTGGTACATGGGCAAAAAATGGGACAAAGTGCATGATCTAAAAACTGCGACACGAAGATCCAAGAGAAAGCATTTATTACCTGATTTTGGTCTATTGATAATCATCTATCTTATCTTTACATAGTATAAAGCAAAGTCGCTCCCGCTGTCTGTACGCTTAGATCTTTTAAACAACGCAACGGATTTTCATGCGGTTTTCACCGTTGTGATTTGAAACTCGATGAAACGAAAAATGGCGGCACTAAAAAGAGACAAACGCATACATCAATAGAATTTAGACTGCGATGGAATGAGATAGTATAATCGGTCACTTCTTTGTGTTTCGTAGCCTCCCCACTCTTGTCTATTTAGTTTTCTGAAGGTTTCGCTTCTACCACGGGTGAATTGCAAACTCTGTTTTTTTTATTAGCTCCACACAGAAAGCCACGAGGAAAAAAGAGGAAATTCTGGGAAGGAAATAGGTAGGAGTGGTGGGTAGGAATCTGGGATCAGTGTGTCGAGGAGTTTTGAATCAATTCTTCCCATTGGATCTGGAGCCTGATGGGTCGAGAGAGACCGGCTGCAGAGGTCAAAATGACAGGCAGCAAGTGGACAAACAAATCCGCCGCCATTACCTACATAATCCTCACCCCATGAACCCGGGCACCCTTGCTAAGTCACCAAACGTAGCGAACCACTTGGGGTTACCTGTGGTAGGGGTGTTAGTTATCCAATAAATGGTACCCGGGGCGGGGTTCCCACATCCGCCTTCCCAAATTGATGACGAATTTCTAAACCCGATCGAAGAGAATATCAACGTTTGACCAACTAACCACTAATCTACAAGAAACACAATAATTGAAATTGAATTATAACGAGCAACAGTGTTTAAACTTGAATCTCCGATTCAACAATCAAAAATACTATTACGGGTCTATACCTCACTGGACAAAAGTGTTATCGTTTGAATCTCAAATCACAAATCAAAATACTCTTGGAGGATCAAACTTAAGTACAACTTATGTATTTCCGTGTATTTCGAAAACCTGAAACCTACCTTCTACTTTTACTATACGCTGGTCCGTTCTCAACTTGAATACTGCACCTCCATATGGACTCCACTTTACGGTATCTACAAAGAAAATATTGAAAGTGTCCAAAAGAAATTTCTGCGTTTCCTCAATTACAGAATGAGCGCACCTAAACGGGGATACACAAATATGCTCTCGAAATATAACGTCTCCACTCTATTTAACCGGCGAACATACCTTGACCTAATGACCCTGTATAAAATCTGCAACCAACGTTATCGACTGTCCTGACTTGCTCAAACTAATTAATTTTAAAATACCACCCAGAACAACTAGGCTTAACGACTTATTCCACATTAACCAGACACGTACAAATGCTGGTGTCAGGGATCCAATCAGAAGAATGTGCGAATTGTTTAATAAAAACCACAACCTTAAGGATTCCGATATATTTTTGATACTTATAGCACTTTTGGTAGAAATTTGAAGACTGTTTTCCTATAAAAAAAGAAAACTCATAATATCATTCGCTATACTTTTTATGTGCTTCTTTTAAAACAATTTTCGATTCATTATTATATTAATAATGATTTATTTTTAAACATGTATAAAAAATGTATTTGAAAATCTTTATTTATCAAGTCAATCAGTGAGAAATAGTTGGGGTGCAGGCGAATTCTCAAGTTATTGGTCATAAGGGAACGTACCCATACTACGTGACCAACTTTTTGCAATTTTTAACCCCCCCCCCCCCCCCCGGTGACCAAAATCCTAAGCAACCCGCCGCTCATTTGTATGGAGCGTGACATTTTGAAGACCCCCCCCCCCCTAAACGTGTCACGTAGTATGGGTACGTTCCCTAATATTGTTTTGTTAATTATTGTCTGTATCTGTGTTTTCTACTTAAATAATAAAAAAATAATAATAAAACTTACGGAGAGCTACAGTTTAACACTTAATAACGTTGAAAAAATATTACTTCCGCCACGCCCAAGCCCTAAACATAAATAATTGCGTTCACATGACTTCCATAATAATAATACCTAACAATAATAATAACAAATTGCAATAATGACTCTTCGTATCTCACGGAATCTGCTATTGTTATAGGAAGCATTAAATAAGAGAATAGCACGTTCACAATCGTTATTCAAGTTGGTACATTGTACTTCTCATAGTTCTTGGAAATCAAGCCAGAAACCAGTATTATTTTAGTAAACAAGTCATAAATCCTCTGCAGATGATGCTTCGTGGAAAACAGGAATGTAATACAACACAAAGTCCCGTTTCGGTCTTTGGTCTCGAAGTCACTACTAATGGGCATTTTACACGATGCTTACGTTCAGTTTTCATATGGGTCGTCTTTTCGAATGGGTTCAAAAAGTTCTATTTTAGTCCGATTTTCGTACAGTTTAATATGCCTGACATATATTATTATGACATAAATCTGTCATTGTGTTAGAAATTTTTTTTTAAAATTAGCTCCACATATGAGGCCCTGAAGAAAATAATTCCCATCAAGGCCTAGGTATGTCATCTTTGAAGATATGCTGTGTTGAGGGTCTTGTAAGGAAAGGAAATGAAGTTTCTGGAAAGGAAAAAGGTATGAGGGGTGGGTAGGAATTTGGGATGTGTGTCCATGAGTGACGGACAGTCTCTCCTGATCCGGCCTGCAACGTGGTAGGTGGGCAGACGGATCCGCCGCCAAACTACAGACCCGGATAAACTTCACTCCATGAACTTGGGCACCCCTGCTAAAACACCAAGCGCAGCGAACCACAGTATTATAATATATTTGGCTGATTTGCATAGCGCCGTTTTGTGAAAAATCACCTCAAGAGCGCTGCACAAATAAATATATAGGTACATAATACTATTAGTATAACTGGCTTACAACCACGATTATGTGGAAAAGTTGCATGGTTATTTTGTTTCATATTTAAAAATTGATAAAAATACTATAAACCTGTGTTTATTGCTGATCGTGAACGTCTATTGTTCGATATTGTGAATTTCGCATGATTTTTTAATGATTTTAATGAAATGACAAATGCTTTCTATTAGGTCCTTACATATGAAATTGGCGTTTTGCCGTACTGGAAACTTTGATCTCAAATATCTTCTCTTTGGTTAGGAATTCCAAATTCCAATTTATACAGCTATTTACTCATATATTTGTGTTTCGAAAATGATAAGTCATTTGTTTTTCCTTAATTGTTTTATTTCTTTGCGTCACTTAGTTTACAAAATGGAAAACTTGAAATATCGCGTTATTTACGAGTACGAGTTCCACCGTGGCACCAGTGCTGCAGAAACGGCTCGAAGGATTAATAACGTGTATGGCGACGGTGCCGCAAAAGAAAACACAGTGCGTTTTTGGTTCCAACGTTTTCGTTCTGGAAATTTCGACCTGCAGAACAAGCCCCGTGGACGGCCGGAGACCAAAGTTGATAATGAAGAATTGAAGGCTATTGTGGAAGCGGATTCATCGCAAACCACGTCCGAGTTAGCTGCAGGCTGCGGTGTTAGTGATAAAACTGTTTTAATCCACTTGAAGCAAATTGGGAAGGTGAAAAAGCTTGAAAGGTGGGTATCTCACGAATTGAGTGAAGCAAATCAACAAACGCGCGTTAGAACGCTAGACCACACACTGCACAACAGACGGCTACCAAATTAGAGGAGCTTGAATTGGAATGTCTAAGACATCCACCGTACTCTTCGGACCTTGCCCCAACAGTTTACCATTTTTTTTCGAAATTTGGATAACTTTTTGCAAGGGAAAAAATTCAACTCCGATGGGGCAGTCCAAACCGCCTTCAAAGATTTTATTGATTCCCGTCCGAATGGTTTTTTTAGTAAAGGGATCGATGAACAACCTATGAGATGGCAAAAGTGCATAGATAGCAATGGTACATACTTTGATTAAATAAATATATTACATTAAAAAAAAATCGACTTTATGTTCCTCCCATACAAAACGCCAACTTCATATGTATAAGGACCAATATATTATGTGGTTACGTTCCAGGTGTTGCCGCGATTTAGAACCGCTCCAAAATATAATTTCTTCTCTAATGGCAACAATTTATATATACGAAATATGAAAATAAAGATCTTTAAATTGAAGACTTTTAACAAGGGTCTCGATTTAGTTTCCATATGGGGACGGATATGAAAAAATGAACGGGTAAACGCCCGTAAGTCCGTCACACATTAATTATTTGGCCTCTAGCCTCTTGTGGGAAGCCACAAGACTCGGTTTATGGACCGATGCATGATTGATGCAAATCTGTTCCAGACGCGGCGCGTGGAATGCGGTCCGTTTGCATATACTACGCAGTAGTTCCCGGCTGCTTGCGCTGGGAACATTCTGGCTCATGCACAACAATTCAATAATAAAACAATAAATTGTTTAGACTAAGCAAAAGCTTAGACCACTAACATACGAACATGAGATATTGCAGTAATTAGAGAGATAATACATTGTATAATCACTTTGTTATTGGTTTAATTACGAGGCATTGAAATGGCGTACGAATGAAAAGTCGTTTGACTTCACAAAGTATTTTATTTGATTCTTAGTTAATCATAGATTATTTACTTTACAGATCGGAAAGCCGTTTTCCAATAGTTGCGGAAGAAGCGCATAAGATGGCCGCACCATGTACCGTTCGTAGAGATGGGACGAAAAGAGCACTATCTATAAAATGAAAGTCGCCCCATTTGCTGTGAAGACAAATATGGTAGTATGGTGAAAATGTACATCCATCAGATATATCCACACATAAATAATCCAATCAAGAGGAAAAAGAAGGCAACAGGAAGACTATAATATCAGATATAGAGCGACGACAAAAATCTATGGCAGGCCCTAATAAAGCAGTAAATAGTTCATACAAAATATACTCGTTGCGCTTCAGTGATAAATAGTGCGAGCGAGCACTTATCTGTTGAACCGCGAGCGCTTATGTGTTGTACGCCATCAAATATTTCTTCCTATGGTAGGTGAGGGGGTCAGTTGAATTAGAGAGCTGCCGCGAAATGTCATTTATTCGTACTGGATCTGTCAACTTGCAATCATCCGCATGTTTACGCAGCTCCGTAATTAAAATGACCCCTCTCCTGTTCATAACTTTTCGTATATCGCCTCAGCAGCGATTACGGTGTATAACTTTGAGCTTCGAGCACATCAACTGCTCAGGTGTGACATGTCTGCATGGGATTGTATGTCGAGCGATATTGTGCGTGCGACGATCTTTTATCTTTGCGTGTGACACCTGCATTAGGCTTGGGTTGCATCGTTTCCTTCACACAATTTGTGTTTCGGTTCGCCAATGTATACCCAGCATTAGGAATCTGACAGCTGCCTATTTCGGCAAACCCTTTTAAAAATTTTGAGTACACTCCCAATGGGAATATATGGCGAGCGATATGCTGAAATAGGCCAAGCTACATCTTTTATAGCTGTCGTGGCACCCATCTAAAGCATTAAATAATTAATTATGACAATTAAAAGAAGAAACATAATTTTTGTGATTCAGCAACGTCACTACGTCACTTATATTTTCTTAAGTTTATTTATGTCTTTTGTTTGTGCATCCAAATACCATCATGTACTAATAATTTACATATTTTATTCTAATATTTTGTAAATTGGATTACTTACTTAAGTCTATTTTATTACACTGTAAGAATCCTTTTTAAAACTTTTCCTGGGCAATTGTCCATGTGTACCGTAAAATGTTAAATATATGGTTTCGAGGTTTGTGTCACCGCTAACACAAGAAACGCATTGTTAACGTGATCCGTAAAAAAAGTATTTTTTGTTAATATAATCTCTTTTATCCTAGTAAGTTAACAGTGTAAAGTGATTAAACAACATTACCCATCCGTACTATCTAACAAGCTCGGTGAACATTGCCTTAAATCTAAAAATATCGTGATTGTGAAATACGCTTGTCATCGTGATAGTTTAGCAAAAAAAAACTAATCTCGTGATGCAAAGGGATTTTATACAACACAATTCTCTGCCACCATTAAACGAATAGTTAATAAATAACAGTGCAAAATACAGTGAACTTAAAAAAAAGTAATTACAAAATATTAAAAACTTTTCAAAATAAATCCTGTGTCACCAATCTAAAAATATATGAGTAATAAGTAATTAATAACACTAATAACCACCAGTAGACGTACCGGGTCGCGTATTTACAATCCCTAACGCGTTTGAGTCGCTTTAAATTTTCAATATCAAAATTTAAATATTTAGAAATAAAATTATTAATTTCTAATATACACATTGGAAAGATTATTTTTTCTAGATTTTAGAATATTTTTTTGTTTTTGCAAAGTGATAAAAATTATCAATATAGAGGTGTATTTACAATGTATGGGAAAAATATTCAAATTTAAATATTTAGAAATAAAATTATTAATTTCTAATATACACATCAGAAAGATTATTTTATCTAGATTTTAGAAGATTTTTTGTTTTTGCAATGTGATAAAAAATAACCAATATAGAGGTATATTTAAAATGTAAATTGTCGTTACCGCGACTGAATCGGTATAGGTTTTGTAAATACGCTACCGGGTCAATAGCTCTGTGGATAAACTCATCATTCCCAAGGTGGCACCCTCGGTTCAATCCTCGTACCGGCGGAAATAAAAAATGTGTATTTTTATTTTTAATAATAATAAGCTATTTTCACAAATTTTATCAATTTAGGCGGCGCCCCCGGTTCTATCCTCGTACCGGCGAAAATAATAATAAAAAAAACCTTTTTTTTTTTTTGATAGTAAAAAGCTATTTTCATAAAGATAAATTTTATTGTTAATCATAATAATTTTAAAACATACACCTATCGACACAAAAATAAATATGGAGAACATCACCTGCAGCAAGTGTCCAGAACCAATAATTACAAAGGAATCAATGTTTTGGTGCTCCTCCTGTGAAGAGAGTCTTCACTTCGCCTGCGGCGGCATTACTGAGGGTCAATACCGGAAGCTCTCCCAAGAAAAACGCGCCAACACAAAATGCAGTGGATGCAAGACGGAACCTCGTCGAACGGCGCGATCAACTTCCACATCGAGTAAAGAGAACGCACCTCCTCCTGCCAACGTCAGCAAACCAGGCCTAACTCCAGGGGAAACTCTTCTTATGGAGGAACTCCGCCAAATCAAGGTGGAACTCCAAGAGTACAAGAGCATCCAATCAAAAGTCACAGTATTATATGAAGAATTCAAAGACTTCAAGAAAACAATGACTTTCTTCAACTCAAAAATGGAGGGATTTGAGGATGAATTGAAAAACGTGATGCACAAAATGAAAGGCATAGATTCCGTCCAAAAGAAAAATATGGAACTCGAAGCAAAAGTAACAATGCTCGAGTTCAAACTCGACGATCAAGAACGCCAACAGAAAAATTTCTTTGCCGAAATAAGAGGGATACCGGAGGTTGAAGGAGAAAAGTTACAAAATATTATTTTCAACATTACTCAAGAAATACGCACAACCACCACAACAAATGATATCGAGTCAACCTTTAGAGCTCCTGGTAGGCCAACCACAACAAAAACCCGGCCTATAATTGCGCGGTTCAAAGAAATTCACTTGAGGGATGAATTCTTAAGCTGTGTAAAAAGATACAATTTGAACGCTACCACGAAGGAAGACAAACTCAACACGAGCTCCATAGGCCTCTCCGGACCGCGTACACCAGTTTATATATCGGAACACTTAACGTCAACAAATAAACGCTTACTTTACCTGGCAAAGAAGACGGCCACCGAAAAAAAACTAGCTTACGTATGGGTGAAAGCGGGGCGTGTATACGTACGTCAAACAACAGAATCACGAGCTATCCACATTACCTCTGAAAATATCCTTCTCACACTATGACTCACTAATACAAACATACACATACTATTTTTACTCAAATACCACACACACATCTGTACGTTTCCAAAGTTTATCATTGTGGGTATACTTAATAACTTTAAAAAAGAAACTATAAATGATTCAAGTAGCTTTTGATATCCCCGAAGAAACCTTGCTCACATGTATCAAAAATGTGATTGACAATCCTGTAGACATGAATAAATATTGTTGGGAATCGTACGGTCTGAAAATTATTCACCAGAACATAAGAAGTATTACCAACATTGATGACCTTCTCGTATTTATTGACGAACTTGATTTCTCATTTGATATGATAGTTTTAACTGAGTGCTGGATTAATAAATACTTCACCCCCAAAGAGATACAAAATTATACTGAGTACCACACAAGGAGTATAATAAATAAAGCTAGTGGTATTGTAATTTATGTCAAGGACGGTATTCAGATGCAAGTTGACGAACCCACGTTATCACAAGCCAACTGTCAAAAAATTGTGCTTAACAAAAACCTATGCATTTTTGCAATTTATAGATCGCCATCATTTCACAACATCGATTCCTTTCTAAATTCACTCCACTCTATCATTAACAACACAGATAACCCAGAACATCAAATAATCATTGGAGATTTAAATATTAATACTATTCTAGACAATCATCGCCAATCCGATGATTATTTATGTTTTCTCACGGAAAACGCTTTTACTCCGATAATTGATACCCCCACTCGAGTACAAGGTACAAGTAAATCCTGCTTGGATCAAATCAATGTTAAAAACATTGATTTTACGGACTCGTTTGTTATACACACAACAATTTCAGATCATTATACCACAGCGCTCGGCCTAAGAAATAAGCCTTCTTCTCCTTCTAAAAATAAATATATTTCTAAAATAAACTATAACGCACTGATTGATGAGCTGTCTACAGAAAAATGGCAAAACGTAATAGATCAGACTGACACTGACCAAGCAATGCAACAATTTATCACAAAATTACAATACTATATATCTAATCACACTGTTAACAAAGTTATACCGAACAAAAAATTTAAACTCATGCCATGGATCACCCCTGGTCTAGTCAAATCCATCCACAGACGTAATCAACTTCACAAAAATGCTAAAAGACAACCAGATAATATTCTAGTTCAAGAACAATATAAGAAATACAGAAACTTATGTAAAAAACTAATTAATTCCACTAAAGAAAATTTCTACAAAAAATATATATACGAAAACACCATAACTCCAAAACATTTCTGGGAAATATTTCGTAAAATTACCAAAACAAAAAACAGCAAATCGTCTTTCATACAATCATTGGATATTAAAAATACAAGTACTCCTAATCCCAAATTGATGGCTAATTTTGCTAATCATTATTTCACTTCAGTAGGAGCCTCTCTCGCAAATAAAATCCTTGAAAAATGTAATAAAACTGAATCTGAACTAGCCAACATACCTACAACTGTTCTTAATTTTAAAACAGACGAGATTCAAACAACGACTAAAGAAGTCATGAAAATGATAGATGAGCTTAAGTCATCTAATGCCTGTGGGCCAGACGAAATTTCCTCAAATCTGCTGAAAGTATTGAAACCACTCATAGCGAATCCTATTGCATACATTTGTAATCTTAGTTTCAAGACAGGCACATTCCCAAACCACCTAAAACAATCAGTTGTTATACTGATTCACAAAAATGGAATCAAATCGGATATACATAATTATCGGCCAATATCTCTGCTCAACTCATTCTCAAAAATTATTGAGAAAATCGTAAAAAATCGTCTCACCCTCTACCTAGAAACTCATAAAATTTTATCAAACAACCAGTTCGGCTTTCGACCAGGTCTAGGAACAGAAAATGCAATTGCCAAACTGGCGGATATTATTTCCAATAATATTGACCGGGGAAATAAATCTATTGCTCTCTTCTTAGATCTTTCCAAAGCTTTTGATACCATCTCGCATAAAATACTTCTAAAAAAACTAAAGGCTATAGGTATTCAGGGACAGCTACACAAATGGATGGGTAGTTACTTAGCTAACAGATACCAAAAAGTTAAAATTAATGATACTATTAGTGATCCGGCCATTGTAGAATTTGGTGTACCCCAAGGAAGTACCTTAGGACCTATTTTGTTCAGTATTTATATAAATGATCTGTGTAACAGCAATTTTTCCAATCACATTATAACATTTGCAGATGATACTGTCTTAATATTTGAAGGAAGAACATGGCACGATGTACACTGCAAAGCAGGAGATGGAATAAAACAGCTAAAACTTTGGTTAGACAGTAATCTGTTAACACTCAATTCGGAAAAAACAAAATTTATACGATTTATTGCGACAGAAGCCGGCCAACCCAAGGAAGCATATAATATTTTTGTACACAAATGCACTGACTCAACTACCTGTACTTGCTATAAATTAGAATGCGTGGACAATATAAAATATCTTGGTGTCGTAGTAGACAAATATCTTAGATGGGACGGTCACGTGGATCTAGTCACCACAAAGGTTAGAAAGCTCACGTACATGTTTATGACAATCAGAAATATCTTACGTAAAAAAGAATTGAAACTTATTTATGATGCTATGTGCGGGTCACTTCTAGACTATGCATCCTTAGGTTGGGGTGGATGTGTAAAAACTGTTTTGGACAAACTAGCAAAAGCTCAAAAATCACTACTAAGGGTAATCCTCAAAAAACCATTTAGATATCACAGTGATGCACTATTTGAAGAATTACAAGTTCTGGATGTTAGACAACTGTACATGAGAAAATTAATTTTAAACACCCATAAACAACGCCACCTTTACCCATCTATTAACCACTCTCACAACACCCGACACTCACGGAGAAATCCAATTGTAACACTCACAACCAAAACATCTCTCGCTCAAAGACACTTCACTTTCTTAGGTCCAAAACTATACAACTTCATGCCTGATGCTTGGAAAAAGGAAAGCACAGGTGTTCTTCGTAAATTGACCACTACTTGGTTTCAACAATTAGGGAGAAAGGAGAGTGAACTTTTACTACATAAAAAATAAAATCAAACACAAACCAAAAACAACAACAAAAATTCCAACAAAAAATTTATGAACTATGTAAAAGATACCTCCTTCTAATCTATATTATTATGTGTATCTACATATCTGTATATACCTTTATGTTATTAATTGGTTATTTCATTTACATTTACGTTTCAATTGGTTATTTCATTTTTATTTTATTCTCTCTCTTCACTTTTTTTCTCTTTTGCTATGCTAAACAAATAACAGTTAGGAACTATATTTTAAACTTTCTTTATTATTTTATTTTATATTCTTTCTTTTCTTTTTATTTCCTCTTTTTATTTCATCAACTTTCTTTCTTTTTGTACAAATCATGTTCAACATGTTCATACCCATAATTATTTGACTGTCCTAAAACGGGATAAAACTCCTAGTTGGGCAGTCAAAATTTGATAAATTATGTATATAGATGTATATTATTGTGCTAAATAAACAAACAAATAAATAAAAAAATAAAATGGTAAATGTAAAATGTGATGGTAAAATTTAAAGAAAAATGTGGTCGCTGAGTCTTCTGATTAGGGAAATATTAAACCATAGAGATTTTGGCCAATTTTGAATGGTGAAAGCGCCCAAAAGAGTAATGCTCATAGAAAACCTATAACAGTATAATATTACAGTTAATAATATGAATAAGTATTAACGTATTATTTTTAGTGCAACTCGTTCGTTACTTCGCATGTAAAGCGTATCAAATGAAATAATCATAATTTACTAGAGCGAGAAATGTGAACGTGAAATTGGACCGAGCCTCTTTCTTCGGCGATCGAGTGCTCTTTTTTTCAAGATAATGCGCTGCCTTTTTCTACAACATTCGTCTTGCTTAGAAATAATGTGATATCGTAGAAATAATTTGAAGATGTTTTCTATTTAAGTTATATGTAGAATCATGTTGTTAGATATTATAATACAAAATCGCAAGCAGCGGGAAAGTTGTACCAAAGATACACTAATCTAATAACGATTAGGGAAAAATGTGTGTATTTTGCCAAACGACTTAAAAAAATGTATTTTGGGCACACCTCGAGGAGTGACACATAAAAGATTACCCAACTAAAAATGAATTGGAAGATTGCTGTAAAGCGTGGTAGAGCAAGACGTCACTCTTGGATCCGAAACGTACATGATTGATACGAGTGAAGTTTCCCTGATATATTCCGGGATGCAATCCACAGGCTGAAGCTTTCTCTGATGGTAGTCAACTTTCGATAGGAGCCGCTGTCGGTTCGCTGGTGCGTGAAATACCTGGCTTCTTCTTCTGCGTCTACCATCCCTCCCATAAATCTTCACCTGCAGTAGTACCAACTTGGCAATATATTGTCTTCGTTCCTGCTAATATGATCAACTTGTATCATCATAGGGACATTGATGTAATACCAGTGTCGGTTTTCCAAGGGCGTTGGTGCAGAAGACTCTTGTAAAAAATATAAGACAATAAGACAAACTTAAATTACAATTTTACCACACTAAACAGCACTCTATTAAAATTCCGTCCTCGTTAATACTCCCTGAGTGTGAATCCGAAATGAATCCCATACTTGCGTTATGAATTCAGCGACTACGGGTTTTTCCATCATAACAAATATTTAGTATTTAGTTAATATAAAGCGGGGTCTCTTTCACTCGTGGCGCTTCAGCGGTTAACAGTTTTTATACGGTTACTTCCTTTTTTCTCTTTTAATTTTTTGTCACGCATATTTTTATTACTATACCTCAACTTAACCGATCCCCCCCATCCTACCCCTTTCCTATTCCCACCTAAATAACTCGTCTCTTGAAATGTAATTTTTTATTAGTAAATATCTCTGAATTCACTACACACTTGTATACAATACTCATGTGGAAACCTGTAAATGGTTCAATTATTGTACTCAATTATTATATACTTTGTTGTTAATGTAAACTGTTGGTCTCCCAAATAAATAAAAAATAAAATAAAAATAAAATAAAATTTTATTTTTATTTATTTATTTATTACACAAGATACATTTATACAGCAAATATAACATAATAATAATATTTCAAAATAACTGTAAATATTAAAATGTATACAAGTGTTATTATGTCTTGTTTGTCTATATTAGTTCCTAGCTGGGCAGATTGCCCGTTCTAAGGAACCAAATGCTGGTGAAAAATTCCAAAAATGTATTCTGTACCAAAAAAAAAACAAAGTGTTTTTTTTTGTAGATTAAATACCTATAAGTATACTAAGTTTAAACTGGTTGTAATAGATAAATATCAACAGGGTACTTGTAATTACGTAGATTGTAAGTATCTCCATGAACGGAGGGCCTTAGTGCATTCGTTCACGGAGATACTTACAAGATACTCGATCCTCGTGCGCGTATCATGCGCGCCGATCATGAGTACCCCCTGTACGATTTTGCTGGTGCCCGTTCACGGCGCTACGCGGTGGCTGTCGGTTTCCAATCAGTATCACGATACCGACAGCGCTGATCGCACGCGACGCGTCGCATCATTTGTGTCTGAAACTTATTCGTTTGACGTTTGACAGAAATGGCGTCGGAACATGAAAGTAATGTTAGATTTGTTCTGGAAGTGGAAAAAATGCATGTTTATATAACTAAACGTTACCAGAATACGTAAGAAAGGATTTAGTGAAGAAGGCATGGATTGACGTCGGAAAAAAAGTCATATGACATCGCTTGACAGCGTGTCAACTCCACGGCTGCACGTGAAAAATGATCAAGTTCAGTATATTTCGGATAGTGCCGTGTACGGAGACTAGCATTAAAACGTAGTACATTTGCAGGGTACTTGTGGTTTCGTCACAATTACATAGATTGTAAGTATCTCAATGAACGGAAGGCCTTAGTTTCCCGGGTGCGCAGCGGCTATGCGATTTGTTAACAACAAATTTGGAAAACCAACAGTTTCTTGCGATTTTTCGTAATCAAAACATTTTATAACCTACGACAAAATATTCATTATCGACAGACTTTTCAATGAATCACCGAACTGTATCTTGTGGATAGGTCGCTTATCTCTGGTGCCGCGATATCATGGAATTCCTTTAGATCTAGGGAGAAAATTATATCATTATGGAAAAGACCAACATAATAATAATAGGATTCATAGACGAGGGAATTATTGCTACCCTTTTCAATCTCCGATTGAACTACCAATGAGATTGAAACTATTACACACACATACATATTTCAAATTTAGCAATGAATAAACCCTATACATAAAAAACTGATTCAACTTGTAGACATCTTTGTAGATAGAAAATTTAATGGCAAAGTTCGGATTCCTTTAGGCACCCATTACCGATCAATAGATCTTTTGCTCCATTAACCTCAAGAAATATGATATTATCAAGCCAATAATTTCGAGAGAGCAATTAATTACCCTACCGATCCATGAATACCCTTTGTAATAGGGGAGGCAGAGGTTCCAACGGTACTAGTAATTATTCGGCCTGATGTTGGTTATTTGAGAACGTATTGTTAGAAGATGCTGGGTCTAGTGGTCCAGTGTCGTCGGCTCATTAACCCCGAGACGACACAAAGAGAAAGCAGAAGACGAGCAAAACTAAACTAATGGAGGAGTTGTGCAATTAAGTAACGATAATAATTGTCACTGTAGAGATTATCTTCTCAAGCCGTTCAGGCCAAGTTAGGAAAACTTAAGCCAACTTAAGTTAATTTTAACTTTTTTTGTATTTCTTGGGCACTGACTATGTAACAATTTCTAGACATTTTTGTTGTAAAAAGTTTTATTTTTCAGTTTTAAGTTTGCTCGTTAATGATACGGACGTGTCGAAACCGGTCGCAAAAAAATTTAAAATTAAAGTAACAAATGTACATCGAAAAATAAAACTTTTCAAAACAAAAATGTAATTTTAACTTGCCAGGGCTTAACGGCGTTAGTCTCAGGTTTACTTTTAAATAATTTCGTTTTTTTACATTAGCTCCACACAGGAAACCTCGAAGAAAATAAATTCCCTCAGGGCCTACGTCATCTTAGAGGATGCTGTGTGAAGGGTATTTTAAAGGAAAGGAATTGTTCTGGGAAGGAAAAAGGGTGTGAGGGGTGTCAGTTTGTCCAGAAGTGACAGGTTTATGAATCCATACTTCCAACCGCGGTGCAAGGTGACGGGTCGAGAGAGACCGGATGGAGAGGTCATAAAACCTCCTTCGAGTAGTCTCGATTGGTAGACACAACAGCCGCCAAATGTCACCCCGTTAATAAGGTCACCCCATCCTGAGTCAGCGATCCCCTCGGAGGGACCTATGGCAGAAGTGTTGGTTATCCAATAAATGGTAACCGGGGCGGCGGAACTCATATTTGCCTCCTAAAATAAAAACATATCTTCGCTTTGGTGTAAAATAATAATATTTGCCTGATCTATATAACGGTCTGGTATCTACATACTTGACGCGGTCAATGCAGTCAAGCAAAAAAGTTCATGTGACCAATAATTGTGCAAATTCGCTGCGAATTGTGTGTAAATTCAGCGACGGTAAAAAGTTAAAAAAGAAATAGCGTCGGAAATCGGATAAATAGCAGAAAAGCTCCCCCGTATCGCTGCTGACGAGTGATTTCAAGGGCGGGGTCTTCCAAAGTTACTCGTAGTTACCTAAGAACTGGTCCCGGACCAAGTCCCCTGACCAAGCTGAGTGTCCTTATGGAACAGTACGTATTGTTATAAAATGTGTAAATAATGGGTACATATCTAGTAGGAACTTTTTCATTTTGTGCCCTGTCCGTTCAACGGACTTTGGCTATCATGTTGGCTATGCGGACTTTGTTTACTGCGGCCCAGAACAGCTCTACGGTAGACTGGTCAACCACTGTCTCAGGTTTTTGAGCCATGAGATTCTCCTTCTTCCAGGGCCCCGTCTTCCGGCAATCTTTCCCTGCATTATGAGATGTAATATCTCATACTTCTCTGGATGTCTCATCACATGTCCAAGATATTTAAGTAGGAACTGGTGCAGGCGTTTGTGGAAGGGCCCGCAACCCGGATTTGTACCGATTTATTACAAAGTTTTAAAGCTCGTAAAAAATATGTGTTATTCTTGAAGATAATATCTAGACTTTGCCCGCGCCGAAACGCAAATTATATAAAATTCCCTCGATAGAAAAAAATCGCAAAGTATGCTCCAAAAATTATTATTAACAAGTTTGTTTCAGTTATTTTACAAGTTATATGTATGAAAAAATTCACAGTGTTTCTTTAAATGCTGTTTAAGATAATGCCCGCGAGATTTTTGCTCTATTTTAAACGAGTCGTGTTTTATTAAACATTTTCGCATCGATTGTGTCGCTGTAAATGTTAACGCTCTCCTCTAACATTCGTAATTTCGTATCTCTCCATCTTCTTCTTTTCGGGTCCGGTTGCAGAGCCTTAAGTTCATAGTTTTGCATTTCACTTGATGATATCTAAAAAAAAACCTTACATTCAACTTCATTTTCTTGAACATATCGCATCTAGTATTTACGTCATTTATTATTTCGCATCGATAACAAGTACAGAAAAAGAGCGGTGAATTATTGGTCGCCTGTTTCACACCCTAATCATACTCGTATTGGATTTTACGTCAAATTTTCATGACAAGTTTCTCAGGGGAAATGGTAAAATCACGAATGGGACAACGCGACAGAAAGGCTTATTTTATATTGGCCCTTATCGCGCTGATGACGAAAACAGACCAACCCTTTCCCCTCCCCCGGACACATACAATATTCTGTGGGATTGGACACATTGTCATATTTTATGGAATCACAATTTAAAAAAATTATTAGAACTTTTGTTGGTGTTACACCAAAATACATTTATGTAAGTACGACGATGTTTATATTTTTTGTAACATTATATTTCTCAGCATTTTTTGAGCTATTTGTGTTATGAGAAATATAGAACGGTTACAAAAATAAAACATTACCCCGTGGAGAGGAAAGTGGAGAAAGAGAGTTCAATTTCTTTTTAATTTCACAGCTCCAGAAATCACAAGATGCATTCGCATTCGAAATAATTTTACTGTAACGTACCTAATTCATTTGTATGGAGAATACTCTTTTTTATTTTTAAAGAAAGACAAACTTTCCCGGGCTACGAACAGGGTTGCCAGGTGTTCGGTATTCTACCGAACCGTTCGGTATTTTAGCACCGTGTTCGGGGTTCGGTATGACAAAAATACCGAAGTATGGGCGGTTCGGTATTTTTTTCTGATTATATTTTCTCCCTAATAAGCGATTTAATTATCAGATTTGACGTAAATCGGCAATCGATGTTGCGTAGCATCCTTACTTAGTTTTGCGATGTTGCCGCTTCGTGCACGCGCTCACTGTTTTCAAGCCATTTTCAAGCGGATTAGTGTTGCACATAGGTGACTACGTACTTGCGTAAATTGATTATTCGAAATAATTTGACTGCTTACATTGTTTCAAAGTCCAACAACCCCCCCCCCCCCCTTTTTACACAATTTCTACGTGTCAACCTTTCCCAAAGAATTAGTATTATCTTCTCCTTGTCTTATTATGATCGGTGTTGATAGCTTCGAAAAGGCGCCTTCAGGTGTCCCTTCCTGTGCTACTTCACAAGCCTCTGTCCTTTGTAAGTCCAGCTTTTTCTCGCACAGCCTCTGTAATTTGGATCCTATTTTGGGTAATAAAATTTACTCCTGCTAAAGTTCCCCGACCCTTGCTCTGCACTCTACAACCTACACCGCTTTCTAGAAATAGAATTCTGAGAAACGAATACTAATCTGTCAGTGTGTGTGATTCCTTTACAACTTCACGCCCCTTTCTACATTCTCCCAACAGAATTCAATATTTCGGTGCTTTGTACATTTAACAATGTATAAAAAACAGTACTTACTTGAATTCTATTTAACGTACATAATTGGCGTATTTAATTATATTCTAAAAGGGAACAAACCGTAATCAAGCAGAACACAATGTGTGTGTATCCACTGTATCTTCACAAGGGATTTTATAAGCTTCATGGAAACACAAGGACTATTAACTTTACTTTAAAACAAAATTGCAAACAGATCAGAGAGACGTTAACATTCGAAATAACGTGAGGGTAGTGTCCAAGATGATCGCCACACGCGTTTATAGATATTTATGTGGACTGTCAGGTGTACCGTTAGCCCTGTCCACACAGCGCGCTCCTAGCGTTCAAGTCAGTACCCGACCAATTAAAATATTTCATAGATTAATGTTTAACAATATTGTTTGATACTTGCTCGCACTCGTCTAGGTCATGTGTCACACGCTTCGCGGTTTCGGATGGAGCTATTGTTGAATATCGCCACGGTTTTCACTAACAGCTCCTCGTTATAACCCAAAAACGGCTGCTCTCATATAGGGTTGCCATCCGTCCGGGTTTCCCCGGATTTGTCCTAGTTTAGAGGGCGTCCGGGGAGCATCCGGGCGGAGTTTCATTTGATGTTTCGGTTTAAAAAAAAAATTTAAGTCTTAAAATTTAAAGTCAAACGTATAAGTTTGCTCTGAGGAAGGAACGGTCATTGTGAAACCAGTCGGCTTTAAACAAATATAAAAGTGGTTCCAACAAAGAAACATTGTTTCATTTATCTTTAATTAAAATTAAATTCAATTTCAAAGAATACAGCTGCATCGATTTTTACAAATTCCTTTTAAAAAGGGCAGATATTCTAAAAGATATCGGAAAGAGTGATAAATACAAAAAAAAACTGAAAAGTAAAAAAGGCGAAAGGCTGAGGAAAAAGCTTTAATAGCTAGATAATCAAATAATGTACTTTTGAGTGCAATAATTTCTTTTCATTTTTGTAGTTAAAGTTATGAGTGTTTTTATTACGCAAAAGAAATTTACAATATGGCTGTTGATTAAAACTTTAAGGTGATATAAACGTGTATAGTTTTTGGTTATTTTATTCTTAAAAAAAATAATAATGTAACTTACATTACAGTAAGTCTAAACTTTAAAAATGTTCAGTTTTGTTGCTTAAAATTTAAGAAGTCTGAATTTAGTTTTTAGTTCATATTATGTTAAGAGATATGTTCTTGTTAAAATGGCTGCTGATAAAAATTTAAAGATATAATTATTATCGAGTTAAAGAGTTACCTAAAAAATTATAATAAAAAGTTACCTAAAGAATACTATAATGGGCTCAGTACTTTTAAGATTTATGTTTAAAAATTTAATTGAATTTTGTTAGGCTTAATATTTTAATCGGGTTTTGTTTTCATAACAGAGTTTATTAATAATTTGTGTTTTATTTAAAGAATAAAAAAAATAACTGATTATTAAAACAATTTGTAACAAACTGTAATAAGATCCCGTTTTGTTAGGTACGTCTATAATGATGATAAAAGAACTAAATTTAATTTAAAAATAAATAAAAAGGTGATTTATGACATTTTCAACTGTTTTTTTATTACACTATGTTTAAAAAAACCTGTTGACATGTCCGGGTTCTGGGCTCTAAAATCCGGGGTTTTCACGCGTCTTGTCCTGGTTGCCAAATTTAAGATATGGCAACCCTACTCTCATACTATACTGGTCACATAGATTTCGAAGCAATTTCTTCTTCTGCCATGCCTCCGTCAGTCTCCCCCTGGATTATTGATTCAATAATCAACAAAACGGCTGCACTCATACCAGTCATGTAGATTTTTCTTCTTTTCTGCTCTACATTTAGTCAATCTTCCACCAGAATTATCGATATTTGAGTGATCTTGATTCTGTTCTGTTCTCATAAGACGAATAAAGTGTGGTGTTTCTGGTGTTTTCTTTTTTTCATATTGTCTAGTACAACTTCACAGTTATCATTGTTATGTATAAGATAATTATTTGTCCCATGGTTGTCGCCATTCCTTGACAAATAAACAAAGATGGGAAACGTTACGCCGAGTTAAGGCAGTCAACTCAAAGAGGTTTATGTTAAAGTTTAACGGTGCATCGTCGTGACTGCCCGAAGAGGATTTTGAACAATAAGTGGACAGAATCAAAGAACGGCGGTTATTCGACATAATGCCGGATGATCTTTTAAAACAATGGGGTAAAAGTGCCGGCACGAATGTATGCCAAGCGTGACTGAGAGCCCGAGCGCTGCGGAGTACAGAGGTGACAATATAGCGCTAAGCAAATACTCAAACAATAACTATAATGAAGTAATAACAGCAAAACAAAATCCATTTACATAAAAGGAGGCATTTTGCAACGCTAAGATTTTTTTGCGTTTACGCCAAGATAATAAAATTAACAATTATTATAATCAATAATTATCAGCCTGAACACTCATCTACATTGAAAAAATCTTTCGAGGAAAGATACATGCCGCCAACGGGACTTGAACCCGTGTCCTTCTGATTGCCGGTCAGGTGCTCTACCACTGAGCTATTTCGGCTTATCTAATATCCGCGGGTATTTGGCGGGTATTAGATAAGCCGACATAGCTCAGTGGTAGAGCACCGGCAATCAGAAGGACACAGGTTTAAGTTCCGTTGGCGGCATGTATCTTTTCTCGGAAAATTTTTTCAATGTAGATGAGTGGTCAGGTGCTCTACCTGAAGTGCTCTGCTCTACACTGCGGGTGTTCTACCTGAAGTGGTAGAGCACCGGCAATCAGAAGGACACAGGTTCAAGTCCCGTTGGCGGCATGTATCTTTTCTCGGAAGATTTTTCAATGTAGATGAGTGTTCAGGTGCTCTACCTGAAGTGCTCTGCTCTACACTGCCGGTGCTCTACCTGAAGTGGTAGAGCACCGGCAATCAGAAGGACGCAGGTTCAAGTCCCGTTGGCGGCATGTATCTTTGCTGATAATTATTGCTCATAATAATTGTTACCCTTTGTGCTATGCATAAAAGTTTTATCTTAAACGTTAGTTTATCAATTAAAAATAATAATTAATAAAATTAACGTATGTATACGACCCACCCATATGTAAATTTTCTACTCATCCGGGAGGGAATCTATATTCCCAACAATCGAATAAATACATAATACATACATTATCATCCAAATATTATTATTATTATTATTAATTCTACCCTGATTATAACTTCCGACGATTTTATATCGATATCCCGAGCAAGGTTTCACAAGGCACGAGGTTGACAGCCGAACCGATATTGACAAGGAATAAATAAGAAAGCGATATGCGCTGGCAACACTGGAGGTGTTTCTATAAATTCACATTTGGAAGCGTCAAACGCCAAACAATTATGACATTTTTTTATGTTAATAAATTAATAAGTATTCATAAATTAATACGTAAATTATATTAACAAGTAAAAATATTAATAAATTGGCGATGATGAATTGAAATACTAAACTAAAAATGCATTAGTAGTTCCCATTTACTATTTGATACTAAACGGGAGTTAATTTGTTAATGAGGTCTTTGGTCATATTTCAACCACTTTCGTTTTCTCCAAGATCGAACGCAATAAATTGATCGCGTTTTTGATGAATTAAAAAGCCAATTGACTGCGTGCACGATTTCTTCCAATTTTAAGAGCGTTGGTTCACCTTCCTTCATTAATGAGCCAATTATTTTGCACAACGAACGACATCAATCAAACTGTTTTGTATTATTGACAGTTTATCTGACCCGCGTCGGTCGGAATATCCCGTGCTCGCAAATATTGATAACAATGATAACTAAAGACCGCATTATATGTAACAAAAGCAGCTCAAAATATGCATTAAAAATAGCTAAAATATGCACGAAAATCCATAAAAAGGGCCAAAATACGCAACATGAAATAGTACAGAAAAACGTATTGTTAAATATTTTTTATTTGAGTAAGCTATTAGATCTCAAGGATAAAAATCGTATTTTCGAAAATATCAATTACAAAATGTATTTAACAATGAAATTTATAATTTACCTTTAAAAACGTATATGACTAAGTACTATTCTAAATGTTCTGTAGATAAATTGTATCTACAATCGCTTTATATATTTTTGTGCGGAAAAGGAGCGTTCTACGTCTACTGTTGTGACTGGACAGAATTTAAATTTGGGTGCAATTTTTTAACTAATCATGCCGGGCAAAATTTCACCTGCCACCCGTTGATGAAGCTATCAATTTGGCACAAGGGGTGCCCTGGGTAACCCTGGGTTATTGTTCAGTAAGTTTTCAAACTTTTCTTTGAGTTTACTCGGGGAATAGCTTTGGCAACGAGGAATTCATAAGGCGAATTTTCTTCATAACCTGAATAGATTCATTCAACGTCAATCCACGAGTTTCAAACGTTTTTATACTTGCAGGTATGTAGGCGAAATGAGTGCTTATCACAGCTAGGTTTTTTTAATACTAGCATCGTCAAACGCTTCTTTGCACTGGAAAAGTGCCAAAGCCTATCCACTCTTCAAAGTCATCAACACCCTTGATGGCATCAAAATGTTCATGGTAAAACATCGCAGCTGCCGCGCACTTTAGCTATCTGACGTTAATAGTGTCACTATGGGAGGCATCTGAACGATGAACGAGATCGAGCGTAAATATGCAAGATCTCAATTTTTTTGCTAAAATATGCAACTACCGTTGAAAAGGGTCAAAATATGCAAATGCGTATGCAAATATACGTTTGCATATAATGCGGTCTTTATTGATAGCGATAACTGACCATGGATGACGGGTTTAGTTAATATCGTATTGATATATGGTTTTATCGATCGTCCGTGCTAGCCCTCCTTAAGACACAAGGATAGATTATTGTCGTTACTCATAGTAACAAGAATTTAAAGTTCTATGTTTAGTCAGATTTTCGAGAAAATATCGAAAGATACATTGTCATTAATTAATCAAAAACGAAATACCATAAATCCATAATCAATAACTACCGTTAATTATTTTGTAATATTTGTTTAGATTTTGTAAATATTGTTGGTACATGCATAATTCACACAATATTTTTTAGATTGAACCGCGCAATGGACGCAGATTGCGATCGAAACGAGACTAATTATTCAGATAGCGAATTTTGACTGAATTTGCCCACCTGCAACAAAAGGTTGTGTAATCTGAACATTCCTACTACAGCGATTAGAATTTAAAACATACTAAAAATCCGGTTGTTTATTGAACACATAGTTGTGCAAGTGCTCAGAGTGAATATTTAAAAAAATAAATAAGGAAAAATTTTGATGTAAAAAGTAGAGTTGGTTTAATTGAAAAAAAAAACAAAACAAAAAAATGCAAGTCCACAAACAATAAAAAGAAAACTCTTGAATTAAGACTTAGATTGACAGCGTTACAAACTATGGAAAGTTTTTTCAAACTATATCTAATTTGTTTGAAGAAATAAACCTGAAACTTGAGATTGCATTTTCGAATTGACATATTGTTGACCTTTTGTTGATGGTTGTAACGATTCAAATTAATTTTTGGAGGAGCAGACTTAAGTACGAGATTGATAAGCTATTGAATTTTAAATATAAGTAGGCGCATATACTGTAAACATAATACAGGATTTGGGTTAGGTGAGATTGTCTATTTTCTCCAAGACAACCTGTCTAAATTTTAAATTATTAAACTAATATCCAGAGAAAATATCTCTAAAACGTTGGAAAATATGTTTTTCGTATTAAGGTACTGTACGAACTACAGGAAGATTCGCTTTTAAGGTTTGACGTTCGTGTTATCATTGACTACATAAGTAGAAACGAATTGAATGGAATTTAGTACTAATTCCAAGAATAATGGTCTGAACACGAATCACATTATTATCCTATTACCATTATTTATTTATCATAAAAATGATTGAAATATTCCATTCTTCACATTTACCTACTCTTCTAATAATTCTACTTTCAAGTAGATTTGATCGGAAACCGATGTAGTCTCTAACTAACAACGCGACGTAAGTAAAGAAGCCGTTTATACAAATTGCGACTCGCGACCCGTGCACTGGGCGGACCTACTGTCGAATTTGCCGTATCAAAGAAAAGAAGAAGAAGATAAATAATGTGGGAATCTTAACGACGTAAGTGAAGAAAGCGTGTAAACAAATATACGCCGCGGCATGGCGTATTGTACGAACGTTCGGTCGAATTCATCCTAGCAGGCCTGGAGATTCGACCTTTCTGCCGCGTTCGTTTTAATTAATTCTGAAGAACGTGCTACAAATATTTAAAATGTGCCTCCATGTTGTCCTCCCGAAATTATTAATCCATCGTCTAGAAAAATAAAATCTGGTGCTTACCGCTAACTTTATAGTTGAAAAACGGGTTATATAGTTTTGAAATCGTTGTACGTAAAATATATTAATGGTAAGGTACTGTTTTTATTAAACTAATATATAAATAACTCGCATTTCTTGTGCGGCATGGAAATAAAAAAAAAATTATCGTTACGGATTCGCCGGAAATGAATAAAATGTGAGTTTTGAGCATACAAAAATTATTAGGATTGTGTACCGCCTTAATATCTTTTGGTTAGCCCCGAGAGAGCCAATAAAGATACAATATTCAGTCTTCCTCAGGACAGAACGCTGCGTCTTAAAGATGAATGATATCGTACATTTATATTCCATTTAAAATTTGATTTTGAATTTGTACTGAGTGCGAATTTCTGAATTTGAAAATTTAAGCCCCGAAATACCAAAGATTGGATCACGAAACACGCCCATATCTCATTTTTCGTGCCCTTCTTTATTCTTTGCACAGCTGTATTACTTCGATCATATTTTGCGGAATTGATTGAAGAATATTACGACTGCTACTCCTCCAGTCAACTATTCAATAACACTTGCAGTTTCCATCACCGGGTCACGTCTGCAGTGAATAAGCTAGCTCCGTATATTACAAACTCACCCAATTATATATGAACAATTCTTGGCACCCGGCTTTGACGGATATTTCCAGTGACTCGCATTATTGTTCTTGATAAAGAGCGACAAGGAATCACAGAGGCACCTATAAACAAATCAAAGCATCTAATTTATACCCTACGCATCTGCCTGATGATTGCAATATGGTCTGAAACGTTGGTTGAAGCCACGGACATATGAATATATATCTCGACCTGCCCTAAGTGATAAAAACGTATTTTTCCCCCTCCACATGGCGCCGGCTGGAGCTCCTCCTTGGAACCGACTCGCTCCATGGAGAGGGGATTAGAGCCTCGCTTGAATCTAAAATGTGTGACGTCATCATTCTTGCCGTGAACAGCGAGAAGCTATCATCCATACATAACGGCAGCTTGTGCTATACAATATATCTACATATCAATGTGCACATAGCGAATGTGGGCGGTTCTCCAATGTGCTCGTCGCTGGTTACAGGGATAATTAAATTATGAAACATTTGTAAAAGTGTTTTAACTAAACACGGCAACAAAATATTGCTATGTGTATCGGGGCGAGTCTTTTTGGGGCGAGCATTTGGCCTTAGCAAATATGTTATGAACGTGGCAAGCAATTCGCGGTCCCATGTAAAAAGGTCTATTCATTCAAAGCAGATTTTGCTTTTAAGAACTAAATGGTGATATTGTAATGCGAGATGCCTATATACTGTCAGATTGATTGTTCAACGAATAACAGTCATCTTTGCCCTCTTCACCCTCCATAGTTTGGTTTTACCCCTCATCTGCAACTTCTTGTCTATCCATTTGGATGTCTATGGTTGAAGCAGTTAAAGGAAGCGCAAAACAACACGATACAATATTTATAAGCATTCATTGTTTATTTTATTTTACTTTATTGTTTCACTTCTCTTTCTAGTTCTCATTGTGCAAAATGTGTACGTAGGACTATAATATGAAATGCAAACACCAGTTACCACCTTATATTTTAATCATTTGCTTTTAAATACATTTTTATTTATTACTAGCTGATCCGGCGAACTTCGTACCGCCTCAGAATCAAAAACTGTTGTCAGCTTATTAGCTGAATTGATCTAAATTGTTTCTCCCTGCGTATACCATACCTTGATCTAAATTGTTTCTCCCTGCGTATCCTTTTCCCTCTCGCGTTCCCTCTCCCTCTCCCCACTCCACTTCTCCCCTTCCCCCGTCCCGCTAACTCCCCTTCCTGAGTTCCTTTCCCCCCTCCCCCCTCCCCCTCCCCCGGTTCACAGTTCAATATTATACCCCTTACAATATTGCTGCAGTTCTTTCAAAATAGGAGAATTCGTTCCATACAAAATGTATGGGGAAAATAATTTTCTTCGGAGTGGAACACCATTTACTTTTAGGGGTATGAAAAATAGAGTTGGTCGATTCTCAGACCTACCAGATAAGCCCACAAAATTTCATCAAAATTGGTCCAGCCGTTTGGGAGGAGTATGGTAACAAACACCGTGACACGAGAATTTTATATGTTAGATTATAATCATTTCAACAACTATGCTAAACAATCCATGGCTATTTTATGTTTTAATTGGTTATTTCATTTTTATTTTATTCTTTCTCTTCTCTTTTTTACTTTTGCTATGCTAAACAAATAACAGTCAGGTATTATATTTTAAACTCTTTTTTAAATATTTTATTTTATATTATTTCTCTACTTTTAATTTCCTCATTTTATTTCATCAATTTTCTATCTTTTTTTGTACAAATCATGTTCCACATGTTCATACCCATAATAATTTGACTGTTCTAAAACGGGATAATACTCCTAGTTGGGCAGACAAAATTTAATACATTATGTATATAAATGTATAATATTGTGCTAAATAAACGAATAAATAAATAAAAATAAAATAACAAAACATTATGGATGCAAATGACCAGGAATTTTACAATGTGTAGTAGTTTAAGAACGAAGGAATCATCACATGTATTTTATTTTGGGACCTACAAATTAATAAGATAAGAGTCATGGGAAAACCAACTAACGAATCATTACCATAAAAACAATGGAAGGAAAAATAAGTACATAATAAGGATCAAACAACATACCATACTACTACTACTATTCTTAAGGGTGCTTAACCAGCCAGCGGCCGAAAATCCACATTTCGTCGAAAGATGTTCTTACGATCGTACAGGGCGGTTCCAATAAGAAAGATTAATAATTCTCCATACCGGCTTTTTAAAATTATAACTCAATATCGATTTTATTTAATTCCAAATTTGTTTTAATTATACCTACATCCAAAAATGCTGAAAGGCATGATGACAAAACAATTAAAATTATGTACTTTTTTGTAATTATTTTTTGATCATAAGTATTTATCATTTTTCAATAATGTCGAAGCAAAATAAGGATGTAAAAAAATCTGAAATATATTAGTTTGTAAGTGCGCAAATTAACACACAAACGGACCAATTTTCGTCAAGAAACACAAGTACGTATATATTTTTAAATGATATTATTTAAACTAAAATTAAAATTCTGAAACATGTGTTTATCAGATAATGTATTAATTTATTTTACTGCATGATTATATGATTTGAAATGGGCGTTGTATAACATAAAATCTTTTTTGAAAATTTAACAAATCTGCCAACGACCTATGGTATAACCTTATTATGCTAAAAATAAACATTTTTTCTCAAAATTTTCACACATTTAGATAAAAGAACAATCTTTCGAAATCCATTTATAATTTTTTGTGGAAAAGAGTCAATACGTCTAAAATCTGATGTAAAAATGACATATTTCTGGTTTTCTCTGGTTATACCCTCTTAAGCATTGTTACCGAGTTAATTGCGTGCCTTCGGACATGACAGATATTTATTGTTTATCATGATTGTCGAGTTTTAATAATAGCTATTGCTTATCAAATAAGATAAGATAGTTCCCATACGTGTGTTGTATTTTCCGTGTCCAAGTATCGCGGTTTGAGGAAACCCGTGGTTGAAGCAGGAAACTTGACTCTCGCCGAGTTTAAATTGCGGTTTTGTGGAAGTAGGAAGATAATGCTAAATTTAAAGACGGAAGAAGTCATACAAAAATATTTTTTTTGGGAATTGAAAAAGAAATAAAACCTGCTTTGAGCGTTACAGCAACAAAATAGGGAGAAAATTTTATTTCGTTACGGTAGCACGCAGAGCCTGCGATTACAATTTTTGCGAAATACAAGTCAATTTAATTTAAAAAAATCCTAGATTGCGTGCTATCATGACTGCTAGTGTAGGTCCTAATAATAATAATGAATGGATAATTTATATAGCGCCGTTTTCGTGAGAAAATCGACTCAAGGGCGCTTTAAAACTTTATTTATTTATTTTTGTTATTAGTTTTTGGGATATTATGCCGTGTTACGCTACCTCCTTCTTTAGCCAACGTTTCGGACAGCGTTGCAGTGTCCATCATTAGGGCAGATGTGTGGTGAAAAACACGTTTATTGGCAATTTTTTTCGTGAATATATCAAAACAGGCGGCTGGTTTTAAACGGGAATTTAAACATTATCGCCATCTACATAAGAGGGGCATACATTAATTAAGTGAGCTGTTTTTATTTCAATTTAGACTCCTCAACCCCCGTTGGTGAGGTTAAGTGAGATTTAGTGGGACCCCCCCCCCCCCCCCTCCCCCTCACGTGAGATTTACACTTTTTTCCTACTCTCGAAATAAATATTTTTCATAATGGCTATTACATTTTTTCAGCGGGCAAAATGGGAAACTTAAAATGAAGTAAAACAAATTTAATTTTTTTATTATCTCTATAATAATATATATTCTTTTAAAGTTGACGTGAGGTTTTCATTGACCCCCCCCCCTCAGTTTAAATGATATTTGATGAAATGTATGCCCCCTAAAAGGATTCTTATTGTTAGTGGCCTGATCCTGAATTTACCATAACGTGTTGCATCACCTTAATACATAATACTGTTATTCCTGTATTTGATTTCAACAATTTACAGTTGAATGCATCCAGCACGCAATAATAAATAATTGATAACGCACGAATAACAAGGAACTTGCATTCGAGAACGATTGTGCCATTGTAGATGAGTTTTCTATGAACAATGCTCCATTTAGAAACCAATCAAGAATGATTGTTCTCCACATAATATTTGTTCATTTAACTTATCTAAGGAGGAAGGAAGTTTCACGGGAGCAAACGAAGCGAGTCGATATTCGCAGATTGAAAACAGTTCTTTAGATTGGATCCCCCATTCCGCCACCCCATACGCCATTATGGTTCACTGTATCCAGCATTCAATACATCGTTATGCTAGAACTATCCGCCAAAGAAATGAAGACTTCTGAGTTCTGAGCGGTGATATTATCACGGAATATCCCGGCATTCAAGAAATAAAAAGATCGATTTCAGTCACGTAAGCAGAAGATCTGAAAATAATGGACGATGATTTCACGGCAAGACTAAATATAAAAATCCGTTTTTGATATTTTATGACGATTTTGTTACTATTTGTCATTCGATCAGATTTTGCCGATTTTCGCGGTATTTGCCCCTTTAACAAATTTTGAGGAGTTTTTTTAACGAATTTAAATTTTATCCTGACGAAGGAACCATTCATTAGTTTGGAAACATATTGTAATTTTGATTAAATAAGTGGTGCATACAAATTGATTTGTTTTCATTTATTTAAAATGACGGGACAAAGTGAATTTGTGATAATTGAAAAATAAATATAATTTATTTAGTTCAAGAGGTTTTAACATAATTTCCAAGCTTCACAGCTTTGAAATGTAAACAAAACATATGTATGACGTGTTGTTTTTCCATATATTTAAATCCTTCTATTAGAAAAAACTAATGCCGAAACTCTGCTAAGCCTCGAAGAAAAGCTGTTTCAATTATCTTACCCAAATCAGCAAATGGTTTTAAAAAAAAACAATCTATACATATTGAGCTTTGAAAGTATCTGAGGCAAAGATATTCGAATACAAAAGAGATATGCTACGATGTCCGCGCAACTGTCGGCGGATTACGACCTAATCGGAGTAGTTTGCATACGAAAAGAATTTGTTCATTTCCCTGATTTTGTGAACGTGTGCATTAGTATTGGTTCACAATATATTAAGAATACGGAAAGAATTCGTTCATTCAATTTAACGTTCGTTTGGTTTATTCGTTCATTTAGTTTATTTGTTAATTGGTAAACAATATCGGCGACACCCGGAAGCGCAGTCCTACCTAGTAAAAACTTCGGATAGCATATCTATTATATTTCAATATCAGTGCTAAGAGTTTATCTTTGATCATATCAAATCTTCATCCCACCCCAGGATCTCTTTCTTTTCTTACCGGGACATAGCGCCTTAACCAACTCGGCCATTGGGACCCATAGTTTTATTTGGGGCGTCTTGTTCTGTTTCGTGTTTGTTATAGATGTATTATTATTATCTTCATCTTCAATGATACACTACATTGATAGGTATAACCTTCAAAAGGTATTGCAATAAAACTTTATACATAATAATTAATAATAGTTTTCGACCAAACAGACCAGGCGATTTTATAGAGCGCCAAAGAGTATGAAAAACGTAAACCAAAGCAAACAGGGCGACACGACAGTAGTTTTGTTACAAACTTCACGTACGAAGACGATTTTGCATAAGGTGCGGCGACAGAGATGTACTCAAAGTCGGGTTCTTAAATTTCAACCATACAGACGCTAGGGTATTAATACTATCAGAAGATAACATTGATCAAATTTATTACAGGGGCCAACACATCCTAAGGGAACAGCTGCCAAGTACAGGACCAGTATTCCGGTCCCGGTGCCTACACAACTGCGAAGTGCAGTGTGGTTTTCTATGCACAATGCCTCGTTTCGACACAATACCGTGCACTTTTGACGACCCTGTTGTGCCTTTATTGTTATTATTGCCAATTATTCACATAGAGCGAACGCTTCCACTAGGGATTACAATGCCAGCGGAAAAATAAACGACATAAAAGTCTATTTTTAGTAAATAAAAAGTCCCAGTTGCGGGACTCAAATTGCTAACATTATAATACCAAAAATAGTTAAAGTGGTTTGCTACGTTTAGTGTCTTAGCAGGAGTGCCCGGGAGCGTGGGTGAGGTTCGACGAGGACTTGGCGGCGGATGCGTCTGCCCACCTGCTACGTGGCGGGCCGGATCGAGAGAGAGTGGTTAAGGGAGGCTTTTTGACCTTTCCAGCCAGACTCTCGATCCATCGCCTTTCTCACCGTCACACCTGGATACACGACCCCCAGATTCGTACATACCCCTCATACCTTTTTCCTTCCTATCCTTCCCTTCGTTAAAAAGACCCTCCACACAACATCCCCTAAAATGACATAGTCCCTGAGGGAAACTATTTTCCTCATGGCTTTCTGTGTGGATCCAAAGTAAAAAAAAAGCAAATTCAGGTTGACAAAACATAGTTATAATTTTAAATTTTTCAATCCAGAAATTAAAAAAAAATATATTATTCTTATTACGAAATTGTACCCACATGATAAATTATTAAAGGGTTAAAGCAGTAGAGCAAATTGCAACCATATTTGAATATAAATAAACAAAAAGTATGCCAAATGAAACGGTTTAACTTTGTTTGAACCACTTATATATTTGAGTAAAGCCGACCGGTTTCGGAACGACCGTTCCTTCTTCAGGGCAAACGTAAACTGATTTGACAGTTATGAAATATGGATGGGAAAAATGTATTATTATGGTAGAGGTGGAGCCGTTGCTAGGTATTAATGAAGAGTGGGTGGGTAGGGGAACATATCCATGATTGGGCTATAAGACAATATTTTTGTTTGTTGATAATAGATTCATTATTTTTAAGTGATTTTTTTTTGATTTCCAAGGCTTCTAAGTTATCTAAACGTTTTCCTTTATGATTAATATGAAGAATATTTATCCCCTTATTAAAAATCTTATCTTAGCATCTTATTTGGGGTCGTCCATTAATCACGTGAGGCTCGAAAGGGGGGGGGGGGGTTCGGAAAAAATCACGTAATATCACGACGGGGGGGGGGGGGTAAAATGAGAAATCACGTGTATTTATTTTAGTGATAATATTCTAAAAATTTCAAAAAACTTTGTACTAAAAAAAAAATACACGTGATTTTGGGGGGGGGAGGGGGGTTAGTCTAAAACCTCACCAGATATCACCAGGGGGGGGGGGGGGTTAAAAAGTTGCTAAAAAAACATCACGTGATTAATGGACGACCCCTTTGCAGAATTATATGAAAGGAAATTGAAAATGTCATAATATTGTAGAGTGACAATTTCCTTTGAAATACTAATTGAAATGTTGTCATGTAAACTTTTTTCGTAACGTCTGAGGTAGTCCACCCCAAGACGTGGCCTTCAACATAATTTCGTTTGTTATTGATTTAGTTTGACAAGAAATGTCTATTAATGTAGGTTGACATTTTCCACACCAGGAAAGCAATAAGTAAATACTAATACAATAAATGTTATCTTTTATAAGAAGGTCATTTTTAAATTTTAAACAAGGAAAAAGACAACCGCGTTAAACCGCAACCACAAAGCGAAAAACCAAAAGGTAAGATAAATTTGTATTCCGTTTAAACATTAATAGTAAACGCAATAAAAAGTACACACGGCTAAATAACGAAGTTGTGGGCAATGAATAAAAGCATTTCGGAAAAAAAAAACAAATGAAACGTTTGCATTATAATATTCCATCGATATTATTATTGGCAAAATAGCGATGCATCAGAATTGCAATCACTTTTACTCCATAACGCTGTTTATAATAACAGGATGTTTCAAAAGAGATAAAAGATCATGGTCTTATGGAGTCTACTACACATTCCCAAGCTCTCGCTTATACCGGGTGGTTCAGAGGTCGACCACAATCAATTTATTATTATGAAAATCACTTCGCAATAGATTGGTAATATCACATTGTATTACACCTGGTATATTGTTTCTTTACAGATATTATTTTATACAATTTTAACCTCACTAAGAGTACTAGGACAAGCCTGTGTTGAGGTTAATAATTTTAAAAAGTAATAAAAATAACACAAAAAATTGAGAGTACTTACAATATTGTTTCCTTAATGTTTCTTACAAATAAAGGGTACTTACTAAGCTGAAGGAAACTTAAACATTATATTATTGGAGTAAGCATGTAGGGTGACCATGTGTTGATATGTCATAATTGAATAGTTTCACAATAACAGCAACGGAGAACAATTCAATAACAACGTTTAACACAAACCGTCTTACTCATAATCACAGAATAATATAATACCACGATAATACGAAAGGGTTAGGTGAAATTGTTGTAACGATTGCAGTAACTTTAAAATTTCTGTGGTAGGTACCTAATATTAAAATTAAATCAGGTATTTTCGTAAAGTTATTGACAAAACACTCTCTTTAGGGTGAATTGTCCATTAAAAAAAAAACGAGTGTGCTTTAGACCACATGACTGAAGTAAAACTTCACTAACTTATATCTCCCTCTCAACTTTCGTTCGCCTCGCCCGAACGTTCGCCTCCCCCAATCACACTTTTCGTAAAGCTCTCGTTACGCATTCACCAGCTTACTCCCCAAGTCAAGCGTGCGTAAAGAAGTTTTACTTAAAATAGTATTTTTTAAGGCTTAACATTGTACTTTGTGTAGGTAGATACTATGTTAGAATGTTAGTACTCAATTCACTAATAAGTTATTTGGCTACGTACCTACCGGGATTAGAAAAAAAAGTAGTACAAGTGTACAGTTCAGACGCGGTAGAAATGAAACCTTCAGAAAAATAAAGTAGACAAGAGTGAAGAGACTACCAAGCATCGCACAAAGAGGAGATCGATTATTCTATCTCTATAGATGTACGTGTTTGTCTCTTTTTAGTGTCGCTTTTTCGTTTCGAGTTTCAAATCGTAGAAATGTATCATAAGTTTGTACAGCGCCCTTGAGGTGATTTTTCACAAAAACGGCGCTATACAAGTCATCCAAATATTATTATTATTATTAACGGTGCTAAAGAAGTTTCACTTCAAAAACAATATTTTAACGTATTTTCGAGAATCAATTCGAATGTTCTAGTTTTTCGTGGGAATAATCGAATAAATATTTAGATTATGGGTGAGATTAAAAAACACTAGAAGTTCATTGTTTCAAAATTAATTATAAACCATTATAAATCAACTTAGCATTCGTGGAGTGAAGAAATACTCATTTGAATAATAAGTACTTCGCACTACTAATGAAAAGTACAAAATGGCATGGTATTTTTACTAATCATTAACCTGTATAATCAGAGGAGGCCATATTTGTCCCAGCTCACGTAGATCTCGTATAAATCATGGCGTCTCCCTTACTGTTATGGTGAGAAATATAATCTAAGCTAAACGGTGTTAGAAATAGAAAACTCCACACTTTATAAACTGATTCTGTGAGTCTAGAAACTGGACGGAAAGCAAGTCTTGCTATTCTGTCTTTCAAAATTTGGAACAATTTCATCGATAGCCCATTTCTCTTGGGATGCTATGATTTATATGTACCAGACCGCTACAGCCGAAGTCGACATCATGACTTATGTACTAAACGGCAGAACAGACGTCTTGGCAAAGCAGAGCATGACGAGGGGAGTGGTGCTTTTAAAGGGAGTGGTGCAAACCATTTGGATGTAAGTGACCAGTGGCGGCCGCTGCCCTGAAAACGTGGTGGTTCACTGATAATCCGTAACTATGAGATAACGATTACTAAGCAACATTAGGTAAAAATGATCCCACTAATCTTATTTGGAGAGAAGATCTATTTTAAGCTGTTTTCGAAGTGCGAAAACTTGTACATATCGCTTTTTAATAAAAAAAATTATTTTTCGGTACTAAGAAAATAAAAACACAATACTATTTTTTCGTTAGTAAATCTTAAATTTCAACCCAAAAAACACTTTTTTTTACAATGTTTACAATGTAGTGTAAGAAGAATATACGACGCAAATGTGAATGGTAGAAGAAGTCGGGGACGCCCGAGGAAGACATGGCACGAGCAAGTGAATCAGATACTTGAGTCGGGCCATGTCGAAAGTCGGAATAATAGAAGAGAATATATGAGACAATCTATGAATGTGAGTGAGGCAAAGAGTGTGTGCCAAGACCGAGTTATTTGGCGGTCCGTCCTCTCTGCCTACCCCTGTGGGGAAACGGCGTGATGGTTGGTTAGTTAGTTTTATATTTCATTTTAAACAGGATACAAGCAGTATTTATAAACAATGTATAAACAACAGGAGGGCAAAATTGTCAAAGTTACCTATGAAAAAATTGTATTCCTTAATGATCTGCGTTTTATAATTTAAAACACCAATCAATAAAAAAGCAAATATTTGTAAAATTTAGGTATTTGCTGTACCTTTTGATTAAAAAAAGAATTATTCAGTTTGGTTAAGTATTTTGGCCTTAAATCAGAATTTAAGTTTGTATGATAAAGGCCGCTGGGTGGCACACCAAAATATCTTAATTTTTCATACATATGGCCGGTGTTGCGCGCTGGCGATGTTTGGGATATTCGATACAAAAACATAATTCGTTCCGCTTGCAATGGGCCTGCACACCGGACAGGGTAAATTCGCGCGGAACTTTGAGAATTTGCTCTCCCTGATTCATATTATATTATGCATTATATTGGTAGGTGATATTTTTAATGAAATTCATAGATTTTATATTTTTCGGTAAGATATTATAAATTAATTTTAGACGATATAATTTACCAGTGCTGCACACAAACACACCGTTCAACCAGCCGCCCTTGTAAGTGACTGTTCTTTATATGCATTAAAAATATTATTGAAGAGTCACTTGCCTAAATGCTGATAGGGTAACTAAATTGGAATTATTCTGTTGTACAATAATAATAAAAAATAAAATATTAAAATCTAGAATTTACCAAGAAAAATTTAAATCTCCTCCTCTACGAAACCAAAGATTCCGATAGCAATTTCAGAAAAATGTATAAAATTTGGAGAATTTTTTAATTCCTTAATTATTTTTTTAACAACGTGAAGTGACAATAAAGTTTATGATACATTTGCCTAATAAAACATGTGTTTCTTTTTTTTTCGTTAACAATAATTTTAGATAGAAAAAGCGTAAGGTGATCCATTTTTAAAACTTTTTTATGTTTGCACTAAAAATTTGAATATTTCAAAAATGTAATTTTACTTTCGAATAAAAACGATTGTAAACGCATTTCATAAGCATCCAAAAACAGTTTTTAGTTTTCGGATATGTTCAGAAATATTCAGGATTTTGTTGAAAAGCAGAAATATTTTGAACTTCTAAAAAATACACTCGATTTCTGAGGTGTTAAAAAAACGACAGGTGCACACTTTCTTAGCCCGTGTTTCGATTTTCTATTTACTTTATGGAATCTGGCCACAGTCTGACCAGGTGGGAGGTGGAGAGTAGGGATACATAATATATACGAGTACCATAGAATACGGTGCAGTGCACGCGGACAAAGGGACTTTGCTTGTTACAAGAAACACTATACTATCGGCTGCAGACTACCTGTACCTGCCCGTAAGACACAGTCAGGTGCAAAACTACACTGAACCCGGAGATAATAAAAGCAAGGAATGTGCAAATTGTAAGGAATCTGAATTGAAAGAAGGGTAAATGCGGGTAACTTCAAATGGAGGACTGAATGCCGTTGGCGCTAATAAAAAAAAACTGTCAAAACAGAGAATCTAGCAGTCCCCAATGGTGTGCTGGTACCTACCCTGATGTATGGCAGTGAGGCATGGAACTGGAGGCAGAGGAAGGATGAAAGCAGGCTGAATGCTGTAGAAAAGAGATTCCTGTGTGGTAAAACCATGCACGATCGTTCGAGAAATGTGGAGATCCGCAAAGAATGCAAGGCTGATGTACTCGTAAGTGTAATGAGTAAGACTAATAAAGGGACCCTGAGGTGGTTTGGACGGTTCCACGCCAACTCAGAATGAAACCATCTCAGAAAGGTCATTAAAAGCTATGAAAAAATAATTTTAAAATAGCCGGTAACCCTAACCTAACTTATTTTTTTTATCTTCACTCTTAATGACCCTTCTTAGGTGCTTTTAAGTTGGTTTCATTCGGAGTTGTCCGGTCACCGGTTTAGACATGTAGAGCAAATGACAAAGAAAGTAGTGTAAGAAATATATGAAGCAATGGTTCTTAATTTTGGGAAAACTAAGTAATTCATGAATATTTTTAGATTGAAACGAAACATCGCAAATGTCCAATCAATGCTACACAAATTTAAAAGTACATTAAAGGAATAAATAATCATGTCTACTTACAGCATTTCGTGTTTTAAACTAGTTGAAAAAGCAATTGCAAGCCATAGACAATCACACAAATTTGATAGGCGATTACGTATGGAATCGATTCCGTATCCATAAGATACAGAATCGCTCTTCACCTCAGCTATGAAACGATCTGCCGGCAACTGTCTTTCTTGGGTCTCTCCAAGACCCACGATCCCCACGTTCACTTCTCTCTCTCCCCAAAAAGACCCCCAATCAGCCTCATAATGGGGGGTCTTTTTAAGTCCTCGTAAAGATGAAATATACCCTGAGAGAAATTTTATCAGCTGAAAAATTACATACGTGAGCTCTAACAATAGTATTACCTACTGTTTTCTTTATGCCCAAAGTCAGAGTTCAGCAGGTTTTGCACTCTTCTGTACAACGCCATTGCAGTCATTGCACACAGGTGGTCATTTTTAGCAGGTGGCTTTCGACGCCAGCCAGGCAAAAGAATGAAGACAAAACAAAAGGAAAAAAATCAACCAAAAACGGCAGAATTCAGAAATTTGGCAGAAGTCATGTGTTTGCTTAAATGCTAATGTAGATGACTAAATTACACGGGGAAACAAGTTTGTTGAGTGCCGTAATATGGGGCGACTTTAGAACCGAAGGGTGACATCTGCAGTAATATCTGCATAATTATCGCTACCACTCAGAAATAATTACTCGCTTCCCGGATAATGACATTTCGGGTAATGTTGGTACAGTGACGCTTCGAAAATAGGTGTAAAATTAGTTGGTTGCAAGTCATATTCAAATATATTGAAGCTGGAACATGGTTGAATTGCTGTTTTTTACATCTTTTGACCTCTCTAGCAGTTCTTTCGGAACATCGCCTTGCATCGCAGTGGGAGGGGAGGATTAACACGTCCGTCCCTCCTGGACACACTGACCCCAGATACCCGATTCCAGTACGTCCTCTCCTAAAAAAGACCCTCCACTCAGCATCCCCAAAGATAACATAGGCCCAGAGGGGAATTATTTTCCTTGGGGCCTCGCGTTTGGAGGTAAAAAATCTCAGATAGAGAAAAATGTGAATATACACATAGACATCCAAATGGATAGACCAGAAGATACAGGTGAGGGGTAAAACCAAACTATGGGGGGGCGAAGAGGGGAAGAAGACTGTGATTAGTTGAAAAATCAATCTGACAGTATGTAGGCATCTCGCATTATAATATCACCATTTAGTTCTTAAAAGCAAAATCTGCTTTGAATGAATAGACCTTTTTACATGGGAGCGCGAATTGCTTGCCACGATAATAAAATATTTGCGTAGGCCAAATGTACACCCCAAAAAGATTCGCCCGTTTTCACATAGCAATATTTTGTTGCCGTGTTTAGTTAAGACACTTTTACAAATGTTTCATAATTTACTTACCTCTGTAACCAGCGACGAGCACACTAAGGAACCGCCCACATTCGCTATGTGCACGTTGATATGTAGGTATGTTGTATAGCACAAGCTACTGTTTTGGCGTGTTATTTTTTCGTTAAATGTATAGATGTTAGCTTCGCGCTGCCCACGGCAAGAATGATGACGTCACACATTTTAGATTCAAGCGATTCTCAATCCCCTCCACATGGGGCGAACTGGCGCCAAGGAGGAGCTCCAGCCGGTTCCATGGCGAGGGGGAAATAATACGTTTTTATCACTTAGGGCAGGTCCAGATATATTCATATGTCCGTGGAATATACACGTGAAAAATGTGTATATTATAAATTCCTCAATTTAGGAAATGTGGTGATGCTGAAGTGGGAGAAGATTGTGAGATAAGGGAGAGGAAGATTGGACTAACCTGTATATTCAGATCCTGTCACTAAACGAAAAATCGATCGTACAGTTGATTAGTCAGATATCTCCGAAAAATCTAAATTTAAGTTGAGTATGCAGTTATATGTAAAAGTTTACCCTCTATCTGGTACTAGACTCAGATTACTCAAACTCCACCAAATCAATTAAAATGCAGAAAAACTTGTAATCATTATCATCATTAGATAGTATAGAATGAAGTCGCTCAAAATGTATCTGCGCATAGAACTTTTAAACTACGCAACGGATTTTCATGCGGTTTTCACCAATAGATAGAGTGATTCAAGAGGAAGGTTTATATGTATAATACATGCTTCTTATGGTAGAGAAGAGCCGAGAAATTCAAATATTTTTTTTTTTTTTTTTTTTTTTAACTTTATTTATTTCCATTTCTTTGTACATAGATATAATGTATAATAGCAAATAGTATAAAATAACATAAAATATAATAACAAATAATATGAATAAGAAATGAAAACCCACTAAGGCACTGCCTGAGTGTGGGTAATATTAATACAGAATACTATATTTCTAAGTACCCAAAGTATAAAAAAACTTAAAAAACATATAAAATATAAAGTTAGTATAAAAATTTAGTATTACATACGTAGAATAAATGAAAAAGGTTTTGTTTCAGCTATTATAAAAATAAAATAAAAATATGGAGAAAAACATACTAATTTCAATTTTTTTTTTTTTTAAGTTATTATAAAAAAATAAAATAAACAGAAAACATATTGTACTACAGTTTAGAAAGTTACAGAAAGTGAGTTGTAGAATGATGGATAAATTTATAGAAAAAGCGTTTCGATATCTACATTATTCAACCATAATTTTATCTCTTTTACATATTTTATCATTTTATTATCAATATTCAATTCAGGCAGCGGGCAGCTGGCAAGCGGGTGGTTTGTTGTTATTTTATGTATAGTATAAAATGAAGTCATTCAAAATGTATGTGCGCATAGATCTTTTAAACTACGCAACGGATTTTCATGCGGTTTTCACAAATAGATGGAGTGATTCAAGAGGAAGGTTTATATGCATAATACATGCTTATTATAGTAGATAAAAGCCGAGAAATTCAAATATTCAATTCAGGCAGCGGGCAGCTGGCAAGCGGGTGGTGTGGATTTTATAAAGGTTGGGTAATGGCGTCGTGTTTCGTTAGCCACAGCAACATGTGGCCGGGTCTGCTAGTGAAATAATAAATTGAAGTTTTCTGAAGTACTTACTTGCCTAGTAGGAAATTTCAAGAAGGCATACTAATGTACCGGACCGTTACGTTTGCCGGTGTTATTTTATGGCATATTTAACATGTAAATGTACACGTGTAAATAATATTTGATTTATGGTGATCAACTCAACAAACTCCAACAGCTCGTAAGGCTTTGAAGCAAAGAATGGACGGTTACCTCGAGAGTGTTTTCTCTTGGGGTAAAAATAATCTCGTTGAATTTAATGTTTCAAAGACCCAATCTTGTCTGATTACGTCTAAAAGGGATCGAAATGAAAATCTAGTCGCTTTCAACGAAAGCAATCTTCCGAACAGGCCCTCCATTGATATGCTTGGTGTAACCCTAAGTGACCAGCTGAGGTATGGGGGCTCCATCGAAGCCAGAGTAAAGTTAGCCTCCCAAAAACTGGGCGTACTGTACAGGGCCCGCAGATACTTTAATAGTATACAACTGCTAACCCTGTACAAATCGCAAGTGCGCCCCACAGTTGAATTTGGCAGCCACCTCTGGTCTGGAGATCCAAAATACCTGAAAAATACCCTTGACTCTGTGCAGAAACGGGCGGTCCGTTTGATAGATTCTCCCATCTTAACAGACGGATTGCAATCTTTAGAGCACAGGCGTCGGGTGGGAATGCTATCCTTGTTCTACCGGTATTACAATGGAAGATGCTCCGAGGAACTAGCATCATTGATCCCTTCGGCACCGGTGCATAGTCGGGAAACACGCCAAACGCGTGCCCAACATTTGTACACAGTTGACATTTGTCACATGAGAACGGGTCGTTTCTTCGACTCGTTCTTGTGTTCAACAGCTCGGCTGTGGAATGATTTGCCGGCCTCTGTGTTTCCTCCTTCCTACAACATGGGTCTCTTCAAGACCAATGTTCATTCCTTCCTCTCCTCAAAAAGACCCTCCACACAGTATCCCAGATGACATAGGCCCTGAGGGAAATTATTTTCCTCAGGGCCTCCTGTGTGGAGTTAATGTAAAAAAAAAAAAAAAATTCGAAAATTGCTGTCATCATTATATCAAAGCTTAGTATTTGGAGATGTCTGACTAATCAACTGGACGATCGAAATCTGTTTTCATTGCCGCGCCGTAATTTTTCACAGGTAAAAACAAGTACATTCTTATTTTCTAATTATTATTTTAGCAGCATTCACTTTCATGCATAATTTCTAATACACGGTAGGTATTTTATTAACAATATATTATCTTCTTTAGATAAAAATAAAACTCTGACTAAATAATGAGACAGAGAAAGTAATGTTTTCAATGATCAACTGAACAGGTGAAATTTTTAATTTTAATTCAATCAAAAATATTCACTAACTGGTTTGGTTAACGAGTCATATATATTTTGAATATATACATAATTCGAATCGAGATTTATTTGGCATGTTATCGCAATAACATAGAATAAAACGGCACTACAAAATTTAATTACTTAAATTATTATTAAATTTAATGAAATTGAATACTTAATAAAAACAAAAAGCCCGAAGGTGATATTTGAAAAACATTTTATTATTCTTATTATTTACTAGCAGACCCGGCCACACGTTGCTGTGGCTAACGAAACACAACGCCATTGCCATTACCCAACCTTTATAAAATCCACACCACCCGCATTGAATATTTGAATTTCTCGGTTTTTTCTCTACTATAATAAGCATGTATTATACATATAAACCTTCCTCTTGAATCACTCTATCTATTGATGAAAACCGCATGAAAATCCGTTGCGTAGTTTAAAAGATCTATGCGCACATACATTTTATACCACGTAATGATTTATTAAAAGACTGCACTGTCCAATAATACAATACATATAACTCGAAATAATACAAGTTACAGTATAATAAAAGTTACAGTGTATGCAGCAGATATATGAATAAAGCAAAGATAATTGAGAGGCGAGTATGGGTATCGCCGCCTAAGGAACCTTTTATTGGATAACCAATACCCGTCATAGTCACCTCAAGAGGTTCGCTACGTTTGGTGACTAAGCAGATGTGCCCGGGTTCACGGGGTGAGGTTTGTCCAAAACTTGGCAGCCCTGAGGGAGGTCTTTTTTGACCTCTCCAGCCGGACTTTCTCGACCCATCGCTTTGCACCGCAGCGAGAGGGTTGGATTCAAATGGTTTGTCACTCCTGGATACATCTCCAGATTCCTACCCGCACCTCATACCTTTTCCTTTCCAGGACATCCCCCCTACCTTTTCATAACATGACCCTATACACAGTATCCCCAAAGATGGCATAGGTAGGACCTGGGGGATTTTTTCCTCAGGGCCTCCTGTGCGGATCTAACGTATTTTTTTTTACCCTTATCCATCCCCACCACCTTCAGCCTCAGAACATACCCCAACATGCCATACTCCCACAGGCTACAGGCAGTTGGAACTCTTGTGCAGTATTAAAAAAAAATAACTTCACAACGCTCGAATTTTAAAGTCTTTGTAATAAATAGGGTACCTACCTATGTATTTGACATCAGGTTACATCAAAACAAACGCAGGTAGGAAGACATATTTTTTATCGACGATTTTAAGAGGTAATACCATCGGTGAGAAATCTCGACGGTAGGTATTTTCAAAAGTTATCGTTGTCGCACCGCGCTCACAAAAGAACTAGCTATAGATGTGTGGGTGAGACCACGTGAGTGTTCTCTCTCCCCCTCTGCGCCTCCTGCCTACCGTCTTCCGCGAATCTCATCGCATGCTTGTTACTAGGTATTCCAATATTCTGTTTGGATGGCATGTTTCGACTTATTTCGTCGCTAATGAAGTTTTTGACTCGGCTTTAGGGTGTATCGCTCTCCATAGACAGAAAAAAGGGCGCATTATTTTTAAACGCATGAGGTCTCTAAAGTTACATATGATTTGTAGCTATTCGAAACGTAAAAATAAATAAAATTAGTCTAAACGACCCGAAGTTTAGAAAAAACTATATTTCGTGATTTGGAAAAAATAAAATAATGGTCTTTTGTTTTGTAGCAAACTTACTTTTTATTCAATAACGGCAGTACAAAGAACACAAAACATATTTTGTCCAATATACGTAATCTAGTTGTTAAAAATGTAAACCAACTAAAACTAACTAACTAACCAGCACGCCGTTTCCCCGCAGGGGTAGGCAGAGAGCATGGACCGCCAAACAACTCGATCTTGGCACACACTCCTTGCCTCGTTCACATATAAGTAACTGATTCACTTGGTCGTGCCATGTCTTCCTCGGGCGTCCCCGACTTCTTCTTTCATTCACATTTATGTCATATATTCTCCTTACACTCCTTTACTCGTTCATTCGCTCTACATGCCCAAACCATCTGAGGGTCCCTTTCTTAATCTATTAATAGAGTTGCCTGCATTTACCCTTCTTTCGATATCTCTGTCAAAACTACCATCTCTCGTAAACATACTTCCCAAGTACACAAACTCACCCACCTGCTCCAAATACTCATCATTCACAACTATGTTGCACACTGTTTTCATACTATCTCTTTCAAATACCATGACTTTAGATTTACTTACATTCATCATTAACTCATTCTTCATACATACTTCGATCATCCTAGACACGAGAGACTGTTAAAAATGTAAAAGGGAAAAATTTTTTTTTTTTTTTTTTTTTTTTTTTTTTTTTACATTAACTCCACACAGGAGGCCCTGAGGAAAATAATTTCCCTCAGGGCCTATGTCATCTGGGATGCTGTGTGGAGGGTCTTTTTGAGGAGAGGAAGGAATGAACATTGGTCTTGAAGAGACCCATGTTGTAGGAAGGAGGAAACACAGAGGCCGGCAAATCATTCCACAGCCGAGCTGTTGAACAGAGGAACGAGTCGAAGAAACGACCCGTTCTCATGTGACAAATGTCAACCGTGTACAAATGTTGGGCACGCGTTTGGCGTGTTTCCCGACTATGCACCGGTGCCGAAGGGATCAATGATGCTAGTTCTTCAGAGCATCTTCCATTGTAATACCGGTAGAACAAGGATAGCATTCCCACCCGACGCCTGTGCTCTAAAGATTGCAATCCGTCTGTTAAGATGGGAGAATCTATCAAACGGACCGCCCGTTTCTGCACAGAGTCGAGGGTATTTTTCAGGTATTTTGGAGCTCCAGACCAGAGATGGCTGCCAAATTCAACCGTGGGGCGTACTTGTGATTTGTACAAGGTTAGCAGTTGTGTACTATTAAAGTATCTGCGGGCCCTGTACAGTACGCCCAGTTTTTGGGAGGCTAACTTTACTCTGGCTTCGATGGAGCCCCCATACCTGAGCTGGTCACTTAGGGTTACACCAAGCATATCAATGGAGGGCCTGTTCGGAAGATTGCTTCCGTTGAAAGAGACTAGATTTTCATTTCGATCCCTTTTAGACGTAATCAGACAAGATTGGGTCTTTGAAACATTAAATTCAACGAGATTATTTTTACCCCAAGAGAAAACACTCTCGAGGTAACCGTCCATTCTTTGCTTCAAAGCCCTACGAGCTGTTGGAGTTTGTGAGCCCTTTGGGGGCTTGTCAAACAAAAAGCTATCATGAACTGTACTGTCATCCGCGTAACAGTGAATTGGTGCACATGACAAAAGGTCGTTGATGTGCAACAAAAACAAAGTCGGAGACAGAACCGATCCCTGCGGGACGCCAGCATTTATCGAGTGTGAGGAAGAAGTGAAACCATCGACTACCGTCTGAATCGACCTCTCCCTCAAGAAGTCGGCAATCCACATACACAAGGATGCGGGAAGTCCGTAAGAATGCAGTTTGTTGACAAGTCCTCGGTGCCAAACCCGGTCAAAGGCCTTGGAGATGTCCAGTGCAACCGTTTGGGTCTCACCGAAACGTTCCAGGCATCGCCCCCAAACATGCGTCACATACGCGAGAAGATCACCGCACGAGCGGTTCCGCCGGAATCCGTATTGACGGTCGTTAATAATTTTGTTCTTCTCGAGGTATGTGAGCAGTTTGTCGTTGATCACACGTTCCATCACCTTAGACAGAACTGATGTGATCGCTATGGGGCGGTAGTTGGCCGGGTTGGAGCGGTCACCCTTCTTTGGAATAGGATGGATAACCGCTTTTTTCCAACCAGAGGGCACAGAGCCAGTCTTCAGGGACAATTTAAAGAGCTTCGTCAAAATTGGAGCTATTTCTGCAGCGCACCTCTGCAGTACCAGGGCAGGTATTCCGTCAGGCCCACTAGCTTTATTAACATCAAGCCCTCGTAAAACATGGAGTACTTCCCGATGCCGAATCCTCAGCTTTTTCATACGAAAACCGCAGTGAGGAACCGACGTCGGGACGGCACCTTGGTCATCGAGGGTTGAGTTATCCGCAAACATTTTACCTAATAAGTTTGCCTTTTCGGTGGCGGTGTTTGCTAGTGAGCCGTCAGGTCTGGTGAGAGGTGGCAAACTGGATTTGCAGAAATTGCGACCTATTGAGCTCGCAAGCGACCAGAATTGCCTGCTGCCATGCGGGCATGCAGCCAGCTTTCTGCTGATCTGCAGGTCGTGCTCCAATTTCGACCTATTTATGATTCTCTTGGTTTCCTTTGCCATTTTGTTGTAAGCTGTTCTGTCTTCGGATGTTCTAGATGTGTTGTAGGCTCGGTAAGCCGCGTTTTTTCGTCGCACTGCTTCAGCGCATTGTCGACTGAACCACGGCTTTGAGCCCACACCAGTTTCCTTAACAGTAGAATGGATGAAGCCATCCATCGCGGATGTGATGACTTCACCAATTTCCTGGGCACATCTTGAGGGATCCGAAGTCCGAAAACAGACAGCTGACCACGGAAAAGCATTAAAATGTGCCCGCAGACCGAACCAATCTGCTGACCTATAGTGCCACACTTTTCTCTTCAGCCTCTCGTTTGGTGGTCTGAAGTTTACAGGGATTGATGTCGTCACCAGGCAGTGGTCGGACGATCCTAAAGGCGCTGTGACTTCAATCCTGTAACCGTGTGGCACAGTAGTTAAAAATAGATCTAACAGATTGGAACGGTGAGTCTGGACATCAGGAACCCTTGTAGGCTCCTGAACCATTTGTTCCAATCCGTAGCAAAGGGCAAAGGATTCCGCTTGGCGTCCAGCCGAGTCTGTTGATCCTGAGAACTTCAACCAAGGTTCGTTATGAACATTGAAGTCCCCCAGGACCACAAACTCTGCCGTAGGGTAGCGGGGCAAGAGGTCATCAATAGTATCGCTTAAGTGTTTGAAGAGCTCGGACGTGTCTGATTCGCTAAGGTTCGGTGAGCGGTATAAACACGCGTAGAATCTTACCGTACTGGCAAGATTGACGCGTACCCACATTACGTCGAATCTGGAGTTTTCCAGATTCAACAGTCGCACACAGTTGACGTCAGCTCGACTATAGAGACAGACACCTCCTTTAGGTCTGAACTTGCCTGCGAGGGTGAAGCCCGGGCAGTTCAGATAGGAGGTGTCTACAGGCTCAGCTATCTGGGTTTCAGACAGGAAAAGTAGGTTTGGGCGTTGGGAAAAAAGGTGGTGGTGGACAGAATTTAAATTGGTGTGCAGGCCGCGAATGTTGGTGTAATTCACCAACAGTTTTGGCCCGCACCGGGGACGCCTACTCCTCGCCGCTGTAATGACGTTATTTGTTGATGGTTGTATATTCATGATTTTATTTGTAGGGTTATTTAAGTGTGATATGAGGGGAAGGAAGGTCAGGGAGGGAAAAGGTAAAGGGGTGGGTAGGATGCTGGGATTCAGAGTTTCCAGGAGTGACGGACGTATGTATCCAACCCACCCACTGCGGTGCAAGGCGATGGGCAGGGAGAGTCCGGCTGGAGAGGTCGCCCAATGCGCCCCAAACGCTACTGCTGGGTCCCCTCCGGTCACGAACCGGCACAACAGCAGCGGCGGGGTTTTTACACTCGTTGATGGGGCAGCCCACCCTCAGTCGTGAGCCTGAGGGTCGGGCCCCTGTACTACCGAGCGACCCGGACAGCGGTAACCGGTTGTAAAGGGTCTCCCTCAACCAGCATCTCCCGATCCGGCCCGCCACGCAGAAGGTGGGCCGACGCACCCGCCATCAAGGCCTAGACAAACATTACCCCAAGAACCCGGGCACCACTGCTAAGTCACCAAACGTAGCGAACCACTTGGGGTGACCTGTGGCAGAGGTGTTGGTCATCCAATAAATGGTTCCCAGGGCGGCGGTACCCATACCCGCCTAACAAAAAAAAATAACACGTTTTCTGGATAAAACTAAGATACTAAACAATAATGCACACCAACTGTACTGAATATCCAGGCACTTCCCCACCTTCCTCTTCCTCACTTCCTTCCGCTCCCCATTATCTTCAGCCTCACAACATACCCTAATTGTGGATGCCATAGTCTCACTGGCTCTTGTGCGGTATTCACATAAAAAACAACATTTTTTAACAAAATATAACAAATAAAATATAACGGTTGGGCAAAACTGAATATTAACGTAGTTTAAAGGCAGCGATTACTTAAGATCTTGCTTCGAATTCAAATTTAACATTATATTTATTGAATGTAGTTTGGCGCTATTATAACCTTTTCAAGCATTATAGCCAGCGACCGAAGGAGATACACACACCTTTCCACGTTTTTTTTTCATTAGCTCCACATATGGGATCCTTAGGAAAAAAAAACCTCAGGGCCTATGTCATCTTTGGGGACGCTGTACACAGGGAAAGAAAGGAGAGGAAGTTCTGGGAAGGGAGGTATCTGTCAATGGGTCCAAGGGTGACAGAAGTATGAATCCAACCCTCCCATTAAGGTGCAAGGCAATGGATCGAGAGAGTCCGGGTGGAGAGGTCAAAAGGTCTCCTTCAACCAGTCTCTCCCGATCCGGCCCGCCACGCAGAAGGTGGGCAAATGCAGAGACGTAGCGAATTACATGGGGAGACCTATGGCAGGGATCTTGGTTATCCAATTCACGGGGCGGCGGAATCCATATCCGCCTCCATGAATACAAAGAACATCCAACGCCATAATCCTGGTAAATACGCGAAGCACTTTGTAATAATAATAATAATAGCATTATATTTATATAGCGCTGTTTTGTGACATTTCACTTCAAGTGCGCTTAACTATAATAAATTTAAAAAATAATCCTACAGTGCTCCTTATAATATTGAGAAAATAATAAAAGAGTATAGAGTATTTACAAAACAATGACAGAAGAACAAAATTAACAAAGATAGTGCTGTTATAGCACACACGGGACAATAATAATAATAGACAATAGCAGTGCTATTGTATCACAGGACACAACAAGAACTTTAAAACTAAAATATAAAATACTAACAGAAAGGCAGTTTGCGTTCAGAAATGAGAAATATTCTGACATTAATTTATGTGCGACAAATTTGAGTTAAAAAAATAATACGAATTCTTGCACACAAAAAACTTTTTTTTCTCATTTTAATTTTATAATTTTATTTTTTTATATATATTTTTGTAGTATATAGGGATTTAATTATATATATTTTTTATATTTCTGTAGTATATGTAGTATATATTTTTTAAATAATTACCATTAATTACAAGTAATGGTCAGAGTTGCCTCTAAAATGATTAAAAAGATGAGTTTGAAAAATGGGATATATTTATGTCAGATTATTTAGGAAACCGTGGTGAATCAAATGGTGTAAACAAAAAAAAAATTGGTCGAAAACCTTACATGGGATATTTTGTGAATGCAACGACGATATGTTCTCAAGAGTTTTGAGAATAAATGTATATATTTTTTTTACTGTATTAATTTACCAAAAAAACATTCTTGCATCTATTTTATTGTATACTTGATGTGGAAAATAACATATTTACTATATTAAGCCAAATAATGTACATGCGGATATACAATTGGATATATGCATAATGATAATTATACTAAAAAGGTTTTATTTCTGGGAGTGCAAAAGTCATACAGCTTCATACGTGCTAGAGCTACAAAACTACACTACTTGGATGTTTCTGACCACAAATGTTTAAAAAACTGGCGTAAAAGTACTACCTAATGATGTGTAAGCCCATAGAAGGGTTCTCGAGAAACAAAGAAATGCATTGATTGAAATTGCACAAACGAATTGGTTATGGCGACCCAGCTTGAAATGCTGCAAATGGGTCCAATCTTTGTGGCGTCATTTTTAATTAAACGAGAACAAATAACTTTGTAAAAACAGCTTTATGTAATCAATATTATCAACATGTTTCGAAAACAGAGTGTTCTTCGTCAGGATAAGATTAATATTAAAAGACAAACATGTATAGGCATATGAGAATTATAGACAAAATATTAAAGGTAGAGGTGATTGATTACTTACAAATATCACAAAATGCAATTATATAAAATGAAATATAAAAATTATTTTTAAGTTAAATACCCTTATAGTATGCAAAGTCATTGGAGAAGCTGTGTGGAGGTTATTTTTAATGAAAGGAAGGAGAGGAATTTCTGGGTAGGTAAAAGTATGAAATGATGGTGGAGAGAGTCCGGCTGTAGAGATCAAAAGATCTCCCTCTTCCAGTTTCTCCCAATCCAGCCCGCCACGCAGTAAGTGAACAAAATCATCCGCCACCAAAACCCATGCAGACCTCACCCGTGAACCCGGGAACCCATGCTCAGTCACCAAACATAGCGGACCACTTGGGGTGACCAAGTGGCGGGGGTGTTGGTTATCCAATAAATGGTTTCCGGGGCGATGGTACCTAAAACGCCTCCCAAATTGAAAATTTATTATAGTACTTGACATAAACAATTTTAATTTTGCACAATTTTAGCATGAAAGCTCGGTCAGTATTGGTATACCGCGATGAGTCACTAAACAGAAAAAAACGAATAAAAAATATCGATTACACGGGCAAGGACAACACTAGTCTACCGATAAAATTCGTTACATCACTACTTCGCTTTATATGTATGTATTTGTCAAAACCCTCGTTCCCCGGCCCCCTCAGGAGAAATGAGCGAAAGGGACACCTGCACGTCGGGCCAAAAATACCTAAATAAAATCTTCGAAATCGATGTTTTGTATTCCCCATTTTTCTTCTCCAAAACTTGACGGATTTAAAAATTTTTTTTCTCCAACTATATTAAAAGAAAATATTCTATGTCGGTACGTTTTGCTTTTTTTCAAAATACATTGTTTAGTTTGTTTACTGAACGTTTTTTGACGGCGTTTAAATTAGGCAATTTTATTCATTTTTGGAAGGTCCTAACTTCTATAAGAAGTAAATTATCAAAAAAAGCAAAACGTACCGACACGCTAGTGGTCGATATCTATATTATGTAAAAAAAAAATTTGCTCTAGGGTCAAAATCCAGAGAGATAAACGGGGAATACGTTTATATGGAAAAACGCCGCTAGTATTTCCTCTTAAGCAATATTAATGGGAAGGAAATTATATAAGTTACCACTTAAGCTTAAGTGTTTATTTAATTTTATTGAAAAGCACTCGTGCGATAATAATTGTATGCATAAGGTATTATAAAAATAACCGCACGTTGATAGTATAAATAAAAGTCAATCAAATAAAAAGGCTTGGAATTCCCAATGGAATGCACTTGAAGAAAATTGTAGGATACCTACTTGAAAAACAAAATCAATGTTATCTGATTACATTAGTATCGAGTCAGGTAGGTACTGATTTCAATTGAATTTACCTAGATAATAATATAATACACATTATATAATAATTATAATTATCATTGATGTTTTCACCGATTTTGTAAACAAAACAATGATAAAACAAGATCCATAAAGATCCACATTACAATTTGGGAGGCGGGAATGGGTACCGTCGCCCCGGGAACACGCCAAGTGGTTCGCTACGTTTGGTGATTTAGCAGGAGTGCCCGGGTTCATGGGGTGAGGATTGTCTAGGTTTTGGAGACGGATGACCAGGACACACTGATACCCAGATTCCTACACACACCTAAAACCCTTTTCCTTCCCAAAACTCTTCTCTCCTTCCTTTCCTTAAAAAAAACCCTCAACACAGCATTCCCAAAGATGGCAGAGGCCCTGAGGGAAATTATTTTATTATAAAAATAAAAAAAAACACAGGAAAAAAACATCTCTTAAAGGACAACTTACGTATTTACTCTGACCACTCGACCAACAAAAGCACCTAGAGCAAAGGATTTAGAACAGAACTAGAAGGAATAGGCGTATAACCATAAAGTACATTCCCTGTCACCCAGAATAGTCGACGTCCATTCAAAAAGCACTGCACCATGAAACGAGGCCTACGAATAAAACTACACGACCTACAAGCAGCTCTACCCTATCATCAGCATGACATATATGGATTTACGGAAACCTGGCTTGACCCTGCAATAAAAACAACTGAACTTGGACGTCAAAAGGTGCAGAAGTTTTAATAGCAATAAAACAAAAGCCGTAATGTAGAAAATTACACTTGAAAAACCACAACATTGAAAATTCATTCGCATTTATTCGCGCAAATCTCTACGCAACCTGAAAACTCAAACCAAAAAAATTTAACAAGTCGACTGCATTCCTGTACACAGATTTTTCGGAGGCATTCGACATCCCATAAAGGCAGTATGTATCCCAGGAGGCATCCCATAAACTACTAATCCAAAAACTATATGCCCCCAGGATAAGAGATAACATGCTAAAATGGTTAACTAATTATTTATCAAACCGCAAACTGTTAAAATAATAATAAACTGTTATATTAAGGCCTGAGCGACTAGGGTTTACCGCAAGGTAGACATCTTGGTCCAGTTTTGTTCCTCATTTACATCAACAACAACAAATTGCGACGAAGTCGAGGTATTTTACTCTTTGCTGATGACATCAAGCAATACAAAAAAATTCTGATGTAAAAAACCATTGTCAAATATTACGGTCAAATAATAAAAATATTGGTGCACACAAAATAATCTTTTTTAAATGTAGTGCAAAATCTTGACTTTCTACCGAAATAAATCTCCTGTTTTATTCGAATATTCAATTAACAACAAGACCTTAGGAAGAGTTACGGAAATGAGAAATCTTATCTTGGTGTCACTTTTGGTGAAAACCTAAATTTTGCTAATCACATCCACCAAATTGTGAACAAATGTATGACAACACTAGGCTTGATAATTAAGAATAACGAAAAACTTCCGTATAAGCCAATAAGTTATACACGGTCTCCAACTTCTAACAATAATTAAAATTAAACAAAACTCGGTAGGTAGTTTGCTCTCCCTCTTATAGAATTGCGCAAATATAAAAAAATTTCTACGATTAATAAATTTTAAAATAAATACAAGACTAGAATACATAAATTATCCTTTCTTAACAAATGTTTTAGCTTTTTTGCTTCTTCTAGTCTTATCTATAATGTTATCGCTCATTCGTTCATTGCTCTTTGTGATTCTTACTGTCTCTTTGCTTCTTCTTTACTTCATTTAGCTTCCTCTTGTTTCTTCTTGGATCGTTATGGCTGTTTTGCCTCTTCTTGCCTTTTATATTCTTGTATTGCTCTTCTCGCCTTTTTGTGCTTCTGTCTCTTCTTACTTCTTCTTTACTCTTCACTTCTGGTCTCTTTTTGCCCCTTTGACTTCTGCTTGCCTCTTCTCTTCTGACTTATACTTGCCACTTCTTAATTCTCCTTGTATCTTCTTGCCTCCTCTAGCTTCTTCTGGCCTCTTCTTGGAATTTCAAAACATCCGAACGTCAAGTCTTTAAAAAGGTAAATATTCGGGTGACCGGACAATTGAACAAAGTGGTACTTCATCACTCCTTTGAAAAGTGACGAAAAAAATAATTTAAATAGGTTACGTTATGGGCAAATTTTTTTTCATCACTTAACTTTTCAAACGGGTGTAGGAATGCCACGTTGTTGAGTTGTCATGGTACCGTATTGACTATTACCTAGGTACTTAATTTTAGTTCTTTTTGTTTTATGTACCTACCTACTTACTCGTAATGTAAACATATCGTTGCATAAATAGTGTAACGAATATCGTGCTCACCTATGGTTGGAATAATGGTTATCCACGTTGAAAATGTATTTAATTACTTTACAATGATTGTTATTACTAATTGTTCGATGTATTCCTGTTAGCGAGCCAATAATTATACTGTGACTGTGTAATAAATATGTGAACGAGGCAGTTGAACCAAACATGATGAGAAAATATGAAAAAAAAACAATGAATTATTTACCTGCTGAAGAATCCAGAGAGACCCTTCTTCTTCACCTTGACACAATCACTCTTGGAGTTGCACTCTCGGGACTCCTGGTTCACACACGGGTCACTCACACAGCTCCCCGACAGGGAGCACTCCGACAGGCTGGACACGGTGCTGGAGAAACTTCCTCCGTCCGCTCCCCGCTGGTGGCCAGACCTAATCAGAGTACTCCGGGGAGACTCACTGGACAGACTATCACTCTTATCACCATTGCTCAACGAGTAATTACCCTCGTCACTGAAACTACCTTTCTTCGAGTCACACTCGCTGCTCTGAGACACCAGAGACGGTTTCGTCGCGTTCTTCGGAGTCACGAAATGAAGCTGCTTGGTGATCGGGTTGTAGGCCAGCGAGATGTTGTCCAGGGCCTGGTTCAACCTCATGGTTCCCTGGGCACAACCGCCATTGTTGCTCATGTCTAAGCAGCCCCTGGTATTTTTGTTTTTCGGTTCGTTCACTGGCGTCTTGTCGTTTTGACAGGTGTCATCTTTACTTTCAGATGCTTCCAAGTCAAACCCGTTGTTTATGTGTATGTTCACTGATTCTTGTTGTGATTTCGTGTCGTAAATTGATTCCTTCGTCTTGTCAAACCTCTCGGGCCATGTCTTGTAGTTGTTCAAGTGCTGCTTGTCATCTTTTATGTCATCCAGACTCCCTTTACGCGCGACAGAAACGGAATCGAATTCATCAAAGTCTTTCGAATTCTGAGTGCCATTACTATGATTCATTTGTGATTTTTCACCGAACAGAACTTTTTTGTAATATGGATTCCGAGAACTGGCACCATTTAAAGGATTTTTCAAAATGTTGAAACTTTTGACGAGCTGAGAGTTGCAAGTCAAAATATTATTGTATTCGAGATAATTTTCATCGCGCCCTTGACATCCCGCGATTTCATTTATATCTTCGTCACACTTAGATTCACTACGTACAAACGAACTTGCCTCTAAATTCTTCATAATTTATCTGAAGGAAACGCATTTCTAAATATTTTAAGTTAGAACTTTTAATTGTTTTTTAAAGAAAGCGGACAGCGAAGAACGCAACACCCCCATCCCGACCATTGCACACTATTTACTAGCCTGAAGCTAGTTGCAAGTCGCAATCTCGCAACTCGCAATAGAAATAACAGTGTCGATTCAACATCATTCGCTGCTGTTTTCACGCCGCTCCAATATTGCTAAGTTGCGCAAATTGACGCATTCGTAAAGATGGCCACTGGCGGTAAATTCAAATTATTATACAAGTTCACATCATAACACGATTTTCTTTTTTCATTATTGTAGATAAAAAAATTGATGAATATGCACAAGATCAAAGCACTTTTTTTTTAGAATCTGTTATATGATATACCTTATAATATATCAACTGCTTTTATAGATGTGGTTTTAGATTTTCAAACTACAGTAGAATCCGGATATAACACCCTCAAGATACTTGGTCGTACTAACCGGACGACGCACAAAACGGCCGGATAATTTAAGCTGGATTTTATTATGATACATATTAATGTTATTGTAATTATTGTTATGAAATATGTAATAGTATAGAAAGATAATTTTCTTTTTAGGTAAATAAAACATTTAATGGTACTTAAACATTCCACATAACAAACATACATTACCTAATTTACTGTAGGTACATCGTATCCAAAAAGATACAATGTACCTACATTCTACGCAAGCAAATGTGTAGTTGCTAACGTAGAGAGTGCGAAATTTGAGTTTGTTTTTGGCCAACTTTTGTTCGATAGTAAGAACTTCGCACAGCATTGTGAATACGCGACATCATAGTTTTACACTGCAACAATGCCTGATTTATTTGTTCTTGAGTTGATGGCCTGACACGTTTACGTTTCAAAACATTGACATTAAACAGGGATTCTATCTTAATTTTATTTTACTTTATGGTGGATATTGTAGAATGAGATACGCTGTACTCCTTCGCAAGGGTTACATTTGAATCACCGGCTTCTAAACGGTGTAATATAGCACTTTTTTCTTCAATGGAAAAACACTTTTGCTAAATTCATTATGTCGAGCTTCCTCGTCACAGCAGATGATATAGAAGGGGAGTAGGCGAGGCGCGGGGCAGCAAGGTATTGGTGTGTAGGTTTTGTAAACAAAACACTGCGCGTCCTTCTAACTCAGTGCTGCCCAACCTTTTTTGGACCAGGGACCACTTTGAATTCATTTTTGTTAACAGGGACCAGTGGGATAGCTAGAGGGGGGCGGCCCGCCCCGGGTGCCACCCGAGGGGGGGTGATACCCGACCGAGTGGCACCCACAAGAGCACGGTCTGTCACAACCCCCCCGGACCAATTTTTTACACATTTGTAAAAAATTGGTCTGTAATTAAAAATTGGTAATAATGGAAGGGACAGGGTGGGATGGGTTTTTCTCTCTTTCTTTATGTGACAATATTCTTCGTATTTTTTTCCATCCGCGCGCCGAGTTCGCTTATTGACTGGCACGCGTTTATTCTTTCACGGACCGCTGGTTGGGAAACCGTGTTCTAACTGGACGAATTATCATTAAAATAGGTCAAAAAAGGTCACTTTAAGCAGTTGGTCGCTTAAAACAGTCTTACTAAACGGATACGTTTTTCTACTAAAAGCTATGAAACCTAACTTGAGTTTACATTGACGTCGCTAAAAAAGGTAGGCCGTTATTAGTGCATACCAGTTTTGCACGACACTACTACACGTACAATAGAGTGGTGTGGTTTAATCAACTGGCAATGGAGCTGTGATTGGAACCCGACTACAATAAATGAAAAAATAGATTAAAAAATACATTTTTTTTTTTTTTTACATTAACTCCACACAGGAGGCATCTGGGATGCTGTGTGGAGGGTCTTTTTGAGGAGAGGAAGGAATGAACATTGGTCTTGAAGAGAACCATGTTGAAGGAAGGAGGAAACACAGAGGCCGGCAAATCATTCCACAGCCGAGCTGTTGAACACAAGAACGAGTCGAAGAAACGACCCGTTCTCATGTGACAAATGTCAACCGTGTACAAATGTTGGGCACGCGTTTGGCGTGTTTCCCGACTATGCACCGGTGCCGAAGGGATCAATGATGCTAGTTCCTCGGAGCATCTTCCATTGTAATACCGGTAGAACAACAACATAATTTTTTTAATTTATTTTTTATTTTATAAATAAATATTATTATTTTTTAAACGACTTTAAAAAGGAGGAGGTTCTCAATTCGACTGTATATTTTTTTTTTTATGTTTGTTATCTCAGAACTTTCGACTGGGTGAACCGATATTGATGATTCTTTTTTTATTTGAAAGCTGGTGCTTCCCATGTGGTCCCATTTTAATTTGGTCCAGTTCCGACGATGGCGTCTACGAGAAAACCATATAAGTCTTAAATTTGCATTAAGTACGTGCGCGACAAATGGACGAATAATTCAATATCACGCCAACCGATTTCGATGATTCTTTTTTTATTGGAAAGGATGTACTTCAAGGGTAGTTTGATGAGAGTTTAGTTAGGTTCTGATTATCGGATCCATGACAAAGTAATGGAACTCTTCAATTCTTAGGAGCAAATTAACGAAACTCGGCCGAATCTCTTAATTTGACCCTCACGTCGTTATGATCAAATTATGTCTGTCTCATATGAGCAGCACGTTTAGTAGGTGTACTCATATTCAGACAAATTAGTTAGTGTACTTCAGATTCACTAAAAATAAAAAAAATAAACAAAAATTTTAACAAAACAAAAAACGACTTCAAAAATGCACTAAAAAGTAAAAAAATAATTTCGTATTCTTCTACAACTTCATAATCAACTTAATTTTTCTACTCATCAATATGTAGGTACGATTGTTATTTTTGGAGTCGGTGTCAGCAAAGGTACCCGACCCGGCGGCGTGTTCACTTGACAGCTCCCCTCACGCCGCGGCCCCGCTCTCGCCTCATCAAGTCGCTTGTGCGACACAAGCACATCTCACCTATAACTATGTATATAGTTACAAACCTACCTTGACTGACACCGACCCAAAAATATCAATCGTTCCTACATATTGATGAGTAGAAAAAGTAAGTTGATTATGAAGTTGTAGAAGAACACGAAATTATTTTTTTACTTTTTAGTGCATTTTTTGAAGTCGTTTTTTGTTTTGTTAAAATTTTTGTTTATTTATACATTTGATTCATGCACGTATATATTGTGTTCATTTTAATTTTTAGAACTTCTTTTTTTCTTCCCTTTACACAGAAGTAATTGCACTCTTGTAAAGGTTACATTTTTTTTTCTTTTTTAACTTTATTTATTCTCATTTCTTTGTACATATAATGTATAATAGCAAATAGTATACATATAATAACAAATAGTATGAACAAGAAATGAAAACCCACTAACGCACTGCCTGAGTGTGGGTAATATTAAAACAAAATACTATATTTCCAAGTATCCAAAGTATAAAATAGACTTTAAAAACATATGAAATATAAAGTTAGTATTTCATAGGTAGAATAAGTGAAAAAGATTTTTTTTTTCAGCTATCATAAAATTTAAATAAAAATATTAAAAAAACATACTGATTTTTAATTTTATTTTTTATTTTTAGTTATTATAAATAAAATAAACAGAAAACATATTGTACTACAGTTTAGAAAGTTACAGAAAGTGAGTTGTAGAAGGAAGGATAAATTTATAGAAATAGCGTTTCAATATCTACATTATTCAACCATAATTTTACCTCTTTTACATATTTTATCATTTGAATTTGTAGTGGTAGAAGGTTAAATGTACGAGGACCAATGAAACTGCTATGTGTCTACAATAATTTAGTGTTGGTTTGTGGGGTGTAAAATATATTATTTATTCTTTTGCTCATTCTGTTTTCATATATTTCGAAATTATTTTTGTTTTTAAATACATATTTCAATGTTTGTATTATAAATAATTTACGTAGGTATATTAAATATTTTAGTTTCTTTGTATAATAAGTTGGTCGAGAATGTTTTATTTTTGTTATATATAACTTTAATTATGTGTTTTAGAATTATTTGTAGAGGCTTAATAAATGTATCAAGTGCACAACCCCATCCTATAATGCCATAAGTAATTGATGATTGCACCAGGGAAAAGTAGATCATTTTCAATTTTTCAATGTTTAGTACTTCCTTAAGTCTATAAAATATGTAGGTCAGATATCTTAATTTAGAAGTGATTTGATTAATATGTGATTTCCAATTAAGATTTATATCTATTGATACTCCTAAATATTTTATATTTTCGACATTAGTGAGTTCGTTGCACATGAAGCACATTTCTTGATTGCATCTAGTGTTATGGATTCTAATTTTAAGGTTGTCTGTAGGTTTATTTTTAATGGTTTTATAAAAAGGTAAATAAAATGTTTTGCAATAGTTTAAAACGAGTTTGTTGTATTTTAGCCATGTTGAAACCAGTGAAATACAATCAGTTGCTTTCGAAAAAGTTTCTTTCCAATGATTACCATCCACTATTATTGCCGTGTCGTCTGCGTAAGAAACAATTTTACCAGGGATTACAAAATTACATAAATCATTAATATAAATTAAGAATAAAATCGGGCCAAACACAGTTCCCTGTGGAACTCCATTTTTTATCTTTGACTCTGAACTATAATTATTCCCAATTTTTGTTTTTTGTGTTCTGTCTGTAAGATAGTTAGAGAGTAGTTTTAGTGTATCTTTTTTGAAGCCTAGTTGATTTATTTTTGTAATGAGTAAATAATGATTTACGGTGTTGAAAGCTATTCTTAAATCTATGAATATGGCAAGACATTTCTTTTTTTTATCGATAGATGAGTATATCTTTTTTGTCAATTCATATATCGCATCCTCGGTGCTTAGGTCTTTACGAAAGCCGTATTGGTTTTTCGATAGAATTTTATATTTTTCTAAGTGTTCAATGACTCTAAACTTGATGCATTTTTCGAATGTGTGTTTTTACAGTTTCTGATGAATGTTAATTACTCATGATTATGTGATTATCATTATGTTACATGTGTGTGTATGTATATAAAAACTAATTAAAAAAAAAATCCGAATTCTACTGTAGGTCTTCTAATTAAAACAATTTTTTATTAAAATAAGTATAACTTTTAATATCATATCCACATACATATATAATTTATTTACGCAGGTATCATATTTACATACACTTTATTATAATCAGACAAAATTAAATTATTTTATTACATAATGTAGGTACACAAGAAATCATATATAAATAAAATGCGATAATCAAAATCCCAAATAAAAGGACGGATTTGGCACTGAATGTTATTTACAGAACGATGGATAGAAACTAAAATAAAAACAGTATATTTGTACTAATATAAAAGTATTAATGATCAAAAACTAATATCAATTAATTAATCTTATTTAACAATAAAAACATATTATAAATTGATATGTTTAGTCGCACATAGAATAAATATATCAAAATTGCAAAAAAAAGCTATCGCAAAATACTGGAAATAAGCATTTAACAATGCTTTTGATGTGATTTTTTTATAGCGAAAACGCAAAATTAAACATCAAAACTAGGAAAAATAAGTTCAATTATTAAAACCCAAACTTATTTATGATATATAGGCGGGGTTGCAAAGAAAAACAAAAAGATTAATGTCAATTTGATTTACAGTAATAAATTCCTTATTATTTGCAAGAGATATCAAAAATAAATACAATGTACAAAATTTAGGCTTACAACACCGTATCGGCATCAAAACTAATGACATTGGGTTGTTTCAATTTCTATTTGATGGCCATTAACCCTTGGAAAGCCGACCTCCCTGGTCCTTGTACCAGGTGTAAAATGATAATCAGGCTGACATTATTTTCTTAATAACTAACTTGTTTTGCAAAATGACGTTATTGTAAATTGTTCCGTCTTGTGATCTTCACAATAAAAAAAAAACAAATTCCATGAAACTTTCCTGTAAATGATTAGAGTTCTATATGGCTTTGAAATTAAAAAACATAAACTTTCAAAGTTAAAATCAATGACATTACAATATATCTAGACTTGCTATCACCTCACAAACTCAAGATAAAATGTGGCAAGTAAAAAAACATTCTAATGATTACAAATAATTCTTAATTCAAATGCTGTTCATGTGCGACAAAGAAAGATATAGTAAAACCTCTATCTATCATTTTTGAAATAAACTATGGATGCGGGAAACTGTGATTGAGGGAATATAGAAAAACACACTAATATTAAAAGGTTTAATATGTACCTATGTGCTAACATATTCTAAAAAAGATACACGTTTCAGGTGTAAATCAATTTGTTATAAAAAAAATTGTAACAAAATAAAAAAAAGCTGCACGGAGACAAAAAATTACAATAACAATTGTGCTATATGAAATCTTTCATTGTCATTTGTTTTTGGCTTTTTTTATTGCCATAGAAAATTAGTATTTTTTCAGTGTTACAAATTACATTTTTTCGGAATCAGTTATCGAATGTGCATAAAAGAAAGTTTTGTGAAAGTGTACGCTTCTGATAATGAAGGGACAGATGGCAGAAAAGTAAAAAGATAACTAAACTATGCTTGAATGTCTAACGACAACAAACAGTAGGTACTTTAGCACTAACATGTCAGAAATGGCAGCCAACAGAGGCGAAAATTCATTCTTTCTTTCTCTCTTTCGCTCTCCAGTGTTATTGACCATTTGTATATGAAATTTGCTGTATAATTTAAACGATTGATGCGGTAAAGAGAAACGATCAATGTAATCTATTTTTTGTGTTTTATATGAAATTAATTGGGGATTACAAGAAATAACGTAAATACGGGAAAACGATTATTCGAGGAACGATAGATAAAGGTTTCACTGTATTCAAAGAATATGCATGTATGATCGATATAAACGGAAGGATTGGGTGGCATATTTGCAGAGGCGTAGCTAGCATGGGTGGCACCCGGGGCAGATGTCACCCTCCGGGGTGTGGTGTCACCCTCCCTCCCTATAAAAGTTGACTTGAAAAATTCAAAAGACCGACCGACACAAAATTTGGGGCACTCCACGGGGAGCCATAGAGTTACGAAAAACAAACCGTGTTCATGTGTTTGCAATATCTTCGTTACATGTATTAAAAATTTCTGTCGAATACTACCTCAAGGCTGATTAGAGTAGGACGCCTGAGCGCTTGACGGATTTTGAGGTGTCAAGTGATCAAGCTATAATAGAGCACCCCAGTTTGCATTGTTGTTGTACTCGTTGTTACTGCTGATTGTATATTGTTTTACCGCAAGCATATAAATAAAGTAATAATAATAGGGATCAGACTATTTAAAACAGTAAAGTTTACTTAGCGACAGAACTGAATTGTTAATTTGGCTGTTGTGCGCCCACATCCTGCACTCTAGTAGGCCTTGTGTACTCTAATGTTGAACAAAAACTTCGGGCGGAAAACAATTGAATTATTTACAATAGTTTAACTGATTGACAAGTAATGAATACATTTTCTCATCACACAAAAGGGCATTTTGGCACCTTTGTAATGCAATTTACTTAGAGATAGCACACAACCATATGCAACATGTGGCAGCTTAGTACTAAAGCTACGGAATCGAAAACATTACAAGTGACTTACTTTTGGCTTGACACTTAAAGATTTTCACAGCACGTCTATATATATTGTAATGTCATTGATTAAAAAGAATATGTTTGCAAAATCTTGACAAAATTAGAGTATTGACCAATATTATGTTACAGGTACGTTATTTAATTGCCAGGCAAATAAAACATATTTTAGCATGCCATTATGTTAACAGGAGAAAGTGTGGTGAACTGCCAGTGAATTTTGGATCAATTTTGGATCACGGTGGATTTGTCGGCAAACTATGGGTACAAATATCTAAAATCCATGGTAGATTTCGTGGCACTTCAAGGGTTAAGTCGAAGTTCCACTCCATTTTTAATTTTTGACATTTGAACAGCTTCTGATTAACACCATTTTCAGCTTTTGATTAAGTTGTGTTGAACCGTCAAGTATTTCAGTCATGCGGTTATGCTTGTAGGCAGATCATAAATTGAAAAGATCTTTCAAATGTCAAAAACTCAAAATGTGCTGAGCATCGATTTGACGGTCATCAAATGTGATGAATTTGAAACAACTCAACCTAAGTGACAGACTTCTCAAGATGGATCCTCAGAAGAGGAATAAAATTTAAAAAAGAGGAATCAAACAAATTATTATGTAGTTTATTGGAGCCCTATTGCACAGAACCTATGATTTAACATTGCCACATCACATTATAATATCCTATCCCCAAAGATAAATAATGAGATATCTGAAACCATTAACCATTCTTCTTTCAATGTTAATAAACCATGATCTGTATTTCGTTAGGCGTGTTTTGTAATACTTTAGCGGTTATATAATTTATGTAGTATCTAATAATTTGAGTATTTATGCTGTAATTGTTTATAAGAATAATGACAACTGAATACAACACATCTGTAAAAAATATTATTGTATTCAACATCACTTGGAAGCCGTGAATACAAAGCATAGATTCAGAAGCTCATGCACATAGTTGAAGCGCGAACAGTCAGTGCGAAATCACTACCACGTAAGTCATATTTGCTAAACGTTGGAGGTTATAATTTAAAAATAAGTGGGCATAGTTTTACAAAGATAATAAAAAAACATGTGAAGTCACGGTATATCTCAGTGGTGCTCAGTTCTTTCTCCACCATAATTATGTATGACAAACAACTAATCAGAAACCATCACCACAGTACACTTTTGACCTCATCCATTTTTAGTATAAAAAAGTAAAGATGGGGTGTTTCCAATTCAGCAAACAAAACAGCATGACCTATAGGTTTGAAAGCTGATCGCAACACAATAATAGCAGAACATTCAAATGGATTTATTGTACGACAAAACATTACCTTTACTGACGTTTTTGCTGTTAACTGTTTGTATTTGAATTTTTAACTTTATGAGTAAAATCTCAAATTCTAATATTTAATTAAATGAAGACAATATTAGCGAAACTCTATTGAAAATCTGGAAACAGAAAAATCAGAAAAAGATATTGGCACCCCTGGGACTCGAGGCCCGGAAAGTCTAAGGTTCTGGGTTCGAGCCCCAGATGTGCCAATATCTTTTTCTGATTTTTCTGTTTCCAGATTTTCGTTTGAATTTCGCTAATATTGTCTTTATTTAATGTTTTTATGTTATTCATAATAATATGATACATTGAATGTTATGTCATGTTGCACTACCTCCTTCTTTAGCCAACGTTTCGGACAGCGTTGCAGTGTCCATCATCAGGGCAGATCCGGCAGATCCGGTAGATCTACCGGATCTGCCCTGATGATGGACACTGCAATGCTGTCCGAAACGTTGGCTAAAGAAGGAGGTAGAGCAACACGGCATAACACCCCAAAAACAAATAACGAAAATACTTTTGGCCGTGAAAATCTTAAAACGTATCTGATACATTGAATATATTATAAAGGAATTCCACCATAAATTATCACTCTCAAAAATAGAAATGATACATTGAAGTTTGTGCCAACAGATAATCAGAGAGTCTCTGCGCATCTTTTTCAATTCAATTTAAAAACATTACAAAATTAACATTTCAGAGTGTTTTTAACCCCTCCGCAACTTAAGCAGATATATGCGTTAAAAATATGACAGCAGTCAAGTAAATAAGCGTGTTTATACGTCAGCGCGTGTGTCTCCATAGAAATCGTTCCAACTCCGTTATTGTTTTAGTTACATCCTTAAAATAAAAAGTGAAAGGTCGATAGTAGATCAAGCTCTACATCCCTATTCAAGGTGTCCATAGAAATACATAACAAGATAAGCTGTCAGTCGCGTTATATTTTTATATGAAATGATAAAAAAGTGAGGTGACAAAAGCGTTTATTACACATTTATACAATAGAATAAGTATTGTTGTTTGCATAATCTGTGATTTTCGTACCGTTTTCACATAAAAACATCACGTGAGTCATTTTTACCTATTTTTAATGTTTGCGTTCTAAATTTTAATATTTATTTGTAATATAATAATTTGAAAGCTTATTTTGTAACCTTTCTAAAACTTTTTACTATTCGGCTACGTTCAGAAATGTTTCATTTATACAGCTTTAATTGTGAAGCGGTAATAACAAAAAGTTTTCGTAAAATGTCATTTCGTTTGAGACATCTTAAGGGCTTAAATGGCGATTTTCGGAGGGGTTAAAAGAGAGAAAATATTTAAGATAAGATAGCAGATTTAAACTAACAGCAACAAAGCTTGCCGTCTAAATTGTGCTTCATTGAAGTTAAACACATCGATATTCAAAGTGATTCTATTTAACAAGACAGCTCTCCCGACTGGCATGACCATTGACCATTGACAAGTTAGTTCTGCAAGCCGGGAGATAAAATAAGCTGTCGGTGAAGGAGATAACCATCAGGACCATAGAAACTAATGCTCTCAATGATAGTTGAGTTTTCGAACCATCCACGAATCAGTCTGAAGAAATGTGTTACAATGAGCACATCCCCTCTGACCTGTAGATGGCTCATACCGAGCACGCCGAAGAGAAGGTAGAGCCACGGGTAGTAGCCATACTCTCTCAGAGAAATCTCAGAAATTTCTTCCTTCTCCTTCTCCAACATGAGGGAATACTTCATTTGGTGTGGGCTCCAAACCACCGATACACTCTCAAGCCTTAATCAAAGCATTGCATAGTACTGAGAACTCGGGTGTCTCTGAAATTTCTCGCAGTGCGTTGAACTAATTCCAGCATTCTCAGTGAAGTGCACATCATTACCATACGAGCATGAAAAGTCAACCTACTATCAAACACAATACCAAAATCTTTCATAGTGGAGACACATTTTAAATTTCGAGCTCTCTTAGTTTACCGATAAAACCAAGTATAACACGCCCTAGCGAAAGAAAGAAAAAAATATTTAATTCAATCTGATTTCCGTTTAACACAGTCTAGGCTAGGTAAAGTCCTCTCCGAAACTAAGAGGGTTAAGAAATTTATTTTGGAAAATAATAATGCGGAACAGAAATATTGCGAAAAATGCGCTAAATATTTTAATTGCTTTTTTACACCCTAATATCTCCTGAAAAGTTGGTAAATATGACTTACGTGGAGATGAATTTGCATCAGCAATATATATCTTATATAAAATTTTAGATATTCACAAAACACTTAAGCGTAGAAACAGATCCGCTATAATATTGGCTGCCAAACGACGACGCATAAAGAGTTTTATGCGAGGATATAACACAGTTAAGAAATTACCGTTTTTTATAATTTAAATACTATTTTACGAGATAGAAAAATGCTTAAAATTCCACACTGCCAAATTCCACAAATGGGGTCATTTTTTATGCCTTAAAGGCAAACCTTGTGTATTATTGGGTAAATGCAAAAGTTCACAGAGTTTTAATAGTAATTGGATAATTTGTAGAATGCTGTTTTTGTGAAAAATCACCTCAAGGGCGTTGCACAATTTATTATGAATTCTTAAGATCCATCTAATTTATTAAATTTAAAACTTTAAAATATAGATATACAGGGTTTAACAGGATATACCTGAAGGATTTTAATCAGCGATTTCTGGGCATATTCATGATTACGTCATCACTATCGTCACTGATCCCATCCCTATATGTCACGACGGGATAGAGTGATACGCTCTGTTTCGTATGAAACCGTGCTGTTAGAACGAGATAGAGTGCTTATCATGCGACCCACTGCTATGCCGTACTGGACAACTCAGTTGCGACAGGTGATGGAAAAATATTTTCATGGTTTTTAATTAAAAAAAAAAAAATCATCAGACTGCAAAATGACATCCAAATATTTTACTCCAAATATGCTCAGGAATCGTTGGTAAAAATCCTTCAGGCACATGCTGTTACACCCTGTATATATCAATAATATTCCGTAGAGTAATCTAGGGTTGTAGCCTGCAGGGTAAGACAGCCAACCCCGAGATAGCCAACTTCTGATAGAAGATGGCACCAGAAGAAGGAAAATCAATAGTTAATTCGGTGGTATTGTAGAAGCTAATTTTGAAGAGAAGGATAATTTTTAGAGAAGATTCCTCAGAAAGTCTCGGATGGAGAGCGGAAAATATGGAAATGAGCTCTTGAATGGCCCCTTTCGTAATATGTAATAACATTCTGATGGCGTCTTAGACACCACAAATGTCCAAAATGCTCGATTTGTAAATGACACCATTGTCTTTAGTCAACAAATAACACAAACTATTAAAAAAGTTACATACATCACTAATCCGGCACTATTTAAACTGGGCGTACTGTACAGGGCCCGCAGATACTTTAATAGTACACAACTGCTAACCCTGTACAAATCGCAAGTGCGCCCCACGGTTGAATTTGGCAGCCACCTCTGGTCTGGAGCTCCAAAATACCTGAAAAATACCCTCGACTCTGTGCAGAAACGGGCGGTCCGTTTGATAGATTCTCCCATCTTAACAGACGGATTGCAATCTTTAGAGCACAGGCGTCGGGTGGGAATGCTATCCTTGTTCTACCGGTATTACAATGGAAGATGCTCTGAGGAACTAGCATCATTGATCCCTTCGGCACCGGTGCATAGTCAGGAAACACGCCAAACGCGTGCCCAACATTTGTACACAGTTGACATTTGTCACATGAGAACGGGTCGTTTCTTCGACTCGTTCTTGTGTTCAACAGCTCGGCTGTGGAATGATTTGCCGGCCTCTGTGTTTCCTCCTTCCTACAACATGGGTCTCTTCAAGACCAATGTTCATTCCTTCCTCTCCTCAAAAAGACCCTCCACACAGCATCCCAGATGACATAGGCCCTGAGGGAAATTATTTTCCTCAGGGCCTCCTGCGTGGAGTTAATGTAAAAAAAAAAAAAAAAAACTATTAAAAACCAGAGGGTGCAGGATTATTGGAATGTTCAGATTACTGGATTATAGAGAAAAAATCATAATAAATAAAACAAAGCATTTCATAAAGAGAATATACACATTATTCACACTTCAAAAAAACAGGTAAATACGTACGCACTTGCACATGAGATAAGTTTTGAGGTTAGACTGCTAGACGACGACGTGGCGATGGAGCGCACAGGCGAGGAGGGGCGAGGGAGGCGCGGGTGGAGGGTGCCGGATTATTGGGCGTTTCGGTCTATTGAAGTGCCGGATTAGTGAGATTGTACTGTATTTTTATGCACTTGTTCAATTAAACAATACGATCACTTTAAAACAACATTGACAAATGCCCAAAAACATTGTGAACTTTTGCATCAACCCATTATTATAATTATATGTTATTACATCAACAAATAAATGAAAGACATGTACAATTTTTGAGGGTAGAATATGAAGACAATCAGACTGAAGTAAGCAAATACTTGATAAAAAAGGTTCAAATCTATTCCATAGGTACTACCCAAAAAGATTAAGAAAATATTGGATCTAAACATTTATTATTTTAAGGAGATGTTTGATCTTAATAAGTCTAATGTATTTTAGATGTAAATACAGTGAAACCCTCTTAAGAAGTTTCTTGGCTTAAGAAGGTTGGTTTTTCGGTTCTTGTTTAAGAAGTTTATTTTTCCTGGTACCTTGGAAAACTTCTTAAGAGGGTTTCACTGTAATATTTTTAGGTATATTGAAACATCCAAATATTTCGAGGGTTTGGTTGACAGTCTCTCACACAAAAACATATTTCCTTTTTACACATCTAATAGGAAGTTTAAAATAACAAAGTGATCTTTTGAATACTAAAGTATAAATTGAACACAACGGATTTATTAAAGTTGAGATTCTGCATTGCGACAATGTACAAATAAAATAACAATTTGATGGGGCATATACGTCCATGTTAAAAACCACCGAAGTACAACATTCATAAATATCATTCACAAAGTATTAAGTTACCATTAAAAAAATACCACAGCTCTCAGCATCTCTTCTCAATTCTTTATAACCCTCCGATCGACCTGACATTAACTTGATTAAAAAAATATCAATATAAAAATAAAGGTCCTTCTATTGTTATTTTATCTGTAATACCACATCACAGCATCGCAAAATTACGGTGAAATAGATTCGCTAGCTCTAAAAATTCATCCATAAAACCATCGTGATTTGTCATAAAAAAATGTATCTTCACAGGAAAGCAATATTGCAAATATTTTTTATTCTCCATTCCATGGGTAATTTTTTTAGACAATTTATTTTTATTTTTACATTATCTCCACACAGGAGGCTCGAGGGAAATTATTTTCCTCAGGGCGCTTGTCATCTTTGGGGATGCTGTGTGGAAGGATTTATCTTGGTCCCGTGGTTCTACGACGTTTCTATTACCGACTTAAAAGTAAAGTTTATTTTCTAATGCGCCGACAGCCTTTAGACTTAGGGGTCGTCCATTAATCACGTGAGGCTTAAAGGGGGAGGGGGGGTTGGAAAAAATCACGAAATATCACAAGGGGGGGGGGGTATAATGAGATATTACATGTAGGTATTTATTTTTCATGATAATATTCTGAAAATTTCAATATACTTTGTACTAAAAAAATACACATGATTTTGGGTAGGGGGGGGGGGGGGGGGTAGTCTAAAACCTCACCACATATCACCAGGGGGGGGGGGGGTTAAAAAGTTGCTAAAAAACATCACGTGATTAATAAAAGACCCCTTACAGTTGTTTTGCTTTCTTGGGAAGATATATGAACGCACATGTGACAGTGCTAAACTTTACAAATAAATGTGTTTCAAAAGAAATATCCATTACAATGACTGACCCAATAAACAATGTCAGAAGTGCAAACTGATAACTTTGCATCAGATCTAGTTGCCATAATAAATATTTGCAATGAAATAAAAAGGATTTATGCAAAATATCAAAACTCTGTACATGCTCTTAAAAATGAAAATCTAGATACAAAAAGGAATCTTCAAACAGCTCTAATGAAAAGTTATTAATTTGCACTTTTGTCATGGTTCATTAGCACAGTTGATATGGTTGACATATATTACCTTGATCAAAAAAGTTTTAGAACTTTATCCATAAAATCGAAAATACAAGTTTATTCATCAAAAGCGATATGGTCCCCTTCAGAGCACTCCCCATCGACTGCAACGCACTTGCGCCAGCGCTTGATCCAATTCTCGAAACACCGCCCCTACTCAATTTCGGTATGTCCATTAGAGCCATCTTAGATTTTTTCATGACATCCTCTCGGGTGCCGTAACGCGTACCGCGAAGCAGTTTTCAAAGTCGGTTGAACAGGAAAAAGTTACAGGGAGCCAGATCAGGTGAATTTGAAGGCTGCTGGATAGTATTTGTGTTGTTTTTGGTAAAAAACTCACGGATAAGAATTGCGTTGTGCGACGGTGTGTTATCATGGTGAAATATCCACAAGTTGTAAAAAATCTAAAATTCGCACAAAGGTAGATGTACTCAGTACACCATAACTTTTATAAATGTCAAGCTATGATACTGAAATTTGGAGGGAAGTGTCAATGACAGATATAATAATCCATAAAAAAAATTCCAATCCAGGTGGCAGGTCCTAAAACTTTTTGATCAATGTGGTATATTTTAAGCTAAGAGATGTAATCGAAAACAGTCTTTGCAAGAGAAGACTGTCCACTTATTTTAATAATGTAATAATAAAAAACCTTGAATGATCGTAGTAAGAAATGGCACAGAGTGAAATATACATATGAAACTGAGAATGGTAGTTTTGTGCTCGGGATCTAAGGGGTTTTGACTGTGTGTGAATGAAGGTACAAAAAGTCTTTGTTTAAAAAATTAAGTAACATTTTCGAGCTCAGGAAATAGCTCCGCTAGAATTAGGTCTAAGAGATTGTAGATCAGCTGAAAAAAATCACAAAAAAATAATTACAATAAAGTATTTTGATAAAAAATTTGCAATGAGAAAACAGTGAAACCCTTGTAAGAAGTTTTCATGCTTAACCCTTGAAGACTGAATGGCCCATTTTAAACAACTTGTAAGGTTTCCCTGCTTAAGAAGTTTTGTTTTCCGGTCCCTATAAAAGCTTCTTAACCCTTAATTAATCGAGCGGGGTGCCAAACACCCCAGACCGTGTTTGAAAGCCTACAACTTTATCAAATTTGAATTTACCGCGCTAGTTCTCTTAGTAGCCACGTATAATCTTGTGACCTTCGTAAATCAATCGCGACGTAAATCGGTGCTTGATTGTGTGTGGTTGTGCTTGGCAAACTCGTTTGGGGTGTGTAACACCCCGCGCAACTAAAGCAGCTAAAACAGATTCATGAAGTTGATGGCCATGATTCATCTTCTGGAGCTATCCAACTGCCGAATACAAAAGACGTCATATATGTCAAAGAACCAAAGATAGTAAAACAAAGACTACATGCTCCAAAAGCAAACGATTGTTGTCTGCCAAAATTGTGATAGAAAAAACTGATATACATATTTTCTAATGCAGTTATTACAAATACTATTATCACTTTGTTTACTTTAAAAAATAGTTTAAACCTTGATCAGTACGTAAGTTCAAAGATATTAATTAATAAGTCTGATTTTGCATATACATTTTGTTTTATTTTTATAAACTAAAATGGGGTGTTTGACACCCCAGGCGACCACTTACGTAACTTTTTAGATGCGAGTAATTAAGGGTTAAGATAGTTTCACTGTAATGTGACAGAAATGAAGTCTGCAAAATTAGGGAATATTCAGGAATACAAGAAGTCTCATCATGATTAATTTTTAGGTTATCACACTGTGTTACACTTTCTTCTTCTTCGACCAATGTTTCAGACAGAGTTACAGTATCCAACATCAGGGCAGATGTGCAGATGGAGGAAGCGTAACACGGCACAATAACTAAAAATTAATCACAATAATACTTTCACCTAAAAATTAATCAGAATAATAATAATTACTTTTGACTGTTAAAATCTCAAATCATATCTACAGGAAGTATGGATATATATAAAATGACAATGTTACATACTTGCCATGGTTTATTGTTTATGTAGAAGTACAATTAAAAGAATTTTGTTACCTGTTTGTTTAGAAGTGGATTTTGAAGAAATTCAAATAAGTCATCCACCCCAATTAGGAAATTTGGACCGAGAATACTGGTTAAAAAATATGGGAAAGCATTTTGCAATTGCGATTTGGCAGTGGCTCTTTTTTCACTGGGATCTGCTTTTTTGGTGTGGGGTTCTGCATCTTCAAATAATATTTCTGAAAAAAAAATGCAACAAAAATTATTGAATTACACATACAGAATTAAATTGACGATGGGCTGGACATGGTGAAAGAATGCCAGAAGACAGGATACGAAAAATGACGATCATGTGGGGGCGCCAGTGGAAGTGATACAGAGTCAGACCGAGGAAGAGGTGGTTAAAATTATGGAAGAGGAATGGAGCAGGACGGCAATGGCTGAGAACTGGAGGCGAATGACGTACGACCACAGCCAGCGGAGAGCATTTGTGTAGGAGGCACCCCAGGATATAACAATGTGATGATGATAAATAAATAAGTAATAATTACCTTGTCCTAATTTAATTAGATGTGCTAATCTTGGCGGGGACAATACTGTACAAAGTAAGTCTGTTATGAAGTTGTCAAATGTTTCATCAATATTTGACGGTCCTAGATTTAATATGGTCTCTGAAATACCTATCACGGGTTTACGCACTTTGAAAACATCTGTCACTGAAATTAAAGAAACATTTGCGGGATAAGACATTAAAACATAAAAGGAAAAAAATATATACATATTTACATAAAACAAAGAATAAAATGATTAAGCATATTTTGAATTTTTCAAAACTGATAGACGTATCACCAGAACCTTCATATATTTAATCCCTCATGCTAACACCTCTACGAAACCAAAGTCTCCAAACACGATTTGGAAAAAAATTACAAAACTTTGTGAATTTTTAAAAACAATGAGGTGATAATAAATAGTATAATTTTAGTTTAAAAAAACGTAGGGTAAGCCATAAAAACTTTTTAACATTTGCTTTAAAAAATTTTATATTTAGAATAATAAAATTTGTAAGCATTTTTCATCACCTTTCAAAAACAGTTTTTGGTTTTCAGATACATTCAGAAATCTTCCATTTATTTGGATTTTATTGCAACGCGGAAATACTCCGGACCTACTGACAAAATATGCCCGAAACTTGAGACATTAAATAGCTGATTAAAAAGGTGCACATAACACCAAAAGGTAATTAGTACAACGAGGAAGTTCTGAAATCAGTGTTTTCGAGTTACACACAAAACCATTACTTTATTTCCTCGTCCATATATGTGACATTATAAATGTGTTTTGTGAAAATGCTGGTTTCAAACTTACCTATATTTACTAGAGTCTGTCAAAAACTAATGCCTCCTATTTTTTTCTAATTAAATAAAGTTAGTTAAATGAAAAAAAAATATTGTCAATTTTCCTCAAACCTTCATCTACAATCCTACTGCAATAGTAACTTTCTGTGTCAACAGGTGGCAGCACTGCAGATACCAAAACGGCCAATACCAATGTTCATATTAGTCAGCGTTCTGTGATTGAATTCTTGAAGGCAGAAGGTGAAATGACTAATTCGCATTCATGAAAGACTAAAAAAAATGTGTACGGTCATGCACAAAAATTGTGACAGGAGACGAAACATGGGTTTCATGGAACCTGAACCAAAGAGGCATTCAATGGAATGGCATCACACAAACTCACCGAGGACGAAAAAATTCAAAAACGTGCAATTGGATTATGGCGGCAGTGTTCAGGGATGCAGAGGGTTTGTTTATGGTTGATTTTTTTTTGGCAGGGATGCACAATAAATTCTGTCTAATACGTCACAACCCTAAAAAAGCTTAAAGCACGTCTTTCGCTTAACAAAAGCTACTGCGGCTGGCCTTAGGAAGCAGGACCGTGCTTTTTACCACTCTGAGATACAAGCCTTTGTTAAAAGATGGACCAAAACTTTCGAAATGGATGAAGATTAATTATTGAAAAGCGACAAATTAATCGACAATAGTGTGCTTTTTGACCCATGTAATTGCTTTTTTCATTTCATGACAATAGAAGAAAAAAATATGAGGCACTACTTTTTAACTGACGGGTTAAAAACCATACTGGTATAAGCAACAAATCAGAAGAAAAGAGAAAATGACACTTTTGTGTTTTATTTTGTAACACTCTACATACAGTGTCAATTAACCCAACCAATAGATGGCATTGCGATTTTTTCTCGTTCATACCCTTTTGGCACAATGAAAAATAACACCTTTACTATAACTTCTCGCACTTAACTCATTTTTCTAATTTTTGTTACTTGTACCGGTATGGTTTTCAACCCGTTAACTGACCCTCTTAGTAATTACTATTCGATGTTTTGTTTGAACTTTGGAGTGTTGAGACATAGAAAAATACATTTTGTTGATTATAGACACTATGGGACTCTCGAAAATTTTGGAATATGGAGTAGAAGGAAGCACAACACAAAAGTCAAACAATACAAATCCATTGACTGTGAGAATCTTGAAACATATTTAAAAAAATACAAAACTGTTAGAAAACTTACATAAAATTGATAATACTTGAGTAAATCCCGTAGTCTTGAATTGTTTCTTCTTGAGAGTTATATCGTGCTTGTTCTGCAGGTTGAAATTGTTTCCAAATACACTGTTGGTGATGCACCGTCCCGAGTTGGAGTCGGTGGTGCTGCACGAGGCCACGCTCAGCAAGTCCGTGGCTTCCTCTCCATTGTCTATGTCCCGCCCCTCTTCCTTACTGCAGTCACAATAAATCACAGATTATCATTGGCTTATCTGTGAAAAAAATAGCTTAAAATTGTCTTGTTATTTCTAAAATAAACTTTGCGCATTCCATATAATATATTAGGTCCTATTAGGACGGGAATCAATAAAATCTTTGAAGGCGGTTTTGGACTGCCCCATCGGAGTTGAATTTTTTCCCTTGCAAGAAGTTACCCAAATTTGGAAAAAAATGGTATTCTGTTGGGGCAAGATCCGGAGAGTACGATGGATGTCCAATTGAAGCTTCTCTAATTTGGTAACCATCTGTTGAGCAGTGTGTTGTCTAGCGTTGTCATGAAGCAGCAGTAGCCTAGAGCAATTAACCAGCCTTGGTTGTTTAGCAGCTAGCTTTTCCATCATAGTTTGCAGTTGCTGACAATAGTCATCTGCCGTAATCGTCTGACCAGATTTAAGAAAGCTGTAGTGGACACAAAAAAAAAAAAAAACACAACTGTGTTTTCTTTTGCGGCACCGTCGCCATACACATCATTAATCCTTCGAGCCGTTTCTGCAGCACTGGTGCCAAGGTGGAACTCGTACTCGTAAATAACGCGATATTTCAAGTTTTCCATTTTGTAAACTAAGTGACGCAAAGAAAAAAAACAATTAAGGAAAAAACAAATGAATTATAATTTTCGAAACACAAATACATGAGTAAATAGCTATATAAATTTGAATTTGGAATTCCTAACCAAAGAGAAGATATTTGAGATCAAAGTTGCCAGTACGGAAAAACGCCAATTTCATATGTAAGGACCTAATATAATAAATCACACACGCAAATACATTGCTATAAATATCTGAGGTAATGAATTAAGAAGTTTTGCATCTTCACTTGGTTAATATCAATCATACTACATAATTTCTGTTGTCCGTGCCGTGCATTAGTTTGTCCTGCGTGAAGTGAAATCTGGTTCAATGATAAAATATGCTTTATTGGATTTATATTTGGAGAGAAGAAAGGACTAACTTATTTTTGAATTTAAAGCAACTCAATTTACTGTTATACTTAGTGTGAGATTGGATAGGAGTATATCAGTAGAATACTGACTGCTAATTAAATGATTATAATAATGAACTCAAATTTGCTGTGATGAAAGTATCATTAATTATTATCAATACAATTTGAGAGGTATGGGTACCGCCGCCCCGAGAACCACTATTTATTGGATAACCAACATCTCTGCGATTGGTCACCCCAAGTGTTTTGCTAGGTTTGGTGACTTATTTTAAATGCACATTAACAGTTATATATAACCAATAATAAACATACATTTTATTTTATTAAGTAATAATAGCGTTTTTGAATTGATGAATATTTAGTGGAAAAATATCTATATCAGGGGACAGGTAATTTAGTAACGGAATCATTTTTCCAAGCGGCATTACTAATGGTAAGTTAGTTCTGCATCTCAGAACAACAAAAGTTCTGTGTCTGCGCACTCTTGTGAAGTTGTCGGGGACATAAAACTCAAATTTTTGTATTGTATCAGGAATGCAGATGTTACTGTTTAGAAGTTTACATGCTGTTGTCAGCAAAGCAGTTTTCCTTCTATTGGTGAGGCTATTAATACCCAGCATGCCGGACAAAAAGGCTGATGGATATAACCAGGGATAATATCCGAAGTCTCTAAGATATAAATATCTCAGAAACTTCTTATGTACTTTCTCTATCATTTGAGAGTAAGTTAAATCCACTGGTCCCCATATTACAGAACCACTTTCCAAAATGCTACGTACTAAACTATAGTATAGCACTCGAATATAGCACTTATGTATGTAGTTGCAAGAGTGGGATAAATATAAACATATATAACAATGGGATAAAGACCTAAAAAGTGATACAGACAAAAGAAATAAAGAAGAATTAACTTACAGATAATAATCAACATCAGTAGATATCAAATACGTGGTCATAAAGGCGTCTAAATGTTGGCCCTTCTCTTTCCTTAATTTATGGGTGACTGTCTGATAGATGTTCCCCAGGTCTGGAACGATGGAGAAACCGGGTCTGGCTTGCTCCGCCAGAGAGGCGAAGTCATCCTCGGCCGTCAGGAACAGGTGCAGGAGGTCACTGGACCTCAGCAGCGGCTTCAGGAGGAGGTTCTGGAGAAACACTTCGTACTTCTTTTTACGTACTTCAGCAGCTGCCTTGACTCTGAAATAATTTACATAGTACATAAAAATTTGTAATTCTGATTAGAATTCTTTACTCAAAATTCAGATGCAATTGAGGGAAATTGGCTGAAGTTAATTTAACTCTTACTGTACCGGAAGGTTTGTAGGAGAAATCGAAGACAAGTTATGTACGGTCATCTTACGAGTTATCTACGCGGTACAACTCTACCTGGTATACTCGCTCTCCACGTCTCATCACGAGCGGGCGCCCTCTCGCCTAACCGACCAATGATAGTAACCTAATCAAAAGTTAGGAGTAGAAACTGTGGAATATTATTGTTTTTGTTATTTTTAGGACTAGTTTACGAGAGTTTGGCCGAAGGTATTGCAAAATAAATAATATCATAGAGGATATAAAGGCCGAACTCGCCTTAGCATAATAAGTAATTAAGCAATAGTAAAAGTATTGATTTTAAACAGGAATTTAGATTCCCCCGTATATTGTTGGGCATTTTTATATTTTTGTTTTTTGCATTAATAAAAATTCTGGAGAGAGGTGGTTAAGATCAGCTGAAAGGGCATTAAGAGGAGAGTAACTGTAAATATTACAAACTCGGCTATGTTAATCGTGGTGTATGTCAAAATACGCAAAATATTCGCACCTTACTAATCAGGTTCGCACCCAGATCTACCACTCCGCCGGAATAAGGAGGAGGAGGGGGGGTTTGAAATAAATTGAGGTGTGCAGCCCTTTCCAACTCACTCTCCTCTACTTCAGACTACATTACAAACAATCAACTCTTCTTCTTCTGCTTGCCCTGACCACTTCTCTCCGGAAATTCATATTAAAATTGGTTTTGAATTCACTAACCCTGGACTCCCGCTTCTTTCCCCTTTGGATACCCGACCCTTGCAGTTCACGGTAAATCAAGATCAAGCACCCACCACACTAGACATAAGGGCTATACACCTAGTTTATAGTCTACATGAGAGACGAGACGTCCCTTACAGTTACCGTTTAAACCGAACAAATCAATAAATTCGGACAAAAATCACCTAAAAAATCATTTTTGCAACACTGTTGATTGTTCAGTTAAAGTCCAGCAAGAAAGCGCCACATGCAAAAGTTTAGTAGGGTTCAATGTCAATTCAATAAATCCATTATTTTTTTAATTTTTCAAAAATTTTGTGAGGAAAAATCTTAATCTTTATTATACTAAGTATAAAATGAAGTCGCTCACGCTGTATGTGCGCTAAGACCTTTTAATCTACACAACGGATTTTCATGCGGTTTTCACCAATAGATAGAGTGATTCATGAGGAAGGTTTTTAGGTATATAATTTGTCAAGGTTTTGTGTAAATTGGTTGAAATAGGTACATAATATATCTGGCTAAGCGGCAGCGGAAGCGGGCAGCGGGCAACGGGCAACGGGCAGTGGGCTGACAAGCCACAGCAACGTGTGGCCGGGTCTGCTAGTATTTTATAAAACAGAAATCTTTAAAATACTTCAAAAAAGCGCTGCACTGCGAAGATGATAATTTTTGTACAATAATTAAGGTTTAATCACAAAATTTTGTCTTTTTAAAAGTAAAAATGAGAAACAAAAATAATAAGAAAGAAATAAAAAAGAAAATGTAAAACGAGCTTATAATTTTGAGCAGCCAATAAAATATGCATTAAGAAAATGAAGATAATGTTGGTGGTTCTTAGTCGAAGTATGATACAGTTAAAAATGACAGAATCGGATATCGACACCTTGGTGCAGTGGTTAGTGCAGTGGCCCTGAAAGCCGAAGGTCCTGGGTGCGAGCCCCAGATGTGCCAATATCTCTTTCTGATTTTTCTGTTTCCAGATTTTCGATTGATTTTCGCTAATATTGTCTTCATTTAATTAAATATTACAATATGAGGTTTTACTCATAAAGTAAAAAAATAAAAATAAATACAAAAGATTGTTACTGAGGCAGTTCAGTTATGTATAATTTTGTATTATTCCTATGTTAAAGCTCCTAAAAGGGGGTAAAAAAAAGCAGATATGTTGAATATTTTCACATCAATTTTTTGATATTTTATTTAGCAAAGTGAGCTGTGCGAGAGGGCTCAAGAACTGCTCAAAAGCTGCTGGGTTCAATAAAATTCATGGTAAATACACATATTTGCAATACCTTTTTGATGGCACATTGGCATCACCCATCTCAACTTCTCCATGAAATTCAATCAGTTTTGCTTTCAGCGTATGGAAATCATTATCACTTCGGTCTACCGTCCATCTCGTCTCATTTCCAAGGCTCAGGGGATCCTTTTTGAGGATGCTTATGGTGAAAAAGTGTTTGATACCGGTTTTACTGGCGGCCTAAAAATATAAATAAAAGATTTTTGATAAGAACACAAATAAATTCTATAAATTAAAAATAAACTTCTGGTGAAAAATAGGGTGGGTCATGACTGTATGGGATTTTTTTTCAGAATTAATCTATGTAATAGTAATGAAAGGGTGTTAAATGGAGATATAAAATCACATAAATTATTTTGAAATATTTGGAAATCATCTTTTTCCCCCGATTGACATTGAAATTTCATGTAATGGAGAAACCCACACTTGTTAAATCTTAAAAATGATAAACCATTCGAAATGCACAATTTTTTCAATAAAACACATAACACAGGGAATATCTACTGTCCAGTTGATAGTCGGAAATATCGATAATTGAGTTGAGTACGCAGTTATACAGGGTGTTAAGGGACGTACTTGACTTACTTTAACCAGTGATTCCTGACATTATTTGGAGTAAAAAATGTAAATGAAATTTTGGTCTCCGGTGACTTTTTTGATGACTTTTTTTTAACTCAAAAATTTTTTCTTAAAAATCAAACAAAAAAAAATTTCTTCCGCATGTCGTTACTGGTCACTCAGCCAGGTGTCTGACGAACTCCTTACCCCGCTCCAACTGTTCAACAACTACCTTTTTTTATGTTTTTGTAGAAAACAAAAAATAAAAAACATCAAAAATGTCACCGGAGACTAAAATTTCATTTACATTTTTTACTCCAAATAATGTCAGGAATCATTGGTTAAAGTAAGTCAAGTACATCCCTTAACACCCTGTATGTAAAATGGTACCCTCTATCTGGTACTATACTTAGATTACTCATAAACACCATCAAATCTTATTTTATAGCGTATTATACAAGGTGTCCGAAAACTCGTAGTACAAGCGGAAAACTGGTGAATCCTCATCACATTTGGAGTCGATTTTGTAGTATAATTTTTTTTTATTTGAGCTTTTGTTTTCGAGTAAATCGAGTCAGAAGTTGATTTTTTTTTTGTAAAATTCTCATAAATTATTACTGACTATCATAGTACCTAATTAAAAAAAACTATTTAAAAGAAAACAAACAAAGAAATCCGGATTTAAAGCATTATTTTGAAATTATCCATAATTTTATTCCGTATTTTTCGGTCATTTCACGGTTAAAAACAGCTGGCCTAATATTATTTTCGCGCTTTCGTCAGAGTGCAATGCGAAATTTGCTGTCCCTTTCTGCGCTCGGTTTGATGAACACAATTAGAAGAGTTAAGTTACATTTTTCAAAAAATGACGACCTTGAACTGTGAGCTCACGAACCAAATTCTTACCCGAGAAGCATACGGATGCAAGTCCAAAAATGTAAATGTTCAGGAGAGCCAAAAAACTATTTTTTCTGTAACTATGGTCTCATAACTGCTAACCCTGTACAAATCGCAAGTGCGCCCCACGGTTGAATTTGGCAGCCACCTCTGGTCTGGAGCTCCAAAATACTTGAAAAATACCCTCGACTCTGTGCAGAAACGGGCGGTCCGTTTGATAGATTCTCCCATCTTAACAGACGGATTGCAATCTTTAGAGCACAGGCGTCGGGTGGGAATGCTATCCTTGTTCTACCGGTATTACAATGGAAGATGCTCCGAGGAACTAGCATCATTGATCCCTTCGGCACTGGTGCATAGTCGGGAAACACGCCAAATGCGTGCCCAACATTTGTACACAGTTGACATTTGTCACATGAGAACGGGTCGTTTCTTCGACTCGTTCTTGTGTTCAACAGCTCGGCTGTGGAATGATTTGCCGTCCTCTGTGTTTCCTCCTTCTTACAACATGGGTCTCTTCAAGACCAATGTTCATTCCTTCCTCTCCTCAAAAAGACCCTCCACACAGCATCCCAGATGACATAGACCCTGAGGGAAATTATTTTTCTCAGGGCCTCCTGTGTGGAGTTAATGTAAAAAAAATAATAATAATAACTTCTTCGGATATCCGTGCTGATAGATAACAAAAAAAGTAATTATTAAATCAATTAGTTTTGTTTTAAAAACGAGCAAATGAATCGAAATATTTTATAGTGAAGCCTTTAAAAATAGTTGTTTAAAAAAAAACGCTGACTTGAGTCAAACAAAAACATGGACTTGAGTCCTACTGCCTCTAATTGAAGTGGACTAATTTGTTATGACATGTGGTGTATTATGAAAGGAATAAAGTCCATAGTACATCCTTCTGCTTCTAAGATAGTTGTTGCATCATGGTACTTGCATCCATTTGCAATTTTGAAAATCCTATTTTTCTTTATGATAGGACTTGTATCTTTCTGCCACTGATAAACATGATAATTTACTTCAAGTCTGCATCAAAAACTCATTTCTTCAAATTTTAGACTTGCATTCGTATAATCCTCGGGTACACAAACAAACATGGACGTCAACAATGGTCGAATGGTACAGTAGTGTTCGAAACGAATGTGAACAAGGTTATTATCATTTTTTTAATAATGTAATAATTAGATTGAAAAAAATAGTATAAAGCTAATTTTTTCTCCATCGACTACTACCATTTAGACAAGTGCTTAGCCAAAAATCCCCGCCCCTACCCCTCCTTGCTTCCCCCCCTGTGCCCCCACAAACATGAAGAGTGTAAGGGTTTCGTAAATCACGTCCATCTCGATTACTAAACAACATATTGGATTGCAATTTTTTATATTCTCTTTGCTGTAACATTGTTTACAATTAATGTCCAGTTAGCTTCCGTCATAACTTTTACCGTTTGTTTGTAATTCGTATGAAAGGGTAAATTTTTTTGGCACGTAATTTTACTTTTTGTCACAGAACTTTTTACGCCGACATTTTATGAAAAAATATTTCCTACAAAAGTTTTAGCTCCTACAATAGTTGATAAAAGGCAGATCGGTCTGTAATTGCTCAGCTCATTTTTGTCTCCTTTTGTAAATATCGGAAATTATTGAAAAACCTTTCGAAGTCTTCATTTGACATCTTTGTTTGTACGCTCAACATTTGTTTTAAGTGTATTTGTGCGGATTTGGCATAGAGCAAATGACCAGCAGCATGCAAATACGGTATCATTTGCTTGACTGTATTAATGTGCAAATTCCAATCGCCGATTCTCTCCGCCAGAATAAAGTCTAGAACCAAATTCACCAATTTAAACTCTTGTAGCCACAGTTTTGAATTTTGTTAGCATTGCTGCTTATACGGCCATTTGCTAAACCAAAACCTGGAAAGGACACGCAATACATAGGCCAACAGAACTAGCTGAGAGCCGGCAGCAAGCAAGGTTCCTCTTAAAACCAAGGCGAGTGTTGTGGTTCGCTTGTGAATTCCTCCTCCTTCTTTCCTCACAATCTCCAGGTCTCTTTCCTCAATCAGAACACAGTTTTGCACGTAAAGGGTTTATTCATTTAGAAGGAGACAGGGTTTTACAATTGCCAGCCTCGGCAAACTACACATGGGTACTTGCTAGGTATAGAATTCTAACGTGGCGGGGAACTTCTCTCTACTCTCCACACGTATTAGTGAATTTAAACGCGGGACGTAACACACAAAAAGAGGCAAAGGTTCATTTTACTCACAAAGCAGGATATGAGGTAGCCGTCCGACAGGCTACCGTTGGGCTGGAGCCTTCTCGTACACAATACACATTATAGAAACAATCATGAGTTTTTAGGTTCTCGAACAGCGCACTAGCGCAATCACTGTTGTCAAGCCCGCGACCAGCCGGGGAATGAATGCCGGGTGCCGTTCGGCACTGGGGCCACGGACCTCCGCGTGCGGAGAGGGGGGCGGAGAGGGGGCGGTACGGCGAGCTGTGCACTGGGGGCCAATTCACTAGCTCCTCGCAACAGGAATAAGGGGGTCTATTCTTTATCTTTTGTAACGTAACAATTTCTAATAGTTTTAACCAAATCTTCACACACTTCTTCTAGTCTTGTCATTATTTCGTTTGTTTTAGTGCACTAAAGCTATGTGGAAATCGTGAACGTGAAATACTCGTGTTAGTGAGGGTTATTCATAATGGAGCTAGTTTATACTTCCATTCAATAAATAAAGAATAGATTTTAAACTGAAATACTATGGCATTTTTAGTTGCTGAAACTTGAACTGATACCAGTAAGCATAATTTCACTTCTTCAGTAAAACCAAAGTTTAAAACAATTGACAAAAAATACAATTAATGAGTTAAACATCATACATGAGTAGTGCGGTAATGAATCGGCTGCCGCGGAGCGACGCAGAGATGGTGAACTAAGCATTCACGGTTGATATCTGGCGTTTTCTAGACATAAAGTACACATTAAAATATATAATTTTACAGCTCATAGAAAGGGCTACAATCTTTCTAGGAAACATTTCTTCATAAAATGTGGGCCTGAAAAGTTCTGTAACAAAATGTAAAATTACATACCAAAAAATATACAAATTTTTACCTTTTCATACGAATTACAAACAAACGGTAAAAGTTACGACGAAAGTTAACTGAACATTAATTGTAGACAATGTTACAATAAAGAGAATAAAAAAATTGCAACCCGATATGTTGTTTAGTAATCGAGATAGACGCGATTTACGAAACCCTTACACTTTTCATGTTTTGGGGGGGGGGCGTAGGCGGGGAAGCAAGGGGGGTAGAGGCGGGGACTTTTGGCTAAACACTTGTCTAAATGGTAGTAGTCGATGGTGATTCAACTGTGTTCTACGACATAGGCTGACTGGACTATTAATTATAATCCACCGCCATGGGAGGAATGAATTCATGCGTCCGTCACTCCTGGATACACTGACTCTCCGATTCCTACCAATCCCTCATACCCTTGGTAGGTATACCTCTTTTTGTTTGATGTCCGCAATAATTAACTAATTAACTCTGCAACAATCATGTGAGATCAGTGGCGTATCTGGGGTTCCAGGCTATCCCATCCCGCCCCATGCTATCCCATTACGCCCCCCCCCCCGTTGAGGTAAATATGATCGCGACAATACGCTGAAAAACTGTTCAAGATTTGGTGAGATTTTGCTGGACTCCCCCCCCCATTTTGAGGTCACGTAATTAATGCCCCCTAAGTTAAACTCCCGAACAACATGAGCATTATTTTTGTATGTAAATGCACTCGTGAGTAACTTAACAAAAATGCAAATAAGCCGTAAATTTAACCTAGGACTACAAAGGCCGATTAATTCTAAGTGATAAGTTATAGGACAAAATTAAGTCGTACCGTATTTAAACTAGAAAGTTGGTTTCTAATTTCATATTATAGTTGAAAGTTATTGTTTTGATTAAAAGTGAAAAAATAAGTAAATAAACTAATAAAAAATAAGTGAATTAAGAAAATAAAACAATACTCAATCATAAATGTCGTAAGTGAGTTCAAAACTGCAAATTTGGAATGTTAAATAAATTAAAAATAATATTCGCAGTGTTCAGCGCAAATTGAACACTACTGCATGGGGAACACGCTTCGACTGACCATAGCAAGTCAATGGGACACGGGAACACCGGAAACCGGGAGAAATATTTTTTCATGTTTTTACGCAGTTTAGTATGAGTCTTGATGTCGTTAACATCCCTTTGTGTTTTCAAACTTTAAAAGTGAATATTTGTGAATAACAGTAATTAATTTCGCCGGTTTTTAACAAACTTTTGTGTTATTTTCATATTTAGAATATTGTGGATTATAATGGAATATACCAACGCATGTTAATGTGTTTTTTGTGATGTACCAATGACATGTTTATGTTTTTTGTGATGTACCTACCTAGTGTTTTTGGATGAACATTACAACATAATGTAAGTTAGAACACACCTATGCTTATAATTTTTCTCACAAGGCTTGTTCGTTGTTCGAATTGATGCAGTACTAAATAAAGTACCTAGCGAGAGAGTTTTAGAGAGCATCTTCGCTCTAAAATCATGAGATTTCCGTGTATCGGAAAAAAACTTTAACCCTCATGTAGCCGAAAATTTATTTATTTATTTTATTTTTTTAATTTTAAATGTCAAAATGCTTAAATTGAAAATCTTTATGTTTATTTGGGTTCTCTATGTGATGCAGGTTCACCAGTTTTCCGCTTGTACTACGAGTTTTCGGACACCGTGTATATATAAAACACACACACAGGTGTAAATAATATTTAATTTATGGCGAGCATTCGAATTTTGCTTTTCTCCTTACCTCAAAACTTAGTCCAGCATTCGAATTTTGCTTTTCTCCTTACCTCAAAAAACTTAGTCGAGCATTCGAATTTTGCTTTTCTCCTTACCGCAAAACTTAGTTGAGCATTCGAAGTTTGCTTTTCTCCTTACTCAAAACTTAGTCGAGCATTCGAATTTTGCTTTTCTCCTTACCTCAAAACTTAGTCGAGCATTCGAAGTTTGCTTTTCTCCTTACCTCAAAACTTAGTCGAGCATTCGAAGTTTGCTTTTCTCCTTACCTCAAAACTTAGTCGAGCATTCGAAGTTTGCTTTTCTCCTTACCTCAAAACTTAGTCGAGCATTCGAAGTTTGCTTTTCTCCTTACCTCAAAACTTAGTCGAGCATTCGAAGTTTGCTTTTCTCCTTACCTCAAAACTTAGTCGAGCATTTGAATTTTGCTTTTCTCCTTACCTCAAAACTTAGTCGAGCATTCGAATTTTGCTTTTCTCCTTACCTCAAAACTTAGTCGAGCATTCGAATTTTGCTTTTCTCCTTACCTCAAAACTTAGTATTGGATATGTCTGACTGAAGTGGACGATCGATATATTGATTTATTAATAAAACCATATAATTATTTGAATTCAAGTACTCTCAAGGCATTATATTAAAATATGTAGCAGCAAATCCTTCTTACTGTAAAATTTCAGGATTATTTTAAGAGGCTCTATCTTCACCTTAAAAAGATCTTCTCTGCATTTGCTGAAATGCTGACCCTTAAATCTATCCATGAATACCGGTAAATGACAGATTTACTGTTAATTACCAGTAATTCGGTGCCCAAAAATGTTATTACCGTGGAAACCGCGACCTTCAATGCTAGAAGGCATAAACTGACTATGCATGCGCCTATATGTGTCCTTTGCACTCACCCTCCACTTATTAAAATTAGATCAGTTGCATTCGATATTCTGAGAAATATATGAAAAAAAAACCAGTTTGAATTGATTGCGAAAATAAATTCCTAATGCAGTCAAGCGCATGGCACTTTTCAAGCAATAAATCAAAACCCCCACCGAGAGTCCTAGGTCTAACGATAAGAAAGTTTCACGAAATATAATATAAATGTGATCAGTTAACTAGAACAACTATTTCTTCTTTTGTGTGAATACAAAAATTCAAAACACAGAAGCTGAAAACTTCATCTTGGGCCTCAAAAAAATCTTCAACGGGCCGCAGTTTGGGTACGCCTGCTTTATAAGGTTTCCGGAAAAAATCATAAACAAAGCAACTACCTTCTTTTCTTTGACGTCCTCAATAGACACCCTCCAGGTGGTCAGGTCCCGTTCCTTGAGTTTGGCATAGTCGGCCAGCATATCAGAGTACTGCAAGTCCACGTCGGTTCCATCCATCAAATCTACGTCGCTGCTGACCCTCACCACTCCTTCGGCAGACTCCAAGATCTGCCCGTCAATCACCTCTGCTTTGAGAGACCCTTTTGTCTTAGATACCAGGTTTCCGGGTTTGTTTACATTGGTTTTGTCATTTTTTCTGGAAACATAAGATAATTATAGCAATGTAATGGTGTCGAAGCATTGAAAATAGTCCTGGGTCGATCGTGGACAGCCCGATCATTTTGACCTGACCAATGATCAATCGATCGAGTCCCTTTTTAAAAAAAGATTGATGAGCTGTCAGTTCCGTCAGCACCCGTGTTGAGTGAGGAAGCGATCATAGATGTACAAATTTTGTAGACAGAGCGTCTCTCATGACAGAGAAATTGTGATGGTAGATACCTGAAATAGGGTTGTGGTTCCATCCAAATACAATATTTTTTTATTCAAAGGTATGAAAAATATAAAGCACATATTTATTTATTTTTAAATTACAAAATAAGACCGCACATAAGAATTCTTTTTCATGATTTTTTAGTAAATTTAAAAAAAATATTTGTGACTAAACGGAACAAAAAAAATATTACTATAGTTTGCATACTGATAATGGAAAAAAATCTGAAATTAAAGGCAGTAACTTACTTATTTAAGTTCTTTTTTATGTATTCCTTAGATGGCCGCAGTCCAAATACAATTCTATAAAACTGAAAAATAAACCAAAATAATTAAACAAACCAACGAACAAACTATTTTATAAATGCATACATATTTTATATCCACAATATCAACAGTAGCGACACCTGCAAAGTTATCCATGTCAAGCTGCACACTATGGAATGTATGAGTTCATTTTATTTGCCTGTAATAAAATATGAGATAGTGATTGCCGTCACGTTTGGCAGTAACTTGCATTGTTTGATTCCATCAGTGGATCTTATCTGTAATGCTCATTGACATTAATTTATGGTAAAGGTCTCCAAATAAGAGACTGAAGTAGTAGTATTTTTACATCTAACTTTATAAGTCATTCAATGCTAAATTAATTGAGAACCTATTTGAAATGACTTAAACCAAAATATTCAGATTCTTAAAATAATGCGTACAAAATTCTTGAAATAAATTATGATACATAATATTATGTATTTTAAAGAAATAATGTCCAAAATTCAAACTTTTGATTAATTTTTGATTTTTTTTATTTTGATAGATACAAAAATTGTCTTAAATTATTTACATATGTTTAAAATATTTTCATGTCTTTTAGACAATGCACTAAGTACTTGAGATATTAACTAATATCGTACTTCCAGATATTAACACGGAAACTATTTTCCGGATATTAATACGGAAACTATTTTCCAGATATTAATGCGGAAACTATTGGGCTGCTTACTGCGGTAAAGCAAATGAATCCACCCAGATTTCACAGCTTATCTCATATTTTTAGGTTTTATAAAAAATTATTTTTAATTTATAATTCATTTTAATTTATAAAAACCATCTACCTAAATTTGGGGAGCTATTGCTCGAGTGGTTAAAAACAATTATGTAATAAAATAAATACATAATGACCATTGTAAGATTGTGTAGGTCTCAAATACTGCGATGGGCTGAACACGTAAAAAGAATGGCAGGTGACGGGACACTTAAAACATGACTGTGGGTGCTCCAGTGGACGAGGGGATTGGCTGCATGGAACAGGATTGCAGCAGACTGGTATGGCCTGAAGACTGGATGGTGAGGGAAAATTTATGGAGGTCTTACTTACATTTTCTGTATCAAAAAACTTAGGTGCCCAAACCGAGTCCAGAATCGTATAGACGTGATCGTAAGCTTGGAAGAGGGCTTTGCTCGTCTGCAGTTTGGAAATGTTAGCAGTTCCCTCGTCAAGGATGCTCTTTAATTGGTTCGCATTCTCGCTGGAGAAGGGTATGAAGGAAGGACTCTCCTTCACAAAGTACATGAGGTAAATATCCCAGGCGGTGTTGAAGAGCGCCACTTCTTCATCAGCTTTTAGGTCAGGCTTGAGCATTTTTTTGTTAAATTCATCTGGAATTACATAAAAAATATATTACCTAGTGCATATAAAACAACTTTTCACATAAATAAAGTTATCTTGCCCACCCAAAACATTATAGAGGAAGAAATCAAGCCACAAAAATCTAATTCTTAGTAAAAATTCTGTTATAATTTTTCAAAATTTAAAGGTAACCTAAATACAGGGGGAAAATGTCATGACATACATTTACGCTAAAATAATTAAAAATTCATTTTTCATTCCCCAAATAGCTGCAATTCTTTTAAAAACTCTAACCATCAACATAGCTCTTTCTTGGTCTGAAATTCATTTTATTAAGAAAAACGCACTATTGAAATGTTTTTTTCTAATTTTGATTTAGAGAATTACTGCCTTTTCCTAAACATAGTACACACTTTAAAATCATTTCCAGGAAAAAATCTTCTTCCTCTTGTGCCCTGTCCGTTCAATGGACGTTGGCCATGCAGACTTTGTTTGCTACGGCCCGGAACAGCTCTACAGTAGACTGGCCAAACCACTCTCAGATTTTTCAGCCATGAGGTTCTCCTTCTTTCATGGCCCTTTCTTCCGGCAATCTTTATCTGGAGATGCAAGATCTCGTACTTCTCTGGATGTCTCATCACATGTAAAAGATATTGAAGTTTTCGGATTTTTATAGTTTTAATAACATATTTATCTTTATTCGTCCGAACCATAACATCTTCATTCGTAACCCTGTTCATCCAGCTTACTTTAAGTATTCTTCTGTAGATTCATATTTCGAAAGTCTCAAGTTGCCTTATTAGTTCTTCAGTAAGCGTCCATGCTTCCATTCCATAAAATAATATCAAAAACACATAGCATCTGACCATTCGCATTCGTAATCGAAGGTTGAGATCATGACTGCAGAACATCTTTGTCATGCGGATAAATGTTGCACGAGCCTGCTCAATGCGGCATTTGATTTCAACCGAAGGATTCCATCTATCATTTAAATTAGGAAAAAATACTATTGGTCAAATCAAGCGGTTTGTTTTATTGCAAACCGATCGTTGGGAATACTGTGCAGTTTTAGGTTAGGTTGTAGATGTTTAAGAATACTGTATTTGGTTAGGAATAAGGGAAGAGAAGGATGACTGGATAAATCCTTACCTATATCCATGCAGAACTGCAGCAGGTGAATTTTCCCAACCGACTTCAGGAACTGCATGAAAGCGTAAAGGTACTCGCGGTTTTTTATAATCTCGGCAACGTCAACATTCAACAACCTTAAACGTTTGTAATTATCACATTCTACAAAATTAGCTAAAAATTCAACCTGAAAAGTAAACAAACAATTGCATTAAATCTATGAATAGAATGTACGCACGCAGGTGCATAAAGTCAATGTTTACATGAAGTATGTTTGGCAACTTTCCAGGTTCCTAAATCTCTCTTTTTTAGAGATATGAACATACGGTACTAGGAGAAATTTAATAATAAACTGACAATGACATTTTAACCTGTCTGCTTGGTTCAATATATTCACACCTTACAATCCGGAAGCCTCAGTTTCTCGCAAAAAATCGGAATCCGTCACTTTGGATCGGGCTTGTTAAATAACTATGCAAGATAGCTTTCATATTTCAAAGACAATAAGAAGCATTATTTCATTCTCTTTCTGGTTAAAAAAACAAATACATATGTTTGTATGAGAGGAAGAGAGATATATAGCTTTTAAAATGTAAGGTCGCTCGAGACTTTTTAGTCTTATGAAAGTATAACGCGATTACGTGTTTTGGGATGTATTTATTCCTAAACAAGCAGACGGGTTAAACTAACATTGGAGATACTACGGATGTAATATCAGATGGAAATATGGGATGATTTATGCATCGTTGGTCTTTGGGAGCCAAATATACAACGTTATATCTTTTTAACACCAGCAGTAGTTTTCCACCTTATTAATGGATAATCTACTGAACTAACTGGCTTACCATCACACTTATACCCAGGCACACTCTTTGCTTCACCCACATTGTAATTCTCGTCATGATTTGCCTGAAGTCTGTGATTACATTGTGTAATTCCTGGAATGTTCCTGACTTCTTTTAGAAGAAAATGTTAAAATTCATAGTGACAAGAAGTTTTGTTGTAAAATATGAATTACATAATATGTAAACAAGTATAATTTTAACATATAAAAACAAAATATTTTAAAGTTATTGAACCATAACGACAAGAACAATATTTGAAGATAAAAAATGTTTACAAGTTCAATCACAATTAACCCACATATACATTATTAAGAAACCCATTTATAAATAAATACTACGAGTGATAATTGTATCAACATTGATTGTGACATCAATGGATTGATGAAAACGTAAGCATAATAGTACACATGTATAATTTTAAGAGAACAACGTTATATGAATGGGTTAAAGTGGTTTGTAGATGTTTTCTACGCCTAATATAAGTAGTTCAACGAACCTGATGTTTAGGAAATTCAGGTAGCTTTGACAATTTTATATCACTTGTTGCGAGAATTACCAGTGTATTAATAATTCCCGGATCCGAAAGTATATCCGTCAGAGAAAGCAGAACCCATCCAGCAAATATCTCTCGAAGCAAAATATTTAATAATCTGTAAAATAAAATTTACAATTATCGTAGATAGCAAACACTTTGTGGCTTGACATTATATAGAATGAAACAAGTACTTTGTTTAAAACCACTTATTTTTATTTATATTCGTCGACCGGTTTCGGTTGAACTCAACCTTCTTCAGGACAATAAACTTATAAACTAAAATTTACAACCACACACATGAAAAAGCATCTTTGCTTGCAATCATCTCTTTGTCAACAAAAATTGCATATACAGGGTGTAACAGGACGTACCCGAGGGATTTTAACCATCGATTCCTGACATTATTTGGAGTAAAAAATGTAAATGAAATATTGGTCTCCGGTGACATTTTTGATGTTTTTTTTTATTTATTTTTTCTACAAAAATATTAAAAAATGATATGTGTTGGACAGTTGGAGGCGGGGTGAGGGGTTGGTCGGTTACTCGGCTGAGTGACCAATGACAACAAGCGGAAGAATTTTTTTTTTTGTTAAAATTGAAGAAAAAAAAAAAAAAAAAATGTAATAAAAAAAGTCACCGGAGACCAAAATTTCATTTACATTTTTTACTTCAAATATGATCAGGAATCGCTGGTTAAAATCCCTCTGGTACGTCCTGTTACACCCTGTATGTATAGTGCACGCCAAACTTTAATGCCGACCTGAACTAGATACGATCCATTCTCACACAGGTAACAACAACACAGGTGACTTTACAATGACTGTAAGCAAGAGAGAAAGATACGTAAAACATACATGCGTCAGAGAAAGGCATCAGTGGGTAGGCATATTGCGACGATTTATGTATTAACATCAGGTCAGTATTAAAGCTCGGCATGTACTATGAGAGGCATTTAAATATTTTAAATAAGTAAATTGAATAGGTGATATTAAATAACTAATTTTATTGTTCATTAATCACAGTTTTAGCCGTTAATCATATTAGTAATTGATTTGCAAATTCAAGGAATACAAATACTAGAAATGACCAGTCATATACTGTGAAAAGATTGTGTGTAGTAATAATCTTTTTGATGACCTTTGAGAATAAATTATGACTCACACCATCAAAGTTAATGTGATGACAAATGAATCATATCATAAACAAATAATCATGCTATCGAATCACGTTATTGAAAGGGGAATGCCGAAATAATAATAACATAAATTTAATGCACTCCTTTCTGCTTAATTGGGATCGGGCCTAACTAAGCGGCTGTCCCAAATAAGCTAAGTTTAAGGTATCTAGGTCAAAATAGACTATATAATATGTAGTATGTATGTGTATTTATTGAGCTTTTTTTTAACTAAAATTCGTTTACTGTGACATGTTTTGCATTGACTTCAGATTGGAGTTTGTCCCAATTAAACAGAATGGTGTCCCGATAATCAAAGTGTATTAGTATAAGTTTCTTTATTTGGTTCCTGTTACTGTTTCTTGGGTTTTGTCTTAAATAACCGGGAATCCTGATAAACCGGTGTACCAATTAAGCAGAATGGACTGTATACAAACTTTAAAGAGTGTGTAAGAAAATAATATTATTTTACTTCGGTTATCTGGGACACCATTCTGTTTAAATAGGACAAATTCCAAATCTGAAATCGATGCAAAAAGTGTCTGATCAACAGAGGGTGATGTGCCACGCTATTCGTTCAGCAGTAATTCGGCAGACTTTGCCCACGCCGACTGTATCAGACAGATGGATGTACCATGATACTTTCTGCGATGACTCATCTTGATTAGATTCCTATCACTTTATACGTTTTGTGTAGCTTTTGCAAGATTAAATTACCTGCATGGCAAACAGTGGGACTTCAGTAACTAATTTTCACTATGATGCATGCATTTGCTTCTTCCAGGCTCCAATGCATTTCTTTCAGAGATAAGAATATTTTTTTTTTTTTTTTTTTTTTTTTTTTTTTTTTTAAAGCGGAGACGGTTTACCATTGGTTCCCGTGAGTACTTAGGCCATGGGCCCATTGTACTTTCTCCCATTTTACCTCAATCCTTTAACAATAACCCAGTCCCTTTAATAAAGTTCACCAGAGTTGTTATCGGATATGTGGCTAGGTCTTCTGGTTCTACAACATGTCTCCCCAGGTATCTGAGCCTAATTCCCACCAGGGCAGGACATTGGCACCATAAGTGAATTGGAGTCTCTTCATCCTCTTCACATTTTCTACATCTACTGGTGCTTTCCACTCCCAATAGCTGCATGTGTTTCCTGAGATGGCAGTGTCCCGTTAGTAGGCCTACCAGTTCCCTCAGCGAGTTTCTGTCCATATCGAGTAGTTTCCTGGTCCGTCTGGGGTCGGGTCCGTTTATGAGTACTTTGGATTGTCTCATTCCGGGTGCCCTCTCCCATTCCTTCCAGTGCTGGGATTTGACCCACCTCTCGATATGTAATTTGGTGTGGCAAGCTGCTACTCCTACGGCCGGCTCAGATCCCGCAAGTGGTGCTTTCGCCCCTTTCCTTGCTAGTTCGTCAGCCCGCTCGTTGCCCTCAATACCCTTATGTCCTGGTACCCATATCAGGGTTATTTTATTGATGGTAGCGAGTTCTGTAAGAACGGTTCTACATTCCATCACCAGTCTGGAGTCGCATCGGTTACTTTCCAGTGCCATAAGGGCTGCCTGGCTATCAGAACAAATAGTTATGTTCTTATTCCTGTACCCGATACGTATATTCTCCTGTGCGCAGGCCAAGATGGCTTTCATCTCAGCCTGAAACACAGTGCAGTGTATTCCTAGAGGTATACTTAGTTCCCTCTTGGAACCCTGTAAACATACCCCAGCCCCCGTTCCTTCCTCCATTTTGGACCCATCTGTGAACCAGATTAGTTCCTGTCTGGAGGTTGGACCTGGGACCATGTCCCACTCCTCCCGGGTGGGGTACATCACATCAAACTGCTGTCTGAAGAAGTATTCGGCTTGTTTGCCGTCCTGCTTCATTCCAGCTGTCGGACTAATTGCCCTCGCTGAATAACTAACTCCATTAATACGTGTTGACACTACACACTTTTAGCCCAATAAAAAGGGAAGCAACTGTCCCAATCAGTCAGTTGTCTGACGAGATTCGCAAAGTATGTGTTTTATTTGCAAATCCTTACCCAAGAGGAAGCCGGCAATTTACAGTCGATGTCCCTTGCGTGAATATCCTGTACACTAGCTATTCGCTGTCACAGTACACGACATTCGACAACCTAAAGGCGTTCAGTTTACAGTACAACACTGCACCAAAGAAGTAATTTTTTGGGTTACTGTTTTTTAAAATGAAATTGTTCATGATTCTTTAATTAATTTGTATCTATCTTTCTTTGATTATTTAATTCTATAAATACATAGGTAATATACATCTAATACATCTTCAAAAATTAACAATACATTCGAGAGAACTCGAATCAACGGGATGGGATATGTAACACATATCCCATCCTCCGTATAAAAAACCTTAAACTTTGCTTATTTGGGACAAAATGGGTCCCAATTAAGCGGAATCGACTGTACTGCGTAAAAACTTTTAGTCAAAATTTGTGTAATTTGTCTGAATCCATCTATGAAATAAATTATTAGATTGTAAAAATCATTCAGTAAAAAAAATAATTCTTAAGGATTTTAAATTATTTTTAACTAAACTAGACTTTTGTTTACACATACTAAAAAAGAATAATACTTACTTGGACTCTAAATCATCTTTGGGTAATAAATACGGCATAATTGCTTTAGTGATGCTCTTTAAATATTCAAGTTCAGTCTCTCGGTTGGTGACGGCGGGGTGCAAGGAGTATCTGAGAGGTCCCTCCAGTGCCGCCTCCTGCAGACTGCTGTACCCCTTGGACTCCATGAGTTGCCTGGCGTCCATACACACGGCATAATGGCTCAACGCACATGGCACCAGCTTATTGGTTATTAACTCACCTATGTTTACCTGCAATTAGTTGTTAACAAACAAAAACACATTTCAAAATTAATAAAATATTTAGTTTTAACCACTTTTATTGTTTAAAAAAACAGGTTTCATTAGCAATGCTCACCTCACCAGGGTTTAAGTAAAACTAATTACAACCATAGATCTATTTTTTATATGGACTATTCGTGGTGGAATTATATTATAATAATATAATAAAAATTATTTCCACTTAATTTATCCTTGACAGTAAATGGTTTCAGCCTGTTAAAACCATCTGCAGACTGGTACAAATGGATCTTAATCTACGTAACATATGGTGGAGAGGTAGAGGGGTAGTCTACAAGAGTTTTATTCAATTTACATGATATTTCCATATTTGTTGCCATGTCATGTTTGACGATTGAATTAGTTAGACTAGTTATTTGGCTATTTGCAGTAGGGGAGGAGGGGAGGGGGGGGGGGGGGGTAATAGGGCGTAATTAACAAATTTAGACTCATTCTAATTTCCAAGATTTCAAGTTTATCTAAATGGATACCATTAACATTAGGGGTTATACATTAATTACGTGAGCAGTTTTTCTTCCAATCTTGACCCCCCCCTCCTTGGTGAGATAAATTTGGGCCACTTCATATATTCTTTTCAAGTAACATGAGATTTTGCTGGACCCCCCCCCCCCTTTTGAGCTCACGTACTTGATGTATGCCCCTTTACAGTGTAGCAACTCTATTCCATTACTAAAATCAAAAGTATGGTTCGACTCCAATAAGTGATTAGCAAACTCCGAGAAACTATTACTGTTTAAACACCTCATAAGCTTTTTTATCCTAATTTCAAAGTTCCTTGAAGTTTTTCCTGCATAAAAAAAATCACAATCTTTATAATTTAATTTATAGACTCTACTTTTTTTTCATTCTTAAGTCTCCATCCTAATTATTTAATTTGTAATTTTTTAGTTTATTTGCATAAAATGATGGCAGAATTGTATTTGGTATAGTCTTTGTTATAGAATTGGAAATTTGATAGTTCAGTACTTAATATTATTTTCTGTCATTTTTCTCCTCCAGATCTTTTTATACACATTTTGAAAGGTAAACAGAGAACTTAAAAGTTACATTAAATAGGTAAATACCAGTGTCCGTGAGTTTTCAGAGAGCTAGAGCGCTAAGATTGAAAAATATGACGTTGTAGCTGAAAATGAATTTTATTTTTTTCCAAAATTTCAACTTTTTATAAGAAAATCTTCAGGATTCTTTCACTCAAGGGATGCGCCGCATCCACATACTGAAAGATCTTCATACAAAATGTTGAAATTTAAAAAAAAAATCTATTTCAGGTACATCAGTAATGTCGTATTTTTCAATCTCAGCACTCTAGCTCATTGAAAACTCACGGACCGCAATTGGTAAGTACCTATATTTGTTACATTATATTATTATTATCCCATATCCTTCCCATACCCACTTCCTTCACCTGTTATGCCATAGTACCACTGGTTCCTGTAAGTTGGAACTGTGGAATCTTATGCGACATTTATGTAACCTCGCTTGGTTTCAACACTAACTTCTGTTCATATCTAACCTCAAAGTTCTTACTTAACCTTTTCACCTTATTTCTAATGTTCATAGGAAAATTGGCACTTTTTGGAACATCTTTATAAAATGTACATGCAGTGATGTACAAACAATAATAATACTCAGGTTACAAATTGGATTACACTTTGAGAAACCAACTTTTAGAGGGAAAATAATTTCAATAATTTGAATATGGAGTCTTTGAAAAAATGATAATACTGACCTTTAGTCCACGTTTTAACAAAGAGCTGGAAGAAAACCTGAGTAGGAACCGAAGCTCAATCAGAAGACTGTGTTCTTTTGTTAGTTTTGAATACCACTCTCTAACAAACTTATTTAAAATAATGTTATAGAACTGAAACAAATACACTATTTATTAAAAAAAAACTGAAGATTAGCTGTTATTTCATATAAACAACCAACCAACAGAACCAAAACTTCAATGTCTCCAGCTTAAAGGGGCAAAAAAACAATGACAAAATATGCAGATTGGTTACCAAGTCACCAAGATACATTTTTTAGCTTCTTGAATTGTGACGCATGCAAAAATGATCATTATGGAAATGATTGTTTGAGATTTACTATTCAAAAGTTCAGAGATCAATTCGGGAGGAATGCAGATCCTGCCAATGTTTGGTTTATGCCGAAAACCATGTTTTTACCGCGTTTTAAGTGGAGAACTTTAATCTGGAAGGTGAAAGAAAGCGCGGAAAGTAATAGGAAAAAAAATTGAATAAGTAATTAATTTTTAATTGCGTTAAGTAAAATTTCACTTCGCGAACCGACACTATGACAGCCTGCCCGCCATTTTATCAATTGTCACTATTATGTTGGTATCCCTGACCTGACGCAAACAACAGCTAGACAGCTAAACATGGTTTGTGATACAAAAGAAAGTGTCCCTTTATAACGCCTACTCGCGTCAAGGCAAGAAAAACATCCCAGTTTTCAAGTAGTTTAGCGGCTACGCTAGGTTTGTGTAACATGGTTTGTGATTCTGGCTTACTATTAATTCTGTTTTTCATAAAAGAAGTCGGCTACAATCGTATCTAGGTTTGTATTAGGTCTGGGATACCAACATAAACAGTGAAAAATGGCGAACGGACTGTCATAATATCAGTTCGCGAAGTGAAATTTTAAATAATTTGAACAGCTGTATCTCCCTCAATTTTGCCGAGCGCGCCTTAATTTATTTTTTATTCATCTTCTCCACACTTTTCTAATCTAAAAAGTGCCTTTTTATTAAAATCCCAGACATTGGCAGGATCTGCAATTCACCCATCAATTCAAATACGGGGAATTATAATAAATTAGGTAGGTACTAGTGATGCAGAAATACTGTGTATAATTGAAAATGTCTTACATCTTCTACAGCTTGATCAAGCTGCTTGTGAATAAGGAGACCCTCCCATGGCTCGGTACTATCTAAATGTCTGGAACATCCCGTCCCTCCACACACACCGCAACCAAACTGCAAATTAACACCAAAATAACAGCCAAAAAACAATAACAACCTGTTACTACCAATAACCTAATTCAGAGATACAAAGATGTATAATTTACCTTGGGAGATTCTGGCAATTTGCTTTCTTCAGAGCATTGCCTCGAGCCAATATAAGACAGCAATAAAGACACACTTTTAAGACACTGGCATTTAAATCTTAGCACCAAGTAACAAAATACAAATCCACCGATATAACTTGTGATTATTATTATTGCATTCACAACGCTGAAAGAATAAAATAATGTATAAAGGGATGCTGTTTGCATTGTTAAACGTAGTAAACACTAATTGTTACGAGTAAATAAAGAGGTCAAACATTAATAAGTAGTCGCAGTAATTAACCTGGAAACAAATAACACTGAAACTATCAGCAGAAGGAAACCGGCTATATAAACGAACGTTCCATTATTCACTTTAAAAAGAGCCACATTGTTTTCTCGTTTTTCGACCATTGTTGTAATGGAAAACTATGTTCGCTTTATTTGAAGACATATCTGACATCTGTCAGTGGATACCATTTTTTAATGTTACCACACTGACTGAAATGTTTACCCGATATCTTGGAATAATATCAAAAAAGTGGGGAATTGTAGCAAGTAAGTACTGAACAAAGTGTGGAGATTAAATTTCCAAATTTTGGAAAGGCCTGTTATTTTGCAAGCAGGGTTCAAAAATGAAAGGCAATGTGTTGTATTGCCTTTCATTTTGAACATATGTTTATCATACTATAGTAATAGGTACTGAAAAAAATTGATTAATTTTATACAAAACCGGGACCAGCTCATTTTACACTAAAAAAAATAAATTTTTACGCCAGTAGATAGGTAATAATTAGATGTAATTAATTCCGTGAGTGGAAATTGAAAAAAATGTACACTATCGTTAATTTCTTAAATTTAAAAATACGAAAATGTCATTTTTCAAAGTGCAAAAGCGGTAATATGCACTTTTTCACGAAAAAACACTTTGCAGAACTTGAATAATTGTTAGAATTATGTATTTCGGAAACTTTTTGCATTGGGGGAGGCGGAAAATGATGCATTTTAAATTTCAATTGCGTAAAATCAAAATTCACTTCGCGTCTTCGAAACTGACATGGCGCGGCCGATCTGTCACACAAGCCCGCTAGACAAACCCTGCGTAGCCAGACAAACTATTTAAAAACGTAGGCTGTTTTTTAAAGTTAAGATAATATTCACAAGCCCGCTATACAAACCCTGCGTAGCCAGACAAACCATTTAAAAACGTAGGCTGTTTTTGAAATAAAGATAACAACATGGAGGTCATTGAAAAATGACATTTTCGTATTTTTAAATTTAAGAAATTGACGATAATATACATTATTTTCAATTTCCGCTCACGGAATTAATTACATCTAATTATTACCTATCTACTGGGGTATATATTTATTTATTTTTGTCCAAAATGAGCTGGTCCCGGCTTTGTATAAATTTACCAAAAATTGGTTTAATTTTATCATCTTTATTTTTTAACCATTTTGACTGCCCGTGTCACGGGCTTTATTCATGATGTATCCATATCATGCTTCATAAGTTAATAATTTTTTTTCTGATAGAATCACTCACAATGTCGGAAAGAGTATTGCAATTTTGTTTTTTTTTTTTATTTTTTTATTATTATACATACCTATATGTATAAACGGAAGTGGCGCCATCTGACATTTAAAAAAAAAACGGTAAAGTTTTCATACATAGGTCGAATCATAGACATCCAAATTGACTTGCCCTAATCTAAAATCTGGACATCATTTCGATGAGCTGGACGCAAACCATGTGACCATATTTACTGCACTAGGAGAATGCTTTGAATAAACTACATTAGTCGAATAGTCGTAAATATTGATCATAAAAGAGCGCATATTGGAATAATCAGACCCTGCGCAGAAAACTAAAGTAAGGCAAAGGTTTCCACCGCAATCCATCAGTCAATCTTATTATTTGAAAGAGCCGCCTGGCGTAGTGACGCTAAAATTGCACAGCTAGCAATTTGCGCAGCATTTTTTTTACATTAGCTCTACACAGGAGGCCCCAATGTCATCTTTGGGTCTTGGGAAAGGAAGGAGAGTAAATTCTGGAAAGGAAAAAGGTGTGAATGGTGGGTACAAGAGGTAAAGCATGGATCAAAGGTAGGTATCTATTCTTTAGAATAACAACACACCTGTTTGTACATATTTTCATATATATTTGAGCGCGCTAACAAACAAACATACATAATTTCCCATTGAATGGTTACCTACACACATAATGCATTTTATGCGATAAAATATTAAAATTTTCTAAATAATTTGTTTCATTAGTTTATGTCAGTGATGATATTGATGATTCGATAGTAAATGTACATGGCATCCGGAAACTCATGGGTAGTACAAGCGGAAAACTAATGAATCTACTCGTACATCACGTACAGTAGATTTTGTGACACAACTATTTTGAGCTTTCGTTTTAGAGTATACCGAGCCCGAAATTTGAAAAATATCGGTTGCTAGAGGGTTAAAAATGTCAACCTTTTATGTCTTTTAAAATGCTTTAAAGCGTATACCCAGCTCCAAAAGCTTTTTTTTAACACTTTAGTTGCCGAAAAAGGTAAGAAACAAGAGCGAAATTATCGAACAAAATACATGTTTTAGGTTCTCCGTGTGATGTTGCTCCAGACGATTCCCTCTTGTACTATGAGTTTTTGGACACTGTGTATATGTATAATAACGACGAATGGGAAATATATTTTTTAATCTTCAACATATTTTCCAAGCAAATATTATGAGTTTATGACAAACAAGTAAGTTTTCACTATGAAATGATTACAATATCAGTGAATATGTGATGTATTTGTATTGATATTTGATACCACAAACTTATTTTCGTCCATTTTATTATCCTTCATAATCCCATAATATTGATTCACGCCACCACTTTTTTGTATAAAATTAAATAATCTCATTTCATTTTGCACGGTGGTGATCACAATCTTTCCCTTGTATCTGAAATATCACTTTGCAGATGTGTAAAATATTTTATTTTTAACCTATAAATATAATATACATATTTTTTGATAGTTATAATTATTTGAAGGTAAACATATATTTTTTGTATAAACGTATTTAGAAATCTAATATATTTTAGATGTAACAAGAGTTTTTTTTGAACTTTTCGAAATCGATAGGTATATTATTATAGCATGAAAAAATTTGAAATAGAAAAAAATCTTTTCGGCTGCTAAAATTCCAACTATTATAGACAACAGGAAAACACCAAAAATCAATAAAAGTCGTTGATCTATACTTTAGAATCTATGTTTGTATATCAATATTTTGAACATAAATATACAGGTAAATCATTTAAAGAAACCCTTTATTATGTAGTACAATACATATGTTGTTTGATGCACTGGATGAACAAAAAATAATAAAGTTTAATAATAATTTTAGTCTTTGTTAGGACATAGTTACAGAATGACACAAAAAAAACTTAAGAGTGGGTTATAGGGGCAGAATGGTTATTTGCTGAAAAATGGCTCTATAAAACGCTTTAATACTACCTTTCGTATGTCATTCTCAGACATGATATTTTTTGTTACCAAATAATGGACTATTATTTTTCAATCAGCTTATTGTTTTTTGTAATTGGTGTAGGCATTCGACCATAAAAATAAAAACATTGATACACCATTCAACCCACTTTTAAAACTTCGATCTACAATTATCGCATTAATAATGATTTTACCCAATATTTTTAATTTAAAATATGTTCATAATACACATATCTATAGAAGTACGGCTTCTTATTATCGTTATGATATCCGTGGATATTAACAACTAAATAAATACTTCATTTTGCACTAAATTTTAACACATTTCAAAGTTTATTTACTTATTCCGGGAGAGAAGCCCCCGTTGAAGGTGATGAATCTGTTTCATAAATGCGTCTAAAAGTAGAATACCGACTCACTTGAAGTATGTCGAATTGAATCACGATTATAAAATTAAACGGAATGGACAAACGTCGCTACGCATTCAATATCTTAAATTATTTTCGGGAAAGGGGGGACTGCGGGCAGGTGTCCCATAATTTTTTAAAACTTTCAGTGCACAAATACATTCATACGTGTCCTCTTTTAAAATGATTTCCCTGTACGTAGTGAATAATTTATTTTAAAATATCATCTATAATAATTTGAACTATTATTGTGCAAAAAAAGAAGTATCTGTATGCTGAAGATATCGAGGCAATGGAAGAATAGTTGTGTTACTTAAACAATATATTTTTTATAAGATTTTTAGCTTAAATATAAGACAAAATAAATTGACAGTAGAAAGAAGTTAATGAATTTTAGTTAGTTAGTTTTCAGTCAAGTCAGTCAGTCAGAAAAACGGTGGTGGGGAAAAGAAACAAACTTAAAATAATTATAAAATAAATAGAAAAAAAATCGTCTCAAATCATACAAAGGAAATTGCTTTTTGTATAAGGGGCCATACATAAATTACGTCAGGCTTTAAAGGGGGGAAGGGGAGTAGAGAATTGTGGGGGGGGGGGGGGGGCTTTGTGAAGTCAGACGTAAAAATCTAAAAAACCAAAAACTTAAAAATATTACCAACTTTTTCAAATATGTGACGTCACACTAGAGGGGAGGGGGTCTCACAAATGTGATGATGTGTGACAGGAATGGGGAGGAGGGGTAAAAATATCATGAAATTCGTGTGACGTAATTTATAGATGGCCCCTAAGGCATAAAGAAAGCTCTGACAGTGATAAAAAAATGCATGAATTGATTTTTGCCTTTCTCTTTTTCGCCAAGGGAAGAGTTTTGAAGTTTTTAAACATTTATGAATATTTGTAGTTGTAGCCTTTTACATTCAAAGGACCAAAATTCATGACCCAGCTTTGCTAAGTTGAATATATATGTTATATTTTGAGAATAATAAATAATAATAATAAGGAATGAAAAATAACAGCTACCATGTTTTTTTCTCCCACTTTTAATCACTTTGTAATGGGTATCTTCGAACTAGTCTGAAGATGCCCATTGTATTAAGGTGAAACATGTGATGTTACAAAAGTGTTTTAATCCATAAAAAGTAATATTACAACGGAATTCCATCAAGAATTAAAGGTTTTAAAATTTGAAATAACGTAGGAGCACTTAATAAAAAAATTAAAGTCGTAGTTTTCTCATAGAAGTTTGAAATTTGAAAACACACATTACCTATACATAAAATATTTTGAATCGTCGAAAAAATTCATTGTATCTTTGTAGCAAGAGTGTATCCATAATATTGAAAAGATTCTACAGTTTTCCTCATAAAATTTCTATATAAACATTCCATTATAACGATTATATTTTATAATATATGAACATTATATTCGATTTCTTAATTATTAACATTAACATCACAAGAAGAGATAATACAAGTACGTAATAATATAAAGACTTAATTAGTATGACAGTCAGTGGATATGAGTAAAGAATGAGATTTGTTTTTCATAAATAGGATTGTCGTAGTTACAAGATTTAGGCCATTAAATATATAATTTACAATATTCATATTTACATTAAAACATATTATCAAATACAAGTAGTGATCACTCAGCGTAGTGAAAATAATCTTACTTTCCTTTGGCAATCAATTGTTAAAACAATATCATTATACATATATATAGATACATTAAACATATTTTTATATTTATTCAGGGTGAAGAGGCGTACCTGAGTAACTTCATTAACCAGTGTTTCCTTTTAACTTTTTAACTGGAGCGCTTTTTGTCACAATATGGCACTATTTGAAATACCTCGTCAAAGTCAATATTATATAAACAAATCAATATTATACTCCTATGCGACGGATTCAACAGCTTGGAAACAAATACTCTGAAGTTGTTGATATCTTTAGTACATCAATTTTATTATATAAGCGCACCTTATTGAAGTTTTTTTCATCACATAAGGGAATAATACTTTGATAAAGCTATTAAAATTGTCTAATTCATTGGCAGTATTTTGTCGGCTGAAAGAAAAAAAAACTATTTCAGATTTATTATATTTTGTACCTACATACTGTGTGGTTTAAATTCAATACCTAATATTTTTACTTTGTATTTATTTTTGTGCAAGTGTTTTAAACAGTAGTTTCCTGCACTATTTACCAGTATAATTTTGTTAATATTGTTATATATATGTATGTAAAAGCCTAAATAGGCGTAAATAAATAAATAAATAAAATCATCACCAAAAAATCTCGAGCAATCGGAGAAAGAAATTAAAATTGCGTTATCGCTCCCAGACAAAAAGAAAACAGTATGTATTGGACCATATAGGAGGGTTACTCAGCTGTGTGTCCAGTTACGTCATATGAAAGATTTTTGTCATTTTTCACATGTTTTTTAAATACTTAATATTTTTAAATACACATAATAAAAACAAACAAAAAAATCACCGCAATCAATTTTTTTTTCAAGGAATCTCTAGTTAAAGTTTGTCAGGTACGTTTCTTAACACTCTGTATAACTGTATAAGCGCCCGAATAAACTTTTATAAAATAGGTCAAGCGTACAGTACACCAAAGATATACATAGAACTTTACAATTAAAATAATACCACATAATGCCAGTGCATAAAAAAGACCCAAAAACGTATATTTTAATGAATACAACAGAATAATTTAATATAATTATTAATCGGCGGCTCATTATCTCATGTTGTTACATATATTTAATTTTGATAAATATACATGTGTGAGATAATAGGCAGTCCTATTATTTCACAAAGTCAAAAATAAATCTGCATAATAAATAAATGTAAAAACGATTTTCTGCGTAAACAATAAAAAAAGGTTTTAATTAACGTAGATGTAAAATATGGTATAAACGTTTTGTTTTCCCGACTAACAATATTTTTATACACAAGAACTTACTATCCAAGAAATACATTCATTACTCTACTTTACTTATAGCCTAAAGCGTCAATAATAATAACACATATAAAGTATTGTTACATGTTCAAAAGTAGGTACATATTATGTTGATCTTAAATAATCCCATAGAAAGGTTGTTTGATTTTTAAAGAATTTACTAATTTGATAATATGATAAATAAATTTGCCTCGATTGCTCCCGATTTCCCAGAAGATCATTTTTTAAATTTTTCATCAACATTAAAAAAAAATCATACAAAAAACATAAAAACTTATTACAGTGCTATATAACCAATGAATTAACCTATATTTTACCATTTATCTCATATTTGTAGAATCTTTAAAAAAAACATAGTAAAGTTAATAACCGCGCAAACCCTGCGTGTTGTTTCTTTGGAACTGCCGTGAGGGGTACTTATTCGAGTCAACAAAGAATATTTTCGATTTCTATATGTTGTCTGTGGTATACTTGATAATGAAAGGTGCGTATCTATGGAAAAAGCATTTAATTTTAACCGTAAACAGCTGATCAAAAATTCGGCGAGAATTTTTTTTTTAAAATCTATTTTTGACGAAGTTCGGATTTGCGACATCTATAGTCATAATAGATAAAGCATTTCAATATCTTCGTTTTAAAATAAATGGCTGGCGAGGGAAATGTTTTGAATAATTACAATAAATGTTTTACGAATGGTAGGAAAATGTGGTCCAATTTTGAACCGCTATCAATCGTCGAAAAATAAAAGTGGTCCATTTTTCGACCATAGTCGCTTCAGTGGGAGATTTATCAAGTAGGGATATTATTCTAATGTTGAGCCACTTACATCAGCTTTTCATTGACTTTTATACAACGAGTATGGAACTGTTTACACTGATAGTTTTTTGAAATATGATAAAACCAAATTAATATAGGTAATGGCGGATAATACGGTTAATTTTTACCGGTAATTGGTGTCCAAAAATGCTATTATTGTGAAACTGCCATATCAATGCAAGGAGGCATAAACTGATCACATGCGCGTATGTGTGTTCTTTGCACTCACCCTCCGCTTATTAAAGACATGTCAGTTGCATTCGATCTTCCGAGAAATGTACGGAAAAAAATATACTGGTTGGGATTGATTGCGAAAATAAATTCCTACTGTGGCCATGTGCCCACTTTTCAAGCAATAAATCAAAATCCCCATCAAGAGTCCTAGATCTAATAACAAGAAAGTTATTATTTCACAAAATATAAAATAAATGTTTCAAATTTACGAGAACGATTTTTCTTTTTTATATGAATACCAAAATCCAAAACTTAGAAATCTGACAACTTCATTTTAGGCAGCAAAAATCTGCCGTTCTGAGCCGTTAGTTACAAAAAACATTCGTTTTGTAATTGCTAATAAAATCCACCCTCAATGTTTTTAAATCCTGAAAAATTCGATAGGTATTATTTAAGAAACTGACCATTATAACTTTAGTGCGCGTTTGATTAAATCCATGATAAAATTAAATGATGTAATTTATGTCTTTTGGCAGATAAATAAGTCATTGGCTTTCAAATAATAAAAAAACATGTTAAAAAGTTTCATTTTCGTATTCGCAAATATGTATTAAACATGCTGTATTAATTAAAAAATATACACCATTGAAAGTTTTATAAAAAGTTCTTGAACGAAAAAACAAAATGCAAGTGACTCATTTAACAAATTAAAAATACATTGTGTTAAATCTTTTGCACCATGAAGAAAAAAGTCGATTAAATGTTTTAAGCATCTAGGTTGGTATTCAGGGTGTAAGAGCATATACCCAAAATATTTTAACCAGCGTTTCCTGAGCATATTTGGAGTAAATAAAATGTAGATGTAATTTTGCTGTCCGATGATATATTTTTTCAATAAGTAGGAATAAAAATATTTTTCAACCACACGTCGCAGCTAAGTAGTCGTGCATAGCCTGGTGAGGCACGTGATAAGCACGGTAACACACGAAATAATGCGCGTATTACGCGATTCCGTCGCGACGTGCGGGATTGTAATCAGTGGCGAGGTGTGATTGAAAAATATATTGGTAAATATGCATTATGCCTCACGTATAATACGGAATGTTCATGTTGTCAAAGTTTGATGCACAGATAATACGAAATATTCCTTTTTTAACTAATATACAATCAAATATGACATTTGTCGGAAGTACCAATCTTATAAAATAAATTCTTTAAAATAAACTTGCACGTCATCATAATTTTAAAAAACATCTCAGGTTTTGAACGGTTTGTTTGGCAAAGCAGGGTTTGTCTAGCAGGTTTGTGGAATTATTCTAATACATTTCTTTCCATGTTCCACTGTTATAAATACAGGTACCTACAAACTTGTCAATAATGCATTCACTTTGTTTTACATGGCAATAATATTTTTTCTATGATTGGCAGCATTGATTGATTGTCTTTGAAATGTTAGATAAAAACGATACATATAAAAATAACGTTACCGCGTAAGCGAATTAATTTAATCAAAATTAAAATGTTGAGTAAATAATAATACATTTTTGTTTTTAATAACATCGGAGAACAAAATGACATCTACTTTTGCAACTCCATATATGTTCAGGAATCGCTGGTACAAATCCTTTAGGTATGTGCTGTTAAACCCTGCATATTAAATAATACATGTTGGTTCTACAATATGGTATAATATCAATAAAATGTTTTCTTTAGATCATTATAATATAAAGACATTAATTAATGAAGCCAGTAGAAACCTTACTTTTATTGCCTAATGACAATTTTTCCAATTGTTCGTAACAAAGCGTTAAGATTCCTTTAAAAGTATTTACATTAATATTAGACATCAAAACATTACAATACATAGTTTACAAATATACCACTCCTTGGTCATCCCTGTTAAATATAATTAGACTCTACATTACTTACTTAAGAGCTACCATACATGTGGAAAAGAAAGAGATATATAACTGAGCTTCATACACTTCAGAGAAACTTCCCCAGCATAAAGATATATCTAGAAGGATTGAAGTTCTATTAAAAATGTATTTGATCACATTCAGAAGATATGAAAAGTCGACTAAATACAGAGATGTAGAAGGTACTAATTTAATAAGAAGATAAATTAATGATTTAGCAATAATTTTAACTTATAATATTTATGGCATATACAACAAAGCTCTTTTCCTTGATAATGATATTATATTAAATCTAGTTTACAATCTTAGCCAAATACAGTTTTTTTCTTTATATATTTACTAAATCTTAAGTTTCTTCAAGATGTGTTTCAATTTCCAAAAAAATATGTAGAGAAGCATTAAATGATATCGAAGATAGAATGAATATATTTTTCACGGATTTGTTACAATCTTTGTGATTAAAAATATATTTTTTAAATTAAGCAAATATAATTTTAAATCAACAGTCTGAACAAAGTGTTTACTTAAGACTTTGATAAAAGCTTTTGGTTTTTTAAAATAATAATAATTAATTAATAATTTTCTATTTAATTAATAGTGGTGCTGCAACTCTTTGTTTTCCAAACATTTGGCACGTAAATTGTTTATAATACAATTACATTGATATATTTCACATTTAGAAATAGGTACGCTTTTCAAGAAAAACCCCTCAAAATCATAGAAAAAAGGAAATTGCTCTCTATGGCAAAATAAACCAAATATGGTGTTAGATTTTAAAGAGTCGGTTATTATATTATATTTTGGCATCTACAGTTGAGACCTCCATGGTCTATGGGTAAGGTTCTCGACTAACAATCTAAAGGTCTTGATTCAAATACCGTAATGCACAAAAAAATTTGATTAATTTGTGTTATTTCACAATTAATTAATTAAAAATAATATAAAGTATATTTGCGGTACGTTTAGTAGTGGAAGATACTCTCAGACTCGCCCTGGTATAAGACCACAATTAAATTCGAATTTAAACATTGTTTCAAATGACTTTAGCCGTGTTTGGTGATCAGGTCTTAACAGCCAGGTACTTCCCCATATCCCTCTACCCATCTCCCTATCTCCTTCCCTTCCCTACCCCCGCTACCTTCAGCCTCACAAGCATATCCCAATTGAGAATACCACAGTCTCACTGGCTCCGGACGGGGGCAGTTGGGACTCTTGTGCATAAAAAATATATATTGAAAAAAAAAAAAAAAAATATATATATATATTCATAAAATTCGATTTTTACAACAGTGGTGAACCTTTCTCTTCTATTTTACTTACATATGCGAAAAACGGACCAAAGATAATATTTAAAAGATACGAAAAAAGTTTTGTACTACAGTGGTTCATCACATGCATTTATGGGGTACATTTCTCAAGATTATTTATATATTTTTTAATAAATTTTCCATTTGTCACTAAATTTGCTGGTGTCTCTTCAAATTAAAAAAAATATAGGATAATTTCTTACAATATCGATATAAATATTCCTCAGAGTAACATATATTTAATAATAATATATATTATCTGCACAGAGTCGGCGATAGTGACAGTAGATACTTATAGTGCAAATGAAGAGTTTGTTGGTTTATTCTTCTTTTGATCACTTGCACATATCCATGTATTGATAACTTCAGTGCTTTTTTAGTATGAGTGGAAAATAAGAGACGCAACGCACCTGGTAAGAATTTAATTTCGCAAGACCTTTAGGTTCTACGTTACATATTTAAATAATATTATCATTGTATTCATATTACAATTCTACAAAATTATTGTGATTTCATGAAAAGCATTCAAGTTTAAGAGGTTATCGCATTTGGCAAAAGCAAACAATACTCGTAACAACATAATTTTTAACTGCAGAGTAGATGTTAAATCACGTGTAATGAAGAATTAAGTACGTAAGTACATACATTTATACAATGTTATAATAATGTAAATATGTATTACACAATAATTTTAGCCTAATGATTATAATTTTTAAATGTTAATTATTCACTAATATAGACACCCATTTTTATAGTATAATTTATTTATTTTTAAGGGTTTCAAATAATCCCAGTCCTGATGCATTATTATAATGTGTACCATTTAAGATTTCTTTAACACAGCTATTAAAAAAAATAGGCAATAAGAAACAATTGTTTTATTTAGAATAATGATAAAAGTGAATATGGTTCACTAATTGATATCTTTAAAAGTGTTGGTCCTTCCTAAATGATGAGATATATGTATGTAGTAGCAGCTCCTGAATCGCAAATATACTAAAATATAGTGCAAAATCAAAGGGAGTTAACCCCACCAGTGGTTTACTTTGGCAGGCCAATGTTTTGAAATCTGGATATCAGAGTTATGAAAGGGAAAATATGAGGGCTCCCAAAAGTGAGTAAAATGATTAGTTTACTATTTCATGTAATAAAAAATATATGTGGAATAAATTAATTTGTTTTGCTAAAAGGGGAAATTCTTGATAGTTGAACTATCAATATATTTTATTTGTTAAATATGTTATACAGTAAATACCCAAATAAATATTTTTTTATTTACGTTACCTGCGATTCTTGAATTGGTGTAAATAACAACCAAGTTAAAACTAAAATTGATTATAAATGACACATTGTGGATGATGAACTATGTAAACTTGAAATGTAGGATCTTGAACATCATTGTTTTTCTGCCATCCATAGTCAGGTGCTTTTACATATTTAGTTCTTCACATTTGATTTTTTAAGCAGTAAAGCAATATTGTATTAATTGTTCATTATTTGTTTCAGTCAATTATTATAGAATCTGCATCTTCTTATCAAAAATAACGTGTTGTACGCTTGCTGAAACAAATTTTCAAATTCATCCCTTAAAGTTAATATTCACAAAATTTCATTTTTATTTTTCTACGTAGATACGTTTAAGAAGACATAGTTGAATGGATGCAAGTTAAAGGCAAGAAGAACCATTTGATAATGAAAAAGGATATGACGAGAAGAAGACACACAATAATGATATATTCAATAGTAGACAATACTTATATTATGTTGAAACCTAAATATGTTATTATACCAAATCAGTTAAGCGCCGTTTGTCATACTCCTGATCAAATCATCTTAAACAATTATACCTGTAAACATTGAATTTTCAAAATGCTATCAAACGAAATTAATCTCTGGATACAATATCAATACTCGACACAGCATCTTCATAGCAATATGTTTGCAAGAATGCTTGCATTGGCCTTGAATGCGTTTAAGACGACCGTGTAGAATGTTGCATTGTATTTCATCCAATCGAGAATGTTTTCTTGGTTAAACATTTCTGTTTTGTTCCCTCTCTGCTCGCTTGGAGTGTAGTTGACGGATACAATATGTGGTTCCTTCGCGCTTTGCACCTGTCAAGGTGAATCGCTGGAGTCTGTAGCCCGTTGCTGCATCGGATACAGGGGGTACCATGAGGGGGATGGAGGCTTGGCAGGGAGCTTCTCGAGGGAGAGTTCGCAGCCTCCGAGAGATACGTTGTGCTCTAGCGCCCCGGCCCTTTGCCAAATCATCACCACCAGTGTACGCCCGAGGACTTCCGATGCCTGTAAATGACAAAATCTTTTATTTAATAATGTATTTCATAGTCCTTATGTGTATTAGAAAATGTGTATTAGAAAATGTGATTTCACACAAAATTTTCAACATCTTTGCTATAGCTGCACTTGAAGCAGGAAACTCCAGGAAGGGAGAGGGAGAGGGAGAGGGAGAGGGAGAGGGAGAGGGAGAGGGAGAGGGAGAGGGAGAGGGAGAGGGAGAGGGAGAGGGAGAGGGAGAGGGAGAGGGAGAGGGAGAGGGAGAGGGAGAGGGAGAGGGAGAGGGAGAGGGAGAGGGAGAGGGAGAGGGAGAGGGAGAGGGAGAGGGAGAGGGAGAGGGAGAGGGAGAGGGAGAGGGAGAGGGAGAGGGAGAGGGAGAGGGAGAGGGAGAGGGAGAGGGAGAGGGAGAGGGAGAGGGAGAGGGAGAAGGAGAAGGAGAAGGAGAAGGAGAAGGAGAAGGAGAAGGAGAAGGAGAAGGAGAAGGAGAAGGAGAAGGAGAAGGAGAAGGAGAAGGAGAAGGAGAAGGAGAAGGAGAAGGAGAAGGAGAAGGAGAAGGAGAAGGAGAAGGAGAAGGAGAAGGAGAAGGAGAAGGAGAAGGAGAAGGAGAAGGAGAAGGAGAAGGAGAAGGAGAAGGAGAAGGAGAAGGAGAAGGAGAAGGAGAAGGAGAAGGAGAAGGAGAAGGAGAAGGAGAAGGAGAAGGAGAAGGAGAAGGAGAAGGAGAAGGAGAAGGAGAAGGAGAAGGAGAAGGAGAAGGAGAAGGAGAAGGAGAAGGAGAAGGAGAAGGAGAAGGAGAAGGAGAAGGAGAAGGAGGAGGACATACCTGATATTTGAGTGTTTGGTTGTACTGCGGGTCGGCACTATGACGGGCCACCCTTGTTTTCCTTTTCTGTAGCCACCGCTCTCCGTCTCTGAGGTAACATTTGACGTATGTGTCGGGTTGGGTGTCTCCATCGTCGGCCACTATGTTTTTGGCACTTAGAATCTTAAAGTAAACAACGAAAACATTTAAGACTGAATGAATTTGAAAATCAAACTCTTGGAAAAATTATTAATTAAATTCATCACAGTTTTCAATTCCATACATCTATATTGTCATCTCATCCTACCTCAACTTCAAGCTGTCCCTTTGACATCTGCAGCGCCAGTCTCAACTGGGATCTAGCCAGTGGCGGTCGGCCCCTCGGCACCAGCTGTCCGGGCCCCGGCTCCGGGGGCGTGTCATCCCCCACGGCGCCCATTGGGCTGATGGAGCCCCGGTAGGTGCTGTTGCCTGCAAAGGGAAAACACACTGTGTCTCAGGGATTGCTCGGGATGGTTGTAATTCAACCCTTAAAAATATCTGGCTGATTCAAAAGAGTTAAACATTCAGACTGGGGTTTATATATCTTGGAAATTATATATTTATGGAAAGATTGGGTTATTTCAATCTAACATTAATAATTTGATTTTTCAGTGAGGTTTTAAACAAATCCATGTATTTTTTTTCCTTGGAAGTAACAGCATCATCCCACCAGTTACGTGCACTGCTCAAAACTTTGCATTTTTATATTTGTCCATTGAAAATTAAAACATACAAGTTGTTTAAGTTGCGATCCAATTATCTATCAAATTTAACAATATTATTCATTTTCAGTATCGTGCGCATTCCGTAAACCATTTTCCATAACCTACACATCTCTTTGCTTCTTAGTAAACAAGTTGTATAAAAATGACACTCAAGGCTGCAAGTCTTAAAAAACAGTAGAACTTCACTAATCGAAATCTTGTTTCTATGAAAAATTATGAAAATTTAATATTTTATTACCAACTTGAAAGTAAATGAATCGTTTGCTTGAAAAAGGACACATATTCCAACAAAGTTCTAAGAATATTATTAATTTTTATTTGAAGAATATTATTATTTTTATATTCAATGTTTTATCCTTCCATTCTTTAAATCAGTGTTTGAAAAACCTAAAATTAATGAATTACATTACAAACTTAATATTCCGTTTTGACAGTCCTAATATGGGGGGCACCATGTATTGATTTAACGCCCCACTATAATACCAAGGACGAAATTATCTTACTAGTAATAAGAATTCTTCAAACATTGATCTAAGCCATAAATAATGAAAAACCGAAAATGCAGCTCTCATATAAATACGCTTTCTTGTTGATTTTCTGGTCCTAATTTCTAATTTACGTTCGATAAATTCCTTACAACTAATATCTAATTCGATCAAGGATGTCGGGAACCACCCAGAAGAAAAAATAAAAGGAAGTACCTACGTAATTATTTTTAACAAAATTTAAAAAAAACAAACTCGTACAGTCATTTTACCATGTAGTGTTTGTAGTCAGGCTATCATAGCGAGGCGGGTTATGAGAAACCTCGACTTATAACTTTGCATTTCTATTCTATAGATTTTACCTACTTTGCATTAGAAGGATGTTGGTGCTGGCATTTTAAAAGATTTAAAGTATTAGTGAATGTACATTCATTTTATGTCCCAAAAATACGATTGATTATTAGGCAAAAAACACAGCATCCAAGCGAAAACTCTTAGGCTTTTTTTCTTGCTTCTTACACTATTCTATAATACCTTCTTCGCTAAATGAGTGGATAAGTGATGTTTTTCAAACAAGTGATTCAGTCGATCTCGATTCAATAAGTTCTACCGTTGAACATAATAATCATATGAAATGAACCAATGTTGAATTCACATGACGTGATCATGGGGACCAGCACAGATGATCGATGACCACATAGTATAGATATTCGATGTCTCGTCATGAGATGGCCAGTCTTGGTGTGAATGCGGGCAGCAAGTTGTTTGATTGGTTGCAGGTAAGGATAGACAGGTACACAACAGAGGATACAGAGGGGAGGATGCAAGTCGAGTGACAAAAGACAACAAAGACTACTGTAGTGTGATGTTAACTTGGTGGGATTATCTTACCACTGGGTTAGAGATCCGCAGCTAAGAAGAGACAATTAAAAGAAAAAATAAGATAAATCGGTAATTAGAAATGTAAGTGCAGATTAACCCCCTTTGTTCACGCTGTGCTTAGAGTACATGTACATGATATAAAGATATTTCTTTATCTAATTCGAGAGCTTCATAAGACTTTATTTGATATAACAGTTGTCAATTTTTATGATCTCCATAGCTGATCTTTAAGTATCTAAGAGGTTGGTTACCATTTTATTACTTCAGCTATTAAACTGCCTTCAATGAGACATGTTTGCATCTGAAGCTGGTTGGTTACAAGCTCTTGAAAGTGGTGAATAATTTTTTTTTTTATTCAAACTGTAATCGATTGTTATTTAATTGTAAATAATCTTTATAACATCTGATGGACCAATTTTTAAGGTTGAAAACCCAGCAATCATCGCAAAAACTGATGATCAAGTCAAAAGCAAATAGTAGACCATTTCGCTATGGGGAATTTCGTTGTTATTCGGAAATAGAGTGCTACACACATGTAAACAATCATCAGATAAAAAGAGAAAAAAAATTGCAATATAATGCGAGTTTAAAGCTTCTCTGTTCCTTCAAATATAGTCTTCAAAAATTCTCGAATCTAATACTTGAATTCGCATTCAAGATTTACGGGAAATCTATGGAGTAGTCTGAAAATTTTCATCTCATATAAGTGAGTAGGAATCTTATGTCTAATCATGCTTCTATATTAAGGTGATACTTAAAAGATTTCATAATCTACTCTTTTGTAGATGGCGCGAGTTTAATTATTAAAAAAAAACCTTTCGCAAATTATGCTTTAAACCACCCGTACATACGCAATAAGAATATGAATAAACAGTTTTGTCCACAAAGTATCTCAAATCTTTCAAGAAAGGTTTGAAATTTAACATTGGACTGAATCACCAAATACAATATTGAATTTGTAAGCCTTTCTTAAAAGATTTGAGTTTGTTTATGGACAAAACTTTTTATTCCTGTTCATATTGCGTATCTACGGGCGAAAACAATTAATTCGTCTTAATATTTTAAAGAAAAACTTACAAAAAGCGTTTTTTCCTAAAATAATTGAACTATTACCACCTGTTTAAAGAGTAGATTTGAACAATCACCTGTGTTTTTACATGTTAATCTATGCATGCAGGGGACTCGTTAAATCTTAAATAATTTCTTTGAACATATATATCTTGACTGTTTTTAGAATGGAAGTAAGAAGGAAATGAAAGAAGAAAGTTTCACAAAAAAGGATTGGATTAAAAAACCTGAAAAAACCTTGAAAATGTTATCTTATTATTCATCAGTACCTAGTTGGATACGAAATGGTGTAATAATCCTTAAACCACAATAGACTTATTGTGTGCTGATTATAAATATTGTGCGGAGAGGGACGGACCAAGTGTGGCAGTGTGAGTACCAGAGGCGGCCCGTGACAAAATTTGCGGGCAGTGCATTTCCCAAAAAAAGATAACATTAACATGGGAAAATAAAGTGATTTAAAGGGAGTGACATACCTAGTACAAACGTTCACTTGTAGAGAAAATCTATTCGTCGCTGTTTCATTTGTGAAAATACTTCAATGACACGATTGTTAAAGTCTGGTATAGAAGCTATAAAACCTTTTTCGATGGTCATCATTGACAAAGCATTAAGCCGATCTTGGGACATGGTGTACTCAGAAATGTTTTTACACGTTTTAATGTAGAAAAACACCGTTCGCACTCAACAGTTGTCATTGGAATAGTACAACTTATTTTGAAAAGTTTAACCGTTTCACTAAAATACTCCACTAAGTTACATTTGATAAAATATACGTTAATCGCAAGGTTTTCAGTAGCACTCATTTTTAAATATTTTTTTTACAGAATAAAACTTGCGAAAACCGTTAAAATGCTTTAAAAACCGAAACGATACTGAGGTCGATGCGCCACGCCGGCGACCGATGGCGTTACAACATAACATTGTTAACTAGTCTTAAATTTGTTGAACATAACTATTTCATTCCAAAGGTTCGGGACCACTTTACGCAAGTTTAATGTTATGTCATTTGCTCCGCTAGTGCACCCAGGCACCATATGTCTTCTCTGCTTTCACACGTCAATCGTCCTTATGGGTCTACTATACCTGCCTTGCTCATTTCACGGGCACTGGCACTCCAGCATCTGGAGATGATCCCAGTAGAAATATAACTTCATGTGACGTCACGCCTGGGCATAACAAAATGTGCACGAATACCTTTCTCTCATGCTCGGGAGTTTAGTCAATTGGTAAAGATTTTGTAACGAATTGGCGGGAATACTTCGGGAGAGGATGTACTAATTTACACTTCTGACGTATATTGGTGTTCGGCAGCGCAGTGCACGAATGCACTAAGCAAGCGGCCGCCTCTGGTGAGTACCTTAATTTTGTTAAATCAAATAATGTTTTAATAACGGTGCATACTATCAGATACAGCAGATTCTGCTTCTAAGTGCCTTTAATTGTAAATACAGAAAAGTTTACATAAATACTAGCAGAATTTATAAGTGTGTCTCGACCGTTAAAAGTGCAAATAATAGAGATATCTAAAAAAACGGGAATCGTTTAATAAATGCATTAATTTTATGTATTCTGACGATGAGAGCTCTGCTAGTATTTGTGCATCTTTCCCATACGAGTGCAATTAAAGGCTTAAAGCAGGGCGTAGAGTCGATTGAAGCTGTAAAGTTGCCCAAATCTCAAAAAGGACCATTATTTCGGATACATTTACGAGTATAATAAAAAGGTGTATTTCTTTATCTGTTCTTCAAGCATATCGAAAAGGCAGCTTTACAGTATCTATAGACAGCACGTTCCTGGTATTATAGGGTGTTAATAAAAAACCTAAAAATTAATAATAAAACTGCAGAACTAATTACTCCTTAATCGATATCGACGTGACCTAAAGTAGTTTAAGAATATTTAGACTTACTGTAAGTAATAAGACCTAAGTCATCGGACGTCTCCACCGTAAGTTAACTTACATCTCGACCGTCAATCAAAGTGCGTAACTTCACTTACATCTCGGATTTATATCAAAGGACGTAATTTAATTTACTTTTCGACTGTTAATAAATCAAATATCGTAAGTCAACTTACGCCTCCACCGTTAACCGAAAGATGTTAGGATTGGATCGTTACCGAATGATTTACGCATGGATCGTCAATCATAGAATGTAATTGAAGTTACGTATCGACCTCCAATCAAAAACATAAATCAACTTTCGATTAGAATGTATTCAGGACGTAATTCAACCAATGTCTCTATTGCGATAGAGTCAGAAGAAGAGTTTGTTTGTTGTAGACTTACGTCTGGACTGCTTGCCCGTTAGGCTCATGGTCCTGCCGAGCTCGCCGCGCACCTGCTTCAGGTTGCGCAAGATCTCGTCGGGGTCGCGCGGGCGCGCCACTGAGGACCGGCGACGCTCGGGCCGGTACACGGGGGGTGGGATGTCCAGGTCTATGCTTCCGGAGGCTTCTGGGGACATTGGGGTGTGAGTGCATCGGTGTACAAGGGTCAGGTAAAGGGATCAAAAACACAACTCTGTGGAGATTAAGGTAAAAAAATCAATAATATTGTAAAAAACTCAATTTTACCACTCAATTAAACTTATAACATCTTTATTTAGTAGATTATTGTGCACCAGTATAGCGTTAGTATAGTTAAACCAGGCATAATGCAGGGCTTATCAATACCTACCCCGTGGTTTTATGTAAAGTTTTTTTAGTATTCTGACCGCACAAGTGACATTTACCAAGAACGCACAGGTGGGTTCAGAAAAACTTAAATGCTCTCTGCAATTTTGCATTGTCAGCAATACATATTTATTTGTTATCCTTCTTTCCACAATTTCATGGTCAAATTGATATTTTTTACACTTTTAAAGTATCGATCGCTTGAAACAACAAGATTACATCTGACATGGGAATGTTATGCGATAATGAACTACAAATAAGCTCACTCTAGAACACAATACAGCGTAAAATTTCTGTGTCCGATGAAACTTTGTTATTTTAAGAGGCGGATATTTTTCACACGACTAATCTACAAGGGGGGACAGTGGGTACACACTTCACTCTCAAATATTTGCTACGCATTGTCAAAGGACCCTACCTTTCTCTTGCTGCTGTTGGAACGAGGACCGCCTAGATCCCGGCAAAGAGCGCGAGAAGTCCTTGCCGAGTTGGTACACCTCAACCTCGAGGGTCTCGGACTGGGAGGAGCCGCGGCGAGACCCCGCGGTCCAGGCGTGGTCTGGATGCAGCAGGGACTGGCACTCGCCGATGGAGTCTACGTCATCTGGAATGTAATTAATAACCCATTTGTGGATCAAAAATATTGCGAATTTAAAATGTTTACAAATACTGTTCACTACTAGAAATCGGAGTTTATTTCATTGCCCAAAATACTAATGGAGGGAAATAATTAAGCAAGCGGACATCTTCATTTTATTAAATACATTCAAAATATTTTTACTGAGGTAGTTCACTTTTCCATATTAATTATTTATTTATTTATTTGAATGCCATTAAATGGCTTTTACAATCGGGTGATACATGATATTATATGATACACAGAGGTACACATTAGGGTAATTATAATAATAAGAAAATTAGAATGTACATTAAACAAAGTACATATGTATGACAACTAGTATTTAGTTATAGGATACAATTATGTGTTTCAACCAAAAAAAGAATATGAGGTTGTACAGAGTAAGTATACACATTTTATGCAGAATAAAAATAAGTGAATAAAGGTGACTTTTTAGAAAAATTGTCAAAATCAAATATAATATATATTACTTCTATTTGTGCATATCGTTGGTTTCTAGGAATTGGCTAAAGTGGAGTGGTTTAGTAGTGATATTATTGTTACCTTCAGTTTGAAAAGACTGCAATTTGAAATAACCGCAGGTACAGACTGCTAATTAGTTTTGCACATTTCAGGGGTGTCAGTTATAGATTCAATAATAACTTTACAAATAATAATTTTGAAAAAAATATATTTATTGGCTATCACTAGTCTGTCGAATAGTTAATATAAATGAAGTGAGTAGTTTGGAATCTATAGTAAAGTATGACGTAGATGCCGTGCAGACGAACACTATTATACCTAACCTTGATTATTGTGTCTGAGGTATGATATTATAGCCTTCTTATAACCATATTCCGTGCAGTTGAACACATCTACTACTTCTGAGAAAGCATTGCCAATGCCAACTGCATGCAATCTAGGTATAAGCGAGTATCTAAATGACTCAGTCCTGATATTTTTGTTGCAATTTAAAAGAATTTTGGATCGAGTGATTCTTTTAGGTATATGGAAGATTTTAGGCTTAATAAATCAGGGCTGTCCATAATACCATTAACAATTTTTAAAATAAAAGTCAAACTGTATAATTTTAATTACGTGTTCCTATGTAAAAGCCCCTAAAACGGGTGTTAATAATTAAATAGATAAATGAGTTCATTTGCGGAATATAAGGGCATTGTGAAATGGAAGTATGTAGAAAGATTGTGTTAGAGAAAATATGTTGTGAATTGGATGAGCATAAAGAGCCTGTTTGCTGTTCTAATAGCATTGCGGGTTGTAATTACATTGACAATCTAATTCAGAGAAGGTGAAAACAATTAAAAATATATTTTAAGCATTTTCGTTATTTGTTTTTGGGGTGTTATGCCGTGTTACGCTACCTCCTTCTTTCCTCCTAAAGAAGGAGGTAGCGCATAACACCCCAAAAACAAATAACGAAAATGCTTTTGGCCGTGAAAATCTTAAAACTTATCATATTTTAAGCATGTTGAAGAATTTAAGATTTTTCAGTGCTTGTTTGTGGAATAAATGGTCGAGTGTTTTCAAGTTTTGTCAAGAATTTTGAACGTCTATTTGTAGAACACGATATGAGATAAAAAATAAAAACTTTTGCTGATCGTAAAGGTGTGAAATATAGTGTGTAAACTAGTGCTTGGAAAATTGGATAATTTAGCAATGTTGAAGTGAAATATTTGTAAGTATACCTCTCAAGAGCACAATATAGACTGTAACGGCTCCATATTCTTTGGTTGGAGAGAAACCTACCGAAAAAAGTGAAGTAGATCAGAATATTTCACGAAAAAAGTGTAATAACACAAAAAGTTGTAGCAATGGTAATTTAAAAGAATTAATAATTATTACTTCTAAAGGAACAACAATTCGCAAATTAAATCAATATGGAGATCCAATTATCTAAATCAGTGACGATTTCCTAAATGAAAATAAAACTATTGCTGAATATTTGGCGGATTGCGGTACCGCCGCGCAGCCCCGGGAACCATTTATTGGATAACCAATACTTCTGATTGATTGATCGGACCATGTGAAGAGTCGGAATAATAGAAGAGCATGTATGAGACGATGTATGAATGTGAACGAGACAAGGAGTGTGTGCCAAGATCGAGTTGTTTGGCGGTCCGTCCTCTCTGCCTACTCCTGCGAGGAAACGGCGTAATGGTTAGTTAGTTAGTTTTTGTAATACTTCTGCCACAGGTCACCTCTAGTGGTTCGCTACATTTGGTGACTTACCAGGGGTGCCCGAGTTCATAGGGTGTGGTTTGACCGAGTCTTGGCGACGAATGCATCTGCCCACCAACTGCGTGTCAGGCCAGATCCGGAGAGGTTGGTTAAGTTCGTTTGATTTCTCCAGCAGGACTCTCTCGGAAAATTGCCTTGCACACCAGATGGAGGGTTGGATTCATACGTCCGTTACTCCTGGACACGCTGATCGCAGATTCCTACCTACCCCTAATACATTTTCCTTCCTAGAATTTCCTCTCTTTCCTTTTATGATTTTTTTTATATGAATAACAACATATAATAAAGCCTAAATATTAAGAACCCGCTTTTGTTAATTGATATTTCCGAACGATTTTTAAAATACAATATTTTTCAATTGTTTATTCTTACCTGAGACGGATCTTTGTCCTGCGAAGTCCCTTCTCGGGGTGCCGGGAGCGCCAGACAGCGAGCCCCTCGGGGAATGTCCCGGGGAGCGCCCTGGAAGTCCAGAAGCGCCCCGCAACCCGCGGGGGTCTTCCAGGCGGTACCACACTGCGCGGTCATCGAGGAACGCCTTCTCAAGGTCAACCTATTATAAAAAATCATTTTGTTGTTACAGAAATTTGATTTGAATTTTTATTTATACTATTACTAGCAGACCCGGCCACACGTTGCTGTGGCTAACGAAATACAACGCCATTACCCAAACTTAATAAAATCCACACCACCCGCTTGCCAGCTGCCCGCTGCCTAAATTGAATATTTGAATTTATCGGATTTTCTCTACTATAATAAAACTAATTAACTCACCGCTAATTATACAATGCTTGCAATGCAACACTGGTTATTTGAAAAGGGAAAATCAAATACCTACTTACTCTAGGACATCTATTTTTCAATTTCTTTTCGGCCCGCCAGCCGTTTTAAATCGCACAAAAATATGTTCTTTGAATTTCTCGGCTTTTCTCTAATATAATTTACATATATTATACATATAAACATTCCTCTTCAATCACTCTATCTATTGGTGAAAACCGTATGAAAATCCGTTGCGTAGTTTAAAAGATTAACGCGCACATACTTTTTGAGCAACTTCATTTTATACTACGTAATGATGATGATGATGATATAAGCAACTCGGTTCTCTTTTAGGACAATACTAGCGCAGACCGGTGAAAATTCAAGTAAAACAAATTAAAGAATTTGTAAAAGAAAACAACTGTCACTAATCTTGTTCCAAGACTAATAACTATTTATGAGCTCACCGTGCACTCTCCAAGGAACACCGGTTCAGCCTGGGGCAGGAGGTCCCACAGGTTGACTTGGAGGCTGCGCCCCGCCAGCTCGGCCCCGGAGACCCCAGTGAAGGTCAGGGTGGCGTTCCAGATGGGGGCTTGCGAGGCGGGGGCCACCACGGTCTGCATTACGCCACTACTATCTCTGTAAAGGGGGAAAGAAATTATTATATTAAAAAGGGTTACAACAGTTTCCAAATTTAAGATTTAATCAAAGATTACGGTCATAAATTGTAAAAATATGGTAATGCTACTTTTTTGTCATTACAGAAAATACAATTTGTTTTATATTCGATAAATGCCTTGGCACCAGGACACTGTTAAATTTTTTAAATATTTTTTTTAAATTTCATTTGTTGCATTTGTTAAGAATGGTCTCATTATTATTTTTAAATAAATTCGTAAAATTGACGAAGATACAGAATTTTTTGGCCAAACTTTGAATGCGTTTTTCTCGAAACTTTATTTAACATGTTTTTCAACCTGGTTGACAACATATTAAAAAAACTATTCATCCGATTTGCATGCACCAAGTCTTAAACTGTTCGAAAATCTAGTTTCTCTGATACCACGTTTGGGAATTTTGATATCTAAAAAAATAAAAAAATGGCGGATAGCCAATTTTTTTCCGATTTTCACAGTTCATAAAAAATAAGATATAAGGGGGCCTTTTATAAAATAATCATAACTCCATCCAAATCAAACATAAAATAATTTCATTTAAATTAAATACAATTAATTACAATTAATTACAATAATTATTTTAATCTGTACAACTTTAGTATTTCTTATAATATTTCCTAATTGAAGAATAATAATATTTAATAACAGTAAATCAATTCACGACAACACCATACCAAAAAAAGTGGACATGTCGGCACTGGTTCTCGTAATAAACACCCTCACGATTCTCACGAAGCACAATAATGTATATAAATCATTTATGGTATACAACTTTTTACTTTACTTTACATATGTTACACAACCTCTGCATATAATGAAATGATTTTATTATAATTAAATTAAGGACACTGTAGAAAAAAATAAAATAATAAAATTAGAAGCCTTGGTCCTCCAACGACGAAATGGGCTGAGGAGTTGAAGAGAGAATTAAATAAAAATGTCGCCAAAATATGACAAATTTATAAAAAAAATTGGATTGAGGTCTTCGTTCAAAGCTGGATGCCAGAAGGCTCAGTGGAAGTTTGTAAGTGTGATAAAACTGACAATTATCATGAATACTCACTGCACAGGAAGGAGTCTCAGCTGCGCATAAGCCTCCGGCAGAGCACCATAGCCCAAGGAATCGTCCCTGGCGGCCAGTTCGTCGGCGGCCATGAGCGCCACGACAAGCTCTCTGCGTTCTCCGTGGTACCACACCTGCAACTGAGCTCTCCCAGTCACCAGCTTGGCGCGTGCTATCTGCTCCTGTAGCAGAAAAGGCTGTCAGATACTGGGAGGTACAATACATATGCGACGGTTTAGGAAGGGTAATGAAAAGGATTGATTTGTTGTAGGAAAAATGAAACTAAATTGATTGGACCCGATTCTCAGCTCATCTAGCAAAGAACACTGATAAATAGCGTTGAGGTATGATGATTTGGAGTGCCTTGAAACGGATAAGTCTGTTAAAGGAACCTAAATATGTATTGAAATAACAACTGACCCTAGTTGATGATTCAATAGAGATAGGTTTGTGTATACGTTTATTTGGAGACGCTTTTGAAAAGGTTCACTTTGTTGAGCTGAGGAGCTACTGATTTTCGGACCAGCTGTCTGTTTTTATGGAGATATTTCAATGATGACGATATGTAGGAACCTAAATAATTAATAAAATTATGAAGTGAATATATCGTCGACTGGCATTACTGAATTCCTCTCAGGTTTATCCACGCCCTGGCAATGCACCAATATTTTGGAAAAGCGAGCTTCATTATAGGAACTTAAACATGGGAATTATAGCAAACACCTTAAAATTCTCATGGATAATTATGATTGAAGGGTTTTGGAAAGGAAGTTAATGAACTTACAAAAGCTGTTTGTACTGGGTACATGGTAATTATGTCGATGTAGCATTGTATAGTAAAAGCTACGAAAGGAAATGACCGAAAGGAACTGATGAGTGTGTATCATGTGAGATCTAACATCTAACTATAACCCTCAGGAGTCTCTCTGAGATTAAGAGGATGGTTTAAAGAGAAAATCTAATTAATAAAATATGTACGTATGGAATACTTTAAAAGGCTCAGATTAAATAAAGGAGGAAATGTTAAGCTCATTTCATGTGCACGTCATTTTACAAAATGACAAGTAAACGATTAATTTCGATATGAACCATTCATTCGTTTGAAAAGAAATATCGATTATTCGTTTTGATAAAATCCTAATTTAATTTCGTGCAAGAAGTAGGTACCTAAGTTGAATATCAATCACCAAACATTGTTTTTTCGGTGGGAGATTTGGGAGTTTTCATCATTACATTCCGGTATCATGCTTAAAAGAAGACTTCAAAATAGATATCTAAACGCCTATAAAATATTAAAGTGGAAATTGATTAAAACTATGGAAAAGGTAGGTATAAAAATTCTACAAGGCTCTTATTTGTAATGTACCTAAATATTCTAAAATACCTAGTTTGTTGATAAGCGAGGGTGGATTATTAGAATCTCTGGACATAAAACTTCCCTAAAAATATAATATTAGTTGCCGAAACACGTACATAACATAAGTGAGACATCGTCCCATATTATTGCTATGGTGAGATAGGTTTTACACCACATAGTTTTAAAAAATGACGTATACAGGAAAAATAGAACTATTTAGATTTAAGTACATAAAATATTGAATATTTATATAGTGCATGTCACAACAACAAAGGCATTCATTTTATTTATAATGTGTTTAGTAATATATATTCGGTTCTTATGCATAGGTTACATTTTCATTACAAAAGCATGCTAAGGCTATTATATAATTGGTATTTAACTCATCACATCGTTTTTGCTAAAAAGCGTATAATTATTTTTGCTTAAATAAAAGATAAAAGCTTTGGATATCTAAGTATTCGATTTCACACTCTCTATTAGACAAGTGGAGTAATTAAGCGGTATTTATTACAATAATTTTGCAGGGTTTTTTTTGGTATTAGGGCAATACTTCATTAACCATTTCTCTGTAGATTTTGATCTAAAGATATCGGTATTCCAAATAACGCCCTGACACCAAAACAATAAAGGAAGGAGTATTTACTTATAATTCATAAATAATTAATTCACTAAACTTAAAATCTAATCAGTACAGATTTGTAAGGTTGCAAAGTGAAAACACATACGAATAGTTTATTGTTTCTTAAACAGATACGTTTTTTTTAAGTCTCACTAAGTAAGACGCGGCAAGTTTATTTTTGCAGTTTCTACTGACATTAAAGAGAACTTCACAATTCAAAATGCTGTTTATCACAAATATACATTCAACAGAGTAGAAGATGTCTGATATTCCGGAATCCTCAGTTTTTCAATACCATACATCACACATAAAAAAGAGATTGTTTAACAATATTCCAAACATTTTTTTAAAGTAGACACAAGAAAAGTTCTGATGGGTTATCAGAATAGTTTTAGAAAAAAAACAATTCAGAGGGAACACTAATTAATATGTAATTCATTCAAGATGGCTATTTGCAAGTCAAAATAATAAAAAGAACTTCACATTCATGCCAAAGAAAATTTAGTGATGCTCATTTAGTAAAATGATATTTTAAAATCTCCTATTCAAAGTTTTCAGTATTATTTCAGCAACTAAGTTTATTAAGCAGGCTAGACTAAATTTCACCTTTATCTAAGGTTTTTTTACAAACCGTTTGTATCTTCGTAAAGTTTCTTAGGCCTCTGTTGAAGTAAAGTCCCTGATTTGATAGTGACTTCATTGGCATCATGTTACTGTTGTTCAAATCATATGTTATCTTCTAAAACGTGCAACGTGCCATGACACTTCTCTCTAAGGCATACCAGACCGGCAAGAAATCTGGCTCTTGCAAGCACAAGACGGAATATAAAATAAAAATCTTGTCTTTCAGCTATGCAATGAACACACATCCCAAGATCTGAGGACTAAAATTGGCAGTACCTGCTTTGCGTATCGGAATAAATCGATACCAAAGCATGGCGTTCCTCATTTGAGACGAGTATAAAAACCAAAATGAGGGAAGTTTTAAATGCATGCACCTGAAAATGTGAGTTTATTTGGAAAACGAATTTATTGATCGATTTGTCGGAAGAAAATGTTTAATTTTAAAATTATCATTAAGCTCATTCACATGCGTTCTACAAACATAACATTTTCTTCAAAAAGTGGAGTATTTAATCAGAATCATTAAAAAATAATTTTCTTAGTTTGGGGGCTAGTAATCTAGAATAGTTTTGAAATGTGGTAAAATTTACCAGAAGGGGAATTGGGAAGGTAGTTCGTATACCAGATAAGGACCCTAAAGGGATGATTTTAAAAATGTTCATTGCATATTTGACAAAATAATAAGAAAAAAAAATCCTTTCGTCGTGCCAGTTGCGAAAATGCAGGGCAAGTAGTGATTTATCTCAAGTAGGTATTTTACACTAAATTAAACTTCAAAATATGCATCGTGCTTTACTGTAAAATCTTTAATTTCTCTCACCCATTTTATCCATTGTCATCTGCCGCAATGTCTTCTTATTCACTCAATTCACAAGTAAACATGCTAAAACGCCGTGTCATTGATCAAAATAAAACAAATTGAAATAAAATCTTTTTAAAAATAATTTTGAGAAATTTAATAAACATAAAGGTGATGTATAAAAAAGTTTTTAACTGCGTTAAATAAAAAGGTGATTTAATTAATTTAAATGAAATTTATGTTGTTTTTATATTAATATTTTTAAAATCTCCCTGAATCTTCATTGAAACAATTTACCCTTGAAAAATATCCTCCACAACACAGATGAACTCCTAGCGTTGAGAATAATATACATTCTCTTGTAATAAAAAAGCCGTTTAGTAATATGAAGGAGTTGTTTTAATTGAGAACGATTGCTATGCATTGATTACAATATTTTATTCTTCATAAATTAATATACAACATACATTTTATTTCATCGATATATATATATAATTTAATTTTAATTATAGTTTTATCATTATTATCCATTCATCATTTTCTATATATAATATTTTTACAATATCAATGAATTGTTTCAACTGATACTACGAATTCATATTACGAATTAGGTATTAAATGAAAATCCTCGTCAACAATAAATTTACACCTTTGTAAATGGGATAAATGTGTATTATCCACAACTAGTGAAAAATTGCTGGGAATAATAATATAATAAACAATCATGAAACTTATTTTCACTTTAATTTATTGAACCGTAACCGGTTTCAGCTTGTTAAACTGGAAATAAGTTTCATATCTGTTTTATTATACGAGTATTATTATAATGGAATTCCACCATGAATTGTCGGTTTCAAAAATAAAAATATTAAAAAGTGCTGGGAATAATGTAATTTTTTTCGCAAAATAATGATACGAATAACAAATTACATAAAATTTTTCTATCTGAGAACCCCTGTCAGCAAGATTGTGATTGGTAAATATAATATGTACTTGTAAAAGGTAATGTTTATAAACTGTGTATTTTACATATGAATATATTTTTAATTAGGTATTCTAACAAAACCACAATAATTAATCCACGTCCGAACAACGTCCTTATTTTATATCACTAATTAACATATATATATTTAAATATCTAATAATTTATTTTGGATTAGACCAATAACATAATTTTATATTACGAATTTAAACATTTGACAAATATATTACACATATAAGAAGTATGTAAATGTTTAATGCTTAAAATATAGAATAAAGAAGAATACAAGAAATGCCTTGTGGACATCTGTTGTTATCCAAATATTTAGTCAAACGGGCTTTAATTTTAGAATCAAAACTGAGTTTACGAAATTTAAATGGGATGTAAATCTATGATGTCAGACGAGTGTAAGTGAGACGGAACGCGGGGGTTTGGGCTAAATAAAATTAAAATTAGCATGGAAGGTAGTCCAAGTTTTCTTCTTTAATCTACGGTTTAAAAGGAAGCCTTTGATAGAAAAATGAAGGTATCATCGAATAGGACCGTCTCTCGAAGGCTCAAACCTCTGATCAAAACATTATGAGTATGTCTCCATTGTGGTGTTCTAACTCAGTCCGGTTTGCCCACTAACAGTCGCATTTACAAATCGGTCTCTCGAAAATAATCACTCTCTTAAAATGTACAATGTAAATACATAATAGACTTTAGTGCTTTATAAACAGAAATACAGCAAAGGTTTTTACAAAAAATTTGCCATCACCGCATTAGGCTTAGTTTTATTTATTTTTCCTTTCAACAATGTAGCAGTCATTTAACTCTTTTTAAGCCGGTAGATTCACAGTCTAACCCGAAATATTATCATCTTATACTTATAATCTTCTCAATAAATTAATTTACATAATATAATTTCATATATTTTAAAGATAAAACATCAATATATTATTTGGGAATATCTACATTACTGGGTAGTAAAGGAATGTTATGTATTATATTAAAGTTTTGAAATAATTATTCCAATATTTAAATTCTAATTACAACAATAATTATTAAAAAGATAGATATTGTCTATATAAGTAACGAGCCTACATTAATCACATTTATTATTTTTTACATAAAAACAGGTAGGTTTTAATAATTATTTAACAGTACAAATAGTTTTCGTGAAAAATCGACAGTCTAAAAAAATTTACATTTTGTTAAAAAAAATCTTAAGAATAGTAGTTTGTTACAAATATTTAATCAGTAAAAATTAAAGGAGATTTGAAAGTAAGTATTTGATGTATTTTTTCTCGCATCAAAACAGGGAAATATTTGTTTTCTTTATGTACATTTTCAATTAATCTAGTTTGTTTAATATTTTTAGATAATCGATAAGATTCTCAACTATTTACAAGTTTCATATCCTCACTGGAGAAATGTTCCAATTTAAAGAATTTTTAATCATCAATTAAATGATAGATGCATTTACTTTTACCTAATTTGTAAATTTAGGCTTTAAAAATTAGTAGAGTAGAGTACGTTATTTCTACAACATTATGGATAAAACTCCATCTCCAAGTAATTTTAACATAGGAGACCTTTTTGGCTTGACTTAATTTAACTTTATATATATGTATCTCCATATTTTATGTATAAGCTGTTTGTCTCTTACAAATAAATACATTTTTTTAAACATTTGGCTTAAGTTCGGTTGGGTAAATATTATATATTTTTTTTAATATTACCTCCACACAAGAGGCCCTGAGGAAAATAATTTCCCTCAGGGCCTACGTCATTTTGTGGATGCTATGTGAAGGTTATTTTTGAGGAAAGGAAGGAGAAAATATGTTGTAGAAGAGAGGAAACATAGAGGCCGGCTATTCATTCAACAGCCGAGCTGTTGACATCTCTCTAGATATATATGATAATATCACATACTTGAATGTATATATTATATTTTACAGATATATGAAATACCTAAAATATAATTTGAATGAACCATTTTATTTTTTGAAATCTATTTACACTTGTCAAAAAGTTATATACGTTTATTAGATTTATTTCTATTTCGAGAAAATATGTTTTCACCAGACACGAGTTGAAATAAAATACCTTCACCCTGATGTTATTTAGAAAAAATTATGTAATATTTAATATTATGATGACCTCCGTAGTCAAGAGATAAGGCTCTTGCCCAAAGGTCGCGGGTTCAAAACCCGGCGTGCGCCAGTAAATTTTATTGGATTGATTTGTGTCATTTCTCAATTTTTTAAATTAAAATGATTTATATTTGCGGCACGTTCCAAAGTGGAAGATAATCTAGGCCAGATACTTCCCCATTTCCCTCTTCCACATCTCCTTCCCCTCCACACCACTTTAAGCCTCACAACATACCCCAACCGGGGATGCCTCGGTATCCAGGCTCAAAAAGGGAGCAGTTGGTGTTAAAAAAATCAAAACATATTAAACTTGAATCTTGAACCTTTTCGATAAACAACAGTATTTTTTAGTAGAACAGATAAAAAATTAAACCTACAATCTTGGAAATAGATATCGTAAAATTAATCAGCGGGATATGTTGCTAAAGAAATAGAAAAATACAATGGGTAATCTTAAAATATAATTATCAAATAAGTACTGACTGTTGGATATACAGCAACACCTTCGTTAACAAATGTTAAACAACTGTTTCCATTTTTTCCGGGAGCTAGTTGACTTGATATATTTTTTTACTGGAAAATGAAACTCTGCAAGAAAAGTATTACAAAAACACTCTTTGAGATTTTTGGACGAAGGTGTCATTCTTGGATCGATTTAATTAAAGCATAAAATCACTTATCGTAAGTTTTAGATCAAGAGAGTATTTTTTTCTTAAACAGCAGGTAAGAACGTTTTGTTCACATTGAATTCAAGTATGCGATCATACATGCTTGTCACATCTAATTCTTTCGTTAACTTAGGAGCTACTGTATATATAGTATATGACATACATATACATAAATACATACAGATATGACATACCTAGGTATATATAAAACCTAGTTAAAGTATCATTTAATTATGATTGTTTTTACTGCAAATGACGATATATTTTTTTTATATACAAGAAGGATTAGTTTTCTAAGCTTTCACAAATTATAGACCGGGGTAAGCTTGCAACTTTGAATTTTATACAATATCTCGCCTGTTGTGTCTTGTATCATCAGTTTTAAAAGTCAAGGGATTTAAAAAATAGTAGAAACAATGTATGCTTAAAAACAAATTCTTGAATGAAGCATATTTAGTTGAATTTTTTGCTAATTTTTATCTGTCTTCCAAATACATTTTTAAACATAAACATATTGCAAAACGTACTACAAAAATTGTAGGAATAAGTTTGCCTTCCATACCAAAATAACAAAATTACGAAAAAAATGTTGTGAATTTTAATCGAATATGTTGATAATAATTTTCAATGAATTTTAATTGTCATCGAATCCCAGTGGAATATAAAGAAAAATTGTTGCATTGAAAATAATCTAGAAATTTTGAAAAATGTCTACCTAGTAACTATGAATTATTAATATAACAAAAAATAAACAGACAAAAAATAACGTATGAAAATTTACTTCTTCAATAAAAATGCTAAAATGGTGCAAATTAATTAAACCAATAAAAAAGTATTTACTTACGTGAAAATTTATGGTTTGAAGAAAATAAATTCAAAGTGAAACTGATTATTATTAATATTATGTGAATAATTAAACTTTTGACAGATTTTTAAAGAATAAATAAATAATTGGAAATTATTATTAAAGATCTTATACCGGAGTTTTTGGCAGTTTCCGACGAGTCGGGGAAGATGGCGTCTTGTCTGTATCCGCGTCTGAAATCAAATTAAGTAAAATATGAATAAATTATAGGAAAGTTATCTATCGTTGAATTTTTGTAAGTGATTTAACAATTCTCAGTACTGGCCAACCATCAGCTTTAATGTCCTGAAAATTGAGATGCTGAAAAATATTTGTCAAATCATTGCCTTTCAAAAGAAATATTAATTAATAAAATAATTGTGGCACCTACTTTATAGCTCGTCTAAATTGTTTCCACAATCGGTTAAATTTAAAAAAATCAAAGCAAATGTGCGCTTTCATAATTATAGAGACGATTCACGGTTACGGTGACGCAAAATAAGGCAATAAATAAACTGTTTTTGATCTTCTAAGCACCTCCCCTTTCCACTTCCCTCCTCCCTCACTACTTCCATTTCTACCCACGCCTGTCTTTCTATGTTTGATCATTTAGTTTTAGTACATATAATGTCCTGATGCAGAGAACATCGTTCTTGAAACACGTTGACTTTTAAATAAAGATTATCGTGGTAAAAACAAAGTGTTTTTAATTATTTCATTAATAAAATGGTGTCACAAAGTGAATTTGCAAAATTTGAAGAAGCAATAAATAAACGTTTCTTTTCGCTGTAATGCTGTAGCTCTTTCTTACACATTAAATAATGGTGTGACACACACAATACGTGTGCCTCTCTCATCCAAAGTACTATTTTCCTTGCGTTTCATTTTCTTCATACGTTTGAGGGAGATGTTTGACAATGATTGTATGTTTCCTTGGGGAGAGGGGGTGCAGACATACGTTCACCGTTCATCCCATTTTCGACTGTTGTTATTTAGTAGCATGATTTTTTAAAAATAAATAAAAAGAAAATACTTTGTTTTACGTCACTTTATTGATATTTTGTGGTCTATCGGTTTCGGTACCTCCGTATTATCCTCAGAACTGTTATAAAAATACTAACAAATACAGAATAATATACACGTATATCTAATATATGATATTCTCGTGTCACGGTGTTTGTTACCATACTCCTCCGAAACGGCTGGACCAATTTTGATGAAATTTTGTGTGCTTATCTGGTAGGTCTGAGAATCGACCAACATCAATTTTTCATACCCCTAAAAGTAAAGGGTGTTCCACTCCGAAGAAAATTATTTTCCACATACATTTTGTATGGAACGAATTCTCCTATTTTGAAAGTGCAGCAATATTGTAAGGGGTATAATATTGAACTGTGAACCGGGGGAGGGGGGTGGGGGGAGGGGGGAGGGAGGAAAGGAACTCAGGAAGGGGGGTTAGCGGGACGGGGGAAGGGGAGAAGTGGAGTGGGGAGAGGGAGTATATATACTAGCTGATCCGGCGAACTTCGTACCGCCTCAGAATCAAAAACTGTTGTCAACTTATTTGCTGAATTGATCTAAATTGTTTCTCCCTGCGTATACCATACCTTGATCTAAATTGTTTCTCCCTGCGTATCCTTTCCCCTCTCGCGTTCCCTCTCCCTCTCCCCACTCCACTTCTCCCTTTCCCCCGTCCCGCTAACCCCCCTTCCTGAGTTCCTTTCCCCCCTCCCCCCTCTCCCGGTTTACAGTTCAATATTATACCCCTTACACTATTGCTGCAGTTCTTTCAAAATAGGAGAATTCGTTCCATACAAAATGTATGGGGAAAATAGTTTTCTTCGGAGTGGAACACCCTTTACTTTTAGGGGTATGAAAAATAGATGTTGGTCGATTCTCAGACCTACCAGATAAGCACACAAAATTTCATCAAAATTGGTCCAGCCGTTTCGGAGGAGTATGGTAACAAACACCGTGATACAAGAATTTTATATATTAGAATATAATTGTTAAGAAAGAAAGAATTTATTTAAAATGTCAAGTCACAAAGCGTTTTCTTGTTTTGAAAAACGTTTTTTTTTGTGAGAAAGAGCTGCAGCATTATATGTTTAAGAACAAAAGCAAAACCATCAGCGCAGTGAAATTTGACGTTTATGATTTTTTTAAATTCAGTCACACTTCAATTACAGTGCGGTGTGTGAGAGAGATGCAAGAAAATGATGACTTTTTTCCGGAATAATTTCGGTTTACGGAAGGTCTTCCAAAATAATTTTTTTTTTTTTTTTTATACTAATTATGGGCCGGAAAATCCAAAACTGAAAGATTTTTTTTTCGGAAAGCAATATTAACAAAGTTACACGACTTTAAAATTTTCTATAGGCACACATGAAAATCGACATATTGGAAGTATTATGACAGTTTAAAGTCATAGATAAACTAGAAAAACGTTTTACCACACAAAATTAAATGTTACCATGCAATAATATCATCAAACATACCTTATAAATCGACGAAGTATGAAAATTCGTAGTCTTAAAAATGCGTAACCTAACCTAACGCTAGGTTTGTGTAACATGGTTTGTGCCGCTTTATACCGCCTGCTCGCGTCCCTAACCTAACCTAACCTAACGCTAGGTTTGTGTAACATGGTTTGTGCCCCTTTATACCGCCTGCTCGCGTCACGGCAAAAAAACATCCCTGTTTTCAAGTAGTTTAGCGGCTACGCTAGGTTTGTGTAACATGGTTTGTGCCCCTTTATACCGCCTGCTCGCGTCAATTTTAAAAAACAGCCTACGTTTTCAAGTAGTTTAACGGCTACGCTAGGTTTGTGTCACATGGTTTGTGCCCCTTTATACCGCCTGCTCGCGTCAATTTAAAAAAATATCCCTGTTTTCAAGTAGTTTAGCGTTTACGCCAAAAGTGAGTAAAATTTATAAAAAATAATTACTTAAGTTAGTTATTGATATGGCAACACTTAATTTTATGTGGCTGTTTCTATGACTTTAAACTGTCATAATACTTCCAATATGTCGATTTTCATGTATGCGTATAGAAAATTTTAAAGTCGTGTAACTTTGTTAATATTGCTTTCCGAAAAAAAATTCTTTCGGATTCGGATTCTCCAGCCAATAGTTAGTATAAAAAAAAAGTTTTATTATTTTGGAAGACCTTCCGTAAACCGAAATTAAGCCCTTTTTTCCTTTATAGGAAATAGACTTACGTTCTTTTGTGTATCTCATCTTTTGAAAGAGCTGCGGCGTTATTGTGTTAAGAGAAGTATATTTATTGCCTTTTTGCCTTAACGGAACCGTTACCGTGAATTGTCACGGTTATTACAAAAACGTCTAATTCCGGTTCTATGGGTCAATGAACTGGAGTTAAACACAGACTCGAAACACCACCTAAATGATTATTTTTAATAATCTCTACTTACCGATGCCCAAGCCGGACGGCTGATCTCCGCGGCGCGGCTCCTCGAGCAAGTCGCACATACGCAGATCAGTGGCGTGTTCCACCATCAGCTCTACCATGTCCCCGGTGCGGTCCATCACGGAGCACACCTCTTCGAAACTGCGGTCGGTGAGTGGGACACCACCCCACTCGAGCACCTGAAAATTAGGGAAAAACTATTTTTAATGCAATAAAACACAAACATATATCCTTTTAACGGCCATTTGCGTAACGATTCAATTAGTCGCTAGTGTAGACAGGTCTTGTGGTATAATTATTGTAAATATGTAAACTTGTAATAAACCAGTTTGTATCAAGGACCTATTGTTATTGAGAAGTAACCCCATAGAATCAGTGTTTGAATGTGAAAAAAAAAACTTATACGACGGGTCTGATGGGTTTATTGTTTTAATGTATCTTCAAAAACCCGTATAACTTGGGGATTTTAGGATTGGACTTATTTCCTTTGATGTTATTAATTTGTTCCCAAATGTCCCAACTACTGATCGCAAAGAAATTATTGTAGATATTTTAAACTCCTCTAATTTAGATAATGACATGATAAATGACCTGTCTCGCTTATTCAAATGTGCCTCAACCTAAATTATTTCCAATATAACAACTGTGTCTACTAACAGAACCAAGGACTTCCGATGGGGGCTCCAACGAGTCCACTGTAAGCAGACATTTTTATGAATAACCTAGAGAATAAGATTTTTAATTGTAATTCATCACTTCTAGATAACGTTCTTACGTGGAAAAGATACGTGGACGATATCTTCTGTATCTGGACAAGAACAGAGCGGCAACTGAGTAAATCCCTTCATCTTATAAATTCCTTCCACAACAGCATCCAATTCACTTAAGAGGTAGGCAGTAATGCATCCATTAATTTCTTAGATTTAACACTAACTTCAATAAATAACAGAAGTGAATTCAACATTTTTCGTAAACCGACGTACACAGATATAACAATACATAACACGTCAAACCACCCGGTTTCACATAAACATTCTGCTTATCATTCAATGGTGCACCGGCTAGTAAAAATCCCTCTTTCATCTGTTAATTTCGCGATTGAACTTAAAAAAATTAAATAAATTGCTCTAAATAATGGTCATTCCGCAGATTTAATTGATAAAACCCTAAATAAGAAACTTAAACTCATTTCAACTAATACATTTTTATTTGGTACGCCTGAAAATAATAATAAAATAATAAATCCCGTTCAATGGCGCAGAATCTTATATCTTAAATCTTATCTTATCTTTTCCTCACTTAGTACAAAAAACTTGCCTGCCCATATTAAGCCCGCGTTCTATACTGATAACAATTTAGATAAATTACTAAAAAACACTAAAGATAGAGATCATAAATTAAGCCACTCAGGCATTTACCAACTATGTTGCAACGATTGTCCTTCGTTCTACATAGGTAAGACAACTAGAAATATAAATATTAGAATCACAGAACATTTAAGAAGCTTAAATAATAATAATTTTTCAGAGTTTGCTAATCACCTAATTTCCACAGATCACACTTTTAATAAGGACACAGGGGTTAAAATTCTTCACCGTAACAATAAAAGCAAAAAAAAATTATAATTTAAAAGCATTAGAAATCAGAAAATCGTTAAATAATAATGCTAGTATTTTGAATAACCAAATTAATTTATCTTTCAGTCCCATTCTAAATATTTTTCCAATTAACCGCTCTGTTCTTTCCGGAAATCCCGCAATTACCCCCACCCCTTTGCTTACCTCCAACTCGAACACCTAAATTTGTATGTCTGTCAACATTCTGTCTCATAGTTTAGTTATAATATTCTCCTGACGAAGGAAGGGTGCTTCCGAAACCGGTAGAGTGTTCATAAAATAAAAGTGGTCTAGCTATAATCTATGAAGAACATCTTAGCGGATTCAATAGGGTTATTATCACAGTTTTTATTCTCAAAAAATTACAAGAGTTAAGGCAGTTTTATTACATTTTTATGTTGACGAATAAATTTTCTACAACGATTTTATTTATGCCGTTTTTGATTTGCCGCCAAAACGACACGTTGGTTTTTATTCGTGAATTCGGCGGTTTTGACATCACGTCGGGCAACGTTGGTGACAGCCGCCTTACCAGCCAGTAGCGTTTTCTACATCATAATGACGTTGTAGATAATTGGAAACGTTTCGGAAAGTGTTTTTCAAGTTCATAATTATGAATGAAAAAAATAAAATTACACATTTTTAGTAGGTACGATGATCAGAATCAGAAAAAGAAACTTTTTATATAAATAAATCATCTGAATATTTTTAACGGTATTCACAGATAGTGAAAAAACCCCATTACGGAAATATTAAGATGTTCATTACAAGGGTACAGAAATAACTTAAATAATTGTACAAAATAAACCTTTAAGACAACTTTTTTTGTACACTACGCGTAGGTTGATTGAATATCTGAATTTATCGCGTATCGCTTGGAGTTACGTGAAAGGTGATGTCGTAAGGGTTAACCTGTTTATGACGGAGCTGTAAGGCTGTATTACTACGGATATACAGGTAAAGGTGTAGTGTACGCCATTTGCCGTTGCTATTTACGTATGTTGTGTGAGTTGGCGAACCAGGCACGTCCCGGGTTAATATCATTCCGCGGAATCGAATTCTTCAAACCCAATACAGCATTTTGCGGCCGGCGCTTTTCTCTGGTATAATCTCGGCGTCTTCCGTGACGTCATTTATCTGGGTAGTTACGTAGGTACTCGTACGTTTTCTCCCTTTTAAAGTCCAGGGATGAATCAGAAATATGGAAAATTGAAGAGCAGGTGCAGAGTATCGAGCGTTTTTATGGGAATGCCAAAATTAGCATTGAAATTGTGGTTGCCCTTTGATGACATTATTTAATCAAAGTTGTTGCCAATATATTTCGTACAAAAATATACCGTAAAAGTTTTGTCAACACTCCTAAACATTACCCGCATATCTCCAACTAACAAAAAATAAGTCACGAAGGCTAAATATGCTTAATTTTGTTAACTGGATCGGTTTTCTTTTGGTTCCATGACAACTCAGAATCAACTCAACCTTTTGAAAAGTCATTAAAATCTATGAAAAAAACGAGTGATACAGACAATTGGCCTGCACTGTGTAATGTAACTGGCTATGAGAGAAAGAGAGAAAGAAAATGTGTGCTCGCACCTCTCTCTCTTGCCCTACAGTAATATACGAAGCGTTCGCCTCGCTTTTCGTAATGCCCTCGTCATGCATTCGCCAGCTTACTCTCCAAGTCAAGCGTGCGTAAAGAAGTTTTACTTAAAAAAAACGAGTGCGCTTTAGACCACACGACTGAAGAAAAACTTCACTAACTTATATCTCCCTCTCAACTTCTGATCGCCTCGCCCGACCGTTAGCCCCGCCCGATCACACTTTTCATAACGCTCTAGTCACGCATTCACCAGCTTACTCCCCAAGTCAAGCGTGTGTAAAGGCCCAACCGTTCGCCTCGCCCGATCACACTTTTCGTAACGCTCTCGTCACGCATTCACCAGCTTACTCTCCAAGTCAAGCGTGCGAAAAGAAGTTTTACTTTAATCAATTAAAAAGAGTCCATAACCTGACCTAACGTAAGCCTTTTAACCAATTTTTTAATAAAGGTATGATTTTTTCATCACTTTTAATGACTTTTCAAAAACAGGTTGAGATGAATTCATTCTGAGTTGTGCGGTCACTGTTTTTTTTAACGTTGGCAATTTGCTGACGTGCGCGGGAACGTTGACAAATAACCGACCATGTAGATAAAACCTTTATCGATGAGCTTATGTCAGGGATTTAAAACTAGACTAACCTTCACTTACTTAAAAATATTTTTATTTTAATTACTATTATAAATTACTATTATAAATTGTATTTATAATAGTAATTAAAAAAATATGTTTGCATTAGTGCAATTAGTATCCACTACTCGTTATGGAATTACTTCTTGGGGACGTTCTTGTAAAACCAATTGAAGTTATATCCAAACATTACAAAACTCCATTACAAAATTGTTGATATATAAATTACCAATGCACACAGAAGTAACATTAAATTAATATACAAGTCTCTGAATGTTTTACATCTTAGAGGGTTATTATTTTATAATATTGTAAGTCAACATGTTACACTGTCTGATTCCTTGTACAAGGAAAGAGTTTACAAAAAACATAATATAAGTTTACTCAAAATAATGGATTGGTGGTTCCGAAATGTATCAATAAATACGGTGAAAGAAATCTAAACTACATTGTACTCAAAATATTTAATAAACTATCAAAATTAAAAATAATACCTAGTTTATACCTACTGCTAAAGTAAAATATAATCTCGGGATATCGCTAATAGATACAGATGATTTATATTGATGCCTTACTGCGGCCCATGTATATCTAATTGGAAATTACATTCTAAGGAAACGGAAAATAATTATGATTTTCGAAAACCTCATGTAACTAACTGCCAACATAATATGTTATATGAAACTATTGAGATGACTATTCATATGTGTACTTATTTACTATATAAGGCTTTTACTGCTATTTATATATTTATGGTTAAAATATTCTACTAATTTAAACAATTGATCTAGTAATCATCACCACCATACATATTAGCTTGTGTCGCTCTCCATAGAGAGAAAAAAATGGCCTTATATTTAAACGCCCGGGGTCTCAAAAGTTTTGTATGATCTGTAGCTATTCGAAAACGTAAAAATAAATGAAATTATTGTTCACTATTAGCCCGCTAAAATGGCCGGAAGTTTTGAAAAAAAAGAGATTTCGTCATTTGGAAAAAAAATAAAACAAAGGGTTCATATTTTATATTTTGTACCAAACTTATTTTTTATTCCATAACTGCAGTACAAAGAACCTAAAAAAAATAATTTTTGAACATATTTGATGTTTTGGTTAAAAATATAAAAGGGGAAAATAACACTTTTTCTGGATAAAATCAGTATTCTTGTTGACTTACTTGTATTCATAAACTTGATTTTTTTTTTCATTTTTGTCAGTTATACGCATTTTTAATAATAACAAACGTTAAAAGGTTAAATTACTGAAAAACAAATTAAGTATTAAAAATTAATAAAAAAATTGTTTTAGGTTTGTTTTCTGATTTTCAATGCATTTTAGCGGGCTAATAATCATTTAAAAAAAAAAATTTAAATGCAGTTCTTATTTTCTTTGTAAGACGCAACATTTGAGACCCCGGGCGTTTCTGAATTCAAAAGTTGAAATAATTGACACACCCTAATATAAACCGATAATATACCGTTTGAAAATGTACCATGTCATTACATGAAATGTTGTTACTATGTGCCAGCTGACAAACTACATAAGTGGCTTAGCAGGTTTAAATATTAATCAGTATGTGTTGTAAAAAATGTGCAATGTGCGTGTCGCTAAAACTCAGAAACGAGTCCCGGTACGATCAAGGGAGTTATATGGTGTGGTAGACCTTTATCTCCCATCCACGAAGAAGGTTCCCGTTTTTACCCAAAGGGCGTGATTTTGAAGATATAAGGGTTGGAAGCAAGGGCGGCTCGTTGAACAGTGTGTTTGTGTGCAGCACTGGTAAATTATATCATCTAAAATTACTTTATAATATCTTACCGAAAAATATAAAATCTATAAATTTCATTAAAAATATCACCTACCAATATAATGCATAACATAATATGAATCAGGGAGAGCAAATTCTCAAAGTTCCGCGCGAATTCACCCTGTACGGTGTGCAGGCCCATTGCAAGCGGAACGAATTATGTTTTTGTATCGAATATCCCAAACATCGCCAGCGCGCAACACCGGCCATATGTATGAAAAATTAAGCAATATCGGTATGCCACCCAGCGGCCTTTATCATACAAACTTAAATTTGGATTTAAGGCCAAAATACTTAACCAAACTGAATAATTCTTTTTTTAATCAAATGCTACAGCAAATACCTAAATTTTACATATATTTGCTTGTTTATTGATATTGGTGTTTTAAATTATAAAACGCAAATCATTAGGGAATACAATTTTTTCATAGGTAACTTCGACAATTTTGCCCTCGTGCTGTCCTCGTATTGTTTATAAATACTGTTCGTATCCTGCTTAAAATGAAATATAAAACTAACTAACCAACCATCACGCCGTTTCCCCACAGGGGTAGGCAGAGAGGACGGACCGCCAAATAACTCGGTCTTGGCACACACTCTTTGCCTCACTCACATTCATACATCGTCTCATACATTCTCTTCTGTTATTTCGACTTTCGACATGGCCCGACTCAAGTATCTGATTCACTTGCTCGTGCCATGTCTTCCTCGGGCGTCCCCGACTTCTTCTACCATTCACATTTGCATCGTATATTCTTCTTACACTACTTTCAAATTTATTTTATTTTATGAAATATTTTATTTTATTTTATGAAATATAAAATTAAACATTGTAAAAAAAAGAGTTTTTTGGGTTGAAATTCAAGATTTAGTGTTTTTATTTTCTTAGTACAGAAAAATAAAATTTTTAATTAAAAAGCGATATGTAGAAGTTTTCGCACTTCGAAAACAGCTTAAAATAGATCTTCTCTCCAAATAAGATTAGTGGGATCATTTTTACCTATTGTTGCTTAGTAATCGTATTATCAGTGAACCACCACGTTTTCAGGGCAGCGGCCGCCACTGGTTGGAAGTTTCACTCTTAGAAATTTCTAGAACAGTCCAGATCATTCGAGAGCATTCGAAAGTATTTCACAACATTCCAGAACATCCGAAACATTCTAAAATGTTCGGAGATAGTCTGGACGGTTCGGGAATATTCTGGAACATTGTGAAACATTCCAAAACACTCTCGAATATCTGTAGTATGGGTGGGGCTACCGTTCGAACGTCAATCTCATATTTTTATTTATTTTTTTGGAATGTTCTTTTTATTTCTTTTCTCTATATTTTTTTATTATTTTTTATTGTTAAATATATAATTTACACTTATAAGTAACTTCTTGTATCTACCATCAAAATCTTAATATTATTTATCAAGGGCCGTCTGTTTCAACAGAAAGTTAAATCGTGTCGAAAAGTTAAATTTTAACTGTCAGTTAAAGTAACGATGATGTTAAATAGGACCGCGCGCTGTTTCAAGTGTATTTTCGCTAAAGTAATAGTTGTCAGTGTGGCCAGTCTAAAAAGCAGAATATTCGTCGGAATTATCTGGAAAAACGCATCGAAATATTTTTTGGTGCGGCAGCACCATGAACTAAATCATAACAACTGTCAAAATATGAAAATATCCGGTTGTATTTTGTGTCGCGTCATAGGATTTGACAGCTTTGTTCCGATAAAAAAGTATTTGTATGAATATTTACAAATAAATGACGACCTATTAAAATACTTGTAATATACAATATGAATGTAATTTACTTTCCAGTAGTTGTGATATCTCCTTGAATTTGAAGTGTCACATATTTTACGATATTTTTAATTCAATTTATTTATGGTATCGAAAACGTTAGAAACACATACATTTTATACCTTTTTCAAAATCCGTTGGTAAGAGTATTACATTAAACGTAAGTAGTAGGTGTACAAAATATACTAGAATTAATAGAGCTTGTCTTTTAAAGGCAGCTTCACTCGCTAAATATGTCGATTAGAAACGATTTTGTTCAGGCCCTACCTACTAATGTTATATTTTTGTAATGTTTAATCAACTATTGTATCAACAATAAATTGATTTGAAGATCTTGTAAAACTTGCGATACATCCATTATTAAAGCTTGACGTTTAAAAGGTAACGCTAAATATGTCGATATCAGAATTGATTCTGTTCAACGGCAAGATTTTTTCAACATGCGGTGCCGCGCTAAGAAATCGAGATCATCCCAGATAACCAAATTATTGACGCGGGGTCGAAATGTTTTTGGTTTTCGCCTCAAGACATATTGGACGAGGAATTCATCTACACTATCATCGTCTTCTACAATATTTATCATGATTACTGATTAGTATATTAGTAATCGATGTTGAAACACGCAATTTCGTAGTTTACCTCGAACAGAGCTGTCAAATATTTCAATATGGCGGAGTAACTCTAGAGTAACTATCGGTTTTCGGAAAGTAAATACAAAAGTTAAAAGTAACGTAAAACAAGCAATCAAATTGATTGAAAAACGCATTTTGTTGAAATTTAACTTTAGTAACTGCTTTTTGCTTTACTTTTACTTTAGCGAGCGTTGAAACAGACGGCCCCAAGTGTTATATTTAAGTATAAGACAATATTATAGTCAACACACTATTTACATGAAAAAATCTGTTCATTTTGACTGTTCTAAAACGGGCAAATTTCCTAGTTGGACAGCCAAAGATCATTATAAAGATGTAATATGTAATGTTTTCAAAATAAATAAATAAATATCAACTACTTGAGTAAAACCGGATACCCCAGCTAATAAATTATAAAAAATAATAGAGTGTGTTATTCACACGCGATAGAAGTGAAACTAGAATGTCGCTAGATGTTGCTTTCTTTTGCCTGCTTATTTTAAAGTGGTTTTAACATTGGATGTTGATTTAAAAAAACAAAATGTTTATTTTTTTGGATTTCGTAGGATTCTAACCTCCTTCGTCCGCTAGATTTCTTCGTACGCTGATATTTGCGACGTACTATTGCTGCGCTATGGGACGCGCTCAGCGAGGCGCGAATTAACGCACTATATTCCAACGAACCGTAAAAAAAACAAAGCGGCCAATGAGCGCAGACTTATCGTCGTTTCCGTTTTATATCTCAACCAATAGGAAATTGCGCGCAGTTTGATACTACACAGGTGCCGTAGTGCATCATTTCCGTTCCATCCGAATTTCAAATCACTCTAACGAGGCTAAAGAAGTTTCAATTCCAAAAGTAAGATTTGAGAATCAGTAGAATGTAATGTTCAATGTGTACGAAGGTATACCACGGCGTAAAAACATAAAGCGCAGTGAAATTCATTACCTAACTATTTATGGTGTTCATTTGGCGTAGTGCAGCCAACGGGCGGCGCGGCGCCAGAGATTTAATGACGTCGTAAAAATTTAAGTTACAACGTTAAAAAGAGCAAAGAGTCAGATACGTCGCGCCGTGTTAAAATATCGATTAGGTATGTTAAATGTAACATATAATGTTAAAAAGATCCACTCTCTGACAAGTTTATTGTGATATATTTAAGGAATATTTTGTACAGCGATACAGCTTTATAAAATATACAATGATGTTTTGGTGGGAGAAGACTGTTTTATTTCTAGAAAAATTAATATTATTTGATGAAAAAAAATCACTGTGTGTTTAATGATTTTTTTTAAAATTATCTCCACACAGTAGGCTCTCAGAAAAATAATTCCCTTCAGGACCTATGTCATCTTAGGGGATGCTGTGTGGAGGGTCTTTTTAGGAACAGAAGGACAGGAAGTTCTGGGAAAGAAAAGGGTTTTAGGGGTGGGTAAGAATCTGGAGGTCAGTGTGTCCAGGAGTGACGGACGTATGAATCCATCACTCCCACTGTGGTGCAAGGCGATGTTCCGAGAAAGTACGGCTGAGGAAATCAAAGAGACTCTCTCAACCAAGTCACCAAACGTAGCGAACCACTTGGGGTGAGCTATGGCAGAGGTGTTGCACACCCGCCTTCCAAATTGTATATATAATGGTTCAAATAAATTACTTATTTAATCAAAATAATCGATATGTTTCAAAACCAGTACTTCTTCGTTTATCCTAAGAGACTTCGAAATACGTCGATTACTTTGAATAAATACAAAGTGAATTATTTTCATTAAATTAAAATGACGCCACAAAGTGGATTTGCGATTATTGCAGAAGAAAAGTTATTTGATTCAAAATAAATTTTATGTTAAATTTAAGAGGAAAAATAATAAACACTTTGAAACATATTGTATTTTGATTTACGGATTGCAATTATCAATTTTTGGAAAAAAATTAATTTTGTCAAAAAAGTTCGTAGACATTTTACTTCTGGTCAAATATATCTCGGTCTAGCCCTGCCTTTAGTGATACAGGTAGAGGGAACCTTATGTTGAGAGGTTTCGTTGTGATTGTGGAGGTTTATTGTGAAGAGATTCCTGAAAGATTTTTCTGTAGGAACCTTGAAAGGAATTGGCGGAGATATTGGATTGATAAAAATTAGAAAGACGATGAATTGAAATATTTCTTTCTCGGAAATGTTCATTGTCAGGTATTACTTGCTTAAGCAAGTCTACGTTATAAAACTATGATTTTTACAAAGTTATTTTGCTTTTGATGTGGATTGACGAGGAGTGTGACAATTTGTTTACTTATGCACATGAGCATTTCGCATGTCATGCTATGTTATTTGCCTATACATAGGAGCATTGCAGATGCTATGGTATGTTATTTTCCTATACAAACGAGCGTTACAAATATCGTGCTATGTTATTTGCCTATAAACAGGAGCATTGTAGATGTAATGATATGTTATTTGCCCATCAACAGGAGCATTGCGAATGTCATGGTCTGTTATTTGCCTTCACATAGGAGCATTGTAGATGTCATTGTGTGTTATTTTCCTACGATAATAAGAAAAATATCTGGATGATTTGTAGAACGCCTTTTATGTGAAAAATCATCAAGGAGCAATGCAGATGTCATGGTATGTTATTTACCTACACATGAGCATTGCAGATGTCACGGTATGTTATTTGCTTACTTATTTATTAACAGAAACAAACAGTTCATTAGATACTTTGGTTAAAAAAATACAATTAATAAGTATATTACATGGTGGATACCTATTATGTGTTTCATTGTAGTGTCTTATTTATGGTATGCGTATTAAGTATTAACCGGGTGATGTATGTAGTGAGAAGGTGTGTGTGTGTGTGTGAGGGAGGGTGTGTGTGTGTGTGTGAGGGTGGGTGTATGTGTGTGAGTATGTATGTATGTATGTATGCGCATTGAACAAATTATATTACTAACATGAAACGTGATGCTCTTTTTAAACTTGGGCAGTGAGTGGGAGAAAATGTCGATGTTAGAATTTAGACCAATAATATTGAACATATGAAGAGCACGACTGATTGGCGAATTAGATGCTGCATTTGTCTTGTAATTAAGCGTGTGGAATAGTTCTTTATGGCATGTACGTCTTAATGGTATGTTAAAATTAACTAGAGAAAGAAGTTCGGTACAGTCAATGTTATTCTTTAAAATTTAGTTTATAAATGTCAAATCAAATATTGCTCGCCTTTGTTGCAAAATTTGAAGTGTGCATTCAAAGTTATTGTTGAATTTGAAGGTAAGATATTTTAAAAATTTGTTTTGAATATGTTCTATGCTATCTATGTATACTTTGTATTGCGGGTTCCAAATTGGCGAAGCATATTCCAGTGTACTTTCGACTAATGCAAAATATAACATTATTACTGTAGGTGGGTTATTGAACACTTTTCTTATGCGAAGAACAAAACCAAGAATTTTATATGACCTGTGAACGATTGAGTCGATGTGCTTATTAAATATAAGTTTGCTATCAAGGTAAACACCAAGATCTTTACATTCTGTTTACGAGATGACAGGTTCATTATTGAGTGAACACGAGTACTTAATAACATGTTTATTTCTGGAGAATATCATAGTAAGACATTTGGGAACATTGATATCTAAACATAGAAGCATTGCACATACCATGTAGTTTGCATATACTATGTAATTTATAAAGGAGCATTGAAGATGTATTGGTATTTTATTTGCATATACGTAGGAGTACTGCGGATGTCCTGGTATTTTATTTGCCCAAACATTGGAGCTTTGCACATATCATGCTACCTTATTTAGAGATTGGAACTCTTGTGCGGTACACACTCAAAAAGAGAAGTGACTTTAAAGTATGAATTATTCAAAATTTTAAATTATATTTAACGTATAGGTAAGTTAAGTAGTTTTTTGAGCTGTGGTTATTACGAAATGAACAAAATGTTGTCGTGCTGGACTTCAAGAGGTTGAAGCCCTTTGTTAAATTATGAAAATTCCGGAAACTTGTTCAAAACAGACTTCATAAATACTTGTAAACTTTTCTTGTTAGCAATGTGTTTAAGAATTATTAGTAATGAAATGCTTTTCAGTAAATGTTTGTAGCTTATTCTTAAGTCGCAAGGCCGGCCTGAATCTTGAGTAGATACTTATATAAGATGCTTACTTGAAATCCTTAAATATTACAAAATCCAAAAGAAAGTAGCTTGCTTTGTACGTAAAATAGTAATTCGATGCATTTCAAAATCGTATGATGTGTAATTTTATTTCGCAGTTTCAAATGCGAGAAAGATTGTTTTGTAACTTAAGCGCGTAATTGAAATTTTTGGAATTTGAATGTTCTTATTATTGGAAACGGCAGATCGAATCGTAAAAATATTTTATTTTTTAATTAAAATTAAGATTTTTTTCACACTAGCTCTACACAATAGGCCCAGGAAAAAAATCCGGCAGGGCCTACGTCATCCTTGGGAATGCTGTGTGGAGGGTCTTTTTAGAAAGGAAGTTATGGGAAGGAAAATGGAATGAGGGGTGGGTAGGAATCTGGGGGTCAATATGTCCAGGAGTATATGTCACATTTGAATCCATCCGTCCCTCTGCGGTGTAATGCGATGGGTCAAGAGAGTGCGACTGGAGAGATCTAGGTTAGGTCTACCTCAACCAGTCTCGCCAGCGCGCGTCGCGTAATAGGTGGGCATACGCATTCGCTTCCAACACCTAGTCAAACCTCACCTTATAAGCCCGGGTGCCCTTGTTAAATCATCAAAGTTAACGAGCCACTTGGAGTGACCTACGACAGGGGTGTTGGTTATCTAATAAATGGTTTCCGGGGCGGCGGTACACAAACCCACCTTCCAAATTATTGTAGTCGGTAAATAACGAAAGCACAATAATGAATGCCAGCCATTTGCCAATGAGATTGTTAAAACGAAAGTAGGTTCTTGATTTTTCCCCGGGAAAAGCTAGTTAAAATACAAAAATAGTCTGAAAAGAGGATTCAATTGTATTGATCATGTCAGAAATGTTTGCGCATAAAAGTCAATTTATATGTATTTACTACTTAGGTACTTATTATGTTTGTGTAAATGTATGAAAGCTTTGAAGGAGGAAAGCTCACAAAGGAAACATTGACGTGAATGAAAATGTAGCTGTAATATTTTCTTTGATAAAGTGGACACAATACATTTGTACAATAATAGTAAATATCAACAAAGCGAACAATGGAGCAGACTTTATTGAGGAAGCGAGGATTTTTTGTTGTTGTTGATTTTGATCCAATAATGTAGCACTCAAGTGTTATTCAAATAATTCATTATTCCAGTGTTTTGTTAAGAAACTATGTAAAAAAAATAGCTCGAATAACACAATATATCCTGTGAAATATATTGATAGTCGTATTAAATTTCATCTCAATTGACATTTCCTAAATTCTTTTATAATGAAACATCTATAATTAATCCACGATAGAGCGTTAGTAGAGGAGTGACCTTGACCACAAATCAAGATGTTTTGGGTTTGAAAACCAATGTGCGTAAACTAAAAATGTTAAAATTAGGTGCAAATTTATATTTATCACTAGCTGACCCGACAAACGTTGTTCGGCCATATAAATTATTTCTAGTGAACATTTTGGTTGTTAAATAAAAAATAACGAATGTATTGTAAGTGCGTGGGCATGACAGAAAGAGAAATGGAGCGCTGTCGACAATGACCGCCGATAAAAACAAAAAAAAACACCAACTAAAGTAGGAAAATGAAATAAAGAAAATCATATGAATTTCGAAGAGAAATTGAGTATACGATATTTTTTGTCAGTCCGTGTTTAGCCAACACAAATAAGCTCGATGGTTTGCCCTCGCAAGAACACGATGCCGAATGAAATATCAAAATGACGAAGCGCTTCACGTGAATGTCTTGCGCATGTGTGGATGAAAGTTCGATGAGATGGACGTAGCGCCATCTGTCATTCAACAACATAAATAATTTTGTTCTGTTTGAAATACGAAAGACGGTTAAATTTGTTCCTACAAAAATACTAAAATCGTGAATAAAAATGGGAGGGTGGGGGTAGGAGGGTTAAAATTTTGGGTTATAGGTATTTTTTGATGCCAAAAAAAAAATTGTTAAAAAAAACAGATTTTTTTCTGGATAGGGATACCCTAATCACCTAGCGGTATGAAATACACTTTAAAACCTATTCTCATACCTAGCAAATATACATAAAAAAATTTCATAAAAATCGGTCAAGAGGAGGAGTGTAACCACAAACACCGTGACACGAGATTTTTATATATGAGATTTACCTGCATTTCACAGTATATTTGCATTTCGCTCCAGATATACTCTCAGTATCCCCCTATGAGAAATCGCCATTGGGAATCAAAACTTTATTTTCAACGACTTTACTGATAGCAACTAAATGGTTAGATAACATCTTTGGATGGGTTATAAAGATTTTCTCAATATCCCTATTTTAATTTTACCCGAATTAATAAGCCTCATAAAGTTATTCAAATTTTGTAGTGGTAAATAAAACATAAAACTTTCGCGAGTACATTTCTATATTACACAATTCAAATATAATAATGATTAAATTAAAAGACATTATTTTTTTCAATGTCAAAGGTTCTATTAATCAGAATAAGATATTTATCTACTCACCTGCTGAAGTCCCCGGCGATGCCCGGGCTTTATACAGAGTTTTCGAAATCAAATGTAGACAGTGACTTTCCTCTTGTTTTGAAGGTCACACGAGCAAAATTTTATCAAATAACAAATCCACACCACCCGCTTGCCAGCCCGCTCGTCAGCCACATACAGACATTCTCCCTTATCTTATATAAAAAAATCTCGTATCATGGTCTTTGTGCTCGCACTTCTCCGAAACGGCTTGACCCATTTTTATGAATTTTTTTTACATATATTTGGTAGGTATGATAATAGGTTTTAAAGTATATTTCACACCGCTAGGTGATTAGGGTGTCCCTACCCAGAATAAAAAATTCAATTTTTTTGACTATTTTTTTTTGTATTTTTTTTATTTGGCATCAAATTTTAACCCTCCTAACCCCACTCTCCCATTTTTCAATCGCGATTTTAGAATTTTTGTATGAACAAATTTAACCGTCTTTCGTATTTCAAACAGATCGAAATTATTTATTTAATGACAGATGGCGCTACGTCCGACTCATCGAACTTTCATCCACACATGCGCAAGACATTCACGAAAAGCGTCGCGTCATTTTGATATTTCATTTGACATCATGTTCTCGCGTGGGCAAACCAATCAAGCTTATTTGCGTTGGCTAAAGACGGACTGACAAAAAATATCGTACAATCAATTGCTCTTCGAAATTCATATTGATTTCTTTAGTTCATTTTCCTACTTTACTTGGTGTTTTATTTTGCTTTTATCGGCGGTCATCATCTAAAGAGCTCCATTCCTCTTCCTGTCATAGATCCAATCCCCACAATACATTCGTTATTTTTTATTTAACAACCAAAATATTCACTACAAATAATTTATATGGCAGAACAACGTTTGTACAAGCTATTGTATTATATATTTCAACCAATTTACACAAAACATTTACAAATTATATACCTAAACCTTCCTCATGAATCACTCTTATCTATTGGTAAAAACCGCATGAAAATCTAGAGATATTGGGAATGAAAAAATGCTCACCTTGTCTCCTTGCTGCAAGCCACCCTTCTCTGCCGGCCCGCCCGGGACAGTCCACACGATGTATGCGAACAGCCGCCCATCGGGCCCCACCTTGCCGCCCACGACTCTCATGCCGAATCCTCGAGCTGGTAACAAAAATATTTATAAATAAGGAAAAAGCATCATGATAAATTTAAAACAAAATTACGGTAGGACCGGATAAGTACAATTAAGAAAACATAAGTTACATGGAGAAAGTTTCAAGTAAAGACATAAAAAAGTTTAAGGCTCTTGACTCACAATTCGAAGGTCGCGGGATCGAATCCCGTGTGCGAATATAAATTTAATATGATTAATTTGTATTATTTCATTAAAAATAATATAATGTATATTTATACACGTTCCGGAGGGGAAGATACTCTCAATATCGCTCCGGCGTAAGACCGTCATTCACAATTGAAACGTAGCTTGAAATGGCTTTAGGCGTGTTTGGTGAATAGATCTGAAAAGCCAGGTACTTTCTCACCTTCCTCTTCCCCATCTCCTTACCAAACCCACTACCTTCAGCCTCACAACTCACAACGTATCCTATTGGGGATGCCTTAGTCTCACTGGCTCCAGACGAGAGCAGCATGGACTCTTGTGAGGTATTCTAAGGAAAAAAAAATACTTTTCCAATATTAACTTTTTGGCATCATTTTGGGAGGCGGGAATGGGTACCGCCGCCCCAGGAACCTTTATTGGATAACCAACACCTCTGCCATAGTGGTTTGCTATATTTGGTGACTTAGCAGGGGTTCCCAGGTTCATGGGGTGAGGTTTATCGAGGTCTTGGAGGCGGATGACCAGGACACATTGAACCCCAGTTTCCTACCCACCCCTTAAACCCTTTTCCTTCCCAGAACTCTCCTCTCCTTCCTTTCCTTAAAAAACCCTCCACACAGCATCCCCAAAGATGACATAGGCCCTGACGGAAATTATTTTCCTCAGGACTTCAAAAAAATAAAACAAATCACTTTGTATTAATTTAATTTAAATAATTTTAATTTTACCCTGCTTAAGAAACCATTAGTTTTGAAAAACATTGATAATTTTAATTAAATAAGTTGTGTTATGGAAAATGCTTTATTTTAATTTAATTTAAACACATGAAATTGTCGATTTATAAAATAGGAAAGCCTGCAAATGTAAGAATGCGCTAACCAATTTTAAACTCTTTGAATTTGCAGTCAACTTTATCGCTATTTTCCCCTTTACCGTGTAATAAATCATACAATATAATTAATTAACCTACATCCAATCAAATCATTTACAGGCTCTCATGCAAGAAACAGATCCTACCAGGGTAATATAATACGCGAGGAGATGGATTACTTCACCCTTATTTAATCGTATTAATGTTGCTGGGCCGCTACTTAGTGCACGCGCCCTTACTGTCAATCAAGGGTTGGCTTAATAAGTCCCCTTCCCTTCCCTTCCTGCCTCTACTTACTGTTCAGCTCTTTACTGCCATGATTAATCGTTTTTTGATTTATTTGCTTAGTAGACACGATGTTAATGATAGAAAAAAGAGTCCCCTGTTGATCAGATATCTTAGATTATAATTCTTCGTGGTTAACACGTTAAAAGACAATCTTTTCTTATTTTGAGGGTTTTCAAAATATGTTTTAATATCCTTCGATATTTGGCGTGCTTTTAAGTGCGTTTAACCAGCTAGCAGACGAAAATCCACATTTCGTCGAAAGTTGTTCTTACGATCGGGCAGGGCGGTTACAATGAGAAAGATTAATTATTTTCCGTACCAGCTTTTTTAAATTATAACTCAATATCGAATTTATTTCAATCCAAATTAGCTTTAATTTATACCTTCATCCAAAAATGCTGAAAGGCGTGATGATAAAACTATTAATATAATGTACTTTTTGTAATTATTTTTTGATTATAAGTATTTATCATTTTTCAATAATGTCTAAATTTAATAAGAATGTAAAAAAAATCTGAAATATATCAGTTTGTAAGTGCGCAAATAAATACACAAATGGACCCATTTTCGTCAAGAAACACATGTACGTACATATTTTTTAATGATTTAATTGAAACTAAAATTAAAATTCTAAAAAATGCGTTTGCTAGATAATGTATTGATTTTTTTACTGCATGGTTATATTATTTGAAATGGGTGTGGTATAATACAAAATCTTTTTTGAAAATTTAACAAATCTGCCAACGATCTATGGAATAACCTTATTAGACTAAAAATTAATTTTTTTTCTCAAAATTTATTACATGCGAATGCTAGATAAAAGAACAATCTTTCGAAATCCATTTATAATTTTTTGTGAAAAAGAGTCAATACGTCTAAAATCTGATTTAAAAATGACATATTTCTGGTTTTCTCTGGTAATGCCCTCTTAAGTAAAAATATAAACATACAAAATTAATATTCTTGTGTCCCCCAATTTATTTAATTCTATCAAAATTTGAGAAATGAGTTTATCGAATCATGTATTACGTTTGAACTATTTTCAATAATAGTATATTAAATTAAATTATAAAAAAAATTGTAATGATGTAACAAACCATATTAATGTACATTTTAGAAATAATTAAAATGAAATTTCAAAGAAAGCAAATACTTTGAAGCTTGGAATTATATGTTTATAGAAAATAATCTTAAATTACGAGATGATTTTAGTTGTTTTAAAGATTCTTCAATTTCATGAATTATGAGTGAATTTTGTTAATCGTTCCGGCGAATTCGTAAGCCAGATTAAAATGTGTATAACAATTTCTAAACCTTTACTTAAGGTGATTTTGAATTTGATTGACGATTTAAAGCGAGGAACTCTTAGATAGTAGGTACAAGAATACTAAACTATCGCGTCTTTTCAATTAATATTAATTTAATAATAATGAGTCTATCATCAGTAGGATTTATAGGTTCAATTAGGAGTTTCACAGAGCCGATCCCTCTGATATGAAAATATCTGGATTCGGTGAATTATTTTCCAATTTGGTCTCTGGTAGGTTGACATGTTGTTCTTGTATTGTTTTGTATTTATAATACTTATATAGTGGAATTGCATAGCGTGGATTGACTAGATGATCATTTGAGGAAGTGTGTGAAAGGGTTTAGTTTTTCCTGTGGGGAAAATTTAACCCGGACATTTAAATCTGGTATGAAGAAAGAATTTTATCTTATAGTCCCATCTTAGACATGTTCCCTTTCTTTCACTGTCTGTTCTATATCCTCTCCCTACTCTTCACTAATCCACAGTCACACCCACATTCCTACTTCAACACTTATTAAAACATTGTGTTCCCAAGTTGCTTTGTAATGCCAAGTATATTTTGGATTGAGGAAGGAACAGTTGTTCCGAAACTAAAATAAAAAAAAAATGATCTGGTTCAAACAAAGTAATATTATTTTAAATAATTAAATATTAATTTAACATATTTCTCCTTATATATGTGTTGTCCTTATGTAATTCTAACTCTTAATTTTATGTTTTTCAAGGGATTTCATTTTATACTTTCTGCAGTCATATTTAAAGATTAGTTAACTATTTCTAGTATTTTATTTTGGTATTTTGCAATGTATATTATCGAGGCTTCTGACTCACACAAAATTTCGTTTATATTTCATCGGTTTTTAAATGCAATATTAATATAATAAAATCAATATATGATAATTATAACGTCTAATATTCTTTAAAAGTGAATTCTTATAATTATAATTATAACGTCTAATATTATTTAAAAGTGAATTCTTATAATTATAATTATAACGTCTAATATTCTTTAAAAGTGAATTCTTATAATTATAATTATAACGTCTAATATTATTTAAAAGTGAATTCTTATAATTATAATTATAACGCCTAATATTATTTAAAAGTGAATTGTTATAATTATAATTATAACGTCTAATATTATTTAAAAAATACTTAGTCCTTTGTGTAAGAATTCACTTACAAATATTTTCCAATTTACAAGAACTTACTAATTTAATAATTCTTGATATTACATGGAACTGGGAGGGGGGTATGGGTACCGCCGCCCCGGGAACCATTTATTGGACAACCAACACCAATGCCACAGATCACCCCAAGTGGTTCGCTACGTTTGGTGACTTAGCAGGGGTGCCCGGTTCTTGGGATGAGGTTTGTCTAGGTCTTGGTGGCGGATACGTTTGCCCAACCACTGCGTGGCGGGCTGGATAGGAGAAGATTGATTGAAGGATACCTTTTGACTTCTCCAGCCGGATTCTCCCGACCCTTCGCCTTGCACCGCAATATGAGGAATAGATTCATACGTCCGTTCATACGTCCTGGCCACACTGACCCCCAGATTCCTACCCACCCATCATACCTTTTTCCTTCCTATATCTTCTTCTCCTTCCTTTCCCTTAAAAAACACTCCACACAGCATCCTCAAAGATGACATGGGCCTCTAGGAAAATTGTTTTCCTCGGTGCCTCCTGTGTGGAGCTAATGTAAACAAAAGAAAACTGAGTGAAGGCTAATAAATTCCGAACTTCCGATGGGTTTGAGATCTTCAAAATTATTAATATCTGTTGTTTATGCTTTATGTTCGACATCTTAAATTCGTTTACATATCGAGTACATTGGAGAATCAGAAAGGTTTATCAAAAACAATATTCTTCCAATAGTGCATAATCCTATATTTTTATGCTTGTTTAACTATTTTATTTTTAGATTTTTCTTACGTTCGCTTTTCACGTGAAATTTAATTATTGTTCATGGTATGTTTATACCATTGATATTAAATAATTAGTAAAACAATGTTTTTTTTAATGATATAGGAGTTCATTTAAAAAAATATATACTATATTAGCTCGACACAGAAGGCTATGAGGAAAATAATTTGTCACAATTGTTCAGAATAGAGATTTGTTTATTTATAATATTAACGCCTTTTGGATTTTACATAATATAACATAGTGTATAGCAACAACATGAAAAATACAGCTCTATTGAGTTTGTAAAACAGAGAGAAATAGTTGAGAAAGACATATGTAGATATTTAGATGACAAAAAGAAAAAAAATGCAACGATATTTAAATATTATAATATTGTAACAATGAAAAAATACACTTGTAATAATACATGCAAATAACTTATCTTAAAGAGGATAAAAGATTTATTATTTCATACTTATATTTTATCAGCGACACATTCCATAAATCTATGTGCGAAAACATATTGCCTAAGTTTTGTATTCTGTGAAGTGGTATATTGAAATGGGACATGGTCGTAGTATTGCCACAATAAAACGGTAGTACTGACCTTGTGTTTCTGGCTGGCACATTAAAATTTATGAGCGCTAAGACTTCAGGGCTATTAATTTTATTATGCAAGATTTTAAATAAAAATACTAGATCGAAAACAGTTCTTCTATCACTCAATTTCAAAAAATTAGATAAACGCAGAAGATAGGTGTAATTTAATTGTTCTTTCGGTATTTTTAATTTAAAATTTAAAACGGTTAGGAATTTTTTTTGTACTCTTTCTATTGTTTGAGAACGCACGTTATAATGAGGAGACAATACAGTTGAGTTATATTCAACTTGACTCCTCACTAGTGATGTATACAGAAGTTTTTTTTGAAGATTTGATGCATACTCGACAATACGTTGAGAAAAACACCAGCATCAACATTATTTTTATACAACAATGGAAAAATATGGAAAACCCAACAGGTTCATGGAAAGTTTACAGTATGTAAGAAAAGCAAGACCTTTTTTCCGCCCGACTTCTACCAACCTATATACGCCTACAGAAAATTATTTCCATCCAGTCAACCACATAATTTATTCCCACTTAGCATCACGTGCCTGGAGAGAGGAAATACCCGAAACAAAAGAAGGGCGGTGTCCAGAGGCGGAAATGGGCCGGAAAATGGCGCGAACATTACAGTCTGTTTAGGCGGGAAACTTGCGCAAAATTAACGCAAAATTTCGACGATAAATCCCACATAGGAAGTTTTATAGGCTTTTGAAAAGGAAGTAAGTAAAATTTTACATGTAATAAATAAACTGCGAAAAAGTAAACACCGGAAGTTTTTGCAAAAAAATATCTGAGGGTGTTTATTTAGAAGAGTTAAGAATATCTGCTATATTATACTCGTATGATCTTTGCCCTATCAATTTTCGAAAATTTATATATTTTTACGTTTATCCGACCATTGAGTCTCGGAACCACCTACCTAATAGGTACCTCTTATGAAGTTAACAATAGAGCGCGTTCAATATGTTTGAAATATTTCTCGAATGAAAAAAATACAGACATCTAATTGAAGTTACATTTTTTGTTCATTTCGGATCAAGTCATTGACGGCCTCCGTGAATGAGGGATAAGACCGGTCAGTAGTTAAGTCGGCATCGCGTTTGGGTCCCACCCAGGCGTTCCGTGTTCGATTCCTCTACTGGCTAAGTCCTCCATCACGACTCAAGCAATATTTTCGGCTAACTGTGGTGTTAGTAGGAGACTTTCAAATATGTCGAGTTCTTTAAAACAGACACTTGATTCGCAATCTGAAGGTCGCAGGATCGAATCATGGCGCGCTAAAAAAAAAATTGATTTATTTGGGTTACATCAATTAAATAATTAAAAATAATTTGTAAAATTAATTATTTGCGGCTCGTTCCAGAGTGAAAGATACTCTCGGTATCGCTCTGGTGTAAGACTAGCGTTCAAAATTGAAATGGCTGTAGCTTTTGGTGACCAGATCTGAAAAGCCAGGTACTTCCTGACCTACCTCTCCCCCTTCTCCTTCCCCTCACCACTACCTTCAGCCTCATAACATACCCCAATTTGGGGATGCCATAGTCTTACTGGCTAAGAGCGCAATTGGGCCTATTGTGCGGTATTCACATAAAAAAATGAAGAGCCTGAATAACAGAAAAGCATGAATTTAAAAAGTACTTAATACTGAATCTTACTAATATTAATAACGCGAAAGTTTGTATGGATGTATTTGTGTTTGTTACTCTTTCACGCAAAAACTACTGAATGGATTTTTATGAAACCTTACAATAATATAGCTAATGGATCAAAATAACATATAGGCTATAATTTATAAAGCTAGCTAGAAAGGTGAGGTGAACGGGGACGCACGGGAAATGTGATTCAGGGAGAAAAATGTATTTATTTGAATTTGGGATTGCAACGCATACCTGGAACCAGCTAGTATAATATTAACAAGTTAAGCTCGATTTATGAATTTTGTTATTTCAGTTTCAGATTAGGAAACAAATAGTTGATACAAGTAAAAAAAAAATGATTTGATTTTATAAAAAAGGGTAGAGTGGAAAATGTCAATACCTCTTAGGAAATTGTGAGATTTTAGGATACGCCCGAGAAAGGAGTTTTGTGCGTTATTATGATATGTCAAGGCAGAGTTAGTTTTCAATCATTGAGCATGAAGGAGCAAAGTAGAGAGATTCCGATGTCATGCTAAATATTAATAATTATCCATATCTATTTTTTTATTATTGTAAGTGACGAACGCTAGAAACCTTCTGGTCTAAAATTAATTAGAATCCATTTCAGTCAGTTTTAGACATCTATTTGATTTCAAAACGTGCCTTGACGTCACAATATCACTCGACGTCAGGCTTTGATGTCCCTGGTTGTAATAGTAAACTCGGTGTTCAGTCGAGCGGGCGGGCCGGCAGGGCGGGAAGGGTGGCGAGGGCGGTGGCGGGGCGGATCAACAGGTCTCCTTGTTCCCAGGGCGGCAAGGGAGGGCGGGGGTGTCGGCAGGATATTACTCGGCGGGAGGCCGCCCTCAGTGGTGAGGGTTGCTTGCCCTTAACCGCGAAGAAATAGCCCTTAATGTTTCTTAGATGCTATCTGTCGGAGCATTGCGTGGCGGAATGAGCAGCCATGAAGAAAATTATCGTTTGGTCGTATAAGGCTCGGTAAGGTCGTGAATTTGAACTTGGTTTTGATAAAAGATTTTGGAACTTATAGCATTATCCGTCACGTAATTTGTAGTAATTAAGGAAAGTTATGTTGCAATATTTTGATAGATACCAATCAATTATACTGTGATTCAACATATTAGTGAAATAAAGCAATTACTTTGTTTATATCCACGAAATCAATTTTAATGGACCCGGGCGACTATGGCACCCTAAAAACTAAATCTTTATTTAAAAGATAATTATTTTAAAATAATATTATCATATTTATTGGTTTTTGTACGTGTTGGTCACGAGGAACTCCACACAGGAGGCCCCGAGGAAAATAATTTCTCATGTCATCTGAGATACTGTGTGGAGGGTTTTTTTGAGGAGAGGAAAGAATGAACATTGGTCTTGAAGAGACCCATGTTGTAGGAAGGAGGAAACACAAAGACCGGCAAATCGTTCAACAGCCGAGCTGTTGAACACAAGAACGAGTCGAAGAAGCGTCCCGTTCTCATGTGACAATTGTCAGCCGTGTACATGTGCTGGGCACGCGTTTGGTATGTTTCCTGACTAATCATCACTTTAGTTGGACAGGGTTCTAACTTAACTTTACCTTATTTGGAGATAGGGAGTGTCAAAGTTTGCAAAGACCATTTATCATTATCTATTTACTGATTTCTGATTTTGAGGTTGAATTTTGTGTGAAGTATTTAAATTTAATATATTTTGAAGAAAATATTTAAATTAAAAATACTAATATCGGTTGACTGTGCATTCATTATTTATGTGTAAATTATTTTTGTCTGAAATCTAGTTCAATGAACTCAAATTTGCTTTAAATTTAAGTGTCATTTATAAAATAGGGACTGATTGTTTGAAGATTAATTTAGAATAATTTAAAGTTTTGTAAGGTACCTACTAACCTGTACTCTGAAAATTGTTTATTATAATTAGACTGGTGCGAAAGGTAAATTTGTAATCAACACTAATTTAATATCTACAAAAATCTAATTAAAGGCATTGTAAAGAAAATGAACAATATTTGTTTTGGAAAGACAATAATCCTGAGGCAAATATTTTATAAATACTTTACAAATCTCACAATTAATTTGGGAGGCGGGAATGGATGCCGAACCCCAGATTCCTACCCACCCCTTAAACCCCTTTCCTTCCCAGAACTCTCCTCTCCTTCCTTTCCTTAAAAAAACCCTCCACACAGCATCCCCAAAGATGACATAGGCCCTGAGGAAAATTATTTTCCTCGGGGCCTCCTGTGTGGAGCACATGTAAAAAAAAAACAATAACTCTGCATTTTATAGATGTATTTCGTTTGTTAAAATTTATGACAAATTTCGTAAAATTTCAAATTTACTGACATTTGACTGATTCGAAAGGTAAATTAGTGATCAACACTCTCAATTATCTTCCAAATAACTAATTAAAGTCATTGTTAAGAAAATGAACAATATTTGTTTTGATTGATATGATTTTTAAACGGTCTGAGGTTTTTAAAGGAAAGGTAATGTTGTTTTAGTTGTGTAAAAGGATTCATAAACATATTCAATACCATAAAACTGTGGGTCGTAATAAAACGAAACCCACGAAGAGTCCATTAACTAATATCATTTTAGTTCAAACAATTTTAGTAAAAGCTTAGCTCCAAACATAAAGCTCAAAGCTTAAAACTAGAAGCTTAAAGCTCCAAGTTTTAAACATTGTTGTGCTTTTTTGTATGAAAAGAATTATTTCATTTACGAGTATATAACACATTTCCAAAGAAAATGGTCTCATTTTAATTATTTCAATTTTAAATATTACTCTATGGCTTGTGTCGTTTATTATTTCCCCCTTTACTCTTAATAATCCATGAGAATGACACAAAATTTTGATCAATATTTTTTTTATAAAAGACACATTTTATTTTATATCTTTGTTTCATGCATAATGGACCTCAATTTTAACCAAGGTACTGTCATGAAATACTTTCTTGAATTATAACTTCCAACCCCTGTACGATGATTAGCGTCAGGTACCCTATATTTAATATTATTAGTGGTAAGTTAACAACACCGGCGTGCCTTCATTGGCTCAGATTTCGGTGGGGGAGGGAGAGGCGAGCATCTCTTCCCGCTGCGCCGGTAGCCCTTACGAGCTTCTTCTGGTTTTAACTTTGCTATGGGTCGGTCACCCACGACTTCGCGGGTTGCCTAGCTTTTGGTATTCCAACACGTGTTTTAAAATATAATTAAATTTTATATATCTAAATTAACTCAGCGGTGTTTCCTGACGAGGTCGTCTGCCCAGATGTAACCCGTGACGGGGTAAATGGACGTAAACCTTATATAATAATTATACATTATATAATTTTTCATTATATTTTAGAATCATTAATATTGAGTTCACAAAGAGATTTAAGCTTTTTCTAGGAGCGCCGAGTCATAAATAAATTCCCAAGTTATTTAAAAGCGACCAAGAGATTTTCTAATTTATTAAAACCCTACTAGGCCAGTGCAATTAGCGATCCGCGATCGGAATTATTCCGGTAGTCCCAATTTTTTTTATATGTTTTATATACTCATCTAGTGGTGTAAAATCTGAGTTTTCGACCTTGGGTCACTTGAGCTTTCGCCGCCATTTTGAAAAAATCAGCCGAAATCGAGCCAAAATCTAGTTTTTCTCAAATATCTCGTTTTCAATAAAAATTTCGGCTAAAGTGTAGTACAACATAAAATTACCTACAATTTTTATTTAAGCAATTTTCTTCTATCTCGAATGAATATCGAGATATGCAGGCACAAAAATGAATAAAAGTTTATAAAAACCGGTAAATTGCTCGACTTGGTTCGGTTTTTTGTGCGTATCACTTTTCCAGTACAATTTTATGAAAAAATTATTGAGATCAATTTTGTAGAAAATAAAATTTCATAAAAGACGTAGGTATATGTTTAATGTGTAATTAGGTATCCCGGTTCTAATCCAAAAAATTCTAAAAAATTAGATCATAAATTGAATTGGTAGAATAGTGTTTTAATGTAGGCATACCTTGATTATTCTTTTTTTTAACAATTATTATTGAAATAATATGTGACATACATAACAGCAAAATTAACCACCAATTTAAACACAACATATAAATAAAATTATTAATTAAGTACATAGTTGTGGTAAAAAAGAAAAAAAAATGTATTTTCTTAAAATTTTTAATTATTGACTTTAGTTTCTTGCTGCCACTTACGGGCCCCGAACAGCTTTAATATAGTCTTTCTATGTCTCATTAGCCGAATTTGTGGCGACTGGGGCATCAAAATCCTCGTCATCATCATGAACGAAGGCTTCCACAGTATTCTCGCTCGTGCTTTCATTACAGTGAGTAGGGAGCATTTCAAACCCGATTTTATACATGCGCACTTCCAGCGAAACCTTTTTTGCATTGGCGTGATATAAAGCTTAGTAACGCCTGAGGTGCAGCCTCCTTTAACATTAGTACTGGAGTTAATAACCTAACAGCGTCCTTCTTCCACCCCCATTCAGTTGGATCTTTATGGTGACAAAGCCAAGTCTGCACTTTGAAGTATGTTCTTGAAACGTGTTGCTGGATTGCATCTTTGGTGGGTGGTAACCTAGATAAATTGAATTTGTTCGTTTTTACTCCTTTGACAAAAATAATGTACCTTAAATTTTCCATATTTGATTTCTCATTGCTGCCATACAAAGTGCAAAGAATTGTTCGGCAGCCAAAGTGATTGTTTCTCCTTTGCTTTTGGATCTTGAAATAAACGAACAAGGTTTATTCGCTGAGTGGTTCTTGAGAAGAATATTACAAAATTTGTATATACCTTCTACGAATGGAGCACCAGTTGTGTCGCAGCCACTTATGGCACGAATGAATAAAATGTTTTCAACTATTTCAATGTGTTTAAAACATTCGTCAGAGTACAACGCTTTAAGTGATTTTTGCATTTTCCAACTTTTTGGTAATACACGTTTGGAGGTGAGAGAGTCGATATCCTGACCAATGATTACGACTGCATGATGTTGAGATGATAACGAGTTTGCTGTGGTTATTATGTTAACATCAGCATCTTGTGCAGCTTGTACTGTCGTTATTTGCGATCGATCAAATGAGGCTCTGAGTAGGGAAATAAAACGGAACTTGTTCTTCTCATTTCCCAGAAACATTTCCTTAGTGCTTTTCTTTTCAACCGAATCTGGGTATCCTCGAATTCCACTGCTGCACTGGCTCCATAATGATTTTGTACATATTCTTGGAAATATTCTTTAAGTTCAATTTCACACTTTTTGGCAATACACATATGATGGAATAGCATTCACACCCTGATTTTTTATGCTATTGGTCACCGCCGCAGGAAAAACTATCGCATCCGTACGTTTTAAATGTAGGTTTCCAAAGTTCTGGTTGATAACTTCAGACATAGCAAATTTCCCCATCTTTTCCCATTCTTTTCATCGTGCCACTGCATGTAGACATAATTACGTTTGTTTTAGGAAATGGTTCATGGCAAGCAAACCAATCAATGAGAGTGTGGACGTCTTTGTCATCCCTTTTAATTCGTGTAGGCCTCATCTCTATATGTTGCTCTGACGTTCCTGATTCAACTCCACAGAATGACTCGATACCCTCACAAATGTTATGCAGATAAACAAATCCGTAATCCTATAAGAGCTATAATCCTGTGAAGCCTAAGTTATGACCGACTATAGTTTCATGGGGGCTGGCGACTAAATACAATTCATGAGAAATAAAACAACAAAGATTTCAATACAAATGAAATAACTCTTAAATAACTCCAAAGAAATGACTCTTAAAATATCATTTTGTTTAAGATATCTGTATAAAGAGCTAAGTTATCTGAAAAAAATATCTAAGAATCTAAACCACATTTTTGGAGTTGACGACCTCGATTTAGAAGTACATGTTGCCCTTATACTGATCCAGACAGACACGACATAGGTGACACCTGATGTTCTGGAGTACTGGAGTGGCCTGGGGGGGGGAGGGGGGTCGACCCCCATTCTCGTTAATTTATAGTTATAATATGTAAAAATGAACAAAAGTCGAATAACGTGGTAATTATGGTGATGAATTTTCTGTTTTCACCTACCGATATTTATTTCCATATACTTTATATCAGTAAAAAAAACACAAAAAACATAAAAATCACACATCTTTTTAGAAATTTTATTCTCTACAAAATTAGTATCAGTAATTTTTTCTCAAAATTGTATTGGAAAAGAGATACGCACAAAAAACCGAACCAAGTCGAGCAATTTACCGGTTTTTATAAACTTGTATACATTTTTGTGCCTGCATATCTCGAAATTTATTCGAGATAGAAGAAAATTCTTTAAATAAAAATTGTAGGTAATTTTACGTTCTACTAAACTTGTAAAGACACTTTAGCCAAAAATTTTATTGGAAACGAGATATTTGAGAAAAACTAGATTTTGGCTCGATTTCGGCTGGTTTTTTCAAAATGGCGGCGAAAGCTCAAGTGACCCAAGGTCGAAAACTCAGATTTTACATCACAAGATGAGTGTATAAAACATATAAAAAAATTGGGACTACCGGAATAATTCCGATCGCGACCCCCTTTTTTGCGCTAATTGCACTGGCCTATACCTATGTTTATTTATTGTACAAATCACAAGTGCGCCCCACGGTTGAATTTGGCAGCCACCTCTGGTCTGGAGCTCTAAAATACCTGAAAAATACCCTCGACTCTGTGCAGAAACGGGCGGTCCGTTTGATAGATTCTCCCATCTTAACAGACGGATTGCAATCTTTAGAGCACAGGCGTCGGGTGGGAATGCTATCCTTGTTCTACCGGTATTACAATGGAAGATGCTCCGAGGAACTAGCATCATTGATCCCTTCGGCACCGGTGCATAGTCGGGAAACATGCCAAACGCGTGCCCAACATTTGTACACAGTTGACATATGTCACATGAGAACGGGTCGTTTCTTCGACTCGTTCTTGTGTTCAACAGCTCGGCTGTGGAATGATTTGCCGGCCTCTGTGTTTCCTCCTTCCTACAACATGGGTCTCTTCAAGACCAATGTTCATTCCTTCCTCTCCTCAAAAAGACCCTCCACACAGCATCCCAGATGACATAGACCCTGAGGGAAATTATTTTCCTCAGGGCCTCCTGTGTAGAGTTAATGTAAAAAAAAAAAAAAATATGTGGTAGAAATTACCAGGTGCCTTGCTGACTTTTTAATGTAGTTCCAAAAAATAAGTAAATACATGGTTCCAGATCGAAAAATACCACCATGATTGAGAATCGGGAAATTGCTCGAGATGTCTTTAGCTATGTAAATAATTATTGGTAACCTCCTTTCCACCCTTCTACTTTCTGTTCTCCAATCTTTCCTCGTTTTCTCCACCCTAGTAACATTCATTAAGAAATATGTATTCATTCAATTAATACATTTCATTAATTTATGAAGTTACTTAAAGTCACAACGCCGACCTCTAGCGATCTAATTAAGTTGCCAGTCAGCCTGTATTTGACTTGAAAAGTTGGCAACACAAATAACACTTTCTGTTTGTATTTTGTTGCTCGCGTAGGGGCGCGTACATTTGGAACATGTACACATTCACAGAAACAGACCAAAAAACTGTCAAACTGTCAGAATATGACCTAAAATATTAAATTGGTAGTAAGAACTATCCGGAGTAAAGAAATTAACTATAAAATGAGAGCTGAAGGAAAAGTCACTTGCTGAATTTTCTCCAGTGTTTGTTGACAAACTTTTATTCATATACTAGAAATGACTACCCGTATTCACATGAGTTCCAATGCTCCTTTTTAAAATATTTGTTCTTAATTAAAATTTCGCACAAAACATGGAGATTTTTTTTTGCTTTTATTTTATCAGTTAAAACCTGTCGAGAGCCATACCTGAAACTTTTATTGCATACTGGAAATTACGGAATGCATCACTTTGAAGTAATATTTTGTCTATATATTTTTAGCTACAGCATATTTTATTTACCGAAACACATTCCTTGAACAATAAACTGTCTATAAAGACAACATTACTTTCATTTGTTTGATAAATTGGTTTTTACTTTTCGACAGTTCATCACATTCCTGTGAATTCCATTCCTAGACTTAGTCTAGTGAGGCGGGCTACTAACTTGTTTGTGTATGATTATTATTGCAATAAACGCCCGGGTTGCCGGCATTCAAAAAAAAAAAATTCCATAGATAAATTCATAAAAAAATATTCTAGTGTTGCTAGGTGAATGAAACTTTTGGCTACATTAAGAATGATATTACCGCAAGCGATTCTGATCTTGTCCTTTGTACAGTGTCTTTATACATAAGGGTTAACATCGCATTTGTTCAATCGCATTGAATTCAATTCTGAATGGCGGTCATACACCAGGGCAACACTGAGAGGAAATATGGAAGAGGAAGGTGGGGAAGAATCTGGATATTCAGACCTGATCACCAAACACGGCTAAAGCCATTTCAAGCAACGTTTCAATTCTGAATGGTAGTCTTACACCAAGGAGATAACTGAGAGTAGCTTCCATTCTGGAACGTGTCGCAAACATACTTTGTACATTATTTTTAATTTATTAATTGTGAAATAACACACATCAACCAAATAAAATGTACTTGCCCACGCCGGGGTTCGATCCCGCAACCTTCGGATTGCGAGTCAAGAGCCTTACTCCTCGACCACGCTGGCCGCCAATTGCTTTCAGCCACAAAATATACCCCAATCGGCGATGTTAAAGTCTCACTAGATTTGGGCACTTATAGATCTAGTCAGGTGTTCATATAAAAGCCCGGAGGTTAAAATATGAATATTTGTGAATTTTTAAAAACTAATTGATCCATGAAAGATACTAGATTTTGCCGACATTTAAACGATTCCATTCTAGAACTACGGCTTTAAAAACTTCCGCGATGTTCAAACGAAAATCGATTTTCGACCAGCCATCAAAATTAGTTAGCGAAAATTTGATCAAATGACACACGTGTACCGAGAATTATTGGTCGTTGAATCACCCCTCGAGGGAGGTATTTTACACGGTCGGTCCCAATAAAACCTATGTAAGCGACAACCTACCGCGTAAAAAACAAATGTTTTAGTGTGTTCATTTTTAAACGGTTTCCCAAAAAAAATTTTGGTCAATTTTACGAGCGGGTGGAAAAGATTGTAATGTTTTTACCAAACAGATGGCGATTTTTTCTTTTTTTAACTTCAGTATCAAATTGAAGATGTTTGACATTCGTTGATTATTTTATTATTATTACAAATACTATTTTTGGTTGTGACTCTGTCTGTAACTCGGGTTCAGTTAACTCTAGAGCTTTTGGTTTGAATTTAAGTGTCATGTTCAAAATTGGAGTTGTTTCTTTGGAGAATTTAGACAAGCGATAAAGTAGGCACATACCTAAAATATAATATTTCTAACAGAAAATCATTTTAATCGCCACTTTCAAAAGTGGAACTTATTTATCGAGAATTCAGACTATCCAGATTGATGTATTATAATTAGATGAGACACGCAGCGAAAAAATTGTTTCCCCTTTTTACCTCCAATTAGTCTAAGATGACTTCCGACGCTCCCAACGCTCTAACGCCGAACGAACGGAAAACACCGAATCTGGTCCCCGCGCAATACTACTCATGTGACAATAGTGGAACATGTTTCGACGAGATATTAGTACACAATAGCGACTCTGTGACTATCCTGTGATTTTTCACGGGTCTGCATTACTTTACTAATAAAAATGCTCAAATTCAATGATTGATACATTGTACTCAATGTGATTGACAAACAAATTCGGAATAAGAAAAGAAAATTAAACCAAAAGAGTTGTGTGCAAAAGTACTTGGAACAATTGTAAACTTATTTGGTTTTTATATGGAGGATTTCATTCCAATTTTCGCATTTCTTGGGCATTAACTCTCCCACAATTTTCAGATATTTTGTTTTGAAAAGTTCTATTTAAAATGTAAATTTGTTATTTAATTTTTTATTTGCTACCGGTCTCAACATATTCGTGTCATTCACTAACGTTCTTGAAATTAACTTAAAAAATAGTAGTAGTATTAAAGTACAGACATGATTTGATAGAAAGAGATCAGTGATAGAAATCAACACAACAAGGAAACACGGTCAACAAAGGTAAATTACAGGGTGCTATTAATAATAATAATGATTTATTGTCTTCATTTCTTAGTAACAGTAGAGATAATGATATCCTCACTGGGATCTCCCATGCTGAGGATTTCATTAACATATTATAATTTAATTATAAGAAATTGATATGAATTAAACATAACATATATCATGTAGTATTTTTTAAAAAATAATTATAAAGTAAATAAGAAAGTTTTTTTCGTTATTTGTTTTGGAGGTGTTGTGCCGTGTTGCGCTACCTCCTTCTTTAGCCAACGTTTCGGACATCGTTGCAGTGTCCATCATCAGGGCAGATCCGGCAGATCCGGTAGATGTGTAATTTTTAGTCGTGAAGTGTGTGCTTATTTACTTCGAAGCGATACCGTGTCGCCAGCACCACTAACTTTCACCAGTACAAAATACTCGTGACAAGCAGTGGCGTCATCGCCGCGGAACGGAAAGAAATAACGAAAATGCTTTTGGCCGTGAAAATCTTAAAACTTATCTAAATAAGAAAGTGTTTTTTTTTATAATTCAGATGACTAGATTTGGTATTAGTCTGTATTTGATATCAGTATATATTCTATTTCTGATCTCCCTATATTCAGTATCCAGCTTTTTATTTGAAATTTAAATGTTATAATGTTGAGGTTTTTGAGTGAGAGTGGTATTATATTGTAGAGTTTAATGCCATAATATAAGAAGCTTTTTTTGCCCAAATGTTGTGTTAGTAGTTACTTGTTGGATAAGTTTTTGACCATGAGATCTAGTGTTTCTAATGTACGTATTAGTTGTTATTTCTTGGGTTTTGTACTTATGGATGTAAATAAGTAAAGTTTTAGAATATAGTTGTTTAATTAACATGATGTTAAGATTGTTGAAGATTTCGTCAGTGCTAGTTCTTACAGGAACTTTCAGTATAATTTTCATTATGGCTTTTTGAGTTTTAATTAGTGGATTTAGTATGTTTTTATTTTTTATTTATTTTGTTCATGTTCAAATTAATGCTTGATTTTTTCTTTATTTCATACTATTAAGGTTTTCGAGGCGCACAACTAAAAATATGAATTCGTGCTACTTAGTTTTTTTTCTTTATTAATACTATGGCGTTTGTCTTATAATAATAATCCTTTTTGACCATATTTCCTTATTATTTTGACTCCTCCCACCGGCGTCCCACCGTTCTCCCCCTTGTTAAGTATTGTATTGTAATTAGATGAATAAATAATCTGTCGTACAATAAAAAAAATAATAAGATCTAGTCACTAAACATCACTAAAGCCATTTCAAGCAACGTTTGGATTCTGAATGTATCGGATTAATTAACACAGTTGTATCCCTCATCTACATTATTTAAACTCGAAATAACAATACACAAAAAAATAACAAACAATTTTTAGTTAATTTTTATTAAATAAGAAACATTACTTTTAACCTCCCACAAAAGGTGGTGGTTGTCTAATAATAAAGAAGTTAGATAATAAATATATTTCCATATTTAATTAAAACCATGAAATATCCAGCTATTTCTTTTACGTGTAATTCGATCTACACGCATCGTCCCTATTCATGGAAAAACTATTTTAGACAGAGGCCGCATCTGGAAAACAGTGTAGGCGTGTGGAGAACATTATCGTATTATTCCACAGTGGAAGTGTGCAGAGGAGAGGCAGTTTGCCAAAGGGCGGAGGTTGTTCGTATCATTCACAATTAACGTCAGTTGCCCACCCAGAGTGAGCGAGATTGCATATACCGGGCGGAGCAAGAAAATAAAAACATATTATTTATCAATTTTTAAATTATATATTTCCTACTCACCCTTCATACCCTTTTCCTTCCCGGAACTTCCTCTCCTTCCTTTCCCTAAAGAGTCCCTCTACGCAGCATCTCCAAATATGACATAGTTCCTGAGGGATTTTTTTCCTAAGGCCTACTGTGTGCTTACTAGCTTAACAATACCCAGCAAAAATGTCACATCCATATTTTTAATTTGAAATTACACAAGAATCTCAACTGCTCCCAACCGTCTGGAGACAGTGAAACTATGGCATCCCCAATCGGAGTATGCTGTAAGGCTGAAGGGGAGGGGAAGGAGATGGGAAGAGGAAGTAGGGGAAATACCGGGATATTCAGTTCTGGTTACCAAACAAGGCTAAATCCATTTCAAACAATATTTCTGAACGGTGGTCTTTTTTATTTATTGAGTTAGTTTATACAAACTAATGATATACTAATGATATAATAACTACATGAATATAAACTAATAAGCACAATGTAACATTTCATTTGATAAATTTAAATATTTTTACAGTAAGCTTAACATTTCTTTTTAAATACATTCATTCTTCATAATTTCAGGCATTTCATCATACATCTTTAGTCCTCTGTACATTAGGCAGTTCTGTCATTTTGATTTCTTCATTTGTGGCAGTCGAACTTTGTTTATATTTCCTGTTTCATAATTATGAATGTCTCTATTAAAAACAATTTCATCGTTAAAGTATTTTGGCATTTGGTTTTTCATAATTTTATGGACAAAATTTAACACATTAAATAGTAGTCTCTTTTTTATTGGAATCCAATTTAGCTCCTCTCTCATTTGATTAATCCTTGCGTATTTGCCTTTCCCCAGTATTCATCTCATAGCTTTGTTTTGTATAACTTCTAGCTTGTTCAAATTTTCTTCATTGGCCAAATATAATATCTTAGAGTAGTAGTCCAAATGTGGAGCAACGATAGTTTTATAAATAAGCTCCGTAGCGTTTCTATTTAATTTACGTCTTAGTCTTCTAAGAAAATTTACCTTTTTTGATACTTTTTTAGCACATATTCAAAGTTTGCTGTGAAAGTCAGTTTTGAGTCGAGTATTACACCCAGGAATTTGATTTCATTTACTTTTCCAATTTTTTCACCATTAATTGTCAAATTTAAACCTGTGTTACGTGTTTTATTGCCTATTTCCATATATTTTGTTTTGTTTACTTTCAGTTTCAACTTGTTTAATTTCAGCCATTTTGCTATATTTTGTAGGTCTTCGTTTATTTTGTTAATTGCTTCTATATAATCTTCACACGAAATATAGATTAAGGTATCGTCTGCAAATAGTCAAATTTTGCAATGTTTAATAGTTTTGATAATATCATTTATGTAAATTATAAATAGAATTGGACCTAATACCGACCCTGGCGGAACACCAAGGTTGTTTTCTATCGGTTCTGATTCTGAGCTTTCAACTTTCGTTACCTGTTTTCTTTTCTGGAGATATTCTTTGAATAGATTCAGAGAGATTCTGATGGTGTCTTCCTCTCTGGAACGTACCGCAAGTACTTTCACCATAGGTTATTTTGAATGAAAAAAATTGTGAAAAAACAAAAATCAAGTTATGCGAAATCAAGAACAATTCTGATTATGAAAGTTACTTATCACCTGGGCGATACTGATAGTATACGCCACTAATAGGTGCTGGTAATATGCTATATATTGTTTAATTGAATTTAATGTGAAGAACGTATAAATAAATAAATAAAATTGTCAGGCTGGTGGAACCAGCGGCCTCTGGATATGGGAGCCGAGAATCTTAACATCTACTCGGTGGAGGTCATTAAACTGTAACATCGGTAGGAGCTCAAAAAAAGCAATTTGTAGAAAAACCACTTATTTTGCGCCACCCGGTTTACCCATATAAACACACGCTATAAACATTGTGTGGATTGTATTATGTTATGCCTTCCATTAAGATCCGAACAAACAACACAACACTACCTGTTAACTCTATTAAGCATATTTATGTTGTGTTTAACCTTTATACAGTTTTCAATTCTATCAACTGCGAAGAAAGCGTGGCGTAATTAATTCCACAGAACGGTTATTTACCGTGAGAGAAAAACTTCCAGCCTAAGAAATTAATCGAAACTTCGTAAAATTTGTAAAAAAAACCAAAAACGTAACAAACTCATACATGAACGATGAATCATTCAAATACCCAAAGAGGTAGAGGTGGAGAACGGTGGCGAAATACCACCGCTAGGAATTTGAAAGTTATTAAATGACCTTAACCCCTCATTCAGACCTCGGGTCTATTGTTATGATATATTAGGTCCTTACATATGAAATTGGCGTTTTGCCGTACTGGCAACTTTGATCTCAAATATCTTCTCTTTGGTTAGGAATTCTAAATTCAAATTTATACAGCTATTTACTCATGTATTTGTGTTGCGAAAATTATAATTCATTTGTTTTTTCCTTAATTTTTTTTTCTTTGCGTCACTTAGTTTACAAAATGGAAAACTTGAAATATCGCGTTATTTACGAGTACGAGTTCCACCGTGGCACCAGTGCTGCAGAAATGGCTCGAAGGATTAATGATGTGTATGGCGACGGTGCCGCAAAAAAAAACACAGTGCGTTTCTGGTTCCAACGTTTTCGTTCTGGAAATTTCGACCTGCAGAACAAGCCCCGTGGACGGCCGGAGAGTTGATAATTAAGAATTGAAGGCTATTGTGGAAGCGGATCCATTGCAAACCACGTCCGAGTTAGCTGCAGGCTGCGGTGTTAGTGATAAAACTGTTTTAATCCACTAGAAGCAAATTGGGGAAATGAAAAAGCTTGAAAGGTGGGTATCTCACGAATTGAGTGAAGAAAATCAACAAACGCGCATTAGAACGCTAGACCACACACTGCACAACAGACGGCTACCAAATTAGAGGAGCTTCAATTGGAATGTCTAAGACATCCACCGTACTTTCCGGACCCTGCCCCAACAGATTACCATTTTTTTCAAAATTTGGATAACTTCTTGCAAGGGAAAAAAATCAACTCCGATGGGGCAATCCAAACCGCCTTCAAAGATTTTATTGATTCCCGTCCGAATGGTTTTTTTTAGTAAAGGGATCGATGAACTACCCATGAGATGGCAAAGGTGCATAGATAGCAATGGCACATACTTTGATTAAATAAATATATTATATTAAAAAAAATCGACTTTACGTTCCTCCCATTCAAAACGCCAATTTCATATGTAAGGACCTAGTATAATTCAATTTTATATATAATTGATTAATTATCACAACACTAGAAAAGTACTTCATTAAAATTATTAAGTATCTATTTTTTATCTACTGTTTATTTTTTAATGTGGAAAGTGGGCGGTTGTCTTATTTTTTGAACACTAATAATACATATTTTTGATCAGTTAAAAAAGCCAGTCACTGGTTGAGGTCTTCGGTGGCAGATCCCTTATTGATGTTCAAACGTGATCTATTTGATTTTATAAAAATGTAGAATCATACTTTGTCGGTTATCAGGCGATTTCGCAATTTACATTACGATGAGTTCAAAATATAAAGTGAATCTCTCTTGAGTGGCCGCGCTCGGAATTTAAACGGCGTGAAACAATGTTTCTACAAATTAGAGACACGCGTGGATCGCGATTGTTTAATTATTTACAGATCACTATGCAGTCCGGTGTAAAATCATAAGCAGGCCAGAGCACCCGTGTATTTTGGTAGTCCACTGACAGAATGTCTGATCCCCGTAGGATCAAATTTTGGTACTTGGATTTTAGAACATTCCTCGAGGAGATTTGACTCGCCAGGACTCAAAATTGTCCGTTGGTTGGAGCGGCCTCTTTGTGTGATACATTACCAGCAAAATTCAGACAGATGGGAGTTCTACAGTACCTCAGCTAACCTTCAACCTATTATCTAGATAAGCCACTTCCAATATTATAACTAAGTATCTCATTTGTTTATAATTTGGTTATCTTAGTTTTTCCCAAGGCCCTGTTAAAGAAGATTCTTGCTCTCCGCCGTTGGCCTGGTCCAACGACCAGTGGCGCCCTAATTAAATAAAAATCAAACAGCTGTTTAATAATAATCGCATTATATTAATTATACCAATACCTACATTTCACTTCTATAGTAACAAAAGGTCAACATATTTCCAATTTGCAATAAAATCCAAATAAATTCAATATTTCTAAACGCAACCGAAACTAAAAACTGTTTTAGATTGGTGATAAAATAAGCTTTTATTTATTAAATTTGGTGACGGCGAAAAAAAAAAACCTACATATTTTAATAGTCAACGATAATGTTTATCATATATTTCACTATCATAAACTCACTTTTATGTTGTTTTATAATATATTTTTTTAAATTCACAAATTTTTATTTTTTTTCAAATTGCCGTAAGATTCGTTGGTTTCATAAATGTACATTTCATTTCTTTTGTGGTCAACTAAGAGATTTGAATACATGGCGTGGTATTTTTTTTTCTTTTCAAACCATTTAGACCACATTCTCACGATGGTAGAACGATTTCTATGAGACCGATACCAGTTATTCCGAAAAGCGAACAAATTAGCTTGAGGGGTTAACCTTTTTGGTAAAAAAAACCTGAATGGTCGGGTACATCTCAACCTTCCTTTACCTACCCGCTTTCTTCAGCCTCATTGGGGATGTCATAGTTCCATTAGCTCTCCGAGCAGTTGGGACTGTAGTGCGATATTTACTGAGGGGTACCAAAGAGAGTGGAATATTTAGGAAGGTTTATTTGACTATAAGAAAATTAGTATATTATTCGATTATCTCCCTTAGATTTGTCAATTGTAAAATGGATATTTATTGACATAAACGCTAAAAACTTGTTATCTATACATACACCTCCAAAATATACCAGGCGAAATATTTAATTCTGCAACAATAACTTTGCTATGATAGAATGAATACATTGTTTGGCAATGAACTAATTGATGTCGCTAACGTATTTAATTTACACTTCGATGCATTTAAAGCCAAAGTAATAAATAATGAATGAGAAATCATTTTATTTTATTTCGACTTTCTTTTGTTTGTTTTTTGTTGTTGTTCATATTCTAGATTGACGGCCGGCGTAGTCCAGCGGTAAGGCTCTTGACTAGCACTCCGAAGGTCGCAGGATCGAATCCCGGCGTGGCAAATAAATTTTATTTGATTTGTTTGTGTAATTTCACAATTAATAAAATAAAATAATATATAGTATATTTGCGACACGTTCTAGAGTGGATGATACTCTCAGTATCGCCCTGGTGTAAGACCACCATTCAGAATTGCTTGAAATGACTTTAGCCGTGTTTGGTAACCAGATCTGAATAGCCAGGTACTTCCCTACCTTCGTCTACCCTATCTCCTTCCCATCCCCACTACCTTCAGCCTCACAAAATACCCCAATCGGGGATGCCTTAGTCCCACTGGCTCCAGACGGGAGCAGTTAGTTAGTTACTCTTGTGCGGTATTCATGTAAAAAAAAATGAAAAAAACGAGTAATTTAGTAAAAATTAATGTGTTTTAATTTTGTGTTTTTGTTGCTCGTAGGTATATGAATTGTACCTATTATATTTGTACTTGTATGTATAACCCATGTGGATTTAGCATTAGATTTATTCTTATTATATTGAGTTTATGCTTTATTTATGTAATTTGTAATCTTTTTTATTTATGTTATACTGTTGTTATAAATGAAATTTGTATTCGATATGTAAAAGCCCAATCAATAGCGCGTCAATAAATAAATAAAAAGGTGTACATTCAAAGATTTGTATTGAATGGGTAGCTATTCTACATACGTTCATACAAACACATATAATAATATTTTGATGACTTGTAAAGCGCCGTTTTTGTGAAAAATCACAGCAAGGGCGCTGGATATGTACACAAAAAGACAAAAAAAAACTAATGTAAGAATCGTGTTTGTTCACCATATATTTGACGCTAAAATAAGTCAGTAAAAGCCCATCACGTTTTGTTTTGTTTGCGGGACTTTCTTGGTTACTTCGTTGGTTACAGAATTATGTGGGTTGCGCTAATTAAATAAAAAGGAATCCTTATCCGGTTGAAATGGCGGCTTATTCCTTAAAATTAGTTCGCAAGGCGAAGTCTCCCGCTAATTAAATTGTAAATTACTCTGCACCCTATCAAAAGCGACACTGAAATGTGGAGACGGAACTTGTGATTTTAGACTTTATTGTTTTCATTAAAATAATTACGCAGGAGGCTCTGCCCGTTCTTCCGTATTTCCGGCTTTTATGAAGAAGTAATGAAAATTTTAAGCAAAAATAGATCCGGATGAAAAATGCTTAAGCGTTTTGGCGTAATCAACCTTGACAGCAGGAAACAGACATAAATTTCTGTTGAATTTTAACAAAATTAGAGCGAAAAATGTAATTTATTTTTCTCACAATTATTTCGTACGACTTTCGTGGAACCGTCTTTACGAGGTTACTTCGAAACTTTACCATAAAAATATTATTAGCGTTCACAGAAAAACATATTTTTTTTGCCCTGAACTTTTCGTTTACTTTGTGCTCACTGAAAATTAACACGATTTTCTATTACGTCGGATATCAAGGATCATTTGGTTCTGGAAGAACTTTTTAAAATAGATCACTTACCCTATTTTACTGCCAAACTATGATACTGCCGTACTACAGGTATTTTTTTTAACTGACGATTATATTTTATTCCCTGATTCGTGCCTACTAAGGAAATATTTTTGAAGCTTTTTTTTTTAATGGCTTTTCTCCCCAAAAGAATGTTCTGGTCAGTGTCAAGTGAATGCTTTTGTGAGTGTAATTTTTGGTTAATATTAACAAATTTGGTTTTAATAACAAGAATCTATCTACATTATATAATAATCCTATACAAATAATAATAATAATACTACCCAAAATTATTACAATAAGAGATGATTTTAATTAAACATAACAAGGAAATTAAAAGATATGCTGAAACAATTTACTGTGCGTGTAAAATAAAATAAATAAATAAATACATTTTTTTTAATTTTTTTTTTTTATTAGTAATAGAAGGTACATAAATTACAAATAAATTTTATACAGTAATTAATTACATAGTAGAATATTTGATGTACCCCCATAATTAAGCAAGGCTTGTGTGTATGGGGGGGTGTTATTGTATTGCTTTTTTAATATCATTCAGTTTAAGTTTTCAGTATAATTTTTTAGGTGAGTTTTAAAACTTTTTATATTGGTATTCATGTTTCTAATTTTTTCTGGTAATGAATTAAAAAATTTTGCTCCGAGATATTTATGACTCAATTGTCCAATTTTTTTTTTACATTTTGGAGTGGGAAGTATTGATGTTTGTCTAAGACTTCTGTTATTTTTAAAGGGTGCAACTTGATTTTTAATATTATCTTTATAAATTTGTAATGTTGCATGATAAAAGTATAATGCACTTAATTTTCTGACCTTAAATTGTTTGAATAAAAGTTCTGACGAATATGAGTAGGGTTTTTTTAAAATTGTTTTTATTATTAGTTTTTGTGATATGTAAATTGTTTGTGTTTGATTTTTATATGTACCGCCCCATCCTATAATGCCGTATTGTATAATTGATTGACAGAAAGCGAAGTATGTGGTTCTAAGTAATTTTTCGTTTAAAATATCTCTTAAACATCTAAATATATATGTTAGTTTCCTTATTCTGTTGTTCAGAATATTTATGTGTGGAGACCATTTTAAACGCTGGTCTATTGTTATGCCCAGGTACTTAACATGAAACTTAACTTACAGTTACAAATTGATGCTGTTAATATTCGGGAAATTAGCCAAGACTTCATACACGCGTTTGTCCACAGAAGATAACAGACATGCAATGTTGTTGGGAGGCAAAATGCCCGAACTGATTAGGTGAGGATTGAATTTCTGTATGAATTATTTATAGGGCAACTGAAAAAAATATGGTTGCGATCCTCTTCACCAAGACGACATCACACATCGCAGAATTCTTAACATGAATTCTTGTCAGGTGGCAGCAATGCCCTATCCGCATGCGAATTCATGTTCTAAATAAATTTAAAACTAGAATAAAACGGCCGTTTTTAAACATGTCATTTGTCGAAGCCATAGAGGGCAACATTAAAAAAATTCACATATATCACTGCTCGACATTGAAATTTCTCAGTAGTCCTTCAACTCAACTTAGAATCGTCTTTGACTTGTTGACAAAGTCACGTACTTTAAGATAACTCAATAAAAAATAGTCTAGGGCAGACATTTTAGTTATTTGTTTTTGGGGTGTTATGCCGTGTTGTGCTACCTCCTCCTTTAGCCAACGTTTCGGACGGCCGCGGCGTTACAGTGTCTATCATGGGCGGATTTAGATCACGGGGGCACGTGCCCCCCCCAGACGGTATTTTTGTGTACTGTGGAGATTCCATCACAGTAGGTACACATTTAGAAGCAGAAACTGTCTTTATTAAACATTTAATTTTTCTATTGTTTTGACACTTTCATAATCTTCCTATATATACTTGAACTTGTAACCGTCCGCCGCTTGTGCCCCCCCCCAGAAAAAAATCCTGAATTGTTGATTTTTTTGCCCGTCCGCCCCTTGTGCCCCCCCCAGAAACAAATCCTGGATCCGACCTTGGTGTCTATCATCAGGGCAGATGTATTCCACATGTGATCCACACATCTGCCCTGATGATGGACACTGTAAAGCTGTCCGAAACGTTGGCTAAAGGAGGAGGTAGCGCAACATGGCATAACACCCCAAAAATAAATAAAAAAAATACTTTTGACCGTGAAAATCTAAAATCATATCTTAGAGTAGACATATCTGGAAATCTAGGCGGCCAGCAAATGCCACCACTTATGTAAAATAAGCAACTTGTGAGGCGAGAATGGGTACTGCCGCCCCGAGAACCATTTATTCCCATTTTTAGCCCGGGTTCTTGATTTGTCCGGTAGCGGAGATGTCTACCCACCAACTGCGGCCGGATCGGGAAAGTCTAGTTGAGGGAGACATTTAAATCTCTCCTGCAGGACTCTCCCCGAACATCGTTTTATTGCAGATGGATTCTATGTTCATCACTTTTGGCCATACTGACCCTAAGATTCCTACCCACCCCCCGCACCTTTTTCCTTCCCAGAACTTCCTCTCCTTGCATCCCTAAAAAGACCCTCCACATAGCATCCCCAAAGATGACGTCGCCCTTGAGGGGAATTTTTTTCCTAAGGCCTTCCGTGTGGAGCTAGTGTAAAACAAAAATGTTCTGGGAATCTTCCCTTTCAAGAGTTGCATCGGGAAAGCTTTCCGTACCATGCCATTAAAGTTATGACTTAGCATGTTACGAGTATGTTCCAAAACCAACGCAAATCAAAAATGTGGTTGATGTTTTATAACGTTAAAGTTTTTAATACCTTATTAGAGGTATTTTGAACATTTGACATATTTCCAACCACCTGACATCACCAACAAACTCCAAGAGTGGTATTTAATTACTACGGAGATCGGATAATTGAACGTTATGGTTAAGTAATACTTTGGCAGCTCCCGACCAGCTTAACTAACAAAGCTATAAATGACCAACAAAGCTATGAATACCTGTCGTAAATTTAATAGAAAGTTTTGAAGTATGTACTAAGGGAAATCAGTAAGGAGAGAGCTTCTGAAATTATAAAGAGAAGTAAAAAAGGCAGTCCTCGGACACATGCCCCAGGAAAAGTGGGAGGCTGAATGAGTGCAGAGCTGAAGAGATCTGTCAGTTGATAGATGCACAAAGCCTCCTTGAGTGGTAACGATCCTTGGCTATGAATCCGGAGGTCGCGGATTCAAATCCCGGGTGCGCAACATGTTATTTCACAATTTAATTATTTAAAATAATATAATACTTACAGTATATTTGCACCACGTTTCAGAGGTGGATATATGGATACTTTGAATATCGCCCGGTGAAAGACTACCATTCAGAATCGAAGCATTGCTTAAAATTGTTTTAGCCATGTTTGGTGATAAGTTTTGCCATGTTCGATGACAACCATCTCCCTTTGCTCCGTCTCTTCTTCCCCTCATCACAACCTTCATCTCACAACATATCACAAGTGTTGAAAATTGTGCAGTACTTACATACATATAAAGAAGAGATTTTAAGATACTAAAATTTTTGAATGTTTTAGATGTTTTATGAGAAAATTTTTCAATGCTATGATTTTTTAATACTATTTTTTTTGATACTAAGATTTTTCAAAACGATGATTTTTTTACCAAGATTTTCGAATACTAAGATCATAAAAATGTCCCCAGTAAGGAAAAAAGGTTTGAACGGTACTATATAAATTAGGCAAATATTATTATAATTTTCCCCGAGCGGTGGTACCCATACCCATAATAGGCCACTTGCATGGATTTCATAACGACTTGGAAAAAATCATGTGGATAGATCTTTTTACTAAGATTAAGAAAATGTTAGTAAAATTGTTTAGAAATGTACAGATTTTTTTATTTTTAAATAAATAAATCCATTATTTGGGCTCGTGACGTCACTACATGAAAATGTCCCGTCTCCGAAAATGTTCCTATTATTTTTTTAAAATTCCACACTGATTTATTTTTTTATATGGCATCACTTTGATTTGAGGCGAATTTTTGAATTCGTTCACTAGATTTATTGTTTGTTCTCTGCGAACTTATCATTTGGTTTCACTTTTTGACAGATGCTCTGAAGAGAACCCCGTACTTTTAATGATCTACGGGGTTCTCTTCAGAACGTGCAGATGATGTCGGTACGTGTTTTAGAGGTATAATAATTATGGTGCTGATTTTAACAAAATTAAATTTTATAATATTCTTCTTATTATTATAATTTACAAGTACAAGTATATTACATTGAATGTAGTAATATAGGTGCTGTTCATTATAATGATTTATGATCAATAAGATGGATCAAGGAAAAAAAATATTTATGAGATGTAATATTTTTGGTATGCCTCGCTATTCTGCTGTGCCATTCGTGTGGAAAACGTTCTTTTTTTTAAAAATGATTTTCGGCTATGTAATTATCGTTTTTTCACACCTATAAAATTATGTCCCGTCTTTCCGGTTTATAAAAAATGGTCTGATTTATCGGATTGAAATTTTCAAAAAATCTCCAGGGTTTCAAAAATACGATTAAAAAAAAAAATACAGAATGTCTTAGAATATTTGCCTAAACCGGAAAAAAATTTAAAAAAATTTGATGCAAGTGGCCTATTGATTTAATAATCCACAGATAAATTCAAAATTCAGAGTTTAAAAAAAATATATAGCAGTTATCAAAAAAATTAAGGAGAAATAACTTCTTATTATTGATAAAAAAAAACATTTCTAATGAAAAAAGAAAAATATCTACCCTTTGTCAATTACGTCACATGCGACGATATTTGAAGGTTATTATTGTTAAGGGTAAACGCGTAAAACTGAACTAAACTAAACAGGGTGGGTGTTATGAGAAACATGCGAAAACAAAGGATCCCAAGTCAAAACAAAGTTACACGGAGGGAATAAGTGATAAGAAGCGATGTTGACAAACTTCTTGCGAGGACCGAAATATCTTTTAAGGATATTTTATTATTTTTGGGTCAACATTATTTATGATGTAACGAATATTGTCTACTACGTAGCTTCGAGAACGACATAAAAATGAGTTTTTTTAACGTTTTTGTTTGATATTGCGTCAATACTTTCCACAAACCTCTTATTTTATTTTATTTAACTAGGTATTGCCAGGATTTGGAAAGAGTTTTTTAATCATGTGTTTACGGTAATTTTCCTTTTATTTTGAACGTCAGGTGTGCAAAATTTCATCAAGAAGTGTCAATATTATGCTTTAAGGGGTGGCAAAAGAAGGATGGAGTGGTTTTACAAAATATCTTGTAGACTCTTGTAATCTCCTCTTGTTTTGAAGGTCTGACGTGTAAAATTTATTAATCTCTGAATAAAACTGTAAATATTTATAAAAAGCAATTCCATCCGCTGGTAACAGACTCATTTAAATAAATAGACAGATGATATATAGACAGAAAATTAATAAAAATAATAATATACTATTTTTCTCCTGATTTTTTTCCTAATTCTATAAATATCACCCTTTTTACATTAACCCAACCTGCTCATTGCTCACTAATACAAAATCACTTAATTAATTTTATAAATATCACCCTTTTTACATTAACCCAACCTGCTCATTGCTCACTAATGCATTCCATAATGTACTCACGCACATTAATTGATAGTTGTATGTTTTGCTTTGCCCAGTGGACTTATGACTATGAACATATAATTCATGAATATGATGTTCTTCAAAAATATTTTATAGAAAACAAGGTTACATAAGTAATTAACAGTATTTCTCAATGCTTGATTCTTTAATAATTTTTTATCAAAATGCAAGAGGTTTGCGCTCAAAAACGTTGGAATTTCATCAGAATGTGCTGCTCAATAATTATGACTTGATTTTCATTACCGAAAGTTGGTTGGTTGATAGCATCCTAGATGAAGAATTATTTGATAACCGCTATTCTGTTTACAGAAATGATAGGGATATCCATCGAACTGGTAAATCAACTGGTGGAGGCGTAATCATAGGTATTAAAAAAGATTTTTTTGTTACCCCCCGCTCTTGGAATTCAGACGCTGAAGATATTTGGATAACTGTCAATACATCAAAATCAAATCATCATTGTTATAACATCCATATGTGCTGCGTGTACATACCTAGTGTCGGTCCAAAATTAACGTCTTCAGAGAGATTAGCGTTGTTTACCAGTCATACAAATACTATTTCTGACTTAACAATCCGTTTTCCCAATGATCAGTTTCTAATCGTAGGCGACTATAACATGCCAAATTTTAAATGGAATAATCAACAAATAATGTCAACTAACAGAGACCAATGTTCACTCACGTTACTTAACTGCTTATATTTTGCAAATTTAACCCAATTTAACAATTTACCTAATAACTATGGACGAATTTTGGACCTTGTTTTCTGTAACATTCCAGCTAAGGTGTCGCTTGCCGATCACCCTTTGGTTAAAGAGGATGCTCATCATAAATCATTGGTTATAGAGCTAGAATTTCCATCCACTAATGCAACCCTCTCAACTCCTCGAACAATAAAATTATTCCATAAAGCAGATTACACCGAGATTAATGAGAAACTGAATGAGACCGACTGGTCTACCGTTATAAATGCACCGGATGTAAATACAGCGTTACATTCATTTTACGTTATAATTGAACAAATTGTCGATGCGTTTATTCCCAAGAAAGTTGTTAAATCTGGAAAATATCCACTATGGTACACGGCAGCCTTAATAAAAATAATAAATGAAAAATTAAAATTCTTTAGAGCATGGAAGCGTCACCGGAACCCTCTTGATTATCTGTCATTTTCTTTGCTTCGCAAAAGACAAAAAACGGTTGCTTCAGCGGCTTACAAAACCTACATTTCTACGATAGAATCCGGCATACAGCATAATGTTAGAAAAATATGGTCCTATGTCAATTCTCAAAGAAAATCTCCTACCATCCCCGATCATATGATTTATGGTGAAAAAACTGCTAATGACAGTACAGGAGTAGCCAATTTATTTTCCGAGTATTTTGGTTCTGTATTTTCGAATGTTCAACCTGCTCATACAAGCAATGCCAGTGACTGTTTTAATTCAAATAGCGTTATTAGCTCAATCGAGATCAATGAAGACATAACTTTCAAATACCTTAAGTCCATCGATATCAAAAAGGGACCGGGGAACGACCAACTTCCAGGAATCTTTATAAATTATTGTAGTAAACAACTGACACCCCCCATTTTTGCCATTTTCAAACTATCGCTATCTGAAGGAACATTTCCTGACAAGTGGAAAACAGCCTTGATTACCCCAATCTTTAAAAATGGCAGTAAAAATGATGTCTCCAACTATCGACCTATATCCAAATTGCCCATTCTAAGTAAAGTTTTGGAAAAAATTGTTTACGATCAATTATATTCTACCATCTCACCTTCACTCTTAACTAATCAACATGGCTTTATGAGAAATCGCTCCACAACCTCGAATCTTGTGTCTTTTATAAATTTTCTTCATGCTCAAATGGATATGCGATGCCAGGTAGATGCCATCTATACTGATTATTCCAAAGCATTCGACCGTGTTAATCACTATATTCTTTTACAGAAGTTATTTAGTCTAGGAATTCACGGTGATCTCTATAGATGGATCGCATCATACGTCAGTAATCGGCACCAAATCACGGTTGTCAACGGTTTCGCATCCTGTTTAACGGAAATCGTCTCGGGTGTGCCCCAGGGGTCACATCTCGGACCACTCTTATTTAATATTTACATAAATGACATCTATGTATGCTTTCAAAATAGTTACTTTGTGTTATATGCGGATGATATGAAAATTTTTAAACCTATACAGTCTTTATCTGATTGTATAGAATTACAAAGCGATCTTGATCATTTGTGCGCGTATTGTGAATCAAATTTACTGTCCTTAAACATTTCTAAGTGTCACTCAATTACATTTACTAGAAATAAAAATAAAATCATCTATTCTTACAACTTGAATAATAAACCTTTACAATCTACGTCTACATGTAAAGATCTAGGTGTTTATTTAGACAACAAATTAATTTTTGATAAGCATATCGAACACATAATATCAAAATCCTACAAGATGCTAGGTTTCTTATTAAGAATATGTAAAGTTTTCAAAAGTGCTAAGACTCTTGAAATGTTGTTTTGTTCATTGGTCAGAAGTCCACTGGAGTATGCATCCCCGGTATGGAATCCTCAATATAAGGTGTACATAGATATAGTAGAAAGTATACAGAATAAATTCTCTAAATATTTATTCAAGAAATACAACAAAACTACAAATAACATGTTAAGTTTACAAAAAAGACGCACATTATCAGATCTGCTGTTTCTGTATAACCTGCTAAATAATAAAATAGATAGTCCTGAATTGCTATCCACTATTGGTTTAAATGTCCCAATGAGGCGTACCAGGCACACTTCTCTTTTTCATATAGAATCCAATAACACTAATGCAGCGAGTAACTCACCAATTACTCGCGCAATCATAACTTATACCCACTATGAAAAATTACTACACTTAGACATTTTTCATGATTCCTTGCAAACATACAAAACTAATTTATTAAATTTCTTGGCGTGATATAATTGTTTTAAAATTACTTACACTTAACTTTTCATTAAACTTTAATCAGTCAATTACAATTAGTGAGCATATAATTCTTTATTTTAAAATGTCTCCTTATCTCCCCCCCCCCCCCTTTTTTTTCTTCCTTCTTATTATTATTACTCATTTATTCAATAATTAAGTTCTAACACCGGTTCATATCTCAGGCGTAATTACCAAATGATATTCTATGGACTTACGTAATAGGTACATAACCATGTAATAATTTAATTTAACATACCTTATAATCTGTATTATATGTACTGTGTATGTCTTAATAAACAAATAAATAAATAAATAAATAAATCATTAAAAATTCCGAAAGCCTACAATATATACGAACAGCTACATTAACCTTTCAGATTGCATAAGAAGTTAAAAAAAAAATACCACCTTGAATTGAAAGTAGGAAACAATACTTAAAACTGCATTAAAAATACTGCCTTTTCTTCTTCTATTAAAAAACCTTATGAATGTAATCTGTATTTAAATCCTTGATACGGGGTTATCCAGAATTCGAAAGACTTTTTTGTCCCATCTTAACCATGACCTTCATGGCTTGCACTCAGTTTTTCCCTTTTGCAATTACCTACTTAAACCATCACAATGTTAAATCAATCGTCTCAATACCAGATGCGATGAACAGAATAATCGAAGGTGTTAACACTAAACACCGTGAAGAATGATGGTATATTTATCTGCCGTTTGAGAGTTCTAGAGACTATCCAGATGGTCTCGTCGATATTCTCAGGCTGTTGTGAGTCTCAACCATTAATCACACTATGTCAATAGTGTTAGCACTAAACACTGTGAAGAAGAGTGTAACGTGTTGATTCCGTCACATGGATCATCCAACCCCGATTTCATTATCGCTACAAAAATAAAGTTCGTTGGCGAGACATCCCTTGCAGTTTTAACAGACTGGATTAGCAGTTGAATCCAAACAGGCACAGAGAGAAGACATTAAACTATGGAGGAAATTGGTCACATAAAACCTCAATCTTTATTTATTATATTCTTATTATGATTTAACATTATCTATCACGTCTTAAATAATTTGTTCGTTAAAGTTTAAACGATCTGGCGCCCACTTAAAATATTACCTTTTGCTTCATAATACATCTAACATACATATTAATATCTGCTACAAGAGAAGGATAGATCGTGTGAGTGCTTACTGCGATACTCACTGCTTGTCGCCAGGTTTCCTGTTGAGAAGGATTCTCTAAGTCATGGATGACTATCCTGATGGTCTCGATAATATTATCAGTCTCAACCACTATATTTAACACTAAACACTGTGAAGAAGAGAAGATGGATAGACAGTGTGAGGGCTTACTGCGATACTCACTGCGGTGTGCCTTGTCGGCCGGGTCCCTCCTGAGCAGGACCCGTCTGCGCGCGGCCACGGCATTGTCCACGTCGTGGATTACTATCCTGATGGCCTCGCCGATGTCCACGGACTGCTGTCGCACTGCCGGGGTGGCCAGGGCGGGCTGCGGGGGTGACGAAGCGCCGCCCAGCACTGGCACGCGGTTCACAAGCGCTGAGATATCGGGCCTGGGGAAGATGTGGCGAATGAAATAAATAAAATTTAGATTTATTTAATTTAGGTCACTGGAGTCAAATAAAGATACCGCATCACCCCTAATTTGGTGTATCTCATATTTGTAGTGGATACATGTTATGTGCAGTACTAGCACTGGTAGTTCTGTGAAAAGTAGTTTCTAATTGTCTCTCTGTAATAAATAAAAAGAAAAATGAAATACTTAAATACATATCTACTTAATTATAAACTACATATTTAAATAACACTTTTAAAAATTTCAAATAATGGATTATTCAATTTGTACAAAAAAAATTCACTCTCACCCAAGGTTCGTAGAAAATGCGTTTAACAAGGTTAGGTCATCTAGGGGGTAGAGTGGTGATTGGCTAAAATTCGTAAGATAGCCCAAAGTCCATGTTCCAAAGGGAGATTTGAATTAACTGCAATACAAGTGGCAGTGTTTTACTTCAAGCTACCCGATGAGTTTTTTTCCGAAAAAGGCCCGTATAAGCTAACTTTGTTAAACGTTTTTTATATGAACCTTAACTCCCACCATGACAATTCTTTTTTAAAAACTTTCTTTAAGCAAGTGGGTTTCCCAACATTGATTAGTCCGATTTGACAGCTCATAGATCAATCCACGCTCATTTTATTTTTTTTTTACGTTAACTCCACACAGGAGGCCTTGAGAAAAATAATTTCCCTCAGGGCCTATGTAATCTGGGATGCTGTGTGGAAAGTTTTTTAGAGGAGAAGAAGGAATGAACATTGGTCTTGAAGAGACCCATGTTGTAGGAAGTAGGAAACACAGAGGCCGGCAAATCATTCCACAGCCGGGCTGTTGAACACAAGAACGAGTCGAAGTAACGACCTGTTCTCATGTGACAAATATCAATCGTGTACAAATGTTGGGCACGCGTTTGGCGTATTTCCCGACTATGCACCGGTGCCGAAGGGATCAATGATGCTAGTTCCTCGGAGCATTTTCCATTGTAATACCGGTAGAACAAGGATAGCATTCCCACCCGACGTTGCTCTGAAGATTGCAATCCGTCTGTTAAGATGGGAGAATCTATCAAACGGACCGCCCGTTTCTGTACAGAGTCGAGGGTATTTTTCAGGTATTTTGGAGCTCCAGACCAGAGGTGGCTGCCAAGTTTGCCAGGGTTAGCAGTTGTGTACTATTCATGCGAACTATTGAGGGATAAAAAGGCAGTACTAAACACGTCCACCATCTTGACCAGGAAACGTAACGAACAACAAAATTTACAGTCAGACGATATGCAAAACGGCCGAGTTGAAACAGTACCTAGCTACGCTACTTGTGCAATAATGGAGGACTTAGCTAGCAGAGGATTGAACCAGCAACGCCTGGTTTGGGAACCCGATGCCCTGGACTACTCGGTCACTAATTGGTTGTTGATTTATAAAAAAATATCTCTGCTTTATAGTTAAACACATTTTATGGGTATACTACACAAATTATTGATTGAAAGGCCTGAATTTAATAATTCGTTAACCCACCCACCGCCTGAGACCTTTCTCAACTAAGTTTAGTCTTTAGATCTTAAATATTGAATGAGATTACTCCCCCCCATCCTCTCTGCCCAGTTCACTAAATGTCCTGTATGGGAACATCTTAGAGAGTGTTTGACGAATCAGGGCTCCGTGCTTATTGGATCATCTCAGCTGACCACGTGGGAGTTGGGTGCTGTAGGGGAGTGGTACAAGAGGAGGGAGGAGGGAATGTTCAACCCTTAATTACATTTACCAGTCTCCAAGCATTTTCAAAGGGAGTGTGCCAAAAGTGGTGAAAGCAGTTAATGTCTAATAAATAGTTGTAAGTTCTAAGAGGAGCTTTTTTTACAGAGAATTAATTCATTTAAAATCGTAACCATTATATCTTTTTTTTTTTTTTTTTTAAATATTGTACAACAGATTTTTATCCAATTACTGTACAATTTTCTCATTTTGACAGTCTTAACACCTAGGAAGATAATTATTATACAAAAAAATCTTAAGGCTATCTAACGAAGAGTTATATATATCTAGTGTTTCCGATATTTCGTTCAACAGCACCATTCCCCTTGTCATGCTATGCTGTGCTAGAACATCTGTTCTGCCGTATGGTATTTTGAACAAGTCGTGTCGACGACTACGGCTGAAATTTTCAGGCACGTATAAGCCATAACATTCCAAGAGGAATGGGCTGTCAATACGATTATGGATTATGTTAAAACTAAGAATTGCAAGATTTGCATAACGTGTAGTTTCCAAGCTAAATCTATTTGTTGCCTCAAGTAATTCCATATGGTGCATGAATCTCGGGTACGTTCCATGCATCCGCATATAGACATACCTAAGGAACTTTTTCTGAATTTGTTCTAGCATATTAATATACTTTGCTTGGTGCGGAGTCCACACACCACTGGCATACTCCAGCTTACTTCTTATGACTCCATCAAACATGGCTATCATTGCATCTGGGTCATCAAATTGCTTACATATTCTGATGATGAAACCCAGGAGTTTGTAGCATGCTGGAGTGAGCCGTGATATATGATCCGAGAATGTCAGTTTGGGATCAAAGACGATACCGAGATCTTTAAAGCTATTGACTCGGCACAATGTTTTCCCTTTAATATTGTATTAAAAAACTATGGGCTTCTGGGAGCGGGTATATGTCATAGTTACACATTTTTTTATATTGAATTCTAATTTGTTTTTTACTGACCATTCTGCAATAGCATCAAGGTCAGATTGCATTTTTAAGCAGTCATAGTAACAGATTATTTCCATCAAAAGTTTGAGGTCATCTGCCAAGCAAATAATCATTTTTCTTAATTATTATCATTAATTCACGTGTTCCTAGGATGTCTGAAATGAATCATAAATCTTCCCTCAGTATTCCGTATTTGCAGTCTCTCAACTCGCGTTTTTCAGTTCTATTTAAGTTCATGGGCTTGAATGACTTCAATATTTGATTTGTCCTACCTCTTTATCTTTCTTAACTTTATCGGCACAAAACACTCTCTTTAAGGTGAATTGCCTATTTAAATAAAATCGTTTTTAATTTTTATGTTTATGTTTATATTAATTTTTACAATTAATCCGATTAAATTTACGAAAAAAGTAAGAAACTAATAGGTACATCATAATCGTTAAATTAACCCAGTGTAATTAAAAATACTTCTTAACCGTCACGGGGATATTTGAAATAATTACGAGAGAATCGGCAAAATTTAATCCCGACATTTCTGGTAAACTATTTTTTTAAAGTATGACAAAATGGTTATTCGTAATCCCTGATTACGAATATCTTGAAAATATTTGAAATATTCATTAATAATGAAATCATTACCAGTGCCAAATGTTGCTAGTGTAATGACGGAGAACTTACCAAGAGAGGAATTGAACGAATAAAGCTTGGGTGGGAAGCAGGGCTCGTTTTCTCAACTCAGCCACTAACTAATCAATGTTGTAACTAGTTGTAATGACTGATTTATATTTAGATGTTCTAACAATCAATAACAATAAAAAAATGACACTGTCATTAAAAAGCGTTCAAAGTGTTTTTTTCCATTAGCTCCACACAGGTGGCCCTGAGTAAAAAAATCCCTTCAGGGCCATTGTCTTTTTGGGAAATGAAGTTCTGTGAAGGAAAAAATCTGTGTGTGGTGGGTAGAAATCTTGTGGTCAGTATGTCCAGCAGTGATGGATATATTAATCCATCCCTACCACTGCGTTAATAAGGCGATGATCCGAGAGAGTCCTGCTGGAGAATTTTTTTTTTTTTATAGTGAATACCGCACAAGAATCTCCACTGCTCCCGTCTGGAGCCAGTGAGGTATGGCCCCAATTGGGGTATGTTATGAGGATGAAGGAAGTGGGGAGGCGAAGGAGGTGGGGAAGAGGAAGGTTGGGAAATTAAAATGTCTCCCTCATCCAGTCTCTTCCGATCCGGCGTACCTCGCATTTGGCGGTCAGACGCATTCGCTACCAAGTCCATGAACCCAGGCACCTTGCTAAGTCACTAAACGTACCGAACCACTTGGGATGACAGAGATATTGGTTATCCAATTGCACCTCCTAAATTGTGTGCATTCATTCAAAGGCATTTGACGTATGGGTTAAGCCGGTAACCTGTAAATCATCACATGTCGTGCATTACACGCCTCCAGATCGGTAAATGCCATAGATATACGAATATTAGTAGACCAAAACATAAAGTTGAGGGAGAAACCAACTACAGCGGGGCGCAGAGCGGGAAGACGACTTTGGAGATATGTAATTTGTCGATAACTCAATATGACAGTATATAGGCACCTCGCATTATAATATCACCATTTAGTTCTTAAAAGTAAACTCTGCTTTTGAATGATTAGACCTTGTTACATGGGAGCGCGAATTGCTCGCCGCGTATTGATCAAATTTGCGAAGTCTAAATACGGCAAAGTAAAGTTCGTTTATTTTCAGTCCCCAATATTTTGTTGCCGTATTTAGTTAGGACACTTTTACAAATGTTTCATAATTTACTTACCCCGTAAACACCGACGAGCACACGCCATGTATCTCGAGTATATATTTACACGTTTTCAAAACATAAACCATGTTTTTTGCGGTGTTATTTCGTAAAATGCACCGATGAGCGCTTGACGCTGGCTCGCAGAAGAATGATGACGTCACATTTTTTAGATTCACGCGAAGCCATACTCAATCCCAGCCGGTTCCAAGGAACCGGTATGGGGAGGGGGAAATAATACACTTTTATCACTTAGGGCAGGTCTAGTAATATTCATATATCTATGGTAAATGCTTAAAAATAAAAGGAAGAAAATAAAATAAATACAATAAAATAATTAAATAACTTACAGCTGACTTCCCCTCCTTCGCAGCCTTCTGTCCTCGTCAACGAGCAGCGTGGGTGGCCGGTCCGGGCTGCCGGGCTCATCGTCGGGAGCTATGCGGAATGAGGCACGGCGCGCCGGAGGTGCTCCGGGCCCCAGAGCGGGGGCCGCGCCCGCGCCCAGCGCAGCGCCAACCAACCCGGGGGCAAACACGTCGTAGGCGGAGGCTCTGCAATTACACCACGTTGTAAAAGGATATAAGGTTACCTAAGACTTGTCGAGTCCTTGAAACAACTAGGTTCCCTTTGACACAGTAGTGCCATGCGATAATGGATAATAAAGAGTACTACTTTAGTGTTCAATATCGCATAACATTGCCAAGACAAATGAATTTTGGTTGTTACAAGGGAAAATTGTATCGACTGTCGATATGATGTTTTTAATGGAAATAAATAAAACATGGGGAATGTCTTCGTCGGAGTAATTCTTTTGATACTTTCTGGACAAACTACTTATGAAGAAAAATGTTTAATTTTATTGAATATGAGAAAAAGCTTGAAGTAATAAACAGAGAGTCTCACTAAGTGAGATAAATGATTCGAGTATGGTATTTACATAAAAAGTTCACATTCCAACTCATTCACTTTCTACTCTTCGTCAATTCAAAAATCTTTTGTTCGAAAAGTAGAAAGAAGAGAGAAATTCTTATTTTTGTTTAATACAGTATCTTTTTTTCATCTTTTGTTAATATGGCCCTTATTTTATGTCACTCGTATTATTCGGCCTCAAATTTGAAGTTTTATAAAATGTAATAAATAAAACAACAAAAGCGGTAATGCAAGTTAGGCAATATTTTATGAGACATCGTTGTATATCTTGAATAAATCTATATGTTATGTAGGATAGTTTATGAATTCAGTTTTATATTTTTAAGTTATGAAATTTGTACACTAATTCATTGATCTCCACAAGATCCGATTTGCAGAAACCATTTAATTGGAATTCTGCAAGTCGGATCGGGTGTCGGCAAAACCGCTGGCCGAATTATTATTATTCCATTTGACACGACTTCGTTCCTGCAAATATAGGTCCTACAAAATTGCTCTACTATGTTATACACATTATTCTGGTTTTTAACTTTGGAGAATAAAAAATTACCATATGCATAACAGAATATTTCTGTCAATTTCCATATTGCATAGTTCATTTATAAAAAGTGAATAGAAGGGGCCATAAAATGCTTCCTTGTGAAACGCCATACGAAATCAACAATGGCTTGCTTGTATAGTGATGAATTCTGATTTGTGTTCTGTTTCTCAAACAACTTTTTAAGTTGGATTTCGATGCTTTTGACTTTATATGGCTGTCTTCCGAAGTTCCATTTTTTTAGTGGGTCAGGTATAAAATTACTGTGTTTAAAAGCCTTTGCAGTATTTAATTCTTATTTTTTTACCTTCTAGGCATCGGAGCGGGCAGCCCAAGACCCAGTGAATCACCCTGCGGCGGCCCAGTGGCTGGAGTCTCATCGTCGCACGAGCGCTGTCTGGTCGGTACGCGCGAGCCTCGCCGTGACAGGGCCGCAGTAGGCGCGGGCGGGCCACGTTGCCCCGGTGGGCTGGCAGAGCGAGAGGGCGCGCCGCTGTGCGTACGCCACTCCAGGTCAGCTGTGCTGCCGCGCATGGTTGCGGTGCCGCCCTTCAACTGGTGGAATTCGCGCAAAATGTTATGAAAGATGCGTGCAATGAGACATAAAAAAATCAGTAATTAGTAGCTGCAAAAAAGATTCATACTGTCATGCCCATAAGATAATGTTTTTAGAATTGGGATGAATTCTTGTATGGGTAAAGTGATGAATTTCGGGAAGCCTAGAGGAAAATAATTCCCCTCAGGGCCTACATTATCTTTGGGGATGCTGTGTGGAGGGTCTTTTTAGGGAAGGGAAGGAGAGGAAGTTCTGGGAAGGAAAAAGGTTGGAAAAGTAGGTAGGAATCTGGGGGTCAGTGTGTCCAGGAGTGACGGACGTATGAATCCATCACTCCCAATGCGGTGCAAGGCGATATTCCGAGAGAGTACAGCTGGATAAGTCAAGGGGACTCCCTCAACCAGTCTCTTTCGGTCTGGACTACAATGAAGGAAAAACCTCATCCAATGAACCCGGGCATCCCTGTTTAGCCAACAAATGTAGAGAACCACTTGGTAGATAGTTTATAAATCCAATAGAAGCCAAATTTCACCTTTCTTAAATCGCCGCCCCAAAACACTGGAGAAATTGCGGTATGACTTAAAACACCTAGCGGCAAACAACACAATTCACAAAATATAGTCTAAGGAGTTGGGATAGATTACAGGTTAGCTTTTAAACCCCATCAAAGTAGATAATTAAATTAAACAATTAAATCAACCATTAAGCTGATTCTCCCCTGTTTCAGTATTTGATCAAATTGTGATCAGCTGTCAAGCAAAAGGTCATGTAGTTGTTTATTGATAAACGGGCCGAGAATCTGGATTTAAATGGAACAAAATGGATTCAAATGTAAGTACAGAATTCAAAATCATGTTGATCCATAAACTAAATTAAATTATATTTGAAAAAAAAAACCGCTACCCTAAAAAAGCCTTGTAAACTTGTAACAGATTACTTCAATCTGTTAATAGTTGAATAAATTTTAATCCTTACTTTCTCCAACTCTTTCAAACTAGCCGGCGAAACGTCAGAATGTCGCCGCAGTTCCGGGCTACGTGGCGGAGCCAGTCCACCCCCGGAGCCGGGCGGCCCGGGTGCGCCCAGCCTCGCCTCGGAGTGGCGGCGCGCGAGTGCCTCTGCGGCGGGCACCTCGAGCAGCAGTGAGTCGGTAGAGCCGGGCTGGGGCACCGCGGCTGCGAGGCGGGACGCCAGCTTGCGCCGGCACACGGAACAGCGCCATTCATCCTGGGAAGCAGATGATACATTTACATATAAAATTATCAACAATCTCATAAATACTTGTTTTTTTTCAATGACACACACATGTGGATGTACATAATATGTACAGTTTAACTTTTCATATGACGAAATCAGAAAGGCGTGAATTGCACTTAACTATATTTCTCGATGAACTAAATTATAGGAGAGAATTACACCTACTGGAATTACATACGTCACATAAACCTAACCTAATCTAACTTTTCTTTCCAAAATGATAATTATTTGGCACACAATTAAACATTCAAAACACTACACACAAAAATTAAACCATTTTAAAAACAGATTTTTATGTATATTCTTTCCAGTAGGTATGCCTGTATAATTTAAGCAAGTGTAATTCTTTCAAAGTGTAATTTCTTCCGTGAATAATTCTGGTAGCGTAGTATTGGCGTGTGTCAAAATTCACGGTGATGTAATTTCATCCTAACATCAGTTTGACGATACAATACAAATCAAATGCAAATGTGCCTACAGACTATTATTTGTAACCATTGTAGAATAAATTTAAGTTAACGTGTTTTTGGGGATGCTGTGTTTTCTCAGAGAAAATGAGTCTTCAAAGACCCGGTGTTGTAGAAGACATTAAAAGCGTGTCAGAAAATAATTCAATCACTGCATTAATTCCAATACAAAAGTTTAAAAAATATGTTTCAACCACAACAACTACCCTACCAAGCTTAGAGAAGCTCGAATTGTGAATGAAAAATCTAAAAAATTCCATCTAAATTGTGGAGAGGCATACTATCCAAACACTGGCAACATCCAAAAAATCAAAATCAAAAATAATTACAGATAATAATCAACAAAATATACCTTTTAAATCCGACAACTTTTTGCATGCAAAATATCTATTGGAAGGACGCCATTAAGTGCATTGATAAGTTTAGATTATAAGCCAAATTTCTATTGATTTTATGCAGATGAAACCAAAATCTTCCTTTTCTTAATTTTTTTGTTCTCCGATTTATATCTTTCAACAAATTAATATCATTATCATATATCTTCCAAACAAACAGCTCACTCTCTGGCTCACCGCAGCCTGATTTTACTATTGTGGGTTGCGATAAGATTGCGATCATCCCAATCGATGATACTCTTTAGTTTTCGATATATTTTGAAGAGATGCTCATGATTGAAGTCTTCGACAAAATACAAAAATATATTAATACATACCGTATTCTATTCTTATCGGGTTTTCGATCTGTCTGAATCTCTTCCGAGGAGAATACGATAACAGTCCGGATATCGAAAACAGGAAATAACAATGCTAATATGACTAAGGAGGTTCATTGTGATCAATCATTGAACCCTTAACCTTTAACCTCTGACCTTCAGATTTCAGACGGGAGAAAGTCATTATTTTAAATGAATTGTTTGTTTAATAATAGGCAAACAAAGAATTGAAAAAATACAGGGCAAAATATAACTACGTACCAAAGAAGAATTTGCCATGAATTTATTTGGTACATATTTTGAGAGTTTGATTGAAATTTGATGTAAAGACTTGAAGTCTGAAGAAGAGAAGTGCAGGAGTCAGCAGAAAGATGCTTCGACAAAGATTTTTTTAAACAAAATTATTACAATCAAATGTACCGCTTCGCTTCGGGTGTGCATCGTAATGAGCTAGTGTCCTCAGTTGACCGCAGAAGTAGTTTAATGCATAAATTGCGTTCTCAGATATAATAATAAACTTATATTTGTCAATAGATCACTGGCATATTACACATCTTATATTTGGCTTGACAATATTGACAAAATAATCACCGTTTAGCTGTGTATTATAGACCCGGATTGTAGCTGTTTTCATCAGGGCCCTATATACATACAACTAAATTTAATCAAATGAAACAATGACACAGGTAAACAAGAAAAATTCAAATTTAAAACATATTCACAAAATCCCTACCACAGACAGATAGGTAACCCTTTCAGTTGGCATTCGAAAATAAATTTATTTATTTTGAAAAACATTACATATTACATTGTTATAATGATCTTTTGGCTGTCCAACTAGGCAATTTGCCCGTTTTAGAACAGTCAAAATGAACAGATTTTTTTTTACATATTATTAGTGTGTTGACTATAATATTGTCTTATACTTAAATATAACACTAGATAAATAACTTAAGGTTTTGATGGTAGATACAAGATGTTACTTATAAGTGTAAATTTTATATTTAACAATAAAAAATAAAATATAGAGAAGAGAAATAAAAAGCACATTTCAAAAGAAAAATAAAAAAGTGTTTTATTTTTATTTTTTTGCTAGCACTTATGCTTATCAACCATTCCAAGAAATTTTAGAGTTGATTTTGATGAATTAATCAACTCAGAATCAAAAAATTGATAAGAAAAAAATAATGGATTAAAAAAGAAAAAAGAAATTAGAGACAAGAAAATGCAAATAAAAAAAATTTAAGCAGTTTTTGAACTTAAATTGTTTAAAAATAATATTGAGGTAAGTAATACCAATATAATACCAGTATATATGAATGTCTACAAAAAAAGAAAATTTAATGGCTGTTGTTTAACATATTTTCGCATTCAGCTCTCCCCAAGACCAGAAGCCAATCGTTTACCAGATTACGCAGAATGCTATCACTTTTTGATTTCCAAGCATCGGGTATAAGATTAAGCAATTTAGATTGATGTAAATTGATTCAATTATGTTAATTGTGTCATGCGGCTGACTGTGTAGTTAGCAGTAATTTGCCGCAGAGCTTCTTGAAGCCCTGCAACGAAAAGACAGTGGCATTTTATTTCAAAGTTTTGATGAGGAATAGCTCTAACTACGTCAAATACATCAGTTTCATGTCTGAGAATAATATGTAAGTGGTCTCTCTGGTGAGCACCATGTGTATGAGAGCCACGTGACCACTGCAGTCTGTCAATAATCAGAAAGGCAGGAATGTTCAAAGTCTAGGTAACCCGTATATTTGACATATTTGATGTAACTTCCTTTTGTTCGACGTGTTTAGTATCTGATTCTCCTAGGAGATTGGAATGCTGTTGTAGGAGAAGGACGTGAAGGAACTTGCATTGGGCCCTTTGGGCTGGGTGCAAGAAACGACAGAGGAAACAGATTGGCAGAATTCTGCGAAAAACACAAATTAGTGATAGCAAACACTTGTTTCCAACACCACCCAAGACAGCGATATACCTGGAAATCTCCTGGAGACAGACAAAGACTGCAAATAGACTATATAATGGTTAGACATAGATTTAAAAACCAAATAAAAGACTGTAGAAGCTATTCCAGTCCAGATATAGATAGTGACCATAATATGGTAATGGCCAAAAGTATTCTAAAACTGAAAAAAATAAAAAAGAGAAAAAATTTCAAATGGGATACAAAAGTATTAAAGATAAAAGAGATCAGCGACAGTTTTAGGGAAAAAACGCAAGAATGCAACCTAATGGAAGAGGAGAACGTGAATGCGATCTGGAAAGTGATAAAGAAGAAGATCATAACTACGGCAGAGGAAACTATAGGCAAGGAAAAACCCCAAGCAAGGAAGGAATGGATAACCGATGAGATCCTAAATATGATAAAAGATAGAAGAGAGCTCAAAAATGATAAAAGAACTGAATCACAAGAGAAATATAAAGTGCTGAGAAACAGAATAAATAGAGAGTCAAGAATAGCCAAAGAAACATTCTACCAGAATAAATGCGATGAGATAAACGACGACCTCAAGAGAGGAAATATAGAAAGAGCTCACGCTGTGGTGAAAGACTTCTTTGGGATGAGAGTTGGAAAGGGTAATGCAATAGAAGGAGAAGACGGCAAAATACTTTTCGAAAATGACCAAATAGGAGAGAGATGGAAAAGATACCTCGAAATGCTGTACAATGGGAAGGGAAATAGTGACAACGAAACATTGATAGAAAGAGAAAATGAGGTAGACGCAGATGATTTGGGAGATCCCATCACTAGAGAAGAGTTTGATCTCGCACTGAAAAACCTCAAAAACGGGAAAGCACCCGGAATCGATGACGTTCCGGCTGAACTAATTAAACCAGCAGGAAAAGGAACTATAGATGCCCTGTTTAAAATGATACAGACAATGTATAAGACTGGAAAGATACCAGAGGATTTCGAGAAATGCCTAATTGTTACATTACCAAAGAAAGCAGGCACGACGAAATGTGAACAACACAGAACTCTTAGCCTAATATCTCATGCCTCAAAAATATTGACTAATATCATTCTAAAAAGAATCGAACCAAAAGTAGAGAACATCCTTTCCGGAGATCAGTATGGCTTTAGAAGAGGTGTAGGAACCAGAGAAGCAATATTGTCGCTACGAATACTACTTGAAAAAAGAATAAAAAGAAACCAAAACACATTCATCGCATTCATAGACCTGGAAAAGGCTTTCGATAAAGTAGAATGGAAAAGACTCTTCGAGATTCTGAAGAGAATTGATATCAAATATAGAGATAGACGAATAATCCAGGCGCTATACAAGAATGAGGCCGCTATAATTAGATGTGACAATGATACAAAAGAAGCCAGTATAAGACAAGGGGTGAGACAGGGATGCTCTCTGTCACCTGTTCTTTTTAACGCTTATATACAAAGTGCGATTGACGACTTGAGAGAGAGAATGAGTCACAGAAAAGGTGTAAAGATACACGGGCAAAAGGTGGATATGATAAGGTTTGCTGACGATATTGCATTGGTTGCTGAAAGCGAAGAAGAACTGCAAGAGGCCTTAACAACCATGCAAAGCATTCTCCAAAATAACTATAACATGAAGATAAATAAAGACAAAACAAAGCTGCTGACTGTAGGCCGAACGCAACATCAGATGCGAATAGCGATGTCAGGAGTTCCACTAAAGAACGCCAAGGAGTTTGTCTATCTCGGGAGCAAAATAACATGGGACGGTCGGTCTAAGAGCGATGTCGACAGCCGTATACACCAGGCTAGGCTTGCTTTCAATAAAAGGTCGAAAATAATTGAATCAAATAATATAGACCTAAAGCTGAGAATACTCCTCATCAAGACCTATGTATGGAGTATCTTGATGTACGGCTGCGAAACATGGTGCCTATCCAAAAGAGATAAACGGAGACTAGAGGCTTTTGAGATGTGGTCCTATAGAAAACTATTAGGAATTTCCTGGAGAGACCACATTACAAATGAGGAGGTTCTCCAAAGAATCGAAGGAGGAAGGCACCTGCTCAGGACCTTGTCCGAAAGGCGTGCAAGATGGATTGGCCATGTAATACGACAAGAAGGCCTCTTGCATTCCATAATGGAGGGTATGACCGAGGGGACAAACTCTAGGGGACGCCCACGCCGAGAGTACCTGGAGGACCTGCTGGTGGACGTGCGCTGCTTATCATATGCAGACCTCAAAAGAGCCACACAAGACAGGGAAGAATGGAAGAGGAAACTAAAGAAAATTGCTGCAAACCAATCCCAGGATTGAAACCAGAGAGAGAGTATCCTATGTCGATAGAGATGAAGGGATAAGAGTAAATTTCAATAATAATAATTACTAATTTTGGTTAATTTGGTTTTGCTTGCAGATCTCCAGAGAAATCAACTAAATTATACAATTCAACACAGAGAATATCTAGAAAAATCTTTTTGGTTTTATATTTAACACGTAATTTTGCTATTTATATCACATATCACACTTAAAATCTGAAAAGAATTTGCGCCTACGATTCAATATACCTACATGTCATCTCACAGAGGCATCGCAACTGTGCTGATGGTTATGTGCAAAAAATATCATTTTTTTAATGAAAATACCAGATTATGGAAAGGTTTATTATTGACTTACTGCATCTTGATTCTCATCTAGTTTAGAGTAGCTCGCGCAGTCTTCGCATACCCGCTGCTGACACTCTCGGCAGGTCTTGCTGAAGTCGTCTGGCTTGAAAGATTTCAGGCAGACTCTGCATGCTCCAGCGCGGCTAGGGGGCTTGCTCGGGTCTCTGGAACAAGTTAGGCATTGTTAGTAAAATATTCGTCGATGAGAGAACGCCGTTCAGAATAAAAAACTGCTTTAAACATTATTACTAGTTTCACACTCTTATAACATATGTGGGCTTGGCCTGTCTAATATCGACATGGTGAATAGTGCAGACCCATGAAATAGTATTTTATTTTATTTTAGAAAGATGGTAATGGAAGATTACATAACAAGTGCTTTTAGTAGAAATAGGAAGGAGATAGCATGGGGGGAGGGGTATGCTTTGTTAAGATATAGTAGGTATATATAATAAAAATAATAAGCCTAATAAAAATGTGCACAACAAAATAGGGAAGTTCATAAAATTATGGTAGCATTTGATGAGTATCTAAAGTTGTTGTAAAATATCGAGAGATCGCCTTTGTGATTTTAAGGAGTGTGGTGCAGAGTTAAAAAATTATTTATTTATTTATTTATTTACGGACAAATAGTCCAATTAAAAATGTCAAATTGTGTATTGAATGTGTGTAATAAATTAAGGAGTTTTGCTTAGAATTGGTGTTGCAGGAAGGTTAAGAATTTTGTTTCTTTGGTGGGAACTCGTAGTTGGATTGGTTGTAAGAGTCCGGGTAATCCACGACGGACCTGGATATTTTCTGTAAAAAGAGTACATCAATCGAGCTTCTTCGATTTACAATAAAATGTAGGATTTGTAAAATGTTGGGTTCAGACAAACAGTTCTTTAACTCGTCTTGTGAGGAGGTTATTCTTTGGAATATATATAGTTCATTGGGATTTATTTAATACTTCGCGTGTACAAGAGCTGACCACCTGAATCTGGATTAAATGAGCTCCTGCAGACTGCACCCGGGCCCTTGCCCCTCCAGGTGCTCAAACTCCGAACTAAACTATCTGCCATCTAGCGGATTTTCGGGACAGCTTTTAGCGCTGCCCTCAATGCCTATGAGACAAGCTCGAAAGCTTTTAGATATACCAAATAAAGTGAAAGTATGCTGCTTCAAACATTCTAATGAATCGAAAAAAAAAATATATGTATTTTTTTAATGACATGGCTGAGAATCGAACCGCGATCCTACTTGGAGGGCATCTTTCTGACCATTTTACCACCATCTATTAGTAAGAACGTAAATTCATTACAGAAAATTGAATGATGTATTTTTAAATTTTAGAATGTATGGTACACCAATCACATCACACCCGAAATGTTGACGCAACTATATGCACCCCTTTTGACATATTATGTTACATCGGTTTCCCAACTAATCTATTATAATCCGTTACAATGCACAGGAATGCAATACTAACTGACCTTGTAACAAGTATTCTAGTCAGACTCTTTGGAACCTAGTGCAGTGATTACTAAGCAATCCCTCAGTGCCCCTAAGGTCAATTATCACCAAGACGTGCAGTCAAGGAATTGAGGTGGGTCAGATTTCTACCAAATACCATCTTTAAACGCGCTTTTCTGTAGTTGTATCATCTCTAAAACCATAATATTGATTACAGTGAGTGTAAAAATATTAATTATTTTGAAGACAATAATAATTGTTGAGTAATTTGCGTGATTTGTGGATTTTAATATAGTCTTAAAAAAAAATGGTGCCTGGTAATATCAGTTACTATGCAGTCATGGTGATGGATCTGACCAGGTATTTATATGTTCAGTACACCAATCATAATCCATCACCTGGTAAAGAGTTTGTTAATTGACAGTGATGTATTTATTAAAGCGCCCCCATTTCACACAACTTATAATGTGGAAAGGTTATTATCACATCATATTAAATTGAAATAAAAAACGACGAACAGCTCTATTTATTTTTATATTTGATGTGAATATAGCCAGGAATCCCATGTGATTCAAACCGTCTGGAGCTGGTAAAATTATGGCATCCCCAATTGGGGTATGTTGTGAGGCTGAAAGTGGCGAGAGAGGTAAGGAGATAGGGTAGAGGGAAGGAGGGTGGGGAAGTATCTGACTATTCAGATCTGGCCATTGTACACGGTTAAAGCCATTTCAAGCAATGTTTCAATTTTGAACTGTATTTTTACACCAAGGTCTACAGGTTGTACGGGGGTAAAGTGCATTAACTTCAGGAGGCGATCCTATATGATAGTACAAGTAAAAAATATAAATAACTTTTTTCGAAATTCTAACTTTTTGGGGTAATTTTCTGGTAAAAGGTATAAAATTAGACTGGCGTGTGCGGGCGGCATTATTATTTTCCGCTGTTACCGAATCCCCGCTCCAAACGCTCAGTTTCAGTGTTGAATTCGAATGTAACAATTTTATACGCGTAGCAGTGTTTCACTTTAAAAACTTTATTGTTGTTAGTCAAAACTTGTTGATTAAATGTGTCTTTATCTAGTGTGTATTTATTAAGACTGACTTGTTATAAGATTCTCGCAAAAGACTTAAATATTTAATACCGATAATCGTGTTGTAGTAATAATTACCCAATCTGTCGAAGCAGCAAGTAATTTGAAGGAACAACTTCAATCAGTGCGTGTTTTTTTCAGACTTACTTTTGTTTATTTAGTTGTAGACTTGCCTAACTGTAAAAATTGTATTTATTTGTGCGTAATTTTGTCATTGAATTATTGTGCTAATACAGCGTAATTTTGTTATTGAATTATTCGGTCAATGACTTACTTTACCAACAAAGAACGGGCAGACATTCATTAATGAGATACGCCACAACGTACGAATTGATAATAATTATTAATAATATTACTTTACGTTTACATGCTTTCTTACAAGCTGAAGGTGGACATTTTGAAAATTTGTTAAACTAGTTAAAAGCGATGACATTAGTTAAGTGTTCAATTAGTTTATAACAATTTAATCGCTAAAAGCGTGCCTTCAATTGTTATTTAAGTGCAGTTATCTTTTTAAATTTGGTTTAAAGCATACGATCTGTTTAAACGTCAAATTTTCGGTCATGTTTCAAGGATTTTTAGTAGGTATGTCTTTTTGTACAGAAAAAAAGTTGAAATTTCAGAAAAAGTTATTAATCTTTTTTACTCCTACCATAATGTAGAATCACCTCCCGAAGTTAATGCACTTTACCCCCAAACACCCTGTATATACTGAGAGTATCTTCCAATTCTCAATTAAATATTAAATCATTTGGAAGCGAAAAAAGGCAATAATTAATAAAAAACGGATGAATAATTAACCCTGTGCTAAGAACGTATTACATATTTGTAAGCCATCTCTGTATTTAACTACGCGGTCATGGTAATGCGTAAAAATGCATCTTAGTGGGTTTGGCTTAGAGAAAAAGAATCTAGAAGACGAAAAGTCATTCTTATTCCCGCTGGATTTATCTGAAGCTGTTCACTTTTGATCTTGACACTGCGAAATATGAAAACTACAGAAGTTGGAGTTTATTTTGCTTTAATTGAAAAACCTTATTGTCACCCTAATAAAGTTGGAAACGGACCAAAATAACTTTTTACTTAAGAATGCGTTGACACTTTATTTTTAAATGGGTTCCCAAATAATGATATACCTATTTATTAATTTCAATTTTATCAATCATTATCATTAATGTTTTTATCGACACGTTTTCAATTTGTACGCAGTTTGTCACCATAATGTAATTATTCTTTATAATCAAACAGACCCATTAATAGCTCTGAATATTAATTTCAATAATTATTTCAGAAATATTAAATTGTCACAGAATTGTCACAGTAAATTTGGAACATATATTTATTTTAAAGGTAGAGAAAAGTTTTCTTTAAAGGGAACATCTCGTAAAGCTACAATAATTCATTAAGATAATAGTACTGTCAAAGAAATTGCGTGTAAATTAGAATATATCGGATTCTGAATCAAAACAAGATTGCATCTTTCTGTTAATTCAAGTTTTGCAATGGAAACTAAACAATGAATTAATCCCAGCGATGAGTCTCTATATTCTACGAAACGATACAGCCTCCTGAAATATCCTTTATTTTTTATTTATAAAAATGACAGAAGAAGGCTGAAAAATCTGTGTTTCAAAAAAATTGACAAATTTTCTCTCAGAATGAGTTTTATGAGTGGGTTTTCAATCCTAAGACTTTTTGTCGGTGAGAATTCTATCGAAGTACACATATGTCAGTGACTGTTGGTTTTATTTAATTGCAAATGTTAAAATGAACATTAATATAATAATAAAAGTTATTAACAATGCCAATTATAAACTTCCCTCTGCTAATAGTAAATTACGGAACAATATTTATTTATGGCCATCCGGGCTGTGTATTGTATTCGTAAAGCTAATTTGCCTCATAAACGAAAATTAAAGCAAAACCCTAAATTGTTAAACTTTATACGCTTGTAAAATATTATGTTTTATTTTTATTTTTATATGAATACCGCACAAGAGTCCCAACTGCTCCCGTCTGAAGCCAGTGAGACTATGGCATCCCCAATTGGGGTATGTTGTGAGGCTGAAGGTAGTGGAGAGGGAAGGAGATAGGGAAGAGGAAGGTGGGGAAGTACCTGGCTATTCAAATCTGGTCACCAAACATGTCTAATGGCATTTCAAGCAACGTTTCAATTCTGAATGGTGGTCTAGGGGGATACTGAGAGTATCTTCCACTCTTGTACCTTAGGTTTATAAAATTTTTATGCTATCTATCAGCTCCCTTGAGCTAAGTTTTCACAATATACCAATGTACAAGTACCTACTTCATCGCTTGTCAGATGAACACCGAAACAGCTCTCACTATAATAAAAAATCTTGCAGAAGTTTATAATAACATTATTTAATTTGATTTACATTAAATAATACAGATAAATAAAATAAAAACTTAATTAATGTGTATCATGCCCCAACTTAATATAAAAATTACGTAAAAGCCCATAGAGGCATTGATAAATAACAAATTTAAAAAATATGTATTTAAAAATTTCCGCATTTGTAGGTCCCGTATCCTTGTAAGAGACGCTGTAAAATAAAATAGTACCTAAAGCTGGTTGTTTGTCGCGCTCGCCCCATCAGCTAGAATCACAATACCTAATCTCCGGGATCGAGTCCCTGACACGCCGTCACTCGGAGGTTCTCGCGAGATTAGGCAGCTACCTGTCCAAACAAACAGAGCCTCCAAATGTACACATCTCCGCAGAGTGCTTTCCTATCCGCTGTATGCTTGTGGCGGGGAGAAGGGTTAAAGGACGTTATTGTACAGTATCAAAGTAAAATAAAATGTTTAGAAAATAATTATCACGTGGAACGTTTAAGAAAAGAGGTGTCAGTAATATTTATAATACACTTGTCTAATAAAATACAGATATTTGCGTTTTTTTCGTTATAAGTAATTTTAGTTAGAAAAGTATTAGTTAATTAGCGTAAGGTGAGCCATTTTGAACCGTTTTTTTTAAACGACTTCGAAAAGGAGGAGGTTCTCAATTCGACTGTATTTTTTTATTTTTTTTATTTTTTTTTTTATGTTTGTTACCTCAGAACTTTCGACTGGATGAACCGATATTGATGATTCTTTTTTTATTTGAAAGCTGGTGCTTTCCGTGTGGTGCCATTTTAATTTGGTCCAGTTCTGACAATGGCATCCATGAGAAAATCATATAAGTCTTAAATTTGCATCAAGTATGTGCGCGACAAATGGACGAATAACTTAATATCACGCCAACCGATTTCGATGATTCTTTTTTTATTGGAAAGGATGTATTTCAAGGGTAGTTTGATGAGAGTTTGAATAGGTTCTGATTATGGGATCCATGACAAAGTAACGGAACTCTCCAATTCTGAAGAACAAATTTACGATACTCGGCCGAATCTTAATCGAATTAGTTAGTGTACTTCAGATTCACTAAAAATCAAAAAATAAACAAAAATTTTAACAAAACAAAAAAACGACTTCAAAAAATGCACTAAAAAGTAAAAAAATAATTTCGTATTCTTCTACAACTTTATAATCAACTTACCTTTTCTACTCATTAATATCGATTGTTATTTTTGGAGTCGGTGTCAACCAAGGTATCCGCGGCCCGGCGTGTTCACTTGACAGCTCCTCTCCCGCCGACACCGACTCCAAAAATAACAATCGTACGTACATATTGATGAGTAGAAAAGGTAAGTTGATTATAAAGTTGTAGAAGAATACGAAATTATTTTTTTACTTTTTAGTGCATTTTTTGAATCCGTTTTTTTGTATTGTTAAAATTTTTTTTTTTTTTTTTTATGTTTGCATGCAAAATTTATATATTCATAAAAATATGTGTTGATTTCGAATAATAAAATTTGAAAACTTATTTTATCCTAAAACAGTTTTTAGTTTTGGGAAACGTTCAGAAATATCGTATTTATTTGGATTTTTTTGCAAAGCGGAAATATTGTAACCCTCGACAAAATATGACCGACGTTTAGATGTTGATACGATTTTCCTATAAACTTACCCACAAGCCTTAGTGGGTTCTTATTACAGACTTTTATCTTATTTTTGTATAATTATTTTTTCATTAAGTCATAAACAGGTAAAAATACATTTTTAAATAAAGGTACAAAAAAATAATGAAAAAAAAAATAAAAACAATCAATAATAATCATTGCAGGCGTAAATTAAGTATCATGAATACTGAAAGAAACCTTTGTAATGTAAATGATATGAAAACGGTGGTTCAAAGATATTCATATATAGATATCATACAAGTACCTACAAATTTGAGCCATTAAATTTACACTATTTCAACAAAATGTCTCAGAATCAACACGTACTTTGATGTGATTTAGTTTTTTTAACGGATTTAAAAACAATGTAATTTTACATTGTTAAAATCGCTACATAAACGCTATTAAACAGATTTTATAATTTTGAAACGGTCTAGTTCCAGAGCAATCTTGCTTTAGATGGCTTAAGCTGCGACCTGAAGCGCTTAACTTTTCACTTCTTATCTTATTCCACTCCCTACTCCCTTCAGTCTATCAACATACCCCATTTGGGGATGTCACAGTCCCGCTGGTTAGTATATTGGGAGCAGTTGGGACTCTTGTGCAGTATCTACATGAAAAACAAGTTTTACATTTTCAATATTCTGGTCTTTGGAGCATCGCAACGGGTTCTCAAAACGCATTTTTTTTTTAATAATATCTTTATTTAATGAAATTGGCAACATTATAACTAAAAAAAATACATGCTCAATGTAGTTTACAAATAGATTACATCAATCAGTACAAAAAAATAACAAATAGAAAGTAATGTAAGAAAGGTTACACAGGAGTAGTATAGTTATAAAATATTTTTAGTTGTGCATAGCCTGCCTCACTAGGTGAACCTGTATTGAGGCAGAATTTTTGTAAATTGTTTCTCGCAATTTTATCTATGGTTTTTTTATAAATGTGTAAAGTAGGTTTCCATACAGCAAAAACTTTATTTTAGTTAACATTATTGTTTGCATATACCTACACAATTCATAAGAAATAGAAAAGCATTCACCCATTTTTTTTTAGTTATTTAAAAAAGCATTATGTTTAAAAGCTCTGCCCTTGCCCTCTGTAAGGTAAAAATTCAATGGTGTCAAGTTCGGAGCTTGACTTGACTCTGCTATCATTTATGTAATTTACTTGCTAAGTTATCAAGCAGTTCTCTATCAGTCGGTTATGTAGAGTGTTATTATGAGATCTATTTACTATCCGGTGTATGTTATTTTTACTGAAGTCACCTGAAATCTTAACAAACATGAACAGAGGAATAACCGCCCCTCGTGGTTATGAAGCACAATCACCGCTAATTTACTAACGCCTAGATTTTTTTTGTTTGTTAATTTTACAGTTATGCCCTGCCTTTGTTTTAAAACTATTAGCATTATAACCATCGCTTAGTTAAGCGGAAGGTGTTAATTATTTAGATAACGAGGAAAGGCAGATTAACACACTGAGCATGACTGCCTCCTAAGCTATTCTAGTCTTAACCCAGCATCGTTACGATGTTTATCAACAGTTTTCACCTAATAGGGCTCTTCGAATAGACCTCTATTAAAACTTTTTTTCTTATCTTCATCTTCACTTTCACGGATAGCATAAGTTCAGTTGATTGCTCACGTTTGGTACTATAAGGGATGATTTTTTTTAAATATAAAAGTCAACAATATTATAAATTGATATTTGTCACTGCTTCACGACAAAATTTTAGGTGTTGTTAAAAATTAGCGAATAAACTGTGTTTAATTTTTTTTTTCGACAATTTTCTGTGGAATCTTTTTTACGTTTATATTGGGATCTGTTGATTTTGCCACGCAACTATTTGAGAGGCGGGTACGGCTACCGCTGCCCCGGGAATCATTTATTGGATAAATCAACTTACTTGATCCAGGTCACCCCAAGTGGTTTGCTACATTTGATGACTTAGTAGGGATGCCCGGGTTCATGGGATTTGTCTTTGTCTTGACGGTGGGTGTGTCTGCCCATTGATTAAAGAAGATTTTATTATCTCTCCATCAGGAATGGATGGATTCACACGTCTGTTGCTCCAGGATGCACTATGCAATGATGCCCAGATTTCAACCCGAATACCTTTATCCTTCCCAGAACGTTCTCTATTTCCTTTCCTATAAAATACTCTCCACACAGCACCCCCAAAGATGACATAGACCCTGCGGACATTATTTTTCCGAAGGACCTCCCGTGTGAAGGTAATGTAAAAAATCTTGTATATTGAATTAATAATGAGGCAGAGTAGGCAAATTCACAAAAATATGCTTAGAAAAGAAATAAATCAGAGAAATTTCCTACATAATAATTACAGCATCATCCAAAAACATTGACGTAGTGATTACTGAAAACACTCTACCTAATCGTTGAAGTTGAACCATAGAAGTCACAGAAAACCCTCATCACAATTTCAGCACAAGCACAGGATTTCCTGGTGAGGAAACTTAGAATAAATCTAAATAAAATTTTCTATTTTTGAATTTAAAAAAAAAACTTTTATTCATCAATAAACGTAGATTTTTTCCCAATTTTACACATTTTGTTTATTTATGATATATTGAAAAAAAACCAATTGAGGATTTCTCCTGGAACATAGATGGTTTTCATCAGTGCCTCTAAATTTATGTCTAACATTAATTCAAATTTAATGATGACTAGAAACGGTGTTCCTTAATTCCTTAATTTAACAAATAATTAAATTACTATTTCTTATAATATGTATTATTATCAACTTATTATTACAATATTATTACTAATTTTTGTTATTATCATAATTATCATAATTAATTAATTATTATTATTAAAAATTTTTTGCAATTTAATTTAATCTGTACAATTTCTAATTTTATTTATCAACCATTACAAATGTATAATTTCAAATCTGTAAACTTTACCCGCCATAACACAGGGATATCCCTAGCATGGCGGATGAAACACCACAAAAAAACTATGCAATGTACAATATTCTTATAAATAAATAAAAATAAATAAATAAATTAATTCAATTAAAAAAAAATTACGAATGGTCCCATTCTCAATATTATGTTTCCATTGTGGTGCTTTTACATATTCCTAACCCATTCCCTCTCCTTTTGTTGTTCCCCATTCTAAAACTTCAGAATTATCTACTTGGGTTACAATGCGTTAGATACTCTCAAAATCTTTCTATTGAAAGTTCATCAGAACCTTTCAGAATTAAAAAAATTGATTGAAATTGTATAAAAAGAAAAATAATCGTAAAAATCATAATTATCGAGGACGCTGTATGGATGCCTCAAAAAGATTTCCGTCCTGCGAAAAAAAAATTCTTTTGAAACCGGTCGACAGTTCAATCTAATCTAATAGTGATTCAATGACGTATACTGTATTCTAAAATCTGATAAAATGACAATGTAACTATTATTTCCGTGGTAAAATTAATTTAATTATTAAAACTACCCTTAATGATTCTTTTATCAGAAATTAAGACAGACCTAATAATAAGACCTTGGGCAACCCTCTCTAATCAGCGGCGGCCAAAAGCCTGGCGGGGATGACGCCACCCGGGCCTGTGGTGAAGACGTCAGAGTATCAATTTACTGACCTAGAAATAAGATACACCCACTTTCCCATTAAAGAACAGACCGGAGGACTTGCCTACGGAAGTGAAAAGGACGCATCTTGTCTTCAAATTTTTTTATCAATTTTATTTATATATTTATTTTACTTTTTAGGGGGATCTTTTTAGGGAGGGTTCAGAGAATATCTAGGTTCTGGAAGGGAGAAAATAAATCTCAGAAAAAAAATTCATTGCACTGTTGAACCTAAGAACGAGTCTTAAAATTACTTATTCTCATGCGTCACTATACTGTGCACAAGTTCAGCATGTCTCTCTGATGTGCATTGGTGTCGAAGATATTTTTATTCTCTCTCTTAGGTCTCTCTCTGGTTTCAATCCTGGGATTGGTTTGCAGCAATTTTTTCCATTCTTCTCTTTCATTCTTCTCTGTCTTGTGCGGCTTTTTTGAAGTTTGCATATGATGAGCAGCGCATGTCAACCAGCAGGTCCTCCAGGTACTCTCGGCGTGGGCGTCTCCTGGAGTTTGTTCCCTCGGTCATACCCTCAATTATGGCATGCAAGAGGCCTTCTTATCGTATTATTTTTATTATTACAATTCAAAATTCAGAGGACAATACAGATTTTCTGTCTGACGTCTTTGTTGTTTGTGGAAATCTGTCCGTCAATATAGGAATATATCTACCAAACGCATTACTCCAGAGCGGAGGTGGCTCCTAAAATCTATGATAAACTTTACGCGATCCTTCGATATTTCTGGCAAAGTGGTACTCTCAGTATCGCCCTCGTGAAAAAGATTATCACTGAGAAACAAAACGTTGCTTTAGTCGTGTTTGGCGACAACATTTGAATGTCCAGGTACTTCCTTTCATCGCTCTTTTCAGATTCACAAAGTACTCCAATTGGGAATGCCATGGTCACTGTAAGAAACATTTGAGACTCTTGTAAGAATTTACAATAAAAAATGATTGCGAAGATTGTCTAGAAGAAAACTAAAAATCTCCTAACGCAGAAAAGGGACGTTTACCTAAGTGGAAAAAAATTTAAAACTGTTAAAAAATTATTAGAAGAAGAACTATTTTACTTGCGGTCTGGAAATTTGTCACGGTTTTCACATAAAGGTGACGAATAAACACATCCACATTTCTTTCATCGCTGCTTTGGACACAAGACACACCCTCGGGAAATGTGAGTCCCGTTTCGAGACGGAATAATCCCCCCAGAGAGCTGTGGCTGTATCGATTCCTAACGAAGATAATAAGATGTGATTGATATTAAGTGGCGTTCTTCAAATATTAACATTTCAATAAGGTAGCCATCACCAGACGAGGGTAGCTACTAGATACAAGATACATACAGCCCTTCAGATTAATCTTGAGTAGGGAGGGTTTTTTCCCAATTAGGTGACTTGGGAATTTGAAGGGGGTTTTGAAGCATTTGTTCAAATCTCATCAAATTATTAATATTCTGATAAACAGTATATGCGCAGTACGTTACGTACGCCATGCAAAATGTAAGAAACTTTTATTTAGAAGAGGTTACTTGGCTTCTGAACACAATTGTTGAGTAATTTAAACTCAATGACTTCTCAATTGGTTGACTTTTTGTTGAAAATTTTAATGATGTCTTCCCATCCAGGTGATGATATCAGTTATCTACCTCTGTAACATTTGTTGACCAACACAACATTATGATTTATATAAATCTCAGAAAACTAAATCAATTATTATAGCTCTTGAAATAGATTGATGTGATGGGCGAGGGATGCGAGGGATGGAAATAGATGTAATCGAATTAAATTACCGTGTGGGTAGAGTTGCTATTTGGGTAAGGTATTGTGCTCTGCACAATAATTAAGTGGGGTGAGTTGAGAGCGACCAAAGCAATTATAATTAAACTACAAATGTGCGATTAATAGACGAGTCAAAAATCGCGAAAGAAGCTACAAGTTTACATTCTTTGGTATGTTAGCAACTCACGATTGCATGCTAAGACAAAAGATTTCATGTTTTCTGAGAACGACATCTTAGAAGGCACGTCAGAATATAGATGAGGACTATTACTGACTATTATTGTGGACTGTTTAATCTAACTTGATTAACCCGTCTGCTTGGTTCAATATATTCGCACCTCACAATCCGAAAGCCTCAGTTTCGCGCTTAAATTCTGAAACCGTCACTTTGGATCGAGATTGTAAAATATCTATGCAAGATAGCTTCCATATTTCAAAGATAATAAGAAGCATTATTTCGTTCTCTTTCTGGTTAAAAGAAAAATCCATATGTTTGCATGAGAGGAAGAGAGATATATAGCTTTTAAAATGTAAGGTTCTCTGGGACGTTTTTGTCTTATGAAAGTATAACGCGATTACGTGTTTTGGGATGTATTTATTCCTAAAGAATGGATTGAAATAAGGAGGAAAGGCATGTCAGCAATTTTCAACCCCGTTGCAAAATAACGAGACAGAAAATTCACTCATTACGTTGTTGCCGACATCTATTGAAATGCTTGAAGTATCTCAGATCGGTTCAAGTTTCAGAACTCCATAGAAACCCAAGTAAATCTGACATCCAAGTAACTGTGCGACTTGTGCAGGGTTAGCAGATTCTTCAACAGTGATCAGCTGATAACCCTATACAAATCCTAAGTACATTCAACAAATGAATTTGGGAGCCGCCTCTGGGCTAGAACTCCAAAATACCTGATACACCAACATGATTCCATGCAAAGGAGGGCGGTTCGTCTGACTAACAGATCCCATGTATTTTAACACAGTGTTCATGTATTTTTTTATTATTTTTTTGTTATTTTTTTATTCTTCATTTTTTCCCATTATATCTAAATGCATTTCCCATTATATCTAAATAAGCATTTCGAAAATAATTTTACATATTTTCTAAATACAATAAGATGTAAACGTAAGGTACAAGTAATATTGTAATAGTTAGTGTAGTGTATGTAATTAATAATGTGTATGTAATATATCATCGCCGCTCGGAAACGTTCGGGTTTCCGAAGATTGACGGGCGGGCTCTCGGTACATGAGAACAGCCGACGGGCTCGTCGCCGCTCAAATCTATTCTAGAAGCCTTAGTAAACAGTCGCTACTATTGACATAAATACAATACCACTTGAATCCTTTATAATATTATTAATAAACTGAGACATCGAACTTAGTTGTAATCCTATTATTGTGGGCTAGTAAGCCACTAATTAAAGAACATTACAGTTAGCAATAAGTAAATATATAATGGACAAAAGTAGGTAATGGGAACCCACTAAGGCTCTACCTGTGTGTGGGTAATATATACAAAAATGTTATATTTCATCAATAAGTAATGTGTCTTCCGTAAATGTCTTAATTAAGTAGCAGGTATTTTATAAACAAACAAAACATAAACATTATCACTCTAGCTCTAGATAGTAAGCTTGTTTGCCCAAAGTTTAAAAATGATTAACCATTTTCTGTAGAAAATTAAAAAAACGAAGTACCCAAACTTTTTCATTTTGTCGGTTGCATGAGTAAAATATTCTGAGCATTTCGGCCATCTGGTGGATGAAACATGCAATACTGTAGTTTATAAAAGGCAATGCAAAGCTTCACAGTAGAGTTTAAATTCTCTTTTTCTTCTGGTAGGTACTTATTTCCATGCACTTAACGTCAACTCATTTTTTTCGTTTTACAGGTAAAAGCAATAATAATATTCAGTTTCGTAAAAGCTCTTAAAAGCTGCATAATTCTGCGATCAATTCATTTCACGTCAGCACGTCAGAAATACGTAAAAGCTTTTCGATTTGCATTATATTATTTAGTGTTGTCATAATGTATACATATATATGTATAACATCATTTAAAGCATGAAGGTTAAACAAAAAGATACCCTTTCTTATCTTGGGGTGGATCGTGTTTCACAGTTCGTCAGAAATTGATCAATTTCCAAAGTAAGTATTCAAGTTCTGTGAAAATTTCATTACATTGTTGTTACCCAACCTACGGTGAAATAATAATAACCCTGAATAGAGCTTTCACAGAACTTGAAAATTAACTTTGATATGTGATGAAATGTTCATTTGTGAAAAAACCGGTCTTTAGTGCAGCACCCTCACAGAGCGCTTAAGGTGATTTTTCACTAAAACAGCGCCATATACATCATCAAAATATTATTATAAGTATTTCATCGTTGCGTGTTTCATTTTGAAAACTACATATTAAACAAATGGAATTACTCTAAAATTCGACACTATTTGCCTTTAATGTTTGGAAAATATTTATATATTTTTATTATTTGGGAGGCGGGTATGTGTACCGCTGCTCCGGGAACCATTTATTAGATCACCCACACCTCTGTCATAGGTCACCCCAAGTAGTGTGCTACGTTTGGTGACTTAGCAGGGGTGTCCGGGTTCATGGTGAGCGGTTTTTCTAGGTCTTGGTGGCGGATGCGTCTGCCCATTTTGTGTTTGAATCGAAAGAGATTGATTGAGGGAGTCTTTTTAGCTTTCTCTCCAGCTGAACTCTGTCGACCCGTTCCATTCCACCGCAGTTGGAGGGATGTTTTCATAATTCCACCATTGGGCACACTGATCCACCTTCATACCCTTTTCATTCCTCTCCTTCCTTAAAAGGAAGTTCCTCTCCTCCCTTTCCTTTAAAAGACCCTCGACAAAGCATCTCCTTAGATGACGTAGGCCCTCACGGAAATTATATTTTTCAGGGCCTCCAGTCTAGCTAATGTAAAAAAATGTATTTATCGTATATATATTGGTTTACTTTATATAATGTAACTTTGTACCATTATTTCAAAATATTTTTAAAAACACGGGCGTGAATATAAATAAAACGGTGTCATTCGGATTGTTTCGTTTCTGAATCAGAGTGATATTGAAAGTACCTTCTATTGTTGAGCAAGGCGCAAATTATGTATTATTTCCTGATTTTATTTCCTTCGCATAATATAAATAAATATTGTGCCAAGTTGTGCAAACACAATATAAAGCGTGTTATCAGTTTCAACCCTCTCTGAATAACTTGGCAATTCGTAATCGGGCAGCGAAGATACCGACAGAAATACCCCCGACGCTACCCCCAAATCCCCCCGATCCAGGCTATATTTGTGAGGCTATTGCAATCATGAAACTACACAAAGGTAAACATTTTACTGGGATGGAGTCACGTACGTCTACGGTCTTAAACCTTTCACGAAACCCAACACTTTTCATCTAGGTAGACAGATCGTTGCGATATCAGTTTCCTTACGTTTATGTATTTCGGTACAAACGTTGTCGGCAGGTAGAACAGCTGAACATATTATATTCACAAATAAAATAAAAGACATTGTGAGATGTGTATCGATGTCATCAATTCACGTAAAACCTTTCGACTGTTACGCCGCAGACAGGTCAATAAAATTGATTTTCTGTACAAAAAATAATTTCACCACTTGAAAGTGTTTGATGAAATTGGTCATACTTCACGCACACAACACATCTATCTTGGATTATCTCGCCAATGGGTACAACATTTAAGTCTGACTCGGCAGGAACTGTACCACGACCAACGTATGACAGCTTTATTTAAAAGTTTACCCGATGGTGTTATTAGTTGGTAAAAAAAACAGAGGTCGCACTTGCACAGATGGTATTGCCTAGTGACCTAAAAAGAAATCCCAGCTTCAAAAGGGTGAGAGTCACTAAATTTGCAAATATGAAGACTCTACGAGGAGGCCTATATCCAAAGATGGAAGTCAGTATGCTTGTGAGGAAGAAATAAAACAACCCTTTTAAATCTTCCTTTGAGGGACCACTCAAAGAATTTATTTCTAAAACTGAATTTCATGTATGCAGGTTCCCTTATTTAGGGTAAGTCACCGTTTTAATATGACCGCGTGACTGACGTCTAGTGTGAAAAAGACGACATGTAAGAGAGTGAATAGTAGTTGTCCTGTGCCTCTTCTTTATCACCTGTTACTCGAAATTCTGATAATAACAATTCATGGAGCATGTAAATTAGTCTCGACACAGGATTTCCTAGTGAGACAGGCAAGGTCAAAAAAATATATGTTAACGTTTTTATATAGATGTAAATAATACATAAAATAAATAAATATGTTTGCGCCATTCCAATTACTGCAAAAATCATTAAATTAATTGTGCAGAAATATTGTTTTAATTTAATGACGAAAGATTTTCGAAATTCTTTGATGGAATTTAAATAATAACAATATGTTTTTGTTAACATTATTTAATCTCCATGAGAATTGCCTTGAGCGCTTTGTAGCGTGGCGAACATTTAGCATCCGAAAACCTAAATGAAAATCGTTTGAAATTTGTTGGTTTTGCATAACCCACTTTCATGAAAATTTCGTTCTACTAATATAAATTTAATTAAATTAGTTATTAGTTTTGGTGACCGGACATCTCAGAATGAAACCATCTCAGAAGCACCTCAGAAAAGTCATTAAGAGTGATGATAAAAAAATGGTTAAATAGATTAAGTTAGGTTAGGGCTATTTTATAATTATTTTTTTCATAGCTTTTAATGACCTTTCTGAGGTGTTTCTGAGTTGGTTTCTTTCTGAGTCGGGATGGAACCATTAGTTTTCATATCATTGAAGAAGGACATACCACTAATAAATCTAAATGAAACAGAAACACAAAAAGGTAACGGTCTGCAACTGAGAATCGAATCCAGGATTTCTTGTCTTAATGGGACAGTGCCTGAACCCACTCGATATATTTAATTAGGTTCCATGTCAACTCAGAATCAAGTCAACTCAACACCTCTTTGAAAATTCATTAAAAGTAATGAACAAAATAATTTTAAAATAGCCGGTAACCTGAACCCAACAAACCTATTTAACCAATTTTTTATTTTTTTTTTATCATCACGCTTAAATGACCTTTCTGAGGTGGTTCTGAGTTGGTTCAATTCTGAGTTGGCCAGTCACCATTAAATTGATGCTTCAAAGTAAAAAAAGGTATTCCAATTAAATTAAATTTAACATCCATGAAGACTTTTAGAAAAAGTTAATAAATACGCTATATAAAAAAAATCAGATTTGTCTTATATGCTGAACTTAGTAATTATAGAATAAGATAGCAGTAAAAAATTTGAGAAAAAATTAGTTGAAGACAATATTGATAATTATGAATTCGATACAAAATAAACAGGTCCCGATGGCTGAGTAGGTTAAAGTGCTGTCCCGGTAAGACCTGAGATACTGGGTTCAATTCCTAGTTGCAACCGTGATATTTTTATTTTTCTGTGTCTTGTTTTGTTTCTTGTTTCCTTTAGATATATTAGTAGTATCTTCTGTTTCAATGATATATTACATAAATTGATGGGTAACTTTCAAAAGTTCCAACGAAATTGATTATTTTTTGATTTTCCTTACAAAACATGAAGCCCTGTTAAACGACAGTGTGCAAAATCCCAGTCAGGTATAAGAGCTGCAAAAAGGTAATTACATTGCTCGAAGCAAGTGGGACTATGGCATCATTAAATTTTAAAATAAGGGAGCCTTACTGGTTCTAGTAACTGGGACTCTCGGGTGATTGTATATATTTTTTTAAGTCAGAAGGCCGGGTTTCAATGCGTTTTTTCTAATACGAGACCTATCACGTATCCGCACTTCGTCCAATGGCAATAATGGAGATTCAATGATTGCCTCATATTATTTGGGGAGGTCTGGTATTTATCCCGGAGTTGGTTAAGGGCGGTGTAATTTCATCCCCCAGATAGCAAATGGCACGTGATGTAGAACCTGAGAGTAAATCATGAGAGTGATGAGATAAGAAAAGCGATAACGTAAAAAACATCCTTAATTTAATGGAAAAGATCAAGAATTTGTGAAGTCTCTTTTGTAGATATCTTTTATTTAATAAAGTAATTTTAATAGAATAATCCATATAGACAGATTGTGATACTTGAGGGAAAAATAAACAATGAAATTTTTACCTACATTTAGGGAAAACAAGCTATTATTAGTATAGTTATCATATCCACTGAAATAAAGAACTGAATATAAATAAGACAAAATACATGCTCATAAGCAAAAATAACGCATTGGATGAAAATCTTTATATTGCTGGAACAAAACTAGAGAAGGTATAGAGTATTGTATACTTGGGCTGCAATGTAAATGATAGATGGGATCCTTCAGTTGAAATCAAATGCCGCATTGAGCAAGCTCGTGCAACCTTTATCCGCATGAAAAAAATGTTCTGTAGTCATGATCTCAACCTTGGATTACGAATGCGAATGGTCAGATGCCACGTGTTTTCGATATTATTTTACGGAATGGAAGCATGGACGCTTACTGAAGAACTAATAAGGCGACTTGAGGCATTCGAGATGTGGATCTACAGAAGAATACTCAAAATAAACTGGATTGACAGGGTTACAAACGAAGATGTTATGGTTCGAATGAATAAAGAAAAGGAAGCAATTAAAACTATAAAAATCCGAAAACTTCAATATCTTGGACATGTGATGAGACATCCAGAGAAGTATGAGATCTTTCATCTCATAATGCAGGGAAAGCTTGCCGGAAGACGGTGCCCTGGAAGAAGGAGAACCCCATGGCTGAAAAACCTGAGAAAGTGGTTTGGCCAGACTACCGTGGAGCTGTTTCGGGCCGCAGTAAACAAAGTCTACATAGCCAACATGATAGCCAACGTCCGTTGAACGGACAGGGCACAAGAAGAAGAAGAAGAATCATATCCCCGAATATTCAGGATTTATGGGATTCAGTATATTAAGTAAATTAATCTAGAGGCATTTTCTTGTTTTGTTGTTGCTAAAAGCCAGGAGAACTTTTAAAGTTGTGGGCTGATTTCGTCATATAAGTATTCAAATTTTGAATAGAATTTTTTACTTGGATAATTTCTAAGTATCTTAATGTATAAAAATGAATGATTCTTTTTTTATCCCTTATAAGATACGTGTTCTTAAACCATTGATGTACGCATGCCCGCGATGATTTCTATTTATAATAGTGAGCTTTGGCGTTAAGAAATTATTTCCTATACTATTCATCCAATTACGATGAAACTTTCGTGAGTTGTTGTGCGCATGCCCGCAAAGATTTCTACATACAACGGTGGGCTCTGACGAAATATCTGATGAAATATGTGTATAAAAATTACAAAAAGTGACGCGCAAGTTTCTTCAAAAATGTGTGTATTTCATTCAGCGGCGAGGAGGGAAGGTGGAAGTGGGAACGCAGGAGTTCTTTCTTTGAGTGGCATTGCAACGCATGCCAGTTACCTACTCTCCATTTTTTATAAAAAGTATTTTCTCGTGCTTAGAGTCATTTTAGGAAAATTGTGAAAATATGAATACCGAAAAAGTCAAGTAACACTATTATCCAACAAAAAACTTTCAAAAACGTCTCTTTCTGTTTCAAGTGTCATTTGTGAGAAAGAGTTAAAGGTTTCAACGTAGCAATTGCTGGTGTACTATTGTGGGTTAGGCAACTAGGTATCGTTTTTTTTTCACTCTCTCACTAAGAACTTGTGAAAATCCCACAGTAACATCAGATATAAGGTGGTCTACGACTTCATAACAATACAAACTGTACCGGATGCACGTCTCAACCGCTTTCCGACATTATTTTCCTTTCTCGGCTTTAATCTCGCAACTGTACCGATTAGTAGTATGTGTTTGTTGTTACTTTTGCAGAATCAAGCCATTTTAACTTTAAACGGTAGGTTGACCTACGTTTAAAATTTTGCAGAACAGATAATAGCAATGGGTAGTAAAGGAAAGGACGCTTAGGTTTTGACACGTCAAAGTACTCGTTGCATAATCCGAACAGCTTAGGTCATCAAAATTTAAATAAATGTGACAGGAATTGTTAAATAACGATTTTCAATAAAATAACAAAAAAATCAAATTGGGGCCCATTTATTAAACATTAACTGCCCAGGAGTTTCTTTCGGATTGTGGATGTTGAGTGGAGGATCCTTTTTTAGGAGAGGATAGAGTACCGTATTGTGGGAGGTAGGAAATACAGAATGATTGAAAACAGGCAAATATTTATACAGCCGAGATATTGAACTCTACGAATCGTAGAAACGACCCGTTCTCGTTTTACATATGTCAACCACGTACAAATTTCGGGTGCTTGTTTGGCGTGTTTCCTGACTATATACTGATACCAAAGAGATCATTGACGGTGGTTTCTGAAAGTATTTACTATTGAAATACCTGTAGAGCTATGATCGATTAATGACGACGTCAATTGTGACGGAGGTTTAAACAAGTATTGTAATTTTTAAAGTGAAAAGGGCTAGGTGAGGGTTGTGCTCGGAAATCATGGCGGCTTACTAAAAAAACATGTTCAAGACCTGTATTTTAAATAATACAAAAAACCCGAACACGTGTGATGTCCTTAAATGTGCAATTAATTATAAACATCTTCAATCTCTCACACTGGCCACACATTACTTGCATTCGTTCGAATATACATTGAAGTACCCACCACTGTCCCGCCCCGGTATAGGCGACTTATGGTCGCCCCTTCGGAGCTCTCGCAAGAATCTAATTTTTTTTTTGAACGACTCTACATTTATTAAAACGAATCTAGACCTTCAATGTCCCTACATACTTTGTTAGGTGGCGGAAATGTAGGATCGCCTACAGTCTAAGCTGTAATAGTCAAAAAGAAAAACTAATACTACTGGTGTTAGTAAACATGAAAATATAATATAGAGAAAAGAACAGAATATATTTGAAAAATAAACAGCAGGAGACCACACACTCTGAGACTGCAGGCATCTGCGTGTGAAGAGAAAAAAAAAGAATAAAAAGTGTAGTAAATAAAACATATAACATTTGAAAAAGGTAAAAAAATAGAGGATGACCGTCATGATCGTCGTTTGCCCGGCAGTCCCCCAGATAATGTATAAGGTTATTAGTCCAACGTCACGGACCTAGTAGAGTCGTCCTTTAGCCAGCTAGCCGGTTGTGCTTAGAAGAAGTAATTGGACTACAATTGAAAGACCCTAGAGAGAAAAGCGTCGGGAAGTTGGAGGAGGGACGGACAAACCTCTAGATGCCACTCAATCTTTCCGCCAACCTTATCATGTCAGGGGGGGTGGTGCAGGCAGAAGAAGGAGATAACAATAGTACATCACAAAAAGGTAGACCTATTTGTAAGTTAATAGGGACAAGGCCCAAAGTCCAACCCCTTTGATGGGGAAAAGGACATTACAAAATAAACAAAGGAGTTTCTATCCAACCTCCAAATAAAATAAAAAAGTAACAACATAATAAATGAAACAAAATAACAATATTACAGTATGACAATATAGTACAATAACAATATAAAATAACAAATAACATAATTAACACAAATAAAGTTAGAATAAATATGTATATCCAAGGAATAGTGTAAGAGAAAGATTAGATCGTAGTCCGTGAAATTACAGGAACAAGTATACCTGGTGACCTAAATTCAGCAAAACAAATTCAAAATAACAAAAGAAACAAAATAACAATATTACAGTATAACAATATAGTACAATAACGAAATAATTTAACAAATAACATAATTAACACAAAAAAAAGGTAGAAGAAATATGTACATCCAAGCAATAGTGTAGAGAAAGATCAGATCGTAGTCCGTGGAAATTACAGGAACAAGTACACCTGGTGACCTAAATTCAGCTAGTCAGCAACTCTAAGAGCAGGCCATCTTTCAACCCAAATTTTTGCAAATTTACGCAAGCACTCGAAATTCACCTTATTCGATACTAGATCAGTATTCCATACTGGTCTAATAGGAACGTCCAAACCATCAAGCATTTCCTCTCTAGCATCCATCATAATCTCACAATGCCACAGAATGTGCTCGGCCGACTGGTTGGTGCAGTCGCACGCACAGTTGGGATGAGGGGATAGGGAGAGAGAATGAAGTCTCCCCCTGAATTCCCCATGACCAGACAAAAGTTGGGTCACATAATGGTCCAGTAATAAAAAGGCCCCTTCCATTCTGAATTTAACTGATGGGAAGAAGGAGAAAGTCCATCTCCCCAAATTCGACCTATCCCAACGCAGCTGCCACTCTTGAAGTGACAGTTCCCTCATTTCACGAAGCAGACCAGGGAGAGTCCCCGAACCACCAGGAGTTAGGATAACACCAAGATGAGTTGCCGGGATTCCTCTAGTGAGCTTTTGCTTAGTAATCACTTCCCTAATTTCAAGATCGATTGGTAATATACCAGCCAAAACAGGCAAAGCATCCGAAGCAACGGTTCTATACGCACCAGATAGTGCCAAGAGAGGGGTACGTTGGCCTCTTTTCAAAGCCAAGAGTATAAGCGAATTATCCAGGCGGTGTTCCCAAACAGATGCAGCATATGAAACTTGCGCCACATAAACGCACCTATAAAGCATACGCAATGCCGGATTACGCAATCCCCACTCAGCTGTGGAGAGTCTCCTTAACTTCAAAAAGAGAGCCTGAGCCCTGCTGGATACATCCTTGACGTGAGCCAAAAAAGAGGACGATCGATCAAGTGTGACACCTAAATATTTAACATTATCAAAGAAACGGATATTGGACTCTCCCATTTTGATCGTTGGATTTCTGTCTCTGCTGAGATAACCCTTCATCAGGAGGCCCTTGGTCTTATGGGGAGCAAAGGTCATCTTGTTTCTTGTTCCCCAATCCAGGAACATCTGCAAACCATCACTGCCTTTCTTTTCAACTTCCTTTCTACTGTCCCCAGAGACCAAATACATTTTGTCATCAGCGTAGTCGACAGCGATACATCCTTCAGGCAAGGGTAACCTGGAGGAGTCGTCAAAGGCAATATTCCACAGGTCAGGTCCAAGAATGGAGCCCTGTGGACATCCCATATCAGTTTCCCGTTCGATGCAATAGTCACCAAATGAGATAGTTATAGTTCTATCAGCCAGATAGTCATCAATGAACTTTATATCTATACAGCGGAAAATACTAGTTGCTTGCAAAAATTGGCAGAATTCCAAAGGCGAATGTGATTCTGCTTGAAAATAGGAATAGCATAAGCCAGCGAATTGATATTTTGATATTGACAGGCCCGATAAGTAGGGAAACAATTTCTTTCAACCTTTATTCATTGGAGAGGAATAGTGGGCTTAAAAATGATAAATGAATAAAATCATTGACATTCAAAATAGCCAAACCAACTTTTAACCTTTTGTCACCTGAATACTACAGCTCATGGTTTATGAAAAAAAAACCTTGAACACCTCAGGACGGGTTCTCCTAGTGAGGTGTTTGGTTCGTTTTTTTTACGTTAGCTCCACACAGCCTCTCTGAGGAAAATAATTTCCCGCACTTCACTCAGGGCTAATGTCATCTTAAGGGTTACTGCGTGGAGGGTTTTTTAAGGAGATGAAAAGATCTGGAAAGGAAGTAGGTATGAGGGTTGGGTAGAAATCTGGTGGTCAGTGCGTCCAGGAGTGACGGACGTATAAATTCATCCATCCAACTGCGTTGCAGAGGTTGGAGAGGTCAAAAGACCTACCTTAACCAGTCTCTCGATCCGGCCCGCCGCACTGCAAGTGAGCAGACACATCGGCCGTCAAGACCTTGACAAACCTCAACCCATGAACCCGGGATCCCTTGTTAAGTCACCAAACGTAGCGAATCACTTGGGGTGACCTATGGAAGAGGTGTTGGTTATCCAATACATCAATAGTTCCCCGGGCGGCGGTACCCATACCCGCCTCCCAAAATGTTAAACACAAAATAGAAAATCAAAAATTTAATAAACACAAAATACATACATCATTTACAGCACACATCATTCTCAATTTCCACTATATATATAATATTATGTTACACAATATATACTACTCGTATAACAATGGTTTAAAATAGAATGAAACAAATAAATTAAAAATGCCTACATAATATGAAGAAAGAAAAATCCTTTGAAGTATGATAGTCCCACCGGGCGCACATTTATTTACGTTGAAGCGGAAGTGGGCGAGCGAAAATTCCGAGTAGTTTATGTTCCAAAGAACACAAATCTGCCAGGAAAATAAAACAAAGGGATGAAATTAAAGTATAATTAAAATAATGAAAACACAGTTAGCTCGGTTTTCATGTGAAGCGTGTTTATGTTCACAAAGTATTTTCAAAGTATAGGAAAAATTTCATAGAAAAAGAAAAACATGCACTTTCTTAGAAAATCTTATTTACTAAGCAGAAGTATGTTTGTAGCAAGCAGCAAGACACCTTGAATAGTGAGCTCCGAGGACACGAAATTCGCATAGAACATTTGTTTTGTTATTTGAACCAATCAAAAAATTCGCACGGTGCTAGTCGCCGATTTATCACGATGTTAATTCGACGAATATTCAAATGTTTGCCATAAAATGGTAAGAAATTTTCCATAAAATAGTAAAGGGGTGGTCCGTATAGACCCGACCGCCTTCGTTTTTAAGTAATTAAAATATGTCTTTGAGAAAATATTTGTATTTTTATTACATATAGTTAAAAAAGGAATGTATTGAAAACAAAACAACTTCAAAAATGTTAGACACCAAAAAATCGCTTATAGCGCCGACCACCATGGTTTTTATCTAACCACAATTATCAGGTGAATTCTTCCAACACATAAATTTTTAATATAATATATTTTATTTTTTTAGTGAGTTCACTTTACGCGCACTGTCTCAAGGGTTTCACCTCAAAATACGCATATATTACAACAATTATTGGAAAATTTGTCAACTAGCAACATGTTGAAGTCTGTAAGTCTATAGTTACTTCACCAAACATATTCTTCAAGTAAATTTACCACGTGTTTTCACAGAAACTCGTTTGACAAGCTTCTTTTTTATTCTAGCATGGATGTGATGATGGGAAATGGATACGATGGGAAATTAACTTAGTAAATTGGTCGGCGGCGTGGGGGTTATCGGAATTCTCCCATGTTCTAGATTCTAGATAAATAAATAATTCATTAACTAAGCGAATAATTTAGTATTGATAGGTAAATTAATTATTAAAAAACACCATCAATATTGGTAATAATTCATATAAGTTTACTTTTGCTGAAGATAGAACATGTTCATTTCTAATCTAAGAATAATTTCTGCCCCCGAAAAACGTCAATATCAATGCTAGTGACTTGGATATAAAGTAAGTTACAAGTACGTCTTACGTATGCAAAAAGAAAGCCTTTTTAGAAATGAACACGGCACTGCTTATATTTCTTTATGATTTCTGCTATGATTATAGTTTCGTAAAAACGAAGGGTGGTCGAGGGTATCAGATGGTCGGGGTTATACGAACTTTCCCGCTGGCAGATCACAATTTGATCAAAAACTAAAACTGGCCAACAATAGGCATTTAATACAACGTTAAAATGCTAAAAAATTAAATGGGCCATTGCCGATTTGACGGTCATTTGTTTTTTGGGTTTTTAATTCACAATTTATTCAAGATTTTTTTTTGTTTTTGATGGCAGTGTGCATGTCACCTTTTTTTATAGTAAGTGCCAAAAGTCAAAAAGTTTCTTATTATTTTTTTGGATAACGTGGATAAGATTTTTTACGCAGTTTCACGGAGAGAATTCACGGAGAACGGATAAAGCTGATAGCTTTATCAAATTGACGAAGCGGAAACATCCTTTCTTTACCTGATTTATTTTTGAGAGTAATTCGTTGTTCAGTGATCGAAATACTAAGGTTAACATTTTAAGTTCGGCTTGGTTTGAACGTCGAGCCTAGTGCGGCATGGAACATAAGCCGTATGTAGGTCATAAGCCGCCTAGATATCATCAATATTACACTATCTATGATTTTAACCCTAGAATACTAAACTATCGTAAAAATTGCGAGGCAAAATGAGGATTCATAGTACCTTCCTAATTTGATTCGTCAGTGTGCCACGCGCTGTCATTGTGGTTGGGTGTCATTTGGGTGTTGACTTACAGCGAGAGAGTCGTAAAATTTACGTAAGTTTACTGTTTATGATAGTTTAGTATTCTAGGGTATTGTAACGATTTAAAACTACTCGCCCCGGTATCAAGCGCTTGAGAAGGACATATTAATTTTACAACCGTGCAGTTACGAACACGGCAACGGCCGAGTACATAATCGGAGATTGCTAATCAGTTCCAGAGAGGTTGGACGGGTTGGACAGCTGTCAGGAAGTACATCACGGAAAGGATTCGCAAGAGGCTTGCGCCATCAGACACGTGAGCGATTGTCATCATGTTACGATAGATTCTCACAATATGGTTTACTATATTTATAAATTTGTTCTTCATATAATTATTAGGAAGGACTGGCGCCCTAAGTATCTAAAGCAGGATTACTATTTGAGATTTGAAACTTTAAACCTTTTGATTTTTTTACATACCCACAGATCAGCATATTAGAATTGTTATTACACGTCACTAGTCAGATTTAGTTTATCGATCTGAACATGCCCTGATACTCATTGTAAATGTAGAGTCTCTTGCCTTCTAAATTGATTAATTTCGTAGATAATGGATGATAAGGAATTATGAATATAACCTCAATAAAATTTGTTCTTAGCATTACAACATAACTCTTTAATTCCATTTAACCTTACTTAATTTTGTCCTACACATGAAATACATGTTTTACACACTTTTCAGAAGTATAACACAAGAAAATACTTGGTACAGTATTATAAAAATATCTTGCTTGTTGAATCTGTTCCTGAAGCGACTAAATTCAAGAAGCAAATTCAAGAAAAATGTGTGCCTTTTGTCCATCCAAGTCAATAAAAATGACAACAAACTTTTACATATGTAGAGCGCATAACATGAACATGTGTTCCAACTGTGCAGAATAATATTTTCATTATTACGTGATCTCTTAAACCCAAAGAATGATAGTATTACTTCTAAAATAATAAAAGTTTTTGAATATCTTATTTATTCCCGTTTTGTTTTTATGTACTGTTGTATTTTTTACGAATGTTGAGTAACAACGTCACTCGTAAAATAGTTTAGTAATCTGGGGTTAAGCCACGGCATTCCGAATTCATACCGTTTTATAACATATTTCTCTTGAACACTTTAAGTTTTTAAGTCTCAAAAAAAAATTTTTTTTTAAAGATAATATCTATACATTTGCCACGCCGGAACGGTAATTATATGAAATTCGTGCAAAAAATTACAGATTTTTGTTCTATTTTAAACTAGTCGTGTTTTTTTTAAATTTTCACAATTTTCGCTTAAATATTATTTTTTTAATATTAGCGTGCTCCCTCTAACATTCGTATTTACGGATCTCCTCTTCTTCTTCTTTTTGAGCGACGACCTCCGTAGTCCAGTGGATAAGACTCTTGACTCACAGTCCGGAGGTCGCGGGTTCAAACCCGGCATGCGCAAATAAATTTTATTTGATTAATTTGTGTTATTTCACAATTAATCCATTTAAAATAATATAAAATATATTTGCGGCATGTTCCAGAGTGGAAGATACTATCAGTATCGCCCTGGTGTAAGACCACCATTCAGAATTGAAACGTTGCTTGAAAATGGCTTTAGCCGTGTTTGGTGACCAGATCTGAATAGCCAGGTACTTTCCAACCTTCCTCTTCCCTACCTCCTTCCCCTCCCCACTACCTTCAGCCTCACAACATACCCCAATTGGGGATGCCATAGTCTCACTGGCTCTAGACGGGAGCAGTTGAGATTCTTGTGCGGTATTCACTGTAAAAAAAAAAAAAAATACCGAACCTTAATAGAAGAATGTGTTTTTTTTGCATACGTTGTTAGTTATATATATATATGTTATATATATATACCTTAATACGTAGAAAATTTTTCTCGGTTTACCGGCGTATTTAGTCCTTAAAAGGACTTTTTGATTCCTGACGTTTCGGACAGATCTTACTGTCCATCTTCAGAGGACTTATGTCTTGAGGTTTGTCTCAAACTGATCGCTTTCGCGTATCTGTTCGGTCCAGAAATCAAAGTCACTTAACCATAACGTATATTAATATGCATACACTTCCGATACTCTTTTCCTATTCACGACCGGTCGGTGGCTGTGTTGGCATCGCGTTTGGCTCTCACCCAGGTGTCCCGTATTCGATTCCTCGGCTGGCTAAGTCCTCCATCACGACACAACAACATTTTTCGCTATCTGTGAGGGTAGTAGGAGATTTTCAAATATTGTCGGGTTATGCGTATCCCAGGAATGATTGCTTTCTTCAAAAAAAAAGTTAAGTTCAAGTGTCCAAATCATCTTAACCCCTTTCTTAATCTTGTTCATTATGTCTGCTTCAGTAATGGTTTTTTTCAATCTTTAATACGTAGCCCAAGCCCTACAACAGTAACAAATACAAATAAAATATTATAATTATGGAGAGTGACACAGAACTTTGTTCGTCGCTGTTCAGACTTTTCTGTTGATCCACCTTAAAAGTAAACATTTTATCGATATAAAAGTCCCCGTAAAGAATGATAGATCCACAGCCTTAAATAAATACAGTAAACCTTCGAAAGAAAAAGGCTTTGTCGAGGGTCCGCAATACTGGCAGAAGTAGCAAGTAGTGAGAGGTATACGAACACTTGTAGGTGGGGGGGGGGGGGGGGGAAAGGGTGGTAGGTGGTAGGTTTAGAGAGAGACACGTGTGACGACGGCAGGTATTTTGTTACTGTAATTATTATTTTGCTGTGAATTTTTAATTTATTTATTTTGCTGTGTTTAGTGCGATATTTTATAATTCGCATCGTTTGAGTGTGATAGTTTTAAATCAAGTTAAAAATCATATTATTATTAGAAATGCTCAGAAAACGTAGGTCTGTAAATCACAGATAATAGAAACAAAGGAGATGGGCCGTGAACTATTATTAGAACGGAACCGCGAGCACAAAAGTGTTGCCGGCATTGTTCGTCCAAATTACTGCAAATCGAATCTTTGTACACACAGCAGAAGTCTTTGTTCTCTGTCTACAACACACCAATCGAATAGATTTCATTGTCTCCACCGCGTCAATAGTCCGTACAGTTTGGTCGTAACAATCATCACCAAATATACTAGTTTCGTGTATGTATTTTTTTTACATTAGCCCCACACAGGAGGGCCTGAGGAAGTAATTCTCTAAGGGCATAAGTCATCTTTGAGGATGCTGTGTGGAGGGTCTTTTTAAAAGTTTTAAGGGTCTTTTTAAAGTTCTGGGAAGGAAAAAGATATGAGGGGTGGGTTGGAATCTGGGGACCAGTGTGTCCGGGAGTTACGGACGTATGTATCTATCCCTCCCACTGCAAGGCAATGTTCCGAGAGGGTCTTGCTGGAGAGGTCAAAAAGGTCTCCCTCGACTAGTCTCTCCCGATCCGGTCTGCCACGCAGTTGGTGGGTCGACGCATCCGCCGCCAAAATCCATACAAATCTAAAGCCATAAACCCGGGCACCCCTGCTAAATCACCAAACGTATCTAACCACTTGGGGTAACCTTTGGCAGAGGTGTTGATTATCCAATAAATGGTTCTCGGGCGGCGGTACCCATATCTGCTAAATTGTATGGGAGTGATCATTAGTCTGGTTCAATGAACTCGGATTTATTTTAAATTTAAGCCTCATTTTAAATTAGAAAAATTTGAACTGATCGTGAAAAGAATTTAAACAAGCAATAATTTATTAATTTTCAGGACAGTTCACATTTTATCGCCAAAATAAAACTTAAAGAGGATTTCCTCCTCGTGACTTTACCTCTATTATGAAAACAAAATAATAAAAAATGAAATCTATAAGAAAATTATTTAAAACAAAAAAAGGAGAGTACGAAAAACATTTAGTTTATGGTGTAGAAGATATCTTATTAAGAGAAGATATCATATTGTGATAAAAATAGATGGGATATATTATTAATTAAATTCAATACAGAATTATATAACAACATAATAACAACAAAAACTCACCCAAGATAATATTACAGAATATTTTTTTTTCAGTGTACACATCTAAAGGTTGTCATTTATTGGTAACCATAATGTACCTATCAAATATTTAAATAAAAAAAAAATATTTTCAAAAGTGGAACTGATGTATCAAGAATTCAGATTAGCGATAAAGTACCTACCTACAATACATATTTTTAGCAGAAAAATATTAAAATTCTATGTTTGAAATGCGTAATTCTTTTGTTTAAACTTCTTAAGGTTAATCTTGTCAATTTGGGAGGCGGGAATGGTACCGCCGCCCCGGGAACCTTTATTGGATAACCAACACCTCTGCCATAGGTCACCCCCAGTGGTTCGCTACGTTTGGTGATTTAGCAGGGGTGCCCGGGTTCATTGGGTGAGGTCTGTCTAGGTTTTGGATTCGGATGACCAGGACACACTGAACCCCAGATTCCTACACATCCTTTAAACCCTTTTCCTTCCCAGAACTCTCCTCCTCCTCCTTTTCTTAAAAAAAAACCCAACACAGCATCTTCAAAGATGAAATAGGCCCTGAGGGAAATTATTTACCTAAATATATAGTCAGATTCCATGACTTTTCAAGGATCCGCGCTTTTAAGGCACAATAGTTATCAATTTTGCAATTTTATTTCAATATTAATTGACTTGTCACGGGTTTTCGGTAGTTATTTTTGTTTAGTGTTTGCAATATTTAACTTCAATATTTACATCTTATTTGCAATATTTAACTTCATTTTATCATCATCATCATCACTATTGGCTCTACAACCCCTGGTGGGTCTTGGCCTCCTCAAGAGTCTTCCTCCACTCATCTCGGTTTTGTGCCAGCTATCTCCAGTTTGGAAGCTCCAAGATAGATATGTCTTTGAGGACGTTGTCGCTCCATCTTAGTCTTGGCCTTCCCAGGCTCCTTCGCCCTATTGGTCTTGAGTTCAGCAGGGACTTTGGTGCTTGATGCTCGGTCGTTTTCTCCACATGACCCAGCCACCGAAGTCTTCCCAATTTTATAAATTTTGCGACGTTTAGCTTCTTAAACAAGGTATAGAGCTATCAAAAAAAAAAACTAATGTAACTTCATTCTATATCGTCATTTTATATTTAAATTAAATTTTCTTTTCTTTTATTTTCATTTTCACGTCTCTGTCACATTTTATTTTCATTTTTATACATCAAAATTGTCTTATGCTTTCACGAAAAACAAAGATTCAAATCATTGGAAACTATTGTTACCAATTCCTTGCTTAAATTCAATCGATTCTGTTTGTAAAAGCCTTTACCTTTATTGCGACATCATTTGAGCTATTTTATACGCAATTTATCAATAGGTATATAAATAATATGTCACAAGTGTTTTATTATTCCGAGTTAAACTTACGTTTAAAGAAAGAATAGGAAGTTCTAGGAAGGAAATATGTATGGGGGATGGGTAGGAATCTGAGGGTCCGAGTGTCCAGGAATGATTGACGTTCGAATCCATCCCTTTAACTGCGGTGCAAGGCGACGGGTCGATGGACTCTGGCTAGAGAGGTCAAAATACCTCCTCAACCTCTTTCGATCCGGCCCGCAGCAGGTGGGCAGATGCGCAGGCACATCGGCCGCCAAGTCAAGAACTTGACAAACCCCACCCCATGAACCCGGGCACCCTAAGTCACCAAACGTAGCGAACCTCTTGCTGTGACCTATGGCAGAGGTGTCGGTTATCCAATAAATGATTCCCGGGGCGGCGGTACGCATACCCGCGTTCCCTGCTTGGAAGACGAAAGAAATCGTACGTTCAAACTCGATTTACGCCGAACTCCTTCGGAGACCTTTACGGTACCGTACAATTTTAAAACAATTAAAATGCAAGACGTGATTTAAAAAAAAAATTTTTTGAAAAAGACTCGTAAATGTTTATCTGTTAAAATATTATGTACCCAGTGCATCGATGGCTGAATAATTCTTCACAAAACAGTTCCAATTTTGAAAACCAAACTCAAATTAAGATCGAAATTGAGATCATAGAACGTTCAAAATTTCACGCAGAAATATTTCACATTTCACGCACATGTAATGGAAATTATGTTTGATAGTACGTATGATGATAAACGGCTGTGGGGTGTGGGTGCCTTAGTCTGTTAGTGAGTGTAGTTTGTAGTTTGTTGTTTGGTGGGGGTAGGTAGGTGTATTGCCTTACCGGGGGTCCTTGCTAGGCGGGGGGGTGGCACTGGGCGGGGTGGCAGCGGGGGAAGGCTCGGCCTCTACATCCGGTACCAGCGATGGCCGAGGTGACATCTTGTTCACTGTAACACAGCAAAATGGCGGGTGAGACATATAGATATATATTAATTATGTACTATACATTATCACTAAAGGTATTGTATTCGACTTTACGTCACGGTAGAGAGCAGTCATTACGATGATCAACAAAAGCGTTTGGTGATGATTAATGACATACTTAGATGGTTTTAATACAACCAAATAATTTTATTACAGCACAGTTTATTCATAGTTCATTTTCATGAGCATTTGGTTCCTTAGGATAAGCCTAGCAAGGAACCAATATCGACCCACAATACATAATAACATATACACATTATAAAATGTTTGTTTTCATTTTTAACAATGAGTAAAAATAAATATTCATCCTTGACTTGCAGAAAAGTCAGTAGAGTCACATATTAAAAAAAAAAAAAATTGCAAAATTTATCACAGACATTATCTAGACAGCATTTAGTTCGGGTTTAAATCTTGCAATCACACATAAAGATAACAGCCAATAAATGAAGACAAGGTTGGCAGTTCGTGGTCGAAGTACGATGCAGTTAAGTATAACCGAATTGGAAATGGATGCATTAGCTCAATTGTTAGAACGGCAAGGCGAAGGTCCTGGGTTTGTGTCCTAGATGTGACCGAATCTTTTACTGATTTTTCTGTTTTCAGATTTTTGATTGAGTTTCGCTAATATTAGTCTTCATTTAATTAAAAATAAAATGCTTTATGGATTGAATCCTTCATCAAGGCTGGACTAACTGTATTAGAAAAACTTATGATATAGCCAAAATCATGTATTTCATTAAAACAATGATCAGAAATAATTTTTAAAATTAAAATTTTAAGTTTTGGGCTTCACTGGATGGATAACCCGCGCTGAGGCCGTGATACAATACAAAATTGAAAAAGTCGAAGTAATAAATTTTAATAAAATTCACGAAGGCGGTAATGAAAAAAAATTATGAAATTGGCACATATCATGAAAAGATTGTGTACAACGTTAAGTATTTTATAATGGTATTGTGTGTATATTTTTTATTCTTTTATTTTATAAATTTTTTGTAATATTGCCGCTTTTGTTTAGTCCGTTTTTTGATTTTGTAACTGATTTTTTTTGTTTTCCTCATTTTTTGTATGAAGTGAAAGATTGTTGAATGTTTTCATTGCCTGGTATTTGTAGTGTCTTTGTCCAAAGCTTGTGTTTACTGTCGGAGTTTATGTGTTTCGTTTGAACGTTTGTCTAACTGGTATATAAGTGATAGTTTGTGTTTGTTGAAATTTGTTTTTTTTTTTTAAATGTAGATTAGTAGGTAATGTTTTAATGCGTAATTGGCGGATCAAATTGCTGACATAAGTACGCTTTCGTACAATTTGCCATTTACTTTTATTCAGGTTTTTGTAAATAGGTACCAACCATTCCCCCAATAATTAAATGATAATAAATAAAACGATTTGATCTTTGTCGGAGAGCTAATATATTTTTAGGTTTGAACGTATATATTTTTTAAACAAAATACAATAATAGAAAAATCTGAATCCAAAATCAACTGTGTTATAGAGCATATTTTTCAAGAAATTGATTCAAGTGATACAAAGAAAAAAAAAGAAATTTCTGAAACTATTTCTTATGAATAAACTAATAATTTTAAATCAAGATATTAAATGTGATTAAGCGGCTCGCGAGTAGATTCTCTCTACGGCAATATTTTGAAATCACTAAGAAACTCCGCCATAAAAGAGTTAAAGAACAATGGACCCAAAAAAATACGACGAAATATTCCTGGATGTCTCAACTTTGCATTCCTCTGCTGGGTTCAAGCCGGAAAGCCTGCGGAAGGCCGTATTGCAGGCGAAAGGAAAACTTGTAAGAAATCTTTTGAAATTGCTCTCCGAAAATTCCAACACTCTGAAAACAAAGCTCGAATGTGTACAACTGCATAACATATATTTAAGAAAGTTTTGGTGAAAAACGTTAACTGTGCTGAAAGCCAAGAGCAAAGTTCTACTATGCGTCAATAAAACTATGGGGGGTGAAAATATAGCTAGGGAATTAAGAGACTTTTTTTCTTTAAGCGAGGATCAAGGAGATATCATGTGTGGTACGAAGTTGATGGCCGCCATGAACTCAAGCCTCCTGAGACACATACATATGCCGATGGACATGTATAGAACTGTTATCATACCAATCTTGAAATCCAACCAACTGGATGCATCGATATTAGGAAATTATGGACCAGTTTCCTAGGCGACAATAAATGTTTTGTGCAATAAATGTTTTTTCAATTTTGAATGATTTAAAGACTATTTGAAAAAAGTCCTATTCGCGCTCGCTAAAGACACAATATATTTAGCTTGGATAACCAATTCGGCTTCAAGAGCGCCTCTTCAACTTACACATATGCTATATGTATATGGAGTTAAACAAACAATAGCCCACAACAACAAAAAAAGAAAAAAAAACACCGTTTAAAATAGTAGGTCTTGTTTCTCACTACATATTATGGGAAAAACTCGTAAAGCAAGATGTCCGAGCAGCAGTAGTTAATATGCTGGCTATTTATTATGCAGAAAAATTACATTCAATGGGAAGGAGCTTCTTCAAGAACCTTATTCTTAGAAAGTGGAGTCATGGAATGGGATAATCTGACTCCTACAAGCGCTCAACTATCCACGGATTGGGAGCCATATTTGCAGACAAGTTAGTGACAATATTAACTACGTGGATGACATGGAGCTGTTGGCACTCTGGATTAAAACTATGAGACGACTTGTACGAATAAGAGTACGTAAACTTACACAACTAGTAACGGAAGACATGAAATTATAGGAGGCATAGAACGAAAAAGAAGAGCAACTAATACACCGACCGATTGGGAGGTTCCACCACTGTATCGACGATGTCAGGAAATTGCTTTTAAAAACATACTGCACTGCTCTGTACACATCTGAGCTGCGGACACAATACCCAGCAGCGCATTGGGACAAGCCGAGGGTGAGCTACAATAATTAACTCAGACAACTTATGCAACTTCCAAGGTTCTGCAGTGCGTCCAAGATGTTCATCGGAGGGGGGTGCATTCATTCCCCGTCCTACTTAGCCCTCGATTAGCCAGCTTCGGGGGCATGACAAGGAAGTCAACCAATGTCATTGTTGTGGCTGCATCCGAGTGGCAAGTGGCTCATCTCTCCACTAAACGAGCAATGGATGTAGATAATGATGAGGCAACCTCCCTTGTGATGACCTTGATGGATGACCTTTTATCATTTATATAAATTTACAGTAAATTTAAATTTAACATGACTTATCAAATCAAATATTATCATTCGGTACCTAGCCACTACATTTTTCATTTTAATTTAATTTTTTGTTATTTTTATTTTTTCTCTTACACAAAGCACTAGTTATACATATATATCTCATGTAATATGGCAGACTGGGATTGCACTATCCTCCCAGTCCGACCGGATTAAAAACTATTTTTTTTAACAGAAAATTGTTTTAGTTACTTTTTCAAAATTGAAATAATAATTTCCCGTGATTTTTCAGGTGCCTGTGCTAGTCTATTATTAAAATACGCAAACATCCATTAAAATATTTGAGGTATATTGAAAGAGCTTCTACCGGATGCCGACAGATGCCAGCAGGGAAAGAGTTTCTATCGTATGCCGATAGATGCCAACAGGGGTAGCAGTGGCTGTGTAGAGCGTTCAATCGCTAGCTATCCGGGGGTTGCAATTAGCAGCCAGAATAGACAGGTCGTGCGATCAGTGGTATAATTATTGTAAATATGTGAACTCATAATAAACCAGTTTGTACCAAGGACCTATTATTATTGAAGTATCCCCACAGAAAAAAATAGTGGTACATTGTAAATAACACACACATTACAATATCATAAACATTATTTTATCGACAATCGTCGGAATCTAAATTCATCAGAATTATTCTTGATTTACATGTATTTTACTAATTCCATAATAAAATTAAATTGTAAATATTTTTCCTATTCCCAATATTTGTACAAAATTTAATTATTAGCGTACTTTTCAGCTCTTTTATTCCACGAAGCTTAGCATCTCTTCAGTTGTAAATTTCGTCGCCAAGTTTCAAAGGTTTAATATCCGGCATGCGGGGTGTGGAGGCAGAGGGGTCCCATTTCGTAACCCTGCGGAAGTCTCGTCCCACGACTTAGAGCCCGGTGCTTTGAGGTCACGAACCAAATAACTAAGTGTTCCAACTCTTTTACAAATAAATCCACTGCCCGAATTGTAGTTTGAATACGTAAGTAACTTCGAATAAACGTTTCGTGGACCAGAAACAAGAAAATACTGACGTTGGTGTTGTAATGTTGGGTGCCTTTTACAAGCTTCATCATTGAAATAATATTAACTCTAATCGAAAATAAAAAATATCGGCATAAATTTTTAACTTTGCGCCTGATCGTTTCGTGTGTCTGTCATTAGGGGGCGCGGGGCGTCGCGCGTCGGTCGTTCATGAGCTTTGCTAGCTTGCGAACGTCAAGTCAAGTACGGAAAAACTTAAAAAGTAAAACCCCAAATTGTAATAAAAAATTGAAACAGAAAAATAAGAAAAAATCCAGTCGAGGTCCTCGGCTTGGGCGGGCTTCGCTCTGCCACAGAGCTAATCACAGAGAAGTCGATGATGTCACACAATAAGTACATCGATAATGACATTATATATACTGTAGACACTTTTAATTCATAAGTATTCTACTTATAATTTTTTTTTTTTTTTACATTAACTCCACACAGGAGGCCCTGAGGAAAATAATTTCCCTCAGGGCCTATGTCATCTGGGATGCTGTGTGGAGGGTCTTTTTGAGGAGAGGAAGGAATGAACATTGGTCTTGAAGAGACCCATGTTGTAGGAAGGAGGAAACACAGAGGCTGGCAAATCATTCCACAGCTGAGCTGTTGAACACAAGAATTAGTCGAAGAAACGACCCGTTCTCATGTGACAAATGTCAACTGTGTACAAATGTTGGGCGCGCGTTTGGCGTGTTTCCCGACTATGCACCGGTGCCGAAGGGATCAATGATGCTAGTTCCTCGGAGCATCTTCCATTGTAATACCGGTAGAACGAGGATAGCATTCTCATCCGACGCCTGTGCTCTAAAGATTGCAATCCGTCTGTTAAGATGGGAGAATCTATCAAACGGACCGCCCGTTTCTGCACAGAGTCGAGGGTATTTTTCAGGTATTTTGGAGCTCCAGACCAGAGGTGGTTGCCAAATTCAACCGTGGGGCGCACTTGCGATTTGTACAGGGTTAGCAGTTGTGTACTATTAAAGTATCTGCGGTCCCTGTACAGTACGCCCAGTTTTTGGGAGGCTAACTTTACTCTGGCTTCGATGGAGCCCCCATACCTCAGCTGGTCACTTAGGGTTGCTAAAATAATAAAAAAGATAATGTTTGGATTTGTTTACTGCGTGTTAAAATAATATTAGGTACTAATCTTTTACTAACTAAGCTTAAAACTGTTGCTATTTCCACTTTCTGTTCTATTTATAACTCAAACAGAATATTCAGTTAAGCTTCAGATTACCGAAAACAGTTTCTTCGAAGTACCATTACGGCAAACACCCAAAATAAGTTAATTCTTCGAAGAAGTATTCATTCAAAATTTAAATTACTTGATTCCTGGAAAATTACAGAAATAAATCTCATTATTTTGTTGAATTCTGGAGAAATTTGCCTTATAATACGTTTGACTTATAAGAATTATTGAAAGAAGAACAAACAAAGCTTTTTCCAAATATGGCCGAGGCTTCAATGCTACGTAAGCGCTATGAAATATCCTTAATTTATGCTGGATTAATATTTTATTCAAAACAAGAAATTTTAAGTAATCATTTCAATTAAGGTAAGGAATTCAACAGATGGTAATATTAATAAAAGTTTCGCGTCAAATTAAGATTTAAAGTCGTAGAGCTTTATCGCATTGGGACGATTTTTTTCTGTATTTTTCTCTGAAGAATTGATGAAAACCCTGAAAATTCACCGTAAAGCAAAAAACTTTTTTGTTATTTATTTGCAGATGTCACTTTTAAGGAAAGTTCGTCTCGCAAACAAAAGTAATTACATAAAAATTCCAAGAAATCATTTCCGTTCCGTCTTGAGGGAGATTTGAGACCAGGGGTGGAGTTGGGATTTTCTGCAATTAAATTCTTATTTTTGTACCATTTATCATTCTAGCTCCTCAATCTTAACAAGCACTTTACATAAATAATCTGATACTTTCCGCCTCTGTTTACATTGGTTCGCAATCAATTTTTTCAAAAACACATCGAAGGCATCTCTTTCGCCTGAATGGTATCATATTCATTTTTTGTTTTTTTTTGTTTTTATAAGTTTCTGTCATAGAACAAACTTTAAATGTAAATTATTGTCCATAGTATGAGTATCATTGCGTGGTGAGGCCTCAAAAACTCTTTAACGGTGAGATCGTCAAAAAGTTATAATCTTCCTCGTGAATCCTTCGGCTCTTTACATTTTTTCATCATCATCATCTTCCCCTTGCCCTATTCGGGTCGGGTCCCACTTCATCGACAAGGCTCCTCCATACGTCCCTGTATTTTTGGCCTCCGTAATTCTGGAATTCAGTCGTCAGACATTCTTATTACATGCCCAAGCCACCTCAGTTGCGATTTTTCTATGAAGAGTAGCAGCGATTCAATGTTTAGATCCTCACGGATCGTCGAGTTTCTTATATGATCCCATTTCGTAACCCCTGCCCCTCCTCTCAAGTACCTCATTTCGGCAGCTTGGACTCTTCACTCTTCACTCTTGGACATTTTTTTATCAATATCTATAATTGTAAGTTCTAGTTATAAGTATCTACAGTATAGTATCTGTAATCCGAACCCACTATCTACCGAACTCACCATAAACCAAAACTCCAGTAATCCGAACCATCGAGTGATGGGGGCGCAGATGGTAGTTGAAAAACACAAAACGTTGAAGGAAAATGTGTAATTATAAAGATCAGGAGAGAATTCTACGAAATTAGCGAGAGAATATATCATTGGAATAACTGTATCCGATTTGAAAAGTAAAAAAAATTACTTTTTTACTGTGTCATGTGACGAATCAAATTACGTCACAAGTAAATTTGAATTAAACCTTATCTGGCATTGTGCATTCAAAGACAAAGAGAGTGTTGACAGATATGGAGCGAAAGGACAGGAGGGAGGAAGGGAGAATTGCGGGGTAGGGCCACGGGTCCCACCAGTTCAGAGAGCACGCGCGCCGGTGCAAGCAGTCAAGAAGACCGGGACGGAGAGGGGACACGTATAGTGTACAACGGCAAGTACGCGTTCCCCGCCCAGCGGCGTGATGCTGGGCGGTGGATGAAGAAACAGGAGTCGAGACCGAGACCAGAGAGAAGGAGGAGCGCGAGAAGAGTAAAGAAGAGATCCTTCGGAAATTGAGGAAGCAAGATACATGAAAAGGAGAGTTAATATCGCCAGTGAAAGTGTTAAACGAAGACTGCGTAAATAACAATATTAGAAGAGTGTATTACAAAGTGCCGCCCTTGCGAACAATAAGATAGTGCAAAACGATATTACCGCGTGCCACCGCCACCCACTGCTTGCTGCCCATTGCTTACCGCCACAGCTTTGTCACCGCATCCCGTCCCTGTGCCTGGAAAGGCTCCCGCAGATCGCCAACGAAGTTACGCATCGCAAAGTTGAAAGTTAGTTATCCCCGAACCATATGACAACCATTAAAGATTTAGATATAAGTAGATATAAGTATAATTAAGATCATGTACTAAGAAGACCTAGCCAAACCTTATTAAAATCCATATTTTTAAAACCTTTATAATTAAATTCATCCCCCCTTTGTCCCAACCCAAGCGACCCGAGTCGGTGAGAAGGCAGAGAAGGCAGATAGGAGGAAGTACAATGGTAGGTACAAAAACAGCAATTATTTAAATATCTATAATTATATTATTCTGAGCTAGCTCTCCGGTAACAAGACGATACGTTACAATGTCGCCCAACGTGGGGCAGTTTTAGGTATTTTACTATACCTATCACTAATGTTATCGACATTCATGAACTCCGTCCCTGAAAAGAAGGTAAATATTTGCATGTTTTTATTATAGTGAATTTCTTGTACTTTTTCTCGATACTCATATGAGTTCCCTTTGTCTTGTATAACCTTGTTTAGGTATATCCTTTTCTTCGTTTAGTTTGGGTTAGATTTTTATCGTTGCCATCTCATAATATTATTTGATAATATGAGATCTGTTTTATTTTGAATATAATCTTTCTCTGTTAACGTTGTTATTATAAACAAATGTGCGGCGAGGTCGGAGACGTAATACGAGTATTATCTGACGGTGGGATTATCAAGTGTTATTTTTTGTTGGCAGGCTATTAAATCATTCTATTAATCGGCGTGTTGACTTATTCGGGATGGTAGGTACCTGGAGTTCAAACCTTTTATTACCGATCGGCAGAATAATAATTTCAAGAGTGTTTTAGATTTCATACGGTCACAAGTAAGACGGGCGATGTCAAGTATTTTTTTTTTTTTGGTCGTTGGCCTAAACTTATGTGTTTGGCATAAGAATTTTAGGGTACCCATTCGAGGTTATTTTTTGTTGATATTTAGGCAGGGTGTTTGACCCCCGAGTAGGGAATACGTCTTTGTCCCGTTGACAAAGGTCATCGAACCAAATAAATTATAGAATCAGTAATATAGATTGCCGTGTATGGACGGTGTAAGAATAAAAATATAATTCTAAATGTCATTCGGAGAAATATATTTCCATACCACAATTTTGATCAATTTTATGTGGTCGGTAAAAATCCGATAATTCAAAATTGAAGGCGAAAGATGTCGAGGGAAGAGAAAGGGTTAAGGATAAGACGCACTTACTAACGCGATTTGAGGAAAACAAATATCTGCGTTTGGCGAAACCGAACATTATCTTGCACCTAAAGTCTCGCGATGTTTCGAAAGCCTGCGCAGATGAGAAAATAAGGGGGCGTGCGTGAATGTGCAGATGAACTGCGTTAGGTACGTTTTATGAGAGCGATATAATGGAGCACCTATCACTGACACGATTTGAGAGGTACAAATACAAACGTTTGACGAAATAAATATGCCGAGTACCTAAATGTCTCCATATTTTAAAAGTAATCAGCGTGAGTGATAAAAGACCGGTGTTGGTAGTAGTGCGTCCACAAGCGAAAAAATGCGAAAAGCGAGTTAAAATGCGAAAACGAAGGCGAGCACTAAATGTCCCACGATTTGAGTGGTACAAATATGCATGTTTGATGAAATTTTTACGAATAGTAGTCTGCATGCGTGATAAAAGGCCGGTGTTAGTGTTGTCGTCAAACGAATGTGAGCACTGAACTTTGCACGATTTGAGTGGTACAAATACGCGCGTTCGATGAAAAGTAATATGAGTGTACCTAAATGTCTCCATACTTGAGTAGTAGTCTGCGCGCGTGAGAAAAGGCCGAAGATTGTGTAAAAGTGCAAATAATGCGAAAAAATGCGATAGAATGCGAGAGAACGCGTGAAGAGGAAAACGTGATTCGAAAGATTCTACATTCCGGTTTTGGTGGTTTCTCCGTGTAATAGAAATTACCTGGCGCCTAATTTTCAATGTGTATCGCGTCGGGAGATACACTACAACTCTGTAATCATTTTTTATTTAATTTTTTCATCCATTCTCAGACGTACTATGCATGTACACCAGATTTCTTGTTTTTTGTTATCGATGATGTAGGGTTTTAAAAAATACAGGTAATGGAGGAGTGAATAAATATTAGTAACGGCCTCCTTTACTAAAATTATGTTTGATTAAGAGTAAAACTAAAAAGGAGCAATGCGCAAGTAGGTATAGATTTTTATTACTATTCAGACATGCCAGCGGAAATGATGGGAGAATCAACTCAAGTGGTACGTATGCATCCATTCCTTTCCTATCCTGGTACATTGAAATTTTTGTGAAATTAATTTATGTTGTCATTAGTTTTTGGTCATATGGTTGGGAAGAGCTTCATAAATAAACAGTGACGGGTTCCAATCCTCAAGTGTCTGGAGAGGAGAAGACCGCTTTGTTAATTAAGAAGTGTTTATGTTAGTCGAGTGTTATTGTTTATCGTTGCTATTATTATGTTTCATTGTATCTTATGGTTTTCTTGTCATTGTATTTTATTGATGGGCCACATATTAATGTGAGTTTTGATGTTGGTTTAAAAGAGTATGAAGCGGAAAGGATTGTCATTCGATATGGGGAGATGATAAAAGAAGTTTAGACATTTGGTGGACAAGTAAATGTTGATTAAGATTATTAATGTTTAATTTTGAATTGTTTAAAATATAAGTTTTGTTTAGATCTTAAGTATCGTTCCGGATATAAGAATTGTTTAGAATTTAAGATTTTCCATGAGTTAACATATAAAGGTTGTCATGTGGGAAAAGGGGAAAAGAAAATTTTTATTTCTAGGAAACCAAAATTTTCTTTTGTAACGAAGGGGGTATTGTGACGAATCAAATTACGTCACAAGTAAATTTGAATTAAACCTTATCTGGCATTGTGCATTCAAAGACAAAGAGAGTGTTGACAGATATGGAGCGAAAGGACAGGAGGGAGGAAGGGAGAATTGCGGGGTAGGGCCACGGGTCCCACCAGTTCAGAGAGCACGCGCGCCGGTGCAAGCAGTCAAGAAGACCGGGACGGAGAGGGGACACGTATAGTGTACAACGGCAAGTACGCGTTCCCCGCCCAGCGGCGTGATGCTGGGCGGTGGATGAAGAAACAGGAGTCGAGACCGAGACCAGAGAGAAGGAGGAGCGCGAGAAGAGTAAAGAAGAGATCCTTCGGAAATTGAGGAAGCAAGATACATGAAAAGGAGAGTTAATATCGCCAGTGAAAGTGTTAAACGAAGACTGCGTAAATAACAATATTAGAAGAGTGTATTACAAAGTGCCGCCCTTGCGAACAATAAGATAGTGCAAAACGATATTACCGCGTGCCACCGCCACCCACTGCTTGCTGCCCATTGCTTACCGCCACAGCTTTGTCACCGCATCCCGTCCCCGTGCCTGGAAAGGCTCCCGCAGATCGCCAACGAAGTTACGCATCGCAAAGTTGAAAGTTAGTTATCCCCGAACCATATGACAACCATTAAAGATTTAGATATAAGTAGATATAAGTATAATTAAGATCATGTACTAAGAAGACCTAGCCAAACCTTATTAAAATCCATATTTTTAAAACCTTTATAATTAAATTCATCCCCCCTTTGTCCCAACCCAAGCGACCCGAGTCGGTGAGAAGGCAGAGAAGGCAGATAGGAGGAAGTACAATGGTAGGTACAAAAACAGCAATTATTTAAATATCTATAATTATATTATTCTGAGCTAGCTCTCCGGTAACAAGACGATACGTTACAGTCATTACATAAAATTCTCTCATAAGTGTACTATGTATTATAGGTTCACACTTCTAAACACATAACCTAATATAACTTCGTCTCTTTATGTTGCAAATCTTATTGTAATTCCTCCAACTTGTTATCAGATACCTGGTTTACACATTTCAATACTACTAACTTACCTGCTTATCTCATACACTGTAAACCCGAATATATTATGTATATGTTACCAGGTTGATTCGGTATTTCCGATAATAATATATGCTACTAGGTTACTTTTTCTATTTTTTTTTGTTATGTAATTATGTACATTTCTTGGAATAATATGAACTACACCTGTCAATTTGTCTGTCCTGGAACGGGAAACTTTCCTAGTTGGACAGGCAAAGCTTCCTAATATGTAATTTGTACTTTATTTTGTATTTATCTATATTAAATAAATAAATAATAAATAAAAATAACATATTTAAAACGTCCCGGAAAACGTCAAAATCTTAGGTGTTTCGAAGATCTAGCTGTTTTCCGAAATTTCGTTAAACAGAACACGCTCCGTTTATGCGGACGGTATTTATTTGTTGAAAAATAAACTCGACACCATAATATTATTAAGAAACATGAAATATTGTGAAAAAGTGCTGAAATTTCGTCAAACCGGCGTGGTTTCTAGCAACAGTACTATCTAAAAATGTTATCAACTATTTCCCGACGGTTTGGTTCTTATGGAATATTGGAAGATTGTGATCGGGTAACACAAATGCTCTAAAACCACACAAATAAGGAACCACTAAACTTAGAAACAGAGCCATTAAGTCGTGTATTTACTTTTGCAATGGCGGGAGATAATGAGTCCACTGGAAAGTGTTATTGAATCTGATTCCGCACAAACACGTTTCGCTTGTGTAATTTTCTGTCAGCAATAAAATGTTTGTAATTCGCCTCTGAGTTGGACCTAAATTTTATGGTGAATTTTAATCTATTCCGGCCTGTAAATACGCCGAGGGTGAAATACTTAAGTCGCTATAAACATTTAAGTACTCCGCCTTATAAATCGTTTTCAGGAGAAAATGATGCCAATACGTTTTATGACATCTAAAGATTTCATGTATTTTTGACTTGCAAATAACCTCTGATTTTGAAAAAGATTGCTTAGGCTGGTTTATAAATCGAATGAAAAACTTTGACGAACAAACTACGCGTTCCGTTGCTTTTGCTTATAAAAGTATTAAGAGTTGAAATGAAGGCATCAACGTATTTTTTAAACTAATTATCCATAACTTTTGATGACCATCTTTGTTCCTTTTATATATCAACGACTTATGTAACATTAACATTCAGGGAAAAATAGTTAGTTTTGCCGATGACATTGTTTTACTATTTGAAGCTGACACTTGGCAAGCTGTTTACAAAAAAGCTGAAACGGATATAAACATTATAAAAAAGTGGTTAGATACAAATACGCTCACATTGAATACTGAGAAAACTAAATATGTCACATAACAATATAACAGGTCAACCTCATGATGACGCCTCTATTAGAATACACACATGTTTAAATTCCGATGAATCTTGTCAGTGTCCGTACATTGAGCGCACTACACAGATGAAGTATCTCGGCCTCACAATTGATCCATATCTCAAATGGAATATTCACACTCAAATAATTGCAAACAAAATAAGAAAAACCATGCACTTTTTCAGAACGATACGAAACTTTCTCAACTTACAACACTTGAAAATGATTTATTTTGCAGTCTGTCAATCTATTATTGAGTATGGTATCAAAGCATGGGGAGGCGGTAATGCATCAGCACTAGACCCAATCATAAAGGCTCAGAAAACTATTATAAAATTAATTCTTAAACTACCTCTAATTACAGACTCGAACTTAATATTCCATATTATGAATGTGTTTGACGTTCGGCAGATAAATGCAAAAACAATCTTCACTCATCTTTACACAAATATACACAAATACTATGAAAAAAGATTAAATACTCGCTGTACTCGAAACAATAACAAAGATTTACTACAAATTCCCATAACTCATACTACTTTTGGTGAACGAAGCTTCAGATACCTTGCAACAAGACTTAATTTTAAAAAAACATAAAAATTTGGATAAAAAATAATGATAGAGCATTTACCGGTGCACTCACCCAAATTCGAAATTAGTATTGAACCAATGCTGTTATTATTGTACCAATGTTATTGTTATTATTAATGCAACCATTGTATTGTGTGATTTTATTCTAATATAAGTGTAGGTATGTTCACAGTATAATAAATTGATGTAAAATTACTGCCTCAACACAGGCTAGCCTAGTGAGGCAGGTTACGAGAAACCTAAATTTATAATTATAAATCTCTATTCTTTAAGTACCTACTGTATATATGTATTTTGTTTTCTGTTATTAACTTTTGTTCTTATGCAACTTTTAAACTTTACTTTTACTGTATTGATGATGTATTTATACTTCGTATTTTTGTAGTTATAAGTAAATCTTCATTTTTTTTTGTTCAATAAAGATATGTTATTATTATTATAAAGGCGTTTCTCCGCAGAGGTAGGAAGAGAAAATGGACTACCACATAACTCTGTCTTCATACATTCTTCTTGCTTTATTCAAATTCATACATTGTCTACTCTTCATTTATTCTTAATCTTGGCATGGACCGTTGATTCACTTTGTTTTTGTTTTTTTACATTATCTCCACACAGGATACTCTGACGAAAATTATTTCTCTCAGGGCTTGTGTCATCTTAGGGGATTCTGCGTGGAGGGTCATTTTTAGGAAGGAAATGATAGGAAGTTCTGGGAAAGAAAAAGGTATGAGGGGTGGGTAGGAATCTGGGGGATCAGTACGTCCAGGAGTGACGGACTTATGAAACTACCTCTCCAACTGTAGTGCAAGGTGATGGGTCGAGTCCGGCTGGAAAGACCAAAAGGCATCCCTCATCTAGTTTCTCTCGGTCCGGCCAGCCTTGCAGCAAGTGGGCAGACGCATTCACAGCCAAGACAAATCTTACTCCATGAACCCTACTTAGTCACCAAACGTAGCGAACCACTTGAGGTGACCTATGGCAGAGTTGTTGGTTATCCAATAAATGGTTCCTGGGGCGGCGTAACAATACCCGCCTCCCAAATTGAGCGTGCCATGCCTTCCTCGGGCGATCCTAACTTCTTCTACCATTCACTTCAGCGTCATATATTATTCTTACACTACTTTTTCCCTTCATTCGCTCAACGTGTCTAAACCATATACAAAGAGTACCTTTCTTTTTTTATTCATTACGCTTACAACAGCTTTCTTTCCGGTTCTCCACATTTAGAAAACGTTAATTATGATTTAACGTACGAACGCCTTGGGAATCTCCTTTCTACAGCTCTTAGTTAACATCAAAGCCGAGTAGATCGTTACAATCCTGGCCACAAATTACGAAGTCACTAAGTAAACTTCACCGTTTAAAATAATCTAATCACTCGGTTCATGTGTTCATCTAACATGTCTGCGATAAAACAACGGACAAATCAACAGTAACAACTAGTATCAACAACAATCGCAGCCATTTTCAAACTGTCTTTGCTGGACGATACAAACTTGTTCACATAATACTTCAAAATTCGTACTCTCAACTCTCGTCATTCCTTGCCTCACAACAGGTATTGATTTAAAATTATATTCCATATAGATTTGAAGACATTTTTGAACAAAACAGCTGTAGAAACAAACCGCAAATATCTGATAGTATCTCTTCTATCTACCTTTTTGTCGATATGGTTGATGGTTGACAGATAGTTCTTAAAATCAATATTGGCAATGGAATTCAATTTACTATTTGATTGCTGTATTGAAAAGAATTTTCTGTTTTTTTGTGTGAATGCTTTTATTTATCGCAAATAATATAACGTGGTATTGATATTGTGAAGCGTAAGGTAAGAATGATGGGTAGGTACCTAATGCTACTGTAAATGGTTATGCTATAACATTATAGTGCTTAACTCCTCACTATGAGAACACGTGCTGAGGTGTGCACGTGTTTTAGATAAAAGTTTTGTTTTAGTGTTCACCTTGCTACGAGTTGCTTCTCTAATACTAAAGTTCCAATCTACAGAGCTAGTGAGACAATGTTACAAGAAACGGTAAATGTTTAGAGGCGGAGGGCAATAAAAAAGAAAAGGTTGGAAAGAACCAAACAAATTAAATCAATACTGACTGGCGATTTACAACAAATTTCGTTGGCTACAAAGCCATTGATCGTTTTTATTATTACCGTGAGTTCATAAAAAGAACAATTATCATAAGTTACTTATCACAATAATGCTGCAGCTCTTTCTTAGACACTAAATAACAGCAGTCGAAAATGAGACAGATGGTGAACGTATGTCTGCACCCCCCAAATAAAACATACTTTCATTATCATACATCTCCCTCACACGTATTTTTTTTACATGAGCTCCACACAGGAGGCCCTGAGGAAAATAATTTCCCTCAGGGCCTATGTCATCTTTGGGGATGCTGTGTGGAGGTTTTTTTTTAGGAAAGGAAGAAAAGGAGGGTTCTGGGAAGGAAAAGGATTTAAGGAGTGGGTAGATCTGGGGTTCAGTGTGTCCTGGTCATCCGCCTCCAAGACCTAGACAAACCTCACCCCATGAACCCGGGCACCCCTGCTAAATCACCAAACGTAGCAAACCACTTGGGGTGACCTATGGCAGAGGTGTTGGTTATCCAATAAAGGTTACGGGGCGGCGGTACCCATTCCCGCCTCCCAAATTGAAAATAAGATATATCTGTTTCCCCCAAAGGAAAAAAAAGGAGTACTTTGGAGAAAACAGTCACGTATTTTGGATGTCTGATATTTTGTCTCACTATTATTTAATATAAATTTAATATTTAATAGAAAGAGCTGCAGCATTATAGCGACAGGAAACGCATTTTTTTGCCGTCACGGTACCGTAATCGTTGATCGTCACGGTAATAATAAAAGTACCCATTTCAAGTAACGTTTTAATCTTTAGGAATCCTTTGAAAAATGAATCGTTTAATTTTTTATTATTTTCTCATACCTACATCACCGGGTTTCGTAATGAAGAGTTTTTGAGGGCCTAATGGAAAGGTTTCCGCTGTAATAATTAAAATACGCTACATAAAATAGAAAACCCACAAGAACTCTCCGTGAAAAATATGTTATTGTACGTTAAAGTATTATTTTACAGTCAGGGTCTTTCCTTTTCTGAATTCCCGTTGTTGGATTATTTTTCATGATGAATTAAATTTTTGTATTTTTTTTTCAACATGGATTTTTTTATTAAACTGTTTTTATTTACTTCATCAATTTTTATGCTCATTAAAAAGGATTTTCTTTACTGTAAATTTGGCTTCTAATTTACTAGCTCTTTGGAAAAGTATGCGGTTAGTAATATTCAAATTGATTATTGCGATATACATAAAAGTTTCTGAGCTTGTCACAAAGAGGGCAGTGCTAAGAGCTATCCCGAAAGTCCGCTAGATGGCAGTCAGTTTAGTTCGGAGTTTGGGCACCAGGGGGGCCAAGGGCCGGGCACAGTCTACGGGAGCTCATTTTTTGTTTTAGATTCCATTTAGCCAATTTCCAGATAGGTTGACTATCGTGGTCACCATTTGTACACGATAACTTATCATTGATAAGTATTAAATAAATTCCAGTCTAGCATAAAAGAATTTTATTCTTTCCGAAGAAGTAATCTCCTCCCAAGACGAGTTGGAGAACTGTTGGTCTAAACACTATTTATATATTTGCAGAAATTAATAAGATAGGCATGGAGCTAATATTTGAAAAGATAGCTATGTAGAGCTAAGGGCGCCTTCAATTTAGACGTTTCGTGTCGGACAACAGTACAGCATCGGTACCGAGAACGCTCGAAGACAGGGCTCCACGTGTTCATTTCGCTGTTGAATAGTGCGGTGACAAGACGTGAGAGCTAATTTCATCGAATTTTCATGTTTGTTGTTTGCTTAAAATGGATGATATAAACGTGGAAGAATTTATGAATAAAATTGAAATACGTCCTGCTATATGGAACTCCAAAAGCGACAAACACGGTAAAAATGCTTGGGAAGGTATCTGTGAAAAATTTATAGAGGATTTTAAAAATAAAACTACCGGTGAAAAAAACTGCTGTCAAATGAATTTAAAACATCAAACGACCCACGTCTAAACATCACTAGCATACAAACGCACGGCAGTCAGATATGCTTTCAATTTAGGCGTTTGTTATCGGACTGCTACCGTACTGCAGCGGCATGGCAGCGGGTTATAATCGGCGGCACGGTAAACGTGCAGCAGCGCGCAGCGGTCCGACACGAAACGTCTAAATTGGAAGAGCCCTAATACATGAAAAAATAACGTTCTTGGATTGTTTTCCTTAGTTATTTTAAAGATGGAGAAGATTCTAGAACGAACAGAATAACTTGCTTGTTAAATTTAATCGCATAACTTATTTACTGAACAACATTCAAACAACCCAGTTTTAATTGAACGTCTTTTAGCTTTCTCCTTTTCTCCGAAGAAGCACCGTACACGTAAGCAGTTAAACTATAAAGTATACGCAGCATCAATAAAAACAGCGAGAACTCGATAAACTTTCTTTTAATTAAAAGACCGTATACGTGATACCGAAAAGGGGGAATCAATCGTACCAACCTGGTGCAGGACCCGAAAACCACACTGCTGGTTAACTGAATAAAGAGCTAAAACAAGCTGAAAAGGGTGGAAATCGTTTGCTCTTTATTTAATTAACTGCCGTAACGAGGAAAAAGATAGCCATTGCCTGAAAACTAACTGAAATGGAAACTAAACGTAGCAAGGGCACTGAATTATTGCAACGGAATGCCAATTCTCCCAGGCATTGCTTTACGTGGCATTGTTCAAATAGGTAAAAACTTATTTTTTGTGGCAGTGAGGCATGGAACATGGATTTGGCAGAGGTAGAACACGACTAACCTATATGTTGGTATGAGAGATTAAAAATGAGCTCCATTATACCAAGGTAATTAGCTTATACATGGGACGTACTTGTCTTACTTTAACCAGTGATTCCTGACATTATTTGGAGTAAAACATGTAAAATGAAATTTAGTCTCCGTTGACTTTTTTGACTTTTTTTTTCAACTTAAAACATAAAAATCATTAGGTATTGGACGGGTAGGATCGGGGGGAAGGATTACCAGGCTGAGGAATATTTTTTTTGGTTTAAAAAAAACACTAAAAAAAGTCACCGGACACCAAAATTTCATCCATACTTTTTACTCAAAATAATGTCAGGAATCACTGACTAAAGTAAGTCAAGTACGTCCCTTAACACCCGCATTTTGATTGGATGATTGCACAAAATTTAACTAGTTGTTCTGTAAACAATAGACTTCTCCTCCAAGAAATTACTAGTACCTTCCTAATTTTCTCTTATTTCGTATATAAAAATCATAATATCTCGTGAAATAGTAAGATTTATCAGTAGGTTCTTAATAAATGTTTTTGAATTGTGAATTCCGTACAAAAGTTGTGCTGCTTCCAACCATCTGGAGCCAGTGAAATTATGACATTCCCAATTGGGGTACGTTGTGAGATTGAAGTTAGTGGGGAGGGGAAGGAAACTGAGAAGAGGAAGGTGGGGAAGTTCCTGGTTATTCTGATCTGGTCATCAGACACGGCTAAAGTCATTTCAGGCAACGTTTCAATTCTGAAGAGTATCTCGCACTCTGGAACGAGCCGCAAATACACCATTTATTTTTTTACATGATTTGATTGTGAAATAACACAATTCAAAGAAATAAAACTTACACGCGCATGCCGGGATTTAAAGACCTTCCTATAGTTGAGAGCCTTACACATCGATCATGGAGGCCGTCAATTATATCGCCTTCTTAATAATAACCATATGTTTCACGTAACTCTAAAAAAAGGAATTATTCAATTTGTCTACAGAAACGTCTTTACCTCGGTGATAATATTTTTCTTCACGCAGGTATGTGCTACGGTTTCACATTTGAAAAAAGAGTATTTACTGAACTATTGTCAAAGATAGTCACCCAGCCAAAGTTAGCCATCTATTCAAAGTAAGGCAAGCATTAATAATAAAGTGGATCCAGCAGATTTTCGGAAAAGGGGTCTGGAATGCGCAAACCAATTTACAAACAGACGAAATGCAAAATAGATCGAGTTAAAACAGGACTTCGCTACTCTTAGGCCACGTCCGCATAGGCAGGCGGCTTGCTTAGCGCCTAGAGCCTAGCGAGTCACCTAGCGAGTAGCTTAGTAAAACGAACGTTCTCGAATTTTAGCGACCGGCCGCACTGCGCGCTTGGCGCCGAGATAGGTAGTAGATAGTCGCATGGCGTGTATCCAGGTAAACCAACGTGTTGGTTTTTTGCCACTAGGCGCGAGGCATTTTAGAAGAAAAAATTGGATGAAATATTATTAGACAGTTGTCAGAAACTATGGGAAGATGTAGCAATCTAAGTAGAAAAAGATGGTTAGTACTAAAAAGTGATTTATTTATGATGAGATTTTTTTTTACATTGAGAAGTTAATTGTGGTTATGAATTTTCGTGATTTGTTTTTGGGATGTTATGCCATGTTGCAGCTCATCTGCCATGATGATAGTGGTGATGGACACTCTAACGCTGTCCGAAACTTTGGCTAAAGGAGGTAGCGTAACACGGCATAACACCCCAAAAACAAATATCGAAAATACTTTTGGCCCTGAAAATCTAAAGACGTACATGGTTATGAATATTTTAAAAATGAATTTTCTGTAAGTAGCAGTTTTAGAACTAATTTTGAAAGTGACATCTCGTCAACGTGCCGACAAGCAAATGACCAAGGCACCTAGCGACCCACCACGCAAACCACCTTCAGTGCGGCCACCATGTATCCAAGCAAGTAGCCAGAGTGCAAGCCACTAGGCTCTAGGCGCTAAGCCAGAAACCTGCCTGTGCGTTCGTAGCCTTAGTCAATTAATATTACTTAGAATATAAACGGAACAAACGCAGCACTTAATGACGAAATGACAGTCCACATTAGGGCTAAATTTCGGTTTACGGAAGGTCTTCCTAAATAATAAAACTTTTTTTTTTATACTAACTATTGGCTGGAGAATCCGAATCCGAAAGAATTTTTTTTCGGAAAGCAATATTAACAAAGTTACACGACTTTAAAATTTTCTATACCCACACATGAAAATCGATATTTAGGAAGCATTCTGACAGTTTAAAGTCATAGAAATAGCAATACCAAAGATATTAAACCACATAAAATTAAGTGTTGCCATATCAATAACTAACTTAAGTAATTATTTTTTATAAATTTTACTCATTTTTGGCGTAGCCGCTAAACTACTTGAAAACAGGGATATTTTTTTAAATTGACGCGAGCAGGCGGTATAAAGGGGCACAAACCATGTGACACAAACCTAGCGTAGCCGCTAAACTACTTGAAAACGTAGGCTGTTTTTTAAAATTGACGCGAGCAGGCGGTATAAAGGGGCACAAACCATGTTACACAAACCTAGCATAGCCGCTAAACATCTTGAAAACGTAGGCTGTTTTTTTAAATTGACGCGAGCAGGCGGTATAAAGGGGCACAAACCATGTTACACAAACCTAGCGTAGCCGCTAAACTACTTGAAAACGTAGGCTGTTTTTTAAAATTGACGTGAGCAGGCGGTATAAAGGGGCACAAACCATGTTACACAAACCTAGCGTAGCCGCTAAACTACTTGAAAACGTAGGCTGTTTTTTTAAATTGACGCGAGCAGGCGGTATAAAGGGGCACAAACCATGTTACACAAACCTAGCGTAGCCGCTAAACTACTTGAAAACGTAGGCTGTTTTTTTAAATTGACGCGAGCAGGCGGTATAAAGGGGCACAAACCATGTTACACAAACCTAGCGTAGCCGCTAAACTACTTGAAAACGTAGGCTGTTTTTTTAAATTGACGCGAGCAGGCGGTATAAAGGGGCACAAACCATGTTACACAAACCTTAAGGTATGTTTTTCTGCTGTTATCTATTCACATTGATTCATATAAGAACATTGATATTGGTGACCGGTCTACGTCACAACTTTTTAAGACTACGAATTTGATTCAACGGACGAAGAAGATTTGGTCGATTTATAAGGTATGTTTGATGATATTATTGCATGGTAACATTTAATTTTGTGTGGTAAAACATCTTTCTAGTTTATCTATGACTTTAAACTGTCATAATGCTTCCAATATGTCGATTTTCATGTGTGCGTATAGAAAATTTTAAAGTCGTGTAACTTTGTTAATATTGCTTTCCGAAAAAAAAATCTTTCAGTTTTGGATTTTCCGGCCCATAATTAGTATAAAAAAAAATTATCTAGGAAGACCTTCCGTAAACCGAAATTTTTCCCCACATTAGAATTTTGCTAACAACAGAGATTTTTGAGAGGCAACAACGATGAAGGATGAAAGTTAACTGAAGTGAACATTATATCTTTGAGGCGGACATGATTAAAACATGTTCAGTGACCAAACCTGGATAATCAGATACTGATATGAATTACAGGAAACAAATAAATATTGTGTGCGTTTATACCGAGAATTGGAATAACACAACAATATGCAAGCGTGTGAATGAAGTCAAGAGAGAAAATGTTACCATTGATGATCATTTCGTTATTTAAATTTAGAATTATTATGCTATGGAGACGTACATTATGCAAATATAATGGCGTGGCTGTGCGTAGCCACCCGCGCTATGGTATTTCCCATGAGAGACACGTCACCGAGTGTTTAAAAAAAACACCTATTACAAAAATTCTTAACCACTTCAAAACAGAACTTGAGTTTTATAACTTCATTCTATTTTTGTTATTAGTTTTTGGGTTATTATGCCGTGTTGCGCTACCTCCTTCCTTAACCCGGAGAACCTTCTTTAGAACTGGCTAAAGAAGGAGATAGCGCAACACGGCATAATACCCCAAAAACTAATAACAAAAACACTTTTGGCCGTGAAAATCTAAAATCTTCATTCTAAATTAAAATTGCCCTTAGATTTTGTGATGTTCCATTAATTCCTTTGATTAACAATACAATTTTGATGACCGGGAATTTTCAACAATACAATAACATTTTTTATTTTCGTATCGTATTTACAATGAATATCTAACTTGATTTAACGCCCATTCTAAAGGTTGATCCTCCGTTAATCTGCGGCAGGGGAACCGCTTATTGAAGATGCCCGTCTGCAGATCGGATGTGATCGGGTATCTTCGTAACCGTTCGCGTATTAGACCCAAACGTCCGTAGTTATCCATAACACGTAATACTACTAAATACACCTATTAAGACATCTTCAAACTACATATTCTAACGACATCTATTGAGAGACATTGAAAGTAAATACTCTAACAACATCTGTATTATAAAATGCGGGCTTGGGGCGTATAAATGACCCCAGAATTCTCTGAACTTAATACTCAAAAAAAATTTATTGATTATGAATTTACCTTGCGCGGATAATATACCTATCCCAAAAAATGGCACACTGACAAAATCTTTAGGGAAAAAGAGATTCACTAACCTTTTGCGCTGTTCTCTGCAGTTTTCACAACTAGAGTAGAATTCACATTTAATTGAAAAATATTCAGACCACACGCTGATGTGGCAGTTATTCGTATGTTGCAATAATATTTTAAAATAAATGTTTTTCAACTGTACTACTCCTCCAAACCGACAAGTGAGCGCCATCTATGTTGTTCCCGATAATGAAAATTTAGCAGTTTTTCGAATAATACATTTTAGTGTCTCTAAAAATCCAAAGAGACCGCCGAATCACCATTCTTTCAAAACAAATATATTAATCTTTTTTCTTCGAACAAACAAAAACATATTATAATGCCTAACCAACATCTTTTGAGATATGTTGAAACTGGGTACACTCGTATATTTACAAAAACTACAGTTTTTTTGCAAAATTCATTATGAACTGCAACAAAGCTTCCGACAAATGTGCACGTTTGCATATTCAGCGGATGCCCCAGCTATGTTAATTAGTTTAATGTTTTTGTGTCACTTTCGTGAAATGTCACCTTAAGTTTTCCAGAACTAGAACACTAGTACTAAACTAGCAACTTGAATTTACTTCACGTAACAAATATGGCTAACCTTCTTAAATTAATTTGGTTTCACGAGAAAATTTTAATCACAGGCCATGAAAAGATTCAGACCAGCAAGGTAGATTGTAAAAATCAAACCTATTAAAATAGCTATTTTCAATTCTATACACTACGAACTAACCTCTCAAAAAAGGCTTTAAACAGTATTTTGGTTTGCATCTCAAAGAAACTACTCTAATCAGTGTAGACCTAAACATAAAATTCACCATTTATTTGATTTGTGAAAAAAAATACCTTTTCGCAAATCAAAGATCACGAAAAATCGATGAAAACCAAGAAAATCCAGGTCTAGTAGTTCCGAGGAAAAAAAGGTTGTTCCGCGAAATAAGGTAACATTGATTTAATAAACCTTTACGTGGAGGCCGGATAGAGAGCTTAGTATAATAGTGCAAGGCTCTTGCGGCAGTGGGGATGGCAGCAGACTATAGAAGGCTAGGCTTGTATCTGTACGGTACTGAGTGTAGATGCTTGACTATGTATATATATCGTCGTATATATGTCGGTGTCATACAGCCTTTACATTGTGAAATACAGGGTTTTACCCAAGTTCTTGGGTCAGGTAAATAAAGTTATTATAATTATTATTTTTTAATTAATAAATTAATGTTTAAGACAAGATTTTATGCACATTTTATGGACAAAGGGACAATTATTATAAGTAATAATTATTAGATTTTATTTATTTTTTAATTTATTTTATATATTTAATAATAATATTATTTAATGTATAAAAACAGTTTATTATAAACAGGTTCTGCTTCTGCTTCGTAATTATTATTATGCGTTACAGCTGTTTCGCCCTCTGAAGGCATTATCAAACTGTGGTTGTTACCACCTACAGACGATGTATTTATGTCATTTCAAGACAGGTACTTATGATGACAAAATGAATAGCTTTTTATTTTTATTACCTGTGCCCCTAAAGTAAAATGACTGAAATAATAAGTTAATGGTTAAGTTTCCCAATTACTGGATTGTTAAAATTTGACTGAGGGTCGTTAATTATTCTATAAAATAAACCCGTGATGAATCATCAGGATTTACCTTATAATACAATTGATATTTGAAATGGTCATCATTATGCTCTTGGATAACCCAAGATGACTCATGTATTTACTTAATAGCACAGTTAGGTATTTGGACTGGGTTTAAATATATCTAAAAGGGGCGAGCAAATTATATTTGTTTGTTCCTTAATTAAAATAGCTGTATGATTATTAGAGTTTTTATTAATTTCTAACTGCTCTAACAGATTGAGTTTGCGTCCTTTATTTTGTAAGTGCAACGGAAATGGTTTATTATTATCACTAAGTGAGTGATTGTTTTTAAAGAGATGTTTGGCAAATTGTGATTCTATTGTATTATTATTTTTAAACGATCGCATGTGTTCTTTGAATGAAGTGTTAAAGGACCGGCCAGTTTGTCCAACATAAACAGCGTTGCATTCATCACACTGGAGTTTATAAATGCCACTATTTTTTAGTTTGGAATTTTTTAAGAATGATCCTAAAGTATTATTTGTGCGGAAGGCAACATCCAAGCCACAATTTTTGAGAACTTTAGCTCTTTTATTAGATGTCGGTCCGACAAATTCAAACATCCAAATTTATTATTCGAATTATTGTTAGTCGCTGGGTAAATTAAGTTAAGGTTATTTTGTGTTTTTTGTGACTAATTATTTTTTCAATGTCTCTACCCTTGAAGCCGTTATTTTAAGCAATACTTTAAATTGTATTTTTTCCCTCTCGTAAGCCATATTGTCGAGCGGGATAGTATAGTAAGTCTATGTATCATTGAGTTGTAAGCGGATAATTTATATGACCATGGGTGCAATGCATGGGGCGTTGTGTAATTGGTCTTTGAAATTGAATTTGAAACTAAATGTTACCTAAAATACATGATTACAGTACTTAGAAATCTTAAGATTTCAAAGTAAATTTTGGTTTTTATTAAATGAGAGAAAATTGGAAATCCTTTTTTGGAAGCGAGATCTAGTGTTCACAGAACTTTATTATTATAAAAAAATCAGGTTATTAAAAGAAAAAAATTTGTGCAGTTCACACGCGGTAGAAGTAAAACCTTCAGACAATTAAAGTAGACAAGAGTAGGAAGGCTACGAAGCACCGCACAAAGAGGAGACCGATTATTCTATATCATTCTCTCGCAGGCTAAATTCTACAATTTGTCATAAGGTAAATCCAACAGTTTGTCATAAATCCTATTTATTACATGTGTTTGTCTCTTTTTCATGTCGCTTTTTCGTTTCATCGAGTTTCAATCCACAACGGTGCTAAATAAGTTTTCACTTTAAAAATCTAGAGGAATTATTTCCTATAGCTTATTAGTAAATAACATTTCTTTGAAAATTTAAAATAAGGTAACCTTGTCAATAACCTGAAATCGTATAATTATTAAATATACATTCTTTATCGATTCGGTAACGCCAGGCTTAACGCAAAAGTTGAGTAAATTTACTCCACCACTGAATTTCTAGCAATTCAATGAATTTAACCAAGCATTTCAGCATCTTTGGCATTGTTGGTCAGAATTTCTCCGGGAATGCGACCAATACCCTTTAATATGCCTTGGTTTGATTGTTATCAAAATAATAAATTAGTGTTATTAATTGATGTAAGAAATGACAGAACAATGAAAATGGTTGCACAATGACAAATTATTTTTTAAGGTTATTCGTCACTGGAGGCGGTTGTTTTTCCGTAAACAAATATGTATTATTTTTTATTTCAAAGCTGCAAAGTCGACACCGGAAATTAAGTTAGAGCGCATTTATGTGAGTATTTTAGATTTTTAAATCATAATTCTGTTTCCGCATGAGATTTTAACTTACACGTTTATTAATCCTCTTCATATTCTATCTTGGTCTTGGACTACTACACCTACATGGTATCCGGAAACCAGTGGTACAAGCGGTATGTGTGAAAATATATCACATTTTGAGTCGATTTTGAGAGAGGCAACTTTTTTGATATGAGCTTTCATTTTCGAAGAAATTGAGTTCAACTTTGGAATTTTTTAGGTCAAATTTGCGAAAAAAAAGGTTGTAACGGAGGGGGGGGGGGGGGTAGCTACTACCAGCTCTTTATTGTATTTTAAAAAACGTGGAAGCGTGGAACCGGCTCCAAACACATTCAGTTGCAGAAAAAAAAACGAAACGTTAAGTATGAAAAAATAAAATATCTTGGATTTTCTAAGTGTAATGTGGATTTAATAGTTTCCCCTTGCATTTACAGCAAGTAAAGAATTGATTAGATTTTATTAGGTGAGGGTAGTGGGGAGAATGAATATTTATTGAATTGTTTTTTCATCATTATTAAAAGGTGTTTTTTTTCGACGGTGACTGTTAAGAATTGAAACAAAGATGCAATTAGAGACATCTGTTTTATGATTACTGTAGTTAATTGATTTTAATTACCTATTGGCACCTTAATGTTCAGCACTGCCGTTAGAGGTCTCCAAGTACCGGCCCTGCTTACCGACCTCATTGTTGTTCTTTTTTGGCAGGGTAATTTCCATGTTTTTATTGGTATACAAAGTCTGCTTCCCTTAAAACAATCTCTCTTGCATTAATAAAGTCTTGGTAAAAGGTTCTTTATAGGACTAAGTGGGGGCAGTAACTAAAGTTTTTATAAAAGTGTTGAACAAATATTGTCCTAAAAGTTTTTTTTTTTTTTTTTACATTAACTCCACACAGGAGGCCCTGAGGAAAATAATTTCCCTCAGGGCGTATGTCATCTGGGATGCTGTGTGGAGGGTCTTTTTGAGGAGAGGAAGGAATGAACATTGGTCTTGAAGAGACCCATGTTGTAGGAAGGAGGAAACACAGAGGCCGGCAAATCATTCCACAGCCGAGCTGTTGAACACAAGAACGAGTCGAAGAAACGACCCGTTCTCATGTGACAAATGTCAACTGTGTACAAATGTTGGGCACGCGTTTGGCGTGTTTCCCGACTATGCACTGGTGCCGAAGGGATCAACGATGCTATGCTATTGTAAATAAAACGACTCAAGATTAAAAAGTGTTTGCAATATAAAAGTCCTATACCCGATCATGAAAATAATTAATAACTGTGACATTATATAATATTTATTATCCGCATATCTTTCGGAACATCCTGTTAACGTTACAATTTCACGTTTGCCTCCGCACACAACCAACTGCAGGTAATGTGGGCTTTTAAGGCTCTCCCAAACACACGCGCACTCGTTTTGCACAGCGGTTGCACGTCTCGAGTCCGCGCCCTCCAGGCGAGTGCCCGCCTTAAAACGTTTAATTAGGATAACCGGGAGCGTGTGCAAGTACAGGCTTATGTCATTATACACTCTTGGTTTAGCTTGAATAAGATTACAGAACTTAAAACATCTGGGATACTATATGCACTGCTGATGTGTGCTCGGCGTCGCACGTAATAATTAATATTTTTTTATTAACGTGAATACCTTGTGAATTTTTTTTTTTTTTACCATAATTCCACACAGGAGGCCTTGAGGAAAATAATTTCCCTCAGGGCCTATGTCATCTGGGATGCTGTGTGGAGGGTCTTTTTGAGGAGAGGAAGGAATGAACATTGGTCTTGAAGAGACCTATGTTGTAGGAAGGAGGAAACACAGAGGCCGGCAAATCATTCCACAGCCGAGCTGTTGAACATAAGAACGAGTCGAAGAAACGACCCGTTCTCATGTGACAAATGTCAACCATGTTCAAATGTTGGGCACGCGTTTGGCGTGTTTCCCGACTATGCACCGGTGCCGAAGGGATCAATGATGCTAGTTCCTCGGAGCAACTTCCATTGTAATACCGGAGAACAAGGATAGCATTCCCACCCGACGCCTGTGCTCTAAAGATTGCAATCCGTCTGTTAAGATGGGAGAATCTATCAAACGGACCGCCCGTTTCTGCACAGAGTCGAGGGCATTTTTCAGGTATTTTGGAGCTCCAGACCAGAGGTGGCTGCCAAATTCAACCTTGGGGCGCACTTGCGATTTGTACAGGGTTAGCAGTTGTGCACTATTAAAGTATCTGCGGGCCCTATACAGTACGCCCAGTTTCTGGGAGGCTAACGTTACTCTGGCTTCGATGGAGCCCCCATACCTAAGCTGGTCACTACCAAGCATATCAATGGAGGGCCTGTTCGGAAGATTGCTTCCGTTGAAAGAGACTAGTATTTCATTTCGATCCCTTTTAGACGTAATCAGTCGCTCAAACACTCTCGAGGTAACCGTCCATTCTTTGCTTCAAAGCCCTACGAGCTGTTGGAGTTTGTGAGCCCTTTGGGAGCTTGTCGTTAATAATTTTGTTCTTTTCGAGGTATGTGAGCAGTTTGTCGTTGATCACACGTTCCATCACCTTAGGCAGAACTGATGTGATCGCTATGGGGCGGTAGTTGGCCGGGTTGGAGCGGTCACCCTTCTTTGGAATAGGATGGATAATCGCTTTTTTCCAACCAGAGGGCACAGAGCCAGTCTTCAGGGACATTTTAAAGAGCTTCGTCAAAATTGGAGCTATTTCTGCAGCGCACCTCTGTGGTACCAGGGCAGGTATTCCGTCAGGCCCACTAGCTTTATTAACATCAAGTTCTCGTAAAACATGGAGTACTTCCCGATGCCGGATCCTCAGCTTTTTCATATGGTGAATACTTGCAGCATCTATTTCTTCTTCCTAATCCTATTTCGATTCCCTCCCACTACCTTTTAACCTCACAACATAGCCCACTTAGGGTGCCATAGTTTCCCTGCATTTAAACGGTTGAGGACATTTGGGACTCTTGTGACTATTTGTTATTATTGAAAAAAAAAGCTGTACGTACGCCACTAAAGGTAGTTGTATATAATATTTATTTGTATAAACGGACATAGTAATTCTTTTTAAATATTTCTTTGTTACACTTTCCAAATACCAAACAATATAATATTGTCGTTGCACGCACAATATATCCTAGTGACGTGTTCTGAATTCGTGTACTTGGGAAGTATGTTTACGAGAGATGTGAAGGCTGATAGAGATATTGAAAGAAGGGTGAATGCAGATAACTTTATTAATGGAGGACTGAACGCCGTTGGTGCCAATAAAAAAAATGTCCAAAGAAGCGAAGCTAGCCGTCCATAATGGAGTACTGGTACCTACCCTGAAGTATGGCACTGAGGCATGGAACTGGCAGAGGAAGGATGACAGTAGACTGAATGCTGTAGAAATGAGATCTCTGAGGCGTATGTGTGGCAAAACCATGTACGATCGTGTGAGAAACGTGGAGATCCGGCTGATGTAAGCGTTATGAGTAAGATTAAGAAAGGAACGCTCAGACGGTTTGGGTATGTAGAGCGAATGAATGAGGAAAGGAGTATAAGGAGAATGTATGAAGCAAATGTGAATGGTAGAAGAGGTCGGGGACGCCCGAGAAAGACATGGCACGACTAAGTGAATCAGATACTTGAGTCGGATCATGTCAAGAGTCAGAATAATAGAAGAGCATGTATGAGACGATGTATGAATGTGAACGAGGCGAGGAGTGTGTGCCAAGACCGAGTTGTTTGGCGGTCCGTCCTCTCTGCCTATACCCTGCGGGGAAACGGCGAGATGGTTAGTTAGTTAGTAACGTGAATACGGCGAACTGCAGAGGGGGATTTTGATTTGTTGTGAGGTTGAAAAGGGTGGGGAGTGGAAGAAGATGGAGTAGAGGAAGGTATTGAAGTACCTACCTGGTTATTCAGATCAGGTCAGGATCAGAATTAAGTGAAGCCAAAAGGTCTTGTAGGAACTACGAATCTGTATTTTTAAAACGGTTAACATTCCTACACTGGCAACCCTGCGCAGATTAATGCGCAGATGATCAAAAAAGCGTAATGCTGTCAAAAGCAAGTTTCCGGATTATTCTGTTCCCAGCCGCCTACCTCGCCGCTAGCAAGCTTTCGTAGATTCCTTCTGTGTTATATTATTGTCGTAGATAATTTGTAAGTTAACGTAATCGAATAAAATGATCAATTTAAAATCAGTATTCTAATTTAATAAATATGCGACCTATGGATATGATGATTGCGATCGGTAAGCGTCAATCACATTCCCCCTAGTCTCCTATGTTAAAGGTAGTTGGAGTTTTATTATATCATATTAAGTTAAGGCGAGGAGGAGAGGAAGAGGAATATAGGATAAGGATAGGAGACGCTCCCTGTTAAAGATATTGAAATATAAGTAGATGTGCTATCTGCAGTTTTTACTAGGTGGGACTGCGCTCCCGGGTGTCGCCGATATTTTTTACCAATTAACAAATAAACTAAATGAACGAATAATTAACGAACAAATCAAACGAACGTTTAACTAAATGAACGAATTCTTTCGGTATTCAAACTATCTTGTTAACCAATACTAATGCACATCTTCAAAAAATTAGCGAAATGAACAAATTATTTTCGTATGCAAACTACTCTAATTAGGTCGTAGTCCACCGACAGTTGCGCGGACACCATAGCATATCTCTTTTGTATTTGAAAATCTTTGCTCCCTATACATTCCATACTCTTGTATTAATTTTCGAATGTACCCGTTACCTCTATTCGGTATTTCTGAAGAGTATTGTCAAAAATTTCTATATTGTAAAATTATGTGTTATATTGCGAAAATTCACGAGGAATTTTTTGTAATGTTAGTTCTACGTGTTGGCAAGAGAAATAAATTAAGAAGGATTGGTCAAAAATGAAACCTTGTAAACATAATGATATTGTAATGAATAAGTGCACAGGGGTACCTACGATTTAAATTGAAACTACGTTATTATGCAATGCATATTATTAGACAGATACTAAAGAGAAAATAAAACAAATAAAGTTCCGAGTAACAAATCGTAACACGAGACTTCCAGAGTTAGTCTTTGTTTATTCGCCCATTAAAACTATTCCATTCATTCCCCAGTTCAAAGGCACGGAAATAAATTCAGTCGCGTCGATATATTCATCAATTTATACTAAAATTTAAATCATAAATTTATAACATTTTGTTTCGCTATTATTTTTATATACAAGGTGTAACAGAACGTACCCAAAGGATTTTAACCACAGATTTCTGAGCACATAAATCAGAAGCGTAGATATCATTTTGCCGTCCAATGATCTAAAAACAATTAAAATATTTTTCCATCACACCTCGCAACTGAGTAGATGGGTATAGCGTAGTAAATCACGTGATAAACAATCCGTCTCGATCCAGCACCACGGTAACACACGAAACATCGTGAAGAGTGCGATAAGTGGCAACGTGTGTTTGAATTTTTTTTAATCCTAAATAGAAAAAACATATATTTGAACATCAAAATGATACCTACTTTTTTAAATGCAAATAAGCTCAGGAATCGTTGATCTTATTTTTAATACACCTTAATTTTTCTTATAATGCTGATTTTTGTTGTTTACTCTGCTTTGCTTTTTTTCGTTTTTCTCTTCCTTGTATTTGTTTGCATTATTTTTGTTCCTGTACTAGTCCAATTGGGAGGTCGTACCTACGTGAAGTCGTCGTTTTTTTTTTAATTTTTTTTTTTTAATTTTTTTTTTTTAAATTTTTTTTTTTTTTATTTAATGAAAAGATACATGATTTTTGAAATTCTACGCCAATGAAGAGTACTAGCTCTTGAGCTTGGCGTAGGAGTTATTTTACAGCTAGTTAATTTTTATAACATACATTTTAATTACATTTTCCAATAAATATAAACTATATATAAATATAATATATAAACTACTATTTTTCACTTTTATAACATACATTTTACTTAGTATATACAATAAATATAAACTATGTTGTGATGTTAATTTTTGATATGCTAGGAATTGAAGTTATAACATTTTGATTGGTGTTGTTATGGTTGTTGATTTTTTTTAAAGATTAATTTGACCTTTTTCTTGAATGTTACGAAATCTGTTATTTTTTTGATTTCTTCGGGAAGATTATTAAAATATTTTATGCCTTTGTAAATATAATTGTTGTGCATTTGTTGTGTTGAAAATAGGGGAATTTGGAAGTTAAATTTATGCCTTAATGATGAGTTGAGTTTAAATTTTTTAGTTACATTTTCTTTGAATATTTGTAGTATTGAATCTTTTTTGTAGAGGTCTTTAATTTTTGGTACTTCGAAAATTTTGAACAATGATGCTGAAGGGAATGTTGGTGGTTTTTTTAAAATTACTTTAATAATTAGTTTTTGTACCACTTTTACAGGACTTTTTCATATGCACCTCCCCATCCAATGATTCCATACTGAATTAGTGATTGGACTAGTGCATAATAGACTTTTTTTAGGTTGTTTAATTTGAGAATATTTCTTAATCTAATGAATATATAGATACATTTCCTAATGCGTTTAACAAGTTCACATATGTGTCTGTTCCATTTCATATGTTGGTCTACAATTACACCCAGGTACTTTATTTCAGTTGCATGGTTTAATATGGTACATGAATTATTACAGACATCTTTGTTACATTTTGTGTTGTGTATAGTTATATTAATGTTGGGATAAGTTTTGGATTTATTTATTGAGAAAGGGATATAAACTGTTTTTTTTTGCATTGATTGTAAGAAGGTTTGTATCGAACCAGGTTTTTAGGATATGGATGTCATTATTTGCATTTTCGTTTACAATTTTCCAGTCACTACCCTTAATTATGATAATCGTGTCGTCCGCATAAGATATAACGGTTCCACTGAGGTTTTGTTTAAAAATATCGTTTACGTACATGATAAAAAGTAATGGTCCCAAAACAGTACCTTGCGGTATCCCAAAATCACTTGTGAGTGGTAGACTTGGTGTGTGGTTAATTTTTACAATTTGTGTTCTTTTGTGAAGATAACTTTTTAGCCAATTTAGTGCTCTGTCATTAAAACCCGTTGTAGTACCTTATATCTCTTTCGTTTTCATACAAGATGCGGGATAAGGAAGAAGACGACTTTCGATGATGTGCGTAGAATATTTTATTTTTAAAATTCTATTGTTTACTAGCTGACCCAGCGAACGTTGTTTTGCCATATAAATTATTTCTATATAATATTATTTGGTTGTTAAATAAAAAAATAACGAAAGCATTGTAGGTGTTTGGGGATGGGATCTATGACAGAAAGAGGAAAAGGAAACGATGACCGCCGATAAAAACAAAAAAACACCAACACATACATAACAATATTATAGTGATACAAAACAAATGCCGAATGAAATTGTCGAAATGACTCATGAATGCTTTGCGCACATGTAGATAAAAGTTCGATGAGGCGGACGTAGCGCCATCTGTCATTCAACAACATAAATAATTTCGTTCTGTTTGAAATACGAACGACGCCGACGGTTAAATTTGTTCATACAAAAACACTAAAAGCGTGATTAAAAAATGGGAGTGTAGGTAGGAAAGTAAAATTTTGGGGTTATAGGTATTTTATGATGCCAAATAAAAAAAAAAATACAAAATGGTAGAAAAAAATTCTGGATATGGACACCCTAATCACATAGCGGTATGAAATATACTTTACGACCTATTCTCATACCTACCAAATATACATAAAAAAAATGCATAAAAATCGGTCTAGCCGTTTCGGAGGAGTGCGACCACAAACCCCGTGACACGAGATTTTATATATGTATAGAGATAACAGTGCCCTTATGGATAAATTGATTTGCACGTCCCATTCGTGTAGCTGGGCGCCGCTCGGAAAGGTTCGGGTTTCCGGAGATTGACGAGCGGGCACATAGTACAAGAGAACAGCTGGCGTGTTCCGCAGCGTTCAGATCTATTTACGAAGCCTCAGTAAACAGTCGCAACCGTTGACATAAATACAATACTACTTGCGATCATTGTAATTCACAATAAACTCAAATAACGAACTTACGTTGTAATCATTATTATTGTGGGGCACAGATTTAAAGAACATTAGACTGGGATTAAATAGATTAATATGTAAAATATTATTGTGTTTCTAATTTTATTGCACTAATTAAAAGTAATTTATTCCGATTTATTTCACGTTAAAGCCCCAAGGACAAAAAATAAATACGTACTCGCATTCTGCTACTGCCTGTTTTATAATGCATCGCACGTGAGAGGGAAAAAATATTGGAGCATTTTCAGGCGATAAACGTGTTTGACGATGACTTCAACTAAATGTCACTGTTGTCCCCCATAAAGTTAAGATATGTTTGTGATTTAGGATATGAAAGCTGGTTTATGGCTTTTTTCATTATGTTTGCGTTGAAGCTCGTATGTATATTTTCGCTAAACCAACTGTGAACATTACTGCTTTCAAACCATAATGCGAAAGCACGAACGTTGAAAAACTGCAAAATTGGCGAAGTTCTGTATTTTTTTAATACTTGTATGGACTACCCCATTGCTTGGAGCCGATGAAAGTATGCCAGCTCCATTAAGAGAGTGTTAATAGCCCCAAAAACTAGTGATAATTAATTTATGGGACATTTCCAATTAATGATTTTTACCGTGTATATGTGTTTCTTCCAAAAAAACCAATAATATTCAGTTAAAAAGAAATCATTAAATTTCATATGAACAGTAAAATTTCAATTAATGCTATGCTTACTTGTAAAAGATAACTACACAAACATAAAGCGCCAAATTTTAATGCCGACCTGACGTTGATACAGAAATTGTCAAAGTAGCCGAGTTTGAGGTCCGAAAAGCGGTATGCCTCCTCCGCCCACGCTTTTCTCTGTCGCACGTATGTTTTGCACATCTTTCTCTTTCGCTTACGGTCATTGTAAAGACAGTAAAGTGATTGCACCTATGCGAGAATGGATCGTATCAAGTTCAGGTCGGCATTTAAGTTTGGCGCGTACTATAAGTTTGTGCTATTTTTGGTTGAATCGCATTTTTCATTTGCTCCGCAATGCTGCATATATATCGCTTGCAAACAGTACGTTGAAAATTAATTAATAGACTTCAGGAAAGAAAAATTCTGGTGAAAATGAAAAAAAGGTCACCTTCAAAATACAAAAAAATAAGTAACTAACTAAGGCGGTAGGGTAGGCAGAGAGAACGGACTGCCAATCAACTCGGCCTAGGCACACATTCATCATCACACTGCATCATTTAAATTCAAACATCATCTCACATGTGTAATCTTCTGTTATTCTGACTCTTGACGTGGCCCGATTTGGTTCTCTCGATCGAATAAAAAAATAGTCGAATATTCAAATTCGAAGACCTCTTACACTTATTTTGTTCCATTTTCGCTAATAACAATAAGTACAAAGGTATAAGCAAGACGTAATTTGGGAGGTGGGTATGGGTACTGCCGCCCCAGGAACCATTTATTGGATAACCAACACCTCTGCCATATAGATCACCCCGTAGTTCACTACGTTTGGTGACTTTGGAGGGATGCCCCGGTTCACTAAGTCTGAAGGGTGAGGCTTATCTAGGTCTTGGCGGCAAATGATTTTGCCCAACTACTGCGTGTCGGGCCGGATTGGGAGAAACTGGATACCTTTTGAGCTCTCCAGCCGGACGATATTGTCCCATCGCCTTGCACCGCAGTGGGAGGGATGTTCATGCGTTCGTCACTCCTGAACACATTGACCCCAAATTCCTACCCACCTCACACACCTTTTTCAAATTAATCCTTTCCAGAACTTACTCTCTTTTCTTTCCCTAAAAAGACCCCCGCACAGCATCCCCAAAGATAACATTGGAGGACCCACCACTTACCCGCCCATGGTTACCCCTTCAAGGCTCTTGCAAGGACTTGCAAGGACATTTTTTATATATAAACGATTCTACATTTAATTAAACGATACTAGACCTCCATTGCCCTCACATACCCCAAAGATAACAAAGGGATTTTTTCCCTCAGTACTTCCTTTGTGGAGATAATGTTCAGCAAAATGGGGGTCAATAGGCCAGCCAATGAGGCCAACATTATAAAATTTTTCTATAAAATGTAAATGTAAAGCCATAGCAGGTGGTACATGGACAAGAGTAGCTAATGATAGAGAGAAATGGTGACAGTTAGAGGAGGATTTTGTCAACTAGTGACATACAGACAGGGAGTCGATTCATGATATGTGTTATAAATGTGAAAAGTTTATTATAAATAATGTGATGTAATTTACTATATTTTTAAGGCTATTATTATCATGAAATGTAAAATACTATATTAAAAAAAAATGTTAAAAAATGCTTTGTTGTTCGTCTCAACTAATTGCGCTATACGAAACGTCGCGGTCGTTGCGAATAAAAATAACATTTTTACAAAATTTAACTATTATATTCTTATTTTTCCATCAATTCACAAAGGAACGTGAACGCTACTTAGACCATGTGTTCGAGCTAGCGTGCTTTTCAACGAGAGGACTGAATTTCAAAGTGCCTGGCTGTATAAAATGCATTCAGCGGCTAGCTGCATGAATATGCCATCCGAACGTGCACAGATGAATGGGTACAACTCCTCCCCTTCCCCTACCCCATCTCCTTCCCAAACTCTCCAACCCGCGGTCGGATATTATGCATTCTGCAATGAGTCGCAGAATCAACCCTGTCATTACGTACTGTAACTGTTGGGATTGAGCAGAAAAGCGTCTGTTCAATGTTAGTACATTACATAATATTATCTTAATTTGATTTGAATCTTTAAAATTTCTCATAATTACGTATAATTTATCTATCTATATAAATAAAACTGAATCGCCGAAATGTATGTACGCGCATAACTTCCGAACGACTGCACCAAATTGGATAATTCTTTTTTTTGTGCTCGTTATTTTCAGGCAAGGTTTGTATAAAACTATTGGTGAGCTCTGGCATTATAAAATTTGTATTAAAAAATTGAAATAGGTGGCACGCGAGCTGTTTGAAACATGAATGTACAGGCACTGAATGTATGGAATGCGGGAGAGGGGAGGGGAACTCGGGTAGGGGGTTCGCGGGAGGGGGGAATGGGAATCTGAGAGGGGGAGAGGATTCTGGGAGGGGGGAGGGGAATTCGGGACTGGGGTTCGCAGGACGGGGGAAAGGGAAAGTGGAGTGGGGAGAAGGAAGGTGGAGGACGCGGAGTGAACGCGAGAGGGGAAGGGGACGCGGGAGAGGAAGGGGAGGTGGAAGGGGAACGGGACGAATTGGAAACGACACGAAGGGAGAAACAATTTCTTACTAAATGGCATAGCAACGCATGCCGGGAAACAGCGAGTTTCGTATAATTTCTCATAATATCTAAGAATATCTAAAAACTTTTAACCAATACCTACACATAATTTCGAAATTTATGTGTTACTAGCAGACTCGGTCACACGTTCCTGTGGCTAACGAAACACAACGCCACGCCATTACCCAAACCTTTATAACCAACGCCATCTATTAAATCAAATCCACACCGCCCGTATGCCAGCCCGCTCCTTTTATTTATATGGGCGCCGTACCACCAGAAGTACATTGATATGTTAGAGAAAATCCAGAAGAAATTCTTCAGGTATGTTTACAAGCGGAAGAATGGAACCTATCCAAGGTTTATGCACCATATTGACTTACTTGAGGAAACTGATTCACTGAGTCTTGAAACTAGAAGGTAAGCAAGTTTTGCTATTCTGTCTTTCAAAATTTGGAACAATTTCATCGATAGTCCATTTCTCTTGGGGTGCTGTGATTTATATGTACCAGACCACTACAGCCGAAGTCGACATCATGACTTATTTAAAGTACCAAACGGCAGAACAGACGTCTTGGTAAAGCATAGCATGACAAGGGGAGTGGTGCTGTTAAATGAAATTGCAAACCATTTGGATGTAAGTGACTATTCTTTATATGCCCTAAAAATATTATCGAAGAGTCACTTGCCTAAATGCTGATAGGGAAACTAAATGCTGTAATTGGAATTATTCTGTTGTACAATAATAATAAAATAAAATAAAATATATATTTCAACCAATTTACACAAAACTTTGACAAATTATATACCTAAGAATCTTCCTCATGAATCACTCTATTGGTGAAAACCGCATGGAAATTGGGAGGCGGTTATGGGTACTGCCGTCCCTGGAGCAATATATTGGATGACCAATACCTGTGCCAAAGGTCACCCCAAATGGTTCTCCGCGGTTTGTAACTTAGCAGGGATGCCCGGGTTCATGGGGTGAGGCTTGTCTAGGTCTTGGCGGTGGATGCACCTGCACTTACTGCGTGGCGGGCTGAATCGGGAGAGACTGGTTGAGGGAGATCATTTGGCCTCTCCAACAGGACTCTTTCAACTCATCGCCTTGCACCACAGTGGGAGGGATGGATTCATGCGTTTGTCACTCTTGGACCCACTAACCACCAGATCCCTACACACTCCTCATATATTTTTCCTTCCTAGAACTTTCTCTCCTTCCTTTCTCTTTCGACACAACATCATTTCTCTGAAAATCACGGTTCATAAACGTTGATGAAAAACCCTTTACTGTGAATTCAGTCTATAATATTCTGTTCTCCATTCCGTCAAGGGGAGGAAGAATATTTCAGGTCAAGGGGCCCTCCGCGCTGAGAAGAAAACGGGAAATCGTTCGCTGAATTTTATGAATTTCCCTAGAAAACGCTTTATCGTAATGAAAAATTTACGAAGCTTTCGTTCTGTGTTTATATTTTTACTTAAGAGTGTTCAGAAGACTCTTAAGACAGATTAATTTTATCCGAAATCCGCCTGTCAACTCCTGGATTTTGAGATTTTATTATACTATGTTTTGGGTTCGCGATTTTAATATTTTTTAACTTGATTGAATTTCGTTTCTCAAATCGCCTTCAAATTTATGGAATATTCAATATTTCTGATATTTTAGTTGCCACAGCAAGTGCTTGGTATTTTGGTAATCTTATAAAGCATAAAACTTGATCAGACTATGTTCGATTTTTAACGCTTTTTTCTAATTGAAAAATATGGATTAAATAAAACGATAAGTACATAGATTTTTTTACTTAATTGAATATAAAAAAGCTCTTGATTTACAAGGTATTGCAAGCTGAAGAGTCGAATAATATTCCACGAAAATGTGTAATTATCATAACAACCGCTTTCTACTGCGTAAGTTCTTAACTAAAAACGTGGATTCTACTGTGAAATGTCGCTAATGATATTTTGAATACAAATAAAATCTGTAGATTAAAAAAGATCGTTAAATTGGTAATCAGTCTAAACAACTTACAAATCAATGTTTAATGTACAAATTATCTGTGTCAGCAGAAAAAGAAGAGGTTTCGATAGAAGCAGATGACCTAAAGAGGAGCAATGAACCAATTAATTTACTTGTGTATGTTATTACAGTATAAAATCTATACTATAAATAACCCAAAAACTCAAATTAGATTGTAGATGTATGAGTATGATGCTCATGAACTAGGAAAAAATTATGTATTTACCACAGAAGAGTAATAATCTGCGGGTCAGTTGTTACACAGAAGTGGAATAAATCGTAAAATTTCAAAAGAAGTAGGTATATCGTTTTTGCCAGATTTTAACAAAACCTCTAAATTAACATTGAAATTTAACGAATTGTTCAAATTTTGTGAAACAACTGGCTTTAAGGAACGACAAATTGTTCGGAGCAAATGTAAGTATGTGGTTCAACTAAACCATAGTTAGGTGAGTCGAAGAAAGTATGATTGTTCAAAATATTAAAAAAATGTTTTATGTCCGGTAGCAGATACAAGTTAAGAGATAATTTTAATTTTTGGACAGCTTTTGGTAACCTTTTTGGTAATATAATATTTTGGGGTGATACCTATATTACCATTATACCATTGCACCATTATATTACCATTGCACCATTTTTTTTGGGAAGGAATTCAAACACATACAATCTTTGTAGGAGGTACGGTTATTTTTAAATCAGTCGCCATGTTTTGACTCACCTCTGTCCTGCGCTGTCAGCAAGGAAGATGACAAGGTCTGCCGCAGCTTCCCGAAGGTGCCGGCAGATGAATCCGTCGAGTTGCTGCCCGGGCTCACATCCTCCGTCGCCACCATCTGCAACACGACAGACATGTTGTCATCGGTCAAGGAATCGTGAACATAAAACCAAGTCAGTCACCAGGAGTACCTAGTACCTACTGGGAGTGTCTAGTATCTAACATTCTCGAAAATTTTGGCATATAATATCTACACCCCTGGAAACAAAAATAAAATTTATTTTTAAAGCGAAAATTTCAAAATCACAATGCAATAAATAAATCTTAAAACTATAAAAAAATTCTTGATTTCTCAGTAATTTATTTTCACAATGCACGTGCTTGCATCGTTGTCATCTAGGTCATAATAATAGGCCACTTGCATCACATTTTTTTAAATTTTTTTCCGGTTTAAGCAAATATTCTAAGACATTGTGTATTTTTTTTAATCGTTTTTTTGAAACCCTGGGGATTTTTTGAAAATTTCAATCCGAAAAATCAGACCATTTTTTATAAACCGGAAAGAGGGGACATAATTTTATAGGTGTGAAAAAACGATAATTACATTGCCGAAAATCATTTAAAAAAATAACGTTTTCCACACTAATGGCACAGGAGAATAATGAGGCATACCAAAAATATTACTTCTCATAAATATTTTTTTCCTTGATCCATCTTATTGATCATAAATCATTATAATGTACAGCGTCTATATTACTAAATTCAATGTAATATACTTGTACTTGTAAATTATAATAATAATAAGAATATTATAAAATACAATTTTGTTAAAATCAGCACCATAATCATTATACCTCTAAAACATGTACCAACATCATCTTCACGTTCTGAAGAGAACCCCGTACATCATTAAATGTACGGGGTTCTCTTCAGAACATCTGTCAAAAAGTGAAACCAAATGATAAGTTCGCAGAGAACAAACAAAAATCTAGTGAACGAATTCAAAAATTCGCCTGAAATCAAAATGATGCCATATAAAAAAAAAACTCAGTGTGCAATTTTACAAAATTAATAGGAACATTTTCGGAGACGGGAAATTTTCATGTAGTGACGTCACGAGCCCAAATAATGGATTTATTTATTTAATAATAAAAAAAAAACTGAACATTTCTAAACAATTTTACTAACATTTTCTTAATCTCAGTAAAAAGATCTATCCACATGATTTTTTCCAAGTCGTTATGAAATCCACGCAAGTGGCCTATCATATTTGCTTTGATTAGAGGGTTGTCCTAGAGCCAATTCAGTATTGGCGTGCGCAAGTAAATTTTATTTGATTAATTTGTTTTATTTTACAATTTATTCTTTTAAAATAATATGTTTTTAGAGTGGAAGATACTCTCATTATCGCAATATCGCCCTGGTATAAGACCACCATTCAGAATTGAAAAGTTGCTTGATTTTTTCATATAAAGTGACCAGATCTAAAAAGCAAGGCATTTCCTACCTTATTCTTCCACATTTCCGTCCATACGTCCATACCGCAATTGGGATTGCCATCGCCCCACTAACTCCTAATGTGACTCTTATGCGATATTCACATTAAAAAAAAACAACCACCAGTAATTCACTCTTTGTCCTTAAAATATCCCAGGCGAACCATTCATTATCTGTCGATACGTTTTTCACCGATCAGATCTGTCAACAAAAATTGATTTGTCCCGTAACTAGATTGATCTATTTTAAATGGCTGTCAAGCTCTGACATAACTAGCCCTAAAAATAACTTTATCAACACGAAATAATTGTAACCTTCAATATATACCAAACTTTCCATTTATAAAAAATCAACACAACGCCCTTATGCCACTTTTCTAAATAAAATGCTTGATAAAAATATTCGCTTGAGAAAAGTTCGCTTACTGGTATATTTTTCAAAACTAAATGACCCGCATAAAAACCTAAAGTAACTTATAACTTTTCACAAGTAACCGTTTCTCTTTTTCCAAATTTTAAAATAACATCGAGAGGCTTTATATTTTCGTAAAGTTCATATATTGGAAAGCAAACTTCGCTGACGTAACAATCTATTTGGACGAAGTTCTAATAGATTAATAAGAACGTATGTATGCTTTAGAATAAAATACACGTGTTGACGCGAGGTTTAATGTTTTGTGAACACTAGGCCTCGCATCCAAAATATATGTCTCTCGTAAACAATCGAAACCGAAATTTCCTCTGAAGTCATAAGATATGTAAGTAACTTAAATACCGACCAACGTAATTATGAACCACGCATTTTGTATAACATTTTTATATTTCAAATAAGGAATTATATAATTTGTCCTAAAGCCGTAAATTTTTAAACTTTCTTCAAGCAGTTAGACACCATACATCATCTTCAAAGATGACATAGGCCCTGAGGGAAGTTATTTTCCTCAGGGCCTTCTGTGTGGAGTTAATGTAAAAAAATATATACTTAATATTAAAAGACTCCACGCTCAAGAGTAACAGAACGAACCAACTAATTAAAGACAGACGAAATGACAAAGGTCAAGTTTGCAGTTTATGAGTTCGTATCGAAATCAAAAATTATTTAGAAACCCTTAGTCAATTATAATAAAAGGAAGGCAAACATTTCGATTCCAATGGCTTGATGCACACGTTTTTAACTTATTTTATTCCCAAGGCAGCAGGGATCGCTAAGTTTGTCAGTCATTTTAATGCATTGCTTTGAAAAGTTCATCTGTTGAACTGGCGAGAGAAAATGGAGTTCCAAGTCCTGAAAACTAACACTTCCGATACATTATCCTGTTTGAGTTTGTCTGAAGAGTTAGGCAGATGCTTGAAGTTACTTGCGTCCGCCTTATTCTGCCGAGTTTCAAATTGCACGTCTTAAAATTAAACATATCATTTCTTTTTTCCAGGTTTCAAATATCATGCCAAAAAATTATCGAAGGAATCTCCCTTTCAAAATAATCATCGATATAATTTGGGAGGCGGGTATGGGTAACGTCGTCCCGGGAACCATTTATTGGATAACCAACACCTCTGCCATAGGTCACCCCAAGTGATTCGCTACATTTGGTGACTTTTGGGTGAGATTTGTCCAGGTCTTGTCGGCGGATGCGTCTGCCCATCTGCCGCGTGGCGGACCGGATCGAGAAAGACTAGTTGAGGGAGGCCCTTTGACCTTTCCAGTCGGACTCTCACGACCCATCACCTTGCACCGCAGTTGAAGGGATGGATTCATACGTCTGCCACTCCTGGACACACTGACCCCAGATTCCTAACCACCCCTCAAACCTTTTTGCTTCCCAGAACTTCCCTTCCCTTTCTTAAAAACATCTTTCACACAGCATCCTCTAAGATGACATTAGCTTCACAGAGGAGGCCCTGAGGAAATTAATTTTCCTCGGGGCCTCCTCTGTGAAGCTACTGTAAAAAAAAAACAATTCTTTATTTGGGAGTCGGGTACCAGTCGTTTATTGGATAACCTTTACCTCTGCCACAGGCTAACCCAAGTGGCTACATTTGATGACTTAGCAGGGGTGCCCGGGTTCTAGGTCTAGGTCTTGATGAATAATGCATTTGACCACTTGGCGGGCTGGATCGGCAGAAACTGATTGCGGGAGATCTTTTAAACTCTCCAGCAGGACCCTTCCGACCTATCGTCTGGCACCGCAGTGGGAGCGATGGATTCGTCTTCAATCACTTCAATCACTCCTGAATGACCCTCAGTTATCTACCCATACCCCTCATACCTCTTTATTTCCTCTCCTTCCTTCAATCAAAAAGACTCCATACTGCATTCTTAAAGATGAAATAGGCCGTGAGGGAAATTATTTGCTAAAGGGCCATCTGTATGGATTTAAATGTTAAAAAATATATTTGTATTATATTTTAGATTATGTCTATTTGTTGTCTTTTCAATTTATAATGACAAAATAAACCATGTGTTGCTCTGTAAAACAATTTTTTTTTTTACTTTCACATTTAAAAAAACACTAAATACATTATCGTAAAGTTACAAACATTACATGTAAAATAAAGAAACGATATTTAAAGTTTATTGTCGAACTTTTTATATTAAACAAATTAAATTATTTTTCTAATATTTCAATCACTCAATCGTCAGCCAAATAGCGAGTAAACAATGAAGGTATTTTCAGTATCCACGGTTACTGAAGCCATCTGTTCAGTCAACCAAGATCAACGGCATTTGAAAAGCGCACCATAATTCAAACACAAAGGGATCCTAAGCATTTCTAGATATTCCTTTACATATTCATACAATTATCTGTGTTTGTCAAATAAAAAATGATGATGGACACTGTAACGCTGTCCGAAATGTTGGCTAAAGAAGGAAGAAGCGCAACGCGGCATAACACTCCAAAAACAAATAACGAAAATACTTTTGGATGTGAAAATCTAAAAACGAATCAAACTGACAAATGTTTAGCCGGAGGTAGAAAGTTGACTTTGCGGAGGCATTTTGGCAATCAATTAAATTTCCATGCATGTTACTGATCTCTGGATGGGTGGTTTTGTCCTTAGTTTCTAGAGATACGTCGCCCTAGCAATTTAGTAAAAAGACTCTCGCATCCTTTCCACGCCTTTGAGGGTGCCTCTCAAATGAGAATTTATTTTCCGCATCGCCGGAAGCCCCGAGGCGTTATTGGAACTGCCTTCATTTGTTATTTTAGTGATCCTGAGAAACTGTTTCCAATATACTAGGAGGTAAGCTAAAGGACATACGGAATATGGCATTAAAACTCATCTTTGCATAAACATATAAGGAATAAGCCAGTTTAAATGTATGCTTGCGGTTGTTTTATGTTTCTCAGAAAGCCAAGATATTTCTGTATTTGTAGGTTCTGGGCAAAAAAACAGGTGTGTACATAATGTAATACCTAAACGAATACTTCTAGCGAGAATTCTAGCATTAGTTTAGAGCAGCCGTACGTAACCTATGTGTATACATTCACTCATATATGAACATATACAGGGTGTTAAGGGACATACTTACTTACCAGAGATTCCTAACATTATTTGGAGTAAAAAATGTAAATCAAATTTTGGTCTCCGGTGACATTTTTTGATGTTTTTTTACATTTTTTTTTACTAAAACATAAAAAAATGGTGGTTGTTGAACATTTGGAGGCGGGGTAAGGGATTTGTCGGACACCCGGCTGAGAGACCAGTGACTACAGGCGGAAGGATTTTTTTTGTTTAATTTTGAAGAAAAAAAATTAAAAAGTCGTCAAAAAAGTCACCGGAGACCAAAATTTCATTTACATTTTTTACTCCAAATAATGTCAGGAATCACTGGTTAAAGCCAAGTCAAGTACGTCCCTTAACACCCTGTATATGTATGTGCTCATGTACGTTGGTGCATGAATGTGTGTATGGATGTGTGCACCTTTACGTACACGTGCGCATGCAAGCACACAAATTTTCAAAATCTAATCTTAATGCACTTCTCTTTATTCTTTCTATACTTTTCATTGTAATTTTACCAATTTTCAGCATCTTTACATTCTTGTACCATATGTTTACACTAGACTTCATATAAAATAACTATCCTTGATTGGTCACCATGAAACAGACAGCCGCGTAGAATGGTGATTTAATGTATCTGCTCTATGTAAATGTCTTAATTATGAAACACGTATTTTATAAATTAAAAAAAAAAAAAAACTCTTGTAACGAGAATCAAATAAATATAATAAAATTATCAGCTAGCTAACATAGCCCTCTAAAGAATAAAATGTATAATAAATATAATGTTGGTTAATAAGAATAAAATGGTTCGGCGCTTGACTGAACCCCTGTTGTTTGTTCTAGTAATTAATCGTCAGATGGTAAAATAAATATCTAACCCGTCGGTCACTTGACAGTCGTGTTTTTGTTTTGATTGTGTTGGTTCCTTTTGTTAACATTTTTATAAATTTGATTACAATACGAATATAAATTCTTTAATCTTCCCTCTTTTTACCCGAAGCAACCAACAAACGAGTAGTGCCTTAGATCTCAGGGACCGAGCCGTTATGGGTCATATTCCATATGCAGTCAAAAGATAGTGTAAAAGTCATTTCTAAACTAAAATTGTACATAGATACATTGTCGAATAAATATATTGAAACGGATTGTCTTTCATTGAATTGAGACCTTAAAAATTATACAAACACAATACGAAACTACGTGTCTTCTTAAATATTACCTTTCAGACTTCTAAAGACAGTCCCAGATGCTCAGATAAATTACATCACAATTGGTGTATTGTATTGTTAAATTGGCATAAAATCTCAAAAGCGATGGCAAATGATGGAAAAACATACGATTGTTTTGCCCTTTCCGGGATACTCGCCGCGATCCATGTACAGCGACTCGCGGTTACATACTTTATTTAAAATAGCTACATACTTTGCAGCGAAAGGTCAAAAGAATGTATGAAAATACATTCGTTTTACATTTTTATAAATGCGCAAGTAATGCAGCTATGGTATTTCAAAAAGAAATAATGTAAAAAAAATCAGTATGGAAAATCGAGTTATATCATCAAAAGGATTAATCCTTTAATCATCCATCCTTTCCCCTGCAAACATCTGCGAGGCGCTGTATCGCCAAGGGAGGCCGAACAGCGCTTTGTATGCGTGGTTATACCGTACTGGAGTGTGTTCATTGTAGTCAAATTGATTGCAGACCCTTTATTTCTCACTTTTGACTACTTAATTTAATTATTTGTTCGCAAGTTGGGAGCGCTTCGGTCCATTGTGTTGCTTAGTCTAGAATTGATATTGCAAAACTAAAAATGTTGCGCTGACCTTAAAAATTCGGTGAGAAAAACTTTATTTTTTAAACACTCTACGGCACATCTATTTCATTAAAAAGACAAACATATTTTCTTAACAAATAACTTCTTATCTCTTACAACCGTATTATATTTCGTTTTCTTTGTCTCTCATCAAACTATTCTAAACTTTATTTCACTGTGAACTAAATAAAATAAATTCGAAAAACTCTCAAAGTTTTAGTTGATTCAGCAGAATGATTAGTTTCTTATTGAATTATCTCCACCTCCTCTTCTGTCTTATCCCCGGGTTGGATCGGTTGAATCCCGTCGGAAAATTTACTTTAAGCGCCCCCGTTTAGCGATCAGCCCTGGAACTGCCTTATCCGGGGCTCCAGGACTCCGGGGCTCCTCGGGCCGAGCCAGAAATGCCTTTATTTTTGATCTCCGGCAGGAAAACAGCGCTAAACTTTATGCCTGATAAACTATAAGCCGCCCTTAAACACAAGTTTAAGCCGAGGGAGTTACGAGACCACGCAAGACACTACAACTTACCGACGAAAGTTCACGCAAAGGAATACGGTATTTCATTTTTTATTTCATTGTTCTAAACATAAAATGTTACATATGTTTTTTTAGAAAACAGCCGTTGGAGTACAGATAAGGAAGTTTGTTGGAAACCGGTCTGTGGTTGAGTTGGCATCACATCTGGGTTCTACCCAGGCGTCGTGAGTTCAATATCTCGGCTGACTAAGACCTCTGTCATGGCACAAGCATCATTTTCCGATTACTGTGGTAGGTGTATGTAAATTATTTTCAGGTTATCTGCAACCTGGTCTTTCTTAAAAAAATATATAATAAATAAATAAACTGACGAACGATTCCTTTTTTAAAATTTTATACAAAATGGGTAAAAATTCGCGATTCTCATTTATTTGTTATGTTTCCAATTTAAATCATTTTAATTTTTATAAGAATTTTCTTCTGTTTATAACTTTTGAAGGTTATTCCCATAAATGTAAAATATAATTGAAGAAGAAGAAAATAATAATAATCTTAACGAAAATATGAAAGAGAACAAGACAGAAAAAAATAATTGTCGGAACTGGACTCGAACTCAGAACCTCCTGTCTATCCGGGACGTGCGTTTGCCAATTCCGCCATTGCGCCCTACTGTCAAACCATCATAATAGCCAATCTCATATTTAAAATTTTAGAATTAACAATAATTCAACTAATTTATTTTCCATATCATAGGCAACTACCCTTATCCGTGACGCTATCCAGGTTACAAACCAATTCTTAGAATAAGTGTTTCTAATAAAAAGGGTAGTTGCCTATGATATGGAAAATAAATTATTGTTTTAAAATTAAATAGATAAAATCATTATTAACATATTTTATGTCAAAAAAATAATCCGTAATTTACTGAATTTTTTAAACTAAATTTTACTTTTAAAATAAATTTTTGTTATCATTTTAAAGAAATAATTTTACTTTTCTCTTTTTAAAATCGTGAATAATTATAGGAATTACGTAAAGGAATTATTTTCTTTACAAAATGATTTTATTTTTATTTTCTATCTATATTATAATACAAGATTTCTGTACATTTATGAGAATAGGGAATAGACATTAATCCTCCCACGGGATTGGTTTTGTGAAAATTCTTTGAAATCAACTATAAAAATTATCAGCTATTGTGCTAATAATTATTAGAAAATAATTATTAAAAATATTCATTTTTTTTTTAAAGAAAAAGTTATACAATATTACAGGAAATCAAATAAAATAAAATATTACAGAAAAAAGAAAAGTCCCAATAAACTACTTTTAAGTAGTTTGTCAATGGGTGCTTTTACTTTGAAGTTTAAAAAATAATACTTATTATGCAGTTAGACATTTTTTTGAGTTACTACAAAAAAATGTTAATACAAACTATTTCTTTCGGCGAGCCAATTATTCAATATAATATTTGTTTTTACATTATTTGAACATTTTTTAATTTTAGCAGGTAACATATTTAAGCAAGTATGTATCATGTAGTCCAGCGTTCTTTGTCCATATTTGTTTAAGTGCTTAGGTACGCCTAGTCCTTCATTTAATGTAAATCGAGTATTGTAAGTGTGGTCCAGTCTATTTATGTATATAGTGCTATTCATATGCTGAAAAATAATTTTATGCCACAGAATTGCTCTTACTGAGAGAATTTTGAGATTCTGGTAAAAGTACGGAACATTGTGCCTTTGTTCGTATAAACTTTTATGAGCTAATAATTTTACTAATGAATTTTGAACTGATTGAACATGATTTACATTTGTCTTACAGGAAAGTCCCCAAGCTGTAATTCCGTACCTTATAATAGACTCAGCTAATGGTAAATAAATTATTCGAAGTGTGCATACTGGAACATAGAATTTCAGTTTATATAATCTACTAAAAATAGATCTCAGACGTTCACAGACTTTATTTTTTTGTAAATCCCATTTGAAAAAGCAGTCAATAATTACACCTACGAGTAAATAAACATATTCTTTAACCAGTTCAATATTTTCACATGTACACAATGCAGGGATACCAACATGTATGCAATCTGAACCGTGTGTTTTAATTTCTGGTGTAATAATATTTGCCTTGGCATTGGGTGATCTAATATGTATCAATTTGATTTTTTTGCATTTATGATTAAACCAAATGAATTTGAATACCAAATAGTATCGCCAAAACCAAACCTTTTTAGGACAACATCTATTATATCTATTCTGTCCGAAGAAAACATGGTTAGACGACACTTGTAAAGTTTTAAAATCTATTATAGTTACTCAAACATTTACGTCGAAACATTTTAAAATACCAACGGGTAATCGTGGTTAGCTAATTTTCGGAGAAATAAGGTAACGAAACTGTTTAATAATTTTCGAAAGTCAACGCAACAAGACAAGGTAAACCCTTTCTTTCTTATATCTGAATTTAAGCTCCTTTGTAAATGGCGTGGTTTGTTTGGCTAAGTGCTAAATTTTTGCAAAAGGCGAAGGATGTAGAATTTTTATGATGAATTTTATGCTGGATCTTTCACTTGGAGGTGTTTGCTTTTAATTTTATTTGGTTTGTTTTAGTTGCGAAATAATTTTGGAAATGTGTTTTCCTTGGATTTGTTTTAAACACGAGCTTTTATGAAATAACACGCGATGAACAATAAACCCATCATAAGTAGTCAGCAATCATAAGTAGTAACTAGGTAGCAAAATGCTGTTGGAAAATAATTTTAATCGATAATAACGCAAGTAACTCTAGCATACATGAATACTTTTCTATTTGTCATTCCAATAAATCAATGATACATAAAATGTGAATAAATTCTGATCATAAAAAAATATATTAGCAAGAATGGCAGTTTCATTGCGTATGAGAGGAAGAATGAATGATTAGGCCAAGGTATAACATTTTAAGTGAATACCGAACAAGAGGTCTGGAGCCAGTGAGACTGTCGCATCCCCAATTGGGTTAAGTTGTAAGGCTGAAGGTAATGGGTAGGAGAAGGAAGACGAAGAGGAGAAAGGTGGAGAGGTATCTGGCTATTTAGATCTGGTCACCAAAACACGGCTAAAGCCATTTCTGAATTCTGAGTGGTGGTTTTACAACAGGACGATACTGAAAGTATCTTCCACCATCGAGCATGCCCCAAATATACTAACCATTATTTTTAATTTATCCATTGTGAAATAATGCAAATTCATCAAGTAAAATTTATATGTGCGGATTTGACCCCACTACCTTCGTTTTGCTGGTCGACAGCATTATTCCTCGACCACGGAGGCCGCAATCATTGATAACAAAGAAAATTCATGTAATATAAAAAAAAAACACCTATGAAGTAAAATAACCACGTTAGGTGATTAAGAGCGTTTAACCAGCCAGCGGACGAAAAGCCACATTTCGTCGAAAGTTGTTCTTCCGATCATGCAGGGCGGTTACAATGAGAAAGATTAATTATTCTCCGTACCAGCTTTTTTAAATTATAACTCAATATCGAATTTATTTCAATCCAAATTAGCTTTAATTTATACCTTCATCCAAAAATGCTGAAAGGCGTGATGATAAAACTATTAAAATGGTGTACTTTTTGTAGTCATTTTTTGATTATAAGTATTTATCATTTTTCAATAATGTCTAAATTTAATAAGAATGTTATAAAAATCTGAAATATATTAGTTTGTAAGTGCGCAAATAAATACACAAATGGACCAATTTTCGTCAAGAAACACATGTACGTACATATTTTTTAATGATTTTATTGAAACTAAAATAAAAATTCTAATACGTAACTCTGCTAGATAATGTATTGATTTATTTTACTGCATGATTACATTATTTGAAATGGGTGTGGTATAATACAAAAACTTTTTTGAAAATTTAACAAATCTGCCAACGACCTATGGAATAACATTATTATACCAAAAATTAAAAAAAAATTCTAAAAATTTATTAAATACGAATGCTAGATAAAAGAACAATCTTTCGAAATCCATTTATAATTTTTTGTGGAAAAGAGTCAATACGTCTAAAAACTTTTTTGAAAATGACATATTTCCGGCTTTCTCTGGTAATGCCCTCTTAAGATCTTTTCGTCTTTTTTTACGTTAACTCCACACATTAGGCAATGAGCAAAATAGTTTTCCATGGGTTCACCTTTAAGGGTGCTGTCTGCAGGGTCTGTTTGAGGAGACGAAGGTCTTGAAGAGACCCACGTTGCAGGAGTGAGAAAAGCACGGGTGTCGACAAAACTTTCCACAGCGGAGCTATTGATGATGTAGTATTTTATGGATTTAAAAACTGTCTTTGAGTAAATAACTATTAATAAGGGCCATTAACCAGCCAGCTGCCGAGAATTCACATTTCATCGTACGATCGTACAGGGCGGTTCCAATGAGAAAAATTATTTTTTCTCCGTACCAGCATAATAGCTGAATATCGATTTTATTTCATTCAAAATTTTAAACTAAAATTAAAATTCTGAAACACATTTTTTCCAGATAATTTATTGATTTATTTTACTGCATGATTATATGATTTGAAATGTGTGTTGAATAATACAAAATTTTGTTTGAAAATTTAACAAATCTGCCAACGACCTACGGTAAAACCTTTTGTACTAAAAATAAACATATAATCTGAAGATATGATTTTAGGTTTTCACGGCCAAAAATTTTATGGTTATTTCCTTTTGGGGTATTATGCCGTGTTGCGCTACCTCCTCCTTTAGCCAACGTTTCGGACAGCGTTACAGTGTCCATCATCTGCCACATCTGCCCTGATGATGGACACTGTAACGCTGTCCGAAACGTTGGCTAAAGGAGGAGGTAGCGCAACACGGCATAATACCCCAAAAGGAAATAACCATATAATCTGAAAATTTAAAACATAGACTAGGTAAATGAACGGTCGGGAAAAGAGTCGATACGTCTAAAATTTGTTTTGATAATGACATATTTCGGGTTTTGTCTGGTTATTCCCTCTTAATTAAATAAAAGTAAAAAACAAACTTCGCTTATACCACTATTTAAAAGGTGTTATTAGAATTTTTAATAGTTAATATTCATTAGTTAATTATGGGGAAAATTTAGGCAAGTGATTTTTTTGGAATAACTATTGACAAGATGTTGTCATTAAACTGAATTTTCAATAATTCGATCATATCAGCCAATATTATACGTTCTGCGTTGAGTGCAAAATATTGTAAATTCAAACAGGTAGGTACCAACAAAAACAATTTCGCAATTGAGGCTTTAATATCAAAGCTTACTTGATTTAGCCTAACGCTAGTCCCTATTGTGGAATAGGTTATTTTTTGTACGGAATATATGATTGTAATAATAATATTAATAATATTACAATCGAACTCATAAAAACCAACAAATGATAGAAGATAAACATGTGTCCAGTTCACTTGCAAATAATGGTCATACAATTTGCGAAGACGTTTGTCGGAACTTTATCGTAATAATATTGGACTGAAAGTTATTTTTATCCAAAAGTGACAAGTCAGTATTTGTGATGCATGCTAAATATATCTGGCAAATGTGGGTTGTCATCTTGTTTGTTTATGACAAATGCTAGATGTATCCCTTAAGAGCGGGAGGCTACACAGCAAAAAACGTGACTATAACCCAGACTTCAGTTTTTGCGATTTTAGATTATGAATGTAAATTTTTTACATGCTATAAATCACGACATCTAACCTCCACCTACTTAATAATAACCGGCTAGCGGCTAAGTGGTCCAAATAATCGGGTTCTCGTCAAGGTGTCGGGGATCACACCTCTGCTACCCAAGTCCTTCACTATTATTCAAGCAACAGTATTGGTTAGGTATTATAATATGTTTTTTAGTCTTGTTTGTTAAAAAAAAATATATATATATCTTCTTCTAATATATAAAATTCTCGTGTCACGGTGTTTGTTGCCATACTCCTCCGAAACGGCTGGACCAATATTGATGAAATTTTGTCTGCTTATCTGGTAGGTCTGAGAATCGACCAACATCTATTTTTCACACCCCTAAAAGTAAAGGGTGTTCCACTCCGAAGAAAATTATTTTCCCCATACATTTTGTATGGAACGAATTCTCCTATTTTGAAAGAACTGCAGCAATATTGTAAGGGGTATAATATTGAACTGTGAACCGGGGGAGGGGGAGGGGGGAGGGGAGGGGGGAGGGGGGAGAGGTGAGGGGGGAGGGGGGTGGGGGGAGGGGGGAGGGGGGAAAGGAACTCAGGAAGGGGGGTTAGCGGGACGGGGGAAGGGGAGAAGTGGAGTGGGGAGAGGGAACGCGAGAGGGGAAAGGATACGCAGGGAGAAACAATTTAGATCAAGGTATGGTATACGCAGGGAGAAACAATTTAGATCAATTCAGCTAATAAGTTGACAACAGTTTTTGATTTTGAGGCGGTACGAAGTTCGCCGGATCAGCTAGTATATATATATATTTATGTTGCAAGAATGGTGATTATGGCGATATCCATGGATTTTCAGAGACACTGAAAGGTATTTTTTTTTTACATGAGCTCCACACAGGAGGTCTTGAGGAAAATAATTTCCCTCAGGGCCTATGTCATCTTTGGGGATGCTGTGTGGAGGGTTTTTTAAGGAAAGGAAGGAGAGGAGAGTTCTGGGAAGGAAAAGGGTTTAAGGGGTGGGTAGAAAATGGGGTTCAGTGCGTCCTAGTCATCCGCCTCCAAGACCTAGACAAAGCTCACCCCATTATCCCGGGCACCCCTGCTAAATCACCAAACGTAGCGAACCACTTGGAGTGATCTGTGGCAGAGGTGTTGGTTATCCAATTAAGGTTCCCGGGGCGGCGGTACCCATTCCCGCCTCCCAAATTGAATTGTTCAAGGTATTGTTCAAGGAAACTGTTATATCATCATGCTTGACCAAATGAACAAGAGATGTCACCCACTTGTCAGTTTGGAAGAATAGTACAGTTAAAATATATTTATTAAAAGTATTATTACGACCAGTGAATAACTATATCATTCTGGTGGTTTTGAAAATCTCGCAATTAATTGTGAATTCTAATTTAGTTGTGTACGGTTGACGTATCTCAAAAATACAAAAAATAATACTAATCAGAATTTTAAGTGGATGAAATTATCGTGAGGCCTCCCAAGCTGCATAGAACTACAAAAAAGTTTAATGAATTTCTTTTTCCCTTGAGATTTGTCAGATCGCCATTCCTTGTGATATTTTGTTCGCACAACTTAAATTCAAAATCAATAATATATTTTTGAGTATTAAGCTCAGAGAGTTCTGGGGTCATTTACACACCCCAGGCTCGCATATTATAATACAAGTATCCACGTTTAATGACGATTGTAGAGTGATTTCAAATATTGTTAAAACATTCATTAACTGGAAATGTTCTGTAAATCTTTACGAAAGATTGACACCACTAGCCCGATGGTTAAATGATGAATTAAAAAAGCATGCATGTTATGTAGGTGCTAATATTACAATATTTCCAGGATTGGACGGAATTATAAACGGAGAAAACTACACCCACTAGAATTAAACACGTCAAAAAACCTAGCCTACGTAACTTTATTTTCTTCAAATGTGACACGTGCATACACTTTCAAACAATCTTAAATTTAAATGTCTAAATGACAGATTATTTGACGTGCGCAATAACTGTAGGTGTAGGTAATTCTCTCTTTTAGTAATTTCGTCTGTGTGTAAAAATCCTTTCAGTATATTCGTAACCACAGAGCAAGTAACTCGTCGTTGAACCTCTTAAATTAACTAGCCGCGAGATTCCTTTAGCGGAATAGTTGAGTTCCCTATTAACATAAAGCCCCGGAAGACTTCATCTTAGAGCCCAGACCTACAGAAGTCACGAAATTACAATTATAGCCCCGGGTGTAATATGGCGACCACCAAATCAGTACCATCGCTATTTAAAATGTACCAATATGTTAATTTAATACGTCTGCGGTAAATCGCCGCTATTTTGCAAACTGTCACTGTTCGATGGCACTCACTTGATCACATGATACTTCAAAATCCACCTCGCGCAAAATTCTGTATTCTAGTCGGCCTGGATGACAACGTAATATCACATCTTGCCGTGATGGATCACAAAGAATTTGCTTGAAAAATAACGTATTTTACGTAGAAAGAAACGCAATATGTGGAGAGTGTTCTGACAGAAGGTAAGTCGTAAAAATAATCTTAATTAAAGTTATGAATTTTTTGTAGCAATAGTAAATTTTATGTTTTTTAAACATACTTGACACTTGAATTTTTTTTTTTTTTTTTTTTTATTTAATGAAAAGATACATGAATTTTGAAATTCTACGCCAATGAAGAGTACTAGCTCTTGAGCTTGGCGTGGGAGTTATTTTACAGCTAGTTCATTTTTATAACATAGGTACATTTTACTTACATTTTCCAATAAATATAAACTCTATATAAATATAATATATAAACTACTATTTTTCACTTTTATAACATACATTTTACTTAGTGTATACAATAAATATAAACTATGTTGTGATGTTAATTTTTGATATGCTATGAATTGAAGTTATAACATTTTGATTGGTGTTGTTATGGTTGTTGATTTTTTTTAAAGATTAATTTGACCTTTTTCTTGAATGTTACGAAATCTGTTATTTTTTTAATTTCTTCGGGAAGATTATTAAAATATTTTATGCCTTTGTAAATATAATTGTTGTGCATTTGTTGTGTTGAAAATAGGGGAATTTGGAAGTTAAATTTATGCCTTAATGATGAGTTGAGTTTAAATTTTTTAGTTACATTTTCTTTTAATATTTGTAGTATTGAATCTTTTTTATAGAGGTCTTCAATTTTTGGTACTTCGAAAATTTTGAACAATGATGCTGAAGGGAATGTTGGTGGTTTTTTTAAAATTACTTTAATAATTAGTTTTTGTACCACTTTTACAGGATTTATAATTTTTTCATATGCACCTCCCCATCCAATGATTCCATACTGAATTAGTGATTGGACTAGTGCATAATAGACTTTTTTTAGGTTGTTTAATTTGAGAATATTTCTTAATCTTATGAATATATAGATACATTTCCTAATGCGTTTAACAAGTTCACATATGTGTCTGTTCCATTTCATATGTTGGTCTACAATTACACCCAGGTAGGTACTTTATTTCAGTTGCATGGTTTAATATGGTACATGAATTATTACAGACATCTTTGTTACATTTTGTGTTGTGTATAGTTATATTAAAGTTGGGATAAGTTTTGGATTTATTTATTGAGAAAGGGATATAAACTGTTTTTTTTGCATTGATTGTAAGAAGGTTTAATTAAAATCGTATGTCACGCATTTTCAAGAAACTATTCATTACAACCTATAAAAATATTCCCACATTATCTTTGACTGAGAATGCTACAATCAAAACATTTGTTTGCGCATCTTTATATGGGATTGATTGGGTATTGCATTCGCAGACTTGGTGGGTAGATATGTCAAAATCCTGAATTTATCCCACCTACCTAATCTTTCCTTCCCAAATGTCACCATAAAATTGTTGCAAGAAATACTCAACTTTGGAGAGGTGACAGTGTGCTTTCCTGCTCAGAACAAAATAACATCTCAGACAGGGCGCATGTATCGTAACCTCTTAATGTAAGAATATTACGATTTTAAAATTAAACAGTGAAAACAGTACACCAAACTGGAGATCAGCGGGGCCCCATCTGCAACGGTGAGTCCTATTTTCCTTATTCCAATCTGGGCTTATCTAATTTTCCAAAAGCCCAGATTTGAACTATCGACTGACTATCCATCAGGTTTTGCGAGTGTATGCTATTTAATCGTCCCGTATAACTTAGCGTTTTCACGTAGTTTCGGGACTGGTCCTTCGAGGGCTGCGTGGGCTTTGCTCTGCAGCATTTACCGCCAACTAACAGTGGAGTCGCAGTTTCGCGACACCAACATTTATTAAAAAACACATGGATTTGAGCTAATACGATTATGTAGTATTTACAAACAATATGTTTATAATGTACAAATCACAAGTGCGCCCCACGGTTGAATTTGGCAGCCACCTCTGGTCTGGAGCCCCAAAATACCTGAAATAAAACCCTCGACTCTGTGCACAGACGGGTGGTTCATATGATAGATTCTCCTAATTTAACAGACGGATTGCAATCTTTAGAGCACAGGCGTCGGGTGGGAATGCTATCCTTGTTCTACCGGTATTTTGATGGAAGATGTTCCGAGGAACTAGCATCTAGCATGATCCCTTCAGCACCGGTGCATAGTTAGGAAATACGATAAACGCGTGCCCAACATATATACGTGGTTGACTTTGGTCACATGAGAACGGGTCGCTTCTTCGACTCGTTCTTGTGTTCAACAGCACGGCTGTGGAATGATTTGCCGGCCTTTGTGTTTCCTCCTTCCTACAACATGGGTCTCTGTTCATTCCTTCCTCTCCTCAAAAATACCATCCACACAGCTTCTCAGACGACATAGGCCCTGAGAGAAATTATTTTCCTCAAGGCCTCCTGTGTGGAGTTATTATTAATAATATTATTAAATGCGATTTACCATGATTTAAGGGTGAAATAAACATACTTTTGTAATTAAAATCGGCAAACGGACATAATAGTTTGTGTCCGATATAAAAGTCCAATCAATTTTCATGCAATATCGTAATGTAAATAGAAAGGCATTAGCAGTTAGACATAATAGTCATAAAACAGAATTATATACCCATCTAGTCATGTAGAGAAGTCAAAACCAAATTCTTCAAAAAGTTAGTACAAAATACCCCTTTCAGTTACATAGTTCACTAAACCTTTAAATATTTTGAAAATAAATACTAAGAGAAGTTATGTCTAGACCAAGGGTAATCGGATTTTTAAGTGAGTGGTGTCAAATTAACTAAGATTTTAATCAACTCGTTTAACTTAACCTCCAAAGAGAATTTATTTAGAAGTTACATTGGTGGCGTACAGGGTTTATTTAGAAATTTATCAGAAAAAACATTGTTATATCACTAATTCATCAAAGGTTAGAGAAAAACGTTCGCACGAAATTCGTCAAGTTGAAAGTGATTGGCGATAACATGAAATTTCACGAAAAGTATCAAATTAATATTCACCAAAAATGTTATTTATTGCCGCAGAAAAGTTCACATCGAAAAATATTCTGAAATAACTGGGAGTTCAACCGAAGGTTAAAAAGGGAAAAAAATGGTATGTTGTATTTTTAGTAGACCTAAAGGAATTTCACCATATCACCGCACCAGAGATTAGTTACATACCTAGCAACGAGGTGGCAATTCAGCTGATAATTATAATGTCGTACGTTCAAAGAAATGTTTTAAATACGAAAATCACAGTTTACGAAATAAACTGTTTGTTTTTTAAATTGACGAGGCACGCTTGCAGGGGCCATCTTGACAAACCCACGACAATCGCGCTGAGATGAAAAACGGTATGAGGGGTGGGTAGTAATCTGGGGGTCAATGTGTTTAGGAGTGACGAAGGTATGAATCTATTGCACCTCGCGCTTCAAGCCGATGAGTCCGGTTGGAGAGGTCAATAGTCTCTCCCTTAGTTAATCTTTCCGATCCGGCCCGCCCCCAGTAGGTGGGCAAAAGCATCTGCCGCCAAGATCTACACAAATCTCACCCCACAAACCCGGGCACCCCTGCTAAGTCACCAAACTTAGCGAACCACTTGGGGTGATCTTTGGCAGGAGTGTTGGTTTTCCAATATATGGTTACGGGGACAGTGGTACCCATACCCGCCTCTCAAATTGAATAAAAATGTAGTTATGTTATTGCATGTAATAAAAAAATTGAATAGGTAGTACTTAATAAAAATTTTGAAAAGTTTTTAAATGTTTTGATATCTCCAAATCACTGAAAAAATTAAATCTTCCTAATCGTAGGGATGCGAATATTTTTTTTTTTATTGTGATCTTTTTTAATTGTTCGTTAAGGCGCGGTATTCCGCTCAAAAAAATAAGATGGAGAGATATGTAAACAATTAAACATGAATGTTAGAGAGAGCGCGCTAATTTAAAAAACGATAAAATTTAAGCGAAAACCGTGAAAATTTTTGATAAAACACGACTTATTTAAAATAGAGCAAAAATTTCGTTGGGATTGTATAAAACAGCATTTAAAGAAACAGCGTGAATTTTTAATGAAAAAAGTGAAAAAACGTGTTTATAATAATTTTCGGAGCATACTTTGCGATTTTTTTCTATTGAGGGAATTTCATATATGTAATGGCCATTTCAGCGTGGGGAATGTACAGATATTATCATCAAGAATAACTTTCGACCAAGTCATGAGAATAACCGAAGATATTGAAATATAAGTAGATGTGCTATCTGCTGTTTTTACTATGTGGGTCTGCGCTTCCGGGTGTCGCCGATATTGTTTACCAATTAACAAATAAACTAAAAGAACAAATAATTAACGAATAAACCAAACGAACGTTAAACTAAATGAACGATTTCTTTCCTTATTCAAAATATATTGTTAACCAATATTAATGCACATTTTCAAAAAATCAACGAAATGAACAAATTCTTTTTGTATGAAAACTACGCTAATTAGCGCGTAGTCCGGCGACAGTTGCGCGGACACCATAGCATATCTCCTTCTGTATTTGAATATCTTTGAGAATAACGCATATTTTTTAAGAGCTTTAAAACTTACAGTATTGAAGTAAAATATGTAATAAATCGGTAGAAATGTGGGAAGCCGGGCCTTAAGAAAAAAGTTCATCGACGAAGAGTGTTAACACTTGAGTAAAGTCAGATAAGAAAACAAGAAAAGTATGCTATTTCTAGAGATTGCAAAATGAGTTTATCTTCGGAGATTATTCGACTTGCATTATTTTGTAATTTGAAAGGAATGTTCGGGTGAATGTAGCGGTGGCAAGCAGAGGGGGAGATATGGCCGATATATAACGAGAACGTAGGAGCTTGCGAGACGCGAGGGATTAGGGGATTTTCCCAAAACTGCCACGTGGCAACATTGATGAGAAAAGCGGAAGCAGCCAAAGACGCCGGTGGTTTTACTGAACAGGAAATAAGAACCAGAAAATTGTAAGTCATCATTTGACTAATCCAGATTTTATTGTTTTTCATTAAAAAAATGTTTTTTTTTTTAAATATAAAACAATAACTTTTACAAACACTACTTTGATTTCATACACTTTATGCCGAACGGGTTTCGCTACAACCGTAGCTTCTTCAGGGCAGTATAATACTCGACTAACATTAGGTTACATGTGTTTTATAGATAATATAGGTATAATTTAACAAAATGGACTGGACTCCTCAAGTGAAGGGGGAAGAAGTGTAGATGGAGAATTGGGGAGGGAACGGGAGTGTTCTTTGTCAATAGGGAACAATCCTAGTATTGAACTTTCATTTAAATTTATTTGGTTATTAATTAACTTACTTTAAGGGTTTTTGGCTTTCCTTAGTTCTAGTGCCTCAATGTTATCCAACCTGATACCTATCGTTTTTGGGGTGTTATGCTGTACCTCCTCCATAGCGCTACCTCCTCTTTTAGCCAAAGTTTCGGACAGCGTTACAGTGTCCATCATCAGGGCAGATGAACACTGTAACGTGTTTATGAATTAGGGTGACGCCTGAGTTTTTATCAAATTTATGGTCTGTTTCAATCAAGTGGTTTGCAAATCCCGAAAAGCTAGTGCTGTGTAAACGTCTAAGATGTTCTTTGATACGGGTGTTTATGTTTCGTACCGTTTTGCCTATATAATAAACGAGACAGTCACTGCATTTGAGTGAATAAATTCCCGAGTGAGATAGACTATCTTTCTTGTCCTTACCGTTCATCAAAAGCTTACCTAAACTATTATTAGTGTAAAAAGCTGGTTTGATATCTGAGATTTTTAACGCTTTTTTGAGAAAAAATATTGATGTTTTTAGATAAATATTGATTCGCAATAAACGCATGTATATTTTAAAGATTTTGACTCCGAATCCAGAGGTCACGAGTTTAAGGCACCAGACAACGGTGCGTGGGCGGAACAAGGGTGTATTTTTCGTAATTATTTTCAAGCAAACGATAAATGGAATTTTTTTATTAATAATCGTCAATATACACATATAAAATAGTGTAAAAAAAATTCTGTACACCAATCTAAAGCATAGTTTGCGGTATACGTCGCTTTCAACAAGACACTCCGACGAAATTGCTGCTTGGCGGTTGAAAGCGATTAAGCCGTACGGTTTATCAGAATAATAAAATAATAATATACTCGCATTTAGAAACTTGACATATACATCGTTCATAAAAATAATAAAATAGAAGGGGGCCCTTTATAAAAAAATCCCTGGCGTCGCGTCGTGCCATAGAGACTGGATTTTTGAACAGTTTAAGACATGGCGCATGCAAATCCGATGTATAGTTTTTTAAAAAATATTTTGTCAAACGGGCTGAAAAACGTATTTTCTAGGATAATTCAACATAGAAACTGTTTCAAAATGGTGAGCATTTTAAAAAATGCATCTTACAGAAAAAAAAATAAAAAAGACAAAACATTTTTTTTACAGTGGTCTGGTATGTTAAATCTTGAGTGCGAAATAATTGTTTTTTTTTCAAACACAGCAAACTTGTTTTCTTGCACAATTTTAATTAACAAAAAAAATAATAAACTGTAGTTTTAACCACTTCTACAGTTCAAAACCCAATATGTTTCGTAAGCAATGCTTACTTCATCAGGATTACTTAAAACTTTTGTTTATTGTATTTTTAATTATCATTTTTAATTATAATATCTCAGACGAAAATTTGAAAAAGGAAAAATAGAAAATGAACCCAGAACCTTAGCCTTGCCGGGGCTCTGCTCCAACCAATGAGTTAAACCACCCTGTCACCTTCGGTCATATTTAACTGCATGATAAATCGAATAAGTACTACTAACATTATCATCATTTTCTTAACGCAACTTTTTATTGGCTGATATGTTTATCACGATTGCCAGATTTTCACCGAACTAGATGCGACCGTATTTTTTTATGATTTTTCTGTTTTAAATATTCGTTTGAAGGTCGTTAAAATTTCGATGATCAAATATTACATCTTTTACTCATTAATTTATTCGAAATAAATTTTTAAAAGTGCTGCGAGTTATTTGATTTTCACAAATCAACAAACATTTAAGTTTCTCTACATATCCTACGTCAGAAGCCACCTGGAGTATGCTTCAATAGTATGGAACCCTCATTAATCTACATATAAAGCAAATCTAGAAAGAGTTCAGAAAAAAAAACTATTTACCAAAAAACCTTAAATCTCTTGATCAACGCCGAGATATCAGAGACCTATTAATGCTCCATAAGATGTTTCATATCTTTATTGATAGCCCATACTTACTACGATATATTCACTTCAGATGTCCATTAAAAGTTACTCGATCTCCAGACACCTTTTATATTCTTAAGAGCAATACAAATGACCTTGAAAATGTATTTATAAGAAGAAGCTGTAACACATTTAATAGATTGTGTCCAATCATCGACGTGTTTAACACGAATTCATAGCATTCGTAAAAATAACACTCGACCGAATGCCATATATTTGACCAAAAACTAAATATTTCATTGATTTATTTTTTTTAGTTCATCTCATTTCCTCTTTTTCTTTTAGCATTTAGAATTTGAATAAAATCACTTCCTCAGAGATATTATTGACATCAATTAAAATTCAATGTAAGCCTTGAAAATATTTCATAAAACACTTTTTATAGATTTAAGAAAGAATATTCACTTCCATACTATATTGTTGTGTATTTTTCTAGTGAAGTCTTTACACTTCAGTATCGATATTTTAATGGTCATTGACATAAATATTCTTGTCACTGTCATGCATGAATTTATAAAGACTGTTTATAACGCTAATAAATAAAATAAAATAAAAAGTGTAGGTACTTTGATGTAAAGGAAGAAAAGTGTTTTTTTTTCTCTCTTTGAACATCCGTTATTTCGTAGATAATATATTTAACACCGATTGGCGAATAACATTTCTCTTTGAAAACGTCAATTTTCCACCGGTAACCCGAACCTGGCAATTGAGAAATTCCGTCGATAAAATCCCGAAACGTAACTTTCCCGTAATCCAAAATATACCAACCGTTCGAGTTCAACTTAAGCATTTATCACGGCTTGCGAAAAAACAAATATCGTTCGTTATTTGACAAGAGCCAAACGTTCAAACGAAGTTTATTTAAAGTTAGCAACTAAAAAAGATCATAATTAAGAATGTGATTTCAATATGGTAATCAAGGAACAGAAAAGTTGTCAAAAGAAAGAAATTTTTCAGATGACTTCGACAAAACCATGATTAAATTTCGGTTAATTATTTAAATAGTTGGGTAACAAATTTTTAACTAATATTGACTTAATGTTCATCTGCTATTAATAATACTGTTTGTCTAACTTCCTTCTTAACTTAATATTAATGTTCCGTGGTTTTATGTACATTATACGAACTCATTTATTTGTGAAAGACTCTGTTAAGAGAGTAATCACATTTTCCAAATAGCGTAAAATGTTTAAAGTTTAATGAAAAATACGAATGAAAAAAACCCGAGGTATGTTTTGTGTAGACAAATTATAATATTTTTTTTTTTTTAAAAAGAAAGACAAACATTCCCGGGTTACGAATGACCCAACAATCTTTGAAAATCTCTTACTACCTCCACAGAAAGCCGAAAATGTTGCTGTGTTGTGGTAGAGGACTTAGCCAGCCGAGGAATCGAACACGCGACGCTCGGGTGGGACCCAAGCGCTACGCCCACTCAACTCAAACACTGACAGGTCAAAAATTAAAAAAATATAATTACATATATAATAAACATAGACGGCCATAAAATACATTAAATAAATATATATAAGCACTCAAATAATGGAAAAAACCGAAAGATAATTAGGTAGACTAATTTATAATGATAAATTTGGAGGAACAAAGCATCAACTGGCATGGTGGTAAGGAGCACTGGGAATTTTTTTAAAGGGTTTTTTAAAGAAACAGACCTATTATTGGACTACTTGATATGTCTAATTGATTATTAAGTTTATGACTTTTGGTTTTTACAGCTTTTTTTATTTCGGCAATGTGTTTGTTATATTTGTATCATGTTGTCTCCCTCTATATTTTATTATATGTATATAAGCACACATTATGTACTTCTTGTTTAGTATTAATTTGTACCCTGAAGATGCTTGAGTAAAGCGAAATCGGTCGGTTCATAAATTAAGAAATCTCGTAGTTTTAAACAAAAAAGAATTTTATTTTATTAAATATGTCAAACCACAAAGTGATTGCTAGTTTACTCAATCTCGTTGCGAAGTTACAAAATATTTTTATTACTTAAATACACAAAAAAGTCTTTGATAGCCATGAACTTGAGAAATATGTAGATTTTTGTAAATGTTTTAGTATAATATATAGATTTCCAGTATATTTTAGGAAATTTTTAAAAGACAGCAGATACCTACATACGAAGTTAATTGATATAAAATATAATAAATTTTCAAATCAAAACATTCAGATAGTGGCAGATTATTATATAGGCTCTTCCCCTGATTTATAAATAATCGATCACAGTAATTTATTTGTATTATTAGCTCGTACTCAAGAAAGAAACTGTTAAACGGTTTGTAATTTTTGGTTTGACGTAGAGTCACATATCTTTAAATATTACCATAAATATTACCATATTCCATGGACACGTGAAAAATTCAAAAGCTCTATACTTTCATTTATTAATGTTAATGCGGCGCCTGTCGTAAATGACAAGCGTAGGACGGCAGTAGAAAATTGAATAAAGTGGACGTGAGATCATCAAGAAAACTGTGCTGAGTTGGACGTGTGTGGCGTGCACGATGCGTTCTCACTGAGTGGAAAAAATAGCCAGGTCAAACAACCCAGACGTCAAGAGGGAAGGAAGGCTCCCTTTGTGTGAATAAATGAAACCTCGCCAGCACTACTGAAACAGGTCAGTTATTCGTGCCCTAATAATTTGAGAAAACTGGCAAGAAGTCAATGAATGCTTTTGTTATTAACATGAATCGTCACGCTTAAAAAGGCAAAATACATTCGATCCTTATCGCTATAATGCTGCAGCTCTTTCAAAAGATGAGATACGCAATGTACGTAGGTATATCTCCAAAGGCAAAAATTGATCATTTTCTTGCATCTCTATCACATCCCACACCATGACGTCTCCGTAGACCACTAAAATTCTACTAGCCGTGTCGATAATTTTGAAAGTGTGGAATATTGAAGTGTGAGTGAATTCCAAAAATTCAAAAACGTCAAATATCAATGCGCTGATGGTTTTTCTTTTGTTCTTAAACTCATCGGGCTTTATTTATGTTGTTGCAACAACATAGGTTTTTTTTAGTAAGACTGATAATGTTGCAGTTATTTCTTACACACAAAATAACAACAGTTGAAAATGAGACAAAAGGTAAATGTATGTTTACACCCCCATAAATGAAACATACAGTCATCATCGTGCATCTCCCTCACATGTATAAAGAAAATAAAAAAGAAAAGGAAAAAGTAGCACTTTGGAGGAAACAGTCACACGTATTTTGTGAGTCTCACCATTATTTAATGTGTAAGAGCTGCAGCATTATAGCGATTGTGGAACGTAGTTTATTGCCTTTTTTTGCGTCACGGTACCGTAACCGTGAATAGTCACGGTAATTATGAAAGCGCTCAATGGCATTGAGCGGCGGAGGGAATGCTATATATTCGTGTAAGCTTATTGGGTCGTTTCAACAGTGAAGATGTTTTTTATTTATTTTTTTTACACGAGCTCCACACAGGAGGCCCTGAGGAAAATAAGTTCCCTCAGGGCCTATGTCATCTTTGGGGATGCTGGGTGGAGGGTTTATTTAAGGAAAGGAAGAGAGGAGAGTTCTGGGAAGGAAAATGGTTTTAGGGGGTGGGTAGGAATCTGGGGTTCAGTGCGTCGTGGTCATCCGCCTCCAAGACCTAGACAAACCTCACCCCATGAACCCAGGCACCCCTGCTAAATCACCAAACGTAGCGAACCACTTGGGGTGACCTATGGCAGAGGTGTTGGTTATCCAATTAAGGTTCCCGGGGCGGCGGTACCCATTCCCTGTCATGTCATGTGAGCACAATACCTGAATGCAACCCTTCCTTATCGAGACATCTTGTAGCCTTTAGCTAGACCGCCATCTATGTACAAATGCACCAACAACGTATAATATTGTCGCTTTCAATGGCAAAATCATTTACCACAAAATTTGCATTTTTTGCGATGCACAATTTTACAGACATGATTTTTACATTTCATTTATTCATAGTAGAGCTCGAGCGTTGTTAGCTTGGATATTGCTGTGTATGGTGGAGAGTAGAAGTGACGGATTTTATAAAAATGGCTTTGTTGAAAAGATCTACATTAATTATTAAATATTCGATAGATGACTATTTTAAAACATGTCATTGATTAACAAAAACAGTATCATTTTGCAGAAGAGCATACGTCACATCGTTTTTATGAAGAATATAGACACAAAAAAAATCGAAGAGTAAAAATTAAAGTATTCAAAGGTTACAAAACACTTTATGGGATATATTAGCGTATATGATAGGTATTGAAGAGCATTTTCCCGAAGACGGATGAAAATTTACTTGTTTTTTTTTTAAATTTCTTTATTTTTTCTTTAAATGTTAAACAAAAACACAATTTAGTCCCGTTAAACTGCAAGATAAGCAGTTAATTAACGTGTTCTTAAAAATGTAAGCACCTACCTACTTTAATTAAAAAAGTTAGAATGTGTTCAGTAGTGTGATAATCTCTGTCTCTTTTGATTCTGATTTTGTTTTCTTTTTCTACTCCTGGGCACTTGGCACCAGTCGTAATAATTCTATCTTCCCCTCTTGATTTTTTTTCTATTTTTGGAATTCTTTCATCCCTTCAAGTTTTCTTGAACTTTTCTTTTGGCTCTGATCGATATTTAAATTTTTAAGGCTTTGCATGTGTGTAGTAGGGATGGAAAATTCCTTCCCTACGTCACACAAGCCTTCATGAAAATTGGACCCTTATTTTCTTTGATAACTACAGAAAGCTACTTAAAGCTCCCTTGCACTATATACCTTTAGAGATATATGTACTTAACTAATTAATACGTTATTTACGACCTTGAACGTAAATATTTTCGTATTTATGTTGTAATTAAACTCCATCAAACGTTGTGTAATTTTTTTGATTTATGATATGGGACTTTAATTACTTTCATTCTTTGTGGTAACTTCTTGATTCTAGTCAGAGCGTTGAGTTTCAAACTGTATTGGTCTCTCTCTTGCAAATCTAACTTTAAATAGTTTCTCTAAATGAACTAACTTTCCTCCGTCGCTTATTATGCTTTCCTACATCCTAACGAACTCGTAAATAACCTGTACTAATCGAATTACGCATGTTTAATTGAACAAATAATTAAGTATGACTCAAATGGTTAATTGTTAGTAAATTTGATTATGATTGTTTTGTATCTGCTTGTCATCTCTCCAATCCGATTCAGCTGCTATAAGGTACATATAAAGATGGGTTTAGTAGGTTAATGTAATTAATAGATTGCATATTAGACGAACTCAGAATACCCTTTTCTGCCGAAAATTTGGCTCCTTCCTCCTACAAGTAAACCAGGTGATCAAATTCTAACTAGAAATTCGCACAATCTTCTGGCGCGGATCGGTTAATTGATACCTAAGTTATCGCGTCCTAACCGTCCTTCCTTATGCCATCATGCACTGCCTTCAGGTCGTCATCCGAGCCTAGATACCCCCAAATTCCTACTCCTCCAAGGTCTACTATTTACTTAGGGCGAACCGGTTTCGTCCTATATGCAATCATATACTCACGGTGTTGTGTAGAGTTACGGGTCGTGAATCCTCGCTCTACGTACAAGAAATGATGTGAGAGTAACTCTGTCGAGTCTAAAACGCTAATTGTAAGCGGGTCCACATCAACCAGTGTACAGTACATAGAAAGATATATATGTAAACATACGTTTGGGTAGGATTATAACTCACAATATAAAACTAGCTAGTCTTATATTCCGAGCTCGGATTTCGTGAGAAGGGATTCTCCACAAAACCTTAACCGATGACCGAATATATACATACCAAGAGTGGGAAATATTAATAAATACTAATATAATAAGCAATTATCTCGGTTTGTTCTGGAGTGCCGAAAATTCCAAGCTTTTGATTGATTTGGTTGACAATTTTCTTTAAGAGATTGCCATCTCTATTATGTGTTTGGTTAATGGTCCTTGGTTTTTTTTAGGAGCGACCACTGCCTCCCATTGTTGAACTATTTTCTAAATTTTCCCCCAAGGTTCAACTTTTGGTAAAACTTTTACTCTCCCGTGATTTTTCAACTGCTTCATGTAAACTATTTATACCCATAAGAGCAATTATTTCATAAATTTTTCCCGAATTTTTCATGTAGTTCTACAATAATCTTTTATCTGACTATCCCGTGATTTTCAAATGTTTGATGTACCTATTAGCTACCTAGGAGAGTAGTTAATCCATAAATTTTTTCTCAAATGTTCAATGATACTCTTCAAGTTCTTTTATTTGACTATGCCGTGATTTTTCAAATGTTTGATGTACCTTTCATTTGTTTAGCTTATAATAAATCTAATTATTTTCAAATTGTTCAATCCTAAAATATCTCTTCAAGTTCAAATTAAAGATTGTGTTTAACCCCTTTTTATATATATAATTGCGCAACGTTATGGTGTTGCTCTATCCTAAGATTGACACCTTCCTAAAGCACTCAACACGGTGCCCTACTGACCGAGTTGTTTTATAAACAATTTTAGTTATGTCAACATTCCCACTGGCCTGGTGACCTAGATTCAACGAAAGACATTTGTTTACCTTTAACATTCCCGAATGTGAGATTTATGGTCCTAAATTTTTCTTTTGAATTTAATAGTGATAATTTCCTTTTCGCCGAGGTCTAACCTGTTCCCCGATAAATATAGTCATAATGCATACATATACTTTGTCTCGATACATAAATACACAGATATATATATATAATGTTATTATAGTTGAGGTAAATTCTAATATCATAACTCATTTTTTTTTGATCATTTTATATTAGCTGAAGTTATAATAAATAGTATATATATATTAATAAAATAAGTATAAAATATGAACTTGAAATGTTTTATAGCACACAGCTATTTTCTTTAATAGCATAGTGCGTTCTAAGTAGGTATTAGTAATCGATACCTTTTACTTTTATTTAAGTGTGTTTCTTTTTGATTAAAACTTTCTTGGAATAATATATATATATACATATATACATATAAATAGATATATCTATTTTATATATAATATTTTATATATAATATTTAATATATATACATATCACATATTAAGCAAGTAATATCTTGTTATAAAATTAATTCAAATACCAACTGTTTGCTGCATACCGCTTTCTCCTTGGAACCTGGAAATATTTATACTTTAATTTTTAATAAAACTTACCCCCTTAAGGTTTTATTTTATCCGACCGGGAGCTACACGGTAAAACCTTGTTATGTTTTCTTACCTAATACCTACTCCTATGTCATCAACTAAATTCAAATAAAATTTTTTTTATTATTTTTTTTTTTTCCCGACTTCAATTTTATTTTATTTCCGTTTAATCTATCTAAATTAAATGATGTTTATCGTTCTAACCGCATTTTATTTCAAATCTCGTTGGTTAACTTAACACCTTTTAAATTAGATTAACAATTGATTACTTATTTTATGTTCGTTTTCCTTCCATACTTTTATTTAGCAGAAGGAATTATACGATTAAATACCGAATAGATTATTTTCATGCTCATTTATTCATTATTTACTTTAACTTCCAGATTTATTATTATAATTATTTCATCGTTAAAATAATACTCCGCTTAAATTATAGTTTTAAACAATAACTACTTCACAATTATTTACGAAATAAGAGATTTATTATTTTTATTTTTGTTTGTCACCGAACTCTTCTATTTTGCAGTAAGATAACGTATTTCACTATTTATTTAAACTTTCCGAAATAATAATTATTATTAAGTTACCACAATCTCATTTAACAGCAATTTAATAATTTTAATTATTTATTCTAACGTCTATATTTATTATTATTATTTTATCTAACACTAGATTAATCCTGTGATAAATTATTACGTTCGATTTGCACTTTATTTAAGGGAACTATCACCGTTATGATAACTAACACTGGTTTTTATTTTTTATTTCGCTACACCAACAACACTTTGATTATAGTACTTTATTTAAAACACTCAGTTTAATTAAAGATTTTCATTGAACTTTCCCGTTTAATTGGATGCACTTAATTTTTTATAACTTCTTTTCACTTTTTATTATTATTACATCACTTTATTTAATTACCACACCGACACTTGTCGCGAGATTACTAAGTCCCAAAATATGATATTTATTGATTATAAAACCGAATTTTCCCCTAAACAAAATCACAGCACTTTTAACTTTTCACAAATAAATAGAACGTAAACTTTTATTTTTATTTTCACTGACTTGAATTTCTTTAAATCTTTATAAAACACTGGCTCGAATATGAAATTTTGCTAAGTCCTGTGATTCTAACTAATAGAATTTTTCCACCAGTAAATTACCCAACGTTTTCGTCGCGACTCACGAACCTTCAACTTTTCACAATCCCGCGATGACTAACGAAAATTCACTAAGTACTGTCTTTTAAACCCCTCTCAGGATTAGAATGGCCTATCTAAGCTATCTTTGATCCACGAATTTAACCTATAACAACTCGAGATTTCATATATCGATTCTGCCTTTTTTGTTTAACTGCTGTTAGCTCCACCTTTCAAGATTTTCTTCATGCCCTCTCTCGTTTAAACATTTTTCCAGGATCGGACCGTTGATATTACGTCAAAATGCCCCTCATCCCTTTGTCTGTTGGTCATACAAAATTTAGCTCAAATATCATGATTTTCGTATCTCTTTTTTCCTCAAAATATAATAGGTACGTCTTCAATAAACTGTACATAATTCTCAATTTTGTTTATCGCTACCAGAACATGAACAAATTCAAGCCAAAACCTTTAATATGCGTTTTCCAATTTTCTTTTTCCTAAATTCCTTCTTATTCTTATGCCACCTATATGGATCAATTCAGTTTTAAACTGTATTGTCTCTACTTATGTCGTAGATTTGAATTTTCATATTTTCTCTTATTTCCCTTTTATTCACGATGTTCTTTTTTTGATTTTCCTCATTCATTCTCATGTAACTTTCCACATCCCTATAATTTTTTATATTTCCAGCCGTATTTATTTTATTAATTGTTAATTTAAGATTTTCTTTGCTTTCTTTGGCCGTATCAATTCACCCATAGTTTCACCGTACATTACTCTGATATCTGTATCGTTTTTCGATGTTTGCTGCCTCAATAGAAAATTTCATTTTCTATTTGTTACTAATTAATATATCATTTACCACATTTTTATAGGAGATACTCCCACTTCGGCCCTTAAATATATGTCAATTTTTATTACGTTATATGGTTCATCCCACAACTTCCGTCCCTTTCTCCTCGAAATCTACATTAATTTAAAATTTGACATCTGTTTATGTCTGGACTTCGATGTACTCACCAATAACTCAGCGTTTATTCGAGGGTACTAAAATATAATGGTTTTTACCTTGAGTAAACACTCCATAGGACCAATGATAATTTTTATCGTCCCAAAAGCCATTAAAATGGGTTTAATCGTCTAAAACCATGTTCGCTTTCTGGCTGTTTTAATAACAAAATCGCGTGTGGGGTCGTCAACTCAAATAATGTATCATTTTTCCTTACAGTCTGTCCTATTTCCCATAGAACTTTCGTCAAACAATTGACGTAAAACAATTCCTTTGTTTGCCTTATCTACTGTAATGTAACCAGAATGACCTCCCTATCCCAAATATATAACGATATCTATTTTAACTCGTCTGAAAACGCAAAATTAAGTCGAAATCTTATATTGTTCAATAAACACTTCCGTTTAAACGTCAGTTTTTCCATTAGATTTCCTTTTCAAATCGTTTTCCCTGACGTTACAAGAGTGACATCCCTAATTTCCAGCGTTTTTCTTCCTTTTAAATATAAAATGTACACTTTCCTTTCAATCTGGTCTCCCTGACTTTCTATGTACTCGTTATACGGCTGAATAACCCTACAGTAGCTTTTCTTACGTTTTACACGTCTTTTCTTTAACCTTCCTCTGATCATAATTTTCTTGCTATTTTCTTGCCTAGTTTTTCCAACATAATGTGGATTAATTTGCTCGTTAACGGCGGTTGCCAACACCTTCATTGTACTGATTGTATATCTTAAATCTGGGGTCATCGTATCTAATGCACCGAGCGTGAGACCCTGTTTACATTATAGTGTATTGATCTTTCGGTTGATGACGATATTTTTTTCAATAAATCTCAGGTTAATCGCTTAGTTCAAAGTCCATTTCTTTGTTCAAAATCTGAACACGCCCTCCATTCTGTGATTGGTTTCATTAGTTATTTATAGCTTTCTGTTTAGACCTGATTGGCTGTTGATTTCAACTATTTATTATTACGCTGATTAATGATGATTTCTAGCACCCTCTGTGTTCTTTTCATCAATACTTATCTCAATCTACTTAATCGTAGATCCCTATCGTCAACAAGAATTCAATTTACTTTGAACCGGTAGATGTCGCAGGTGTGTCTGTTTTATAATTAATTGGTATTTTCTTTTTGAATTAAAGTGGGAAGCTACAATATTTTCTTATTTTCACTGTTGGTTAATGCAATTCATCACAGTTCCCTCCTCTGAACTCAATTTGCTGTGGCTAACGTTGTATTTTATTTAGGCGTCTTCTTCTTTTTTTTTTTTTTTTTTTTTTTTTTTTTTTTTTTTTTTTTTTTTTTTTTTTTTTTTTTTTTTTCGTTAGACACCGAAATTGTGTTCAAATTTAGGCTAGCTACCTTTCCCTCCCCATGTCGTTATTCCTTATCTCTTCTTCGTATACTATTGCTCCCTATCTCCCCCCCTCATTTTGTTATTCCCTATCTCTTCTTCGTATCCTATTGCTCCCTATCTCCCCTCCTCATTTTGTTATCCCCTATCTCTTCTTCGTATCCTATTACTCCCTATCTCCCCTCCTCATTCTGTTATCCCCTATCTCTTCTCCGTATCCTATTGCTCCCTATCTCCCCTCCTCATTTTGTTATCCCCTATTTCTTCTTCGTATCCTATTGCTCCCTATCCCCCTCCTCATTCTTTTATCCCCTATCTCTTCTCCGTATACTATTATCCCTATCTTCCCTCCTCATTTTGTTATCCCCTATCTCTCCTCTATATCCTATTATCCCTATCTCTTCTCTGTTTTATCGGATTGTTAACAATCTTGAATTGAATCTCATTGTATTTTCTATTTTCTTTTCGCGTAGATTTTATTTTATGGAATTTTCTGTAATTTTGATAGACTCAAAATTAATCTCTTTTTCGCTGGAACACGCCCCTCGACTCGCGTGTTTTGGTGGTCCCCAACCAAATTGGACTAAGACCTCCCTTACAATGATTTAAGTAAAGATTGTTTACAATCTCGCGGCCTTTCGACCAACTGAAAAGCGGGTGGTCTCTTGGTGTGCAAATAATTGTTTTTGTTTGTAAGTATAAGTTTTTGTGAAATGTATATGTTTTCGCACGACCTCACCCAATCCGACAATCAGTGGTATACATGTTCTATATAAATTTTCCAGCATTTTTTTTTTTTTTTCTTTATTTAAACTTTATTGCCTAATCCTTAATTTCTAATTGTTATTTCATAGTTCATTCAAAATTGTCCTAACCTAAGTGTTACCCACTCTAATTTGTAATTTTCATAAATGTTCTTAATTATCCTCAAATTGGTTCAGCGTTCCCGTTTTTCCCCTTTTTTTTTTCGAAATCTATCTATTTATATCGTAATTCTAATGTTACCTTCTTATATTTACCTAATTTCTACCACATCTCTACAGATAAACATTTTTATTTCAAGATTTCAAAACACATTTTTTTTTTTTAACTCCTAAGCAATGTTTATTTAAAACTCTATCCTATAAAACGTACCATTATGTGTGTCATATAATATCTCTAATTCTTTTCCTCTTAAGTGTCCTTAATTACCTAACAATTTTTTTTTTTTCTATTCACTAGCACATCAAAAAAAAACCCCCCCTTTTTTTTTTCTAAATAATAAAATCAAAATTAACGAATATTTTTACCTTACTCTATTTCTATATTTAAACATGATTGTCGCTTATTAAGAAACTTGTCCACTCACTCTTAAAGACTCGACGACGACCCGTCCCTCGCAAGCAAACTGATAGCCTAACATTTTAGTAAAGTTTCTTTCTTCCCCTACCCCAAGACGTATCCTAACATATTTTTATTTGTATTTCTCAGTCGTTTATTTATTTATTTATAAATATTTTCAAATATTTGCAAATTTCGCATTCTATTCGTTGACTTCCACTAACTTTAATCCTGATTGTTGTTCCTTGTTACTCGTGTAATATCTCGCTAAATGTATGGCGCTATAATCTCCTTTTATTTCCCGAGTTACCGGATCAATTAGGGTATACGTGTTACTGTAAACTACTGATCCGATGACGTACGGCCCTTCGTAAAGTAAGTTGAATTTCTTAATTTGTTTTCGCAATAAATTTGACTGTGTAATCTTTTTCAACTTGACCATGGCTCCGATTTCATAGGTCACTAGTCTTTTATTGAGATTATAATATTTTTGTCGATTCGTAGCGCTTTTCTCCAAATTCTTTTGTGCTGTCAATCTAATTTCATCTATCGTCTTCGTAGGTTTTCCACACCCCTGAGTATACTTGTCTAAACTATAAGTTGGTGATTTCCCGAAAGCTATCTCGTTTGGTGAAAATCCTGTTGAACAGTGTATTGAATTATTGTAAGTCTGCTCTATTTCTTTAAGGAAAGCTGACCATTTTGTATGTTTTTCGTGACAATAAATACGAAAAATTCTTCCTAACTCTTTATTTACACGCTCAGTTATATTCGGTCCAGGATTTCGCACTGAAGTATGTACGATTCGTATACCCATCCTATTCATGTGGTTTTCCCATTTTTTCGATGTAAATTGAGATCCGTTATCAGTTAACAAGGCATCTATTTGTATGGTTTTATTAAAATCCTCTACACAATTTAACACGGTCTTAGTACTTGCTATCCTCAATTTATATAATTTTACAAATCGGCTGAAAGAATCCTGGATAACAAATATGAATTTTACGCCACCCATTCCCCTCGGTAATGGTCCGTATAGATCTGCCATAGCTAATTGTCCTACTTCTTTGGTCATAATTGATTTACTTGGCCCTACAGTTGGTCGAATTTCGCGCTTCGCCATCTGACAAAGGTGACATCCTCTTACTATGCGTTTTATGTCTCGGCTCATACCTGGCCAGTAATACCTGTCTCCCATAGCTGATCCTGTTTTGAAAATTCCCCCGTGCCCAATTTCTAAATGTATCATTTTTATTAACTCCTCAGTCAATTCCTGTGGTACTGCTAAAACCGTTTTGTTTAGCCCTGTGGTGTAATACAAAGTTTTACCTATTTTCTTGTAATTTTTTAAATACCTATTAACATTTTTTGTCGGTGGTCCGAATTTTCCCTTGCGCAAGTACCCGAAAATTTCTCCCAAGAATGTGTCCTGTTTCTGTAGTTCTGTTATATTTTCTAAGTGTTTTCGAATGTGTTGTCTACCTTTAACCGCAAAAGCTGCTATTTCTGGGCATGTGTTTTTCTCCTCCTGCACGTTTTCTGCATCACAAGAGTAACGAGATAAAATGTCAGGTCCTATATTTTCTTTTCCTTTAACGTACTCTACAGTGAAGTTAAATTGATTTAAATACAAAATCCACCGAGTTAGGCGACTACTGTACATCTTCCATGTCTTCAAAAACGTCAACGCTTGATGATCTGTTCTTATTATCAAATGTACTCCTCTTAAATACGTCTCAAATTTATGTAGAGCATATATTATCGCCCACAACTCTTGCTCCGATGTGGTCCACTTTAACTCTGGTCCCCTTAAAGCTTTGCTAATAAATCCAATAACGTGGTGGTTTCCTTCGTTATCTAGCTGGTATAACTCCCCCCCTATTGCAAATCCCGAACTGTCTGTCTGTAAATAATATGTACTATTTGGATCATGATGATGTAAAATAACTGTTTCTAAAAATAATGTTTTCACCTTCTCGAATGCACGCTGTTCTAAGTCACCCCACCTCCAAGTTCGATTTTTCTGAAGTAAATCACATAAAACACGTGTTGATTCCCCATATTTATTCGCGAATCTACGGTAATAATTGCAAAGTCCAAGGAAAGCTCTAACTTGTTTGATTTTCTTGGGTACCGGAAAATTTTTAATCGCGTCTATTTTTTCCGGATCCATTTGAACTCCCAAAGGCGTTATAATATGTCCCAACATACGCACTTCTGTGAATAAAAATTGACATTTTTCGAGTTTACAAGTCATGTTTGCTGCCTCTAACCTCTCAAGTACCGCGTCTACATGTTCGAAATGATCTTCTTGGCTCCCACACGTATATATTATTAGATCATCCAAGTAATTAGCGCAGAATTCTCTCAGTCCTGGGCCGAGGATTTTGTCCATTCCCCTTGAGAAACTCCCAACTGATGTCTTTAACCCCTGCGGCAATACCTTGTATACATACGATTTCCCATTGTATACAAACCCGGTATATTTACGACTCTCTGGACTGATAGGTATCTGAAAATAGGCAGATTGTAGATCTATCGTGGTAATGAATTTTACGCCATGAAAACGCTGTATTATTTCAGAAGTTAATGGTGGTTTCTCTACTTCGGCGTGCATTCTAGTATTTAAAAACCTGGCATCCAAAAGAATCCTAACGGTTCCGTCCTTTTTTAAAGTAAACGTTAGAGGACTAGAAAACTGTGTGGCCTCCCTACTGATGATTCCTAGTAATTCCAATTCTCTAATTTTTTCGTCAACTTTATCTCTATAAGCAAAAGGTACAGGATAAGATCTCTTAACGAAGGGCGTCTCGTCCGTCATCTTTATTTCGTGAGTGTACAAAGTTGTGAGACCCGGCCTGTCTCTAAATACATTCTTATGTTTGATTAAAATCTTTTCCAACCCTTCTTTCCCTTTTAACTCCAAATCTAGCCCGGACACAAATGTCGTTATTCTACGCTCGAGACACGCCGTATCATTTATTTCGGGGTTTACTTCGATACTAATTATTTTTCCACTTGCGCAATTTTGATTGCTAATCTCATCTTTAGGTTTCCTATGAGTTATCGATGAATTTACCAATTCTATTTCCCTTTTACCAACTTCTGTTTTTATTTTCAACTTCCTATTTTCCCCACATTTAAACTCAGCTGTGTATTCGTCTAACCAATTGATACCTAATATAACGGGCCTAATCAACTTGGGTATTATTAAACATGGCGTATTTATTGTAACATTTTCAAATCGTAGTGGGACTAAAACCAACCTAGATATTCTCTGACTTTTGTGTCCTATAGCTACCTTAATCTGTATTGCTGTTACTGGCATAATCGGATAAAGCGTTTCATCAGTCAAATAGTTTTCGTAGAATTCTTGTGCTACACACGTGATCTGACTTCCGGTGTCTATTAAACAATGAACTTCCGTGTTATCTATATATGCTTTGGCTTCCGGTAATAACGGTAAAGTGCTACCCTTTTCTACTTCCTCATAATCTCGGTCCTCAAAAATGTTGTTAAAACCCCTAACTTCCCTACCCAATTTTTCTTCAATCATTTCCAATTTATTCCATTCGTCAGTTATATGTTGCAGTGAATTGACGCATACTTCCACACGCATTTCCTCCTCTGTTCTCGTTTCTTCCGCTCCATCCTTCCGTCTTTTTACGTACTTTTCAGCTTTTACTGGGGCAGTCATTCCTTGTTCATCCTTTCCTAATCCTTTCGTCGGATTCCACCCCCATTTCATCATAATCTTCAATGCAGTGTTGTGTCTTGGCGCCGGCGTCCCTCCTCCTGTGTGAGTCGTATCCATGGAGACTAATGAATCAACCCCCGTCCGTTTCCCGAATTATCTGCGACCACTAGTTCCTTCCCGGTTGTAGGTATTGTAGGATTTCCTTTTGGTGAACTGCTAACTTCGGTGCATTTGCCGCAACTAACGCCTTGGCCCACACTTTCTATCGCGTGTATCCTCCTTTTTATGGCGTGGTAACGGTCACGGTATTTGTCCTTCTTGCTAACTTCCTCCCCACTCCTCTTCTTTAAGTTCCGTTCTTCTGGCGTACATACCATTGTGTCTAGTTTTCGAAGAAACTCAGCGGCGACAATCTCGTCTCCTGATTGTCCCGAAAACCATAGCGATTGAATTTCCTTCGGATAATGCCTCATAATTTCGTCGACTATGCCCAACGGAGTGTCAGTAATCTTCAAAGCCTTAGCAAGTTCCCAATAGTTTGCGAAATGAGTGAGCATGGATATATTTTTCTTGGCATCATATACCCCCTCTGCAAGTCGGCGGCGAACTTCATTTTTCTTAATGTCTCCCCAATAGGTAGCTAAAAAATCTCGTTCGAAATCTGACATAGTCTCCCATCGCTTATTGTACAATTTCGCCCACGATTTGGCTTCCCCTTTTAAATTCTCTCGTACGACAATTAAAGGATCCGTACGTTTCACTTTTCTAGTGTATTCTTTTAAATCCTCGAGGAAACTAATTGGATTTTGATTTCCGCCGGAGAATGATGGTCGCTCCTGCTGCGGTAACATTTCCACGACTTGGAGAACGTTTTTCTGCGCATTATCCTCTCCTATCACCGCCACTGTTGCTGGTTTTTCCAACTGCTTCTCGAGCTCCTGCATCTTATTGACGAGCGGTGCTAAAGCTGCCTGAATAATTGTAGTTACATCTCCAATGTTCACTGTTGAAGTCTCGGCTGAGATATTCTCCCCGATTGCTGTCACTAAAGCCTGTGTTTTCCTTCCTGTTCCACGTTTCCCCACCATCTTCTTAAATTTTCCGAGTTTCGTCGGCTAATGTTTATATTTTCCTTACTAAGCGACAACCTTACAATCTCTATTTTAATTTTCTTAATTATTTATGTAAATGTTGCCTTTCTTATTCTATATATTTTTTTTTTTTTTTTTTTTTTTTTTTTTTTCAATTTTCTCGTTTTTCTTATTTTTCTTAAATTTTTATTCTTTTTTTTTTTTATTTCCCTTTACTTCGTTAATCTTATCTTCGATTTTTTGTTCCTTTTCCTCGGGTTTTTCCTGTGAAATTATTGGTTTATCATTTTCATGTGGAAAATCTATTTTTCCACACTCCCTCTCAACCTTGCCTTGTTCCCCTTCTGGCTGAGCTCCCTTGTCTCCTCCCATATTCTCCACACGCAATGTAGAATATTTGGAACGCTTGAATATGTTTCTAAGCTCATCTTCCGTTGATATTTCTCCAACATCTCTTTCTGTCGCATCCGCCTTCCTCTTTTCGGCCATTCTCGTTTTAATGAATTTAAATTATCGAATTAAATATCGACTATATGTAATTGAAAAGTTTTTTTTTTTTTTTTTTTTTGGAACCTGCCCCCCTATAGACACATTATTTTCAATTATATCATTTTTATTTGCACAACGATTGCAACCCGAATTAATCCAACTCTAAAACGCACACTTTATTTCAATTGAATGTAGGTAGTTGTTAAAAAAAACGGAATGAACATTGCAACCCTATTGTTAATAAATATCCCGTGATTTTCGTTCAAACAATAATTATTCATTGTTTAGAATGTCAACCACTCCTTCATGGTTTGCAGTACCTATTGATATTCTCGCAAAATCTGCCCTGAATTCGCAATACCCATCAAAACAGACTTTCGCACATCAATTTGCAATATCTACTGATATTTTCGCAAAATCTTGCCTTGAATTAGCAATACCTATCAAAACAGATTTTCGCACATCAATTTGCAATACCTACTGATATTTTCGCAAAATCTTGTTTTGAATTAGCAATACCTATGAAAACAGATTTTCGCACATCAATTTGCAAACACCTATCGCAAAATCTTGTTTAGAATTCGCAATACCTATCAAAACAGATGTTCGCACATCAATCTGCAAATACTTATCGCAAAATCTTGTTTAGAATTCGCAATACCTATCAAAACAGATGTTCGCACATCAATTTGCAAATACCTATCGCAAAATCTTGTTTAGAATTCGCAATACCTATCAAAACAGATGTTCGCACATCAATTTGCAAATACCTATCGCAAAATCTTGTTTAGAATTCGCAATACCTATCAAAACAGATGTTCGCACATCAATTTGCAAATACCTATCGCAAAATCTTGTTTAGGATTTCGCAATATCCACTGATATTTTCGCAAAATCTTTTTGAATTCGCACTTTTAGAGTTAAACCTCTTTTTTTTTTTTTTCGAAGTCCGAATAATCAAATGTTCATTTAAATAGGTTATATACCTATCATAAACCTTTGTCTACGATATTAGAAGTTCTCAATTCGACGCTATCCCCAATCAAGTATTTAGGTATGTTATTCTATCTTTTTTTTTTTCAATATTTACATTAAATTTGCAAAATCCATTTCGTTGTTCATAACAACCGTCATAGATCCCTTTGTATTCGTTGATTTCTACCCTCCTCAAAATAAACATATTTACTGCAATTTTAATAATCGAGTATTTTCAAATCGGTAAATACCTATTGACAACTGTTTAACACCGCCATATCTGATTTCAACTTCTCATTTCGATCCGATTGAATGAATGTATTTTTCCCATCAACATGAGCTCCACCAAACCCTTTTAAAATGTATTCTATATTTATGTTCCTTATATTTTATGTTATGTCTTTTTATGTGATAATGTTCACATACAAAACATAACATTATCTATAAACAATGGTCACATTATGTAGATAAGTTCCCCCTTTTATCTCCGAAGTGTGTTTCCTCTTTTATCGAAACCGAATGTTGATATTATTTTTAACAGATGTTTATTTTATAATGCCTCAAAGTGGTGCGTGTCGTTTTCGATGTGTCCCACCTTTAAATGCTAGATGTTTTTTTTTTTTTTTTTTTGTTATCAGTATCACGATGTTGACTTTTATCAATCTTTTCGATGCTTACGAACACCGCGCGTTATCTCGAATCACATTGTTTACATTACGGTCGTTAACATTCCTGACCCAGATATGTCAATTCTTAACTCATTATATTTGTTATTTATGGCCTGTCTTGACTATTTGTTTACATAGAGCATATTTGACCTAAATTCTTTTGTATACAATAACAAATGAAAGGGGTCTTTATTAACAAGTTCACGGTCACTCGATTTAACACTTTATATTGACACTTTTTAAATTATTTTAAACTGTAGAGTTTATTCGTTAGCACTTTTTTTTTAATGTATTGTATATTTATGTTTATTTATTTACTTATAAATATTTTTTTTTTGTTGTGTTTATTTAACGTCGCACTATTCTGAATTTTTTTTTATTAAATTATTTTCACTTCAATTAAAATGAACTTTTTTTTCTTTTTTTTTTTATTTTTTTTTTATTTTTTTTTTTATGATACGTCCTAATTTTGTTATTATTATTTTTTTTTCCAGTTTTTACAATAGATTGACCAATAAAGTTTTTCAACGCAAACTTGTATAACTCTGACTCCTGGTCCACGGCTTTGCAGTGTGATAATCTCTGTCTCTTTTGATTCTGATTTTGTTTTCTTTTTCTACTCCTGGGCACTTGGCACCAGTCGTAATAATTCTATCTTCCCCTCTTGATTTTTTTTCTATTTTTGGAATTCTTTCATCCCTTCAAGTTTTCTTGAACTTTTCTTTTGGCTCTGATCGATATTTAAATTTTTAAGGCTTTGCATGTGTGTAGTAGGGATGGAAAATTCCTTCCCTACGTCACACAAGCCTTCATGAAAATTGGACCCTTATTTTCTTTGATAACTACAGAAAGCTACTTAAAGCTCCCTTGCACTATATACCTTTAGAGATATATGTACTTAACTAATTAATACGTTATTTACGACCTTGAACGTAAATATTTTCGTATTTATGTTGTAATTAAACTCCATCAAACGTTGTGTAATTTTTTTGATTTATGATATGGGACTTTAATTACTTTCATTCTTTGTGGTAACTTCTTGATTCTAGTCAGAGCGTTGAGTTTCAAACTGTATTGGTCTCTCTCTTGCAAATCTAACTTTAAATAGTTTCTCTAAATGAACTAACTTTCCTCCGTCGCTTATTATGCTTTCCTACATCCTAACGAACTCGTAAATAACCTGTACTAATCGAATTACGCATGTTTAATTGAACAAATAATTAAGTATGACTCAAATGGTTAATTGTTAGTAAATTTGATTATGATTGTTTTGTATCTGCTTGTCATCTCTCCAATCCGATTCAGCTGCTATAAGGTACATATAAAGATGGGTTTAGTAGGTTAATGTAATTAATAGATTGCATATTAGACGAACTCAGAATACCCTTTTCTGCCGAAAATTTGGCTCCTTCCTCCTACAAGTAAACCAGGTGATCAAATTCTAACTAGAAATTCGCACAATCTTCTGGCGCGGATCGGTTAATTGATACCTAAGTTATCGCGTCCTAACCGTCCTTCCTTATGCCATCATGCACTGCCTTCAGGTCGTCATCCGAGCCTAGATACCCCCAAATTCCTACTCCTCCAAGGTCTACTATTTACTTAGGGCGAACCGGTTTCGTCCTATATGCAATCATATACTCACGGTGTTGTGTAGAGTTACGGGTCGTGAATCCTCGCTCTACGTACAAGAAATGATGTGAGAGTAACTCTGTCGAGTCTAAAACGCTAATTGTAAGCGGGTCCACATCAACCAGTGTACAGTACATAGAAAGATATATATGTAAACATACGTTTGGGTAGGATTATAACTCACAATATAAAACTAGCTAGTCTTATATTCCGAGCTCGGATTTCGTGAGAAGGGATTCTCCACAAAACCTTAACCGATGACCGAATATATACATACCAAGAGTGGGAAATATTAATAAATACTAATATAATAAGCAATTATCTCGGTTTGTTCTGGAGTGCCGAAAATTCCAAGCTTTTGATTGATTTGGTTGACAATTTTCTTTAAGAGATTGCCATCTCTATTATGTGTTTGGTTAATGGTCCTTGGTTTTTTTTAGGAGCGACCACTGCCTCCCATTGTTGAACTATTTTCTAAATTTTCCCCCAAGGTTCAACTTTTGGTAAAACTTTTACTCTCCCGTGATTTTTCAACTGCTTCATGTAAACTATTTATACCCATAAGAGCAATTATTTCATAAATTTTTCCCGAATTTTTCATGTAGTTCTACAATAATCTTTTATCTGACTATCCCGTGATTTTCAAATGTTTGATGTACCTATTAGCTACCTAGGAGAGTAGTTAATCCATAAATTTTTTCTCAAATGTTCAATGATACTCTTCAAGTTCTTTTATTTGACTATGCCGTGATTTTTCAAATGTTTGATGTACCTTTCATTTGTTTAGCTTATAATAAATCTAATTATTTTCAAATTGTTCAATCCTAAAATATCTCTTCAAGTTCAAATTAAAGATTGTGTTTAACCCCTTTTTATATATATAATTGCGCAACGTTATGGTGTTGCTCTATCCTAAGATTGACACCTTCCTAAAGCACTCAACACGGTGCCCTACTGACCGAGTTGTTTTATAAACAATTTTAGTTATGTCAACATTCCCACTGGCCTGGTGACCTAGATTCAACGAAAGACATTTGTTTACCTTTAACATTCCCGAATGTGAGATTTATGGTCCTAAATTTTTCTTTTGAATTTAATAGTGATAATTTCCTTTTCGCCGAGGTCTAACCTGTTCCCCGATAAATATAGTCATAATGCATACATATACTTTGTCTCGATACATAAATACACAGATATATATATATAATGTTATTATAGTTGAGGTAAATTCTAATATCATAACTCATTTTTTTTTGATCATTTTATATTAGCTGAAGTTATAATAAATAGTATATATATATTAATAAAATAAGTATAAAATATGAACTTGAAATGTTTTATAGCACACAGCTATTTTCTTTAATAGCATAGTGCGTTCTAAGTAGGTATTAGTAATCGATACCTTTTACTTTTATTTAAGTGTGTTTCTTTTTGATTAAAACTTTCTTGGAATAATATATATATATACATATATACATATAAATAGATATATCTATTTTATATATAATATTTTATATATAATATTTAATATATATACATATCACATATTAAGCAAGTAATATCTTGTTATAAAATTAATTCAAATACCAACTGTTTGCTGCATACCGCTTTCTCCTTGGAACCTGGAAATATTTATACTTTAATTTTTAATAAAACTTACCCCCTTAAGGTTTTATTTTATCCGACCGGGAGCTACACGGTAAAACCTTGTTATGTTTTCTTACCTAATACCTACTCCTATGTCATCAACTAAATTCAAATAAAATTTTTTTTATTATTTTTTTTTTTTCCCGACTTCAATTTTATTTTATTTCCGTTTAATCTATCTAAATTAAATGATGTTTATCGTTCTAACCGCATTTTATTTCAAATCTCGTTGGTTAACTTAACACCTTTTAAATTAGATTAACAATTGATTACTTATTTTATGTTCGTTTTCCTTCCATACTTTTATTTAGCAGAAGGAATTATACGATTAAATACCGAATAGATTATTTTCATGCTCATTTATTCATTATTTACTTTAACTTCCAGATTTATTATTATAATTATTTCATCGTTAAAATAATACTCCGCTTAAATTATAGTTTTAAACAATAACTACTTCACAATTATTTACGAAATAAGAGATTTATTATTTTTATTTTTGTTTGTCACCGAACTCTTCTATTTTGCAGTAAGATAACGTATTTCACTATTTATTTAAACTTTCCGAAATAATAATTATTATTAAGTTACCACAATCTCATTTAACAGCAATTTAATAATTTTAATTATTTATTCTAACGTCTATATTTATTATTATTATTTTATCTAACACTAGATTAATCCTGTGATAAATTATTACGTTCGATTTGCACTTTATTTAAGGGAACTATCACCGTTATGATAACTAACACTGGTTTTTATTTTTTATTTCGCTACACCAACAACACTTTGATTATAGTACTTTATTTAAAACACTCAGTTTAATTAAAGATTTTCATTGAACTTTCCCGTTTAATTGGATGCACTTAATTTTTTATAACTTCTTTTCACTTTTTATTATTATTACATCACTTTATTTAATTACCACACCGACACTTGTCGCGAGATTACTAAGTCCCAAAATATGATATTTATTGATTATAAAACCGAATTTTCCCCTAAACAAAATCACAGCACTTTTAACTTTTCACAAATAAATAGAACGTAAACTTTTATTTTTATTTTCACTGACTTGAATTTCTTTAAATCTTTATAAAACACTGGCTCGAATATGAAATTTTGCTAAGTCCTGTGATTCTAACTAATAGAATTTTTCCACCAGTAAATTACCCAACGTTTTCGTCGCGACTCACGAACCTTCAACTTTTCACAATCCCGCGATGACTAACGAAAATTCACTAAGTACTGTCTTTTAAACCCCTCTCAGGATTAGAATGGCCTATCTAAGCTATCTTTGATCCACGAATTTAACCTATAACAACTCGAGATTTCATATATCGATTCTGCCTTTTTTGTTTAACTGCTGTTAGCTCCACCTTTCAAGATTTTCTTCATGCCCTCTCTCGTTTAAACATTTTTCCAGGATCGGACCGTTGATATTACGTCAAAATGCCCCTCATCCCTTTGTCTGTTGGTCATACAAAATTTAGCTCAAATATCATGATTTTCGTATCTCTTTTTTCCTCAAAATATAATAGGTACGTCTTCAATAAACTGTACATAATTCTCAATTTTGTTTATCGCTACCAGAACATGAACAAATTCAAGCCAAAACCTTTAATATGCGTTTTCCAATTTTCTTTTTCCTAAATTCCTTCTTATTCTTATGCCACCTATATGGATCAATTCAGTTTTAAACTGTATTGTCTCTACTTATGTCGTAGATTTGAATTTTCATATTTTCTCTTATTTCCCTTTTATTCACGATGTTCTTTTTTTGATTTTCCTCATTCATTCTCATGTAACTTTCCACATCCCTATAATTTTTTATATTTCCAGCCGTATTTATTTTATTAATTGTTAATTTAAGATTTTCTTTGCTTTCTTTGGCCGTATCAATTCACCCATAGTTTCACCGTACATTACTCTGATATCTGTATCGTTTTTCGATGTTTGCTGCCTCAATAGAAAATTTCATTTTCTATTTGTTACTAATTAATATATCATTTACCACATTTTTATAGGAGATACTCCCACTTCGGCCCTTAAATATATGTCAATTTTTATTACGTTATATGGTTCATCCCACAACTTCCGTCCCTTTCTCCTCGAAATCTACATTAATTTAAAATTTGACATCTGTTTATGTCTGGACTTCGATGTACTCACCAATAACTCAGCGTTTATTCGAGGGTACTAAAATATAATGGTTTTTACCTTGAGTAAACACTCCATAGGACCAATGATAATTTTTATCGTCCCAAAAGCCATTAAAATGGGTTTAATCGTCTAAAACCATGTTCGCTTTCTGGCTGTTTTAATAACAAAATCGCGTGTGGGGTCGTCAACTCAAATAATGTATCATTTTTCCTTACAGTCTGTCCTATTTCCCATAGAACTTTCGTCAAACAATTGACGTAAAACAATTCCTTTGTTTGCCTTATCTACTGTAATGTAACCAGAATGACCTCCCTATCCCAAATATATAACGATATCTATTTTAACTCGTCTGAAAACGCAAAATTAAGTCGAAATCTTATATTGTTCAATAAACACTTCCGTTTAAACGTCAGTTTTTCCATTAGATTTCCTTTTCAAATCGTTTTCCCTGACGTTACAAGAGTGACATCCCTAATTTCCAGCGTTTTTCTTCCTTTTAAATGTAAAATGTACACTTTCCTTTCAATCTGGTCTCCCTGACTTTCTATGTACTCGTTATACGGCTGAATAACCCTACAGTAGCTTTTCTTACGTTTTACACGTCTTTTCTTTAACCTTCCTCTGATCATAATTTTCTTGCTATTTTCTTGCCTAGTTTTTCCAACATAATGTGGATTAATTTGCTCGTTAACGGCGGTTGCCAACACCTTCATTGTACTGATTGTATATCTTAAATCTGGGGTCATCGTATCTAATGCACCGAGCGTGAGACCCTGTTTACATTATAGTGTATTGATCTTTCGGTTGATGACGATATTTTTTTCAATAAATCTCAGGTTAATCGCTTAGTTCAAAGTCCATTTCTTTGTTCAAAATCTGAACACGCCCTCCATTCTGTGATTGGTTTCATTAGTTATTTATAGCTTTCTGTTTAGACCTGATTGGCTGTTGATTTCAACTATTTATTATTACGCTGATTAATGATGATTTCTAGCACCCTCTGTGTTCTTTTCATCAATACTTATCTCAATCTACTTAATCGTAGATCCCTATCGTCAACAAGAATTCAATTTACTTTGAACCGGTAGATGTCGCAGGTGTGTCTGTTTTATAATTAATTGGTATTTTCTTTTTGAATTAAAGTGGGAAGCTACAATATTTTCTTATTTTCACTGTTGGTTAATGCAATTCATCACAGTAGCATGGCATAAAGGGACGTATTTGACTTATTTTAACAAGTGATTCCTGACATTATCTGGATTAAAAAAATTATCTAAATGAAATTTTGATCTCCGTGACATTTTTGTGTTTTTTTTCAGTTTAAAACATTAAAAAAAGTAGGTATTGGAAAATTAGGGCAGGGTGCCAGGGTGGGGGGTTTGGCGAATAGTAGGCCGAATGGCAAGTGATGACATTTGGAAGATTTTTTATTTTTTATTTCAAGAAAAAAAATAACAAAAAAGTCACCACAGACCAAAATTTCGTTTACTTGTTTTACTCCAAATTATGTAAGGAATTACTGGTTAAAGTAAGTCAAGTGTGTCCCTTAACATTTTTTATATGAATACCTCACAAGAGTCACTAAGTGCTCCCGTCTGGAGCCACTGAGTCTATACCAATTAGGGCATGTTGTGAGGCTGAAGGTAGTGGGGAAGGGAAGGAGCTGGGGAAGAGGAAATTCGGAAAGTACCTCGCTATTTAGATCGAGTCACAAAACACGGCTAAAGCAATTTCAAGCAACGTTTCAATTCTGAATGGGGGTCTTACACCAGGGCGATACTGAGAGTATCTTCACTCTGAAATGTGTCGCAAATATACTATATATTATAGTAATATACTACATATTATTTTAAATGAATTAATTGTAAAATAACACAAATTAATCAAAGGTTTATTTGGGCACGCCGGGTTAAAACGTCGTTGTCGATTGTGCGTCGAGAGTGTTACCTCAGGACCCCGGAGGCCATCAAACAATATCCTATATATCAAGATTAATTTAATCATGGACTTACGTCTTATATCTTACGATATAAAAAAAAACAACGACACAAAACGAATATAGAATCAGAAAGAAGAAAAAATGTAAGCACAAAAAAGTATGGATCGTAAATTCCTTTTGAAAACTTGAGCACCCACAAAGAGGAAAAAAATACACCAGAAAAGGTCAACTACATCTTAAAATACGAGTAGCATGCGCTAAGAAATATCTCCAGAGATCATCATCAGAAAAAAAACTTGTATTATTCTTCGAGAATTGTAGAATACCTTCATTAACCTCATTTGAAAATCTCGGCCTCAGCTTGATTTCCTGATACCGAATAGTACCTTTAGCTTACAGCTTAAGCCGAACGAAGGAAATCTCCTTTTTCTAAAGGAAAGCCGAGAAAAGTCGAAATATATCATTCAGTCTTATTTTTCTTAAACGCCGAAGGCAAACTAATGGCCTGGGAAAGTCTTCGAAAGAGAAAAGAAAATCTACAGCTTAGAGGAGCGTTTGCAATTTAACAGGTAAATTTTAGATTCTAACGCAGATTCTGCCCTGAAATATCGCAATTAGATTAAGGTAGATATTTCATAATGATCGACTGCACAGATAAAAATAAAATCGCGTTGAGTTTTAATATGTAAAAGAGAGTATTCTATTAATGTAAAATATACGAGTATGTATACAATGTAGATATTTATTTTATTCGCTAGAACACAATGTCGAAACACATCACCTCTTTGTAGTCTTCAAGGCCGCGTATGACAGCATAAATAGGAATGCATTTTACAATGCAATGAGTGAGTTTGGAATACCGCGTAATCTGATCAATCTGGTGAAATTAACAATGTCCCCAGTAACGTGTGGAGTCAGGGTTGGCAGTGATCTGTCCGAGTCCTTTGAAGCGCTCTGCGGGGTGAGACAAGGAGAGGGATTGGCCTGCCTCTTATTCAACATAGCCTTAGAAAAAGTTATTCGTGACTCAGGCATTGAGATAAGTGCAACGATATATGACAACTCTGTGCAACTATTGGGTTACGCTGATGATATCGACATAATAGCGAAAACTCCCGACGCTTTACGTGACGCCTTCATAAATCTTGAAAGTTCTGCTAAAAATATGGTTCTCATATTAAACCAGCAGAAGAGCAAATACATGGCCGTAGGATGCGCCCAACAAACCCCAACTCTTTCATGTGGAAGCCAAAATTTTGAAAAGTACCAAGATTCACATAACTAGGCTCCCTGATAACAAACGAGAATAACACCACAGAGGAGGTCCAGAAGCGCGAAGTGTATGCAAATCGCTGTTTTTACCGCCTACAAAACCAAATAAAATCCAGACTGCTGTCCAGAAAACCAAGATATTAGTGTACAAAACACTTATCAGACAAGTACTCAAGTACGCAGCTGAGACTTGTACTAAGAGGATCAGCGAGCATTGGATGTTTTCGAAAGGAAAATTTTGAGGCGTATCTTCGGACCGGTTTCAGAAAATGGATTTTGGCGCAGGCGTTATAACAATGAGCTATATACTCTGTTTAAGGATCTAAACGTCACAAACTTTATAAAACTGGGAAGACTTCGATGGCTGGGTCATGTAGAGAGAATGACCGAGCATCAAGCACCAAAGTCCCTGCTGAACTCAAGACCGACAGGGCGAAGGAGCCTGGGAAGACCAAGTTTAAGATGGGGCGACAACGTCCTCAAAGATATATCCACCTTGGAGATTGTAAACTGGAGAGAGCTGGCACAAAACCGTGATGAGTGGAGGAAGACTTGAGGAGGCCAAGACCCACCGGGGGTTATAGAGCCAAGAGTGATGATGATGATACGAGTATGTATAAGCAAGGGCACACCAGCAAGAAACTAAAAGGAGGCAAGCATAACACTATATAATTTTTATTGTGATCAGCTGTTTACAAATGGGTCATTTCTCCCACTTGTTCACGTGAGTTACACATAAGAACCTGCGAGCGAAACGAGCAACATTTCCTTCCTCATTTAATGCAGGCGTCATCCGAATCAGCTATACAATTCTTCTCTTATACCTCCTTTTCAACCCGCTTCATAAAGTCACAAACCCGGTTTCTTGCAGATCTAAATTGTATTCGACCAAGGGAGTTTTTATGAAGTGTAACACGTTAAAAAATTTCAAACACCACCGTCAATATGTTGAATAGACAATAAAAATATTAATTATATAACCCAAAGCGAAGCACACATATTAGATCGATACTTACACACGGTACGAGATTTCCATTGTAGGTACTAGACGATATTTTACATAAATAATGAGCTGAATTTGTGAAATTGTGAATAGTAGGATTTCTAGCTCCATGTCTAAACTTTAATGAAATCGATAGAGAATGAACGGTGCTACCATGTAACTAATTCAGCGATGATTTTTTTATGAAGGCTCAAAGTCAGGCGGTTTCACATGTTTTCTGATAATTTATTATTTACACATTTTTATAAAAAAATCCTTCGTTTTCTATAGATATTCGGCCCTTCCTATTTGTCGGCTGAAGTCAAGGAATTGTGGAATGAGGTTAGCGAGGTAAAACTTTCATTGACTTTAGTCAAATAGTCTATGAAATTAATAATACCCCCAACTTCTGATATTTCACATACATTCTGATGGCAGCATGCAGCCTACAAGAAAGGATGATTTCTTAATATCAATTCGAAAGAGGCGGAATTTAACGGCATTTCCGCATCTATACCAATGACCAGCTCTTGAGGAAGCCGTCTAAATGGCTGCTGCAACCAACGAAGAAAGCGGCCAAACAAAGCCACTATCACTTCGGCTGGGTCCGCAACTGCACTTGTTAGAAATCAAAGACACATCAGAGCAATACTCAAGTCAGAAGATTAAAAAAAGATTGTTTAAAACTTCTACTTAAAATTTCGCCAAATATTTTGTCTTCTTAAATGTGTTCATCATTCTCGATAAACCACCAGTCCTAATTTGAAAATAGCAATTGTTACTTTATCGATTTTTCGCTTTATTACAATAGGCCACTTGCATGGATTTCATAGCGTCTTGGAAAAAATCGTGTGGACAGATTTTTTTTACTAAGATTACGAAAATGTCAGTAAAAGTTTTTAGAATGTACAGTTTTTTTTCTAATAAATAAATCCATTATTTGGGCTCGTGACGTCACTACATGAAAACGTTCCTATTAATTTTGTAAAATTCCACACTGATTTTTTTTTTAATATGGCAACAGTTTGATTTCAGGTGAATTTTTGAATTTGACATTTAACGTTCACTAGATTTATTGTTCGTTCTCTGCGTTAAAATTTGGTTTGACTTTTTGACAGATGTTATAAAGAGAACCCCGAACATTTTATGCTATCTGTACGTGTTATAGAGGTAAAATGGTAATGGTGCTGATTTTAATAAAATCAAATTTCATAATATTGTTATTATTGTTATAATTTACAAGTACAAGTAGATTACATTGGATTAAGTAATATTGACGTTGAACATTCTAATCATTTATGATCAATAAGATGGATCAAGGAAAAAATATTTATGAGATGTAATATTTTTGGTATGCCTCGTTATTCTCCTGTGCCATTCGTATGGAAAACGTTATTTTTTTTAAATGATTTTCGGCTATGTAATTATCGTTTTTTCGCACCCATAAAATTATGTCCCGTCTTTCCGGTTTATAAAAAAAGGTCTGATTTTTCGGATTGATATTTTCAAAAAATCGCAAGGGTTTCAAAAATACGATTAAAAAAAAATACAGAAAGTCTTAGAATATTTTACCGTAGTTATAGACACAAAACGGAAATTTGTATTTTTATCGATGATTAATATTTAAACATTACAGTAAAAGTAGAAACATGAACATATGAACATAGAGATTATACATTGAATTTATGTTATTATCAGGGTACAGGTATTCTATGGATTCAAAGTTACGGAAACAACTGGAAACAGAACATCGAAAGGTTCAGAACAGTGAAGTTTTGGGAGAGAGATCATTTCAAACTATTGGCTTAACTATCGAGGGAAATATAATAATAGTCCTTCTTAGGTTGTTGTATCATTAGATATATATTACTAGAATTGGAAATTCCAATTAGAATAGATTGCTTTATTCATAATACCCGACGATTTCTGAATAATTGCATAAAGAGAAACAGCCGCACGGAATCTTTTTCACAAAGCTTTAATTTTAATTTGGGGTCAAAATATCTAAGCGAACTAAATTTAAAAAAATCGAAATGTATCAAATATCTAGTTCAATGTAAGCCATTTTTTTTGTTTTTTTAAATTATAAAATAAAGGACTTAAGCATTTTCATCTTAGTTCATAGTAATTATTAAAAAATAATCTTTACCAATCTATTACGTTAAAAAAGAAAAATATAATAAAACAACGTTAAAAAAAAGAGTTTTGGGTTGAAATTTTAATTTATATTGACAAATTAGTATTCCAACGCAAGTCAGTAGTATGTAAAAAATTTACTTTAAGGTAGGTAGGTAAATTATTACTCAAAAAACAATTTTCGTAAACTCACAAATAATAAAATTTAATAAAATGAAGACAATATTAGCGAAACTCAATCGAAAATGTAGAGACAGAAAAATCAGGAAAAGATATTGGCACCTTTGGAACTCGCACCTATGACCCTTTGCTTACATGGCAAGTGCTCTACTAACTGAGCTAAGGTGTCGATATCAAATTCGGTCACTTTTAGCTGTATCATACTTCGACTAATACCTAGCAACATCATCTTCATTTTCTTGACGCACATATTATTGGCTGCTATCTTATATATTAGAGATTTTACTTCTAAATTTCAATGAGCTTATTTCATTTAATTTTTTAATTTTAAAAAGAAAGTCAAACATTCACAGGTTACAAATAACCTGACAATATTTGAATATCTCCTATTACCACCACAGTAAGCGGAAGATGTTGCTTGTGTCGTGATGAAGGACTTAGCCAGCCCAGGAATCGAACATGCGGCCTGGGTACGACCCAAACTGGTATCCTATATTTTCTAAGCATCTAGAGTTTTTTTGATTATACAGTTTGGTTTGGTATTTTTGCCTCTAATCTAAAACTACGTGCTGTATACTTTGTCCCTGTAAAGTAAGTCCTTGTGTAGGATATTATTTGTTTATTTTGTTTCCAAAACAGAAAGGAACTAAGGCTAACAATACAAATCGGAATTCTTACCAGTAAAAGGAGAAAAGTGTGCTGAATGCAGTAGAAATGCATTGTTCGTTAGGGCGTTGTTTGTTAAAACCACGGATGATCGGAATACCAGATCCCAAGATAATGGAAGGCAGTAATAAAGCAAACGAAAAATGAGCAACTTACTACGTTTGGATACACATAGAGGATAGAAAAAATAAATAATGTCAGGAGAATACGCTTATTGTAAAGTGCAAGTGGATGAGTGTAGAAATCGTGGATGTCTCAGAAACACATGGCTCAAAAAATACTTTGGTTCGGATAAGTCAATAGTCGTGATATGACCACTCGAGTGTTCACATTAATAATTTAAATACGTGTCCAGCATCCGGAATTTCCGAGCGTCCGATTTAGAAATGTCCGCATTCATAAAAAAAAATAATTCTTCCGATTTTTAATATACGTAACAAATAAACCGATAAACGTAACCATATTTCTAGGGTATATAAAATAACTAATCTATATTTTTATTTAATTTTAAATAAATCGTTAAATTTATAAACGCATGAATTCCGCACATTATTTACTTTGAAATTGCCAGCTACTATTTGTGAGAGCATTAGTATAATTGACTTTTGTATGTTTTCAATAGAATTTTTGATAATCACAGATATAAATTTAAATTTGAAAGTGTATTTTTTAATATGTAACACAAACCAATGATTCGTAAGAAAGAATATTTCATTAATTTCGGTTCGTGAAATGCCAATAAAATTTATTTCAGAAGAGATGAGAGACGTCTCTTTTTGAAAATTGAAAATACTAAGTTATCTTTGTGATTAATCGAAGTATACAACGCGGGAAAAGTTTAGAAATAATTCCAATTAATGTTTTATAATATTTCTTCGAATTGGCCGCATTTTGACCAGCGAACGCTTGAGGGTGTTTGTAAATTGGCCAAAACGTGGCAAAACGTTCCGGTAGATAATATTACATATCATATGATATATACTAAAATAAGAATAATGAGATATAAAATCTAGTTCTGTCTGAGACTATAAGAAACATATTATGATACTTTCATCCTCGCTTCTTACCACTTCCAAAAGTGATGTGATAGTTAACATAATTGCATAAAAAGAAAGATGTATTGAAGGCTTGCTATGTCTTTAGTATTTATATCTTTTTGGTAGGTGGGTACGGCTACCACCCCCTCGGGAACCATCCATTGAATAACCAACACCTCTGCCAAAGGTCACCCTAAGTGGCTCGCTACGTTAACTTAGAAGTGGTGCCTCGCTTCATGGGGTTAGGTATGCGCAGGTCTAGGTGGCGGATGCGTCGCACACCTACTGCGAAGAGGGCCGAATTGAGGGAGATTATTTGACCTCTCCAGCCAGATTCTGCCGACCCATCGCGCATCGCCTTGCAACGCAGTCCGAAGGAAATTGCATTATCTCTTTGGTGACCAGATCTGAACAGCCAGTTACTTCTCCACCTTACTCTTCCACACTGTCTTCTTCCCCATCTCTTTCTTCCTCTTCACAACCTTCAACCTCACAAGGTACCCCAATTGGCGATGCCACAGTCTCACCGGTACCAGACTATTGCCCCCTGTTGGGACTCTCGTGCAGACTTAACGTTAAAAAAATCTTTAAAAATTACCAATGTGAATTGATACGAAATTCAGCATCGAAAAAACTGGCCATTATAAAAGTAAGAGTAAATTAGAAAAATAAACTTGTCGACTCTTAATTTTAGCTCTCCTAAAGGTGAATGACATTTATTTGTTTCAAAAGGTAAAAATAAAGATCTTTCTTTCATTTTTTATCGGTAGCACCCAAACAGAAAGACCCTTTTAAAATTACGATTCACCGGCTAAATAAATTATTTTACGTACACCAATTTTTTACGGAATATCCCCAAAAACACCCTAAAGTTATAAATATACCGAGAGAGCGTCCAGATGCAAAAGCAACAGTGACAGTAACTGGAAAATATAACGCCCCACCAGCGTTTATGTGTTACAAAGTTGAACTCTCCAATTACACAAATTCAAAGCGTTTATTTCCAATAAAACCACGTTCCACGCTCCCGGGAAAGCCTTAATTGGAAGTAATATCGCGTATCTATAAGCCTACACGCACCGGATACACCGCCACCGCCCTTCACCCGGGTAACTGCGGGTGGTGGCTTCTACAGCAGGCTCTATTGTAGGTACTTACTAGGCCTGTGTCATTTACGTTTTCCTAATTGAAACAAAGCTACATAACTTCAAACTGTATAAACCGAATCGGCCAGAGTTGACAAAGCGGAAATTATTAAACATTGAAACAACAATAATTATTATAATTGAGCTTTTGGCAATTACCTACATAAAAAAACGTCACAATAGATTATGTAGGTTTAAAGTTTTTAAGTTAGTACCAGTATTTAGGAGTAAAATTTATCAACTTTTTAAAGAATATCAAAGGCGCTTGCTAAATATGCAATCTGGTTGGGCGTTTACGCAATATATAGCTACACTTAACTACATAAATCAACATATATCATAGACCCTGTGCTTGTAGCTTCATTTTCACATGTTCCTTTCCTACCCATCCCCATCATGATCCTTTCCTACCCATCCCTATCTACCTGTCATTTTAACGTTACCATAACAATCAGTCGCGAATCGAAATTCGCCACGTGAACATCTAATATTTCACATCCCGCATCCGCAAACTGCAGTAAAGTACCACAACTGATGGTCTTACGACTGTGCATGAATCGACCCAGTCGAGATAGAAGAGAAGTGCAGCGCAGTAAGTCATTTTTTCCCATTCCTTTATGTGCATTCATTTTTACTTGTGCAGTGGTCTTTCATACATTTCAAAACACATAAAAAACATTCAAGGTCCTTCGACATCCGCACCCACATAAATCAAATCACAATCACTCCATTTTTCATTCTTCAGATTTATTTATTTATACTGGATTTTACAGAAGTTCTCTCTACCATGATAACAATCCTGTAATAAAATCTTAGTTAACATACAAATATGTACATAATATTACAAAATCCTTCGCAGCCTCGTACATAATATCTACGTAAAAAATATTAAAGTTAATCCATGGTATGCAACTTAACACGTAAATTAAATGAATAGACAATCATGTATACTTCCAGTAATTCGTATTAGAAACACTCTTAACTAAAATATGCGATAGCTAACTTCCGACTTCGTCCAACGTCACTCATAGCAAAAACATTTGACAGCCATTGAAAATCACACAAAATTGACAGCCGATTACGTATTAAATCTTTTCCGTGTCCACAAAAGATATAGAATCGATCCTCAGAGATTTATGTGATAAGACATTTTAATCACATAGATTTAAGTAAGGTTGCTCGAATGAAAAATAAAGCACAGAGAGGCACAAAACAACGTTTCTGAATCTATATAAATTATCGACAAAAATGTCTACTTCAGCAATCTCTATCTTATTACACAATCGACATATTTGGGGCAGAGGGCTAACATAGGCGAACATCATCATCACTATTGGCTCTACAACCCCTGGTGGGTCTTGGCCTCCTCAAGAATTTTCCTCCACTCATCTCGGTTTTGTGCCAGCTCTCTCCAGTTTAGTAGCTCCAAGATAGATATGTCTTTGAGGACGTTGTCGCTCCATCTTAGTCTTGGTCTTCCCAGGCTCCTTCGCCCTATTGGTCTTGAATTCAGCAGAGACTTTGGTGCTTGATGCTCGGTCATTCTCTCCACATGACCCAGCCACCGAAGTCTTCCCAGTTTTATAAATTTCGCGACGTTTAGCTCCTTAAACAAAGTATAGAGCTCATTGTTATAACGTCTGGGCCAAAATCCATTTTCTAGAACCGGTCCGAAGATGCGTCTCAAAATTTTCTTTCAAAAACGTCCAATTCTCGCTCATTCCTCTTAGTTAGTACCCAAGTCTCAGCTGCGTACGTAAGTACTGGTCTGATAAGTGTTTTGTACACTAATATCTTCGTGTTTCTGGACAGCAGTCTGGACTTTAATTGGTTTTGTAGGCGGAAATAACAGCGATTTGCGTTCACTATGCGCTTCTGGATCTCCTCTATGGTATTATTGTCATTTGTTATCAGCGAGCCTAGGTACGTGAATCTTGGTACTGTTTCGAAATTTTGGTTTCCACACGAGAGAGTTGGGATTTGTTGGATGCATCCTACGGCCATGTATTTGGTCTTTTGCTAGTTTACTACGAGACCCATATTTAACATAGGCGATATATCATTTTTAATTGAATATCAGGTAAAAGACGCTGTGGCATCTTAAACAATAGGAATTGGGAACATTTATTTCAATATTGCTAAGACATAATGTAGCATCAAGATGACCGTGAATTATTTTATGTAAACTTCTTTGTTCGTGTTTTTTTTATTCACCTAGTTTAGAGTTGAATAGAATATGTAGCCTTATGATCATATCACAACCATATAATCATCAGTAATAATTAATCAAAATCGGAGCAGTCCTATTATGAAACATTGAGTCCAAAACCAACATGCCTTTGAAAAATATTCTCTATAGCATAGAGAGAGTGGCACATATAGCATTTGCCACTCTCTGAACAAAAGGGCTCGTTAAAATTCGAATAGTTAAAATTCATCAAAACAACAGCCGACGTCATTGCATAGATCCTGACGTCAGCATATATTCTAGCTGCAGATCCGTTGCCAATGTTTGTATGTTTCACTACTAGGCTATATTAACAGTGCGGTTTTGCATCGTTCAAATTCTCTTTGAAACGAATGTGAATGTTCAACCCCTTTGAATTGACATGATACGTAATAGTTTTCAACGCTGTTACATATGTACAACGTGTAATTTAATAGTGTCTGAATAATTATTAATTGACTTGGAGTAGTGAAGTCCTGCTTTAACTGGACCGTTTTGCATTTAGTCGGCTTCCGATTTACTATTCAAGCAAGTTTGAAAATGGTTCAGTAAAGATTCTTTTTTCAAACGTGAAATCTTTATTTTTCACTTGGACTTTCTTAACCGTATTTTTTAAATATACGGTACCTACCCGCCTGAAAAAAAAATCGTCTTTGAGATAAATACATTTTAGAACTACTAGTTGTACGACTGTTTAATAAAGTTACCTACTCAAAACATTTTCTTTCTTCGTTTAGTTTCGGTTAACATATTTAGTACCTAGTGCTTGTTTGAGATGAACTGGATCACCAAGTAAATTTCTTGTAGGTAGAGTAGATGCTGTTATTATTAACACTATGATTCAAGTTACTTTCAGGAAGGCATTGATTAAGAAGACGAGATACAAAGTGGACACCCCTTTTTATATGTCGACGTAATCATACACGAATGTCGATTTCATACTTTTAGATACAAGTTCACAATTTAGAGCAAGGGAAAAAACATGTCCACAATTGAGCTTCTTAGTTAGTTTTCCAAAGCATTTAGAAAAAAATTAAGTATAAGAGTTCAGGACTGTTAATTATTAAATTTATGATTTTATGTAAACAAGTTAATCACTAACTATTTTGCGTCTGAATAATTTTAATACATTTAGTTGACACAGTGGATAATCATTATTGAACATTCTTGGCATTATCCATTCTCAATAAATCTTAAGAATTTATTTTGAATAGATGAATAGGGTAACTTGGTGCCCACACTGTTAAGTTGTATTCGATTTGTCTCCTAACTAATGACATGTAATTTTTTTAGTGGTTTGAAATTTTTTTATTGACTGCGTATTCTTAATACAAAACCAAACATTTTCAAAGATTTATTGGACGTAATTTCAATATGGTTAACAAAAAAATGTTTTTGATCAAAGTATACACCCAAATCATCACGAAAACATCTAGCGCTTGATTCATACATTATTTACGCTCAATTAAATTCAAACGTAATAAAGTTCATCCGACTGTTTAAACCAACTGCTTTCATCACTGTTTTACATTTATCTAATTATTCCGGACTGAATCAGCATAATTCCATCAACAATATCTACCTTCGCATAATAATACCGAGCGTGATGCTATTACTGCATAATATTAACATAATTTGCACGTGAATTCACTATTGAATAATTATCTAAAAACGCATTGACCATTGCTAATTTTAAACCATTTATACACGTGCTATAAAATCTTTGAATATTATGCCATAAATGGTTCATTAAAAGTAATAATGGAATCCATTGAACACAAAGTAACAATAATAAAGGATTTTTCTGCGATGTTCGCGAACGTTAATTAAAATTAATGACGCCCAATTTATCCTGATTGATAATTGACGACCAATTTATCTTTATTGATAATTGAAGCGGATTAATGGCTAATTTGTTAACTGATATTTCATGTAGTTTATCTTAATAATATTAACGAATGTAACAACTTGTTACAAAGCCGTAAATTCTAGTATGAATATTTTATGCAATCGACAATAATTGGAGGTACCTTTATAACTACGTAGAAGTGGGAGTTTTTGCGTTATTTTCATATGAGTGGTTAATTTGTAAGTGATATTTAATGTAGTTTACCTTAACAATATTAACTAATTTAACCACAAACAGCCTTACTAAAAAAAAACCACAGCGCGACCGATTAACTGTGTTATTGCAATAACGTAAATAAACCTCGTATACACTAAAACACGTTTTATTACCAATAACGTTTCTTACGTGGTCACGCTGTTAAAACGCATTGAAGATGTGACAACGTTGTATATGGTTTTAATTTACTAGGAAACAATGTTGTTTTAATTTTTCTCCGCAAGGGGCATTATTGGCGCGCCTATGCATTAGTTCTTCGGCCCGCGACAGCCCGCGATGACAAAACAGCTCGGTGTGTTTTATGGCGGGATATCGAAAATTTTGTGATTTTACTTAATAATTTCTATTGTAATGACAAATTTACTCTTCTGTTCACATAATTGATATATTTACCATGTTATTTGTGTGGTTTACATCAGTTTAATCAAGTTATTGTACAAACGCCGTACTTTCAAAGTTGAACTGTCAGAATATTGTTTTATAGGTTACTTAAAAGATAAAATTTTCATTTTAAGATCTTTATTTTAAGAGAATTTCTTAAAAGTGATAATTTTTTATAATATTAAAATCTAATACATGTGTTCGTAAACGTATCAAAAAAATTAACTTTCTTGCATCTCTAAAGATGCAAGAAATCTGTTTTAAATTTCGGTATTATTTCTAAGTTATTTTTTTGGCAATAAAAAAAACTTTGAAATTTTTTATTATTTTTTTATTGTATGCACGCTGAAAAAGTGAGGCAATAGTTTTTTTCCAAATTTATTACATAAAAGGACTGTGTTTTTTAAATTTTGATTTTATTTAAATTTCTCTACATTTTGGTCAAAAATGTTGTGGGAGGAATTTTTTTTTCCATTTTTTTCCGAGTTTGAATCTTAAAATATGGCAGTTTTTGAAAACTAAAGTGTATTTCAAATACACAAGTCTAAAAGGTAGTTTTATCGAGTTTTCATAAATGGTATTTGTTTTTACGACACCTTCAAAAATAAGAAATATATAGAACATTCAAAATACTTTGGATTTCGTTCCGACATCGTTAATAAAACAGAGATAAACTACCCCCTCAGGCCGTGTAAACCACGTGTATTTTTTCCATGAAGAATTTTTTAATTAGTAATGTTTCGCATCCGCGGCCGTTGGGTTTTTTAGTAAGGCTGTAAGTCTTTTAGTCCGTGAATTTCCGCATGATCATTTTATGTAATTTTAGTGGCTCCATACCCTCTGGTTGGAAAAAAGCGGGCATTCACCCTATCCCCAAGTAAGATGACCGCTCTAACCCGGCAAAATACCGCCCCACAGCGATCACATCAGTTCTGTTCAAAGTGGTGGAACGTGTGACCAATGACATACTGCTCATGTACTTCGAGAAGAACAAAATTATTAACGACCGTCAATACGGATTCCGGCGGAATCGATCGTGCGGTGATCTTCTCATGGAACATCACGGAGAGACCCAAATGATCGCACTGAACATTTCCAAGGTCTTTGACCGGGTCTGGCACTGAGGTTACATCAGCAAACTGCCTCCTTACGGACTTCCCGCATCCCTGTGTAGTGGCTTGCTAACTTTTTAAGAATTTTCGATTCAGACGGCAGCCAATGGTTTCACCTCTTTGCCGCATTTGATAAATGTTGGCGTGTCACAGGGATCGATTCTGTCTCCGACTTTGTTTAGGTTGCACCAATTTTTTGCCACCAATTCATTGTTAAGCGGATGAGAGAACAGATTAATACAATTAAACAAGTAACAACTTATTTTAAGCCCGCCAATTTTCGCAATATTATTTCAAGTAATTGACAATATTTGGATGTACGTAGAAGTGGGAGTTTTTGTATTATGTCCATGCGATTTTATAAGTTACTAGTTTTTTACCCACGGCTTCGGTCACGTGTTATTAGGTAGAAATTATGGTACAAAGATTTTTCTCAAGGGAATAAAATGTTTTTCCAGGATGAAAGTAGCCTTTGTCACTTCCCAGTCCTTCAACCGTCTCTATGTAAAAAATCAAGTCGATCGTTCGCCCCGTTGCAAAGCGAGAGAAGGACAAATAAACAAACACGCTTTTGCTTTTATAAATATTAGATATAGTTTGGATTTCAAAACCTCTTCGTCCTGCATCAAAGCAAAAACAATAGTTCTTTTTATTCGATGTCTACATATTTAAAAAATAAGTTTCCATTATTATTTCGTTATATTTAGACTATTTTTACTCTATTATTGTTCTACATGCAGGAATTACGTTTGTGAAAGCTCTACGGGCGTTTAACAAATGATTTAAGCTGAATTGATAGCACATTGACATCGCAGAAATGACTTTGCGAGCTGAAAATAGTAGCGTTGACCAATACACATACTTAAAAGAGAAAAGCCATGCCAATTCACGACCCGATATGTGTATGGTGAGCCTTACAAAAGTTTTTCTCGTCCAAAAAAAGGGTTTTCTGTTTATAGTTATGATTTACCGATACCTGCACTTTTGACAAAGTATTAACAATTGTACCTTACTAATTTCACCATTTTTATTTGTAATTTTTTATTGCAATCCAGCAAAGGTTGATCAAAAGTCAGCAGTCTTTTTCAGCCGATGCTGAACATTTTCAAAGTTTTAGAATGAATTATCCATAGTGGTCACATTATAAATCAAAATGCGTACATAAATTAATAAAACATATTTGTATTAAAATTTATAAACTTCCAAATACCTGATATAAATTATATTTTGAGATCCTGCGACGGGTTCCCAATTATTTGGGAAGAGGGTGGTTATGCTGATTGGAATCCCAAGTATTCCATTATTATCGGCCATTCCAAATTCCAGAACATTCCTCGTCCCATTCGAGTGAGCTAGCCCGTATTAATAATTCCTGCCGCCGCACAATGGGTGAAATGGTGATTCTTGTCTTGATTAAAATACCATTAAATTAAATAACCGGTATATCGAAGGATGTTAGTATTGCTGAAAACCATTTTTCTTTTTGTTTTCAAAAACTCATAGCACTAATTATTATCGTTGTCTGCCGGTAAAACTGCGTACTTTTAATTGACTCTGAACTTGAACTCTAATTTTATTTTTATTTTATTTTGCAGAAACAAACAGTACATTATTACATAATGGAAAATAGTTACAAAGTTATAGAATTAATACTATATTATTGACGTATTGGGTGTATTTGGGATTCCAGACAGGCGATGCAAATTCCAGTGTAGTTCTGACTAGTGAGGAGTAAAGCATTACTAGAGTATGTGGATTTCTAAATAATTTACTCAATTATTATGATACAATTTTTAATCGACTAAAAAAGACTGCAAAATTTCGTTTAAACCTCCACTGTAAGTGCTTCTTTTAAATATACATTTCTAACGTAGAGTCAATTAAAAGGGTGAACGGTTGGTTAAATATTTTAAATAATTTTTTTCATAGCTTTTAATTACTTTTCAAAGATTGTTGAGTTGACTTGATTCTGAGTTGGCATGGAACCAAGCAAAAGTACGCAGTTTTACGGGCAGACGACTGTAAAAAATAGTGTTACGAGTTTTGGAAAAACAAAACATAAAATCGGTTTTGACAATATGTACATCTTTTGAAGTTTCAGTTATTTAATTTAATGGTCAAAAGTGAACACATTATAATTGCGAACGAGAAAAATATAAAAAAGTCAATTAAATTAAATAATGTTTTTCAGACACGCCATGAGTAACTTTTCTAACCTCGTTTATATTGTTCTGCAATGAATTGAATTTGTTTAACATTTAATTTGTCTTCTAACTACATTATGATTAAATGGTTTTTGTTTTGTTTTGTGTAATTATGTTCATTTCTTATCACATTGACGAAATCTATAATTGCTCATATGTATTACAAAATTTAAAAAAGGACTAAATTCAACTGCCAATTTCTCAAAGATTAACGAATAAATAAATATTTTAAATTAGAAAATTTGTGTTTTTAGGTTGAATTATTTTTTTTAGTTTCGAACCTGCGACATCATAATTATATACCCTAGATCATTTACTGTCGATGTCAAGGAGAGTTTATTGGAATAGTGTTGTAATAATTCATGAAATAAAACGCAAATGTATAAAATAAATACTGAAACCTTTTATGCATGAATTTCATAAAAATATTTCAATAGAATTGAGAGATTTTATTCCTTGACGTAATTCATATACGAGAATATTGATGTTTATGAAAGCACTAAGTGCGCAGTTCGTGCCGGCTTATATTTCCAGGCCATTAAGGGATTACAGGCATGGCATAGTTGAAACGCAATAAAGTAATAACAAAAACACCTCGGAGTGTAATTGCAAGAAAACAAATTGTCTGAAACGTGTCTGAAACAAGTCAACAGAGCTCGGTGGGGCAAGTACTAAGTAGGTACTAATTATGTACTGAAGGTTTGTACCAAATCAATATAAACCGAAAACAACATTGTTTAGTTTTGAAATGAGAATATGCGTAGTTCCTACCAGGATTTTATTTTACTCAGTACCTACCTCTCCCCAACTACATCACCTTGCTGGAAAAGCATTTTGAATTTGGAACAACGACAAACGAAAAATAGCAAATTCGGGTGCATTTTGTTTTTGAAATACAGAAGAAGAATTGGGACCACCTTGGAAGCAAGTTGTTGATGTTTTTCGTGTTTAAAATCTGTTTTCAGAACTAACAGGAAGGTTTTTGACTATATCGAAGGTAAACAATGTCGCTTTATACTTATTTGTGTTGTAGTCGCGATAATCACCTTGAGGTATCTCGGTAGAACTTTATTTTTATTTTTTTTTAAATTTATTAAATTACAGAATATATTTTGTACAAAAATTTGAGTAGACCCACAAAGCTGTCATGTGGCAGCTTGTCTGCAGGTTCTAACAATTTAAACATTCTTAATATAATATCTAAGAAAATATTTGTAAATACATTTATAGTTTTAAGGAAACATTAGAATAGATCACATAGTAATATTAGATAATTTAACTTACAACTATTAATATATAAGATATTTCAATATACCTGCCTAATAACAAGATATGTAGGCAGCTATATTAAGATATTCAAAGATACATGGAGTTTTCTTTCATTAACCATAGTTTTATCATTTTAGGACTTAGTCTCTCATTTTTTTCAAATTTTATGTTTTTATTGATTTTATTAAAAATCACTGGTATTAGATATTCAAGAGTACGGCTTCCATATTTATTTAATATTCGAGGAGTTTTTAGGCCCTTTCCTTCTCTAAATCTTGTGGTATATTTGTGTATAAGTAGGTGTTTGTAAGGGCTTTCCCCCATATTATCCATAATAGTAGTGAACCAATGGAGACCTTTTATTGTAAGTAGGCTCTCTGAGCCATACAGTAGTTTTAAGTTATGTCTCTGTTTGTAAATATTTGTTGTGACAATTTTTTTTATTATGGCAGTTTGTAAATTTTCAATATATTTAATGTAAGTAGTGCTTGCATGTCCCCAAGTTCGAATACCATATCTAAAGATGGATTCGACCATAGAAAAATATATGAGTTTAAGAGTACAATGAAGGCAAAATAAATTTTAATTTGTAAAAGTTACTAGCTAAGGATCTGAGCTGGTTACAAATTTTAGCCACTTGTTTATCCCACTTAAAATTGTTATCAACAATTATTCCCAGATAAGTATATTCATTTGTGAAATCTATTTTTTCACAGTCACAAACATTAACAATTCCTCTATGTATACAGTCAAAGCTATGAGCGGTTATTTTAGGAACATTCCACATTTTCAAACTTGGTGATTTTATATACATGCATTTGGTTTTTTTAACATTAATAATTAATCCTACATCATGAGCCCATTTGAGAAGCTCGTTAAAATCTCTTTGTAATTCTTGTATAGCTATTTCAGGATTTTCATTTGATACAACAAGAGCAGTATCATCAGCAAAAATGAATCGACGAGCTTTTTTGAAAATCTTACACATAGCAATTACATATATAATATATAATTTTGGACCTAGAATTGACCTTTGCGGTACTTCCGATTTCTTGATTTACTAATTATATTTAAAATCTTCACACTCATTTTTCTATTTGACAAATAGTTTTTAAAGAATAGGAGGAGTTTACCCTGGATACCTATAAATTCAAGTACTTTAATTATTTGTATATGGCTAAGTGTGTCGAAAGCTTTTGAGAAATCAATAAATAGAACCAATACATGTTGTTTATAGTTTAGTTGTGAATTTATATGATTAGAAAATTTTTCGAGCAATTTATCGCAACTTTTAAAACTATATTTTTGATTTTGTTGTGTGCTCTGTCGTAGAGGTGAGTGATTGGTTATCCTTTTTCCTTGCATTCCTGGTTATTCCTACACATATTGTCATCCAAATTCAGCAAATATAATTTCTTTTGGTTTCATTCTTATTATTTACAGTCCATTTTCAAGTGCATCTGAAGTAAGCGGTTTAGGATGCAACAATGGTAAGCAGGAAACAAAAAAATACGAGTGTCTGTATTTTAATGTATACGCTGCTGTAATATTTTCTGATGCGGATGGTTGTTGATAAAAACCACTTTAAATAATTTTACAACCTCGTTATTATAATGTTAGGGCGTCGTTATTTTTGTTCACCGCGGACCGATGACGCTGTTGGACCGACGCCGACGTGCAGGCGATCGTGTGTCCAACGCAACGATCTCGGTGGTTTCGACGAACACGGGTAATTTTGACGCGTAACCAACACAAGACAAAAAACCGGCGCAGACAATCTCGGGTACAGTGGACAATTTCAGATTGCCGGATTCGGACCGTCATCGGACCGAGTTTTATTGGTAGCGAGTTGCCGAGGGCCGAGTTCTATTAGTATTGGTAGCAATCTCACAATGTCGGCGGCCAAAATAACGGCGCTCGGATGACGGACGTACGGTAGATACCCTGTCATAGCAATCGTAAAATCAGGCAGATCATGATCTGCCGCATCGTGAAATGGCGGCAGAACGTGATGTGCCTGAGGCGCATCATGATCTGCCTGATTTTACGGTATATATACGGCTTACGATATATATATCGCCATTTCGGCAAGTCATTGATTTTATTGATCATTAAGATTAATATTTACATCTTCTGTGTATTTTAAATTAATTTAAAATGTTTTTTATTTTCATGTAAGAATTGTACGGAATATCTTTCAATATAAGAACTATCGTCGGCATAAGATATTATTTGACCTTTTTTTTTTATTTATTTATTTATTAACATTTTTTTACATTAAGAGTTAATTTGTAGATAAGACACCAATCATAAAAACTATTAATATTAGATTGAAGTGTCAGACAGTCCTCGATATTATCAATAATTCTAAAAATCTTCATATCATCAGCGAACATTAGAATGAGAACACGGGTGAATATGTTTGTTACGTCGTTAATGAATAAATTAAAAAGTAAAGGACCAAGATGCGAACCCTGGGGTACGCCACTGGTAGTTTCGAACATGTAGGATAAGTGATCATTAATATAGACAATTAGCTGACGCCTAAGTAAGTAACTCTTAAACCAAGATAAAGTGTATATAGAATCAACTTGTTGTTTGTTGGCAAGTGCATTAGAAATGAAATTTTTATATAATGTAAGGTTAGTCAATCCCTTGTAGGGATTGAACAAAGAATATGTCATTTACATACAAAATTTGATATTTCGTTGCTATATTTTCCTCCGAAGACCAGTTAAATGTGCGTATAAAGAGGTCCGGCCGATTTTCGTTATAAAAAAGGTAAAGAATTATAATTTAATAGAGTCATGGATGGTTTGTTTGCAGAGCGTACGGAGAAATGAGAAATCACCTGGTTAAGTAAATTAAAGACGTCAGTATAACCCACATAGAATATTTATCAATAGATGTTGTTGATTGAAAGACAGAAGTTCCGTTTGCATAAATCCCATTACTAGATTTATATGTAGTCGTTTAGTATCAAGCAACGAAGAAAGAGCATGTATGAGACGGTAAAAAAACAATGTATGGTCGTGGATAAAGGAAGTACAATAATGTAACACATGCACGTGGCGTTCCATACTTTTTGCTGGTAGGTTAGTTTTTCCAGGGTGTTGGCGTAATTGTTCGAAACGTGGCCTGAAACACGTTATAAATTTTTGTTGTTGTAAATTACCTAGATTAAAAATAGGGAAACTACTGTCTAGGATATAGGATTTAATATAGGACTAATCCATAAAGGACTAATATATCACTCATCTCCGACCATTTTTTTTTTACATTTGCTCCACATAGGAGGCCCTGAGGAAAATAATTTACCTCAGGCCTGTGTCATCTTAGCGGATGCCGTGAGGAGGGTCTTTATAAGGAAGGGAAGGATAGGAAGTTCTGGGAAGGAAAAATGTATGAGGTGTGGGTAGGAATCGGGGAGTCAGTGTGTCCCGGAGTGATGGACGAAATGGACGTATGAATCCATCCCTCCAACTGTGGTGCAAGGCAATGGATCGAGGGAGTATGGCTGGAAAAGTCAAAAGGCCTCCCTCTGCCATCCTCTCTCGAACCGGCCCGCCCCGTAGCAGGTGGTCAGACGCATCCGCCGCCAAGACCTGGACAAACCTAACCTCATGAACCCGGGCACCCTGCTAAGTCACCAAACGTAGCGAACCGCTTGGGGTGAGCTATGGCAGAGGTGTTGGTTATCCAATAAATGGTTCCCATGGCGGCGGTATCCATATCCGCCTCCCAAATTCTCAATCCCAAATCTAGTGAAAATTAAGTTAAATGGTTTTCCATAGTTTGTAGAAATCACATGCATTAATATGTGGGGCACGTTAATTTTGTGCGGTCGAGCCCGAGACTCGTGCTCACAAAGCCCCATAGAAACAGACCCTTTGTATTGACGAGTCACGACTATGAGGCTTTCACAACAATGGGCTTTATTAACTGGGCCATTCAAGGGGTTCAGCACTGCGCTTTATTGCTCTGTATTCCCCTTTAGAACTGGTGGCGCCGAGGATGGAGTTGATTTTTGCCATGCTCATGTTCCATTTCGCCCCACTCATGCCTGGTCCTTCCTCACTCCATTCCGCCTATTCTATTCATGTTTTGCCCGTTCCTGTTTAAATTGCTCCAAACACTGGAGATATAAACTGATAAAAGTGGATTGTGGGCGTGTCGGTGTACACCATTTGATCATGTGATCATGTTTACCTAATTTCAAAATTGATCAGAAAACCTTTAAATTATGGGAGCATATGATGTATGGATTGTGTATAAATCAAATAAATATTTAACAATGTAATAACAAGTTTATTATTACAATTGTCATCTGAACCATCTATCTTCTTCTATCTTCTATCTATCTATCTATCTATCGTCTATCTTCTATATAAATAAAAATGAATCGCCGAAATGTATGTACACACATAACTTCCGAACGACTGCACCAAATTGGATAATTCCTTTTGTTTTGTGTTCGTTATTGTCAGGACAAGGTTTGTATAAGTGAGCTCTGGCATTATGAAATTTGTATAAAAAATGCAATAGGTGGCACGCGAGCTGTTTGTAAATTAAATGTACCGGGAATAAATGTATGGAATGCAAGGGGGAGGAGGGAGGGGGAAAGGGGAAAGGGAACTCCGGAAGGGGGTTTGCGGAGGGGGCAGGGGAACTCGGGAGGGGGATTCGCGGGACAGGCTAAGGGGGAAGTAGACTGGGAAGAGGGAAGGTGGAGGAGGCGGAGGCGGAGAGGAATGGGAGGTGGAAGAGTAACGGAATGAATGGGAAAGGACTCGCAGGGAGAAACAATTTCTTTATTAAATGGCATAGCAACGCATGCCGGGAACCAGCTAGTATTTTAATATTTATAAAATATTTGTATATGAAAAGTAGGAGCAATCGAGTAGCGATTTACAAAGCTATTAAATCTTCGGCAGTTTGGGACAGAAATGGTTCCTCTTAATTCGTCTCGGCAGACGGTGACTATCGTGGAAATTGTTATTGGTGTGTGAGGAACCAATAAGAATTCTTTGGCGATTCAAAATAGCTGCATCGTTCTCTACCACAAAATTAACGCCCCCGCTCTTGGAATGGTTAAGATCCTCGACTACAACCAGAGGTTGCGGGTTCGAATCGTATATGTGTTATTTCACATTTAATCAATACTTTAGCAATGTGGGTTATGTTCAGATATTTTATCCAGAGGGTTTGATAGTTTACAGATCTTGCCACGTCTGTAAACTGGATGCATATGTTATTGAAAAAAAATTCCAGATTTTCGATTGAGTTTCGCTTATATTGTCTCCATTTATTTAAATATTACAATTTGAGGTTTTACTCATAAAGTTAAAATTAAAAAATAACAAATATATTTACGTTGAAACTTTGTGTTACAATAAGTTAGCACAGATTTAACAATTGACTTGCTTAGAGGAAAAGCAGGCGAACGGAACGAACGTTGAAACCAGAATAAGTTTTCATTGTCATGCACTAGACCGAAGAGCGGTGCCCGGTGATACCAGTCTGTAAAATCGAAGTTGAATAATCTTTTTAAGGTTGTTCGTTGCTCGGCTACAATACAAAAAAAATCAAATTGCAAATATTTGTGGCACATTCCAGAATCGTAAACACAACTTTTGCGAAAACTTTTCAGAATCGACATAATCGAAGCTCGAAATGGCCTTAGCCGTATTTGGTGACCAGATACAAATAGCCAAGCACTTCCACTCTTCCTTCAACATCATAAAATAACTACCCTAGAGGAATGTCATGATTCCACTCATCTTGGACAGTTGAGAGCAGTTGGGACTTCTGAGTGGTAGTAAAAAAAAATTTTTTTCTTCTTTCTTCGGGTGAAAATGATAATACGTAATAATTAATAATAATAATAATAAAATATGGAATGTCTTTCTGGAGCAAGTTATCATTTTCATCGTTCTGTCTGAATAGTTTCTTTTTTAAATTTTGTACGCCACGTTTCAAATTTGGGAGGCGGGTATGGGTACCGCCGCCCCTAAACATTTATTGGATAACCAACACCTCTGCCATAGGTTCGTTACGTTAGCGCAGCAGTGTCCAGAAAGACTCTCTCGGAACATTGCCTTGCACCACAGTGGAAATGATGGATTCATTCGTCCGTCACTCCTGGACACACTGATCCCCAGATTCCTACCCAACCCTCATTCCTTTTTCCATTCCAAAACTACCTCTCCGTAATTCACCTAAAAATATCATTCACCCAGCACCCCCAAAGATGACATAGGCCCTGAGTGGAATTATTTTCCTTAGGGCCTGCTGCGTGGAGCTGATGTAAAAAACAGGGGTGTTCGGCCTCATGGGGCGAGGTTTGTCTAGGTCTTGGCGGCGGATGCGTCTACTTATTACGTGGCGGGTCGGATCGGGTGAGATTTGTTGAGGGAGATCACTTGGCCTCTTATCCCATACCTTTCACCATCCTGGGAAGGATGGATTCATACGTCCATCACTCTTGGACGCACTGACCCCCAGATACCTGCCCACCCCTCATACATTTTTATTTCCATTTCCCCACCCACCTTCCTTTCTTTAAAAAGATACTCCACACAGCACCCCAAAGATGACAGGCCCTGAGGGAAATAATTTTCGCCTGCCCCTCCTGTGTGGAGCTATTGTAAAAGTTCTAGGAATTTTCTGTTCTGTGGTCCCAATTTAGTCCACTGTCCACAAAGCCAATTTATCCCTACTCACGGCGCTCTTTTAAGAACGCATCCAGACCCACTAATTGAAATGTCTTTTCAATTGGACCTCCGCTTTGTCGAGAGCATTTATTTTTAATAAACCGTGGCTCAACGGTAGGTTTTAAATTTTAAAGAGAACGCAAAGGAGAAGGCAGTTGAAGGCAAGCTAAAACTCTCTGAAATACTGACATGGTAGAGGGAGTTGTAGGAATATATATTTTTTAATTAGCTCCACGTAGAAGACTCTAAGTAAAAAAAATTCTTTGTCTTTTTAGGATAAAAATGAGAGAAAGTTCTGGGAAGGAAAATGTATGCAATAGGAATCTAGGGATCCGTGTGTCCAGGAGTGAGGGATGTAGGAATCCAAGCGATGTTTTAAGCCGTAAATAAATCAGATTATTGGTATTTCCACAATCTTTGAATAGGTACCGTTAAAAACGTGTGATTTACGAGTAAATATTATTATAATTATTGAGTTAACTACCTAAAACCGAACATTCCATAAAGGTGCAATCGAGCTACAATGTAATTAGGACGTAAACAAACGTTGAACCCATACACACTTCCGTTTAACAAACGGATCACAAAAAACCGGACCTTGGACGCCTTATTCACAACTCCGTTTAAAAAGACGGACCGAAAAAAAATAGGATGATCACACAGACGCTACGTGATCCTTTTACCTCGGATGGCATATTCACATCTCTGTTTAAAAAAACGGACCGACAAAAAGTCGGATGATCACGCAGATGCTGCGTTCATGCTTCTTTGCGACGACGGGAGGTACGGTGTGTAGCGGGGCTCACGCCGAAACGACTTTCATGTAAACCTATGAATAAACGGGTTCCGACACGATTTTCAATAGCTATCCTCCCGATATAACGTACCGGATCCATTTTTTAATCGTGTCGGAGATGTGTAAATAGCTCCATATCACCTCAACAGCCACTAGGGCATCCAATTTTTAAATGGACCGACATCAGATTTTTTAACGGAAATGTGAATGGGTCCTAAGATGGGAGCAAAAAACATATAACAACGGCATATCAAAATTGCACAGTTTTAATCGCCGTGCAAACTTCATTATTAAGTTAAAACGCTCTATTTTTCTCTATTGGCAAGAACTAATAATGAAAAAATAGACAGAAAAATCAATTTTGCCTTCACTCACAAATATCTATATTTTTTTTAATTTAATGGTTGGGTCAATCGTTCAACTGAAACATCGTCAGCACAAATAAAAAAATTGCATTTTAAAAATTGAAATAAAATTTACTTTCTGACAAAAATCATTCTTCGTCACTTCAATAAATATGGTAAAATGAAGCGCTCTCGGGCATTTGATGTTCTTTTTAAAAATAAGTCAAGCTCTCTTCGAGAGTTCCCACTTGCTGATGACAAGTATTCATATTGAAATGCAATGGATTTCTAGTTCAACGTTAGATAAGTTAGAAGAAGTTATTACGTTTGTAAATTATTTACAGATTTAGGAATAAGATAAAATAAAAAAAAAGTAAGTAAATAAACTAAATCATACTTAACGATCACCGTTTGATAAATTGAATGGAGGGATATTGATTATAATACAATGACATGAGAGCGTAACCAATAAGGTTATAGTAATGGATAGAGAAATGAGTTACAGAAATAAATATACACGACGCTAAGTGGATGGAAGGAGTCGGGAACGTTTCGCAAATACAGTGAGAATAGGAAAACAGAAGAGGATGTATGGATTTGATCGTAGCGAGGTCGTTAAAAAGTCGTGAACTATATATAGTACCTTTTTTAATTTTTTATTAACCTTGAAAGTTCAAATAAGACATGCATTATGTAAAGTTTTATTTTAATATACAGGGTATTAAAGAATGTACTTGACTTACTTTAAGTGATTGGTTAAACTATTTCACTTCCAATATATTTCTAAAATTGTTAGGCTGTGGTGGTGTTACTACAGCACGTACAAGTAGAGCCAAGAACACTTGTTCAAATGCTGTTCGAAAAAAGTGTTAGGTTTTCATAGCTGGAATAAATAATCTTTACGAATTTGTAAAAGGACAGTTTTATTTCAATAATTTGCAGTAATTTAAGCAAAGGTACTTTAAATTCTTTAAATAATCTGATAGTATTGAAATAATCATAATATGGCTTATTTAATTTGACTTTTATTAATATTATTTGTATATTTATGTATACTTTTTCCTACAAGTAAAATAGTTAATACGAGTTTCGCTTTGTCGCCAACATTTTTATATACTACACTGACATTGATGAGGAAGCGTAATAAAATAGATACAATAATATTAAACATAATATCATTAATTGGTGCCCGGACAACTCAGAATGAAATCAACTCAGAACCTCCATTAGGTTAAGTGATGAAAAAAATGGTTAAATAGGTTACATTAGGTTAGGGTTATGGGCTATTTTAATTTTTTTTATAGCTTTTGATGACTTTTCAAAGAGATGTTGAGTTGACCTGATTCTGAGTTGGCATGGAACCTGAATTAATCAGTCGGTAGTTCATTGGATAGCAGTCCAAAAAATATGCTTCCAATTTTCTCTTATTTAATAAAGTTAAACAAAAATTTCCTACGAAATCAAAAGCTATGTAATTAGGTACTTAATACCCACCTACTTAATTATTAACAGTAAAAGTACTTGTTTTATTTTTTTTAATATATTTCGAATAAGGAATTAATTATATAATTTGTCCAAAGAAATGTCACCATCTCATTGACAATTATTTTTTTCAGCTTTATTTAAGTCGATAGGAGGTAGGTACCATAATATTGATTATTCGAATTTGATAGAACGTTGTTAGTTTTAATTTGCAATTCGGGAGGTTGGTTTGGGTACCGCCGCCCTGGGAACTATTTATTGGATAACCAACGCCCCAGCCATAGGTCGCTCCAAGTTGTTCGCTATGTTTGGTGACTTAGCAGGGAAGCCCGGGTTCATGGAATGAGGTTTGTCTAGTCTTGGTGGCGAATGCACTTTCCCACCAATTGTAAGGCGAGACCGGTTGAGGGAGACCTAACCTAGACCTCTCCAGTCGGACTCTGTCGACCCAGGGCGATGGCCTCGTACCGCAGTGGGAGAGATGACATGACTTATTACGTCTGTTAATCCTAGACACACTGATCTCCAGATTCCTACCCACCCCTCTTACTTTTTTCTTTCCCAGAACTTCTCCTTCCCTTTTCTAAGAAAGACCCTTCACATAACATCCCCAAAGATGACCTAGTCTCTGAGGGAATTTTTTTTATCTCTTGTGGGAAGCTATTGTAAAAAAAAGAATTTTTTTCAAACTTTCTTCAGGCAGGTTGGTACCAAAATATTGAAAGATACGAATAAGAAAGTCCAAATAAACATGCCGATTTCACGTTTGAAAAATAATCTTTTGTGATTCACAAATTTATAATACGAAACACAAAACGGTCGAGTTAAAAAAGGTTAGTTAAAAAAGGACTTCGCCATGCTAGGTCAATTATAATAACAAATTTGTGAGGTTAGAAGATATTATAATCATTCACACGACAATAATAATTTCCACTGACAATTTACTGTCAATACTAATCGTTAAGAGGTTCTTCGAATTTGACGAGTAATTTAAAAATTAATGTGGCACCAAAACAATTCATTACCGGGAATAAATAATATTATTTTTAGGAACTTGAGTGATAGTCGTTCGGAGCTTTATGGTTAGTGCGGTTACTGGGGGAAGCTCAAAGATAATAATAACATCGCTTTGACATGACAATTGATTGAGGTCGCGGTGAAAAAAAAACAGACGATTTTTCACTTCACTCTAAGCTTTTATTCAATTCGCTTTAAAAATTAGACAATTTTGAAGAGCGTAATGGGGAAAAGGGAACGATGTTTTCAAAGCGTCCGTTACTCTAGTACACAGGATTAGACACGTATGTAGTTTCAATATCCTCCAATAAATGTCGTTGCCATAGATAGCTATATTTAGTTTGCAGGTTTCTAAATAGATGTCAGTTAAATAGTACCTTAGAAGAGTATAATCTATCATCGTTCGTAGCTAATGCACGAACGAATACGGATTTGCGATGTGTTTGGCTGCCAAGCTTCAAACTTAGAGTCTTACTTCTTCTTTACTTAGAGTCTCCGGTAATGAGATAATCCAGTTAAATATTCTTTGCAAACCTTACGATTATGATAGCTTACAATAGATAATATTTCAAGTAATCTCAATCTCTCGGATTAAAGTACATCACAGTTACTAAACGTCTATATTCACATCGATGTGCAAGCCAAAACTTATTTAAATCGCGAGACAAAAATTCAAGTTCTAGAGTTTTGCTAGCCAATATTTCAATTAGTTTGTCGTGAGTCCTAACAGGTAATTTGGCAGCTGCAACAAGCTTAAATTTTTGTCAATATAAAATGAAAGTTTATTAATTTATTTATTACTGTTTTACAAGTTCACACGGCTCTTACATTGGGTACATATTATGGTTATAATTTTTTTACAAGGGTTAGTAATAAACAATGGTTTCATATGGTTTACGAATATTTAAAAAAAATACATACAATAATCTAAACATTTTCAGAAATAATATTTTATGAAAGATTTGTTTATGTATGTTTTAAACATAGAATTTGTTACTGTAAAATATTCGATTTTATTTGTATACTCTTTTGATAAACTACGGAATTAGCGAGTTTGGTAAATAAAATTTGCTTGTGAATAGTGACAATGATATAGGACCATGCCCAGTGTGTCGAATAGGTACTCTTCTTCTTAAATAGACTTAGGAATCCATAGTCGAGCTCTGATTTTACAAATTTATGAAATTCCGTTTTTTACAAGAAGAAGCATAAATCGCTTATCCTTCGTTGACCATAAAGTGTACGTATAAGCTACTTTCAAGCTTTACAATAAAAAGTATAGGTCAATTATAAGGGAATATTTAACTTGAAATTAATAAATCGTTAAAACATTCGATGAATTCTTTCGACATTTTAATGTGAATTTATGCCGACGTGACCGTACAATGGAATTGTACTCTAATTGGCTACGAATTAATCAGAAAAATAAATTTTAAAATACGGTTCGAAGCAAAAATCCTAATGCTTTCGTAATTGTAGTTTGTTAAATGATTTGTCGTGTACAAATTTTTGTTTTTCATCAAATATAACTCCGAGTTCTCAAATTTTATTAATTATCTCCAGTAGCATTTTGGTCTTTTGCATGGTTGAATAGTATTGGAGATTTGTTTCGACAGAAAGTTATTGATTTACATTTGTTAAATTGTTGGTTATATTTTTAATTAAAATTAAATGTTTCAAAATTTCATTTTCAAAAAACCAGAGGATACACTTCTGTATAAAACATTGGCGGTAATAATAATTATTCAATTACTCCCAAAGTAGGGGTGATCTGACCATATTTCGGGTATATCAGAGACATACACAACACACTTATATCGTTATATTATCCCACCAAACACAAACAGCCGTAGCATAACGGAAAGCTGACCTCATGAGCATTTTTTGAGTTTTTTTTACTTGAATACCGCACAAGAGTCCTAACTGCGCCTGTCTGTAAACAATAAGGCTATGGTATCCCCAATTGGATATGCTGTGAGGCTGAAGGCAGTGGGGATGGGAAAGAGAGGAGGAAGAAGAGGATGGGGAAGTACCTGACAATTCAGATCTGATCACTAAATATGGCTAAAGCCATTTCACGCAACGTTTCAATTCTGGATGGTGATACGAACACATGTTACGAACATACGTTACACAAGAGTGATACGAGTATCTTCCGCTCTGCCAAAAATGGGTTGCGAACCGTCGAGAGCTTTACCTATCGATCACGGAGGTGGTGTAATGAGCGTATCTCATTACACCCCTCAGACAGGTTAATGAAAGTGACCGAATTTTCGAGAAATATTTTCGATGCATTGAAATTTCACCAGAAAAAAATTGAACCATTTTCAGTCACACCGACCCGTCCGCAATATACTTCTATCGGTACACATCTCCAGTGGTTTTAACTTCACCAACAGAATGACATAAATAGCCATAAGCCACATAATGGCGGAAAGCTGACCCCATGGGTAGCCATGGTAACTATGTGGCATATTGTCACTAACAGCGGAATGGAAGTCCCACGAGATTGACCGTAAATTCGAGCTTTTACGGCGGAAACAAACGGAACCAAATGTAAATTACAAATCTGTCCTTGTCCATGCAGAGGATGTTCAGTCTATTATGGTACATTATGGGAATGCGAAAACTCGTTTACGTTTTGTACATTGCTTTTGGTGAATAATTTCTATTTTTTTTTTTAAAAAGCTTGCCTTGTCTTTTCTAAAATGGATGATCCGACCGCTGATCAGTCGAAAGTTGGCCCCCCGAAATAATATTTACTTCAAAATTATAATTTTTTGTTATCATTATTTACCAATTTCAAAAGTAAAGTCGAATTCTAAAATACTCTTTATAATAAGTTGGTGTGAATATCAAACGAATTTTTGCACAGTTTGATTTTTTTGTACTTAAACGCTGGTAGCTGGTATACAAAGTGTATAGACAAGCAGATTTTTCCTTGATGCATTTGAATGGAAAAAATGTTTTTTTACTTTTGTTGTTCGGCTGTACATCCTCTCTGCACATCCCTTCGGAGTCACTTGGTTATAGTTTTAAACGACTTCAAAAAGGAGGAGGTTCTCAATTCGACTGTTTTATTTTAATTTTATTTTTTATGCTTGTTATTAAAAAAAAAATACTTTGTCAATAAATGCCAATTTACTTTGAGGCGTAATTATAGTTAAATAGTAGTGTAGGAATCGAAATTTGTCATTTTCATTGAAATTAAATATTTCTGAAATATAAAATTCACAAGAATCTTCTTAGGACAAAATAATATTATATACTAAAACATAATATGAAAGTATATTGTGCTGAGAGAAGATTTTTTACATTCGCTCCACACAGTAGGCCCTTAGGAAAATAATTTCCCTCAAGGCCCATGTCATCTTACAGGATGCTGATTGGAGGGTCTTTTTAAGGAAAAGAAGGCGAGGATGTACTGCGAAAGAAAAAAATATGAATCCATCCCTGAAGAGACCAGAGCCCAGATGCAGAGGTCAAAAGGCCTCTCTCTCGATCCGGCCCGCCACGCAGAAGGCGAGGACATGCATCCACCGCCAAGACCTAGACAAACCTCACCCCATGAACCCTGGCACCACTTCTAAGACACTTGACGAAGCATAACTCTTGGGGTGATTGATGGCAGAGGTAGTCGTTATCCAATAAATGGTTCCCGGGGCGGCGGTACCCATTTCCGTCTCCCAAATTGAATGATGGAGACCTACCCACAATTATTAAACGTACGTATGATTAGTTGACTTACATAGGTATTTAAAAAATTAAGTGGCGTTGATCAAACTATTTTTTATTTTAAATATAATGTCAAACCACTGAGTGTTCTATTAAATCTTTAAAATGAGTTACATTTCAACGTATTAGAAACTAAACCAAAGGACTTAATTACTACAAATGGTTTATGGTGAGGTAAACAAGGGGGTTAACCGGGAAAACAGATGAGATATGGTTGATTTAGAGAACGCTTTGAAATTGGAAGAGGTTGGATAAATGTGTTGTGGAAATGAAGTTGTAAACCCTTACACCAAGAGTTAAAAGGTTTATGTTGGACAAGGATTAGAGGTTGGACAGTTGGATAATACGCGAAATGAATATATTTGATTTTTTTAGTATAATACAACATAGAATAAAGAATATAACACTGAACGTGTCTTCGGTGTCTTCCACCCTAATTTGAATAGAAACAAATGTGTCACTGGCTTGTACCTTTTTGACAGTCTCCGTGGTCGAGGGGCAAGGCTCCTAATTAGCGATCCGTAGGTCGCAGCTTCAAGTTCCGGCGTGCGCAGTTAAATTTTATTTGATTGATTTGTATGTAGCGGAAGGCAGCGTACGAATTGAATAGCCATTAAAATGTTTTGTTGCACGGGCAACATTAGAAACCCCGCACTAGAAACACGGCGAACTTGCCTGTCATTCTATTTCCACGGCCCGGTCGTCGAGTCACTTTTGCACGCTGCCTTCTACGTATGTTAAATCCTTCTGATAAATGTAATAATAACCTGTGTCGGTTTTGTGTAAATAAATGCAAGTCAAACGTTCATCATATTATTTATTTAAATATACCGACCATCCTTTTGGCAAACGTGTTTGAAGTCCACGTAAGTATCCTGGCAGGACCGCCAAATCACCTTCCGCCAAATGTATTTTCACAATTTTATAATTTTGAAATAATATGAGATATATTTGCGGCACAGAGAGAAAGAAAACTATCAGTATCGCCCTGGCGAAAGACCGCTATTCAGAATTGAAACGTTGTTTCGAAGTGGCTATAGCCGTGACTAGATTTGAATAGCCAGGTACTTCCCCACCTTCCTCTTTCCCATCTCATTACCAGGATCGGTGATGCCATAGGCTCAATAGATTCTATTGAATCTATTTATTGAATTTAAAAACAATTTTTGATTATTAATAATATTTAAATTTGCATTAACGCTCTTTCTAATCTCTAAAATTTCTAATTTATCTAACTGAAAGCCATTGACATTACAATGTATTAATTCTATTCCAAATTAATTCTATTGCTGACGAAACATGTCGGTTTTTGTAAATAATTAAGTGGTTAATACAACGTTATTTATTAATTTGAATTTAAAATAAAAAAATTTTGGTTCTAGACCATTTAGCACACGGTCTGTTGCCAACCTATTTGAATTTTAAAATCATGGTGGAACGCCGTTTTACATGGAATTATAGGCACGAATCGGGCGTATAATTGGACTACGAAACACGCCCGTAAGGCACTTCTTGTGTTTCACGTCTTTTTTATTGTGATACACATTCACACAATATTGCAGTATTTATATAATTTAATATTTTTATTTGTCTTGTTTTTGAATCTTTATTAAGATGTACGATTTTCAATTTGGGAGTCGGATATGGGTACCGCCGCTCCGGGAACCATTTATTGGATAACACCTCTTCATAAGTCACCCCAAGTGGTCCGCTACGTTTGGTGACTTAGCAGTGGTGCTCGGGTTCATGGGGTGAGGTTTGTCCGAGTCTTGGCGGCGGATGCATCTGCCCACCAGCTGCATGGCAGGCCGGATCGGGAGAGAATGGTTGATGGAATCCCATTGACTTCTCCATTAATACTCTCACTGGACATCGCCTTGCACCGCAGTGGAAAGGATGGATTCATACGTCCGTCACTCCTGGACACACTGACCCCCAGATTCATATCCACCCTTCATACCCTTTTATTTCCCAGAACTTCCTCTCCTTAATTTCCTAAAAAGACCCTCTACACAGCATCCCCAAAGATGACATAGGCCCTGAGGGGAAATATTTTCCCCAGGGCCTCCTGTGTGGAACTATTGTAAAAAAAGAAAATGATGTAAATGTATCCTTTATCTGAGTAGATTTTGTAATTGTAAGTAACTATTTGTGTATTAACTGAGTTTTTTATAACTGGATTGGTATATGTAGAAACGGTGACCCGACAATTCATCCTGCGACAATTCATCCGGCGACAGTTCATCCTGCTACAGTTCATCCGGCCGACAGTTCATCCTGCCGACAGTTCATCCTGCCGACAGTTCATCCCGCCGACAATTCATCCTGCCTGGTCATTTAGAAGGTTTTTAAGTAAGTATGCAAAGAGGATATACGGCCGTACAACCAAAATCGAAATACTTATATCTGAAGGCATCTTGAGTGGAAATCCGCTGTAAAAATATTTTTACTAAATAGGTTAGGTTAGGTTAGGTTAGGTTGTACGGCCGTATATCCTCTTTGCATACTTACTTGAAGAAAAAATCTTCTAAATGATCAGGCAGGATGAATTGTCGCCGGATGAATTGTCGGCGGGATGAACTGTCGGCAGGATGAACTGTCGGCTGGATAAACTGTCGGCCGGATGAACTGTCGCAGGATGAACTGTCGCCGGATGAATTGTCGCAGGATGAACTGTCATGGAACCGTAGAAACACAATATAAAAAATAAACTTGTGAACAAATTGAGCAGCATAAAAAACGGTTAACTAAATTAATATAAACAAACATAAAATAAATTTAAAAAAAACTGCCAGTAGAAAACAAGGGGTACACACTTAGGACTCAATAATTTGATCGGAAAATGTAAATAGTAAATGGTGACATTGAAAATCCCTTGACTCTCGAAATAAATTGGATTTTTCTCCTCGCCTTTATATCGGCAGAGCAACGCGTGGGCTCATTAAGTGGAATGGCAAATATTTCAATTAAAATTCGGAAACCAAAATCAAATTCCGAGCCACGACTTTGCGCGGCACGGGGGCAAATGGAGTGGCTAAATATTCAATTTGGGCAAGTCAGCGCAAGAATTGGCAATACACAGTTCTTGGTAACGCTCGATTATGTTGGGAACACAGTACAATAAAGAGTTATAAAACTATGATAAGGTTCGATAGAAGTAAATTCTGGTATTACAGAAAGTATTTTTGTATTTGGTGATTTAGGGCTCGATTTGAAAATCTACTGAAAGAAAAACTTTCTTTTTATAACATTTCAGGATTATTCCCATCAATGTAATATATCATTGAAGAAGAAGATAACGATAATAATCTAAACCAAAATATGTAAGAGAGCAAGATACAAAAAAATAGAAAAATATAATGATCGCAACGTGCACAGTGCACAGACCTCTGGTCTAACCGGGAGGTGCGTGTTAATCAATTTCGCTATTGCCACCTTCTGTCAAACCATCATATTTGTCAAACTCACATTTCAAATTTTAGAATTAACAATATTATCTTCAACTTATTCTTTTTTCCATGTTGTGGGCAACTAACTTTTATTGGAAACAATATATCTAAGAATTGGTTTGTAACCTGGATAGCGTCTCGGATAAATACATACGAATTTATTTATGAAGATAATATTGTTAATTCTAAAATTTCAAATATATGATGGTTTGACAGAAGGTGGCAATGGCGAAATTGGTTAAAGCGAACGTCCCGGTTAGACAATCCCAGTTGCGACCATTATCTTTTCTATTTATCTGTGTCTTGTTCTGTTTCATATTTTCGTTTAGATTAGTATTGTTATCTCCTTCTTAAATGATATATTAGTTTGATTTTAAGCCACGATATGGATGATGTGATTTTAAGCCACTAATAATATCAATGTAGGTCCTGAAATAGGAAACATTTCGTTCTTGGTAACGCTCGAGTCTATTGGGAAGAAAACACTGCACAATTTATTGTAGAGCCATCGCATGCTTAAAAGAGGGTGCAAATTTCGAAAAAATAAATGTTATTTTTATTTTTATAAACACACAAGTGTAGAATTATCACTATTTTTTCCCATTAGCTCAACAGGGAAAAATAATTCCCCTCAGGGCCTATGTCATCTTTAGGGGTGCTGTGTCTTTTTATGAAAGGAAGGTGAGGACGTTCTGGAAAGGAAAAAGGTATGAGGGGTGCAAGGCGACTTTTCTGTCTGTCTTATACGTCTATCATTCCTTTGTAGACTCAGATTCCTACCCACTCCTGAAACCTTTTTCCTTTCAAGAACTTTCAATCATTAATTTCCTTAAAAAGACTCTCCATACAGCATCTCCAAAAATGACACAGGCCCTGAGGATTTTTTTTCAGGGCCTCTTGTGTGGAGCTAACATATAAAAAATGAACATCGCAAAATACATAAAACTACACAAAACGTCACATTCCCTAAAAAATACCATCATCAAATTAAATGGTTGGTATTTTAAATATTATTGCCTACGAGTTTTCATTCACCCATTAGTTGAAATTGAATTGCGAAAATACTAACAAAGTAATAAATTTAACCTCATGAATGCGAGGAACGCAAACCACATGAATGTATCATGTTGGAATTTAAAATGCAGGCGTGTGGTATTGTAATATAGATATCCATTTATTTAATAGGCTTACATTACTAACTAACTAACCATTACAATATGTCAGTAAACATTACTTGCTTAATTCAAATTCATGTAACGTCTAATACATAGGTATTCTTCTGTTTTTCTGACTCCTAACATGGCCCGACTCACTTACATCTTACTGTTTAAAAAGCGAATGTTACTGACCTCTAGCGTAACATTTCGAAGCAAATCTGCAATTTATTATTACAGATTTCCTACTTGCAACAGATAATTGCACTGATTGAAATGATAGTCGATAAAGCAGATTTCTGTATTCTGTATTACATTGGTATGTCATTCGCCATTGTTTATTTTGTTTTAGTGTGAGTCTTTTTAACTAACTAACTAACTAACCATCACGCCGTTTCCCCGCAGGGGTAGGCAGAGAGGACGGACCGCCAAACATCCCGGTCTTGGCACACATTCCTTGCCTCGTTTACATTCATACAACGTCTCATACATTCTCTTCTATTATTCTGACTCTTGACATGGCCCGACTCAAGTATCTGATTCACTTGGTCGTGCCATGTCTTTCTTGGACGAACGGACGAATAAATAATGAGTTCTTTAGAGAAAAAGCCTCTTATCTCTTGGAAACAGCTAGAATCAACTAGTTAATGGTCTGAAGACCACTTTAGTGCTTTGTCGGGTCGGGAAAAATATTATTATTGTAACATGTGATTATAAAAGTTAATAAATAAGTTGGAATTCGTCAGTGAAGAAATATTGTCTTTATTGAAGTTTTTCACCACAAAAAACCAAACTTAACACATACGGTATCTAAAATTTATCTGAGTATCGCACAAGAGTCAAGAGTCCAACCGTCTGGTGTCAGCGAGACTATGGCATCGCCAATTGGTGTATGTTCTGATGCCGAAGGGAGGGTGGGAGGGGAACGAGATGGGCAAGAGGAAGGGGGAGAAGTAATTTGCTAGAGACGTTGTCAATACGGCTAAAGCCAATACAAGCAAAATTTAGATTCTAAATTATCGTCTTTCACCAGGGCGATACTGAGAGTGTCTTCCACTCTAGAGCGTGCCGCAAATATACTATAATCGAGGAAATATACTATAAAAAGGAAAAATGGCTAAAGTGCCGTATATCTGTGACATTAAAGATGAACCTACACAATAAGCTATATTGTTTGATTAGCTAGTGTTGATCAAATCAAGTTTTTTGGAGTTTTCCACATTTATTTTAAAATAATATTTAAAATAATTATTAAACTGTACACTTATTTGCGGTAAAAGTACTATATAAATAGTTAGTAGTAACAATTATTATAAGCAATAACTATCAGCCTGAAACACTCATCTACATTGAAAAAATCTTCCGAGAAAAGATACATGCTCAACGGGACTTGAACCCGTGTCCTTCTGATTGCCGGTCTCTACCACTGAGCTATGTCGGCTTATCTAATACACGCAAAATAATTCAATATATACTAGGGTTTCATTCAACAATTATTGCTTATTACATTTTTCCACCTGAAAACAACCAACTTTACTTTTGTGAGAGAGGCATTGTTAGTGCTAAATCTCTCGCTAGGTGGCGTCGAGACAAATTATGTCTACACTTTTACGTGAAATACTTTAACTTGTCAAATATTAATTATTATTTTTAATTGATAAACTAACATTTAAGACAAGATTTTTATGCATAGCATAAAGGTGCACAGCACAAAATATGCATGCACATTTGTAAATATGCAAATATTTATGCATAGCACAAAAGTTAGTAGTAAAATTCACAATTTAATTACATAATTTACAAATTTGCTGACGCTTGCCCGAACTTGAAACCGCAAGCTCCGGATTTAGGATTTAGAGCCGTGGTCGTCAAACTGCGGCCCGCGGCGGATATTTGTGCGGCCCGCACAAATATCCGATGTATCTGCCGTTTTCTTTTTAAATATATTTTTTTCATGTTCAATTATATTTTCCAGCTTTTTTGAAATATTTTGTGTACCTTATGATTTCATAACGTTACTTTTAATTGATTGACATTTGACCACATCCTAAGTCGATTATAAACGCGCGTAATGTACTTCATAGGTTCTCAACGTGGGCGTTTGAGACTTTCAGGGAGCAGTAGAAGACCCAGGGAAAATTAGATAGCATTGAGATGTTACAGTTAAGGCGTGGACCGGTAAAAAAATATGGTCTAAAAAAGACAAAAAAAAATGCTAATCACGTACTAATAAAGCAATGTAAACTTGAATATCTGTTAATTTTTGTTATTGTATGTATTGTAATTGGCCGGTCTCGACACAAGCATATCCTAATGAAACAGGCATAAAAAAACCTAATATAAACATATATTTTTTTAAATAAATAAAATTTTTTTTTTTATCACATTACAGATCTACATATTTTTTTATACAATATTATCATTGTATTATTATTTTTATTAAGAATTGATACTATATCATAAATACAACTGGTACTTAAATCTTAAATACGAAATAATTGCTTTTTTAACTTGCTAAAAAAAAGGGTTCAAAATCTACCCCCCCCCCCTCCCCGCCGCCTTCATAATTGAATGGCCCGCGGTGATACCTCACATTGTCCTATGTGGCCCTTGAACAGAAAAGTGTGACGACCGCTGGTTTAGAGCCTTAACCTGCCGACCATGGTCGATTGTCAAAGTTATTTTCTTTTTAAATAACCCAAAATCTAATATTGAATATTGTGAAACAAGCTTCTAAAGAATAAAAAACAAATGCTAATTACATTATTTTAAACAACATTTAAGTGATTGCAGAAAAAACAGATAGTGAGTTTAATGTTTGAAGAATGTTACATTCAAAATACAAAATTATGAATAAAAATCATCCCTTAATAATGACAAGTCAAGGGTGGTAGTCGACGTTAGGGACACCGTGTTAGTACACGACCCTCCCCCGAAATGAGTTCCGGCCGCACCCTCCGAGGGTCGGGCCTAATGACGGAGGTGTCGTGTCGGAGGCTTTCTAATAACATCCCTTCATTGCTTTCAGCAGAGGCAGAACTTCCATGGATAAATATCGTTACACTTGTTGTATTAGCTGGGCAAATATTATTACGTTTTTGGAAGATGTTAAGAGGAATACGCACACCTAAAATGTGTTTATTCTTAATGTTCCTTATTTCACCATGAATATAAGTAATAGGTACAATAATCGCTTGGCAAACGGAGTCTAGAAACGGTCAATTTTAGCTAAAAAGTGGTTTTTGAAGTGAAAACATCTTTAGCACCTTTGTGTTTTGAAACTCGATGAAACGAAAAATAGCGACACCAAAAAGAGGCAAACACATACATAGGATTTAGCCTGCGAGAGAATGAGATAGTATAATCGGTCTCCTCTTTGTGCGGTGCTTCGTATTCTATTGGTCTCCTCCTAGTGCGGTGATTCGTAGCCTTCGCACTCTCGTCTCCTTTAGTTTTCTGAATGTTTTACTTCTACCACGTGTGAATTGCACCCCCCGTTTTTTAATTGTTTATTACATGCTTTCAAAAATTTCTTTTCATAGAACGCATTTTTTAATTTTATAATTTTTGCTTTAATTCCATTCAAGCGAAATGATAGAAAAATATTTTATTTATCCAGAGCATATTTTTTGGCTACATGATGTACACGATTCGCAGTAAAGATCAATCGAAAACAGTTAAATAAATGAAACGAAAATACTTGGTTTTAAGTCAGTTCATTGATATATTTTCACTGTCTACCGGTTTCGGTACCTCCATACCATCATCAGGACTGTTATTCGCCTAGTTGACGGCGAATAAAAAAAAGTTTTTTTTTTACGAAAGGTTTAAAAAATACTGTGAGTTAAATTGTATTAGAGTATGTTCAGAAAAGCATTGCTTTAAATCATCTGTTAACATATTAATATATATTGGTACTTAAATTAAACGTATAGTTTTAAATGTGCTGTTTAAAAATATACAATTTTTGACGAGTTGTTTAAAAAATGTTACCAATGTAAAATATTATTTAATCTACAACATTTTGAATGTGCTCACAAATATAGTTTGTCATTTTAACGCTAAAACAAAATGCACGTAGATATATTTGTGTACTGTAGTTCCCTTTCGACTCAAAAGAAAAAGAAGAAAATTATTCTCCTCATTTGTTATTTAATTTTAAAATATTCATCTTGGCAATAGGAAAAAAAAAACAGAATGTGGTGAAGGGAGTTAAGTAGAATGTATTATTCATCTTCTTTTATATCTTAAAATAACATTTCTATTCCAGTACTGTAAGGCCAAATGCAGCATTTCACCAGCTGTCGATATCAAGGTTTAGAATAAATTATTCATAAATACGGTGCAACACACATTACAGTATCATAAAAAAATCGTTAAAAAAACTACGGCATAAAGCAGAATATCCACTTTCTTGATTATTTAAACGAAAGGTTACACGAGATTTTATATCCAGCTTTTATGTTGCATTATTATTTTCTTGCACATTATTAATATTATTTTGAAACCGTTCAAATCTCAGAGAAATCAATTTAACTGTCAAAAAAAGAGAAAATATTAAACAAAAAGCCATATATAATGATCGTATTTTTAAATAATAAAAGTTTTGTTTATTCTTTAGCGAAACCGTCTGGTAGTAATTATTGTATATAAGTAAAATAAAACATTTCGAATAACTGTCCTTTTTGGTAAGAGAGTTCCATCGTGCTTTTTCACAGACGTTGTGATCTTGAGAAAGATCTAAATATATTTTTTTAGGATACTAGCGAGTTTCCGGCGTGCGTTGCAATGTCACTTAATAAAGAAATTGTTTTTACCTGCTTGTCCTTTCCCATTCGTCCCCGTTCCACTTCCGCCTCCCACCACCTTCCTCGCCAATCTTCCTTCTTTCTTCCCCTTCCACCCGTCGCAGATTCTTCCCTCCCCCCTCCCCTCCCTGGCGCTAAACTATATGAAAAACACAAATTTTTCAAACAACTCGTGTGCCCCTATTGCATTTTTTTTATAAATCTTAGTTCACCAGTATATATAGAAACCTTTGCGGACGTACGCACAACAACTCCCCAAAGTTTCGTCGCAATCGGATGAATAGTACAAGAAATAATTTCATAACGCCAGTATTATACATAGAAATCATCGAGGGCATACGCACATCAAATCACCAAAATTTCATCGCAATCGAATTAATGGTTTAGGAACGCATAAGGGACAAACAAAGAAACATTAATAACATTTTTTTATTTTATGCACATAAAAAAAAAAAAAATTAATAACATTTTTTAATATATTAGGATATAAATAAGCCGTTAAATTTGTATTGAATTGTTCTGCTATTGCTAAATCAGTTTGTGGTGATCCTGTGTGTACCGCGTACCTACGAGCTACGAACTGAGGGTAGTCTACGAGAGCGGCGTACGCTAAGTTCCAACGGGGGGGCGGATGGCAAGGTGAATTTATAACCAAACGCTCTAATTGAAGCTATTAAAACTAAAATATTGTGATATTAGTTCGGCAATTTGAGGAAACTCTCAGATTCAAATGGGTTCTGCAATAGTTAATTTAAGCTTCCAGTTATTCTAATTATAAACCCGAGCGCAGATATTTTCGAAACAATGTTTACTGACATTTTAAGCGCCGTTCGCGAGGGTTTAACATCTAATTCGAAAATAGAAGTTTTGGAGACGAAATATAGTAAAGTTATTTTAAGACTTTATTTACATTAATTAACATTTTCGTAAAGACAGATTTATCGGTACTCTAACTTATTTGTTATGAGAGAAACACAATGAGATCAAGTAATCCGAACAGAAAATACATTTTTTTTTCAGACCTTTTAATAAATAACAGAGGTAAAATCGAAAAAAAAAATTTCGAATCGCCAAATTCACGTCACGATAGTACCAAAATTTTAGCGCCACTTGTCTGGGAAATCTTTGTTTTGAAAACACTGACATTATGATGAACTTTTGGAGATTTTTTCCAGGAACTCGTTGCCTTGTTTATTCGCAAAACGTATTTATTCCAAAAACAGCAGCATACGAAAGCAATTATATGGTACTTTTATAGTAATTAATTTTATTTCTACAGCTTTCGTCCCTTAGCAGGAAAATCTCTTCATAAATAAGGATGAGAAGGCAAATAAATTTCTTCATGGAATTCGTAAACAGAATCCTTGTTTATGTAGCTTTACGATCTAAAGTTTATCCTCTTTTTTCTAATTTCAGTTTACATTACACTATTATTTATATGTATAAGCATGCAAATATACTGTTATAACAGGATGGCACAATGACTACACATGCTGAGAATTAATTTTGTGTTCAAACGGGTGACACTTTATTAGCAACTATAAATGTAACAAATTATTCCCGAGTATCACATAAAACTGAAATAAGATTTCGCTTATTTATACATTCATCATCATCATCATCTGTGGCTCTACAACCCAGGTCGGGTCTTGGCCTCCAGCAGAACCTGCCTCCATGACTGTCGGTGTTGTGCTGCGTTGCGCCAGTTTCGGATGCCGATGGTGCTTGCATCCTTCACCACTCCATCCAGCCATCGAAGCTTTGGTCTTCCAACTCTTCTCCGACCCCCAGGTGCACCATCCATAATTCGCTTTGGGATATCTCCTTCGCTCATTCTCTGGATATGTCCAGCCCACCTGAGTCTTCCAGTTTTGATTTCCTTGGAGATATTAGGGTCCTCGTAAAGATCGTGTAGCTCCTGGTTGTATCTGATACGCCATTCTCCATTATCACAGACTGGGCCGTAAATCCTTCGCAGCACCTTCCTTTCAAAACTTTCTAGGGCTCCTTCACCACCCTTACTGATTGTCCAGCATTCCGAACCATACATAAGAACAGGTCAGGTCGTATAAGGGTCTTATTTATACATTAGCATATTTATAACTACATACGTATAAATTATATGCATGTGATCCAATATCTGAAGTGTTTTCTTTTGCAAAACCTCAACCCTAGTAAATTATATTGTACCAGGGACGGGTGAATTATATTGATAACGTTAATTCCAATTAACGTTATTGTTATTAATCACTTAATAATGTACTTACTCAATGGCTACGAAGATATGGTTAAAACTATTCTGTACATAATTTAATCATTCGAATATTACCATTAAACACTTGAGCCTTTGCCCGGATTAACGTCGTATTCAACAGAACTATTCAATTGAGTTATTGATGAAATAACGTTGGGTTTATTAAAATTCACCTTTTAAGTTAAGGATTATGGTAATAAATTTTTTTTTTGGCCTGTGGCAGCCTTTTAAAGTTTGATTCAGGAAGAATATTGTATAATGCCATTTACCGAAATCACGGCGCATGTTTCAATTTATGGGAATAAATGGAGAAAACGAAATTCTTGTGGCTTCAAAAAGAAAGTCTTCAAAGCCAAGAAGCTGAAGAATGCAGGAAAGTAAAATTTGTCTAGAAAAAATATTATTGAGCCTGCTTTTTAGCCGTTGAAACAATTATGTGGATCTGAAGACAATAATATCTAGAATGTAAATAGTTTAAATGAAACAATTTAACTTTGTTTGAACCACTTTTATCTTTGAAAAACAACTCATAATTTTGAAATCAGAATCAAAGAACATTTAAGGTGTATTAAAAATAATAATTTTTCTCAGTTCGCTAACCATATCATTGAAAATAACCATAGTTTTGAAAAAAAAATATACGGGGATAAATATTCTTCATATTAATCATCAAGGAAAACTTTTAGATAACTTAGAAGCCTTGGAAATAAACAAATCCCTTAAAAATAATGAATTTATTATCAACAAACAAAAAATATTGTCTTGTAGTCCAATCATGGATATGTTCCCCTACCCACCCACTCTTCATTAATACCTAGCAACGGCTCCACCCCTACCATAATAATACATTGTTCCCATCCATATTTCAAAACTGTCAAATCAGTATACATTTGCCCTGAAGAAGGAACGGTCGTTCTGAAACCGGTCGGATTTACTCAAATTTAAAAGTGGTTCAAACAAAGTTAAATTGTTTCATTTATCTATAATGGATAACCACAAAGTTATAGCTACATTCAAAAGTATGCAAATGGTTCAATTTATCTACATCAATTTTTTGCTTTTTAAGCTCAAATACATTAATGACATGTGTACGAAGAGTACCTACAAAAAAAAAACGTTTTGTGGAATAAGGTAGTATGCGAATTTTTTACAAACAACATTATTTTAAAAATTCAGCGTAAATTCTAGTAATTAATTGCTGTTTCAACTCGTAAGAGTTGTATGTTTCGTGTATTTTTAATATAGAATATTATAAAACATAACTGGTTTTGTTTTTAATTTTTTCTCGGAACAAGAATTTTGTGCGATACACCATTCTTCCGGGCAATGGCTCACTTAGGTATATTTCACTTCTGATTATTTCTACACCAAACCACACTATTTACATTATATTTCTTAACTACACTACCTACATATACCCACAAGAAAAACACGACACCATACTCTATTCTGCTGCTGTATACATAAGCGCAATTACATTGCTCATTCTCCGATACAGCGGTTTCACGTTATGGGAAACCAATACTTGGGAGGCGGGAATGGGTACCGCCGCCCCGGGAACCTTTATTGGATAACCAACACCTCTGCCATAGGTCACCCCAAGTGGTTCGCTACGTTTGGTGATTTAGCAGGGGTGCCCGGGTTCATGGGGTGAGGTTTGTCTAGGTTTGGAGGTGGATGACCAGGACATACTGAACCCTAGATTCCTACCCACCCCTAAACCCTTTCCTTCCCAGAGCTCTCCTCTCCTTTCCTTCCTTAAAAAACTCTCCACACAGCATCCCCAAAGATGACATAGGCCCTGAGGGAAATTATTTTCCTCAGGGCCTCCTGTGTGGAGCTCATGTAAAAAAAAATACTTAGGTGTTATTTATTTAATATTAACTTCGTGAATTTTGGGGATCATATTAAAAACCAATTCTAACCCTATTATTAAACCTTCGGTTATCTCTTTGTAATCTGATCACTGTATTTTTTAATTATTATTTCTTGTATTTTTATTTCCAGTTTTATTCTATTGTAATTACAGTATTTTGATTATTTTTTTCCCATGTTCTAAATTATTTCTCATGTTAAAGTTATACTCCTCACATTTGTGTAAAAGCCCCTTGAACTTAAATAAAATAAATAAATACGCACATTCCTAAGCTCTTGTTTGCATTACTTTTTTATTATGTTTTTACACTGATTTAATTTTGTACTGTCGAATTGCATACTGTGGATACACTTATGCGTAGATAACTGTAATGATAAAAAATTTTATATACACATAAGGCTTAATCTGTTTAACCAGTGTGTAAACAGTCTACTAATTATGTATTAAAAAATATTATAACACGTTAAAAACTGTACTGTATATAAGATGTGTAGAATCATCAGAAATCTCCAAAATGCATTATTTTGAGAACACCAAAAAGAAACGTTTCATTTCAGAAATTATCATGCATGCATAAAAGCAAAAAGAGGTGGTTTTAATGCCAAATAACTGCTTTTATAGCTTCAACGTTGCAATCACAATGACAAAGTTGTTATCATTAACAAAGTTGCATTTTTAGTCCACTTTTGAAAAATGTGGAGATTGCTGCATTTAATTCTACACACCTCATATGCTGCATGTCATGTGATCCACCATAAGTTTATCGTCTCTTGGGAATATAATGTATTTTGCACTGTATTTAAAAAAAAAAACAGACCGAACCAATCGATAAGTTTAGTTACATGCTCTATAAATCTAAGTATTGTACTTTACTCGTGAAAGGAATTGCATAGTACGCAACAAAAAACCACGAGAAATTTAACATTAATATCTTTAGGTACTTATTATAAAATCAGGGTCAACTCAAATGAAAGTAAATCACAAATAAACCAGAGTTGGATCGAGTTTGGATCCAACCTAGGCATCGCGAGTTCAATTTCTAGGTTGGCTAAGTCCTCTATCACCGTGGTGGTGTATATGTATTAATAGATTTTCCAATAATATAGGTTGTTCGTTACCCAGGAATGTTTGTCCTTCTTTGAAAAAAAATACGATGGAAGTAACAAAAAATAAATACGTGTACAGTACATTCAACCCCACCCATTACTATAACTTTTACTTGGAAGTTTGCTTCTCGGAACTGTAATGAAGCCCTAGGGATATGGACATGCAATAAAGAACTACCCCACCCACCTTACATCACGAGCGAGAAGTTAAAAACCACACAGAATATCGTCTTTGAAGTCTCGAACTGAACTCAACTTTACAACTTTGCAATTTGTCAGGGCATATTTTAAAAGCCTAAAATTTTGTAATTTTATAGAAAGCCATTCCGAGTCAATATTACACGTTGGAAAGCAGCCAAACTATTAAGTTTTAGATGTTTAAAATTCTGAGAATGAGCTGTAATTTTTTAAAAATTGTTCTGCAATCTTACCATTTTATTTGCTTTGGTTCTTTTAAAAACTGCACGGGTGTAATTATTTAATGATCCCGATTTTTTATTTTTTTTATTTATTTTTCGTTTTACATTAGCTCCACACAGGAGGCACAAAGGAAAATAGTTTCCCTCAGGGCCTTTGTCATCTTAGGGGATGCTGTGTGGAGGGTCTTTTTAAGGAAGGGAAGGGTAGAAAGTTCTGGGAGGGAAAAAGGTATGAGGGGTGGGTAGGAATCTGGAGGTCAGTATATCCAGGATTGACGGACGTATCAATCCATCTCTCCAACTGCGGTGTAAGGCGACGGGTCGAGAATCCGGCTGGAAAGGTCAAAAGGCCTCCCTCAACCGCCGTAGACCAGAGGCAAGGCTCTTGACTCGCACTCCGAAAGTCGCGGGATTGAATCCCGGCGTGGCAATAAATTTTATATCATTAATTTGTGTTATTTCACAATTTATTAAAATAATATGGTATATTTGCAGCGCGTTCCAGAGTGGAAGATACTCTTAGTATCGCCCTGGTGTAAGACCACCATTCAGAATTAAAACGTTGCTTGAAATGGCTTCTGCCGTGTTTGGTAACCAGATCAGAATAGCCAGGTACTTCTCCACCTTCCTCTTCCCTATCTCCTTCCCCTCCCCACTACCTTCAGCCCCACAACATACCCCAATTGGGGATGTCGTAGTCCCACTGGCTCCAGACGGGAGCAGTTGGGACTCATGTGCGGTATTCATGTAAAAATAAAAACCAGTCTCTCTTGATCCGGCTCATCATGCAACAGGTGGGCAGACGCATCCGCCGCTAGGTCCTGGATAAACCTCACCCCGTGAACCCGGGCACCCCTGCTAAGTCACCAAACGTGGCGAACCACTTGGGGTGACCTATGGCAGAGGTATTGGTTTTGCAATAAATCGTTCCCGGGGCGACGGTACCCACAACAGCCTCCCAAATTGTGTGAATGAATTAATTAATTAACCTTTATAATATTGTGTGAATGAATTAATTCAAAAGTAACCAAAGCACTAATAAAATTAGTGGTGAAATCACAATCGCTTGATATAAAAAGGTGTACATGTAGGTAGCATCATTGGAATAAAAACATTTAGATTATTATTAACCCTAGAGTACTAATCATCGCCTGGGAGGCCGCACTCAAACAGTTTTTTCGTTATAATTTCAAATCATGCCACCGTTACGACTCGAGCGCTCACCTCAACTCAGTGCCCAACGTGACGCGGTGGATAGCGGTCACGCATCTCGCAAGCTTTTGTCATTCCCGAATTACAGCGTGTTGGATCGCTTGGGAGGCGATCATTAGTATTAAAGGTGATTTTTTTAAAGAAAATGTCATTAAAAAGGAAAACGAAGCATGTGCAACTTTTGCTCAGCAAAAAAGACGCATGAGTGTGTACTACTGTGTGAAATGCAACAAACCATATTGTCTGGAACATCGATCACCTAATTGTTTCACTTGTGATAAGAAATAAATAGACAAACTTCAAAGTTATGTGACATATAAACTGTAATGTAGCACTTCCCCAAGCTAGTATTCCATATTTGGCAATGGATTGATAAAGTACAAAATATATCGATCTTAGTATTGTTAGTGGGAAGATGTTTTTATTGTACTTTATTAGGTGCATGACTCGTTTGAGTTTATTTGTGATGAAAGTAATGTGGTCAGTCCAGCGTAAGTGTGAATCAATAATAACCCCCAGATATTTTGTATGTTTTACCCTTCTTTCTATATGTTTACATTGGCAGTTGGATAAAGTACAGTCATGTAGAAGCAAGTTTATGTTTGATGAAAGTTGACCTCTTTTGTAATACTATGAGTGATACATATTGTTTTGATTGTATTAACGGTAAGAGTATTGCTGTTTAGCCATTTTTTGACAATTGATAGACCTTTTTTGGCTGTTATAAATACATCTTTCCAGATGTATTTATAGTTTCAAATAAAGTGTATTTTATTCGAAAAACACACATAAGCTTTGATGGAGACTTAAATTTCATCAAAGAGTTATGAAAAAAATCTATCAAAGCCGGGATAGATGTTATAAAAGGTTAGTGGTACGATAAAATAATAATCTCCGATAATACCTCACGTGGTACATTACGGACATTCGGGACAATATCAACTTCAATAGGCCGAGGAAATTGATTGCTTCCATAAATATTTTATCGACACTTTCTTTTATTAATCGTTCAGGAGATATGTGCTTTCGGACATAACGATAAATTTTACAATACATATCAGTGGGTTACTGTTTATTAAATCTCAATAAATCACCGAATGTGGGAAAACAGTAAGTCAAATTTGCAGGATTAAATTGTTTTTCGTGATGATCTTTTTGTATTGACGTTTTCTTTTTAATTTTCGGACCATAAGTGATTGTCGAAATGACAATGGAAGGCTGAAATATACTCGTCTGCGATTTCAATTACACACTGTTCCGAAAGAAAATGACCTTTATAAAACACGTGGGAAGATAGTACATGGAAAGAAAACCAGCAGATGATGTGTACATGGTCTGCCGTACGTCACCCAAAGTGGTTCGCTACGTTTTGTGACTTAACAGGGGTGCCCGGGTTGCGTATTTACAATCCCTACCGCGTTTCAGTCGCTTTTCAATATCAAAATTTAAATATTTATAAATAAAATTATTAATTTCTAATATACACATTAGAAAGATTATTTTATCTAGATTTTAGAACAATTTTTGCTTTTGCAATGTGATAAAATAACTAATATAGAGGTATATTTAAAATGTAAATTGTCGTTACCGCGACTGAATCGGTATAGGTTTTGTAAATAGGCGCCCGGGTTGCGGGCCTAATCTTGGCCTAATCAAGGGGTGTTTCAAACTACTTCATAATAATAATAATAATATTTGGCTGATTTATAAAGCGCCGTTTTCATGAAAAATCATCTCAAGGGCGCTGTACATATAATAAGCATACAATAAAATAAAATGAATACGATAGGCTTACAACTAGGATTCAAACTTATAACTAGGAACCTACATTTAAGACTTATATGTAGCTAGTGACTTACAACTAAGACTTATTACTACTGACTTAAAACTGGTGACATACAAATATTTGCAACCGTGACTTAAAATTAGAGATTTATAATTAAAATAGGTATTTACATACAACAATAAATATTTTTAGTTTTGCCAGGTATCTAATATTACCAAGTGATCAACAAAACTCTACAGATATAGGTACAGACAGAGAAAGAGAGTCGAAGCAGTTTGAGGATATTATATATACATGTATACATACATAGATATTTTATTCTACACATTTTACAAATTATTTTATACCGTATTTTAATATTAATATTGTTAGCGCCAGAAGAAGAAGGAAGTTCGTACATAATATTACAATTTTATAACACGGTTGTGAAAATGATTGTAATGGGTTAACAGTTTTTAAAGGAAAGCATAGGTATCTTAAATGAATGAATGAATTTAATCGTCGATCTCAACTGCAATAAGATAATTCATCGCTCAACAACAGATTGGATAGCAATGTTTGAATGAAATAGCGAATTTATGGAAATGAGTGTTTAAATAGGTGAGTTTTAAGTTTGGATCTAAATTCTGTTGGACTGGTTATACATCTTAATTCCATAGGAAGTTTATTCCAAGCCTCAGGGCCGGATACTTCGAAAGCACGATCACCAAAGTTAGTATTCGGATTTCGCTTAGGTTCTTTCAACCTTCCGATTGCAGATGATGTCGCTGATCTAAGAGTTGAATGTCTTAGACCAATATTTTCCGGAATGCACATTTATACATTTAACAACAAATAGGCGGTCAGCACCGACGGTTTCCGTCAAACACCGATTCTCTATATCTTTTGATTGTGACGAGCTTCCAAGCGTAACAGCCATTTACAACAAATAGAGGGTTAGCACGGATGGTCTACATCAAACTCTGATTCTATATATTTTTTAATTGCAATGAGCTTCCAAGCGTTACAGACATTTACCAACAAATAGACGGCCAGCACGGATGGTCTCCACCAAACTCTGATACTATATATTTTTTAATTGCGACGAGTTTCCAAGCGTTACAGACATTTACCAACAAACAGACCGTCAGCACGGATGGTCTCAATCAAAGACAGATTTTTTATATTTTTTGATTGCGACGAGCTTCCAAGCGTTACAGTCATTTACCAACAAATAGATAGCCAGCACGGATGGTCTCCTTCAAACACAGATCCCATATATTTTTTGATTGCGACGAGCTTCCAAGCGTTACAGTCATTTACCAACAAATAGACGGTCAGCACGGATGGTGTCCATCAAACTCTGATTCTATATTTTTTTAAATTGCGACGAGCTTCCAAGCGTTACAGACATTTACCAACAAATAAACGGTTGGCACGGATGGTCTCGGGAAAATTCTGAGGCTTTTCGATGATTTGATGGTCATCAAATACGAAAAATCTAATTATAAGCTAGGATATTTTGCTTACTTACAAACTCAGACCAAAAGAAAAAAATCAACAGAATTCAGAAAGATCCTCAAACCTCATATTTTCATAAATTTAGACTGAAGTTTTTAATATAAAAAACTTCTCTACCTCACCATAAATAAATAATATTAACATTATTCTCAAATAAGAGTACGACATTTTAATGCTAAAAGGGCATACTTATTTTTAGGTATGCGACTGTTTTGCTTTCCAAAGCAAACTGTCAGATATTTGACAATTTGTTTTGTTAAAGTAACACGTAGCAAAATTTTCATAGTCAGACTTTTTTTGGTTTTCTTCTTGATGTGTGGGTCGTTTGTTGGTCAAAGTTTGACAAGGACGTTAAAGGGCGAAACGGCCGCCATGCCAAATTAAATAAGAAAAGTTCATATCTGACTGTACTTAAATATAATGAAATTACGTACTCGGTGAGATATTACATTATGTCCTCCATAAAACAGTTATATTATTAGCGTGTCATCGTCAAGCAAACTAATTTCGGATGTTAGTGCGTGGGTAATGTGAAGTGGGTAATGCGTAATGCGGATCGTTATTGAAGTTCAATGAATTTTGAATTTTAAAAATCGGAATTGATAATAAGTATATAAATCATATCAGACAACCGATAAAGCAGGTTCCAAAATAATATCATTAATTAATAGTTCTTTATTCGAAATGTGTATAAATAATAATACACAGAGGAGATCTGGAAGCGCAAAGTGATCGCAAATCGCTGTTATTTTCGCCTACAAAACCAAATAAAATCTAGACTGCTGTCCAGAAAAACCAAGATAATAGTGTACAAAACACTCATCAAACCAGTACTCACATACGCAGCTGAGACTTGGGTACTAACTAAGAGGAATGAGTGAGCACTGGACGTTTTTGAAAGGAAAATTTTGAGATGTATCTTCGGACCGGTTTTAGAAAATGGATTTTGGCACAGACGTTACAACAATGAGCTATATACCCTGTATAAGGAGCTAATCGTCACAAAATTTATGAAACTGGGAAGACTTCGATGGTTGGGTCATGTAGAGAGAATCACCGAACATCAAGCACCAAAGTTCCTGCTGAACTCAAGACCGATAGGGCGAAGGAGCTTGGAAAGACCAAGATTAAGATGGAGCGACAATGTCCTCAAAGATATATCTACATTGGAGCTTCTAAACTGGAGAGTGCTAGCACAAAACCGAGATGAGTGGAAGAAGACTCTTGAGGAGGCCAGGACCCACCAGGGGTTATAGAGGAAAGAGTGATGATGATGATGATGTTTTCGTTTCGGCCTCGGCCTTCGTTTCGTCATCCAATGGATGACGGCCTCCGTGGTCGAGGGGTGAAGCCCTTGACTCGCAATCCGAAGGTCGTGATATGTGTTATTTCCTAATTAATTCGTATATAAATAATATATAGTATATTTGCGGGACGTTCCAGAACGGAAGATACTCTCACTATCGCCCTGATGTAAGACCACCATTCAGAATTGAAACGTTACTTGAAATGGCTTTAGTGGTGTTTGGTGACCGTGTCTGAATAGCCGGATCTTCTCCACCTTCCTCTTCCCCATCTCCTTCTCCTTCTCCTCCCCACTATCTTCAGCCTCACAACATAGTCCCAATAGTCTGGGAGCAGCTGGGGCTCTTGTGAGGTATTCACATTAAAAAAATGTTTCGAAAAATAAATTTCTTCTTTGAAAGACATTGATCCTGAAGCATATTGTTTTTATAGTCCTACAATTAATATCTCGTAATTATTCACGGTTTGCGCAATCTTAAATAAAAAATAGGCTTTTTGGTTAAAATGAAAAATGTTTAAAGTCGTAATAAAGCTACGATCATCTTAGTGGAGTAAGGCCTATACAATAGACAGGTGGTCCTGTAGTAATATATCTACAAAGCAGACAGATCTTTCATCCGGGATGAGGTTTGTCTAGGTTTCACCTACTGCGTGTTAGGCCAAATCGGAAGAGACTGCTGAGGGAGACCTTTTAACCTCTCCGGCCGGACTCTCGACCCATCGCTTTGCACCGCAAATGGAGGAATGCATTCCTAGATTCCTACTCAACCATTATATCTTTTTTTTTTCCTAGAACTTCACTTCCTTCCATTCCCTACAAATATCCTCAACACAGCATCATCAAAGATGACATATGGCCTGAGAGGTAGAGCTAATGTAAATTAGATAAAAATTTGCAAAAATGGTTATTAGTTACATCCATCTATCTATCTGTATAAATAAAAATCAATTGCTGAAATGTATGTACGCGCATAACTTCCGAACGGCTGCACCAAATTGGATACTTTATTGATTATCCAAATTGGATTATTCGTTATTGTCTGGACAAGGTTTGTAAAAAACTGCTGGTTAGCTATAGCATTATGAAATTTATATAAAACAATTGTAATAGGTGGCACGCAGGCTGTTTGAAAACTGAATGTACCAGGACTGAATGTATGGAACGCGGGAAGGGGGAAGGGAACTTGGGAGGGGGGTTCACGGGACGGGGGAAGGGGGGAGTGGAGTGGGGAAGAGGACGCAGAAGAAGAAGGGGAACGAGACGCATGGGAAAGGACACACAGGTACCAGCTAGTTAAAAACAAATACTAATCAAAAGCCAATAAGTATCAATTAAAATGGTTTCTACATTTGTCGTTAACCCATTAATCATCTTCAATGGAATTAAATAATTCATCCCGACAAATATCAGTCTCTTTCAATATTTGAGTTACAAAATACACATTTACCGCCTGAGAGACATTATATTATTTAACGCCCACCAATTCTCATTTGATTTCAATGAATTAGTGATTCCTTCCCAACCCGACTCAGTAATAATTATTATTCTCTGTTATTAATATAATGAAAGTGTTCTGTTTGGGAAATTAGCATGAAATCCGCGTTCACTCCGCTCCCAAAGCCCGCATAAACAGCAAACACTTGTTGTATAATCGTTTCAGAGACGTATATGTAATTAATAAGCTCAAAGTGTTTGGAGAAACTCGCGCGGGTAAATAGAACCTTTTAAACCGACTCGCGAGGAAATTGTATGCAGCTTATTTGAGAAAATGAAGCACATTTTAAGCTTACACCGACATTTTAAATGTGTTTATTTTGCAACTAACTTTGGTAGTATGTTATATTTATTATACAGCGTGTTTCAGGGAGTTATCGCGAAACTCCAGGGATAATTAATTATAAATGAAAATCATTCTTTTTTTATTAAGGCCCAAAAAGATTTTTATAAACCTTTGAAAAACACATTTTACCACCCGCTGCAGGCAGTAATCTATAGCTACTGGATATGATTTTAGATTTTCACGGCCAAAAGCATTTTCGTTATTTGTTTTTAGGGTGTCATGCCGTGTTGCGCTATCTCCTTCTTTAGCCGACGTTTCGGATAGCAATACAGTGTTCATCATCAGGGCGGATGCGATACAGCTACTGGTCCAAAATATCGTCACTTGACTCAATTTGTATGGTTACCGCCGTCCCAGGAACCATTTATCAGATAACAAATATTCCCACAGGTCATCTCAAGTGGTACCCTACGTTTGGTGACTTAGCAAGGATGCCCGAGTTTATAGGGTGAGGTTTGTCAAGGTCTTGGCGGCCGATATGTCTACCCACCTGCTGCGTGACGGGCCGGATCGAAAGAGTCTGGTTGAGGGAGACCTTTTGATCTCTTCAACTGGACTCTCTTGGAACATCGTCTTTTACCGCAGTGGGAGGGTTGGATTCATACGTCCGTTACTGGATACACTGAACTCCAGATTCCTAACTACCCCCTCATATCTTTTTCCTTCCCAAAACTTCCGCCCTTTTTTTTAAAAAACGACCCTCAACACAGCTTCACCAAAGATGACATGTGCCCTTAGGAGGGAATAACAAGAAAAAACCAGAAATATGTCATTTTTAAATGAGATTTCAGACGTATTGACTCTTTTCCACAAAAAAATATAAATTTATTTCGAAAAATTGTTCTTTTATCTAGTAAACGTATGATTTAAATTTTGAGAAAATGTGTTTATTTTTAGTATAATAAGGTTAAACCATAGGTCGTTGGCAGATTTTTTAAATTTTCAAAAAAGATTTTGTATTATACAACACCCATTTCAAATTACATTACCATGCACTAAAATAAATCAATAAATTATCTGGTAAAGGTATGTTTCAGAATTTTGATTTTAGTTTAAATAAAATTATTAAAAAATATATACGTACGTGTGTTTCTTGACGAAAATTAGTCGGTCTGTATATTTATTTGCGCACTTACAAACTAATGTATTTAAAAAAAAATTATTTTCTTATTTTGCTCTGACATTATTTCACCCCTTTCAGCGTTTTTGGATGTAGGTATAAATTAAAGCAAATAATGAAAGAAATACAATCGATGTTGAGTTATAATTTTGAAAAGCTGGTACGGAGTACAATTGATCTTTCTCATTGGAACCGCCCTGTACGTTCCTAAGAACATCTTTCGACTAAATGTGGATTTTCGACCGCTGGCAGGTTAAACTCTCTTAGGCCCAATTATATTCCTCAGCTTCTCATGTGTGGAGAAAATGTAAAAAAAAGGTCTTGGAATTTTTGCAGCCATTCTAAATGATTTTTGTCGGTCTGTACGGAAATACACCTTTTTTTTTTTTTTTTTTTTTACAGTGAATACCGCACAAGAATCTCAACTGCTCCCGTCTGGAGCCAGTGAGACTATGGCATCCCCAATTGGGGTATGTTGTGAGGCTGAAGGTAGCGGGGAGGGGAAGGAGGTGGGGATGAGGAAGGTTGGGAAGTACCTGGCTATTCAGATCTGGTCACTAAACACGGCTAAAGCCATTTTCAAGCAACGTTTCAATTCTGAATGGTGGTCTTACACCAGGGCGATACTGATAGTATCTTCCACTCTGGAACATGCCGCAAATATACTATATATTATTTTAAATGAATTAATCGTGAAATAACACAAATTAATCAAATAAAATTTATTTGCGCATGCCGGGTTCGAACCCGCGACCTCCGGAATGTGAGTCAAGAGTCTTAGCCACTGGACTACGGAGGTCGTCAAAAAATTGAATCATTTTTTATGTCAAAATTAAGGACCACCAAAACCTTTTTCAGGCTTTGACTTGTATACTCTCTCTGATATATTTTGAATATCCTGTTTTTATCTTTGCTTCATTCGTATGTAATTGACAGACAGTTCCTTTTTCTGAAACTCTTATTTTTCTGTTTTCGTGTTAAACTGGTCTCCCGATATGATTTATTAATTTTTATTTAAGTACATTTGTAAAACAGGCATGTTGCCTTAAAATTTCCATACACAGTTGATTAAATTACAATGTAATACTTCAAATTACAACAAAAATAGTACCAAAAATAGTTGGCTAAATATTTAAACATAGATAATCAATTGATTATTGGCACCTGTGCTGATGGGACAATGATTTAGTTGGTACCATAAAAAACCAATCTCAATATTGCCTTGGGCATCATCACAATATCAGTCAAATAATTGGACAATAATAATGTGTTAAAATATAATTAAATACTTGTCTATGCTAATGGCGGGTACAGTAAGGCTACGACCACAAAACAAATTTTTGAAACTCAATCCACAACAAAAAAAAAACATGTAGATTCATTTGACTTTTTTTCTTAAAATATCATGAATAAAATTACCCCCTGAAGATTGGCGGTACCTTCCTGAAACACGGTGTATATGAAGGAGGGTATAAAGGAGTGACAGTGGTAAAGGCACCTTCTCTAGAAATGATAACACGGGGGTGTCTGGAACTTTGCCAGCGTCTGGCAAATTCTAATTAAACCTCTTAAACCGACTTGCGGGTAAATATTGCATTCTTTTTTTTTTTTTTTTTTTTACATTAACACCACACAGGAGGCCCTGAGGAAAATAATTTCCCTCAGGGCCTATGTCATCTTTGTAGATGCTGTGTGGAGGGTCTCTTTGAGGAAAGGAAGGAGTGAACATGGGTCTTGAAGAGACCCATGTTGTAGGAGGGAGGAAACACAGAGGCCGGCAAATCGTTCCATAGCCGAGCCGTTGAACTCAAGAACGAGTCATAGAAACGACCCGTTCTCATGTGAGTAATGTCAACCGTGTACAAATGTTGGGCGCGTGTTTGGCGTGTTTCCCGACTATGCACCGGAGCCGAGGGGATCAATGATGCTAGTTCCTCGGAGCATCTTCCATTGTAATACCGGTAGAACAAGGACAGCATTCCCACCTGACGCCTATGCTCTAAAGATTGCAGTCCGTCTGTTAGGATGGGAGAATCTATCAAACGGACCGCCCGTTTCTGCACAGAGTCAAGGGTTTTTTTTAGGTATTTTGGAGCTCCAGACCAGAGGTGGCTGCCAAATTCAACCGTGGGGCGCACTTGCGATTTGTACAGGGTTAGCAGTTGGGTACTATTAAAGTATCTGCGGGCCCTGTACAGTACGCCCAGTTTCTGAGAGGCTAACTTAACTCTGGTTTCGATGGAGCCCCCGTACCTGAGCTGGTCACTTAGAGTTACACCAAGCATATCAATGGAGGTCCTGTTCGGAAGGTTGCTTCCGTTGAAGGAGACTAGATTTTCATTTCGATCCCTTTTAGACGTTATCAAACATGATTGGGTCTTTGAAACATTAAATTCGACGCGGTTATTCTTACCCCAAGAGAAAATACTCTCGAGGTAACCGTCCATTCTTTGCTTCAAAGCCCTCCGAGCTATTGGAGTTTGTGTGCCCTTTGGGGGCTTGTCAAACAAAAAGCTATCATGGACTGTACTGTCATCCGCGTAACAATGAATCGGTGCACATGACAAGAGGTCATTGATGTGCAACAGAAACAAAGTCGGTGACAGAACCGATCCCTGTGGGACGCCAGCATTTATCGAATGCGAAGAAGAGGTGAAACCGTCAGCAACCACCTGAATCGACCTCTCCCTCAAAAAGTCGGCAATCCACTTACACAAGGATGCGGGAAGTCCGTAAGAAAGCAGTTTGTTGACAAGCCCTCGGTGCCAAACCCGGTCAAAGGCCTTGGAAATATCCAGTGCAACCGTTTGGGTCTCACCAAAACGTTCCAGGCACCGCCCCCAAACATGCGTCACATACGCGAGAAAATCACCGCACGAGCGGTTCCGCCGGAATCCGTATTGACGGTCGTTAATAATTTTGTTCATCTCGAGGTATGTGAGCAGTTTGTCGTTGATCACACGTTCCATTACCTTAGACAGAACTGATGTGATCGCTATGGGGCGGTAGTTGGCTGGGTTGGAGCGGTCACCCTTCTTTGGAATAGGGTGAATGATCGCTTTTTTCCAACCAGAGGGCACAGAACCAACTCATTTGAGAAAATTCAGTTCATTTTAAAATAACGCTGATGTTTTAAACGCGCAACTTTTTTTATTTACTTTGGTGTACAATAGTGGATGTGGTTAGGAGTGATTATGGAATGATGCAAGATTCACATTATGCAGGAAATAGCTATTGCCCCCTTCTCTCTCTCTAGCTCTCCCCCCACCATATCCGTTACATTCATTAAAACGTAACAATCAAACACGCGCAGTTTCGCATTTATAATATTAGTACAGCTGTTGGCTAAGATCAAAGTGTAGATTAGTACCAATTTTCAATTTGGGTGGCAGGAATGGGTACCGCCGCCCCGGAAACCTTTATTGGATGACCAACACCTCTGCCTGGGGGTGCCTGGGTTCATGGGGTGAGGTTTGTCTAGGTCTTGGAGGTGGATGACCAGGACACACTGAACCCCAGATTCCTACCCATCCCTTAAACCCTTTTCCTTCCCAGAACTCTCCTCTCCTTCCTTTTTTTTAAAAAAAAACCTCCATACAGCATTCCTAAAGATGACATAGGCCCCGAGGGAAATTATGTGGAGCTCATGTAAAAAAAATACATATTTGAATTTTTACATCAAAAGAATCTCCATAGTAACCTAACAAATAATAAAATGACAGCGCACGTCAAACAATTACTTAGCAACGCTTTGCTTTTCGTCCGGACAATAGACGTATAATAAGTAATTTCATAACGCCAGAGCTCATTCATAACGCCATAGCCTTCCAATATATATATAACCTATATTACTCGCAAATAATGTAGCTTTCCATTAGTGAAAGAATTTTTAACGTCCATTCAGTAGTTTTTGTGTGAAAGAGTAACAAACATATATCCATACAGCCATACAAACTATCGCCTTTATAATATTAATAGGATGATAGAATGGGTTTTCGGAACTTTAGTCAGCGTTTTCTAAATTAATATTTTCTTGTTTTTTTTTAGCTTCGTTTAGTTATGATTTATTTTCGGGGTTTTATGTCGTGATGCGCTATCTTTTTCATATTCATTTCGGACAGCATTATAGTGTCCATCTTCAGGGCATATGGTAATCACGGCAGTGTCAATCATGAGGGCAGAGATATCCAGTTGATGGGCCCTGTAATGCTGTCCGAAACTTTGGCTAAAAAAGTAGATAAGATAAGCAATACGACATAATAACCCAAAAATAAATCACGATAATAATTCTTTTGACCATGAAATACGATACAAATACTCCCTAAAATTTATTTAAATTCCCAAGAATACATTATTTAACTAACACTTGTCTAGAAAATTTCAGTCCTACCAGACGTGTAGGTTTCGATGTCATCAAATACGGCGACTTCAACGACTTTTTGTACCGAGCCTTCCTTCACCACGCCTTCCATAAGTCTTCCCTGGATTAGTAGATAATCTTTAGTCTAATTTATCCTTTCATTTCATTATTAAGAAACATTTTTTCTTTCGATATTGGTACTGACGCTAGTCATTTAACGTACAAAAGTATTCAAAGAGATAATATCAACAACTATCTATGAAAATATAAAGAGCTAACGGCACATAAAATAAAAGGGTTTTGGTCGCAACTCGCAACTGGGTCCCGAACCTTAAGTCTTATCTATAGTCTTACCCGGGGCGTCTCTACCAATTGGGCTACAGCCACCGAATTTCATTCCGTAATTTTAATAAATGTAATACATAAATTTTTTAATTGCTTACTAATCCTTAATTATTTCCCAAATTTTTGGCTGCCACCTATTTTGATTGCAAAGTTCTATTCACGTTTCGGACGTAGATTTTGTTAAATGTTATTTATATGGGGCATCATTTGACATAATTGAATACGTAAAAAAAATTAAAATTCTATAATTTTTCAGCCAATAATTGAATTAGGAATTTGTGAGTAGCTAAAATTTAAATAAAATCGAGTGCAGTTTATAAGCGGGAGAAGTGAAACCTTGCCAAAACAATCTCAACCGATACTTGAAAAGTGAGGTCATGATCAAAGCGAGCAATGGGCTCAGACCTAGCGTAATTTCCGTTTCATATGTTTCGCCATGTTTGGTGATTTAGCAGGGGTGCCCGGGTTCATGGGGTGAGGTTTGTCTTGATTTGATTCCTACCCACCCCTTAAACCCTCTTCCTTCCCAGAACTCTCCCCTCCTTCCTTTCCTTTAAAAAAAACCCTCCACACAGCACCCCCAAAGATGACATAGGCTCTGAGGGAAATTATTTTCCTCAGGGCTTCCTGTGTAGAGCTCATGTAAAAAAATATATATCTCAACCAATAGGAGCCTTTAAAAGTGACATCGTAATCAATGAGCGCAGTTAATGCGTCGCAGGTGGAGTAATCGTCATTTCCATTTCATCCGAAAACCAAATCACATTGGGGTCTATAAAAGTATCACTTAAAAAAAACATGATAATTAACTCTAGGTGACAGCTTTATATAAAAAAATTATTTAAACACGTTGTAACTTAAAACTAATACGTAATAACTGAAATTATTTACGCAGAGCCAATCACATGGTGTGTTTTAAAAGCCTTCGTTTGCCAGAAAAAAAGCCTTTTATTAAGTTTTCATTTTGTAAGAAAGAAATAATTTCATGAATTTTCACTCACCTTCTTGACGAAGGACATCACATTAGTTGGCAGCATCATGAGTGCAGATTCTATGGATCCAGGCTCACAAGAAAGACGATCCCTGAAGAAGATCAGAGGAGATCTTCATCCTTCACTTTCAACATGATGATTTCACACACACTGACGGTTAAAGAGGTCAAAAACACTGCTTCACTTCACCAGTCACAAAGGTTCGTTTTCAACGCACATTTTCACTCAGAGATTACTCATTTTATAATATTTTTAGATTGAATTTAATTTTGATATTTTTTGTTTAGTTTTTAATTTTTTTGTTGAATATGTTTTGGTTTCCTGAAACAAAGAAAATACATTTAAGTTTAGTTCTTTAGCATGCATAAGTACAGGTTGGAAGCAATGCAATTTTTTTTTTAAATTGTCTCTCTTGTTATTGTAAACAGACCGATAAACACACAAAAGTTTGTATCGTAAAAGGGTCCGAACCAAAGATATTCAAATACAGAAAGATATGCTATGGTGTCCGCGCAACTGTCGCCGGACTACGCGCTAATTAGCGTAGTTTTCGTACAAAAAGAATTTGTTCCTTTCGTTGATTTTTTGAAAATGTGCATTAATATTGGTTAACAATATATTCTCTATATATAAAAATGAATCGCCGAAATGTATGTACGCGCATAACTTCCGAACGACTGCACCAAATTGGATAAATCTTTTTTTGTTGTGTTCGTTATTGTCAGGACAAGGTTTGTATAAAACTATTGGTGAGCTCTGACGTTATGAAATTTGTATACTTAAGCACGTGGCACGCGAGCTGTATGAAAACTGAATGTACCGGGATTGAATGTATGGAATGCGGGAGGGGGGGGAGGGGAACTCGGGAAGGGAGTTCGCGGGACGGGGGAATGGGGAATGGAGTGGCGAGAGTGAAGGTGGAGAAGGCGAAGTGGGAACGCGAGGGGGGAAGGGGACGTGGGAGAGGAATGGGAGGCGGAAGGGGAACGGGACGAATGGGAAGGGACACGCAGGGAGAATCAATTTCTTTATTAAATGGCATAGCAACGCATGCCGGGAACCAGCTAGTTTTGAATAAGGAAAGAATTCGTTCATTTAGTTTAACGTTCGTTTGGTTTATTCGTTAATTATTTGTTCTTTTAGTTTATTTGTTAATTGGGAAACAATATCGGCGACACCCGGAAGCGCAGACCCACATAGTAAAAACAGCAGATAGCACATCTACTTATATTTCCATATCTTTGGTCCGAACCATATAAAAAAATGAAACATGTAATGCGTGTTTCAAGCTTCAAAAGTCGGGCCAATCGGGTCTAAAAAATCACTAATACGATGTCAGGCAAGTGTAAGAGAGACAGAGCGCGTGCTAAATGGGCTAGAATCAATAGATATTGATAATTAAGGTACGCCTCATACGTCATACGTTTGTCTAGTAATGTTACATTGTCGTGTAAACAAGCTTATCGGTCCGAATAATTAATTCAATGGCGACATTAGAATTCATTCAAATCTACACAGAACGCATTTTCAGTGGTTTCGACTGCCTAGCAAAGGGGAAAGAGATGGATAGAGTTAGGTTTCGAAGTAACTTTTTTACATTAACTCCACACAGGGGGTCTTTAGAAAAATAATTTCCCTCAGGGCCTATGTCATCATAGGGGGTGCTGTGTCGAGGGTTTTTTTTAAAGAAAAGGAAGTAGAGAAAGTTCTAGGTAGGAAATATGTATGAGGGATGGGTAGGAATCTGGAGGTCAGTGTGTCCAGGAGTAACGGACGTATGAATCCATCCCTCCAACTGCTAGAGTTGATAAAATACCTCCCTCAACCAGTCTCTCTTGATCCCGACTACCACACGGTAGGTGGGCAGATGCATCTACGGCCAAGACCTGGACAAACCTTACTCTATAAATGCGGGCACCCCTTATATGTCACCAAACGTAGCGAACGCTTTGGATAACCTATGGCAGAAGTGTTGGTTATTCAATAAATGGTTCCCGGAGCGACGGTACCCATACATGCCTCCCAAATTAAATCTGGCTATTCATATCTGATCACTAAACCTGGCTGAAGATACATTTTCAAGTATACTGTAATTCCAGCTCGAGCTGGCAACACGGTATTGCTTTGAAGTACTTAAGCACACATTTTACCACTAACATTTACACATCTGCCCTGATGATGGACACTGTAACGCTATCCGAAATGTTGGCTAAAGGAGGAGGTAGCGTAACACGGCATAACACCCCAAAAATAAACAACAAAAATACTTTTGGCCGTCAAAATCTAAATCTTCCATGTCGATGTTTTTAATATACTAGTAAGTTATTTTTTTTCGATAGTTCCTTAAGTCAAGATTTGATGTCCTTAATGTAGTTATTTTTGTTTTAATTTGTTTGATACTGTGTGGGAGTTTGTCATATGAATTACTGCTAAAAATTCAGAGAAATAACATAATAAAACACATAAAAAACTTATTTTCATTTAATTTATTTTTTACCTTTAATTTATGGTTTCAGCCTGTTAAAACAATCTTCAAACTGATACAAATGTTTCTTAATTAACAGTTTATATACATAACATATGGGGGAGAGGGAGGCTCATGGCCAAATAACCAGAAATCCAATCGTCAAAGACAACACGGCAACTAATATGGAAAAAACTATATAATTTGATTGAAATATATTTTTTTAAACTAGTAGACTACCCTGTAGACTACCTACCTCCTTGTCCCCAATATGTTATGTATATAAACTGTAGATCAGGAAACATTTGTAACACTCTGAGAATGGCTCTAAAATACTGAAACCGGTTACGGTCATAAATAAAGTAAGTGGAAAAATGTTTCATTATATTATTATAATGGAATTCCACCACGAATTGTCAGTATTAAAAAGAGAAATATTAAAAATTCAGAGCTTCTTTGTCCGAAGGTAGTGTTTGGTTTTGAAATGAGAATATGAATAGTTCATAACGGGATGTCATTTGTCCAGTACTCACCTCTCCCTAACCACATAACCTTGCTAGAAAAGCATTTTGGATTTGGAACAATGACAAGAAAAATAGCAAATTCGAGTGCATTTGTTTTTGAAAAACAGAAGAAAAATTGGAACGACTCGTACCTTGGAAGCAAGTTGTTTATGTTTTTTCGTGTTCATAATCTCGTTTTTGTACTGAGAGGAAGGTATTTGATCATCTTGAAGGTAAACAATATCATTTTGTACTTATTCGTATTGTGGCGATAATTACTTCGAAGTATCGCGGTGGAACTTATAAACTACACATATTGTGATTGTGTTGTGTGCTCCTTCGCAGAGGTGCAGTGTTAAGTGTTGGTTATCCTTCTTCCTTGCATCCACAGGTTTTCCTAAACATAATATCATCCGGTTACAGCAAACATCATTTTATTTTGTTTCATTTTTAGTAATTACAGACCATTTCCATGTGCATAATCCGCATTAAAGCCGTAATTCGTAAGCAGTTTCGGATGCAACAGGTAGTATTACACTTAGGTCTGTTTAGTATGTCCATTTGTTTGGCTCTGGTTTTATGATTGTGTAGGGTGTTTGCCTTTAATTGTGTAACGTTTTTTGTATTTTAAAACATCAAAATGTTAAAAAAATTTTGTTGTTGACGTCCTTATGGGGATCTTTAATATGGTCTTTATGACGTAATTCTGAATTATCTTAAGTTGGTTTACATGATTTGATGCTGCTGAGTCCCGTCCTATTATTCCATATTCCAAATGATCGTGGCATAAGTCCTTGTCACATCAAGCTTCCAATAGACTTACTTATGGGATTAATTTCGAAAAGTAAGACATTTTTCGTCTCAGGTTTTTAGGTTATAAAATGGGTCGTAAACATCATAACTATCAGTGCCTGTCAGGTATACCAATATTCAAATAATAATAAAGAATAATAATTTTGTACATCTGCGAGGAATCATTTTGTACCTAATAATTGAAACAAGGGAATGGCCAGATAAATAAATCATTTAATTTAGGAAAAGTTTCAAAAGGGAGGGTGTCATCCTTACGAATAGAAATTAAAACTCAATATCAATTTATATATGATATTATATTTATTAAAAAATAATCCTTCTTCCACTCTCTTGGCCATTTGCTTTTTTGTAGATAAGTTTTGTATTTCTTATCCATGAACCAGGTCTTTTTCTGTTAAAGGTATGTGCAGATACATATGTTAATAGGATAAAAATTTAAAAAAGGTTGCTGTTATAAACAAACCAAGCCTACCTTTTTTCTGATTACTTTTGCATTTACATTTATTAATTCATTTTTGATGACCCCTTCACTCAAACCACCGTATTTTTCAACCATTTAAAATTTTTTATTTATATTCTTAACACAATGTTTTTTAAACCGTTTACTCAGCTGTCAAATCACACAAATCACATCCAACCATCATCTGTAATGCAACAAGCAGTTGCCTTTGAGATAATTACCTGCCATTATCTGGATATTGTAAGATCCCGTGTGATATATAAAATAGTTTTTTGAAGGTTTAACTTCCAACCCCCCCTTAAGATGATTTGCGTCAGGTACTGGATATTTAATATTTTTTATAAGAGAGAACACCAACGTTCTTTTTCATTGGCCCAGATTTCGATGGTATGAGTAAGGGCGGTCAGTCGAGGGCTGCGAGAGCCGTACCCGGCTTTCTTCTGGTTTTAGCTTTCCAACGGGTCGGTCATGGTCCCTTCTCCTAGACCTTTTGCATGCAAGCCGTTATCCGCAACACGTGTTTGAAAATTAGAATCAAAGCAAATTGATTAGAAATCAACTCAGTGATGTTATCTGATGATGTCAATCCTGTCGGGGTAACGTACGTAAATCTTATTTAATTATATATTATCCAAACAGTCCTTCCTGTTATTATCTTTAAAATCAGCAACTTAGAGTTTACATGGAGATTTAAGCTTTTTTTTAGAAGCGTCGAAGCAATCTAAATACATTCACAAAATAATTTAATAGCAAAAAAAGATATTTTCATTTATCAAAAACCCTCCCTGCATTTAGTTTATCAATATATAATTAATTGACGTGGTAAATCTCACGAATTGACTGGCAGCAAACTGCAAACATAATCTCGGTTGAGCTGGCTTGTGGAAGTTTGTAAGTATATAAGTTGATCTTTATGTGTTTATTTATTAATATGTCTATAAATCTGTATTCAAGCGGTTCGAAATCGTCTTATATGACACGTAAATAGATTAAAAATAATTCAAAGGTGTTTTAATTAGGTAAATAATCTGATGTCGTATTTGCATTTACATGAAAGTACAACAAAATTGATCTTCAACGGCAACACGAAGAAAAGACGTTCCGTATTTTTAAAAATGGCTCATAATGTGTAGATAGTAAATTGCCTTCTTAGTCGGGCAACCACGTCGCGTCGTAACTCCTCTGGCTTTACACGGTATAACCAGAAGAAAACTTATGAGCTGTCATATAACTAAAGTTTGCAATGTAATATGTCGTTTCTCGTGAATTGAGAAGAATGCATCGTTCTGGTGCAGCGAATTCCTCCAGCAGTATAATGGAGTATGTAGGTCGACCGTAAAATTCCCATCTTGCGCGACATCGATATTCTCAGCGTGTTCCGTTCTTGACTTTTAAAGTTTTTTTTGTGAAGAAGAAAACCTTCTGTCACGCAAAAGTCTATAATGTAAGATGGAAGATGATCACTATAATTCGTTGTAAGATATTTGTTTTTTTTTTAAACTTTTTCTTTGAGATTTGAATTTTATGCTTGGAAGTTTATTCCTCAACTTTGTAATTTACCAAAAAAACTTGGATTCCTGAAATCAACATGGCATCTTGATTATTTTATAGGAAGCGGAATAAGGTAATTTTTAATCAGTTTTTGTTTTCATCGTCGTTTGCCGACACGGAAAAAGTTTACTCATTGTAATTGTTTGCATACTTGTAAAAAGCATTCACTTTGGTGGTCTACAACAAATTAATGTTTTTTTTATCGTTAGTTTTTCTTTTATGTATTGAATAATTTTTATTAAATTTATCAAAACAGTCCTTTTAACGAGCTCTGCTGTGTAATTATAATTAAGTGTGACAGATGTATTGCCTTCTATAGGCATTACCGAACTACACATTACACATTGTTGTCTTTGTGTTGTTTTTGGGTCAAAACCAATTTAATGCTTGTAGAAAATTTTGAATAAGTTTTGACTATCGGTAACTATTTTCGATGAAGCTCATGATTTAAAAATTCCAAGAATCTTAGGCATCAATTAAGAAACGAATTCTGGTAGCTTTTGGAAAACGAGTGAGCCTTTATTTAACCGGCGCGGCGTGTAAATTTGAAAATACGTAAATTTAAGAATTTTTCTCCTCTATCTAGAGTGAATAAAAATTGGCGGATCTTCCTTTTACAATTGCTGGTATAACTGACTTGACGGCCTCCATCCATATGGTATGGGTACCGCCCTCCGGGAACCATTTATTGGACAATCAATACCACCGCCACAGCTGACTTTGGAGCAGGGATGCCCGGGTTCATTGGGTGAGGTTTGTATTAATTTTGGCGGGCAGATTCGTTTGCGGGCAGATCGGCCGAAGTGAGAGAGACTGGTTGAGGGAGACCTTTTGACCTCTCCAGCCGGACTCTCTCGACTCATCCATCATCCATCGCCTTGCACCGCAGTGGAACGGATGGATTCATACGCCCGTCACTCCTTGGCACTGACCCACAGATGCCTATCCATCCCTCATACCTTTTTTCCTTCCCAGAACTTTCTGACCTTCCTTTTCCTAAAACGACCATCCACCCAGCACCCCTAAAGATGACGTAGACTTTAAGGGATGTTTTTCCTCAAATTTCCTCAAAATTTCCTTACGGTTAAACACCAATACCACCGAAAACAAAATAGCCTATAGTTAAACACCAGGGGCAACCAGTTAGAGTATGGTTGAACACCAGGGAAAACTCAGTAAGCTTTTTAAAAATAAATTCTCTCAAGGGATGCAGAAGTAATAATGTAGAGCAATGGCAAACAGCATCCCGCCCAGCCGTGTAGCATAAACGACCGATCGTGGAATTGGAAATGGATTCGGGTGATTCCTCCGATACTGTCGTACCTAACCTCACCCAACCCAATCCAACCCATCCCAACCCAACCCAGCCTCCAATTGGAATACAAATACCTGGTATCTCCACACAGGGTATCCAGATAGTAAGGAGCTAGTTTATCCGCTGCTGAGTAAACTCATCCGAACCGTGCAAGATGCTACGGATTTGCGCGGTCCGTTGTATCGTAATACCTGTATGCCAGAGTTTTCTGCAAATAAAATTGTGACTTCAATTTAAAAATATACGAAACGTTCACGTAATGTGAATTCTGTAGGAAAGGTTGGGAATAAATTAAGTGGCGCGTAACAATTTTCATTAAAAATCTGCGAATGAAAATTTGATGGGATGGATTTATTTATTTTTAATGGGTTTTCACAAATATATTCACTTGGTCTGACACTTTGCCAACTTAGTGGATTTTCCACTAAAACTGGCGGTTTTCATACTTCGTTTAGTGGCGAAATATTTCATTTAGTGGCTGGTGGATTTTTCTAGCGGTTTTGAAAAATTTTGTTTCATTATTAAAACTAAAATCACTCAGCCACTAAGCCTCTTATACATTTACAGCCTTACTAAAAATCCCCGTGAAAATTTTATTCAATTGACAAACGGCCGCGGATGTGAAAACATTACTAATTAAAAAAATTGTTCATTGAAAGAAATACACATTGTTTACACGGCCTGAGAGGGTAGTTTATCTCTGTTTTAACGATTGATGTCCGAAGGAAATTTGGAATTTTTTCAACGTATTTTAAATGTCTTGTATATTTCTTATTTTTGAAGATGTCGTAAAAGCAAATACCTTTATAGAAACTAGATAGAATTGCCTTTTAGATTTTTGTATCTGAAATATACGATCGTTTTTGAAAATTGCAGTATTTTAAGTTTCAACATGAAAAAATTTGAAAAAAAACGGCTGACTGTAAACATATTCTATTAAATGGTCGAAAAATTTTGGAAAATTCAAAATTTAAAAAATACACACCTCTTACTTTATGAATTTGGAAGAAAACTATCACTTCACTTTTTATCTCGTTCATACAATTAAAATGGATAAAAAAATATAACAATAATTCCGAAAAAATAACTGAAAAAATCTGACATCTTGGATTCATTTTTACGCAATTAATACTTCGATTTCTCGAATTTGTTTTTATTTACATATGCATGAGGCTTTTACATTATTAAATAATATTACTTTTATGGAAGTTTTATTAAATTCACGCAGAAAAGTCGTTAAAAAAATTAAATTTCAGAAATAACCTAAAACCTATCTTTAACGAAACTAAATCATCAACAAAACAATATTTGAAGCACTAAAACTGAAAAAAAATAACGCCAGCATTGGTAATTATGTTGAATTATACTAATATCATATTGAATTGATCATTTAAACGAAAATTATCTCCAAAAACATAAAAATTAACTGCAAATACAACTGAATATTGTCAAACATTGTTTTACCGCGAAGCTTATAAAACAAGATGGCCGCGCGCCTGCGCAGATCTATGTGAGAATCAAGGGGACCAACATAAAAATCATAAAATACGTGATTGTGTTATTAGTAAAGACGTAAAAACACAGTGCACCGCGCAAGCAACAAATATGCAGTTGACCGCTCGTTAAGGCGTTTTGTTATTAGTAAGGCTGTATATCTTATACATAGTTCTTCGTTCTCCTTTCTTTAATTTTAAATGGAATTTACGTTTACTGTGTAGGCAACACTGATCTACTAAAAAGATGGAGATGGGGATGTTAAGAGACTATTTAGTAGTATGAATATAATAAAAAATAAACAGAGGAATAGAATGAAGTTAAATCTTTTAACTGCTATATATTGAGAGTACGCTGTGGTTTGAGTTGGAAGGTAAATGCTGCAATGATTATCAAATTCCAGTAGCCGTTGCAAATCAAATCGGTACCAAAGAGTCATATCAATCTGAAACCCACGATTATGGTGCAGGCAAAAATGATTCGTCTGAAGAAGACGACTTAATTTAGAATTAGTCGTTATTGAATAATTTTTATGTTGATTTACCTAGAAATGGTATGTTGGTTACTTATTATTTTTTTTTGTAGTAATAAAGGAAACTAATAATTTCTTAACTTATTTTCTTTCATTAATATTTATTTTAGTGGAAAATTTTGCCGGTGTGAGTGCAATACTATATTTTAGTGGTTTTCTGGTGGATTTAAAGGGTGAATCTGGTGAATAGCTGGTATAACTGTTGGCAACACTCTGATTACATCGTGGAGAAAAGTTTGGACTTGCATGCGCTATCAGTTAGTGCAAAAGTTGCAATCATTTTTAGTGTATGCAAGCCATTTGTGCATTATATAATTTTGCCGTCCGAACGTATTTACAAACCATAGTTTGTGCGTGTAAGATTGAACGTATACTAAAGATGAATATTTACATGTTAAAAATCCAGTTACCTATAAAAATTCGGTTAGGGTACATAATATACAAAAACCTCGGTAAATTTCATAAAATAAAATTATGAAAAAATCCATTGGTTAAAAAATAAACCCATTAAAAACAAGTTTTTATCAATAATAACTAGTTTTTTTACTACAATACATTTATTTCAATTTTCTGTCTAGTTGCTCCATCTCTTGGGCTGGCTAGTATCCAATTTGAAAGATATTTTTGATTTAACTGAGTATCTAAGATGGCTGCAAACTTTTAAATTGTCTCTTAAATCTAAAAAAAAACTAAAACTGATTTGACTGAGGATTGCAGCTTCCTCCACAGTTATTGGAGTCAAGACCGCAAATAACTGGGCCAAATCCCGATTGTAAGAACCAACATTGATTTAGTTAACTAACGTCTCCAGAGAAATGCGTGTATGTCCGTGTGCGTATAGGTGATTACCACTAAAAGTTGAAAGAATGCATTGTCATCGAATCGAATCGAAATTCATATAGATATTATTAAAAAGAGCGATTATTTCAATTATCATGAAAATAAGATTAGTGGCAGAGTGGTTCAAAGCTCGGATGGATTTTGCAGATTTAATCATCTACATACTTGCTAAGTGCTCATCATTGGACGATAAAAATTCTGTTTCTGCTTCCGCTCTTAATCCGGGATCTAACCTGATCTATTCTTTGATCCATTTCATAAAATCCATCAGTGAGAACAAACTTAAGAGACACAAAGGAATAGATCTCAGCTTTTGTTTTATATGTTGACAACAGAAAAACGTAAAATTGTTCAGGTGAAAACGCATCAGTAATTTTGGGAATATGGACAATTAAAGTAACAATAAAGTCAAGAGCTAAAAAAGAAAGGCCTTTAAAAGTGAAATTTTATACTAGCAGTTAAAAATCCCCTCCGCAGGTTTTTACTGCTAGGCCATGCGGGCGGCTTTTACTTCGGCTTCGCCCAGTTAGCGTTGGTAAACATTTCATAAATCCAATACGAACTGGTTCCAAAAATAGCCCGCCCGGATCCACTGTCATCCAGTGACCCATCACCGGGACAAAGTCACCGGGACAAAGTAACTGGGACAGGCCATACGACGTCATATGTAATATATTGCCTCGTGATTACAACAAAGTATTACCGTCAATCTTACCTAATACCGAGAGATACTACATATTCACAAATTCGTAGTAGTTATACCTAGGGGGGACACGTCCCCACCCAAATTAAGCAAAAGCAAATTACAACGGTAGCTTTGTATAAAATTGCACGTACACATACATTATTTGTGGCGCGTATAGCATGGCGTCAGAAGCACGGGTTTGGTAGGAGTCGAACCTTGGAGTAGAACCCGGATAGAACCCGGACAAGAACCCGCACGATCTCGGAGGCATTTGGGTTCCGGCTCCATGTCCGGCTCTGAGTTCTGGGTTTAGGTCCAAGTCCTGGACCGGGTTCTCTGGGAGAAGTCGATTTGAAAAAGGTGCAGGAGTAGGATCCGCTTCCCGCGAAGAACCCTAGTTCAAGAACCCACTCCAGTTGAACCTACCACATCGCTACGCTACACAGCAATCCCAAAGATGACAAAAGTCTCGAGGGAAATTATTTTAATATTATATATTACATCAATTTTAATTTTTAGAGCTAATATAAAAAAATAAGAAGTACAATTAAGAGCGTTTAACCAGCCAGCGGACGAAAATCCACATTTCGTCGAAAGTTGTTCTTCCGATCGTGCAGGGCGGTTACAATGAGAAAGATTGATTATTCTCCGTACCAGCTTTTTTAAATTATAACTCAATATCGAATTTATTTCAATCCAAATTAGCTTTAATTTATACCTTCATCCAAAAATGCTGATAGGCGTGATGATAAAACTATTAAAATAGTGTACTTTTTGCAGTTATTTTTTGATTATAAGTATTTATCATTTTTCAATAATGTCTAAATTTAATAAGAATGTTAAAAAAATCTGAAATACATAAGTTTGTAAGTGCGCAAATAAATACACAAATGGACCAATTTTCGTCAAGAAACACATGTACGTACATATTTTTTAATGATTTTATTGAAACTAAAATTAAAATTCTAATACATAACTTTGCTAGATAATGTATTGATTTATTTTACTGCATGATTACATTATTTGAAATGGGTGTGGTATAATACAAAAACTTTTTTGAAAATTTAACAAATCTGCCAACGACCTATGGAATAACCTTACTATACTAAAAATTAAAAAAAAATCTAAAAATTTATTACATAACTATGCTAGATAAAAGAACAATCTTTCGAAATCCATTTATAATTTTTTGCGGAAAAGAGTCAATACGTCTAAAAACTTTTTTGAAAATGACGTATTTCCGGCTTTCTCTGGTAATGCCCTCTTAAACTATTGTCATTTTTAACAAAGAAAAAATGCTGTAGGTGTTCCATTAACGAGCCAATTAATTGCCGTCCCAATGCTCTGACGTAAAATGTCATTAAGCCTTTTTTAATGAAATACCCGTATGTAAATTTCCTTAATCTGTTCGTTGATTAATTAAAATTTTAACGTCGTTCTCGCAGCGCGTGAAAATACACCGACAAGTTTTACATATGAATATTTCATTTGGTAACTCCTCCATTGTGCGTACAAAGGTTATCCTGGGTGATTAATGCGGTCCCTCATTTCTTTATTTTCTGACAAAATCAAAAGTGATTAATGATTACCAATTCGTTTTTACGGGTTAGGATTTGACAGTCGGACATCAACTGGTGACAACCAACAAATATGTCAAGGGAAACGAGGATCACCGCTACATTGTGGCCATTAAAATAAATAATGACGATAAAAAACATGGGATCTAACAGGATGGCAAAATTAAACTTCAAATTAGAAATACGTTTGTTTTTCTTTTGAACCAAACCTTCAGCTTTAGGTGTTCATAAGAATTATTGTTATTACTTTATAAAAACGTAATATATTTTACCTCGCGTGTAAGTTTTCGTAGCAATTTATTATTTACCATTTTTAATTTTATAGAAAGAACCTTAAATAAAGCACCCATTTCTGACTTGGTCATAAAGCATATTTTTTGTACAAGAAATAACATCGGTAATTTTTTGAGGGACGCTAAAGATAAGAACCATAAATTGGTATTCCGGTATACATATACTCGTATGTCGCAGACAATTCGTAAAATCAGCCGCCGCCGACAGATCGGCCGCCGACATTATATATAAACTAAAATGTAACGACTGTTCCCCATTTTTATACTTGGAAAACAATTCTTAATTTCGACATTAGAGTAAAAAAACATTCAAGGTGTCTTAATTTTTTTTTAATTTTTTTTTTTTTAATTCCAGTTAAAAGAAAATTACATTTTCACTCATTTAACTAGAAATAATTATACACATTAAGATAAATAAATATTTCAATACAGCGCTATTCTATTTCATTATTTTGTTTATCAAGAATAAATATAAATAATTTTTTTTTAAATTTACTCAGCTTCTTTTCGTTTTTAATGTCATTTGGGAGACAATTATATAAGTTGCCCCCCTCGTAACCAATGGATTGTTTACCATAGTTAGTGTGGATGGTGTTTAAATGTATGTTATCACGTTGTTGTGTAAAGTGTTTATGTACTTGGGACGTTTTAATGAATTCGGTGTTTGTGTGTACGAGATTATTTTGTATTTTGTATATAAGGAGACATGTATTGTATTCATATAGTTTTCTTAATGTTAATAGTTTTGTTTGCATATATAATTTTTTTGTGGATGTTCTGGGCTTGTAATTAAATAGTTTTTTGATTACCTTGTTTTGTATTACCTGTAATTCATTTATGTGTGTTTCACATGCGTTTCCCCAGATTTCAATCAAATAATTTAAATGTGACGACTGTTCCCCATTTTTATACTTGGAAAACAATTCTTAATTTCGACATTAGAGTCAAAAAACATTCAAGGTGTCTTAATAATAATCACTAGCAGTAAAAAACCCGCTCCGCAGGCTTTCGCTGCTAGGCCCTGCGGGCGGCTTTTGCTTCGGCTTCGCCCAGTTTGAGTCTTGGTGACCATTTTATAAATCCGACAGGAACTTATTCCAAAAATAGCCTGTTTCTCGGACCCATTGGGATCTAGTAACAGATAGTCACCGGGACAAAGTAATCGCGACAGGCAATGACTTCAGGTATAATATATATAAACGCATTTTATTATTATTCGCAACTACCAGTTACAATAATTATCATATTGTTGTCAAACTCTCCATATCCGGAGAGATTCACGAAATTACAAATCGAATAGTACTCACGCATGCCAAGGGATGCTCCTATTGCAAGCTGTTAACGTAAGTGGCGCCATTTTTTGGCATTGCTTTAATTCGGTTGTATTACAAAAGAAATTTATATAGGGTGTCCGGGGGTAAAGTGCATTAATTTCGGGAGGTGATTCTACATGATGGTAGGAGTAAAAAAGATTAACAACTTTTTCCGAAATTCCAACATTTTTTCCCATACAAAAAGAGGTACCTACTAAAAATCCTTAGTGTGAGGTACGATGTTACTTGCTGAGAGCCTGCCGGGCTCCCGACTCGATTGTGATTGGCCCGTATCGTAATAGCGGAAAATAATAAATCTGACCGCACACGCCTGACTAATTTTATCTTTTTACATCAAACTACCCCTTAAAGTTGGAATTTCAAAAAAAGTTATTTTTCTGTTTTACTTGTACTATCATGTAGAATCACCTCCCAAAGTTAATGCACTTTACCCCCGGACACACTGTATACAAATTCTATGTACAAACGGTTTTGAGGAAGGCGCGGCGTCAGAGTTGCATTCTTAGCCGGATTCTTAAATTTCAACCGTACAGACGTAAGCCTATTAATAACATCCGATTTTGCTGATTTTGTTAACCACATCATTTTAAATAATCATAGTTTTGAAAAAATGTAGGGATAAAAAATATTCTTAAATAGTAATAAAGAAAAATGCTTAGATAATAACTAAGAAGTCTTAAATATAAATAAATCCCTTAATAACAATGTGTCCATTATCAATAAACAAAAAAATATTATCTTACGGTCCCATCTTAGACATGTCCCTTTTCACCGTCCGTTTTATCTCTTCCCCTCACTCTTCACTAATCCCTAGTTATCCTTATCCATCCCCACCCCACCTCAACACTAAGTAATATATTATATTCGCCCATTGTTTTGTAAGATCAAGTTAACATTGCTCTGAGGAAGGAACGGTTGTTCCGAAACCAATCGGCGTATGAATAAAATGACAGGCCAACTCAGATTGAAACCAACCCAAAACCACCTCAGAAAGGACATTAAAATGTGATGATAAAAATATAAAAAAATGGTTAAAAAGGTTATAAGGTTAGGGAGGTGTTGAGGTTGACTTCATTCTGAGTTGGCACGGAACCGAATAAAATATAGTGTTTCAAACAAATAAAATTGTTTAATTTATTTATAAAGTATTGTTTCAAGGAAAATGTGTTTCAACATATACTTTTTGTTGGTTAACTCTCAATTCCATAAACTTTACGCCAAGAGTTAGTAGATTTACTGCCTTATATTCAAATGATTTAGCTTTGTCATGACTTTTATGATTCATGGCGTATAATGTATTACTTATTGTTGTCGTTCCTCTCAATTAACTTCCACTTAATCATCTTCGTTTGAAAGGAAATGCGTCTGGACGGACTTTCTAATCTTACCCCGCAAAATTTTCAAAGGTAGAAATATTCTGGTGATAACGACTTCGATGCCTGCAAAATTCCTAAATTTTAATGAGCAGTAAACAAAATGCGTACAATCCAACTTCGAAAGACACGTTCTCTTATTTTTACTTTTGGTTCAAAAAAATTCTCAATGAAACTTACCGTCGAAATTCGTTATAATTAAATAAAGTATTGTAAGTTACTCAACGCTCGAGTTGGAGAAAATATGAAGGAGAAATAAGGAACGTTGGTAATTGAATTACAAGATTCTGAGAGAAATAATTAAAGCGTTTGTGTTTCATAAAATGACCTGTTGACAAAATCAAAATACAAAGGAAACTGTTTTTAGGAAAGTTTAGCTCTTTGAACCATTTATTTAAGTCTTCTGGTTAATAAAATTCATGAATAATATGTAATAAATATTTAAAAAGATAATATTTAGGCAATTATAAATTAGAGCAAAACCCACAACGGCTCCAACAATAAAAAAAACATTAACCAAATATTATGAGTTTTGTGGAAGCCAAAATTTTGAAACGGTACCAAGATTCACGTACCTAGGTTTCCTGATAACATACGACAATAATACCACGACATGTGGAGAGAAGGACCGAGCATCAAGCACCAAAGTCTCTGCTGAACTCAAGACCGATTGGGCGAAGGAACTTGGGAAGACCAAGATTAAAATGGAGCGATAACGTCCTCAAAGATATATCCACCTTGGAGCTTCTAAACTGGAGAGAGCTGGCCCAAAACCCAGATGAGTGGAGGAAGACTCTTGAGGAGGCCAAGACAATAGTGATGATGATAAGTTTTTTAAGCACTAACCGCATATATTTGGGCTTGTGTCATCTTTGAGGATGCTGTACGGAGCGCCTTTTCATGAAAATGAAGTTATGGGAATGAAAGGGTATGAGGGAAGTATGAATCCTTCCCGTCCACAAAAGAGTTCGGCTGGGGTCTCCCTCACACGCCTCTCCGAATCCGGCCCGCAACGCAACTGATGGACAGACGCATCCAAGACTTGGACAAATCTTATGTTATGAATAAGTTTTATAGGTGTTGTGTTTATTTCAGAAGAAAAAATGGTTTTCTGATAAATTTATTATACTGATTAAACCTTGTCACATCCAGAACAGCTGAGTTTATAAACTTCATCTCTTTTCTTGTCAAATTTTTAATTATATTTTATTTTATGTTGTTTGTGTTTATACACTCAAAAATCACGTCATGTCGTTGATAAAAAACACATCTTTTATTAAAAATGTATGCTTAAAACAAAATCGCCACGGCTGAGAATTGTTCCCCGATCAACTATTTGGAAGGAAATTACACTGACCACTAATTACACCACCAACTATTGTAAATGAGAACAGCGGCATGAATTCATTATACTATTTAAGAATTATTAATTTTTTAATGTAACGTACACCGCGTCGTAATTAATATTGTTTAATGAGCCAAATAAGATAACATTTAAATTAACGAGAGCTAACTGATGAAACGAAGGATCAACAAAATTGTTAACTTTTTGAAAGCTGTCGGACATGAAATGACGTACGAGTATGATTTAAAATTTATTTCGTTGAACCGTTAAATGGGTACACGAAATGGTTAAAAGAGCTTTATTTTAATGATGGATTCAAACTTTTTACTAATCGTTATAACTTTTCGACAAATTAATGGTTAATAATCTTTTAATATCATCAGAAGATTATCATTTAAAACATATCTTTTGGACCTACCTACATAATGGGAACGTTATGTCACATTTTCAATGACATTACAACATGTTTCGAATTAAGTTGGTTGGTAAATGTTGGAGGGGCTTTTTGGTATTTTCCAGTATTTAATAATTGTTAGGGGCGGAACTTTTTCTGACGGTCATTATATAAGCTTTCAAAACGTATTGCTTTTTTACATCCCAACTTATGACATCGTACACATTTCCACCAGAAACTTTTGTTTCCATTCTTCCTTCTTCCTAAGGTATAAATATTTTCATGATATCCTTTATGTGTTGATGAACTGGATGAAAAAAGTAAACAAAATTAATTGTCTCTTTACAATGAGGACAGGCTGTTATTATTTTTTCATAACAATTTTTATTATTTCCTTTGAAAAATGTAAAAAAAATGTATATTTATCCTAAAAAATAGAAATAAAATATATTTTTTAAATTTACATAAATTTTATTTTGGTTAGAATGCGGAAAAATGAATGAAAAAAATACATGTGCAGTTCACACGCGGTAGAAGTGAAACCGTCAGAAAGTAAGGTAGACAAGTGTGGGAAGGCTTCGAAGTACCGCACAAATAGGAGACCGATTATTCTATCTCGTCCTCTCGCAGGATGTATGTGTTTGTCTCTTTTAAGTGTCGCTTTTTCGATTCATTGAGTTTCAAATCTCAGCACTGCTAAAGAAGTTTTCTCTTCAAAAAAATAAAACAACATTTTAGAGTTAAATTTAAAAGGAATTGATAAACATCGCTACGCACACAGAATCCTTGGGCAGAATACTTGCAGGGTAAGAGGGGACTACGGGCAAGAATTCTAAATTAATTTGAAAAACTTTCTTTAATAAACTTTCTTTGGTAATATCGGTGTGATTCAAACATGTTTTGGTTAGAAATTTCTATTCTACATTTACATATATATTTCTACATCTCGTGTTATTTTTAGTCAGCTTTAATTAATTAATAATGTCATGTTGTGAATTTAGTTTTGTTAGCGGAAAAAAGATAGGTTATTTATGCCTGATGCATTTGTAAATAAATACAAGCTCGAAAAGTTAACGTTTAAATTGCGCAAAAATGAATCCAAAATGTCAGTTTTTTTAGTTATTCTCGGAGAATTATTAATACATACTTTAACTTTAAATGTATGAATGAGATTATGATACATTCTTTCAAAAAAGGGGTGTTTTCCAAATTTTTAATATTCTGCAGTTTTTCAGCATTTGAATAGAAAATGTACGTGGTAAGCTTTTTTTTCAAGTTTTATCGCGTTTAAAGCTTAAAATATTGCAATTTTTGAACACTGTTTTTTACTAATTGTATTTAAAAATTTGGAATATGTTGCACTGGCAAACAAGGAAACACTATGAAAAAATTTAATATTTAGGTTATATAATATCAATCCACTCATAAAAGTAAAGATGGTCTAACCCAAAGCGCCCTTGAGGTGATTTTTCACAAAAACGGCGCTATACAAATTATCCAATTATTATTATTATTAAGTGACCAGCTCAGGTATGGGGGCTCCATCGAAGCCAGAGTAAAGTTAGCATCCCAAAAACTGGGCGTACTGTAGTACAGGGCCCGCAGATACTTTAATATTACACAACTGCTAACCCTGCACAAATCACAAGTGGGCCCCACGGTTGAATTTGGCAGCCACCTCTGGTCTGAAGCTCCAAAATGCCTGAAAAATATCCCCGATTCTGTGCAGAAACGGGCGGTCCGTTTGATAGATTCTCCCATCTTAACAGACGGATTGCAATATTTATAGCACAGGCGTCGGGTGGGAATTCTATCCTTGTTCTACCGGTATTACAATGGAAAATGCTCCGAGGAACTAGCGTCACTTCGCCTTCGCCACCGGTGCATAGTCGGGAAACACGCCAAACGCGTGCCCAACATTTGTACATGGTTGACATTTGTCACATGAGAACGGGTCGTTCCTTCGACTCGTTCTTTTGTTCAACAGCTCGGTTGTGGAATGATTTGCCGGCCTCTGTGTTTCCTTCTTCCTACAACATCAGTCTCTTCAAGACCAATGTTCATTCCTTCCTCTCCTCAAAAAGACCCTTCGCACAGCATCCCAGATGACATAGGCCCTGAGGGAAATTATTTTCCTCAGGGCCTCCTGTGTGGAGCTAATATTTAAAAAAATCCTCTTACAAAATTAAAGATACTATAGTTTTCAAATATATTAACCCATTAGGCTAGTTTATTCGTTTTTTGGAACACCTCGTGTAGGTCTCATAGAAATCGATGTGTCTCCCTTAATACAATGGTTAGAAATATGTTCTAAACGGTGCTAAAAAAACACCACGATTTATATTTAAATCAAATTAATCAAAAAATAATTAAAATATACACCTTTATAAATCCAAAGTTTCTCGGCGCAATTTGAGAAAAAACGAAACTTTGGGAATTTTTTGGAAAATTTTTTAGTGAAAAAAGTGAGTTGACGATAACGTTTAAATAATACGAGTAAATTTGCCTAATTTTGTGTGTTTACGTTTTTAATGTTTTTTGTTAGCAGTAATTTTTAGTTAGACAAAATTTAAGGTGAGCAATTTTTAAAACATTTCTATGTTTACGTTAAAAATATTGATATTTCAAAATTATATTTTTGCTACGAATTATTAAATTTAAAAGCATATTTTATCACATTTCAAAAACAGTTTAGTTTAGTTATGTATTCAAAAATATTTAATTTATTTGGATATTATTATCAAGCCGAAATATTTTAACCTTTCGACCTCGAACTCCAGTGGTTAAACAAACAAAAAATTAAAGTTATATTCGTCCAAGAAAAATACATAAAATAGCTAATCCATCGCGGCCATTCAAATAAATTCGGATTACAAAATGAAGAAATTGAACAAAGAATTGAAGCGACTGGCTTAGATTTCTTTGGGGAAATCTTCCAAATGAATAATTGAACCCCGAGTTAGCTTTATAATGAGAATAAGCTAGAGAAGGGGATGAGGACGGCCCTTGAGCAGAATGAATCGGAGCTTTTATTATACATCTATTACAGTATTTATCTTGCGATGAAATAACATGAAAATAATTTTCCCTTTTCAGCAGAAAAGATATGGCTTCATAAATTATGTAATGTTATTGATCGTTTTCTATTTTTAATCTTGTAGTTAATTCTTTTTTTCATGCGGATACAGCATGGGTGAGCTAACTGCCCGGAGCCAGTAGAACTATGTTATTAATTATTGGGAAATTTTGAAGGTTGTGGGTGGGGAAAGAGGTAGGTATGCGGAAGGTGGGGAAGTACCCAGCTATTTAGATCGGGCAAAAGCAATTTTAACCCTCGACCCGTCGTCGCGTGGGGTCTTTAAAAGTCCAAGTTTTATAGGAATGCTAATTATGTACATTTTAAATATTTCCAATGATTGCTTACTTTAGGTAGCTTCCTAAAAGGGACTATACTTGACGCTAGCGCTGCCAACATTCAGTCTGCGAATGTGCGATGTTAGATACAGAATTGTGTTTCGGCGTGAAGCTATATATGTTTTTTCATCGTATTTTAATGATTTTTTTAAATAATAATAAGTCTGTATCAATATCAAATAGTTATAAGTTTGATAGAAATTGGTAAGATTTAAAAAAAAATTTCTACAAAAAAGTATGATTCAAAATTATAAAAAAATGTTCCTTGTTCGAAAATAAATATCTAATTTTTAAAATTTCTTTTTATTTCAATGCAGTCATTTTCACCTGACAATCAGTTAAAATTGTTTAGTTATATATTTAATATGGAAAACACTGTTATTATTTTATAAAAGACTTTTTATTGAAGACGTGTTTACACCATTGACCTTGATTGACATTAGTTCCCAATAGATAAACCACAGATGACAAACATTATAGAAGTAGTTCCTCACTAGTGATGTGCAACATACAATAGTGATGTGACATCCCCTTTCTTTATTTATACAATAAAATTTTAATTAAATTAACATTACACATTATACCTATCCGGTGGTTTGACAACTCTACCATATCTGGTAATGTAAGGGTTGTTAATGTTAATGTTATTTTCTCCCACCTGTCTCTCATCTCCAGCTTTTGCCTCTTCAAGTGCCGGATTAGATTGCATGGACAGATGATCATTATTAACGTTTTCATTATATCTCAGTTTTAAGTGAATTCTATTTCGTCTGTACGTGTTACCATAATAATCTTGAATAATATAGGACCTATTACATTTTAATTTTTCTTTGACCATAGCTGGTAACCAAGTACTTTTGGGATTTTTCTTAAAGTATACATTATCTCCTGTTTGTAATATAGACATGGGTTTTGCATTCACATTATAATATTTGGAATTTCTTGCATTATTTTTTTCAATACACTTTCTGTAATCGGAAAATCTTACAACCTTTGGTTTTAATTTAATTTTAGCTAAGGGAATATTCATTCTCAAAGTTCTGGACATTAATAATTGAGCAGGTGACGGCAAATTAGCTTTGGGTGTGTTTCTATAATGTAATAATGCTATATAAGGATCTGTATTTGTTTCTTTAGATTTTTTAAGAATGTTTTTTATAATTTTAACAGAACTCTCTGCCTGACCATTAGACTGTGAATGATATGGACTAGTAACTACATGTTCTATGTCCCAATCATATAAAAATGATTTAAATTCAATTGATTGAAAAGGAGGACCTCCATCAGACACTAAAGACATTGGTATTCCATGACGTGCAAAAACAGACTTTAAGTGAATTATTACATTTTTTGCAGTGGAATTATTATTGAGAAAAGCAGTTTCTATATACTTTGAATAATAATCTGTTACAATAAGGTATGTTTGATTATCAAAATACATTAAATCAATACCTACTTGTTGCCATGGAAACTTATTCATTTCATAAGTTAGCAGTGGTTCCTTCTGATTCGAAACTTTAAATTTATTGCATATTTGACATTGCTCAATTAAATTTTTTATATCTACTGAAATACTAGGCCAAAATAAAGAATCTCTTGCTAATCTTAGACATTTGTTTATTCCTTGATGTCCTTCATGAATTTTATTCAACATTTCTTTTCTCATAGACTGAGGTACTAATAATTTATTACCCTTAAATATGAAGTCATTAATAACATGAATCTCGTCTTGAATATTATAATAACATTTTAAAGTGCAATGGACTTTATCTTTACTATTTGGCCAACCTTCGTAATAATATTTTTTTAATATTTGCATAGTTTCATCGAAAGCAGTAGCATTACTCAATTTTTTACGATATTCTTCACTAATAGCTAAGTTCATATAGATTGAATTTACATGACAATGTAGATCAGACTCATAATCGGGTATATAATGATCTTTCAAAGCAGCTCTAGATAAAGTATCCGATATATACATTTCTTTACCTGGGACATGTACCACATTTAAATCGTAAGACTGAAGAGCTAACATCATACGTTGCAATCTAGCTGGTACATCATGTAAAGGTTTTTTAAATAAATAGACAAGAGGTTTATGATCAGTCTGTACTGTCACTTTGTTACCATAAACATACTGATGAAACTTATTACAACCAAATTGTATGGCAAATAATTCTTTTTCAATTTGAGCATAATTTTCCTGCGACTGTGTCATGGTTTTTGAACTATATGCAATTGGACGGTTATTTTGCATGATGACTGCACCTACAGCTGATTTTGATGCATCGACTGACAAGGTTAATGGTATTTTTGGATCATAATGAATTAAAACTGTTGCATTTGAAATAGCTTCTTTCAAAATTTTAAAAGATTTTTCACAATTCTCGTCCCATGACCATACTACATTATTTTTTAATAAATTTCTCAAAATTTGTGATTTATCAGACAAGTTTTCAATAAACGGACCTAAATAATTTACCATTCCCAAAAATCGTTGCAAATCTTTGACATTTTTTGGAGACGGTAATTCTAATATAGCTTTGACTTTCTCTTTGTCGACTTTTACACCTTCCTTGCTAAAAATATAACCTAGGAAACATACTTCCTTGACTAAAAATTTACATTTTGACTTATTTAATTTTAAATTGACTTCTCTAGCCCTTTCCAAGACTTTTCTTAATCTAATGTTATGAATTTCTTCAGTTTCTCCATAAATCAGAAAATCATCGACAAAAATTAAAATACCTTCCAGATCCCCAAACAAATCTACCATAATCCTATAAAAAATTTCCGTTGCTGCATTTATTCCAAATGGTAATCTTAAATACCTGTACCTTCCAAATGGAGTTTGAAAAGTGCATAAATCACTACTTTCTTCATCTAATTTTAGTGACCAGAATCCAGAATAAGCATCTAAATGTGAAAAATATGCAGCACCTATAAGTTTTGACCTAATTTCATCAATATTTTTTAATGGAAAATATTCTCTCATTATGCAGTTATTTAATTTTCTAGGATCAAGACAAATTCTCAATTTACCTGACTCTTTGACAGTTATGACGACAGAATTTACCCAAGAAGTAGGTTTAGTAACCTTTTCAATGACCTTCATCTTGTCCATGCGATCTAATTCTTCACCAAGACTGTTTTGTAAGGCAAATGGGACTTTTCTCGGAGGATCGACGCACGGTACAGCATCATGGCGAAGCTTGAGATGAACGACAGGTGGTAGACATCCGAGACCCTGAAATATGTCATTATATTCAGTTAATATGGTGTTACGATTACATTGGACATTAAATACTCTTTTTACAATCCCAAGTTTTTCAATAGTGGGAAGACCTAAGACAGATTGACAATCTAAACTTGTTACAAAAAATATTATGTTATTTATATTTCCATGTATTTCACACATAAGATCACAATGACCAATAATGGGTATTTTATTTCCACCAAAACCTGACACTTTGGTAGAAACTTTTTGTAAAATAGTATTGCATAAATTTAACTTTTTAAAGTCTGATATTGAAATTACGTTAATGTCTGCTCCTGTATCCAAAATACAGTCTAATATTATGTTATTAATAATTATATCTAAATGCCATGCTTGACTTGAAAACTTACTGTTGTTAATATTTCTTATTGTTGCAATGAAATGTCCCTCAGAGCAATTAGCACTGTCATCATTGGGTATTGAATCTTCTGACTTTAAATTTCTGATTTTCTTGTAACAATTATTTTTAAAACAGAATTTTGCAAAATGACCAAAAGAATTGCATGACCTGCATTTGATGTTTATAGCTGGGCATTTGAAGCGGTGATGTTGTCCACATCTTCCACATGGATTGTTGTGACCACTTGACGATGATGGTGACGGTGACCCTTGACGATTGGTAAACCCATGCTGACTTGACGTTGAATTACGATGTGATGATGACGGTGATCCATGACGATTGGAAAATCCATACTGACTTGACGTTGAGTGAAAATGACGATGTGATGATGGTGACAGTGATCTTGACTGTCTTGATGTACTTTTGTGATTTATTTGAAGAATGTTTTCTGTGTGTATTTGTTGATTTATTTTTTCAGCGTTGTTTTGTGACATTAATATGGTTTTTGCGATTTCTATCGTTTTTTGCAATGACAATGCAGAATCTTGTAGTAGGCGTTGACGAATGTGGTTCAAATTTGAACTCATGTTTGCAATAAATATATCTCTTACCAGAGATTCTCTTAGTTCTCCAAATTCACATTCCAAACTTTTGTTTTCTAGGTCCAGTAGAAAATTGTTGATGTCTTCAGAAATATTTTGTTTTCGTGTAAAAAATGAATTCCTTAACATTGTTAAGTTTTTATGTGGTGCAAAATAATTGTCAAACTTTTCCTTGACTTGTTTTAGCGTGATAGATTCCATATTCATGTTGAATGACTTGAAAATTTCCATACCTTTGGAGCCAATGGAATGAAGTAGAATTGCTATTTTTCGTTTTTCTGGGGCTTCTTCCAAACCTGATGCCACCAAATATATTTCATAATTTTGCCACCAGTTTTTCCATATTCCATCGTTATTTATGTTATTTGATGATACGTGCAGATTTGACAACGCATTAAAATCATGTTGTACGTACTTTGGCGCATCCTTCGACATATTGTTTTTTTTTTACCACAAATTTTTAATATATTATATTATTAATATTAGCATCCCACTTCTGACACCATGTTTAGTTATATATTTAATATGGAAAACACTGTTATTATTTTATAAAAGACTTTTTATTGAAGACGTGTTTACACCATTGACCTTGATTGACATTAGTTCCCAATAGATAAACCACAGATGACAAACATTATAGAAGTAGTTCCTCACTAGTGATGTGCAACATACAATAGTGATGTGACAAAAATAACACATAAAATGTAAGCTATAATAAAAATTTATTCATTTTAATTTATGGGGTCCTCAGCGATCCCGCGGGACACCCCGCGTTATAAAAAAGACGCGACGGGCTGAGAGTTAAGTCAATCTTAGATTCTGAACGATAGTCTCTCTTACCAGTGTGATTATCATAAAATTATTTGTAAAAATGGTGCGTTATTCCAGGAATCAATTATTTTAGGCAAGCCGGGCAACATTTATCATCTTATAAGTATATCGTGTTACTCTCTCTCTTTCTTTGGTCAAAGTTTCGGAAAGTGTTACAGTGTTCATCATCAAACCAGATCTGTAGATTTTGATGAAGTGTGTTTATGTATGTAGAAATGATACCGTGTAATTCCCTCTAAATTGAAATTCACAAAACATCCATAAATATTAATATGAAAGACGGGGCAAAGTTTGATAGTTGTTGGTATCCGGTATTAGCGGGCTACACCAAAATTAAACGCAGAAAACCTCTAGACATATGCCCTGATGATTGATACTGCAAAGCTGTCCAAAACTTTGTCTGTATAAGGATCGAAGCGCAATACGACATAGTATCAAGATGTTACATTTAAATTTATGACGATACTATTTTTGACCGAGAAAAAAGGGGCGAGGGGAACTCGGGTAAGGTGTTTACGGGAGGGAGGAGGGGAACCCAGGAGAATGTAGGGGAACCTGGAAGGGGGTAGGGGAACTCGGGAGAGGGTTTGCGTGACGAGGGAAGTGGGCGAGTGGAGTGGGGAGAGGGAGGGGACGTGGGAGAGGAAGGGGAGGCGGAAGGGGAACGGGACGACTGGGAAAGGACACGCAGGGAGAAACAATTTCTTTATTAAATGGCAAAGCAGCTCATACCGCGAACTCGCTATAATAATGCAAATGGAGCGACCAATCAACGTGATTTCTTAAACAGAGCTAATTAAAGGACTGGGAAATGACATGGGCTACTTTTATCCCGGATAAAACATTTCATTCCCATAATTTTTATACAGTAATTTCTCCCTTATCCCATGCAAGAGAAGCCGCGGGTAAAAGCTAGTTTATTATAATTTAAAATGTTTGTATCCTACATACAAGAATCAAGTTCTTAAATTTTAAATACTTGATATATTTTCGGAAGCTTTAAAGTCGGTATCCGAAGCTTGACATTTAGTTATTTGCGACAAATGTATTATTTTGGCATCAATAAATACACGGAGAAATTGTGGAGACATTTTGAGATCATCCGTCAGGACTGTGATAAAAAACATGAAAAAAAGTATCGCTGTAAGCGACCGTGGTACTTGGTTTAGGAAAAAATAAATCCTAAGGCTGTGTGTTTATGTATCCCTCGTGGAACCTGAACCTGAACCTTTTATAGTTCTAAATGTGAAAATTTTTGGGTGAACTGTAACGAAACATTTTTAGCCACACGAAATTATCAGGAAAAATAGAATTATTTGTTGTAGGTATCGCAGCAAAAGTAACTACTCACACAGACTCGTTGTTTATACAGGGTGTTAAGGGACGTACTTGACTTACTTTAACCAGTGATTCCTAACATTATTCCGGTGACTTTTTTAGACGACTTTTTTTTTTTTCAAAAAATTTTTCTTCATAATCAAACAAAAAAAAAATTCTTCCGCGTGTGGCCACTGGTCACTCAGCCGGGTGTCCGACGAACCCCTTACCCCGCCTCCAACTGTTCAACAACTACCATTTTTTTGTGTTTTTGTAGAAAAAAAAAAAAAAAACGTCAAAGATACCACCGGAGACCAAAATTTCATTTACATTTTTTACTCCAAATAATGTTAGGAATCACTGGTTAAAGTAAGTCAAGTACGTCCCTTAACACCCTGTATTTTATCTTACTAATATTATAAAGGCAAAAGTATGTATGAATGTATGTTTGATACTCTTTCATGCAAAAACCACTGAATGGATTTTAATGAAACTTTACAATAATATAGCTCATACATCAGAATAACGTATAGGAGCTCTGGAATTAAAAAAAATATAAAAAAATTGCAATAGTTGGGACGCAAGCTGTTTGAAAACTGAATGTACCGGAAATTAATGTAAATAATGCGGGAGGGGGGAGGGGAACTCGGGAGGGAGATTCGCGGGAGGGGGGACACGAATACGGGAGCGGGGAGGGTAAATTGAGAGGGGGGAGGGGAACTCGGGAGGGGTATTCGCGGGACGGGGGAAGGGAGGGAGTGGAGTGGGGAGATGGAAGGTGGAGGAATCGGAGTGGGAACGTGAGAGGGGAAGGAGACGCGGGAGAGGAAGGGGAGGCGAGAGGAGAACGGGATGAATGGGAAAGGACACGCAGGGAGAAACAAATTCTATATTAAATGGCGTACCAAGCATGCTGGCCAGCTAGTAATATTTTAAAGCGAAAGTTTGTATGGATGTATGTGTGTTTGTTACTCTTTCACGCAAAAACGACTAAATGGATTTTAATGAAACTTTACAATAATACAGCTCATAGATCTTTAAAACTAAGCAACGGAGTTTTCACCAATAGATAGAGTGATTCAAGAGGAAGGTTTATATGTATAATACATGCTTATTATAGTAGAGAAAAGCCGAGAAATTCAAATATTCAATTCACGCAGCGGGCAGCGGGCAGCTGGCAAGCTGGTGGTGTGGATTTTATAAAGGTTGGGTAATGGCGTTGTGTTTCGTTAGCCACAGCAACGTGTGGCCGGGTCTGCTAGTAGGCTATAATTTATAAAGAAAGGTGATTCAGGGAGAAACAATGTATTTCTTTGAATATGGCATTGTTACGCAAGTCGGGAACCAGCAAGTATATCATTTTTCAAAGTTATTATTTGACTACAAAAAAGAAAATTCCAGTACAAATTTTTAGTTTTTATTAAAATAAAATGAAAACCCAAAAACTTTTTGGACATCTGTAATAACTTTTCGAATTTTCCAAATTTGGTCAAAGTGTACATTTGTTGTCCCATTTTTGTTAAAAAAACAATTAGTAAACCTAAAGACTGTCTCTCGGTGAAGTTTCGTAATGACATCACTATTAGAAGTTTAATAACTAAAAATACCACGAAGGGCGTCAATGGTTTCTACTACGATTCAAAAAGATATAGAAAATTAATCATCCAGTTTAAAGTTGTTTATTATTACAAAAAACATTTGCAGATTTTGATTCTAAGAAAAGATTAAATTTAAAACTCGGGGCATATCTTGTCTCAAAGAAAGACTAGAAAGTCAAGTCAAATATTTAAGCAGTCTCTTCTGTGAATTTATCATTTTTAATCTAAGTTGGTTGGTTAACTGTAGGTTGAATTGAATTTATGTTTAATCTATATCAAATCTTCTTCTTTCATATCAAAGGGGGTGGTCAGAGGGTAGCCAGTCCTTAGAAAACTGGCTAAAAGTAAACTCCATTACATTAAATGTCAATAAAACTAAATATCTAACCTTCTCCAAAAACAAAAGAGGACAACCAATGAATGTGCATACCCTCAAATTACATGAATGTCAAAATACTTTTCCACAATGTTCCCGCCCGTCTTTAAGTACTCATCTACTTCTTCAAAAAATTAAGAAACATCTTGTCGATGAGGGATCTAAAGAGAGTATATTATACTTTATGCCACTCTCGATTGGAATATGGAGTAATAGGATGGGGCTCAGCAGCATCTAATCACTTAAAACAACTTAAGATAACTCAGAATTGCATCATAAAGACCATTCTAAAGGTCCCCATAAGGACGTCAACAACAGAAATTTTTAAACAGTTTGATGTTTCAAGGGTACAAAAAATCTATGCCAAAAACATTCTAGTACATTACCACAAAAATGATTCAGAGGCAGACACCTGACATGCTCATAAAACCAGAGCCAAACAAATAGACATACTTAATATACCAAAGTGTAACTCTTCATTTGGACAAAGAAGTTCTGAATTTTTAGCAGTAAAGTTATATAACAAACTCCCACTTAGTATCAAACAAATTAAAACAAAAAATAGCTACATTAAGGACATTAAATGTTGACTGAAGGAACTATCGGAAAATGAACTTACTAGTATATTTAAAACACCGTCATAGAAGTTTCTGGAAAACCTTATCCAAACAATGAAGTTAAACCATAGAAGTCGCTGAAAAACTTATCCAAAGCATAGTCCCCCTCAGCATAGGATCTCCTAGTGAGGAGGACTACGAATATATTTTCTATTTTTTATATATCTACATCTAACTAACATGTTTCGTATAAAAATGTAAAAAATATTATATAGTTACTAAATAAAAAAAAGGAAAAAGGTAAACCAAATAATAATCTGAATATTACAAAGAAGACATCTTGATTGTTGCAATCTTGCACAGATCTGTTGCTGTTTGCCATCTTCAAGTTTTGATTGAAGTCGTGGCAGTAGCTAACTGCGCAATCTTTAAAATTAAAAAAAAATGTATACATAAATAACAATAAAAATAAAAATTACAAAAAATTCTAAAATCAAAACATTAGCTGAAAAGGTTAAAATACCTCCCTAAAAAAATAAAAAATTAGTCAGAAATAATTTCGACAAAGAATAAAGAAGAACACAAGAAATCGAGAAATCCCTGCTTCGTCACGCGTTCAAAGCTCTTTCCTGTTACCTTGAAACTGAATTGTCGACGGTAGATTTTTGAAGTTATGGCTCTTCACGAACATACTGGTACCGATCTGTACTCGTTAAGTAAATCGGGGATTGAATTTTACTCTGTTACAAGCGTTTACATAATACATAAAAAAAAGTTTGTAATTTTATTTTTAGTAATATGAAAAATGTTCCTTATCTCACTAATATTATAAAGGTAAATTTGTATGGAAGTATGTTTGTTACTCTTTCAGGCAAAAAATACTGAATAGATTTTAATGAAACTTTACAATAATATAGCTCATACATCAGAATAACATATACGAGCTTTGGCATTATTAAATTTGTGTAAAAAATTGCAATAGGTGGCACGCGAGCTGTTTGGAAACTGAATATACCGGGAATGAATGTATGGAATGCGGGAGGGAGAAAGGGAACCTTGGTGGGGGGACGGGAACACGGGAGGGGGGAGGGGAACACGGGAGGGGGGAGGGGAACTCGGGAGGCGGATTCGCGGGAGAGGGGTGGCGAATACGGAAGGGGGAGGGGAATTTGGGAGGGGGGAGGAGAACTCGGGAGGGTGGTTCTCGTGACGGGGGCATGGCAACGCATGCCGAGAACCTGCTGGTATAAAGTATTGCTGTACATTGAGTGGTTGAATCGGTAAACGGCGCTATAAAAAAGTCAGCTATTTTATTTTATTTAATGATCACCACAAAAAAGTTAAATAACCTAGCCTAAAATTGAATATCATGGATTTTGAATCACATGAGTACGAGTCGCTTCAAAGACTCGATCTTGAGTTCAACAACTTGGCTGTGGAACGATTTCTTCCCTCCTATAATACGGGTCTTGAAGGGACTGTTCAATCCTACCTCTACTTTAAAGACCCCCACCTTCAAATATCAGATAGGCCCTGAGAGAAATAATTTTCCTCGGGGCCTCCTGTGTGGAGATACTATAAAAAATAATATTTACTGAAGGTAATATGAAAATATTAGAAAAAATGTTTATTTATCTACTTCCACTTTCAAGATACATTATAATAATTCATCTTCTTTAGCATATTTTTCTATTTCAATTTATTATTACCCAAAATTATTATTCTTAATATTCTTCGATGGTAGACCCTTTAAACAATCACTGAGTGAGATCACCTGCGCTAACAATTCATCTTTTTTACGGGAACCGTAATATTTCACAGCAGTTACACGTCTTTTTCTGTATAAAATATCCTTTAAATTTCCTGTTAGTTATCGGGAATGGAAGGCAATTCAACAAATCATCAATTCGATGAAAATATTGGAAATGCTACTATAGCATTACAACCCTTTCAGGCTCAGCAACTGTAAATGTCTGGAATAAAATCTTAAAATGTTGCCTAGCATAAAAGGATTCCATTTTAGGGGAATATCTTTGTGAACAAGAAATCTTCTTTCATGAACCACAATTCCTGGAAACCTTTCAAATATTTATAATATCTAATTTTCAAAAAGAAGATAAGATGCCGAATTAACTGTTATAAATTATTCATAGTCTGGAGGTAGATATTTTAGCGAGACTTAAACGTTGTGGAAGGTTTTTCAAATAATATTTTTTGATGTGAAAAAAATCTAATAACTCATAAGTATTTTTTTTTGTGTAATTCGTTAAAACATGTTGGCAGCTAGAATCTACTTATTTATCTATTTTTTTTTGCAAAAACAGGATTAAAACCAATAAATTGCAAAAGTGATTAAAATTTTCAAAAAATATAGTAAATGCTCGTACATAAGGTTACAAGAAACTATATAATATATACATAATAATAAGGTACATAAGGTTACAAGTATCTACGTAACATGCAAAGTCGTATCTTTCCCAAGCATAAGCGTTCTAATGGAGTGTGTCTATCGAAAGTGACCTGCCAGGTGAGTATGTTTCTATATCTAAGGGAACGTACCCATACTACGTGACCAAATTTTTAGCTATTTTTAACCCCCCCCCCGCCCCCCGGTGACCAAAATCCTAAGCAAACCGCCGCTCATTTGTACCAAGCGTGATATTTTGAAGACCTCCCCCCCGATGAGGTCACGTAGTATGGGTACGTTCCCTAATTGTAAATAATAAAATTAGTTAGGGCCTTAGACTTCATAATGAATTGTAAAGCGCTCTTGAGGTGATTTTTCACAAAAACGGTGCTCTACAAATTATCCAATTATTATTATTATCAAATCATACGTTAAGGGTTACTTCTGTTGAAGGGTAGTTAATTAACGTAGTGTTTCCAGGCATCAGAATTGGAATGCTAGTTCTGGGCCTTTGAAGAAACAGAAGACTGTGTTGGCGGCCTCGCGTGAAATTATCAGGTAAACAGAATCCGATTACAAATCCTAATATATAAGAAACATCAAAACATTCAAAAGTGTCAGATTCTCACAGTATCTACTTGGTGAAAGACAAAAGTTGCTTGAAAGTGATTTACCATTTTAAAGTGACCAAAACAGAATAGACATTTCCACCTTCCTTTTACTCGTCTTCTTGCTCCTATTAATCTCACGATCATCCAACCTCATGACTTATCCAAATTAGGGATATTTTAGTCCCGCTGGCTTTCGGCAGTTGGGGCTCTGCTGCGGTATTCACATAAAAAAATATCGGTATTTCGCCAAAACATAAGGGCTCAAGGTGTTTAAAGCAAGTCGTCTAGCTACAAAGGCGTATTCTTGGCGAAATTTATCGTCAGACTAAGTGATTCTGTAAACGGAAAATACTCCGAGCATTTGTTAGTCGATCAGATAAACGTTTTTCGCTGGGGAAGTGGGAGGGGTAGTGATTAATACAAGGGGAAGTGGCAGACAAATTATATTCCAGATTTAATGCGGGAAATGCTCCATGATAACAGCTGCCTGGCTATACGAAACAACGGACCGAACTACTACCAAAGTTGCCGGATGGTAACCGTATCTCTTATCACTGCGTTACAAGTAGTGTCCACTCCTATTTTTACTATATTATTGTATGTTTTATTATCCTTATAAAATTTTGGGTTTTTATGTCGTGTTGCGCTTCTTTATTTTTTAATCAACACTTTGGATAACGGTACAGTGTCTGTCATCAGGGTAGATAAGATGATAAATAGACAAAGTGGAAGACCGCCATTCAGAATTGAAACGTTACTTGAAACGGCATTAGTCATTTTTGGTCGAATTTAAATAGCCTAAACATATATTTCCTCCATTTTACCCCATCTCCTTACCTGGCCTCTACTTTCAACCTCATAACATAACCTAATTGGGTATGCCGTAGTCTCACTAGTCCCAGACGTTTGGGAGCAGTCGAAACTTCTGTGCGGTATATTTAAAATAATTTACACTGATTGCGACGTCTTATAATTTTATATATCAAGAGAGTAGTTATATTTCTTTTGATTGAATCTGAATAATAAAATATTGCCAAATTCAGATGAAGTAATAGAACAAGGGACTTACCATGAATGTTTTATAATATCGCTTTTTCAAGTATGGTTTATGATATCATTTTTGGAATAAATTGTATCAAATGTGAATATTATTACATGTTTCAAACAACGATAGAAAACAGTAGACAGATAATCTAAGTCCATCTAAGCTTGCGAAGCTTTTCCAGCATAATATTTTATAATACCTACAAGGCGGGGCAAAGAAACTTGCTTATTTGAATTTTAGTTGCTACGAGGATGGTGGAGATTGCGGAGACACATTCTAGAGGGCAGGGCATAAAGTATTAGCTCCGTTTGATTTTGTCGAGGCATGTTTTTCTAACGGTCCCTAAATTATCGCCACACAGCGTGCATTCCGTACCTATATCAATTTTGCGTCCCGTGGTCATTTTTCTGGGCGGCAGTCAACTTCAACTTCAGCATTACTGGTGATGTGAAGAAAAAAAACCTGGGCTTCTACGAACAGCAAAGTCATCCCAAGCATGTGACATAGTAAGGTTTTTTAGTAAGGCTTTGCCCGGAAAAATAAAATATTGCCAGCTGTATCAACAGCTGGTGCACGCAGCTGGTGGTCGTTTTTATACTCGTTCTATGAGCTTAATCCTCCATGAAGAACTGAAATTTCATCCCAACAAATTGGCCGTGGTGCAGGAACTTAATCCACGCGATTTTGTTGAAAGAAAAAATGCTTGTGAAGTGTTTTCTTCAGGGATGAGGCTCATTTCTATCTTTCAATATCTAATAATCAGAACACGCGCTGTTGGAGCCCTGATAACCTCAAACGACTTCATCTGCGTTCCCTACATTCACAACGTGTAACTGTTTGGTAGGTACCATCGACAATTGGAATAATTGGTCCAAGGTTTTTTGAAGAAAACGAGTGACAGTTGCAGTGACTTCTGAGTCCCAACGTCCACAAGATTAAGTACTTTTTCCTATTAAAACTCAACGAGATAGAGTAGGAGATGTATTGGTCACGCACAGCGCGAGTATCAATGTCTATTTTGCGCCAACACTTTCCAGAAGACCTCATCTCCTTGAGGGGCGATCTGCACTGGCCAGCATGGTCGCTTGATTTAGCCCCCTGCGACTATTTTTATGGGGTTATTTAAAATCACTTGTTTTCAATGATCGTCCTAGGACCCCGGCTCACCTGAAGAATAATATTCCTCAAGCTGTCGCCAATATACCTGTTGATGTGCTGGATAGATTTGAACGAAACTTCCAAGTTCAATTACCGCAGTTTATTGAGAAAATTTAAATGTTATACTTACGAGTACTTAATTCTGTTCAAATAATTAAATACATATCTGCATTACTTTATTTTTTACTTGAGTTTCCAATTCACGTGTTATTTATCACTTCATTCACGTGTTATTTATCTTTAAAAGAGTGAAATTAATTTCGCAAAAAAATATAACTAACGTAAAAGCATTCTCGGGAAAGCAGATTGATATTGGTATGTCAATTTTTGACTAAGACTTATGACAAACAAAATTGTAGAATTTTTGCGGGCATTAAAGTTTTGATATATTTGACAAAGGGAAAAGCGTCAAGAATTCCCACACAAAGAGCTGGGAAAAATGTAACCCTCGACCGGGGAAATAAGGAATAAAAATAATAGAATTCTAACTTCTTATAATTCATTTGTATTTACTATTCGGCTTCTAGCGAGCTTCATCACTACTTTCAAAATCTTGAATATTTCAACTAAAATGACATCTTATCGTGTACACGAGTTGATGTTTCAAATTTTCGCAGATCATCCTAAGTTGATGATTAAATTCGCGTTAATGGAAAACTTTTAAATAACTCGTACAAATTTCAGGATGGTAGAGCTGACTGGTCGGGAATTATTTTTGCTGCTTCTAAGCAAACAGAATTACGGCTTCATAGTTACGCTATTATGTAGGAAAATATACAACGGCTGTCTGCACTTGCGACCCGTAAAAATTTAACAATTTTTTTCTCCGAAATCACAAAAAATGGACCTAATTCCACTAAAAAATATAGTTTTCTTTGTTTTCAAAGTTGTAACAATGTATACTCACTAAATAACTTAAAAAAACACACACCTTATCCGACTGAAGTAGGTAAATATTAATTTTTTTATTTTGGTAGAAAGCAGTCACTTTGTGGTTTGACATATTGAATGAAATAAAACAATAACTTTGTTTTTTAACCACGCTTTATTTAATTTTTATAATACCGACCGTTTCGGTTTTTTTTTTTTTCGGTTTCGCTTTACTCGAGCATCTTCAGGGTATAAGATTAAACTGATCAAAAATACACATATTGTGAGCTTATGTAGATAAAGAAAGAGACAAAACATAATACAAAGGAACAGTGAAAGAGACGGGTGATATTTAATTAATTACCATATTATAATATATATTCAGGGACAAATCGTCATTTGAATAGGTGATTAAGGGATAAAGTGATTTATGGGGAATATTCCTAATATCGGCTGTTGGGCACACACATAAACTAGTAAAAACCCTCAATCACCTATTCAAATGACGATTTGTCCTTGAATATATAATATGGTAATTCATTAAATATCACCCGTCTTTTTCACTGTTCCTTTGTATTATTTATTTATTTATTTATTTATTTATTGTTTCTTTACACTGTAGGTAAAAATGTTTACAATACAATTTGTTACCTCACTAGGACAAGCCTGTGTTGAGGTTAACAATAATTATACAAGTTAACAAAATAACACAAAATTATACAGATTTTGAAAGAACAATATTGTTGTATTTCTTACAGATTGAGATTATGGGTACCCAGTACCCACTAAACTGATGGCGCTATTATGTTTTGTCTCTTTCTTTATCTATATAAGCTCATACTATGTGTATTTTTGATCAGTTTAATTTAATACCCTGAAGATGCTTGACTGAAGCGAAACCGGTCGGTATTTTAAAAATTAAATAAATCGTGCCAAAAAAACAATGTTATTGTTTTATTTCATTAAATATTAATTTACTAAGTTAACTGATGAAAGTTTCAAACTCCGTTGAAATTTTTTTAATCATTCAAAATAATATTCAGTTAATGAAAGTAATTCTTTAATTGAAATCGAGGGTCCCGAAGAACAATGTCAGATCAGCTAAAAATTGAAAATTTTTCTTCTGGCTTATTTATTGGCTTGTTTTGTTAATTCAAAAGTCTGTAGTTTCGGAATTTCGAATGAAATTACATTAAATGCCAAATATAAAAACAACACTATCTTTCTCGATTTCTAAAACAGTAAAAACGTAGAAACGGTCTACTGCAAAACTACAAAATCGCACTTCCGACAAGTTTGGATTTGGTTCCATTTGGTAGAGTGTTGCCCCGGAAAGACTAGAGGATATGGGTTCGGCTTCCAGTTACAGAAGTGTTACCAAATTTTCATATAAGGAACTCCAGTGAAAAATATTAGGGCTTTAAAAAAATATGTTCGTATAGACCAATGAACGCTGATTCTGAATATTTAAGTTTTATTTCATAATATTAAACATAGAGTTCTTAAAAAAATATTAAAAAGTGTATTTTTAAACCTCTCGTCCAAACACACTATAAAGTTGGCATTACTGAATGGTTAGTGCTGACGTCACGCGTCACCAGTCATTGTATTGAAACTATGATTATGTAGGTATGACAAAAGCCATCAGTATTAACAACATTTCATGTTATTCGTTATTTCATACTGTTTATGGAGATTTAGTTGTTGTGTTTATTGAAACAATATTTAAGCCTAAATAATTCAATTTCAAAAATAGAGGTATCTCTATTAGTTTATCTCTATTATTTAAAATATTGAAAAACTTTAAACTGTACGAAAAAAATCGTATAAACATACTATATCATAATGCTACATAGGCCAAAATTAGGCCGTGGAGTAGAATTAAAATGGCCGCAATCGATCAGCTGTTATCGTTTGCCAACACTTTTGTGGGTGATTCTTCGTTTTTGATAATATTGATTTTAAAAGCTAAAAAAATAATAATTTCATACAATTTTTATACCACTCTCCCGTAATAATATTCAACAATATAATAAATAAAATATAATGAATAAATAATTCCACATAAATAATGTTTTAAACTTATCGAATAGTATTATCTTTCTTCCGTATAATTATCATTCAAAATGACAACACCTGTTGAAAGTAAATAAAACTATCGATGGGTGATGATGTCACACAATCCACCGGTGATTTTCAGGGGGTCTTGAAAAATTAAAACTTTGACAATTAATTTAACTATTAAAACTAACTATAAAAATAAAAATAAATATGCAGTTATTTGAGTTTGAATGTCTTTATTCATTAAAAAAAATTGGACTGGAGTTCTCTATTGGTATCGTATTATTTTCAATGATACAATAATTTATTACGATCCTAGGAACATTCCTTATCTAAGATTTTTTAATGCAACCACGGTCAGATCACAAATATCGTTACACAGGATCACTAGTCAATATTTTACGTAATTTTAAAAAGAAAGATTACGTTTTGTAATGTTTTAATTGTTGTTAACGGGTTTCGGGTTTCCCCGACCCCGCCAGAAACTCTCAGGTTAAGTTAAAAATACCTGGAACAAGACTTCCTTTGAGATCTCACTTTCCCCTTTAAATAAAGCCACTCACCGGAGTAATGTCGCTTATATAAAAAGCCTTTTTGTGTCAGTGCCCGTCTTCAATCGCTTCCCTAAGTAATTTAATGAACATTTTTGCGAAATACTCTCGCGATATTTCACCCCGCCCGACAGACTTTCGTGCTCAACTTTGTGTTTCTTTTGTCATCGTAAAACACGATACATTATCGCATTAATATTTTATAATTAGATAACGTGATAAATGTGACTTGGCGATCACATAAAAATGTAAATAGAGTTTTCGTAGCTCGGTAGTTATTATATGTTTTTTTTACCATCATTTTTGTTATTGGACAATAAGGAACTCCAGTGAAAAATATTATGGCTTTAAAAAAATATGTTCATACAGACCAATAAACGCTGATTCAGAATATATAAGTTTTTTTTCACGATATTAAATGTAGAGTTCGTAAAAAATTATTAAAAAGTGCATTTTTTAACGTCTCGTTAAAATACACTGTAAAGTTGGTACGATTGAATGGTTAGTGCTGACGTCACGCGTCACCAGTCATTGTATCACATTGTATTAAAATCAATTGAAATGTAGGTATGGCACAAGCCATCAGTATTAACAACATTTCATGTTATTCTTTATTTCGTACTGTTTGTAGAGATTTAGTTGTTGTGTTTATTGAAACAATATTTAAGCATAAATAATTCTTCTAGGGAGAATACTTCGAACAACGGAACAACGGATTTCTAAATGGCGGCAGTAGATCAGCTGATTGCCCAATCCTACACTAATTTTTCAGGAGTGATGACGTCACACGATTTACCATATTTCCGGTGGTTTTGGGGGGTCTTGAAAAATTAAAACTTTGACACTTATTTTAACTATTAAAACTAACTCTAAAAATAAAAATAAAAATGCAGTTATTTAAGTTAGAAGGTTCTTAAAAAATAATAAAAAATTGGACTGGAGTTCTCTATTGCAAAATTTTCGTTCCAATTATTTTTATTTTTTTACATTAGCTCCACACAAGGGGCTCTGAGAAACAAAGTTTCCTCATAACCTTTGGATATGGTATATATGGAGGGTCTTTTAGGAAAAGGAAGGTACCCCGATTGAGGTATGTTATGAGGCTGAAGGTAGTGGGGAGAGGAAGGAGATAGGGAAGAGAAAGGTGGGAAGTACCTGGCTATTCTGCTCTGGTCACCAAACACGACTAAAGCCATTTCAAGCAACGTTTCAATTCTTAATGGTGGTCTTACACACGGGCGATACTGAGAGTATCTTCCACTCTGGAACGTGCTGCAAATATAATATATATTATTTTTGATTAATAAATTGCGAAATAACACAAATTAACCAATAAAATTTATTTGCCACGGCGGGATTCGATCCCGCGACCTTCGGAATGCGAGTCAACAGCCAAGTTTTGAGAATAAAAGGTAAGAGGGGTGGGTCAATGTGTCTAGGAGCGATGAACGTATGAATCCATTAGCCCCACTGCGGTGCAAGGCAATGGGTCGAGAGAGTCCGGCTGGAGAGTTCATAAGGTCTCCCTCAGCAAGTCTCTCCCAATACGCCCGACAGGCAAACGCATCCGCCGCCAAGACTTAGACAAACCTCTCCCTATGAAACCGGGCGCCCTTGCTAGGTTACCAAACGTAGCAAACCACTTAGATTGACTTATTTAAATGGTTTCCGGGCGGTGATATCCATGCTCACCTCTCAAATTGATTATATTATCCCGTTATTACATTGTAATATATTTTTTAAATATATGTAAAACTCTAATTAGTACTACAATTTGACGGCCTCCGTGGTCAAGAGGTAAGGCACTCGAGTAGTGATCCGTAGGTCACGGGTTCAAATCCCGGCGTGCGCAAGTGAATGTTATTTGATGGATATATGTTATTTTACAATTTTATAATTTAAAAATAATAATAAATGTTTTATTTTTTTATTTTAACTTTATGAGTAAAACCTCAAATTGCAATATTTAAATAAATGAAGACAATATAAGCGAAACTCAATCAAAAATCTGGAAGCAGAAAAATCAGAAAAAAATATTGACACCTCTGGTCCCAGAGGTGTCAATATTTTTTTTTCTGATTTTTCTGTTTCCAGATTTTCGATTGAGTTTCGCTTATATTGTCTTCATTTATTTAAATAATAAATGTGTTTGCAGCAGATTCCAGAGTGGAAAACACCCTCAGTATCGCCCTGGTGGAAAACCACCGTTCAGAATTGAAACTTTTGAAATTGAATTGAAATTACTTTAGCCATATATGGTGACTGATCTGAACATCCGTACTTCCACACTTTCTACTTTCATCCCTTTCTCCCGCCCATTTTTTTTTTTACATGGGCTCCACACCAGAGGCCCTGCGGAAAATAATTTACCTCAGGGCCTATGTCATCTTAACGGATGCTGTGTGGAGGGTTTTTTAAGGAAAAGAAGGAGAGGAGAGTTCTGGGAAGGAAATGGGGTTAAGGGGTAGGTAGGAATCTGAAGTTCAGTGTGTCCTGGTCATCTGCCTCCAAGACCTAGACAAACCTCACCCCGTGAACCCGGGCGCGTATTTCCAAAACCTATACCGATTCAGTCGCGGCAGCGACAATTTACATTTTAAATATATCTCTATATTGGTTATTTTTTATCACATTGCAAAAACAAAGATTGTTCTTAAATCTAGAGAAAATAATCTTTCTGATGTGTATATTAGAAATTAATAATTTTGTTTCAAAATATTTAAATTTTAATATTATTCGCGTATATTGTAAATACACCTCTATTTTGATATTTTTTTAATCACTTTGCAAAAACAAAAATTGCTCTAAAATCTAGATAAAATAATCTTTTCAATGTGTATATTAGAAATTAATAATTTTATTTCTAAATATTTAAATTTGATATTGAAAATGTAAGACGACTGAATCGGTATAAGTTTAGGAAATACGCAACCCGGGCACCCCTGCTAAATCACCAAACGTAGCGAACCACTTGGGGTGATTTATGGCAGAGGTGTTGGTTATCCAATAAAGGTTCCCGGGGCGGCGGTACTCATTCCCGCCTCCCAAATTGAAAATTACTTTCAGTCTCGCAATATTCCCCAATTGGGGATGCCGTAGTCTCACTGACCTCAGTCGTTTGCAAGCAATTGGAACTCTTGCCCGGTATTTACGTTAAAAAATAATAATAAAATGTACAATGAAACCAAAACTTGCCAAAACCATAGAAAAAAGTGTTGTTTTCATGCTTTATTTTACAATATCTCCTAAAAGGCTTGGGTATGATTACGATGAACGAGTGTTCCAACCCCTCGTTGCTTATTTTCCTGGGGGTGTTGGCCCATAAAACAAATTTAGGTAGTAGCGCCGGAACTTCGGGGACATAATTACATTCAGGATCCTTTCTTTATACTGGAAATATAATCAAAACAAAATCCGAAAGATATGAACAAATCCTCCTATTTTTCTTACAAAATCCTCACAAGGCCAAAAAAACGATGAGGATGAAATGTTTTTGTCTGATTTGAATTCATCGCAAAATATTTCTTCAGATGTGTATGGATGGAATAAATGACGGAAACAATATAAATGACGCTAAGCTACGAAAGAATACATTAAAACCATGAAGAGAAGCACACACGAACACGTTTTTTAGAAAAACATACAGTTAAAAAACAATATACAGCATGGAAATAAACTGTGAAGTAGTTAGTTATGTAGAGAACCCAGTTTTACTATTTAAATCTAAGGATTGGAATAATGTATTTAACATAGCAAATTTAGAAATCACCCTAGTGAAAACATGGCTAGACTCAAACATACTTACACTAAACATATCAAAAACAAAATTTATAACGTACAGTATAAACAGCACGGGACAACCAAAAAACAACACAAACACCATAAAAATACACGAATGTTTAAATAACAACATCTGCTATTGCCCTTCTCTAGAAAAAACAGAACAAATGAACTATCTAGGAATCGTAATTGACCATAACCTAAGATGGACACATCATATCAAACAAATCACAAATAAACTCCTCAAAACAATTTTCTAAACATAAGGAACATATATAAAATAAAAGAAATGAAAACAATATATTTTGCACTTTGTCAATCAATAATAGAATTTGGAATAATTGTTTGGGGAGGAGCAACAAACTCAGCTATCCATCACTTAGAAATCGCGCAGAAAACGATCTTAAAGGTAATACTTAAAAAACATAGACTAAGTGATACAGACCAAATATTCAACAGTTGTGACATACTAGATATACGCCAATTATACGTTAAAACTCTACTAAACTACATTTTCGACCAAAAAAACAAATTTCAACAATCTCAAAATATCACTACCAGAAAGACAATCGTACAAAAATAACATAAAAACTCCGACAGTGAATACAAGCTTTGGACGAAGGCACTATAAATATCAAAATATAAACGCATTCAACAGTCTTACCCTTGAAAATAAAATAGAAGAAAACAAAAATAAATTCATACTCAAAATTAGAAAATGGATTAAAGAACAAAAAAGACAATATTACCAAAATCTCATAACATAATAAGAATAAAACACATACTCGTAATACACAAAACCAACATAAAATACATCATAAAATAATTCATTTTACGTATAATTTTACCTTAATAATAAATTTTTATTTTTAGTTTAATTTTAGCTTGCTTTTTTATGCAGAATTATTTTTATATTATTTTGAATGTATTATGTATAAATTTTTGTTTTATAAAATGGAGCCCTCAGCACAGGTGAGCTACCCAGTGAGGCCGACATTGCTGAAATGTATTTAAAATGTTAGATATTACGAGTATATCAAATAAAATAAATAATATTGTAAAATATTTATTAGGTTCTTTTTAAATCGGAATATTATTTAGTATTGCCCCGGAGAGAGCCAACGTTTCAGTTTCCAAACGTTGTTGCTTTTTTACATTAATTCCACACAGGTGGGCCCGAGGAAAACAATTTGCCTCAGGGCCTATGTCATCTTTGAAGATGCTTTGGAGGATCTTTTTGAGGAGAGGAAGGAGTATGTTGTAGGAGAAAGAAAACACAGAGGTCGGCAAATCGTTCTACAGCCGAGCTGTTGAACTCAATAACTAAACGTAGAAGTGATCCGTTCTCATGTGACAAGTGTAAAATGTGCACGTATATTGGGCGCGTGATATCGGTAGTTCCTTGGAGCATCATAGACGAATTCCTAAACAAACTTGCCATATTATTTTTAATTGATAAACTAAGATGATAAACTAATGTTTATTACAAGATTTTTACTGTAATTGTATTGAATTATTTGGCGGGGAGGGGATAAGCCGACGTAGCTCAGTGGACAGAGCAGATGACCGGAAATCAGAAGGACGCGGGTTTGAGTCCCGTCGGCGGCATGTGTCTTTTCTCGGGAGAATTTTTCATTGTAGATGAGTGTTTCAGGCTAATAATTATTATTTTTTGAATGTAGCTATTACTTTGTGGTTATCCATTATAGAAAAATGAAATAATTTAACTTTGTATAAACCACTTATTTGATGCGCAAATCCGACCGGTTTCGGAACAAACGTTCTATAAACTCTACACTAATACCTACCTACCCAATCTACATTATTATCTAGCAACAGCTCCACCCCTACCATAATAAAACATTGTTCGAAACTGTCAAATTAGTATAAGCTTTCCCTGACGAAGGAACGTTTGTTCCGAAACCGGTCGGATTTGCGCATCAAATAAGTGGTTTATACAAAGTTAAATTATTTCATTTTTCTAATAATTATTACTTATAATAATTGTTAAACTTAGCCCAACAGGCTCCAGATAGGGACGCTCTTGCGCAGTAATTATTATTTGCAAGTCTTATCTCGCCATTAAAAATAATAACGTATTTTCGACCACATAAAATGTTTACTATGCAAATGAAAGCACGTTGATAGAAATAATGTGCGGCCAAAGATCAAAGGTGAATACTGGTGAATCATTTTAAGGATCGTTGAAAGAAAACATTAAATATTCACGAAACGAGGTTCTATTCCTGTCAAATCAAAAGATAAAACATTTTTGGTGAAAACACGATATTTGGTAAAAAGAATGTCCGTGAATAATATTTTTTATTGATAGGTAAAAGTTAAATTATAAAATCAATATAGAGGACTAGGACTAGCCACAAGCTGAACAGTTTTTACATTTTTTTGTTTGTTTAATGTTGTATTTTTTATACTCCATACTATATATTCATAACAACAAGTATTTTGGTATATTTAATAAATTCCATGTATTAGATATTCGGAAAATTTACACAAAACAATCTTAACCCATCTGTTTAAAAATAAAATACGTACATTTTATGAAAATACTTAAAATATTGTAAACGAGCGGCAAAGAACTCATACAAACACCTAAAACAAACAACATTTGGTCAAAGAAATTTCAAATACATTGCGCCTAAAATATACAATAACGTACCTGACAAAACAAGACAATCGAATAATATTAACAAATATAAAATCCTGATCAAACAATGGATCGTCGAAAAAGGTCGTGCAATAATTAGTCACCTCACCCAAATATAATCCTCTGTAGAATAATGAAATAATTTTACTTTGTATAAACCACTTATTTGATGTGCAAATCCGACCGGTTTCGGAACAAACGTTCCTTCGTCAGGGAAAGCTTATATTTATACCGGTCGGATTTGCACATCAAATAAGTGGTTTATACAAAGTAAAATTATTTCATTATTCTATAATGGATAACCACAAAGTAATAGCTACATTCAAAAATATAATCCTCTGTATTTATTGTTATCAAGTTTAATTTGTAGAACTCCATTTTGATTTTAATTTTTTTATTATATAATCAATAATATTATTATTAAATTAATAAAAACAGTTTATTTTTAAAATGTGTCACAGTTTGATAATGCCTTCAGAAGGCGAAACAGCTGTCACGCGCAACAATAATTACACAGCAGAACTTGTTTAAAAATAAACTGTTTTTATTAATTTAATAATAATATTATTGATTATATAATAAAAAAATAAAAAATAAAAAAATAAATCCTCTGTCTCATTATTGTTACCACTACCTACCAACCTGAAAATTTTATGTCAAATATTTTTGCTTTATTGAAAAATGTACTTTATTTAATATCTATAAAATATTTAACTAGTCTGTCTCGACACAGGATTTCCTAGTGAGACAGGCAAGGCCAAAAAATATATGTAATTAATTTTTAGATAGATAGACATAATAAATAAAAAAAATTAAAAAAAATATACGAGTTACGAGGGAAATACCGCCATCCAGTTGCACAGCGCGGTGAGGCGGTTAAAGGTAAGTGCTGTCGGATGGAATTTATTAATGGGGTTCTTGAAGAGGCTCAGATTATATGAAAATAGATACCCTTAGCTCGTTTCACTTGCAAGCTAACTTACACAAAACGAATCGGAGAAACAACCCGTTCTCATGAAGCAGATATCAATTGTTTTCGGGTTTTCACTTTTTCCGTTGCATTTTGCGTACGTGAACCGGTGCACAGGGGATCAATGCTGTTAGCAGGTTCTATTGAAATATCTGTAAACGGACTCCTCGTGCCTAAATTGCATTGCATTGAGTTAGAAATCGGTTAATTATCAATCAGTTGAAATGCCTTTCATTGCATAGATTCAAGTAGGTTTATCAGATATTTTGGGGCTCCAGCTCAGAGGCGACTTCTAGTATTTCACACACAAATGTCGCCTAGCCCTCGAGCGATTTACGTAAAATAACACATTCACATGTAGTCACCGGAGACCAAAATTTCATTTACATGTTTTACATCAAATAATGTCAGAAATCACTGGTTAAAATAAGTCAATTACGTCCGTATATATTTAATATAAAAGTACGAAAAAGGTTTTTATAAAATTAATAGTATGTTGATGTCTTATTTTTAATTTTTAATGTTAATATTAATATTTTCCTCATTGAGAAATTCTTCTGTTTGGAGGGGGACTACTGTTATTTATAACAGAATAGATAGAAACAAACAGTACATTAGATAAATTGGTTAAAAAAATTTACAATTAATAAGTATATTACATGGTGGGTACCTATTATGTGTTTCACTGGAGTGTCTTATTTATGGTATGTGTATTAAGATGAATATATACGTGAAATCCTATTTAGATACTATTTTGATTAATCTTTACGACGAATCGGCTTACAGTATGAACATCAAAAAATATGCTACGGATAAATTGAAGCTTTAACTACTTTATCTATGTATTGGAATTATAATAAAATTATTATTTAGGTAACAAAAAATATAAGCGTCAATCACTAAAAAAAATGTTTTTTCATGACTTAACTATGAACTAATGTAAGTAACAATTTTTAAAAAATACCCCTTTACGGCTAAGACTATTTTTGACTTTATCTATGTTCTAACTTTTTTTCGTTCTTATAAAATTATGCACAAAATAAATAAAAACCACTTTTTCGCTTACTAGCCTCTTGCAAAAAGACGCTCGATTTTAAAATTTTGCAGGTATGAGATTCGAAATATTTCTAGCGTTTATATTCCTCTTAAGTAATTACCGTGTGATGTATGTAGTGGGAAGGAGGGTGTGTGTGTGTGTGTTTGTGTATATGAGTATGTGTGTATCTATGTAAGTATGTATGCGCATTGAACAAATTATAATATTGACATGATGCTCTTTTTAAATTTGGGCAGTGAATCAGAGAAAATGTCGATGTTAGAATTTAGACCAATAATATTGAACATATGAAGAGCACGATTGATCGGCGAATTAGATGCTGCATTTGTCTTGTAAGTAAGCGTGTGGAATAGTTCTGTATGGAATGTACGTCTTAATGGTATGTTAAAATTAACTAGGGAAAGAAGTTCGGTACAGTCAATGTTATTATTTAAAATTTTGTGTATAAACGTCAAATCAGCTATTGCTCGCCTTTGTTGCAAAGTTTGAAATGTGCATCGAAAGTTATTGTTGAATTTGAAGGTAAGATATTTTATAAATTTGTTTTGAATGTGTTCTACGCTATCTATGTATACTTTGTATTGCGGGTTCCAAATCGGTGAAGCATATTCTAGTATACTTCTGACTAATGAAAAATATAACGTTATAAGAATAATATGGTAGCCACGCAACCATTTATAAAATTATCGGTGCCAAGTTTTATTTTCTTCGTGGTTGCAAAAACGGTTTTCTTGTCCAAAAATGTTAGAAAAATATTGCCAAACACAAAGGGGAATACTATTAATATATTTACAGTGGAATTAACACATTGATCTTACCTCAAAAAAGCTAACAAAACACATCTACTTCTTCAAAAAATTACGAAACATCTTATCAATGAGGGATTTAAAGAGAGTATATTGTGCTTTATGCCACTCTTGATCACTCTATGGAGTAATAGGATGGGGCTCAGCAGCATCTAATCACATAAAATATAAGGTAACTCAGAATGGCATCATAAAGACCATACTAAAGGTCCCCATAAGGACGTCAAAAACAGAAATTTTTAAACAGTTTGATGTTCCAAGCATACAGAAAATCTATGCCCAAAACATTCTGGTACATCACCACAAAAATGATTCAGAGGCAGACACCTCACATGCTCATAAAACCAGAGCCAAACAAACAGACATACTTAATATACCAAACTGTAACTCTTCATTTGGACAAAGAAGTTCTGAATTTTTAGCAGTAAAGTTATATAACAAACTCCCACTTAGTATCAAACAAATTAAAATAAAAAATAGCTACATTAAGGACATTAAATGTTGGCTGAAGGAACTATCGGAAAATGAACTTACATACTAGTATACTTAAAACATCGTCATAGAAGTTTCTGGAAAACCTTACCCAAACAATGAAGTTAATTCATAGAAGTTGCTGAAAACTTATCCAAAGCATAATCCCCCTCAGCACAGGATCTCCTAGTGAGGAGGACTACGAATATATTTTCTATTTTATATTTATACCTAACATGTTTCATATAAAAATGTAAAAAAATAACAAATATATAGTTATTAAATAAAAAAAAATAAAATAAAAAATTTGCTCTTCAAATTGGGATACGAAAACCAATAAGGCTATTGATATATAATGTTCCGAATGTATCAAAACTGAGAAAACAGAGCAGTTTAACGATAATTTGGGCCACTTAGAAAGGCATTAAGCTGTATTTATGTGTTAATTATTAGGAACGTGCTGAGTTATTACTTTTTATGCTTTTGGAGGGGAAATGTTACGAAAATATTTTTGAAGTTTTCTCATTAGTAATACGCAGAAGATGTGATAATTATTTATTGATTCTTGCAAAATTATGGAAATTCACCTTCTTGATAAATTTCAAAGAATAATGGGCGATACCACTTATCACCAATCAAAAGTGGGTGAATTCAGAGTCATTTAATCATTTCCCACCGAACAAAGACTCAAGAGGGTTTATTCAATTCCTTTTCGCTGTCATTTACAATTTAGGAGGCGGGAATGGGTACCGCCGCCCCGGGAACCTTTATTGGATAACCAACACCTCTGCCATAGGTTACCCCAAGTGGTTCGTTACGTTTGGTGATTTAGCAGGGGTGCCCGGGTTCATAGGGTGAGGTTTGTCTAGGTCTTGGAGGTGGATGACCAGGACATACTGAACCCCAGATTCCTACCCACCCCTTAAACCCTTTTCCTTCCCAGAACTCTCCTCTCCGTCCTTTCCTTAAAAAAAAACCCCCACACAGCATCCTCAAAGATGACATAGGCCCTGAGGGAAATTATTTTCCTCAGGGCCTCCTGTGTGGAGCTCCTGTAAAAAAAAATAATTCTTTACTGAGCGTTACAAATTGTTTTAAAGAGTTTCTTGATTAGATAGTGGTGGTCTGAATCATAAAATCTGCGTGGTAAAAAGGGGACCTTTTACATGACAAGTTTATAATAGCGAGACAGTTTTTAAATAACAAAGATAAACTATAAAAAGATAACTAGTAAACATCATATGAAAGGTAGGTACACAAATAAATTTGAGGAAAGATAGTGCATTACAATAAAAGAGAAAGTTTCTAAGTTGTAAATGGCTTAGAAATAAACTAGTAGGTATGTTAGTAATTACAAAATTTACAGGTGACTGATTAAATGTGATCAATAATACATGACAAAATGCAAGATACAAAAGAAAACGGTAACAAGTATTTGCATTGTAGATTAAAATAGAAATACACAAATATATGCAATAAAACCTAGGTGATGCTCCTTAGATATCAAAATATTCTACATAAAAATATTGTTCAGATATTTCTTGAATAATGGTAAACTTGTATTAAGTACATCGATATTTGAGGTAATTTTGTTCCCCAGTGTGTGAAGTCGAGAAATTGGTGCATGTATGTGGTAGTTGGTTACAAAATTATTGTTGCAGAATAATATGTTTTGCCTTGTTTCTCGATTAGGTACTTTGAAATCAATGAGATGCAGGAGTTCACAGTACACTTAAAAGTGCACTCCTTAAAATGATTTGCCTGTAGCTATTTACATTGCTTAACATATGTACTACCGACATACTTTAGAGACAAACTAATATACAATAAAGATTTCCACACATATTATTTAAGACAGGAAGTAATCAACCGAGTAAAAAATTAACATAATAAAAACACAGAATTGTATACCGTAAAAATGAATCCAATGCATAGTTTAGTTCCTTGAAAATTCAAAGAACAATTTGAACGTAATAAGTATTAGAAGTATAATTTAAAATGTACCTACATTCATATTAGACCAAACGGAGTGGATCAGTTTTAAGTGTTATAATATATTTTTTTAAACTGCTGTTGATTTTTTAGCCATAGTTTTGTAAATGACCTGCAAGATATAATATTTTCTCTGGTACTGAGACAGCTGCGCTCAGCGATACACCGAAAATACGCTCGGCCGCAGACAGTATGGTTGTTCACATGAATCATACTTGAACTCAGCGGTAGCTCAGTGTAATTGATGAAAACGGACGAGGAAATAGTTTATAATGTCAGTTTTGCTGAACGACAATCAATTTTATATAAATTCAATTTAAAATAGGTAAAAAGTACTTTTTGGTTTAAAAAATCTCAGGTGGCTTTTGTGAAGGTCCTCTATATTTAAATTCCTTTGTTATGTGAACGTTATTTAGGGGATTTCGGATACAAAGGCAAAGATAGAGGTAGAAGAAGAATGGCGGGCATAATTTACTCTAAGCGGATGCGGAAACTGTCCCATCGTCTAAAGATTTGCATATTATGTATTCGTATGTACAAGGCAGACCAAAAAGGCTTTGTTGCCTGAATTTATTCGAAATCGAAAAGATGAGATTCTCTTTTTTTGAAATCCACTGAACTTAGAAAAATATTTATTTTTTGGCATTAGTTCTGATTTGATTCATCTTGAACAGTTTTCAGGAATCTGATTTCGAACAAAGGCTTCTTAAGTTTTTCAGTTCAAGATTGTGTGACCTAAGTTATTTCTATGTAATAAGATTATATTTTCGATGGTATTGTAAGAAGTAAACTAGAGTATGCTAACGGTGTACGTACAAAGTTAAATCTATAAATATGCTGGAACAAACTCAGAAAAATATCATCATGATTGTATGCAGGTTGTTGAGGGATACACAGATTTGTGCATGTGCTCGGCCAAGAAATTATGGGTGACATAGTAACACAACAAGAACGTGCGGTAGAAAATCCAGGTGAGTCAGATTCCCTTTCAGAAACGCCTTATTTAATTTTGATAAAATTCTAAATTATTAATTACAGTCCTATTTTGATAATTAATATATTTGCGACTACAAGTACAATAAAGATGGTAAGCGAAAAGAAAGGCAAAATTTCAAAAATAAACCACAGAAAAATCTACTTCTGATATCGTAACGGTAGTCCATAGTTAAAATAGTTTATTTAAGGGATAAAATATTCCGTAGCCTGTACGACAAATCTACGTTTGAAATGATTAACACCTAGTGGTTCTTTTATGTAGGTGTATGTTTATTTACGAGAAAATCAGTACTGTCGACGATGGACTTTGTGATATTATTTTGTTTAATATTACAAGAAAAAATATCTCTTATGCCCCAATGAATATAGCTTTTATTTGGGTTACCTTGGTAGAAAATTCGCATTTTGATATCATTTCTGGCGTTTTGTATATACTTTGTTGACTTTTCGGAAGTAGCTATAAGAAGTAATCCATTCACCCAACAAAGGCCCGGGAAAATCAAAAAGCTTTATGTAAAACCATTGTATTCAAAGGACTCTATTCAAAAGCTAACAAATTGAAGCTCAAATAAAATATATGCCCGAAATAATTCAGTGTTCAACAGTTCACTTAGAATTTTGGCTTCACGGCAATTTTAAGGGCTTAATAAGTAAAATGAAATTGGGAAACAACAATATTCTGATAAAACCAAGGACAAAACTGAAATGTTTTCTTGTAAAAATATTGGAAGTTAAATATTTATAAACGTTTTTTAGTTTGTCTGGCCGGATTTTAAAAAAGAACTTATTGAAATATCAAAAGAAGTGTCTTCAGTGGGCGGACGCATGGCGGATAACGGGCAGACGCGGCGTGGGTTCAATTTTTGTACCACCCTATAGTTTTATTCCGAGGTCGATGAAATTTAGCATACCTGACCTTCAAAACGTAAAAAGGACTCTGCTGTAATGTGCATTTTCAAAATTTTCAACAGTATTACTGACACACCTGCTTTGTTACAACTCATCCAGTTCAACATCCCTTCCCGCAGACTCCGAAATAATGAATTGCTGTTCCTCAATCAACATTCTGCTAATTATGGATATCATTCTCCTTTATCCAGAATGTCGAGACAACGCAAATCAAAGCATTGAATTTTTTGGTGTAAACCTAAATGACATTCGGCAGTCGATACGCAGTGTGAATTTTTAGTCTTTTTAAATCGATCTTCAAGCTACTTGTAGTCATCTTCCATAATGTACTTTTATATTATATGTATTGTGTCAATGCTCTTCATCGTGTTATTGTTATATTGTTAATGGACTATTTGTCTGTAAATAAATGAATAAAACAAGAGGAAGATAAATGCTTACCTCTGACTAGAAAAAAACCTGATTTAAATTCCAGGCAACGCCGGGTATTCAACTGGTTGTACACAAAAGAAGAAAACAAATTACCATTTAATTTTTTTAAATTTGAGCAATCACAATTGTTTGGAATTAATAAAAATAAAAGCATTGTATAAAATATATACTTATTCAAAACTCAATTTGTGATTGAGGATTTATTATCGCTTTACCACAACACAAAAAAGGTTCACTTAAGTGAAAAATTCTGAGTACAGCATATTAAAAAAATACGTTGGTAAAAAGTATCCTCATTAACGATTCTTTTACAAATTACAACCTTGCATATTGTATAATCGATCATATCTGTCTGATAATTGATGATTCTAAAACGTTTTTATTATATCTTATTATGTATTAAGTTATATACATGTACGCCTTTATGGAGTAGCTTCATACGAAAGCAAACAATCCAATACGGCGGCAAAGTCAGTATATTATTAGCACAGAGAATGTTTGGCGCACCCTGTTAACACATGGAGGGGATGGGGGGTGAAAATCGATAAACCTGTGGAGTTTATACCCCTTCGATACGAGATAATGACGTACCTCCACCGCAGTGAATGGAAAAGAAGCCTTCTCCATCAAACGTGAAATACTCCACTCTTCAAAAGGGATGATCGATGCGTCCTCATATCATTCTCCCTGGAAGGTTTGATAGCTTCCTTCCAGTCAGGAAGGCACAGAAGAGAATAGAACCTGAATTATGTCTTATTTTGAAGCAGGAAACATTTTTCGTGGCGTTATTTGGTAGCTGTTTTCCTTGGCGGAGCAATTTCTGGATGAGAATATATTCGGCATAAGCAAAAAAAATATCAAATATCTTTCAAAGGTAAAAATAGTTATATCAGTTTTGATGATAAGCGAATAAAGACGCCAGAAAGGTGGGTTTTTTGTCATCTTGAATATTTGAGATATTTTCTAAGATACTGGTTTTTATATCAATCTCAGCCTTGGCTTTATTTTTCATACAATGATGATAACGATAAAATTCTTAATAAGTATCAAAAAAAAAAAACAGAAGTGCCAAGACATTTACTGCTTGAGTTTTTGGGAACGTTTGGTTTGAGATTCACCTGTGCTCATTCAAAATATCATACCTCCGAATTTTAGTACGGAGACATATAAACTGCTTGTAAAGCTGCAGAGTCAATGAATTCATCTATATTAGTTGTTAAAAACTCGCTCCATAGGTTTTACTGCTAAGCCCTGCGGGCGGCTTTTAGTTCGGCTTCGCGGTTAGTGTTGGTGACCATTTTATAGATCCAATACGAACTGATTCCAAAAACAGCCCGTTCCTCGGATCCACTGCAGCTAGTATCTGGGAGAAAGTAACCGAGACAGAGCAATGAGGTCATATACATATAATATATAGCCACTTTATACAACATGTATTACCGTCAATCTTTTCATATCCGGAGAGATACCACATATTCATAAATTCGTAGCAGTTATACGCAGGGGGGAGACGTCCCCGTCCGACCTGCTGAGGGAAGTAGCGACATCTTGTGTCGAATTCTTGAATTCGAAACTGAATGATAACTGTAGCTTTATGTGAAATTTTACGTACACACATGTTATTTGTGGCGCGGCGTGGCGTTCGACATGCACTCGTAGCTGGGTTCCGAAATTCAATTACGCAGACGCTACGGTATTAAGACTGTCAGATTTAACAATTATTTCAGCTTTTTACTGCTCAATAGAGCGGGCCGTGGGAAAGCTTAAATTTATTCTTATTAATTTTATTACATGATGGGTCCATATGATCGTAAAAGTAAAAGTCATCTACCCACTTTACGGGCACCTAGCGCTCCAGTGGATAAGATATTTGATATTATGTTCAACGAACATTTGGAACCCAATTAAAGTTGCTATATATAAATTTCAAATCTGTACACAATGTGTTTGGTATATCATTTTCATTAATTAGATCCGTTACTATTATTCCTTAGAACTATCAACACTTCTTCTTTATTTTATTAATTAGATCCGTTACTATTAATCCTTAGATCTATCAACACTTCTTACAGAAGCAGAAAAAAACTGTAATTTTTGGCGGTTTTTCGTAGTTTTTTTTAATTGAATTATAAAGTTGACCATGCAAGGCACTAGATTTAGTAAAAATGAGGGTTTATCCGTTACGAAAATTATAAATAAATACGGACAACGGACATTCACTTATCTTGTCCCTACCATATTTAATAAGATGCCAGTGAACACAAAAATCGAATCAAATTGCACCACCGATTTCAAAAAAAATAATTAAAAAATGGCTAATGGATCAAAACTTTTTATACTGATATTGTTTGTAATCATATGTATAAATATGACTAAGAGTAATTTTCCTGTGTTATATCTGTCTATCTGTATATGTTATGCCTTTGTATTACAATACTATAGCTACAGCTATTTAAAAGTTATTCTTCTGTATCTATTTTGTATATTGTGGTTTCTTGTTATATTTGTGATTTAATGTTATATTAATATTGTTAAATTGACCTGCTGACAAACTGCTTTGGCAGTTTAGCGGGTGCTTAAAATGAAGAATAAAAATAATTTATTTTTTATTTTTTATTTATTTCTCTATAGCTCATGGTGATGGAAAATCTTTTAGTTAATAAAAATAGTTCCGATGACACAGAAACTTTAAGCCATCAAAAAGCAAACAAAAACCATCAATGGTTTTTGTTTGCTTAACACAAAATAAAACAAATAGTTAAAAGACGAGGAATAATCTTAAAATACTACCCTATTTATGATATCATTAGCATAACTCCTCAACACAAAACTCCAGTACATGATACGGGCACTAGTTTATACATTCTGTCTGCATTGAGAGTGGAGAGCAGAGGTCAGAAAAGCTTTCGGGCCAAATCCCCTTTATTCAGCGATGTCCCAAAGCTCGCGGAGGTCTTTATCTAAAGCCCTCCGGCTTTCATATTTCCAGTTATTACAGTTCCGAACTCAAAGAGGTTATCTGACAGTGGCGAATCTGAATCTGAAAGAGTGATTTCAATCTTAGGAGAATTGGAAGAGGGCCGATTGATTTTAGAATAATGTTGTAGAAAGACGAAACTAACCATAACCCACAACCATTGGATTGAAGATTGAATTTTTCGAGACGTGCTTGAAAAGTAAATTATGTGTAAAACTAGAATATAGAACTATATTCTAATTTACACATAGAATTTTAATATAGAACTACACACATATATAACCTGCTAGATTTTATTGATAGGTTTAATTTTGTAAACTTCTTTAATTGCGTTATTTCGCATGCTAAATCACTTGGAAAATGTAATTTTCATTTAGATACCATACACAAACAATTAAAATAATGAACGCATTTCTTGAAGACATACAAAAGAACAGTATTGTATGTCTTCAAGTAATGCGTTCGAAAGTCGTAAAGTATTAGAAATAAAATTCACCCATGCAACCTAAATTGCCAACAAAGAAATATGTAAAAAAAGAATAAAGAATAAATACATAAAAATATTAAAAGAAATGATATTAAATTTACGTTCATAATATTACTACCTAAAATTGTGCCTAAATGAGCCCAAAAAATTAACAGAACCTTCTAGAGTACAGTTGTATTATTTAACAAGTTTCCAGATTATAAATAAGGTTTTAATGGGACTACCAAAAGCACATCTTCAAATAATGATCATAGTTTGCGTAGATTAAAAATTTAAATCTTTGAATGATTTTCCTAAAGTTTATCAGATCGTCCTGTGTGCGAAATATAAAACGCCTTTAAGCCACTGTAAGCCGTGCAATAATCCCAGAAACCTTTTTTGATAACGTTGATAATTTTTAGAAAACGTTTTTAGGTGAAAACGCTTCGCGTTCTGTGTTCATACCGACGTCGACGTCGGTATTCTGTTAGGAAGAGTAGGTTCCGTTATGAGTGGGGACGGGTGGTTGCGGGTGGGAGGGAGGGGGTGGAGGCAGGTCCTGCGGCTTGGGGTTGAGTGGCACATCGCATGGCTGGAATACCACCTGAATTTCAGCGGTGAAATGAATTCTCGAATATACCCGACTGTGGAAAGAGTATGTTCATTTGCACGTAGGTGGCGCAGAAAACGAGAGGAGGTGGTGTTCGAACACGTGTTTTCCATCATGTAATGTACTTTAACGGGATCAAAAACCCTTGTAAATTTATATTTATGTTAAAGGTTCATTGAAATACGCTACCTTCGAATGGATGTTGAATGCGTTGTTTTGCATGGTTTTTAGGAGAATACTGATAACCCAGATATAATAAAATAATTACCTGATACAATACATAAATATGTTATGTTTTCATAATGATTGAAAGAACTTTATGATATATATCAGGACCAAAGCATCTAAGCCCATATGAGACTCCTCAGGTTGAGATGGGCTGGGCATGTACAGGGAATGCCGGATACACGCGTCCCAAAAAGAATTTTGACTGGACACCCAGGTGGAAAGAGAAAAGTGGGAAGACCCAGACTGAGGTGGGAAGACGAGGTAAGAGGAGATGCAGCACAGCTTCTCCAGGTAACAAATTGGAAGTCAGCCGCTGAGGACAGGAGGAGTTGGAGCCGAACGTTGCGGGAGGCCAAGGCTCAATATGGGCTGTAGCGCCATCGGAGAAAGAGAGATAGAGATGTTTTCATAATGTTCCCGTATATGATTGTAGAAAGTTAAAAATTATAAAAAAATGTGTAGTACACATTTTTTATCTGTGTTCACTTACTTCGGTGAACAAAGGGTAACTCCATGATGTTAGGAAAATTCAGAATATTGCCATTAGATAGGAAATTCTGATTGCTATTGAAAACGTCCACCTGCCCAATCTAATCAACTAACCACCGGATGTCAGAAGCCATGTCACTTCCACCGGAAGCTGTGGTCAACTAGCGCCACGCGCGGCGGAATGCTGAAATATCGCATCCAAATTCAAATAAAGCGCCGACGCGATTAATTCTCCATTTGACGTCATACAGCCGACATCGCTATGCAGCAGGAGAATGAAGAATTTATGTAAATACAAAAAGGGAGGGAAAGCGGGAATTGGAAGGAGAAAGAGACCGAGGCGGAGGGGGTGGGGGGGAGATGAGAGGTGAGAGGAGAAGGAATCACGTTTGAAATTTATGCAAAGAGGATTAATTTGATAATTTTATAAACCTCCAGGTTTATTTTATTAGATTATTCCTATTTTATTAGAGCTGGGTAACACTGGTTAAGATTTACCCTTTTTTTACATCAGTATTTTTTCACATGGGTACTCTGAAGTAATAATATTAAGATGCGGGTGAGTTTGAGCTGCTAACCTGTAATATAATTTTGTGGGTTTCAACCCATGTAAAATCTCTGTTTTACAATAAAAAAAAAAAATAGACAACCCACCCAAGAAGCAAAATCAATGCCTATTAGCTTTTACAAAAAAGAAGATATTTATGCGCTGGTATATACACTATATAGACAAGTAGATTTTTCTTGATGCACTTAAGTGAAATTTTGATATTTACTTTGTTATTCGGTGGCACACCCTTTCTACACATCCCTTCGGGGTCACTTAGCTACATTTTGTGCAATTAGGTTTACCGTATTTTCCCCAAACCGACTGCATCTTTACATAGTATAAAGCAAAGCATGAGGAAGGTTTAAGGCTCCGCCACCGGGCCCGAAAAGAAGAAGACGGAGAGATACGAAATTACGAATGTTAGAGGAGCGTGCTAACATTTAAAGCGACAAAATCGATTCGAAAATTGCAAAAATGTTTAATAAAACACGACTCGTTTAAAATAGAGAAAAAATCACGCAGGCATTGTCTTAAACAACATTTAAAGAAACACTGTGATTTTTTCATACATCATGTAAAATAACTGAAACAAACGTGTTTATAATAATTTTTGGAGCGTACTTTGGGATTTTTTCTATCGAGGGAATTTTATATAATTTGCGTTTCGGCGCGGGCAATGTCTAGATATTATCTTCAAGAATAACATATATTTTTTAAGAGCTTTAAAACTTAACGTGTTTATGGGAGATATCTAAGAAATCGGTAGAAACTCGGGTTGCGGACCTTTAAGTATATAATTTGTCAAGGTTTTTTGTAAATTGTTTGAAATATATAATATATGGGCTGGCATACGGGCAGCGGGCAGCGGGCAGCGGGCGGTGTAGATTTGATATGTATGCAAATTAACAGATGGCGCTGGTTATGGCGTTATCAGTAGATGGCGTTGTGTTGCGTCGGGTCTGCTAGTATTGTAAATAAGTTTGCTGGGGGCCAATTGTCAGAGGACCAACTGAGATGGAACCGTTGCAATGTTTATAAACGAGTATATTTATATATATGTTTTTTTAAAATTATTTATTATTTTTTTATGTTAGCTCCACACCGGGGGCCCTGAGAAAAATAATTCTACTCAGGGCCTTTGTCATCTTTGAGGAAGTTGTGTGGAAATTATGAAAATTGTCATTATAGTTATGAAGTAGATAATGATGGCGTAAACAATCGATGAGGTTGGTCATTCACGAGCAATCATTAAATGTTCAGGAAAATTCCGCTTTCAAGCACAATCAACGGTGGTTTCCCCCGCCATTCACAACTCAGACAAACTGAGTTAATTTGCAAGGTTGTTTTGTTTGGTAATGCGTGAAGCGGCCACTAGGGGCGAATGTTTACTATGCATAATGCATGGGCGTATTCAAAAGGTGGTTTAATTCCTTTATGCGCCGCTAAATTCAGATAAATGGAATTAATGGTACTATTAATTCGTTTTAAGTAGTACCAAATCGTACAATTAAAACAACAAAACTAATTTAGTATTATTTTTTCCTTCGTTTTTTTTTTTAAATTTATGCGCTGTTTTGGAAAATTGAAACTTACTCCAGGCATTTTTCAGTATTCAATAAAAGCTAGTGTATTTTTTTCACCTGTGAAATTTTCTTTTTTTCAATTTCCTTCATTGGATTTGACTTTGCTAATTGGATATTTTTACATTAGCGCCACACAGGAGGTCCTGATGAAAACTATTTTCTAATACTTAGAGGGTCTTTTTCAGAAAAGAAAAGAGATGGGGTGCTGGGAAGGAGAAAGGAATGAGGGGTGGGTTTGAATCTCCAGGAGAGACGGATGTATGATCCATCCCTCCCACTTATTTGTTCTTTTAGTTTATTTGTTAATTGGTAAACAATATCGGCGACACCCGGAAGCGCAGACCCACACAGTAAAAACAACAGATAGCACATCTATTATATTTCAATATCTTTGCCTACAGCAGAGGTGGTAACTGGAAAACTCAGAATGAAATCAGCTCAACACCACCTCCTTTGAAAAGTCATTTTAAGTGAAGTTAAATAGGTTATGGGTTACTGTTAAAGTTTGGTTTTTGTGGCAAAAGAACTTCAATAAAGAAAATATTCCTTCAATGGCGAATTACAACTTATTTATTCACTTATAAGCACATGTTACAATAATAACTTTTTCCCGACCCGACAAGCACCTAAAACTGGTCATCAGACCATTTACTAGTTAATTCTAGCTGTTTCCAAGATATAAGAGAGCCTTTACGTAAAGAACTCATTATTTATAAGCATATAAACCTCACACAAACAAAATAAATAATAATAATATACATGTCAGACTATTAATGTAATACGGTGATACACAGAAATCTGCTTTATCGACTATCATTTCAATCAGTGAAACCATACGTTGCAAGTAGAGAATCTGCAATAATAAACAAGCCTCGAAATGTTACGCTAGAGGTCAGTAACCTTCGCTTTTTAAACATAATTTTTAATCATAGTTTTAATGACTTTTCGAAGAAGTGTTGAGTTGACTTGATTCTGAGTTGGGATGGAACCAGCAGATCCAATAAAAGATTCTCGGGGTCGCAGTACCGATATCTGCTTTCCAGAATGAAAACGATTATTATCGTACATTGTCATGTGTGTAAAATATTTATTAAATATATTCATTTAAAATTTTCGTGAGGCGCAATTCATTATTTTTGTAAGGCACTAATATCTAAATTTATTATTTTATCGTAGTTAAAATTGTCGAAGGTGAAGAAAATTAAGGATGCGTCAAAGTGGTTTTAAAATTATTGAAGATATAAATAAATCTTTGTTTTTTTTTTTTTTTTTTACAGTGAATACCGCACAAGAATCTCAACTGCTCCCGTCTGGAGCCAGTGAGACTATGGCATCCCCAATTGGGGTATGTTGTGAGGCTGAAGGTAGCGGGGAGGGGAAGGAGGTGGGGAAGAGGAAGGTTGGGAAGTACCTGGCTATTCAGATCTGGTCACTAAACACGGCTAAAGCCATTTTCAAGCAACGTTTCAATTCTGAATGGTGGTCTTACACCAGGGCGATACTGATAGTATCTTCCACTCTGGAACATGCCGCAAATATACTATGTATTATTTTAAATGAATTAATTGTGAAATAACATAAATTAATCAAATAAAATTTATTTGCGCATGCCGGGTTCGAACCCGCGACCTCCGGAATGTGAGTCAAGAGTCTTAGCCACTGGACTACGGAGGTCGTCATCGCTTTGCTATTGCTTTTATTTATTTATTGTTTATAATTTCTTTACATGGAATTATGGTTAGGTTTTCAATTTTTAACCTAAATAGGACAAGCCTGTGTTCATGTCGATAAGATAATATAAATAAGACAAAATACATAATATATTGAAAGAAGCATATTGTAACCTCTCCTTTACAAATAGTGGATACCTACTAAGCTAAAAAAACTGATGCACTATTTTGGATTAAACATGTAGGTACTATATGTTGATATTTGATTTGAAAGAATATATATTAATTAAAAAAAATATTTATTTACATATTATATTATGCTATTAATTCAGAAAGAAAACAAAGACGAAAAAAAGTATTTATTAGTAGGCAATCCTCGGCTAACACAAGTATGTTAACAATCTTTTTAAAAGTACACAAGTGAATAACACTTAAATTGTTATTGAAGGCTATTAAATATAAGTGGAGCCTGATACAAATAATTTCTGTAACCAAAGGAAGTTTTAGTTTGAATCGCCACAAAGTTCAGACCTGAGCCAATTCCAGTAATACGATTACTGCGATATTAACTTTACTAAAAAAATCTAGAAGCGTTTGTATTTTAAAAAGCTGTTTTACGTTACTTTTAAAGTATAGTTGGATATTTAAATTTACCGTAACTAAGAATCAGTTTTTGGGAAATATTCAGTGTTTTTATATTAGCCTTGAGGCGAGATCCCCACACTAAACAGAACATACCCCACATACAAATCCCACACTAATCATACAAAACTTATAATTCACGTATATCGTGGCAAGTCCCTCTCACAAGATTATGTCGATTTTCCAACAAAAGTAATGAAAATAATCTTACACTTGGCTGATCACAAAAAGTGATATCGATTCTCACTTATCCGCTATAAATTCAATAATAAACGTGAGCACTTACTCCCACGTATCCGACTTGTAAAGTAATAAAACGTAATTTAGCTTGAAAACGTGATCTTACATACGACAGAAAACATAAATTCCAGATTGCGATATTCAGCATACTTAATTTTTACCACTCCTTTTAACCATTCGATTATTCTTACTCTCGAAGATTTTATTCCAGCAGGACTGGTTGGGTAGTGAAAACGTAATCTGCCGTACTACATGAGAACACATAGGAATAGAAATAACATTAAAGAAAAGAAAAATAGAATTATGAAAACAATAAATCAATCCAAATAATCAGGGTGGTCATGAATTTGCTGTTATACACTTTTTTCAAATCAATTTATATATACATATACATGTAAAATATTTATGAGTAGTAATATTACATTTTCAGGTTACAATCGGATTAAACCCTTATCATTAAATACTAACACGCAACATTGATTAGAAACTGTAAAAACATACAACCTTTACGAGAGTGTAACTACTCGTGTGCAAAAGGACAATAATAAAAAATAGAAAAAATTAAAATTAAAAATTATAACACATAACATAAATAATATATATAGATTTTCGTTATCTGTTTTTGTGGTGTTATGCCGTTCTTTAGCCAACGTTTCGGACAGCGTTGCAGTGTCCATCATTAATACCACAAAAACAGATAACGAAAATACTTTAGGCCGTGAAAATCTTAATCCAATATATATAGAGTACATAAATCAAATACACAATAAATACATGAAATGAAAATAATTTTTTTTAAATTGTTGATTAAATGTTGTTAATTAATTGTTAATGTGATTATAGGTAGCTAAATTACTTAAGATATTATTGTTTAATTCATTTTTAAATTTATTGTAGTCAGGTTCTAATCTCAGCACTAATGCTAGTTGATTAAACCACACACTTCATTGTACGTATAGTAGTGTTGTGAAAAACTGGTATGCATTAATGGCGTACATAAGCGACCCACTGTGTTTTGCCTATTGCTCTCAACGCGTACCATGGCGTGGTGCGACTTTTTAGAATAATCTTTGTATATTTGAAGTAGCGTATTTTTTGTGAATTTTTTAGAGGTGGGACTTGAAAGTCTTAAAAAGGAGGAAAAATTTTCTGAACACAGTAGGGCACCAATTTTCCGGCAAATTTGACTGCAATGGTCCTGGAACCTCACGAAATGCCCTGATTGCTGTATTGTTTTGTCATGCTTCTATCCATAAGATTCAGGCAGTCACTTGCAGTTTGATGTCGTTAAAATAATGATAGAATAAGAAGCTATTTCCAGATCTTAAGAAAGGGTTTATAATCGCAATACCAGGGAAAAGTTCACAGTTCGTACCAAGTGCCTTTATTTTCTTGTTCATTGTTCATTAAAAAGTGTCTTAGAAAAAATGGATGACACAACTCCCTGATTCCTCAATGGTGTCAATTTTATATTTAAAAAATTAGTTTGCCGCTATTTTTTTTTAACTTTATGTGAGCACCATTCGATATTTTCTTAGTTTTTGAGATTAAAAGTAAGCACCGTAGGTAAAATTCCACGACGTATATTCATTAGAAGAGCGTTTTCACCAAATCTTAGTTCCTAGGATTTACCAAATGTTTAAATAATGTCTTTGAAAGGCGACACGACTATTCAATTCAATATTCGGAAGTAATGAATTTATGCCGCCGTTCTTACGGTATATGGTGGCCCAGTGGTCAAGGCAGGCAGTAGCAGCAAGTAGGGTAGATCCTTGAAAGCAGTTGATCGGAATTCGATTCTCGACTTTGGCAATTTTTGAAAAATAAAAATAGACACATTATTAAAGATAAATTGTGAAATACCGAGTTTTTTTCACGGGTCTGTACTAGTACAATAATAAATCTTCAAGGTAAAAATTTACTCATAATAGTAAAATGGTTGCCATCAATCGTCTCTGTCCATCCAGCGAGTAAATTGCGTGAGATAGTTACTTAGTTATTTCCAACCTTATCGCCGACCGATGTTTAATTAAGAACAAGTTCTAAGACAGCTGTTCTAACTGTTTGATTTGACCGGTATCAAACAGTTGATTGGCACAGTTGTTTTGCTTCGTCAAATATGGGATGGGAACAGTATTTACTAAATTTAATGAACCAAATAAATTTTGATCCGGTTTTGACCCTTTATTTTAATTCAAGTTCAACTATTTTCGAGCAAACAAACAAAAAAGTCTTTATATGAAACTATTTGGCCTTTAGTGCAGGTAATAGTTTAACATGCAAAACATAATATTGTTAATGTTCTTATATACCAGCAATTTACAACGTTTTCATTATACAGAGTTTTTTTTTTCAATTATTTCCGGCTTTCACCCTTTAAGGGTGTTCTAGGCCATCATTTATAATTACAGAAAAAGGAAAGGTAAATTTATATATAAATTTTATTTAAATGTGCAAATTTCAGAATTTTATGGAAGATTGTAGTAAAGTTCAGACTTAGAAGAGATGAGATGTTGAATGGAGGAAAGGCAATTTTTGATAACGCTTGATAGAAGAGAGGATATTTATTGAGAGAGGGACAATAAAAAATATGTGATCTAAAGTTCCCACATCTAGACCACAGAACGAACAATCTGGGGAGTCAAGCACATGAATTTTAAAAAGGTGAGAAGGAACGGAACAATGTCCGATTCTCATTCGAATAAGTAAGGAAATTTCTTTTTTGGAAAAATGGGGGAATTTTTGAAACCACGGTTTTGATGGGCACCCTTGGATTGACTAGCAATGTTCCAATACTCTGTCCAAACATTGCGGGATCTATCTTTGATGATGGAAAAAAATATCAGACAGGGGAATATGGTTAACGAGGGTAATGGTAGGGTTAGACGCTCCTTGTTTTGCCTAGGAATCAGCAATATCGTTAACCACTATGCCAACATGTCCAGGAATCCAAATCAGAGTGACAGTTTTTCCAAAGCTTTGAATGGTGGTTATCAGTACTCGAATAAGACATTCAAAGTGATTATCAGGATGAAGAAGAGGACTGGATTTAAGTTTTTGGAGGGAACTGAGAGAGTCAGAGAGAACAAGAGAATGTTCAAAATTATTTTTTATTATATGTTTGAGAGATTCAATTATTGCAATGCACTCTGCAGAAAATATTGAAAATTGGTTTGAAATTGAATAAAATATTGTATCATTAGAATTATTGTGGTAAACTTTAATACCCATACCACAGTTAGGAGAGTCCGGAGATTTAGAGAGAGTTCTAGTCCAACTTTCAGCAGTTGTAATTATTTGTAAACAAGCTTCCTCAGCGCATAATACTGTCAAAGTTTGCTTTTGATCAAAGTCTATTAGCAAAAGGCAAATAATTACTTAGTGGTATAAAACACGTGATGCTCACCCTTTTAAGTGGCGTCTCACGAGAGTTCCGCTGTATGTGTATAATGAATGTAATTACAGGGTTTGGCGACGTTGCGATGCTTGTTAAGAATGGAGCTATATGGAGGAATTTTCTAACGCAGATTCGAAACAGTCTAAATTGAACGAGTGGGTCAGATCCAGACTTCTCTACACCACAAAAAAATATTATTTGTGTTAGGCGTGTTGAGCCAAACACAATCATTAAAGTTTTAAGTGTTATACATATAATGTTAGTTTAAAGTTATAAGTCTTGTAAGTGCTGACATATATTGTTAGATATTAGAACTTATTTTGGAATATGCAATGTGCAATTCTAATAATTAAGTGCAATATTTGCCTATTCCACATGTGGAAAATGCGGATGAAGATGACATACGGCGAAAGCTCATCGAAATTTTGAACGATTTTTCATCTGATCACAGTAAACGTGTTCCGGATGCTGATTTATTTGATTCATCATGTGTTTATACAAAATACTTAATATATTTATATATGCTAATAACACTATCTAATAACTAGCGACCTCTGCGTTATTCCCAACTCCATATTCTAAATTGTCCCATTCTAGAAATAAATGTTAGAAACTTTCTTCAGAATGGTAGGACCCATTTAAAATAATGGAAGTGTCATAAATTTTAATAATGTTCGTAAAGTTGAACATAAGTTTCATAGGAATTGTACGAAAGGGGCAAAGAAAACGATATTATAAAGTACAGCCTTCTTTATTTTAAAGTTAGGTACTACTTAAGGTGCCCTTGATGTACTAGATAATGCTGTGCAGCAAACTTTAAATCAAAAACTGGAATTGTCAAAAAATTCTCTTTAATTGGGTGTGCAAAAGCTAAGTCTCTTTTATGTTGGCATGTTTTTCGATGACAATTCTCGTCCGAAATCTATTAGAATACATTAATGAATTGGATTGCTTTAGTGAAGGTTTATTTTTAAACCATAGTAATAAAAATGTGATTTCGAATCCTGACAATGATTTTTTTTTTGGGTCTGAGGTCCGGTCGGAAATATTTTTGTGGTGCCGTACTCTAAATATCGTAAAAGGCGATATATTTATGGTTTATTGCTGGCGGGTTGCTACATATTTTCTACGCACTGATTGTTGAACAGATTTTTAAATAATATACAGCATAATGTTAATTTTGATGTTTTATTCTACTACTAAACTTACGTATATTGATAATACATTTTGTAGCTATGAAGAACCCACGAAAAAACGTAATTCCAATCATAATACGTTTGGGAGGCGGGTATAAGAACCACCGACCCGGGAACCATTTATTGGATAACCAAAGCCCCTGTCATAGGTCACCCCAAGTGGTTCGGTATGTTTGATGACTTTGAAGTGGTGTCCGGGTTCATGTTGTGGGGTTTGTCTAGTTCTTAGCCGATCCTAGGTGGATCGAGAGACACTGGTTGAGAAAGACCATTTGGCTTTTCGAGTAGTACTCTGTCATCCTATCGCCTTGCACGGCAATGGGAGGGTTTGACCACCAAATTACTACCCACCCTTCATACTCTTTCCTTCCTAGAACATCCTCCCCTTCCTTCACCTAAAAATACCCTCCACACACCATCTCAGAGATGACATAGACCCCGAGGAAAACTGTTTTCCTCAAGGCTTTCTTTGTGGAGCTAATATAAAAAAAATACACGTATAATGTATTTATGAATTCCCCCTTTTCATTCGATTTATCCTGAAAGTAAAGGTACTGTTTTGATCAAGAATGAATTTAGAATCTGTTGTGCAAGGTAAAAAATATTATATTTAGCATTCGTCAATGTATCCACAATTTCTAACGATACAAACATTTAACGAGCTGTCAATTAATGTGCTGACCTTTGCAGATACAATCGGTTCATTCAGGTTCTTTTTCGGAAAATAGACTCCTGCAAATATGAGTGACAATCATTTGATAAATTTAATATCAACTGTTGTTTCATGTGAAGCTATTCAACAATTGTATTTACTTTGCAGACATATTGGATTAGTTCATTAATTGAAGTGGATGGATTAGATCAGTGTTTCAAAATTGCTTCTTTTGGGTCTCAATTTTTTTTTATAAATTTTCATACAATAGCTCATTTTATTTCATTATCCTAAAACAGTATTTTTAGCTCTAAAAATGGCCTTGCCAGAGAGGAATGAAGAAAATACTAGTGTTTTTAAAATTCATATGCGTACAGGAAGGCCTTTAAAGAGAGCCTTGTTGTAGGAGGGAGGAAACACAAAAGCCACCAAATCGTTCTATAGCCGAGCTGTTAACTCAAGACACGCAGCAGTTGTGTACTATTTTTAGCGTCCTTTCAATTTTGAAATATATTGAAAGGCAAACATCTCTGCCGTAGATAACCCCAAGTGCTTAGCTAAGTTTGGTGACTTAGCAACAAGGATGCCAGGGGTTCATTGAGTGAGATTTATACGGATCTTGGCAGCGGATGCAATTGAGTACCAACTGCGTAGCAGACCGGATCCGGAGAGACAGGTTCAGAGAGATCTTTTGACTTCTCCTGCAGAATTCTCTCGATGCACTCGCACCGCAGTGGGAGGGACAGATTTGTCTGACAGACAGGTCTGTCACTTCTCGACACTCTGATCCTCCGATTCTGACCCATCCCTCATACCTTTTTACTTCCCCAGACCTTCCTACTTCATAGGCCTTGAGAGGAATTATTTTCCTCAAATCCTCCTGTGTGGAGCGAATGTAAAGAAAAATCAGAAATACATTATTTTTTCATGATATTTCAGTATCAAGTTACATTAAGAACAAAAGTTTCCCAATCATTTTTTGATAATTTTCTGTCTAACCAAAAAACAATTTGAGTAATTCTATGAAATCCCATTCCCAAACAATTTCTCTGAAAGCGAATCGCATTTGATCACATTATACAATTACAATTTAGGCAGCCCACACAGCCTATTATTTAATGCTAACATTATTTACCTTCATACATCAGGTTGATGAATAGCTTATGCTCGTCCAAATGGCAAATATTTATTGTTTCCTGCCAGCGCAGAAACAATGGCCGACAGATAATTTAACCGAGCCGACAAAAAGCTCGCTTCGATAGCGGGCTTGTTATAACAAATATATTTAAAATAAGCGGTAAGCGTTTAAAAGCTAGAGCACTAAATACAACTACTCTCGAAAAACACATAACTGCCACACTTTAGAAGCATGATTTGTTTAAATGAGCATTTTGACCATGTTTTTGGGTTTTGTAATGTTAACCTTTTGTCGTCTCGTAAAGCGAGTATACAATTTAATTAAAATATTTTCGTGAAGTTACTAACTGTCCTATTACAATAGCATTGTACATTTTTGGATTTCCTAACACAAATTTGAATTCCTAGCCAAAAAGAAATTGATGTTAAAATCCGATAAATTAATGTTAAACAAGAATTTTTGAATTCCCCATAAATAAAGGTTGCTGTGTGAAGCGAATTTCCTAGGAAAAAATACTAGATCTTCAAAAGATCAATATTGCAGAAAGGAAGAAACACAAAAGATGAAACATGAAAAAAAATAACCTGTGAGTCTCAAAAACTGCATTCGACTGTCCCAGTAAATATAATGCCATATTTTTTTTCTATGTTTTGTGTTTAAACAGTACTTAGTAGCACAGCATAGTAGGAGCAGTGACTTTTGGGTATGCTAGAGGGCCAAAATTTAAAAAAATACATTATTGTTGATGATGCTGTAGTCGAAAACGTTTTTGGTAATCTGTTTTTCGTATGAAAATTTTCATGAAATTTCAGTTTGGCTGTGCGTTGCACATGGATTTCCTGAAATTATTTATACAAAAACCAATTTTCTACCAAAACGTTTTCGGCTACAAATAATGCCATTTTTTTAATATTAGCACTTTATCACACCCAAACGTCACGAACCGCCACTGATGAGGAGGCGTCTTATTGAGACAATGACGAACCCAAAGAGGACAAGGAGAAGAAGTAGATTTCGATGATGAAAATTTGGTTATATTAAAACGTTGCAATGGAAATCAACGACTGCCTCCCTTAACCATTTTCTCACGAACCGGCCCGCCACGCTGTAGGTGGGCAGACCTATCTGCCGCCAAGACCTGTACTAACAACATTCCTTGAACCCTGGCAATTTACCAAACTTGGGGAGACTTTGACAGAGTTATCCAATAAACGGTTCTCGGGGCGGCAGTATCCGTACCCGCCTCCCAAATTGAGTATAATCCTTTATCTAAATATTTCATTAATTATACTTCCAAGTTTTCTCTCTCAATATATATTTTATATACTCTTATAAATCATCTGCACTAAGCTCCCAGCGACCACCCTCCAATGAATTTAGTATGCACGGGTCACGCCTCGCAGGCTGCTGCTCGCCGCGCAATGGTTAGTAACGATATTGCATAATGCATCTCAAGAAGCGACACATTAAATATGTTCACTTCGTAGACAAAGGAACAACTAGAAGGTTTTTTGCCAATATACTTGAAACGTTTCTCAAAGGAAGTAAAACCTACGTATTTTATAAAATGTAATTAAGTATTGGAGCTTTATATTGCATTAGCTGTACTATCTGACTTCGAACTTCCGACGGAAAACTATTTCGAGCCTTTGGGACAACAAAGTTCTATCTGACGTTTTGGCTAGAATTTACTTTTTAGTACAAAGTTTCTTATATAACGTTTTTCCTTTAAAACCTTATCTCAAATATGTCCAACTTTTATGTAAGTTCGCAGATACTTATCCAACAAAGTTTTATATAAACTACTATACATTTATTTATTAAAACTATAGGGTACTATTTGCAATTTAAGTGCAACTTACGACTCCAGATACTAATATCTACAGCCTGTATGTCGGACAAATATCTACAGCTCATATGTTGGACTAATATCTTTTAACTTCAGAGTGAGGACTAATATCTACAGAGCTAAGGTCGGACGAATATCTCCGACGGTCCCAGTGGTGACTAATATCTATGGAGCGTAGGTTGGACTAATATCTACAGAGCGCAGCTGACCAAGAGGTTGTACGGAAAAGCATAAATTACTTCAATTACGTAATTACTAATTACGTAAAGGCTTAAACGTTTAAAGTACGTACATGAAGTTTTTGCATAATATTACGTATTTTGCTGTTTACGAGGACAATAATTTATTATAAAAACATGGAGGTCACAATACAAAGAAATTTATTTATTTCGAAATACACGGCACCACAACCTTACCTAACTGACATAGAAATGATCATGGTAACAGACTAAATAATTTAGAAGCACTCGAAATAAAGAAAGCTGTTAAAACAAAAACCCAAATCGTTAATAATCAGCTAAATGTGTCCAATAGTCCGATATTAGGGATTTTTACATACATAAATTAAGTTTTTTAAACTGCATACGCAATATTACGTTATTCCAATATGCTATACATAATTGCAAATCCAACCTTTGCCAGTGTTGTAGATATTCGTCCACACTTTGGTTCTCATAGATATTAGTCAGCAGTTTGGGCTGTAGATATTCGTCCTCATTTTGGTTCTCATAGATATTAGTCCGATTTGTTCAGTTTTTGGAATTACTGTAGATATTAGTAAACGCCTCCCAACTCAGTTCTGTATAAAAACTTTATTTTTATTTTTAGAGCAAAGGCTTTTCATTTGCAAATTTTACGGGCATTTTCTATCTGCAAATGATAACAAGTTTTTAAGCATCGTGGTGGCATGTACACTTAAAGACAACATGTTTCCATCCGCCTATAATTAATTTGGCAGGCGGGTATGGGTACCACTACCCCAGGAACTATTTATTGGAAAACCAACACCCCCATAGTGACTCCAAGTTTGATGTCTTAGCAGGGGTTATCGAGTTCATGGGGTAAGGTTTGTCTAGTCTAGATGAATGCATTTACCTACCTACTGCGTGGCGGGCCGGATCGTAGAGACTGGTTGAGGGAGACCAAATCTAGACATTTCCAGCTGAACTTTCTCGATCCCTCGTCTTGCATCTGAATGGGAGAGATGGATTTATATGCCCGTCACCCTTCATCCTTTTTCATCTCAGAACATTTTCTCCTTCCTTTTCTTAAAAAGACCCTACATACAGCATCTTCAAAGATGACATATCCCCTGAGAGATTTTTTCCTCACGGTATCCTATGTGAAGCTTATGTAAAAGAAAGGAACTAAAGTGCAAATATTTGTGTTTTTTTTGTGCTTAGTTGTTTGGCTAAATACCACTTGTCTTTGCTAAAATTTTCTTAAATATAAAGGTATTTCAATTACGATGTTTTCTGCGTTTTTTTTTCAGTGTTATACGATACGATACGAACTATGAACAATATCTCAGTTTAATACCATCGGCAGACATCTTGTTGTCCCAAGGGCACGATTTGTCGACAATCTTATTTTCATCAAAGCAGTAAAAAGAACAGAAACCTAATAATTTTGTAGATCTATTTTTTGTGGGATGCATGTTGCAATTATTGCACATATCCGATCACTATCCGAAGGCATCGTATTGTATCGGAGAAGTCACCAGTAGAAGAAGAATACCATGAAACAAAGCTCGTTTGTGACCTATTTTGTAAATTTTGTGGCCTATTATGTAAATACGTTTGTAATGTTAATTTTTTTTTATACAATGATAATGCCGTCAGAAGGCGAAACAGAATAAACTGTTTTAAAATAAATTAATAATTTTTAAAATAAATTAAAATTAAAATGGAATTCTACAAATTAAACTTGATAACAATAAATGTTTTTTCTATTCATCTATTATAGAGAGTGAGGATTTTTTGGTATAGTACCAACAATCTTATTGACCAGAGCTCATAAACTAGCTCCTACGAATAAGCTATTATGGCTACTGAAAGTTTATGATAGTTTATAGTATCTCCTAATGCCAAGAGCAGGGTGCTTGGCAGTCTATCCCCTCTGACTACAGCTGCAGTTAAATGGTGAAATGGTTAGTAAGTTGGTTAGATAATAAGCTAAAGACAATTAATTAAAATGAGTGTCAAAAAGGAATTTTATAAAAAAATCACATACCTCCAAGACCAACCCGAAAAACCGATTTTTTTTATTTGCCCGTATGCTTAATCAACGTTGGAAAAAATGCCCATTTCCATATGCAGTATAAGTCGAAATTTTATAACGTAGATAATCTTACCAATTAGATTCATAAATGAATATCGAACCGAAGTAACGCGTGTAACCATATAATATATATCTATATTTTTTTTACGTGAGCTCCACACAGGAGGCACAGAAGAAAATAATTTCCCTCAGGGCCTATATCATCTTTGGGGATGCTGTGTGGAGGGTTTTTTCAAAGGAAAGAAAGGAGAGGAGAGTTCTGGGAAGGAAAAGGGTTTAAGGGGTGGGTAGGAATATGGGGTTCAGTGTGTCCAGGTCATCCGCCTCCAAGACCTAGACAAACCTCACCCTATGGACCCGGGCACCCCTGCAAAATCACCAAACGCAGCGAACCACTTGGAGTGACCTGTTGCAAAGGTGTTGGTTATCCAATAAAGGTTCCCGGGGCGGCGGTACCCATTCCCGCCTCTAAAATTGTATATTAAAGGGAAGAGGAAGGTGTAGAAGCACCTTGCTATTCTTGTTGCCAAAAAAGGCTAACGCAATTACAAGCAAAGTTTCATTTCTGAATGGTAATCTTTCACGGGGGCACAACCGTGGGTATATTCCAGTATGGAATGAGATGCAAATATGCTATTCGTTATATTATTTTAGGTGAATTAATTGAAAAACTAACCACATTAATCAATAGCCGGAATTGAATCCGCGATTTTCAGATTCATAGTCAAGAGACTTACCCATCGACACAGAGCCCGTCGTAGTTTCAACCGGTAAGTAAAGTTCATAACCTAAGTTAATATGAATTTTTTTTTTTTTTTACATGAGCTCCACACAGGAGGCCTTGAGGAAAATAATTTCCCTCAGGGCCTGTGTCATCTTTGGGGATGCTGTGTGGAGGGTTTTTTTAAGAAAAGGAAGGAGAGGAGAGTTCTGGGAAGGAAAAGGGTTTAAGGGGTGGGTAGGAATCTGGGGTTCAGTATGTCCTGGTCATCCGCCTCCAAGACCTAGACAAACCTCACCCCATGGACCCGGGCACCCCTGCTAAATCACCAAACGTAGCGAACCACTTGGGGTGACCTATGGCAGAGGCGTTGGTTGTCCAATAAAGGTTCCCGGGGCGGCGGTACCCATTCCCGCCTCCCAAATTGAAATTTTTGATAAAGCAGATATATTTTTCCAAATATGTTTTATTCTGAAACACTGGTAAATTTTCTAATGAAGGTCATTATTTTTGTTACGAATACTATACCCAACGAGTTTGTACTAAAATGTATATGCAAATATAAAATGTAATTAAAAGTTTTAGTTACCTGATAAGTTATATGCACTCTGCCGACCTCTCTTAACTTTTTCCAAACAGAAAAGTTGCTGAAAAAAAAAAGAAAAACACATTAGAAATGTTGTAGGACTTACGTATATATACTCACTTTTTCTGAAAAAAAAAAGTTTCGTTTAATACATTGTTTAAGAATATTGTTTAATTCAAAGCAAATTCTAGAATTTAATTTAATTTTTATATTTATGTGAATACCTCACAAGAGTCTGAGCTGCTCCCGTCTGGAGCCAGGGAGACTATGGTATCCGCAATTGGGGTATGTTGTGAGGCTGAAGGTAGTGGGGTGGGGAAGGAGATGGGGGAGAGGAAGGTGGAAAAGTACCAGCCTGGCTATTCAAATCTAGTCACTGAATACGGCTAAAGCAATTTCAACAAGTTTGAATGAAAGGTGGTCTTATACCAGGGCGATACTGAGAGTACCTTCCACTCTGGAACGTGCCGCAAATATACTATATATTATTATTTTTAATGAATTAATTGTGAAATAATACAAACTAATCAAATAAAATTTATTTGCCCACGCCGCGCCGTCGGGATTTGATCCCCGCGACCTACGGATTGCGAGTCAAGGTCCTTACCCCTAGTTATTAGAAAACAAAAAACATTATTTAATTTTGTTTTTTTAATTGGAAATTTGTAAGATTAATTAAAGCAAAAATAGTTACTTAAAAATTAAGAATTAACTTAGAATGTTATTAAATTGCTTCTTGAGAGAGTTTTGATTTTTTAATCCTTCTAATTTCTTCTTGTAGTATATTGAAAAAAAATTTATGTAACTTTTGTACTACCTAATGTAATACTTAGTTCAAATGAAGTATTTAATTTTTAAGCGTGGAAAAGTACATGAACGTTTGAAAAATAAGCCGATAAAATATTATTATAAAAAATAAAACAAACACTTTGTATAATGAATAACTGATTACTTTGTATAAAACCACTATTTTTAAAACAATATCAATAAAATAAATAAATATTAGTAACATATCCTGATGAAGACAACATTGTTGTCGAAACATGTTGATATTTTTTTAAAAATAGTGGTTTTATACAAAGTAAGCAGTTATTCATTATATGAAAAATGATGCCACAAAATAAATTTGCGAAGTTTGAAGAAGCAAACACTTTGTATTTAACCACGAAGTAGGAATTCTGACATATTAGTATTTAATGATTTTCTTATTTCTAAGGCTTCTAAGTTATCTAATTTTATACCAATACTGTTTTTATGTAACATGCGCGTTCCTGAAATTTTATTAAAACTGTGGTCTGCTGAGATTAAGTGATTTGCAAGCTCAGAGAAATCCTTTCCATTCAAACAGCGTAAATGTTCGTTTACCCTAATATTGACATTTCGTGATGTTTTTCCAGTATAGAAAGCAGGACAATCATTGCAGGTGAGTTTATAGATATCCGAATGAGATAAACTATCTTCTTTATCTTTAGTAGAATACTATCTTCTTTATAGATAGTTTAATTGATTATCTATTTTACCGCTTTCAAATACTTTGTCTCTGTCTAACTATGTTCTTTTGTCATATTCTTTCTCCCTTTGTCGCTCAACTTATATATAACTGATAACTCTGTCTTAATATTTAGTTATTATTATATCATGAGGAAGCTTGGTCGAAGCGAAACCGGTAGATATATAAAATAATAAATTCGTGGTTAAATACAAAGTGTTTGTTTTATTTTTTATAATGTAATTAATGTCTAACCACAAAGTAATTGCTTTTTATGAAAAAAAAATTATTAATTATAATTGAATCCATTCAGAAAAGCAATGTTCATTTAAATATAAAATGTACGAATTCACTTTTTTTAATTTTATTTTTTTATTTATTTTTTTTTTTATACATTTTACAAATATAAGTCAAAAGTCCCGATAAACTACTTTTTAGCAGTTTGTCTAACGGGTTCTTTACATAAAAGATCTTATTATAGAGATTTAATAGTTACATTTTTACAGTTAAAGATATAAAATTAAATTAAATTTTTTACAGAAATATACTTAGGTACATTTTTACAATTATAGATATAAGATAAAATTAAATTTTTTACAGAAATATACTTAGATAAAAAAAAAAATTATGAAAACATGAATAACAATTTTAAAGTCTTTAGAATAAGTAATATGTTATTGTAAGCTAATACAAATTAATTCTTTCCGTGAGCCAAGTCTTCAGTAAGTTTACCAATTGTTTGTTTTGGGCACAGTTTTTAATTTCAGCTGGAAGCACGTTTAAACAACTGGGAATCATGCAATTTAACGTTCTTTGTCCATATTTATTTGTATATTTAGGTACAATTAGTCCTTCATTAAAGTTAAAACGAGTATTATGGTTGTGTTCCAGCCTGTTTATATATAAAGGGTTATTTATGTGCTGAAATATAATTTTGTACCACATAATTGCTCTCACTGAAAGAATTTTGAGACTTTGATAAAAGTATGGAATATTATGCCTTTCTTTGTATAATTTTTTTTCAGCTAATAATTTAACCAATGAATTTTGCACTGATTGAACATGGTCTATATTTGTTTTACAAGAAAATCCCCAAGCTGTTATTCCATACCTTATAACAGATTCAGCTAGAGATAAATAAATTATTCGAAGTGTGCAGATAGGAACAAATAATTTTAGTTTATACAATCTGTTTACAATTGATCTTATACTGCAAAAGCTTTACATCCGAATGGATTTCTATTTATTGAATAGTATTTTATTTCACTTCAAATTATCGAAAACTATAAAATCCTTTCAATGATTTTATTCGAAAACAGAAATCGTTGAATTTAATTGAGCGTAGTTCATTAAAAAAAAATCCTGAATTCCAGAATTTTTTACTTCAATATTAAAAAATGATCGCTAAAAATGTTGGTATTTCATTAGTCAGCCTTCCGGTCAATAAAACTGGATTTGGTTGCTTTATCGAAGTCAAATAAATAATACTGGACGCATTGCCGGATGCATTTTGAATTTTAATTTGTTGGTGTGTTGATTGAGTTTGATTGTTACTCGATTGGTACAGTCGAGCATGTTGTATGTTTTGAGATCTATAACGCTCACAGACAGTCAATAACTTAAATCATGTTAATTCCATGAATACATCGATGCATCCGATGGTATTGTCGAACCAGTGTCGAATTGGGAATCATTCAAATGGAAAACATATATAAATAAATAAGCCCATTGAGAATGATGCAAAAACATTATCAATTTGGGAGGCGGTAGGGGTACCGTCGTCCCAGGAACCATTTATTGAATAACCGACACTCGCTATAATAGGTCATTACAAGTAGTTCGCTAAGTTTGGCCATTTAGTAAGAAGAGCCGGGATCACTGGGTGAGGTTTGTTTAGATCTTGGCGGCGAATGAGTTTACCTACTTACTTTGTGGCGGGCCGAATTGGGAGAGATTGGTTAAGGGTGATCTAACTTAGACCGCTCCAGCCGGAGTCTCTCGACTCATCGCCTTGCATTGCACTGGGAGAAATGGATTCATACGTCCTTCACGCATGGACACATTGATCCTTAGATTCCTACCCAACCTTCACATCTGTTTCCTTCCCAGAACTTCATCTCCTTCCTTTTCTTAAAACAGCATTCGCAAAGATGACACAACAATTTATTCATTTAAAATAATATATAGTGCGTTTGCAGCACACTCGCAATCCGAAGGTCGCGGGATCGAATCCCGGCGTGGCAAATAAATTTTATTTGTTTAATTTGTGTTATTTCACAATTTATTAATTTAAAATAATACATAGTATATTTGTGGCACGTTCCAGAGTGGAAGAAACTCTCAGTTTCGCCCTGGTGAAATATCACCATTCAGAATTGAAACGTTGCATGAAATGGCTTTAGCCATGTTTGGTGACCAGATCTGAATAGCCAGGTACTTCCCCACCTTCCTCTTTCCTACCTCCTTTCCTTCCCCATTAGCTTTAGCCTCACAACATACTCCAATCGGGGAAGCCATACTCTCACTGGCTTCAGACGGGAGCAGTTGGGACTCTTGTGCGGTATTCAAGTAAAAAAAAAGGGATTTTTTTCTTTAGCTACAAAAAACATAGAACTGGTTTCGACCACGATCCTTGCTTTATTTGAGGCAGAATGATGAAAAGGGATATTCGTTCACTAATGACCTATGTGAAATGAGAAGTACGTAGCTGTTCCCATCTCTGGTTACTAGGAAGAGATTTCGTGCAAAATTTCAAATTTAATTGTCGATTTTTCACCAGGCCATATGGAAATAGAATATTTCCAACTTTATAAAGGGTGCTAAAATACATAATTTTAATTTAGATTTGTTAAAAGAGGAAGAAACCTTTTTTTTAAATTATTTGGTTTTATTTAGTTATATTTTGATCCAGTAGGATCAAATCATCAAATTTGTGAGTAATGTTAAAAATGCCTACTGCCAGTTTTAGACCATAAAGTACTCTAAAATGTCCCTTATTTGAATACCTACGGCAGATGTCCTAGATTCTAGATTGATGAAATTGTGGCCTTTCTGATTTAGAAGTCAAAATATTTTTTCAACGATAAACAATCTTCAACCCTTGGCAGTTACCAAATTTGATAGGCATTTCTAGCATTAAGCCCCATTTTGTTGTATAGTAATATAATGTATAAATTAAGTAAAATTAATGTAATATTCTAATCACTGAAGAATAAGCTAACACTAATAATTTTAACGAAAATATAAAAAGAACAAGAAACAGAAAAATAAAATCATGACGATTGCAACTGGGACTCGAACTCAGAACCTCTCGTCTTACCGGGACAAACGGCTTACCAATTCGGCTACTGAAACCTCTCACTTAAATGTAATTTTTGTCAATCTTATATTTAAAATTTCAACAATATCATCTTCGACTATTTTTTTTCCAAATAATATCTATGTATAATATTGTAATAGTTAAAATTTGAATTTTACTTAAAAAAAAACCAAATTCTGTTATTTTACATGGGTAAGTTGTCATTGGTATGAAATGCCGCAATTGATATTGTAGCACGACGACGCCAATCACTTTTTAAAAATTACTAGGCCCCTTTTTTCGAGAAAAGGTTCTATTGGTTTTTCTAAATTACAGTTCAGTAGCAGATATACGGAATTGAGCGGTGAGCTCATGGCTCAGTCACTCAATCAGTCTTCTTTGCAACAGGAAATTATGCTTTACGGGAAACAAATTACACGTATCGTCCTGCACAACCTGAATAGCGCTCTGAAAAATTGAGCAGGAAGCTCCTCAGCCCCCTTTTGCGAGAAAATGCCCGTACTGAACCGGGCGACCGAAGTGGCCCAAGAGCAGGTGTACAAAATTGAACGGTCAACTAACTACCAGTACCCTTTGTAGGCGCACACTTCTCGCTTCATCCGCATTTACACGTCAAATTGCTTAGTGTTTTAACCCGTTGTTTCCTGCATCGGGCAAAAGCTAGTTTTTTATTAATGTATGGATTTAAGGCTAAAATGCTCCGGACCTGCAAATGTCTGATTATTGAATAAGCATACTTCACTTATCCTCAAACAACAGCAGCCCCGATGAGATAAATTAGGAACGTATTTACACTTCATCAGATTACTAGGACAAAACATACTTCGTTATCGCAATAGTACTGATATGTGGGATGGCTGGAACCTAATGTTTGGGGTTAAATGGCCAATGAAAACTTCAACAATAATTGTGTTCTAGCTTACATCGTAATACATCAATTTTTCTTTTTTTTTAAGATGAAGTTATACGTGAAATCCTATTTAGATACTATTTAGATTAATCTTAACTATAAATCGGTTTAAATTACAAACATCAAAAAATATGCTACGGATAAATTGAAGCTTTTACTACCTTTTGTATGCATTGGAATTACAATAAAATTATTATTTACGTAACAAAAAATATAAACGTAAACTTCTAAAAAATATATTTTTGAAGTAAAACTTCTTCACGCACGCTTGACTTGGGGAGTAAACTGGTGAATGCGTGACGAGAGCGTTACGAAAAGCGAAGGGGATGGTAGTTGAGAAGGAGATATAAGTCAGTGATAGAAAGAGATAGAGTTACGTTTCATATATTAGGTGACATTTTCTTTCTCTCCTAGCAAGTGACGTTTCGTATATCTGAAGCACAGTGCAGGCCTATTGTCTGTATCACACTCTAGGAGCAAGAGAGAGCAGTGCGCGGCACATTTTCTTTCTCTCTTCCTATAACATAGATGGAGTTAAAGAAGTTTTACTTCAGTCGTGAGGTCTACAGCACACTCGATTTTTTTTCCATGAATTATCTAATATTTTTAAAGTTTTTTTTTTTTTGAAATACTCCTTTATGACTAAGACCATTTTTGACTTTTTTTTGATCTAACTTTATTCATTCTTATAAAATTATGCACAAAATAAATAAATAAAAACCACTTTGGTGCTTACTTGCTCTCGTGCAAATAAGACGCTCGTTTTTAAATTTTGAAGGCGTGAGAATCGAAAATCGATATATTTTTAGCGTTTATATTCCTCTTAATAGGTACACTAACACTTATTTGGTTTACGTTACTTATTCTAACTAAACTAAATGACTACAGAAATGGTTGAAAATGAACATAACGTAAATTTATTATTTCATTGGTGTCCATGATTCTGTGTGAAGGTATCATAATTAGTTAACGATTAGTTCTCACATTGCTTTAGTTGCCTATGGGTCACACGTCTCGTTTACGAAATCTGCCGACGGTAGTTGTCCAGAGTCATTATTATCCTTGGGCTTGGCAGACAAAATCCAGCTTCCAGTAAGAAATTATGTTAGTCCTCTGAACTATGTTTATAAATTACGATACGTCAATAAACAGTGATTTTGATTCAAAGAACCTAAATCTTTTAATAAGCATATTGTAGTACTGGAGAATACTGGTCCCAGTACTTATAAATAACGAATGTCTCTGGAGACGACGTAAGTGACATTATACCCATTTATTCTGAAAGAACATTCTAGCATATGTGTAGAAAATGGAACAAAACTGTAAAGCACCAAAAATTACATGAAAGTAAAGTACTAAAATGATTGATAGCTAACATGTTTTACAATTTAAATGCAACAATATCCCCATTCTAGATGAGATCATAAAAAAACTAGCCGATAAAAAAAAATATTAATATAAGAAAAGTGTTCAGCCTGCCTATTTGCAAAAATGTTTTTGCGTGTTTACTGTTACACATTTCTTTTAATCACGACAATCCACATTCTCATCTCCTATTTATTTTTCCTAAATATCAGTTAATGTGTAATTTCAAACTATCTAACCCCTTTTTTCTGCTAGAATCCCCTTCGTGTGTGTTTTCGCCTTCAATATTCCATCGCTTTATATTTCCTTTACGCTTTAAAAACGGAACACACTCAAAGCATTGAAGAAAAATCCACAAAGAAAGTACTAACCCCAATCTCTTAAGGGTTTGTTTGAACAAATAACAATTTAGCTATAAAATACAACCCTATAAAATAGACGTAATGTTTTCGCCTGAGCAGTTACCTGTCTTACCGCGGCAAATTACCTGTCACATCCGGAAGACCAGAGCGAGCGGCTCGATCAAGAATAAACGATTAAAACTTTAGAGATTGCGAGATTACATTTTGGTTAAACGTGAACTCTTTTAATATTTGTCAGGCTATTTTCGAGGGCTATTTATAAATGCTAGAGACATTTCCGAAAAACACTTTGAATTCTAAACATGAGGAGGACAAGTACCGTTAATTGGTATTTACAAAAAATACATTTTCATCGTATTGTGTACTTTCAAGACTTGCATAGTAATTGTACAGTACAGCTTACACTAATTTACAGATTAATAACATTCACGTTCGATATAATACTAATATTCTCAAGCACATATTAAAATATACAATACTAGTTCACACGAGTACATTTTGTAGCATTAGTGTGATATAGTACTGCTATATAGGAATTTATGTTTGCTATAGAAGAAATTATGTTGGGTACCATTTGCCAGGTACATAATAAGTTAAAGTAAGATGTAATGACACTGGATGTGTTTCGCGTTTTACCTACCATGTGTGTCATGTTATTCATGACATAAACACCGCTTGTTAAGTGGGTGCATTAAATGTTAAAGTAACAGGGTCTAATTAATTATCACTGTAATCAGCTTTATTTCTGAATTGGAAACTTGGACGCCAAACCTTGTCTAAAACAAGATATGCTGAGTGCTGAGCTATGCAGTATGCAGGCAACAGTTACTCCCATCATGGCGTGGGCATTGTTCTTTTTTACATTGTTGTGAATTATTTACTTAAACCGCCGCCGATTGAGTATTTAACAATTTAATTAAAAATCCACATTTTGTCTTGTCAAATTCAGGTCATGCCCCTTTGACGCGAATCCAAGAAGTCCTGAAAAGTGACACAGAACCCACTGTGGTTTGAAAGTTAAACTATCCCGGAGAAAAGTGTAAACATTAGTGGCCAGTTTAAACATTAGGAAATATTAATAATAACAAACATTAATAATCCTGGGGTAATTTAGAACATTAATTTCTATTGGAAAATAATTAATTATTTGGGCAATCTAAATATTTTCATAACAGTACATTATGTGTGATACATATTTATAGTGAATTTTCTCATGTGAAGAGTACCATGAAATTGTATTTTAATTAGATTTCCCAAAACCGAATTAATATTATCGCATTTGTTTGTGTGATATGTTTATTAATATTTTATGATAGTTTGAATCAAATAGAAACTCTGGCGGCATCGGACACATTAATAAAAAGTGACTAAAAAAAAGATACTATATTTATATCTTACCACAAAGTATTTGCTTTCAACTGAAAGATGAAAAATTCAATTATCATTAATGAGCTATGGGTGCCTACTTTAAAGAAATTCATAAAACTCTATCTTAGACCATGTATAATATATTCACCAGAACTTATGTTTAAAGAATTTAGAATCTAACTAACTAACTAACACATTTCTCGCACGATCGTACATGGTTTTACCACACATACGCCTCAGGGATCTCTAAATTAAATACATTATACTATTATGAAATATTACAAATTTACAAAGTTAATAATTTAAATAAAACTCCACCATTTAAAATAATAAAAAACTCAGACAAACATGAATTCTCCCAACTTCAAAATATTGGAAAAAACTAGCTTCAATTATAAATATCTTAGAGTAATGTTATTTAATACGTCACCAGAAAGTATCAGAAATATTTAAAAAAAAAACAATCAAAAATATTCATACACACTTAAAACATGAACTTAATACTTGGACACATAATAATTGGCTAATTAATATAGCGCCGTTTTCGTGGAAAATCACCTCAAGGGCGCTGGCGACATAAATAACAAACATTAACACGTCTACCATACACACAAGCCAAACTTTTTTTTGGAAGTACATCTCTTATATACTCGTAACATTATGTAAAATTATTATTATGAACATATTTGATTTTTAAAATATTTCTGCAAATGATATATGATATATAATAAAACATAAATATTTTAACCTAACGTATTTCGACGTTCATAAACCTGTTCGATACAACTTTTACTCTAACGCATAAAAATAATATAACTTTAAAACACCTTGCACGTATTACGATAAACGCAAAGCAAGAGTCTTAAACTGATGTGTTCATCATTAAAGTGCCGACGTACGAGCGTCTTAATTGTAAAAACAAGTTTTCAACATTCTGCAAAACACCCACCCAGTTCATTAGCATATTACCTGCTCTTGTTAATTACTTGTAAGGGTTGGTTGCAGGACTGGAGCATTCACCCCTGCAGGGAAACTGTGAGGTGTTTTCCCGTTAGGGGTTGTCAGCGAAGTTTTACGAGTCCCCACGGTTCATTCACACAGACGGGATTGACAAAATATGGAGAGCTAATGACTTGGAACATTCGTGTTACAGTCATAAAGCGAAATCACTCTTCAATTTTATTAAGCACGTACAAATTTACTGTATAAATCGTTTGTTTTGTTTAGATACGAACGGCTATAAAATTTTATTTCATGTGAACAAACTTTAAATGAATAATGGAGTACACATATAAAGCAGAACAATTGTTTTCTAAGGCTGTAAAAACTCTCGAAAGTGATGAGATTTTTAAGGGCGTTTGTCCACCGCCGTCGTCACTGAGAAACGACATTATTTCACGTCGAGTTCGGCACGCCCCCACCGTGATGGCTGTCGTATGCCAACCGCGACAGATCTCTGTGGTTTTGATGTGTACGGGTTATTATAACCAATACAAGACAAAATCTATGCGGCGCCGGTATTCACGGGTGCATTTTTTTTGACGTTGAAGTAAGTGGTTTGTCTTTCAAAAGACAATTTTATCTAGGTACTAGAATAGTGTCTGTTTAACGATATCTTCAAAAAGAAGAAATATATATACAGCACATTTAAAATAATTCAAAAAATATTCCGAAATCGATAGAGAAATTTCAAGTTCATACAACACATAAATTACCACATTTCGCTGCATAAAGAATGTGTATAACTTTTGTTGGCTGTAAGTATCAGTTTTGTCAATTTCAGTTAATTAGCACAGTTTCTACATGCACATTTATTTATCAATTGTATAAAATTTACTCAACGCTTATTAGTAGACCTGTACATATTGTGATGTTTCTCCTTTTTACCTCTTTTAAACTTGATATTAAATATTTTTGGAATTCTTTCATCCCTTCAAGTTTTCTTGAACTTTTCTTTTGGCTCTGATCGATATTTAAATTTTAAGGCTTTGCATGTGTGTAGTAGGGATGGAAAATTCCTCCCCTACGTCACACAAGCCTTCATGAAAATTGGACCCTTATTTTCTTTGATAACTACAGAAAGCTACTTAAAGCTCCCTTGTACTACATACCTTTAGAGATATGTATACTTAACTAATTAATACGTTAATTACGACCTTGAACGTAAATATTTTCTTATTTATGTTGTAATTAAACTCCATCAAACGTTGTGTAATTTTTTTGATTTATGATATGGGACTTTAATTACTTTCATTTTTGTGGTAACCCTTTGATTCTAAACAGAGCGTTGAGTTTCAAACTGTACTGGTCTCTCCCTTGCAAATCTAACTTTAAATAATTTCTCTAAATGAGCTAACTTTCCTCCGTCGCTTATTATGTTTCCATACATCCTAACGAACTCGTAAATAAACTGTACTAATCGAAAATACGCATGTTTAAATGAACAGATAATTAAGAATGACTCAAATGGTTAATTGTTAGTAAATTTGATTATGATTGTTTTATGTCTGCCTGGCTCCCCTCCACTATGATTCAGCTGCTATAAGGTACATATAAAGATGGTTTTAGTAGGTTAATGTAATTAATAGATTGCATATTAGACGGACTCAGAATACCCTTTTTCTGCCGAAAATTTGGCTCCTATCCTCCTACAAGTAAACCAGGTGATCAGATTCTTACTAGAAATTCGCACAATCTTCTGGCGCGGATCGGTTAATTGATACCTAAGTTATCGCGTCCTAACCGTCCTTCCTCTTGCCATCATGCACTGCCTTCCGGTCGTCATCTGAGCCTAGATACCCCCAAATTCCTACTCCTGCAAGGTCTACTATTTACTTAGGGCGAACCGGTTTCGTCCTATGTGCAATCATATACTCACGGTGTTGTGTAGAGTTACGGGTCGTGAATCCTCACTCCACGTACAGAAAATGATGTGAGAGTAACTCTGTCGAGTCTAAAACGCTAGCTGTAAGCGAGTCCACATCAATCAATGTACAGTACATAAAAAGATATATATGTAAACTTACATTTGGGAAGGATTATAACTCGCAATTTGAGGCTAGCTAGTCTCAAATTCCGAGCTCGGATTTCGTGAAAAGGAATTCTGCACAAAACCTTAGCCGATGACCGAATATATACATGATAATAGTGGGTCATATTAATAAATACTAATAGATTAAGAAATTATCTCGGTTTGTTCTGGAGTGCCGAAAATTCCAAGCTTTTTGATTTGTTTGGTTGACAATTTTATTTAAGAGATTGCCATCTCTATTATGTGTTTGGTTAATGATCCTTGGTTTTTTTTAAGGAGCGACCACTGCCTCCCATTGTTGAACTGTCTTCTAAATTTTTCCCCAAGGTTCAACTTTTGGTAAAATTTTTTACTATCCCGTGATTTTCCAGTTGTCTCATGTAAATGATTGATACTTTTTATTAGGCTATCCCGTGATTTTTCAACTGCTTCTTGTAAATGATTGATGTCTATGAGAGTAATTACTCCACAAAATTTTACTCGAATCTTCCTTGTAATTCTTCAATACTCTTCTTTTTGACTATCCCGTGATTTGTCAACTGTTTCATGTAAATGATTGATACTTACGAGAGTAATTGTTCTATAATTTTCTCCTCGAATATTCCATGTAATTCTTCAATACACTCCTAAACTAACCCGTGATTTTCCAAATGTTTGATGTACCTATTATTTGACTAGCTTATAATAAATCTATTTATTTTCAAATTGTTCAATCCAAAAAATAATCTCTTCATATTCAAATTAAAGATTGTGTTAAAACTTTTCTATAATTGCGCAATTTCATGGCTTTGTCCCATTCTAAAAGTTAATACCTATACTAATACCCGTCAACTACCTAATAAATATATAATAACCTATATAATAACCCAACCTACTATAATACTAATACCTGTCAACCACCTATTAAAGACCCAGGTACATCTTCCTTTAAAAGCATCTGACCCAGTGCCCCAATGACCGAATTGTTTTATAAACAATTTCAATTATGTAAACATTCCCGCTGGCTTCGTGACCTAGATTCAACGAGTGACATTTGTTTACTTTTGGAACATCCTTGAACGCGAGCTTATATGGTTCAATGTTTTTTTTTCTTTTTGAATTTAATAATGGTAATTTCTTTTTCGCAAATGTCTAATCTATTCCCCGCTAAATATAGTCATAATGCATATATATATACATATATATTTTGTATCGATAAATAAATATACTGATATATACAATTATATTTAAGTTGAGATAAATTCTAATATCATAACTCATTTTTGATCATTTTATATTAGCTGAAGTTATAATAAATAGTACATATACTAAAATAAATACAAAAATTTGACTTGGAAATTTGTCAAACACATAACTATTTTAAATAGTTACGGATAAATTCAAAGATATTCATTCGAGATCGATACCTTTACTTTTTAATATAAGTGTGTTTCTTTTTGATTAAACTTTCTTGGAATATATATATATATATACATATATATAAATATATCTATTTTATATATAATATTTTAATATAGGTACATATCACATATTAAGCAAGTAATATCTTGTTATAAAATTAATTCAAATACCAACTGTTTGCTGCATACCGCTCTCTCCTTGGCGCCTGAATTTTTTTTTTTTTTTTTTTTTTTAATAAAACTTACCCCTTTAAGGTTTTTTTCTCACCCGGGAGCTACACGGTAAAACCTTGTTATGTTTTCCTTACCTAATACCTATTCTTATGTTATCAACTAAATTCAAATAAAATTTTTCCGACTTCAATTTTATTTTATTCCCGTTTAATCTATCTAAATTAAATGATGTTTATCGTTCTAACTGCATTTTATTTCAAATCTCGTTGGTTAACTTAACACTTTTTAAATTAAATTTAACAATTAATTACATATTTTGTGTTCGTTTTCCCACCGTACTTTTATTTAGCAACAAAGCGTTATACAACTAAATACCGAACAGATTATTATCATGCTTATTTATTTATTATTTATTTCAACCTCCCGATTTATTATTATAATTATTCCATCGTTAAAATAACACTCCGTTAATTAAAAGTAGTAGTATATTAGAAAATTTCATTTTCTATATACTACTACTTTTTATGTTATTTTCCACATTTTTTATAGGAGAAACTTCCACTTCGGCCCTTAAATATATGTCAATTTTTATTACTTCATATGGGTCATCCTCCAAATTCCGTCCCTTTCTTACCTAAATCCACATTAATTTAATATTTGACATCTGTTTATGTATGGATTTCGAGGTATTGATCAATAACTCAGCTTTTATTCGAGGGTAATAAAATATAATGGTTTTTAGTTAACATAAACTGCCCATAAGACCAATGGTAATTTTTATCGTCCTAAAAGCCATTAAAATGAGTTTAATCACCTAATATCATGTTCGTTTTCTTATTGTTTAAACTACAAAATCACGTGTGAGATCGTCAACCCAAATAATGTTTCATTTTTCCTTGCAGTCTGTCCTATCTCCCATAGAATTCTCCTCAAACAATTGACGTAAAACAACCCCTTCCGTTTACTTTATCCAACGCAATATGACTAGAATGACCACCCTATTTCAAATATATAACGTTATCTATTTAAACTCGTCTGAAAATGCAAAATTAAGTCCAAATCTTATATTGTTCAATAAACACTTCCGTTTAAACGTCCATTTTTTTCCATTAGCTTTTCTTTTCAATCGTTTTCCAGGACTTTATTGCTTCATCTAAAGGTGACATTCCTAATTTACAGTGTTTTTCTTCCTTTTAAATATCAACCGTACGTTTCTCTCCGAATCTGGCCTCCTATCGTTGATCACGTACTCGTTATACAACTGAATATTCCTGCAGTAGTTTTTCCTATGTTTTCCACGTCTCTTCTTTATCTACCTCTTATTATAATTTTTCTTGTTATTTTCTTGCATAATTTTTTCAACATAATATGGATTAACTTGTTCGTTTCTTGCGGTTGCCGATACCTCCATTGCACCGAATGTTTATTTTATCTCTGGGGTCATTGTATCCAATGCACCGGGCGTGAGATCCTGTTTACATTATAGTGTATTGATCTTTCGGTTGATGACGATATTTTTTTCCATAAATCTCTGATTAATTGCCTAGTTCAAAGTCCATCTCTTTGTTCAAAATCTGAATACGCCCTCCATTCTGTGATTGGTTTCATTAATTATTTATAGCTTTCTGCCTCTACCTGATTGGCTGTTGGTTTCAACTATTTATTTTTGAGCCAAAAAAAGGGTCTTCCCCTGTGTCGTGACGATTTTTAATACCATCTGTGATTTTTTTCTTAATACTGATCTCAATATCCTTAATTGTAGGTCCCTATCGTCAACAAGAATTCAATTTACTTTGAACCGATAGATGTCGCAAGTGTGTCCGTTTTATAAGTAATTGGTATTTTCTTTTTAAATTAAAGGGGTAGGCTACGATATTTTCTAATTTTCACTGTCGATTAATGCAATACATCACAATATTTAGGTTTATAATTGATAAAATGATAATTAAATATCTGATATGATAATTATAAAGGTACTATGTTACAAGCCGAAGAGTACACAAACATAAAGAACTCGGGATTCGGCTTTCTGATTAATCGGCGTATGCGCGGCCGACTGTATGCGGTAAACATACGAAATTGCATCCAGTGAAGCCAAGTTCAGATACCCACAACTCGGTGGAAACTGCCGCAGGCTGATTCAGGCACTGAGCGCCGGTAATCTGAAAGCCGAAACCCGTGTTCTTTATTCTGCCCACGAGATTATAATTACATACAATAGAAGATCTTATTGTATGTGGCGACATTATTTTTTGCATTATGTTTAATTAATATTGTCCATATTTGACATATTGAGTGGCGCATCTATGTTACAATAATTCTTAATAATCCAATCCAAAAAGTTGATTTGTTGGAATGAGATACAATTATTGACTACTTGCGAAAAGTGAATCAATTGTATCATTTAATATAAAAATTACTAGTTGATCTTCTTAGAAGTGCAGAGACTCGCATTATAGCTATTCAAATTACCTGTTGTTAACAAAATTGTTCGGAGATTCTTGGAATTAATATACGAAGTTGTTCGTAATCGTTCAAAGTTACTCAGAGTCACAGAAGTTAAAGATTTACAAAATAATATGTCAAGAAGTTAGTTTTTTGCTGCCTTTAGTTAGAGTTTGTTCGAAATTTTCGTTTTGTTGTTTTCATGAGATGAAATATGACGGAAGTATTTTTTTTATCAAAATTAAAATTATATCGAAATTGGTACTTGTGAACACTAAGGTACGTTCAATTACTTCATTCATTTTTTTTATAATTGCAAACAATATAATTGTTTCATTATATGTTAGTTATAAAACGGGAATATATATTGCATTCAATTTGGGAGCGGGTATGGGTACCGAGGTCCAGGGGACCACTTATTGGATTACCTGCCATAGGTCACCCCAAATGGTATGCTACGTTTGGTGACTTAGAAGGGTTGCCCAGGTTCGTGGGGTCAGATTTGTCTGGGTCTTGACTGCGGAAGTGTAACGTAAGTAACCAACTGTGTTGCAGGCCGGATTGGGCGAGATTTGTTGAGAGAGACTTTTTGACCTCTCCAGCAGGACTCTCTCGGAACATCGCTTTGCACCGCAGTGAGAGGGAGAGATTCATGCGTACGTCACCCCTGGACACACTGACCCCCAGATTTGTACTCACCCCTCATACAGTTTTCCTTCCCAGGACTTCCTCTTCTAAAAAGATCCCCAGACATGACTTAAGCCCAGAGGGGAATTATTTTCCTCAGGGCTTCCTGTGTGGATTTTTGTAAAAAAAAACAATAAAATTTTCTTTACTCCTACGTATATAATACTTTACTTACTGATATATAACTTGGTGGTACTGAAATACATCAGTCATTGGTAGATATCAGTCATGATTTATATTACCACAACTATATTGCGCAGTTGTAGAGAGATATAAATGTGTAATTTAATTATCTAACCAATAATCACTCCGTTTCTCCGCACACACTCCTTGCCTCATTCACATTCATATACCATCTCATACAGACGTTTCTGCTAATCTGATTCTTGACATGGTCCGAATTAAGCATCTGATTCACTCGATCGTGCCATACATTCATTCGCTCTATATGCTCAAACCATCTGAGCGTCCCTTTCTTAATCTTACTCATTATGCTTACATCAGCTTTGCATTCATTCATCACCCCGATACAGGCGAACCCTAGTGGGGTTAATAATTACATGCTAAAAATATATGTATATAAATTGTGAAGAAGCAATAAATAAATAAAATAAATAAATTCTTTGCGGATCTCTATATTTCTAATACGACTATACGTTTTAGAAATTTTCTGCAGAGAGATTTCTTAAATAATGACTTCAGTGAGTTTCTATTACAGTGAGTTTCATGGAAATTTGTTCATGTTCCAATTCGAAAAAGGAATCATGTTCCAGTTGAGTTGCCAGCATATATTACCCCTCTTAAAATTTCAAGAAACCCCTTTATTGTTACCCCTTTAAAGATGTGAAGAAAAAACAACCTATATGACAGTAACAGTAGAAAAACATAAAAGCAATCTTTATCTTTACATAGTTTAAAATGAAGTCGCTCCCGATGTATGTGCGCTTAGATCTTTTAATCTACCCAAAAGATAGAGTGATTCATGAGAAAGGTTTTTAAGAATATAATTTTTCAAGGTTTTATGTAAATACATAATATATAATATATCTGGTCAAGCGGCAGCGGGCAGCGGGCAGCGGGCTCACAAACGGGCGGTGTGGATTTGATTTAACGGATGGCGTTGGTTATAAAGATAAAGGTTTCGTTAGCCACAGCAACGTGTGGCCTGGTCTGTTAGTTTTTCATAAAGTACTTACGATATAAATAATAATATTGTAGAAAATATTATTAAATATTTAATATTGAATGAAATGCAAAATATGAAGTGACAGAGGCATAACGAAGACTACCAAGATGAGAATAATCTGAGCGTTGATTTTCCTCATATTTCTGTTGGGTGTGGAAACATGGGCACTTAGAGTCAACAAAGACGCCCTTGAAACGGGTGCTGGCGAAAAATGCTCAGGATTCCATGAACAGCCAAAAGCACAAATGGGTCCATTCTGGAAGTGCTAGTCATCCACAATAGGCTTTCAACTATCTGCCATTACGTATTTAATGATACTTTTGACTCGTGGCTCGCCAAAGTTACGACTCCAAACTTGGAAAAACTCACAGTCAACAGCAAAGCTGAAGGCAGTAGAAGTAGAGGAAGGTCACAAACGCGCTGGAGTGACCAAGTTTTCGTCCAGTATGTTGGTGTTTCACGTAGCGCAGAACCGCAAGGAGTCGAGGAGTCTTGTCCACCATGGAAATTGAAGTATAGGCCACGTTTTGGTCACGATCGTCAGCAATGAGAACCCAACTTAAAAAGAAGATAATAATTTTCATTGATATTTTAAAAAAATTATGCCACAAGGTACAAACGAAATGTTGCTATAGGTAAAACTTTGTACCAAATATGTATAATTCGAAAATATGAACTAAAACAGCCGAACAAGCGAGTTTAAAAAATACCTTTACGCTAATAATTTTGTGGTTCGTTTTATTGATCACAGCAGATGGTGGCGCTTTTTACGCTCTTGTTTGATTTCAGGTGGAGGTTTTCTGTGGTACTCACTTTTGTAAATCAAACGCTTGTTTTGTGTTGTTTATCTGGTCGTAATTTATTATTCTTTTATTTATATAATCCTGATTTTTTATAGGATTTACATTGTGATCTGCTTATTGGAACACATTTTTTTCGTAAGACATATAAGCTACCTACTTTTGTTTTCTTCTATAGAACTAATTCGAATAATGAAACAGAAATAAAATAATAAAATTAGGTAGGTACTTGCCTAGAAGTAATCCCATAGAACAAGTACCTACTTAATAAATATCAATTTTAACCATAGCTCCCCGACAAAAAGGGCTGAAATTAAATGAAAGTTCTTTTTAGAACCATATAAAAGTTAAAATTGATTATTATTATTTGTCAGAATATATATTTTTTTAATTAGAAAGATTAAATTATTTCTTAAAAATAAAAAGAGAGCTGAAACTAGCTAATACATATATCGTAATTCATTGATTGTTGTAGTTAGTTTAGAAACAATAAAATAATAAATTGAAGTAAATCATTAGAAGAAGCATAAAAAAAAATAACACTAAATTAAAAAAAGTTCATCTTCTTGATCCTAGATCGATAGCCTCTGCAGTTCTTGTCCTCAAGAAAGATGGCTTCTTTTTGATCCTTGGCCTTAGTAAAGATGACTTCTTTTTGATACTGCTCTTCTTAGATGTTAGTGGTTTATTTTGATCCAGGTCTTCTAAGATGTGATAGCATCGTCCATCGGTAGAAGTCACAATTTGGTAATGGGTCTTTTCATAGACCCTTGCTGCGTCTTCAAGGTGACTACACGGGTTATCCCATCTTGTCCAGGGTGAGTGGCGATGACACGTCCCATCCTCCATAAATTTGGTGGTGCGTTGTCGTCTTTGATGATAACTAAGTCCCCAGTCTTTAGTTGTCGCCTGTTCCCATCCGTCCATTTAGTCCTTTGCTGCAGCTCTCCCAGATATTCAATTCTCCATCTTGACCAGAAGCTCTGTCTTAGCTGGCTTAGTTTTTGGAAATTATTAAGTCTGTTTATGGGAATCTGTTGTAGATCAGGTTCAGCTACAGCTGACAGGTTATCACCAATAAGAAAGTGACCTGGAGTAAGTGCGAAGAGGTCGAGGGGATCATTGGATAGTGGAATTAAAGGCCTAGAATTTATGCAGGACTCTATTTGGTATAATAACGTACACATCTCTTCATATGTTAAAGAAGAGACATTTGCCACTCTTTTTACGTGATATTTCACACTTTTTATGTTAGATTCCCAAAGACCTCCATGATGAGGACCTTTAGGTGGGATAAAAACCCACTGAATAGACATGTTAGTTAAGTAATTAGCTATTTCCTTTTGAGAGACATATAAATTATACATATTTTTCAATTCATTATTCGCTCCAACAAATGTAGTAGCATTATCAGAATACAATTTACTAGGCTTTCCACGTCTAGAAATGAAACGCTTTAAACAATTAAGAAATGAATCTGTAGTCAGAGAGGTGACCAGTTCTAAATGAACTGCTTTAGTAGAGAAGCATATAAATAAACAGATATAAGACTTGACTGAATTGGATCTCCTACTGATTCCAGACTTTATTAAGATTGGCCCTTTCGTAATCCAGTCCTGTAACCGAGAACGATCTACATGGTGACACTCTATCCTCTGGAAGATCAGACATTATTTGATGACTTGTTTTTGGACTGCATTTGAAGCATACAATACAATTTTTGAGTATTTTTTTAATAGCATTTTTTGCCATTATAGGCCAATATTTTAGCCTAATAAGTGCTAGTAACGTTTGAGTACCTACATGCAAATTTGTATAATGAAAATGTTTAATGATTAACTTTGTTAGAGGGTGATCGTGAGGTAGTAATATCAGATGTTTTTGTGCTTCATGTATCAGTTTTCCTCTGGATAATCTCCCACCTACATGCAATAAATCCATATGTATAAATGGGCTTAATGATTTTAGTTGACTGCTTTTATCTAAGTTTTTTCCCGCCTTTAATGTTTTAATTTCCTTTGAAAATGAATAAGATTGAGCGACTATTATTAATGATTGTAATGACTTGTTTAATTCTATTATAGAAAGTTGTCCGCTAAATGTATGTGTTTTTCTTGTATTATTTATGAAACGTAGGATATAAGCAGTTACTCTTTGTAAACGCGTGAGAGAGGAAAAACGATAAAACAATTCCCAATCTTTATTCATACTGACGGTTAAATTTATTTTGGTTTTTAATTCTGGTGGATCGATGCAAATTTCCTTATAGTTCGGCCAAGTTACTTCATCTTGAGTTAACCAATTAGGACCTCTCCACCAGATTTCTGAAGAAAATAGACTTTTAGCACTGGTTCCTCTTGATAAAATATCCGCAGCGTTATCTTCGGAGTTGACATGCTTCCATTGACTGGTTTCGCTTCTTTCCTGTATTTCTGCAACTCTGTTTGCGACGAATGTATTCCATCGCGCTAGTTGATTTCCTATCCAGCATAGAGTTATAGTGGAATCACACCAATAAAATGTTTTATCCAAAGGTATAAGTAGGGATTCCTTTACTTTTTCAACAACTTTTGTTAACAGAACAGCACCACATAATTCCAATTTAGGCAAGGAAATGGTTTTTAATGGAGCTACTCTTGATTTAGCTGTGATTAATTGAGAATGCCGTTTTCCTGATTGGTCTGTGGATAGCATATATACGCAAGCAGTATATGCTTTTTGGGATGCGTCACAAAATCCGTGCAATTGTATATTTACAGTTTGATTACATATAATTTTTCTAGGTATTTGAAAAGAATTTACACCTTTTAAATCTTCTAAATATTTTTTCCAAAGCTTCAGAATTTCTATAGGTATTTCTTCATCCCAAGATATCTTTTCTTGCCATAATCTCTGCATAATAAGTTTAGCATTCACGGTTACTGGTCCTAGCAAACCTAATGGATCGAAAATACTAGCAATCAGCGACAAAATATTCCGTTTATTATAAATAGGATGTGACGGTAGTACCACGTGATATAAAAAACTATCTTTTTGGCAATTCCAAGCTAAGCCTAGAATTTTTTCTCCTTCTGGTTTGTCCAAAATTACCATATCAGTGGCCTGACCGGCCTCCGATGACAAATCAGAAGAATTAGACCGCCATTTTCTTAAGTTCATACCGGCCGAATTCATTATGGAGATTAACTGTTCTTTTAACAAATTACAGGATTCCACATCGTCTCCACCTGTAATTAGATCATCAATGTAAAAATCTTTCTCTAAAATGAGACTAGCTTCAGGATACAAGTGTGCGTTTTCCATACTCAGCTGCTTCAAGCAACGCGTGGCTAAGAAAGATGACGGTCCCATACCATAAGTTATCGTATTTAACTTGAAGTGGCCCATTTCCTCTTCTGGAGATGCTCGCCAAAGTATTTTTTGGAAGACGCGGTCCTCCTCTCTAATGTTGACCTGCCTGTACATTTTCTCTATGTCAGCCGTCAATACCACTTGATATTTTCTAAAATTCAACAAATGGGTGTATAAATCATTTTGTATTATTGGACCAACCATTAACGCGTCGTTTATTGATATCCCGCTGGAGGTTTTTGCGGAGCCGTCGAACACCACTCTTAGTTTGGTAGTGCTGCTGGTTTCCTTTTTGATTGCATGATGAGGTAAATAGTATGATTTTTCTTCATTTGAAACTGGTTCAAATTTTGTCATATGACCTAAGTTTTCATATTCTTCCATGAATTTAATGTATTGAAGTTTCAAATCCATATTAGAAGATAATTTCTTTTCCAAGTTTAAAAATCTTTTTTTTGCCATAGGCAAGGAAGTACCTATTTGATTTATACAAGGTCGGAATGGTAAGCTTACTTCAAAACGCCCATTTTCATCCCTTTTTTGGGTGGACGTGAAGCTCTCTTCACATGCCTTTTCTTCATAATTTTGGTGCTTGATGGACACCAATTCCTCCTGTTTCCAAAATCTTTCAATTTGATTGTGAATCATATTTAACGATAAGTGACATGAGGATGATTCTTGCTCCTTTTTTGTAGTGCACATTCTAATTGGCCCGGATAATATCCATCCAAGTTCAGTGCGTTGCAGCGTAGGTCCAATTGTTCCTAATCTCAATTGGTCAGTGGTCAGCATTTCCCAAAATAGTTCGGAGCCGAGTAATATATCCACATGACCGGATCGGCCAATTTCAATCCTGGTGGTATGTTTGCCTCTCTTTTTGGAAAAGAGGTCTGCGGTAACTTGCTGGTGATTTCTTGTAATACCAAGCAAGTAACAAGTTTTTTGTAATTAGAGTTTATTGATGAAAATTCAAACGAGATGCTGTTCTTTATATTTGTTATATTATTATGTAATCCAGAGACCGGCATATTTAATGACTTGTACTTTATGTTTAATTTTTTAGCAAATCGTTCAGTTATGAAATTCACCTGAGAACCATTATCCAACAATACTCTCGCTGAATGAATAATTCCATTACTGTCCTTTACGTTCACCATTGCCGTTGATAACAAAATTGTTTTTTCTGTTTCTCCAAAGGTGGAATGGTTTGAGACTGGTACTTGATCCATGCTATTCTCAGTGTCTTGATCCTCTTTATGGAAAATATGGAGTAACGTGTTGTGTCCTGCCTTATTGCAAGTTCTACAATTATTCTTACTCCTGCATTCTTTAGTTGAATGACCTACATTTAAACACTTGATGCAAGCTTGTAATTGCTTGATTTTCTCAAACCGTTCATGTTGGTTTAGTTTCAAAAACTGTTTACAGAAATAAATCTTATGATTTTCCTTACAAACAATGCATTTCAACCTTTGCGACAATAATGAAACTGAAGATTCCTTTTTGTAACTTGACGGTTTATGATGCGCATATACAGGTTTGGTTGTGGAATATGTTGCTTCCAATGCTTCCAATACTATCGCCCGATCTGTCAAACATTTTAAAAATTCTTGCAATGTTGGTATTTTTTCTTTAGTTGGATATTGTTCCCAATAGATCCGGGTATTGGAATCTAATTTGTTGGCTAAAATATAAATTATTATTACATCCCAATACTCCGTGGGTAGACCTATGTTTTTCAATGAATTCAAATGTAATTGTGTTTGATCTGTGGCGACACATCATTATTATCATCGCCATCAAAAGAACATACGAGAAACATCTCCTAATATTCGCGCCCATCGGCAAACCTACTTGCCTAGGTACCTTCGTACTTATACTGGCCGCGATGTACTTTCTCGCCTCCCGTGCAAGCCCGACGATAATAATATCGCCCCGCCTAGAAAGGTCTCGAGACAGCACCGTACAATATCTGTACGGCGCCGAATATTCTCGTCAACTGGCGAAATGGCTCGTATTACCTACCGCGAGGTAGTTACTCTACCGCGGCTATATAAGCAGCCGATCGCTCGCCCGCTGCAGTTCAGTCTCACACTTACAGTTGGCCAACATCTCAGCATGTAACGATCTCTGCATGGCATCGCTACGCTCCAGGGCAGCTTCCTCGAGGTCCATCACCACGTCTCAGCTACAAGGCCCATCGTGTCTTCAGCTCCTGAGATCAGCTCCATCCCGCGACTTACAAGGATTGACGCACCTTCAGTCTAGGGATCAGCTCACCACTTCATGGCACCCCGAAGCCCCACTGTGCTTCGCTGCCATGGGAACACGCTCCGCCTCGCCAGGACTACCTGCTGGTGGCTCAGCTCACCGAGCCACACACCGTTTACCTCCGCGACTTAAAGCGTCGAGCAACGGCCTGGAATATAGGTCATCTCCACCGCCATGGTGTCGAGCAACTCGCTAACCTTCACCACACCATCTCCATCATACCGCACGCCTGCAGAATCTCATCACGGCGCTCCGCATTACATCAAGTTACCGCTCACCGACCATCTGCTACGTAGCTCAATAAACGACTGACTCACCACTTCGACATGACGAATTTCATTTCTCTCTCGTCCCGTCTCTACCGATCCGGCCCGCTCCCTCAGATCTAATAAATTTCTCAAGGCGATATGACTTTCCTGTTTTAATTCCTTGAGCTTAAACAATGAATATAAATGTTGATTAGCTATTACACGCTTATTTTCAAACCTATTTGATAAAACCTGCCAAGCTATTTCGAAATTGTCTTGGGTAATTTCAAGTGCGTCTAATATTTCTGAGGCCTTTCCTTTTAAACAGTCACGCAAATAGTAATTTTTCTGGAACTTATCTAAAGATTTGTTATTACCCACTAATGTGATGAAAGCATCCTTAAAAGATAACCATTTCGAGTAATCACCACTAAATTCTGGAAGCGAAAACGTTGGTAATTTGATTTTAATATTGTTAGTATCATCAATTTTTTCAATGCTTTTTATGGATTTTTTTGCTAACGTCACTACTTGATTATATTCTAATTCAAAACACTCAAGTTGGCTATCTGCTTCATCTGAGTTACTATCAAACTCTTCGATCTGAGATTGTGTATTCTTAAAGCGATTTAACAATGAGTTTACCTCCTCTAATCTTGTTTCCGTTTCTATTACATCAACTGAATCACTTCGTAGGTAATTCTTAAACCGTGTTAATTGTGCTTTCAATTCACCGCGCTTCTTCACCAGTGATTTTAATGTTTGTGGCATAATGAAGAATTTTTTACACAAACATACACATTAAATTATTTAAAATAACCTTTTGTTTGTACCACCTTATATATATAATATAATATAATTAGATTATAATATCACGCAAAAAGAGTGGCTCTTGGTGGCGAATTCTACGCGTGATTTTACAAAAATTATTATTTTTTATGCCTTAATACCTTATGATGTACGACCGGACTTCTGGCTGGATTTGCTGGTTTTCATCCGGCTCGAAGGACCATATGGCGCTTTTTACGCTCTTGTTTGATTTCAGGTGGAGGTTTTCTGTGGTACTCACTTTTGTAAATCAAACGCTTGTTTTGTATTGTTTATCTGGTCGTAATTTATTATTCTTTTATTTATATAATCCTGATTTTTTTTAGGATTTACATTGTGATCTGCTTATTGGAACACATTTTTTTCGTAAGACATATAAGCTACCTACTTTTGTTTTCTTCTATAGAACTAATTCGAATAATGAAACAGAAATAAAATAATAAAATTAGGTAGGTACTTGCCTAGAAGTAATCCCATAGAACAAGTACCTACTTAATAAATATCAATTTTAACCAGATGGGTACCGCGCGTTTTCATCGCGCGACAAAATATCCCCGACAAAATATTCTCCGACAAAATATCCCTCGACGTAATATCCCAAGGACAAAATATCCTACGGACAAAATATCCCCCGACAAGAAAAGAAAGAGACAGAGCAATGAACTTATGGTTTCGATTAAATTTTAAATTTCAAATTTGGCGCCGAAAGGTTTTATTGGATTATGTTAGGTTAGGTTAGGTAAGGTTGGGTTAGGTTAGGTTAGGTTTTGTTGAGTTGGGTTAGGTCAGTATAGGTTTGGTTATGTTAGGTTAGGATATTTTGTCGGGGATATTTTGTCGGGGATATTTTGTCGGGGATATTTTGTTGGGGATATTTTGTCAGGGGATGTTTTGTCGGTATGATAATTTGTCGGGGATATTTTGTCAGGGGATGTTTTGTCGGTATGATAATTTGTCGGGGATATTTTGTCAGGGGATGTTTTGTCGGTATGATAATTTGTCGGGGATATTTTGTTAGGGGATGTTTTGTCGGTATGATAATTTGTCGGGGATATTTTGTCAGGGGATGTTTTGTCGGTATGATAATTTGTCGGGGATATTTTGTCAGGGGATGTTTTGTCGGTATGATAATTTGTCGGGGATATTTTGTCAGGGGATGTTTTGTCGGTATGATAATTTGTCGGGGATATTTTGTTAGGGGATGTTTTGTCGGTATGATAATTTGTCGGGGATATTTTGTCAGGGGATGTTTTGTCGGTATGATAATTTGTCGGGGATATTTTGTCAGGGGATGTTTTGTCGGTATGATAATTTGTCGGGGATATTTTGTCAGGGGATGTTTTGTCGGTATGATAATTTGTCGGGGATATTTTGTTAGGGGATGTTTTGTCGGTATGATAATTTGTCGGGGATATTTTGTCAGGGGATGTTTTGTCGGTATGATAATTTGTCGGGGATATTTTGTCGGGGGATGTTTTGTCGGTATGATAATTTGTCGGGGATATTTTGTCGGGGGATGTTTTGTCGGTATGATAATTTGTCGGGGATATTTTGTCAGGGGATGTTTTGTCGGTATGATAATTTGTCGAGGATATTTTGTCAGGGGATGTTTTGTCGGTATGATAATTTGTCGGGGATATTTTGTCAGGGGATGTTTTGTCGGTATGATAATTTGTCGGGGATATTTTGTCAGGGGATGTTTTGTCGGTATGATAATTTGTCGGGGATATTTTGTCGGGGGATGTTTTGTCGGTATGATAATTTGTCGGGGATATTTTGTCGGGGGATGTTTTGTCGGTATGATAATTTGTCGGGGATATTTTGTCAGGGGATGTTTTGTCGGTATGATAATTTGTCGAGGATATTTTGTCAGGGGATGTTTTGTCGGTATGATAATTTGTCGGGGATATTTTGTCAGGGGATGTTTTGTCGGTATTATAATTTGTCGGGGATATTTTGTCAGGGGATGTTTTGTCGGTATGATAATTTGTTGGGGATATTTTGTCGCGGGATGAAAAGTCGCGGAACTGAGCAGGTGTGCGATTCAACCATTTATTTAAATCAATAGAAATCAAATATTCAATCATTTTTTAATGTTATTTCTGAACTAAAATATCTGTAAAATCAAACCATATCAGTAGATACCCACAAAAGTAGACTTAGACACAATTCAATTTATATAGCAGACGAAGATTAACAAGTAATTTCTCTGCCTGGCATGAACTAAATGAATGAAACATCTGCTACCGAAATGGAATCATTACTCCTAAAATCTCCTCGATAATATTAGCTATTTATACATTCGGCAATCCGTTCTAACGAGGGCTTAAAATGACGATTTTCTGGATTAAATATAACAGCTGGAGATTTGCTTAATTAGTGGAACAAGAAGACTGGCGAATAAGTAAATGAAAAGGAGATGAACGAAAGCAACGTTTCACTTTATTACGGTAGCTACATAACGAAAATAAAAAGCGTAGAAGGATTAAAATATCAAAAAAGTAAAATAATCATGACCAAATGATACAAATGACATAAATAGTGTTTCATTGTAAGTTAACTAACTAATCATCGCGCCGTTTCAACGAAAGTATAGGCTGAGAGGAAGGACCGCCAAACAACTCAGTCTTGACAGACAATCTTTATTTTTCGCCTCGTTTACATTCATACATAATCTCATACATACTGTTGGGGTTTCACGAGTTACCCACAAAGCGTAAGGAAGGAAAATTGAGGAATGCCGACTTACCCCGAAGGTTTTCTTCCTTCGCTTGTCCTTTTCAGTTCCGCTGGTTTTTTTACATTCACCAATTGAACTCACGAGCTCACGATTTTCACTTATAAATTTTCGAGGCGGTCAATTAACAGTTCGTACTCAACGTATGTGTTGACAGGACAATTAGTAATTTAGAACGAAAGGCTGCATATTGAACAAACGTGTTGGATGGTTGGTATTTTACAACTAAATAATGTGATATGTGATTGTATCTGGTCGGCATGGTGGGTAAGAAAAAATATGATTTGTTTGGTAAAAAATATAAGAATTGGTGGGTAGAACTTATAAGTAGGTAAAAGAGCAATGCTAGGTACCAACACATACTCTTATATTATTCTAACTCTTGGCCTGACCCAAGTATCTGATTCACTTGGTCGTGCCATGTCTTCCTCGGGTGTCCTTCTACCATTCATATTTGCGTCATATGAATATATACTTACACATTGCTTCATTCATTCGCTCTACACGCCCAAACCATTTGAGGATAACTTTCTTAGTCTTACTCATTACGCTTACATCAGCCTTGCATTCTTAGCGTATCTCCACATTTCTCACAATATCATACATGGTATTACCACAAGTACGTCTCCGGGATTTCATTTCTACAGAATTCAGACTATTTTTATCCTTTCTCTGCCATGAAGTTTCTGACTCACTGCCATCCACCAGGGTAAGTACCACCACTCCATTGTGGACTGCTAGCTTTGTTTCTTTGGACAGTTTTTTGGTAGCGCTAATGGCAATCAGTCCTCCACAAACGAAGTTACCAGCATTTAACTTTCTTACGGTATCTCTATCAGCTTTCCCATCTCTCGTTAACGTACTTTCTAGTAACACAAACTCATCCACCTGTTCTCCAAGTATATCAAGATAATAAAATTAGTCAAAGAAAATGGAATTGGTAAGGCCCAGCAGCAAAACAGCTGCGGCAGCGGGATTTAAGTCTGTCAGTGAGAACACTTTTTTTGGTGGTATTTTTATTACTTTGGGTATGGTGGATAGATTGGTATTGATCTGGTAGACCTTTTCAAATCACTATTTAGATTCGAAAAAGTACTTGATTTTGCTAAAATGCTGGATACCAGGTTCCCAATCTACTATTACCCAATCTCTTCGGCTTTCTCATTCCCGTCGGCCTCACAAGGTACCCCAATTTGGGATGCCAACGTTCCACTGGCACCTTTTCACGAACGATTGGGAGCAGTTGGCACCTGAGTTCGGAATTCACGAAAAATAAATTTGGTTATGACATATGAGGATTTTTAAGGGTTTTGCGTAAAAAAATCAGCACCTACACACACCATTCTGCAGCTGGGGGATCATAAAATGTAATAATTCTCTAATGTGCTGACATTTTTCTCAGTGCAAGTTAGCCTTCCATTGATTATTGTAAAAGAGTACAGTTTCAGTCCAACCTACACAAAACTCATAATCCTTTGGGCAGTGTTTCCAAAGGACAATGTAGTTTGATACAGGAATTGAACCATAACATATTCAGAATATTGCCAAGATTTTACCAAACTAGTAATTTACCAATAATTACAATGAATATTTTTTGTACTTCTTGGGCATTAACAGTTTCTAGACGTTTTATTTTTAGATATTTTTTAATTCCCGTAGATACATTTGTTACAGATATTTTCATAACTGGTACATCACTGACGGCCTCCGTGGTTGACGGGTAAGACGCTTGATTCGCAGTCCGAAGGTCGGGGGATCGTATCCCGGCGTGGGCAAATAAAATTAATTTAATTAATTTGTTATTTCACAATTAGTTCATTTAAAGTAATTTATAGTAAATATGCGGCACATTCCAGAGTGAAAGATAATCTTAGTATCGCCCAGTATTTAGAATTGAAACGTTGCTTGAAATGGCTTTAGTCGTATTTGGTGACCAGATCTGAATAGCCAGGCATTTCCCCACCATCTTCTTAGTTTTCTCCTCCCCACTGCCTTCAGCCTCACAACATACCAAAATTGGGGGCACCATAGTATTCACATAAACAAAAACAAAAAATTGTGCAACGTAGGGATCTACCAAAAACACTCCATTTCGGCGAAAGGTGATTGAAGGGAAACGTAACAAGTTTTTAATATATATTTATTTAAGGTCACCACTGACCAACCTACCGCTTATATAACACTTATAAGGTAGAACATTTACCAAGGATACTTGTTTATTTACCCTTCGCCCGAACCATAATGAAAAAAGGATATGTTTTATTGTGTGACAGATGGCGTTTAAGGGTGAGAAGTTTCCTTCGCTCACGAAGGGATTATTTTTTCGCCCGCTGAATCGGGAGCACATGAGTTGGTAGAGGACGCTAATGTTTATTTTTGTTATACTGGCATGTACATCTGTAGGATAGATCTCAACTTCAGTGTTACAGTGTACAAAGGTCACCTGCTGTATGAAAGCTCACATACAAGTAAGAAAGATATTTAAATATGTAAGGGATTAAATTAACACACGGCTGAATTAGGTAAATCTGTCAGCAAGATAAAAATCTGTATTACTCTTTTAGCGCTAACGGTCTAACAACTGACCGTATGAAAATGTTGTTAAAAGATTAATCTACCAAAATAAGATATATACACAAAATGATACATACAAAAACTATGCACTTATGGATTATTTGGAGTATGTTACTTATGAACAAATTCTGTCCCCATTCGTCTAATCTTTGAGTGTACGAAATGACCGAATTTCGAAAAATTTAAAACCAAGTAATGTACAAAAAAGGTTCAACTTTTGAACAAAGGCAATCGTGTCAAGGAGTACTAACCGAAGCGGTGCTTATGAAATAGTAAATATTGTGCTTAAATTGTTTCATAATGATAATTATATACTTCCACAACTTTAAACATAATTACCTATCTATTAACTAACTAACTAACCATCACGCCGTTTCCCCGCAGGGGTAGGCAGACAGGACGGACCGCCAAACAACTCGGTCTTGGCACACACTCTTTGCCTCACTCACATTCATACATCATCTCATACATACTCTTCTATTATTCTGACTTTTGACATGGCCCGTCTCAAGTATCTGGTTCACTTGATCATGCCATGTCTTCCTCGGGCGTCCCCGACTTCTTCTACCATTCACATTTGCATCATATATTCTTTTTACACTACTTTCTTCGCTCATTCGCTCTACGTGCCCAAACCATCTGAGGGTCCCTTTCTTAATTTTACTCATTATACTTACATCAGCCTTACATTCTTTGCGGATATCCACATTTCTAACACGATCATACATGGTTTTACCACACATACGTCTCAGGGATCTCATTTCTCATTAATCTTACTTTATCTATTAATATTACTTGAATTGTTTTTTTCTGTCTCAATTTCAAAAATCAAGTAATAATGGGTTTGTATTCCTCCACACGGAAGGCTCTGGGGAAAATATTTTCCCTCAGGGCCTATGTCATCTTAGGGAATGGTGTGTGGAGGGTCTTTTGAAGAATAAGAAATGAGTGGTGGTGGGTAGGAATCTGGATGTCAGCGTGTCTAGGAGAAACGGACGTATGAATCCATCCCTTCAAACCGATATGTCGAGAGAGTCCGGCTGGAGAGATCGAAAGACCTCCTTCAACCAGTCTCTCCCGATCCGGCCCGCCACGCAGACGGTGGGTAGTCAAGACATCCGCCGGCAAGTTCTAGACAAATCTCATTCTCATTAACTTGGGCACCCCTGCTAAGTCGCCAAACGTTGCGAACCACTTGAGAAACCTAAGGCAGAGGAGTTGGTTATCACCCAAATTGACTATTAAATCTGTACCTTAAAGAATAAACCATAGAGATATATGTAGCTATGGACGTACGTGCCTTATCCTTTAGGGTACATAACTATTTTAATGATTTACAACGTAATAATCTAAACAAAAAATAATTATACTGAATGTAATAATGTTTCTTTACTTGATATAAAATACCATTTTCTCTCCAGTTTTCTAGCAAAGTGTAAAAGGACCGCAATGGATCACAGTAACATAAAGGCACTTAAAAGCCCAGGGTGCAATTTCAAATTGCTAAATTGTTATTCCTTTTATGACACTGAGTAGTGCAAATTGCACGGCAGATTGCAGGTTTTGACGTTTAATATCATTGCAGGTGTAATTCTCCGTGTAATGAGAGATTCTTTATTAAATCTCGGCACAGCTTCCGGATCCGCTTTTAATGGCGGAAAATAAATATTGCCGGCAACAGCTGTTCGGAGCTGGCGCCGCTCTAAAATTGTCTCGGACGTTCGCTGGAGTTAAGGGAGAAATTTGTGAAAGGATATTGCAAAGTGTTTTCACAAATAATTGTGTAACTTAGTTTACGAGAAAGCGCGGGGCATATTGAGGGCGAGCTTTAAGCTGTACATTGACAATTTCAACTTAATGACAGAATTTTGTTGTTTGGACGTGGTATGAGAACTCGTATGTGCAAATGCTCCTAATGTAACTTTCGTAGATTAACTAGTGGCTCTTATTTGACAGTTCTGAGGTAAAACGGTAAAGGTAGCACAATCAGAGTTGAAGTGACCAAAACATACTTAGGATTGTGTGTGTTCATGTAACACTTCCGAACAGAAAAAGCCTTCGTCTTGCTTACGTCTACAATTGTTCTTAGCGAAGAAGAGACAGTTGAAAGTTGACTCTTGAGTTGTTTTATTTAATTTCGTTCTATGTTCCTTGTAGGACAGTTACAAGGCAGCACCTACCATAATGTTTTAATAATAATTGAAGTCGAAATATTATGAGACGAACACATACTACGACAGTGTAGATACATTTAGTTCAACAATATGGCAAAAAAAATTGGCTCTAATACTTTTTTGTCATCGCATACAGCGGATTTATATAGTGAAATGATTTACCTCTGGATGTGCAAATGAAAGTTGATTCGACAGCTCATAAAATTTAATTTCTTTCTTTCTTAGTTATATAGTATAAACATATATCGTAAAATATACAGGTGTATATGTAAACGTCTGTTTAATGGACTTAAAAAGATATATAAATTATTTTATGTACTTGTTGATCACATTTCCAAATTTCTGCAATAATGTAATAACAAAATAACACGAAAAATGTTTATTTTACATAATGATTTTTATTATATGATATAAAAATTACATTTCTACATTATGTAATCAACTTTTATTATGTTCGCGAAAGATTGTCGGGGGTACAATAAAAAAATAAAATATTAACAATACCGGCCGAATTTGAATATTTATAAAGTTTTACAGGATTATATAAAAAAATCGGGTGCAGTTCACACGCGGTAGAAGTGAAACTTCACCAGAACAATCTCAACCTATAGGAGCCTTGAAAATGATGTCATAATCAAAGAGGCCAATACGGCCAGCGCGACGCTTTGAAGGCACTGTTTGTAGGTAAGGTTTCATTCTATCTCATTCTCTCGCAGGCTAAATCCTATAGATATTTGTGTTGTTTCTTTTTAGTACCATTTCCGTTTCATCCGAGTTTCTTTAACAAGGGTGCTATAGAAGTTTCATTTAATTTTTTTTTTTTTTAATTATCATAAGTAATAATTATTAGCCTGAAACACTCATCTACATTGAAAAAATCTAAGAGATAAGCCGACGTAGCTCAATGGTAGAGCATTTGACCGGAAATCAGAAGGACGCGGGTTCGAGTCCCGTCGGCGGCATGTATCTTTTCTCGGGAGATTTTTTCAATGTAGATGAGTGTTTCAGGCTAATAATTATTACTTATAATAATTGTTATCCTTTGTGCAATGCATAAAAATCTTGTCTTAAACATTAGTTTATCAATTAAAAATAATAATGATTATTTTTTAATTTCCCGAAATTTTCCTTTCTAAAATCGCGTACCAAATTTGAAATGTGCTGTATGCAATCAGTGCAACAGCAACCGCAATAACACTCGCTGCTCTACCTATATTATCAAACTATTTGCACCATTTGTCATGAATAAAAAATACATGATTTTCACATAAGGAAACCAATATAATATTTTTAGAGGTGTCTTTAACCCAGCGAGAGTGTGGTGAAAAAATGTGACAAGAAGTATGTGGCAGGGTATGACATACCCGTTTACAAATTCGACCATAAAACTTGAATCTTAAGAAAAAGCATTATATTAATTATAATTTATTATGGCAAGACGTATTGGTAATAAAACATTTGCGCCAATTTAACAATTTTTATACATATTTTACTTAAATGGAAACAAGTCACTATGAATTTTCAATAAAAATTTTCACTCCAAAAAAAAAACTAGAGAAAAGGAACTAAAGAAAACAAGTTTTATGAAAAAAAAATGATAGAACATGAAACAAGTAACTATATAAACTAAAAAAAGATAACTAAAAATATTAGGAACATTTTAGGAACTGGGGTTTAAATAAATGCAGTTTTTACTTAGAAAATACTTCTCCAAGAATTGACCGAAGTCGGGTTTCTTAACTGTCTTTGTCCATTTTCTATTTAAATCTACAATGCAACAAAGAAAATAAGTTAAAATAGCGGAAAAAGTTTTTGTCCCAAAGTACATGTACCAGCTATGTGGCAGGGTATCCCATACCCGATCGCAGTTTGCAAGCGTGTAACTCGAGCGCAGGCTGCCGCGATACTGCGATCATGCAACTATCCCCTCCCGCACACCTTTAACTCCAGGTACTCAAAGCAACATCAAGTTTGAAGGTCACAAATGAAAAATACACGCAAATAAGAAACATGGTGGGTATGACATACCCTGCCACACTCTCGCCGGGTTAAAATCCCAGTAAGGAAACATTTTTCTTTAAAAATCAACTGTAAAACAAAGAAAAAATATATAAATAAAATAAAATAAACATCTTTCTGGACTGTGATTACTGGTAATCTCTTTGAGAAACTAAAACTTTTAAATAAAAAGGAAATGATGCTGGGAATAGTTTTGCTTTATTTGGTAATCGGTAATCGTAATCTTACTAGGCAAGAACTTCCCATCCTTCCTCTTTCCCTTTCTTCTTCCCCTTTCCCATTTCCTTCCGCCTTACAACAATCTCCAAATGCTGTGAGATGGAAGAAAATGGGAGAGGGAAATGAGATAGGGAGGACGAAGGTTCACAAGTACCCAAACGAATCTATTTTCTAAACATATCCACAACCATATTAACCGTTTCAACATTTCAAGTATCCGTCTGTTAAGTGAACTGTCAATGAAAGATAGCGTATGCGAACTTCTAACGGGAATAGAGCTAGGACCACAAAGGTTTTTTCAAACAAATCAAGCCATTACATGATTTTTCCACTGGGATAAGCAAAGCAGACGGAAAACAAATTATATATACTTGCACAGGCATCCACTGTAAAACATCGCTTTATACCTTAGCTATTTTTCAGTATTTGTTCTCCTTAATACTTGAACAATTTTTCAAATAAATACCATACAAGTGGCAGTTTGAATATATTGAGAGGCAGAATGGAGTTTAGAAGGGAAGCAGATGAACAAGAAGATGTTTTGAACTAACTTGGCTTCGTAGATTTAGTCCACAGACATGGCATAAGCCATTTTAAGCAAAATTTTGATTCTGACTTTTGGCCTTTTATCAAACTAATCAAGCCACTACATGATTGTTACTCTGGGCTAAGCAAAGCGGACGGAATACAAATTATATATACTTGCAAAGTGCAAAGGTATCCACTGTAAAACGTCACCTTATACCTTCGCTAATTTTCATCCCCCAAATCGAGTATTTGTTCTCTTGAATACTTGAACAATTTTTCATATAAATACCATACAAGTGGCAGTTTGGGTATATTGAGAGGCAGAATGGAGTGTAGAAGGGAAGCAGATGATCAAGAAGACGTTTTGAACTAACTTGGCTTCGTAGATTTAGTCCATAGACATGGCCTAAGCCATTTTAGGCAAAATTTTGATTCTGATTTTTGGCCTTTCACCAATACGTAAGAAGATGAGTTTTCATTGATGGAGTCTTTGCTTGAAATTTTAATCTTCGTTTTTTTTTCTTACAATTGATGATAAGAAGAAACGTTTTGTTTTCTTGTCTCAAATAAAACCCGTTATTTCATTTTCTCAGCTTATTTTCTAAAAAAAAGGACATGTTTATATAAACTTTTCGTTTGTCAGACGTAAGTGCTGAGGTTTCCCAAATACCACGTGGCGCTGATTACAGACTTGCAAATTGCATTTGGTTTGCAAAAGTTTCAAACTCGACACAACCTTTCCTTTGAGGGGCGCAAAAGTGGACACTGTTCGGAGTCCGCAACCCAAAGTTGCCCCAAAGTGTCCTTGCATTTAGTTGCTTGATTAATTTGAGGCAACTTGGAATAATTTTCCGAAATTTCAGTGAACTCGAAATTTCAGAGCGCTGAAAACTTTTAGCGGGCAAGGACGCCACCCGTTGCAGTAAAAGGGGGAAGCAAACAGTGCGATGCATTATCAGTTGAGGAATATTATTGCTTCATTGCTTCATATAAAGTTTTGTATTGAAACAACAGTATATTAATTATATAGTAACAGTAGGGTAAACTGTGATAACTTGGCGATAGTAAATTATTTGGCGATAATTTTTTTTTTGTGTAAAACCGAATAACCCATTTTTCTTTTAACGCCATCTATGTATTGTGATAATAATTACGTTTCGATTGATATACAATCGGCCCACTGTAACGCTAAAATTCTTTATAATGTATACTCAGATGATGTGAATATTTCAAGTTTACTAAAATACTAAAATACTTCTAGCTTTGAAAGGCGACGATCCCTAGGTAAATATTTTTTGAAAAATGTGTTCATCATCAGAAATCCTACAATTATAATATCCAAGTATGGTAAGTGAAAAATAACTAACAATATTCCAGAAAATTTGAAATTGAATAAACGATAACGACCAACCCATGAAATGAATGATACTTTTTGCCGTTTTAAAATTAGCGAAAATTGAAAAATTTCGCAATTTCAAACAAATTAAAAGCCTTATATTTCGTCTGGCCTAAAGGTTAACGGTGTATGCAAATTAGTCCAGGCACGGAAAGGGTAAGATGTCTGGGTTGGGTGAATGGTCTCTCGAGGGGGTGCACTTGACACTAGTTCAATAGGGTCAAATAGAGTCCTAGAGTTAAACCGAAGGAGATTTGGAGTAAATGGCGATAAATATTGGATTTAATAAAATTTAATAACTTTATATGCACCAATATTTAATTAAAATAATCTACATGTTTCACAATCGATGGTTTTTTCGTCAGGAAAAATGTGTAATGAAAATTAAAACCTATGAGAATAAACACATAAATAATTATTCACAGATGATTATATGTAAAAGCAAGCTAATTCTGCCCACCAGCTGTATGGTAGACCGGATCGAAAGAGAATGGTTGAGGGAGTCCCTCTGACTTATCTAGCCATACTCTCTCGAAACATTGCCTTGCACCGCAGCGGGAGGGATGGATTTATACATCCTTCAGCTCTGGACACTCCGACCACCAGATTCCTACCCACCCCTTATAACCTTTTCCTTTCCAGAACTTCAAAACGTCCTCTCCTTCCTTTCCTAAAACCCTCAACACAGCATCCTCAAAGATTACATAGGCTCTGAGGGGAATTATGTATATTCCTCAAGGGCTCCTGTGTGGAGTTAATGTAAAAAAAAAAAACTGGGACTCGAACCAAGAACCTCTCGTGTTACAGGGACAAAATTTTGATTCTGATACGTAAGAAGATGAGTTTTCATTGATGGAGTCTTTGCTTGAAATTTTAATCTTCGTTTTTTTTCTTACAATTGATGATAAGAAGAAACGTTTTGTTTTCTTGTCTCAAATAAAACCCCTTATTTCATTTTCTCAGCTTATTTTCTAAAAAAAAGGACATGTTTATATAAACTTTTCGTTTGTCAGACGTAAGTGCTGAGGTTTCCCAAATACCACGTGGCGCTGATTACAGACTTGCAAATTGCATTTGGTTTGCAAAAGTTTCAAACTCGACACAACCTTTCCTTTGAGGGGCGCAAAAGTGGACACTGTTCGGAGTCCGCAACCCAAAGTTGCCCCAAAGTGTCCTTGCATTTAGTTGCTTGATTAATTTGAGGCAACTTGGACAAGCTCTGTGTTCGAGGCCCAGTCGCAACAGTTTTCTTTTTATTTTTCTGTGTCTTGTTCTCTTTCATATTTTCATTTAGATTATTAGTGTTATTTTCTTCTTCAATGAAAAATAATATTTTTCTTTATTTATTTCACACAATCATTCAACCGTTCCCTTAGTGTTATAAATAATATGTGTAGGGGCGGTTCAGAGTTGAGCAGCGGAAGTTGTAAGGGAAGGTAGTTGGAAAACGGCGTTGAAGCGCGTTACACGATTTATCTTGTGTAGTTCGTACCGTTTTACGGAAGGTAACATTTCCCCAAGTACCGCACGGGAAAGGCATGAAATATTAACTCTCCCATTCATGGAGCACAGAATCACTCTTTTTGCTATTTTTCTGCTAAATGTATACTGTGAAGTAAATTATGCATGAGAATGACGTGAAAATATACTAGAAATATTTAAAATACCATATGTATTACGTTTTAAATATGAATGTCAATATTAAAAAATGAAGAAAAATTCTATCCTGATTCTTTGCAACGCTTTTCAGTATAAAATTTTAATGTTAATCAAACAGTTTTCAACAAGTATGTAAGTAATGAACTATTTGTTGAGCTCGTTAATATTTATATAGCTCTAAGAAAATAAGACAACGCGCCACGTTGTTGGTTGAATTTTGTAAAATGTTCGATATGATAAATAATTTCGAGAAACATTGTTGAAGTTCGGCATATGTATCAAGATACTAAATGATTTCCCGGCTTGGTCCAAGCTTTGTGCAGAGTTTAATCCGAAAAATATTGTAATTTATATTCCTCGTATTTTTAACGTCAATTTCGCAAAATTTCCTTAAGATATGCTGTCAAGACGTTTTTACTCCTGCAGCCCCAAAGTAAAAAGAATACTGTTCACCGCTTTCTGTACCTCGTTGTACACATCAGAACTGTGGGTTGACTACACTGCAACCCAATGGCATAAGTTAAAGGTTGCTTACAATAACGCTTATCGCCAACTTTTCCGCCTACCGAGATACTGCAGTGCTACGGAAATGTTCCTGGAGGGACGAGTACATACTTTCCGTGCACTTCTCCGCCACCGCACGGAAAGTTTATGGCGCAGACTGAGCCATTCGAAGAATGCGATCATCACAGCCATGACTGCCTGGATGGAATCTCCCCAGATGACCCTCTGGAGACGGGAGACGATGAAATACCCCCCGTAAACGGCTATTTACATTCATTTTAGTGTTTGATACATACATTTTTTTTCTCAGTTTCATTTTTCATGCTTATTCGTTTATTTTATTTAATTTATGTGTTGTTATTTACTTTTTACCTTAACTTATTATTTATCTTTTTTTGTTATTTTACATTATGGAATGTATTGCATTGCACTTCCCTGCATACATTCTGGAACTTATATTATTATTATTTATTATTATTATTATTAAGGGATAGGAAAAGGGGATGAGGGGTGGTTTTAAAAAAAATCATGCACACACACCTTCCTCATGTTTTGACGGCCAAGTATCGAAAATTTCACCAATATCGCAATAAAATGTGGATGTGAATAAAAATGTAGATTTAAATAAAACAATTAAAGCCACGCTGCCCGCCCCGCCCACAATAGACATTTTTTTTAATACGGGGAGATATATATATTTTTACATCAGCTCCACACAGGAAGCCCTGAGGAAAATAATTTCCCTTAGGGCCTATGTCTTCTAAGGGGATGCTGTGTGGAGGGTCTTTTAAGGAAAGGAAGAAGAAGAAGCCGAGACCACAACTGCGACGGGTGAGTTCTTGTCTCGTGTACTACAATCTGGGCTTATGTTCCAGAAGCCCAGATTTGAATCATTAACGAATACTGTCCATCAGGTTTGGCGAATGCATACAAATTTAGTCGTTCCTCTTAAGAGGGCATTACCAGAGAAAGCCGGAAATACGTCATTTTCAAAAAAGTTTTTAGACGTATTGACTCTTTTCCACAAAAAATTATAAATGGATTTCGAAAGATTGTTCTTTTATCTAGCATTCGTATGTAATAAATTTTTAGAATTTTTTTAAATTTTTAGTATAATAAGGTTATTCCATAGGTCGTTGGCAGATTTGTTAAATTTTCAAAAAAGTTTTTGTATTATATATACCACACCCATTTCAAATAATGTAATCATGCAGTAAAATAAATCAATACATTATCTAGCAGAGTTATGTATTAGAATTTTAATTTTAGTTTCAATAAAATCATTAAAAAATATGTACGTACATGTGTTTCTTGACGAAAATTGGTCCATTTGTGTATTTATTTGCTCACTTACAAACTAATATATTTCAGATTTTTTTAACATTCTTATTAAATTTAGACATTATTGAAAAATGATAAATACTTATAATCAAAAAATAACTACAAAAAGTACACTATTTTAATAGTTTTATCATCACGCCTTTCAGCATTTTTGGATGAAGGTATAAATTACAGCTAATTTGGATTGAAATAAATTCGATATTGAGTTATAATTTAAAAAAGCTGATACGGAGAATAATTAATCTTTCTCATTGTAACTGCCCTGCACGATCGGAAGAACAACTTTCGACGAAATGTGGATTTTCGTCCGCTGGCTGGTTAAACGCTCTTAAACATAACGATTGACGTAGTTAAGTGACAGGTCCTTCGAATGTGTGGCATAGGGCTTGGCTTGATTCTGCAGCATCTTAAACATCATAACACCATTGACCTCTTATTTGAGACGCGTGGATAAAAATTCTTAAAAAAATATGTTTGTCTGCGATTTTGACCCTTCTATGTACAGAATTTATATGAAGGACAAGGACAGAATCGCTTGCGCCAACATTTACCCATAAGATAGGGCAAAAATTTCATTCACTAAGCAACCCCAGAATACTTTTAAATGATTTTATCTTTGGCATCAAAATTTCAAATTTCAAAAAAGTCCGATGCGTGTTACTTGACGAAAACATCGTAAAATCTCCCAATTTACGTAATTAACGCAAGTAATGTTGTTTTGGTACATAGTTTATTGTTCTGCGAATGTGTTTCGGTCAATAAAATATACGATAGCACAAAATCCACAAAACATTGAATTCAAAATTCAAAGTCGTGCTTTGTTAGGAAATTTCCGTGTTTTTCCTGGCCTGTGGATACACTGGAGCCGTAGTTTTGCGACACCAGTTATGTATGATCGCAAGTCCATCTTTCGATGAAATTTGAATTCTCGGCCGCTAGTTAATGGGCTTTAAGCATCTTAGGTATTTTTTCCTCTTTAGAAAGATTATTCGAATACGAAGAAACGTTTTGTTGTTGTTGAGAGTTTATGAAACTGGTTTCTTTGGAAAGTTCATCAGAAGATTAGCCCGTCTATCTGCCCGACACAACTTTAAAGCGAAAGAAAGTTTTTAAATTAATAAAAAGTGCTTCGAAGCCTCACAGCACTGTATTTCTAGTTACCATTGGCATGTAGTTTACTTTGTGTCTTGTTTATTCCAAGATAAAGTATGACACTGGTAAGCAGCACTTGAGGTATTTACAGTTTACCATAAATTATTCCGACGTAATTTGTTAAGAGTTTGTTTTGAGAGACAAGGCAAGCTACTTGATAACTTATTCATGCTTACATCACGCTATTTAACAAAATAAGTTATGTATTCTATTCACATTTCCATTAAACACAAGTATAGAAAAGGTGTAATAGAAATATCGGGAGAAAATAATAAATTTGATGACGTTTTCTCGTGTATTTCATAAAAGAAATTAAAAAAACTGCATCCAAATATTATTAAGAATACTTTGATGTTCCCCTTAAAAATGTTTATTTATTTTTTTACATAAGCTCCACACAGGAGGTCCTGAGGAAAAAAAATCCCTCATGGTCTATGCCATCTTTAGGGATGCTGTATATGAAACAATATATTTTTAAAATAATTTGAGACTAATAATTATAAGATAGGTCCAAAATCACAGCCTGCGGTCGTAAATATGTAAGTTACGTGATTTTATCTAAGCAGCTTCAAAAATGAGCGTCGTTTTGGAATAAATTTAATTCAGATTATGAAACCTGTTAATTTATTTGTAACCCGACGTTGTAGGCAAGTATTCATAATAGAGATGAAACGGATATCCGGTAACTATCCGGTATCTGGCCTAAATTTACTATCCGGCCGGATACCGGATAGTAATTTAATATTCGGCCGGATACCGGATATTCAAATACTACGACAATTTCCTATAATAAAATGCAATTGTGAGTTAAATATCAATAAAATTGCTTAAAATTATGACGGCTTTTATTTTTATTTAAGTCGAAAAAATTACAAAAAAGCCATAAGGCCTTCCAAAAAACTAAAATTTTCTGCTGAGATATTTACTCAAATGATAAATACATAAATAGTAAATATCTAAACTAAAAACTTACAAAAACCTCGCAAAACTTAAATTAACATTAATCACAATCACCATTACACGTGAACTAAAGGATCGTAAAAAACACAGAGATTATTAAAATGATTAAATACTGACCTTGAAGCAGCATTGTATACCTCTTGTTCTTCTTCTTATCAAAGAGAATATTTTGAATTAACACGACATGCAACGAGGCAATGGGCCGAATATCCGACCGCCGGATATCCGGCCATCCGGCCTCGCAGCTCGCCGGATATCCAGTATCCGGTATCCGGCCAAACAGCTATCCGTTTCATTTCTAATACATAATCTGAGGCCAACTTCATTCATTGTTTAAATAAATAAAATAAAAATAGCAGAAATACCAAAACATTACAAAAACTTTACTGTACAGTTTACCCACTATATGGAGTGGAAATATCATGCAATCATAGCAAAATACATATTAACAAAGTACAGTTGAAATAAATATGGTTCTTTAAAAAAAACAATCTAGAACGGTTCTTAAAAACTCACCCAAAGATTTCATAATCATCGGTTTAAATTAAAAATCCATTTAAAAAACGAAAATGTAAGAAGATTGGTTTGATTTGATTATACACCTGAAATAATAATGATTTTGGCTGAATTAAAGCAGCAGCGCCTACGGATTTAAAAATATTTAAACCTCATTTCTAAAATGCTTTGATGGTTTTAAATCTGAATATATAAGCCTGTGGCACTTTTAATTTTAGCGAAATCGCGAACATTTTTAATTATTTATCAAGTTATTTGAGAGAGATCGTGTGGACCGTAATAAAATAAGCGTGTTTCACGTAATTAAACGCAATTTATAACGAGCCAAGTAATTTTGGAGACCGCCTAACAAGTGATGTTTTATTTGCTGGGTATTCAAAATTCATAGACATAAGAAAATTATCGTTAATTTTACCAGCGACGTTTCACAAAGCCTTTGAAGTCGCCCCAAATATGTATTTCATGAAAGTAAACCTAAATTAAAATCAGTTTGAGAAAGTAGTAACTATCGCTGAACATAAAATGATGATAACGAAAGGGAAAAAGAACATAGAAAATTACTCTGAAGTGGTGCAGTAAAACAGTGGCCTTTGCTTTAAAGTAATTTTAAAAACCAGATGATCATAACATGCAAATTATTTATTGTTTTAGGAATGGAATTCTTCTACTTGGAACGTCTTCCGGAAGCGTTGATGGTTTTTTTTTAAAGAGTATGGTGGAAGTTGGTTAATAGGTGTTAATAGGTATGCCAAATATGCCGTCATTGAAATGAATTTAAATGGTCGAACACGTACATTTGTAGTCAAAGCCAATTAATGAAATTTTATTTTAAGAACATCTACGTTTTATATGATTTGAGATTAAGAAATTGAAATTAAAACACTTTCCACTTATTAATATTTCACCAGGACCGGTTTCATCATATTACGGATATTTTCAGACTGGTAGTTGAAATTCTAATGTTACGGTATTTATACACACTTAGACAGGGTAAAAACATTGTCTCTATATAATTAATGATTCTATTTTGTTAGTTTTAAGGTATTATAAGTTATTTTGTTAATTTAAGGTACATGTAGGTAATTATAATGTTTATTATTAAAATTATGAACGACGTTACACATTAAATCGATACTATTACTTCATTGTTATTCTTTCCTTGTTGCTTAGGGCTTAATTGACAAATATTGATGCACTATGGTATTTATTATTATTAGGGTTATCCGTATATTTGGGTTATTACATTTTTAAATTACATTCTTAAATTACACCACAGCTCTCTGAAGTAAAATTATTCTAAGTGAGTTATAATGGGTATATTAATGGTGATTGAACATTATATTCCAACTGTTTATTGATGACGTATTAACAGTTGAAACATGAATAAACAGTTGTAACATAATGCTCAATCACCTTCTAAGTGAATTATAATGGGTATATTAATGGTGATTGTGCATTATGTTCCAACTGTTTATTCATGACGTATTAACAGTTGGAACATAATGCTCAATCACCACTAATATACCCATTATAATTCACTTAGAATAATTTTACTTCGGAGGGCTGGGGTCACCGCTAAAAATAACTCATTATTTACAAAGGTTTTTTGTAGATTATGTTAACGACTTCAGAAGAATCCATGCTTATGGTGTCTATATGTCGAATAGATTCGGATTTCATAAATTAAATTAACATACAGAGATAAATAATAAATTTTGAAGTAATATTTGACATTTTAAATATATGAGTAATAATTGTAGTTTTTTTTTTTACATTTACTCCACATATGAGGTCTTGAGGAAATTAATTGCCCTCAAGGAATATGTCATCTGACATTCTGTGTGGAGGGTCTTTTTGAGGAAAGGAAGCAATGAACATTGATCTCGAAGAGACCCAGGTTTTTTTTTTTTTACATGAGCTCCACACAGGAGGCCCTGAGGAAAATAATTTCCTTCAGGGCCTATATCGTCTTTGGGGATGCTGTGTGGAGGATTTTTTTAAGGAAAGGAAGGAGAGGAGAGTTCTGGGAAGAAAAAGGGTTTAAGGGGTGGGTAGGAATCTGGGGTTCAGTATGTCCTGGTCATCCGCCTCTAAGACCTGGACAAACCTCACCCCATGAACCCGGGCACCCCTGCTAAATCACCAAACGTAGCGAACCACTTGGGGTGACCTATGGCAGAGGTGTTGGTTATCCAATAAAGGTTCCCGGGGCGGCGGTACCTATTCCCGCCTGCCAAGTTGTATGAAGGAGGAAACATAGAGGCCGGAAAATCATCCCACAGCAGAGTTGTTGATTAATCACGAAGAAGAGACCCGTTCTCATGTGACAAATGTCAACCACATATATTGGGCGCGCGTTTGGCGTGTTTCCCGACTGTGCACCGGTGCCGAAGGGATCAATGACGCTAGTTCCTCGGAGAATCTTCCATTGAAATACCGGTAGAACAAGGATAGCATTCCCACCCGACGCCAGTGCTCTAAAGATCGCAATCCGTTTGATTAGTTAGAAGAATCTATCAAAGTGACAGAGTCGAGGGTGGTAATTTATTGGTATAAAACGGGAGCAAAACATGAGCAACGATATTATAAACAAATTAGTTTTTTTCATTGTAATTCGTCATCACTAAATCGGACTGACATGACCTGTTTAGTTAAAGGCAATAATTGGATGTGTGAATTTGAGCAAAATGATAAATTAATATTGTACTAGGGCATTTAATAGAGGGCACAGATCATGTGCATTGTGTATATTATTATTATATCAAGCGGCGGACACTTTGTCACCGGATTAACGAGACAGGACATTATTCTTTCCGGATGACTATCCCATTAATAGAGTTAATCCAACCATAAATTTCACTCTAAACTATTCTTACCGATAGGGGTAACTAAACTTCATTTTTTCGTGCGGGGATTGGCTATAACATGTCGTTATTCTCGGAAATCGAATAATTCAAAACATATAACATTCATTATTCACGTTAAAAGTAGTATTTTGAGATGCGGGTATGAACTACAGAAGAATATCTTAAGCAGGATAATAATTGGATCATTTATAAATATATATTTTGTGAAAAATCACCTCAATGGCGTTTCAAAGGGTCAGAACAATAGACAGAACAGAACAATGTGAATAAAGGGAAAAGTGTATGTAAGGATAAATGTTTTAAAATGGGATACCCTACTTGATTTTTGAACTGTCCGGAGCTGTTGAAGCTACGGCATTCCCTCTGGAAGATAAAATAGAATTGTAACGTTACTTGAAATTGCTTTAGCCGTGTTTGATGACTACATTTGAATAGCCAGGTACATTTTCCACATCTCCTTCCCTTCCCCACTATCTTCAGCATCACACCATACCAAAATTGGGGATGCCATAGTCACACTGGCTCGAGACGGTTGGGAGCAGTTGGGACTCTTGTGTTATATTCATATATAAAAGTTATATTATATGCAAGTAGAATCTTTAGCGTTTTTTTGCTAAACCGACTGCACGTATAAGTATGTCGTATTTTGTGACTGCCGCATGCTACTTCGGAGAGTCGAAATTATTAGTAAAAATATTTTTACAGCGGATTTTCACTCAAGATGCCTTCAGATATAAGTATATCGACTTTGGTTATACGGCCGTATATTCTCTTTGCATACTTACTTGAAGACAACATCTTCTAAACTTTCGGCCGGACCAATTGTCGCCGGACCAAATGTCGACTGGACGAACTTTCGGCCGCACCAACTGTCACCGGACCAACTGTCGCCGGACCAACTGTCGCCGGACCAACTGTTGCCGGACCAACTGTTGCCGGACCAACTGTCGCCGGACTAACTGTCACCGGACCAACTGTCGCCGGACCAAATGTCGACCGGACGAACTTTCGGCCGGACCAACTGTCGCCGGACCAACTGTTGCCGGACTAACTGTCGCCGGACTAACTGTCGCCGGACCAACTGTCATGGAACCGGCTAATCATATATGGTCAATGAAAACTAAGAAAGCCATTTCAAGACACATTAATATATCATAGATATTCAAGACACATTTCAGGACACGTAACTGAAATCTTTAACCAGGGCGATTCCTAGAATATCAATTACTCTATGGGTAAATAGTTAACATCAATAATTAAGCTGTTGAAAGGGACACCTTATTAAGTTCGTATTATTTCAATTTGATTTACAAATATTATTTAAAATTAATTTGCATACTTTTTGCAGCCATCTTTTTTCAGGCCTTTGTAGTGCAATTGGCAGGATTTGTGTTCTAGTGTTTTTTTAATACTCTGTATCATTAATTACAATTATTTCATCATCGTGACAAAGTGAACAACAATATTCATTCCGATTTCCAAGTCCTCTCCACCAAAATTCACTCCTTATCTTTGGGTAGTTCTCTTGGAGAAGATTCTTTGTGAATTTAGGTTATTCCGAAGTTTGAACATCCTCGCTGAGTTCCCTGAAGCTCCGAACTGATACGCTCCTAATAATATCATAACTTTTAATGATAATTTTAATAAGCAATTTTCCAGCTGCGATGGCTTTCGTGCCGGGGGATATAACGCTCTTGGCCTTACTTGTACATTAAAGCGCGTTCTTTTCGAAACCAAACCCTTCAAAATGATTTTATTTGATTATCTTCTTAAGAAACTTTTAAAACCTTAAGAGTTTTATAAAAGAAAAAAGTTTTAAAATGCTGATTTTCATGAAACATTTTCATGTGGTTTATTCTGATTGGCTATATAATATACAGAATATTTATGAATATAAAATCACTTATTAAATCGGTGGATGTTAAAAAATTGTGGTATTTTGGCTTCAAGGCATGGTTTTATTTTATGTTATTTTAATTGTAGGTTGTCACGTACAGGATTCTAACTACCCTGGAATACTTGAGACAACAGTCTTCTCAGTTGGGGTTTATTAGAATGAAGGTGTGGATAAGAATAAAGAAAAAGTGAAGAGAAGAAGGAAATTTGGGAATTGCTTGACTATGTATGCAGATGTTAGCACTAAACAAGGGTTTAATCTTATTTAATTGACACACGTTCACATACTTTAAGTTGTTGTAAGTAAATGATGCGGCACTTTCACGACAGATCACCTTCTATTGGCTGCTTGTACACCAATAACAGGGCATTCTATCATAAGCAATGCGACAGCCCATGCTAAAAAGCGAATCATTCTGTTTCCGATTGCCGTCGATTCAACTGCTCGCGAATTTTTCCTGAAGTTTTCCTCAGGGCCTCACACAGGAGGCCCTGAGGAAAACAATTTTCCTCAGGGCCTATGTCATCTTTGGGGATGCGTGTGGAGGGTTTTTTAAGGAAAGGAAGGAGAGGAGAGTTCTGGGAAGGAAAAGGGTTTAAGGGGTGGGCAGGAATCTGGGGTTCAGTGTGTCTTGGTCATCCGCCTCCAAGACCTAGACAAACCTCACCCCATGAACCTGGGCACCCCTGCTAAATCACCAAACGTAGCAATCCACTTGGGGTGACCTATGGCAGAGGTGTTGGTTATTCAATAAAGGTTCCCGGGGTGGCGGTACCCATTCCCGCCTCCCAAATTGAATTGCTCCAGTGTTCGCTTCCCCACCTTCTGATAAAAAATCTCTTGTGCAATTATAAATTATTCGGTTAAATATTGTTTATAGGTTCAAATTCTTGCTTAGTTGATTTATCGTTGCAATTATTCTTATCCCCATAAAGTTAAAAATTATACGAAAAAACAGCGGAAGAAATTAATCGCCTGACCAACCAAGGTTCTCGGAACAGAAGAACGCAAAACGCAATGACCTGGTCAATCGGCACACAAACGCCGATTAGTCTATTGAGTATGTCTTTTGTGTGGCCATTGTCAGGAGAAATCAATTATTAATCTTAAATTATCTATTTTAAAGTCAATTTATTACCAGTAGTCTTTTTAACTAATTTACTGATGAAAAAATTAATGCTACTAAGAAAGGGCGTCTTTTGAAAATGAATTTTAAAACAGAAATTAGATAAATTAACTACGTCTAATTATTTATTTTTTAAATCCGGCGGTACCATTAAAATAATCGTTTTTTAAATTAAAATTTAATCCAAGCTAATCTTGATTACCTCTTTTAATTAATACATTTTGTCTTAACGCGCTGCTTTAACATTCCCTTAAAAATGTCACATTTCTAATTAGAAAAGAGATTTTCCGGCTTAAAATGGAAACCCTCGTCAAAATTATTTAGAGTTATATTAATTAAGCAAAATCCTTTGTGGGCAGTTATAGATTGATCAATAGCCTGAGTCCCTCTAATTCCCGAAAGGGTAGGCAAAGGACATAAGCTTTTGCTGAAAGCACCAATAGTTCTGATATTTATTTTATATTGATTCAGTTTCCCAATCAATTTATCGTCGGTTCACGTTTTCATTAAACCACCATAATTAATTGTATTTTATTGACTAAATTACATTACGATATTTCCTCTTGGGATAGTGAGATTGTGTTGACACGATTGGATTAATTTATTGAATTCGTTATTTTCTTACTGTAACTTCCCTATTTCTTTTGTTATTCATTTGTTGGTCATATTTTATTCTTTTCACAATACTTCAATGAGCGTTTTTAAAACGATTCTCGGTTACGGTACCGTGACGGCATAAAAAAGGCAATAAATGTACGTTCTTTATCACAATAATGATGCAGCTCTTTTAAAAGATGAGATACAGAACATACCTACGTAGATCTGCTTCCTCCAAAGCAAAAAATCATCATTTCTTGCTCACGGCTCACGGCTCCGTGACGTTTAATTTTGAAAGTATGGAATCACATATTATTTTCTTAATTAACAGCATATTTGCAGCATTCAAAATGGATACCGATTAAGAAAATACCAGATTAAATATGATACGTTTGCAAAAAAATAAAATAAATCAATTTCAACACATGGTCACTCCACATATTTACATTATAATGCATTCGTTCCTACAGCTTAGTAGAGGCCCATTCTGTGAGAAATATTGTAACAATATTGTCTTTCGATACTTATATTATTTTACACTATATAAAATTGTCAACCATGTCTAAGTGAGGTTAAATTTTTTTAAATTTAAATAATGACACCTAAATGTACTTTAACGGAATGAAAACTATATTATGCTGTACTTAAGCTAACTTATGTACTCTCTTTGTAATATACGTGTTATTTTTAATAAATTATGAAATTATTAACCCCGATACAAGAGAAACCTAGTGAGCTTAAAAATTACGCTCTAAAAATGTATTTATATTGTGAAGAAGCAATAAATAAATAGTTACAAGGATTATACTGGAGTGTGAATGAATTCCGAAAATTCGAAAACGTCAAAAGTCAATGCGCTGATGATTTTGCTTTTGATCTTATAATGCAGCAGCTTTTTCTTACACACTAACAGTAACAGTCGAAAATGAGACAAACGGAGAACATATGTCTGCACCCCCCCCCCAAAGGAAACGTAAAATTATTATCATTCATCTTCTTCAAACGTATAAAGAAAGTGAAACGAAATTCCAGTTGCCGTGGCAGAACCGTGAAAAGATTTATCTGTTTCTTCCAAAGGAAAAAGTTATATTTTGGAAGAAAGCGACATACGTTTTTTTGTGTATCTCATCTTCTGGCTCACCATTATTTAATGTGTAAGAAAGAACTGCAGCATCATAACGATAAGGAATGCACGTTTATTGCCTGTTTTTGCCGTCACGGTACATTAAAACCGTGAATCGTCACGGTATTTATAAAGGCGTCCTAAAGTCTACTTAAATAAGGCAATTAAATGCCGTACGTATCTACCCTAAAGTGTCCGAATCTTATCTTTGTTATTTACGCTTACATATTTATTCGTTACAACTTTCCTTGCACCAGACAATTTGCATTATTAAAATGCTAAGAAAATTTGCAGCCCGCTCCAACTTCGAATTTTACAAAACAACTAGCTGTAGTCACCGGACCGCGTTGCCCGGGCTTTCGAAATTTCCTTCCTCTTATTTTAAAGGAAATGTGTGCAAAATTGCATCAATCTCGGGGTAAAAATGTAGATCTGTGTAAACAAATATTTGCATACAACACATGATCATCCACCCACCCGCCTGCCACAGACACTCTCTTTTATGTTAATAGATTCAACACGAATACAGGAGTGTAAGGAGAATATATGATGCAAATGTGAATGGTAGAAGAAGGCGGGGACGCCCGAGGAAGACTATCAAATGAATCAGATAGGTGAATCGGGTCATGACAAGTGTCAGAATAATAAAATAATATGTATGAGACGATGTATAAATGTGTAAGAGGCAAAGAGTATGTGTCAAGACTCAAGACCGAGTTATGTCGCGGTCCGTCATCTCTGCCTACCTCTGGAGGAAACGGTGAGATGGTTAGTTAGTTACCCTTTTTTCATGGAAAGCCATCACTTATGGTATGAAATGATAAGTTTTTTTAAAATCCACTTTAATTTAGTCGTGATTTATTTTTGGGATATTATACCGTGTTGCACCACCTCTTTCTTCTGCCAACGTTTTGTACAGCATTACAGTGTCCAACCAACATCAAATCAGATGTTTGTCTATGTGTGTATCACACATCTGCCGCAAAGACGAACACTGAAATGCTGTCCGAATCGTTGGCAAGACAAGAAGGAAGCGTAATACGACATAATACCATAAACTCTTGGATTTGTTTTGAGAGCTGCAAAAGACTTCAATAATTTAGACACATTTATCATATTATATAAAACCCTTATCAGATGCCAACTAGAGTATAACTCTACGTTATGGTCTCCATTTTATAATATACATTCCGACAGCATTTAAAAGATTCTACATAAGTTCCTGAGGTTTATAAACTATAAATTGCATATTCCTGTACTAAATATTGATTATAATTACCTACTGGATAAAATGTCCCTTTTAAAACTTTCAGAAAGAAGAATTACCACAGATTTAATATTATTACATAAAATACTGCCTTACAAACTTGACTGTCCTGAATTACTTCAATTAATCAACATCCATATTCCCAAAAGATCTTGCCGTCATTTACTACCCTTTTACTTTAACAACACCTGGACACTCTCTTACCAAAATTTCCGATTTCGAGACTTCACAATCTCGGAAATATATATTCCGATCTAGGAGATATATTTCACCTTAAGAATAACCAGTATAAACATTTTTTATTCCAATTCTTTTATACATCTAGACACAAATAGTCGTGGATAATTTCTGCAATTTTGTTTATATTGCACATTTTTTTTTATGTTAGACTTCTTATCATTTTTACCAATGTATTTTGTTTCATATTATATGCTTTTGTTGTTTGCATTTTTTTTTCAATATTTTCTTTATTGTTTTAGTTTTAAAGTATTTACAAGTACTTTGTTACTTGACTTATAAACAAAGAATGTTAAATCCCATTAGGGCGTGTGATAAATAAATCACTGTAATACTTTTAACCGTGAAAATCTATAATCATTTCCCACTTTTTTCTTTTTCGTAAAATATCATGTTTCTATTTCATATCATGTAACATTTTATTGAAATTTAATAAATTTTCCCAAACCTTCGCAGAAATTTACGAAACATTTCTGAAAGATTTGTTTCTTGTCCAAAATTTCAACTGATTATCTTAGTTGTCCAACAAATCAGTTTGAAACGCCTTTACTCTTTTAATCATTGGCATTCTGCGGATTCCAGATCCGACGGAATTATTAATTTAGATTTGACTTTACTCCACTAATATTTTTATTGCAAAAGTTCCGACACAACAGAAAGGAAAAGTTCGAAAAACACAATTCATGGTCTTTGTTCGTTCTCCTTTCACCGAATAACAGCAAAGTAAGGGCGTTTCACAGAAAATAAATTTCGTAATAATTGTATTCAGCAACCCGCTACTTTTTATATTATCTCTTGCGAAGTTGATTCATATTTTCACTTACCCGACATCGCGGGGGTGGATTAAAACTTTACCCTTCGAATTCATCTCCATTAATACACGATACAGCCTTTGAGATTGACAAAGTCCCCACTAAGTTAAAAACAAGTGTTTGAATTTAATCTTCAATTAGGCACCTACCGCTACTTCGAACATAAATGCTACGTGCTAATTAAGAGATTCAAAACTTTTTAAAACATTCATGCACATATCGTAGAAATAAATAAAAATACAAATTAAATTAATTATAAAAACAATTATAAATTAAAATATTTTTAGACGTAAATAATTATTCTATCTATGCTCAGAATATATACATACTATTTACATACACTATTACACATACTTAAGCAATTGTGTGATTACATTTAGTTATTGACGTTACATAATATGTAAGACGTATTATGTAGAATAAACTTATGGCATCATTTAATAAAAATGTTATTTCTAAAATAGATGCTTCCGATGTTAGTGCGTCACAGTAATGGGTGTAGCGTAATACCCCCGACAAACCACAAAACACCCCTGTTACCGGAATTGACAAGCTGTCGGCAAAAGCTTCGGAGTATTCCAGAAAACCGTAATTGTGTTTATTTAAGAATAGACTTCGGTGACGTTGTTGGAATGGAAAAGCTGCACTTTCTAGAATTTAATGTTATTTCACAACTTATGAGTTACCACTCCACGAGTTTTTGCCGTCACATTTTTAATGTGACTTTATTGTTGTCAGTGTGAACCATTAAACACCAGAGGTGTGATCTGCACTGATTTCAAAGAAAATTCGATTAGACTAGGGCAAGTATCGGCAGTTTCATTGTCAAGTGAGAAGAGCCAATTTGTCAAAGAAACAGGATTACTGATATACTCGTACCAGAGAGCCATGTTATAACGGGGTGGAGAGGTTGTAATCGTACTGTGGTGTGGTGGAACGGTAAATACGATTGGCTTTGTGTTATCTACATTCTTACTGTAATGTCACACTTCTGCCCATTTAAATGATTCTGCAAATAGATTCGCGCATGGAATCCTTATTAAATTAAAAACAGTTTTGTGTTCGGAATGCAAAAAAAAAATTCCTGTAGCGGATTAATTTTCCTTCATCTTATAAGGCTGGTTGAGTAAAGGTGCAATTGATATCTGAAGAGCTGCAAATTCAGACCACTGGACTAGGGCAATAAAATTGATTGGCGCCAATGAAAATGTTTGATCAATATTTCTCAAAATTAGATAAAAATTGACCGTACGGACACATAGAACTGCCCACGTAACACTTCTGTCGGTTTCATCTTTTCAGTGGCTGAACGATCCGAAAAAAAATTATTAAGTTACGTTTGGCAATGAGATTTTTTTTTTGGTTTCATAAATCTCATGAAAAATTAATAAGCATGTCACGTTCCTAAAGTTTGGGAATAAAAGTTAGTTGATATTGTTTATCGGTTTGTAATTTTAATAATATTTTTTTACTATTTTTTTTAGTGTGCGTTATTAGTTTGCGACATACTTTGTGGGTTTGAATAATCGTACCGACAGAGAAGCATTTAAGTATTATTTTGTTATTTAATTCCCGTAATATGACTTCTGCCAATGCTGAGGACTTAAAAGACATACCAGCAAAGCGGAAGGAATGGGGTAATCAAGGAATGCCGACTTACCCCAGTTTTCTTCCCTCGCTTATCTAAATACCGGAGGTTCATCACATTCACCACAAAACTCGCGAGCTCATGATTGGTTTTATCTGTTTCGACAAGGCCGAACAAGGGCTCCGTAATCAACACTCATAATATGTGTTGACAGGACGATTATTAATTTTCAACTGAACACGATGGCAAATGGTTGTATTTAGTCAAAACGTGCCCAACGTATGTACACGGTTGACATTTGTCACGTGAGAACGGGTTGCTTCCTCGACTCGTTCTTGTGTTCAACAGCTTGGCTGTGAAACGATTTGCCGGCCTCTGTGTGTCCTTCTTCTAAGAAGTCTCTTTAAGACCATTATACATTCTCTCCTCTCTTTAAAAAGACCCACCACACAGAATCTCAGATAACATAGGCAATCTGAGGGAAATTATTTTCCTGTGTGGAGTTAATGTAAAAAAAAGTCAGCACAAGGAAGGTAGGGTAAAGAATATGAGTGGGTAGGAATAACACTTTTGGAAAAAGGTACAAGGATGAATACTAGGTACCAACATCCAATGAAATGTGATTTAGGTGTAATAAACTTTGACTAATACATTTATATATACTAGGCCCTGGGTGCGATTTTTGGTTGGCCTTCTCGAGTTACTATTGGTGACCATTTTATAAATCTAGTAGAAACTGGTTCCAAAAATAGCGCGTTCGTTGGATCCACCGTCATCCAGTGATAGCTAGTCACCGGGACAAAGTCACCGGGTCAAAGTAACCGAGATAGGCCATGACGTCATATGTAATATATAGTCGCGTGATTACAACAATGGTGACCATTTTATAAATTCAATAAGAACTGATTCCAAAAATTGACCCTTCCTCGGATCCACTGTCATCCAGTAATAGCTAATCACTAATAAACAGAGCAAAGTAACCTGGATAGGCAATGACGTCATATGTAATATATAGCCGCTTGATACTATTTTTCGCAAATAAGTAACACATCTAAGTATAACCGTTAATCTTTCCATATCCGAAGAGGTACTCAAATTCAAAAATTCGTAGAACTTATACCTAGGGGAAAAACATCCCCACGCGAGCTGCTGACGGAAGTTCCGACATCTTTTGACGAATTCTTGAATTCGAAACTCGACATTTCATGTAAACGGATGTTTATATGGTGCAGCGGGTACGGCGCGGCGGCAGACATGCATTCGAAGTCGGTTTCTTAAATTCAGCCCGCCAACGTAAGACTATTAAATAAAGAAAATAGATGGCAGCACTTCCGTTTGTATCTATTTGTGAACAAAGTGTGTACGCAGTTGCAAGGCTATTAATAATACTGTTTGATGTTCACTATTAACAAGCTGGATAACTAGTAAGGTTCTTAGAAAAAACTGTAGATAAACCGTAAACAGGTAATAGAAACTATATTGAAGAAAAACAATAAGTATAGTTAGTTAATTAAGAAAAAGTGACTTCCCTTTCAAACTCTTGAAATGATTAATATTACAGTCTGTAAAGTGGGGCTTTTTAGAAATGAGGAACAAAAAAATACTGAAAAATTCAAAATTTTAAAGTGAAGAAACCTCCGCCGTGTAAGATTTCTTTCTCACTGTGACGTGGAAATTAATCTCCAGTAATGAAACATCTTTATCAACAAAGTTTTCCGCAGCGTAAAGTGCTCTCGGGCAAAATTGGATTATCTTATTCATTTCAGTCACATAGTATTATTATGTTGATAGGAAACTATAAATTATATCTTGATTACTATCCCCTAAAAATACAAATTCTGTATGGAAAAGTCTATTAAGAGTACCCACTTTTAAAAATTTACTTTGAATTTATGGTGACGGTCATATAACCTGATTGGGCTCTAATATCTGGTAGGGCATCAATATAAGCACAATAATAAGTCTACATTTTACAATATCCATTTATTCAATTTGGGAGGCGGGAATGGGTACCGCCACTCCGGGAATCTTTATTGGGTAACCAACACCTCTGCCATAGGTCGCCCCAAGTGGTTCGCTACGTTTGGTGATTTAGCAGGGGTGCCCGAGTTCGTGGGGCGAGGTTTCTCTAGGTCTTGGAGGCGGATGACCAGGACACACAGAACCCCAGATTCCTACCCAACCCTTAAACCCTTTTCCTTCCCAGAACTCTTTTCTCCTTCCTTTCCTTAAAAAACCTTCCACACAGCATCCACAAAGATGACACAGGCCCTGAGGGAATTTTTTTTCCTCTGAGCCTCCTGTGTGGAGATCATGTAAAAAAAATATATGCATTAAAATAATAAATGTTATGTACAGTGGTTACATAATATACGCGCTAATATTTTGAAATAAATCGAGTGCAGTTTAGACGCGGTAGAAGCGAAAAATTACCAAAACAATCTCAACCATTACTTGAAAAGTGAGGTCATATTCAAAGCGACCAATGAGGGCAAACCGGAGGAATTTACGTTTCATATATCAACCAATTGAAGCCTTTAAAAGTGACAACATAATCAAAGCGGTCATTGAGCGCATTTGATGCATCGCAGGTGCAGTAATCGTCATTTCCGTTTCATCCGAAATTCAAATCATACCGGGGCTATAGAAGTTTCTCTTCAAAAACACACACCGCACATAATGTGAAGAAATGTAGTTACAAAATAAGTACAGTATTTCAAGTTACGTATTTCAAAATTACACTTCACAAATTTTGTCACTCTTTAAACCTAAAACACACACAGCAAAAAAACTATTAAAAAAAAAAAACTTAAACATATTTTCCCCTTCTTTTGTATTGGTCAGTGTTTCTTGGAAGATCTTCACCGCCCTAAATAGTAACGAGTTCTGCGTTTTCGGCTTATTTTGAGATGAAACTTTTATTTCTTCTTCTAGAGTGATTATGTTTGTATTGATGTTTATTAAGCTTTCACATAAATTATGTTTCATAACACTGCATTAATGTATAAAATGGATCTAATAACAACATCCATACTCTAAGCAGTAAATCAAACATGGCAGCAGATTTTGTAATAGAGTGGTTGTGTTTTCCTCAAATTGCATGTTGGTTTCATGAACAATATATCATATTTTTTGTAGAAATTAAGTTTTAATTTAATTATACATTCGATTTCAGCTGTAGGAATGTTCACATCTTTATCAGCGACTAATTTCACACCTTTACAACTGTCCTTTTTAGAGATTATTCCAACTGTGCAAGCATGCTTTCAGGTGACATTATTTTTTTTCTTATTTTCGGGTGCTGTATCTTTTAAACAATGTCATCGTCCTGAAAAAACTTCTCCATCCCAGGTCAACCAGAAGACCTACTTCAAGTTACGAACAATGGACACTTGTTCACTAGCGGATGTTCCTCATCCACAATGTCTTAAATCCTACAACCCCTTTGGCCTTTACCCGTTTCGTGAGCTGTTTCGGTTTGTATCACTTGTTGCTTCATGGCATGGGTCCAAGAAATTAATGTTATTTTGCATACCTTCATTCATTTCGGAGCTCTCTCTTTTTAGCTTTTCGGATCCCTCTTCTTCAAAACGTACGCCCTTACCATTGTAATTGTTTTAGAAATAAGACACCCATCTTTGTCTTCCTTCATATTGGCCATCAAATGCATGAAAAATTATTACAAAATTCACGATTTCAACGAAGGCTTTAAGCTGCATTTCGCAAAAATTTGAAAATGAAGTATATAATTGAATGATAAAATTTGCAACCTTAATATATATTTTTTGTCGAAATTTGTGCTCTAATTTGCAATGAAATAGTCGCTTAATAACTTACAATGAACTTCTTAGTCGAATTAGGACTTTTTATCACTTTTCAGTCCATTCACCCCTTTTTTACTAACCGTTTTTATTACGTACAACATAACAATGACACATGTATTGGACAGCAGATGCATCCTACAATGTTATTGAAATAATAATGCTTTTTCTTTTCTCAAATATTTCCATGATGACTCATCTTTTATAATTTTTGATCAACGTACGCGAGTGGTGTAATTTTACAAAGTAATCTGTTAATACAAAAATCTCTAGAAGAAAGATTAACCCTGTAAACAAGTGTAGACAAGGTATATTTTTTTCAGGCAGAAGATCAGGCAGTTATTCGACGACATTCATGAAATTCGTGCTTCATTTGCAAATACTTACCCAAGATACCCTCAAAAAGAAACCGGCAATTTTCAGTCATTGTCACTGATATTCCAGTGTGGTGACCGGGCAACTCAGAATAAAACACCTCCTTTGAAAAGTCATTAAACGTAATGAAAAAAATACTTAAATAGGTAACGTTAGGTTAGGTTATGATTATATATATTGAGATGATTCTGAGTTGGCATGAAACCGTCCAGCACACACAACAACTTTGGAAATTTCATTCAATTGGCAAGTTTTGTTATTTATACCAGATTCTGTTGTAATGATCTATGATGACATAAGGAAAGTAAGGTTTATCATGGCATGGGACAGTTTTTATTAAGAATGGTTAGGGTAGAATTGTTTTTATTTTTAACTTTAAGCTTCCGTACGAAAAGCACAAGAATCACATTAATTATCTTAAATTGTCGGCTTGGATTACTTGGTTCTAGGAAGACGCGTAATTTAATATGAGTATGTTCGTCTTGACTTGCGTCCCCAGGGCGGCCGATGGGCGGAAGACGTGTCATAAGGAGAGGGCGGATGTTATAATGTTCCTGTAAACTTCACTAGGGCGGGGGAACAACTTAAACGGAAGACTTATGTATGCTTTACTGACGGTATAACTTACTAAAACATGGAAAGTGTGGTGAGATCACTAACTTATAGTTTTAATTATTATTATTGTTGTAATTATATAACAAGTGATAAAAGCAAATAATCTATTTAATATTATATTCCCTTGCATTACTTACGATTGACTTCCTAAGCTTTTTATTCCGTGCCTGAAAAATTCCAGTGGTTGATCATTGAACATTTATTTGAGAGGCTGGTATGGGTTATTTATTTATTTATTTATTTATTTGAGACACAAACAGGATATTTATATAACATTTTTGTGGGTAGTATATAATAAATTAAAATACAAATATAAGTATCCCTAGATTAATGTGTCTGCATTATTCACATATGCATTTTCACAGAAGCAAACTCTTGAAAAACAACGCAAGTATTATTTATACATAAGTTGAAAACTTAAATACAAAATTGAAATACATAATAACAACAAGTATACAATATTTATAAAGTATTTACTGAAAAGTATCTAATGTAACTTTTTTTTTTTTTTAAGTGCACAAATTGTGGAGATATTTTTTGAAATATGTTATATTATTTGCAAAAATTTCTATGGAACTGTGTATTTTGACAAGATCGTTGTATGACCGTGACATTCTAGATATAGGATTAAAATATCCAGTATTATTTGTAAAAATTTCAGTCCAAAATATGTTAAGGGTTCTTGTAGATTTGGGCCTGGCGTATAACTTAATTTGGTTGACTAAGTTACTGTCTACACGATTATTCACAATTTTATAGAGCATTAAGAGGTCATTTATGTTTCGTCTTTTAACTAGACTCTCTAATTTGAAATATGTAAGTCTTTGTTCATACCCGTCTAGAAGATGGTGGACACCTGATCGGTAAGACAAAATCCGTGTAAATTTTCTTTGGACTGATTCGAGTCTAGATATCTGTGTAATATAATGTGGATTCCAGACTGTTGACCCGTACTCAAGAACACTTCGGATTAAGGAATTGAATAGAATTATTAGGCTATTAGAATTCTTAAACAGTTTGGTTGATCTTACAATAAAACCTAGTAATTTATTTGATTTACTCACAATATATTCAATGTGCTGATTAAATGTCAGTTTGTTGTCAAATATAATTCCTAAATCTTTTATTAATTCAACTGTTTCGAGATTGTGACCACATATGCTATATGAATATAGAATTTTGTTGGTGTTCTTGGTGAAGTTTATAACTTTGCACTTAGCAATATTCAGTTCCATTTCATTGTCAACACACCAGGTAGATATTGTGTTAAGGTCTTGTTGTAAGAGTTCACAATCTTTCAAAGATTTAATTTCTTTATATAATTTGAGGTCATCAGCATATAGAGAAAAATTACAGCGGAGTTTATGTGTAAGGTCGTTAATAAAGATTAAGAAAAGTAAGGGTCCAAGGTGAGATCCTTGTGGTACGCCCGACGTAACTAATATTGGGGAAGAGTTATATCCGTTAATAGTAACTAATTGACTTCTATGTGATAAATATGATTCTAACCAACGAAGCAGGTTTCCGTGAATGCCGATTTTATCGAGTTTATTAATTAAGATAGAGTGACTAACTTTGTCAAAGGCCTTACTGAAGTCGGTGTACACGGCATCTACTTGTGTTTTATTATTTATCGATTTACACAGAAAGTCCATATATTCGAGTAAATTAGTATTTGTGGATCTTTTAGCTACAAATCCATGTTGGAAAGGACTAAGTATATGTGTTACATGGTTAAAAATGGTTTTATATACAATGGACTCGAATATTTTGCCAAAACAAGATAAAAGGCTGGTAGGACGGTAGTTAGTTACATCATTTTTACTGCCAGATTTGTAGATTGGAATTACGTGGGCAACCTTCCAAAGATCCGGAAATACCCCATCGTTCAGACTTTTGATGAATATTTTGTGTAATGGTGTTGCAAGCTGATCTGCACAATTTCGAATAAATAGTGGAGGAATTCCATCTGGGCCGGAACCCTTATTGATATCAACAGTGTTTAATTTTGCTTTGACCTCGTCTAACGTTATATTGATATGAGACAGTGGATAATTATAGAGTGGGGATGAAAGTTTAGAGTCACTCTTAGAATTGGATGGTGGGGTAAAAACAGAAGAGAAGTAAGTAGATAACAGCTCACACGTATCTTCTCCATTTGTTGCTGATTTGTCGTGGAGATGCATGATTTTGGGGAGAGAATTTGAAATTCTTTTCGAATTAATGAGAGTTGAAAGATTTTTGATACTGTTAGGGAGAGAATTTTCTACTGAATCTACATAGGCTTTAAGGCATGTACGTATGGATACTTTTACTCTAGCCCTCAAAATAGAAAAACTGTCATAGTCACATTGATTTTTGTATTTTTTCCATTTCTTTCTAAACTTTTCTTTTTCTCTGAGTTGGTGGATGAGAACACTGCTAAACCAAATTGGAAACTTATTATTCCTGATTCTTAAGCGCGGAGTGTGTTTTTCAATTGATAGCCATAACAAGTTATAAAAATGTAGTAGGGAGTCATTACAATTCAGGCTATTAAGATCGTCCCAGTTATTAAGTGACAACATTTCATTGCATTTAATGTAATCCGTTTTTTTGAAGTTATATTTGATGTGATCTGGATTGGTGGGTAGGGGTCTGTATTTGGACATTAAAAAATCAAATTCAATGGGAGGATGATAATAGTCAATTTTGGATAGCACATGTGAAGCAATTTGAATGTTGAGGTTATGATTGGAAAACACTAAATCTAAAATTTGACCTATGTTGTTAGAGACGTAATTGAATTGCTTAAGTCTGGTCAAATTTTGAAAGTCTAGTAGAGATATTGATTTCTGGCTATTTTGTAAGACTGGTCTGGTGTGCGTTACATTGACATTTGGTGAGTATTGAATAGATGGCACATTAAAATCGCCCATTATTATTGTTATATCTTCTGATGAAAAGTTATTATATGTCGTTTGACACTTTTCGAAAAAATCTGCGAGATTTTCAGTTAGTATATCTGGAGGCAAATACGCCAAACATAGGTTAATGGATTGTCTGGATGTTTCATGTAATTTAAATTTAATCCATAAATCTTCTGTAGATTTTGAACTGTGTGCTGAGACTAAAAAAGATGTCATTTCTTTCTTAATGGCTATTAGAACACCACCACCTGATTTTTTAAGAGAACTCGATATGTCCCTATCGCGTCTATATATATTATAACGATCATCTACTATTTCATGGTCATAGATTGTGGAATCTAGCCATGTTTCTGTAAAACAAATTAAATCATAATTGCAACTGAGCACTTCGCAGTATAGATCGTTTAATTTGCTTTTTAAACCACGTACATTTTGATAATAAAATGTTATTGCCGTTTTGTTAGAATCCATTTTGAAAGTATAATATAATAAGCATTATTAAATACATTTTTTTGTAAAATAAATTATTGAAAAGTAAGTAATTATGCTTTGAAAGGGGGCAATTATGAACATCATTAGTTTTGGTTTGTTTGTGGTATTTGATTTTGTCTATGGTGTCAGTTGTCATTAATGTTGACAGAAATAGGTTTTTGAATAGTAAACAAGATACTAAGCATACATTTGTTACATAAAAGTATGTTATCATTGTGCAATTATTTGTAATAGGTTGCGATCGTGTTTTATATTTAATAGATTGTGATAGTACATGAGGATAATGAGAAAGTTTTAAAGTATAATTTTGTTCAAAAGTTAGCAACCGGTTTTTGTGATATTTGAACCACTCTAGCAATTCGTTAATAATTATTACAGTGGAGAAATCGTGCATATAATAAATATTTTGTTGTTGTTTTAAAGAATAATTAAGTTCAAAAGTTAGCAACAGTTTTTTGTGATAATTGAAATACTCTAATGATTCTTTAATTACTACAATGGAGATATTGTGAATATAATAAAGATGATTCCAACATTCCAAAAGGTTAACTCTTAAGTAAATTGTATGTGGGAAGTTTTTTAATAATTTTAATGAATTTAAATTCATAAAGGGACGGCAGACCTGGTAGGTGAATTTTGGGTGGACTTCAATGTTGAGAGTTTGTTGACATCTTCTTGGTCATTAATAAGAATTATGGGGGTTGAATCGCTTATACGAGTGAAAATTTTACCATTTCGAACCCAGCAATAGCGAATTTTACCAGCCATTCTTATATCGCGACATTGCTTCAGCAAAAGTTGGTTTTTTGAGGTTAGATGGTCGTTAATATATATTTTACTGGTTCCAGGAAGCTGTAATTCGGAAGCAAGCATTCCTTTCCTCTTTCTTATAGCACTTATGAGTTCATCCTTAAGGTACCTGCGAGTTAATTTGACAACAATGTTCCTCGGTCTTCCATTTTTTGCATCACGGTTTGTCCTGGGGGCAATCCTGCTAGCGAAATCCACTTCTTGTCGGGTTATATTGCATCCAGCTGTGGCGCCTATCTTGGAGAGGATGTCGTACACATTTTCGTTTTTGGTTTCAGGAATACCACTTATTATAACGTTATTGGAGCGATTAAATTGGTCGTTTATTTCAATTTGTTTTTCCAATTGGAACACTTTTTTTTTGAGCTGATTAATTTCCTCTTTGAATTCATTTTTTATGACTTCGACTATATTGTTTTTAAACTCTTCAAATGTTTTCTCTAGAAAATGAGTTTTGAAGTCTTCAAACTTGTTGTCTAAAAGTTGTAGAAGTTCCGTATTGAGGTTACTGCCGGACTTAGAGTTTGATCGCGTAGTCATAGTTACTTAGTGTAATATTTTTATAATTATAACTGTATAAAATTCAGGCCTTTAAATATCGAATTTAGCCAGGACTCACACCTCTCGAGATCCACGTAAAAACATTAGGTGAGAACTCTCATAGTTAGTTAGCTAAATTATCAACAGATGTCCGGAAGGTACAAAACTGTGACTAGCCAAGGAAATTTCCTATAAATGACGGTTTTTTAAAAGGATCTACCTCTTTCCTCTTCGTCGCTTCGCTGAAACTACATCTAATTACTAACTCCTTGGTCTGTCTCGGGTAGTTTTGTATCTTCCGATTATAAAAAATGTAATTGGAAATAGAACAAAATAAATCAAGAGTTCCTTAGAATTTGTCCTGAAGATGAGTTTTATTTTACCGGTTCCTTACCTTAAAACTTTACATTTGATCCTACGAGTCGGATAGTTTAACGCGAGTGATTAAATTAATAAAAAAGAACCAGCACTGAAGAAGGAACCAGAAATGCAGCCAGAATCCATCAAGCAGATTCCAGCATCCAGAAGACATCACGATAAAAAGGGCAAGTGACCAATCCATTCCATACTACCCACCTTACCATAAAAATCCAAAAAAAAAAAAAGAAAGCAAAAAATTTAATGACATCAATATTGTGCATTTCTCATAAAAAAAATTGTTGCAAGCCGGTATGAACAAGTTTACAAAAAAATAACACGACATTGCAGCCGGCAATTAGATTATCGCAAAAAACTACAACAATGTTATAAATTCCGGGATTAATGGAAACTTTCTCCGAAATAATTATTTGAATCAACCGCGAAGCCGATAAAACAGTTTGTTGCTAATAATACTCTATGGGCGAAATTTAACGGCTTGTCGATTATCGCAGATCGTGTTGTGACGGATTGAGAAGTTGTCAGTGGTTATTACAGGATTAATAGTTTTAAACGGTTATTGTGATAAAATAATTGGATAACTCTGTAAATTGTAAGTACCTGATTTGATAAAAATGGATTTAAAAACGCTAATCGGTAAAAGGGGAATCTGTAAGGGGAAAGTCACGAGATTCAGAGAATTTTTAAACAAAATTTCGTTGACACAAAGTGAGCTAGGATTACGTATAAAACATTTCGAGCTTTTAATGGATCAATTCGAGGAAATTCAAGGTAATATAGAAGCCTTATCTCCCGATGAGGGAGATCAAGAAAGGGCGAGCTTTGAAAACGATTATTTTGATGTTTTATCCAACGCTAAAGAGAGGTTAGGTTCGGACCATTCCGCAGGCAAAACAAACAACAACATTAAACTGCCGATAATAGAGTTACCAAAATTTAAGGGTGATTACTGCGAATGGATAGAATTCCGAGATGCGTTTATATCTTTAGTAGACAGTAATTCTAACCTAGATGCCGTTCAAAAATTTTATTATTTGCGTTCTTGTCTAAAAGGGGAAGCGCTTAAGCTTATAACAGCATTGCCAATGCAAGTTGACAACTATTTAATGGCCTGGGAGATGCTCACGGACAGATACGAAAACTCAAAAATAATTATAAATAATCATGTAAACGCGTTGTTTAAATTACCGGACTTAAAAGCAGAAAATCACGTCGCAATAAGAAGCCTATTGGACGAGGCACAGTTGCATTTAAAATCGCTAAATAAATTAAATATAGCTACGAAAAATTGGGATGTAGTATTGATTTATTTGTTATCAAACAAGCTAGATTCAAATACAAGGGCTCATTGGGAACAATACCCAACAAAAAACAATCTACCTACCTACGAAGAATTTATTAAATGTTTGTATACAAGGGCCCAAGTATTAGAGGCCTCATCAAATAACGAAAAAAGAATTAATCCGGGAAAAACGAATCCGCATAATTATAAAAAGGAAGCTATGGTTTCATTTTCTGCACAAAAATTAAAATGTTTACATTGCAACGATAATCATAAGATTTATTATTGCCGCAAATTTTTGGAATTGAAGCCAAAAGAACGAATTGATAAAATACACAAATTAGGCGCTTGTTTAAAATGTTTAAACTTCGGTCATAAATTAAAGGATTGCAAATCAAAATTTAATTGCCGTAAATGCGATGGCGTAAATCACAATACGTTACTTCATTTTAAACAAGAGGAGGAATCAAAACACGAAAGGGCATCAACATCTTCCGCGAAGGAAGCGCCTTTGGTAACAAATCATGCCGCGAAGGTAGAACCAAATTTCGTGTTATTGTCCACTGCCATCATCAACATAAAGGACGATGCCGGACAATCAATTCAAGCAAGAGCTCTATTAGATTCTGGGGCACAAACTAATTTTATAAGTAAGGAATTTGCAAAGAAATTGAAATCAAAAGAGAAAAGGGTCAACATTCCTGTTACGGGAATCCACAATAAGATTTTAAATATAAAATATAAAGTGGAATTCAATATAACTTCAAGCTATTCTGAATATAAAAGGAATATAGAATGCCTGATAATACCTGAAGTGACCAGTAACCTGCCACAAATTTCCTTTCAGAGAAAAGACGCGGGGATCCCTAGCGGTCTCCAATTAGCAGATCCGAACTTCAACATTACCAGCCCGATAGATCTGCTACTGGGAGCGGAGGTGTTCTGGGAGGTCTTGCATACCGATCGAATGAGAATTGGAGATGCTGGACTCACGCTACAAAGGACCGAGCTAGGATGGCTTGTCGCTGGACCTATCTCCACTCCGAAACCAAAAAGGCCAGTAAATTCCTGTAATTTATCCTTAAATTTATTGCATAAGCAATTAGAAAGCTTTTGGAAAATAGAAGAACTAGCTCCTGTAAAACATAGAAGCCACGAAGAAAGAGCATGTGAAGAGAGCTTCTTACGCACGCATGAAAGAGATAAGAAAGGACGTTTTGCGGTAAGATTACCGCTGCGGCCCAATATTAATCAAATGGGTGAAACCCTAAAGGTGGCTGAAAAAAGATTCTATAATATGGAAAAAAAATTTCTTGCCAATAAGGACCTGATGCTAGATTATAAAAAATTCATGAAAGAGTATCAGGAATTGGGGCATATGACGCTGTGCGAAGCACCGCCAAAAGATAAAATTTATTATTATTTGCCACACCATGCAGTGATGAAGGAGTCTAGCACGACAACCAAAACCAGGGTCGTGTTTGACGGATCAGCCAAGTCATCAACCGGTATATCATTAAAACTGGCCCTACCTCATGGTAGGGCCAGTTTTACAAAAGGATTTATGTGCGCAATTATTATTTTTCAGAAAGCACCAGTATGCATTAACTGCCGACATCGAGAAGATGTATCGTCAAATATTGGTGCAGCCTGAGGATAGAGATTTGCAGCGCATAGTCTGGAGGGACTCTCCGGAAGAAGAAATCCGACACTATCAACTCAATACTGTCACCTATGGTTTGGGACCATCATCCTTTCTGGCTACCAGATGCTTGGAACAGTTAGGAACAGAAAATCAAGAAGCATACAGAAAGGTCAGTCGCATCCTCAAATACAACTTTTATATGGATGATTTGATAACTGGCGACGAAAATGAGGCAGATTGTCTCACTATTAAGCAACAGTTGAGCAGCATTTTGGCATCTGCTGGCATGAATTTACGAAAATGGCGATCAAATTTACCCTCTATAAGTTCGAAACCAGAGAGTGATACAGATATGATTATTACTGATAACCCCAAGGAAAAGAAAATTCTAGGGTTGTCATGGAATAATCAGCAGGACTATTTTCAGTACATTGTAGAGCCCTTAGAAGCCTGCGTTAAAAGCAAACGCCAAATGTTATCATGTATCGCCTCTACCTTTGACCCATTGGGACTGATAGGCCCAATAACTTTAGTCGCAAAACTGATAATGCAAAGTTTGTGGCAAACTAAGATTCAGTGGGACGAAGATGTTCCATCTGAACAGATGAATGCGTGGAATTCATACATAAATGAATTACCTCTTTTAAATAATTTAAAAATACCGAGAAAGGTAATTTGCAAACATCAAGTTAAACTGCATCTGCATGGATTCTGTGACGCCTCGGAGAGGGCCTATGCAGCATGTATATATATAGTGTCTACTGATGAATCGGGAAACACAACTTCTTATTTAGTCACATCAAAATCAAGGGTGGCACCGTTGAAAAGCATATCACTACCAAAGCTGGAGCTTTGTGGTGCTGTTTTACTCACAAAATTAGTGAACTATGTCAAAATAGCTATGAACTTAAATGAAATAGATACAACCTACTGGTGCGATTCCATGATAACGCTATTCTGGATTCGTGGACAGCCAGCAAGGTGGAACACATTTGTGGCCAATAGGGTAGCTGAAATCCAAGAGTCCAGTCAACCCGCACAATGGAAACACGTAAGATCGGAGGATAATGCGGCGGACGTTTTATCCAGAGGCGCGACGGTGTCGCAGCTACTAAAGTCTGACATTTGGTGGCATGGACCCACCTGGTTGATTTCAGGCGATTACCCGATTACCAGCAGTGAAGTTACGCCGTTGGATCTACCAGAAGAAAGATTAAAACTAACTTTAATTTCAGCCGTAAAACAGGATTGGGAAATATTTTCCAGATACTCTTGCTTAACCAAATTGCAAAGGGTGACAGCTTATATTTTAAGATTTATATTTAATTGCAGAAATTCCTTGTCCAGGCGTAGCGGAGCACTAACTGTTTACGAATTGGAGAATTCACTTCACTTATTAATATCTCGTGCACAATGTTTTGCATTCCCCGAAGAGACGAGGGCCTTACAAGCCGGGGTAAATGTAAAGAATAGTAGTAGGTTAAAGTCATTAAATCCTTATTTGTTTAAGGATTTAATCCGGGTAGGGGGTAGGTTGTCCAACGGAAAAATGATATCGGAAAGCCAACAGCACCCCATAGTACTACCATCACATCATAAACTAAGTGAGCTTATTGTCAGGCACTACCATTATTTATATTTACATGCAGGAACGCAGGCATTGTTAGCGTTATTAAGAATGAAATACTGGCCGATTATGGGTAAAAATTTAATTAAAAAGGTTCTCAGATACTGTATTATATGTTTTAGATGTAACCCGAAAACAGAGCAACAACTGATGGCGGACCTACCTGCCGAACGAATAACGGAAGGTCGCGCATTTCAATCATCAGGCGTGGATTTCTGCGGCCCCATTTTGATCAAATCAGGTGTTAGCCGTAAGACTCACAGCGTAAAATCTTATATATGTCTATTTATATATATGGTAACCAAAGCAATACATCTGGAACTAGTAATGTCTTTAAGCACTGATAGCTTCTTAAATGCGTTTAAACGTTTCATCTCGCGAAGAGGGAAACCCAGTAAAATGTTTTCAGATAACGCCACTAATTTTAAGGGCGCGAATAATGAATTAAGGGAAATATATGAATTTTTGGAAAATTCAAATGAAAAAATTGATAAATACTTAGCCAATTTATCTATTCGCTGGAAATTCATACCAGCAAGGGCCCCGCACTTCGGGGGACTTTGGGAGGCAGGGATCAAATCAGTAAAATATCATTTGAAAAGGGTAGCAAACGTTTCACTATTAACATATGAAGAATTCAGTACTGTATTATGTCAAATTGAATCATGCTTGAATTCCCGTCCTCTCTGTCCGCTGTCCAATGACCCCAAAGACCTAAAACCTCTCAGTCCTGGTCACTTTCTCATTGGAACGAGTTTAGCAGCGATCCCGGAGCAGAATTTGCAGAATGTAGCAGTCAATAGATTGAATCATTACCAAAAATTAAACCAACTAATACAGTCTTTTTGGTCGAGGTGGCGCAAAGAATACTTGGCTGAGCTGCAGACCCGGACGAAATGGACTGGCAACAACCAAAGGTAGCTGCAACCAGGCCAGATGGTCATTCTGAAGGAAGACAACGAACCTCCTTGTTTTTGGAGGCTAGGACGAGTGCACGCTGTACATCCCGGGCCTGATGGAAGAGAACGAGTGGCTACCATCATCACAGCACAGGGAACGGTCCAGAGGGCAATATCAAAACTATGCCTGCTTCCAATTGAGGACAACAAATGTGAAGACCATCTACCCGAGATGGACCAGGGAGAATAAGAAGCGACCCAGTAGCGCCAACACAGTGTGGCGCCCCCAAGCAAGACATAATAACCAGAATAACCAGATTCTATAACCAGACTTTAAATTAATAAAATGCAAATAAAAGTGTAAAACAATAAAAAGGCAAAATGAATAAAGGTGGTGGAGGTCGTGACCTCTTGTGAAACTCGTGTAAAAAGAAAAACCAGATTGAGTGAAAATTAAAGGTTATAAGCTAACCAAAATAATAATAATAATTAAAAAAAAAAAAAACACTGCAAGTGCCCACATATATTTAATTTTAGACATTTAATAATATTTACAATAAAATTGGCTGTCCTGGAAGGAAGACCTGGTCCCGTCCTCATTGTATTGTGTTTGTCCTAAAATTGAATGTGTAATTTATTGTTATAACTCTTTGATTTAATTTTTAACTTTGAATTTTTAGCTAGAGCATGTAAATATGAATTTGTTAATTGCACAATTTAATCTGGGGTGAAATAGTTAAAGTAAAAAAAATTTGTGAGCTATTTTTAGTATTATAAGTAGTATATTTTTTGTTCATTTTAGTTTAATAAAAAACTCATTCCTCACCGTTTTTTGGCTGGGAATATGTATAAAATTCAGGCCTTTAAATATCGAATTTAGCCAGGACTCACACCTCTCGAGATCCACGTAAAAACATTAGGTGAGAACTCTCATAGTTAGTTAGCTAAATTATCAACAGATGTCCGGAAGGTACAAAACTGTGACTAGCCAAGGAAATTTCCTATAAATGACGGTTTTTTAAAAGGATCTACCTCTTTCCTCTTCGTCGCTTCGCTGAAACTACATCTAATTACTAACTCCTTGGTCTGTCTCGGGTAGTTTTGTATCTTCCGATTATAAAAAATGTAATTGGAAATAGAACGAAATAAATCAAGAGTTCCTTAGAATTTGTCCTGAAGATGAGTCTTTATTTTACCGGTTCCTTACCTTAAAACTTTACAATAACTTATTAAATTGATTGCAATTTTATTATTTTAATAAAAAATAGGGGAAGAGCAAAAATTTGACAGCTGTTAGATAACGAACACTGGGTCCTAACACCCTTAGTGGTTTGCTACATTTGATAACTTAGCAGGGGTGCCCGGGTTCACGAAGTGAGTTTCATCTGGGTCATGGTGGGGAATAAATCTGCCCGGATGCTACGTGGCGGAGAGGGTTGGGAGAGAATGATTGAGCGAGACTTTTGATATCTCCAGCAGGAATATCTAAACTCATATATTCTTTACTCCTAGGCACACTGATCTCCTGATTCCAACTCACCCTTCATACCCTTTTCTTTTCCAAAATTGCCTCTCTTTTCTTTCCTTAAAATACCCTTTATACAGCATCCCAAAAGATAACAGGCCCCGAGGGAAATTAATTCCTCAGAGCCTTCTGTGTGGAGCTAACACACAAAAAATGACCAAATTAATTTTAAAGAGAGGTTGGTACATAATACACCTGCATGGAAAAAAATTCTTAGAGCTTTCAAAATCTAAAACGCATTTTGTAAGTAAAGTAACAGCAAAAGATTAGAGGTGATATGAAATAACCACCAAAGAAGCCCTTGCATCAGCTTTTGTTACGTTAGCAGTCCGATTGCCATCCAAACATAAAACGCCATGAACTTGTGTGTCAACCTATTTTAACAATAATTAACATTCTGTTCAGAAACTGTTCTTTACTGCAGCATTTTTATTGCCTAAACAGTTAACCTTTCTCTTAACAAAACGTAAAGAAATACCATAAATTTTCATCATCACTAAAATTTTCTTTAGAAACTTTTTCAATTTCTGATTTTTTTTTATTATCAAACTAACGCAACCCATATTTTCATGTAAATAAATAATGGCCATAAAAGAATAATCTTAAACTGCGTAAATAGATTCAGAAGATATTAAAATTTTCAACATCTCGGTCATATCATGAACACTAGAAAACTGATCAATGAAAGATTGTCAGAAGTCGTAATAACGAAAGACACCGCACCTTGTGGCTATGAATTTACTTGAGTGATTTGAGAGCCTTTTCACGGTAAGTTGTTTCGGATTGTAGTCTGCAGGGTGAAGAGAGTAACTTGTTTCGAACTGTAGTCTGCAGGTTAACATAATAATTTGTTCGGACTGTAGTCTGCAGGTTGAAGATAGTAAATTGTTTAGGACTCTAGTCTGCAGGTTGAAGATAGTTGTTTCAAATATTAGTCTGCAGGTTGTAGAGAGTGAGTTGTTTCGGACTGTAGTCTGCAGGTTGAAGATGGTAAGTTGTTTCGGACTGTAGTCTGCAGGTTGAAGATGGTAAGTTATTTCGGACTGTAGTCTGCAGGTTGAAGATAGCTTACGATGAAACTGCATTCAAATCACGCAAATAAACTCATAGCCGCAAGGAGCGGTGTCTTCCGTTATTACGACTTCCCTGAATATTCCATTGATCAGTAATAATAATAATAATATATCTTTATTAAACGAAATTTGCAAGATTATAACCAAAAAGTACATATTCAGTGTTAATGTTTACAGTGGTTTAAAATTACATAAGTACAAAAGGATATCAACAGAAAAAAATATAAATATGAAGAGTAGATAAATGAAGAATAGAAAATAGTAATTAATTTTGGTTATTCAGCAATCCGCCTCTCTAGGATAGCCTGTGTTGAGGCAGTAATTTTTAAATCAATTTATAATACTTATAAACATACCTACACTTTTATTAAAATGTAATCATATGATAATAGATTGGTTACATTAATAATAATTTTAAATAAAAGCAACCAATACATTGCTTGTATATTTCCATTGTATAATACCAAATCATTAATAATTTCGAATTTGGGTGAGTGCACCGGTAAAGGCCCTATCATTATTTTTGATCCAAATTTTTATGTTATCTTTGAAATTTTTTTGGAAGAATGTTGTAAAGTCTTGTTGCAAGGTATCTGAAATTTCGTTAACCAAAAGTAGTATGCGTTTTGGGGATTTATAGTAAGTCATTGTCATTGTTTCGAGTACAGCGAGTATTTAATCTTTTTTCATAATATTTATGTATATTTGTATATAGATGAATGAGTATCGTTTTTGCGTATGTCTGCCGAACGTCAAACACATTAGTTTGCTAATGTTGTGTACTCGTGATATGACCGATATTGAAAATTATATGTTTTCTTTAAATCTAGTAATTTGCAGGATGAAGACAGCTTTGATGATAATGAACCCTCGATGGGACAGAATAATAGTCACAAGGGCGTAGCTATGTATATATATTCATGGGGGGTGGAGGGGAAGGTTTGATTCCGGGGGTGGAAAAGGTGGGGGTTTTAAAATTTATTAGAAAGTTTTTTGGGACCTCTGTTTACCAGAACTTATTATCTATATCACATAAGTAAACAGAGAAGGTGCAAATAATATTGTGGTATTATCCAGGAATGCAATCTTCGGATCGATCTTCGACTTTTTCTACAATAATAAGTCCAATAAGGTAGGGGGGGGGGGGGTATCCTCGTATCTTCCTACTTCTTAAGTGATCGGAATCAACCGTCTACCAACCGGGCTAAACCGCAAGATGGTATGGCCGACATTTATTTCGAGTATTTGTGCTTTATTTTCTTAGATTTTCAGAAAAATGCGTATACGTCCGTGTATGTGCGTGATTGCCATCATTGATAGAATGCATTATCATTGACAACCAGCCTTTCTGCCTAGTTTCAGCTCGATTGGATATCGGGAAATGGGTGAAGTTTCACGTCCAAGATTCCGCTGCAATGAAATTCAAATAGATGAATTTAAAAAACAATATATATTTTTTATCTTTCCCACCAATCATAAAATCATCATTTTGGAAAAAATTGATTTTGAATGCTCTTTTTTAACTAAAGTTAAGTCATTTATCAATAACACTAATGAATCAAAGAGAAAAATTTCGAAATTTCAACACATATAATAATAAATTCAGCAAAGTAAACAAATGGGATTGGTTCATTGTTAATGGAATGAGAAGTGCTGGGCTTGGCAACTATCAAGGGAAATTTTCAGGCATTTAAAAACGAAAGCGCCTCTGACTAAAAAATTGCAGCTTTTATGCAGTTTTTTAAAATGCCATTCACCAACGCTTTCAGTGAAAACTTAAAAAGAGGACTAAATGTTCACACCGAATAAAGTGTACGTGAGCAATATTCGGGGCAATATTTCTTTTAGACTTTAGAATAAACTGACAATATGCAACCTTTTTAAAAACGTAGTAAACAAATGACATTTTCATTTGTGTTTTTTAGTAACACTTCCCTACACAGTTTTGTTGGGTCCAAAAATAGTAATATACTTTAGGCTCAAGTAAAGTGGTGTAAAAATATGTCTTTTAGAATATTCACAACACTGGTTTTATTTATTCGACATTGGAATTGCGGGATAAGCAAAAATTAAAATATGTGTATTTCTGTAATTTATTATCTTTATGAACATTTTTTACAAATACTTATTTTCAACTTCGCAAGCAACTAGTAAAAGATGAAAGTCTTAAGAAAAAAATGCCTCTTTTGGTAATACCTACTTCACAAGATTATAATTCTTCGGTGCCAATGGGGCCTTGGAATGCCCCGCTGGAAAATCTTAAAGGATAAAGGATATGTAAGAAGTCAATAAGACTGCCATAATATGGGCACGAGCCTAGTATGGTGGTCGAGATAATGCAAATCGTAACAATTCTACTGAGAAATAATAACATAAGTATGAGAGTATCTGAGTTTTCCGGTATCCCAATTAACTTCTGTACCGGTGCACAGTCGGGAAACACGTCAAACGCGGTTGTACTCGTATATAGTTGACATTTGTCACAATAGAACAGATCGTTTCTACGACTCACTCTCGACTTCAAAAGCTCGGCTGCCGATTTGCCGGTCAAAGTGTTTCCTCCCTCCTTCAACATGGGTCTCTTCAAGAACCAGGTTAACTTCTTCCTTTCCTCGAAAAAGACCCTCCACATCATTCCCAAAGATGACATATGCCCTGAGGAAATTATTTTCCTCGGGGCCTCTTGTGTGGAGTTATCATTAAAAAAACACAGCTGCAGTCATTTAACTAATCTTTCTATTCTTATGGTAGTCTCTATAATGACTCGGTAAACATTATGTAAAAAGTGTTAAAAATACATTTTGTTTAAGATTTATAAAGAAATAGGAGGTAATAAAACTATATAAAATCGCCAAAGGATTTAAAAAAAAAAAGAAGCGCATTGAGTTTATTCCAAAATCATTTTTTTAAGGGTATCTGTTACCGGAAATGTATGAAATCTAAGGAATTGTATTCAATTCCTAAGAAATGTATTTAAAAAAAAAAAAAAAAATTCATTTTCTTTATTCGTTTTGTTTGTTATAGGTTTGTTTTACGTGGTGTTTCGACTACCAAGCTAGTCAAATGCCCGTATTATGGTAGTCGAGGTATGGTAGATCCGAAGCTATTTAGGAAATGTATAAAATATTGTTTTAAAAATTATTTAATACATACATATCTTGGGAAATGTATACATTTCCTAGGAATTGTGTATAAAAATAAGTAATGTATAAAAAGAATACTTTCTGCAATAAAACACGCTGTTTTATTTGTTATATTCTTATAATTTTTTAAAATATATTTTTTTTAATATTTTTTTTTAAATTTTAATTTTAATTTAATTTAATTTTTTTTTTTTAGTTATATAATAAAGTTATATTTTCATTTGGTAAGTAATCAGTAAGTAAGTAACCTAACCTTACCTAGCCTGATCAGACGATGCAATACCCTCCCCTTGCCCCGCAATCCCCGCGTACCAATTGTCATCTAAAATGTTTTACATTTCCGATTGCTATTTAGGAAATGTATGGATTTCCTAGGAAATATAATTTATTTCACACATTTCCGGGCGATTTTAGGAACAACATACATATCCTAGGAATTTAATACAATGACGGATTACATACATTGTATTAAATTAACGTTAACATATTCACGGGGGTTTAAAAAATCTATAATTAAAATTAGAAAGAATGTTACCGTTACGTTTTGTTGACAGTGCTGTTTAAAAATCGTATAAAAAAGACTGCGTATAAACATAATCGACTGAAGATAAAATTAAGTAATTTAAATAAAAATCTACGTCTTTTCAATATCATTTGCAAAATATCTAACTTTCACAATTAATAAAGACAGTGAGAAGGAAATTGCCACTGGGCAGTAAGCCCACCTTTTGCAATTAAATTAAATACTAAACCACATACCGCCATTATTACGGAATGAGGACAATCATAGAGCTGAGCTCCCCGGGTTGTGTAGAGAGATAGACGCGTAGTATCAGGTTACATCGCCGCTCTGGCGTTAACAGGGTCCATAATTGCTTGTCATCTGCACTGACCAGCCCAGTGCGGTGTAAGGATAATGACGTAGAAATATAATAGCTTTGGCGGCGCGCGTGCAACGGAAAATGCACCGTGCTTCGAATTATTATCTTAAGATTTTTTAAGGGATGATTTATTATGAATTAAGATTGTTTTAGACAATTGATATTTTGAGCAAACAAATATTTGAAAATATGGTCCTTTTTAACTCCTCGTACTAATTTGTTAGCTTTTCGAAACATTTCGTACAGAAATCGCTATCTCCCTTTATTACTATAATACTGAGAAATATGGTATAAATGGTGTTCGAGAGAGAAAACACCACGCTTTATATTAAAATCTAAAAGTTAACTACAAAACAAGTAAAATGTACACCTTTATGAAACTAAAGATTCGGATTGCAGTATGAAAAATAATGATCAAATTTTGGGATATTTGAAAACGATAAAAAAAGTTAGGTGACAATAACATTTATAATACATTTGTGTAATGAAATATGTATGTATTTTTTTCGTTATCAGTATTTTTTGTTAGAAAAAACATAAGGTAAACCATTTTTAACTATTTTTATGTTTGCATGCAAAAAAAATGTTGTATTTTTGTAATTAATTATGTTTATTTCGATTTATAAAATTTGGAAGTGCATTTTATCACCTTTCAAAAACAGTTTTTAATTTTCAGAATTCTATTTCGATTTTATTGCAAAGTTGAAATATTCTGACCCTCTGACAAAAGATGATAGATGAGACTTGAAGAGTTAATGCTTCCCTTTACTAACCTTTGAAAATTAGAAAGCGATGATGACGGCGTTATGTTATTTACTAGATTTAATATGTCTTCGTGTGAAATAAGGTTTCAAGTCATCTTTTAACATAAAGAATGTCTGCTCGGGCCGGTGGCATTACTTTAATATTAAATTTATACAAATTTACGGTTTTATTCCGTTTTGATGAAATTTTGCAAACTTGACCTTCTAAACAAGAAGAAAGTCACGGTCTTTATGAGATTTCTAAAAACGCTGCATAATACCCGGGCAAGGCCGACGACTTCAGCTGGTTAATTATAATGTCAGTAAAAAATTCCAAATAAAGGTATGATTTATTTAATTTACTCAAAGGAAATAAATTAATTCAGTTAAATGAAATAACAACTACTATTATTTTATTTTATTAAAATGATGCCGCACAGTGATTTTTCTATTATTGGAGAATAAATAATTTTGGCTTTACATCCATTTAACAGAATGGTGGCTTAAGTTAACATTTCCACATTTCTATATTTTCAATGGCTCTCCAAATTTCAGACGTCACGCCCTTCAAAAACAATTCAATGTAATTAGCAGATAAGAAAGTATGTCAACGCTTGGTGTCATACAAACTGTGTTCGTGGATCTTCAGAAAAGTTGGTGTAATTACCGAGTAAGAGATTTGGGAGAGAAAGGAACTTTTACTTGCATCTACCTGACGATCATATCCTGACGATACTTGCATCTACCGGCACTTTGTAATTATTGAATCATTCACCTACTTATACGTATATTGGCTCTATAATATATGTATATATGTGTGCGTGCATGTATGTACATGTATGAATATTTTAGTGCACACGTATGCATGTACATATTTATGTGGGGTAATTCTGTATACGTACATATATGTATGTTACAAAAAATCCAATCAGTTACACAGCGTTTTCTCTAGAATAAACTAGTTTTCAATAATTGCCTTGGTTACAACCAGTACCAAAATCTTACTTGTTAAGGCAATACTATGGCACAAAATTATAATTCAGCATATATTTACCCCACAGCATAAAGAGAAATTAGAACATAAATATAGCACTAGATTCACGCACAACGATGGGTTAATAGTTCCGAAATATAAACAATAAGTACCTACGGACAGAGAACGTTTGAATACATCATACCAAAGATATTCAATTTATTACCTGACACTATAAAGCAATGTAATTCTATAAATAAGGTTAAATATATGGTGAAAAATTGGCTATCGGAAAAAAATATTTATATTGTTATTGATATGTATGAAAAATGTTGAATAAGATGTAAATTTTAAATTTAAAAAATGTATATGTAACTAAAATGTAAGCACCTGTTGACAAGCCAATTCAATTGGCTTAGCAGGACTTGTTTGTTGATTACTTCTATTATCTATTCTTTCAATAAAAAGTGAAAAAAAAGTTAAAACTAGTTCTTACTAGACAAAACGTGTGTTCGCGAAATGATTCAGTTAAAACTGTTTTTAATCGATGTCAAAGTTCATCATGCTTTATTAGGATTGGTCGAGTGACATCAGGTTAGGTTAGGTTAGGTTTTTAATTAACAGTTATTAAATATTTTAATAAATAGTACTTATCTGTATTTTTAATCACAATTTCAGTTTTAACAAAGGCAGTTAATAAAAACTAGTTTTAACTAGAGAAAACGCTTTATAACTCAAAACGAGTTTTGAATGTAACATATATACTCGTATATATAGACATAAACAGTTTGTATGACACCAAGTAATGCCGTAAATGTATATATATATATTTACTAATATTTGGTTTGGATCCTCCTTGTTTTATGTAACTGCTTTGTAATTTTATTTATTATTACGTATTATAACTTATAGTCACACTAAGAATGTTGAAATAAATGTTATGCTCACCTATAATTGGAATCATTACTACACCCATACTAAAAATGTAAAGTTATAATAAGGAACTCCAGTGCAAAATATTCTGGCTTTAAAAAAATATATTCATAAAGACCGATAAACGCTGATTCTGAATATATAAGTTTTATTTAATAATATTAAACGCGAAGATTTAAAAAAAATTATTAAAAAGTCCATTTTTAATCGGGTCGTAAAAACTCGCGTCAAGGCGACGTCACCGTAAAGTCATTGTATGGGAATGTATGATATGACATAAGCCATAATATTAATTTATTCGTTTATTTACATACTGTTTACAGAGATTTAGTTGTTGTGTTTATTGAAACATTATTTAGGCCTAAATAATGTTTCAAAAATAAAGGTATCTCTTATTAGTTTATCTCACGGACATATGAATATATCTGGACCTGCCCTAAGTGATAAAAACGTATTATTTCCCCCTCCACATGGCGCCGGCTGTAGCTCCTCTTTGGAACCGGCTCGCTCCATGGGGAGGGGATATAGCCTCGCTTGAATCTAAAATGTGTGACGTCATCATTCTTGCCGTGAACAGCGAGAAGCTGACATCCATACATTTAACGAAATAACGGCAGCTTGTGCTATACAATATATCTACGTATCAATGTACACATAGGGAATGTGGGCGGTACTCCAATGTGCTCGTCGCTGGTTACAGGGGTAAGTAAATTATGAAACATTTGTAAAAGTGTTTTAACTAAACACGGAAACAAAATATTGATATGTGTATTGGCGCGAGTCTTTTTGGGGCGATCATTTGGCCTTAGCAAATATGTTTTGAACGTGGCAAGCAATTCGCGCTCCCATGTAAAAAGGTCTATTCATTCAAAGCAGATTTTGATTTTAAGAACTAAATGGTGATATTGTAATGCGAGATGCCTATATACTGTCAGATTGATTGTTCAACGAATGACAGTCATCTTTCCCCTCTCCGCTCTCCATAGTTTGGTTTTACCCCTCATCTGTAACTGCTTGTCTATCCATTTGGATGTCTATGGTTTATCTCTATTATTGAAAATATTCAAAAACTACAGCACAAAAAAAATAGTAATGCTATTTCTAGGGAGAATACTTCGAACAACGGAATTCAACGGTGGTTTTCGGGGGTCTTGAAAAATTAAAACTTTGACATTTATTTTAACTATTATGTAAAACGAACTCTAGAAATAAAAATAAAAATGCAGTTATTTAAGTTAGAAGGTTATTATTCATTAAAAATAAAATTAAAAAATTGGACTGGAGTTCTCTATTATAACGTGATGTATTCTGTTGGTGAGCCAACAAATAAAATAAAATATATGTAAGGTATTTAATTTTACCTTTAATTCATGATTATTTTCTTTGAAAATCGTCACACCGATGATGAAAAGGCGAGATTTTAACACTCCTTTTACATTGAACATGTACACGTGTACCTACGTCTTACAACTTTCAAGCTAGATTAGAATTTATACATTTCAGATTGAAAACACCCACCTTTCAGTACACTTCTTTGAAATGTGAGTTCTGCCTTGTACCCCAGATGTTTCTTAGCAATGTTCAGGCTTAAATGTTCCTCACAAAACCTTCATCCCTTCCAAAGGACTTAAAATGACGCTTTGAACTTGTTTCCTGATAAGGAGCTTAGTCGCGGATTCCTATGTCACACTTTGACGCTAATATCCGAGTTCTTTAAAAAGGGATGAATCATTCAGTTGGCTCTGCGAGATCAGCTAACTGGAAGATTTAATTTTTTGTTGGTGTGCTTTATAACTGGAGGCTTACTTTGACATTTGGGGAGGAGTAAGCTCGGACGTTTAAAGGACGGGATTAATGTACACTCAGGATCTGTCGTACTGCAAATCTCAACCGAAAATCTCATGCAAGTGTTTTATGAAAGCTTTTAAATTTGAACGACGTAATAAAATAAATGCTAGGGATTTGTTATTTACGATAAATATCTCCACCTGGGACATTACTTGTGATCTTATTTTTCACTTTGAAATTACACTTAAATTAAAACTAACTAATACGATGGTGGAAGTAACGTTGAAACTAGAGGAAATTCTTGGATCTAACCGACGAACTAGTCTATTTACTAATGCTTAAAAATAATTAACGTAGCTACACCATAATTGCTTAAAAAGATAAATTTACACAAATTCATTCGAAAAAAAAAATAAATAATAAATACTATGACCGCTACGTGCGACCGTTATCTTTTTATTTTTCTATGTCTTGTTCACTTTCATATTTTATTTTAGATTATTGGTGTTTTTTCTTCAATGATATATTACATTGATGGGAATAACCTTCAAAAGTTATAAAAAGAGAGTTGTTCTATAATTTGCATATATTCATTTAGACTTTAACAAAAAGGTCACCAGGTGTTCCATATAAAATAAAATCGGATATTTTTATCTGAGAACAAAACAGTTCTTAAAACGATTGTTTTCAATGAAAAAGGTCAACAATGTGGAAAAAAATCGAAGGTAATATTGTTGATTCTAAAATTTGAAATATGCGATCGACAAATATGACGGATGATAAGAGGTGGAAGTGGCCTAATTGGAAAAGGCGATCATCCCGGTAAGACGAGAGGTTCAGTTCAGTCCCATTTATCTTTTTATTTTTCGGTTTCTTGTTCTCTTTCATATTTCCGTTTAGATTATTAGTGTTATCTTCTCCTTCAATAAATAAATAATAAATGACATAGAAAATGGAAAAAGGAATAAATTTTTAAATAACTAGCAGATCCGGACACACGTTGCTGTGGCTAACGAAATACAACGCCATTACCCAAAATAAACACCACCCGCTTGCCAGCTGCTCGCTGCCCGCTGCCTGAATTGAATATTTGAATTTCTCGACTTTTTTCTACTATAATAATCATGTATTATACATATAAATCTTTCTCTTGAATCACTCTATCTATTGGTGAAAGCCGCATGAAAATCCGTTGCGTAGTTTAAAAGATCTATGCGCACATACATTTTGAGCGACTTCATTTTATTTGATTAATCAATTAGTCTGTAGGTTTTGGAAAAAAATGTGGCGTTTATTTATTTAATTTTTTTATTTAAAAAAAAAGAAAGACAAACATTCCCGGGTTACGAATATCCTTCTACCACCACAGAAAGCCGAAAATGTTGCTTGTGTTGTGATGGAGGACTTAGCCAGCCGAGGAATCGAAAACGCGACGCCTAGGTGGGACCCAAGAGCTATGCCCACTCAACCGCTGACCGGTCATCGGAGAATATTCATCATATATTACATTGAATAATTTGGAGAAGTCGAGATTTCATTTTAATTTATTTTTTTCGTTTTTGTCCACAAATATAGAATATTCTCCGACATTTTTTTCAATCCTAACAACGACGCGCCGCGCAGCGTTTCAAGATAAAATTATATTTTCCTGAATCAAATAATTATTGGTTGTTTAGTCAATTTTTTGTACTTTAATGTTTACCTCCGCCAATTTGAAATTGATTCAAATGAAGATCATTATATTCGTTCTCTGTTTAATGATATTTCTATTATAATTAATGAATCTATTTCAAAGTTTCTTAATTTTCGAAATCTGATTCTTGTCTTCAGACAAACTGATGCCCATTCAGCAAACTAATTTGAAACTTATTTTCGGACTTATGACTTTTGAAAATTACTTTTTGATGAATATCGAGAATGCTTGAAAATTGCCGAAAGTTTATTCGAAAATGAGTAAACAACCAATACGAAACAGTTTTCAGAAATGTTCTTACAGCAAATAAATGCAGACAGCTTGTGAAATAAATAATACAGAAAGGGTTGAATTTTATTTTAGAGAGAGAAGGCTTCGCGGCCGTTATTTTTAGAAGATCAATAAGTTTAGTTTAGCTCCAACTCCGGCCCCGGTACAGATGGGCTGGAACATCCCTTCTGCCTTCTGTGTCCCGCGGTCCCAGAAACTTCCTCCCCGAGAATGTGATTGCTTATTCAAATTATGCCATTACATATTGATGTCCCGTAAAGCGTGCTAGATTATCATATATTACTGTATTTTACGACGAAATATATATTAAATAAAAATTCGTTTCGGAGAGGTCTTGTTATGAATTTTTATTTACATGATTAGAGGTTTTCGATGAAATAGAATAGCTTCATCCAAAAAGTGAAATAAAAGCAATTTAAAATGAATTCGTCAAAATAAAGAGATATGTAAAATTGCAATAAGTCTAGTAGTGGTGTGGCACCATAAAAGGTACTTCACTTAGTTTTTCTTCTTATTTTCATACCTCAAATGTGGTTTTCCTGCCTGTATGTATTTCAAGTTGCGCTGAATATTGAGTCCTTGTTTAAATGCATCATATATGATATTTTTCCAATGTCCTTCTGGACAGAAATTAAAATCTTTTTTTTTTTGCTTCAGTCGAGTCGAGTTAAAATACTACAATATTTGTCAGGAAACATAACATAATTTGTGAGTTTTTTTTTACATTAACTCCACACAGGAGGCCCTGAGGTAAATAATTTCCCTTAGGGCCAATGTCATCTAAGATGCTGTGCGGAAGGTCTTTTTGAGGAGAAGAAGGAATAAACATTGGCCTTGAAGAGACTCATATTGAAGGAAGGAGTAAACACAGAGGCCATTTGTGCGGAAGATTGAGCTAATTAGATGTTTAAAGAGACCTTCTTTGCAGGAAGACGTTGCGTCGCTAACATGTTAGTGCTACTTTTATATCCATTTAGGCAATTTATAGGATAATATTTTTTGAGATATTTTGCCTCGCGGATTGAGCAAGTAGTTTTTTAAATGGTTTTGATATTATCTATCCCTTTTAAAGACTTTTTTGACACCGATCAAAAATTCCGATTACCTAAAGTCAGATAAGAAAGTAAAACACCCATTTTAGAATTATTCGAAGGATGGGGGAAGGGGGTTCGGGAATAAGAAGAGATTAAAAAAAACACAGATAGTATAACCATTTTTTAATTGGTAAACTAATGTTTAAGACAAGATTTTTATGCATGGCACAAAGGGTAACAATTATTATAGGCAATAATTATTAGCCTGAAACTCTCATCTACATTGAAAAAATCTCCGGATAAATAGGAGGAAATAGGAGATTTTTTCAATGTAGATGAATGTTTCAGGCTAATAATTATTACTTATAATAATTTAATTTTAAGTTATTATAAAAATTGTTACCCTTTGTGCTGAGCATAATTAAAAAATAATAATGAATATTTGACGAGTTAAAGTATTTCACCAAAAAATGTAGACATAATTTGTCTCGACGCCACCTAGCGGGAGATTAAGCACTTTCAATGCCTTTCCCATACAAAATCAAGTTGGTTGTTTGTAGGTGGAAAAATGTAACAAGCGGTAATTATTGAATTAAACAATAGTATATATTGAATTATTTGGCAGGCAGGAGATAAGCCGACGTAACTCAGTGGACAGAGCAGTTGACCGGAAATCAGAAGAACGCGGGTTCGAGTCCGTCGGCGGCATGTTTCTTTTCTCGGGAAATTTTTTCAATGTAGATGAGTGTTTCAGGCAAATAATTATTACTTATAATAATAGTATTACCCCTCTAGTAAATCAAAAATGCAAGTAAAAAAAAATTCTAGCTTCATTTTCAAACTGAATTGCGCCCTTTCGGTAGAACAACGTTGAAAGGTGAAAATGTCTCCAGTACTGAAAGAGCTCACTCCAAACACACTATATTTAAATTTATTTAAATTCTCCGCGTGATAAATGATAGGTACTTAACCATTCTGAGTTCTAAACCCTCAACCTTTGAGTCCGGAGCCAAGGATTTTAGAGGTCCTTCAGTTGCCTGAAAATATTTAAAAGAATCTGAAAAGGATTTGTCATTTAACTTCAAATAAACAATGAAGATTCATATTTAAATAATGTATCTCGATTATTCAAAAACTTTCACACCTGACATCTCTAAAATATTAAAGCCAATTAGATACAAGTTATGGAGGGTAGGAGATATTAACATTAATACTTCGGCTATGAATAAATTACCGAAATGCTTGATATATTAATGTAACACAATTTGGAAGGCCGGTATGGGCTGCCCCGGAAATCGTTTATTGTATAACCAGCTACCCTACGTGAACCGCTTCATTTGGTGACTAAGTAGAGGTGCCCAGGTTCATGGGGTCTGTAAGGCTCTTGACTCACAATCCGAAGGTCGCGGGATCGAATTCCGGCGTGGGCAAATAAATTTTATTCGATTGATTTGTGTTATTTCACAATTAAGTCATTTAAAAATAATATTCAGTATATTTTTGGCACATTCCAGAGTGAATGGGACCAAAATAATACAGACATCCTGTAAAGATAATACATTATTGTAAGATCCTCGCAGTATCGCCCTGGTGTAAGACCACCATTCAGAATTGAAACTTTGCTTGAAATGGCTTGACCAGATCTCAATAGCCAAGAACTACCCTACCTTCATCTTTCCCCTTTCCTTCCCCTCCCCGCTACCTTCAGCCTCACAAAATAACCCAATTGGGGATGCCATAGTCTCACTGGCTCCAGTCGGAAGCAGCTGTGAGGTAATCACATAAAAAAATGGAATGAAGTTTGTGGCAGTTCATGGTGGTGGAAGCATCTGCCCAGCGTGGCTGGTCGGAACGGGGGAGACTGGTTGAGGGAGACCTTTTGACCTCTCCAGCAGGACTCTCTCGGAAGATCACTTTGCACCGCAGTGGGAGGGATGGATTAATACTTCTTTCAATCCTGGAAACACTGACCCCAAGATACCTACCCACCCCTCGTACAGTTTTCTTTACAAGATCTTTCTCTTCCTCCTTTCCTCAAAAGACCGTCCAAACAGCATCTCCAAAGATGGCCATAAGCCCTTTCTTTGTGGAGCTTATAAATAAAATTAATAAAAACAGTCCTCTGAACAGTAGCCCTAAATAATATAATTAATTCTAAAGGATTGATTATTATTCAGATATACTCTTACGCTGTTAAAATCATCATGTCAACCTACGTTTATTTCAAACTATCAATGATTTTCATAGAGGTATTTTGCTCTTTAACTTCACCAAATAAGTCAAAAAGCATAACCTGAATTTTGGTACTATTAGAAAAATGGGGTTTGTAAAAGCTTTAACATTGTTTAGATATACGAAACGCCTCCTCTCAAATTGGAGCGCACGCCACTGTACGGACAAACAGTTTCGCTCCCTCGCCGCAAGTGCGCCGCGCGCTGACGGCAGCGGAACGCCAGCCTCGGTCGGCCGACTAGCGAGCCCGCCATTCTCCTCCCGAGCCCGCTCTGGGCGCACGTGTATCGTGAACCACGCTGCACCGTTCCGGAACATTCCACAACGCCGCTATGGCGGTTGTTATTTTGCCTAGTGACTGGCGGGAATGCCAAGAACGTCTAAATTCCCCTCCACGTAACCGAAACTCCAAGAGACCAGCCTGCTGCTGTGAGTACCATGAGCTATTTAACCCCTCTTTATTGCGTGTGTTCCTTGTAAATTCAACGCGAAGATAAATGACCGCCCCCAGAGAGATTTTAGGGCCAAATTCACCCGATTTAGATAGAATTACTGTTGCTACCCTGTACTACTCTGCTTGCATTATTGTATCATTGTTGAAAGAATTCTACCCAATACAACTGTTATTTACCGTAGCCACTTGTTTCACTGTCTCCCCCAGCCCATTTGAGCTTATTTCAGGGATGCCACACAAACGCCTCAGAGATCCTACCACCCTGATGATAGTCTCCTCCGCTATGCTGACCATTCTGAGCTAGTCTGTCGGCAGAAGGTAGGCACCTCAGGTAGGTGTACTTAGCAACATTTACAAGCCTTTTCAATAAGAAAGTAGGTAACTACACCACAAGCAGACTGTAAAATTGTACATTTTGAAAAAAATACCAAATTTAACTCATCTCGCAAACGATTTGTACTGTGTTCAACTGACTAAACCCAGTGCTTCCTTCAATATTATTTAAAAATACTCAACAAAAAAAAAATCTAATTTGTGAATCGTAAACTACGTAAGGTACAAAAATACTGTATACATCATAAAGCAGTCGTATTTGTAACCAAATCAAATTTTTATTATCAAAATTTATTTGAACACCATTCGTTATTCATCGCATACAACTCTACAAGTGAACCGTAACATGTGAAGTTCACATATAACTCTGAGAATACTAATTTTGTTCAACGAACACATTGTACATTTTACTTCATCACAATACACCCGGTTTCTTTTCACCATTAGTAAACCTCATACGCTCGTAAATCTAAGAAGAGTTCTAGTAAAAAGGACGATCATATTTGAACAGCCAGAGATTTAAGGTTTTATACAACAGAAAGGCACATGGGATTGCGGGTAAGAATTATGATGATTTTTATTATTGAGTGTTTCGTAACAGACATAAAATACAATTTTTACTCACTGACATCAAAAAATCAAATGAGTACAATAAATAGTGAAATGCTGTTGCAGACATGCGACAAATCACGGGATATTATAATTTAAATAATCATAAAGACAATTAATATTATTTTCTGTTAAAATAAATTATTATAGGTAGGTAGGAATCTACCCACTTTATCGCACCTCTGAATGCTTCAAACAGTCAGTTAAAATTCTGAAAAAGACACTAAAATTCAAAGCAAATTTGAGTTCATTGAACCAGAGTTCACGGGAACGCACAGACAGCTGAAATTAGAAATAAAAATATTATATAATTTTGGGATTTATGAAGCCAAAAGATTTATAAAATGTATATATATATATATATATTTTTTTTTTATAAGGATACCGCACAAGAGTCCCAACTGCTCCTGTCTGAAACCAGTGAGACTATGGTATCCCCAATTGGGGTATGTTGTGAGGCTGAAAGTAGTGGGGAGGGGAAGGAGATGGTGAAGAGGAAGGTGGGGAAGTTCCTGGCTATTCAGATCTGTTCACCAAACACGGCTAATGCCATTTCAAGCAACGTTTCAATTCTGAATGGCGGTCTTACCAGGGCGATACTAAGAGTATTTTTCACTCTGGAACGTGCCGTAATATATACTATATATTATTTTAAATGAATAAATTGTGAAATAACAAAAATTAATCAAATAAAATTTATTTGCAACGCCGGGATTCGATCCCGCGCCCTTCGGTGTGCGAGTCAAGTGATTTACCGCTGGACTACGCCGGCCGTCATTACCTCGGGATGGCCGTAAAATTTTTTGTTGTTGTTGACAAATTGAGAGACTTTCATAAATTTACATTTTTAATGAAAATCGTTAGTAAACTTGTGAAAAGTAGTGATATGTGCCAAAAATTTAAACAAATAAATAACACATTTCAAAAACAAATTATTATAAAAATAAAATATTTTAGTTACCTATTTTATCACTTGTTTGATATAATTCATACTTATTAGTTTCACATTTGATAAATTAAAAGAGAATTGATCGTCATCATTTTACGCATTACCTACGCAGGAATATTTTACATCATTTCACATATGCAGTAATTAGGGATGCAAGGTTTTTAAAAATATCGACATATCGATATATATCGAATTAAATCGATATTGATATATCGATATATCGATCTAGTAAGCCGATATATCGATATTTCTTATTTTTTTTTAAACTTATAGAATCCAATGCAGTTTTAGTTACATCAAACGTTTATAGATTATGTACGTATATATTTTTTATACTTGTCTATGTAAATAATCACAAAATTTAAATAGGTATGTAAAATGTGTTTTTTTTTCATAAATTTGAGGGAGCAGTCCGTATCGGTAGAGAGAGGACGAGAAATAAAAGGCGTCAGTCGATGTAATGTGAGTCGTCTTTATTGTGCTACGTAGCGATAGTCAATGAGCCAGGGGCGTAGACGGAAGAGCAGACAGTGATGGTGCGCTGTAAGATGTGATGATGGTCAGGAAGCTGCAGTGGTGAAGATAACGTCTCTTCAGATCACTGGAGTGGTAGATGCTGACCAGTTCCAGGCGGTCGCTCGACGTCGTGAGGACGGAGATGACGGCTGTGACTTCGGTGAGCTGGAGTCACACGCAGGGCAGGAAGAAGACCTTGTGAGGCGATGAGGAGAATCTCTGCGGCAGCGAAACATGACAAGCTTCGGATTGCCGGAGATCGAGTTACTTCCAGAACAGAAAGCACGGCGGGCTTTGCGACATCTCAAGTCGTGGTGCGGCGGACCGGACTGCGAGACAGTGGTGGTGGATGAGAGCCTCGAAGGTGTTACAGAGAGTCCGAGATGCTGCGCTGGAGAATGCGTGTAAATCACATAGCGTCTGTATAACGTCTAGACGGTTCCTCGCTGGCGGGCAAGCGTTGACGGACGGATCGGGACAGACTGAACTAGCGCCGAGTTTAGTCGCTTTATATATCAGCGCGACCGGTGGAGTAATGTCCCATTCGCCGGCAATGTGCACACTGGAAGGTACGGGAACATACGCGGTGCCGAATATTCAGGCGGCTTGGAAACTCTAGACCTTTCTAGGCGGTGGCGATATTATTATCGTCCAGCCGGCACGGCAGGCGAGAAAGTACATCGCGACCGGCATAATATGTAGGTACCTAGGCAAGTACCCGCGCCGCGCGAATATTAGAAGATGTTTCTCGATGTGTCGCCACAAATTTATAAAAAAAAAATTAATTCCAGTATTTTGTACCTGCTTTCGAACTTAACATTAGTACTCGTATCTTTGACATACTGCTTCCTTGTAGCCGGTTTCTGCGTTGAGTTGTAGTGGCTCCTGCATTTGAAAAAAGACGTTCAGAATGGATACTTGTTGCCACAATTGGTAAATGACTCATTGCCACTTTAAAAAGATTGGGATATGCATCTTTTTGTATCTTGCATCTCTTGCCATGTTCCAAGAATGTTTACTTTTAGAGCAGAAAGATATAATACTCACAATTTACCCGATTTTGTGGGTATTTCAATTTGGGCGGGTTTTTCGATATTTTGATATGATATTACTGAGTATTTCGATATCGATATATCGATATCTGCCTATCGTCGATGTTGATAAATATTGATATTTTTAGGGGTCGATATATCGATATTTGTCGGTTTTCCGATATATCGTTGCATCCCTAGCCGTAATATGCACCGACAACCGAGATAAGTGTGATGACCGTGGCCGGTATCAACATTACTTTCTGGACTCCTTTGTATGGATCCAGATTCCTCTATATTGTGCTCTCAGTTTAGGGAGATTGAACAATAAATACTCGTAGGTAGACTTAGCGAGTTTATTCCGAGATATGGTACAGGTAGTGCTTCTTACGAAGCGATAATCCAAAGAGGACGGTAGACAACAATCACACCCTTTTATACGTGCCTCATGCTGTCTCACTCATACACGCATGTCTCTTCATACCGCAAGACATACGTTCACCACAATAAGTAAATTTGATTATTATTTATAAGTTAAAGTTTTTCGAAAACTTTTATTCGATTTGCCTCCCACATTCTTCTCAATGGTAATCTATTTTGGAATGTTTGAAAAATTCTTGAAACATCTGAGTTCAGAGGGATGCTAGCTATAAAACCATTTTTCCTGGATATCTCAGGAAAGTTTCGACCCTTAGAATAATAAGGTTCCATCACATAGCACTGTCATGCAACTATGGGCTCTGTATACACTTACTTTAGAGTTCATTATCGCGTAGTATTTCCGCATCAGATGAAACCTTGATATTTCAAGGGGTCGCCGGTCGGTTGGAAGATACAGGATGTAACAATTCTGTTGGATAAAATTGTGAAAACTGTATTTTAAATATATTTACAAAATCCAAAATTTTATAGTTTTTATGTATACTTTTAACTTAGGTATACCTTCAACAGAAGCAATCTTCCGAATAGGCCCTCTAGGCTAATTCTTAATCTAACTCTAAGTGACCAGCTCAGGTTTGGGGACTCCATCGTAGCCAGAGTTATTTTATCCTTTCAAAGGGCTCAAAAACTGGGAGTACTGTACAGGGCCTGCAGATACTTTAATAGTATGCAACTGTACAAATCGCAAGTGCGCCCCACGGTTGGATTTGGCAGCCACTGATCTGGAGCCCCAAAATATCTGAAAAAACCCTTGGCTCTAGGCAGAAACAGGCGCGCGGTCCGTTTGACAGATTCTTCGATCTTAACAATTGGATTGCAATCTTTAGAGCACAGGCGGGTGGGAATGCTATCCTAATTCTACCGGTATTTCAATGGAAGATAATGAAAAAAGAAGTTTTTTAAATGAATTTTACATCCATAATCTTAACCATTAGGGCGATGCACTTCCAAGTAATGTAAAATGGTGTGTTTTTGGTTTGAAAATTTCACCGCTTAGAACATTTTTTAGCTATTTTATTTAAATACTGTGAGTGGAAAACAACTTGTCCTTTGAAATTAAAACTGCTTTATTGTTAAAAATCTCCTTGTTACGAAGCCGTTTTTAGTTATGGTTTAGTGCATATTATGGAAAATTAAGTTCTTTAGAAAATGATCGCAAAACATTTAACTTTTTGTACCAGAACTCAGGAAAATAAAATAAAACACGCCATTTGTCGATGCTTTTTTCGCAAAAATTAAAACAGGCGGCTGTTGTAAAGCGAGAATTTAAACCTTTATCGCCATCTGCATAAGGAGTGTTATTGCTAGCGGCCTAACTTATAACGTTTGCTGCTAACTTATAGCGTTTGGCCTAACTTATAGCGTTTGCGTCAACTGAGCGGCCGAAAACTCTCGAAGGATCGCCCGAAGCAACGTGTCAAGGCGGCCAACAGCACCATACGAATTGTGACTAGAGATACGCCGCTAGCAGCAAACGTTATAAACTTCGAATGTTAGGTTAGTTACACGACGTGGTGCAAGTCGAAAAAGCAATGTGCGCAAGGGTGGTTAACAAAAAACCCTCGAGGTTTGGTGTCACGTAACAGATTTTTCCATGTAGAGTTTCTAAAGAAACAAATATTTTCAACACGCAGAATAATGTCCACAAGTAGGGTTAGTTTAAAAAATAAACCCAAAAAGATTTTATATTATTGAAATGTTAAATATTTAGATACACGAATTTAAACGCTAGTGTGAAGGACCATTATACAATATTAGAGGTATTTTCAATGTACGCTAGTTCACTTAAACAACCCACTTTAAATTATTACAAAACTTATTTTGCCTAATATAATATTTTCACATCTTACCAACGCCACAATCTTGCATATAATTCCGCTCAGAAGGCTGTATGTTGTTTGAAGGGCAGGTCAGGATGTGGGTTTAGCTAATGGAAAAAGGTTCCCCACTCACAGGTGGCTCGTATCCTTATATAAATCCCACCAAGTATCAGAATATGTATGCAAAGCCGCCCTCGGATGAGACGCGAGCGTATATTTATTTAAAACCGTTGCAGCCTTAAAAGTGAGCTTGGAGTTTTTATTGTATTTTTAGAAAAATGGTCGTAATGTTCTTTAATCTTGTGCAGATAAAATATGAGTCTAGTTTTTGCACTGATAATTCGTGGTGGAATTCCATTGTATTAGAATTTGAAATTAATACACTTTTGTACTTTCTTCCACTAATTTATATTTCACCAGGACCGAATTCATCCTATTGCGGACATTTTCAGACTGGTAGTTGAAATTCTTATACTACAGTATTTATACACACTTAGGCTGGGGTACACAACATTGTCTCCATATAATGAATGTTTCTATTTTGTTAATTTTAAGGTATTATCAGTTATTTTGTTAATTTTAGGTACTTACAGGTAATTATAAAGTTTATTATTAAAATTATGAATGATGTTACATATTAAATAGATATTTTTACTTCAAATGAATATACATGAATTTATATAATTTAAAAGGTGTAACGGACGTGTTGCTCTCCCTCATTATTAAATTATAATATGTCTAGTTATGTACAATGCCCCGGTGCAACCAATAAAGCTTGTGTGCCAAGTTTGCACCGGGAGACATTCTAGCCTCCTATATTTCTTTAAATTATGCTTATTTACGCCTCCAAAGGCAACCAGGCTGACTAGCCTCCTTTTTAGTTATGGCCCTGAGAAGGGCCGTTTTTTTTCGGCTCCGAAGGAAGCAGCTACTCCGCTAAGCGGACTGCCTTCCCTCCCTTGCTGCTCTGCCGTTATGGCTCAGCAGGAAGCGGCTGCTCCACCAAGCAGATTGCCTTTTATTTTTTTTGGCGGCCCTTTTTAGGGCCTTTTTCGTCCTGGCCACGAAGTTCAATAATACCGTGCCGCCAGCAACGATCTTTTTCAAAACACATTTTTTCAATTTTAAATGTCTTTTTCTTAATACACAGATGCCCTGGTGACACAAGTAAAAACTTGGATACCAAGTTGCCACCAGGAGACATCCTAAACTTATTATTTTATCGCCTTCAGGGCTATTTCTCCGGCTACAAAGCCAAAAAACCAGTTTGGGCGTCCCTATTAAGGGCCTTTATATTGGTCAAAAATACACCATATTTTAATATAACTTCGTTTAAACACCCCGTAGGACGCTGAAACTAAGACGTTTCAGTGCAGAGTCCTACGGGGCATCCATAGAGCCATAAATAAACATTGCAACTCTTAAACTGCCAGCGCTATCAGCACTTGAGCAGATTTTCGAGACTTTAGCATCATTTCACTTTTTCTCCATTTTTAAAATCCCAGGACCTCGTAAAGCGACGGAACCAAAAGGTTTCGATAGCCAAGCTTACGGGGGACCTGGGAAAAATATTAACTTCTTTGTAACTATTCAAACACTTTGTTAAATAACAAATACCTACCGACAAAAGGTCAAACTTCCTTAAAATCAACCCAAACTCGTCAAACAAAAAATCTACGAATGTAGAACATCCGTAGAAACACTGTAGTTTTAAGGAAAACATTGTAAATACATTAACCTGACCTGTATAATTATTGTAAAAACCTAATTTTAATCGACCATTTTCAAGGAAATGGTCGGCAAAACCAGCGGCAACAGAAAACCGCCCCTTATATGCAAAACGGGATAGGTAAAATCCCCCACTCTAAAATTGTACCACGTGACCGTTTTTTCACCCGAAAACGGGTATAAAAAGCGTGATTTTTTGGGTAATAAATCAGTTATTCTTCAACATTCAAACAAGTATTTTATTTACTCTACAAGTGGTCCAGACACCTACCCCTGGAAGTCTGTGACCTGCTGCCAGCTGCTGCCTCCTGCCGAAGTTCTGCCTGAACGGGAACTCGGTGCCTACCGCTGCAGTCGGCCCTGAATTTGGGTACTGCCAAGGCACCGCTCAGGCAGAAACGAGGCGCATCCAGGGCCATACCACTGGATGTAGGGAGGCCAGCCAGCTACTACAACCATCATCAGCGTGAGCTAGTGGAAGGCGTGCACAAAACCGGTGCCCCTTATTTTACAGTCTTGTAAAGACTTGATACGTCTGTTACAAAAGGTCTGTGATTACTGATATTTTATTTTGGTAATGTTGGGTTATTCCCACGAAGGAAAGAATATCTATTCTTTCCTCCGTGGTTATTCCCTCCTTGTTGCTTAAGGCTTAATTGACAAATATTGATGCAATATGGTATTTATTATTATTAGGGTTCTCCGTGTATTTGGGTTATTACATTTTTAAATTACATACTTAAATTACCCCACTGCTCTCTGAAGTAAAATTATTCTAAGTGAATTATAATGGGTATATTAATGGTGATTGAGCATTATGTTCCAACTGTTTATTCATGAAGTATTTTCGATCGACCCCTGCCTAAGTGTGTATAAATACCGTAGCATAAGAATTTCAACTACCAGTCTGAAAATGTCCGTAATAGGATGAAACCGGTCCTGGTGAAATATAACTTAGTGGAAGAAAGTACAAAAGTGTTTTAATTTCAAATTCTAATACCAGATAAAATATGATTAACATGATGAACACAAACTATTATATGGCTTAAAATATAATAAACTTTACAAATGTTATAATGATTTTGCTGTTCTTACAGAATGATTACTAAAAATATTACTAAGATTGCTAAGGCTATAAGATATCTACAACCTAAAAAGTATTATCGTATATTCACTGTCCTCCATACGGACATGAAAGTCACCAACTTATCAGTACAGTTATCAGCACCTTAACGCAGAACACAAAGAATGCAACATTACATGTTTTTTATATGTCCTAATCAGACAAAAACATATTTCAAATGACATTGTGTTACGCAACAAAAACACAACTCAGATAATTTTATGTAAGTAATATAAAATTATAGGCCTGAATTTGAGTGGTGACATAATCATAATATATTTCAGGGTTATATAGGGACAGTAAAACACCTTCGTAATAAACCTATCAGGATATTCCCTACAACAAGCCAGACGAACGTTAAATTCATAACAAGGGTTTCCTGTCTAACAATGATTAGATTCGTAAATGTTTGGTAAAAATATGAAAAATATGGTGCATAAAACATTATATTAGGTCCTTACATATGAAATTGGCATTTTGCCGTATTGGCAACTTTGATCTCAAATATCTTCTCTTTGGTTAGGAATTCCAAATTCAAATTTATACAGCTATTTATTAATGTATTTTTGTTTCGAAAATTATAATTCATTTATTTTTTCCTTAATTGTTTTTTTTCTTTGCGTCACTTGGTTTACAAAATGGAAAACTTGAAATATTGCGTTATTTACGAGTACGAGTTCCACCGTGGCACCAGTGCTGTAGAAACGGCTCGAAGGATTAATGATGTGTATGGTGACGGTGCTGCAAAAGAAAACACAGTGGGTTTTTAGTTCCAACGTTTTCGTTCTGGAAATTTCGACCTGCAGAACAAGCCCCATGGACGGCCGGAGACCAAAGTTGATAATGAAGAATTGAAGGCTATTGTGGAAGCGGATCCATCGCAAACCACGTCCGAGTTAGCTGCAGGCTGCGGTGTTAGTGATAAAACTGTTTTAATCCACTTGAAGCAAATTGGGAAGGTGAAAAAGCTTGAAAGGTGGGTACCTCACGAATTGAGTGAAGCAAATCAACGAACGCGCGTTAGAACGCTAGACCACACACTGCACAAAAGACGGCTACCAAATTAGAGGAGCTTCAATTGGAGTGTCTAAGACATCCACCGTAGTCTCCGGACCTTGCTTCAACAGATTACCATTTTTTTCGAAATTTTGATAACACCTTGCAAGGGAAAAAATTCAACTCCGATGGGGCAGTCCAAACCGCCTTCATTTTATTGATTCCCGTCCGAATGGTTTTTTTAGTAAAGGGATCGATGAACTACCTATGAGATGGCAAAAGTGCATAGATAGCAATGGTACATACTTTGATTAAATAAATAGGTATATTATATTTTAAAAAAAATTAACTTTATGTTCCTCCCATACAAAACGCCAATTTCATATGTAAGGACCTAATATTCCCACAGTCGTAATCAACCTGTTGGAAATTAAAAGAACATTGAATATAATATTGGGGCTAAGTAATATTTTAGTTGGGATATTCCTTTGTTTTACTTGCTAACTTGTGTTGTGTGCCTTTTAATGGTAAATATAACCGGCCACTTTTAGGGTTAACCAAACTTATAACGTTGGATTCTTTTGAAAAAGTTTAATATAAGAGATTGCGTGATAAATAAATCATTCGTCGATCGCTTTCATATTATGTTTAGTTTGTCTGGGAAAGCAAAAATTTTGTACGCAGTGAAAAGCTTAGTGACCAATACATAAGCAGATGATCCATTCTTATCTTAAACCTGTAAGTAACCACCTCAGAATCGACTTAGTAACCCGTAAGTAACTGTAAGTAATCACCTTAGAATCGACCTTAGAATGACTTTTCACCCCAAGTGTTCCAGCTAGTGTCAAAATTTTACTTAAAATATTCCTTCTTTGGAGTAAATTTACTCAAAAACGAAATCGCAAATCAAAAAGTTTAAACCACAAAATCGATTTCAAAATATTGTGATTTACCGGGTGACGTAGATTTGAGTTTCTAGATTCTGCCGTGTTTTCTTTTTCCTGTTTATTTTGGAGTGGTTTAAAGATTGGATATAGATTAAAAAAAAAAAGTTTTTTTTTTTTTTTCGAAAGATTCGATCCTTGGACTGCTAAATGTCTGGCCGCTGAGGTTCGTCAGGCGCTTTATACCACTGCACTAAAGGAGACTTGCTTGGGACTGAGGATTTATAGTATTATATTGGAACCGAGTACCCGTGAATTAAATAAATATTTTATTGTATCGCATTCTCTCGCAGGCTAAATCCTATAGATGTATGTGTTTGTCTCTTTTTAGTGTCGCTCGTTTCCGTTTCATCGCGTCTCAAATCACAACATTGTAAAGAAGTTTTCTCTTAAAAAAACGATTACAGTAATTAACTTACAATTTCGATGTTGATATTCGGAACAATGTTCTTATTTTTAGGGTACCTACAACACAAAACAGCGGGGCGAAGATGTTTATGGAACTCGTAGTAGCTCCTTTGTCATTTTATATACTCTTCATTGAAAAGGAAATCTATTTTAATCTCTCTTTAAGAAAGAAAACACGTGGCGATTATTTCCCCGGCGACTCCCCATAACCTTATCTACATAGAACAAAGAGGCTTTTTAATATTACGCAACGTAGTAGGCATTTCCGCGGAAGTTGATGAATTTATTTTATGCCGTAAATTTTCTTTATCAAATATCAAAATAATTCTCCCAACATTACAGAATGGTACTCGTGCGTAGTTTATTGCAGGATACGGTGCGTTATCTAAAATTCAATAAACCATTGACATGGAATACACTTAAGGAACTCGATGGTGTTAAAATGTAATATTTCAAATTCTTTTAATTTTATTTATTTATTTAACACACAGAGATTTTACACGGCATTACAATTTTACCATGATAGATAAGTTTGAAACTTAACCCTTAATTTACCCGATAGGTCCCTGGGACGCTCATAAAACCATTCGTTTTTGGAATTACAAATTGTGCGTTCCAGTACCTTCACGCACGTCGTCGAACGTCGATGTGAGCGTAAGTAATCACGCTGATGGAGTCCGTGGGACACCACTAGTGTGATTACTTTTTTTATTTGTTCGAACCATGTTCTTTTTTTTTTTACTTTTTATAAGAATTGATTATGTTTTTGTTATATTTCTTAAAGAATGACTTTGAAAAATTGTTTAGTTTTGAAATGTTGAGACTAGAAGTTAAGTTCGTAATTTTGCTACAAAAAGTGCCTTATTCTAGAAATTCCTTAATAAAAGGCTGTGATTTAATAATATTAAGTAAAAACCTACGCCATTGTAAAACCAAATATGTTGTAACCGACGTGTTCATACCCTCGAAATCTTTTTCATCAATGTTCATCGTTGGCCCGGTCCTCTGCAGTTTTTGTGGTCATTTCTTGGAAATTAGTAAAAAATGACCTGGCCACAAAATGCAAAAATACCGTGCCGCCAGCGATAATGTTGATGAAAAGGATTTCTCTTGTTCATTTTCTTGTCAAATTATCATTCTTGTATATTTTATGCTATAACTTAATTAAATAAAATATTTTAAGGCTTTCATTACTATGTACAATGCCCCCGGTGCAACCCAATAAATGCTTGTGTGCCAGGTTGCCACCGGGAGACATTTTTAAACTATTATCTACAAATTTTATTATTATTGGCGGCCCCAACAAGGGCCAATATTTCTGGTTCTAAAGATAGGAAAAAACTCCTTTGCCTCTCTTTCCGCTAAGCAAGCAGATCGCTTTGCCGCTTTGGCAAGAAGACTGCTGCTTTGCCTCATTTGCATTAAAATTGTTATTATTTAGCCCACGAAGCCCACACGAGGCCCACGAAGGCAAATATGAAGACCACAAAGCCCACGAAGGCAAACATTGCGACTCACAAGAGGCCAACCATTAACAATGTACATTTCCCCAGTGCAACAAATATACGATTACTTTCAGGTTGCCACTGGGGAGATTGTAAACTCATTATTTTTAACTTTTAATTTTTATATTGTACTATTAATTTTCTACTTTCAATTTAAAAAGTCTGTGAGCCTTGCAGGACAATGAAATAATCAGTTTTCATTGAAGGACCTGCAAGGCCTCCAGGAAAACATAAAAACTTTGCCTCTAGGTAAAAACCTAGAGAAGATAGAGACACATTTTGTTCTTGTCAAACACTTAGAAAATTTCGCAGATGAAATTTTTACATTTTTTCCATTTTAAAAATCCCGGGACCTCGTGGGATATTGAAATAAACAGATTTCGATAGATTATCTCACGGGGAACCGGGGAAAAATAATATAATTGCATTTCATTATGAAATCAATTAATCATAATCATATAACCTAAATTTAAAATCAAAAATCTCAAAATGCATCAAATTTCACCAAACAAAAATTCTTCTTATACATTGTACCTTTCTTTATTTGTTTTCAATTATAAATGTATGTATTTCGCAGTAGTTTAGGCTACAAAATCCTGCAAAGTTGTAAATTTAAGCGAGCGCTTTTCGAACTTAAACAGGCAAAATAGATAATGAGCATTTTTCCGCCCATTATATACTAGTGGTGGCGCGGAATGACTCCCCCCACCACTTTTCTGTGGTTTCTTCCGGCCCCAAATCGGGTTCGCCGAATCGAATAAATACTGCGACTTTTTTGAAAATAAATCAGTTCAACGTTCAAAAAAAACCACACCAAGTGAACTAACAGTGCCTTTACCGTGCTTGTTGCCACATCATACCAACCCAGTGCTTGAACATCAGTGCTATAAACAGTCGTGCCTCAGTTATCAGTGCTTCGAATATTGTGCCCCCAGTTATCACCGTGTTTCCCCCATCCCACACCATCATGTCCTCCCCCCTTCCCCAAAAATCCGACGAATACCGACGCCTCACCCTTGAGATTAATTCCTTCTTCGAAAACCACCCCGACCCCAACAACTTGTCCCCCGAAGAGATTGACCATGTCTGCACCCTGGCTTCCCGCAGAGTTCATGGTTCCCCTCCCAACTCCCCCGGCAACTCACCCCAACCCGACTCAGGAAGCTCCTCCCCAAAAAGCCCCCCCCCCTCATCTCTAACCCCCACCCAAACAACCCCCCCCAGCCTCCCGCTTTCTGCCCCCCAAACCAACCGCCCAACCGATGGCCCCCCTGTCACCCCTCAAACTGACCACCCTCTTACCACCCCTCAAGATATCCGCTCTACTGCCGCCCCCCAAACCGTTTGCTCTCCTATCGCCACCCTAGCCGATCGACCCCTCACCGCTCCCCAAACTGTTCGCCCCCTCGATGCCCCACGTACCAAACCCCCCCCCCCACCTCCCCCCAAACTGATCCCCCCCATGCTGCCCCCCGCACAAATCTCTCCCCCACCGCCCTCAACACCGATCGCCCTCCCAACGCACCCCCTACCGACAGCCCCCCCCTATCCGTCAGCGCCCCCATCGCCCCCCCAAACCGCTCGCCACCCCACAGCCTCCCCAACCATCTACCCCATCACCTCTCGTCTGCCGACCACCCCCCAACCCTTCGGCTCCCCCAACCCCCTAATCTCTTCTCTACTCCCCAAACTACTCCCCCCAATTCTTCAAAACACCCCCGTCCAGATCAAAAAAATCCCCACCCCACTACGTACCACCCACCGACCTGCCACTACCCCACTAAATTCCCCCTCCCCTCAAAGCCCCCTCACCCCCCTCCCCGTCCCTCAAATAGTGGCAACCACCCAGTTGTTCCCTCCCCCATCAGTAAAAAAGAAAAACCAACCTCAAACATCCCCTCCGTAATAGTCCTCCCCCATATTGCAGCCACGTCCTTTGCAAATAAAAATTTCACAAAACACTAAACTCTAAATTCTACAACCTATCAAACTCAGATGAAGGAGAAAGGGGCCTAAATTGGCCCGGTGCTCCATAAGCCCGTCATACAAAAAACAAAAAACAGTTCAACGTTCAACTCGACAAAGTGTTTTATTAAATATACTTCCTCTGGAAAACCTCTCTCCGACTGCCTCCTGCTGAAGCTCTGCCTGATTACCAAGCCTGGTGCCTACCTTCTCCAGACTAGCCGGCCCCACTCGAGGACACCGCAAGGCGCCAGGTTCAGGCAGCGACCAGGACATCCAGAGCCGCCATCACCAAGCTCTGGGTGCAGGGAGGCAGATCAAGGGTTGCCACCCTCAACGATTCAGGGTTACCACCCTCATAATTTGGAAGACATCCGGACCATCGTGCACGAGACGCCGGTGCCCTCTTACAGTCTTGTAGGGACAACAACACGTCCGCTACATATGTAATAAATAAATATAACTAGCATTTCATTTAAAAAGTGTTTATTTCATGTATAATTTACGATTTTATTTCCGGGAATCCTGGGGACCACCAGGTAAATTGTGTATGTATGAAGTCACCGGGTAAATCAAGGGTTAAGAAAGAAATAATGAAAATGAAATAAAATTTGATAAAAAAGGCACCCAATTCATAAAAATACAAGTATTATTGATTGCCCATATCTCCTGTCATGCTGTGGTTTATTCGCTCCTGACAAATACTGTCGAACTCGTAGCCACGCCCTATTCTACATACCGCAGGGTCGGACAGATGTCATGGCTCAACACAGCATGACAAGAGGTATGGCATTGCTTAATGCCCTACCAGCGGATATAGATGTGTTTGATATCACCGTACCATGTTTTAAAAAAAACTATATACATGTCTTGTTAGTTGTAAGAAAATTGTACCGTAATTGGACTCACCTGTCTGTCGTACAATTTAAAAAAAAAAAAGTAACAAAAACTGAAAATGACAGTGATTTTAAAGGTTTATAAAATAAAATATGTGTTTAGGAATAGTGTTGGAATAAATATATTACATGTGTTATGATGTGGATGCATCATTACATATAAATTACTTTAATTTATTACTCGGATAGGCAGGTACCTTTATTTGAAGTATGGTAATAGTTTATTCGAGATACTCGGCAGGTTGGCAGACTGAGCGGAAACGGGTTTTGTTTTTAAAAACGGCACTCTGGACGAGAGAGAACACGGGAGGACGCCGTGTTTTTCTCGGGCACAGTCACCTAGCGATTTAAGTTTTATAATGTAAAATATACCGGAACAATACGACTCCGCGTTGCAAAGAGATCCGTACCTTATGTGTAAATAACGGGATTAACCTAAAGATCCAAATTGTTCGGCCCGGAATTAACGAAGTTTTCGGTTCATCAATGGCCGTCGGCGCCTCGTGCGATGAGAATAAGTAATGCCGTTTATCTAGCTGATCTGGCGACTGGGAAAGTGCAATTGGCGAACATGGACTCCCGCTACACCTCGCAAGCCACGGCGAAGTTTATTTAATTAGTGTTCGGAGTTTTAACTTTAACATCCGCCGCCTACTGAGGCGTTCATATAAAAAACCCGCGTACTTGATTTTGATACGCAGAACAGACCGTTCCGGTTCACCGCAACCCCGGATTCGTCGCCGACTCCGTCTGTCAACAAATCCCGTAGGCATCCATCTATTTGGGCTTGATGGCCTCGTAGGACGGGCATCATACTGCTGGCCAGGCTGGCGCAATACACCGGATCATTTCTCATCGTCCTGATGCTCCCAGGGGGGTTTGGCATCGCGACCTCAGCAGGATCACATCAGGACCACCTCTTGGATGCTGGACGAAGCACCAAGCTCCACTACGTGCATCATGCCTGCCCGCAGGCACTTAATCCGAATTAGCTAGTTTTCAAGGTCATGGTCGCAATACAGGGGTGAGTTTTCAGTAGTGTATTTTTTCCCTTGTAAAATTGGTTTATAATACCGTATTGTTTTAAATGTTCGATATTGTAAATATAGAAAATATTGATTCAAATCTCTTTGTTATTTCATATCGATACACTGTAGTTCCTAATGATGAGTAAAGAAGTGATTGTCATAGTGCCCACGCTCCCTGGGAAGAATTAAATGCTCTCCGTCGTTCTAGGAAGAAGGCGTAGTGAATTCAACTGTGGACATATTCTGTCTTGAACAGGATTTGGCGCTCTATTAATAGAAAAGTACGCAGTTGTATTCATCCCGTCTTCTTCCCTCTCAGCTAGCCACATCATATGGCTCCTTACGCCATTTTGCACGTAATAATTGCCTTTTCAACGTGAATTATAAGATATTCACATAACATTTGACGCCTTTAACGTGGGTTGCTCGTATAAAGACACATTCTTTACTCACAATTATATTCATCAAATCGATCAACTAAAATCTCGTTTTACAACTTGCTATTTTATCACAGAGATTTAAAACAGTATGATACTGTAATTTCATAATAATTTTCATTAATTTAATGGTGCAATGGTGTCTCGTTATAATTCAAATACAACAATGTCCTTTGCAATACGGAGTGTTGCAATTTACGTATAATTATGTCATGTATTTTGGTGTTTCTCGTGCTCAGTAGACATGTAATACAGGTTATGTTTTAAATGTCAATACGTCAACTTAACCTCAATATTTGAAATATTTTTTTCATAGAAGCGTCGGGTATCACCATAGACAATATTTCTTCTATGATAAAAGAAAATTACATATGTTTATTTAAAAAAAAAAAAATTAGATATTGTCTATGCTTCAAAATAGAGGCAATTTAAAAGGTAAACATCGTAAGTGTCAATTGCTGTTTATTTCAGACAAGCGAATGTCAATAGTGACAGATGGGTTTACATCAAACTAGAATTCTTGTTATGAATTTAAGTGAATTAGTTAGAATTATTAATTATTTAACAAGTGTAGTATAATGAAGGGATTGTTATTTAATGAGATTAAATTTATAATTTATTCCTTAAAACATCATCATACATAAAGGATGGTCATAATTAATCAACAACATTCAAATTCAAACAATAATACATCGATTATTGAGAGTGGTGGAATAGTTTGACATATTTAACTAAATTGTTGGAATATTTTTCTTTTATTGAAAAAATATTTTTTTTTTTGGATTATTCTTTTTTGAAATTATGCTTGGAATTTCGGTGGTAAATTCAGTAAAAAACCTACGCCAGAATTACTTTGGATGTCAAGGTTGCCACAAAATACAGGGTTGCTAAAAAAAAAAAAAATTTTTTTTTTTTTTCCATTCTTTCATTATTTAAAATTTTTTTTTTTTTTTGGTTTGTTCTACTTATCATCAACAATCTATATTATACGTCAACAAAAATAACATCAACAATAATTATTAACATTAACAACAACTTTTCATTATTTTATTATTTTATCCAATTGTTTTAACAATGTCAACTCCTATCCCAAACATCAACAACGCCTCTAAAGAGGATCTCACAAAAGAATTATCAAGTCGTTCTCTTGAACCGGGATCCACCTCTCACGCGTTGCGCTCGCAGGCGCGTGCATTTAATAAGGCACTTAAGATGCCAACAATATCAGAAACAGATATGGATTCTTCAGATTCGGATTCTGAGAACCAGACCGTTGACAACCCTACAATAATTAAACACACAAAAATTATTTATAGAGAATCACCCACCATCAATGTGGAAAATTGGAAGATAAAATTTGATGGAAAATCGAGCATAAGAGAATTTCTCTTGTTGATTGAAGAAAAATGTAGGACGAAAAATTTTAGTCAGGATAATTTAGTTCGCGTTTTTCCTGATCTGTTAGATGGACTAGCACTACTTTGGTTCAGGTCAATATATCATCCGGACTTGAAATGGGACGAGCTGTCTAAACTTTTGATCAATCAATTTGAGGCAAATGACCTACAAACGGACTTAAAAGTAAAACTTTTCAACATGACGCAACCAAAAGGTATGTCAGTCCTTGAGTTTTCACTTAGAATGAAATCTCTAAATAACATGCTAGAAGCTAAACTTCCTGAGCAGGAACTTTTGCGGCTTGCCAAAAAGGCTTTGCTTCCAATGTACACTAACTTATTAGTTTCTAGAGATATTTTTACATTCGAACAGTTAACAACTTACGCAGGAAACTTAGAGTCTTATGCGACACCACCGGAGGAATTTGCTACTTCTTCTTCTTCTTTTTCAAACAAATTTGAAAAAAGCAATAACTATACTACTAATAAAGAAGAGAGATTTGGGCCTACCAATAAAACTTTGTCAAACAATAATACCGGTACTTATAAACGTACAGGGTTTTCTTATAATAATTATAAACAATCTTCTAATGGCAATAGTTATAGTCATGCTGGGCGTAACTACAGTAACACCAATGCGGGTTACAACAATAACAAACCTCCGTCTTCTTTCAATGGAAATAGTCTAAATACCGAAGGAACTTCTAGAACCATTGTTAGGAATCAATTTTGTCTTTATTGTAAGAAACCGGGACATGTTGTAGCGGACTGTAAAAGAAAAGCCGCAGCGGGAAATAATCCAAAAGTGGGAGCGGTTAAAGGAAGAATTAATAATAACAAGTCGGAAAACTAGGGCGGAGTCTCTCTTACCACGTCCCATCCTATGCGCAGAGGAATCGGGAATGGAAGAGTTGGCTCCGACTAGTCCATCAGTTTCTTTCAGTCCCATCACCTGGAACAGTGGGCCCACTGCCACAGGGGATGGAGATTGAAAACGATGGTCGTCCTTATGCAAATGTATATATATTTAACAATTTTTACAGCGCACTGTTGGACAGTGGCGCCTCATTATCGTGTTTGGGAGGTGATAGTTATAAGATTTTTATTAAGTTAGGTATAGAATTAGTTAAGGTTAATTTTAGTGTATCAACAGCGGACGGTGCGAATCAGCCAGTCCTGGGTACAATGTCGTTGCCGGTGACGTACAAATCAATTACCCATACAATACTTTTCTACGTCATCCCGACATTGTCACCATCGTTTATCCTAGGTATAGACTTTTGGAAGCAGTTCCATATCGCACCGGAGCTGTTTTCAAAAGCTATTGGTCCTACTTCGGAAAACAAAATTAATGGGTTGCGGGCAATTCAGCCAGCCTCTTCCTTAAGTCCCTCAGAGAATCAGGCACTCTCTGCTATTATTAAAAAATTTGAATCGATTTCTTTCGAGAAGCGTGGCTTAGGCCTGACGCATTTAGTCAAACACAAGATTAATACAACAGGGCCTCCGATCAAACAAAGGTATTATCCTTTGTCTCCAGCAAGACAAAAACAATTAGAATTAGAAGTGGATGAAATGCTAAAATTAGGAGTAATACGTCCCTCACGTTCTCCATGGTCGAGTCCAGTATTAATCGTTACAAAAAAAGACGGTACCGGTCGTTTTTGCTTAGACTCTCGCAAAATCAATAATGTCACGATTCGCGACGCGTACCCTTTGCCATATATATCGCGGATTCTAGACAAGCTAGGTGGAGCTAGGTACGTCTCTTCTATAGACCTTTCAAAGGCTTTTTGGCAAATTGCCTTAGACAAGGACTCTTGTGAGAAAACAGCTTTCGTCGTCCCTGGACGGGGTTTGTTTGAGTTCACCCGTATGCCTTTCGGACTGAAAAACGCCCCTAGTGAGTTGCAAAGACTGGCAGATGTTCTTTTTGGTCCGGAATTCGACGATAATGCTTTTTGCTATCTGGATGATTTGATCTTAATATCAGAAGATTTGGAGTCACATCTTAATCTATTAAACCGTGTATACGAACGTTTGCGAGACGCAGGTCTTACCATAAACTTAAAAAAATCCGAGTTTTGCAAATGAGAACTTAAATATTTAGGGTATTTAGTAGATTCGCAGGGTCTCCGTACGGATCCAATAAAAATAGAAAGCATCAAAAATTTCCCAGTCCCAAAAAATGCAAAACAAATCCGGGCATTCATTGGTTTGTGCGGTTACTTTAGAAGGTTCATTAAAGGATTTTCGGGAATAGCTGCCCCTCTTACTAAACTCACAGGTTCTAAAAATGGAATTAGCAATTTCAAGTGGTCTCAGGAAGCTGAAACTGCTTTTAAAGATTTAAAACGCGCGTTGACTACGGCTCCAGTTTTATGCTGCCCGGATTTCACCAGGCCTTTCTCTATCCATTGCGACGCGAGCTCCGCAGGGATTGGAGGAGTTTTGATCCAAGACGTAGACGGGCAAGAGCATCCCATCGCTTATTACTCACGTTGCTTAAACGTTCATGAACGAAATTATGGCATCACTGAACGGGAACTCTTAGCTGTGCTAGACTCGGTGACTCACTTTAGACCGTATATAGAAGGAGCTCATTTTTCAGTAGTTACTGACCACTCAAGCTTGAAATGGCTGGGGTCCTTGTCCAACCCTAGTGGCCGTCTTGCACGGTGGAGCTCTCGCCTTTCGCAATTTTCTTTTGACGTTGTCCATCGCAAAGGGACACAACATGTTGTTCCAGACGTGCTATCACGAATGGACCTTGCCGTATTATCAGGTGTGGACACTGAACATACAAAGGATACGTGGTATTTGAAAGCCTGGAAAGGATGCCAAGATTTTCCACAACGTTTCCAGAACTTTCAAATGCGTAATAATGAATTGTTCCGACACACAAAGACTAGTCTAGCTCTGTGCGAGGATACTGCCTGGAAGAGGGTAGTTCCGCAGGAAGGTAGACAGGCAATTCTTTCAAATTTACACGAGTCTTCGCGAGCTTGTCATCCTGGGGTATTCAAAACCTATAAAAAGGTGCAATTGCGTTACTATTGGCCTAATATGTATAAGGATGTTAAGCAATTTGTTAATCGTTGTACAGTCTGCAAGGCCCACAAAATAAGTACAGCCCCACCTAACGGCATCTCTTCAAACCCAAAAAAGGTCACACGACCCTTGCAAATGTTGTCGATAGATTTAGTAGGTCCTTTACCTAGGAGTTACTCAGGTTTTACCGTAATCTTATCATGTGTAGACGTTTTTTCTAAATTTACATGGCTATTTCCGCTGCGCAATGGCACCGCGAGAAGCATAATTAAAATCTTAGAAGAAAACATCTTTCTTGTTCACGGCGTACCACGAACTATCGTCTGTGATAATGGTCGTCAATTTGTTTCGAAAGAATTTAAGGACTTACTTAGTAGTTATAACATACCACCACCATTTTACAATTCGTCTTATACGCCTCAAAACAATGTAGTCGAACGTTATAATCAAACCTTGGGTACGGCGTTATCGATCCTTGTTGAATCAGACCACCGAAATTGGTCCAAATTTCTTCCGCAAGTTCAATCGGCTATGAATAACACGGTAAACTGCGCTACAGGTTATACACCTTATTTCCTGATGCACGGTCGGGAGCAGATACTGGACGGTGATCTGCACCGTAATCCAATAACGGATGAGGAATCCAATTCGCAAGTGGGTGCTCAACCTAAAGCTTATGCACAGAAACTAGAAGAGTTGTCTTCGATTTACGAGCAAGTCTCGAATGCTCTTCTTAAAGCTTATCAAAAAGGAGCTGACCATTACAACCTGCGCAGAAAACACATCACCTATCAGGTTGGTGATGTGGTGTGGCGGAGAAATTTTGCACAATCTAACGCATTGAATTATTTCGCACAGAAATTGGCACCTCGGTTTGTTCAGAATGTGGTAGTAAAGAAAAAATCCAATCTAATCTATACGCTTGCAGACTTAAACGGAAAAGTTGCGGGTGATTTTCATGTGAAGGATATAGTAAAATCAAATAATATACCAGTATAGTCTTATTGTGGCAATACTTCGGAGGGTCTGGCCATCCCTACCGAATACTGCAAATTATCTTATTTACTAGTTAATATTTAATGCTTGGGAGTTTTAACCCGGCCTGATCAACCGAGTTGAAACGACCCGACATTCTGACAGTCAAAGTCCTGTCACAGGAATATTTCTTTTTGTTCGTTCATGTTTTTGGAGGGGGTGCGTTTATGCAAACTCATGTAGTATTTATGATTCATTGCAATCAAAATCCACTCTAGTAAGATTAACTCGAGTTGTTTTATAAGTTCTTACTTTCGTTAGGCGTAATTATTTATTGTTATTTATTCGAAATTAATTTAGTAACATTTTTTTTTTTTTGGACTGAGCACGAGCAAGCAAACAAGATGAATGACATAATTTGTTTTTATATTACGTTTGTTAACCTCGAATACAAATGGAACACATGCCCACTTCCAATTGTGTTCAGGGTACATCCCATTGAACTGCGTTCATGGTTATTAAATTTTGTATTTATTATTAAGTTTTGTCTCGAAACACACAGGGATGCCAGTCCTACACCTCTATGTGTTTTGAGCATTGTTTTCTTTTTGTTTATCTCTTTCAATATGAAACATGACTGTTTTCAAATATAAATAAATTCTGAGAAATATTGTAAGTTCAACACGTAGTAACCACTTATATGCTTGCGAATATACAAAGAGAATAGTTTAGTAATATACATATTATTTTGTTAAATTTATTGATTAGTTTTAGTACCTATGATGCTACTTTACTTCATACACTCACCCGTACGACCGATTTAGGTAGAATAGGAAACTCTTCGTAGTGAACAATTTTATTTTTCCTAAAAGGGACGTAAATTCAGTGAAGTGAGGGTTGCTTGCACCCTAAAGTGTTGCCTAAATGGCTTTCTAAAACCCTATTATGGGTCAGTGATGCATTAATGCATATGGTTGTGTATAATTTTTGTGCTGGACACACAAAGGTATAGATAAGTTAAGGATGTGTTGTCCACTGATTAGTGCTTAAACTTACATAATTAATGATGATTATGCTGTATATGTAACGTTAACGGTAGTCCAAGACATAAGTCAGCCGTTCTTCACCCAGTATCTTCAATGCTGTGGGTGTTTACGGACCCCGTTCACGGAACATTAGTTCACCATGTTCTTAATATTAAGTTCTTTTATTTTAAGTTCTTTTAGTTGTAAGCTATGTTTAAATAAGAATGGTTGCATCGCAAGCCCGTCCATCGCGCCTTACGCATGATGGAGTGCGATCGGAGTTGCGGCACACCCATTCGCTATTACTAGTTAATCTATGTTTGATCTACTAATCACTTTTTACTACTGTCTACTAATGATTGCTAGAATATGTTTGAATAATTTTTTTTTAGGCCCTGTGACCGACCTTTTTTTTTAGATTAGGGGGTAGGAACCTTATTAGTTGTTATGTTCGTGGGCGAACATTTTTGTGGCGAGGGGGGTAATGTTATGATGTGGATGCATCATTACATATAAATTACTTTAATTTATTACTCGGATAGGCAGGTACCTTTATTTGAAGTATGGTAATAGTTTATTCGAGATACTCGGCAGGTTGGCAGACTGAGCGGAAACGGGTTTTGTTTTTAAAAACGGCACTCTGGACGAGAGAGAACACGGGAGGACGCCGTGTTTTTCTCGGGCACAGTCACCTAGCGATTTAAGTTTTATAATGTAAAATATACCGGAACAATACGACTCCGCGTTGCAAAGAGATCCGTACCTTATGTGTAAATAACGGGATTAACCTAAAGATCCAAATTGTTCGGCCCGGAATTAACGAAGTTTTCGGTTCATCAATGGCCGTCGGCGCCTCGTGCGATGAGAATAAGTAATGCCGTTTATCTAGCTGATCTGGCGACTGGGAAAGTGCAATTGGCGAACATGGACTCCCGCTACACCTCGCAAGCCACGGCGAAGTTTATTTAATTAGTGTTCGGAGTTTTAACTTTAACATCCGCCGCCTACTGAGGCGTTCATATAAAAAACCCGCGTACTTGATTTTGATACGCAGAACAGACCGTTCCGGTTCACCGCAACCCCGGATTCGTCGCCGACTCCGTCTGTCAACAAATCCCGTAGGCATCCATCTATTTGGGCTTGATGGCCTCGTAGGACGGGCATCATACTGCTGGCCAGGCTGGCGCAATACACCGGATCATTTCTCATCGTCCTGATGCTCCCAGGGGGGTTTGGCATCGCGACCTCAGCAGGATCACATCAGGACCACCTCTTGGATGCTGGACGAAGCACCAAGCTCCACTACGTGCATCATGCCTGCCCGCAGGCACTTAATCCGAATTAGCTAGTTTTCAAGGTCATGGTCGCAATACAGGGGTGAGTTTTCAGTAGTGTATTTTTTCCCTTGTAAAATTGGTTTATAATACCGTATTGTTTTAAATGTTCGATATTGTAAATATAGAAAATATTGATTCAAATCTCTTTGTTATTTCATATCGATACACTGTAGTTCCTAATGATGAGTAAAGAAGTGATTGTCATAGTGCCCACGCTCCCTGGGAAGAATTAAATGCTCTCCGTCGTTCTAGGAAGAAGGCGTAGTGAATTCAACTGTGGACATATTCTGTCTTGAACAGGATTTGGCGCTCTATTAATAGAAAAGTACGCAGTTGTATTCATCCCGTCTTCTTCCCTCTCAGCTAGCCACATCATATGGCTCCTTACGCCATTTTGCACGTAATAATTGCCTTTTCAACGTGAATTATAAGATATTCACATAACACATGATCCACAAAACTCGCCCAGTTGATGTTAAATATGTCAACATCATCCAAGTACTGATTTCCCATAGTGTGAAATCGTTGTATCAGAAAGTGCTCAATATAGTTGCGCTTATGAGAGTTGCAGCAGAATAGTGTATTTTGTCATGTTGTTACTGTGGGTATTCGTAAGTTTATTAGTTGCAGGATTTCACAACAGTCAAATTTAGAGTTTAGTATTTTGAATAAAAAGGTTAAATCTTTTATTTTACGTCTGTGTTCTATTGAACATATTTTTAGAATATTTAATAAAAAATTATATTTTAAGTCTTCTAGTGGGATATTTAATTTAAAGTTTATAAAACGTAGCATTTTTTTTGTATTCGTTCAATATTAATAATTTGAATTTTGTAAGATGGAGACCAAACTGTTCGGTTGTTTTCAATTAGGCTTCTAACTAGAGATACGTATAATAGTTTAATGGCTTGCGAATACGTATAATGCTATTTCATCGTACATATGTTATCTTTCCCCCTATTGCCTAAACACGTTAACTACAACACGTTTAAAACACCAAGTAGCTTGCAATAATTTGTAAAGTGAAATAAAAATATTTAAATTCGAGTTAATTAGTCCCTTGAGTATTAAGAGAAACGCCTCCGATACCCTTTTCATACTTAACTTAAATTTGGATTTGAGGCCTAAAAAATTTAAACTTGTTTGGATGATTGTTTTAGTTTATGTCTTCAGTCTTACCAATATATTGCAAGAAATGAAACCATATTTATTATTATGTTAACATATCATCATTTTATGTGAAAAATTTCCGAAAATCTGGAATCCAAACCCATCTCCAACCCTTTAGTGTCTAAATATAGGTATAACTGTCAGGTTCAGCTGTTTTTCGTTTCAAGCAATGTATTATTCATAAAGAAATACACCTCTTATGTACTACTACCCCGTTATCATATACTAAGAAGTATAAATGTTTTATGGGTCGGCACAAAAGGCTTCAAATGTACATATCTAAAAACATTATTCCTTGAAATGTGGCACCGAGAAGTTGTATTTTTTTAGGTGAACAGTGAGCACTTGTAGAGAACCTATTCATAGTATACATATTTATGTAAATATGAGAAACTCAAGAGTTCTTGCAAAATAATTGGTGCATATTTGGCTGAGCATGATTTGAAATCTGAGTTCTCAGAATATTGTTGGGAGTATACGAATACAGAATCGTAAAAAATGTTTACGCTTTCATTGCTAACGTTCGGAGCGCAAACTTATATTCTTACTAATAAATAATATGCTTTAGCTACGAAACCGTGGTCGTGGGTTCATAGCCCAGAGTGCTCCATTAAGTTTTGTTAATTAATTTATTTTGTTTTGTTATTTCATAATTAATTGATTTACAAATAACGTTTATAATATCTTTGCGGCACGTTTGACAGTAGGAAATACGCCCCGGTGAAGAAACACAATTTGGAATCGAAACCTTGCTGAAATGGCGTTCGCAGTGTTTAGTGTCCAGATCTGAATATTTAGTATTTTACTACCTTCCTCTTTCCCATTCGGTTCCTCTCGCCACTACCTTTAGCCTCACAACGTTCCCAGATTATATCCAGGGAAGCCATAGTTTCACTGGTTCCAGGCGGATAGGAGCAGTTAGGATTCTTGTGCGTTACTCATATTATTAAAAAAATTAATAAGATTAAGAAAGAGACGTTTATATTTCTTGAACATGTAGAGAGGTAAGATGAAGTAAGAAGCCTCGGAAGAATATTTTTTTTACACAAGTTTCAAACAGGAGGCCCTGAGGAAAACAATTTCCTTCAGGGCCTATGTCATTTTAGGGTAAAGCTGGTTGTTTGCAGGTGGAAACACGTAATAAGCAGTAGTTGTTGAATGAAACACTAGTATATATTGAATTATTTGGAGGGCCAATGTAGCTCAGTGGATAAGAGCAGTTGGAAATCAGAAGGACGCGGGTTCGAGTCCCGTCAGCGGCATGTACCTTTTCTCGGGAGATTTTTCAATGTAGATGTGTTTTTCAGGCTAATAATTATTACTTATAATAATTGTTACATTTTAGGGTATGCTAAGAGGAAGGTCTTTTTTGGGGAAGGAAGGAGAGGAAAAATATCTGAGAGGGGTAGTGTGGGTAGGAATCTGGGGGTCCGTGTGTCGAGGAGTGACATATGAATCCATTCCCCACACTACGATGCAAGGTGATGGGTCGAATGAGTACAAAAATTCTCCCTCAACCAGTCTCTCTCGATCCTGCTCACCAAGCAGTAGGTGCACAGAAGCATCCGCCACCAAGACCTAGACAAACATCACACCATAAATCCGGGCACCCCTGCTAAATCATCAAAGTAGCGAACCACTTTGGGTGACCAATGGCAGACATGTATTGGGACTCATGGGCGAAAAAGGTCATCGAGCCATATGGGTACTTGCTTGTGCGTCTATCATCTACTTAAGACATTGTCTTCTAAAAACTTCAAATGATTCTCTCTGTTCATATTTAGTGGTTTTCATTTCGTGACAAAATCCATATTCTATTTTTAAAGGTACTCGAAGCTCCCTCGTGGTCTGCTTGCCGCGCGCCGTATTTCCCGATGCACATAATCCCTCCATTGGGAACTACTCGACTCGACTTGACTCATACTCGTACATGCTCAAAACTACTCATCCGGACTCAAACTGATTCATATTGACCACTTGTACTCAGTGACTCCGGGAACTCGCGAGGTGGCTTACTAAACTGAAACTTTAAAACTTTTAACGAGGGGAGTCTAAAACCTTTTCTTCAGTCCAAAATCTTTAAAGCTTTATATTGTGTACATATTTTATATGCAGGTTTTTATGTTATACTTTTCGATGTCTCTGAAAGAACACAGATTCAACACCACGCTTGGTTTTTTACGTAATACGTGCGATGTCTCTGAATGTACACAAATACTTTTTTTTTACATTAACTCCACACAGAAGGCCCTGAAGAAAATAATTTCCCTCAGGGCCTATGTCATCTGGGATGCTGTGTGGAGGGTCTTTTTGAGGAGAGGAATGAATGAACACTGGTCTTGAAGATACCCATGTTGTAGGAAGGAGGAAAGACAGAGGCCGGCAAATGATTCCACAGCCGAGCTGTTGAACACGACCCGTTCTCATGTGACAAATGACTACGCACCGGTGCCGAAGGTATCAATGATTCTAGTTCCTCGGAGCATCTTCCATTGTAATATGGTAGAACAAGGATAGCATTCCCACCCGACACATGTGCTCTAAAGATTGCAATCCGTCTATTAAGATTGGAGAATCTATTGAACGGATCGCCCGATTCTGCACAGAGTTGAAGATATTTTTAAGGTATTTTGGAGCTCCAGAATAGTGGAGTATTTAAATAAATTTAAAGAAAAATAATTTCAAAAAAATTGAATAATTTTATTATTTAAGTTCTGCAAGTATTTTAGTTTGTTTAATTTTTTTTATTTTTTATTTTTTATTAGTATCTATAGCAAAATTTGTACATAATGTATTTATAAATTATATTATATTAAGGTATTATAAAGTACATTATTTTTTTTTTTCACAGTCCTCCTCACTAGGGTTTCCTGTTCTGAGGCGGCCTGTAGTTTTTCCACATTTGTATTTAGTATCCAGTTGTCTTTACATGGTCTTCAGTATGTTTGATAGTTCATTTTCACTTTGTTCTCTCAACCATATTTTTACTTTTGTTTTAAATTTATTTATTTCTGTTATTTTTTGTTTGAGTTGGTAGAGCGTTATATAGTTTTGTCGCATTGAATTTCATATTTCTTTGTGACAGCTGTTTCAGATTACAAAGCCATTTTCAATCTGTAAAAACTAAAATACTTGCGGAACTTAATAATAACATGATTAAATTTAGATATGATTTTAGATTTTCAAGCCAAAAGAATTTATTTATTTATTTTTGAGGTGTTATGCCGTGTTGCGCTACTTCCTCCTTTAGCCAACGTTTTGGACAGCGTTACAGTGTCCATCAACAGAGTCCATCATGTCACACATCTGCCCTGATGATGGACACTGTAACGCTGTCCGAAACGTTGGCTAAATGAGGAGGTAGCGTAACACGGCATAAAATCCCAAAAATAAATAACAAAAATTATTATTCCCTCTCCGCTGCTAAACCACAAGAAATACACACATTTTTCAGAGCTGTTCGTATGAGAAGCATGGGTTTTCCAAATTTAACCACTGCTATCGCCTACCGCTACTATGTCTCATTTGCAATACCCCCCTCTGTCCATCCCTCATCCCTCATCCCTCACCCCTCCGTCTTTCCTCCCAATCTACTGTAATTTTTCATACAAATTTCATAATGCCAAAGCTCACCATTATACATAGCAACCTTCGTGGGCAAGCGCAAAATAACACACCACAACTCAAGTTGCATCGCAATCGGACGAATGGTATTGAAGGAAATAATAAGGTACAAACGGAGAAACATTCATTTTTATGTACACGAGAACATATTGATTTTAAAATATGGATTTTCTATCTTGAACAGAAAATCAATTTCACTAGCCTGTCTTTGACCTAGGAATTGAAAAGTCTCATGGAAATTGGCATCAGTTTTCTTTTATATCGGCATAGACTACACTTCTTGAGACTATCTGCGCAGTTTATCGAGAGTATGAAAAAAATACGTTTTTTTCAGGCTTTTAATTTCGTTTGACCTTGAAACATGAATCACAAAATTGTTGGCCACCTCAATTTTTCTATACCTAATTTTGTCTAATGTCAAAGATACAGTGGGTACAGTGGGTAAAAAAATTACAATAGGTTGAAGCATAAATTTTAGTTTATATAAAATTTTTAAGTAGTCGGAATTTATATTAGTATTTGTTTATTTAGTTAAATTATGTATTTTTTATACAATAAAAAAATATATTTTCATTTTAAATACTACATATATGAGAAAAAGAAAAATACAAAATGTTTAGAAAAATCTCCTAATATTTAGTAGCACTTCCCTTGGCATTGGTTACAGCCTGTATATTTGTGGGTGTGTTCAGAATGAATCCTAGCAGAAATCGTGACTTCGGTTGAACCGGATTCTGACTTCACCTTACCTTGTTCTGAGATAAGAGGTGTCAGAGTTTGCAAAGACGATTTCTCATAATCTGTTCATCAATTTCTGATTTGTATCTTATGTGAAATATTTTGGTGTATCATATTTTAAAGGAAAATATTTAAATAGGACGAAAACTTACCATTTTAGAACATGCCCAAACATGAAGATAGAACTATATACAATCAGCTATGGCCTAATAATTCATTACCTAAGGTTCTAACTACATTTCCCTAATTAAATATATTTTTTTAAATGTGTTAAATATACAAGATCAGAAATTGTAAAAAAATGTGAGAATTCGTCTTCGTAAACTTTTACACTTCAGTACATGGCAAGGCGAAGTTAGAACCCTATCCAATCAAACTGCACATCGTTACAATAATAAACGGTCAGATATAAATAAAATGACAATTGCAAAATTGATTTTAGAACCTTGTTAAATAAAAGGAATCTTTAAAAGCTTGATGTTCGAACTTCGTCGCACAAAAATATACAATTTTTTTTTAAAGAAAGATAAACATTCCCGGGTTACGAATAACCCGATAATATTTTAAAATCTCCTGCTACCACCACAGTAAGCCAAAAAATGCTACGTGATGAAGGACTTAGCCAGCCGTGGAATCGAACACGGAACTTCTGGGCGCCAAACGCGATGCCCACTCAACCACTGATTGCTCAAACGTCGTTCTACCGCGTGTGAATTTTTTTGGTTTTATGACTTACTTAGGTAATTTTCTTTCAAATTTATGAATGAAATTAGCAATAAATTTATGTGTGCAGTAAGAGCGGTTAATTCTTACAAAATAAGAAAAAACTCCAGTGTCACTAATAATTTGGACACCTACGTGTACATAGGGTTGGGTGTCAATAACTTGATAGATTGTAGTCACTGCAGTAAGTGCTTTGAAACTGTAAAATGTGGCAAAAAGCTCCCGGCTGTAAAGATAAAAGGATTTGCTCCAGCCTTGTTACTTTGTTTAGCTTCTAGATGGAAGTTATGTGAAAACTTTAGAATCCGTTTTATGATCAGTGGCTGCGGCACAAGTTTAGATCGTGTTCGTATTGCAATTTGAAACTGCACCATTATAGCACATCTGGTTATCGGCTTTTATGACTACTTGGAAGAATTTTGTAGAAGGTTATAATACTCATGATATATCATGGCTTTCAGAACTATTGGCAAAAATTACTTCGAGTTTTCAAGGAATTTGTTAAACTTATACAATGTATTACGAAGGATGTAACAGCACATATACAAAGGATTTTAAGCAGCGATATTCCTGAGCATATTTGGGGCAAAAATGATTGATGATTTATTTTTCAATTAAAAACACTTTAAAATATTTTTCCATCACAAGTCGCGACTGAGTAGTCGGGTAGATTAATGTAACATCAAGCGTGTTACGTGATAAGCACTCCGTCTCATTCAAGCAGCATGGTAACTCACGAAACAACGCGCGTTAGGAGTCTTGGAGTGTGATCAGTGGCGACCTGTGTTTGAAAAATATATATTATTTTAGTTTTTAACCCCTCAGGCTAATTTTTTCGATTTCGGAACAATGCACACTTTTCTAATAGAAATCGTTGTCTCCCTTACTAGCATGGTTAAATATGATCTAAATGCTGTTAGAAAGAGAAAATATCACGATTTATATTCAAATCTAAAAGTTAACTGCAAAATAATAAGATTGTACACATTTATGACACCAAAGTTACCGACCACAATTTGACAAAAAATTTTAAAATTTTGGGAATTTTTTATTAATTATTTTTACACGAAACGATAAAAAAGTGAAATGACGATAAGGTTTATAATACATTTTCCTAATAAAATATGTTTGTGTGTTTTTTCCTTAACAGTAATTTTAGTTAGAAAAAACGTAAGGTGGGCCATTTTTAACGAATTTTGGTGAATGAAACTTTGGCGGTATCAAGAATACTATTGGCGCAAGCGATTATGACCTTGTTCTTGATACAGTTTCTTTATATATAAGGGTCCAAATCACATATAATTTTTACTTTTTATTTTATTTTTTATTTTGTTTACATTTTAATGTTTGCATTCGAAATTTTTACAATTAAAAAAATTATATGTTTATTTTGAATTATTCAATTAAAAAGCTTATTTAATCACCCATTAAAGGCAATTTTTAGTTTTTGGATGCGTTTAGAAATATTACATTTATTTGGATTTTATTGCAAAGTGGAAATATTCAAATATTTCGACAAAATAGGCCGGAGGCCTGAGGGGAAAAAATATATCGTCGGACAGTAAAATGACATCTGCTTTTTTTACTCCAAATTGATTTACTTTTTACTTGTTACTACATCGTTTTTTATTCCATATATTCTCAGAAATAACTGGTTTAAACTCTTCAGGTACGTGCTGTTACACCCTGTGAAATTTGTTATTTAATTGTTTGTTTAGAATTTATATTTTTGTGTTTTTTTTATTATATTTTTTTTAAATAGTCATAGATATACTACACAGTAAGGTAAGAAAGGACATTTTTTAAAATTAAGTAAGTAAAAATAATAATCGGTAAAGAATATAAATTAGTACAAAGTTAATAAAAGCAGTTAAGAAGAACAGATTAAAACCTTAAAGCCATAGTAATATAAAATATTTCCACACCTTCCGTTACTTTTTTTCTTCCCAGAACTTCTTCTCTTTCCTTTCCACATAGCACCACCAAAGATGATATAGGCCCTGAGCGAAATTATTTTCCTCAGGGCCTCCCAGAGCTAATGTAAAAAAAAAATCTTTCCGTAGCTAGCTTGCTTAAAATACTTTGGTCGTGAAATTATTATTTGATAAAGCATTCTTAAGCTATGTAAATTTCAAACTTTTCAGTTAAATTTATTCAGGATTCAATTTAAAAGTTTTAGAAAGTATGTAATAAGTTTTTGCGTTTAACTTTAATGGTAAAATGTAGTTATAAAAAAATTAAAATAAAGAAATAGCTACTTAAAGATATTCCCTACCCCTCTCTACAATTATTCCAAGAAGCTGAACTCTTAAATATAACAAAAAAAACTTCGTTTCGATTCGTTTTAGAAATGGAAAAAATAATGAAGTTGAGTTTCCTCTCTGCACAGTTACATGCTTTTTCATTGCATCAAAAATTAATAATACCTACACTTTATAAGAAATTAAGTGTAAAAACTCTTTTTTGATAAAACGAAGAATTTTTTATTTTCATCCATATTATTATTTATTTATTAATTTCTTAGTAAGGGGAAACAGCTTATACATAAAACGTAAAGATAAAAATATACATTGTAAATCGAGTCAAATCCAAAAAAGTCTCCTATGTTAAAGTTGATTGGAGATAGAGTTTTATTACATATTAAATTTAATTTGAGGTGAGGAGGAGAGGAAGGGGAATAAAGGAGGAGGATAGGAGATGCTCCGGATACTTTTCACACTCTCGTATGAATTTTCGATCGTACGTGTTACTTCTAATCGATATTTCTGTAGTGTATGGCTAAAAATGTCTATATTTTGAAATTTTGTGTTATGTTGCGCACATATACGGGGAATTGTTGAATTTTTTCTAATGTTAGTTCTACATGTAGGCAAATGAAACAAATGGGATTGCCGAGTTGATCTTGACGGAATATGAATATTTATTAAGTTGGTTAGCTCTGGAGAGTCCAGGCCATTATTAACAATTTTAAATAATAAAGTTTGGTCAAAAATTAAACGTCGTGTATAAAGGGAGTTGAAATTGTGGTAATTAATAGATTCGTTGTAATTTAAGAAGTGTAATTTATGTCATATTTGTGTATTTTTGTTTAAATACATTTTTATTTTAAAAGAAAGACAAACATTTCCGGGTTTTGAATAACCCGAAAATGTTTGAAAATCTCTTACTACCACCACAGAAAGCCGAAAATGTTGCTTGTGTTGTGATGGAGGACTTAGCCAGCCGAGGAATCGAACACGCGACGCCCAGGTGGGACCCAAGCGCTATGCCCACTCAACCACTGAAAAACCACATCGAACCTGCGTCTTGAAGAGATTCATATTCCTATCCACAAAAAGACCCTCAAATACAGTAACCCCAAAAATGACTTAAGCCAGAAGGAAACGATTTTCCTCGTTGCCTCCTATGTGAAGTTAATATTTCTTTATCGATTTTTTATTTTATTTATTTTTACAATTTTACTGCTCTTCCTTTTCATTCATTGTTTATAAAAATCGTTTTTTTTTGTAATACAAATCTGTAAATTTAAAATACTGACAGTTTTCAACTTGGACACACCACGAAAATCCAGACGCCATTTATTCCAATCTCTTTAAGTACATATACAAAATTCATACACTTAGAGATTCATAGCTTATACATAATGTAGAAAATATTTCCAAGTCGTATCTCTTCAAAATGGAATTCCATCAATTCAAATATCGTGTGACGGGAATATTTTGAATATGGAATGTTTATAACTTTGCTTGAAGTTTCTTTGCTTATCGCTCCTACGCAATGGAGGTCCTTTGCATACGTTTATGAAGTTAGTTTCCTCCGAAGCATGAAGTAATTTCAAGGGGTACTTATGAAGTATTTCTGAAATAAATTTTGTTACCAAGATACGCTTTTTTCTTTACCTAAATCTAAAAATAAAAAGAAAACTAAAAATCGATAAACTTGTCAAAGGATTGCGAGATAGGTTTTTTTACGCCTTTATGTTTCTAGCCAAAACAGATATAAACATCTGTTTGGAAACGTAGACCAAATGAACGGTGGGTCGGGAGAATATTCATATTATATTAAGCTTTAAATTGAATGGTAGAATAAGTCGGGGACTTCCGAGGAAGGCAAATATCGACCAGTGAATTAAATTCATGAGAATGGTCATATTGGTTATTGGTCACGTTAAAAAACCGAAAAACGGAAGAGCATTTTGTTGAAGGATATATGAATGTGAATGATACAAAGAACGTAAGTCAAGGTAGACATGTGTGACGGTTCATTCTCTCTGCGGGGAAATGGGATGTTAGTTAGATGTGACGAATCAAACAAGTGATTTTTAATAAATTGAGATATCAGCATTTCACTATTCCGCTTTATGTGAATACTGCACAAGAGTCGCAACAATCCAGATCGAGTGAGACTGTGACTGAAGGAGTAGGGCGGGGAAGGAGATAAGTAAGAGGAAGGTGGGATATAAGGCTAATCGGATTTGTTAGCCAATACGGCTCAAGTCATTTCAGGCAGCGAATTTCGATTCTAAATTATTTCACTTTTATATATATAAATTTATCTAAGCTAAAAAATAAAATCCACGCAGGAGGTCGTGAATCAAATAATTTTCCACGGAGCCTTCGTCATCTTTGGGAATGCTGTGTGGAGTGAAACTGAAATTTTGTAGGAGGGAGGGAAAAAGTTTCCGGAAAATAATTCTACATATAAACGTTCGACTCAGTGAGAAGTTCGTTTTCAACACCAAACATTTTCATTGGAAAAATTCTAAATGCATGCCCAAAGCTGCGGAATGAGAAAATATTATGTGTGAAAGAGTGACAATATTCAGTATAGCGAACAAAAGAATAATAATAACGGTATATTTTGTAACCGGTCTTGTCGATAAGCTTTTGTCTTTGAAGGTTGGTACGCTGCTATAATGGCTTAGAAAATACCGAACCTCTTTGCAGAATAATAAAAAAATAATAAACGAATTGCAAAAGTAAATGTCAAAAGCAATCAAATTTTAAAAGCGTGTTCGTATCAAAAATGTTTTTTAACAAGGGTAAAAAATAGAGATTTGTTAAGCTCTGTTCTTGCAGGGCAAGCTATTTTCGTATATGTCTGAGCTGTCAGTTAAACAAAATATTTTATAACTTAAATAGTCACGCGAAATAATAAATCATGAAAATTTTAAAATAAAACTCATTGAGTTTTTGTAAACAAACTTGAATATTGTTCTGCGAACAAAGCATGAAAACAATAAATCTATCGATAAAATCCACCTGTAAAAATGTTATTACAATCTACATGATTTATAGCCAGGTTTTTAGTTGGGGTAGCACAATGACCTCTATTGCATAGAAGTAATATTATTGGATCTGGACGCAGAGGTCTGGAGTTCAAAAGCAGCGTGGGAGATTTAAAAAAAACTTATATTAAATTGAAATTTTTAAATTAAAAAAAATATTCGTTTATTTTGAATTATACAATTTAAAAGCTTATTTAATCACCCTTTAAAAGCAGTTTTTAGTTTTTGGATGCGTTTAGAAATATTACATTTATTTGGATTTTATTGCAAAGAGGAAATATTTGAATATTTCGACAAAATAGGCCGGAGGCCTGAGGAGAAAAAATATATCATTGGGAAATCAGTAAAATGACATCTACTTTTTAAACATTTAAATTCACCCTTCATAAAAATCATGCTAAAATTCCCCTGGTAAAGTTTAAAGGCTTGTGTTACAAGAAAATCTATTCACACTCCGGAAAATTGTCAAAAAATCGATGTACACAATATTCCAGTTTCACGAATAAAATTAACACAGTCACGTCATTCTGAACGATGCGATGGCTCTCGTGGGGTGAATAAAGCCTTATTTTATTGCATCTTTTATTGTAGCCCTCCTAAACCAACCTTTCCCCGGCGCCTCGCTCACCCTTATATCACCCCTCCCCCCCTCCCCCCTCCCTCGCACTCCTGCAACCTCCGCACGGGATCAACAGGCGTCTCGTAGAAAACCGATATTCTTTCATTATTAAAACAACACAGTGGGTGGAGAAAGCATTCATTCTCTGTATAAATCTTAATGCTGGTTATAGTTTTATATTATGACGATTGTAAGCATTTTACTCGGCATCGAACTAGAATTTTAATTTAAATACTTACTGAAGTCCCCGACGTTGCTCGGGTTTTGCAGAGTTGTCCAAAATGAGATGTAAAAATTATTTTATGCAGAAACGGGCGGTCCGTTTGATAGATTCTCATAGACGACAATATACCCTAAAATATATTCAGAATCTTAATGACGTATGTAAAGAAGCCGTGTATACAAATTATTGTGTATTGGACAGACCTACTGTCGAATTTGAAGAAAATTTTATTTTTATTTTATTTTTATTTTATTTATTATAAAAAATCAACAGATATTTTACACTTATAATGATAAAATTAATAATTCATAATACATAATATCCAATATCAGATATTCACATAATTAAAATTAAAATTAAAAAAGTAAAACAAAAAAGTTAGGGTCCGGTACCTAGAGTGCTCAAGAGTGAATTGAAGTCGAATGACAAGTATGCAACTGGAAAGGATTCACTGCAATAACATGGTAACTTGCAAAACGGTCAAAAAATTATTTAATGTTGGCTATGACATACTTTTTTAAATTATATGAGAATATGTCTATATTATTAAAATACATTGCATGTTCTGAATATAAAAGCATTTTATCTGAGATTAGTAGAACATTTTAGTAGGCATGGCGTATTGTACGAACGTTCGATCGAATTCACCCTAGCAGGCCTGAAGATTCGACTTTTCTGCCGCTTTCATTTTAATTAATTCTGAAGAACGTGTTACAAATATTTAAAATGTGTCTCCATATTGTCCTCCCGAAGTTATTAATTTATCGTCTAGAAAAATAAAATCTGGTGCTTACCGCTAACTTTACAGTAGAAAAACGCGTTGTAAAGTTTTAAAATCGTTGTACGTAAAATATATTAATGGTAAAGTATTGTTTTTATTAATCTAAAATATAAATAGCTCGCATTCCTTGTGCGGCATGGAAATAAAAAAGTTATTATAGTTACGAAATCGCTGGAAATGATTAAAATATGAGTAACAAACAGATTGCAATCCTTAGAGCACAGACGCCAAGTGGGAATGCTGTCCTTGTTCTACCGGTTTTTCAAAAGAAGTTGTTTCGAGGAACTAGCATCAATGATCCCCTTTGTGCCGGTGCATAGTCGAGAAATATGCCAAACATGCGCCCAACATGTGTACATGGTTGATATTTGTCACATGAGAACGGGTCGTTTCGTTTCTACGACTCGTTCTTGATTTCAACGATTTGCCGGCCTCTGTGTTTCCTCCTAAGACATGGGTCTCTTCAAGATCCGTACTCATTTCTTCCTCTACTCTAAAAGACCCCCCACACAGCATCCACAAAGATGACATAGGCCTTGAGGAAAATTATTTTCCTCAAGGCCTTCTAAATGGAGTTAACGTAAAAAAAATACAGTAATTTTCCTCTGACTTTGAACATCAAGTGTCCAAAATTCTGCTTCAATGTGTGGGAAAAGGAGATGCGGTGGTTTGTCAATATATTATGTACACAATGGCCCTCCTCTTGTTTTTAAAGTTCAGTGTGAAAATTCCATTAATCTCGGAATAAATCAGTAGATTTGCATAAAAAAACAAAGATAGACCGCCAGCCGTAAACACTTTTCAATTTAATGATTATTTAGTTCTGCAATTCTTTAAGTTTTTTTTTTATTGTGATAGCTGTTTTGTTGTTCGAGGCCATTATCAAACATTTGTTACGCCACATTGAGATGATTTATTTCATTTTATTTGTGTGATTGGGAAGGGAGGCCAAATAGGGATAATAAAACGTAATTTATAATGGGAATATATTTAGATTCTACAACTTCAAGTCAAACGTGTTATAAATTTCATTCAATTGATAAACCACTATTTACGATACATTTGTGGTTGTTTACCAGTTGTCTTAAATTTAAAACAAGTTTTTTAGTAAGCTTTAATATTAAAAATTACATTATTTTTTTTATCAACTCTCCTGCAGAATAACAATATGTATTTAATGCGGTACACAACCCTAATAATTTTTGTTTGCTCAAAACTCACATTTTAATCATTTCCGGCGAATTCGTAACTATAATAACTTTCTTTATTTCCATACCGCACAAGGGATGCGAGTTATTTGTATTTTAGATTAACACTACGGTACACGCGCCTCTAAAACGCTCATAAGTGCTCGCGTGGGCTTCACTTGTAGCCCATTTTAAATTGAAATATACTGAAAGATAATTGTTTAATTTTTAAATAAAACACATTTATTATTATAAATGACATTTATTAAGGAAACCGAAATAAAAAAATACATCTTCTCTTTCTTAAACTTAAAATATTAACAAAAATTCAGACTTCTCAAAAAATCACCCAAATTTTACTTATTTGAGATCAATCAGCTTTTGATTTAATTCTTACATTTTTTTTTAAACTTTTTTTTTAATTTTCATTACACGAAGGACAAACAAAAAATTTGTGATCATTACATAAAGACAAATTAAAATTTGGTGATCATTACATATACGCCTTATACAGTTTTCCTTATGTTTCCTTGTGTTCCGCCAGTGCACGCATGGGCTACATGCGTAGCCCAACAACTTTAAATCGTTATTTTTCACACATGCATCAGCGTCGATCGCTCACGCCACACTGAATACGTCGAGCAACAACCAATCGAAGCTTAGCTAGAGACTCGAAGTTAAATCACGCGATTTCACGAAGTTACGAACAAAAACAATACCCTGGGCTACATATGTAGCCCACGCGTATACTCTAGTATTAATAAAAACAGTACCTTACCACTAATATATTTTATGTACAACGATTTTAAACCTTTATAACCCGTTTTTCAACTACAAAGTTAGCGGTAAGGACCAGATTTTATTTTTCTAGACGATGAATTAATAACTCGGGAGGAGTCACATTTTGAATATTTGTAACACGTTCTTTAGAATGAATTAAAAGGAACGCGGCGGAAAGGTCGTAACTCCAGGCTTGCTCGGGTGAATTCAACCGTACGTTCGTCCAATACGCCGTGCCATGGCGTTTATTTGTTTACACGCTTTCTTCACCTACGTCGTTAAGATTCCAACGTTATTTTTCTTCTTTTTCTTTTCTTTGTTACGGCAAATTCGACAGTAGTTCCGTCCAATGCACGGGTCGCGAGTCGGAATTTGTTTACACGACTTCTTTACTTACGTCGTTAAGATTCTGAATATTATACTGTCGTCTTAATCATTTTTTTCTAAAAAAATTCTAAAAACATTTTAAGGGGTGCTAGTAAATGTAATTCGAATTTTAAAAACATTTTGTGCGGTGCTCGTAAATGTAATTCGAATTCTAAAAACATTTTGTGGGGTGCTAGTAAATAGAATTCGAATTCTAAAAACATGCGGTGCTCGTAAATGCAATTCGAATTCTAAAATCATTTTGTGCGGTGCTAGTAAATGTAATTCGAATTTTAAAAACATTGTGTGCGGTGCTAATGAATGTCATATTTTATGTACTTAATCGTTAAAAATGTTATTCGCAAACAATGCATTAATTTTTCATTGTAGTACTTTATTATATGATTAATGAACATTTGGTATCGGTCTCATCGTGTGCAGCCCTTTGTTCGCCAATCCAAATCAATTAAACGCAGTGTTATGCTTTTGTGAATAAATCCGCATAAATCCTTCACTGTTTTATCAATTATCGAGAAAGGTATTCATGGGAACTTCGCAGCTGTATTGATTCCCCAATGGAAAAATTAATGGGTCCCTGTACAAATATAAAACCATTTGTTAGGGGCTGTTCATTCAATGAAAAAGATTAAATAATTTTCCGAACTACAATAATTGCGATATGCACTTTATTTTATAACTTTCCAGATTAAAAAAAATAAGCAGCTACAAAAGAGATGGCAGATACAGATATAGGCATTGAAAGGTTCACGAATAAAAGTGTTACTTACCAATTATTACATTTTTCTTTCCAACTGTGGTTTCTGAAAACTGTTACAGAAAATAATCAAAGAACAACAGCTAAAAAAATTATTTTAAAAGAGACCACTGAAAAAATTGATGAAGAAATTGAGAAAAATATTAATCTTACAAACATTTCTCCACGCTAAAGTAACACACTGCCGTGGTAAGTACAAACGCAGTGTTTTCTTTGAGAGTCTCAATGAAGACATCGTGTTTTTACTTACAAGGCAGTACTTTTTTCATTACATTGTATACACACAGGAGGTTCATGAGTAAAATAATTTTCCTTTATTAATATTTTGGGATGCTTGGGTCTTTTTAAGGAGAGGAAGGAGAGGTAGTTCCGGGAAGGAAAACGGTATTTTTTTTACATTAGCTCCACACAGGAGGCAATGAGGAAAGCATTTCCCCTCAGCGCCTATGTCATTTTTGGGGATGCTGTGTGAAGGGTCTTTTTCAGGAAAGGAAGGAGTGGAAGTTCTGGAAAGGAAACAAGTATGAAGGGTGGGTAGGAATCTGGGAGTCGGTGTGTCCAGGGGTGACGGACATATGTATCTGTCACTCCCACTGCGGTGCAAGGCAATATTTCGAGAAAGTCCTGCTGAAGAGGTCAAAAGATCTCCCTCAAGCAGTCTCTCCCGATCCGGCCTTCCACGCAGTTGGTAGGCAGACGCATCCGCCGCCAAGATCCGGACAAACCTTATGAATCCAGGCACCCCTGCTAAGTCACCAAACGTAGTAAACCACTGGGGAGACCTTTGGCAGAGGTGTTGGTTATCCAATCAATGATTCAATGGGGCGTTGGTACCCATACCCGCCTCCCAAACTATATATAGGTATAAGGGGTGGGTAGGGATTCAGGGGTCAGTGTGTTGAGGAGTGGCTATATATACTTATGAATCTTTCTTTCCCGCTGCGGTGCAAGACGATGGTTCGAGAGAGATCAGCTAGATCAGAGGATCTTCCCAAACTATCCTCTCCCGATCCGACCCGCCACGTAGATGGTGGCAGGCACATCCGCCGCCAAGACCTGAACACACCTCACTCAATGAACCCAGGCACTCCTGCTAAGTCACCAAAAGTAGCGAACCACTTGGAGTAACGTATGGCTGAGATGTTCGTTATCCAATAAAAGTACTCGTACCCGCTTCACAAATTGGTATAGCATGAAAAAATAAAGTATACAAAAGTGTTGATTCCTTGAGAGGTAAAAGGAACAACCTGTGGTACATTTACTAGGAAAAGAACCACACCTAATACATGTAACCTTATTCAACTTTAACCTTTTTACCGGATCGTTCAGTTTCATCATTATTGCTGGTATAATACGAGCGTAATTCGCTATCTAGCTCTAGTGTTCATTATTATTTCAAAGCATATCCAATTTAGATTTCTACTTCGTTAAACGAATTTCGACGTTAACACGTGCAACTCCACGCTTTTACCCTTATGAGCCGGCTCTAGGATTATAAGTGTTACTATTTCACAATGTTTGGTTTTGCTCGTAAGTAACTTAACGGGTTAAAGCTCTTGGTAGATGATTTATATATGAGTGATACTGCCATATCACTGATTTATTTAGAGATTCAAATGTTCTGGAGTACATGTTGGGCGTGTATCTTGCCTCCTTACGAATTAAATAGCTTTATAACCCTCATTACGTGTTTCTCTTACACATTTGTCTTGCGTCTTTCGTGTAATACATGCCAGTGTTTTTTTTGTTGTTCAAATTACATATTTAAAGTTTCAAACCCAATCCTTTCACATATGTGAGAGATACTTGTGTGAATTAGAGTGAGTAGAAAGGGGCGAGATATACACGGGAAGGCTGTGGTGAGTTTATGGTAAAATATAGGCTTCGTTATCTACGTAATTTGTACGAATGCAGTTCCACAGGGTTGTAGTTTCTGAGGTAAACCTGATAAATTCGATCACTGATAGAAGAGATACGATTTTAGATTTTCACGGCCAAAGTATTTTTGTTATTAGTTTTTGGGGTATTATGCCGTGTTGCGCTACCTCCTTCTTTAGCCAACGTTTCGGACAGCGTTGCAGTGTTCATCATCAGGGCAGATGTGTAATGGTTAGGGGTGATGTTTGTACTTATCTTCTTAGGAGCGATACCGTGTCGCCAGCTCCACTCCTCTACGAGCTGGCGCTACAATATACTTCAACATGTTTTTTTGCGTTTTGCCTTGATATAACCGTCAATTACCGGATACCAAGAACTATTGAACTTAGCTCCGTCGTCTTTATTAATATTTATAGGATTTTTGTGAATTTCAATTGCCTCCGTTATCAGGTAAGCTCTAAGCTCCGAGGTAGCGCAACTCGGCATAATACCCCAAAAACTAATAAGAAAAATACTTTTAAACAAAATCGTAACCGATAGAAGAGTTCTCAAAAATAAGAAAAAAGATATATTAATAAATGTACGACAGTGGAAGTGTTTGTTATCCGAAATTAAAATGTTAAATAAAACAGGGCATCCTTTTGTTCATAATTATTTAAGTTGTTCCGCTTTATTTTCTTCTTCTGCGAAAGCAAACCGAAGATAGATACCATTTAATTTTTTTTTCTTCTTATTTATGCATTTTTATATTTTTTATCGTGCTCGGTTGAATCGTAATTAACTGTGTTACAAAAAGCATTTTTAATAAGTCTTTTAAGAAATAGAGTGCGCATAGCATCTGATACGGAGTTGAAAGTGGAGATCCGTCTTAACATTTAAAAATTGCTTACCATTTTTTTAAATAATATCGTGTGTGTCTTTACATTCATTGTCTCTCCTTTGTCCATTATTAACAAAACTACCTATTTATTGTCGGGTTACATGATAAATTAAATTGAAAATAAAGATAATTGAAATTACGTGAGAGTTTACATAAAGAACTTTTACGATAATTTGAATGCGTAAAGATATTTGCCACGGTAAGGAACAGAGAAGAAGCCAAAAAAACCTTGGCAGTAAAATTCCGTTAACGACTATTAGTAAAAAACGTGAACTACTCAATATGATCTAAAATTTCTACATTAAATTTGTGTTTAGTTTGCTACTTTTGACCATGACCATTGACCATAATAATATCTTCTCTTTTTCCGGATATTTCTGTTCTGCCAATGGAAATTCAGACCAATTTGGTTTAATTCTACGAGCTTTCTTTTTAATTCTAAAGCGAGTTTTTTAAAGCCCTGCGTGGGGTGTTTTAGATTGTGTAGCCTGGTTTGAACCGTTGTTTTCGGGTTGAAAACATCGTTGTGACTAATTCACTTTGCAAAGTTTAACTAACTCTACATTTATTAATAGAAGTCTTCAATTTTATTTTTTTATTTAAAATGCTATCAAGGAAAAACTGTTTTCCGGGAGTTTTTTTCCGACTAATTTAGAAGTTACTGGGAGTGTTTAATAGATTTCAAATTGTTTTGTTTTTAAATTTAAGTAAGTGTAAATATGAGAAATTAACTAATCTACCAAATTTTACGAACATTAAACGTGAAATATAGTTACATATGACGAAAAAACAAAATAGAATTACATTTATTTAGAGTAAAATAGATAAATGTAGCACTAGAGCCCATAAGACCTATTAATCTACCCGTTCGTTAAATTATTTTTTTGTAGGTCAACAACAAGAATTAGATCAACAATAAATAGGTATATTCCATATTGACAACAATAATATTTTTTCATAAGAAGCAATTTCTTTGTGGTTAGACATTAAATTATAAAATCCAATAATATTTGAAAGATCGTTTGTAATACCGATAATAAATAAAAGAGGCCAACAACCGGTTCCTTGTGGAACGCCCTGATTCAGAATTTACTCAGTTTTGTTTATTCCAACGCGTCACAAACAGTACGTATTTATTACTATTATTATTACAACAGGGCAATTTATTTGGTTTAGAACTATGAGCTGGAAAAAGAGAAGGGTGGAGTAATAACGTATAAATATAAATCTTCTACCCACTCGCTTTATAAATATAAGCAACCTCATTTCCTCCAACATTATCCCGTGTCCCGGATGACAAGATTTCCTCTCTATTATCACGCGGAGCCCTCAATACGGGAATATGGGATTCCACAATGCGGGATTCCTTTGCGAATGCCTCCGATTGCCCCCATATCCCCTGCCTCCCCAGATAAAGGGGAGGGGAAAGAATCGAGCGCAGGAAGCGTGCAAGATTATGGACATTTGCGAAAAAGTCAAAATGTCGAGATAAATTTAATATTCCAGATGGAAGGCGTATCTAGATAAGGGATGTTATTGAGTATCAAATTGTGACATTTCATTTTAAGGGCGATTTATTTATTTCCTTTCGTATTTGAATATTATAAAATGTTTATTTTTGTAAAAATGTGATAAAACATTGCCTAATAATAATAATAATAATAATAATAATGATTTATTGTCCTCATTTCTTTCTAATAACAAGAAGAGATAATGATATCCTCACTGGGATCTCCCGTGCTGAGGATTTTATTTACATGTTATAATTTAATTATAAGAAATTAATATGAATTAGACATAACATATATCACGTAGTATTTTTTTTAAATAATTATAAAGTAAATAAGATAGTGTTTTTATTATAATTCAGTTCACTGGATTCGGTTTCAGTCTGTATTTGATATCAGTATATTTTCTATTTCTGATCTCCCTATATTTAGTATCCAGCTTTTTATTTGAAATTTAAATGTTATAATGTTGAGATTTTTGATTGAGAGTGGTATTTTATTGTAGAGTTTAAAATGCAATAATATAAGAATCTTTTTTGCCCAAATATCGTGTTAGTAGTTACTTGTTGGATATGTTTTTGACCATAAGATCTAGTATTTCTAATGTACGTGTTAGTTGTTATTTCTTGGGTTTTTTGTACTTATGAATGTAAATGAGTATAGTTTTAGAATATAGTTGTTTAATTGACATGATGTTAAGATTGTTGAAGATTTCGCCAGTGCTAGTTCTTACCGGAACTTTCAGTATAATTTTCATTATGGCTTTTTGAGTTTTAATTAGTGGATTTAGTATGTTTTTATTTGCACTACCCCATCCGATAATACCGTATTCTAACATTGATTGGCAGAGAGCCATGTAAATCTTGATTAAGTCTTTTTTATTGAGGACATTCCTGATAGTTTTCAAAAAATAACTTAGTTATTTAATTTTATTATTTAAATAGGTAATGTGTTCGGTCCATTTTAAGTTTAATGATACTGATAAACAAATCCCATTTTAGTATCTACTGTCTTTTTCATTTTCATACAAATCCCGAAATACACTGTGTCTAGAACCAAAGGTTTCGTGTTCAAAAGAAATAAGGCTTATTGCCGTAAGCGGGAATTGAATCCCAGCATTGAAGAGTATAAGTAAGCGACATGGATGTGTCTGTGCCCGGCATAAGCTCAATTATAATTCAAACTTATTCTTTGTGAAACGGATCCAACATTTTGAAAAATCAACGAAATTCTTTCCTTAAGCGAAAATTAATATATTGGACTTGTCTAGGGCCGAGGAATCTTAATAAGGTTTTATGTAGAAAGGCGACATCAGTTTGATTTCGAATCGTGTCGATCACTTTTTCTAGGGATTCTGTGTTCAGTGGATGCTGGGGTCCTTCAATTTTGGAGGTGGGTGTGGTTACCGCCACCCCGAAAACTTTTTGACATCTGGAGGCCTTTTGACATCTCTAGCCGGACTTCCTCAATCCACCGCTTTGCAACGCAGTTGGAGGGATAGATGCATATATCCGTCACTATTGTACACACTGACCCCAGATTCCTTTCAACCCTTCAAACCTTTTTCCTTCCCAGAACCGCCTCTCCTTTCTTTCCTTAAAACACTCTCCACACAGCATCTAAACAGCAGATAAGATGACATAGGCCCTGATGGAAATTATTTTCGGCGGGGCCTCCTATGTAGAGCTAATGTAAAAGTTGATTTTGGTATATTTGATGGATATCCACCAGACCCAGCTCATATCAGGCTTTTCCAATAACTGCTTATATTTTTCATTTAAAACAAGATTATAAGATTATTCCCTGAGAGACCGCAAACAATTTTTTTACAAAAAATATCGTTTTACATAAATAAATTCAAACCATTTCTCTTCCAGTCAACATTTTTGCTTATTTACGGAATAATACAATATGTATGGCGTAGTTCATCAGTCAAAAAATCCATATAGATTTTTTTTTCATCTTAACCCTTTTCTTCATTATCCCTCCTCTAAGAAATCGAGTAGAATAATAAATAACAAATTGGATTTTTGTAGTTTATTCTATTTCCCAGAAACTCTAGATATAGAAGTCGATATTCTTTAGTATCGAAACAATCAAGTACCTACCCAGTAATTTCTGATATTTCAGTAATTGACGTTGTTCAGATTCTGAAGCCATCAGGCTTCAGTTGATCGATTAAAATTAATAATTAATTAGCAGCTCGTAACTTCAAAATATTTCGATGAATTTTGTCATGCTATTTTAAATTTGTTTCAACCAGTATCGAAATGAATAATATTGTTAAAAAATCATGGTTTAACACAGCGCATATAAAGAGGGCATTACCAGAGAAAACCAGAAACATGTCATTTTTAAATCAGATTTTAGACCTACTGACTCTTTTCCAAAAAAAAAATATAAATGGATTTCAAAAGATTGTTCTTTTATCTAGCATTCGAATGTTTTAAATTTTGAGAAAATATGTTTATTTTTACTATAATAAGGTTATACCATAGGTCGTCGCCAGATTTGTTAAATTTTCAAAAAAGATTTTGTATTATACCACACCCATTTCAAAGCATATACCTATTCATGCAGTAAAATAAATCAATACATTATCTAGGTATCGCATGTTTTAGAATTTTAATTTTAGTTTAAATAAAATCATTAAAAATATATACGTACATGTGTTTCTTAACGAAAATTGGTCCGTTTGTGAATTTATTTGCGCTCTTACAAACTATTATATTTCAGATTTTTTTTACATTCTTATTTAACTTAAACATTATTGAAAAATAATAAATACTTATAATCAAAAAATAATTACAAAAAGTACATTATTTTATTAGCTGTATCATCACGCCTTTCAGCATTTTTGGATGTAGGTATAAATTAAAGCAAATTTGGAATGAAATAAAATTGACATAGAGTTATAATTTTAAAAACCTGATACGGAGAATAATTATTCTATCTCATTGTAACCGCCCTGCACTATCGTAAGAACAACTTTCGACGAAATGTGGATTTTTGGCCGCTGGCTGGTTAAACGCTCGTAAGTTTTAAAAAATTCACAAACGAGGCGTGGTTATTGTTTTACTACCGTTAAAAATGTTCACGTAGACACAGGTACGTCGCGACGTCGTCAGTACGGACTAAAAGTCGAAATGATATTTATTCTTACTGAATGGGAATCCGGCTGGAGGGGAGAAAAGATCTCCCTCAACCAGTCTCTCCTGATGAATGGTTAATACCAACAGTCAACACTCTAAAATGTTAGAAAACTGTAATACCAGCTCTTAGAGGATTGGGTCTGGCAACACGGTATTGCATCTTAATACATAAGCACAAAATTCACCACAATCTTCGATTTCACATTTTCCCTATTGATATTGTAATGCTGTCCGAAATGTTGACTAATTAAGGATACAGTAACTCCATAAAGGAGGACCTGAGGAAAAAAAAAATCCCTTAGGGCATATGGGGATGCTGTATGGAGGGTCTTTTTAGGGAAAGTAAGGAGTGAAAGTTCTGGGAAGGAAAAAGGTAAAAAGGGTTGGTAGGATCTGGGGTCAGTATGTCCAGGAGCGGCGAACGTATGAAACCATCCCCCCCTCTGCGGTACAAGACGGGTCGAGAGAGTCCGCCTGGAGAGGTCTTGGTTAGGTATCCCTCAAACAGTAACTCCTGATCCGACCCGCCAACCAGTAGGTGGGCAAACGCCGCCGAGACCTAAACAAACCTCACCCCATGAACCCGGGCATTCCTGCTAACTCGCCAAACGTAGCGAACCACTTGGGCTTCCCGGGGCGGTGGCGGTACCCATACCCGCTTCCCAAATTGTAAATATGAAGTGAACTTAATGAATCCCCGTTTAATCATATTTATTTTTATTTATTTATAATTTTCTCACCATACATGTGTTCTTATTTTTTTTTTTTTTTAGATACAAAAATATTAACCTCACTAGGACTAGCAGCCTGTATTAAGGTTAATTTCATAAATTTGAGTGATGCATTTACATTTACATAATCATAGGAGACTATATTTGTCCCAACGCACATAGGTCTCATATAAAACGCTGTAACTACCTTACTATAGTTAGAAATATGTTCTAATCAGCGTTAGAAAGGAAAAAAAAGGCCACCAAAAATTAAAATGTACACTTTTATGTACTTACACAAAGTTTTGAATCGCAAATTGAAAAAAAAAATTTTGAAACTTCGGGAATTTTTTATAAATTATTTTTACATAGAGCGACAAAAAAGTGTGGTTACAATATGTGTTTGTTGTACATTTGTGTAATAAAATATGTACCTATGTGTTTTTATTTTTTTTTATAATCAGTAAAGTAATTAGTTAGAAAATACGTAAGGTGAGCCAATTTCGATTTTCATGTTTGTATGCAAAAATTTTATAACAAAAAAAATATGTTTATTACGAATTCTATAATTTGAAAGCGTATTTCATCACCTTTTTAAAACAGTTTTTGGTTTTTGAATGTGCTCAGAAACATTCTAAATATTTGCATTTTACTGTAAAGCGAAAATATTTTGACCATCTGAAAAAATTCCAAATTTTTGAAGGGTTAAAACGAAAAGAGAATAAAACATAAGAACAAAGTGGTTGTTAATTTTATTAATGCCAGTATTTTACAAATTACCAAATAATTATCTATTTTTAGTGGTACAATTAAAATACTAATTAATTTGTTTTATGTTTGGTTTGGGTGAAACGGTTTTTGAAAAATTATGTACCTTTACTTTTGCTGGAGTTGAATTCCCAGATATCTTTCCTTCTACCGTTGCAACTAACGTGAACAGTTGGGTGGAAAGAGGGTACAATTTCCGACTTTCGGGAGTTGGGCCTAGAGTCGAAGTGTGGTAAGGTTTCTGGGAGAGAATACACAGTTACGACAAGATTCCGGGAAGTTTTCCACATAAAGTTAACTGCCATAAACATTAGAATGCTCCCAAATTTTGATAACTTTTGCCAGCAACGAGAACAACGTTAATATTTATGCGTCTCGTTTTATCATATTTTTTTAGGTTTAAATTTATTGTAACCTAATTGTAACTTTTCTGTTAAGTTTTGGGTCAAGTTCAATTATTTTAATAGGAGAAAATAAATGCGAAAAAGAAGAAAAACGCAATACAACGAAATAAGACAATTCTTCGACGCGACGGTAAAAATGCTCGCTATAATCGATTCGAACAAAGTTAGTCTCTAAAAACAATAGGTTTGGTAATGTGACAATATTAAAAATTCATATAATTTTATATTAGCCTCCCACAGGAGGCTCTGAGGAAAATAATTTCCCTCAAGGCTTTTGTCGTTTTTGGGGATGCTGTGTGGAGGGTATTTTTTATGAAAGGAAGGAAAGGAAGTTCTGGGAAAGAAAAGGGCATTAGGGATGGGTTGAAATCTGGGTGTCAGTGTGTCAAGGGTGACCGACGTACGAATCCATCCCTCTCACTGCGGTGCCAGGCGATGTTCCGAGAGAGGAGAAATCAAAGGGACTCCCTCAACCATTCTCTCCCGATCTGGCTTGCCATGCAGCTGTGGGCAGACGCATCCGCCACCAAGACCCGAACAAACCTCACCCCATGAACCCGGGGCCCCTGCTAAATCACCAAAGATAGACTTGTGGTGGCCTGTGGCAGAAGTGTTGGTTATCCAATAAATGGTTCCCGGGGTAGCGGTACTTATACCCGCCTCCCAAATGGTCAAGGTTTCGATTACTTACGATGATAAAGTCGATTAATCCTGTCTTCCTCCTCAAAGGCAATGAAAACCTCAATTTTTGTCGATATTGGCTTTTACGTATTATCAATCACATGCTTTTAACAAATCCACTTTTTCTTGTTCTCTCTTTAAAACTGTTCCGCCAATAATCTAGCAGTCTACAATCAACCCCTTTTATTTTGTTTAATTATTATTAACAATGGAACAATTTCAAATATTTAGGAAAACTACGAAGACAGCGTCTTCTGTAATTTCGTTAGTGAAATGCTTGAAGGGAAAATTTATCAGAAGAGAAAATTAATTTACTGAAAATTCACCGGGAATAACAAAATTCACTGACAATTAAGGACATATTCCCTAACTTTGCAGAATTGCGTATATATAACAGAATAGATCGGTTATTGTGATGTTTGTGTTATTTACAATCAAACACTATTTATTGTGTGGGGGGTACTTCTTATTAATAATAGGTCCTTGATAAGAACTGGTTTATTATGAGTTTACGTATTACAATATTTATACTACTGGTCGCACGACCTGTTTATATTGGCTGCTAATTGAATCTGCTAGGTATGCTGGAGATTGACCGCTCTCGACAGCCACTGCTACGCGGGTAACCCTACTGGCATCTTGTTACCATTAAAGTGTGATGACATATTGTTATGAGTTTGTGTTATAAGATTAAAGGGAGATGTACTAATGAGCCTTTGTCGGGCTCGGGTGTAATCTGCTAGTCAACTTTGATTTCCTCACCGGAAACCTTGGACGCCAAACCCAGCCTAATGTCTGGGTATGTCAACCAGCGGAGAACACGGTACTCAATTCTCAGAGTGTGGGCCATTAGTTTTTATAGCATTCCTGAAAAGGCTGCACAAGGAAACTACTTAATAAAACAAAATGTGGAGTATATAATCGGTTCACTGTATTGATTTCGAAAGACATAATAAAATAAATGGTATGGACTCACCCCCGGGACCAATATCGTAATTTTATGCTAATCCTAGCTACCCTAATTAAATTTACTGCCGCCGAACTCCCGATGTCGTGAGAACCCACCCCAGCTCCTGGTGGCAAGGGTGATCCCAACCTCTGCGGCTCAGCTTGGCCCTGCGACCTCCTCAGCAGTCGCATGGAAGTGATGTTAGACCTGGACCCTCAGGAGAAGGAAGGAGTACCCAGACTCTACTCCAAATTGTAAAGGAAGGCCCGTCAGCAATTCGAGGCGATGTTTCGTTCAACACTGCGGTATCTCGGGTTTGTTCCATAAATATACCCTCGGGGGGAATTCAATAGTTGGCCTGCATATAATCACGGGCGCAGCGAGTTATTAATTAATCCGATGACTCGGATAATGAGGTACAATAGTCTTTTCACTCGGACATTGCCAATTCACTCGTGGTCACTCGGACCCTCGCGAAACTCACATTTTACGTGAATAACTCTTCGGTTAGATGCACAGCGCACAATGATAAGCGTGGCGGGTTATTATTTACACCGATGTCTCGGATAAAGAGGTACATTAATCGTAACACACGTACATCGCCATTAAACTCGTGCTCCCTTTTGGGACCCGCGCGAAAACTCGCATTTTACGCGAATAAATCTTTAATTTTTATATTTAAAATAAACACAACGTGTTTCCGTCCCCCGAATGCAGATGCCCAAGCTTGGATTACAATCACATCGTATTAAAACTTAAGATTAATTGACCGTTGTTTTCACGGCGTACCGCACAAATCGCCGTGAAAACCAGAGTGCGGATCCGGAAACCAAACCCAAAAACCGCCGCCTACCGACACGTTGAACGAACTCCCCCAGGTTTGCCAACCTAACCAATTAAAATGCATTTAAGAAAATAGTACCTAACTTACGATAAATACAATCGCTTCATAACAATCTGTCGGCAACTGATAGAAGCTCTTTCCCTGCTGGCATCTGTCGGCATCTGATAGAAGCTCTTTCAATACGCTACTGTTATCAAAATGTATTTATTACAAAAAAGCATTAAGAGCGTTTAACCAACCAGCGGCCGAAAATCCACATTTGTTCTTACGATTGTGTAGGGCGGTTACGAAAGATTTATTATTCTCCGAACCAGATTTTTAAAATTATAACTCAATGTCGGTTTTACTTCATTCCAAATTTTCTTTAATTTGTACCTACATCCAAAAATGTTGAAAGGCGTGATGATAAAACCAACCTTTTTGTAATTATTTTTTGATTATAAGTATTTATCATTTTTCAATAATGTCTAAGTTAAATAAATATGTTAAAAAAATCTGAAATATATTAATTTGTAAGTACGCAAATAAATACACAAAGGGACCAATGTTCGTCAAGAAACACATGAACGTATATATTTTTTAATGATTTTATTTAAACTAAAATTAAAATTCTAAAATATGCGATATCCAGATAATGTATTGATTTATTTTACTGCATAATTATATGATTTGAAATAGGGTGTGGTATAATACAAAATCTTTTTAGAAAATTTAACAAACCTGCCAACGACCTATTGTATAACCTTATTATACTAAAAATATACATTTTTTCTCAAAATTCAAAACATGCGAATGCTAGATAAAAGAATAATCTTTCGAAATCCATTTATAATTTTTTGTAAAAAACAGTCAATACGTCTAAAATCTGATTTAAAAATGACATATTTCTACCTTTTTCACTTTAAAGAATTATGTTTACACATAAGGATAGGAAATTACCAACGATAAGGACCGAATTTAGGATTAGTCGATGATCATCTTATGTCGAAACATTATTTTTACACCTCATATATTGGAAAAGCTACAATTTCTTTTACGTTGAGTGGGTTTCTCGTTTGGAAAAGGTAATTTTAAAGCTCGTTCCCATACTCAAACTTCAAAAATTAGGTACTTCTCTCATTAACCCCAGATTTAAACTTTTCCAGAATCGACTAGCATTGTTGTGAAGTTGTCACGGAAGTGTAACGGGACGTTTTCACGGAAATGTTACCCCGTCAACAATGTACACGAGTCGTACCCGCTTCCGTGTAATGCTCACGTCATTGTTGTAAAGGACAGTGTACACAGTGAGCGTTACACGTTACCCGTTACGGAACTCAGTACACGTCGGGTCCGTCACTCATTGCTCGACTGACGGATGCTGTATTAATTATGTACGGAGCTGCTCCGCGCTGACACAAGCGGGAAATGTAAACCGTATTATTTTCTGATGAATATTTCTGACAGAACAGTTAAATTCATCCGATATTTCGATTGTCCAGTTGATTAGCCAGACATCCCCAAATACTAAGTTTTGAGAAAATGAGGATATTCGAATGCTCACCATAAATCAAATATTATTTTGACCTGTCTATGTTTCACATATTAAATGTGCTATAAAATAATACTTAGAGGCATAACGGACCGGTACATTTGTATGACGTGTTGAAATATCCTAATAGTGACCCAGAAAACATGAACATTTTGTATAATGACTCAGGGCTGTTAATTTCATTCATAATAAAATTAACAGCCCTGATGTCTTGGCGTTCATAAATTTTAATATGCCATCCAGAAACACAAGGTCAGTACTCAGTACTATCGTTTTATTGTGGCAATACTACGACCATGTCGCATTTCAATATACCACTACAGAATTCAAAACTTAGGCAATACTTTTTCGCACATAGATGTATGGAATGTGTCGCTGATAATATATAAATATGAAATAATAAATCATTTATCCTCTTTAAGATATTTGCGTGCATTATATACAAATGTGTTTTTTCATTGTTACAATATTGTAATATTTAAATATCGTAGCTTTTATTTTCGTTTTGTCATCTGAATATCTACGTATGTCTTTCTCAACTATTTCTTTCTATTTTACAAACTCACTAGAGCTGTATTTTTCATGTTGTTGCTATGATCTATGTTATAAAATATTATGTATAAGCCGAAAGGTGTTAATATTATAAATAAATAAATAATTCGTTGCTGTGGCTAAAGAAACAACGCCTCTTCTATATATTATATATTTCAACCAATTTTTGTGTAATTAAACCTTGACAAATTATATACCTAAAAACCTTCCTCATGAATCACTCTATCTATTGGTGAAAACCGCATGAAAATCCATTGCGTAGTTTAAAAGATCTAAGCGCACAGATAGAGGGAGCGGCTTCATTTTATACTATGTAAAGATTTAGCGTTAGATTGTTAGGTGTTAGATTGGTGTTTATGAGTAATCTGAGTATTGTACCAGATAAGGTACATTTTTACCTAAAACTAAACTTAACTTAAATTTAGATTTTTTGGAGATGTCTGACTAATAAACTTGATAATCGATTTATCTGAGTTTTGGCGATTCACTACAAGGCATTTTTAATACAATAGAAGTTAAAACGTCAATCGATAAAAAATTGCATTATTTTGTATTACGGCAGAAGAGCTGCATTTTCAATTTTTTGTTATTACAGCTTAGTTGCTAGAATGAATTTTTACTTCATAGAGGAATTGTGTTACTAGATTTCTTAAATTATACATAACTAGGTTTTTCCCGCGGCTTCGCTCGCATGGTATTAGGGGGAGTTCCCACTCCGCCTCCTCCACATCCCCCCCCCCATCCTTAATAGGGAAACGTCTGCGTGGTTGAATTTAACAACCCGGCTTCGAATGCATGTCTGCCGCCCCGCCTTACCCGCCCCGCCACATAAACATCCGTATACGTGAAATTTCAAGTAAAACTATCGTTGTAATTCAGTTTCGAGTTCAAGTATTCGTCAAAAGATGTCGCCACTTCCGTCAGCAGCTCGCACGGAGACGTTTCCCCCCTAGGTACAAGTACTACGGATTTATAGAATTTAAGTATCTGTCTAGTCCGCTTTTGTTACTCGAGGAAGCAACAGTTCAAAAATCGAGCTCCGAACAGTGCATCGCGTTTCGAACAGTTTATTTTCTAATCATTATTCGCGTCATCTGGTTCTTTTGTTTCCTTCCATTCTCATAGTAATTCGTTCCATCAGTTTCCAAACAAAAACAATTTTCATGGTGACAAAATATTGAGCTGTCAGCTTTCAAAGCAGTGTTGTGTTTTTCATTTTTTTTTAACCAAATCCAAGCCTGCAGACCCCCGTTTACACATTGACCTTCCACAGTCTACCTTTCTCACTATTGACCTACGCATAAGACCCTGGATTCGATGTCTACACTCCACCAACAACTTGCTGCTGTGGGTGCTACAGAAGCACAACTTGAAGAATTTTTGGCAAAAAAATCTAAGGTAACGAGGTCCAGACGCTCAACTGCTCTATACCTAAAGCACTTCGGAAGTGAAGAAGATGTCTCCGACTACTCTTTGAAAACAACAACAACTCCCACCCTCACTACGTCTTTGACCTCCGTCTCCCCTTCCACCTTGACTTCTGCCCCTTTTTCAACAGCTCCCAGCTCTTCGGCAACCACCTCCAGCTCAACATCAACCGCTCCATCCTCTTCCGTAAACTCATTCCCCCCGCTATGGGTGACTCCAGCTCACAAGAAACGAAGGGCGTGCGCTTCTCCTCCTCCGTCCACCGAAGTTATAAAAACCTCAAATCGTTTCTCCGCCCTCGCTACAGACGATGAAATTGCACCACCGCCACTTCTAAATTCCGTGTCTGACTCCACCGCAAATATAACCGATGCCACAAAAACGAGGCCTATTAAGATCCCTCCAATTTTTATAAAATCGGAAAAAAATTGGAGCCTCCTGGAAAAGCGCCTCTTGAACGCTGGGGTTAATATAATTAACGCAAAGGCCATTCCAACAGGGGTGGTTCTAAATACTGGCGACTCCACCAGCTTCAGGCTGGCTACAAAGATGCTCCAGGAGGACACAACCCCCTTCCATACATTTCAGCTTGCAGAAGAAAAATTAACCAAGGCGGTTCTGCGAGGGATTCCGACGACAATTAGCGAAGAAGAGGTCCGCCTGGAACTTCTAGATCTCAACCTCCCAGTTAATTCTGTAACTCGGATGAGATCCGGGCCAGACAGGAAAAACATTCCATTAGTCCTTGTACAACTGGATCATGGTGAGGCGGGACAAAAAATTTTCTCCCTCACTTCCCTCTTTCACCTCAAGATAAGAGTCGAGTATCTTAATAAAAAAACAGCCCCCTCTCAGTGTCACCGCTGCCAGAATTTTGGACACTCTTCAATGATGTGCCACCTGCCTCCCCGCTGCGTCAAGTGCGCGGGTGATCATTTCACGCAGGAATGCAAGAAGCAGAGAGAAGATGGTCCCGCCACCTGCGCAAACTGTTCTGGAGCCCATCCGGCAAATTATAAGGAATGTCCGAAAAGACCATCTCCACAACCCATCTTGCAAACCGTACGTAATGCCACTTTCACCTCGCATAGCACAAATCCCTCCTTATCATACGCGCAGGCCACTGCCCAAACCCCACTAACGTCCACATCCCCCTCAGCTCCCTCAACGTCAACCTCCCACACACCTCCTTCCACCCCCTTCAACATTTTTGAATTTTTCAAAAATTTCAATTTCTCCAAGGTTGGCGATCTTCTTTCCGACCTCATCCCCAAATTTCAGTCTGCCACCTCACCGGCAGACTACATATCTATCATTTTCTCCGCCGCCCCTCAGATTTTTTCACTTTTTTCAGTGTAAATGGCTAGCTCTACTACCATGCCCTCCGTGCTACGTATGGCATTTTGGAATGCTAATGGTCTCTTAAAAAATATACATGAATTACGTATTTTTGCAAATACACACGCTCTTGACGTTTTACTTATTAATGAAACTCACCTCAACCCATCACAAATTCCAAAACTTTCAAACTATACATTATATAGAAACGACCGCCAAAACACGAGAGGTGGGGGCACTGCTATTTTCGTTAAATCGAAAATCGCCCACAAATATAACATTACACCCACATTGTCGTCTATTGAATCAACCTCAATCACAATACATACAAAACATTCAGGCCCATTAAGAATAAACTCCATCTATCACCGTCCGCAAGATAAGCTTGATCCAAAAGACCTCGATACTCTTCTCGATAGCCACACTCCTACTATTCTCGCTGGGGACTTTAACTCAAAGCACCCCAATTGGAATAGTAGGATTACTAACTCCAATGGGCGTATCTTACAAAAGTACGCTAGCGCACATCCTGAACTCTTCATCGCGGGCCCAATTGCACCCACACACTTCCCGAACAGCGGGGCTAGACCCGATGTTCTCGACATTGCACTCCTCCACAAATTACCCTGGGTCTACAGTATCGAAACCATAAATGACCTAAGCTCAGATCATAATCCAGTTTTGCTCACTCTTAATCGACTTTCCACTCCAATGGCACCGCGCAAATCTATAAAAACTGATTGGACGTATTTCACTCACAGAGTTGGGGAAAAAACAATCATCCCTCAAAATATTTCTGACGGCCCCGAACTAGACAAGGCAGTTGACGACTTTGCCGATATAATCACATCTTCCATCACCGATGCCTCTAAAACTCTTCCTGAACGTTCCGCCCTTAATCTCAAAAGTGACCTCCCAATCGACATCCAGGAATTAATCTCTACAAAAAACAATCTTCGCCGACACTGGCACAGAAACCGAAATCCCTCAGTCAAAAAAACTATCAATAGAATTCAAGCACTTATTAGAAAGAAACTTTCCGAGCTTTCACACTCCACCTGGAACAAAAAAATTCAAAATATAAATCCACAGGATGGCTCCCTATGGAAATTATGCAAATCTCTCCAAACTACCCCATCCCCAAACCATCCCATTCATACCGAAAACGGCCTCATATTTGACGATCAAGGTAAATCGGAGGCGTTTGCCGATAATCTTGAATTTCAATTTAGCCCCAGCTCCAAGCACGCCGACCCAGTCCATATAGCAAATGTCAACCATCAAATAGACATAATTTTCGACTCCCTTCCCGGAACTAATGTACATTTCACCACCCCATCAGAAGTCCGAAGGGCCATAAAACACCGCAGCAACAAAAAAGCTCCTGGTCCAGATGGCATAACAAACTTTGCCCTTAAAGCCCTCCCCCCTAAAAGCATTCTCGCCATTGTGAGCCTCATAAATTCCGCACTCAGACTGCGTTATTTTCCCAAAAGTTGGAAACACGCGCACGTCATTCTCATCCCAAAACCTGGGAAGGACCCGAAATTCTGTGAGAACCATCGTCCCATCAGTCTTCTCTCAAATGTTGGTAAAATATTCGAACAAATTCTCCTTACTCGGCTCTTAAAGCACATTCACGAGGTGAAAACCCTCCCTGATGAACAACATGGCTTCAGATCTCAACACTCAACCCTTCATCAACTACTCAGAGTTTCCGAACTGATTCTAGGCGGCTTCAACTCCCAACGGTCCACTGGCGCCATTTTCCTGGACATAGCCAAAGCCTTCGACAAAGTGTGGTCGAACGGACTGCTTCTCAAATTGCACAACATTGACATCGATCCCCAACTCCTCGGTATCTTAAAATCATTTCTTCGGCACCGGACTTTTCAAGTAAAGATCCGAGATGCACTCTCAACTCCCAGATTCATGACAGCAGGCGTCCCGCAAGGGTCCCTGCTTTCCCCCACCCTCTTCAATATCTACATACACGATATACCACTCACGGAGAACCAACATTCGTATAAAGCCTTGTACGCTGACGACACCGCCATTATGGTTCGATACAGTTCTCCCAGGATGATCACACTTCGCTTACAACACAACATAAACATACTCCAAGACTTTTATAACAAATGGCGTATAGACGTGAACCCTTCCAAGAGCGCTGCTATTTTCTTCTCGCGAAGAAAGGTTCGCAGCACTCCTAAAGGTCACGTTTCCATGTACGGCCAAGCAATACCCTGGCAAAACAACGTTAAATACCTTGGAGTCACACTCGATAAAAAACTCACATGGCACACACACATCAAACATACAATTAAAAAAACCAAAAACGCTGCCGCATCCCTTTACCCGCTTTTAAATTATAATAGTCAAACGTCACTACAGAACAAAATTCTTATTTACAAATCAAAATTGCGACCCATCATGACTTACGCCGCCCCAATTTGGGCCACAAGCAATACTAAGAGTCTAGAAACCTTCCAAAATGTCTTGCTTAGAAGATTCACCAAAAGCCCTTGGTTCGTCCGAAATAGCATTATTAATTCAGGCACGAAAATTCCTCCACTTAAAAAACACATAATAGATCTAGCCAAAACATTTTTCTCCAAACTTGCTTCAAATTCAAACCCAAGCATCTCATGTCTCGGGCAATCAAGTCCCGATGACAATCTCCTCCACCGCCTGCCCATTTCCATCCTTCATCCACCTTGATGCGCGGGCTATAATAAAATTTACCTTTGTTCTCTTATATAAAAGATAAATAAATAATTATATATATTTATTATGGTATACATATTTGTTGCATATGAATACATACATGCATGGGTGTATGTAAAAATGTCTGTATGTGTGTGTTTATCTATACAAAATGTATACCACTCACAGATAAACAAACCATCAAAAAAAAATTATTAATGTCCTTCATCTTGCCCAAGGTAGCCCGAACATCGGGCAAAAAAAAAAAAATCAATCAGGTGACATTACTACAGTTTGCAAGACAAAGGGGTTAATTTCTCCCTGTAACTTGCCAAAAACCAATATATAATATAAATATAATATAATTTAAGTATCTTTCCGGATATGGAAAGATTGACGGTAATACTTGACGAGTTTTGAATAATAGTATCAAGCGGCTATATATTACATATGACGTAATTGCCTGTCACGGTTACTTTGCCTCGGTAACTAGCTATCACTGGATCACAATGGATCCGAGGAACTGGCTATTTTTGGAATCAGTTTTTACCGGATTTATAAAATGATCACCAATACTCAAACTGGGCGAAGCCGAACCAAAAACCGCCCGCAGGGCCTAGCAGCAAAAACCTGCGGAGTCGGCCTTTACTGCTAGTTATTATTACTCTCAAAAGCTGTGTAACACATCATACATAACCGTTCTGAAGAACACTGTCGGATCTGCTAAATATCGTAAATCGCTGTGTTGGCTTATTTCGATTTCCCTTTGAAGCTTTAAAAGTCCACATTTTCGGAATTATAAATAAAATGAAATGCAAAATATTAAAATATCAATATCTCTTGATCTCAAAAATAATAAAAATGCAGAAACGAAATTGTAAATAGCTCTACTGCAAAACCCCAAAATAGCACATCCGACATTCTTCTTCGGGAACGTCGAATATAAGTTAAAGAACATATTCGTGGATTACGAATAACCAAAACGTAATTCGAAAATATTCTACTACCACCGTAGGTGCTTGGAAATGAAGGACTTAACCAGCTGAGGAATTAAACTCATGACCCCAGATGTGGCACCAACTCAGCCACTGACTGGTCCATACATTTACAATAATGAATGAAAATGAATTGAAAAACATATCATTTAAGGTTTTTCCTGATCTACTCGTAGCAACCTAAAAAAAGTGATATGAAACCAACCCCAGATATATCACTTCCTCACAAAAAATGTCGAAAAATGATGAATCCATTTTGCTTTTCAATCACAAAGTTTCTTTGTTCCATTATTCGCCCTTTTTCCGAATTTATCTTTCGAAGTCTGAAAAGCAGACACGTGTTGAATATATCTTCGTCGTATGTCGATATCGATGAAATACATATCGATGAAAGAAAATATATGTGTGATCATTTAAAAAATACTTTTTTCCAACAATGCAAATTAATTCGAGATATAAACAAACATTCCTTGGATAAAATTCAACTCCGCTAATTAAAAAAATCCTGCAGACTATTTGAATTATCCGTCGTGTTTTTAATTATTTCTCAAAGCTTGTAAATGGAGCACGTTGAATAAAATAAAAATATTGCGAAGTTGATAACATTTTTTTTAGCAAAAACGCAAGAAATTCTATGAGATTTAATTTCATAATCACCGAAGGGAAATGGAATAGTCAGAAATGTTTAAACTCCACAAAATTTATCTAGGCACTGACTTGCTTCATTCGCATCAAATTCATTAATTGCAGTGTACAACGTACTCTTTTGTTTTTCCACTCTTGACATCACTCGACTCCAGTATTCGCTTATTTGATCTTGGAGTGTCCCCTACATTTTTTATCCACTTGCTACTTACTACACGTGTCTAAACTTTATTGTTCATTCATTTGCTGCACGTGTTTAAACCCTCTAAGTAATTCTTTTATTAACTTTATCATAACGTTAACATCGGCATTCAGAATTCTTCTCTCCTCTACGTATAACTTACGTTTTATATTTTTCTTCTCAATTATTTTTCTACTTGTTCTACTGTTAACTGGCTGTTTGCATCCTTCCCGTTATCGCGTTATATAATATACTGGCATAATACTGGTATGTAAATTGTTACGGAAATTCGTGTATTTGTAAACATCCATTATATTTTTATTTCTCTTTCAGACTCACATCATTGACGATAAACGTGCAGAAAGGGTTTTTGTGGTAACGTGCAAGATAAAAGACACGAGTAACAGAGAGTCGTGAAAACATGAAAAGAAAAATTCAAGGTTTTAAACCAGTCTGAGGTGCACAGAGAGGAATGAAAAATCTTGTAGATTTTACAAAACTTATAACTGAATGTCTTAAATATATTCTTTAAAATCGTTATTAAATTGGCGAACTTAGAGTCAGCCAAGCAAAAAGTATACATTACCACAGCAAGTAAAATCAATGTAGATATATACCTATATGATAACAAATTGTGGTAGAATTATATTGTTTTGTTAAGTATTGAATCATGTGATTAAAATAAATTTTCAAATTAATATAAAACTTTTAATTTGTACATCCTGTTTAAAATGCACTGCTTTGAAAGTGGGTTCCGCGACAAAATATCCCTGACAAAATGTCTACTAAAAATATATCCAACAGACAAAATATCCTAAGACAAAACATCCCTCAACAAAATGTCTACTAAAACCTAACATAACCTAATAAAAAATGCGACAAAAATAATACAGACATCCTGTAAAGACAATAAATTATTGAATAATGAAACAATTCAACTTTGTATAAACCACTTATATAATGCGTAAATCCGACCGGTTTCGGAACAAACGTTCCTTCTTCAGCCAAAGCTTATACTAATTTGACAGGTTCGAAAAATGTTTTATTATGGTAGGGGTGGAGCCGTTGCTAGTTAATAATGTAGATTGGATAATTAATCGGTCGGATTTACGAATTATATAAGTGGTTTATACAAAGTTGAATTGTTTCATTTTTCTATAATGTATAACCACAATGTTATAGCTACATTGTTATTGTTCAAAAATAGTATAAACGGAACAAAAATAATACAAACATCCTGTAAAGTTAGGTTAGATTATATTTTAGTAATTATTTTGTTGGGATGTTTTGTTCGTAAGATAGTCCTTATATATGTCTTGGATATTTTGTCGCGAGATGAAAATGCGCATTACCTTGATAGTTATAATATACATTTTCCATGCACTTAAGCCACTTAGAAGCTGCATTGTTTTGGTATACATAGTTTTTATATTACGGAATTTGTTATATTTGTTACTTCTACGGATTCCTTCCACAATTTAAGTATTTTATATCACTGAAGAAGAAGATCACACAAATATAATCTAAACGACAATATGAAAGAGAACACGACACAGAAAAATTAAAAAGATAATGGTCGCAACTGGGACTCGAATCCAGAACCTCTCGTCTAACCGGGACGGGCGCCTCTACCAATTCGACCATTGCCACCTTCCATCAAAGAAAAGTCACTTTTTGGTGCACTGACCGAAGCAACCGAAAAAAATTTAAAGAAAACATGTTAAGTCACCCACACCAACCACACCAAAATTGAAACATCACATCACTTCCATAATATCAAATAAATGTTTTTAAACACATACTACGTGACCCGTTCAGGGGGGGGGATCTTCAAAATACCACAATACCACTTGGTCACAATGGGCGGCGGGGGGCTTAGGTTTTTAGTGACAGGGGGGGGTTAAAAATTGCAAATAGTGAGTCACGTAGTATGAATACATTCCATTTTAATGCCTTATGATATTTTTTAGATGAAACCAAAAAAAATATATTACAAAACATAAACAAAATTTGAGGGCATCGGAGTTAACAAACCGCGAAAGTGTCAAAAAATAAAAATGTTAAGCGTCTTTAAAGTGATTTTGTTTATTAAACGGAGTGCTTTAAAAAGTGTCCGATTTTAATAACGCAAACGTTTTTAAGTTCGTAAAATTTCGTAAACTTTGAAAAATTAGATAAGTTTCTACTCAGCAGTTAGTATTAAAATGCTGCAAAATTAAATGATTTACTCTAGTGACTTCACTTTGATGTAAATTTGTTTTGAAATAATGCGGTGAGACACCATCCGAAACTGTGCAAAGGTTGGAAAAGTTTTATATACAAATGCGTAGCCGGTAACTAAGTTATTGAAGGTTGAAGGGCGAACTAGTTGAATTTCCTTATTTACGAGTATCATTAGAAGATGGATACCCTTCAACATAACTTTAGTTCGCTCAAGTCTCAAACTGTTAACTAAAATGGTTTATTTATTTTATAAACTCAAAGGCGCTTTTCTTTGTGTGCTTCCAATGGTGCACGCGGGATCTGTGAGCTTAACTCTATTTCCTTAAATTTATGGCGAATGGCGACAGATCCTAAACGCTAAACATAAACAGACATAAGGCTCGCTCTGGGACCTTGGGAATGTTATGAGAGGGGAAGGCAGATATTTAATTTAAAATTAAAATGATTAAATTCAAAGAGAAGTTACTGAAGAACGGAACTTTATTTAAAAACTAAATGCTATTTATCTTTGAAGAAGAAGATAACACTTGTTCACGCATAATTATATGGGATTGATTGGGTATTGCATGCGCAGACTTGGTGGGTAGTATATGTCATAATCCTGAATTTATCCCACCTACCTAATCTTTCCATCCTAAATGTCACCATGAAAAATTGTTGCAAGAAAGTACTCAACTTTGGAGAGGTGACAGTGTGCTTTGTTGTTCAGTGCAAAATAACATCTCAGACAGGGCGCATGTATCACAACCTCTTGCTATAAGAATATTGCGATTTTTAAATTAAACATTCAGAAGTGTACACCACAAACTGGAGATCAGCGAGGCCCCATCTGCAACGGTGAGTCCTATTTTCCCTTTTCTAATCAGGGCTTATCTAATTTTCCAAAAGCACAGATCTGAACTATCGACTGACTATCCATCAGGTTTTGCAAGTGTATGCTATTTAATCATCCCGTATAACTTAGCGATCACGTAGTTTCGGGACTAGTCCTTCGAGGGTTGCATAGGCTTTGCTCTGCAGCACTTAACGCAAATTTACAGTGGAGTCGCAGTTTCGCGACACCAACACTAATAAAAAGTCTACAGAGGTAATTTGATAATTTTCTAGTAATTATAACAATTCTAGTGTGACAAGTGTGAACAAGGCTGAACGAATTGCTCCTACAAATGAGGTGAACTGAAAACGACTAAAAAAGGGATTTTTATACAGTTTGAATACGCAGTACAATCGATTACCTCCACGTTCGCACGTAAGTATAAAAATATAAAAAAGCTATCGGTAGCAACTCGAACCCTGGATCTCTCTTCTTACAGGAAAAAGCGTCTTAACCAAATCGGAGCACTGGGGCCCCCTATTTTTAAGTAATTCAGGATTCACAATGTTATTTGCGACTAATTTTTTCCCGATTTTTGGCAGCTACTTTTTTAAAAGTGATTTGTAACCTAGAAGCAGTGGCGGCTCGTGACTTTTGGGTGTGCTAGGTGCTAATATTAAAAAAAAATGGCATCATGTATGTTGTCACATGTGAAAATTTTTTAAATTTTTTTTTTCAAAAATCGGTGTTTTGTATGAAGATTTTTCAGGATATCGGTGCGGCACACCGCAAACTGAAACATCCTGAAATTTTTCATACAAAAAAGTGATTTTCAAAAAAAAAAATAAAATTTTTTTTTCGGCTACAACAACATTAATAATGCCATTTTTTAAATATCAGCACTCTAGCACACCAAAAAGTCACGAGACGCCACTGCCTAGAAGTATCTAAATACATCCATTATTACATTGATGGGAAAAACCTCCCAAAAAGTTATATTTTAAAAAAAATGTGAAAAACCTTTGTTTTGTGTAATTACTTTTTCATGTTTGTTATTTTATAAATTTCACGTGAAACGTGATGTATTCAGGTTAATAGGTGTTCAATATGCAACTTCATCACAAAGTTAATAATTTAACTTTCCACCTCTCCCCCCCCTTCCCCCTACCTTCCTCCCCTCCCCCTGTTGATCTTATAAGCAACTCCCCTTTACACCTCTCTCCCCCCCACAACTTTCATTTCTACCCATGCCTGTCTTTCTACACTTGATAATTTAATTTTTAGTACATATAATGTCCTGATGAAGAGAACATAGTTCTCGAAACATGTCGATTTTTTAAATAAAGATTATCGCGGTAAAAACAAAGTGTTTTTAATTATTTCATTAATAATTTAAAAAATCTTAATAAAATATTTTCCTCAAATATAGAACAGCTTAAAAACAATCTTCACTTTACTTGAAAAAAATAATGATAATAATAAAATGTATTTTTTTACATTACAGGAGGCCCTGGGGAACATAATTTTCCTTAGGGCCTAGGCAATCTTGCCGTATGGAGGGTCTATTTAATGAAAGAGAGGAGAGGTATTTCTGGGAATAAAAAGATATGAGGAGTGGGTAGGACTCGCTACGTTTGGTGATTTAGCAGGGGTGCCCGGGTTCATGGGGTAAGCTTTGTCTAGATCTTGGAGGCGGATGACCAGAACACACTGAACCCCAGATTCTTACCCACCCTTTAAACCCCTTTCCTTCCCAGAACTCTCCTCTCCTTCCTTTCTTTAAAAAACCCTCCACACAACATCTCAAAGATGACATAGGCCCTGAGGGAAATTATTTTTCTCATGGCCTCATGTGTGGAGCTCATGTAAAAAAAAGTCTGGGGGTTAGTTTATCCAGGAATGACGGATGTATGAATCTATCCCTGCAACTGTGGTGCAAGGGGATGGTTCGAGAGATTCCAGCTGGAGAGGTCGAAAGGCCTCCCTTAACCGGTCTCTCTCGATCCGGTCCGCCACGCAGAACATGGGCAGACGCATCCGACACTAAGACCAAAAAAAACTTCACCCGGGCGCGTATTTACAATCCCTACCGCGTTTCAGTCGCTTTAAATTTTCAATATCAAAATCTAAATATTTAGAAATAAAATTTTTAATTTCTAATATACACATTGGAAAGATTATTTTATCTAGATTTTAGAACAATTTTTGTTTTTGCAAAGTGATAAAAAATTATCAATATATAGGTGTATTTACAATATATGGGAATAATATTAAAATTTAAATATTTAGAAATAAAATTATTAACTTCTAATATACACATCAGAAAGATTATTTTATCTAGATTGTTTTTGCAATGTGATAAAAAATAACCAATATAGAGGTATATTTAAAATTTAAATTGTCGTTACCACGACTGAATCTGTATAGGTTTTGTAAATACGCAACCCGGGCACCTCTGCTAAGTCACCAAACGTAGCGAACCACTTGACAAAGGTATTGGTTATCCAATACATCTTTCCCCCGGGCAGCGCGCGGTATCTGTCTCCCAAAATCAACCCTTTACAGATATTTTACATTGTGTGAATACGTCTTAACATTCTTAAAATTTTGAAGCCACGTCGAACATCGTAAAACATGCGAGAGGTTTCTCAGACTATCGTTTCCCTAACAATCCTGGTTGGAAATCTTTCCGCATCAACGTGAGAGGCGCTGCCGAGGCCGATACAAAATCGTAACCGGGTCAGGGTCCCGCCTGATCCTTGACCCGAAGCGGGCGGAGGCCGCTTCCCGGAACCAGGCTCCGGGAGAACTCTGCTTTTCATATTCCACCGGAGCGGCATTACGATTCAGCAACAACCGGTGCAATTCTAACAAGGACATTGAAGCAGGCAATCGTAGATTTTTAATTTACTCCGTGACCGTGAAATCGATTTGATTGCTTGATGTGATATTTTTTTAAAGGCGCGCCGAATTATTATTGTTTATTTTCTGTGAATACCGCACAAGAGTCTCAACTGTTCCCAAGCATATTTTTCTTTTTTTACATTAGCATCTTTGGAGATGCTGTTTGGAGGTCTTTTTAGGAAAGGAGGGAGAGAAAGTTCTGGAAAGGAAACAGGTATGACGGATGGGTAGGAATCTGGGGGTCAGTTTGTCAAAGAGTGACAGATGTATGAATCCATCACTCCCGCTGCAAGGTGATGATCGAAAGATTCTTGCTGGAGAGGCCAAAATGCCTCCCTCAAACAGTCTCTCCCGATCTGGCCTACAACGACGTCGGTGAGTGGACGCATTTGCCGCCAAGACTCAATCAAACCTTACCCTCATAAACCCGGGCACCTCTGCTAAGTCACCAAACGTAGCAAACCACTTGGAGTGACCTTTGGCAAAGGTGTTGGATATCCAATAAATGGTTCCCGGGGCAGCGGTACCCATATCCACCGCCCACATTGTTGAGACCATGGCATTCCCAATTGATGGATGTTGTGAGGACAGAGGTAGTGGGGGAGAATGATGAGATAGAAGAAGGTGGGGAGTGCCTGGCCATTCAGATCAGGTATAAAACACAGCTAGAGCTATTTCAAATCAACGTTTTGATTCTGAATGTCGTATGTTCACTGGGGTAAAACTGAGCATATCTACTGCTCTGGAACGTGCCACAAATATACCATATCGACTCTTTGTAATAACAGGGTTCCATCTATCGCGATAACTTCATGCTATAATGGGATCTATAGTAAGCTACTTAGAGTTCATTAACGCATGACGTTACCGCAACAGATGAATATGAATGAATCTTGTTATTTTAAAGCTAAAGGGTCGATATATTGTTTAAATAATTGAATTGTACATTAACACAATTAAGGCTCTGCTACCGGGCCCGAAAAGAAGAAGATGGAGAGATACGAAATTACGAATGTTAGAGGAGAGCGCTAACATTTACAGCGACAAAATAGATGCGAAAATTGCGAAAATGTTTAATAAAACACGACCCGTTTAAAATAGAGCAAAAATATCGCGGGCATTATCTTAAACAGCATTTAAAGAAACACTGTGAATTTTTTCATACATATAACTTGTAAAATAACTGAAACAAACGTGTTAATAATAATTTTCGGAGCATACTTTGCGATTTTTTTTCTATCGAGGGAATTTTATATAATTTAAGTTTCGGCGCGGGCAAGTCTAGATATTATCTTCAAGAATAACATATATTTTTTAAGAGCTTTAAAACTTGCCGTGTTTAAGGGAAATATGTAATAAATCGGCACAAATCCGGGTTGCGGGCCCTTAAATCTAATAAAATATACAAGCGCATGACTGGATTTGAACCAGTGACCAACGGCGACCTCCGTAGTCCAGTGGCTAAGACTCTTGACTCACATTCCGGAGGTCGCGGGTTCGAACCCGGCATGCGCAAATAAATTTTATTTGATTAATTTGTGTTATTTCACAATTAATTCATTTAAAATAATATATATGTAGTATATTTGCGGCATGTTCCAGAGTGGAAGATACTATTAGTATCGCCCTGGTGTAAGACCACCATTCAGAATTGAAACGTTGCTTGAAAATGGCTTTAGCCGTGTTTAGTGACCAGATCTGAATAGCCAGGTACTTCCCAACCTTTCTCTTCCCCACCTCCTTCAGCCTCACAACATACAAAAAAAAAAAAAAAAAAACGGATTGGTAGCGAAGGATCTAAACCGCTTAACCATGGAGGCCGTCACTGCGTTTATAAAGTATTAGTAAAAAAAACTATTAATATCATTTTAACAATCTCCCATTAAAACTAAAAATTATCAAAAATAAACATGAATTCCAAATTAAATTGAAAAATTACCTGAAACAACAGAACTGTAAGAATTCATTACTATTATTAATATTTCATTTAAATCTTAAAATCTGTTAATCTCGAGTTTTTCTTACATATGCAATTTTATTATTTATTTACTCAAATGATAACATACGAGTTTATATGAGCATGAATTCCCTCAAACACAAGGGATTCCAAACACAAGGGCCGCGTCTCTTTATGGTGAGGAAAGGCTATTATTATATTAATATTACAACTCTGTTTAACATGTAAAAAAATGTGTACTTAATGTAAAAACATACAAATATTAAATCTTCTTCTTTGTATGCCGTATCAGGTCCCCCCGACAAGAGTGATCACTCTTGAAAATGTCTCTCTGTCTTGCGCTGCCCGGAACAGCTCCTCCACACTTCTAATGCCGGTCTACTCTCGTATATTTCGCAGCCAAGATATTTGTCTCCCACCAGGCCCTCGGCGACCCTCTATCTTGCCTTTCAATATTAAGAGGGCATTACCAAAGAAAACCGGAAATACGTCATTTTCAAAAATGTTTTAAAATTATAAATGGATTTCGAAAGATTGTTCTTTTATCTAGCATTCGTATGTAATAAATTTTGAGAAAATTTTTTAATTTTTAGTATAATAAGGTTATTCCATAGGTCGTTGGCAGATTTGTTCAATTTTCAAAAAAGTTTTTGTATTATACCACACCCATTTCAAATAATAAAATCATACAGTAAAATAAATCAATACATTATCTAGCAAACGTATGTTTTAGAATTTTAATTTTAGTTTCAATAAAATCATTAAAAAATATGTACGTACATGTGTTTCTTGGCGAAAATTGGTCCGTTTGTGTATTTATTTGCGCACTTACAAACTTATATATTTCAGATTTTTTTAACATTCTTATTAGATTTAGACATTATTGAAAAATGATAAATACTTATAATCAAAAAATAACTACAAAAGTACATTATTTTAATAGTTTTATCATCACGCCTTTCAGCATTTTTGTATGAAGGTATAAATTAAAGCTAATTTGAATTGAAATAAATTCGATATTGAGTTATAATTTTAAAAGCTGGTACGGAGAATAATTAAACTTTCTCATTGTAACCGCCCTGCACGATCGTAAGAACAACTTTCGACGAAATGTGGATTTTCGTCCGCTGGCTGGTTAAACGCTCTTAAATGGAGCAAGTGATACTTCTCCCCTCGAAATATATGATATTAAATAATTTAAAAAATGATATTCAGTTAATGAAACTACATTATTACTACTGTGGGTATAAAGGGCATGTGCCGTTCATACAGGTACGTTAAGTTGTAACGAATTGAACATCTTGTCCCAAATACACGTTACTATCCCAGAAAAGATATACTACATAAGTAAAAATCCTTCCATTACATTTGGCGCCCAACGTGGTTTAAGCGGTTAATTTACTATTTAATTTTTTGAATGTGACAACTTTTTTTAATTTTTTTATTTAGACACACGTAGGTATTATAGATATTTAACACAACCTTTTTCATGTGATTTTATTTATAGGATTATTATATTATTCATGCTACGAGTACCTTTTAATAAACTTTGCTTATCACTACTAAGTAAAAATCATTCGATTGCAAAGTAAGGTTCCTAGCGAGTAGGAGTAGGCTTTTCCCAGGATGATGTCCTTAATTATATGAGCCCACATTATAAAAGTTTATCGCTTCAGGCTTCTACCAATAGAGTGTATAAGTTGAATGTCACGACTAAGTCTCAAATAAGTATCGCCAGACAGTTCCTCGGGGAAAAACTTTACAAGCGACAGCTGTGTAAGTGTAAACCAAGTTTATGCAAGTCATAAAACAAGGCGTAGTTAATATTTAAACGATTTTCCGTGTAGGTTATAGGTCACTGGGTGAGTTTATTGGGTCACGGTTGTAATGTTGCAGAAAATAGGTGGAAAATATGCAGGTGAAGTGCATCGATTTATTTCTCCGATTATGCGTTGTGTTTTATTGTGTGGACTTAGAAATGAATTTTAAGGATAAAATGGCTTTTCATGCAGTTATTTTGGTTTCAAAGGAATTTTCACACCTGTCGCAATGCTGATTTTACATATCATTACACATATATTCAGCTATAAGTACATTTATATCCAAACTGGAAGATATCACAGGATGATGCTTCTGATAACAAAAATTCTATGACAGATTATCCCAAAATGTTCACTACCTTTGGTGACTTAGCAGATGTGCCTGGGTTCATGGGATGACATTTTTCCGGGTCTTGGCGGCGGGCTGCATCTGCCCACCAACTGCGTAGCAGGCCGGATCGAGTTGAGACTGGTTAAGGGAGACTTTGAACTCTTCAGCTGAACTCTCTTGACCCATCGCCTTGCACCGCAGTAGGAAGAATGGATTTGTATGTGCACCACTCCTGGCCACATTGACCCCCAGAATCCTACCCACCCCTTACAACTTTTTCCTTCCCAGAACTTCCTCTCCTTCCTTTCCCCTAAAATACCCTTCACACAGCATCTCCTCAGGTGTCATAGGCCCTCAGGGAGTGTGAAAACTCGACAGGTTTTTTGTTAACATAGCATTCACCTCCAAGCTTTCCTCTATTTGACAATTTTTTCGTAGGTATTTGTAGTGACTATCTGGTTATGATTGTAGGTACATCTTGTAAATTCCAATTCAATTATTGTATATTTCTTGTATGTATCGGCTCTGCTATTGAAAATTATCTTTAAGGGATGAATCTTGCTTTCTTCAGAAACCCTCCGTGAAAAAGTCTTCAGAATTGCGAGCCCAATTATTTTCTTCAGAAGTATGCTCCGAATGATTTATTAAAAATATTTTTTTTTCTTTTATGCTATGACTGCTACATTATTTGTAGATAGAATTATTTTCAATGACATAAATCCAATCATTTTATAGTTGAAACAGAACACACTTAAAAATTGAACAAATGTTTTGAAATAGTTAACTAACAGTAAATTCTAAAAACAAAAATATTTTCTTGATCTTAGCCAGAATTTTTATAAAACAATTTTTGTTTTTAAAATTTTTAACGTTTTACGAGATGTAATAATTATAAAAAATGTGCAATTACTTTTTTCAACTGGCCAGCGTTCAAAATTCAATTTTCGTATATTTTTGTGCAGATAAGAAAACCTTTATTGAAATTTTGATGCAGGATAAAGGAGTATCCTCAGGTAAATAATTTCTATCAAGGTTTTTAACATATTTGGGGATGCTAAGAGGGTTTATTTAAGAAAAGGATGAAGGGGAAGTTCTGGATAGGAAAAAAGGATTGTATATACGAATCCATCCCTCCCACGTTGCAAGGCGATGTGATGGTCAGCGAGTTCAGCTGGAGAGATCAGAAGGGTGTTCTAGACCATTTTTTCAAATGATGAAGATAGAAATGCAAATTTACATTTATTCAAATGGGTAAATTTCAAAATTATATGGAAGATTAAATTCGAGTTCAGACTAAGAAGAGATGAGATGTTGATTGAATGGAGGGGAGGCAATTTTAGATAAGGCTCGCTAGAAGAGATGATATTTGTTTAGAGAGGGACAACCTAAAAACATGTAATCGAAAGTTCCTACCTCCAGACTACTGAAAATACAATATGAGGAGTCGAGCACATGCATTTTAAAGGTGTAAGAGGATATTTATTATTTTGAAACGTCTAATTTTGGAATACTGGTCGACAGAAAACTGATTTTCATAAATCTAGTGAAAATTATTCTACGGCAAATTTTAGTTGCAAACTAATAGAAATTATACCTAAATAATTTTTTAAATATATTTTAAATTCATGTAGGATTACGAATGATTTTTTAAATATTTATATTGAGGATCAGAAAGATTTATAGGTCCAATTAGGAGTTCTACCGAGCCGAACCCTCTGATATGAAAATATCTGGAGTCGGTGAATTATTTTCCCATTTAGTCTCTGGTAGGTTGGCACGTTGTTCTTGTTGCACTATATACTTAAATAGTGCAATTGCATAGCGTGAATTGACTAGATGATTATTTGTGGAAAAGTGTGTGAAAGGATTTAGTTTTTCCTGTGGGGATGATTTAACCCGGACATAAAATCGGTAGTATTAAAATAAACATAAGAATATCAATTAAGTCCACATATTTTATTTGAATACAATCTGGTAATCAAATATGTCACTACTCTTTCTGTGGGTACTTACGTAGGTACGTTGACGATACAGGCTGGAGTGACCTACCTTGAAATTTTAAAGGAGATTCCCAAGGGAACCCAAAACCCATTGTCTGGTCGAGAAGACAAAGGAAAAAAGTGACATTTTAAAATACCCAGTTAACTTGTTTGCCAACCGGATTGTGAAACCTTCCACAAATATTTTTTTAGGGACCAAAAAGCCTTCAGTCTACAGCAGAAATCTAAGAAACTTGAGTTTGATTTAAATTGTCAAGAAAATTTTAAAAGCTGTTTAAATGAAAGTGAAAAAAAAGTTTGATGAATTTTTGAAATAAAGTTTGTCTGTTCTGTGATATTTGCACCACATTTTAAAAAACTACATCTTTGCATGAGATACGGTCCCAGGGTTTCAACTGCTCAGAGTCTGTGACGACCTCCACGATCGATGGGTAAGGCTCTCGACTATCGATCCGGAGGTCGCGGGTTCAAATCCCGGGGAGCGATGATTTTATTTGGTCGATGTGTATAATTTCAAAATTTATTAATTAATAAAATAAATACATTAATAAATTAGTACACGACTATTTGTAGCATGTTCCAAAGCGGAAGATACTCTCAGAATCGCTCTGATGTACGACCACCATGCAGAATTGAAACGTTTGCTTGAAATGGCTTTAGCCGTGTTTGGTGACTAGATCTGAATAGCCAGGTAGTTCCCTACTTTCCTCTTCCCCATCTACTTCCCTTCCCCTTAGCCTTATATTGAGAAGGCCACAGTCCGTGGCTCCAGGCGGTTGGGAGCAGTTGGGACTCTTGTGCGGTAGTATAAAAAAATAAAAAACAGAGTGTGCAATTCGCACGCGGTAAAAATTCAGAAAACTAAAGTAGATAAGAGTGGAGAGGCTACGAAGCACCGCACAAAGAGGAGGCTCAATCCTGCAGATGTAGTCTTTGTTTTGTCTCTTTTTAGTGTCGTTATTTTTAGTTTCATCGAGTTTCAAATCACAACGATGCTAAAGAAGTTTTAACTTCAATATATAAATAAAAAAAATTACAGCAAAATCCTATCTTTTTCAAGCCTAAACCTCATAATAAAACTGTGTTTGTCTGAAGTAATGTGCATAGATGCGATTTTCAATGTTACGAATGAAAGGTGTTGGCGACATTCTGTTTGCCGATTCATATTAATTAAGTCAGATGTCCCATACCACGTACGTATGATACCAGCCCTGTTTTAATGTTATACAAGCATGGGTCAAGGCCACATTCCTAGGTAAAATAATTATACTAAAAGCAGAATATGCTGACACAGGTGAAACAAGCATAAAATTGTATAGTAGATGTAACTGAACATATGTTAAGACCCCAGACGATGGACATAAAATGTTCGGTTACTCGGAGAGAATAAAAGAGATTATTTATGTACGATAAAGAATAGTTAAATTTAAAGGTTAGCAATTTGTGGATGTTGACTTTAACGATTTTAAAGAGTAACTACTTGAATACGTGCTTAAATTTTCTAAATGGATAGGTACTAGTCTTCAATGCTTTGTGGAAAATAATTTCAAGTTGTGTATTGTAATACAAAAGTTTTTTTTTTTAAATTATTTGACAAGTTTGTAAGGCTTTATATAATTATTATTTTTAGATTTAATTAACTGGATTTTTTTAAGTGAAAACTTATTTAGCACTGTTGTGAAATTAAAAATGGCGTCACTAAAAGAGACCCATGATACCATGACCCCCATCCCCGCTATCTTGGAATAACTTTGGACAGGAGCCTGAATTACCGGAAACACATGGAAACAGTGGGCAAAAAAACCAGGAAAAGACTAAACTTAGTCAATAAGCTGGCTGGTACTAGCTGGGGATGCGACGCCAACACGCTCAGAACGGCATCCATTGCCCTGGTTTTCTCAGCAGCTGAATACTGTGCTCCAGTATGGGCCAGAAGCGCCCACACTTCCATGGTCGACGTTCAGCTTAATGCCACAATGCGAACCATTAGCGGAACCTTAAAATCGACTCCTCTTCCTTGGCTCCCCGTACTTGCAAATATAACCCCACCAAATATCAGGCGAGAGATTGCAACACTGAGGGAATACAAGAAGGCGCTGCAAAAAAGCGAAATACCCTTGCACGATGATGTCGTTTCTCACCCGGCATGCCGCTTAAAGTCTCGAAAACCCTTCTGGACGGAAGGAGAAAGACTCCTTCGAACACCTCTCACCCCAGAAGATAGGTGGAAGCTTGAGTGGCAATCAGCCAACGTCAAAAACGCCGATCTCGTGCAAGACCCCACTGAGAGACAGCCTGGGTTCTCATTGCCTCGCAAACTCTGGACTGCCATCAATAGAATAAGGTGCTCCCATAGCCGTTGTGCTCACATGATGCATAGATGGGGCCTTAAAGAGTCGGCGACGTGTGAATGCGGTGCGGTGCAGACCACCGAACATGTGGTCAACGAATGCCCGCTCCATTCATTCCCCGGTGGGATTTATGAGGTCCACAGGGCAATGCCTGAGGCCCTAGACTGGCTCGCAGACCTAGATGTCCCCCTCTGACCCCCCACCATACGAAAGAAGAAGAAGACTAAAAGAGGTAAACATGTACATCTATAGGATTTAGCCTGCGAGAGGATCAGTCTCCTCTTTATGCGGTGTTTCGTAGCCTATCGGTCTCCTCTTTGTGCGGTGCTTCATAATCTCCCCAGCCCATTCGTTTCCACTTTAGTTTTCTGAGGGTTTCACTTCTACCACGTGTAGATTTTTGAAGTGAAAACTTCTTTAGCACCTTTGCGATTTGAAATTCGATGAAACGAAAAAGCGACACTAAAAAGAAACAAACATATACATCTATATCTGCGAGAGGAAAAAGTAGAATAATCTGTAAAAAGTAGTATTCTGAAGGTTTCACTTCTACCACGTGTGAACTGCACACTTGTATTTTATTACGTAATGTTTCATATCTATCATATTCACGTCTTTCAGAAGCTTTCACTTGTGCATAGAAAAGGAATATATTTTACAAAGTTAGATTCTATGACCGCGAAACAAAACGCTTGTTCTTAATATCGATTATAGAAAGAATTTAACAATAATACAATTGTAGTATTTAAATATAAGATTGTTACACAAGATACACCTTTAACCCAATGTAAAGGGTGGTTAAATTTATATCATGAGAAGTTAATAATGTTTATCAATATACCCATATTATTTCCAACTTTTTTAATGACGTAAAAAAATAACCACATAAAGCCTCATTTTTTTTTAAATTCAACCAATTAAGGTATTGAACCTAATTATTCATAAATACTGGAATAATATATTTTATTGTATTATTTCAGGGCTTTTACCAACATGTGATATACGTAATCATTTTGTGGAACAGTAATTATGAAGTAAAATACGCTATCTAAATTATACAGAACTCACGTAAAAGAATAGTAAGTATTATGCTAATATTGATTATTATTATTGAGGTATGTTATTATAGCCTTTTATAACTATATTCCGTGCAGTTGAACACTTCTACTACTTCTGAGAAAACATTTCCAACTGCACGCAGCCTGGGTACAAGCGATTATCTAAATGACAGTCCTGATATTCTTGATGCAATTAAAAATAATTTTAAATCGATAAGTGGAAAGTAAATCGAACTTTACTACAAATTCAAACGGCGTTATGGCTCAAGAATTTTTAAGACAAGCATAGAATACTAGTGGGTACACGGCACGCGTTGCAATGCCATTCAAATTAAAAAAAAACGTTTCTACGTGTGTATCGTTTCCCGAGCATCCCTGTTCCCTCCCCCATTCCCCTCCCATTTCCTCTTTCCCTCCCGCGTTCCCCTTCCACCTTCCAGTCCCGCGAATCCTTCCCCTTCCTACGTTCTCCTCCACAATCTCGCGTTTCCCATTCACCTTACCAGCCATACCTTCTCCCCCCTCCCTCCTGCGAACCCCCCCCTCTCCTTCGTTTCCTCTCCCCCTCTCGGATTCCCCTCTCCCTCTCTTTTTCCCTCCCTTCTGCTAAACTATATGAAATACACTCATTTTTCAAACAAATTCAGCGCCACCTATTGTAATTTTTGATAGAGATTTCATAACGCCAGAGCTCACAACTATATAAAAGTCTTCGCTGACTCGCGCACAAAAATCACCAAATTTTCATCGCTATCGGATGAATTACCAAATAATTTCATAATGCCAGAGCTCACCATTTTGTATAGAAACCATCGCGGGCATGCGCACATCAAATCACGATCGTAGAGAAGATCACGGCAGCGCATGAACAATAAACAAATATTGATTTTTATACATAAGATTGAAGTAGAAATTATAGAATGTTAAAGTATAAATTAGAAAAATGAGATAGCGGAAATCAATAGATAACATACTTACATACACGGTACTTTAACAGGTTTTAAAACTGACCAACGAAGATAACAATTGTCACATTGAACAGGTTCACGTGGACAGTAAACTCATCACCGTGCCTGCGCAAGAAATGGCGAAATCACAAAGCGCTAAAAACGTTTTTTACAACCAGCTCTGAAACAATGATAGCCAAAATTATCATTCCCGGCATGTGGCATTTTTGCCACACGTCACGTCGCTGTCACATATTTTCGAATCCATAAAAACGTCGCCCCTCGTATGCTAATTGTAAATGGATTTTCCACCAGCTAAAGGGCGACTTTGCTTCCCAATGTAATTATTTGGTCATTCGGGTGCTTTACACTTTACGCTTTACGCGGCAAGCCGATTATGACGCCGGGAATTTTCTAGATATTTATCATCAAGTTTCGTAAATAACAGTTCTGATTTTCTTAATATACTTTCAGTTGTTTACTTAAAAATCAAATAGTTCCGGTTTGGATTCTTATCAATGTAATGATTTCTTGTGCCTTATTTTTATTTCATTTTATTTACAGTTTATGTTTGCCGCTGTACAAAATCTAATGGCAAAATGTTGTTTTATTCTGTTAAAATTTTTACCTCACTTGACAATACGCATAACACAAATAACGCCGCAAATACATTACGATGTTAATTTTCGAAGTAAAAACAAATTCTTTTGATTATACGGGTATAATTATTAGCTAATTGGCAAAAAATCTGTGTAGACACTAAACCCTCAAAAGCACTGTTAAACGCAGCGCAGGGTTTAAAAATATCCAGATTATCCCAGTATAATTACTGCATAGGTCAATGAAGTTTTCAGTTCTCAAGTCCATCATGAGCTCCGTTTATTATTAATAAGGCTTAATTATAATAAATTATTTGTAATCCTCCGGGAGCTAAGAAAATTTTGATAAGTTCCTAAGGACATCGTCATCTTTATTTTCTGCAAATTTCCCGCTCACAAGCTTTCGCCCACTACGAAAAATTCGGCAGCAAACACGATAGTTCCATGATCTCTGAGAAAATATAAATATTTTCAATATCAGGGTCCTGCAACCCTTTGCCATGATGTTATTATAAACAAATCACGTTATAAAAGTGTAAGGAACTTGAGTGAAAAATTTTACGGCCTATAATACAGACTACTAGCTGACCAGACAAACGTTGTTCTGCCGTATAAATTATTTCTAGTGAGTATTTTGGTTGTTAAATAAAAAGTAACGCATGTATTGTAAGTGTGTGGGGATGGGATTTATGACAGAAAGAGGAATGAAGCGCTGTAGCTAATGAGCGCCGAAAAAAACAAAAAAACACCAACTAAAGTAGGAAAATGAAATAAAGAAAATCAACATGAATTTCGAAGAGCAATTGAATGTACGACATTTTTTGTCCACGTTTGCCCACGCGAGAACGTGACGCCGAATAAAATATCAAAATAACGCGATACTTCTCATGCATGTCTTGCGCATGTGTGGATGAAAGTTCGACGAGGCGGAGGAAGCGTCATTTATCATTCAACAAACATAAATAATTTCCTTCTGTTTGAAATATGTTCATACAAAAATACTAAAATCGCGATAAAAAATGGGAGGGTAGGGGTACGGGGGTTAAAATTTGGATTTATAGGTATTTTTTGATGCCAAATAAAAAAAAAATGTTGTCAAAAAAACAGATTTTTTTTTTCTGGATAGGGACATCCTAATCACTTAGCGGTATGAAATATATTTTAAAACCTATTATCATACCTACTAAATATACATAAAAAAATTTCATAAAAATCGGTCAAGCCGTTACGGAGGAATGCGACCACAAACACCCTGACACGAGATTTTTTTTTTAACATATGCTCCACACTGGAGGCCCTGAGGAAAATAATTTGTGTGGAGGGTTTTTTAAGGAAAGGAAGGAGAGGAGAGGTTTGGGAAGGAAAAGGGTTTAAGAGGTGGGTAGGAATCTGGGGTTCAGTATGTCCTGGTCATCCGCCTCCAAGACCTAGACAAACCTCACCCCCATGAACCCTGGCACCCCTGCTAAATCACCAAACGTAGCGAACCACGTGGGGTGACTTATGGCAGAGGTGTTGGTTATCCAATAAAGGTTCCCGGGGCGGAGGTACCGATTCCCGCCCCCTTTTATATATAAGATAAACCAAAAACGCTGATTCTGAAAACGTAATTTTTATTATACATTTTATTATGCGTAGAATTAATATATCGTCATTTACAAATGATTAAAACTGTAATATTTAATAAATATTTAAACGCCTTTTGATTGGTAGGCGGGTTCTGACAGAACTTACACCGCTACCTCACCGTTGCCGGCCGCATGCATTAGAATGCATGAATCGGTTTGGTTAGGTCATGCTTAGTGCTGAGTTTACTGACTGGCTGTCAATACAATGTAATATTAACATTTCCTGTTTCTAACTGGGAATATTTTGCAAAGGAACGTACTGGGATACTTACTTACTGGAATCATTTGACCGGGACATTTTAACTGGGGACTTTTTTACTGTGATCATTTTGACAGGGAACATGTTATCAGAAACATATATAGCATATTCTCACCAAGTTCTGAAGGAAGATCCAACGTTTATCAATACATATATTTTTACATAAGTCTAAGATCTCATATAGTTCGATAGTTCGGACTTGAGCCGGTATTCTCTTATGCCAACCCTTAAGTAGCTATGGGGCTTTTAGGTTTCACACAAAGGGACCAACAGTGCGGTGGCAGTTGACACGGAAATAGCGATTAATTGAACGGCTTAAATTATTATCATTGACAACTGAGGACTTGTATTTGAGATACGAGTATGTCTAGTTACGTGACAACCGAATACTTGAAATAATAATACACGATGAGTTATGTGACAGTTCCTGACTTGTATTGCTAATATGATGAGTTATTTGTTTTGACGGTTTTAGAAATAATGAGAGTGATGAACCATAATATAAGTATTTGGGAAGTATAAGGTTGTACAACATAAGATTTTGAAATATGGATCAAAGAACTCCCGTCCAATTTTAAAAAAAAAATAATGAATAATGACCTTCTAACTTAAATAACTGCACATGTATTTATTTTTTTAGAGTTAGTTTTAATAGTTAAAATAATTATCAAATTTTTCAAGATCCCCCGAAAACCACCGTGTGTATGGTGAATCGTGTGACGTCATCACTCACCAAAAGTTTGTTTTATTTCCAATAGGTGTTGTCATTTTGTATGACAGCTATATGGAAGAAGCTATGAAACCATTCATTAAGTAAAAACATTATTTAGGTGGAATTATTTATTTATTATATCATATTTTTCAATTTTATAAAAGTATGAGTGGTATAAAAATTGTTTGAAATTATTATTTTTTTAGATTTACGAATCGAAATCAATAATATGGAAACCGAGCATCGCCTGCACATACAGCGCCGAATCAGCTGTTTGACGTCCGCCATTTTGGAGGATTGGCCGCAGCCACCACACGATCGGTGTGGAGTATTACGATTTTTTTTCGTACAGTTTAAAGTTTTCGAATATTTTAAATAATGGAGATAAACTAATAGAGATACCTCCTTTTTTATACTGAATTATTTAGGTCTAAATAATGTTTCAATAAAAACAACAATTAAATCTCTATAAACAGTAAGTAAATAAACGAATAACATGAAATATTGTTAATACCGATTGCTTGTTTCATACATTTCAATAAAATGACTGGAAAATTATGGTGAGCAGTGACGTCAGCACTAAACATTCAATTATACCAACTTGACCGAGTGTTCTAATGACACGATTGAAATGGACTTTTAATATTTTTTTTAAAACTCTACGTTTAATTTTATTTACTAAAACTTAGGTATTTTTTTTTTTTTTTTTTTTACAGTGAATACCGCACAAGAATCTCAACTGCTCCCGTCTGGAGCCAGTGAGACTATGGCATCCCCAATTGGGGTATGTTGTGAGGCTGAAGGTAGTGGGGAGGGGAAGGAGGTGGGGAAGAGGAAGGTTGGGAAGTACCTGGCTATTCAGATCTGGTCACTAAACACGGCTAAAGCCATTTTCAAGCAACGTTTCAATTCTGAATGGTGGTCTTACACCAGGGCGATACTGATAGTATCTTCCACTCTGGAACATGCCGCAAATATACTTTATATTATTTTAAATGAATTAATTGTGAAATAACACAAATTAATCAAATAAAATTTATTTGCGCATGCCGGGTTCGAACCCGCGACCTCCGGAATGTGAGTCAAGAGTCTTAGCCACTGGACTACGGAGGTCGTCGGTATTTAGGTATGTAGGTATGTAGGTATTCAGAATTAGCGTTAATTGGTCTATATGAACATATTTTTTTAACGCCATAATATTTTTTCACTGGAGTGTTGTATGTTTACTTATTATCAAAGAAGAGCACAGGCGTCGGGTGGGAATGCTATCCTTTTTCTACCGGTATTACAATGGAAGATGCTCCGAAGAATTAGCGTCATTGATACCTTCGGCACCGGTGCATAGTTGGGAAACACCCCAAATGCGTGCCCAACATTTGTACAAGGTTGACATGAGAACAGGTCGCTTCTTCGACTCGTTCTTGTGTTCAACAGCTCGGCTGTGGAATGATTTGCCGGCCTCTGTATTTCCTCCTTCCTACAAGAACAATGTTCATCCCTTCCTCTCCTCAAAAAGACCCTCCACACAGCATCGCAGATGACATAGGCCCTGAGAGAAATTATTTTCCTCATGGCCTGGAGTTAATGTAAAAAAGGGGTGAGGAAATTAATGTACCAAGAGTGATGTCGTCAATTTAGATACGCTTACTTACAGTTTCTGGAGTGAAGTAAAATATATCTGCGTGAAAATATTCATGTTCAATGAACTGAAATATAATTTGAATTTTTCAAAGTTGAAACTGATTATATGAATTCAGAGAAGCGATAAAAATAGATACCTACGTTATAGTTAGCTACGTTTGGTGACTTAGCAGGGGTGCCCAGGCTTATGGGGTGAGGTTTGTCCAGGTCTTGACGGCCGATGCATCTGCCCACCTGCTGCGTAGTGGGCAAGATCGAGAGAGCTGGATGAGGGAGGTTTTTATCCTCACCAGCCAAAATCCTTGACCCACCGCCTTGCACCGCAATTGGAGGGATGGATTCGCACGTCCTGGATTTACTGACTCCCAGATTTCTACCCACTTTTCATACCTGTTTCCTTCCCTGAAATTCCTCTCCTTCCTTTCATTAAAAAAACCTCTCCGCACGGCATCCTTTAAGATGACATTGGGCTTGATGGAAATTATTTTCACCAGGGCCTCCTGTGTGGAGATAACGTAAAAAAGTGTAGTTTTTTTTTGTTTAAATTTTGACAGATTTGATTCAGATTACCAACGGTATTCATTCGAAAGGTAAAGTTCTATTTCTAATAGAAAAACATTAGAAAAATTAATTTTTTAGATTATCTTGATGAGTAAAAGCTGAAATTGTAATATTTAAGCGACCCTCAAAAGCAAATTTGAAAATCAGAAAATGATTCGGTCGTATCTAAGAATTGATGCCAGGTTCTAAACCTTGCCGGATCTCTGCTCTAACCTCTGAGCATATTCAACCCTATCCCCTCCGAATTAACTCATTGTTTAGAGCAGAACCCTGTCAAGGCTAAGGTCATAGGTTTTTCATTTTTTTTCTGTTTCAAATCTTGAGAGTCATTAATATTGCCTCTTCTTGACGGTAAATAATATTTGGCTGATTATGTTGACAGCATAAAAGTATTTAAATAATTTTCTACACCTAATTGGCTACAACGTTACAAGAAGGCTTCTCGGGGTTAAGGGTGAAACAAAACCTAAAAGGCCATATCTCAGAAACGAAGTCCTAATGAGAAATTTAGCACGGAGTTTTGACTTAAAATAACCCACCCTCATTTTATTGCATCCCTTACAAATAATAGAATCACATTCTGTTTCTAATTGCACGAAATAATACAATGTACCATTTTATTATTATCTCACATTCGTCAGAGATTGTTGAGGGTTTTACTTTGTGATAGTAAATTTTCTGGCACAAATCTTAAGTAGATAAGTTTTTTTTGTTTAATATAAACGTACCACATTGTTGAATATTAGTTTCATTGTGTGAGAAGATTACTCATAACCAAAAAATAATTAATACGTCCAAGAATCCCAAAAATACTGAAACCATTTGCGACACCTAAATCAGTAGCAATTTAAAATAATGAATGCAAATCTCGGAAGTGGAAATTAACCCACTTCCCGTCATCCGATCAAGCTGAAACTCTGCAGATAGACTCATTATCAATGACAATGCATTCAATCGTATTTTGGTGGCACTCAAAAACACATGTGCACGCACGCACACTATGAAATTGGTCGACGTGAAAATAATAAATAAACACAACTCTTTGATATTTTGAAAATTTACAGAAGATAGAAAATATACATAATATATAATATACAAGAAACAAATCTCGGTACCTTCCCATTAGTATTTGGCTGTTAGTTTTGAGTGTTAGCGGTATTTACTCATTTTACTCAGTCCCTGGAGTAAAAATCAGTTTTCATAGTTTCAAATGTATTAAAAGTTCACAGCAGTTAAGGGCTTATCTCTGGAGAGGAAGGTTCACTCCCCACTCTTCGGTCAAACAAAAAAAAAAAATATTAAATACATCTTAATGAAATTGGCTACCAGCCAGCCCATGCGATGGTGCAACTATACCGAAAATTGAAAATAGTCGTATTACAGTAAAAAATATAATTGTACGTCTTAGTTACTCTTATGTGCAACAGCACGGCTATATCTATGAACATCTTTTAAAAAATCGTTAGTACGGCATATCCAGAAAAGAAAAAACCTCAATTTTTTCTCTTTGTGTAAAGTTCAAATCAAAATTAAGTGAACATCGAAGTATCGAAGGTGGCTGATCATATTTACTCTTATTCCACGCTCTAAAAAACATTTAATTCAATAAATAATAATTTGCGTGTAATGCACAATAATAAGTTTTTACTCACAAAAAACAGAATTTATTGTATTTTGTGGATAAAATCACTACTGTCGAATACATCAAAATATAAACGAGTAGGTATGCTTTTTGAAAATGGGAATTTCGAAAATTTTGCTTATTCAATCTTCGCAAGAGCAGTTAATCAAAATTTATTACACCGAATCTTTCCAAGAAATATTTCCTTCTAAAGGTGCAAATAAAGTTTCGTTACAACCCCATCAAAAGCCTTATTTAAGACAATATATCAGGTTTTATCCGCAGAATCACAAACATTTCAGCTTTAGTGACAATAATTTTTAGAATAGTTGCATTACGTAGGACCATTACGGGTGAGACATGGAGGATATATGGACCATTACTACCAGCACGAAATTCCATATCTTCTCGATAATGGGTGTGTAAAAGCCTAATTCTGTGAAAAAAAATTTCATGGAGTAATCCTTGATTTGATTCTTCATTTTAGAGAAACTGCTGATGGGTTCTTCAAAATATAAATAGCATGGTAAAAATCAAGATTTTACAATATTTACCACAAATATTAAGAACCTAAATGTAGGTAGGGTATTAAATGATCAGCATATTTTTTGCACTGGAAAAAATCATCGATGAATAGATTTCTGTGTGCATGTCTTTTCATCATCTTTTGCTGCAACGTTTAATATTTGGCAATGTAAAGCCATTATTGTAAAACGTGTTTTTTTTTAAAGTAAATCAAACAGGTTAACTGCCCACACAAAAAAATAAATCGATTGAAGCATAAAAATATTATTAAAGCTTTACTATCCTTAATTTTTGTGAACGTATTGTGTTTGGAATATCCTTATTATTTACTTAGTTTAAAAATGTCTTCATGGTATACATCTTCAAATCAGGATCTTCATTTTATTACTAGAAACAATTTTTCCATTAAATTTTTTTTTTCCTGAAAATATTATTATTTTTTCCAAAAACGTATTTTTTTACAACCTGTTAACCTTTTTTGACATAATTGAAATAATATTTCACAATACAGATAAAATAGTAAAACTGTAAATACCTTGATTTGTCACATCAACAATATTTTCCAAAATTTGACAGTTGCACAAAAATCAATAACAATTAAAAAAATCCACTTTGATCCAGAAAAGCACCCACGCAAATCAAAAGTAATTCAAAAACGAACTATAAATATCAATTTACAGAACACCCGCGATCTATCATGTTTAGAATTCACCACTTCGATAGGTATTTTGGTTAGAAAATAAAACAAAAGGCGCGGAAGATGATATTTTCAAAAAATTACGCGCGGAAAATTTAGAAATAGGAATCGCGCGCGCTTTATTGGCGCGTCGCCGGAACACTGTTGCTGCCCGAGCCCGGGATCCGAGTAACAAGTGATGTCCCCTTCCCCGCAGCCACCTTCCCTTCCTCCCCTTGTCTAAACCTCCCCCCGCCACCCGCACAGCCTGTTCCCCGCACAACCCCACGCGATCACCGCACCCCATCACCCCCGCGCCACGGGGAGAGTTTCCGTCATTCACTACTATTACTACTGGTTCAATCAGAATGAGTCCTCGATCTGATGTTCGATGGGTGATTAGTTGAACATTAAACATTTTATTTGACGTAAAATAAATAATTTTTTAAGCTCTCTTTTACCTGAATTGCTTCATTTATTGTTTGTACTATTAGGCTCTCCTAAGTAAATTGTTGAACATCGATTGTTGTTCAATTTAAAATTAAATTAATATTGAACAAGATGGGCGTGAACGACAGTTTTAAATCATTATTGTGCTTTACATGAATATTCCACGTGAATTTGTCGGTCTGTTGTTCATTTAATTTGACATAAATAATATTTTTAAGCTGTTTATCACCTGATTTGATAAATTTATTGGATTTTCGTAAAGTAACTGACTTCTTTTAAGATGAATTAAAGTGAGTTGTTGTTGATTTGATGTTCGATGGATGATATGATGAATATTGGAAGTTTTTTTAGGTTGGTTTTAAGGGTTAATTTAATTATTAAGAGGGCATTACCAGAGAAAACCAGAAATATGTCATTTTCAAATCAGATTTTAGACGTATTGACTCTTTTCCACAAAAATTATAAATGGATTTCGAAAGATTGTTCTTTTATCTAGCATTCGCGTGTAATAAATTTTGAGAAATTTTTTAAAATTTTTAGTATAATAAGGTTATTCCATAGGTCGTTGGCAGATTTGTTAAATTTTCAAAAAAGATTTTGTATTATACCACACCCATTTCAAATAATATAATCATGCAGTAAAATAAATCAATACATTATCTAGCAAACGCATGTTTTAGAATTTTAATTTTAGTTTCAATAAAATCATTAAAAAATATGTACGAACATGTGTTTCTTGACGAAAATTGGTCCATTTGTGTATTTATTTGCGCACTTACAAACTAATATATTTCAGATTTTTTTAACAGTCTTATTAAATTTAGACATTATTGAAAAATGATAAATACTTATAATCAAAAAATAATTACAAAAAGTACATTATTTTAATAGTTTTATCATCACGCCTTTCAGCATTTTTGGATGAAGGTATAAATTTGAGGGAGCGGGAGACGGAAATGAAAGGCGTGCAGTCGATGTGTGAGTCAGTCGTTTATTGGCTACGTAGCAGATGGTTGGTGGTCGGTAACATGATGTAATGCGGAGTGCCGTAGATGATGCTGCAGGCGTACGGAGGTGGAGATGGTGTGGTGAAGGTCAGCGAGTTGCTCGACACCATGGCGGTGGAGATGACCTATCTTCCAGGCCGTTGCTCGACGCTTTGAATCGCGGAGATGAACGGTGTGTGGCTCGGTGAGCTGAGCCACCAGCAGGTAGTCCTGGCGAGGCGGAGCGTGTTTCCATGGCAGCGAAGCACAGTGGGGCTTCGGGGTGCCATGAAGTGGTGAGCTGATCCCTAGACTGAAGGTGGCGTCAAACCTTGTAAGTCGTGGGATGATGTAGCTGTCCTGCGGAGCTGGAGGCACGATGGGCCTCGTAGCTGAGACGTGGTGATGGACCTCGAGGAAGCTGCCCTGGAGCGTAGCGATACCATGCAGGAGCACTTATTACATGTTGACCAACGATTAATGTGAGACTGAACTGCAGCGGGCGAGCGATCGGCTGCTTATATAGCCGCGGTAGAGTAACTACCTCGCGGTAGGTAATACGAGCCACTTCGGCAGTTGACGAGAATATTCGGCGCCGTACAGATATTGTACGGTGCTGTCTCGAGACCTTTCTAGGCGGGGCGATATTATTATCGTCGGGCTGGCACGGGAGGCGAGAAAGTACATCGCGGCCAGTATAGGTACGAAGGTACCTAGGCAAGTAGGTTTGCCGATGGGCGCGAATATTAGGAGATGTTTCTCGTATGTTCTTTTAATGGCGAAGATAATAATGATGTGTCGCCACAAATTAAAGCTAATTTGGATTGAAATAAATTCGATATTGAGTTATAATTTAAAAAAGCTGGTACGGAGAATAATTAATCTTTCTCATTGTAACTGTCCTGCACGATCGTAAGAACAACTTTCGATGAAATGTGTATTTTCGTCCGCTGGCTGGTTAAACGTTCTTAAAGCCAATGCCTTCAATGAATACATATTACTTTATTCATTAAATTTATTTCAAAAATAATAAATATTCATCCTAGACTTACATAAAAGTCAAATGATATCGCACATTAAAATAAAAACAGATACATTTCTTTAAGACACCTATAATTACATAAAATAGTATATAAGATAAAATATTAAAAGGCCACCACCTGTCCCAGCTATTCTGTGGCCATGTACCCTTCCTTCTGCGAACATCTGCGAGGCGCTGCATTGCCAAGGTAGGCCGAATAGCGCCCTACATGCGTGTTGTATTGTACTCGGAGTGTGTTCATGATGCTTTGTGGGTATCTTGTCTATAGCTCCGTATCCAAGGCATCTACATAGATAACATTTAGTTCAGGAAGAATTTTGCAACCATACATAAAGATAGCAGCCAATAAAAACATACGTTAAGAAAATTAAGATAATGTTAGCAGTTAATTAGTTCAGTGATTAGAGCAGAGCCCCGTCAAGGCTAGGTCCTGGGTACAATTCTTAGATACGACCGTATCTTTTTCTGATTTTTCTGTTTCAAATTTTCTTTCATAATTTCTTCAATTATTATATATTACAATTTGATGTTTTACTCATTAAAGTTTTTCCAAAAATAAAAATAAAGTTAATTTTTAGAGTTAGTTAATTAATTTAGGAGTTTAAGGTTGTCTATTACCTAAATTGGGTAAATAACTGTTTTTTCGTGAATAATTCTCTTCTATTGTGGGTGTATTTGAGTGGATTATCAAATTGCTGGCGATTATATGAACTTAAAACATTATTTATTGAGACATTAACATTAAAGTTGTACATTACTTACCTGAATTTGAAATTAACGGTATTTAAAATATAATTCAATGTAAGACAACAAAGAGGTATTGGGTTAGAATAATGGAAATGGATTATGGATACATGGATTACATTTTTAATTTTATGTGTCTTCATCAGTGAAAGTTAACGTAATATACACGAATTGCGCACATAAGTCATATACACGAATTGCGCACATGAGTCAAACTGCCGCACATGAGTCAAACTGCTCTTAACCGCCCGGAGCCAGTAAGACTATGGTTGTGAGGCTGAATATAGTGGGGAGAGGAAGGAGATGGGGAAGAGGAAGGTGGGGAAACCTGGCTTTTAAAATCTGGTTACCAAGCACGGCTAACGCCATTTCAAGCAAAAATTTAATGTTCTTTAATTTTTCTTGAAAGTTAATGTGTTACGATGAATGGAAAAACACACTAGATCGAATATGGCCTTTTTTCCATTACCTCCACACAGGAGGTTCTGAGGAAAACAATTTTCCCTCGAGGCCTACGTCATCTTTTTGATGCTATGTGGAGGGTCTTTTAAAGGAAAAGAAGGAGAGAAAGTTCTGTGTGGGGAGGAATCTGGGGGTCAACGTGTCCAGGAGTGACGTACATGAGAATTCATCCATCCTACTGCGGTACAAGGCGATGGGTCGAGAGAAGTAAGAATTGGAGTGGTGAAATGTCTCGCCGATTCCATGCCAACTCAGAATCGAGTCAACTCAAAACCTCTTTGAAAAGTCATTAAAAGCAACGAGAAAATTATTTTAAAATAGTCCACAACCCCAGCCTAACGTAACCTACTTAACCATTTTTTTAATATATTTTTTCATCACTGTTGAGGACTTGTTAAAGGAGGTTCTGAGTTAATTTCATTCTGAGTTGTCCGGTCACCGCCACGTCGTAGGTGGGCAAACGCATTTACCGCATAGACCTAGATAAACCTTAACCCATGATTCCGGGCAACCCTGCTAAATCATCAAACGTAGCGAACCACTTGGGTTAACCTTTGGCAGGGGTGTTGGTTATCTAATGAAAGGTTCCCGAGGCGGCGGTATCTGTACCTGTTTCCCAAATTGGGTATGGATTTGTGATGACAATTAATGATTACGTCGTGTCATTGCACTTTATAAATGTGGAAATTATTTTGTTTGGGCTTTTGTACGTATGGATAAATATAATCTAAAATCAAAGCGAACGAAATACGCATTTTCATATTTCAAGAAAACTTTGATATTCTTTCCATTATAAGAAATAAAATTTTTCTTATTAATGATGTTGACAGATGAAAAAATAACAAAATAAGTTGTTTTTTGTTGTTGTTATTGTTGAAATGAGCTTTGAGTAAAGAAAGCAAGCACACCGGGTCTAGGGACTTGCGATTAGACAACTTTGTTTCAAGAGTTGGTAGCGTTGTATATCACTCAAATTAGGAATGTTAATATTTTTCCGAGTTCCCTATTTCGTAATATTATTATAAATTACTAGCGAGCTCCCGGCATGCGTTGAAAGCCGCTTAATAAAGAAATAGTTTCTCCCTGCGTGTCCTTTCCCATTCGTCCCGTTCCCTTCCGCCTCCCCTACCTCTCCCACGTCCCCTTCCCCTTATACGTTCACACTCCGCCTTCCCTTTCCTTACCCCCCTCTTCGGCTTCCCTCATTCCGCGAACCCCCCTCCCGCGTTACCCACTCCACTCCCGCATTCCATACATTCAGTCTCGAGTCTCGATACGTTCATTTTTCAAACAGCTCGCGTGCCACCTTTTGCGATTTTTATATGCAAATTTCATAATTCCAGAGCTCACCAGTACATACAGAAACATTTGCGGGCGTGCTCATAACAACTCACCAAAGTTTCATCGCAATCGGATGAACAGTTTAGCAACGCATAATTTCATGACCCCAGAGCTCTATATTGTATATAAATACCATTGCGGGCATGCGCACATTCAATCCCCAAAGTTTAATCGCAATCGGATGAATGATTTAGCAACGCATAAGAAACACACATATAAACATTTTTTGATTTTTATATATATATATAGATTCGAATCCCATTCAGTTGAGAAAATGGTTTTGGAAAAGCTTGACCACTACAAAATTGAACAATATTATTGATGAAGCATTGTCAACGATTTATACTGATTACCACACACGGGCACAATCAATGACTACCAGTATACGGGAATAAGCCTAGTATGGTAGTAAAAAAAAGACACTAAACTGTTACGTATAAAAGATTATTAAATAATAAAAATAAAATAAAAACGAATGCTTGCGCTGCAACGCAAATTGAACCCGCAACATCCGAATATAAAACCAGCACATAGTAAACTATCAGGTACGTCATAGAGGTTGTCACCACCGTCATGTCAGCAATGACATTGATCGATTTCATCTCTCTGTGAGATATCCGGGAGGGCGGGGGGAAGGTAGGGGTATATTTTCTTCTGGCTGACTGGCATTCAATAGAATACACATTCATACTGATGGGGTAGGGGGGTATAATCAAGGGGAGGTCACCTGTGTTTTGCGCAGTGCCCTAAAGATAAAGTATGTGAAATTCCAAAATATACATTTGTGTATATCTATTAATAGTTTATTTATTGTAATTATTTATAAGGCACAAACAGCTTATAAAATACTAAGAAACTTAGTTTACATACTGTTAAAAAGCATTATCTTTGTGGTTCGCCATAATCTTATATATAAAATGATCGCTGAATGTGTTGCTAGACGCATAACTGCAACCAAATTGGATACCAATGACTGCACCAAATTGGATAATTCTTTTTTTTGCGTGTTCGTTATTGTCAGGACAAGGTTTTTATAAAACTTCCGGTGAGATCTGGCATTATGAAATTTGTATAAAAAAATTGCTATTGGTGGCACGCAAGGAAGCGGCTAATGCTATGGAAAACGGGAGGGAGGGAGAGATGGGGGAGGGGAACCAGGGAGGGGGAGGGGAACCTGGAAGGTGGGAGGGGGACCTGGGAGGGGAACTCGAGAGGGGGGTTTGCGGGACGGGGGAAGGGGGGGGAGTGGAATGGGGAGAGGGAAGGTGGAGGTGACGGAGTGGGAAAGGACACGCAGGGAGAAACAATATATTTATTAAATGGCATAGCAACGCATGCCGGATGATTAAGATGTCAAGATGGGAGAATCTATCAAACGGACCGCCCGTTTCTGCACAGAGTCGAAAATATTTTTCAGGTATTTTGGAGCTCCAGACCAGAGGTGGCTGCCAAATTCATCCATGAGGTGCACTTGTGATTTGTACAGGGTTAATTGACACTTGTGAATAACCAAATTAATTTATCTTTTAGTCCTATTCTAGGCATATTTCCAATAAACCGCTCTATTCTTCCCAGAAATCTTCGCAACCTCATTGTTCACCTCCCACTAAACACAAATTTATGTATACGTCTGTCAATACTCTGTATCACAGGTTCATAGGAAGGGTTCTTCCGAAACCGGTAGAGTGTGAATAAAATAAAATCAAAGTGGTCTATAACAAATTGTTATGTTTTTATTGTAAGCATAGATAAAGTTAAGTCAAACAAATTTATTGTGTAGATACAAAACAGACAATTTATTTGCTTAAAACATAAAGAAAGTGCGTACGTACTAAACAACGTATTGTTTTTAATAGTGTTGGTCAAACTTCTATTAACGTTACGCTGAAAAAATATTTACGTACAACAACAAGATACGCATTTTGTGTCTTCTCTTTTGTTCCTTTTCTTGCCGCAAGTTATACTGCCTATTTATAACTCGACGCAAATACTCGTATGTTACAATATAGCACTTAAGATAATATAATAGATATTGCCCGCCTATATTAATATTTTGATAGTGACCCTTCAGCTATCGCGAGGAAGGTCGTAGGTACATTGTGTTTGGGAAGAATAGGCAGAAAAGTTGACAAGGCAGAATCGCCCACTTTTCGCTTTTAGATAAATAATATTTAGGTACATTTTTGAAGTCAAATGCATTATGAACCATTTGCGGTTGTTCAAAGAGGTCACTTGGACCCTACTCAAATTATAACGAATGATATCTATACTCATCACATGGAAATTTAAAATAAATATATATATGTGTTGTCTGATGTATAATTATTAAACTGCTACCTTCCATTGATTGTTGATACCCCCAACAAGTTTTCTAAGAGAGAAAAGTTCCGCTGACGGGGCATATTTAAAATGTGTCCGAAATTTTGGAAAGCGGTGTGAATGTTAATTATTTAAAATTATTATTTTTTATTCATTAAATCGGTGAAGGATATATTGTAGTACTCCTGGGCAGTTAAGGCTACAGGCCCATTGTGCTACCTCCGATTTTATCTCGTTTCTTTGGGTTTGTTTCCACGAGGGTCCCGTTTTCCAGCAAATGGATCCCCTGGAGAATCCTGCAGCGGTAAGGATTTTAAAAAGTTCCTCTTTTATGGGTTTCCTAACAACCCCCAGAGCGAAGAGTCCACTGAGGTGGCCTCAGCTCTTCTTTCCATTCCTCTTAGTTCCCTGAATGCAACACGAGAGAAGAGGCCACTGGGATGGCCTCAGCTATCCTTTCCACTGACCATTCGTTCCCCCATGGCCCCAAGAGAGATAATTCCACCAAAGTCACTTAAGCTATCTTGTGTACTGCCGCATTAGTTCCTTGAAGGTCCCAAGAAGGAGAGCCCATCGGTGGGGCCTCAGCTCTCTTCTCCAATGCCTTTGGTTCAGGCCACTAGAAGGAAGAGTCCATCGAGATGGCCTTATTCTCCTCCCCACTTCCCCTTGGTTCCCTGATGGCCACACGAGGGAAGAGTCTACTTCTCCCCGGTTCCCTGAAGGTCCCACAAGGGAAAGGTTCACGGTGGTGACCTCAGCTCCCGTAGGTTCCCAAAGACTCCTATTTTCATGACACGAGCAACTAGGAAAATAGAAGATACATTCCAGCGGAGGTCTGAAAGGTCTAAATACTCCGAGATTCGACTCTATTTCTCGGAGGCACCTTCGTGGTTGTTCATTGTTCCCCAGGTTGGTTCATTGCTCATTGTTCCCCAGGTCATACGGTTCCATGACAACTCAACAAATTGGCATTTCAACAACCCTTTTGAAACGTCAGTAAAAGTGTTTTAAAACAGCTCATAATCTAACCTACTTAAACTAGCTTTTTTTCATCACTCTGCATCATCATGCATTTTGTTGAGTTGTCACCAAATACTTCGCTAACCTTTTTTTGCCGTATTGATTTTATTGTGAATTCTATATAGCAGTGACACCTGATTGTTTTCCCATCCGCTTGCCACGTAGATTTACTACATTAATATGCTTCATAAATCACATTCCAACGTCGTCAAAAACTGATATGATTTTTACTACATTTGAAGAGACTTGCACGGGTTAGGGTGCGAGGATGTCAGGTGTCGAGAGTGTCATCATCAAGAGACATATGAAATTAATATCAGTCAATGTAAGACGTTGTATCTTGTAAAGCCATCAATCATTTATGTTAATTTTATTTGAATACGTACCAGTTAGCTTAAAATCCCACTCGAGTTTGTAACACGTTTGTTAAAATTCTCTCAAAAACTGTTGTTATGTGTAGGTTCACGGAGATTGTATCTTTTTATGTAGTAAAATACATTATAAAAAATAATTCAAATGTTAAATTTAAAAGAAACAATTGCTCCGTACAAACCCAGGACTTATATGAGAATACTGCACAAATATTCCCAGCTGTTCTTCGGCTGCCGGAGCCAGTGGCACTATGACATCACCTATTTAGTATGTGAGGAGTGGGAAAGGAAATTTGATAGGTGAATGGAAGAAAGGGATTTACTTGGATTTGGAACCCGACTAAAGACATTTCAAGCCATGTGTATTCTGACTGGTAGTTTTCCACAAGGGCGATTTTGATAGTAAGTAATTACAATTCCTAAATTCTCACTCCCACTAGGTTATTTATTTATTTATTTGTACACGACCAATTAGGGCTTTTACATGTCATGAAATTAAAAATACGTTCGATATAATTGAAGAATAAAGAGATATAACAATTAAAATAAGTACCAAGTATAAAAATTTTAACTTAAAAACAACAAACGGAGTAAGATATAGGATGCACATTCATATAAATTTCGATGCATATTTAAAATTTATAAACATTTCAAAGCTATCAAGACAGACATACAGATTTAATGACAATGTTTTTATAGGCTTATGGACATTCAGTACCGTTGGTGTTCATGTAATATTTATTCCCTGCACTGTGCAGTCGGTTCATTACTGAGTTTATTTCTGCATTGGTACCTGAATTGTTACAATGGTAAGGTACTTTCTGACGAACCGTTCTACTAGGTACATGAAAGTTAATCAGCCTAAGGAGTTCAGGGGAGTCAAACATGTTATTAACAATTTTGTAGAGAAAAAAATAGATTAGTAAATATTCTTCTTCTTTTAATGTGGCAAGGCCCATAATTTTATGTTAATGTTATTGATCTATTTATCACATTTTTACAATTTGGGCGGTGGTTATGGGTACCGCTGGGAACCATTTATTATACAACCAACACCTTTGCCATAGCTCACCCCAAGTGGTTCGCTACCGCTAGTGACTTTGCAGGGGTGTCCGGTTTCATTTTGTTAATTTTGCCCGTGTCTTGGCGACGGATGCGTCTGTATGGCAAGCCGGATCGGGAGAGAATGGTTGAAGGAGTCCTTTTGACTTCTCCAGCCGTACTCTCTCGGAGCATCGCCTAGCACCGCAGTGGGAGGGATGGATTCATACGTCTGTCACTCCTGGTTACACTGATCCCCAGATTCTAACCCATCCCTAATACCCCTTTCCTTCCCAGATCTTTCTCTCCTTCCTTTCCATTTTCCATAGGGCCTCCAATGTGGAGCAAACGTAAAAAAAATAATCGATGAAGTCAAAAACGTTAAACCACCAAGTAATTTTTCTTTTAATAAAACTTTTAAATAAATTTTTTTACGATTATTTGGATCATAGAGGCTTAATACTGGTAGTTTCACTCATCGTGTTATTATTGCGTAGAAGTAATAACTTCGAAATCACCGGGCTCGGGAATAACAGCATTATTATTGAAGTGGCCTGATCGTGTTCAAGTAATCTTCCCTGAAATGTTTGTACATACAATCATAAATTTTCTATTTCCAATATCATTTCACATTCGATACAATGTGAAAGTATCATCGACGCTCAATGGGGGCTGTGTTTCCAAATTGAAGAGCAATAAAAACACGCGTAAGGAAAGAAATTGTCATAAAAGGGTTTCCGAAAAAACAAGTGTATGAGGGAGAATGTTAGGATAAGGGTAAATCTTCTAATAGGAAAGTCTTTGCCATTATTGTGAAAACGGTAAGTATCAGTTTTTTTTCTTTTTTAAATTTTCTTCTTGAGTAGCAATATATTAAATATATTGGCAGTTTTGACTTGAATGTCGGTAACTTGTCATCGCTAAATAACAATTCACCTCAAATAAATTAGGAACCCTTAGTCCTTGTGAACTGTTGTTTATTCGTTAGCGGCATGCAGTCGTTTCAATTTGGGAGGCGGGATTGGGTACCGCCGCCCCGGGAACCTTTATTGGATAACCAACACCTCTGCCATAGGTCACCCCAAGTGGTTCGCTACGTTTGGTGATTTAGCAGGGGTGCCCGGGTTCTTGGGGTGAGGTTTGTCTAGGTATTGGAGGCAGATGACTAGGACACACTGAACTCCAGATTTCTACCCACCCCTTAAACCCTTTTCCTTCCCAGAACTCTCCTCTCCTTCCTTTCCCCAAAAAAACCCTCCACACAGCATCCCCAAAGATGACATAGGCCCTGAGGGAAATTATTTTCCTCAGGGCCTCCTGTGTGGAGCTCATGTAAAAAAAAAAAAAAAAGTCGTGCTCGGGAGGGATGTCAAGTTACCGACATTATCGATAAAACCTATATCGTTCGACCATGCTAGGACCCCAGGGTACCTAGCATGGTCGATCGATATAGGTTTTATCGAAAATGTCGGTAACTTGTCATCATTCCAGAGTACGACTGCAGGCCGCTAACGAACAAATAACAGTTCACGTCAATTAAATTAGGAGCCCTTAGCCGTTGTGAACTGTTGTTTGTTCGTTAGCGGCCTGCAGTCGTGCTTAGGAGTGATGACAAGTTACCGACATTCTCGATAAAACCTATATCAATCGGCCATGCTAGCACCCCAGATCTCTTAATTGAGTCGATATAAAATTGCACTGGGAGATTAATTTGTTGTTCATTCAAATACTCGGATTAAAAGCACTGAGAGATCACTAGGGTTGATCATTTCATGGATGCTTCTTTAATAGTCGATATTAAATGCACTGAGAAATGAGATATAAACACACTAAGAAATGTACTGTCTGTAAACTTTCAGAAATCAGAATACATATTGTTACGATACACAAATACGCCACTGCGCAAATTACAGTTTCACTCCCCGCCGCTAGCTTACCGGCGCGCTACGGGCGGCGGAACCCAGCAAAGCCACCGTCGGCAGCGAGCCACCAACCGCCATTCTTCTCCAGCGCCTGGCTTGAGCGCCCGTGTTGTCGTAAACCGTTCCGCACAGTTCCGGAACATTCTGCAAGCCACGATGCAGCGTGTTTTGCATAGTGACTTGCGGGAACTCCAAGAATGGCTATATTCTTTCCCGTCACTAAATCTACAAGAGTTCAGCCCCCAGCTGTAAGTACCCAAGCTGTTTTCCCCCCTTATTTGCGTGTGTTCGCAGTAAATTCACCGCGGAGATAAATAGCCCTTCCAGAGAGATTGTAGAGATAGATTCCTCCATTTTAGATATAACTGTTGTTGCTACCCTGAATAACTTTGTATGCATTATTGTGATATTGTATTTACGCAGGTGTTTTACCCAATATAACCGTTGTTTACCCTGATTACTGGTTTCACTGCCTTCCCCCAGCCCGTAGAAATTTGAGCTTTATTTCAGGAAAGACCCACACATGCCTCACAGATCCTACCACCCTGGTGGTGAGGGCCTCTCCCGCTCTGCTGACTAAAACCTGAGCTAGTCTGTCGGCAGAATGTAGGGACCCCCATTTAGGTCCGCTAACACTGACGTCCCAACGTGGAAGCAATTTTTTTTTTCTTTCAGCATTCTGCACTCGTTTTTTTGCGTTTTGGTTCCAACCCTGACGCCACATTGTGTGACAACTCTTTTTCCCTCTTTTTTCCTTAGCATTCTTAATTAATCTTTTTCCTACGTGTAAAACGGGACACCAAACGGAGGGTAATTGTTTCCTATTACTATAGTAGAAATTTGTCGTTCCGAGAACCGCAATAAAAAACAGTTACCGGTTACCCGAGCCACGCGACAGTTTGGCGGGAAACATCGACAATATTCTAGAATGATCGTAATTGCGTAAGCCGCGACCTTTAACATTTGGGCGGAAGATAGCAACGCCGTTTCTCTCTAAAAACATACCTTCCAGTTATCAGGTGGGAATACTTCTTATAAATAATGAGATGTTGATTTATGTATATTTTTCTTCCCTCCCATAAATGTTTAGGTACAATGTGACATATTTACACAAGTGAAAAAACAGTGCGTTCATATCTGGTCTCAAGGTGTAAATTTGTGCTACAAAGTGAATCCGTCAGGTGTCGAGCTGTGAATTTAAGTTAAATTAATGAAAGTGCTCAATAAATCAAGCCACATGACGGTCTGTTTTACGGTCTGTTTTTTTACGGTCTTGTGTTCACCGCTCCAAGTGTTCTGTGCTTCGACAAATAGTGTTTTTTTTGCAAAAGTGCTTTGTGAAAACCAAACTAGCTGACCCTACAGGGAAATCTATGGCCAATTTTTTCTTTTCTACCTAGTGTTTTTGCGTCTCAAAAGTGTTAATGCTCCTACAAAAGTGCTACTTTTTCAAAAGTGTCTAAGTGAAACCAAGAATATACACCCTAGAAGGAGACCGCTGGCCAAATTTTTCAAAAATTAAAATACTTTGAAGAATTTTAACAAATTTTCAAAAAGTGCTTATTTTAAACACAAAAAAGCAACCTTGTAAGGATCCCCCTTGGCAAAATTTTTCAAAATTTTGGACTTAGAAAAATTCAGGAAATTAAAAAAAAAAAAAAAAAAAAGTTCCCTCCTTTTTTATTTTATCTACTCATCGACCAGGGAAAGAATTTAAGCCGTCACGCCGTCCATCACCTGCACCAAAATGGAATCACAAAGAGTGATTATACTGATTATCAAGTTTTCGTACATAACCACGAACATCTTCAACCCACAAAGGCATCGACAAAATCATGCACGATGCGCTATCAACAACACAACCATCATCAAGTACATTGGCCGCAAGCTATAGGAGCTGTCAAACCCGTAAATATGTACTCAAGAAATGGACACACCTCACAGGTCGTGCCATCCAGGAGAATAGAGGCCGATAATAATGCCTCTCCTAGCGAGATTATCCACTGCCGGATTTCGGAAGTCGCGCATAGCAACAAAAATTTGCGCGCGACATTCTCATTTGCACACACTGGCCGCAAGCTTGTACCACGGCGCTGTTTGCAGCTGTTAACCCCTTGGAAGCCGATACGATTATTATGTGTGAAATACATCGTGAACAAAACAATGGCGTCGTTCACACAAGGAACTACAATTCACAGAATTATTTCCGCAATACCTACCTCCCTCGCAGCGTGCATACCCTACAAGAGTACACCCCGAGTTTTGGAGTTGTGGCTTAAGTCCTCAAGCGTGAGGCAAGTCTCGAGTCAGCCTTCGAGCGATCTCTTGACAATGTTTTGTAAATAAATAAATATGCATATAACTGGCGTGTAAGGTGTCAATTACACGACCAGACCCCCATAAATAAAGCAAGTCCTTTATTTATAATTGTTTGTAAATAAATGTACATTCACAATAGGTACATCCAAATGTCACGGTTGTACCAATTTCTCTTTTCTCCATCACGGCAAATTGCCAGCATTGTTTCTTTGTACATTTTTTTTTCTCTCACCTGTTCTGAGGCTGATTACTTCAGAGCAGAGACACACCTCGAGTCACGATATTTTGGGAAGTCATGATCCCAATTGTCGTTTCTCAACCCCACACTATGCAATGTTCATGTCATGTCACTCGTTTTGTTTCGTTTTTTGTTTTTGTTTTGTTTTGTCTATGGCCTCAGTTTCGGCCGCCCTTGTACATTTTTTTTACCTCATTCTTACGTTCATCGCATTTTACCTACCAGGGTAAAACCTTTTTCTTACCTCTTGATTTTCAGCTCACCTTGAGTATGTAAAACCCAATAGTGGTCTCAAGCACGAAAGTCAGAAATGGTTACTTCACCTTTTTTCTTGTACATATAAGTCTTTTTCAATTTTTTACTTAAATCAAAAATTGATGGCGTCCTTTTCACCCGTGCTCAATTTTTTTTCTCTCCCCAAAATTGGATATTGACACGTCCATTTTGGAAATTGTATTTAATATAAAAAACCTACAAGTTGGCTTTTTATAAGTCATACACAAATCCGTTGGCTCGTTCGACTAAAGTATGTAAAACCGAATCACCAGGTCTTTGGTTACTACAACGAAACCACTGATTTGTTTCTTCTCTACTGTTGCGTCACGTATGTTTTGTATTACACGCTTTAACACGAGACAGGTTAGTTAAACCAAACGGTCATCCTGATTCTCGAATCCAAATAATTGTAATTTTTAACGTAAATCAGCATTGATTTGTTCTTTTCTAAAAAATGGTTACTCGGACAGTATGTAAAACCCCTCCAGGTCTGTCTCTTTTATTGCTCGGTGTAAGCAGAATATACCCTGCCTTCACTTTATGTCATTCTGTCGTACGCCCCTGGCTACGGGGTTAGTTAAATCTAACGAATCTTTATAAACAACATTAAAACGAATGTTGTCATCATTTATTTTGCTGTACTTATGCACAACCTGTACGCGATAAGAGAGATCCTTAAAACATCCACCATCATAGGAGAGATCCTTAAAACATCCGCCACGATACGAGAAGTTCGTTATAATTACTTTATACTCTTAACTAAACGTTATTGAGTTGGTCGTGTGTCTTTTGACATGAGTACCGCCCCTTTTGGTCGTGTGTCTTTTGACATGAGTACCGCCCCTTTTGGTCGTGTGTCTTTAATTGGACATGAGTACCGCCCCTTTTGGTCGTGTGTCATTAAATTTGGCATGAGAACCGCCCTTTTTGGTCGTGTGTCATTAATTTGTCATGAGAACCGCCTTGTTTGTTTATAATTATGTACTTGTATAATCTGTACACGAGACGTGAAGACGTAATAATACTTACCGTGATTCGTGTGAACGACATAATATCGGCCTTGCTATCTTTTTTAAGATGCATTGTATAACACTCTTTGACTCTGTTTTTAATTGAACTGTACCTTGTTATAATTGTGTACTTATATAATTTGTGCACCAAACGTGAAGACGTTACAATACTCACCATGAATCGTGCGAACGAAATAATATCAACCCTTTTTGTGCGCACTACACAAAGTAGTCCACAACCTTTTTGCAAATTGTTCAACGACAATGCCCGTGGACTTCCTGTTTTGCCACTTCTCTCTCTAAAGGAAAGAAGCCCAGGAATATCTACTATCTCAAAAGGACTAGCTTGTCAGCTTCACTGTCAGCTATGGGGCATAGTGCCGTGGGAGTTAATCGAATGGGCACAAAATCCACCAAACTCGTCGTCTGGGAAGCGAATAAAAGAAATCCCAGGATTGTGAAATTGGAGCGAGGGTCTATCTTTTCTCACAATCAAGGAGAAGTTTTAAGTGACCACTAATCTTTCGTCAAATACACGCGAAGGACTAGTCTCTTTGGCGTAATGTGTATTCTTTCTCATCTCATTTTTTTTCTTATGTAAAGAGCCAGGTAGCATGCTGGTGGATTACGTTTCATACTCACATAGAGTTTGAACTGGAAATTAGTCCAGTCCCTAGCAAGTTTCGTCACTCAACTCCCCTCCATCCATTTTCCCCTTCCCTCCCTCACGTTCTCATCATGCATGAAGTGGAAGATCCGTTGTTGTCCATATTTCGCCCTCACTTGGAGTTCGAATCGGTACCTAACCAGGCATAACGGGCCTTCTATTTCACTCTTGTCATACAGGGCCGGATCTACGAAATCTAGCGCCCTGTGCAGTAGGTACCGATGGCGCCCCCCCCCCCCCTACATTTTTATTTTGATTAAAAATTCGTTTATCCCAATTTTTTTTTAAATTTAATTTTTTTTTTTACACTATATTATCAAATCAAGACATATAAAGGGTTTAACCCTATCTAAAGTTTTAGAATAAATAAGCCACGATCTATGTAATTCTTCTCCATTAGGCAGTTTCTTGTAATAATACTTAGTATTAAATTTACGCTTGTTCGTAATAGGAAAATCAAAACCTTTCAATTGTACAGGACCTTCCTGAACTATTAAACTAATGGAATTTTGAGATAACTTTGGCCAGCATCCGGGATCTTTCAATTCAAGCTCTGAAAACAGAATTAAATTTGAACTGCTATCAGTAACGTTATTTTTATCTTCTAATAATTCGACCGGAGGAATTTGTGCGATAGATATCTGTTTAGATGTGCTCGGGACCATTGTAACGTCATTGCGCGGGACATCATTTTTTATCGGTGCTGGAGAAATTGGAATTAAAAAATTCCCAATGGAAACGAGTTTTTTTATGTCATTATGCTCTTTAATTCTAAGTTTTAGATTCTGCGAGCCTAAAAGTTTTTTTTAATTATTGTTCTATTCATTGTAATCCACAATCCACAACCTCTAACAACCAATAGAAATGTAGTTATAAATTAAAAAATCTAATAATATAACCTCAAATTTGTACCTTGCATTTCCATTTCCCCTGTGTTCTGTGTTGAGCGAACAAACACGAACGTATCTATGGTATCAACGGCTTACGAAATTACGATTATTACTGACTGTAAAATAACAAATCTAATAGAAATTAATTATAGGTACATTTAAGGAACTTCAACTGTCAAAACAATGATGAAACTGTTAACAAGTTGCAACCTTGCAAACCGTGCGATGTTTATGCTAATGGAATTTTGAATTTACTGAAGATTTCATAAGAAAATGGTCTTTAACCACATTCTCCTAGAGACTTAAATCGTGCAAAAGCACTTTGAAAGGCGCCGTCGGTTTGTTTGTTCTGTTGAACAAAAGTACGGCGCTGTGATTGGTTAATGAATTTGGATCGCACTCATTCGTCGTAAAAGACAGTAAAAGATATATGGAAAAATAGATCTTACGTTTAAACTAAATATATGGAATTTGTAAAAAAATTCTGTAACTGACTATAAATTCGTAAATCGTTGAATTTCGTTGAATTCAAACCAGATGCGTGCGCAGTCTGTATCTTTGGAAAGTGTTGCTAGAGCGTAATAATTATTTCGTACTATGGGTAATTTTTAAACGATTCAGGGAATATTATAACAAATTTTTAATACAATATTTATTTTCTCACGGCGCCCCTTCGGAGTTGGCGCCAGGTTTTTTGCACGTTTTTGAACGTATGGCAGATCCGGCGCTGTTGTCATATGTTTCATCTGTTCTTCATCCTGGTTTCAATGAGGCAGATTCATGAATATTGGACACGTATGTTATGCACTTGGCGTATCATCTGTCTCTTATCGACAACCTTTATCCATGAATCAGTTTCGCTGCCTTGCCGTGACTCGTTCACGACTTTGTGTCTTGTTGTTTGAAATTCTTCAAAAATGTTACCATTTTATGTTAACATAGGCCATGGAAGGCCGGTTGCTTTTCAACCAAGGTATTTTGTCACCCGGCAAAGCCAGGTTATCCTAACAAAGGATACCTTTGTATTCATTTTCAAAAATGTAATTGTACACTAGCTAGGAATCTCTCTCTCTCTCTCTCTCTTAATCTCTCTGGGTCACCGGGTTAAAACCTCGTTTGCTATTCTCTGAACACACTTTGTTTCTCTCCAAACTTTTCTTCATTGGTCTCTAGGCAGGTAAACTTCAAGAATTTTGCTTTAATAATAATTCCTCCCGGATTTAAAAAGAAGCCCAGAAGGATGTCTCCATCGGCAGCCAAGCTGAGCTTCACTTCCTAGCAGCCTTCGCTGATGTTACAAAGGTCCCCCGCCGCCATTTTCTACATATTTGTTCCTGAAAGCACAGACCATACCGCCCCTATGTATGTTGTCTTGTTGCGCCATTGCGAGCCGAGTTGTCCCGCTATATACAATGACACTCTGGACTACCTTTGGGCACTCTAGCCCCTGGGTTTTGTTCCTGCTCTCGCTACCAAGCCAGTTTTGCCGTCTCTTGCTCTGTCATGCAGTGACGCACACCATGTCATGTGTAAACCATTATTACTTTGACTCTCCAGTATTCGCTGAATGCGCACCCTCACAAGTTATTCCGAGCTACATTATGCTTCGATAACCATTATACACGATCCGTGCCCACCATAATGGCACATTAGGATTCGTACTGGCATGTCTGCAGATCCTGGATTCTTCTCCTCAACGACCTTTGTAACCATAGCCCTCCGCACTGCAACCACAGTCTCCACTTCGTAACCTTCGACGTTTACGACAAAACAAAGTGTTTTTCTCCAAGGCCCTAGTGTACTCTTGAGTGTTATCTCAAATGGGTCAGATTATAGTGATAATGTAATCCCTTTAGAGTCTGTGAAATCACGTCTCTTCACAATTCTTCGAAACTCTTCGAACCCCGTCAAAAACACAAACAAATCTACGCACCGCAAATTTAGCTTCCAGACCAATGAAACCCTAGAGTCACATTTTCATAATTTTGTCTTTGTTTTCACATTTTCATAACCTTGTTTTTGTTCCTTCAATTGCATAAATATGTAGGTATGTTGTTTCACCCCTCCTTGTGATAACTGCCTGTTCCTCATATTTTATGTACCCCCCTCCCTACCCTGACAAACATTGTACCTAGTTTTAAGATGTTAGTCAGCTCTCTCTCTGGTCAACAAATCTCTCTTTCAACTCCCGTGAGTAACGTAGAGGGTTCTTGCCCTATTGCTCCATTGCCACGTCGCATTTTTTCCGAGCGCGGGGGGAGGTGTTACGATACACAAATACGCCACTGCGCAAACTACAGTTTCACTCCCCGCCGCTAGCTTACCGGCGCGCTACGGGCGGCGGAACCCAGCAAAGCCACCGTCGGCAGCGAGCCACCAACCGCCATTCTTCTCCAGCGCCTGGCTTGAGCGCCCGTGTTGTCGTAAACCGTTCCGCACAGTTCCGGAACATTCTGCAAGCCACGATGCAGCGTGTTTTGCATAGTGACTTGCGGGAACTCCAAGAATGGCTATATTCTTTCCCGTCACTAAATCTACAAGAGTTCAGCCCCCAGCTGTAAGTACCCAAGCTGTTTTCCCCCCTTATTTGCGTGTGTTTGCAGTAAATTCACCGCGGAGATAAATAGCCCTTCCAGAGAGATTATAGAGATAGATTCCTCCATTTTAGATATAACTGTTGTTGCTACCCTGAATAACTTTGTATGCATTATTGTGATATTGTATTTACGCAGGTGTTTTACCCAATATAACCGTTGTTTACCCTGATTACTGGTTTCACTGCCTTCCCCCAGCCCGTAGAAATTTGAGCTTTATTTCAGGAAAGACCCACACACGCCTCACAGATCCTACCACCCTGGTGGTGAGGGCCTCTCCCGCTCTGCTGACTAAAACCTGAGCTAGTCTGTCGGCAAAATGTAGGGACCCCCATTTAGGTCCGCTAACAATATTTAGTGAGCGGATCTGAAAAACTTGGTAGGTACTTCTCGTCACCAAGGAAGTACCAGTCACTACCAGATTTCTTAGTCGAGTCATTATTAAATTGCGCTGAGAAATCAATTTGTTCATTGCACGGGCTTCATTAAAAGACGCGAATTAAAAGCACCGAAAGATCATTAGGGTTGATCATTGCACGGCGGCTTCTTTAATAGTCTACGTACATATATTAAATGCGTACTGTCAGCAAGAGTCAGTATTCCTCGATATCACTGGTGCCTTCGATCACGCCTGGTGGGCAATGATACGTACAAAGGTGAAAAACAGGCGGTGTTCCAACTTACTGTTCCAAGCCATCGATTACTACTCTCGAGTAGTAATCGATGGCATCGAGACTACCTCTCTGATCGTACCATTACGATCAGTTTCGGTGAGTTTTGTATCCAGAGGGAAGCCGACATGGGATGCCCGCAGGGCTCCATCCTTGGACCCGACCTGTGGAACATCTCCTTTGACGACTCCTCCAGGTTACCCTTGCCTGAAGGATGTATCGCTGTCGACTACGCTGATGATAAGTTGTATCTGGTCGCTGGGGACAGCAGAAAAGAAGTGGAGAGTAAAGGCAGTGAAGGTTTGCAGATGTTCCTGGACTGGGGTGAAAGAAACAAGATGACCTTCGCTCCCCACAAGACCAAGGGCCTCCTGATGAAGGGCTCTCTCAGTAGAGCAAGAAATCCTACCATCAGAATGGGAGATTCTAACATCCGCTTTTTTGAAACAGTGAAATATTTAGGAGTTACTCTAGATCGATCGTCCTCTTTTCTGGCTCACGTCAAAGAAGTATCCAGCAAGGCCCAGGCTCTCTTCTTGAAGCTGAGGAGACTCTCCACAGCTGAGTGGGGATTGCGTAATCCGGCTCTGCGAACACTATATAGGTGCGTGTACGTGGCGCAAGTCTCGTATGCCGCCTCTGTGTGGGAGCACCGACTGGACAATTCGCTGATTCTCTTAGCTCTCAGGCGAGGCTAACGAACCCCCTTGCTGGCACTCTCTGGTGCGTATAGAACCGTTGCTTCGGACGCTTTACCCATTTTGGCTGGCATTTTGCCAATCGATCTGGAAATCAGGGAAGTGCTCACTAAGCAGAAATTAACCAGAGGAACCCCGGCCACTCACCTAGGCGTTGTTCTGACACCGGGCGGGCCGGGGACTCTCCCTGGGCTGCTTCGTCAAATGAGGGATCTGTCGCTCCAGGAGTGGCAGGTCCGTTGGGATAGAACGAATAAGGGAAAATGGACTTTCTCCTTCTTCCCATCAGTTAAAGTCAGAATGGAAGGGGTCTTTCTCAAGTTGGACCACCACATCACCCAGCTTCTATCCGGCCACGGGGAATTCAGGGGGAGACTTCATGCCCTCTCCCTGTCCCCTCACCCCAACTGCGCCTGCGGGTGCACGAACCAGTCGGCGGAGCACATTCTGTGGCAGTGTGAGATAATGACGGACGCAAGAGAGGAAATGCTCGATGGTTTGGACGTACCAATCAGACCAGTGTGGAACACTGATCTGGTTTCGAACAAGACGAATTTCGAGTGCCTGAGGAACTTTACAAGGATCTGGGTTGAGAGATGGCCTGAGCTTAGAGTCGCTGATTAGTAGATTTTGACACCAGGTGTACTTGTTCCTGACTTACCACTGACTTTTCTTGCTTCTATTCTTTTACAAACTCTGCCCAGGATGTACAGTTTTATTTATTTATTTTTTTCATTTTTATGTTTATTGTTTGCATTTATATTTTATGTTTTTTATGCTTTTACATTTTTATGTTTATTTTTTTCTGGATTACACAGGCCCTGCGTTATTCAACGCTCATGTTTATTTTATGTTTTCTTTACTTTACATGCTTATGATTTATTTTTCGTTATTTGGTGCAATTAAACGCCTAGCGATGACTCCCACACGCTCTTGTTTATTTATTTTTTTATTTTTTGCGGTTTTCTACGCTTATACATATACATTTCTTTTCAGTTATGCTGTACTATGAGAACTGAACTCCGTTGTTCGTTTTTGTACCGTCCTTCTCCCCATATAAGGGGTTGGACCCTGGACCGTGTCCCCGCCTACGTACCATGGCCGGTCATCTAGAACTGGTGGAGCTGCACCTGTTTGCCGCGCCACACCCCGTGACATGAAGAGGCTGGGGAGAAGGCTGAACGACATCCGAAAGCTGTCCGTCCCGCCTCCGGCGACCCGACGCTTCTCTCCCTAGGGTCTTCTTCATGTTTTCCACTTACTGTCGTCTAGGCACCACCGGCTAGCTGGCTTAAGGACGACGCTGCCGGTTGTGGGGAGGCCGGTCAATCAGCCTCCTTCACTGTCTCGGGGACTGCCGGCAGCCAGGTTGCGGTGACACCGGTTCTTATCTGTATATATGTTATTTTACTTGTTTCCTTCTTTTTAACGTACAGTGCTCGGTGCCGCCCGCTGGATTATGTATGGTCATGTCTCCCGCTGTCATGAGCTAATTACTCATGACGGCTGCTGTCATTTTGATTACTTTATTTTTTTGTTGATGTTACTAACAACTTGTTCGACTGTCCATGAGGCTCACTGCTTTTGCATTGACACCTCCATGGGCTTTAGAATTGTAGAGATTGACCATTACAGTACAGTCCTGTAGGCGCGCCCGCATACCGCCACCTAACACAGTATGAGGGGACATTGAAGGTCTAGATTCGTTACATTAAAAGTAGAGCCATTTATTCAAAAAAATTAGATTCTTGCGAAAACTCCGAAGGGGCGACCATAAGTTGCCTATACCGGGGTGGGACAGTGGTGGGTACTTCAATGTCAGTAAGAGTTCAGAATTCATATTCAGATTGATTGCAATGGTAATTGCCATATTTAGAGAGCGCATCTGAAAAGCCAGGTACATCTCAACCAACCTCTTTCAGCTCGTGACTTTTGGGTGTGCTAGAGTGCTGATATTAAAAAAAATGGCATTATTGATGTTGTTGTAGCCGAAAAAAAAATTCTTTTTTTTTTTAAATCAGTTTTTTGTATGTGAAATTGAAAGTTTCAGTTTGGCGGTGTGCCGCACCGATTTCCTGAAAAATCTTCATACAAAACACCGATTTTTGAAAAAAAAAAAAATTTTTTTTTCGCATACGACAACATTCGTGATGCCATTTTTTTAATATTAGCACCCTAGCACACCCAAAAGTCACGAGCCGCCACTGGTTTCAAGTGGCATAAAGAGTCAAAATTAAAGAGGTTTAAAACTAAAGGCTTTAACAGCTTTGAATGGGTTGGCATCATTACACTTGCACACGTGAGGGACATTATCCAGAAACTACTATAGTTCAGTGAAGCATAAGTACGATATAAAAGTCCGATTTTCACGCTGCAAATTTAAAAAAAAATTATTTTGATTATTACTCATAAATGAATTTTATAATAAATTTCCTTAAATTGCTATATTTTCTAAATTCACTTAAACAAACTTTTTCACAGCATATTTACAATCGAATTAATTCATATATTTAAATTAACTGTGGACAAAAGATGCTTCGTTTTATCTTAGAACGATGATATTTAGTGCGGGATGGTTTCTTTCTATAAATAATATGTTAATGTTATATAATTAATGAAAATAAATAAATTTGTATACACCACTATTTAATCAAAATAATCGACATTAAAATAATGACTTCGAGAGTCCGGCTGGAGGCGTCAAGAAAGTTTTCCCTCAACCAGTCTCTCCCTAGAAGGGCAAAAGCATCATCCGCCAAGACCTACGCAAACCTCACCCCATGAACCCGGGCACACCTAAAAAGTCACAAAACGTAGAGATCTACTTGAGTGACCTGTGGAAGGGCGTTATCCAATAAATGGTTCCCGAGTACCCATACCCGAACCCCAAATTGATTTGTTGCCATTAAATTTAAATGATGCCACAAAGTGCATTTGCGATTATTGAAGAAATAATTTAATGATTCATTCACAACAACACTTTAAATAAATGTGCAAATTTTATTTTAATTGTTGGACTAATTTAATGGATGATTTAATTATACTCTTTCTTGAAAAACGCTACATACGTAACTAGTGAAAACAGTTCCGGAAAATATTCAATACAAAGCATTTAAAATAATTTATTATGGACTTCAAAAGAGAATAGAAGGTATTTGAATAAAATTTAAGGAATTTATCAAAGTTTACCAGTCCGCGGTAATAAAATTGAATTCATTAGCATTCTAATAGAAGGAAGAGTTAAATCCGAAGGTCTAGAGTAATTATTGGAACTTGTGACCCCTAAAATAAACAAAAGATTTTAAACTGTGGTATGATTTACTCTTTGAACTTATTAACCTCATTAACCATCAAAAAAGGAAAATAAACAGGCAAAAAAACATAATTTTTGCATTTACATATTAATTTTGTTACTTTTGGCTTTAGTTATCATGTGATCATCTCGCTGGAAAATTACGTTCCCCAATAAGGTTGTTGGTACTAAAACCACTTAATTTGGGCAAAAATGCAGACAAGCTACATCAATTCTCAAACAATCTGTATTATCTCTACATTATGCAAGGTTTATAGCATAGGTACGAGTACCTAACTAAATAAGTGAAATCATCTCATGTATGACTTATTTTGCAGGTTAAATTCACAATATGGTAGTTATTAATATAGTTGTTTAAAATATGTACATAGACGGTCCCGAAAAACAATATTGGACGTGCAAAATTCCAACAGAAATAAAATTTTGTTTTGAATTAATTGCGAACTAACACAAATTAATAAAAAAATATATATTTGTACAGGCCGGGATTCAATCCATGAGTTAACCACTGGAGTGCTTTTTGCCACAATATGACACTATTTAAAATACCTCAGATTGCTTTGCTGTCAATTTTCCCTTATTTGTAAGTAATTAAGTAGAAGTTTACAATAAATCCTACGAATATGTGATAATCGACAAAAGATAGGTGAATGCATTGGCTGTATAGAACTATAATCAAATCAGTTTGTATGTCTCCGTATTAAAATTCGAAGTTATGATTTTTTTTAATGTGGGCGGAAAATATTCAAATGATTATCAAAAAATTTCGAGCAATCGGAGAAAAAAGTTTTAAATTGCTCTGTCGCTCCATTGGTTAAGTGACATAACCATACAAAGCAGGGTTTCAATTTCAAGAATCAATATGAGTACATGTGTACATATTGTAACATTGTCACATTGATGTAATATTACTAAACCAATTTTCAGTTACCAACATCACTGATATCAGAACGTTCCGTACCAATTATTGCTTCATTAGTTCAAGGCAACAGATCATTGATTATTCAGTACCTTTGGCAGAAACTATACATATAATACTAGCGCAGACCCGTGAGCATCACAGGATAGCCTGAATACTTGATTGACTGATTGAATTTTTAAAACGAGAATTCAAATTATTTTCCTTTAAAAACTTTTGGTATTCATCGATAACTATTAATAAGAAAAACATACATATAAATTGGTACCGTACAACGGTAATGATTTATGATAAATAAATAATACCTACATAACACAACATGTATGGCGTACGAAGTAATGCACCAATTTCACCAAAGTAGCACTAAATTTGGTACTATTTTATTATTATTCATAGTTTATATTTCTATCTACATTTATAGTTATTGTTTTTATATTTTAGCAGGAGTAGTTCAAGACACGAGCGCGGTGTATATTCATACTGTCGTACTAATAATATAATGCTGTTCTTAAAACATGTTTTAAATCAGTGAAAATAATTTGTAGTTACAAAAATCATTGTAGTTACATCGCTTAAAAAAATCATGTAGATTATTACGTTCGTTATTATATCTAATATTGTAAATTTTAATATAATTTCTCCTATATGTGTACTATGTATTAAAAGTTCAAACTCCTAAACACATAACCTCACATAATTTCATTTCTTTATGTTGTAAATCTTTTGTAATTCCTCCATCTTGTTCTTGTAATTCCTCCATCTTGTAAATCTGAATGTATTATACATATGTTACCAGGTTAATTCGGTAAATCCGATTATAATATATGCTACCAGATTACTTTTTCTACTTTGTCACAAAAAAATGTATGTGTACGTATATTTATATATTTTATATACATTTTCTTTATTAGCTTCAGAGAAAAATGAAATTTTCTGTTTTTTTGTTTGTTTTTGTTTTTGTTTTTGTTATGTAATTATGTACATTTCAGGTATAATATGAACTAAATATGTCAATTTATCTGTCCTGGAACGGGAAACTTTCCTAGTTGGACAGGCAAAGCTTCCTAATTGTAATTTGTACTTTCTTTTGTATCCATTGTTACGATGCACAAATACGCCCCTGCAAATTACTCGGCCCCTCCTCCCAAGTTGTAACGCACGCCACTGCGCAAACTACAGTTTCGCTCCCTCTCCGCTAGCTTGCCGGCGCGCTACCGGCGGCGGAACCCAAGCCACCGTCGGCAGCCAGCCGCCAACCGCCACTCTCCTGCAGCTCCCGGTCTAGTGCGCACGTATAATGTGAGACCATTCCGCGCCCATTCTGGAAAGTTCCACGCGGGAACAATGGAACGTGTTTTACCTCGTGATACACGAGGACACCAAGAATGGCCGAATTCTTTCCCGACACTGAAGATACAAGAGTCCAGACACTCACTGTGAGTACCCAAGCCGTTATATCCCCCATATTTGCGTGTGTTCGATGTAAATTCACCGCGGAGATAAATAACCCCTTCCCGAGAGAGAGATTGTAGGGACAGATTACTCCATTTTAGACAGAACTGTTGTTGCTACCCTGTACTACTCTGTATGCATTATTGTAATATTGTGTTTACGCAAGTGTTTTACCCAATATAACTGTTGTTTACCCTGGCTACTGGTTTCACTGCCTTCCCCCAGCCCGTAGAAATTTGAGCTATATTTCAGGGAAGCCACACCAACGCCTCACAGATCCTACCATCCTGGTGGTGAGGGCCTCTCCCGCTTTGCTGACCATCCTGAGCTAGTCTGTCGGCAGAATGTAGGGACCCCAAGTAAGGTCCGCTAACACTATAATAAATAAATAAATAAAAAATCAGGGTGTGCAATTCACACACGGTGGACGTGAAACCTCCATAAAACTAAAGTAGACAAGAGTGGGGACTCTACGAAGCACTGCAAAAAGAGGAGACCAATAGGCTTCGAAGCACCACACATATGATGTATATGTTTGTCTCTTTGTAGTGTCGCTATTTTTCGTTTCATTGAGTTTCAAATCACAATAGTGGTAAAGAAGTTTTCACTTAAATTATTATTAAAAAAATATCATGTGTGCAGTTCACACGCGATATAAGTGTAAATTTATACTTCGAGGCATTCGAGCAACAAAGCACCGCACAAAGATGACACCGATTAGTCTATCTCATTTTTTCGCAGACTAAATCGTATATGACTGTTTGTCTCTTTTTAGTGTCGCTCGTTTCCGTTTCAGCGAGTTTTAAATCACAAGGATGCTGAAGAAGTTTTCACTTCAAAATTACATAACAAATTATTACTTGTTATAACTTGCCCCGTCGCAACGCATTTTTAATTTAACAGTTTTCCTCAATTTCGCCTTTTGGAACAGTGGCAACATTATTATACGAGAACGATGGCACTGAATTCCATTTCCGGTACACTCGCATTGATACAGAACGGGACGCGTATTTCCTAAACCTGTAGCGGTTCAGTCGTGGTAGCGACAATTTACATTTTAAATATGTACCTACATTGGTTATTTTTTATCACTTTACAAATACAAAAATTGTTCTATAATCTAGATAAAATAATCGGTGACCCGACAATTCGTCCTGCGAAAATTCATCCGGCGACAGTTCATCCTGCGACAGTTCATCCGACCGACAGTTCATCCTGCCGACAGTTCATCCCGCCGACAATTCATCGGCGACAATTCATCCTGCCTGATCATTTAGAAGATTTTTATTAAGTAAGTACGCAAAGAGGATATACGGCCGTACAACCAAAATCGATATACTTATATCTGAAGGCATCTTGAGTGGAAATCCGCTGTAAAAATATTTTTACTAAATAGGTTAGGTTAGGTTAGGTTAGGTTGTACGGCCGTATATCCTCTTTGCATACTTACTTGAAGAAAAATCTTCTAAATGATCAGGCAGGATGAATTGTCGGCGGGATGAACTGTCGGCAGGATGAACTGTCGGCAGGATGAACTGTCGGCCGGATGAACTGTCGCAGGATGAACTGTCGCCGGATGAATTGTCGCAAGATGAACTGTCACGCAACCAAAATAATCTATCCAATGTGTTTATTAGAAATTAATGATTATATTTCTAAATATTAAAATTTTGATATTATTCCCATATATTGTAAATACACCTCCATATTTGTAATTTTTTTATCACTTTGTATAAACAAAATTTGTCCGAAAATCTAAATAAAATAATCTTTCCAGCATGTGTATTAAAAATTAACATATTAATTTCTAAATATTTAAATTGTGGCTGCCGCGACTGAACCGGTATAGGTTTTGAAAATACGCAAACGGGACCATCTGCATCGATGCGACCTATCCATATTTTTTAATCTTTTGTTATAATTTCGTGATGGGCGATGAATTGAGGAATCATCACGTATTGTGCGCATTGCCAATGAGGTTTCAATCGATGGAGTATTTTCCGTGCGTGAACACAGTGTTCCATAAAATGTACATTCGTTACTTGCCGATCAGAGCTAATTGAAATTTAGTAGAATTAATCTGTGCGATCTGAGACGGTACCACAAGACTTGTTCACAGTCCCCGGCCCTGCGGAGATTTTTTGTTTATTTCTGAATCCATTTTACCATGTCTAGTTTTTTGTTCAACCTTCGTCGCCAGTGCACAAAACAGCGCCGAGGGATACAGCAGTTACGATTGCAATGCAAGCATCTCTACGTTTCACAAAATCTTGTGGGCTCAATTCCCGTGTACGCATCATCTTGTAAGGGTATAGGTGAAGGTCTGAGTGTAAGATTTGCCTTATAATTCTGGACGATATTCCAAGCGCAGCGGCATGTTTCCGCGCTGCTCGGGTTGGAGACTCTTCAATTGACGCTCTTACTACCGCGATGTTTTCAGGTGTTTACACACTTTTAGGTCGCCCAACTGGTATTTTAGAATCTGCAGTTCCTGTCCACCTTACATTACTGATACATTTCCGAATGGTTTTAGGATGAGAAAAACTGTCATTACGATTTAACTCGAACCGGGCCCGGAAAGCTCCATGTGTAGCCACAACGCTTTTTTCAGTTTTTAAATAACGTCTCCACAACAAAGCCCAGGTACTTACCTGACCACGGCATGGTCACCAACATAAACGGCATCATTTTCACAACCTAACGGTACCCGTCCCGCCCCTCTGCTTGGTCTGGGGGGCATTCAGTGATTTTTTGAAAACAGTAACTCCTCTCTGCCCCACCCTGTATATTGTGATTGTGTCGTGCGCTCTTTCGCAGAGATACACTGGTAAGTGATTAGTCATCCCTTTCCCTTACAAACCTTGTTTTTCTTAAACCAAATTCCAGTCAATACCATTTCGCCAGTTTTTACAGTCCATTACAAGTGCATCTGAAGTCGTATTTCGTAAGGAGTTTTGGATGCTAATTGATTTTGATAACTTGATTTGTTTATTTTTTCTTTTGTTATACGCAACTGTTTTTCAGCACTTTCACTGAAGGGATATATGAAAACAAATCGGGTAGTAACTAACGCATAATCGAATTTCCGATTATTAGTTTAACGTTCAACCCGTGATCTCTTTATAACCATACAGCCACCGAAATTCTAAACAAATTAACGTGGCTGTACACGCTTTTGCTCGATTCCATTATGTTCCCCGTTATAACGCGCGAGCCCTCTTTAATTGGTTGTTTCTCATCTCTGGCTTTATAAATCTGATATAATTGAAGGAGACTTGATTAATATCTCCATTACCCTATTCTGTAGCTCGCTTTGTCAGTAGCGTTATAAACGTACCGAGAAGGATATACGTTGTGCGTTATATAATTTTCTATCTTATGACTGGTACATTTACTGCGTACGTTGCTTGTTTCTTAGTTCTACGAAACTTTGATAATTAAAGCATTGTAACATAATACATTTACGTGCTTAATAATAGATAATTTTGTTCCAACGTTTTGTAGTTGGAACATTGTTGTACACCAAACCTTATTCGGTCATGATATTAAACCGCGAGAGTAATTTGCTAAATTGTGCAATTAAGTGCACCTCAGGTGCGCTGTGCATGTCGTGCAATATTTTTTTATCAAATATTTGATGGAAATTCGCCAAATGAAGTAGCCAGCTAACTACCGCCCCATAGCGATCACATCAGCTCTGTCTAAGGTGATGGAACGTATGATCAACGACAAACTGCTCACATACCTCGAGAAGAACAAAATTATTAACGACCGTCAATACGGATTCCGGTGGAACCGCTCGTGCGGTGATCTTCTCGCGTATGTGATGCAAGTTTGGGGCGATGCCTGGAACGTTTCGGTGAGACCCAAAGGGTTGCACTGGATATTTCCAAGGCCTTTGACCGGGTTTGGCTGGTCTGGAGCTCCAAAACACCTGAAAAATACCCTCGACTCTGTGCAGAAACGGGCGGTCCGTTTGATAGATTCTCCCATCTTAACAGACGGATTTCCATCTTTAGAGCACAGGCGTCGGGTGGGAATGCTATTCTTGTTCTACTGGTATTACAATGGAAGATGCTCCGAAGAACTAGCACATTGATCCCGTCGGCACCGGTGCATAGTCGGGAAACACGCCAAACGCATTTGTACACAGTTGACATTTGTCACATGAGAACAGGTCGTTTCTTCGACTCGTTCTTGTGTTCAACTGTGGAATGATTTTTTTTATTTTATTTTTTTATTTGAATTTTATTTTAGTAATTTGTACATTTAAGTTTACAAATTTCTAATTGATTATAATATTTCATATTGCAGTTTTTTTAATTATAATATTTTAAATTCACAAAATTTTTTGAAATCACAAAATTTTTTGGTTTTTGTTTTATGTAGCTCCTACAATCCATCTTGAACTTTTCAATTGGTGAGGACTTAAGAGTTTCTGGTAGTGTGTTATATAACTTAATTCCTTTGTACAGCAGACTGTTTTGCGTATTCGTTTTGTCCTTTTTGTTTAATCTTATTTCCTTGCAAGTCCTTGTGTAATGTCTGTGAATGTCCTTATTGTATACGATTTTATTTGTGAAGTATTTTGGTAACATGTTGTTTAATATTTTGTGAATAAATATCAACGTGTTCAAGGTCAGTATTTGTTTCACTGTTAACCAATTAAGTTCCTTTAACATTTTAATTATTTTTGAAAATCTATTTCTTCGGAGTATTATTCGCATTGCTCTGTTTTGGAGAATTTGAAATTTATTCTGTTCTCTTTCATTACAAAGGAAAAGGATACTTGAACAGTAGTTGAAGTGTGGAGCAATAATTGAATTGTAAATGGTGATGGCGGTTTTTCTGGAAATTTTAGGCCGAATTCTTCCCAAAAAAGATATCTTTTTGCCAATTTTCTTGTGGGTATATTCGGCATGTCTATTGAAGTTTAGTTTGGAATCTAATATGACTCCTAAGTATTTCATTTCAGAAACATTTTCAATAATTTCACCATCAATTTTAATTTTGCTTTCACTGGATGTCTTCTTATATCCAATCACCATACATTTTGTTTTTTTTTGTATTTAATTTAAGCTTATTTATTTTTAGCCATCTTGATACATCATCTAGTTCATTATTTAAAATATTTATTAGTTCTTCATAGTTATCTCCAATTAAGTATATAAGTGTATCATCGGCAAAAAGTCGTACTTTGCATTTTGAAAATATTTTCACCATGTCATTAATATAGAATATGAACAATAGGGGTCCAAGGACCGATCCCTGCGGTACTCCTAATTTATTTTCCATTGGTTTTGAGAATTGATTATTTATTTTTGTTATCTGTTTTCTGTCTTTCAAATACTCTTCTATTAATTTAATGGCTATAGATGAGAAACCAATTTCTTTAAGTTTTCTTACTAAGATTTCTCGATCTATAGTTTCAAATGCCCTTTGAAAGTCTAAAAATATTGCTAAGATAAATTTATTACTATTCATTCCTTCCTTCCATTCTTCGACAATTACGTTTAATGCTGTTTCACACGAGTTATTAGATCTGAATCCTGATTGCTCTTGGCATAGAATATTGTGTTTATCTAGGTATTGTAAAATTTGTTCTTTTATTATCACTTCAAGAATCTGCTCATATTTTGGTAAGGTGTTGATTGGTCGAAATTCTTCACATTTTCTGGTATTTTTAACCTTCGGAACCGGTATAATGGTAGATTGTTTCCATGACTGTGAAAATTTTCCTTCTTCAATCGTCTCATTAATAATATTTAATAGTGTAGATCCAATTACTGGAAAAGCATCCCTTATTATACTAATAGTTAATCCATCTGAACTATTCTTTGATTTAATTTCATTTAAGACTTTAAATAAATATTCTGCATTTATTCTTCTGAAGACCAATAATTCTTTGTTTGAGTCGTTATTTTCATTTATGGGGTTAGCAACAATGTTGGGTATTAATTTGTTGATTTGAGTGATGCTTTCAATAAAATATTTATTAAAGCTATTAGCCATGTGTTCTTCGTTTATCTCTTTTGGGAAGTTTACAATTTTTATGTCGTCTTTGTTTTCGCCATGTACTAATTCTTTTATGCTTTTCCAAATTTTTTTGGGATCCCCTTCTTCTGAGTTAATTTTATTTTTTATGTACTCATTATGCGTTCTTTTTATGTCTTTGGAGTATTCGTTTCTCGCTTTTTTGTAGTTATCCCAATCCATAGTATTATTAGTAAGGCGTGCTCTTTTGTAAAATGTATCTCTATCGTGCTGCATTTTGCGTAGTTCTTTTGTGTACCACTTATTATTATTTATTTTATGTATCTTCTGTTCTGGGACTACTTCATCAATAGATTTTTTTTAGTTTAATATCATCTGGTCCGCTTTTTTGTTATATTCCATTTGATTTATTTCATTCCAATTAATAGCCTCCAAGGTCTGAATGAAAATTTCTTTATCATATTTTTTGTAATTTTTAAAAGTTATTACTTTTGTTTCTTTGCTGGAGTTGTATTTTTCTCTGTCATTTAATAGAATCTGAATGATGTTATGGTCGGTAATTTTAGGATTATCTAGTATATTAATATTTAAGTTGAATTTATTTGAGATTACAAGATCAATCACTGTTTTCGAGGTTTTGGTAATTCGTGTAAAATCTTTAACCAGTTGTTTCATCCCTGCAGCTTGGATAATATATTTAAATTTTTTTGTGTATATGTCTGCCTTTGCTTTGACATTTATATTAAAATCTCCAGCTATAATGTTTACATTTTCGTCTTGTAAATTTTCCATACACCATTTTTGAAAATATGTTAAAAAGTTGCACTTACTTGTGTTTGGCGATCTATAAATAACAGAATATGTACCTTTCTTGTTTCCTGTTTTAATGGTGATGGCTAAGATCCAACAAAGTTTTTCAATTTGCTGATTTGATATTACTTCATACGGGTATTTCTTACTTAAGAGAATCATCACTCCTCCTGTGTGTCGACTATGTGAGTTACAACGGATGGCATTATAATTTTCAAATTTTATTTCATTATCTTGAATATCTTCTGTCACATGTGTTTCGCTCATCATTAGCATAAATGGTTTCTTCTCTTCTAAAAGTATTTGGACCTCTTCGTAATGTGCAATGATGCTTTGTACATTTAGGTATATTATTTCATTTTTCTCGTAAACTTTTTTTATAAAAAAGAGATCCTGCTCATTTTCGCTTCCAATTTTCGTTTAAAATCGGGCATTCTCTGCTCATGGCTGAGTGACTACTATTTATTTTTAAACCTAATCTGTTATTTTTCATAATACAATTTACACACTGAATATTTTCATCGGTGCACTCTTTTAAATCGTGATGTTTGGCGCATTTTGGGCAAGATTTTAGGTTTCTGCAATCTACAGCCTTATGATTAAAACCATTACATTTAAAACATCTCATGATATTTAAATTGTCAAAGACCCTGCATCGGTCCCATCCGATATTTATTTTTTGTTCCTTTAACATCTTGTTGTATGTCTTTCCATCAACATCAGCATATACGGTGTAGCTGGTTTGATTTCTTATATTTTTTGTTTCTTTTACAAATGTTACTTTTATTTTGGCGTTTTCTTCAAAAATAAATTCATTTTGTCGTTTTATTTTTATTTCTATCTCTTCAAAAGAATATTTTTCAGCTAAGCCAATAATTTTAACAGATGGTTTTTTTTCTTGTGGGATTTTCACATCATATTTGTCTCCTATCAGTCCAGTCACCTCATCCTGAATTTTTTTTATATCGGTGGAATTTTTGAATTCCATTATTACCCCTCCATCCTTAAAATTTCTCATTCCAGTTACTCCAAAGTTTACTGGATCAATATTTCCTTTAATTTCGTTTTTTGTTTCAATATTTTCTTGATTTTTCTTTTATGGTTTTATGATTACAATCGGCTCATGTTTTTTTACCTTTTCCGCATAAGTTTCAGGTACTATTATTTTTCTTATGTCTTTTTTAATTTCTTCATTTTTTGTGTTCATATTATTGAAAAGCGATTTATTTTCCTGCATTATTTTTTTCATTTCATTAAAATTATGGGTAACTATTTTTGTGAGTGGTCGGAGAATTTTTAATTCGCCCTTCATTTCATTATTTTCTGTCACTAAATGAGCTATAATGTTAAATAAATTATCCATTCCTTCATTAATTTTTTCTTTTTGGCCCATGGAAATTTTTCCTTTACTTTCTGAGAGGGTTGTCTTCATGGAATTAATTATGATTCTCGAGTTAGTAAGTGCGTTACTCACTTGATTTGTCTCTATCAATATAGACTTTTCTTCGTCATCATTTATATTATTTTCCGAATCAGACGACAAATTATCGTCCTCTTATTCAGTTGGGGATCTTGGGGTCATAAAAGATTTCGTGAACGGGTCCGAATTTTTTACTCTGGGTGTTTTATTTCCCTTTTCCATTTTTCAAATTCAAATAACTTTAATAAATAAATAATTTTATATATCCATTGCCATCTGTTAATGGATATCGGTAGGTAGTATTTCTTTAAATTGGTGTATTTACCGCCATCTATTGTCGACTAGAGTAAAGTATTAATTTATTTTTGATTAACTTTTTGTCTATGGCTTCAAATGACACATGTCTTCAGACTTCGAATTCAAATTCAAATTCAAATTTAAATGGTTTCAAATTCAAATATTCAAATTCAAAAATTCAAATATTACTCACTTGTCATGCTAATTTCAAGATTTTGTTTTTAAACTCACTGTTATAGTATATCTGTTCTCACTGTGATTATTTTAAAATTGGAAAACGATCCACTTTTTTAATGTGATACACTTAGTTTTTGTGTGAAAAACACAATCTAGATATTGTTTTTAGAAACTTTTTGTAGAACAAAATATTTGGTTACTTATGAAAAACTCCATAGATAATAATTTTCTCTAACTAACTCTAACTCTAACTAAGTGTTTCCTCCTTCCTACAACATGGGTCTATTCAAGACCAATGTTCATTCCTTCCTCTCCTCAAAAAGACCCTCCACAAAGCATCCCAGATGACATAGGCCCTGAGGGAAATTATTTTCCTCAGGGTCTCCTGTGTGGAGTTAATGTAAAAAAAAAGAAAAAAAGTTTATTTTTATACAACAGAACAGCATTATATAGAGTCCCGTCTGCCGAAAAGCAGCGTGACTTCGTTATAGTATGCACACTTTTTGAGAGTAGGTATTATATTAGGGGGAGGGGGGAGTAAAAGAAGAAGAACCAGGTTTGAACGAAGCTATTTGGCTATTCAGAATAATTAATTTGGGAGGCGGGAATGGGTACCGCCGCCCCGGGAACCTTTATTGGATAACCAACACCTCTGCCATAGGTCACCCCAAGTGGTTCGCTACGTTTGGTGATTTAGCAGGGGTGCCCGGGTTCATGGGGTGAGGTTTGTCTAGGTCTTGGAGGCGGATGACCAGGACATACTGAACCCTAGATTCCTACGCACCCCTTAAACCCTTTTCCTTCCCAGAACTCTCCTCTCCTTCCTTTCCTTAAAAAAACCCTCCACACAGCATCCCCAAAGATGATATTGGCCCTGAGGGAAATTATTTTCCTCAGGGCCTCCTGTGTGGAGCTCATGTAAAAAAAAAAAAAGTTACTTTTTAATTCATAAACTAACGTTTAAGACAAGATTTTTATGCATAGCACAAAGGGTAACAATTATTGTAAGCAATAATTATCAGAGAAAGGTTGTAATTTTTAGTGGTGAAATGTGTGCTTATTTACTTGGAAGCGATACCGTATCGCCAGCTCCACTACAGTCACCGGTACAAAATAACCGTGACAAGCAGTGGCGTTATTGTAAATAACTCTTTAAATATTTTCATAAAAATAATAAAAGTTAGGAGACGACATCATTCAATACGAACAAATCATTTCATTACTGTAATATACGAGTAAAAACTATGTTTGGACGAATTTGACTGTGTTTTATATGACCACCATTATGTCTCCGACCTAACGGTACCCGCCCCGCTCCTCTGCTAGGTCTGGGGGGCCTTCAGTGATTTTTTGAAATCAGTAACTCCTCTCTGCCCCACCCGTAGTTATGTAGTTCCATTGTGATACTCGTGGTAATTATCACTAGAACAAAACTAAAATATATTTTGAATTATTGTAGAAAGGAATCACTTTGTGGTTTGACATATTTAATAAAAAAAAAAAAAATTCTGAAGATGCTTAAGTAAGCGAAACCGGTCGGTTCATAAATTAATAAATCTCGTGGTTTTAAACAAAAACGTATTTTATTTTATTATATACTAGCAGACCCGGCCACACGTTGCTGTGACTAACGAAACACAACGTCATTACCCAATCTTTATAAAATCCACACCACCCGCTTGCCAGCTGCCCGCTGCCTGAATTGAATATTTGAATTTCTCGGCTTTTCTCTACTATAATAAGACTAATTAACTCGCCACTAATTATACAATGCTTGCAATGCAACACTGGATATTTGAAAAGGGAAAATCAAATACCTACTTACTCTAAGACATCTATTTTCCAATTTCTTCCGTAGAACGAATTTCAAAAGTGGTTATAGTACGGCCCGCCAGCCGTTTTAAATCGCACAAAATATGTTTTCTTTGAATTTCTCGGCTTTTCTCTAATACAATTTACATGTTTTATACATATAAACATTCCTCTTCAATCACTTGGTGAAAACCGTATGAAAATCCGTTGCGTAGTTTAAAAGATTAACGCGCACATACATTTTGAGCGACTTCATTTTATACTTTGTAATGATTTTGTATTTCCCAGATGGTCGAATTCCTTCTTTTTACTTAAAGTCGAGATTAATTGAAAAAACCAACAAATTGCTTCCAAGGTACTTCCAAAACTTCTTCTGTTTTAAAAAAAATGCACTCGAATTTTCACTATTTTTCTGGCCATTGTTCCAAATTTCAAATATTTTTCCAGTAAAGTGATGGTTAGGGAGAGTTAGGAACTGGATAAATTACATCCCGGTAGGAACTAAGCATATTCTCATTTCAAAACCAAACAACGGTCTCTAAGTAATATGAAAATGGTGTATTTTTTAGAGTTAAGAACATATTTCCAATCTCAATACCAAACTTATAAAAATACGAGAATATAATAATTATTATTTTATTATAACTGTTAAAAAGAGTGAAGACTACTGCCATCTAGCGGCATATTTTTTGTAGCATATTGTTAGTTGATATTGCATTTTACAGATTAGCGACGTAAGACTAAACTAAAACGAAATGTTAGGCGGTAAAGTAGATTTCTGGTTTTTATGGTGACACGAAAGTGTTGTTTATTTTGATTGTGTTGGAAAACATTATTATAAATAGTCTGCTTTTCTAGTTTAACTCTCTCTTAATTCGTGGATCTCCTATAAACAGCTAGCATTGTCTAGCAAGTGGTCAAAGTGACCAAATTTAGTGTTTTGTCAGGTCGGGACAAATTATTGTAACAAATGTGCTTGTGAATAAAACAAAGGAATTCCTCCATTGAAACCAGATGTTTTTCCTTGACGTCCTTCTGCTAAATACCAATTTATAACATGGTCCTCCAGCCGCATCTACCTTACGATCGGATTAAGGCATTAAAAGGAAACAATAAAATGAACCAGCGAGCTATCCAAAAATCCAGAAAGATGAAAAGATGAAAACATGAAGAAAAAGGAACGACTACAAATATAAGTATCCTGCCCATTATTTCCTTCTATTCCGTGAATTCCTGTTCAAACAAGTGCTATTTTTTGTGTGTCGATGTACTTATTTAAAAACAAAAAACTAACTACCCGCAGTGTAAAATGCAAGTCATGCAAATTATTTTAGGTTAATTGTTTTAGAAGATGATTATTGTTAGATTCTGTCATTGTTCATAGCTTGAATTGGTTACTACTGTTTTCTACGCGATTATTGCATAGAAATTATTTTTTTAAGGAACATTTTTAGCATTTGTTGTGTTGAATTATTGTCAAACGTATAAAAAATGGATAATTTAAAATCGTTGATTAACAAACGCGGAGTGTTGAAAGGTAAACTCACGAGATTTGCGGATTCATTAAACGCATTATCAGTTAACGAAATTGAAATTCGCTATGCGAGAATTGAAAAAATAATTGATGATTTCGAAGAGGTCCAGGAACAAATCGAAAGTCTTCCGGATTCCAACAAAATTGATAATAATTTGCAAAGGGAGAATTTTGAAAATCAATATTATTCAACCTTGGCGACTGCTAAAGGAGCAATTCAATCTGTAGAGACTCCCAAATTAGAAATCAAGTTACCCAACCTTCAGTTACGAGAATTCAACGGAGATCCTAAAAATTGGATTAATTTTCTAGAAACATTTAAGACATTAGTTCATAACAATACTGCCATAAGCAATGTACAGAAGTTTTATTATCTGCAATCCTGTTTAAAGGGGAATGCAGCAAAGATCATCGCCAATTTCGAGGTATCAGACCTGAATTATATATCGGCTTTTGAATTGTTGCAGCAGAGGTTTGCAAATTTGCGAACTACCGTACAAAGACACATCCAAGCTCTGTTTTAACTTAAAGAGATGAAACATGAGGATCCAGTAGCCATGCGTTATCTGATTGATGAAACTAATGTAAATTTGAAAGCGTTGCAAAATTTAGGCTTGAAAATCGAACAATGGGATGCTTTAATTATATACGTAATTTCTAATAAATTGGATGCAAGTTCTAGAAAGCATTGGGAACAAAACCCATTGCAGGATGAGCTACCTACATTACAGGAATTTCTTAAATGTTTGACCTTGCGTGCGCAAGTTTTGGAATTAATGTTAAATTCAGATTCGAAAAAAATTCCTACCTACCCGAAAGCAAGTGGTAGCAACAATAATCCCAAAAAGGAATCGGTATTTTTAGCTGCTACCCATAATAATTGTATTTGTTGTAATGACAAAGGGCATAAAATATATTTTTGTAAAAAAATTTTAAAATTAAATTCAGGAGAAAGAGCCAACGCAATAAGGAGGTACCGTGCCTGCTTCAAATGTTTGAGGTTAGGACATACGGCCCCATATTGCAAAATTAATTTAAAATGCAAGCATTGTGATAGCGAGAGCCACAATACGTTATTGCACAGGGAGATGCATCCGAGCGATGACTCCATGAATAAAGGTGAAGATCACCCCGGAGGTGACTGCCAAATGGATGCTGAACGAGTTTCAGTATCAAACCATTCAGCTTTAGCGAAGGCTGAAAAAACAATTTTATTGTCGACTGCTATCATTGGGGTAGTAGGTCACAATAATAAAGTGCATGAGGCAAGAGTCCTAATTGACTCTGGAGCTCAAGCCAATTTTATGTGCGAAAAGTTCGCAATGAAGTTAAATTTGAGATGCGAAAATATAAACAAGCCTGTGTTAGGTATACACAACAATGTTACCCATATAAAGAAACGTGTTACGATAAAAATGAAATCTCTGAGGACAAATTATAATCAAAATATCACTTGTCTAATATTGCAGGAAATAACCACAAACCTACCTCAAGCAACAGTGGCCAGAAAAGATTTTAAGCTGCCGCCGGGATTACAAATGGCGGACCCAAATTTCAACGTAGCGGCGCCTATTGATATCCTATTAGGCGCTGAGAGCTTTTGGGATATACTACAAGATGATCGGCTGAGATTGGATACCGGACCTACTCTTCAGAGGACTGAATTAGGCTGGGTTATATCGGGCCCGATCAACATTCATCAGAAAAAAAGGCCAGTACCGCAATTTTGTAGTTTATCAATAAACACATTATCTAATCAAATAGAAAAATTTTGGAAAATGGAGGAGGTGAATCCTGCGAGATTTCAAAATCACGAGGAGAAGGCGTGTGAAGCGGATTTCGTCGCCACGCACTCTAGAGAGAGCGATGGTAGATACGTTGTAAGTCTGCCACGCCGCCCGTGTGTGAGTCAACTTGGTGACTCGTTAAAGACAGCGGAAAAAAGATTTAAGAACCTAGAAAAGAAATTTTTAATAAATCCTGAATTGAAATTGCAATATGTACAATTTATGCAAGAATATGAGCAACTAGGTCATATGGAGTTATGTGATAAATGGAGAGGGGATGAGCAATCCTATTTTTTGCCGCATCACGCGGTCATAAAAGAAGCTAGCACCACGACGAAGGTGCGTGTAGTGTTTGATGGTTCGGCAAAGACGTCGACCGGAATATCCCTGAACGATGCTCTGATGGTGGGAGCTGTCATTCAAAAGGACTTATACAGCCATTTATTACGTTTCAGAATACATCGATACGTCATGACTGTGGACATCGAAAAAATGTACCGTCAAATCAACGTATGCGCAGAGGATCGTAGCCTTCAGAAGATTGTATGGCGCGAATCACAAGAAGAGGAACTCCGACATTACGAATTGAAGACCGTCACATATGGGCTGGGACCTTCCTCCTTCCTAGCAACGAGATGTCTTCGACAAATCGGTATGGATAATCAAGTTAATTTCCCAGTAGCAAGTCAAGTCATAGAAAATGATTTTTATATGGACGATCTATTGACTGGAGGGGATGACTTGGAAGTTTGTTTCCAGTTAAAGAAACAAATAAGTGATATCTTGCTGTCCGCAGGGATGACCCTGAGGAAGTGGAGATCAAATATTTTGGAATTGTCATCTGGGCGGAGCCAAGGTGAAATTGCCAAACAGGGCAATTGTGAGAAAATGATCACTGACAATTCCAAGAATGAAAAAATACTTGGATTAATTTGGAATAATGAATTAGATTACCCGTCGTATGAAATTACAAAGCCATCAGGTAAAACTAAGAGTAAGCGTCAATTATTATTATGCATAGCTTTCACCTTTGATCCAACGCAGTGGCGGCACGTGTCATCGTCAAAAAATGCAGAGGATATACTGTCCCGAGGTACCACAGCTGAAAGGTTAGTCAGCACTTCAATATGGTGGAAGGGGCCAAGCTGGTTGACGGAAGATGTCAGCACTTGGCCAGTATCCAAGATGTCATGTTTGGATCCCCCGGAAATAAAAAGTAAAAATGTACTACTAGTAACTGATACTCAAGAATGGGATATTTTCGAAAAATTCTCATCGCTAACCAAAGTAAAAAGAGTAATCGCTCAAGTTTTAAGATTTATAAATAATTGTCGTAACCCTAAGGATAAAACGTATGGCAGTAGATTGAAAACTCTCAATCTCTGTTTAATGGAAGTTTTAATTTGTGCAAGTGGAAGATTAAAATTAGCTACTTATTTATATTGGCAGATATTTGGGAGAAACAATGTTAAGCGTATCCTACATAAGTGTGTTGTATGTTTTAGATACCGACTTCAGGTTTGCCGGCAGATCCTGGGAAACATTCCAGTTGAGAGAATCACTCCCAGTCGACCGTTCTCTGTCATGAACGTCGACTATGCCAGACGGATAGACACGAAGGCTGGAGCGCTGAGAAAATCTCCGCTCCTTAAATCGTATCTTTGCATATTTGTTTGTTTTTCTACCAAAGCGGTTCATTTGGAACTCGTAACAGATTTGTCAAGCGATGCTTTTTTAAATTGTTTAAAGAGGTTCATTGCCCGTAGGGGTCAACCGGAAAAAATATTTTCTGACAATGCAACCACTTTCAGAGGAGCTTCCAATAAGCTCAAAGAACTATATGCCAGTCTAAGATTGAACAATGACAAAATCCATAGGTTTTTAGCTGATAAGGGAATATCTTGGAGTTTTATAACGCCTAGGGCGCTGAACCACGGGTGGCTGTGGGAAGCCGCCGTCAAGTCCACCAAGTTTCATTTATATCGAATTACTAAAAATAACCCATTGCAGTTTGAATTATTGTATACTTTGCTTTGTCAGATAGAGGCTTGTTTGAACTCCCGTCCCTTAACTTCCCTGTCTGATGATGTAGATGACCTTCTCCCTCTAACTCCCAACCATTTCCTCATGGGCAGGGATGCTTCGGTTATTCCCGAGTTGGATGTCCGCGAGCTCCCGGAGAACAGACTAAGCAAATATCAAAAATTAAACGCTCTAATTCAAAATTTCTGGTTCAGATGGAAACGAGATTACCTTGCTGAGCTGCAAAAACGGACCAAATGGCAGGCCAACAACCAAAAGGCCATAAAGAAGGACAATCTGGTAATCCTGATGGAAGACAATCTGCCTCCTGCATTATGGAAGATGGCGCGCATATTAACTACTCATCCAGGCCCGGATGGAGTAGTGAGGGTAGTTACCCTCAAAACAGCACAAGGCACTTTTGTGAGACCCATCACAAAAATATGTTTGATGCCAATAGAATCAAACTTGGATCCAAATTTCCCGACCCGGCAAACCACTGACCTTCCCAAGGTCACAGCCTAACTGCAATTAGGGCTGAACCGATGCAACCAAACCACATCAATAATTATGGAGCATCGGTATTGGTGTTGTTGACACCACTGTATCCAGCCTGAAGCCACTGGGGCTTCAAGTCAACAACCGCGAGATGATCATCCTCGCTGCAGATCTAATGGTACTATCTGCTTACCAGGGCACGGCCGCCCCTTAATTTATGATGATCTACCCAAATGATGACATACAGAAGTACATGCTGATGTACTTTTCTAAAACGATGACCACCCTGGACAAGATGGCCGAGTAGTCTACCCGGTGAAGTGTTCATTCGGTTTTTTGGCAGTGCCATGCCAGTGAAAGTTAATGAACTGATAATCAGTCAACAGCGAACTAACAATGTATTGCTATTTGTGAATTGGTGTTAGTTAAAAAAAAAATATAATTCAAGTGAAAATTCTTCATAGAGACAATGAGACATTATTGATTTGTCAATTTTACAAAATTATTATTAATGTTGTGATTTTATTATTTTATTATTTAATTTTTTACATGATTTTTTAGAAATTTATAAATTTTTTTAGGTTATTTTAATTGTTGGTTAGGTTCCCGGACCCTTCAAATTTAGATAGTTACACATCTTGTAAATTTTTAGTATATTGTGTGTAGATTTAGGAATTTGTAGTTTGATTTTTAATTTCAAAAAAACTTGTTGTTTTTTCTCATTCCCCGCCGGGCAGTATGTTAAAAAGAGTGAAGACTACTGCCATCTAGCGGCATATTTTTTGTAGCATATTGTTAGTTGATATTGCATTTTACAGATTAGCGACGTAAGACTAAACTAAAATGAAATGTTAGGCGGTAAAGTAGATTTCTGGTTTTTATGGTGACACGAAAGTGTTGTTTATTTTGATTGTGTTGGAAAACATTATTATAAATAGTCTGCTTTTCTAGTTTAACTCTCTCTTAATTCGTGGATCTCCTATAAACAGCTAGCATTGTCTAGCAAGTGGTCAAAGTGACCAAATTTAGTGTTTTGTCAGGTCGGGACAAATTATTGTAACAAATGTGCTTGTGAATAAAACAAAGGAATTCCTCCATTGAAACCAGATGTTTTTCCTTGACGTCCTTCTGCTAAATACCAATTTATAACAATAACTTTTATTATTCGTAATAATAAAAGCAACAATAATAACTACACAAGATATGCAAACAGAATTCATCTTCCTCTGAATTTATATTTTCGTTTATATTTTGCATTGCACGCCAGCACGAGTTTTATTTTAGAAAGCTTAATATTTTCATATTTCGCTTGCAGTAAACAAAATATTGAAGTAAATTGTTTCACCAAAGCAGGAGAATTTGTGTGCCTGAACGTCAATTGGAGTATGACGACCTCAGTCGAAGACAGATACCTCGGCCCTGGGCCGAAGATGTCACGGGTTCGTAATCTGACATGGGGAACAACAATAAAGATTATTTGGCATTCAGCAAATACCTTGTCCCTGATTAGGAGATACCCTCAAAATCACCCTGCTTAGAGAACACTTTTAGAACATTTCTGTAGAGCAGATATCCACATCCTTAACTTAACCCTTCCTTGTTTCATTTTACTCTTCTACCGAGTCAAAATACCATGAACCTCACGAAAATTCCTAACATGATTGATATGGTTCTTCCAAGTAGTTCGAACTACAATACAAATTCAAAGAATCAATTAAAATATTTGGACTCTGGACCTGTATTCTTAAAAGTTTAAAATGAGTCCACATGATGTCATTAATAGCAGGCTCGCATCAACTCGCAGGCTAAGAATGAATTTCTACGTCCATGCCAAAGAACGTAGCAAATGTTCAGGATGGTCTTCATTTGGCAGTTGATCGAATAAAGCTGGTTAAATTTCTGAGGAAGGACATTTGAAACGAAAGGCGTAAGTATATTTTCAAACCCACCCTCCTCGTTTCAATCAGATTTTCAATTAGAGTAGTTATTTATTCGCGAGATCTCAACTCATTGAACGTTAAATAAATTCTGAAAATTCGCTCAGAGGTCGATGATAACCGGAATTAATTATTTATAAGTTCTCTTCCTCGACAAATACGGAAATGGAATGGAAAAAGCTATTTGAAACCGGCATTGGGATAAAATTCAGTAGAGAAACAAAAATGACACTACGCCGACCAAACTGTAAGTAATGTAAGCCAGAAAGCCATAGATTCTGTGCGGTTTTCTCGAAACTTGAAAGCCATGGTCGTAAATTAATTCCATCTTCTCAAGAGAAACGCGTTGGTAAGTACCAACTCCAGTTTAAAAACTTTGAGCAAGTTAAGTTAAAACCAATTGGTTAAATAACCTACTCGTAGTTCTCCGACTTCGAGATATTTAAAAAAATATATTTATTGGAAGTGCAAAAATGAGATTAATTATTTTCACGTATTTACCAGGACTAGCAGTTTTTTTGCTGCTAGGCTCTGCGGGCGGCTTTTGGTTCGGCTCGCCCAGTTTGAGTGTTGGTGACCATTTTATAAATCTGATAGGAACTGGTTCCAAAAATAGCCGGATCCCCGGATCCACTGGGATCCAGTGGTAACAAATCATCGGGACAAAGTAACCGCGACATGCAATGACGTCATGTATAATATTATTATTCACAACTACCAGTTACAATAATAATCATATTATCGCCAATCTCTCCATATCCGGAGAGATTCACGAAATTACAAAACCAATGGTACTTACGCCTACCAGGCGATGCTCTTCACGCTAGCTGTTAACGTAAGTGGCGCCATCTTTTGGCATTACTTTAATGCGGTTCTATTACAAAATTAGATTTGTAAACCAACTCCACGTACGAAAACGGTTTCGCGTAAGACGCGGCGTCAGTGTTGTGTTCTTATTCGGATTCTTAAATTTCAACCGTACATTCGCTAGGCTATTAATACTGTTTGATGATTGATGATGATGATTTATCATAAGATATGCAAGATTGTGTCTAATCAAGGATAAAAAAAAGGAACAAAAAAATAAAAGTAACTCGGAATGTAACACAAGAAAAAATTCCCAAAGGTTGAATAAAATTAATAAATAGTATTTTTTTACGTGAATACCAGTCCCAAGTGCTCCCAATCGCCTGGAGTCAGTGGGACTATGGCATCCACATTGAGGTATGTTGTGAGACTGAAGGTAGCGTAGACGGCGAAGAGGAACCTGGGGAAGTACCTGGCTCAGATTCAGATTCAGATCTAGCCATTAAACACGGCTAAAGCCATTTCAAATAATACTTCAATTCCGAATGGTGGTCTCACACCAGGGCGATACTAAGAGTATCTTACAGTCTTGAACGTGCCTCAAGTATAACTTATTTGATTTTTAAATGATTATATTGTGAAATAAATCAAATCGATCAAATAAAATAAGTATCTTTGAACGCCGGGATTTGAACCCGCGACTTCCGGATAGTCGACGGCCTCGTCGATAGCCTTACCCTTTCACCACGGACGCCGCGCGCCGTCAAATTTGAAGATGGAATAGAAATATGCGTACAATACATACATAAAAGCATACGTTTATTATGGTGGTATATCTTTTATATTTCACTCGTTATAATATGAAATTATTATTATGTAAACGAAGTAACATTATCGTTATTTGTTTTTGGGGTGTTATGCCGTGTTGCGCTACCTTCTTCTTTAGCCAACGTTTCACATTACCGGATCTGCCCTGATGATGGGCACTGCAACGCTGTCCGAAACGTTGGCTAAAGAAGGAGGTAGCGCAACACGGCGTGACACCCCAAAAACAAATAACGAAAATACTTTTGGCCGTGAAAATCTTAAAACGTATCCGAAATCCGAAGTAACATTACTCTTTCGAAAAAACATTAATAAAAATATGAAAAATAAATACAGTAAGAGCGACATTATAAATGAGAAACAATTTGACTTTTGACTAAGTTTTTCCAGTCGATTTATCGGAATGTAATTTTTTTAAATAATATTCGTTGTCGTTTGATTGCGATTTTAAAAAGATTTTGGCTCTTTTTACCCATCACAAGTACTGACGGATTAAATATATGGATAACTTTGTTAATGATAATGGTTTTTGCTAAGGTCTTCTCGTAGGGAGAAGTTCTCGTATCCATGGAATTTAAGAAAATTACGAATTAATTAATAATTCACCGGGAATAAGAATTTCTCACATATTCCGTAACTGGCTCATATCAGGCCAAAGTGTGTAGGCATAGTCTAGTAGGTGGTGTACCATTATTTAATGTTTGTATCTCGAAAACACTACTATTGATCCCGTGCTTGAAATACGTGTTTCTCAAATTATGCTTATGTGATGTTGTATATAAGATTATACATTTAGTTTCAACATCTTTCAAGAGATATCGTTAGTGTCGGTCGTTATGTGTAGTTTTTAAATATCTCAATAGGTGTCAGTTAATTAGTACCTTAGAAGAGGGCTATCTATCATCGTTCGTGAATAATGCACGAACAAGTTACTGAACACGACAAACCTGTGCGCCCACAGCGCTTGGGTTCTTCACTCAAGAAACGCTCTCGTCACGCATTCGCCAGCTTACTCCCCAAGTCAAGCATGCGTAAAGAAGTTTTACTTAGAAAAAACTAAGCCTAAACCATCCGATAACTTAAATAAAACAACTTGTCATCTCGATTAATTTCGATAAATATTGGGTTATCCCGAACATGTTTCTAGTAATCTCAATCACTGGGATTAAAGAACATTACATTTGAAAAAAAAGTAACTTTTCACGAACAGTTATTTACTTTATCCCCAACAAATTCACGCACATTTTGGTTTCAATAATGAAACACGGCAAAAAAAAATTACTATTCTACTAATCTACACCGAAAAACAATTTGGGAGACGGAAATGGGTACCGCCGCTCCGGAAACCATTTATTGGCTAACCAACACCTCTGCCGTAGGTCAACCCAAGTCGGTCGCTAGGTTTGATAACTTAGCAGTGGTGCCAGGGATCATGGGATGATCTTGGTGGCGGATGCGACTGCCCACTAATTGCGTTGATAGGGAGAGATTAGTTGAAGGTGACATGTTAATCTCTCCATGCGGACTCTCTCGGAACATCGCCTTACCGCAGTGGGAGGGATAGATTCATGTGTCCGTCACTCCTGGACATACCAACCCACAGATTCCTACCCACCCCTGCTGCTTTTTACAGCATCCTCAAAGATGACGTAGGCTCTGAGTGGATTTTTTTCCTCAGGCCCCCCTGTGGGGAGCAAGTAAAAAATACGCCAACTAAAATATTCGAAAACTCTAGAGAATTAAATTTTTTAAATTCAAATATGAAAAGAGCACAAAAAATCAAATGTGGGTATTGTATAATTTTATCCACGGCGAACACACTTCATAATCGACATTTTTCTAATTTAAAAAAAATCTCACTTGTAAATAATCACAGCTAAAGGGTATGAAATTCAAAAATTCTATGAATTGTGTCTGAAAAATTCAAAAACGTCAAATGTCAACGCTGATTGTTTTTCTTTTGTTCTTAAATACAAACACAAATGCTGCCCCGAGTTTTGAATTTCATATTAATACTTCAACATTTTTTTAAATCACAGTGCAATGTCTCGTCACAGGTATATCCTAGTAAGACAGACATAAAAAAAAACTCAATGAACATATACTTTTTACAGGTAAATACTCGTATACTAAAAAAATGTTTTTTGCTTGAAAGATTTTTAAAAAGATTTGTTTTTGATGGACTCTTGCCATATGAAATATCATCGAACCAACGATTCAACCCTCCATCGTATCAATATTTGCTTACAGTTATCTCGGATGGAGAATAGAATAAACCACCTGAAGAATAAGGGAGAAAATAATATGATGTTAAATGTTTTTAAGAAAATACGGGTTTTGCGCAACCCGCGAACATGTAAGTACATCGATTTATTTAATACATTTCAATTTTAAGAAAATTAGTAAGTACCAACGTACAACCTTTGCATTTATTTTTATTATTTTTATTTTGGAAGGCAGGTATGGGTACCGCCGCACCGGGAACCGTTTATTGGATAACCAACACCCCTGCCATAGGTCACCCTAAGTTGTTGGTGAGTGGACACCGGGCATTATAAATATGTTTGAATTTGCCCGTCACTACTCCTGACAAACTGTATTTGCAAGGAAAAATTTCTATTTCGCAGCTTTAGTAAAAAAATTATTGCCAGAATAGCGAACTGTTCACAAATCAGATGGTTGCTACGATGCTCAAGCAACCTAGCATTACAACAAGTAAATAAAATTCACCTTGTTGAAAAGCGTCAACCATTCACTAGATTGACTTGCAATTTGCTTGTAACCTTTTGCTAAATTGCTATTCAGATTTCGTATTAAGATAATTTTAAACAAGCTGGTGGAAGATTTGTTATCTTTTCTCTTTGATAATAATTAACGAAATAATTAATAGGTTAGTGATTAATATATTGTTAATCTAATTTGCTACACAAGAACAAAGGCTCCAACCTTAAAGATTGTTGATGAGTTTAACAAATAATATTTTTATTGAAGATAAAATAATGATTTGAATAAGAAGACACAGAAAAATAAAAAGGTAACGGTTGCAACTTGGAATCGAACCAAATGTCTCTTATACTACCGGGACAAACGCCTTAATCAACTCGGCCATTTCGAGCATAATATTTTAAGTCAATTTTAAATTCTCGTTTTTTTTCAGATTTCATTTAGATTTATCAGTGTCGTCTTCTTCTTCAATGACATGTAACATTGACGGTTCCTGCCTTCAAATATTTTTAATAAAATTGAATATTATTATTAACTAGCTGGTCCCGGCATGCGTTGCTATGCCATTTAATAAAGAAATTGTTTCTCCCTGAGTGTCCTTTCCCATTCGTCCCGTTCCCCTTCCGCCTCCCCTTCTTTTCCTGCGTCCTCTCCCCTCTCGCGTTCCCGCTCCGTCACCTCCACCTTCCCTCTCCCTACTATACTCCCCCCCCCTTCCCCCGTCCCGCGAACCACCCTCCCTAGTTCCTCTCTTCACTCCAAGGTCCCCTTCTCCCCTCCCAGGTTCCCCTCCTCCTCCCTGGTTCCCCTCCCCCATCTCTCCCTTCCTCCCGCTTTCCATAGCGATAGCCGCTTCCTCGCGTGCCACCAACAGCATTTTTTTATACAAATTTCATAATGCCAGAGCTCACCTGAAGTTTTATAAAAACCTTGACCTGACAATAACGAATACACAAAAGAAAGAATTATCCAATTTGGTTCAGTCTTTCGAAAGTTATGCGTTTAGCAACACATTCAGCGATTCATTCTTATATTATAGATTTTTTATATAATAATAATAATAATGTCCACATTTGTACAAAGGTGTACATTATGTACATTATTGAATGTTCTTTAAACACCATTCACAAACAAATACAAATAAACAAAAGGGGAAGCAAGTCTTACGTGTAAGATACTTGTAAGTGCATTTCTTTTCGATTTAGAGACAGCCCGTTCAATGTTCTGGGTTCACTTTCTGGAATAACGTGCCTTTTAGTTTGAGGACAGAAACTGTTTTTGAAAACCTTAGAACTAATACAAAAGAAAAAAATATATATGGTAGTCTCAGAGAGAGGTCATATCTACTTCATCGACAATCGCCATCTTCGGTCTCTCATGTCTTGTGTAAAAAAGACAGAAGGTATTCCATAGATGTCACAACATACCCCAATTGGGGGATGCCATAGTCTCACTGGCTCCAGACGGGAGCAGTTGAGATTCTTGTGCGGTTATTCACTGTAAAAAAAAAGAAAAAGATAACTTCACGTACAACTTCTCTTCGGGACTTCTACAAAATGCTATGCTTTAAGGCGCCGCTACCCGCATTCTACCGTTTTCTTATATATCTCCCTTAAACATTTGAAGTTTTTAAGCTCTTAAAAAAATATATGTAATTTTTGTAGATAATGTCTAGAAGCTGCCCGCGCCGAAACACTAATTATATGAAACTTCCTCGACAGAAAAAATCGCAAAGTATGCTCCGAAAATTATTATAAACACGTTTGTTTCAGTTATTTTACAAGTTATAGTTGTGAAAAAATTTACAATGTTTCTTTAAATGATACTTAAGATACTTTCTTTTTTTCTAGATTTTTCTTTTATATAATTAATTAAGTAATTTCATATCTCTCCATCTTCTTCATTTTGAGCCCGGTTTCGGGCCCTTAAGTTTCTCGACTAGCGATTCATAGGTCACGTGTTCAAATCTCGGTGAGCGCACGGAAATTTTATTTGATTAATTGGTTTTATTTCAAAAAACTTTCATTAAAATAATAAATAGTGCATTTGCTGCACGTTCCAGAGTATTTGATACTCTCAGAATATCGAAATGGCTTTAACCGTGTTTGGTGAACATATCTCAATAGCCAGGCACTTTCCCACCTCCCCCTCCCACTACCTTCAGCAAAACACAACACGGGGATGCCAGAGTCTCTTTGTCTCCAGATGGATAGGAGCAGTGGGACTTTTGTGCGGTACTCACAAAAACAAACAAATAGTGAAAAAAGGATCCTTAAGGTGATTGAAGATACCAGTAAACGGCGCACAGTTATTCGTTTCATACATGCTAGACGCTAAAAACTCTTACACATGATTAAATTATTTTTAACCCTCTATCGAGGTGTAGTCAATACTAATTTTATGAAAATTTGTGTTAAAAATGATTAATTTTTTTTTTCCTATCGTTTTATTCTTTATTTTAATTTTTTTTTTTAATTTTGAAATAATGTGTTAATGAGGTTTATAATAAAACAATTATATGTAAAAATTTAAAAAATATGTTTTTGAGTGTAATAAATTGCTAAAATTACGGCCCATTTTCTGCTTATATTCAAAGATATAAGCCTTATTTGGTTTTCCAACTTTTTTTCAGCACTTTAGTTTTAAAATATATTGAAATATATATAAGCTTAGAATATAATATAAACTAAATATATAAGTTCAGTATATAATATAAGCGAAATATATAAGCTCTGTATATATATATATATAATATAAGTTAAATATATAAGCTCAGTATATATATATAATTCAAATATACTTAAAATTTTGTTAAACATTCCCTCAAGCTTTTTTTTCTTCAGCAAACTCTTCCGTGTCACGAACAATTCCAGCCTGGAAATCTCGTATGTGATTCCTGTAAAATAAAAAAATAATAATAACGTGGATTCGTGTGGATTAATATTGAAACTGATGTGAATAGAATATTAGTTGCACTATTTTAAAAAAAAGAAAATTATCGTGAGATTTTGATATACTCTCTGAGATAAACTCTCGAGAAGTTAGAAATTTAATATTTTTTAGGCCAAAAAAAAACACAAAACTTATTTATTATTTAAAAAAAACTAAAATTATTTTCACTAAAGTATTAAAAAAAACTTTAAAACATACCTTTTAAAGTAGCTACCATTTTACAGAACCGAAAAAAAAACACTTTTCAAACATGTTCACAATTTTAAACGTCGAGCTGCGACGAGCGAATAAATGCAAATGATAATTTCTAAATACATTATTCGACTTTAGGCCTCTGGTATGAGTCAATGCGTGCACTAATCACCCCAATTAAGCATGCATTTATTATCCTGTCTATCTGGTAATGTCGCCATGACGTCATTGTTTGGGAATTCAAAAGTGACTTATTAGCGTATAGCTTGTATGAAACGAATCGCTGTGCGGCGCCATAAAAGTTGACAATTTATGTAGGTGTATTATTATGAATGTTTAGACAAGTTTAGACAGTTTATGAATGTTTACCTCTGCTACCAGCAGGAGTAGCAAGGCGTGTAGTTTAAGTGAGACGAACCTCACAAACATACCTAACATCTATCGTAAGGCGCATTGGTAAATAAAAGTGGATAAAATACGGAGTGTACGCCAGGATATCTTGTGTAAATACCTCTGCGTCCTTTGCGAGGCAATCTGGTTAAAAAGTTCGTTAGTTTTGCTTCTTTGGGCCCGACTTAACGAGCCGCGCCGCCCCTGGGCTCCGCAGCTATATTGCCTGCAAACTTACTCTTATTTACCTTTGGGTGAAAATAAACGAACCTAATGTGCCTTTGAGGAATATTTCCAGTGGCGGCGTGACTATTCAGTGAGGGGACGGGAAAGCACACCCCCGGGACGCATCCACTCCGCCACTGGACAGATTTTCATAAAAACCGCGGCATCAAAGGTGTTTGTTTCGTTACAAAAAAAGAGAATATTCGTTTTAAAGGCTGCTAAGAGCGGCCGTGCAAATTTTGCATGAAGTTAATTTTTATCCATTTTTTGTTAATATTGTCAGCCGAGTAACTAATTGCGCGTTTAAATTCATTGGCAACGTCACACGGACTAGCCCCTAAGGCGAATTTTGTTCGGTTTTCGGAACAAATTATATATACAAATTATATATGTCTCATGGAAATCGTTGTCTCCCTTACTATAATGGTTAGAAATATAATCTAAACGGTGTTAGAAAGAGAAAAATCGACTCTTTACATTTAAATCTACATTTAAATATACTATAATATAAATATAAATATAAATATATTATTTCAAATATAAATTAGACATCAAGTCTTGGATCATCAGCCAAGATAGATCTAACATCAAAGATTTTATCAAGACCATTTTTAAGTATGCATTTCTAACAGAACTTTGTCTTTTTTTATAGATATAACTAGATGTATGATCCGTACCGATTTCAGGAAAACTATTTCGTAAATACGTAAATCTCTCAAATTTACAAAGAGCCTTCCTACTCTTATACCCTAGATCAGATGATGAAATTAATTATCTTCTATCTTTCTTCTACCTTTTTTCTATCTTCTTATCTTATTTTTTTATTTTTTTTATTTTTTTTTTATGGAAAATCAACAGATATTTTACACTTGTAATAATAAAATTAATAATATACATAATATCCAATGACAGTTTTTCATATAATTAAAATTATAATTAAAAAGTAAAACAAAAAAGTAAGGGTCCTGTACCCATAAGAACTTAACAAAAATATAACCCTGAAAATTATTTAAAAAAACATATAAAAACACAATATAAACTGTAATAATCTGCTTACAAAATTTCAACCATGAAGTAGGAGTCAGAAATCTGTTCTCACTTCACAACACCAATAATAATAATATGTACATTGTACATACCTACAACATACATACTTATATCTTATATATCTATTACATAAAAATGAATCGCAGAATGTGATGCTAAGTGCATAACTTTCGAACTACTGCACCAAATTGGATAATTCTTTTTGTTTGTTTGCATCAGGACAAGGTTTTTTATAAAACTACTATTGAGCTCTTGCATTACGAAATTTGCATAACAAAATTGCAGTAGGTGGCACGCGAGCTGTTTGTATGGAATGCGGGAGGTTGGAGGGGAATTCGCGGTAGAGGGGGAACGCAAGAGGGGAAGGGATGCGGGAGAATAAAAGGAGGCGGAAGGCGAACGGGGCGAAAGGGAAAGGACACGCAGGCAGAAATAATTTCCTTACTAAGAGCGTTTAACCAGCCAGCGGACGAAAATCCACAACTCGTCGAAAGTTGTTCTTACGATTGTGCACGGCGGTTACAATGAGAAAGATTATTTATTCTCCGTACCAGCTTTTTAAAATTATAACTTAATATCGATTTTATTTCATTCCAAATTTGCTTTAATTTATACCTACATCCAAAAATGCTGAAAGGCGTGATGATAAAACTATTAAAATAATGTACTTTTGTAATTATTTTTTGATTATAAGTATTTATCATTTTTCAATAATGTCTAAGTTAAATAAGAATGTAAAAAAAAGCTAAAATATATTAGTTTGTAAGTGCACAAAGAAATACACAAACGGACCAATTTTCGTCAAGAAACATAATATATGTAGGTACATATTTTTTAATGAACTCTAAAACATGCGATACCCAGATAATGTATAGATTTATTTGACTTCATGATTATATGATTTGAAATGGGTGTGGTATAATACAAAATCTTTTTTGAAAATTTAACAAATCTGCCAACGGCCTATGGTATAACCTTATTATACTAAAAATGAACATTTTTTTCTCAAAATTTAAAACATGCAAATGCTAGATAAAAGAACAATCTTTCGAAATCCATTTATATTTTTTTTTGGAAAAGAGTCAATACGTCTAAAATCTTATTTAAAAATGACATATTTCTGGTTTTCTCTGGTAATACCCTCTAACTGAAGGCCGCCGTGGTCTGGGGATAAGGATCTTCACTCACAATCCGGAGGTCGCAGGATCGAATCCCGATTTAAAAATGACATATTTCTGGTTTTCTCTGGTAATACCCTCTTAAATGGCATAGCAACGCATGCCAGGTTTGTTTGTAATAAATGAACACAATAAATATTCTATAATAATAATAAATAAAAATACGATAAAATTGACCTTACCTCGGATTCATTGTGTGACCCATATCAAATACTTATCCCAATTATCTCTTTACCTTTAAATTATCGATGAGCTCAGGCATGAAATTTTGCTATTTTTTTCTAAATTTCCAAAAAAAAATCAAACATACTCTCTTTAGCTTTGTCTCTGAAATGATACCTGCATCAATAAATTCTTCTCTGCTACATACCTATATCAATAATTCAATTCAGACTGTTTTAATTGCCTAGATAAAGTAAAATTGGTTCGAGTAGAAACACTTAGCTAAAGAAGGTCTTATTCAGTATTCGAGTAGCCAGTGCACTTGTCAAAACGTGACACGAAGGAAAGGCAGCCAATTAAAACGGCTTCTGCTTGAAATACAGACATTTTACGTAAAAGTACATCGTGGAAAATATTAACTATGATTTATTTTTCATAACGATAGCCGTTGAGTCATTTTTATAAGGTTAAGAACTCTAGACTGGTTTGCCATCGTATATCGATTTCTTATTTTTTCCTTGTCAATATCGGTCTGACAATCAACAGTGCGGCCGTGCTCGGCAAATTGGTATGAAATCATCGGTGGGTACGCCTATCGATCCGATATTATTAAGTTATCAATTTGACCGTGATAGAACTTCAGGGCGACATTGAGATTATCTACCACCCTGAAATGTGGTGAGAACATACTATATTAGTTTCACGCAAAATTTTCCACTAATAAAAATTCCGACACCAGTGTTTCTAAATATTTGTGAACGTCATTCGTAACCCAGGAATGTTTGTCTATTTTTTTTGTATATATAATAATAATAATAATAATAATCTTTGTTCAATGAAATAACAACAATATAACTAAAAAAATTACATGCTCATTGTAGTTTACAAATAGATTACATCAATCAGTACAAAAAAATTAACAAATAGAAAGTAACGTAAGAAAGGTTACACAGGAGTAGTATAGTTATACAGTATTTTTAGTTGTGCATAGCCTGCCTCACTAGGTGAACCTGTATTGAGGCAGAATTTTTGTTAATTGTTTCTCGCAATTTTATCTATGGTTTTTTTATAAATGTGCAAAGTAGGTTTCCATACAGCAAAAACTTTATTTTAGTTAACATTATTGTTTGCATATACCTACACAATTCATTAACTGCAAGGTTATTACTACAATAACAACTGTCAATGACTGGGCGTTTGGGTGAGGGCACCAGTATAGGCTCGATCATTAGAATGTATCCATATTTTAACATATTTTTTAAACTCTCTCTGTGTTTGACTCAGTTTGATGTTTTCTGTATTATATATTTTTTTTTAATAATAAGGTTTACATGGTATTTACATGATAATTCCATTAAAAGCACTTGCTTAAATTTTATTTTTATTTTGTCGGGTTTTAAACGCGCGACCTCTGGATTCGTTGCTAAGTATCTAGACTACTCCAAACGAAGGTTATGTTATCGAACGTTATTAATACCGTAGCGTCTGGGTGGTTGAATTTCAGTACCCGGTTTCGATTGCATATCCTACACCACGCCTTACACGTCGTGCTACAAATAACATCTGTATACGTGAATTTTCAGACAAAGCTACCGTTGTAAATTGGTTTCTAATTGAAGAATTCGTCACAAGATGTCGCCACTTTCATCGGCAAGATGCATATGGACGTATCCTTCCTAGGTGTAAGTTCTACGAATTTGTGAACCAGTTCCTATTGGATTTATAAATTGATCATCAACACTAACTGGACGAAGTCGAACTAATAACCGCAGGGCCTAGAAATAAAAATCTGCGGAGCGGGTTTTTGACTGCTAGTTTAAATTAATATCCGTAATAAAATACAAAGGTTACATTTTTATCTGAGTAGGTTTTTAATTCCACCTCATTAACTCACAACACCGCGATTACGGATTAAGGATCAATCATATTCTTTCACGCCACCGCGCACCAACACCGGTTGATTGACGTGATGGATTGTAAGAGCACATCGTCTTCTTAGTTGGTGTTTTTTTATAACATAAATATTATATAAAAACAATGGGGGATTAAAAAATTGCGAGAACTCTGCTGTTTAGTTTAACATTTCTTAACTTAACTTAACTTCTAAACGCTGAGGAAAATTAATCAAAGTTATGAAAGGAATAACTGTTCCTCTGAGACTAATAAAAAATATCTACACAAATTTTGTCTCACCTCAGTTGCCTTATTTTTATGAGCATATTATTTAACGGCCCTTCTCACCAGTGGCGAAATGCTCCTAATAGAATGATTGTACGATAGAAGTTTCAATTACCCCACCGCTAATACCCTTTTTTCCAGAACTTCCTCTCCTTCCTTTTCTAAAAAAGACTCTTTACACAGTATCTCCAAAGATGACATAGGCACCGAGGGGAATTATTTTAGCTAATGTAATTAGCTTATTAATTTATGATAAAAACCTAATTAATATTTTTCTAAATATTCTGCCTTTATTTTGTTTTGAAGAGTTTTAATTTTCCATGCAATATTCATATTCATATTTAATAATAGTTAATTCATATTTTAATTTGACCGAGAGTTAGAAACTTTAGAAATAAACGTAAAAATTAAATCGAAAATTATTTAGTTTATAAAATAATAGCACCATGTAAATCACCTTTACTTACGATGTTTCCATGTAATGTTGACTCCTCCCACCGTTCTCCCCCTCCCCCAAAATCACCCCTTCCACTACCCCCTCCTAATTAATTTATGTACTTATACAGAATGTTTAAGTTAGTTTTATGTTTGCTCGTGAATGACACGGATGTGTCGAAACCGGTTGCAAAAATATTATAATTTAAGTAACAAATGTACATTGAAAATTAAAACTCTTCAAAATAAAATGTCTAGAAATTGTTACATAGTTAATGCCCAAGAAAAACAAATAATCCTGTCTTTAACTTGCTGACGGAAATTGGATAAGTATTGGAAGAAATGTTCGTTGTAAGGCTTTCTCTCACATTTCTCAGTTTGTAGCTTTAAGTCTACTATTGTATAAATTATTAATTGTATTAATTGTATATATTGTATAAATTATAGAATTGAAGCAGCAAGAACTGCGTTTATTAAAATGAAATCCCTCTTGCGCAAAGATAATATCAGCTTAAAACTAAGGCAGAGAATGCTAAAATGTTATGTGTGGTCGGTCTTGCTCTATGGATGTGAAACATGGACCTTGAAAGTAAATACCATGAATAGGTTAGAGGCTTTTGAAATTTGGCTTCACCGGAAAATGCTCAAGGTCCCATGGACCGACATGATCACGAACATAGAAATTCTCAGGCGGGCTAGAGCAGATAGAGAACTGCTTACATTAATAAAAATCAGTAAAATTTCATATCTGGGTCATATACTTCGAGGCGAGAAGTATCACTTGCTCCATTTAATATTGAAAGGCAAGATAGAGGGTCGCCGAGGGCCTGGTAAGAGACAAATGTCTTGGCTGCGTAATATACGAGAGTGGACCGGCATTAGAAGTGTGTAGGAGCTATTCCGGGCAGCGCAAGACAGAGGAACATTTTCAAGAGTGATCGCCAACGTCGGGGGGACCTGATACGGCACACAAAGAAGAAGATTGTATAAATCTTGCGATCTTTTTACTTATCCTTTAATTACTAATTACAATAATTTTTCTTACTAACTTACATGATTCAAAATTTATAATGATTTTTTAATTTATATTATAATTTTTATTTTTTAATTTATATATGATTTTCTAAGCTTACTTATTATTTACAATAGCCGTTATTACTAACTTACACGATCTTTTAATTTACTAATTGAGCTAGAATTCCCTCAACCAAACACAAGAGAATTGTCTCTTTATGGTGAGGAAAGGCATTTTTTTGTTTCTTCTTTGTTAAAACCTTATGTAACTGACGTAACTTTACATGGATTTTTAATCAGCATTGCCAAAAATAATAATAATAAAAATTTTGAAAAATAAAATTAAATAAGGCGCAGTTTTTTTTAATAAAAAAGTAATATTTAGCAAAATTCAATTTATAAAATTAGGTGTGTGTAGCTACAAGCTAAAAACCTGTATATTGTAAAACAATATTAAAAAGTGTTCTACCAACATTACACTAATCACCAATGGGTCACATTTTTTATAGCTTTAAATAACTTTTTAAAGAGGTGTTGAATTGACTTGATTCTGAGTTAGCATGGAACCCACCAATGTACATGAGAGCATTTAAAAGACATCTCTACATATTATAAATTAAAGTCCCCCACGTCGTCTGCTGTCTGTCTGTTCGCGATAAAGTCGAAAACTACTGAATGGATTTTCATGCGGTTTTCACCAATAGATAGAGTGATTCGTGAGGAAGGTTTAAGTATGTAATTTGTCAATGATTTGTGTAAATTGGTTGAAACATAACGATAATTGCTAGAAGTGTCGGAAAAGGTCAAGCCGCCTGGTAGCCTTCATCGAAAACGCTGCCTAATCCTTTTGGGATATAATAAAACAATGCATGGTGGGATATTCCTCTTTTATAGATCTACAAAAAAGTTCGCGAAGGCATATATCTATCTTTGACGGATTGTTTACTATATATACCCAATCTATCTTTTAAAAAATGGTCACGTACATTGCGGTAATTGTAAAGTTATTTAGACGGATACAGTATTAATCCTTATTAACTTAAATACGTTAGTTACCCCAAGCATTTCATGCACATTATTATAAGCTTTCACACCATCTCTACGTATTATAAATTAATGTCCTTCGCGGCATCTGTCTGTCTCTTCGCGATAAACTCAAAGACGGCGGTGGTTATAAAGGTTGGATAACCATCCAGTAGATGACGTTGTGTTTTATTAGCCACAGCAACGCGTGACCGGATCAGCTAGTAATATATAAAATAAATGAAAACTTCGTATTGAAGAACCTTATTCCCCTAGCAGTATTATGCAACAAAACGAAATTTTTCGTTATGACCTTTACCGTGATTACACAAATTCATAAAAATATAAAATGCTTTAAAACCGTCGCAATAATTTAATGAAAAAATTAAGTACTGACTCCATCGGTAAAAAGCACAGATCTTTCAGCAGATTATTAATATTCTGAAAGTGAACCCAGGCATCTATAAAATGACAATGTTTTTAGAGTCCCATAAAACGATTGTGAATATTTTCGTATTCAGTCCCCGATTCGTAGCACTAAAACACTTTCACGCCGGGCTAAGATTCGGCGAATTTATATCACCCCTCCAGATCCAACCCTTAAGAATAAAATTTGAAAAAATTAAAGCGTTTCGAAGACTTTAGAGTTTCCGCCCCTTCTTAACACCTGACATTTTAAATGCGAATAATGGAATCTTTTTTAATGGTTTCTCCATCAATGACTTCTTTTCGGAAGCCTTTAGATTTTTTAATACGTAAGACATAAGTATACATACGAGTATATTAAAATTTGTAATAATTTGAATGTATACGGGGTATGAGCGACATACATAAAGATAACCTCAAATTAATATTTCCAATTCAAACACGAGAAATGTTTTTCTCTATTAAATTGGGTAGTTTCATTAACAAAAAATTACTTTATTTGTAATTAGTTTTTTAAGAACCATATATTTTCATTCTGTAAATATGTCATAGTTCATAATAATATGTATGTAGTTCAAATAAAAAAATATATATATTCACTGCTTATAATAATTCTCCTTCACAGGTTTTTTTAAAAACGCACTGAAATTAACAATTTTGTTATGTTTTCATAATTATTTTTTTTTTTTCGGGAAATCGACAGTTTACATTTTTCCAGTTTGTACATGTTTGTATAGCCAAAATAAAACCAATTATGGATTTTCTTCATGTGACTTTACCTCTGATTTACAGCATAATAAAAAAATTAAATAATAAATTTATAATAAAGCAGTATGATATCAAAAATTTTATAAAACAAAAGAGTAAGTACATAAAACTAAAATTTACATAAAACATAAAATATCAATACATTGGTAACCATAAGAAGCCAGGTTGTACATATAAATCAAATCATAACAGAATTAAAGATAAACTATAGAAACATAGACACATAACATATTCATGTAACATCAGAGAAATACTCTTTTATGTACCCCTTATATTTGGTAGGTTCGGAATTGAAAATTTCCACCTTGGATAATATGCTACTGTAACTATTGCATAGTCTGTTCAGACAAGAATTTTGCTTACAGTTTGTCTTGCATTGATCAACCCTGAACAGGACAGAAGAGCGTGTTGTACATTAAATTGAATTTTTAACTAATTTATACAGGAATATTGCATCCTTATGATGCCTTCGTACATAATAAACTTCGTACATTATAAACTGACTTTAATACCTACCTGTACCTGTAATAGTACCTACCCTGATGTATGGCAGTGAGGCATGGAACTGGCAGAGGAAGAATGAAAGTAAACTGAATGCTGTTGAAATGAGATCCCCGAGACGTATGTGTGGTAAAACCATATATGATCGTGTTAGAAATGTGGATATCCGCAAAGAATGTAAGGCTGATGTAAGTATAATGAGCAAAATTAAGAAAGGGACCCTCAGATGGTTTGGGCACGTAGAGCGAATGAACGAAGAAAGTAGTGTTCAAAGAATATATGATGCAAATGTGAATGGTAGAAGAAGTCGGGGACGCCCGAGGAAGACATGGCACGATCAAGTAAATCAGATACTTGAGACGGGCCATGTCAAAAGTCAGAATAATAGAAGAGTATGTATGAGACGATGTATGAATGTGAGTAAGGCAAAGAGTGTGTGCCAAGACCGAGTTGTTTGGCGGTCCGTCCTCTCTGCCTACTCCTGCGGGGAAACGGCGTGATGGTTAGTTAGTTAGACTTTAATTGCACCTGACTTATTTTAACAAGAGATTCTTGGGGTTAATGGACAAAAAAATGGTAGACTATATTTTGGTCTCCGGTTCCATTTTAAATGTGTTTTTTTTTACATTAGCTCCAGACGGGAGGCCATGAGGTAAATAATTCCCCTTAGGGCCTATGTCATCTTTCGGGGTGCTTTGTAGAGCTTATTTTGTTTTTTGGAAAGGAGTTAGAGGAAAGTCTGGAAAGGAAAAAGGTATGAAAGGTGAAATGAAGAGAGGGTAGGAATCTGAGGGTCAGTGTATCGAGGTGTGACGGACGTTTGAAACTTTCCCTCGTACTGCGGTACAAGGAGATGTTACGAGAGAGTCCTACTGGAGAGGTCTAAAGGTCTCCGTCAACCAGAATCTCCCGATCCGGCTCGCCACGTAGTAGGTGGGCAGGCGCAACTGCCGCCATGACCCGACATACTCGTACCTCACCCCATGAACCCGGGCACCCAGATAAGTCACCACAGTGACCTGTGGCGGAGGTGTTAGTTGTCTAATAAATGGTTCCGTGCATCAGTACCCATACCCGCCTCCCAAAAATAAAAAGACTGTGTTTTTAAAAAAAAAAATAATTTTGTACATTTTGGTTAATTATATTTTTGGTAAGCTTTTTTTTCAACATTTTTTCATGTTTGGAGCTGAAATATGGCAATTTTTAAATGCTACTGCTAAAGTATATTTCAAATACTAAAAAAATGGTAATTTTATCTGATTTCTAAAATGGAACTTATTTTTACGACATCTTTAAAAATTAAAAAAAAATATACAATACATTTAAAATACGTTGGAAAAATTCCAAAATTCTTAATGAAATTATTAATTAAACAAGCGTATACAATAGATAAACAACCCTCTGTGTGTAAGCAATGTATATGTCGCAGGCAAATCGTTATGATGCGCCTGAGGCCTTTCACGATCTGCCGTCAGGCACTTCACGAAGTAGTTAGGCGCATCATGATCTGCCTGATTTAACGATCGGTCTCCAATATATATCTTTCCATAGACAATTTTTTGCCATTTTTTAATTTCTATTGTTTTCTCATCCGCGGTCGTTTATTGATAGAATAAAATTGTTTTTTAGTAAGGCTGTAAGTAGTTCGAACCAGTTTAACGCGTCCTCGCAAAATTATCGATGTACACCAAAAGACTCAAATGCGCACTCTAATAATTTCTTGTATAAAGTTAGATTTAAATAAAGAGAGAACAGATTTCGAAAGAACTTCCTAAACTAAAATAGTAAAATGAGTTCGAATTAATAAAAAACTTCAATTATCATCATTTTTATACATAAAATATTAATGCTCGAGATAAAAAGACTTGGACGTATCCTGCGTCCGCCAAATTATTATACTGTTTTTTTTAAACTTTTTTACGAGATTTTTTCTAAAGAATTTTTGTTGAATAGCTAACATTTTCCATAATTCAAAAAACTTTTTGGTAAGACTTAAGCAGAAAGTTTCTAACTCTTGCAACAAATTTAATTTTACACACAGCAAATAATCTATTGGATAAATTTGTTAGATCTTTTAAAAATCATTCATTTTTTTCCAGAAGAAACTTTGAATTGATTCTTTGATAAAGAAAGCCAAATTTTAATAGACATTTTTTCTATCGAAATCGTCTGACATTTAAGATGAGGTAATCATTTTTGGTGTTAGGACGAAAAAACACAAACGTGAATTTCACATTCAAATTAAACTGCGAGAATTACATGCGAACGAAGTGATCATTAATACACATGTCATTGAAATTTTTATATTGCCTTATCATGGATGTCGTAAAGATTTGATCTAATGAATCAAGATGACATTTTGTTGTAAGGACGTGTCCAATTAAAAAGAAAAGAATTGATCAAAAATGATCGACATATGTGAGCCTGGGGTGTGTAAATTTTTAATTTATTTATTTCTATGTATTACAGTATTTACCTTTAACATTTTTACATAATAGATAAATTTTGAAAATATTTTTACATAATATATTTTGCAATTTTATTATGTTGGGTGTAAGGTAGGTTTGTGAAGGTGAAACTGTGGATAGGTATTGTTGTATGTTTCGTGAACACCTCACTAGGAGAACCTGTGCTGAGGTGTTTACGTGTTTATTTATGATTATGTGTGACAAGTATTTATGTGTTGTAATAGAAAGTTTTATTTTTCTTTTAATAGTTATTGTACATTTAGAAGAGAAAAAAAGTATTTTTTTATGTATATATTAGAGAAATATAAAAATATATATATATATATATATATAAACATACACATACATACACATCCATATACATACATGCACATATATATATATATACATATGTATACATACGAATACACATTCACATACACTTACACATATGTACACACATATACAAATTGTAAGTGTATGTATTGTAAGGGTTGCGTTGGATACTTGAAAAACTACTTAAATTTTAGGTTTATTTAATGTTACACTTTTTATAGTTTTATTATGTTTGGTTAGGAATAATAATGATCCCAAACTTTCTGTGCATAATACCCTAAAAATTGACTGATGAATTTACTTTAGGCGAATACAAAATATACCGACAAAGTAGCAATCAGCAGATCTAAATGTCATCAAAGACACCAACGAGTGACATCTGCTGCATAGGTGGCCCTTTAGATGTTTTCCAGTCCAAGTTACTCGTAGATATGCACACGCACATTTTATTAATATTTTGTGATAGACACTGATCCGGAGAGAGAAATATCCACAATGATTCAAAATTACAATCATTTGGCCGTTGCATTTTTCATGCTAACTGGGTGGTTCAATTTCTATATCCGCTGTATCAACTTTCACTGATTCGGAGAAAACCGCAAAAAAACTGTCACATCTCTTGAGTTAATTAATTGCTTTTAATTTTTTTATATAATGAATTGGAGTAATATGCATTTGAAAAGTGTTCATTTTTTTAATGTATGTCTAGAAATATTTAAGTAATTTGGATAAATAAAATGGATATTGCGGATTTTGATACTCACTTCGTGATTTGTATGGAATATAGAGGTTTTGAAACTCAACTGACCTGAGGGGCGTGTTTTTACACCCGCCATCTTGGCAAAATAACTGCTCGTGATTGGTGGAATTCTGATATAGCGGGTTTCGATAGTAACTTCTTGAATGATATAGCGGGTTTTGTTTCTCACTCGCACTTTTAACATGGTTTTTAGTCGTGATAAAGAAGGTTTTGAAACTCAATTTTAGGTTAGTCTTGTTTCTCGCTAAAATGTTAACAAGATATCATACTCAGATCATTTTTTCAAAAAATCGGATATAGCGGGTATTGAAATTACTCACGCCCGTATTCAAAAGGACACTTCAACGACATTTGTCTGTGGTGGTCCATTCGCAGTTCAAACGGGCACAATACATTTTAGTATCCCTGAAAGCACATAGAGACTGCCAAACAACCACTTAGCGATATTTTTAGTTTAAATTTACTCATAATCGAGATAAAAATAAACTAAAACACATTAAGATGCATTACAAAAAACAATGTCGGAATTGATAGTAGATAGGTAATCGTTAAGCTGGTAAGTCAAAACGGATTGATTGCAATAGATTGAAAAAAGTCTGAACTCAGAGAAAAAAATCAGTGGGTAAAGTTTCATTTCTCCGTCTTGGAATAGTCGCAAAATAAACTTCGTTAATTAAATGAGATTACAGCCCCGGGGAAAGTTAGTAATCAGATCCGGGAATAGTTGGGAATAACCCGACGATTTCTTTACGTACTTATCGACTTATAAATTACAGATAACGTGGGGTAAGTGGGGAGATTAAAAAATACGGTAAGGGACAAATGTTCATTTACGTATGTTATAATTAGACCTAAAGATTTTATATAATCAATAAAGCCGTAAAAAGATTCCAAATCCGTTTTCCATAAAAATTTACTTAACTACCTAATGCGGATATTGCAGAAGTAATTTTTTACCGTGCGGCAAAAAAATGAATTGTTGTTTTGACTGGCCGCAGCTGACTGAAATCACAAGCTGAAATGAAACCAAATACATAGTCTAGCTTTCGATTTTTGCCGTGCATCGGCAGGTAAAACGTCGACCGTGAAAACGGCCAGGAACAAGCGACCACTCGCCGTAATTTTTACGCCAATTGGAAAAACTGGCATGGGATATTAATCGACTGTGAAAACGGAGTGGCTGTGCATAGAGTCGCTATAACACGTCGCGACGCGTAATAAAAGTAACTCAAACAAACATCGTTAATTGTCGTCATTTATTTTTGGGGTATTATGCCATGATATACCTTCTTCCAGTGTCCATCATCAAGGCAGATGTGTAATCTGTCCCAAACGTTGGCTAAAGAAGTAAGCAGTGCAAAGCGGCCAGCCCCGGATCTAATGGGGGGCAAGCCGGGGCCCATGCCCCGGGCGGCAAGTTCAGAGGGCGGCCAAACTCAACTTTGACCACGGAATAAATAATAGTACAAGTAGAGAAATTTCACGGCCATATTAACTCGACTGATACCCAGAGCCCTGAGTGAGACGTGCTGCACGAACATTTATTATTCGCGAGGCGCGTAGGCATAGTTCAAAATACGCACCCGAACCGCTCGCCCGCAGGAACCACAGATCGCGGCAGCACGCGTCTGCTCTGGTTACCGTGCGTGCAAAAGAGATGAAGCTATATTCGAAAACTCCCTCGTCGATCTCTCTCCACGACAGTGTTTTGTTTTAAAAATGTGTCAAAAGTGTGTTGTTTTTTTTACTCTTTAGTACTTGTTGATCAACCGAAGGTACAATACTGATGTCATTCGTGTCGCATCAATAAATCTATCACAGTTCATCGATCGCTTTTCTGGGTAAGTATTTTATATAACTATCTTATGCTTTTTAAGTTACTATATTTATTTTTTAAACTCAATTTAATACGTGCAATCATTTACGTTGTCAATTCGTCATAATTCAAACTTACTTAAAATTTTTACGTCGTTATGCGTGTCATGATTTGTTTATTACACGATGGCAGCCATCATATGACTGAGAAGTAAAACAGCCTTTTATTTCAGCTTTTATTTAAATACAATGCAATGTAGCAGTTTAAAACGAATAAGCAGCCAGCAAGATAATTCAGTTGTGATTTCATCTGCTGAAGCATTTTGATGGAAACCATTCTCGTGTTCAAAGTGCAGTTTTAAAATTCTGGTTGCAGACTATATGCAGCCAGAATTTAAGGAAAACCATTTGCATGTTCTGGGTGTAGCTATAATTAAATTTCTTAATTAGTTACAGTAAAACCAGTTCTTTGATTCGAATATGCCCCCCCCCCCCCCCCCCCCAGCAAGGTTAAAATAAATATAGATACCTAAGTGGGCGGGGGCGGCATTTTTCAGTTTTTGCCCCGCCTAAAAAAAACGAAGATCCGGGGCTGAAAGCGGCAAAATATTTTAAAAATAAATCACGACAATACCGGCCGTGAAAATCTCAAATCATATCAAAAGTCGTCAACGATTGAAACAATTATGAAAGTGGGTATTATTTAAGTCGCCGCTACCCAAATTTCTACCGATTTCTTACATATCTCCCTTAAACATTAGAAGTTTTTAAGCCCTTAAAAAAATGTATGTTATTTTTGAAAATAATATCTGAACGTATTCCACGCCGAAACGCAAATTGTATGAATTTCCCTCGATAGAAAAATATCGCAAAGTGTGCTCCGAAAATTATTATAAACAGTGAAATGAACGTCATTTCACTGTCATTTCATTTCATTATTTTAGAAGTTATATATATGAAAATAATCACAGTGTTTCTTTAAATGCTATTTTAAATTTCCCCAGGAGATTTTTGCTCTATTTAAACGAGTCGTGTTTTATTCAAAATTTTCACAATTTTGTCTTTAATCTTATCGATTTAAATATTAGCCCGCTCTCTCTAACATTTGTATTTACATATCTCTCCAACTTCTTCTTTTTGAGCGGGGATACGGCGCCTTAACCTAAAATGTTACTTTAAAATAGTTTGTATTAGAGCACGAAAAATCCATGAGATGGTTAGTATGCAATGTAGTATGCAATAGTAGTACAATGAAGTTCCAATTTCGAAAATTACAATTAAAATAATTTTCAGTTATCTTGTCTGAATTCTTTAGTTCAGTTCGGTTTTTACAATTTTAAATTCTAGAAAACAAATTCGAGTTCATTGAACCTGAGTTACACAGAACTCTGAAATTAGTATTTTTGTTAATAATATTACTGTTCTTTTGTGATAAATAAATAAATGAAATAATAGTTATAGATAACCGACGGCATTGACAAAAATGATATCCCACAGGTCCTATGTCATCTTCGGGAATGCTGTGTGAAGGGTATTTTGAGGAGAGGTAGGAGCTTGTAGGATGGAGGAAACAAAGAGACCGGCAAATATGCCTAATTGTAATAATAAAGCATGTTTGCAAAAAAGTACACATCTTGCGTACGCAAGATGCAGTACATCAGTACATGCAGGTAAATATGTATATTAGTATAAAAACATTTAGTTAGTCTGTTTATTAATGGTCTTACAAACTAATTTAATTCAGATTTTTTACACACTTATTTTGCTTAGACATTATTGAAAAATTATGAATATTTATGGCAAAAAAATAATTTCAAAAAGTACGTGATTTTAATAATTTTATAATCACGCGTTTGAGAATTTTTGCTGCTAACTTGAATAAAGATATTGCAAATTTTGAATGAAATAAATCGATATTGCTATTAGTTAAAAATTCTGTTACGGAAAAAAATTAATCTTTTTCATCGGAACCGCCCTGTACAGTTGCAAAGGTATGATCGGAATACCGTCTTTCGGCCGTTTGTTAAGAGGTAATTGCTTACTTACCGAGTTCTTACCGTCCAAGCTCATAAGTTGAAAACAGATATTCAGATTCTACATTCTACTCTGCAAAAGCTCCGATAGCTTCGTTAGCTTTCCATTATACAGTTGCAGTTGATCATAAATGTGCAGGGGTCTAATTGGCCTGCCCTGATATCCGTGACCCACTGACCTGGCTGCGATTTAACCTTCATGCATCTATTGTGGTATTGTAGCTTTGAGGGTTTGTTCGCTTTATCATTGATTCACAATGCACAAGTTTTATTATTCGAACCCTTGTCTTGTAAAAATGTTCAATTTAACCACATTTAATTATGTGTATCTTACTTCACTTACTGGTTATTACGCAATATTTCTCATTCAAACAGTTAAATTTAGTTTTAAGATTTTTACGGCTATTTTTCAAGTTAGATTTAGCTTTATTATCACGAAAAGTGAATATTTATGTCGGGGGAGACGAAAAAATATTCAAAAAAATGCATGTTAAAACATTTAAATTAATTATTATTTAATTATTTAAATTATTTTCATCATTTTTGTAACAAATTTCGTAGACAATCAATCATCAATCAATGCTGCCAATCATTGCCATATGAAACAATAATTTATTAATTTTATGAAGTGAATGCATTATTGACAAGTTTGTACCTGTATTTATAATAGGAGAACTCGGAAAGAAAGGTATTAAAATATTTACACCTGATAACCCTGCTTGCCAAACAACCATTCAAAATCTGGGATGTATATCTAAATTATGATGACATGCAGCTTTCGTAGCTTGAACCTCAACCAAATAGCACTAGTAACAATTCAAAGTAGGTACTTTTTTGTTTTTATTCTGATCGAATTTATTTAATAAGGTTGGTAGTTGGTACCTACTTCCGGCAAATGTCATATTAAATTTGATTGTCTATTAATTTAAAAAAGGAACGCTCCGTGTTATACGTGAATCACACTTCGATATTACGAACGTTCCGTATTAGCCGTGAGGTGGGCTTATACATTTTTACCAAAATTTAATTGTCACTGCACTAAATTTTACTCACTAACTGTAGTCGCAAATATAATGCAAATCAAAAATGGAAATAAAATAATTTAGTATTTAATTTAAAAAAATAGCGTTTCAAAATGACACAACTACGGGGATATGAACAGTGGACACTGGGAGAGAATCTGACTCACCTTGACTTCCTGTGACTCACCTTGATAAGAAGGTGATCATTGCACTAGTGCAAGTTAAAATAGATTGCTTGTTCGTTGGGAGCTATTGTTCCACAGTTAGGTGATATTGTCACAGGTAATATTGTTAGATAGGACAGGTTTTGAAAGTAGGTAAGATGAAGACAGGTATATATATAGTAGCGTCAACACTAACTAAAACGACGCGCGACGTAGCGCTTAGAGTCCCATAACCTCTAGTTATTACTCGTAAACGACGCATATGGCCGAAAAGAGGTAACGACGGAAATCTCAGCGGTAGGTCCTCATTGGCTGACATACCCGATAGTTGATCCGCCGAGAGTTGGCCCCCGGATTTTTTTTTAAGTGAAACTTCTTTAGCCCGGCTGTGCCTTGGATTTCGGATTACTGCACCTGCGACGCATCAACTGCGTTCATTGACCGCTTTGAATATGATGTAACTTTTAAGGACTCCTTTCGGTTGAGATATGAAACGGAAATGACACGAGGTCTGCGCTCATTGGGCGCTTTGATTATGACCTCACTTTTCAAGTATTGGTTTAGATTGCTTTACTAAAGTTTCGCTTCTACCTCGTGTAAACTGCACTCGAATTTTTTTTGTATGAATACCGCATTTTTTTGTATGGTTGCTGACGGTTTCACCTCTTCTTCGCATTCGATAAATGCTGGCGTCCCACAGGGATCGGTTCTGTCACCGACTTTGTTTCTGTTGCACATCAATGACCTCTTGTCATGTGCACCGATTCATTGTTACGCGGATGACAGTACAGTCCATGATAGCTTTTTGTTTGACAAGCCCCCAAAGGGCACACAAACTCCAATAGCTCGGAGGGCTTTGAAGCAAAGAATGGACGGTTACCTCGAGAGTATTTTCTCTTGGGGTAAGAATAACCTCGTCGAATTTAATGTTTCAAAGACCCAATCATGTTTGATAACGTCTAAAAGGGATCGAAATGAAAATCTAGTCTCCTTCAACGGAAGCAACCTTCCGAACAGGACCTCCATTGATATGCTTGGTGTAACTCTAAGTGACCAGCTCAGGTACGGGGGCTCCATCGAAACCAGAGTTAAGTTAGCCTCTCAGAAACTGGGCGTACTGTACAGGGCCCGCAGATACTTTAATAGTACCCAACTGCTAACCCTGTACAAATCGCAAGTGCGCCCCACGGTTGAATTTGGCAGCCACCTCTGGTCTGGAGCTCCAAAATACCTAAAAAAAACCCTTGACTCTGTGCAGAAACGGGCGGTCCGTTTGATAGATTCTCCCATCCTAACAGACGGACTGCAATCTTTAGAGCATAGGCGTCAGGTGGGAATGCTGTCCTTGTTCTACCGGTATTACAATGGAAGATGCTCCGAGGAACTAGCATCATTGATCCCCTCGGCTCCGGTGCATAGTCGGGAAACACGCCAAACACGCGCCCAACATTTGTACACGGTTGACATTACTCACATGAGAACGGGTCGTTTCTATGACTCGTTCTTGAGTTCAACGGCTCGGCTGTGGAACGATTTGCCGGCCTCTGTGTTTCCTCCCTCCTACAACATGGGTCTCTTCAAGACCCATGTTCACTCCTTCCTTTCCTCAAAGAGACCCTCCACACAGCATCTACAAAGATGACATAGGCCCTGAGGGAAATTATTTTCCTCAGGGCCTCCTGTGTGGTGTTAATGTAAAAAAAAAAAAAAAAAAAATAAGAGTCCTAACTGCTCCCGTCTGAAGCCAGTGAGACTATGGCATCTCCAATTGGTTGTGAGGCTGAAGGAAGTGAGGAGGGGAAGGAGAATGGGAGAGAAAGGCAGGGAAGTACCTGGCTATTCAGATCTGCTCACCAAACACGGCTAAAGCCATTTCAAGCAAAGTTTCAATTCTGAATGGTGGTCTTACACCAGGGCGATACTGAGAGTATCTTGCACTCTGGAACGTGCCACAAGTATACTATATATATATTTTTTTAATTAATTAACTGTTAAATACTTACTTAAATTAGTCAAATAAAATTTTCGTTATAAATTTTTGAGGTGCTATCCCGTGTTGTACTTCCTCCTTCTTTAGCCAACGTTTCGGACAGCGTAAAATGTTTGAAAATAGATTAACAAATTATATAAAAGTTTAAAAAAATATATTCATAAAGGAAACTCAGCAAAATTTCGTAAAATCAAACATGGATAACACATCGACTTGTTGCATCTATTAGACATAAAGAATGGCTTTACAAAGAAACAAAAAAAAAAACATTAGACATAAATCTAAATAATCATTTTAGAAAATATACGGAGGCCGTCAAATATCATTCAATTTGTGAAACGCGAACAGAAATACAGTGAAACAATTATATTTATAATCCGTAATGCACCTGCGTCGCCAGTTGCGTGTCGCCGGTACGGTTCAACTGAAAACGTCACGACTTTAATAATGAAAAAACCGACGGTCTGTCATTATGTTACATTTAAAAATCGTGGACTTATTTAAAACTAGTAAATTGTTGTGTTGATAATATACCTTTGAAATTCGATCTAGGACAACATTTCAGATTATGGTTCTGAAAGTACCTACAATATGTTTTATTTTTAAATGTTTTATATTAGAATCAAACTATAATAAAATTTATTCTCAGTATCGCCCTGGTGTAAAACTACCATTCAGAGTTATTATTTTGTAATCATTTTTGAAGTGAAACTTCTTTAGTACCGTTGTGATTTGAAGCACGATGAAACGACGCTAAAAAGAGACAAACACATACATGTAGGATTTAGCCTGCGAGAGATTGAGATGGAATGAAACCTTACCGTATTGGCCGCTTTGATTATGAGCTCACTTTTCAAGGCTCCTCCTGTTGGTTGAGAAATTATTTATCATTATCTGTGCCACCCACCGTCACCTGTGCCATAATAGCACTGTTATTGTTAATTTTGTTCTCTTGGCATTGATTTACGTATACTATATACTCTTTGTTTCATAAATGTTTTGTAAGGACTAGTATGGGATATTGGAGGTTACCCACCACTTACCCGCCTTGGTATAAGTAACAGATGGTTACTCCTTCAAGGTCTCGCAATATTCTAATTTTTTTTTTGTTAAAAGAAGCTACATTTATTTATTTTGAATGAATCTATACCTCCCTGCATGTGTTGTTAGAAAGCAGTATGCAAGTGCTTAACAGGAAAAAATGTAAATAATAGGTTAGTAAACACAAATATGAATTAAATAAGGCCAAAAAAAAACTCATTCCTGAGGCTCCATGAGGCGGCATTGCATCGTGTAAAAAACCTGCAAACACCTGTATAAAATAGAGAACATAAAAAATAAAATAAATCTCAAATCAATTGGCATGCGCCAACAAAAAATGTGAATGGCTTTCGGTCTGACCATAAACCATACTTAGCTTCCGTGTCTCTTAGCCAACCACTCAGTGAAGCCTCAAAGAATGTTTACTGAATATTTGGGGTAAAATACCCGAAGACTAAAAGAAAATTCAACATTGAGTAGTCAGAGGCAGGATAAAGGACAGTCAAGGTCGCTTGATCAAGCCTCAAGCCAGCACTTGTCACTGGGGGAGGCGCAGATCGGCGAGGAATCTACAAAATTAATAATTTAATAAAAATGAAGCAGGGAGAGGTCCAACACACCCCCATATGGGGATATACAAATAAAATAAAAAAATAATAAAAAGTTCAGTTCATCCAGTAAAAAAATAAACAACAAAAAAGTTAAATACAAACAAAACAAAACCAGAAACATGACATAAACTAACAGTCATTTTAATTATTATTAACACAACAAATCGCAAAGTAATTAAATAAATTTATTTTTTGAAAATGTAGTGATCAATATAAATATTTTAAATATGACAGAAGACAAATAATACAATAAACAAAAAAAAAATGTATGAATAAAGAGTAAACATAACATTTTATAAATGTTTATTTCATCGTATTTTATGAGTTAAGAATTATATTTTCATTTGTATTTTATATATTTGCGTTATGTTTACTCGTATGGGACGTCATAAGATTACTTTTATAAAATATCCTACTACTATTACAGTGAGCCGAAAATGTTGCTTGTGTCGTGATGGAGGACTTGGCCAGCCGAGGAATCGAACACGCGACGCCTGGGTGGAATCCAAACGCGATGCCAACTAAGCCATTGACCGGACTAATAACGACTTGAAACGTTTCTTTAAATGGCTGGTGACCAGATCTGTAAAGCCAGGAATCTTACCATCTTCTCTTTCCAATTTCCTTCCCCTCCCCATTGCATTCAGCCTCTCAACATACACCATTTGGGGATGCCGTAGTCTCACTCGCTCCAAGCGGTTGGGATTAGTTGGGACTTTGAGCGGTATTCACATAAAAAATCAAATTTCGATGGTTTTTCGGTTGTTCTGAGGGGATTTTCCCTCGTATATATTAATAATTTCATATTTACCTTTCTTAATTTGAAAATATGTCCCAGGCAAATATTTGCGATGATACTTTATAAATATATTCCAGAACAAAGTTGAAAAATATCATAAATTCGCATGGACCCTAACATACTGTTGCTCGAAATCCTTTTTTTCCGGTTCTTGAAACCGTCTACATAACATTTTTGACTGGCCCTATTTGAACTTAACCGTTCTACATTTCATCTGTCTGAAAATTTGTTTGGCTGATACGAAATATTTGGTCAATCCTGTTAAGATGGCAGTCGTGTTTGATAGTACGTTTTTATTCCGCGAGAGCGCAAGAGCGTTACATCTGTCAAATTGGAGTTATCATTATGTGGAAATTTAGTGTTCAGAGTTAGATATGTTTTATCTTGCTGACGATACTTTTTTTTACATGAGCCCCAAACAGGAGGCCCTGGGGAAAATAATTTCCTTAAGGCCCTATGTCATCTTTGGGGATGCTGTGTGGAGGGTTTTTTAAGAAAAGGAAGGAGAAGAGAGTTCTGGGAAGGAAAAGGGTTTTAGGGGTTGGTAAGAATCTGAGGTTCAGTGTGTCCTGGTCATCCGCCTCCAAGACCTAGATAAACCTCACCCCATGAACCCGGGCACCCCTGCTAAATCACCAAGCGTAGCAAACCACTTGGGGTGACCTATGGCAGAGGTGTTGGTTATCCAATAAAGGTTCCCGGGGCGGCGGTACCCATTCCCGCCTCCCAAAAACCTTTGCAAAACGAAATAAATTCAGACCCGTTAGCATTTACTATACTGTAGATCTTCCGTATTTTCCCCTACTTTAAGGTTCTCCCCACAAAATACACAATTCATGAAAATTCTTAGAAAATCCTCGAAATTTAAAAATAAAAAAATAAAAAACAACAATACTACTCGTAAACAGTGCACGGTTTTGTTTCTGCTCCAGTTTAAAACATAAATTAAAGTACTTAATTTTATACCTGTGCGCATAGGAAATACTAAATTACAAGTGCAAATCGAGTTTTAGTGTAGTGATAGAATTCTAAGTAATTCCAATCTCTCAGTTAAAAGATAATCAAAAACAAAATAATTATAAATCTGTTATCTGAACTGTCAATTCACACTTGCTTCTAGTGTGTGTGTGTATGTACGAAACGTCATCTTCACGTTTACGCATACTATTCTGAGTACGTGATCCAGGGCAGCTAAACCTTTTCTTATTTTATATTTCTACTTCGAACAATTGTTAATTATGGATTCGTGTGATCCCTACCACTTTATTACGATGGCAAGTAATATAATAAACTCTTTGAACAGTACCGTTATGGATCCATCTAATAAATTTACCAAAGAACAAATGGCCAAATTAACTCCTAAACTTTCGGAACTTTTGGGTAATATTAGTTTAGTTGGTGCGAAAGTGGGCTTTCCAGAAGGAGAGCTGAAGGCCTATACAAATATCTCACAACAGAACCCGCACCAGGTCCAACCTCTACCTAACACCATCCAAGACCTACCTGGAATTTGCGAAACATTAGCGGAAATTGAGGAGAGAAAGTTACGATCCAAGAATATTATAATGTTTAATGTACCCGAGAGCCCAGCTGGTACTCAAACTGACTGCATGAGGGATGATAGGAACAAAGTTTTGAGTATCCTAAACAAAGTTGAAAATGTTGATACCTCTGAAATAAAAATGTTCCGTTTAGGTAAAAAAGAAATGGATAAAACACGTCCGATCAAGATTGAACTGTCAGACCAACATCAAGTGAAACTGGTTCTTCAAAAAAAGGCGGTAGATTACCAAAATGTCAGTATTAAAACCAAAAAAGACTTAACGTGGGTTCAGCGCCAAGAAATTCAAAATGTTTGGAAGGAGTTAGAAAACCGGAAAAATAAGGGAGAAAATAATTTAACCATAAAATATATTAATAACTTACCCAAAATTGTCAATGCCCAACCAAAAAACTCCAGCCAAATAAACGCTTCATCTACTACCAGAACGTCAGGGACATCAGAACAAAACTAAAGGAGTTCAGAGTAAATGCTCCATCTCTCCCAAACGATGTCATCATACTCACTGAAACCTGGCTAACATCATCGATCTTCTCAGCGGAGCTTGGACTACATAGTCACCATGTCCACCGAGCAGACCGGAGTCAGAATACTAGCTCCAATACAAGAGGAGGTGGGGTCCTGATAGCGGTCCGCAAACACATTACTTCGAAAATGCTTAAAATAAAAAATACCGATGTGGAACAAATGTTCGTATTGTTAAGTGGTGATTTTAAGAAAACTATTATTGGAACTGTTTATATCCCTCCTAATTCCAACATATCAATCTATAAAAAACACTGTGAAGATGTTGAGTTAGTAATAACAAAATACCCAAATCATAAATTAATTATTTGCGGTGATTATAACCTACCTAATTGCAATTTCAACGTTTTAGACAGTAACTTTAATTCAATACCAGCAACCGCCTGCGAACGAGAAATTCTAGATATGTCTTTACTTTTTAATTTAACCCAATTTAACCATGTACGTAATACTAATAATCGTGTTCTTGATCTAGTTTTGTCAAATGAGAGCAACGTAATAATAAATGAATCATTGGAGTCTATTCTTCCGATAGACAACCACCATCCCCCACTAGCAATACTTATCCCTTGTAATAAAGAAGACAATCAAAAAATTTCAACTCCTACATTTAACTTTAAAAATGCGAACTATCGGGACATAAATGATCGTCTCCACAAGGAAGATTGGTCATTTCTTAAAGAAGGTGATATTAATCAAAATATTGAATCATTTTATTATTTACTGAATAAAATTATTTCAGATCTCATCCCACTCATTCATTTTAAAGAATCGAAATATCCGAGATGGTTCAATAAAGAACTTGTTCAATTAACTGCCCTTAAAAAAGTTTTACATAAGAAATATAAAGAAGATAGGTCTTTATCAAATTATTTTGAATTTAAAAACGTTAGAAAAGATTGCAAAATCTTATCAAAAATATGCTACAATTCTTTTATTAATAATGTTGAAACTTCAATAAATCATAATGTAAAGTATTTCTGGAACTATGCAAAATCAATAAAAAATGACAACTTTGGAATACCCGCCAACTTGAAATATGCAGGTAAAAAGGCAAAGACACTCAAAGTATCGCTGACCTTTTTGCTGATTTTTTTAAAAGCGTTTATGAATGTGATACACCAGTTCCTGCTAGTACAGCATCAAAATTTACCACTGATCATAATCTTAATTTATCATGTATCCACATTGAATATAATGATATTCTGACTGAACCAAAATTACTAGATCAAAGCAAAAGCGGTGGACCAGATAATATACCTCCTGTATTTTTGAATAATTGTGCTACTAATCTGGCGTATCCTTTATATTTGTTGTTTAATCAGTCTTTACGAACAGGATGTTTTCCTACTAAATGGAAATTCAGCTTCCTTATGCCTATTTTTAAAAAAGGTGATAAACACGAGGTGATTAACTACAGACCGGTGTGCCTTTTAACAACAATTCCTAAAGTTTTTGAAAAAATTCTTCTTAAAAAAATTATTTTCCAATTAAATCACGTCATTTCTCCCAAACAACATGGTTTCTCTGCTGGAAAATCTACCCTCACTAACTTGTTAACGTATCAAAACTATATATCTGATTCTATGTCTAATAAATGTCAAGTTGACTCTATTTATACCGATTTTAGTAAGGCTTTCGATAAAGTTAATCATGAGTTATTGCTGAATAAACTACATAAATTCAGTATTGGTGGTACACTATATAAGTGGTTTAACAGTTACTTGGTCAACAGATTACTGGCGTTAAAATTAATGGTACATTTTCATACAAATTCACTGCTACGAGTGGTGTTCCCCAGGGGTCACATTTAGGTCCAATCTTGTTTTTATTATTTGTTAATGATGTGTTATATATTTTCAATGATGTTCAAGTATTAATGTTTGCAGACGACCTGAAATTATTCAAAGCAATCAGAAACATTAATGATTGCCATATATTGTCAAATAACTTGTTGAGGTTTATTATATGGTGTCACGATAACCGCTTGCAACTTAACACAAGCAAATGTCAAATTATGAGGTTTTATCGAATAAAGAATCCTATATTTTTCGATTATTCTATTAACAATATGTCGTTAGTATCTGTCTCTGAAATTAATGACTTAGGTATTTGGTTTGACACGAAACTCAACTTTATCAAGCATATAGAAATAATAATCAATAAAGCTTTGAAAATGTTGGGATTTATTTTAAGGGTGTCTAGCGATTTTAATAATGTCAATACTGTAAAAACTTTATATATGTCACTAGTAAGGAGTCATATAGAATATAATTCCACGGTCTGGTCCCCAAATTATGAGGTTCATTCACATGCGATTGAAAGAATCCAAAATAAATTTTTAAGATATGTAAATTTTAAAATGGGCATTCCTAGTGAATACCTAAATTACGATAACCTACTTCGTTCATTAAATTTAATAAAATTATCGGATCGTAGAATCATTTTCGATTTAACCTGTTTGTATAAAATCATTAATTCAATGTTTGACACCCCTGATTTATTATATGTAATCTCTTTTCATACTCCAGGCAGGTCAGTCACAAGACAGTACCTACCATATTATTGTGCCAATTCTAAGTCAACATGCCAATATTATACTCCTATGCGACGGATTCAACAACTTGGAAACAAATACTCCGATGTTGTTGATATATTTAATACATCAATTTTAATATATAAACATACCTTATTGAAGTTTTTTTCATCAAGTAGGGGAATGTGTTGATGAAACTGTTTGAATTGACTAGCATATTGGTGGTGTTTTGTCGGCTGAAGGAGAGAAGCTATTTTTGTATTTTTTTTAATAATTTGTGCCTGCATCCTGTGCTGATCAAATTCTATTTTTATAGTATTTTTTTTTGTTTTTATATTTTGTGCCTGCATACTGTGTGAATCAAATTCAATAGTATTTTTGCTTTATATTTGTTTATGTGCAAGTATTGTAAACAGTCATTTCCTGCACTATTTACTATTATAATTTCGTAAATATTGTTAAGTGTATATATGTATGTAAAAGCCTAAATGGGCGTAAATAAATAAATAAATAAATAAATAAATAAATTTGGGAAATTTCCGACGAATGGGCAAACCTGGTCCATAGATAAACCACTCAAATTTACGACAAGAGGACCACCTTCCACCTAGCGAATATTTTGGAACTACTCAGAAAACGGCCTTTTACGTCAGTATATCGGTGTGGACCATGACATTTTTTAGTAAAATACTGTTTTTTTTTATATGAATACCTCACAAGAGTCACAGCTCCTCCCGTCTGGAGCCAGTGAGACTATGGTATCCCCAATTGGGGTATGTTGTGAGGCTGAAGGTAGTGGGTAGGGGAAGGATATGGAGAAGAGGAAGGTGGAAAAGTAGCTGGCTATTCATCTGGTCACCAAACATGGCTAAAGCCATTTCAAGTAACGTTTCAATTCTGAATGGTGGTTTTACACCAGGGCAATTCTGAGAGTATCTTCCGCTCTGGAACGTGCAGCAAATATACTGTTTATTATTTTTAATGAATTAATTGTGCAATAACTAAAAATGAATTTTATCTTTAAAAAAACGCTGTAAAAATAAAAAGGGCTGGATAAGACTCCCCCTTTAATAATCCCACCATAATAAATATAAAAAAATGAATCGAAAAGGAATGAAACATCTGAAGTTTTTTTAATACCAAAATCCAAATTTAATAATTGCGCAAGGTTACCCAACGTGACTCACGTGAACCCGACCTGAAGCATTAAAATGTTCAGACTTTTTCATCTCCAGCAAGATGTGCGTAATTCCTGTCTGCCTTTCACAGAGAAATCAAATTAGCTTGGTACTTTTGACATCCAATGTCACATGTTATCAAATAAAGTACCTACGTAACATGTGTAAGCTTTTATATATTACGAAAGTTCGCCCTCCAAACAATCCTTACTTTTTCTTTCATAATAGTCGTACATTATTTCCAGAATAATTTTTATCCATCAAAGCATATAATAATATCGTTTGAAATATTTACGCAGACGATACGTCGTAAAATGTTTTCATAAAATCAAAAAATATTCGTTAAAACTGTTGAAAAGGCAGGGCAAATATTTTTGTATCCTGTGATATTTTTACAGTTCTTGTCCCTCTTTGAAAAATGTTTTTTTTTTTGTATTTTATTCTTTCGAAAGCATACAAAAGGATATATCACATTGTGAAGAGCGTCGCTTTGTCGGTCCGGTAGGAATGTCGCGGCTTTTTCGCCGCTACAAAAAATGCAAATGAAATCTCCAAATAGGGAATATAAAAGGGTCGCATTCAAAATAATAATACTTTGAGATTTATGTTAAATATTTGGAATAGTAGAGAATAATCCTAGAAAGGTAACGTTCACACTCGGCTGGACTGTGAAATTTAATATTATTTTCATTGCAACAGAAAACCTACGCAAATTCACTTAGTTATCTCAAAGCTCTAACTTGCCTTTACTTCATAATATTTGCATTTGGTATTATAGAAAAAGAGTTTCATTAGCGGGAAATAATTAAGTTATTTTTATGATTGTAATACTCGTTCCTGTGACTACTGTACAGGTTTCCAACTTTTTAACTCCACACACCTTTGGAAAATAATTAGTCGTTTCAGGCTGCTGTGCAAAAGGGTTTTTTGGAGTCTTGACAGCCCATATTATAGGAAGAAGAAAACACAGAGCAAACACAGGTCGAAACATTATTCAGCTGTCGAACTCAAGAACGAGTCGTAGAAGCGACTCGATCTCATGTGTATACAGAGGTTGGGCACGTGTTTGGCATGTTTTCCGACCATTCTGAATTGTAATACCGGTAGAATAAAGACAGCTGACCTACCTGACGCCTGTGCTCTAAAGATTGAAAACCGTTTATTTAGACAAGGAAATATCAAACGGACCACCCGTTTCTGCATGCCAAGTTTTTTTATTTCCAACTTCTTGTCCGGAGCCAGTGGGACTATGGCATTCACAAAAGGCGAGTTGCGAGGCTGAATTCAGTGAAAAATGGAAAGTTAGGAAATACCTAGCTATTCCGATCTGGTAACTAAATGCAGCTAAGACGATTTCACGCAAGACATTTAGATTCTGAATGGTGGTCTTTCACCAAGACGATACTGAGAGTATTCACCGTATAATGCTTGCTTTTTTCCGTCGCAAGGTAGCCCGGTCGCTACTTCTACATTTACATATCGCGCAGTTGTAGCTTGGGTTATTTATGGTTGTGCGCTGATTGCGTTTGCACATTAAGGCTCTGCAAGCTCGGGATCGAAAAGAAGAAGATGGAGAGATACGAAATTACGAATGTTAGAGGAGAGCGCTAACATTTACAGCGACAAAATCGATGCGAAAATTGCGAAAATGTTTAATAAAACACGACTCGTTTAAAATAGAGCAAAAGTCTTGCGGGCATTGTCAAACAGTATTTAAAGAAACAATCTGAATTTTTTCATACATAACTGAAACAAACGTGTTTATAATAATTTTTGCAACATAATTTGAGATTTTTTTTCTATCGAGGGAATTTTATATAATTTGCGTTTCGGCGCGGGCAATGTCTAGATATTATCTTCAAGAATATATTTTTTAAGAGCTTTAAAACTTACCGTGTATAAGGGAGATATGTAAGAAATCGGTAGAAATTCGGGTTGCGGGCCCTTAACAGCACCTTCTCCATTACAATTGTTTTATGAAGCCGTTAACAGGCTTATAAAGTAATTCTTCTCATTTTTTTTAAATCTACCCAAGTACACAATTTTTCAATTATTTCTAAAAATAGATCTCCTTTATTGAGGGGAGTCAGTATAATCCTCGACGTGTATTACCTTTTCTAAAAATACATTCTATGGATTTATGTTAAAGCTATAAACAGAATTTTCTTCTCGGGAGTTATTAAATAGCTTTTGAGGCTTTTCATAAACTTTATATTTAGGTTTTACGGCTATAAACAGGGAGTCCCATTTTTAAGATCAAAAGCATGCTAAAAATTTGTGGTTTTAATAAGTTTTATGAGTTATGTAAGTTGTGGAAGAACTTCACTGTTTAAAAACGCCTTATAATCTTCTTCTTTATTTATGACCGGATTAGTTACACTCTTCCAAGTTTAATTACAGACAGGTACACTTTAAAGGTAGTAGTTTTTCTTTTAATATCCTCCCTGATAATGGATACTGTAGGGCTGTCCGAAAAGTTGGCTAAAGGAAGAGGATGCGCAATACGACACTTTAACTAAAATCAACCATCATAAAACGTTTGACAGTGACAATCTTCAATTATATCTTAAACTGGGATAGGTACTAGTGCGAAGGCCTCCTGTTATGAAAATATTTAGCTTTCACATTGGAAGCTAAAGTGGAATATAATAGATGGAGAGCAAAAGACAAGTGAGATTATTTCTGGAGAATTTGTATCTCTATGTAAGCAGGCGGCTATGAAATACTTTGTATGAGGATAGGTTATTTAATAAAAGAGATTATTGCTTCGAGACAGTTAAATTAATTTATTAATAAGTACAATAAAACAATCAGGGCTAGATTAAATCTGAATGGGCATATTATGGAGCGTTAGTACCGTTTAATCTTGAGGAGTTGATGAATGGGTGATGCCATACGTAGGCGTTCCATGATGCTGCTTGCTGCCTTGCTGAACGGCAGGCTGGAGCGACGAATCAGGCCTCCAGTCCCGCGGTTTCCCAGCGACGTCCCGTCCAAGGGCGGTTGCCAGCCAGCCGACTATGTTGATGACGGCCAAGGTGGGCGATCTTCGGCCGCATCTCTGCGAGCACCTCTGGCTCCAGGTGTAGTCGGAAGGTCTTGTGATGTCTGCGTCTGCAGATACTGGATGTGGTTTTAATCCAGAAGAAATAATGGGCTCCCATGGTACTCCGCTGCTGATTCAGGATTTTAATGATTGTCCTGATGGTCTTCAATGATGGATGCCGCTGATGGGCGCGGATTTATCAATCTTCACATGTTGTTAAAATAATGGCGAACTATTACTATTTGATTACTTCGACCCGCCACAGGGACGGTGGCCGAGGTCACCTGTGGCTGCTCAAAGAATGAGGACTTCTCTTTTCAAATCTCCTGATTTGAATTTGTCCAGGATCAGCAAGTGTTGCATTCAAAAATATTGCAGGGCTCGCAATATTACCAAAGCCCAAAGGTCAATGGGCAAGCACTAGAGGTGCCACACACCGAAACTATAAATAAAGTGTATATAAGAGGGTGCACACACCTTGTTACCAATACTTTTATGTAACACTCCGTCGAGGGGCAAGTCTCTCATCGCTAGTTCAAATCCCGTCGTGAGCAAGGAAATTGTAGATTGATTTGTGTTTTCACAATTTAATGATTTAAAATAATTCAAGGTATATTTGCGGCAAGTTCTAGAGTGGAAGATATTCTCAGCATTGTCCTTATCTAAGACCACTGTCCAGAATTGAGAAGTTGCTTTAAATGGTTTTAATGGTGACCAGATCTGAATAGCCAGGAATTTCTCCCTACCTCGTCCCCATCTCTAGACTTAAAACCAAACTGGAACCAAATTATGTTTGCCCGAAATATCCATCCAGACTTTCACATTATGAAACCATCTACATATTAACTCTCGACAGGCCAAGATGTCAAACATAATGTTCGTTACCATGTGGGTCGTCCGATGACCCCATGCATTTTTTTCGTTTTATGGGCATTTAAAACATAGAAATATTTTTTCTTTTTTTTTTGTTATTTGTCCGTTTATTGAGCAGGGAATATTACCTATATTTGTCAAAATATTTTTTCCTGCGATCAACGATTTTTTCACATTTTTTTAAACGCCACATTATGTATTATCCTTTGCGCAGGAATACCTAAGATACTAAAAATATACTTCATGTATTTAAGAAGGATATGAGAAGGATAGTAATTTGGGGTATACGAGTACCTTCGGCCTCAGTTGGCGGCGGGAGAGTTATGATGTTCCAAAATGTGTTTCCGTATTGTAAAACATAACTTTATTTCTGCACATAAAATATTACCACAGTATTATTTATACCATTGGTATGTGTATACCGTGTAGCTTTACAAGATAATCATTTATCTATTTTTATCAAAGTCTCAAAATTCTTTCAGTGAGAGCAATTATGTGGTACAAAATTATATTTCAGCACACAAATAACCCTTTATATATAAACAGGCTGGAACACAACCATAATACTCGTTTTAACTTTAATGAAGGACTAATTGTACCTAAACATACAAATAAATATGGACAAAGAACGTTAAATTACATGATTCCCAGTTGTTTAAATATGCTTCCAGCTGAAATTAAAAACTGTACCCAAAACAAACAATTGGTGAACTTACTGAAGACTTGGCTTACGGAAAGAATTCATTTGTATTAGCTTACAATAACATATTACTTATTCTAAAGACTTTAAAATTGTTATTCATGTTTTCATAATTATTTTTTTTATGTAAGTATATTTCTGTAAAAAATTTAATTTTATCTTATATCTATAATTGTAAAAATGTATCAAAGTATATTTCTGTAAAAAAAAAATTATTTAATTTTATATCTTTAACTGTAAAAATGTAACTATTTAAATCACTATAATAAGATCTTTAATGTAAAGAACTCGTTAGACAAACTACTAAAAAGTAGTTTATCGGGACTTTTTGTCTTATATTTGTAAAATGTATAAAATAAATAAATAAAAAAAATAAAAAAATCATTTTTTTAGAAATAATTAGAATTCTAACATAATTTATTTTGGTCACGCAAAAAAATCTTCACTTGATATATATTATCATTGGGATAATAATTGATTTGGATATTTTCTTTTCAGTATACTATTGCAGCATTATGTTTAAATAAGATTATGATGGACTTTTACTACCACTGACCTAATAAACAATACTGCCGCCATTGCTGGAACCACAATATTGTCCTTAAGAGTCTAAAGAATGACGATATGTTTTTATTTATAACGGCAAAATAACAATTTATTTACAACACGCGAACACCGCAGCACAGATTTTCCTAGTGAGGAGTTCACAAAATACTTCTACTGAATCATTTACATACATTCTCTGATTATAATACTATACTGGTAATTATTATTATACTATACATTTAAACCGTAAGCACGTGTAAACTCCATTTCAGAGAAGAGAAATACATAAATATTACAAGGAAGAGCTTACAAAGAAGCTTAATAGCTACATCAAAAACTTCAACATGTCACTGCAGACCGCAGTAGACTCGGATATCTGATAAGAAGAAGAGAATTAGAATAAAGCCTCACAACATGACGAAGGTTACAAAAGCTTTCGGTGGGACATTGTTTATTTGACGCAAGGAGTAAGGAAATAAACCTTAAAATAGTTTTTCCGTTCATGACTAAAAATACTCGCAATAAATTACTTACGTATTTTGCGGATCAAACCACCTGTATGTTGAAATTAATTTTTATTACGTGAATTCCTCGCCTTCATCGTGTATCATTTTGAATTTTATAAAATCCAACCACTTTTAGAATTGCCCGGAGCTTAGTAATAAAATTGTCAAAGCACTCTTACTGAAGCCAGGTATTTAAATAATAAATATTTTTCATAATTTCATGACGTAACGAATAACGTTTTTTAATGTTAATAGCTTGTTTGGGAGGCGGGTTTGGTACCACCGCCCCGGGAACCTCTTATTGGATATCTAATATCTCTGCCGTAATAACCCTAAGTGCTTCGCAACGTTTGGTGACTTACCAGGGGTACCCGGGTTCATGGGGTGAGGTTAGTTAGGCCTTTTGACCTCTCCAGCCGGGATTTCTCAACCTATCACTGTACTCCGCAGTTAGAGGGATGGATTTATGCTTCCGTCACTCCTTGACACACTGACTCCTAAATTCATACCGACCCTTCATACCTTTTTCCTTCAGAACTTCCTCTACTTAAAATTATCCTCCACACAGCATTCCCTAAGAGCTTTTGGCCCTGAGGGAAACAATTTACTTCAAGACCTCCTAATGAAGCTTATAGAAAAAGAATACTTCTACGTCTTGACTTATGAAAACAATTTGTTTCTTTACACCAATGCCAATTAGATATCACTAATAGAAAATATAGAGAAAGTCGAACAATTAAGTATATTAGATTAACATGTAATTATGTTTTATTCACTAAAAAAGAATATCGCCAACGTCACGGTACCTACTGCTCAACTCACAACGCCAGACCCAGATGCGATGCCAACTCAGCTACTGACCGGGAAACAGATTAATTAAATTTAGCCTGGCGAAAAACTACATTGTGTTGGCGGCAGCAAAATAGTTTTATTTTTTATGGCGGCCGGCGTAGTCCAGCGGTAAGGCTCTTGACTAGCATTCCAAATCCCGGCGTGACAAATAAATTTTATTTGATTAATTTGTGTTATTTTACAATTTATTCATTTAAAATAATATATAGTATATTTGCGGCACGTTCCAGAATGGAAGATACTTTCAGTATCGCCCTGGTGTAAGACCACCATCCAGAATTGAAACATTGCTTGAAATGGCTTTAGCCGTGTTTGTTGACCAGATCTGAATAGCCAGGTCCTTCCCCACCTTCCTCTTTCCTATCTCCTTCCCCTCCCCACTTCCTTCAGCCTCACAATATACCCCAATTGGGGATGCCATAGTCACACTGGCTCCAGATGGGAGCAGCTGAGACTCTTGTGAGGTATCACTATAAAAAATAAAAAAGGTACATAGTAAATTGATATGCAAAACAAGTTACTATTTTCTCAAATCAACAGCAAATAAATTCACCTGGTTTTAATGACATAACTTAAAAAAATGTAAAATGTCAAAAGCTTTGATTTTAATTTAATAATATCGTTTAAAATGACACGCACCAGAACCAAGTGTAAATGGTACAGTAGTGTTTATCTCAGCAGCTTTGTTTGCTCATTCCGTTATTAACACACTTTAAGGTATTCGCTTCTCACGGGGATGAGGGTAAATCTTACATGGCGTACCAATTAAAACATGCCTACGATGTAATTACTATTTAGATTATTGTTTCTCTATAAGACATATAATAAACTGTTCTTGTTTTACATTACCATTTAATAACATGGTTTAGTGGGAATTTCCTTAATTACATTATAACGAAGGAGACTAAACAAATTTAATACAAATTTTCCAAGACACTACACGGCAAAAACTAAGTGCGCAATTGAAATTTGAACAAATATTAATAGAATACGATGACATTGGTTTACGCGTGACTATCAAAGTATTATATAATAATATATGAAACAATATATATGTACAGTAATTATTAATGTGGCAATTAAAATATAGTGTGTTGGAGATCCTGCCTAAAGACTGATATAGAATCATTAATATTGTCCAAAAATTAATTCTATATTTTATTTATTTTTTTAAGAGGCCCTGAGGAAAATAATTCCCCTCAGGGGCCTAAGTCATTTTTGGAGCGGGTCTTTTTAGGAAAGAAAGAAAGGGACTCTCAGATTGTTTGAGCATGTACAGCGAATGGACGAAGAAAGTAGTGTAAGAAGAATATATGGCACAAATGTGAATGGTAGGAGAAGTCGGGGACGCCCAAGGAAGACATGGCAATATCAAGTGAATCAGATACTTGAGTCGGGCCATGTCAAAAATCAGTATAATAGAAGAGTATGTACGAAACGATGTATGAATGTGAGTGAGGTAAAGAGTGTGTACCAAGACCGAGTTGTTTGGCGGTCCGTCCTCTCTGCCTACCCCTGCGGAGAAACGGCGTGATGGTTAGTTAGTTAAGGAGAGGAAGTTCTGGGAACGAAAAGGGTTTGAGGGGTGGATAGGAATCTGCATCTGCCATGCAGCTGGTGGACAGACGAACCCGCCGCCAAGACCCGGACAAACCCCACCCCATGAACCCGGGCAGCGTATTTACAATCCCTACCGCGTTTCAGTCGCTTTAAATTTTCAATATCAAAATTTAAATATTTAGAAATAAAATTATTAATTTCTAATATACACATTAGAAAGATTATTTTATCTAGATTTTAGAACAATTTTTGTTTTTGCAAAGTGATAAAAAATTATCAATATAGAGGTGTATTTACAATATATGGGAATAATATTAAAATTTAAATATTTAGAAATAAAATTATTAATTTCTAATATACACGTCAGAAAGATTATTTTATCTAAATTTTAGAACAATTTTTGGTTTTTGCAATGTGATAAAAAATAACTGATATAGAGGTATATTTAAAATGTAAATTGTCGTTACCGCGACTGAATCGGTATAGGTTTTGTAAATACGCACCCGGGCACCCCTGTTAAGTCACCAAAAGTAGCGAATCACTTGGGGTGGCCTATGGCAGAGATGTTGGTTATCCAATAAATGGTTCCCTGGCGGCGGTACGCATACCCGCCTCCCAAATTGAGAAACAAAGCATTTTCCAGAAAAAATGTAGATATCCAACTCGTTCACTTCGTAAGGAATAGGTATAATTTCACGACTTAAAAAGCTATATATATATCGTACAAACGCTTTGTAGATTGTTTCATAATAAAGCAGAAAGTATACATCACATTCGTACCTCTAATTAGATCTGGTCTGTATTTTGTGGCAATTGAAACTAAAAATTATTTTGGTCAAATAAATTATTTGTATCGGGCTCGGTTCGGTAATTTTAAAAAGATCGTTAAATTATTTGTATTAGCCGAGGATTGCCAACATTTTTTACATCTTTGTCCTTTTTAAATTAATAGCATAAAATATTTTCTTTCTTTTCGTCTTTATTAATTTATAATTAAGATTATTGTAACAGTATTGTTCTTCCAACTTGTTATATTATGTTGTTTTTATTATTTTATAAAATTATTAATCTCCACACGGGCTTGTCCTTGTGAGGTTATAAATGAAATGTAAACAATAATACCATGTAAAGAAACAATAAACTATAATTTAAAAAGCTCTCAGAACCTATATCTCAATTACTTATTTTATTTATTTATTTATATTTTATTAACGCCCTAGTGGGCTTTTACAAGAAAAGAAGCAAATATATAATTAACAATATTAATTACATGTATTACATAAACAATAAAACAGAATAAATATGAATGCAATCGACTCGTTAGGTAAAGAATATTACAACATAAAAAAGAAATGAAATGAAATAGTACAAGTTGTACTTACAAAGAACTAAAACAATTCAGCTTTAAATATTTATACATATTAACAATAATAATAAGACCTGACATAGAACAAAGTGTAAATAGAACTGCAAAAATATTATAAAGTAAGTATACATTTTACTGGTGAGGTTTAGAAGAGAAAATATTTTATGAGAAAAACAAAAAAATAATAAAAGTTAATTATTAGCAGATAGAATAGAGATAAGTTGATTTATGAAACATTCAAAACTGTCAACACTAAATATATCTATAGATTCACAGTATTTATTCGCAAGGTTATGGATTCTTGGAATTGGTGAGTGTATGGAGTAATTAGTGTTGAGTTTATTGTTGCATTTAAAAATATCTTTACTACGAATTTGTCTAGCAGGTATGCTAATGCAAATTAGTTCAACAAATTAGGGCTGTCAATTAAAGATTTTATAATTTTGTATAAAAATAATAAATCAAATAACACTCTTCTATCTGATAATTTAAGAAGTCTGGTTTCAGCGCGTAAGTAATTATAATTTATAAATTCGATTGGAATTTTCATTTTAAAATTGATGTACCGAAGAAATTTGTTTTGTACCTTTTTCAATGATTGAAAATGAACATTGTAGTATGGTGACCATACAGAGGAATTGTATTCTAATCTGCTTCGAACTAGTGAGCAATACAGATGTTTTAATGTTAACATACTTTTAAAATTTGCCCCCATTCTCAAGATAAAACCTAGTATTCTCATTGCATCGCTTGTTATTTCATCGATGTGTACATTCAACTGTAGACTCTCGTGGAATATAACACTAAGATCACGAATCTGCGATACACGAAGAAGATTAACACCATTCATATCATAAGAAAAGTTAAAAGGATTTTTACCTTTGTAAAAACTAATAATCTGGCATTTACCAATATTTAGTTGTAAATCATTGGTTGAACACCACGCGCATAGTTTGTTCAGGTTTGACTGCAGAATGGCGCGATCGTCATCGTTTCTAATTGTTCTGTAAATTTTCAGATCATCAGCAAATAATAGAACTTTGACATTACTAAAAATATTAACTATATCATTTATGAATAAGCAAAATAATATCGGGCCCAAATGAGATCCCTGTGGTACCCCACTCGAGGCAACAAATGTATAAGAAGTAAAAAAATCAACTTTGACCGCTAAGTACCTTCCCAATAGATAACTCTTAAACCATTCCAAAATACTCCCTCTCATTCCCAACAACTTCAGTTTTCGTAATAAGAGTCTGTGGTTAACCTTATAAAATGCCTTATTGAAATCAGTATATATGGAATCAGTTTGATGTGATGAAGTCAAGGCATTAACAATGTCATTCGTGTATAATATTAAATTGGAAAGGGTTGATCTTCCTTTGATAAATCCATGTTGAAGCGGTGAGATGGTTTGATTGATTTGGGATATCAATTTGTCTAGTACCAGGCTTTCAAAGAGTTTGGGAAATGTAGACATGGTGCATATTGGCCTATAGTTTGTTACGTCGCTCTTATTTCCTTTTATAAAAATAGGTGTCAAAAGACTAAACTTCCAAAGGTCAGGGAACACACCTGATGAGAGTGACTTTGTAAATAACTTATGTATGGAATACGATAATGAATGCATACAATTAACTAAGAATCTGGGTGGAACTTTGTCAGGTCCTGCGGATTTGCGGGAATCGAGACTCTTCAGCTTGGATATAATATCATCTATGGTTAGAGTACAATCAGATATATCAAGAGTTTCAACTAAATTAGAGCAAGAGATATTGCTATTGTGATGTTTTACCTTTCTACTCTTTTAAATCCTGATATTAAATATTTTTGGAATTCTTTCATCCCTTCAAGTTTTCTTGAACTTTTCTTTTGGCTCTGATCGATATTTAAATTTTAAGGCTTTGCATGTGTGTAGTAGGGATGGAAAATTCCTCCCCTACGTCACACAAGCCTTCATGAAAATTGGACCCTTATTTTCTTTGATAACTACAGAAAGCTACTTAAAGCTCCCTTGTACTACATACCTTTAGAGATATGTGTACTTAACTAATTAATACGTTAATTACGACCTTGAACGTAAATATTTTCGTATTTATGTTGTAATTAAACTCCATCAAAGGTTGTGTAATTTTTTTGATTTATGATATGGGACTTTAATTACTTTCATTTTGTGGTAACCCTTTGATTCTAAACAGAGCGTTGAGTTTCAAACTGTATTGGTCTTTCCCTTGCAAATCTAACTTTAAATAATTTCTCTAAATGAGCTAACTTTCCTTTGTCGCTTATTATGGTTTCTACATCCTAACGAACGCGTAAATAAACTGTACTAATCGAAATTACACATGTTTAATTGAAGAAATAATAAAGTATAACTCAAATGGTTAATTGTTAGCAAATTTGATCATGGTTGTTTTATGTCTACCTGGCACCCCTCCACTATGATTCAGCTGCTATAAGGTACATATAAAGATGGGTTTAGTAGGTTAGTGTAATTAATAGATTGCATATTAAACGAACTCAGAATACCCTTTTTCTGCCAAAAATTTGGCTCCTATCCTCCTGCAAGTAAACCAGGTGATCAGATTCTTACTAGAAATTCGCACAATCTTCTGGCGCGGATCGGCTGATTGATACCTAAGTTATCGCGTCCCAACCGTTCTTCCTCTTGCCATCATGCACTGCCTTCAGGTCGTCATCCGAGCCTAGATACCCCCAAATTCCTACTCCTCCAAGGTCTACTATTTACTTAGGGCGAACCGGTTTCGTACTATATGCAATCATATACTCACGGTGTTGTGTAGAGTTACGGGTCGTGAATCCTCCCTCCACGTACAAGAAATGATGTGAGAGTAACTCTGTCGAGTCTAAAACGCTAGCTGTAAGCGGGTCCACATCATTCAATGTACAGTACATAAAAAGATATATATGTAAACTTACGTTTGGGTAGGATTATAACTCACAATATGAAACTAGCTAGTCTCATATTCCGAGCTCGGATTTCGTGAAAAGGAATTCTGCACAAAACCTTAGCCGATGACCGAATATATACATAGAAAGAGTGGGAAATATTAATAGATACTAATAGAATAAGAAATTATTTTCGGTTTGTTCTGGAGTGCCGAAAATTCCAAGCTTTTTGATTTGTTTGGTTGACAATTTTATTTAAGAGATTGCCATCTCTATTATGTGTTTGGTTAATGGTCCTTGGGTTTTTTAAGGAGCGACCACTGCCTCCTATTGTTGAACTGTTTTCTAAATTTTCCCCCAAGGTTCAACTTTTGGTAAAATTTTTACTATCCCGTGATTTTTCAACTGCTTCTTGTACATGATTGATGCTTTTTATTAGGCTATCCCGTGATTTTTCAACTGCTTCTTGTAAATGATTGATGTCTATGAGAGTAATTACTCCACAAAATTTTTCTCGAATCTTCCTTGTAATTCTTCAATACTCTTCTATTTGACTATCCCGTGATTTGTCAACTGTTTCATGTAAATGATTGATACCTACGAAAGTAATTGTTCTATAAATTTCTCCTCGAATATTCCATGTAATTCTTCAATACACTCCTAAACTAACCCGTGATCTTCCAATTGTTTGATGTACCTATTATTTGTCTAGCTTATAATAAATCTGTTTACTTTCAACTGTTCAGTTCAAAATTTATCTCTTCATGTTCAAATTAGAGATTGTGTTTAAAACTTTTTCTATAATTGCGCAACTTCATGGCTTTGTCCCATTCTAAAAGTTAATACCTATACTAATACCCGTCAACTACCTAATAAATATATAATAACCTATATAATAACCTAACCTACTATAATACTAATACCTGTCAACCACCTATTAAAGACCCAGGTACATCTTCCTTTAAAAGCATCTGACCCAGTGCCCCAATGACCGCATTGTTTTATAAACAATTTCAATTATGTAAACATTCCCGCTGGCTTCGTGACCTAGATTCAACGTGTGACATTTGTTTACTTTTGGAACATCCCTGAACGCGAGCTTATATGGTTCTAATTTTTTTCCTTTTGAATTTAATAATGGTAATTTCTTTTTCGCAAATGTCTAATCTATTCCCCGCTAAATATAGTCATAATGCATATATATATACATATATATTTTGTCTCGATAAATAAATATACTGATATATACAATTATATTTAAGTTGAGATAAATTCTAATATCATAACTCATTTTTTTGATCATTTTATATTAGCTGAAGTTATAATAAATAGTACATATACTAAAATAAATACAAAACTTTGACTTGGAAATTTGTCAAACACATAACTATTTTAAATAGTTACGGATAAATTCAAAGATAGGCATTCGAGATCGATACCTTTACTTTTTAATATAAGTGTGTTTCTTTTTGATTAAACTTTCTTGGAATATATATATATATATATATATACATATATATATAAATATATCTATTTTATATATAATATTTTAATATAGGTGCATATCACATATTAAGCAAGTAATATCTTGTTATAAAATTAATTCAAATACCAACTGTTTGCTGCATACCGATCTCTCCTTGGCACCTGAAAATTTTTATTTTTTTTTTTTAAATAAAACTTACCCCTTTAAGGTTTTTTTTATCCGACCGGGAGCTACACGGTAAAACCTTGTTATGTTTTCCTTACCTAATACCTATTCTTATGTTATCAACTAAATTCAAATAAAATTTTTCCGACTTCAATTTTATTTTATTCCCGTTTAATCTTATCTAAATTAAATTATGTTTATCGTTCTAACTGCATTTTATTTCAAAACCCGTTGATTAAATAACTTTTTAATGATAGTTACTTCACGATTAATTTCGAAATGGTAAATCGTTACTTTTATTTAGCAATAAAATATCATCATGTATTATCATTCATTTTATTTTAATTTAATTTTTTTTTCAAATTTTTGAATCTAATAATAGATTAACACTTTGTGGTAGGAATGTGCCGCCCAATTGTAAATTATTTAGCCGAATTATTCTGATGTAAAATTTTATCCATTTAATTAAATCGGAAATTATCATTAAACACTGTTTTTTTTATTTTTATTCTGCTACATCAACAACACTTTGACTATAGCACTTTATTCTCCCTAAATTTTATAATTTTTACGAGTAGATTTATTTCGACTACACTATTTTTTTTTAATTAATAAAAGACTGATACTTAATTTAGACACTCAATTTAATTAAAGATTTTCGTTGAACTTTTCCGTTTAAACTGAACGTACATTATTTTTTTATAATTTTTTTTTTTTTAATTTGCACTATTTTTAAATTAATTGATTTAAATATTTGATATTTAATAGAACTCTTTCCGTTTAAACTGAACGCACATAATTTTTTTATAACTTCTTTTTAATTTGCACTATTTTTAAATCATTAATATAAATATTTGATATTTAGTAGAACTCTCTCCGTTTAAACTGAACGCACATAAATTTTTTATAACTTCTTTTTAATTTGCACTATTTTTAAATCATTAATAAAAATATTTGATATTTAGTAGAACTCTCTCCGTTTAAACTGAACGCACATAATTTTTTATAATTTCTTTTTAATTTGCACTATTTTTAAATAATTAATATAAATATTTGATATTTAGTAGAACTCTTTCCGTTTAAACTGAACGCACATAATTTTTTTATAACTTCTTTTTAATTTGCACTATTTTTAAATAATTAATATAAATATTTAATATTTGCTAGAACTCTTGCCGTTTAGACTGAGCACACGTAATTAATTATCACTTTTTTTACTTTTATTATTATTACATCACTTTATTTATTTACCACACCGACACTTGTCGCGAAATTACTAAGTATCAAAACATGATATTTATTGATTATAAAAACCGAATTTACCACTGAACAAATTGTATCTATCACAGCACCTTTAACTTTTCACAATTAAATAAAACGTAAACTTTATTCCTATTTCCACTGATTTTAATTTCTCAAATCTTTATAAGACACTGGCTCGAATACGAAATTTTTCTAAGTCCTGCGATTCTGATTAATTTGAATTTTTCCACCAGTAAATTACCGAACGTATCGTCACGTCTCACCAACTTCCACTTTTCAAAAACCGACCGCAGACCCCCGAAAAATGCCTGAGTTCTATTTTTTATACCTCTCTCAGGTCCAAAAGAGTGTATCTGAATTTCCTGTGACAAAACAATCCCATGTCTATCAACTCGCAAACCCTTGAAATTATCTCACCATTATCGAATAATGTTCCTTAAGCTCTATTTCCATTGTCTCATTGCTTCCTCTCTCTTATTTTCACACCTACAAGATCCGGATTCAGTTACTTTGTTTTAAATTGCCCTATCGTACTGTGTCTCGCTGTTCATATAAAATTAACTTGAACTTTATAATTTTTAAGTTCTTTTTTTTTCTCAATTCGTTAAAGGTCCGTCTTCGATAGACTGTATATAATTCTCAATTTTGTTTATCGCTACCAGAACATGAACAAACTCAAGCCAAAACCTTTAATATGCATTTTCCAATTTTCTTTTTTCTAAATTCCTCCATATCTTCATGCCACCTATATGGATCAATTCAATTTTAAGCTGCATCGTCTCTACTTATGTCGTAGACTCGAATTTTCCTATTTTCTCTTATTTTCCTTTTATTCACGATGTTCTTTCTTTGATTTTCCTCATTCATTCTCATGTAACTTTCCACAATTATATGATTAGTTACATTCCAAGCCAAATTTATTGTTTTCATCGATACTTCTGAATTTTCATGAGCTTACCTTATGGAATCATCTTTTAATTATCTTTATTTTCTTTTTTACTACCCCCCGTTTCGTTTTCGATGTATGTCACCTCTTAGAAAATTTCATTTTCTATATACTACTACTTTTTATGTTATTTTCCACATTTTTTATAGGAGGAACTTCCACTTCGGCCCTTAAATATATGTCAATTTTTATTACTTCATATGGGTCATCCCCCAAACTACGTCCCTTTCTTACCGAAATCCACATTAATTTAAAATTTGACATGTGTTTAGGTCTGGACTTCGATGTACTGATCGATAACTCAGCGTTTATTCGAGGGTAATAAAATATAATGGTTTTTTAGTTAAGTAAACTGTCCATAAGACCAATGATAATTTTTATCGTCCTAAAAGCCATTAAAATGGGTTTAATCACCTAATATCATGTTCGTTTTCTTATTTTTTAAACAACAAAATCACGTGTGAGATCGTCAACCCAAATAATGTTTTATTTTTCCTTGCAGTCTGTCCTATCTCCCATAGAATTCTCCTCAAACAATTGACGTAAAACAACCCCTTCCGTTTACTTTATCTAACGCAATGTGACTAGAATGACCACCCTATTTCAAATATATAACGTTATCTATTTAAACTCGTCTGAAAATGCAAAATTAAGTCGAAATCTTATATTTTTCAATAAACACTTCCGTTTAAACGTCCATATTTTCCATTAGCTTTTCTTTTCAAATCGTTTTCCAGGACTTTATTGCTTCATCTAAAGGTGACATTCCTAATTTCCAGCGTTTTTCTTCCTTTTAAATATCAAACGTACGTTTCTCTCCGAATCTGGCCTCTTATTGTTGATCACGTACTCGTTATACAACTGAATATTCCTGCAGTAGTTTTTCCTATGTTTCCCACGTCTTTTCTTTATCTACCTCTTATTATAATTTTTCTTGTTATTTTCTTGCATAATTTTTTCAACATAATATGGATTAACTTGTTCGTTTCTTGCGGTTGTCGATACCTCCATTGCACCGAATGTTTATTTTATCTCTAGGGTCATTGTATCCAACGCACCGGGCGTGAGACCCTGTTTACATTATAGTGTAATGATCTTTCGGTTGATGACGATATTTTTTCCCATTAATCTCTGACTAATTGCCTAGTTCAAAGTCCATCTCTTTGTTCAAAATATGAATACGCCTTTCACTTTTGTGATTGGTCTGCTTAATTATTTATAGCTTTCTGCTTAGACCTGATTGGCTGTTAAAATATCAATATTTAGAATTGAGTCTAAAGAAAGGGTCTTTCCCTGTGTCGTGACGTTTTTTAATACCATCTGTGATCTTTTTATCAAAACTCATCTCAATCTGTTTATTTTATAGGTCCCTACTGTCAACAAGAATTCAATTTACTTTGAACCGATAGATGTCGCAAGTGTGTCCATTTTATAGTCTGAAATATTATTTATCCATTCGTAAGGTGGAATCTACGACATTTTCTTATTTTCTCTGTTGATTAATGCAATACATCACACTATCTACATTTGCATTAACATATACACCGCTAAAGAAATCGGCGAACAAATTAACAGTTTCCTGAAGATTTTGGGATAGTTTAGAATCGAATGAATACTTGGTATACAAGTACCGTTTTCTTTTTGGGATTTAACATATTTCCAAAAGAAATTTGAGTCGTTTATGATAGAGCCTTCAACTTCACGTATGAAAGTTTTGTAACATTCTGCAGAGAGCTTATTGCAGTCTCCCCTCAATTTTTGAAACACGGAATAATCGATAGCCAGGTGACTTTGTTTGAATTTCTTATGAGATATTTTTTTGAGGTATATTAAGTCTATCAGTTCTTTTGAGAACCAATTTGGGTATTGAGTTTCCCTGTAAGTCGTAAAAGGTACAAATTTTTCAATTTCAGAATTAATAATGGAGTAAAAAAAGTTAAGGTGTGCATTGATGTCAGCCTCGCTATCCAAGAATGACCAGTCAATCTGGTTGAGATAGTTGGAGATTTGTATATAGTCTGCTTTTTTGAAATTTCTAGTTTTTACTACCCTTTTTTCAATAGGAATTGGTTTGAGGTTAGACATACATATTTCTAGCGGTGGATGGTAAACATCAACAGGTAATAATATTTCGGTACTTCTCGCAACACAGATGTCAGACACATTTGACAATGCCAAATCCAATGTACGACCACCAATATTATGAATACTATTACACTGAGTTAGTCCTAAGAAGAGAGCCATATCTCTAATTACACGAATATTAACATTAGAACAATAATTGTCAGAATTCATATTACACCAATCGTATTGAGGCAGGTTGTAGTCACCAACTAGAAGTAATTTAGTGTTAGGGTTTTTAGCACAGATTGATTCAACCTCGTCACAGTGATTGCTGTAGCTTTGCACGTCAGAATTTGGAGGTAAATATGCACATCCCACTATTAATTTACCACTAGAAGTGTTCACTTTGACAAAAATTTGCTCTATGGATGGGTACTTCGTGGATATTTTTAAGGAGCTGAAGTTTTTTGAGATAGCTATGACCACTCCGCCACCTCTTGATTTGGTACTTGTTTTCGAATTTCTATCCATACGATATATATTAAAATTAGGGAAGCCTAATTCAGCCGAATTAATTCCTGAATCGAGCCATGTTTCCGTCAATATGAAGATATCACTGATGATAGTTGCCGCCGAAGTCAATAATTTGGGAAGTTTTGTACGGACCCCTCTCACATTTTGATAATAGCATTTTATTTTATTTTGTTTTAGTTTTTTGGCGTGCAATCAATAATTTTGGGTATGGAGTTTATATATTTGATGGTGATATTGGTTTCACCATTGTTCTTTCTGGTCTCAAGTTGTTGGCGTAAGTCTAGAAGTTGAGTCCTCTGCAACAGTGTTTGATCACATCTGGCCTTGACACCATTTTTCAGTTTAGCATGATTGGTTAAGATTCACGTGCCGAGATAAAATCATTAAATTCGACCTAATTGGTCTAATTTTGTTTGGTTTTTGTACACCCAGTCTGTACATCTTTAACATATTAGGTATAATTTCACTGTTTACATCGCCTATTGCTGAGGTAACTTTGTCGTTGTCCATTGTTATAGCCGTGGTTTTTGATTCAGATAAACTTTCAGGAATATTGAATAGAATTATGTTCTTCGCTCTGGTTTTCCTATCCTCAGCCTCCGCAAGCATATCATTGATTGAAGAGGTTATTAGCTGGCGGTTGAGGTTTGTCAATTATCCGTTCGTAGGATTCTATTTTACCAACAAGAATCCCCACTTTCACTCCTACATCTGTCATGTTTCCAGAGACGGCGGAGAGAAGAGATAATACTTTTGTCATCTGATCTCTGATTATTTTGAGCGCAGGATCAGTTATGGCTTTGTGAAGAGCACTGATTGATTCAGTCGCATTATTTAAGGATAACACAGCACTGTCGTTGTTATTCATTGTAGAAAAATAAAAGTTTATTTGTTTAATTATGGACAAGAAATAACTTGTGACAACCCTGTCGCATTAAGCGGAATTACTGACACAATCACATGCAAATACGTAGAACATTCGACGCACACATCAATTGTAGTGCACTGGTGTTGTAAATAATGTCACTTCTCACAATGTTAACTTTGTATGTTTAAAGTTATTATAATGCTTGCACAGTTGAGTTTAACACCAACGACTTCGATTTGCAATAGTTACTAAAGTGCACAGAAAAGTTAAGAGTTTTTGTAGTGATTTATTCCATATTATCAAGTTTATTTAGGAGCGTTAAAACAATCGACCGTTACACTTAATATTGTTGTTGTATATGATATATATATATATATATATGCATGTCTAATATATATATATATATATCTTAGTTTATGGTGCCACACAATGTCATAAAACGCAAATTTTATAACGCCAACGTGTTATTATGATATATACATTTGCATATTATTTTGCGAACATGTTTAGAAGGGGTTCAAAATGCATTACTTACGTAAAAGATACGATCTTTAGGACACGCCAGTACACATGGGGTCGGTGTAGTTCAAACTAAGAAATTAAGACATTTACTAAGTGAATGTATGTACCAGAAGAACCTTACGCAAGTGTAAACTGAATTTGCTCTTGACTTCAAAAAAGCGACATCAAGGTTTTAGACCAAATGTCCGTTGCCTTTTTGATTAAGGTCAATAATTTATATTTTCCACCACAACCTTCCCACCTAATTTAGCACTCAATATTACCATTTAATTCGTTAATTTAGATTTTCAAATTTTTCAAATTGAACAATAAAAAATTTCGTTCTTCATTTTTTTATCGAATTTGAAATGCTGTAGGACTAAATGTTCAGGAGTTAATTTCTAAATCATTCAGGAGAGCTACAAGTTTTTTTTTTTTTTCAAAAAATATATCTTCTTTTTTTGTAGACCTATAGTAATGAATTTTTATTAAAAAGCATCGAATAGATATTTCAAAGTAATAATTTTTTTTGTATTTTTTTATTGTTTTAATTTTTTGTTATTTTTTTGTATTTCATTGAACACTGAATTTAATTAATTTTTCATTTTTCATTAAAAAATCCTCTAAAAATGCACGTCGTACAGTACACTTATTTTCCTGTAAATATTTCGACGAAGCAGATCGAAGGAAATAAAGGAAAAAATTGACATATTTCAATCATTTTTGGATTTTTGTCCTTTACAACATTTCAAATTTCTGCTATCGATATAATGAATTTGTGCATCGATTCTTATAAACAGTTGGTGATATAATGGTCAGTTTAGTTGCCTACATAGCAGTTGATCGGGGTTCGATTCTCGGCAATTTTTTTCTTTAATTAAAGGGTCCCGTGAGTTAGCACGTCCAATTTTGCTGGGCTAGTTTTTAAGTAGTATTGGTGACAAATCTTCATCGCTAGATTCCCTCCGAGCAGACTGTCCGAAAAGCCATCTCAAATTATAACCATCAAAATACGCGCTTGGTATTTAAAAAATGCGTAAACATAAAAAAAATCATAAACATGAATTATAAAAAGAAAATTCTTATCTGTAAAAAAATCGTCAAATTTTCGATCATGCATATTTTGGGTAAGACCATTCTTACGCTAGTGGCGTAACCGACATAATATTAAACAAGATATTTAAAGCTTAAAACTAAGGCAGAGAATGCTAAAATGTTATGTGTGGTCGGTCTTGCCGTATGGATGTGAAATATGGACCTTGAAAGTAAATATCATGAACAGGTTAGAGGCTTTTGAAATGTGGCTTCACCGAAGAATGCTCAAGGTCCCATGGACCGACATGATCACCAACACAGAAATTCTGAAGCGGGCTAGAGCAGATAGAGAACGGCTTACATTAATAAAAATCAGGAAAATATCATATCTGGGTCATATGCTTCGAGGGGAGAAGTTTCACTTGCTCCATTTATATTGAAAGGCAAGATAGAGGGTCGCCGAGGGCCTGGTAAGAGACAAATGTCTTGGCTGCGTAATATACGAGAGTGAACCGGCATTAGAAGTGTGGAGGAGCTATTCCGGACAGCGCAAGACAGATAGACATTTTCAAGAGTGATCGCCAACGTCGGGGGGACCTGATATGGCACACAAAGAATAAGATGAAGAAGATATTTAACTATAAATTTAAATATAACTAATTAAATTTGTTTATCTTTGGAACGGTAATGCAATATAAAAGTAGCATAATTTATTCACTCATGCCTTGCCCTATCGATTGTGCTCAATGCCGTTATTCAAAGAGTCAATTTCCTTACTATAGAAACTGCACAGAATGAAGTCATTATTTTCCATGGGGGTGTAGAAGGCAGTGTTGCGGAGGTGATGCAATTTTATAGATCGCTTAGCTGCAATGATATTAAATGGGGACACTACGTGCAGGGTGCACTCATACCTCCCCGTGGAGGTTCTTAGTTCATTTCTTTCGCCGCTTTGACAGTTTTGTACGTATGTCATAAAGTTGAGCACACGTGGCATGCGACGTGACGTTAGGGTGACTGTTTTTTCAAATTTATATAGATTTTGAAATAGTCATTCAACTATCGCCGCAACACAAATTGCTTGTGTGTACCTGGCCTGACTCTTACTTAGAGTTTTTCTTAATCCTTTTTTTATCTTCGAAAGGCTGAACATAAATCAGTGACTGAAAGAGAATCTAGAGTTAAAAACCAGGGGCATTTTGTTTTAAACTAGGTAGGTTATGTTTTCAGAAAAAGAAATATATATCTGACACAAAGGCTTCGGCACACTACGTGGATAATATGATAATAATAAATTATAGGAAAATTCTATAAACGAATTAGCATAACATTAAGGTTGCTTGCTTTCGTATTTAATCTTACAAGTAGTTACCTGAATTAGAATTAACCCGGCAAGAGTGTGGCAGGGTATGTCATACCCACCATGTTACTTATTTGCGTATATTTTTTGTTTTTGACCTTGAAACCCGTTATTGGTTTGAGTAGCTGGAGATAAAGGGGTGTGGGAGGGGATAGTGGCGTGATCGCAGTATCGCGGTAGCCTGTGCTCAAGTTATACGCTTTCAAACTGCGTTCGGGTATGTGATACCCTGCCACATAGCTGGTGTATATATTTCATGACGAAACTAACATAAATTTTTCTGCTATTTTAACTTACTTTCTTTGTTGCATTGTAGATTTGAATTTAAAATGGACATTGACAGTGAAGAAACCCGACTTCTCAGTAAAAACTGCACTGATTTGAACTCTAGTTTCTAAGACGTGCCATACAATTTATTTATTTTTTAGTTTATACTGTTAATCGTTTCATATTCTTTCATAGCTTTAATTTTTTTTCATAAAACTTGTTTTATTTAGTTCCTTTGTAGTTTTTCTTTCAAGTGAAATTTTTTGTTAAAAATTCATAGTGATTTGTTTCCATCTAAGTAAAATTGTTAAAATGGCGCAAATGTTTTATTTCAAATACGTTATAACATAGTCTTGCTGTTAAAAAATAATTAATATAATGCTTTTTCTTAAGAATCAAGTTTTACAGTCAAATTTGTAAACGGGTATGTCATACCCTGCCACATACTTCTTGTTACATTTTTTCACCACACTCTCGCCGGGTTAAAAATGTATAAAATGTCAAAAATTAAAGAAAGTTGCCATTATTGATTTTTAGCTTTTTGTTACACAAATAACCCAGCCGTATACAAATTTTACTAACGTACCATATTGTGCAAAATAATTTCACTATGATTACAAAAAAAACACATCTCTCGAAGAATGCTATAAAATAATTCTTTCCATCCATCTCTCTTATAAATATATTTATTAATTTTTAAAACATTTACAGAGTGTGAACAACATAATGAAAGTGCCATTGGGATATGCATAGATGAAATCGAAATGAAAAATGAAATATAATATGAAAAAAATTTTACAGCGCGAGTAAATCTAGGCTTAGGTGTTACTAGGTGGAGATACTACTGGTGAAATAACAGAGTAAATAAAAACAAAAAACATTCAAAAATATATACAGACAAAGAGAAAAATGAATGAAAGGAAAGGCAATAAAGCAATTACATATTTTTTTACATATTTGTGAAAAGCATCAAATTTGTGGCTCGCCATAATATTAGAATATTCTCCTGACGAAGGAATGGTGCTTCTGAAACCGGTAGAGTGTTAATAAAATAATATTACTACCGTACCTACCCACCCACTCTTCATTAATACCTAGCAACGACTCCACCCCTACCATAATAATATATTGTTCCTATCCACTATTTTGTAACTGTCAAATCAGTATACATTTGCCCTGAAGAAGAAACAGTCGTTGCTTAACCGGTCGGCATTACTCAAATATATAAGTGGTTCAAACAAAGTAAAATTATTTCTTTTTTTTCATATGAAGCGGATACTTTGTGATGTGACATTATTAATTTAAAATAAAACAATAACTTTGTAAACACCACTTTTATTTTTATACTTTATGCCGACCGGGTTTCGCTACAACCGTAGCTTCATGAAACCCGGTCGGCATAAAGAATAAAAATAAAAGTGGTGTTTACAAAGTTATTGTTTTATTTTAACGTTGTTTCATTTATTTATAATGGATAACCACAAAGTTATAGCTCCATTCAAAGTATAAAATAATATTGGTCTATAACAAATGTTTCTGTTTTTATTGTACATATTTTTAGTTCAAATACTTCTCATTGTCATGACGTTATATTAACGATTATATCGGACGTGGTTACGCAATCATTTGTAAATTTATTGTATTACTATGTCTACATGTTGTATTCTATTAATCTGCGGATGTGACATTAATAAATGATTAAAAGTTGTCAACGTCCGCAGAACTCTCATTATATCTTTGTTTTTCTAGTCTGTAACTGAATTTGTAAAAACTTACCCAAATAAAACACGAATGGCTTAGCAGGTAGTCGGGACCCCAGGCGGGGTTGAACGGGCCAGCGGGGGAGGAAGTCTGACCAATCAGAGACCGGCCTGTACTGTTAATCTGTAACCTAGCCCACCCGCAGTCGGGTACGAAATTCAACAAAAAGGGCTTGCTTTTTGGGTACAGGCCTCTTTCTTCTTCAGTTCCAGTCTGACCGCCGACCGCGACGGTCGCTCCTCTGGCTTGGCTAATATGCCATACTCCACCGCCGACGCAGTCGCTTATACTGCCACAGTTCGTGAAAACCACACCAAGTGAACTAACAGTGCCTTTACCGTGCTTGTTGCCACATCATACCAACCCAGTGCTTGAACATCAGTGCTATAAACAGTCGTGCCTCAGTTATCAGTGCTTCGAACATTGTGCCCCCAGTTATCACCGTGTTTCCCCCATCCCACACCATCATGTCCTCCCCCCTTCCCCAAAAATCCGACGAATACCGACGCCTCACCCTTGAGATTAATTCCTTCTTCGAAAACCACCCCGACCCCAACAACTTGTCCCCCGAAGAGATTGACCATGTCTGCACCCTGGCTTCCCGCAGAGTTCATGGTTCCCCTCCCAACTCCCCCGGCAACTCACCCCAACCCGACTCAGGAAGCTCCTCCCCAAAAAGCCCCCCCCCCTCATCTCTAACCCCCACCCAAACAACCCCCCCCAGCCTCCCGCTTTCTGCCCCCCAAACCAACCGCCCAACCGAAGGCCCCCCTGTCACCCCTCAAACTGACCACCCTCTTACCACCCCTCAAGATATCCGCTCTACTGCCGCCCCCCAAACCGTTTGCTCTCCTATCGCCACCCTAGCCGATCGACCCCTCACCGCTCCTCAAACTGTTCGCCCCCTCGATTCCCCACGTACCAAACCCCCCCCCCCCACCTCCCCCCAAACTGATCCCCCCCATGCTGCCCCCCGCACAAATCTCTCCCCCACCGCCCTCAACACCGATCGCCCTCCCAACGCACCCCCTACCGACAGCCCCCCCCTATCCGTCAGCGCCCCCATCGCCCCCCAAACCGCTCGCCACCCCACAGCCTCCCCAACCATCTACCCCATCACCTCTCGTCTGCCGACCACCCCCCAACCCTTCGGCTCCCCCAACCCCCCCCCCTAATCTCTTCTCTACTCCCCAAACTACTCCCCCCAATTCTTCAAAACACCCCCGTCCAGATCAAAAAAATCCCCACCCCACTACGTACCACCCACCGACCTGCCACTACCCCACTAAATTCCCCCTCCCCTCAAAGCCCCCTCACCCCCCTCCCCGTCCCTCAAATAGTGGCAACCACCCAGTTGTTCCCTCCCCCATCAGTAAAAAAGAAAAACCAACCTCAAACATCCCCTCCGTAATAGTCCTCCCCCATATTGCAGCCACGTCCTTTGCAAATAAAAATTTCACAAAACACTAAACTCTAAATTCTACAACCTATCAAACTCAGATGAAGGAGAAAGGGGCCTAAATTGGCCCGGTGCTCCATAAGCCCGTCATACAAAATACTCTTTCTTCTTGGGTCACTTTACTGGACGGACTTCACCCCCTGCCTCTGCCGCCCGCCTCCGCCGCTGCCCCTGCTGCCTGCTAGCCGTCGCCTTCTCTGTTGACTTGGGACTTTCATTTCTCGAACAAGCTTCCGCGGCAAGCAATTGCAGCGTGCGGCGGGCCCCCTGATACCTACTCCTATACAACCGTCCTTTTAAGGGCGCAATTTCAAGTATTTTACAATTTGTGGCGCAAGGTCGTGTAAACAACCGCCCTTATTAAGGCGACGCTTCAATATTTGGCATATACAAGGTCGTGTTTTAACCAACCCTATTACAGTCTGTATACCTACGACGGCCCGTGCGGTATATAGTGGTCCTTCGAGCCGGATAACAACACGCCTTCTCGCCTTCTCGCCTTCAAGCGTCCACGCATCCGCCTTCTCGCCTTCTCGCCTTCAAGCGTCCACGCATCCGCCTTCTCGCCTTCTCGCCTTCAAGCGTCCACGCATCCGCCTTCTCGCCTTCTCGCCTTCAAGCGTCCACGCATCCGCCTTCTCGCCTTCACGCCTTCAAGCGTCCACGCATCCGTCTTCTCGCCATCTCGCCTTCTTGAAGGATGCCCACTCTACGCAGCTGCCGCGGCGCCTTGAGCTCCTCGGAGACGTCACAGCCCGCTCCCGCAGTTCCCGCAGCACCAGATGTGGCTTCCTCCCCTCGAGCCCCGGGCCCAGCTGCCTCGGGCCCCCCTGCCTCGGGCCCTCCTGCCTCGGGCCCGCCTACCTCGGGCCCCCCTGCCTCGGGTCCCCCTGCCTCGGGCCCCCCTGCCTCGGGCCCCCCTGCCTCGGGCCCCTCTGCCTCGGGCCCCTCTGCCTCGGGCCCCCCTGCCTCGGGCCCCCCTGCCTCGGGCCCCCCTGCCTCGGGCCCCCCTGCCTCGGGCCCCTCTGTCCCGGGCTCCTTCGCCTCGGGTCCCGCACCTCACTGCTCCGATGATGACATCACGTCCGGATCGTCAACTGATGACACCATCCGTATGTTACGTCGGGAGATGCGTGTCATGCAATGTCAACACGCCCAGCAGATTGCGGACATATTGGCAGCCCTGCGGCCTGTCCAGTCAGCCACGCCGGTGACCTTCCCGGCTGCTGTACCCACGCCGGTGAACACCTCATCCGCGGGGACCCACGCACCAATCACGCCGGTGAGCTTCCCTGTTGCGGTGCCCCAAGCTTCAGCCACGCCGGTGACCTTCCCGGCTGCTGTACCCACGCCGATGAACAATTCATCCGCGGAGACCCACTCACCAATCACGCCGGTGAGCTTCCCGGATGCGGTGCCCCAAACTTCAGCCACGCCGGTGACCTTCCCGGCTGCTGTACCCACGCCGATGATCGTCTCGGCCTCATGGGCCCACGCTGTGACCGCACCGATGTATGTCTCGGCCACAGGGACCCACGCTGTAGCCACGCCGAACGCCACGCCAAACGCCACGCCGTACGATGAGCCCGCCTGTCAACCACGTGGATGTATACCTATCAAGCCGGGGTATAATGGGCGCCTCGACCTAGCGACCGGCTTGGCCGCCCCGTACGAGCGGCGGCCCGAAATACCTACTCAGCCCAGGTATAATGCGCACCCCAATACAGAGACGGCGTATCTAACCGCCCACGACGAGGCACGCTGTATAACGGCCAGTCAACCCCGTGCGGACATTCCTATACAGCCGGAATATAGTGTGCACCCCAATCATCAGATTCATCCGGGCTACCAGCAGCAGACCTCCAGCCAGGAGTTCTCACCCACCTTTCCGCCACCACCTACTGCCGATGAGACATCTCGACACACAAGCGAGTGGGTTAACCAAGGTGCGGACTCGGTCGCGCAGCTTGCTTCTGCAATTACAAATGCCATTCGCGCCTCGCGATCCGAAGAGAGCTCCCGTCCCTCGGTAGAGGATGACGTGAGAATGGCTGCTCTAATAGCCAGGCAATCCACTGCGAAGGACCTACCTTCCTTCTCAGGGGACCCGCTCGAGTGGCCTACGTGGATGGCCCAATATACCCAATCTACGGCCACCTGCAAAATGACCTCAAGTGAGAATCTTATCCGGTTGCAGCGTGCGCTGAGGGGCAGAGCTCGGGAGGCCGTTGGCCCCCTGTTGATGGACCCCACGCAGGTTCCAGAAATCATTGCGGTTCTCGAGCAGCGGTACGGTGGCTCGGGATCAATTGCCACCTTGATGCTGGAGAAGGTGAAGAAGCTGCCTCATCTCACCGCTGAAGCACCGCTCGAGGACCTGGCAGACTTTTCTGGAACAATCCAGAACCTCGTGGCGTCGCTGCGCATCCTGAGGACCGATGGTTACCTCACGAACCCCACCTTGCTGTCTGACGTCACAACGAAGATGCCGTGCGTGCCGATGCCGGATCCCGCACGGTCCACACGTACCCCGCGCCGCGAGCAAGTTCACGCAAACGTACCCGCAAAAAATAATAAGGTGAAAAACAGTAATTGTGCGCAGTGCGGCGGAAGTCACAAAACACGGGAGTGCCCAGCCTTTGCCGCGAAAACGGTCGATCTTCGCTGGGAGACAGTACGTGCGAGTTCGTTGTGTCGAAAGTGCCTAGAAAAACATTATTCCCGCGATTGCACGTCCAAGGTGTGGTGTGGAGTGGGAGGTTGCCGCGCCCCCCACCACAAACTGCTGCATAGCCCCGCGCATACGCAAGAAAACGCCGTCGTGAGTGGGGACGTCAATCTATGACGCCAGAATGCGGATTGCCAAGTGCTGCTAAAGATCGTCCCTGTGGTACTACACACTTCTCCTGAGCACCAACTAGCAGCCTTTGCTCTTCTCGATGAAGGCTCTACAGTGACACTCGTTGACGCCGATACAGCAGCACAAATTGGCGCGAGCGGCCCCGTCCACGGGCTAATAATACACGGTGCAAAGGGAATGTGCACGTCTGACCCGCACTCCCGCCGGGTGAAACTCGCAATAAGAGGCGCAGGTAGCGGGGATATCTATAACATTATTGCTCGCACAGTCGCTGACCTCAGTCTACCGGAGCAGCGGGTCCCTGGAAGACGCGTCACTCCTAAGATATTGATTGGGCAAGATAATGCGCATTTAATAGTGTCAAGAGACGTGAAGGAAAAACTAGGTACTACACGAATGGTATCGAGGACTGCACTGGGGTGGATTGCCCATGGGGGTGCCGACCCTGGCAGTGATGGCACAGCAACTACTCTGGCCCTGCAAATAGAGACAGCCGCGGATATTCGCCTGAGGGAATTGGTGAAATCCAACTTTGCCGTCGACTCCCTCGGCGTAACCTCTGCGGCCAGAGTGAATGCAAACGAGCTTAAAGCTACCGCTCTGATGGAAAGGACCACCCGTCGTCTACCGAACAACAGATGGGAAACCGGATTATTATGGCGGAACCCGGAAGTAACGCTGCCCGACAATCGTCAGTGTGCCCTAAAGCGATTGCAGTCCCTCGAGAGAAAACTGGCGGCGGATACAGGCCTAGCAGCGGCCTACACTGACAAAATGGATCAGCTTGTAGCCAAAGGTTACGCAAGGAAGCTTTCTGAACGCGAAACCTCGGCACCTGCCTCCCGGAAGTGGTACCTGCCGCACTTCGCAGTTATCAATCCCAACAAACCCGGAAAGATCAGAATAGTGTTCGACGCCGCCAGCCGATGCCGAGGGACGTCGCTAAACGACCAGCTGCTCACCGGCCCGGACCTACTTTCTTCTCTCCTTGGGAACATCCTCCGCTTCCGGGAAGGGACCATTGCCATAGCAGCTGATATTCAAGAAATGTTTCTGCGCATCAAGATGAGGAGGGACGACCAGCAATCACAGCTGTTTCTGTGGAAGTCGCCGATGTCGCACAAACCTGACACGTACCAGTTGACGTCATTGAAGTACCCACCACTGTCCCACCCCGGTATAGGCAACTTATGGTCGCCCCTTCGGAGTTCTCACAAGAATCTAATTTTTTTGAATAAACGGCTCTACATTTAATGTAACGAATCTAGACCTTCAATGTCCCCTCATACTGTGTTAGGTGGCGGTATGCGGTCGCGCCTACAGGACTGTACTGTAATGGTCATTTCTACAATTCTAAAGCCCATGGAGGTAGTCACCGCCAAAGCAGTGAGCCTCGTGGACAGTCAAACAAGTGGTTAGTAACATCGACATAAAAAAGTAAAATGAACAAAATAGACAGCAGCCGTCATGAGTAATCAGCTCATGACAGCGAAAGACCATACGCAATCCAGCGGGCGGCACCGAGTACTGTTCATAAAAAAAAGCAACAAAAGTAAAATAACATTTGTACAGAGTAGAACTGATGTTACCGCAAACTGGCTACCGGCGGTCCCCGAGACAGTGAAGGAGGCTGATTGTCCGGCCTCCCGACAACCGGCAGCGTCGTCCGTAAGCCAGCTAGCCGGTGGTGCCTAGACGAGAGTAATTGGAAATCATAGAAGAAGACCCTAGGGAGAGAAGCGTCGGATCGCCGGAGGCGGGACGGACAGCCTCCAGATGTCGTTCAGCCACCAGTTGACGTCAGTGATGTTTGGGGCTACGTGCTCGCCGAGTAGTGCCCAGTACGTACGAGACAGAGTGGCCGGGGAATACGAAAACGAGTACCCGGCCGCCGCGGCAGCCGTTCGTTCCAAATTTTATATGGACGATTATTTGGATGCAGTAGACACTACTGGCGAAGCTGCCGCACTAGTCCGAGACGTAAGTGCCCTCCTTGCAAAGGGAGGGTTCCACCTGACGAACTGGGCCTCCAACAGTCCAGAGGCCATAGCTGACATTCCTCCCGGAGACCGGGCGCGCTCCACAATTCACATCAGCAGCGGAGACACAGAGATGGAACGTGTACTAGGACTGGTGTGGGACCCGTCTGCCGACTGTTTTCTCTATTCTTTTCACAACGCAGTCAGCCCCGAAGAAGCTACACGGCCTACCAAGAGGCAACTTCTCGCCATCGTCATGAAGATTTTTGACCCGGTAGGCTTCGTCGCCTGCCTCACGATTCGGTCGAAAATATTGCTACAAGCCGTGTGGCGGTCAAATGTTGAATGGGACGATCTGATCACCCCTGAACATGCCGAGAGATGGAGGGATTGGCTGAGTTTACTCCACGAGAGCAGCGTTTCAGTGCCGAGGCGTTCCCTCCGTCACAAGCAGAGCAACGTCACGCTGCACCTGTTCTGCGATGCGTCTGAACAAGCTTGTTGTACCGTCGCATACTACGTAGAAGACATACAAGGAGCTTTACACGCAACATTCCTTGCCAGCAAGTGTAAGGTGGCGCCACTGAAGCCCCTTTCCATTCCCCGGCTTGAGTTGCAAGCCGCGCTCATGGCGGCTAGACTAGCCAAGACCATCATAAAAGAGAGCCAGGCCTTAATAAACAGGACCATCTTCTGGACGGACTCCACGACAGTACTATGCTGGTTACGGACTGATCCACGCGCCTACTCCGCGTTTGTGGCCAATAGACTGGGTGAAATCGATGAGCTGACCAGCATACCTAACTGGAGATGGGTGCCGACAAAACTGAACCCCGCCGACATCGGAACACGCGACTCTGAAGTACCTGACCTATCACCAAGAGGAAAATGGTTCGGCGGCCCGGCATTTCTCACTGCACCTGAAAGCGAGTGGCCTAAGGAACGATCTCCCATCAAGAAGCCTGACAATGAGATATTGGAGGTTAGGCCCCAGTATGTCGGCCTCATAACCACCACAGGCGCGGCGTTCCCTTCAGTTGAGCGGTTTTCTTCCTGGACCCGGCTTATTCGAGCTACAGCATGGATGCTCCGGTTTGTCAGGCGATGCAGATTGGGGCCTCACAGACCTGCCGAGGGTCCATTACGAGTGGAGGAACTCAAAGAGGCAGAAGTCAGATGGGTTAGGAAATCCCAGGAGGACACCTTCGCAGCCGACCTGCATGCCGTGCGGAATGGAAAGGCCCTACCTGCCGGCAGTCGTCTAAATCCTCTGACTCCCTTTCTCGGCCCAGATGACATCTTGCGGATGGGCTCCCGATTGCAGGCTCTGACCAGAACCACGAGCGTGGCCAAGACTCCCGTCATACTGGATGGCAACGACCCGTACACTCGGCTACTGGTCCGCTACTACCACGAGAAGGCAGACCATCCCAGTACAGAGAAAACCGTGGCGGAAATGCGCTGCAGTTTCTTTATACTCCGGCTACGCACTATTAGCCGAAAAATATCCCACAACTGCCCGACCTGTCGCATGCGAAAGAGCAAGCCCTCTCCACCATTAATGGGAGCGCTACCATCTTCCCGCCTAATGCATCACGTTCGTCCGTTTACACATTGCGGCCTTGATTACTTCGGGCCAATGGAAGTCACAGTTGGCAGACACCGGGAGAAACGCTATGGAGCAATTTTTACCTGCCTCTCCACCCGCGCTATTCATCTGGAACTGGTGGTCACGCTGACTGCCGACTCAGCAATCATGGCCTTGCAGAGGATGACCGCCCGAAGAGGTCAGCCCGAAATTTTGTACTCGGACAACGGAACGAATTTCCATGGGGCAGATGCCGAAATCAGCGAAGCCTTGGAGTCACTCCGCCAGGATGCCAGGATGTTGGATGCCATGACTACCAAAGGAATTGAGTGGCGTTTCGTACCACCACTCAGTCCCCACATGGGGGGAGCATGGGAAAGGCTGGTACGCTCGGTAAAACGGGCCCTGAAAGCCACCTTAAAAGAAAGGGCGCCGAGGGAAGAGACCCTACGCACGGCGCTGGCAGAGGCTGAGTACGTGGTTAATAACAGACCACTGACCCACATCTCTGTTGATCCAAAGGATGAAGAGCCTTTGACCCCTAACCATTTCCTCCTGGGGTCAGCCGGGAAACGCCCCCATTTATCCTTATATGACAAAAAAGAAGAAGAAGTATGTCTCCGCCGCCAGTGGCGAATCGGACAACAGTTGGCGGATATGTTTTGGAGGCGGTGGCTCCGAGAGTACCTTCCCACCATGAGCGCCCGACAAAAGTGGCACCACCTGGCCGACCCTATCAAGAAGGATGACCTGGTAGTGATCATGGACCCTGCTCTACCCCGGAACAGTTGGCCGCGCGGCCGAGTCATCGAAGCGAAGCCCGCCGCTGATGGTCAAGTGAGAACCGCCCGCATTCAAACAGCTTCCGGGATATATATGCGGCCGGCTGTCAAGATCGCCGTCCTGATACCAGCCCAGACGACCGAGTCAACATCCACTACCACGCCAGGGCCGTCGACAGCGCAGCCCGTCGTAATGCGTTCCAAGGATACCGTCTGCAGCCGCCGGAGTCGCCAACATGTTACACGTCCTCCCAAATAGCTAGGCGCACTCTGCGCCCGGGGGAGTATATCGGACGTGGTTACGCAATCATTTGTAAATTTATTGTATTACTATGTCTACATGTTGTATTCTATTAATCTGCGGATGTGACATTAATAAATGATTAAAAGTTGTCAACGTCCGCAGAACTCTCATTATATCTTTGTTTTTCTAGTCTGTAACTGAATTTGTAAAAACTTACCCAAATAAAACACGAATGGCTTAGCAGGTAGTCGGGACCCCAGGCGGGGTTGAACGGGCCAGCGGGGGAGGAAGTCTGACCAATCAGAGACCGGCCTATACTGTTAATCTGTAACCTAGCCCACCCGCAGTCGGGTACGAAATTCAACAAAAAGGGCTTGCTTTTTGGGTACAGGCCTCTTTCTTCTTGGGTCACTTTACTGGACGGACTTCACCCCCTGCCTCTGCCGCCCGCCTCCGCCGCTGCCCCTGCTGCCTGCTAGCCGTCGCCTTCTCTGTTGACTTGGGACTTTCATTTCTCGAACAAGCTTCCGCGGCAAGCAATTGCAGCGTGCGGCGGGCCCCCTGATACCTACTCCTATACAACCGTCCTTTTAAGGGCGCAATTTCAAGTATTTTACAATTTGTGGCACAAGGTCGTGTAAACAACCGCCCTTATTAAGGCGACGCTTCAATATTTGGCATATACAAGGTCGTGTTTTAACCAACCCTATTACAGTCTGTATACCTACGACGGCCCGTGCGGTATAACGATAATGCCAACAATAATCTGTTTGGAAACCAACATTTATTTGTGAACCTCCAAAAGTTATGATCCAAAATGACCTGTGATTTTCAAACTATTTCGCAAAGTGGCTGGATGAAAAAGCACTGCTTCATTCTCGCGGATTTAACTAGATTAATAAATGTGTGAAAAATACAATACTTTCACAATATTCGCCAGGAACAAAGGATTTTTTTATCAGCAAACCACGAATAAAATAGGGATTTTTAGTTATTGGCGAATGTGATTTGAATACATTTTTGTTTGTGCTTTGTATATAAGCGTGTTTTGAATTGCTTATTTTTTCTTGAAATATTTTTTCAGAGGTGGGTGTCATGTTTTGCAACTCCATTTACTACACATTTATTTAGGTACTTAATTTTCTTATAATTATGTTTACGCAAACAAAAGTTCAATCGGGCATCAAATGAACATTTACTGTTTCATTGTGTTTTCACATAAAAGAGGAGTATTAAATTCCGTAAGCCTAAACTTAAACTTTAGAGCGTACAGTATATACCAACGCTGATTGTAAATAATGTATAAACAACGAATTTTTAATGGAGCACAGAGTTTTAGGACGGTAAATCCTAGTATTATATTGCTTTTTAGAAGATTTAGCCAGAAATACACAAAGGTTGAAGCAAAATTTAAAATAAAAGAAGTAAAACTTAAAAATAAAGCTTGTGGCCTCCACAATATTGGAATTTTCTATCAGTGGCCCACTGGGAAAATTCCGCTATCAAAGTCAATGCCCGCCCGTGCTCGATGTGTCAGGTGAGATAAAGGTTAGGTTAGGTTATGTGAGGTTATGTTAAGCAAGGTTACGTTATGTTGTCAGCCCGCAAAAGGAAGGCTGATTGTGTGGTAGGGAGGCGTGTGATTGGCAGAGAGAGAACATTAGTAGACTCAATGTAGAAATGTGATGTGTTCACGTAAGATTACGTATAATTACATACGAATGATTCGAAAAGAATACAAAGGAAAATAAATAAATTTTATTACAATGGTTTAAAGGAGACATAGATATAGTTAGGACACACAAAGGTCGAACGATAAGGCAGGAAAATAATAGAAATAGGTAACTGACTTAGAAGTTCATTGTATTAAGACCTTTTTTTGGACATGTCAAAGGAGTAACAAACTGGGATCAATAACCTGGGTAACTTTTTGATGGTTGTCAAGAACTCAAAAAATAAAGTTGACGAGTTCTTTCACGCTGATGACGGTTTTTAGCGATTAGATATTTAAAAAAAAATTGTGCGTGCGAGATATATTAAAATAAAAGCTTTTGGCTGCTTAAAAATAAATATTACCTGTTTTTGTAGAAAATTAACGATTGCTCCACAAGCGCCTTTCGAGGTTAATATCGAACGTTAATTACGTACCAAAAGGAATATTACTTTTTTTTTTTGTCGCAACCAACATAAAAACTCCATCCGTTGTCGTCACTATGACTTGATCAAGATACCACATGGCATAACATATATTCTAGCACAAGCGGAATGAAATTTCTATTACAGTGGATATATTTACTAATTAAAATTATTTATTAAACTAAACTTATGTGTACACCAATATTCTCAAACTTCAAGATTTTTAAATTTTAATTGCGTCCTGGTACCTAGCCTGATGTATGACAGTGAGGCATTGAACTGGCAGAGGAAGGATGAAAGTAAACTGAATGCTGTTGAAATGAGATCCCTGAGGCGTACGTGTGGTAAAACCATGCATGATCATGTGAGAAATGTGGAGATCTGCAAATAATGTAAGTATAATGAGTAAGATTAAATAAGGGACCCTCAAATAGTTTGGGCATGTAGAGCACATGAACGAAGAAAATAGTGGAATGAAGAATGGTAGAAGAAGTCGGGGACGCCCGAGGAAGATATGGCACGATCAAGTGAATCAAATACTTGAGTCGAGCCATGTCAAAAGTCAAAATAATAGAAGAGTATGAATGTGAGTGAGGCAAGGAGTGTGTGCCAAGACAAAGTTGTTTAGCGTTCCGTCCTCTCTACCTACCCTTGTTGGGAAACAACGTGATGGTTAGTTAGTTAAAAAAAAAGTATTTAAAATATGAAATCTATCGAACAATAATGTTAATAAATAATATTAAAAACTCTTTCAATGTAATTTATTTTTGGGTTTCGATGCCGTGTTTTGCTACCTCCTTCTTTAACCTAAAGATGGAGGTAGCTTGACACGGCATAATAACCCAAATATAAATCACGACAATACTTTTGGCCATGAAAACCTCAAATCATATCCCATAAAAAAACTGTATCTTTTAAATCAAAACTATAATTATCGGAGAATATATGTACTATCACATGATAACAAATTTGTTTACTTATATTGTTAGAGCACTAGTGGACAATTTTTCAAAATTTACGATTAGTTCACACGCTCGTATGTTCAAAAAACTGTCACAAAGGGAATATTAGGATTTTCCGGGCCGTAAAGAGCTGTCCTTTACTGCGGCTTTACTCGTAGCACCAAAACCATAACAGTTATAAAAATAAAAGCAGGGGAACAGAATGTGACGTGCGTGAAACACCCTCTATTTTCATCTCCGTAAAAATTTTTTCTTTCCCAACAAAGGCAATTTCGTTTGAGAGGAAACATATTGAAAAAATTCGAGCGTAAACTTGTTGCTAATATAAATGAACGTATTCTTGGTATGTTCTCGCTAACTCGGAGGTGTTTATATTCATGAAAGCCTTAGATTAAGGCTTCTCAAGATTTTTCTCGATTTGACGCATACAATTTTCCGGGTGAATGAGTTTATTTAGAGCTAAACGACTTAGAGATTCAAAACATTTCCAGCACTGAAAAGCTTTCAGTTTCCTTCAAAGTGTTTTCGAAACCTTTTTATAGAGTTCGAAGATATTCGTTTCAAAGATTTCGATATTGAAGAATGTATATTGCGAGTCTATAAAAATTCCCGATAAAGCTTAAAAGCATTTTCTTAATTAATCAAACAATTTTCCTTTGAATCTTTTTATTATTTTTTCAGTGCTTTTGATTTGGTATTATTGTACTTTTTCATCTGTGTATATAGTGTATAAAGGGATTTTTTTATAAAGTATTTGAATTTAGTCGTTACAAAGATCGTAATGTAAGAAGAAAAATAAGAAAACTGACGATCATTCCATAACTGACATTTTGAGCCCAGAAAGACTAGTTCTCGAGAAAAGTATCTGTAATTTTTCTTTTCTTCCCGATTAAAAGCAACAAAATCCGGTATGTATTTTCTGGTACCAAAGGAATCAATGACGCGAGTTCTCCAAAACACCTTTTGGTGGAATTCCGTTGTTACAAACATGATTTATTTGCGATTCTTATTGCAATCGTTTCGTTGAATTTGATGATAACGGCCTCCGTGGTTGAGGTCCTTTTGATCACGAATACGGATTAAAATTCTATTTAATCACAATGGAATTAAATGCAAAAGTTCTGGGTTCGATTCTCTGATATGGCCGAATCTTTCTGTCTTTTATTGAGAATGGTTAATATTGTCTTCAATTATTAAATAATACTTTCTAAGTCATAATATATAAAAATATTTAAATAATCTTTGAGATATTCTCGTGTCATTTTACAGATGATTCATTTGATGTAATATATCGCATACAAGCGGTACATTCGTTAAAAATACTCTCAGTGTCGCCCTCGTGAGAGACTACCATTCAGATTTAAAGTTGTTGAAATGGCTCTAGCCGTATTTGGTGACCACACCTGAATCGCCAGGTTCTTCCCCACCTTCCTCTTCCTCGACAATGTTTCATTCCCAGTATCGCCAGCCTCACAAAATACCCCAATTAAGGCTGTCGTAATCTCACTTGTTCCAGCAGTTGGGACTCTTTTACAACAGCATTGAAGCAGTTAGCCATTGAACATAATAAAAGTGTCCAAGAACTCCAGACCAAAGACGAATGACAAGTTCATTTTTAGCATAGGTATACGTTGTATGTACATGAATTAAATTCTACAGAATGTGGAATGAAATCGAAGAGTTTTCTTAAAAAGAAATATTGACAAAACCTATAATATTGTATCACAGCATGATAATTTGTTTCACCGTTAATGTGAATCTTGAGATAAAATAATACACGCATAATGATGGATTTATTGCATTGCCCTTGTTTACAATATTCCCAATTCTATTTGCACATAAACCAGTCTATAATCATTTGGTCAGGATCGGTGTCTCGCTCGGCCGTCTTCGTGAATCGTCGGAAAAGCTCGGAAAACGGGTTGGGGGTAGCAGAGCTCGGCCGCGTTCGACAGCTTTCGGGAGAGTTCGGAAGAAATCGGAAACCGGCGGGAGGAGCCGAGGCCCGGGCAGGCCACGTGATCAGATATCGACCCGCCATCGCCCCCTCCCTCCCTGCTCACCGCCAACACTCAGATGAAACCTGTCTGTAAGCGTCAAGGAAAAACCTGCCAAAGTAATCTGCCACCAGGTAGCAATGAATCCCACGGTTCAATGTTTACGTTCAAATTCCAATCAAAATACGAAGGCATTGGATTTACTCAGATTGTGCCAACCGTTAATTTATTCACGATGTCTGCTTCGCACGATTCTGAAAATGTGACAATAAGGCCTATAAAAATAAAATGCTAATACCTTGGTCGTGTGTTTATAATTATGAAGTAGGTACATTTTATAATACATTTTTTAAAACTTCATGTGCCTTTTTACACACTCGAAGCCTGCAATTTTCTTCACCATGTGGGTGACCTGTGCCTATTTTTCCAAGCTGCGGCTGCCATCTGACGGCATTGTAATTCCAACTGTCGTACGTAAGTGACGCCATTTTTCAATTGATAATTCAGGGGATGGTTGATGAAGACTTTGCAGTGGTAGACGTCGCACGTTAAGGCTTCAAAACTACCTAACTGCTGGGAATGGAGTTTTGTAGAGTTATTCCGGATGTCATGACAATTTTCAGCGTACAGCCTTCAGGGTGAAAATTGCCCTGATAATATCCAGACAAATTAGAATTATTATTTTGTAATGAATTGTTAAATATGATTTTTAAATTTTTAACTACTGTATAGGCATTTCGTCAAAACATTAGTATCTTATTGGATAATAAACACCTCTGCCATAGATCACCTCAAGTGGTTCGTTACGCTTGGTGATTTAGCAGGGGTTCCCGGGTTCATGGGGTGAGGTTTGTCTTGGTCTTGGAGGCGGATGACCAGGATACACTGAACCCCAGATTCCTACCCACCCCTTAAACCCTTTTCCTTCCCAGAACTCTCGTTCTTCCCTTAAAAAATCTCTCCACACAGCATCCCCAAAGATGACATAGGCGCTGAGGGAAATCATTTTCCTCAGGGCCTCTTGTGTGGAGCTCATGTAAAAAAAAAAGAATAAAGTATTTTATCATCATTTTTAGGTTCTTTAACACAAAACCAAAAAGACATTTCAGATAAAGTTGGTAGTTAAAAGATGCATAAAGTAGGTATAAATCTCTTACATATGATATTAAAAAGTATAGCGTTCACATGTGATATTTCATAATATTTTTTGTCAGATAAATTGATGTTTCAAAACTTCAGTACCAAAAAGAAAATTATTTTTCAGGATTAATAAAGTTGCTTCGACCATTGAATTCCACAAACTATATTGCTTGGCAACTTTAACTTCGACAGAGCTACTGTAAAAAGTGTTTAAAAATTTACAAAGAAATATGTAATATCTATTTTTTACATTTTTTTATGATTTTGCACATATTTTTTTTAAAGTAAAAACTCTAAAACTGCAAAATTTATTATTTGCACAATTTTCAACCCGACGTACGATCCTTCCAAGTTTCCATTGAAAGCAACAAGTTACCAATGTTTGTTAGAAAATTAAAGAAGGCAAAATTTCCAACTAATATTTATTTTAACTGTTCAGAAGAAAATCTGTTTGTACGACTGAAAACTGTAGCAGAAAACTCTCAAAGCTTTTCCTATTAGAAGTTTCTAGATCGACTAAAGTATTTTTAACTCCTTACGTCATTTCCTACACGAGTTATTGAATAAGCCGAGTAGTAAAGCTAGTTCAGCTGCTTATAAATAACCATTCATGAAGGCTAATTTACTTTGATCGTTATGACCAGGATATTGTATGGTTAGGATATGACAGTTTCCATCGTACCTTTGTTATATCTATATTAATTAAGGAAAGGTTAGTAGGTAATATAAAACAAGGATTTATGTTCAGAGCTTCCCCTTCTGTTGTGGCTTGCGTGGGTGACGGACGTCATCGAAGTTTTTTTATAAAAGCAATTTGTTTTCTCGTATTATAAATAAAATGATTTCAAAGAATTATAAATAACGAACCCCCCAAATAGAGATTAACCTTACACAACAATGCCTCTAAGCAGTTATTTTTATTTATAAATACTTCATAATATCATCACCTTATTTGTACAGGGGTCTAAGGGTTCTTTTGCTCATTTCCATAACGAAAATTGATCAGTTCTGAAACAGTTTAAAAACTAATTCCATGTTCCGAAGTCCTTCATTGTTAATTTATTTTATTGTCTTCCACCTTTCCTCAAAAGTCCCTACTTATTAGGAAAAGAAGAAGATGTTTTCATTCCTACGTAGAACCCATCTACAATATTGGCACCAAAATTTAAAATTACCTACTGGTATCAGTTGAAAAATCGCAGTGACATCGGTCACATCTCGCCATTGAAATCTCGCTAATTAATCATAAAATACTAATTAATGAACCCCAAAGTAACGGTAATTGTGACCAAGTTGTGCCGTTACTGAAGTGAAGTGCAGCCATCACCAAGATCGGTCCAGAAACAGCGGATGAACCCATCAAAAGGTAGGGACTTATCCTTCCATTTGCCATTTCCTGTGATTGAGTTAAAAACGCAGTCAATTGTCTCTCTCATATCTCTCTCGTGTCACGACATTGGTCGTGACAAAAATATTTTTCAGAGTAATCTGTATTGTATTTCCATAGATACATATACGACGGAGTTTCAACATTAAGTTTTTAATGCTTCTATTTATTTTACAAGGTTCTAAAATCACGCTGAACCTTTAGCAATTGCACATTTTGGTTGGATCCGACAGTTGATCGTTATTTAAGGTACAGTGTGGTTATTCATTCGTCGATTTAGTTGGATAGTTCTAACTTTGCCTTACCATGTTCTGAGATGCCAAAGTATTCCAAGACGATTTCTAATAATCTATTAACCGATTTCTGGTTCTGAGGTTCAATTTTAATCTAAAATACCCTACCCAAGGTAAGGTATTTTAGATTAAAATATTTTAAAACAAAATATTTAATTAGAACGTGGCTCCGTCTTAGAATGGCACCAGGAAAATATAGTTAGAACCTTATGCAATGAAATATCATTATAAAAAAAAATAGAGTGTGTAATTCACACGCGATAGAAGTGAAACTAGAAAGTCTCTAGATGTCGCTTTCTTTGCCTGTTTATTTTAAAGTGGTATGAAGATTAGATATTGATTTCCAAAAACAAAAATGTTTCTTTTTTTTGGATATCATAAGATTCGAACCTCCATCCGCTGGATTTCTCTGGGCGCTAAAATTTGCGACGCACTATACCGCCGCGCTATGGGACGCGCTCGGCGATGCGCGAATTTACGCATTGTATTCCGATGACCCGTAAAAAAGCAAAGCGGCCTATCGTCGTTTCCGTTTTAACCAATAGAAGCCTTGAGTGCAGTTTGATGCTTCGCAGGTGCCAGATTGCGTCATTTCCGTTTAATCCGAATTTCAAATCACTCTAACGGGGCTAAGGATGTTTCACATAAAAAATATATTTATTAAAATGGTTAATATAATTAGTTGTTAAGAAATCCGTATTTTTTGCCAAATTTCGTCCACGTCAAAAATTATAGATTTATTTCCTCAGCTCTATACTAGATGCGCCGCCCCTCATGGCGTCGAAACAAAATCAACTCAATTGAGCTGTTCTGGGCATCAGTCTGCACTGTGAAGATTGCCGTGATGTTAACTGATATCCGATCGGTAACGGCACTAGAATTAAAGGGCAATACGAGGTACTTAAAATTATTGAATTATTCAAGAACGTGCCGCGTGGAATAAATATTTTTTTTAATATCTCCTTTAATCAAAGTACCTACTTATCTTTCCCCTTCAAAAAAGGTTTAATCATTAACAAGAATTGGTTTATATTTTCATTTTATTATATTTGAATTTACAATAAATTAATCCGGACCACTGAACAAAAGGCACCCTTACGGCTCAAATGGCAATAGTGTGTAAATTATTTTACAGCCTGAATGATTTATTTGAAAACAAAACGAGCAGTTTGAAAAGGGATTTGAAACTGATTTACATTCAATAAACTCTCCAAGTTATTTATTGCGTGAATATTCCATGATCGATTTTACTTATGAATATTCAATCAGAAAATTTATTGTTTCCTATGAAGCAATATTTTTCAGCTGTTATGTCAATAAATGCAAGTGAAAAAGACTTTTAATTAAAGTGCTGTCTTTTTTTACCTTAGATCAAAAATCCATGAAAAAAAATGATGAAAAAAAATCCCTCTTGGCCTTTTTTTAATGAGTCTAGTTTTTGCACTGATAATTCGCGGTGGAATTCCATTGTATTAGAATTTGAAATTAAAACACTTTTGTACTTTCTTCCACTAATTTATATTTCACCAGGACCGGTTTCATCCTATTACGGACATTTTCAGACTGGTAGGTTCCCCACTCACAGGTGGCTCGTATCCTTATATAAATCCCACCAAGTATCAGAATATGTATGCAAAGCCGCCCTCGGATGAGACGCGAGCGTATATTTATTTAGAACCGTTGCAGCCTTAAAAGTGAACTTGGAGTTTTTATTGTATTTTTAGAAAAATGGTCGTAATGTTCTTTAATCTTGTGCAGATAAAATATGAGTCTAGTTTTTGCACTGATAATTCGTGGTGGAATTCCATTGTATTAGAATTTGAAATAAAAACGCTTTTGTACTTTCTTCCACTAATTTATATTTCACGAGGACCGGTTTCATCCTTTTTCGGACATTTTCAGACTGGTAGTTGAAATTCTTATGCTACGGTAGGGGTACACAAAATTGTCTCTATATAATGAATATTTCTATTTTGTTAATTTTAAGGTATTATAAGTTATTTTGTTAATTTTAGGTACATACAGGTAATTATAAAGTTTATTATTAAAATTATGAATGATGTTACATATTAAATAGATATTTTTACTTCAAATGAATATACATGAATTTATATAATTTAAAAGGTTTGTGATTACTGATATTTTATTTTGGTAATGTTGGGTTTGTTGCTTAGGGCTTAATTGACAAATATTGATGTACTATGGTATTTATTATTATTAGGGTTCTCCGTGTATTTGGGTTATTACATTTTTAAATTACATACTTAAATTACCCCACTGCTCTCTGAAGTAAAATTATTCTAAGTGAATTATAATGGGTATATTAATGGTGATTGAGCATTTTGTTCCAACTGTTTATTCATGACGTATTTTCGATCTATTTTCTTCGTTAGGCGATTAATTTCTAGTGACTCTAACCTGTCTAATTTTTATCCTTTGTTTTGGCCTTTTTTTACATTAACTCCACACAGGAGGCCCTAAGGAAAATAATTTCCCCCAGGGCCTATGAGATGCTGCGTGGAGAATCTTTTTGAGGAGAGAAAGGAATGAAAATTGGTCTCTAAGAGACCCATATTGTAGGAATGATGAAACACAAAGGCCGGCAAATCGTTCCACAGCAGAGCTATTTAACACAAGAAGCGACCCGTTCTCATGTGACCAATGTCAACCGTGTACATAAGTTGCGCACGCGTTTGACGTGTTTCCCGACTACGCACCGGTGTCGAAGGGATCAATGACGCTAGTTCCTCCGAGCATGTTCCATAGAAATACCGGTAGAACAAGGATAGCATTCCCACCCGACGCCTGTGCTCTAAAGATTGCAATCCGTCTGTAAAATTAAGAAAATCTATCAGACGGACCGCCCGTTTCTGCAGAGAGTTGAGGGTTTTTTTCAGGTATTTTGGGGCTCCAGACCAGAGTGGCTGCCAAATTCAACCATGGGGTGCACTTGTAATTTGTACAGGGTTAGCAGTTGTATACTATTAAAGTATCTGCGGGCCCTGTACAGTACGCATGTGTCATTGTAATATTTGGTATTATTTACATTCAAATACTATTAATTCTGTGGGGGTTCTTGATAACAATTGTTTCATTATGAGTTTACGTAATTACAATAATAATGCTGCAAGTCACACGACCTGTCTATACTACTGGCTAATTGAATCTGGTCGATAGGCTGGCCAGAGCCAGTCTCGGCGGCTCCCGCATACTCAGGTACCTCTGTCGGCCATCGATAAAAGCACTTTCCCTGCTGGCATCTGACGACATCACTTCGAAGTTTTTTCAATACAATACAGTCATCTTTGGGGATGCTGTGTAGTTTACCTTTTTAGGTAAATAAAGGAGAGGTAAAAATGCAAGTTAAAGGTAGAGAAAGGAAAAAGGTAAGAGGAGTGGTTAGGAATTTGGAGTCAATGTGTCCAGAAGTGACGAACGGAAGAATTCACCCCTCCCATTGCAGTGCACAGCGATAGATCGAGTCTTGTTGGAGAGGTCAAAAGGTCTCCCTCAACCAGTCTCTCCCAATCCGGTCCGCCACGCAAGAAGGTTGGCAAACGAATCTGCCGCCAAGATCTACAAAAAACCTCACCCTGTGAACCAGGGTATCCTTGCTCTGTCACCAGACCTATCACACCTCTTTGGTAACCTATGGGGGTAGCGGTACCCACACCCGCCTCCCATATGGAGTGTAAAGTCAAAACAACATTAAAATGTATAGAGTACAAGCCATAGAGACTTTTTTTGTTTTTTAAATGGTTCATGGCATTCTGTTTACCGAGACGGAATCAATTTATCAAAGAGTATTTATACCCATAGCGAGGTGTGACGTACACACAACATTATTTTTTTTTTCAGGTTCTCCATAAAACAGTTATACACCAAATTATTACGGAGAAGATTACAAAATATAAGAGAAAAAAAAGCCATGGGGGCAGTTTCACTATGTTGAGACGTATGTCAAAAGATAGTTACTGAACTCTCTATAGGTAACATTGAAGATGTCAATGCTCAATGCAGAATCGTTAAGCAGTTGAATTGCTCTATTTAATGGGGCATTCTGAAAGGAAGAAGTTCTCGCTTTCGGAGCAAAAAAAAGTGTGTGGGATCTCCAACGAGTATACGCGTTAGGGACATATAGGTTAATCTCCTTCAACATAAGTGGATTCAGTACAGTACCGGAGATCAGCTTAAAAAAATACTTATACTTTATTATACTTCGAATAATTTATATAAATATACAGGGTGTTAAGGGACGTACTTGACTTACTTTAACCAGTGATTCCTGACATTATTTGGAGTAAAAAATGTAAATGAAATTTTGGTCTCCGGTGACTTTTCGTCGCTTTAGTTCGTATTTGTCCAACAGACCATTAGAAAATTTTACACGATGAGAAGGTTTTCTCTCATTATTTCAATGAAACATTATGGCAGGTGTATACGATAAAGTTATTTCTGTAAAGGTAAAGGTCTGATTAGTTTAAATAGTTTTTAGTTAAATAATTAACTATCATTTTTGATACTTATTTTTTTATTTTAAAATGGAGATTGAACAAAATTTAAAATGGTCTGTTGGACAAATAAGAACTGAGGCGACGTTTTTTTGACGATTTTTTTTTTTTCAAATTTTTTTTCTTCAAAATCAAACAAAAAAAATTTTCTTCCGCATGTTGTCACTGGTCACTCAGCCGGGTGTTCGACGAATCCCTTACCCCGCCTCCAACTGTTCAAAAACTACCATTTTTTAATGTTTTTCTAGAAAAAAAAAAAACATCAAAAATGTCACCGGAGACAAAAATTTCATTTACATTTTTTACTCCAAATAATGTCAGGAATCACTGGTTAAAGTAAGTCAAGTACGTCCCTTAACACCCTGTACACAGTTAAATCTTGTGAAACGTTTACTTCCGGATAGATTTTTCTAACCACGAATGAATACGAGTAATATAGAATAATTATGTGTCGTGCAACATACTCGTATGTATCGAAGAAAAAATTCAATGAGATTACAATGAACGTTTTATTCCATAAAATCGTTTGTTTTTTTATGTGTTTACTTACTTACTCGATAAATGCAATGACCCGTCATATTCTATCTTTCGACTCGCGTGGTTGGCTTATTAGTGACAGAAAAAACAATATTTTTTTTTTTTAAACATGAAAATTATGTAAAGAAAAATATCTAAAAAGAAGATAACAATAATAATCAAAAGAATTACGAAAGAGAACCAGGCACAGAAAAATAAAAAAGATGTCGGTCGCAACTGGGACTCTAACCCAGAACCTTATTATTGTTTGTAGCGGTAGGTACCGTCAAGGCAATTTAATGCTCTATGGATTTAACCGTTGTGGTTGGCAGCCTTGCACTCTGAATGCACGAGAGAGGTGGGAACAAGCTTCTAGAGGAATCGACGCGGCAGTTGACGGATTTACCAGGATCGGAAAGGGTTATGTGGCACGAGCGGTTATATGGCTGGACTCAAGACATTTTGGATCACGAGAAGTGAGATTTAAATTACTTATATTTTTAACAGATCGAGATTGTGCTTTTTAGATTATTTTTAGGGATTACTGATTCATAAATATGTTACGTTTTACGTCACAGGCGCCCATCAGTAATTTTCTTATGTCGTTACAATATAATTTCTTTCTTATTGACACGTGTCGAGAAACTTTAAACATTTACAGCTGGGTACGATACATCGTAACCAGTCACCCCTGATGATTATTTCCGTTGTTTAACTTAGAGTCTCATAGCTAATCATTATAATATGTTCCAAGGGCAGGGTTTGATTTTTTATAATAAATTATACATTGTTCCCATACCTACTTATTATTGCTACCTAACCTCATAACTTGCTTGCTGGCTTTGTATGTGATTATTTATTCTATTCATGGATGGATGACCAGGTTTGGAGGGTAATGAATTACAAGTAAGTATTTAACGTCACATCTTCATCTTCTTATTCAATGATATATTTCATTGATGGGAATAACCTTAAAAAATTGTTAAAATAGAGTTATTCTAATAAAAATCCAAAGAAAATTGTTCAACAAGTTTGATTTCAAATCTCTTGAGACATGAATAGTAGTTTTTGTTTTACCTTATCCGACATTGCGGTTGACTCCATCAACTAGGAAGCTTTTACGCTCCACAAGTTAAAAAAAATCATGCCTAAGAAGGAAATTTCCTCGTATAAATACTCTGCCCCTGAACTACCCCATAACACTATAAAGTTTCCGCCAGCCATACCCCTCGACCTACTTTCTCCAATATTTATATTAGCTTCCCTGTCACATATCGCATAAACATTACCCACCCCCCGGCCTCGTAGTGTCGGCTTACCAATATGGCATTGCGATATTTTCCTAAACGTTAAAGTGTCCAAAACGGGCACATCGTGATACATGACACAAAAGCCTTCAAACCCCCAGGCTTCTTTCAATATGACCAACCCCTTTTATTTCAAGCTATTTTTTTAATATCTTCGAAGGTTGTATTCCGTCATTTGTTGAGCACCGTAGAGCGGTTAGGACAGTTTTTTTTTTATGTAGAAGTTCACGGTTACTTAAAAAAAAATGCCGACAATTCGAACTTTTATAAAGTTAATTTTTATATTATTATTTATTTAATTTTGTTACTTTTCTCACTAGACAATGCCTGTTTTGAGACGAAATGTCTCAAATTATTCTTAGATTTTTTTTTTCATTTATATATGGACGAGTATATAAAATTTATTTTCATGGGATTTTTTGGTGTTCATCTCACTAAGATATACCTTTTTTTTACATTAGCTCCACACACGAGGCTCTGAGGAAAATAATTCCTCTCAGAGCCTATGTCATATTTGGGGATGCTGTGTGGAGGGTCTTTTAGGAAAGGGGAGGATGGGAAGTTTTGGAAAGGAAAAATGTTTGAGGGGTATGTAGGAATCTGGAGGTCAGTGTGTCCAGTAGTGACGGATGTATTAATCCATCCCTCCAACTGCGGTGCAAGGCGATGAGTCGAGAGAGTCCGACTGGTCAGGTCAAAAAGCCTCCCTCAACCTTTCTCTCTCGATCTGGCCCATCACGCAGCAGGTGGGTAAACGCATCCGCCGCTAAGACCTGGACACACCTTATCCCATGAACCCGAGCATCCCTACTCACCGAACCACTTGGGGTGACCTATGGCAGAGATGTTTTTTGGTTTTCCAATAAATGGTTCCCGGGGCGGCGGGACCCATACCCGCCTCCCAAATTGTACCTGCGTCGAGACAGTCGTAGAGGTACATAAATGTTTATAAATATGGTTGCACGAATATTTTCGGTTAAGCTCATTTTAATTTTAATACAATAAAAAAGAGAGGTAATTGTTACAGTGAGTAAAATCCCATAACGAGTATGATATTACGAATGTAGGAAGAAGTAAAGTAAAGTAAACGTAATTACATATGTATGTTTGATTTTGAGTGAATTTTTGAACAGGATTTTATCACTTTATTTTATCTTATATGTGTTGGTTCGTGTGTAAATTGTTATTTCTGTCTAAGTGCAATTTATTTCACAGATGTTTCCAACATCCGACTTGTGACCTCCTATACTCGCAATCCATTTCCTTATTTCGTATTTAAATTTGGTCATTGATTCTGTTCTTCTGATCGAAACTGGAAGTTAGTGTATTGTATAATTTGCAAGCTATGTATTTAAAATGTATTTATCGAAAGGTGGTTTCAGCAAAATTAGTTTGGGAAAGTTCAAACAAATATCGATAATACTGTTGCATCTGAAACTACATTTTATTTTTAGTGAATACCGCACCCGGCGTCCCTTAATTATATTTTTGAGTGTAGCTATAACTTAGTGGTTAATAATAATAAATATCTATACAATTCTAATAATGTTAATGATAAAGAATAGCGTTAAATTTTGTATATTAATAATTTTTTAGATCAATGTTGCAAAAATCTTCCTTCAAATATTTAACCAGCTTTTAATACCAGAAATAATATCAATGATTTTTTGAGAAATGCTAAAGATAAAGACCATAAATTGAGTAATTCCGGAGTATATAAACTCAAATGTAATGATTGTCCCTCATTTTATATTGGAAAAACAACTCGTAATTTTGAAATCAGAATCAAAGAACATTTAAGGTGTATCTTAATAATAATAATTTTTCTGAGTTCGCTAACCATATAAAAAGAAAATAACCATAGTTTTGAAAAAAATACAGGGATAAATATTCTTCATATATTAATCATAAAGGAAAACGTTTAGATAACTTAAGCCTTGGAAATCCCGACTGATCCCACCTGGAGCTAGTGAGACTATGGCATCCCCAATTGGGATGTGTTATGAGGTATCAATTTATTTTTCTGACCGCCATGACCTCAAACATTTAAATTTCGATAATATTCGATGTTTATTATTAATGTTCGGGCAATCCTTTGCGGCAATGTAGAATTAATCCTCCATTTTGTCCGCCAAACCGAGCGTATTTAATTTTGAATTTAGGCGGGAAATCCCGCGGAACGTAGATAATAATTGATGAAATTAAAAATGGCCGCCAGGATTTGATTAAAACGCTAACTCGTGGGTGTTTATTCATAATTATTATCCTACGGTAAATTTCGTTCGCAAATATAAATTATAAATTCGCAAATAGCAGTGGGTAGCTGGTATGCTCTCGAAGCGGTTCTGTAGGAAACCGTTGTCGCCCTTGGATTATAAAATGCTACATGATTCCTTCATTAAAACAGGTAACATTTTTAACCACCGAAGAAATGTACAGTGAGAAGTGTATAAAGGGCTTGTTTATGCTGTGCCTTCATGATATAATACCACATATCTAGTGATATGGGAGCAGACATGTTTTTCGAATTCAATTGTTCGAATTTCAGTTTTTCGAAAGACATATTTTTCGAATTTGTTAATCAACCATTAAAATACGTATTTCACCTGCTTATGACTAACGAGATACTGTTAGGTTATTTGATATTGTTCATCCTATAATTAGAAACTTTTGTGCTTACATACATACTTATATCAATTCGAAAAACTAGTGTTTCGGTCAATTGATGTTCGAAAATTATGTTTTCGAAAAATTGAAGTTCGAAAAATTGATGTTCGAAAAATTGCATTTCGAACTATTAAATTCGAAAAATTGCAATTCGGTCAATTATTCAGACCTGGACCCAGAAAATTAACCTAGACCCAGGTCATATTGATTAATATATTTTCAAAAAACTATATGTACACTTTTTTCGGTACAAGTGGAGTAGTTTCACCATTATAATATCCTTGGGTACAGGATTGTTCGTGTTAACCTCGCCCAAAAATACATTAATTTAAATGAAACAATGTTACTTTGTTTGAATTTGTATATTTGTTATCAGTATACGTTTGCCCTGGGGAAGGAACGGTCGTTCCGAAACCGGTCGGCATTAAACAAATATATAAGTGGTTCAAACAAAGTAACATTGTTTCATTCATCTATAATGGATAACCACAAAGTTATAGCTACATTCAAAAGTATACATTAATTTATTTAAGGGGAACGTGTGCGCGGCCCATTTCTGCCCATTTCATACAAATCTTAGATTTGGATTTGAGATCAAAATACCCAACCAAACTGAAAAATTATTTTTGTAGTCAAAAGGTATATCAAATATCTAGTTAGGATGTGAGCTACTTTATTTATTTTTGCTTAAAATTATAAGATTTAGGCCATTAAAGATTTTAGTGTTTCATGATTTTGGAGGCAACTTTGGCAATTATTTGTGAGTAAAAGTAAAACATAAAAAAATTAGTTTTTACTATATTTATTTTTAAAATAAATGAAAAATAAAATAAAAAATAAAAAAATTATTAAAAATGTATTTTTTGGGAAGTACTTTTAATATATAAACAACTAGTTTTTATTCCGCCGTAAATAGGTAATTTGTATTTTTAATTACTTTTTTTATGAATTTTTATTTTATATTTTATCATATTTTTATGATAAATATAGTAAAATAATGTTTTTAATGTTTTTCATTTACTCACAAATAATTTCCCAAATCGCCTCGAAAATCCAGAAACATTAAAGTTTTTAATGGCCTATATCTTATAATTTAAAGCAAAAATAAATAAAGTAGCTCACATCCTTACTAGATATTTGATATACCTTTTGATAACAAAAATAATTTTTTAGCTTGGTTGGGTATTTTGATCTCAAATCCAAATATAAGATTTGTATGAAACGGGCAGAAATGGGCCGCGCATGCGTTCCTCTTAAGTGTTTAATTTAGAACATTCAGTAAAGCTACAACATTCCAGGTACAGAACGGCTTAAGTTAAGGGATCAGAATAGTGCGAATAGTACGAATTATTAAATAATATTTTTTCATCACGGTTTATCGAACAGAAATTTTAATTGATATTTCATTTTAATTCGGCAATTAGTCTTTAAATGTTCAAACACTAATAACTTATTTGGTTTGTCGTTGGGAATGAATACCACGATCAAGTTTTGCCTGGTGGCACCTTATTTATTTATTTATTGTAAGAAACAAACAATTTTTATACAGGATGAGTTATACAAGAGGTTAAACACGAGGTAAGCCAAAACAGATTCTTATGCTAATGTTGGTTATTATGATATAATATAAAATTGTAATTGGTAATAACCATTAAATGAAAATAACAACAACAACAACAAAAAAAAATATATATATATATATAAGTATATTAGAAGGAAGAAGGAATAGGAAAGGGCAAGAGGCAGAGGAAGATGGGATGGGGACAGGAGATGCTCATGCTGTACCGTTTCTACAGTTGTGCATTAATTTAATTAACATTTGTGGTCGTACGCTTGACTTCGTTTCGGTATTTCAGAAGAGTATTATTAAGAATATCGATATTGTTAAATTGCGTGTTATATTGCGCGCATATACGGGGGATTGGAGATTTTTTTCTAAGGTTGGTTCTGCACGATGTCAAATGAAAAAAATGGTTTTGTCTGGTTGGCCTTGTAGGTATGTGAATTCTTAAATAATTTACGAGTTCAGGAGAGTCCAGGCCGTTATTCAGAATTTTGAATAAAAATATTTGATCAGATATTAATCTTCGTGTTTGAAGTGGAGTATAGTTGTGAAATTTTAAGGATTCGGTGTTATTTGCAAAAAGTAAATTGAATTTATAATTTATGTGTTTAAAATTTTATTTTGCACACTTTCGATTCTGTCAATATGGCATCGGTAGAACGTGGCTATTAGTATTGGCGTGTTTGGTATAGTTGGCAAACAATAGCCACGTGTGGTCAGTATGTTTGTTAGAATATTGGTAAATGGTGGCATTTCACTAGGCTGTTCGTATTCGTGTATTGAGCATATTTGGCGACAGTTGCCATGTTTGGACAGTATATTTGACAAAATATTATCCGTATTTGCATATCCTACAATGATGGCCAATAACAAACAAGCGTTACCGCGCTGTTGTCGGTTTTCTACGCAAATCAAAGGAGACAAAAAGGAAAATCAAATAAACCAGTAATGATCATCTTTTTGATCCTTTTTCAATAAATTCGCGGGCTGCAGGGGGTAGGATACATATAGGTTGACATGGCTAACTTTGCAGTCGGTGGTGTCGCAATTTCTATTCTGAAATATTAAATAATATAATGAAAAATACTTCCAATTTTGGGCAACCAATTGAAAATAGACTGACAAAAGTTTGTCACGAAACCCCTTGTTATTTTATTTCGTATACAGATTTCGAAAGCGTAAAATAATGACGGCCTCTACTAGCAATCCGGAGAACGCGGGTTCAAATCCAGGCGTGCGCAAATTTTTTTTTTTTTTTTACATTAACTCCACACAGAAGGCCCTGAGGGAAATTATTTCCCTCAGGGCCTATGTCATCTGGGATGCTGTGTGGAGGGTCTTTTTGAGGAGAGGGAGGAATGAACATTGGTCTTGAAGAGACCCATGTTGTAGGAAGGAGGAAACACAGAGGCCGGCAAATCATTCCACAGTCGGGCTGTTGAACACAAGAACGAGTCGAAGAAACGACCCGTTCTCATGTGACAAATGTCAACTGTGTACAAATGTTGGGCACGCGTTTGGCGTGTTTCCCGACTATGCACCGGTGCCGAAGGGATCAATGATGCTAGTTCCTCGGAGCATCTTCCATTTTAATTCCGGTAGAACAAGGATAGCATTCCCACCCGATGCCTTTGCTCTAAAGATTGCAATCCGTCTGTTAAGATGGGAGAATCTATCAAACGGATCGCCCGTTTCTGCACAGAGTCGAGGGTATTTTTCAGGTATTTTGGAGCTCCAGACCAGAGGTGGCTGCCAAATTCAACCGTGGGGCGCACTTGTGATTTGTACAGGGTTAGCAGTTGTGTACTATTAAAGTATCTGCTGGCCTTGTACAGTACGCTCAGTTTTTGGGAGGCTAACTTTGCTCTGGCTTCGATGGAGCCCCCATACCTGAGCTGGTCACTTAGGGTTGCACCAAGCATATCAATGGAGGGCCTGTTCGGAAGATTGCTTTCGTTGAAAGAGACTATTTCATTAATTAATTTAGAGCAAATAAACTTTATTTCATTAATTTGTCTTATTTACTAATTTTATTCGTTTCAAATAATGTACAACACATTTGCGCTACGTTCCATACTCTCGGTATCACCCTAGTGTAAGATCAATAAGTAAGGCAAGCACCACTGCATAGTAAATTGTAATCAGTGTTATTTCACAATTGCGTCTCTAAATTACCTACTCAGTTTCTTTATACTACACTAGCTCCACATAGGCCATTAATAAAATAATTCTCCATAGAACCTATGTCATCTTTGGGGATGCTGTTTGGAGGGTTGCTTTAGAAAAGGTAGGAGACGGCCGGCGTGGTCTAGCGGTAAGGCTTTTGACTCGCAATCCGAAGTTCACGGGTTCGAATCCCTGCGTGGGCAAATAAGTTTTATTGGAATAATTTGTGTTATTTCACAATTAATTAATAGAAGACACTGTCAGTATCGCCCTGGTGTAAGACCACCATTCAGAATTTAAATGTTGCTTGAAATAGCGTTAACCATGTTTGGTGACCCAATCTGAATAGCCAGGTACCTTCCCATCTTCCTCTTCCCCATCTCCTTCCCTTCCCCACTACCTTTAGCCTCACAACATGAAGCCGTAGTCTCCCTGGCTCCAGATGGGAGCAGCTGAGACTCTTGTGAAGTATTTCTGTAAAAAAAGGAGAGAACGTTCTGCGAAGGAAATAGATACGAGAAGTGTGTAGTCACGTAGTCAGTCTGTCCAGGATTGACAGACGTACGAATCCAACCCTCATGCTTCTGCGCAAGGCGATGTTCCGAGAGAATCCTTCCGGAGAAATTAAAAGTTCTACCTCAGCCAGTCTCTCCTAGTCCGGCCTGCCACGCAGTTGGTGGGCAGACGCATTCCTTGAACCCGGGCACGCCTGCTAAGTCATCGTGCCCGCTCTGCACGATGATGATATGAAATATATACCGGCAATTTTCTTCGCTGTGTAACAACGCAAGGTTAGTAGTGTATGGCACCTGAAATATACTTGAAATTATTATTATGCTACCGGAATATATTTTTTCATCCCCTCAGGTTGTAACATTTACGCATTAGATGATCAATTAGTCGCTTGCCGCAGGATTTAAAATAAAATCCTATTTCATTTCCTTCCCTTCCCCTTTTCATTTCAGTTTGAAAACCTTTTTTAACGTTTATTAATACTATTTATAATATCGCACAATTTTTATAATTCCAACAGAGAATCAGGGATGGTTGGCATAAATTTCAATTCCTTTCATAAAACCATACTTTATATGTATCAGTATGTGTTGTTGTAGGTACGCTGTAGAAGAATATTCCACATATATATTTTTATTCTATGTAAAAATTACGACAATTATTTAAAATGTGGTAATCTCGATTTGCCGCCAAAACGACATGTTCGTTTTTATTTGTGAATATGGCGGCATTGACGTCACGCCCGTCAAGCCGGTGGGTGGTGACAGCTGTTGTACCAGTAGGGCTGAATTAAGTCTCACGCTCACCGTCAGCGCTCATAGATCAGCGCGTAGTTCGTCAGCGCTGAGGCTCAGCGTGGCTCGTTTCAGTATCGTACTCACCGCCTTACTGTACAGACGAAGACTTAAAATGCGGAGTGTATTAGTTATTGCTGCTTTGTACTATCATCCCAAAAAAATAAAAACGATTCGCCATGACTGTACACGCTGACGACGTCCGTTCCGCTCGACACTAGAACGCTCACTGAAAGCAGAGGCGCTCGTGCAACCGTCAGCGCCGACAGCTACGCGGCGCCGACGCGCGACGCGTACGGCCGCGTAGCCATCAGCGCTGACCACCTTGCGCGCTGATAGCTACGCGTCATTCAAAAACGCTTCCTAGAAGTTCATATATCTCGACCATCAGCGCCGACGGTGCGCGTGCGGTCAGCGTGAGACTAAATTCAGCCTAAAACCCGAATACTGCTCTCTGTCAAGAGACATTTTTAAAATATTCTTAAGAAAAAAACCACTGTCACTTAATTAATCTTACAAAAATCCTTAGTTTTCGATAATCTTTTTTTTTAAATACACACTGTAATCAAAATAAATACTACAGCTCAAATATATTCATGTACAATGAATTATTTAAATACTAACTAATAACATTAATGCACACTCCCCTACACAAGCACATGCTTTCAATGGAAGGGTAGTAAAAAAAACCTGAGATGTATAATTATCATGTAAATACCATGTAAAACATAATATTAAAAATAAAACATTATTAAATATGCAAAAAAAATACATAAATACATAGCGGCATTGACGTCATGCCGGGCAACATTGGTGACAGTCGTTTTACCAGTAAGTTGCGTTTTTCACGTCATGATGACGTTGTCGCCAGTTGTAACTATTTCGAAATGTGCGGTTTAATGTCTAATCATCAGAAAACTTAACTTAAAATCTTCAACACATTCATAGTTTATGAAAGTACCCGATTTTTATATGTACATTATATATCTATTTTATGGTCGTATTATAGGCTTCTGACTCACGTAATGTTGTAAGTTTTTTACGTCATCCATTTACAAATTACAAAAATAACATATTTTCCAGATTCTTGGTATGAGATAGAAATTGGTCGAATTATGATTCTCTGTGATACTAGCTGTTACCACCCGAATTTACCCAAACTTATACATTCATTTTACGAATACTTTCGACTGTTTACTTTTAACCAATAAAAAATATTTAACCGAAGAAAAACAACTAGCTTTATATAAATATTTCAAATCTCATTGGAAAAGACCTTGAGAGCTGAAAAAAGATGAACGAATTAAAAATTTCCAAACAGAAGTTTTGCCGCGGGGAGCAAGTGTTCCCTCTCAAGATCGAGGGATCAAATGCTGCGTGGACTGTATGCGTATGCGGTTCTTATCTATTTTATTATATTTGATCTCATTTACCGAACTGCATTCTGCTTTCCACTGATATTGGTGTTCACTGGGAAAGGTATATGTTGGTTGGGAGAGAGAGATCTTTGGGAAGGAATGGGGAAATGAACGAATATAAACATTTGAATGCGTATTCAATGAGCGATATCATGCGGCGCGGCGATGTTACTTGCGAAAAACTGCGGTTTATGACTTCTGTAAAGCGATGCGATTGTTAGGACATGAGTTCTGTCTTATTAAGCGGCGTGATTATTACAACTGTAAATTACAGCGGTTTGTGAGACCTTCTGTCCTGTGATAGGGATGTCGAAAGTGAAAAATAATATCGATATATCGATGAATCGATATTTATTAAAATATCAATATCGACGTCGATATATCGAGGAAAAAATATCGATATATCGATCAAATTTTCAAGAGATTTTGCGTTTTTAAAATAATAGTGTATTCAGCTCAATATTATCAATAGTAATTTTTGTACACAATTTGCTTTTTTTAATGTACTTACAAAAATCTCAATAAAAATGAAGGTATTTTTATCACTATTAAAAACTAAAAAGCTGTAACCCACAGGACTGGCTTAGAAAAAAATGGCGAAAAATAGCATACATTTCTATGTATGTACCTACACACATTAGATAGTATTGGTGATCACAAATACTAATGCAAAGACAATAGATTTGTAAGCTATTAATAGTTAAAATTTCAACCGCCAGATGTCATGACCCAATACAGTTACTTTTTCCGTTCATTCCTATACGGTTTTGGATTCTAGTGACTTTAAATACATAAATTTAAAAAATATCGTTTTTGATACAATTTACGATATTGGATATTTTGTATCGATATATCGATATATCGGATCAAAATATATCGGCTAAAAATATCGATATATTGAATTACAAATATCGATATATTGAATTAAAAATATCGATATATCGATACTTTTTCAACAAGCCAATCCTGTGCGGTGATTTTATTAGAACTGAACAAATTATGGCAGAGGGCACACAATAGGTATTTTCGAAACAACCATAGTAACAATAAAGGCGTGAACAAGAAGAATAAGCAAATTTTATGCGATAGCTAAAAATTTGAAAGTTTTTCTCGCCCAATACATTATGATCGTCAACTTAACGTTGAGAGAGTTTAAACGAACAAATTTATTTAGTTCTAATTAGATAATACAGTTAGTTAAACATTTAATTTAAACTTGTAAAAGACATGTTTCTCTAAATTATAAAAGTTTCTAAGCAGCATTTTCCAATCGTCCTGCAATCGTAATCGTAATCAGCGAACTGTTTATTCAGAAAACCGACTTGAAAGCGAAAGTTTAGACAACTCGATAAGCCCTGGCGGTAGGTAAAGCCTAAAGCTTCAAAGGTGGAAACTTCGGGTAATTTATAATAAAAAAAATAACTGGGAAAATTGTAAAACTCAAACAGCCTTACTAATAAACGCCTTGAAAATACTGTACGAGTGATAAACAACCGTATGTGAAAACCTTATTAATATTTTTTTGTATTTTTGGATGGCCTCTGTAGCTGAAGAGTAAGGCAATCTAAAGGTGATTCAAATCCCGATGGCCGCAAATAAATTATATATAAACTAATTTTGATTTTTTTACAATTTAATAATCTTATTCATCGTCTTGGTGTTAGACCACTATTAAGAATTAAAACGTTGCTTCATGTGTGTTTGCCGTGTTTGGTGACCCAAATCTGATCTGAATAGCCATAAAATTCCCACGTTCCTTTTCCCCGTCTCCTTTCCCTCCCCACTACCTCCAGCCTCACAACATACTCAATTGGGGATGCTATAGTCTCACTGGCAATGGACTCTTAGATATTATAAAAACGTAAAAACAGAAGCTGACATAAAAAAATAGTTCGTAAAAAGATACATTATTTATCCAGTTGATCTGTTGTACAAACTTGAAATTTCGCATGAAAATCTCGAATATTTTAAATGTGCTATATATTTCTTCTCTCTGAAAATATCATAAAAACAGATACCATTTTATAAACTAGATAAAACTACGTTTTAGATTTTTATATTTGAAATTTACTTTAATATTTATAAATTGGATTATTTAAATTTCAAATATGAAAAGAGTTGGAAAAAGACTTTACTAAACTATTTTTAATCCAAAGTCGTAAAATTGTGGAAACTACGAAAGCCCATTCCATTTATTTAGTAAATTTGCAAGAAAACTGTCACTTCTATCTGTCCCATTTATTCATACTTATTTATACAAATAATAATTCCAATAGATAAATAAATTATTAAAAAATGATATTTTGGATTAATTTTTCGCGCAATATAAACATTGATTTCTACGATTTATATACACATTGCGTAAAACGTTTGTCATTAAAAAAAATCACTTTCTAGAATTCTTATTAATTTCAAGTGGTAAAAGTCAATTAATTTATTTATTTGTTTATTGCAAGAAACAAATAGCAATTTATATACAGGATGAGTTATACAAGAGGTTAAACATGAGATAAGCCAAAACAGGCCATTAAAAAATAATACATCCGAAATAATCTCACTTTTTCAAGACGGTAATATCACGTGTCAGTTTGCTCAAATGCAACGTTGCCAGTTCTTTCGGAACACAGTTAGACATTTTTTATTAGTACCAAATCGAGTTTTATCCAATACAGTCTTTATCCAATGTGTAATTAAAACACCGTTTAACGGTTGGGAAGTTTTTTTTATTAGTAAGGCTGTTCGTGAATCATTACCGTAGAAGAAAGAAAAACTGTACATTATTTGCTTTTAAGGGCTTGAAATTTATATTAAGCTGAAATCGATATATGGTTTTTGTTATGAAGCTTGCTGTAGGTGAGGAAATATACCTACATTATTTTCACAAATTAATATAATTTAACAAAAAAAACAAGGTCTACAGTTTTTTTATTATTTCACATTACAATACAATAATGTGTGTCCATTCTGAAATATCGTCAAAGTAAACAGAATTCATATAGCAAATTCACGTGATAAATCATTATAATATTTTGACCCTCTGCCAAAATACGGTCGAGGCCTGAGAGTTTAAAGTACTATTTAAAATATATTTGGTAGTCATAAATCCAAGAACCAAATTTTATAAAAACAAAATAATAAGACCGTAAATATGAAGATGAAATATTTCATTTAAATGAACACATCTCAATTATTTTTCAACTTGTTGCGCCTGGAAATCTCTGCTGACAGACAGGTGGGCAAACTTCGATACTGATGATTGATGGAAATACAAGTAGATTCCGATGCTCTACTTTGATATTGTTAAATGAACTACAAAACGGAAAGCACAAAATACAGCTTGTAGTTTACCTGTTCATAGACCTGTAAGTAGTGCTTTGATATACCTTTATTGGTATTTGACAGAAGGGGATATTGAGTGTTATGGAAGCAATGATGTCAGAGCGAGATGTGTAGGTATTTCTATTAGTTTGGTTTAATGATTATTATATACAGGGTGAAACAGATGAAATACCAGCTATCTTTATTAAATATATTGTCGCACTACTGTTGCAAGAAACATTTTTGTTGCAAGAAACACTGATGTTGCAAGAGCAGGGTTATACCTCGAAATAGTTGGCTATGAATGTTGACATATCTTTTTTATACACCTCACAAGAGCGCCCCTGTCGGTACTTGTAAAAACAGGGGAGCTATACCGCAAAACGGTTGAGCAGCTTTATGAGGCCGGGTAGGGTAGGAGCAGTAAGAAGGGATTTAATAATGTCTTGAAGAGGCTCGGATTATTTTATCATTAGCTCCACACAAGAGGCTAAAAAAAAATACTCAGAACCTACTTATCTTTGGGGATGCTTTGTGAAGGATATTTTTAAGGAAAAGAAGAAGAGGAAGTTCTGGGAAGGAAAAGGGTATGAAGAGTGGATAGGATTCTGGCGGTCAATGTGTCCAGGAGTGAGTCGAGAATAGAATCAAACATGAGAGTGTAGAGGTCTAGATGAGGTCTCCCTCAATAAGTCTCTCCCGATTCAGCCCGCCACGCCACAGCCCGGTGAGCAAACAGATTCGCCACAATGGCCTAGTCAAAACTCACCCCATGACTGGGACACCCAGCTAAGTCACCGAAAGTAGCGAAACACTTGTGGTGACTTATGAGAGGGTTGTTAGTTATTCAATAAATAGTTCCCCTGGCGGCGGTACCCATATCCACCTCCCAAATTATTACATCAAGGAGAAAAAAGATGCCGATAGCTCGTTCCAAATTCGATCTGTTCAATTCCATTCGATACGTTTTCGTGAAGCCAAGATCAACTTAGAACGGGTGTTCCGCTCGGATACGGCGAGTTTTGCTTATGTACACCGGTGTACAAGGAATCAATGTTACTCCCTAGAGCAGGTTCCATTGAAATATTCCTTGCATCTCATGCAAAGCAATCAGTTTCACAATGTGTAGTGTAGTGAGTAGGAAAGTCCTTTCAAGAAGAAAAAAATCATTTCAATAATGAATTTTAAAAAATACCATGCATATCGATCGTTCAGTTGAGTCAGACATCTCCGAAAAATCAAAATTTGAGTTGTGTATGCACTTACGTATAACAATACTCAGATTACTAATAAACACTACCAAATAAATTGTAATGCAGAAAAACTTATAGTGAATTAATAAAAAATCTATATTTTCTGGGTTACTTGTAGGAAATTTCAAAATGTCATTCTGATTTACCGGACTGTTGTGCTTCCCGGTGTTATTTTGTACCACTTTTAATATATAAAATACAGACACGTGTATAAAATATTTAATTTATGGTAAGCATTTGAATATTGATTTCCTCATTATCTAAAAACTTATTAAGTATTTGGAGATGTCTGACTAATCAACTGGACGATCGATAAAAATAATCCTAACTAAGCCACTAAAACGGCCATCATCTTTAACCTGATACGGAAAGTACAAAAAAAGGCTTAAATTTAAACAAACAATTCTTCGTTTGTATGAAAGCCCTATGAAACCACATACATACTGATACGTTTTAAGATTTTCACGGCCAAAAGTTTTTGTTTTTGGGATGTTATGCCGTGTTCCGCTACCTCCTTCTTTAACCAACGTTTCGGATAGCGTTGCAGTGTCCATCATCAGGGCAGATGTGCCAGTGCACAAGGCAGATGTGACGGATCTGCCCTGATGATGGACACTGTCACGCTGTCCAAAACGTAGCCTAAAGAAGGAGGTAGCGCAATACGGCGTAACACCCCTAAAACAAGTAACGAAAAAGACTTAAAAGTATATTTAACAAATGCCACTAACTTAATGAACTTTGGTAAAAATGTTGATAACAGTCTGTGCCAAAGATATTCAAATACAAAAGAGATATGCTATGGTGTCCGCGCAACTGTCGGCGGACTACGACCTAATTAGAGTAGTTTGCATACAAAAATAATTTGTTCATTTCGTTGATATTTTGAAGATGTGCATTAGTATTGGTTAACAATATAGTTTGAATACGGAAAGAATTCGTTCATTTAGTTTAACGTTCGTTTTTCGTTAATTATTCCTTCACTTAGTTTATTTGTTAAAATTGGTAAACAATATCGGCGACACCCGGAAGCGCAGTCTCACGTAGTAAAAACTGCATCTACTTATATTTCAATATTTTTGGTCTGTGCGTATTCTAAAAATAAATGCGTTTTTCTAAAAAATCCGAAATTCACACATAAAGTATTAAGCGCGGATTCCATATACATGTTTAAATTTCAGTTAGAAACTTTTGCCCGTCATGAAACGGAATAAAAATAAACCACTGGGTAACGTGAGCTTTGCCGACGCTAAAACCACCTCCGCTCCCCGCTGAGCTTGTGCAATAATTACGAGGAAATAACAGAAAGTATCCCGGCTGAACTCGAAACTTCACTGAATTTATAATTAAAATAATCACCCTTTGAATTAACGTTTCTAAAATTGAACTGTAATAATGCTGCAAATAATAAATCATTAAATCATGTATCGTGGATTCTCACAATGTTCCGAGACCAGAATATTGTATCATTGAATATGTCGGAATAATGTATGACATGAACTGCCTCCGGTGTTATCGATAGCAGTTTTAGTAATATCCAATAATGTCGATAACTGAAAACATTGAATTTTGTTTATTTATGTTCGTTTTGCAGACATTCGCGTTTTTTTTTAAATCCATTTCTCTTTTACAAAAATATTGACACAAAACTATCAATGTTTCCTAGTATTTATTAATATTTATAAAGATATTTTTATTAGACCACTATTTTTGAAGTGAAAACTTCTTTAGCACCTTAGTTATTTGAAACTCGATGAAACAAAAAAGCGACACTAAAAAAAGACAAACACATACATTCATAGGATTTAGCTTGCCAGAGAATGAAATAGCAATAAAATATTTATTTATATCACCGGCACTCGGTTCCAATATAATAAAATAAACCCATAGTTTCACGCAAGTTTCCTTTGGTCTAGTGGTATAAAGTGCCTGATAAACCTTAGCGCCAGACATTCAGCGAATCGAGGGTCGAATCCTACGAAATCAAAAAATATATACATATTTTTATAAAATCAATATCAAATCTTCAAACGACTCCAAAATGCATAGGCATAGAAAATACAAAAGAAAGCGACTCAAGCGACTCCGAAGAAGAATACACAAATACTAATAAGATGATCAAATGTATAGGAAAAGGTGCACGAGAATTCGAAAAATGCGTTTACTAGATAACGTATTGCTTTACAATAATGTATGATTACATGGCATGAAATATATATTTTAAAATAAGATTTTTCGTTTGAAAATTTAACAAATCTGCCAACAACCTATGGTATAACCTTATTATACGAAAAATAAACATTTTTTCTCAAAATTTAAAACATGCGTTTTCTGGATAAAAGAACAATCTTTCGAAATCAATTTATAATTTTTATTTTGGTATAAGGAATTTGACCATCATGATATCGTTTTGTACTCCTTCGTTTTGTTGAGCGATAATTACCTTGAGGTATCGCAATGCAACTATTAACTACATTGTAGTTGTATCGTGTGCTCCTTTGCAGAGATACAGTGATAAGTGATTTGTCATTCCTTTTTCCTTGGGTACCTTGTTTTTCCTACATATTCTTTCACCCAATTCCAGCAAACCATTTAGTCTCATTTCTTTTCTAATATTTACCGTCCATTACAAGTGCATTCGAAGCTGTAAGTCGTGAGCAGTTTTGAATGTAACTAATAACAGTTTTGGATGTAACAATAATATATCTTTAATCACTGGAGCGATTTTTGCCACAAATTTGCGCCATTTTAAATGTCTCCGATTACTTTTGGATAAAAAAGGCAATTATCTCCTTAATTCGGCAAAAAAAAATTAAAAACATATTTGTAAATCCCACGCTTTTTATTTTGGACATAAAATGAAACTATTGAAATGCTTTATCTATGTTGATAGATGTTGCAACTCCATACTTCGTAGACTATATTATAACGATGTTAAAAAAAAAATTCACACAGAATTTCCGATCAGCTGTTTACGGTTGAAATTAAGTCCCTTTTCCATAAATATGCACCTTTCATTATCAAGTATTCCACAGAAAATATAAATAAATCGAAAATATTCTATGTTAACTCGAATAAGTATCTCTCACGGCAGTTTCAAAGTAACAACCATGCAGGGTTTGCGCGGTTATAAACTTTACGATTTTTTTTATAAATCTTAAAAATATGAAATAAACGGTAAAATACGGGTTAATTCATTGGCTATATAGGATTTTTGTAAGTGTTTATGTTTCTGCGTTAAAATTCGAAGATATGATTTTTTTAATGTTGTCGAAAAATTTAAAAAATGATCTTCTGAAAATGTCGAGCAAACGGAGAAAAAAGTTTTTAAATGCGCTGTCGCTCCAGTGGTTAATCTTGATAGCATCATTTTGCCAAAAACACCTCAAGGGGATTTCAAGGATATAATTTCACAAAGACTCCATATTTTGAACTATAGAAGACTTATTTCAACTATCAGTTCACTAGAAGACAACGCAAAATAATGCAATGCATTTGACCAATTTATACAAATTTATATTAGGTTTACTAATATCCTCTGAAAACACTTGGAAACGGGCTCATCTAATATTCTGCTTAAAATGCGATAAAAGTTTTATCTCGTGACAATGGCAAAATGGGAAAGATAATTCAATATTGACTGAATGCAAAAAGTCGGGCTTGGCTAAGTGAAAGCTGGCACGAATACTAACAGGTTTTAAAGAAAGAATCACTAACAGCCGGCAAACTGGAGGAAATGCCTTTGGAAACAAATAGGCTATTCCGCCATTGTTCCTGTAATCTCCGGTAAACTACGCAACGAGTTCCCTAATCGTCATCCAATACATTAAACTTTCAGTTTCAATATAACCTGAAAGTTCCTTCTTTAACTGCCTTGTCACAAATTAGTTTAGACGTTGGATTTAGTACTAGCTTAGCCATCGCGAGTTTGTCTTGCTAGCAGTGGAGCTGCCAGATTCTCCATAGCCCCGAGGCAAATATTTCAAGAAGCCCGTTTACAATCGCGAATGTTTTTTTATTGTGGGTTATTCTATGGACATTTTTTTCAATACATTTTTTCCAGCAAAATATAGTAAAACAGACACGCTTGAAGTTGAGAAAAAGAAAAGCTCAATATGAAAAAAGTTTTAGTTACTGTTCCGATGTAATGTGCGAGATATTAATTTTTTTTAAACTAAATCTTAATTTATTTATTTACATTTATTTGTAAGAAGCAAATAGCTCCCGGAACAGATGGGAGTTTTTAGTTTGTCTTATAATAAACTAATTAGTAGGTAGAGAGTAGAGGAAGAGAAATGTAGGATAAGGATAGGAGATTCTCTAGATCTATTCTACATTATTAATTTATAATCGAACGCGTTAGTTTGTCGATATTTCTAAAGATTGTTGCTAAGAATGTGGGGAATTTGGGTTTTTTTCTAACATAGTTCTTCATGTGGGCATGTGAAATAAATTGGTTTGTCGAGTTGATCTTGACTGTATATGAATGTTTATTTAATTGGTTAGCTAAGGTAAATCCAGCCCATTATTCAGAATTTTAAATAATAAGATTTCATCAAAAATTGAACGCCGTGTTCGAAGTGAATTGAAGTTCTGGAATTTAATAGAGTCTATGTCATTTGTTAGTGAGTTTTTTTTTATATAAGTAAACGTTTTCGATGTATTTATCACCTGCTATTCAAGGGAGATTGCTGTGTTACTATATATTGAATAAATTTGATTTCCTAATGAATTCAGGAAACGAGTATGGGTACCACCAACCCGTGAGCCATCTATGAGCCATCTATTACATCCCTGCCATAGGTCGCCCTAAGAGGTTCGCTACTGGAGTGAGTGGTCGTTTGTAAGTTTGTTGGCAGCGGATGTACTTGTCTACCCACAGCGTTGCGGGCCGAACCAAATGGTTGATGGAGACCATTTGACGTCTCCAGCAGGACACTATCGGAACACCGCCTTGCACCGCAGTGGGAGTGATAGATTCATATGTCCGTCACTCCTGGACACACTGACTCACAGGTTCCTAACTACCTGTGATACCTTTTCTCTTCCCAGAAACCCTTCTTTCTTTCCTTAAAAGCCCCCCCACCAGCATTCCCGAAGTGTCACAGGGCCTAAGGGGAATTATTTTCCTCAGGGCCTTCTGTGTGGAGCTTACGTAAAAAAAATAATTAACCTAACCTAAGCTAGTGGTGTTGTTATGGTTTTACGTTGATCTATATGCATTCCACATAATATAATTGGTGTCGCGAAACTGCCATTCCACTGTATCTTGGCGTTAAGTGCTGCAGAGCAAAGACCTATGCAATCCTCGAAGGATCAGTTCCGAAACTACTTGATTGCTATTAAATATGCTTACACTCGCAAAACCTGATGGATAGTCAGTCGATGGTTCAGATCCGGGCTTTTGGAAAATAAGATAAGCTCAGATTGGAAAAAGGAAAATAGGACTCAACGTTGCAGATGGGGCCTCACTGGTGTCCAGGTTGTGGTGTATACTTTACAATGTTATATTTAAATTTCGAAATCGTAATATTCTTATAGAAAGAGGTTATGATACATGCGCCCCGTCTGAGATGTTAATTTACACTGAGCCACTGAGCAGCAAAGCACACTGTCACCTCTCCAAAGTTGAGTACTTTTTCTTGCAACCATTACCTTTTTTCAAGGTGACATTTAGAATGGAAAGATTAGGTAGGTGGGATAATTTCAGGATATTGACATATGCTACCCACCAAGTCTGCGAATGCAATACCTAACCAATCCCAAATAATAATGCGCGAACAATAATCTTAACACGTTTCATTTTCACAGCGACATAAAAATCTAAGAAAAAAAAAGTTTTTTTGTAGTTAAAATAACAGTAATTCAGCACAGTTCTAAATACCCTAATACCGCTTTCTTCGGTCGCACTATCTCCTTAATAATTCCAAATGGTAAAGTTTCGTATTTTGTTTACTTTATTTTATCTGCCGTAATTTCTGCAAGGTAATGGTTTCAATTTGCCTCTAAAAAGTGTTACCCATTCTGGCCAGGTGCTCGCCACCCCCCTGTTCACTTAATATCCAATTCACGATTCGGCGGTCCCACGAGATGTTCCTGTCTAAACACTCGGATAACCTCCGCTAACTCGCTAAGGGAATGATATATATTACAGAGTAAACGAGAATTCAGATGGGTTATTGATCAAACACAAATTATTAGGAAATAGATGGGAATATCTTTATATTCAACATTCTGCTGTGTGTTTTTAGTAAAAGTGTAGTTAGCAGATAAAATAATTGACAAATTGAGATTTTCACGGCCAACAGTATAATCGTGATATATTTTTGAAGTATTATGTAGTGTTGTGTTCCCTCCTTCTTTAACCGACATATTACCGAGTAAACGAGAATTCAGATGGTTCATTGATCAAACACAAATTATTAGGAAATAGATGGGAATATCTTTATGTTCAACATTCGGTTGGGTGTTTTTAGTAAAAGTGTAGTTAGCAGATGAAAGTATTGATATGAATTTATTGAGATTTTTACGGCCAACAATATTAGCGTGATATATTTTTGTAGTATTATGTAGTGTTGTGTTGTGTTTCCTCCTTCTTTAACCGATATATTACAGAGTAAACAAGAATTCAGATGGGTCATTGATCAAACACAAATTAATAGGAAATATCTTTATGTTCAACATTCGGTTGGGTGTTTTTAGTAAAAGTGTAGTTAACAGATAAAAGAAATTATATGAATTGAGATTTTCACGGCCAACAGTATTATGGTGATATATTTTTGTAGTATTTTGTAGTGTTGTGTTTCCTCCTTCTTTAACCGATATATTACAGAGTAAACGAGAATTCAGATGGGTCATTGATCAAACACAAATAATTAGGAAATAGATGGGAATATCTTTATGTTCAACATTCGGTTGTGTGTTTTAGTAAAAGTGTAGTTAGCTGATAAAAGTATTGATATTAATTGAGATTTTCACGGCCAACAGTATTATCGTGGGATACGTTTTAAGATTTTTATGGCCAAAAGTATTTTCGTTATTTGTTTCACATCTACCGGATCTGCCGGATCTGCTCTGATGATGGACACTGCAACGCTGTCCGAAACGTTGGCTAAAGAAGGATGTAGTGCAACACGGCATAACACCCCAAAAACAAATAACGAAAAGTATTATCGTGATATGTTTTTGTAGTATTATGTAGTATTGTGTTCCTTCCTTCTTTAACCGATATATTACAGAGTAAACGAGAATTCAGATGGGTCATTGATCAAACACAAATTATCAGGAAATAGATGGGAATATCTTTATGTTCAACATTCGGTTGGGTATTTTTGGTAAAAGTGTAGTTAGCAGATGAAAGTATTGACATGAATTTATTGAGATTTTTACGGCCAACAATATTATCGTGATATATTTTTGTAGTATTATGAAGTGTTGTATTTCCTTCTTCTTTAACCGACGTTTCGGAGAGCGTTTGTCATAAGAGCATAAATGTAGATTATGGTGATGTTCGTGTTCTTATTTATTTTTTTTTGCATTTTGAGAGGCGGGTACGGGTAATGCCGCCCCGGGAACCATTTATTGGATAACCAACACCTCTGCCATAGGTTCGCTAAGCAAGTCGTTCGCTACGTTTGGTGACTTAGTAAGGGTGACCGGGTTCATCTCATTTTGTGGTCGTCGCTGCCTATGTCTCTGCCCACCTGCTGCATGGCGGGCCGGATCAAAAGAGACAGGTTGAGGAGGTCTTTTGACCTCTCCAGCCAAAATTCCTAGACCCATCGTCTTGCACCGCAGTTGAAGGGATGAATTCATACGTCCGTCACTCCTGGATACACTAACCCCCAGATCTCACCCCGCATACCTAACTTCCTCTTCTTCCTTTCCTTAAAAAACCCTCCACACAGCATAGCGTAAGATGACTTCGGTCCTTAGGGAAATTATTTTCCTGATGAAGGGCACCGTTGCGTCCAAAACGATAGCTAAAGGAAAAGGAAGGGCAACACGAAATAACACCTCAAAAATAATTCACCATAATTAGATGAAAGTTTCTGCCATATATACATGTCTTTAAAGCCTCGATAACACACGGCGAGTTTACAAGCTACTATCTGGGAAATTCACTATCTGTTAGTAAACTCGCCTAGTGTCATCGTGTTACTTGCTAACTAGCAGCTACTAGCAGATTGTTGACAATCTACGAAAAAAAGTTGAAAGGTCGTCAACTTTACTCGCCTACCCGCTTGCTCCGCTCGCTCGTGATTGGTTTATTTATTTAATTTAATCTATCTGGGAAATTCACTATCTGTTAGTAAACTCGCCTAGTGTCATCGTGTTACTTGCTAACTAGCAGCTACTAGCAGATTGTTGACAATCTACGAAAAAAAGTTGAAAGGTCGTCAACTTTACTCGCCTACCCGCTTGCTCCGCTCGCTCGTGATTGGTTTATTTATTTAATTTAAATTAATAAATTACTTCGTTTTTACCACTTTTATTGTTTACAAAACCAACATGTTTCGTGAGCAATGCTCACTTCTTCAGGGTTTTTTATTGATACTCAGAAGTGAGCATTGCTCACAAAACATGTTGGTTTTGTAAACAATAAAAGTGGTAAAAACGAAGTAATTTATTAATTTAAATCAAAATGGTGCCACAAAATAAGTTTTCTGTGTTAGAAGAAGGTTTATTTATGTTTCCAACATGGCTTCCGATAAACAGCTGATTTCGACTGTCAAATATCTGAAAAATTAGTTCACGCAGGCGTCGTTATTCTTGTTACTGGCGCTAGCAGCGGCTTCAGTTTCCTACGATTCTGAGCGAGTGGACAGTTTTGTATGTCATCATGACAATCTCACTCGCCGATTTACCCGCCTTTAAAACTTAGTAGATAGTAGCTTGTAACTTGCCGTGTTTCATCGAGGCTTAAGTGATTACAAGATTGCTTACAGAGAAAAAATATAAAATTTACCAAAGGTGCTTAGAATTAGTTGTTCGAAGTACTGGTTTGTATATAGTGTCTTGGATAAATATATCCGATTTTATTTATATACCTATCTTTTCATTTTTCTGTGTCTTGTTCTCTTTTATATTTTCGTTTAAATTTTTAGTGTTATCTTCTTCTTCAATAATATACCACTAATATTTATTTTTTATGAATGATGGCTGTATCATTAAACACAGGAAAAATACTTGCTTATTGTTTATGAATGAACGATGAATGCCAAACTATGCTTCAGGATGCAAAAATTCAGGAAAGAAGTACCAGACTAAAAATAATTGAAAGTTCATATCCATGATATTGCTGGAAAGCTCGAAAACAGGAAATTGAAAATGTCCTCAATTCAACACGTTTCGGTAATGTAAGTCAGCATTTTCAATAAACGTTCGAGCGAAAACGGCAAAACGGATTTCGCCTCCCATACAAATTGAAAGTACGAAAGAAATCTGATTAGGTAGATTTCAATTGACGAAATATTTTTGCTTCGGTAACTAAATTTGTTTTAAATTTGATGTAAAATAGTTTTTGCAAGACTTGTCAACGTATGATTTTGACAACCAATTTGTTTGTAAAGAAATAATGTTTTAGAATTTATTCATCAATGTTCCTTCCAATATTCATCAATGTTCCCAGCTGAATCGGTATTTATGTAATATGAAAACATGACAATTTTATATTGATTTTTTTGTTAATTTAACGATCAATCGTTAGTTCTAAGGATGACCCGACAATTCGTCCTGCGACAATTCATCCGGCGACAGTTCATCCTGCGACAGTTCATCCGGCCGACAGTTCATCCTGCCGACAGTTCATCCTGCCGACAGTTCATCCCGCCCACAATTCATCCGGCGACAATTCATCCTGCCTGATCATTTAGAAGATTTTTATTAAGTTAGTATGCAAAGAGGATATACGGGCGTACAACCAAAATCGATATACTTATATCTGAAGGCATCTTGAGTGGAAATCCGCTGTAAAAATATTTTTACTAACAATAATTTCGACTCTCCGAAGAAGCATGCGTGAATAACAAAATACGACATACTTATAGATACTTATAGGTTATACTTATAGGTTAGGTTAGGTTAGGTTAGGTTAGGTTAGGTTAGGTTAAGTTAGGTTAGGTTAGGTTAGGTTGAATTGTCAAGATGAATTGTCGCCGGATGAATTGTCGGCGGGATGAACTGTCGGCAGGATGAACTGTCGGCAGGATGAACTGTCGGCCGGATGAACTGTCGCAGGATGAACTGTCGCCGGATGAATTGTCGCAGGATGAACTGTCATGGAACCAGTTCTAAGTACGAGTGCGAAGCTAGAGAAAAAAGGTTATAAATTTGTTTTTTTAATGTTACCAAATTTCGATTGAAGAATAATTTTACTAACAATAATTTCGACTCTCCGAAGAAGCATGCGTGAATAACAAAATACGACATACTTATAGATACTTATAGGTTATACTTATAGGTTAGGTTAGGTTAGGTTAGGTTAGGTTAGGTTAGGTTAGGTTAAGTTAGGTTAGGTTAGGTTAGGTTGAATTGTCAAGATGAATTGTCGCCGGATGAATTGTCGGCGGGATGAACTGTCGGCAGGATGAACTGTCGGCAGGATGAACTGTCGGCCGGATGAACTGTCGCAGGATGAACTGTCGCCGGATGAATTGTCGCAGGATGAACTGTCATGGAACCAGTTCTAAGTACGAGTGCGAAGCTAGAGAAAAAAGGTTATAAATTTGTTTTTTTAATGTTACCAAATTTCGATTGAAGAATTCAATTTTAATTTTAAGTGTTTTTTCACATAACATATGAAATTGGCGTTTTGTATGGGAGGAACATAAAGTCGATTTTTTTTAATATAATAAATTTATTTAACCAAAGTATGTACCATTGCTATCTATGCACTTTTGCCAACTTATAGGTAGTTCATCGATCCCTTTACTAAAAAAAACCATTCGGACGGGAATCAATAAAATCTTTGAAGGCGGTTTGGACTGCCACATCGGAGTTGAATTTTTTCCCTTGCAAGAAGTTATCCAAATTTCGAAAAAAATGGTAATCTGTTGAGGCAAGGTCCGGAGAGTACGGTGGATGTCTTCGACATTCCAATTGAAGCTCCTCTAATTTGGTAGCCGTCTGTTGTGCAGTGTGTGGTCCAGCGGTCAACGCGCGTTTGTTGATTTGCTTCACTCAATTCGTGAGGTACCCACCTTTCAAGCTTTTTCACCTTCCCAATTTACTTCAAGTAGATTAAAACAGTCTTATCACTAACACCGCAGCCTGCAGCTAACTCGAACGTGGTTTGCGATGGATCCGCTTCCACAATAGCCTTCAATTCTTCATTATCAACTTTGGTCTCCGGCCGTCCACGGGGCTTGTTCTGCAGGTCGAATTTTCCAGAACGAAAACGTTGGAACCAAAAACGCACTGTGTTTTCTTTTGCGGCACCGTCGCCATACACATCATTAATCCTTCGAGCCGTTTCTGCAGCACTGGTGCCACGGTGGAACTCGAACTCGTAAATAACGCGATATTTCAAGTTTTCCATTTTGTAAACTAAGTGACGCAAAGAAAATAAACAATTAAGGAAAAAACAAATGAATTATAATTTTCGAAACACAAATAAATGAGTAAATAGCTGTATAAATTTGAATTTGGAATTCCTAACCAAAGAGAAGATATTTGAGATCAAATTTTCCAGTACGGCAAAACGCCAATTTCATATTTAAGGACCTAATATTTAATTGATAAAAAATCAGTTGATGAATAAATTGCCTGACTCAGGGGTATATTTTTCCGTGCATTAATCTCATTGTTATTATCTTATGTTTACAAACTTTTTTTAAAATTCAATAATTAATATATTTTAACTTAAATTTATGTGTTAGCTTTTTGAATATTTTCCACACAAAGATGATTTTTTTTTGTAGTTGTTGCATAAAGGCATTTGAGTGGACATATTTTATTTTGAAATTTATTATTAGAATCATAAATAAATTACGAACGAATCTTTTATATATTATGAATCATATTTGAATAAAAAGTTCATGAGTTTGTTTAGGTGTTTTAGCCGTAAATACAAAACAATTTTTTAACATGTACAACAGGCCCCGAGTCCGAGTGCGTTTCTAAACATATTTTTTTTTATTTTGGGTGGGTAGAACAGACCCCGGGTGCATTTTTAATCAAAAACATCTATGTAATTTGTTTTGTGTAGGTACAACAGACGCCAAGTGCGTTCCTTATAAAAAACATCTATGTAATTTGTTTTGTAAAGGTACAACAGACGCCAAGTACGTTCCCTATAAAAAAACATTTATGTAATTGGTTTTATGTAGGTTCAACAGACGCCGAGTGCGTTCCTTATAAAAAAAATATCTACGTAATTTATTTTGTATAGAGACAACAGGCCCTGATAAAAAATCTATGTAATTTTTTTTTGCGGAGTTTTTAAACTAACAAAACCCAAGTAGAATAATGTAATAATTAAATGGTAACCTATGAATATACTAAAATAAATAAATGTAAACAATCGGTTACACAGTGAACTTCTTCAATTTACCACTAAACAAATATATAATTTTGTTATTGAGGTGGTTCAGTTATGTACAATAAATACTTTATAATTTTGACTATTCATATGTGACAGCCCCTAAAAAGAGCGTTAATAAATAAATAATTAAAAATACCATGTCACAACAGAATAAAAAATTAAAATACTTTAAAAATTAGAAGTTTAAAATATAAGACTTTGCTTCCATTGCTGTGTATTTAGTTCAAACGGTTACATATTATTTGTCTTAAATATTTCTGACAATTTCGGTAGAAATTCTCATTTTTAATACTGACCATTTCCCGTAGGCAAAAAAATACGCAAACCAAATGGGACGTGATCGGAATTTTTTCCGTTTCATTCTGTTGTTTTGTATTTTTATAATTCTTATAATTCTGAAAGAATGTTCATTTTTGCAGATGCGGAGGAACTTAATTAAATTTTTCAAATTTACAGCTGCGTCGGAAAGTTTCTAGCGAGACTTTCCTCTCACTGCGGAGAATTATTTCAAAAGTAAAACGTTTTAAGATAAGATGAGGGCAGATGAAATCAGATGAATGTTGCAGAAATATGACTTAAGAATAAGGTTTTAAAGAAAAATAAGTACTTTCAATTTTCGCTCAACGTTGAAATTATTCAAGATGAACTGAAACGTTAAATCCTAAAGACAGGAAGATAAAATTTAATATTATGCGAACAAACGATGGCGGTTTTCATAGCCAAATTATGCTCTACAAATTTGACTAGTAGTCAAGAAAATATTACAATTTTTTAAGTTTAACTCTCTGTCTGTCGTTCAGGTACAATACCATAAAGTAAAAATAAGATCATTTCAGAATAACATTAAAATCCCAAATTTGAACACCAAGCATACTCACAATATTGATGTACATTTTTTTTCGTTTCTTGATAATATGACATGGTGACACCTCGGACGATTAAAAATAACAGTATATAGCTTAGCTATTTATGTTATCCTATAATTTGATACAACCATTTAGGTTATTTACATGTGTTTTTTCATACTCTTATTTTTTAATTTAATAATAAACACATATTTTGAGTACCATAATACCGGCGAGTACCTAGTGTGGTTGTCGAAAAGCGTGTAAAAAACGAAGTATGAAGTATGAAGTATGAAGTATGAAGTATGAAGTATGAAGTATGAAGTATGAAGTATGAAGTATGAAGTATGAAGTATGAAGTATGAAGTATGAAGTATGAAGTATGAAGTATGAAGTATGAAGTATGAAGTATGAAGTATGAAGTATGAAGTAGGAAGTGTGAAGTGTGAAGTGTGAAGTGTGAAGTGTGAAGTGTGAAGTGTGAAGTATGAAGTATGAAGTATGAAGTATGAAGTATGAAGTATGAAGTATGAAGTATGAAGTATGAAGTATGAAGTATGAAGTATGAAGTATGAAGTATGAAGTATGAAGTATGAAGTATGAAGTATGAAGTATGAAGTATGAAGTATGAAGTATGAAGTATGAAGTATGAAGTATGAAGTATGAAGTATGAAGTATGAAGTATGAAGTATGAAGTATGAAGTATGAAGTATGAAGTATGAAGTATGAAGTATGAAGTATGAAGTATGAAGTATGAATTATGAAGTATGAAGTATGAAGTATGAAGTATGAAGTATGAAGTATGAAGTATGAAGTATGAAGTATGAAGTATGAAGTATGAAGTATGAAGTATGAAGTATGAAGTATGAAGTATGAAGTATGAAGTATGAAGTATGAAGTATGAAGTATTAAGTATGAAGTATGAAGTATGAAGTATGAAGTATGAAGTATGAAGTATGAAGTATGAAGTATGAAGTATGAAGTATGAAGTATGAAGTATGAAGTATGAAGTATGAAGTATGAAGTATGAAGTATGAAGTATGAAGTATGAAGTATGAAGTATGAAGTATGAAGTATGAAGTATGAAGTATGAAGTATGAAGTATGAAGTATGAAGTATGAAGTATGAAGTATGAAGTATGAAGTATGAAGTATGAAGTATGAAGTATGAAGTATGAAGTATGAAGAATGAAGTATGAAGCATGAATTTTTTTTTTTTTTACAGTGAATACCGCACAAGAATCTCAACTGCTCCCGTCTGGAGCCAGTGATACTATGGCATCACCAATTGGGGTATGTTGTGAGGCTGAAGGTAGTGGGGAGGGGAAGGAGGTGGGGAAGAGGAAGGTTTGGAAATACCTGGCTATTCAGATCTGGTCACTAAACACGGCTAAAGCCATTTTCAAGCAACGTTTCAATTCTGAATGGTGGTCTTAACCAGGGCGATACTGATAGTATCTTCCACTCTGGAACATGCCGTAAATATACTATATATTATTTTAAATGAATTAATTGTGAAATAACACAAATTAATCAAATAAAATTTATTTGCGCATGCCGGGTTCGAACCCGCGACCTCCGGATTGTGAGTCAAGAGTCTTACCCACTGGACTACGGAGGTCGTCAAAGTATGAAGTATGAAGTATTTATATATTTAATTATTTATTTACGCCCTAGTGGTCTTTTACAAAGATAGGTAATAATAGTCAGGCAGATACGTAGTTCACAATATATAATGATAAATTAATAATAATAAATGATAAATTAATAATAACCCCGATACAGGCGAACCCTAATGGGGTTAATAATTAATAATAACTAATAATATATGTATATAGATTGTGAAGAAGCAATAAATAAATAAAAATAGTAAAAAATAAAATTAATCAACTTTAAAATCAAGCATTTAATTAAAGTAATTACAAAGACTTCGTTTACAACTAATACGGAATCTGCAAACATGTCTACAATATTCCCAAATTTATTGTCAAAATGATGTAATCTATTTATAGGTGTTTGAACCTCATAGTTTGTTTAAAAATTGTCACAGAAGAAGGTAACACTTTGCCTCGTATTTCTGGCCGGAACGTAAACTTTTATTTTGGCCCTAATTTCATTATTGTCAATGCAATTATTAATGATTTTATTTAATAGTACAGGGTCAGAGATGATCCGCCTATCTGACAGCGTAATTAAGTTAAGTTATTCAATCAAAAGGACAGAGTTAATATTTTGAATTGGAATATTTAGCTTAAAGTTAATATATCTTAGAAAATTGTGCTGTACCCTTTCTATATTGTCAGAATATATTTTATACAATGGGGACCAAATGAACTATTTGTATTCTACCTGGCTTCTTACTAAAGAAGTGTACAATATTTTCAAACATTCCAGTGACTTAAAATCACTTGCTGTTCTGCATATAAAACCAAGCATTTTAAAAGCTCTATTTGTTATGAAGTATGTTGTCTTTGATGTATGTTAAATATTGTGTCACCCAAGAAGTGTTATACGATTACTTTATACTAGGCTGTGTCAAACCTGTGGCATTAATTTTATGTTTATCTGTTAAAAGAATTATTTTAAATAAACATTTTTAAAAAACTCCAATTTAATCAATCACAAATTATTACTAGAAGCACTAAAATGATCTGATAATGTTACGAGTTACATAACAATATGTAAAACAGATGTAAGGAAGCTAGTAGTTACGCTTCGTCAGTTTTGCGTACTCCTAGGAATTAGTTCCCCTTGATAAGACATTCAACTGAATTATTTATTCAAGCGCTCGGTTCCTAGCACAATTATTCAAAGATATGCTAACTAAGAGTTCGAAGTACAATGATGTTTGCTCCCAAAAATATGCCTTTTTTAATTCGAGTATTAATTTATCAATTTCCTACAATGAATGGATTTTGGCTGTGAATATGGTTTAAAAAAATAATAAAATTTGTTGATGTCAACCCTTTAGCTTGTTACAGATTGAAAACATCGAACCCCGGTTCCGTTACAAGAGGCCACCAGGTTTTGCGTCACCCCCAGCAACATATGCAGGCTTGAGGTTTGGGAGGCGACCTCGGCTCTCCTCCGCCTTGCCTCCGGCTACTCGACGCTGAATTCCTTAGGGTCGTCGGGCATTTTCCCCCAATCTCCCATTTACTTTTCTTTGAGGCATCACAGAGGAACCGGCTAAGGGGCGCGAAAGCTGAGTGTAGTTCACGGCTAGACCGAAAGTCATGCGCATTCTTGCTGGGACTGCCAATCGATTGGAGAGGACTCCCAATTGTTTGCCCTGCCCTTATTATTTATGCACTATGTCTTCCTCCCAAACAGGTGCTTGTAGAATTTGCTGGATACACTCACCCGACACTTGCCACCTCGTGGACTTTCACCAACCTGTCCCATTGTCTTGTCTATATTCTGTCATACTAACACATATTGTATCTTGTATTTCCCGCTAAGCACTTGCATACTGCTTGCTAACAACGTATGCAGGGACATTGGAGGTCTAAATTCGTTCTTAACTAAATGTAGCTTCGTTGTTTGAAAAAAATTAGAGTCCTTGCGAGAGCCTTAAAGGAGTAACCATCTGTTACTTATTCTAAGGGCGGGTAAGTGTTGGATTACCTCCAATGCTACAAGAGGCCAGTAAGATAGCTGGTTGACGCCTGGTCCCCTAGGACGGTCGATGGATAAGGATTGTACCGATAACTTTCGGTATCTTCTTATCGTTCCATGGCATGACTGCAGATCGGCATCGAATAGATAACAGTTCACAATGACTTAATGTTATTAATATATTCGACATCAAATGTTGTTTGCACGTTAGCGATCTGCAGTTGTCCTAAGTGAACGATGAGAGTTACTGAAAGTTATCGATGCAATCCTTATCGATCGACCGTGCTTGGGGTCCTGAACAGGAAGAGCTCTGCAGTGTTGCCAACTTGATGGATTTCCCGTCGTACCTGGCGGATTAGAGTGCCCTCAAAATGGAAGAATTACCTAAAGTATCTAACGACATTTACTGGATGACGGAATCGAATAAAATAGGCGAAAAAAGCCTTTACGTCCAAGCTACCATAGGACACAAAAATTTATGGAGATATTTTTTCCCTGAAGTTTTCTAACCTTTATTTGGAGGAAGCAGAAACACGTAAATTGTTTGTCTCGCTATTATTTAGTATGTAAGAAAAAACTGCAGCAGTTCCTCATCACAGAAACGTACGTTCCTGTGATGAGGAACGTTTTATTGAATTTTTTATGCCGTAACCGTTAGAATTATGAAAGCGCCCGAGAGCTGCTTTTAAAATTTTCACGGCAACAGCATACGGTGTCGAATTCTTTATCTTGAGTGAGAGAGATGTATGATAATAATTGACATGAGCACTTTTGTTTATCGCTTGTCTCACTTTTATTTAGCGAGTAAGAAAGAGAGGCATAATTATTGTGCCAATATTCTACCATTTAGGAATGACCGCCACATTTACTATATCCTTGTCAGCCATAATACAGAATAATTCTGTTATTGACACTGCCCAATCTGGGGGTAAACACGAGAACCTTTCGTTTTACCTTGTTATGATGGGTGCCAGTTGTTAAGCACACCGTGGTTATGCAGCGTGGAGAGACGCCACAAAATGTCTCCGGCCAGCTCACAGCGGACATAATGGTACCCTCTATTTCAGGGGGTCGGTCGCACGAATGCTTTCGGAATACTTTCTCACGGTCGTTCGGGGAATACACTCTAGGAAATGCTCCTGCCGAAGCAGAATAACAACAGGATTGAGTTAAATAGATTCATGTATTGTAAGTTCTAAACACAGTGCATAATTATTACAGTACAATTCAATACAAGAAATGCAAATTACACAAACCTAGCTATCGTGGTAATACCTAGTGGTCTCTCGTAACGAAAACTCTCTGAGCGATGGTCGTTTCGCGAGGGTCTACATTCTATCGTTAAAACAGGACACAAACAGAAGGGGAATAATGGAGCAGCTTACATGATGTTCCGGGGTCTACGCCTTCCGGGTGCAGCAGGGGCACTTCACGAGTCTAGGGCAGGGCCGAAGTCCACAGGCATGGCAGTTTACCAGCGCTAAATAAACCCGCACGTACTTTGATTAACATCGCAGATGTTATTGCGTTTTCAAATTGGTCAACAGGAATTAACCGCGAGCTCCGCGCTCGGGTCATGGAGCGAGACGCGTGTATCCGAGGCCGCTTGCAATTCTAGACTGGCGCGGGGCGCGCGTGAATGCAGAGGGGAGAGGACGTGGGTAACAGGAAACAAGGGGGAGTGGGGTGTTGATGAAACTGTCGCGGCGTCCTTACCGACTCGAATTCTGCCGTTATTTGGCGTATCATAACACTTCCCCCCGCGCTTGGAAAAAAACGACGTGGCAATGGAGCTGTAGGAAAAAAAAAATCCTCTTATGCTTCCATCGGGGTTTTGAGAGATTCGTTGCTTGAGAGGTTGCCTAGCTAGAACATACAGTTTATGCTACAGTTTAGGTCACAATGTTTGTAGGGAATGGGTGGGGGTACATAGAATGTTTGGAAAAGACAACTTTGGGGAAAGTACATGGTGTAAAACAACATACAAGGTTAAGCAATTGAAAATGACAATACACATGGTTATGCAATTGAAAAAAGACAATACACATGGTTATGCAATTGAAAAAAAGACAATACACATGTACAAGAGGCGAGAAAAAAAATGTGATTCTAAGGTTTCATTGGTCTGGGAGCTAAGTTTGCGAAGCGTGGATTTGTTTGGTTTCGGAGAATTTCGAAGAAAAGGACGTGGTTTCACAGATTCTAAGGATTACATTATCACTGCAATCAGACCCATTTGAGATAACACTCAAGAGTACACTTAGGCCTTAGAAAACACCTGGTTTTGTCGAAGACGTTGAAGTTCACGAAGTGGAGACTGTGGTTGCTGCGCCGCGACTATGGTTACAGAGGCCATTGACGAGAAGAATCCAGTATCTGCAGACATGCCAGTACGAATCCTAAGTGTTATTATGGTAAACACGGATCGTATATAATGGTTATTGAAGCATAATGTAGCTCAAGATAACTTGTATTGGTACGCATTCAGCGAATACTGGTGGGTCAAGGTAATGATGGTTTACACATGACGATATATGCGTCACTGCATGACAGAGCAAGAGACGGCAAGGTTGGCATTGATAGCAAGAGTAAGAACAAACCTAGGAGCTAGCGTGCCCAAAAGGTAGTTTAGAGTGTCATAATGTATGGTGGGACAACTCAGCTTGCTGTGGCACGACAAGACAACATACATATGAGCGGTATGGTCTGTGCTCTCAGGAACAAATACGTAGAAAATGGCAGCGGGAGGGACCTTGTAACCACAGCGCGTGCTGTCAGGAAGTGAAGTTCAGCTTGGCTGTTGGTGATGACATCCGCCTGGGCTTCTTTTTATATCCGGGAGAAATTATTATTAGAGCAAAATTCTTGAAGTTTACCTGCCTAGGGACCAATGAAGAAAAGGTTTGGAGAGAAACAAAATGTGTCCAGAAAATGAAATAAACGAAATTTTGACCACCGACTCAGAGAGTGACGAAGAGAGATTCCTAACTAAATTGTGATTACATGAACATTTTCCTTTTCCAGGATGACTTGGCGCTTGCCGAGTGACAATATGTCTTGGTTAAAAAACAACCGGCCCTCTATGGCCTATGTTAACATAAGATGGTAACATTTTCGTAGAATTTCAAAGAACAAGACAAAGAATCGTGAACTAGTCACGGCAAAGGGAAACCGATTCATGAATAAAGGTTGTCAAAAAGGAGACAGACGTTACGCCAAGTGCATATCGTACATATCCAACATTCATGAATGTGTTTCGTAGGATTGAGAAAGAGAAAAAAGGTGAGACATATGCAGAGATTGAGGGGGAAAACCTGTAGATAACCGGACAGTTACCTATTCGAACTCCAAGTGAGGGCGAAATATGGTCAACGACAGATTTTTCACTTCATAACATAGTCTGAGAACATGGGGGAATGGGGGGGAGGGGAGAAGGGAGGCGAGTTACGAAATTGCTAGAGACTGGACTAATTTCCAATTCAAACTCTATGTGAAAATGAAACATAATCAACTAGCAGATTTCCTGACTCTTTACAATTATCAAAAAGGGTGAGGAGAAATTTGAATACACATTATAACAAAGAGGCTAATCTTTCGCGTGTATTGGGCAAAAGATTAGGGGTCATTTTAAACTTCTACATGATTGTGAGAAAAGACAGACCCTTGCTCCAATTTCACAAACCTGGGGGTTTTCTTATTCGTTCTCCAGACAACGAGTTAGGTGGTTTTGTGCTCAATCGATTAACTCCCACAGCACTATGCCCCATAATTGACAGTGAAGCTGAAAACTAGTCCTTTTGGGATAGTAGATATTCCTGGGCTTCTTTCCTTTAGCAAAGAAGTAAAAAAACAGGAAGTCCACGGGCATTGTCGTTGAACAATTTGTAAAAAGGTTGTGGACTACTTTATGTAGTGCGCACAAAAGGGTTGATATTATTTCGTTCGCACGATTCATGGTGAGTATTGTAACGTCTTCACGTCTCGTGTACAAAATATGTAAGTACATACAAGATATAACTCAATTATAGACAGAAGTCAAAGAGTTTATACAATGCATCTTGAAGAAGATGGCAAAGCCGATATTATGTCGTTCACACGAATCACGGTAAGTGTTTTAACGTCTCCACGTGTAGTGTACAGAGTTTATACACAATTATACATAAAGCGGTGCTCACGGCAAATAAATGACGCACGACCAGAACAGGTTATACAAAAGGGTGGTACTCATGGCAAATATGTCACACGACCAAAATAGAACGTACAAAACGGTACTCATGACGAATGTGTCACACGACCAAAATAGGATATACAAAACGGTACTCATGACAAATGTGTCACACGACCAACTCAATAACATTTAGCTATGAGCAAAAGTGATTATGACGAACTTCTCGTATAGTGGCAGGTATTTTAAGGATCCCACCTATAATGTAACAGGGTTGCGTTTAAATACAACACAATAAACGTTAACAATGCTTGTTTTAACGCAGTATATGAAGGTTTGTTAGATTAACTAACTCCGTAGCCCAGGAGCGTACGATAGAATAACAAGGAGGTAAACAATTTAATGTCACTTCGTATGTTACAAAGGCGGGGTGATGACAGAGTACATTTCTGTTTACACCATGTGACAAACAAAGACAGACCTATATGGTTTTACATACTGTCTATTGTAGCAACTTCAGTGGGGACAAACAAAAGGGACCAATTGTGGTTTTACATACCCTTTGTGCAGTTACATCATACCGGGTTATGTGCAATTTAGGTTGCAAACAAGAGTTGAATGCCTAAGTTTACAAAACGATTGTCAAACAAAACATTGATGATTCACGTTAAACTGCGGTTATTTATGTATGGAAAACAGGGCTGTCGTTAGGTTTTATTAACCTTTTCCGTCAGGGCTGAGGCATGTAATACAAGCCATACATGTTGAGAAGAGGGACAAATCGAGGACTTCTTATAACAACAAAAGACCGAGTATTTGGTTTTACGTACTTTAGTTGAAGCGGGCCCAAGAAGATTTGTATAAGGGTGGAAAGACCAATTTAAAGGCTTTTCCTTTATTTATATACATATGATTTCAAAATGGACGTGTCAAAATCCAATTTGTTAGCAAAGAGCTCGGGTAGGACGCCATCAATTTTTTAACATTTGAGAAAAATTGAAAACTACTGTACACAAGGAATGTGATTATGTGAGTAACCACTTATTTTTTACCATGATGAGTAAAATATGGAGCTTGTTAAGATGGTTTACTTGTCCTGGGTCGTGATTAAACGCTTTGGAGTTTACCAAATCCGACTTTAGAACGACGCTCCAGTACTTACAGAACATAAAAGAAAAATTTTTTGAAGAGATTCCTTCCGATATGATGAAAAAAACAACAAACAAAAATGGTGAAAATTACAATATTGCATTACATAGCAAAGCGTGCCATGGCATGAACGTTGCGTAGTGTGAGGGGTTGAGAGGCAATGATTTGGGTTCATGACTTCCCAAACACTGTGACTCGAGGGTGTCTCTGCTCTAAAGTGATCAATTTTGGAACAGGTGAGAAAAAGAAAAAAAAACAAAAAAACGTATGGAACAAAAATTACGGTGGTTGCTAATCCGTCAACATGAACGGGGCAAACTACGCCGTAGAGTATACATAAATTTACAAAAATGATTTTTTTAACAATATTTGTTTCATCAACGAAAGAGTGGACATGTAATTGACACTTTACACGCCAGTGATTGTAAGACTTGATGTGCTTACCAAAGGGTTGTGGTGATACACACTGGATCATTTTGAGTTTGCTGAGATAGTGGGGGCAGTTTTACTTGACTCCTCACTTCCAGTCTTTGCAATATCCTTAATATGGTAATTACCAATGTGTTTCCCAGAGGAGTCGGACAAGGAGTACACTAGATCTGATATTTTTCTTAGAACTTTGGCCTTCACGAAACGTGGTGCCAGCTTGGCAGAGAAATACATGGCTCCTTGGGAAAGTGTGTTGTTCTTTCTCCAAACTATGTCTCCAGTATTGAAGGTGACATGTTTCCTACGTAGGTTGTATCTGTCCGCGCTCTTTTGATGAGCCAGGAGTAAAGCATCAGTGACTTCACTGTATATGGCCGACAATTCTTCCAGGCGATGGGCATAGTCCGCGGTAGGGTTGCTTGTGGCGGCAATTGACGTAGGAAAGTTAGTGTCCCTATGTAGAGAACCGTGAACAACTTGTTCCATACCGTGTTTTAAGAAGAAAGGTGTGTAACCAGTGGCCAGGTTAACCGTGTTGTTCATAGCAGCCTGAACTTTATCTAGGTTTTTACACCAAGTACGTTGATCTTTATCAACTAGGATAGCTAGAGCTGTGTTGATTGTCTGGTTGTAACGTTCGACAGTGTTATTCTGTGGAGTATACAAGGTATTATAGTAAATGTCCTTGATTCCGTATTTGGCAAGAAAATCTTTGAATTCTTGGGCAATAAATTGTTTTCCGTTATCAACTATTATGGTTCTGGGTGTTCCGTAAGGTATAAAAATGTGTTTTTCCAGGAGTTTGATGATGGCGGATGCGTTGGCTCTTTTTAAAGGGAAGATCCAACAGAATTTAGTGAAAACATCCACTACACTAAGTATGTGCATGTGTCCGGCATAACTTCGAGGAAAAGGTCCGACGAGGTCCATTGACAATGATTGTAGGGGTCTGTCGGCACGTTTGGGCTTACCCATTAGGCCGGCAGGAGCTGCCGTGCTATGTTTATAAGCTTTACAAGTTTCACATTTAGAGATGTAATTGCGAATTTGCTTAAAGAGACCAGGCCAGTAATACTTCAAGGCGATTTTTTTATACGTCTTGAAATTTCCTGGGTGAATGGAGTCGGGAGCACTATGATTGTCAATGATTATTTGTTCTCTACCTTCGAGGGGAACGACAAGTTTCCACGAGTAATCTTCGAGGATGGATAGTGGTGCCTTGCAATTACGGAATAGTTGTCCTTCTTTTATGATAAAATTAGGAAACTTTTGTTGGTTGTTTTTGCAACCTTCGAAGATTTTCAAGTACCATTCATCTTTTGTAGATGGAGGGGGGGCAATTGTGTCAACATTTAATGAAGCTAGTTCAATTCTTGAAAGGGCGTCGGGAACAATATTGTCCGCGCCTTTACGGTGAACAACATCAAAATTGTATTGAGACAAACGGGAGGACCAGCGAGCGAGCCTACCGGAGGGATTACTTAAAGAGATCAACCATTTCAAACTACTGTGGTCTGTGACTACAGTAAATTTGCTACCGTCTATGTAACCGCGGAAATGGTGAACAGAATCCAATACAGCCAATAACTCTTTTTCGGTAATTCCGTAGTTTTTCTCGTGTTTGTTTAGTGTACGGGAAAAATACGCTACAGGGTGTTCGCCATCTGGGAATTCTTGAGTAAGGACTCCGCCGATTCCTACATTGGAGGCATCCGTGTGGAGGGTAAAGGGGAGTGCAAAATCTGGGCAATTTAGGACGGGAGCTTTTTGAAGGGCATTTTTTAAAGTTGTGAACGCTTCTTCAGTTTCGACAGACCATCGGAAATTGCTGACACCTTTACGGGTACCGGTAAATTTATTTAAGGGGGCTGCAATAGTGGAAAAGTCTTTGATGAATCTCCTGTAGTAACCTGCAAGTCCAAGGAAACCTTTGACTTCCTTCGCGTTTTTGGGTCGGGGAAAATTTGCCATGGCTTCCACCTTAGCGGGGTCTGTTCTTAGACCTTTTTCGTCGACAATGAATCCCAAATAACGTAGACGGGACTTACAGAATTCAGACTTCTTCAAGTTGATGGTTAAACCAGCGAGCTTGAGTTGTTGGAAAACTTTTTCCAGCATTAATAGGTGTTTTTCAAAGGTGTCGCTGACGATGATGAGGTCGTCAAGGTAACAAAACAGGCTGTTATCGACTTCGGGACCGAACAGTTTGTCCATCAGTCTTTGTAACTCGGCGGGGCTGTTTTTTAGACCAAAAGGTAGTCTTTTAAAATGGAACGTTCCCCTACCGGGTACAACGAAAGCAGTTTTTTCGCACGATTCCGCGTCCAAGGGTATTTGCCAAAACGCTTTGCTGAGATCGACAGAAGAGATGAACTTGGCGTTACGCAGCTTGTCTAAGGTTGCGTGAACGTGAGGTAAGGGATACGCATCAGCTTCCGTGCAAGAGTTTAAACGTCTACTGTCGAGACAGAAACGTGCAGAGCCGTCTTTCTTAGAAACCAAAAGAGTTGGGTTGGTCCATGCACTTCTGCTGGGAACCACCACACCCATTTTTAACATTTCGTCAAGTTCGTTTTCTAAAAGTTTAAGTTTTTGGGGGGCTAAGTTGTAATAACGTTGTTTTATGGGTGGGCCATTGGTTTTGATATGGTGTTCAACCAAATTTGTCAAACCTAATCCACATTTTTCGAAAGATATTGATTCGAATTTATTGACCATTTCCTTTAGTTGGAGAGCCTGGTCCGTGCTTAAATTTTCGTGAGGTATTATTGTGCGGATCTCACTAATTTGAGCGGCAGTGGAGGTTTCGCCAAGGGTATTAAATACTTGGGGAGCAACATTGAATGCTTTCCAGAAGTCAACGCCAAGGATGAAATTCTGGGATATAGAGGGCACTATTAGAAAATTGATTGTGACTATTTTATTGTTACAATTAATTGGCAGGGCAAGGGCACCGATGACCGGCTGAGAAACATTATCTGCAGTCGTCAGGTGTGTCGATTGGGGCGAAATTCTAAAATCACTGTTAACAAAAGGCAGGTGAGCATTGTTGCCAAGACAGCTGACAGATGCCCCACTATCGAGTAATCCGGAAAAGGTCACATTGTTAACAGAGAAAGAAGCATAGGGTCTCCCATCTTTAGCTTGTTTGCAACAAACCGAAGAAACATTTAAGGTCTGGTTAAAATACTTAATGTGTGCTAACCAATCAGTCCATTCTTTAGACCTTGGTTCAGAATGGGTGCCTGAGAGGTTATTATTTAGTTTTTTGGCCTCTTCATGTAGAAATTTGGTGGGGGCTTGGAGAAATCCACCTGAGGTCTGACATCGCTTGGGTTTTGTAATCTTTCCATGTTATGCCTTGATTTCTTGAAAATATTGCGCAGTTCGTCGCGAGGAGGAGAGCGGTCTCTAGAGTGATGCCTCTTGAAAGTTCGGTTTTCCTTGGATTCCAGAAACTTCGCTTGCTTGAAACAAGTAGTGGCCAGATGGCCTACTTTTTTGCAAAAAGAGCACACTTTTTTGTTGTCGAATTCTGGTTTTAAACCAGACGAACGGCTTGGCACAACTACATTATTAGACACATTCTTTATGTTCTTCCTATCCTGGTATGATTCCAGAAGGAGACAGACCTCGTTTAACTGGGCCAGGGATGCAATTTTCTGCGAGGTGATGATGTTCTCGTATTTGCTTAAAAGGCCATCAGTTATGGCTGGTAATAGTTCAGCTTCCGAAACGGGATGTGAAAGCTTGATGTTAATGGATTCCGCCCTTTCTATGAATGTTGCTACAGGTTCATTTACCAGCTGTTTAATAGATAGTAAAGATATTTTGATCCTGTGCTGGGCTTCTGTTTTTCCGAAGCTCGAGATTAGGGCAGATCTGAGTTTATTCCAATCTTTGCATTTAGTTTTTTGAATGCGGTGCCAGGGTATCAATTCTGGGGAGATGAGTTCTATGAAGTTTTTTCGTAGAATCTCGAATGGGATATTTTTGATTGTAGCCGTTTCTTCGATACGGTCGATGAAATCCAGTACATCGGAGACGCCATTATATTTGACTTTCCAAGAGGATAAATCGTAAGTTTTATCTTGTGTCAAGGTGGGTGCGATGTCCTGTTTTATCATTACTTGCAGCATAGGTTCTTTATTAGGAACAGGATTATCCAAAACTTGCGTAGCCGAGCGTGAATTATTTTCGCTTGAGGGGGCGAGGTTTATTCTCTTAATGTACTTTTTGTTAAATAGAAGTGCATAAGCCTTTAATGTAGATTTAGATTTGCTTGATGGCGAGAGTCCTCTATCTTTAAGAGCAGCTTGTAAGTGAGTTTTGGATAAGTTGTGCACGTTGGGAATGATACCCAAATTGGATGATGCCATTGCTTGATTGTTTTGCATTGTGGAGTTCAAAGGCAAGAAAAGAAAATTTTCTAAGTCCTGAGTTCTGGAAAAAAAATGGCCAGGGATTGCCCTGGGGGGAAAGGTTTTTTACTTTTCACAAAACACTTTTCGAAAACTAGGCGAAAATTTATAAGTATTGTGTCCATTCAAAAAAAAATTTGCCTAGGGTTTCCTTTAGTCGACGCAAAATTAATTTTGAGAGGCACTTTTCACTTGGTAACCACTGGTTGACACTTCTAAAATAGTTATAGAAGACTGTATTTCATACTGCAATTTGGTATAAATGACACCAGAATTCATGTTCAAGGTGGAAAAAAAATTGGCGTGGACTGACCTTAGGGGAAACACTTTTTTATTTATCACAAAGCACTTTTGGAAATCTGGTGAAATTCACAAGTATTTATTTATTTTCAAAAAAAATTTTGCCAGGACTGACCTTTAGAAAACGGCTTTTTTTATTTTTCACTTTACTTTGCACTGAGAAAGGCACTAAAATTCGCAAAAAGCAACCTTCTGTCAAAATAAGAACAACTTCCGTATGAAAATAACTGAGTATGGGATTCGTTGCGACAATCACATTAAAATTATTTTATTTATTTATGGAATCAAACATTTGTTTTATTATTATTTCACTTTTCATTAAGTAAGGAAAAAACACAATTCACTTTACACTTATGCTGAAAAAAAACGGTACCTATAATGTAGAATGGGGAAAGAAAGTCATTATTTTGTCCATTTAGTGTAATATAAGTTCTGCTAATTTAACAGACGTAAGTGGGTCAATCGGTATATTGTGCAGAAATAATACAAAACGTAAGTCCGAAATTTTGTTTGAGGAATTCGCAAAATAACTAGGATTCCCGAATCAAATTTATAATAATTCCCGTTGCTATTCGGTCTATTCATAAAGGGCTATTTGGTTATAAACACTGCATAGCAACGGTTGGTTATTTCGTTCCGACAGATTTTTGTTGGAATTTGGCGTGAGACAAAGCATTTGCGCGCGCAATCCGGAGAGTAGGTATTTACCGCGTGAACATTTTGCCGTTGGGTTTTTGGCGGGAAGCTTGTTGCTGCCTGCTCGTTGTTTTATGACGCATGCGCAGTCAGATTCACGGTTTAAATGTTGGCGACCTTCTAGTGGCTTCCTCAAGATGGCCGTGTTTTCAAATGCGGTGTGATTTTACACATATGTTTCTGTGGTTTTTTCACAGAAATTCTTGTACACTGGGTGTAGAATAACAAGGTATAATTAATGTTCACAAAACAATTCCTGTACAGGGAGAATTTCGACGAGTTGCACTCCGCGAAGCGACCGTGAAAGAGAGAAAAAAAATATTCTGAGGCCCCACGCTTATGGCGTCAGTTGTTATGATGGGTGCCAGTTGTTAAGCACACCGTGGTTATGCAGCGTGGAGAGACGCCACAAAATGTCTCTGGCCAGCTCACAGCGGAGATAATGGTACCCTCTATTTCAGGGGGTCGGTCGCACGAATGCTTTCGGAATACTTTCTCACGGTCGTTCGGGGAATACACTCTAGGAAATGCTCCTGCCGAAGCAGAATAACAACAGGATTGAGTTAAATAGATTCATGTATTGTAAGTTCTAAACACAGTGCATAATTATTACAGTACAATTCAATACAAGAAATGCAAATTACACAAACCTAGCTATCGTGGTAATACCTAGTGGTCTCTCGTAACGAAAACTCTCTGAGCGATGGTCGTTTCGCGAGGGTCTACATTCTATCGTTAAAACAGGACACAAACAGAAGGGGAATAATGGAGCAGCTTACATGATGTTCCGGGGTCTACGCCTTCCGGGTGCAGCAGGGGCACTTCACGAGTCTAGGGCAGGGCCGAAGTCCACAGGCATGGCAGTTTACCAGCGCTAAATAAACCCGCACGTACTTTGATTAACATCGCAGATGTTATTGCGTTTTCAAATTGGTCAACAGGAATTAACCGCGAGCTCCGCGCTCGGGTCATGGAGCGAGACGCGTGTATCCGAGGCCGCTTGCAATTCTAGACTGGCGCGGGGCGCGCGTGAATGCAGAGGGGAGAGGACGTGGGTAACAGGAAACAAGGGGGAGTGGGGTGTTGATGAAACTGTCGCGGCGTCCTTACCGACTCGAATTCTGCCGTTATTTGGCGTATCATAACAACCTACATGCCAAATATGCATATTAACTCTAACGTGTCTCTATGATCGGAAGGTCACGAATTCTCCCTTTTGCTAAATGGTTTCATTTTAAATTTAAATTACTATTCTGTACTAAATTTATTAGTGATAATACGTATCAGCTGAAAATGTGGTTATTGCTGGAATTATCATATTGCTTATATTACATAATACCAGTAAACTGGAATTAATTTTAACTGGACCAAAAACCATGTTTTAGTGTAACGTTTCGCTTTATCTTATTTGCTACGTATTGATTTACAGCCTTACTAATAACAAAACGCCTTAACGAGCGGTCAACTGCATATTTGTTGCTTGCGCGGTGATCTGCGTTTTTACATCTGAGGGAGCGGGAGACAGAAATGAAAGGCGTCATGTCGAAGTGGTGAGTCAGTCGTTTATTGGGCTACGTAGCAGATGGTCGGTGAGCGGTAACTTGATGTAATGCGGAGTGCCGTAGATGATGCTGCAGGCGTTCGGATGTGATGGTGATGGTGAAGGTGAAGGTCAGCGAGTTGCTCGACACCATGGCGGTGGAGCTGACCTATCTTCCAGGCCGTTGCTCGACGCTTTAAGTCGCGGAGGTGAACGGTGTGTGGCTCGGTGAGCTGAGCCACCAGCAAGTAGTCCAGGCGAGGCGGAGCGTGTTTCCATGGCAGCGAAGCACGGTGGGCTTCGGGGTGCCATGAAGTGGTGAGCTGATCCATAGACTGAAGGTGACGCAAGCCTTGTAAGTCGCGGGATGGGGCTGATCTCTGGAGCTGAAGACACGGTGGGCCTTAGAGCTGAGACGTGGTGATGGACCTCGAGGAAGCTGCCCTGGAGCGTAGCGATACCATGCAGGAGCACTTATTACATGTTGAGATGTTGACCGATGATTAATGTGAGACTGAACTGCAGCGGACGAGCGATCGGCTGCTTATATAGCCGCGGTAGAGTAACTACCTCGCGGTAGGTAATACGAGCCACTTCGGCAGTTGACGAGAATATTCGGCGCCGTACAGATATTGTACGGTGCTGTCTCGAGACCTTTCTAGGCGGGGGCGATATTATTATCGTCCAGCTGGCACGGCCGGCGAGAAAGTACATCGCGAGCGGCATATGTAGGTAGGTATCTAGTAGCAAGTAGATTTGCCGATGCACGCGAATATAAGGAGATGTTTCTCGTATCTTCTTTTGATGGCGAAGATAATAATGATGTGTCGCCACACACCCCCTTCCCAGTGTACGGAGTACAGGGTTGAAAGATGATGCCAGGAGTCGCAGGAAAGCCGGGTTGATGCTGCTGGTCGGTGCGTTCATGCTGATGCGTCTCTACCGATTCCCTCGTTTTGCGGTGTTACCGGTGCGTCGTGGTAACACTCTTGTCAGGATTCTATATGCTGCGTATCCATATCACGTCGGGGTCACCAGTTGAGGGAGCGGGAGACAGAAATGAAAGGCGTCATGTCGAAGTGGTGAGTCAGTTGTTTATTGGGCTACGTAGCAGATGGTCGGTGGTCGGTAACTTGATGTAATGCGGAGTGCCGTAGATGATGCTGCAGGCGTACGGAGGTGGAGATGGTGTGGTGAAGGTCAGTGAGTTGCTCGACACCATGGCGGTGGAGATGACCTATCTTCCAGGCCGTTACTCGACGCTTTGAATCGCGGAGATGAACGGTGTGTGGCTCGGTGAGCTGAGCCACCAGCAGGTAGTCCTGGCGAGGCGGAGCGTGTTTCCATGGCAGCGAAGCACGGAGGGGCTTCGGGGTGAAGTGGTGAGCTGATCCCTTGGCTGAAGGTGCGTCAATCCTTATAAGTCGCGGGTTGTAGCTGTTCTCAGGAGCTGAAGACACGATGGGCCTTGTAGCTGAGACGTGGTGATGGACCTCGGGAAGCTGCCCTGGATGTGTGCCATGCAGGAGAACTTGTTACATGTTGAGATATTGGCCGACTGTTAATGTGAGACTGAACTGCAGCGGGCGAGCGATCGGCTGCTTATATAGCCGCGGTAGAGTAACTACCTCGCGGTAGGTAATACGAGCCACTTCGGCAGTTGACGAGAATATTCGGCGCCGTACAGATATTGTACGGTGCTGTCTCGAGACCTTTCCAGGCGGGGGCGATATTATTATCGTCGGGCTGGCACGGGAGGCGAGAAAGTACATCGCGGCCAGTAAAGGTACGAAGGTACCTAGGCAAGTAGGTTTGCCGATGGGCGCGAATATTAGGAGATGTTTCTCGTATGTTCTTTTGATGGCGAAGATAATAATGATGTGTCGCCACACATCTTTACTAATAGCACTATCACGCATTTTATGATTTTTATGTTGGTCCCCTTGAATCTCACATAGATCTGCGCAGGCGCGCGGCCATCTTGTTTTATAAACTTCGCGGTAAAACAATGTTTGACAATGTTCAGTTGTACTTGCAGTTATTTTTTATGTTTTTGAAGATAATTTTCGTTTAAATGATCAATTCACTGTGATATTAGTGTAATTCAACATAATTACCAATGCTGGCGTTACTTTTTTTCAGTTTTAGTCCTTTAAATATTGTTTTGTTGATGATTTAATTTCGTTAACGATAGGTTTTAGGTTATTTCTGAAATTTTATTTTTTTAATGACTTTTCTGCGTGAATTTAATAAAACTTCCATAAAAGTAATATTATTTAATAATATAAAAGCCTCATGCATGTGTAAATAAAAACAAATTCGAGAAATCGACGTATTAATTGCGTAAAAATGAATCCAAGATGTCAGAATTTTTCAGTTATTTTTTCGGAATTATTATTATATTTTTTTATCCTTTTTAATTGTATGAACGAGATAAAAAGTGAAGTGATAGTTTTCTTCCAAATTCATAAAGTAAGAGGTGTGTATTTTTTAAATTTTAAATTTTCCAAAAATTTTCGACCATTTAATAGAATATGCTTACAGTCAGCTGTTTTTTTTTTCAAATTTTTTCACGTTGAAACTTAAAATACTGCAATTTTCCAGCACGATCTAAGATACAAAAATCTAAAAGGCAATTCTGTCTAGTTTATATAAAGGTATATGCTTTTACGATATCTTCAAAAATAAGAAATATACAAGACATTTAAAATACGTTGGAAAAATTCCAAATTTCGTTCAAATATCAATCGTTAAAACAGAGATAAACTACCCTCTCAGGCCGTGTAAACAATGTGTATTTCTTTCAATGGACAATTTTTTAATTAGTAATGTTTTCACATCCGCGGCCGTTTGTCAATTGAATAAAATTTTCACGGGGTTTTTTAGTAAGGCTGAATGTATTTAATTTTTATAAACTACTAGCTAGTACCCGGCATGCGTTGCAATGCCACCCAAAGAAAGAAAAAGTTTGTATTTTGTTTCTGTTTATTGAAGTGTTTTGGATACACAATATTTTTTGTTTTTCCGTTTCGTGCGTACACGATACATTAGAATTTTTTCCGATGTTCCGACAGCTCTCCATGTGAAAGGCATGGATTTTCCAAATTTTTCCCTACTATCTCCTACCGCTACAATGTCTCCTTTGAAATCCCTCCTCCTGCTCTTTGTATCCCCATTCCCGTCTCCGTTCCCCTACCGCGTCACCTTCCCATCCCACGTCCTATGACGCCTTCCCTCCCGGATTTCTTTCCCCCTCCCGTCTTCTCTCCCTGAATTATATGATATACACATTTTTCAAACAAATTGCGCGCCTTCTATTGTAAATTTTTATACAAATTTCATGACGCCAGAGCTCACCATTATATATACAACAACTTACCAATATTTCATCGTAATCGGTTGAATGTTTTTTTTATGTGAATACCTCACAAGAGTCCCAGCTGCTCCCGTCTGGAGCCAGTGAGACCACGGCATCGCCAATTGGGGTATCTTGTGAGGCTGAAGGCAGTGGAGAGGGGAAGAAGATGAGGAAAGGGAAGGTGGAGAAGAACAAGGCTATCCAGATCTGGTAACCAAACATGCCTTAAGCCATTTCAAGCAAAGTTTCAATTCTGAATGGTGGTCTTGCACCAGGGCGACACTGAGAGTATCTTCCACTCTGGAACATGCCGCAAATACACTATATATTATTTTTAAATGAATTAATTGAAATTAATTGTGAAATAACACAAATTAATCAAATAAAATTTATTTGTGCACACCGGGATTCGATCCCGCGACCTTCAGATTGTGAATCAAGTGACTTACCCGTAGACCTAGACCAAGACGGCGAGTTAAGGAAAGTACTCGTATAAGGGATAAACAAAGAAACAATAATTTTTATATATTGAAGACAAATTTATACTCAATTTGTACTCCCCTGAATAAATAATGATGGGAATTCTTGGAGCTTGCTCAAGTTAACCAAGCATTGCAATTAATAAGCATTGAAAGCTTTTATGCTAAGTATCATTATAATTAGCTTTGAGCATTTTGCAGGGGTTGCCGTAAAAAATAAACGTTATTTGCAGTAGCAATAATAGGTGGAAAAATGGTGGGTACGATTTTTGTGAATTGTCGGCTTGAGGCATTACAAAGAAAAACAAAGAATATTAAAGACCTATTACGAACTTAATAATAAAATAAAAGTCTTATGGTGTAATAAAATTGATCAGAGGCTTATTGAGGTTACTCGGAGCGTTCAGAATTGAACAAATATTCGGTTTTCGTCAATCCCCGCTTGTTTATGATATTACGACTTATGAGACTATAACTTTAAATTGGTTCATCATGAAATTATTGTCAATATTAATAATAAAACACGGCACGCCATTACGTTATTGCTTCCTTAGACACAGCTGTCGTGATAGTGCACCATCACTGTACTGAATATATCTTAAAATATAAAAAAGTCGGGTTAGGTGCACAATTTATAACTCGAGAACGGCTGGACCGATTTTTATGATCTTTGATTTGTTGGATTTATCTCCGCCCCGAATAGCAGAATAGCTATTAAAACATCAGAAAAATCTACGAAAAAAATATTTATGAAGAAAATTCTTTTCCTCATACATTTTGTAAGGAACGAATTCTCGTCTTTTGAAAGAGCTGCAGAAATAATGTGATAAGTATAATATTGAGTAGTGAGTGAATTCTAAAAATTCAAAAAAGTCGAATGTCAGTGCGCTGATTGTTTTCCTTTTGTTCTTAAACATAAATGGGTTAAACCCCTCCAAAGGAAAAATACAATAATTATAATAAATCTCTGTCACACGTATACATAAAAGTGGAAAGGTAATAAAATCACAAAAATTATAAATCATAAATTATAAGTTAACACAACAGTTATTGATTCTGAGGCGGTACGAAGTCGCCGGGTCAGCTAGTATTTTCTAAAGAAATGTAGGTATGCCATTTAAATTTGATCAAGTAATCCAAAGAAGCGTATTATGATAATGATGAGGAATGTAAAATGTAAGTGCATCATAGTGCATATAAAACTTACTTTATTAACTAATCCGTGAGAAGAAAACATTTTCATTCAAAAATATTGATGCGGCAAAAAATATATGGGTACCTAAATGTATATAAATATATATTTATAAACATTTGGATCAAAAGCGGAGTTATAGCATTCACATGGGTGAGGAGGTTCATCCTGGGAAAGGTTTTTGAAACCTCTACTTTATTTTCCTTTACAGAAGGCCCTGAATAAAAAACAATCCTTCAGGGCCTATGTCATCTTTGGAGATGGTGTCTTTTTAAGGAAAGTGTAGTGTATGTAATTGTAGATGTGTTCGTATATCATCCCCGCTCGGAAACGTTCGGGTTTCCGAAGATTGACGGGCGGGCTCTCGGTACATGAGAACAGCCGACGGGTTCGCCGCCGCTCAGATCTATTCTAGAAGCCTTAGTAATCAGTCGCTACTATTGACATAAAAACAATACTACTTGAATCCTTTATAATATTACCAATAAACTGAGACATCGAACTTACGTTGTATCCTAACATTACAGAAGGGAAGGAGAAAAAGTTATGGGAAGGAAAAAGGTATGAGTGGGGGGGGGGTGGAATCCGGGGACAGTGTGTCCAGGAGTGCCTACCGAAGTTTGTATCCAACCCTACCACTGCGCTGCAAGGCAATGTTCCGATAGTCCTGCAAAAGAGATCAAAAGGTCTCCCTCAACATCTGGTTAAGTACCCTTGTTAGGCATGACATAAAATTTCATAAAATAGATCTATATGAAAATTTGATTAATTTTGAACAGCTGTAAATAATAGCAAATTAAGTATTCTTAAAAAAAGTTTTGAATATTTGTTGCAGAAAAATTAGACCTTCGTGGTGAAATTTGGCAAAAAATCAGAATTTTTGCTCCAGAGATCGGAAAAAAATCCAAAGTCGAACGAGTTCGAAAATTTTTTTTTTCAATCATGTACTAAACTACTGGACTAAAACGTACTTTCTAAAAGTTTATGTTTTGTTTAAACTTTAAAATAACCGAAGATCGAAAGAAGATTTTTTTTCATTCCTTCATCGTGCATTCCATCAAGAAAAACAAATACACACAGACACCGACAAAAAAAAATATTTCTCAATAATAAAATTTCTTGACAGATTTTGTAATCCCTCTTGACGTTTTGACAAATGTGAATAAAATTATGGCATGTAATAACATTATTAAACCATAACAAAAAACGGACCCATATCACAATGCAACCCTCCTACTTAGATATAATTAACGTTGGTTTAATGGGCGGTTTACATTATTTGCCTGGCATATACGAGAGTTAGGAGTAGAAAAGCTCGCTTATCTGAGACCGCCCGCGCCGTTCACAAGGGTGAAATTAGTGTTTTTCCGTCCTTTCCGCTTCAACAACCGAGTTCCGGGGAATATGGCGTGGAACAGACTACGGATCATCTGTCTATATGCCGGAGAAGCGGAGTAGGGTAATAGAAAAAATCTTAATGGCTTTGAACAATACCTACATTTAAATGGATAGTTAGAAAGCAGTTTTTTTTAGACATTAGCTCCATAAAAGAGTCCTTGAGGAAAATAATTTCTCTTAGTCATCTTTAAGTATGCTGGGTGGAGGGTTTTTTGTGGAAAATAAGTAATCCTAGTCCAGTCCTACGACCTCCGTAGTCCAGTGGCTAAGACTCTTGACTCACATTCCGGAGGTCGCGGGTTCGAACCCGGCATGCGCAAATAAATTTTATTTGATTAATTTGTGTTATTTCACAATTGATTCATTTAAAATAATATATAGTATATTTGCGGCATGTTCCAGAGTGGAAGATACTATCAGTATCGCCCTGGTGTAAGACCACCATTCAGAATTGAAACGTTGCTTGAAAATGGCTTTAGCCGTGTTTAGTGACCAGATCTGAATAGCCAGGTATTTCCCAACCTTTATCTTCCCCACCTCCTTCCCCTCCCCACTACCTTCAGCCTCACAACATACCCCAATTGGGGATGCCATAGTCTCACTGGCTCCAGACGGGAGCAGTTGAGATTCTTGTGCGGTATTCACTGTAAAAAAAAAAAAAAAAAAAAATCCTGGATTTTCAAGAGAACCATGTTGTGGGAGGGAGGAGGAAGGAAAAACAGAGGTCGAAAAATCGTTCCTGCTGAACTTAAGAACGAGTCGTAAAAACGACCCATTTCATGTGACAAATGTCAACTGTTTACACATGTTGGGCGCGCGTTTGGCATGTTTCCCGACTATGCACTGACACAGAAGGAATCAATGATGGAGCATCTTCCATTAAAATACCAGTAGAACAAAGATGGCATTCCCATTGGTTAACATAGGAGAATCTAATAAACGAACCGCTCGTTTCTGTAAAGTCGAGGTTTTTTTTAAATTGTTCTGGGTTCAATATTGAATGGTCAGTATTGACTTTCTTCTTCAAAAGTTTATTTGCTAGTAATGAAATTTTAATTTTTGCCTTTTTACTTAAATGAAAACTACTTATTTGGAAAATGATGTGACCCAAAAGAGCATTATGCAAGGTAATATTTTGGTGAGAGCTAAACAATTATGTATAAGTGTATTTATTATATCTTGAAGAAAAAAAAAAAAATATATATTTATGAAAAGAGAGTTTTTCTTATAAAATTGAATATTTATTATATGTAGCTGACTGCATAATGGTTGTGTCGAAAGAGAATTCTATTAGACACACCTTTAGTAACGGGTAAGTTTTTAAATAAATAGCCAGGAAAATATTATGACCACCAAGAATTATGTTCACTCTTTCCTTTCTTTTCTAAAAAAGGTATTGAAGTAGAGGAGGATATCATCCCTAGAAGCTGGTTCTGATGACAGCGATCTTATTCAGTTTTTAGTTTTAAAATCTTAAATAAAAAAATAAAAATTTAGTAATCTATCTTTTTTAATGTGAATACCGCAAAAGAGCAACAACTGCACCCAACCGCCTGGGGCCAGTGATACTATGGCATCCTCAAATGGGGTATGTTGTGAGGAATTTTTCATTTCTGAAAGGTAGTCTTACACCAGGGCTATATTGTGAGTATCTCCCGCTCTGGAACGTGCTGCAAATTGATGGGTAAGTTCTGCATTTTTCCGGAGGCCTCCGAGTCGTGCTTCTTTTTAAAAGTACTTGAGTTCTTGGAGCAGCTCCCGATTCGCGAATGGCCCGAGCGCGCAAAAAAATTCGAACGCGCAACCTGCTTCCTACTCGCAAATGGCTCGAACCGAGACGCTCGGGTTCCACCCTAGCCAGACCTCGGATTAGAACCCGCAACCTTCGGATTGCTGGTCGAGAGACTTCACCACTAGACCATGGAGGCCTTTCCCATCTGCCACAAAATGCAAATTTATACGTCTTCGTCAGGTTGGTGACTATATCATCGTAATCATCACTATTGGCTCTACAACGCCTGGTGGGTCTTGGCCTCCTCAAAAGTCTTCCACTCATCTCGGGTTTTGTGCCAGCTCTCTCCAGTTTAGAAGCTCCAAGGTAGATATGTCTTTGAGGATGTTTTCGCTCCATCTTAGTCTTGGTCTTCCCAGGCTCCTTCGCCCTATTGGTCTTGAGTTCAGCAGGGACTTTGGTGCTTGATGCTCGGTCATTCTCTCCACATGACCTAGCAATCGAAGTCTTCCCAGTTTTATAAATTTTCCGACGTTTAGCTCCTTAAACAAAGTATGGAGCTCATTGTTATAATGTCTGCGTCAAAAGGTTACTATATAACTGCTATTTTTCCTTATCGCTCGTCTATTCGAGATCTCATGTTTTACAAGGCCAGCAGAAGCAGTCAACAGGTCGCGGGGGTCGGTGGGCGGGGGGCGAGAAGCCACCCTCACCCCTTCCCCTAACCACCCGTGGGGCCGCGGGGCGCTCGACCCTGCCAATTTGTCAAAGGCACGCTGATACGGCCCTTCCCCGCCCTAACACACATACGTACACACATACATAACCTTATTACAGTGATATCCAATGCGGGTCTGACTACATACAGGCCATAATTAAAGTTATTTCTTGTTGTGAGTAGGTACAATAATTGTAGGTTAGCAAAAGTTTGAAAATGAGGATAATTTATTTATTTATTTGTACGAGGGCTGTCCGTAAAATAAAGTCTCCAAGGTGCAGCGATCGCGTGGAACACTTTTTCGCGAGATCCGGCAACACTGGCGTGTACGCCAAATCCCCACCACGCTGCACTCTCTGCGACACTTAGTCTCGGCGTGGCAGCCGTTCGCGATGGAGCTTCCGTCCGTTCCCAGGAGTGATTTACGCTCTTTAATTAGTTTCTTTGTGCAAAAAACAAAATCCCGGTATAAATTCATTCTCAGCTATACAAAGTGTGCGGAAAAAAGTGCATGAATGCGAAAAGGAACAATTCGAGTAGCGTCATTCAGATTCGCCGAAGCAAAGTTTAAAAATGAATTACAGAGCGTAACTCACACGTGGCGGGTGCAGCGAGTGGAATCTCAATCGCGAATGGCTGCCACGCCGAGACTAAGCGTCACAGAGGGTGCAACATGGTGGGGATTTGGCGTAGGGAAACCAGGCTAGACGCCAATGTTGCAAGATTGAGAGAACTTATTTTACGGACAGTCCTCATATATTGGGTGATAAATACAAAATTCCATGAGAATACAATTAAGGCGTGTAATGAGTCGGTAAAACGGGAAGGGAAGAGAAAGAGAGTTGCCGAAGTTTGTTAATTTGAGATGAAAATTAATGTTTTAGCATTATTATAACATTTAAATACAGTTTTTTCAAGATTTTTTTTTCGTTTACGAATGTTAATTTCTATTTTTTTCTCTGGAATGCTAAGCTCAATTAATTTATTTTTTTAAGTATAAAAAAATTATGAGTATTTAATACTCCTGTATGTCAATTTATACATTCCGACTGATAATATTATTGCCAAACAATGTTATTGCTTAAACACAAGTTGCAAACATTGTGCGCGTCGCACCTAACCTTTTAAGATGTCTAGATAGGTTTAATAACGAATCTTTTCAAAATGGAGATCACATTTTTTCTTCTATGAAAATAGGTCAGGTAAATGAAAGTTAAAGATACACCCGACCTATCGTTGGCTGAGAGGGCATCATGAATTGGTTCCAACTATAGTCCAGTAAACGAATGGTCTAAAAGGAGGTGTAGAGTGCGTGAGCAGGAACCTAAGCGATTCTTTCAGGACTTGTTTAGGATGCTTAGGGTGTTAACATACTAAAAGTGGTGAGCTAGGGGGAGGAGGGGGGGGGGGAAGGTCCCGATTTTTGAGTTTCCGTTTATATCTCAAAAACGGTGCGTTGCAGAGGAAAACTTTTTTAGAATAAGTAAAAGTTCATAAAATTATCTACAACTTTTATTCTATACGTAATTTTGGAAATCCCAGCCGTTTTTGAGTTATACGCTCCACAAATGTCAATATTTTCGAAAAAAATCATTTTACCTCACATTTTTCATCAAACATTTCTTCATATCGTCTAAAATATTCATCCAAGAAAGAAATTAATTTGAAAAAAGTTGTAAATAATTTAATTACCTTTTAGAATATACATATGTAAATATATCTCCAACCAGTAAATATTTACAGCAATTTTAATTTTTTCGTAAAATGTCGTCATTTTCAGAAAAAGCTGTTTTTTCTTACCAAATTATTAATACGGGTTTTTTCTTCATGGGAAATTCCTTATTAATTTTTGCACGCAAGAGAACAAGTAAGTTGTTCTCGAACAGATGATTAGTGGAATTCATTTTATAATCATTATTATTGTGATGGGTGATTAGGTTAGTCGTCGGAGATGCTACAATAACGTGCTACGATGCTGTTCGAGTTGGTGAAAAGGCAATGAATGCGATAGTGGGTTCTCATTCTCAGACATCAAGTTGTCCCGCAAAGATCGGGCATTTTCAATGTCTTCTGTCAGCTCGTCCATAAAAATTCACGATGAAAAGGTTGCAGTTGACCCAACATTGCTGTTTCAGCGGACGTGTATAAGCAAACGATCAGATGAGGATTTAATGAAATTCTTTGAGTATGAGTTGGACCCATTTCCCTTGGCACTGTTCAATGAAAGTGGTATGCGAAAGACAAATAAATCTGTTCTGTATAGCCTATTCGAGCCTACCAAAAAAACTGTTCTACTGTCTCATATGAACATAGTTGTGGACGGAGGATTTCTATCATATTGTACATATTATCTATATTATACAGAGTAATTTGGCAAAAAGATGCCTCCGTTGCCGCAATTTGTGATCGTTATATCACCTACGTCAACCACCACTATCCTGGAATGACTCGCACTGTGGTATTTGATGGGTACGCAAATCCAGTCAATAGTACGAAATCACAAGAACAGATGCGACGATACAGATTGAGAAGGTCAGCCGACATCAATTTGACATGGAACAAATCAATACCCGTTAAACAGGAAGATTTTTTATCCAATCCTACCAACAAAAGTAAGTTCATCTCTTTACTACAGACTAAGTTTCGGGAGAATGGGACTCATCAGGCCACCGATGATGCTGACGTCCTTATCGTGAAGACTGGTGTGGAACTATCCTTTCACAACTCTGTGGCTGTCTTTGGTGAGGATGTGGGCCTCACTGTCCTTTTGATTACTTCCACTCCTCCCACCTAAGATATTCTGTTGCTGAAACCCGGACGAGGGAAAACCAAAACATTGGCACTGTCCACCCAAGAGATGCAGCATCGTGGATTTGAACACATCATATTTTTACATCCATTTACCGGATGCGATACAACGTCTGCAAATTTCAGGAGAAGCAAGGTGGGCTTTTCAAAATTGTACTTGGAGTCAGAAATGATCAAGCAAGCGGCAATGATCTTTTACAACCCCTCCTCTACTCACGACGAGGTTGAAGAGGCTGGAAATAAATGCTTCCTGAAATGATATGCGGCGCCAAAAAGACAGACCTCCCTTAACCAGTACCGCTTCCAGTCGTTCACAAGGTCCGTGGCAAATATGAAGCCTGACATCAGCTCCCTCCCTCCAACAAAGAGTGCAGCTAAACAGCATTCCCGGCGGACATACCACCAAGTTCAGCAGTGGCTCGGGATTGAGGTGTCCCCTGAAGAATGGGGGTGGAAACACGAAGGAGACACCCTGGCGCCAATTACAACAGAAGATCCTGCAGCACCGGAGGTCCTACTGAAAATGATATTTTGCCGCTGCACCAAGGATTGTGCAATTGGCAAATGTGGATGCTGAAAAGCAATGCTGACCCGTTCTGCAGCGTGCCTTCACTGCCAAGGGAGATGCCTCAATAGCGTGCCTGTTGCCGAGGACGACGATGAAGACAACGTAGAGCCCTTTCAGCAAGAACATCCACCACTGAGAATGACGATGCCATGGATGAACAACGCTTGCCAGGACCCTCACGTCCAAACAGGATATGAAAGCGTGAATCCATATAAAGTTGAGTGTAACATGATGTAGGCTTTAGAAGAGGTGTAGGAACTAGAGAAGCAATATTGTCGCTACGAATACTACTTGAAAAAAGAATAAAAAGAAACCAAAACACATTCATCGCATTCATAGACCTGGAAAAGGCTTTCGACAAAGTAGAATGGAAAAGACTCTTCGAGATTCTGAAGAGAATTGATATCAAATATAGAGATAGACGAATAATCCAGGCGCTATACAAGAATGAGGCCGCTATAATTAGATGTGACAATGATACAAAAGAAGCCAGTATAAGACAAGGGGTGAGACAGGGATGCTCTCTGTCACCTGTTCTTTTTAACGCTTATATACAAAGTGCAATTGACGACTTGAGAGAGAGAATGAGTCACAGAAAAGGTGTAAAGATACACGGGCAAAAGGTGGATATGATAAGGTTTGCTGACGATATTGCATTGGTTGCTGAAAGCGAAGAAGAACTGCAAGAGGCCTTAACAACCATGCAAAGCATTCTCCAAAATAACTATAACATGAAGATAAATAAAGACAAAACAAAGCTGCTGACTGTAGGCCGAACACAACATCAGATGCGAATAGAGATGTCAGGAGTTCCACTAAAGAACGCCAAGGAGTTTGTCTATCTCGGGAGCAAAATAACATGGGACGGTCGGTCTAAGAGCGATGTCGATAGCCGTATACACCAGGCTAGGCTTGCTTTCAATAAAAGGTCGAAAATAATTGAATCAAATAATATAGACCTAAAGCTGAGAATACTCCTCATCAAGACCTATGTATGGAGTATCTTGATGTACGGCTGCGAAACATGGTGCCTATCCAAAAGAGATAAACGGAGACTAGAGGCTTTTGAGATGTGGTCCTATAGAAAACTATTAGGAATTTCCTGAAGAGACCACATTACAAATGAGGAGGTTCTCCAAAGAATCGAAGGAGGAAGGCACCTGCTCAGGACCTTGTCCGAAAGGCGTGCAAGATGGATCGGCCATGTAATACGACAAGAAGGCCTCTTGCATTCCATAATGGAGGGTATGACCGAGGGGACAAACTCTAGGGGATGCCCACGCCGAGAGTACCTGGAGGACCTGCTGGTGGACGTGCGCTGCTTATCATATGCAGACCTCAAAAGAGCCGCACAAGACAGGGAAGAATGGAAGAGGAAACTAAAGGAAATTGCTGCAAACCAATCCCAGGATTGAAACCAGAGAGAGAGAACATGATGTTATTGAGAACAGTGCCAAGGGAAATGGGGCCAACTCATACTCAAATAATTTCATCAAATCCTCATCTGATCGTTTGCTTATACACTTCCGCTGAAACAGCAATGTTGGGTCAACTGCAACCTTTTCATCGTGAATTTTTATCGACGAGCTGACAGAATACATTGGGAATGCCCGATCTTTGCGGGACAACTTGATGTCTGAGAATGTCAAACCCACTATCGCATTCATTGCCTTTTCACCAACTCGAACAGCATCGTAGCACGTTATTGTAGCATCTCCGACGACTAACCTAATCCTAACCCATCACAATAATAATGATTATAAAATGAATTCCACTAATCATCTGTTCGAGAACAACTTACCTGCTTTCTTTCAACAATTTCCCATGAAGAAAAAACCCGTCTTAATAATTTGGTAAGAAAAAACAGCTTTTTCTGAAAATTACGACATTTTGCGAAAAAACTTAAAATTGCTGTAAATATTTACTGGTTGGAGATTTATTTACATATGTATACATATTCTAAAAGGTAATCAATTTATTTACAACTTTTTTCAAATAAATTTCTTTCTTGGATGAATATTTTAGACGATATGAAGGAATGTTTGATGAAAAATGTGAGGTAAAATGATTTTTTTCGAAAATATTGACATTTGTGAAGCGTAAAACTCAAAAATGGCTTGGATTTCCAAAATTACGTATAGAATAAAAGTTGTAGATAATTTTATGAGCTTTTACTTATTCTAAAAAAGTTTTCCTCTGCGACGCAATATTTTTGAGATATAAACGGAAACCCGAAAATCGGGAACTTCCCCCCCCCCCCTCCCCCCCCCAGCTCCCCACCTAGACGTCAGGACTTTTAGTATGTTCACACCCTAAGCACTCTAAACAAGTCCTGAAAGAATCGCTTAGGTTCCTGCTCACGCACTCTACAACTCCTTCCTTTACTGGACTACTAGGTATCGTGTGTTCAATTCCTCGGCTGGCTAAGTTTTCAAGGACACAAACCTATGACGACCTCCGTAGTCCAGTGGATAAGACTCCTGACTCCTGACTCACAATCCGGAGGTCGCGGGTTCGAACCCGGCATGCGCAAATAAATTTTATTTGATTAATTTGTGTTATTTCACAATTAATTCATTTAAAATAATATATAGTATATTTGCGGCATGTTCCAGAGTGGAAGATACCATTAGTATCGCCCTGGTGTAAGACCACCATTCAGAATTGAAACGTTGCTTGAAAATGGCTTTAGCCGTGTTTGGTGACCAGATCTGAATAGCCAGGTACTTCCCAACCTTCCTCCTCCCCACCTCCTTCCCCTCCCCACTACCTTCAGCCTCACAACATACCCCAATTGGGGATGCCATAGTCTCACTGGCTCCATACGGGAGTAGCTGGGACTCTTGTGAGGTATTCACATAAAAAAAACATTCAACCAATTACGATGAAATATTGGTAAGTTGGTGAGCTCTGGCGTCATGAAATTTGTATAAAAAATTACGGGAGCAGTTGAGATTTTTGTGCGGTATTCACTGTAAAAGAAAAAAAAAAAACGTTTTCCTCTTTCTATGATGTTAGTAGAAAATTTTCAAATTATTGTCGGGTTATTCGTAACCCAAGAAATTTTTTCTTTCTTTTCGAAACTTTCTTTAGCCCCGTTAGTAATTTGAAATTCGGATGAAACGGAAATGATGTGCCTTCTCTTACTTGCACATTGGGAGCAGTTCTGCCTAAAGTTTGCATGTTTTTACGTCGAATACAAAGACACACACACTTAAAAGCTTCCCGAATATTCTCTCTTTGACTGCTCACGTATTAACACCATCTACCCATTCTCAAAATATTATTTTAAAACTCGAACAAAATTTAAACGCACTTAGAATTATAACACGTTGAATTTAAAACTGGGAAGGGAAAGCAACTCCAGAGGATATGATTGAAGAAACTGAGCGTATTATAAACGAAGGCTGTTGAAGTAGCAACAGAAGAGGTGTCATATACGTCAGAACCATAAAGAGGCACCGTGTCGATGCGATGGATGTATCCCAAAGGGAATAATTTGAAAATTATTAGAAATAATAAAGAAATAATTAGTCAATATTATATTTAAATAAAATCTTATATTACGTTACATTATATAGAACAACTGAATAATATTACATTTTATTTTAATGTTACTTCTGTGTGCAATGGTGTATTTATGAATTAAGAAATTTGTAATGAGGTTTTGTAATGTTTGTATATAACTTATAATATATAAGTTTTACAAGAATTGTCTCGAAGAATTAATACCATAATGGATAATATTAAAAATGTTTTATTCTAGCTAATGGGAAGGATAGTACACCCACACGTCCCATCTAGTAAATTTTAAGTAAAGGAAGAAATAGAATCGAAAAAACATATAACGACATGATGAAATGAATGAAAAACATAAAAGCAGAGTTCTATTCAAACTTTCAAGTATTCCAATTCATATTTTTTTTACATGAGCTCCACATATATTTTTCTTTCTATTTTATTTGGCCCCACACTAAACCTGGAGAGCCCTGCCTCAGACCCGGCCGCGTATTTACAATCCCTACCGCGTTTCAGTCGCTTTAAATTTTCAATATCAAAATTAAAATATTTAGAAATAAAATTTTTAATTTCTATATATACATTAGAAAGATTATTTTATCTAGATTTTAAAACAATTTTTGTTTTTGCAAAGTGATTAAAAATTATCAATATAGAGGTGTATTTACAATATATGGGAATAATATTAAAATTTAAATACTTATAAATAAAATTATTAATTTCTAATATACACATCAGAAAGATTATTTTATCTAGATTTTAGAACAATTTTTGTTTTTGCAATGTGATAAAAAATAACCAATATAGAGGTATATTTAAAATGTAAATTGTCGTTACCGCGACTGAATCGGTATAGGTTTTGTAAATACGCGACCCGGCCCTACCCCATGGCTAACAATGGTGACCTGGATGTAATGTGAACGCGGCCTATAATAATTATTGCTGATTAGGGATGTTCATCACAAGGGAAAAATTTATGTTATTTTGCTAACCCTTGTCCAACGTTAATCGTTAATATCTGTAATAAATTATATTGTTAAAGAATTAAATAATAATATCGCCCGTACGCCATACAGCTCCCGACGAAAATATAAGGTTTTTTCTTGAATTCCTTTGAAAAACACATTTATGTATACTGTTTATATTATTCTCTGATGATAAAGCGTCATCACAGCATCAAAAAGGGAATTTTATGACTATCCAACGTTTATCTATCTATTTTGCTAAAATATAGTATATGATTCACTTAAGAATACCGACAGTAACGACATGACAAAATACACTATTCTACTGTAGCATTCATAAGCGGAACTGCATTGCCCACTCTCCGATACAATGATTTCACACTATGGGAAATCAGTACTTAGGTGATATTGACATATTTAACATAAACTTGGCGAATTTTGTTAATCTTGTAAAAAACTTATTCCAAAACTATTCCTAAACATCTGTTTTTCTGAAAACCTATGAATCGCTGAATTTTCGTATTGTTATGACTTGTGTGCTTTTTTTATGAAATTTTATTTTTTATTATTTCTGTGTATGTTTAAAAATAATCTGTCATGAATTATTTGTACTACCAAAATGTAAAAGCCCTTTGGGCGTTAAATAAATAAATAAAAAAAATGATGATGCAATAATATTCATTTCAATGAAAATAACTTTAGAAAAATGTTTCGTATATTTTTTTTAACGCTTCAGATTTTATGTCCGGGTTAAATCGTTCCCGCAGGAATAATTTAACCCTTTCACGCACTTTTCCAAAATTTATCACCTAGTCAACCCACGTTATGCACTTGCACTATATCTTCTTCTTTTTCTTTGCCACTTCCCACTTTAAGTGGGGTCGGCTCTCCTAATCAATCTGCGCCAAGACGACTGGTCTTGGGTTGTTGGATTGGGGAAATTTTGAGCTATTTTTGCAATGCTAGTCCACCATGTCAGAGGGGGGCGTCCTCTTCCTCTTTTTATTTCAGGTATAGCTAGCGCTTTATGGCGCACGTGTTCTTTGTCTCTTCTCATTACATGACCATACCACCGTAAGCGACTTTCTGTTAGTTTTTCAGGAAGGGGGGCTACCTTGAAACTACCTCTTATATGTTCGTTTCGTATTTTGTCCAGTTTCGTAACCCCACCTGACCATCTAAGCATTTTCATTTCTGCAACGTGCAATTTTTGGACGTGGTTTTCCTTCACTGTCCAACACTCAGCCCCATACAGCATTGCTGGTCTCACTGCAGTTTTGTATATTTTGCCTTTTGTGCGAATGGGCATGCTTGAATCGCACAGTACTCCAGTGAGTGATCGCCACTTCTGCCACGCAACATTTACTCTGTGAGATACATCGGCACTATATAAGTATAATAAATACAAAATAATACAAGAACAACATGTCAAAGAGACCAAATGGGAAAATAATTCACTGACTCCAGATATTTTCATATCAGAGGGTTCGGCTCGGTGGAATGTAAATCCTGCTGATCCCTCAATATAAATATTTAAAAAATCTTTTGTAATCCTACATGAATTTAAAATGACTGATTTTATTATTCTCATTGATTATGATTGACCGCATTATTTTTTTTTAAATTACTCTACATAAGCTTATAGCATATAAATATTAATGCATTTGGAAACCATATATATAACATTTGCAATTTAATTTAATTTGTATACTTTAATAACTTATAATTAAATTTATCAACCGTTTTATGAATTTTCCAATCTGTAAACTTCACCCGCCATAACACAGGGACATTCGTAGCATGGCGGATGAAATAACACAAAAATCTATATAATGTACAAAGTTCTTTTAATAAATCAATAAATAAATAAGAGGCCCGGAGTAAAATAATTTCCATCAGGACCTGTGTTATCTTTGCGGATGCTGTGCTGAGGAAAAAGGTGTGAGGGGTGGGTAGGAAACTAGGGGTCAGTGTGTCCAGGAGTGATGGACGTGTGAAACCATCCCTCCCACTGCGATGCCAGGCGTTGGGTTAAAACGTCATCCGACTTCTCCCAATCTGGCGCGCTATGCAACTGGTGACCTCGACTATGCTCAGCCCATAAACCCGGGAACCCCTGCTAAGTAATCAAACGTAACGAATTAACGTAATTATTAATAACTACAATAAAGGATTCCCGGAGTACCAATATCCCCCTCTCAAATTATATGACCAACTTGGGGATGTTGTAGTTAACCGACAGTTCCCCGAATTTGAATGATCTATTTATTATAAAATTTCAATATTATGCATTATTTACCACTTTCAAACCTAAAATCGATTTAAAAAATGCCTTTACCAATAAGTTGGTATGGATGGCAAATGAATTTATTTACGGTGTCTATTTTTTGTACTTATACGCTGGTATACAGTAGAAGTAGTTTTTTCTTATTCGGCGGTATATCCTTTCGGCGGTATACCCTTTTATTTTTTTATTCGGCGGTATATCCTTTCGGTACACTCTTCGGGGACACTTACTTATGTTTTGTGTAAGTTGGTAAACCGTTTTTTGTAATTTAATAACCGAGACAGGCAGTGGCATCATATCCGCGGAGGGGAACTTAGTCGCCAATTCCATCGGCAACTCGAATAGGGACGTGTCCCAGGCAAGTATAAATACCACGATTTAGTGAACTTGCAGTTCCCCTCCGCGGCTATGATGCCACTGCCTGTCTGGGTTATTTTGTGCCGGTGACTAGCGGTCACTAAATGAGAGTGGATTCGAGGAACAGGCTATTTTGGAACCGGTTCCTACGCCATTGCCTATTTCGGTTACTTTGTACCGGTGACTTGCGATCACTGAACGACAGGAACAGTTCTTTTGGAACCAGTTCTTATTGTAGCACGCCGGATTACGGAGGCATGTGAAATCTACAACCATTTTTGAAGTATACTGTAATGCCGGCCCGTAGTGTAGTGGAGGTGGCAACACGGTATCGCTTCCAGGTAAATAAGCACACATTTCACCAATGAAAATTACATCTACCGGATCTGCCGGATCTGCCCTGATGATCGACACTGCAACGCTGTCCGAAACGTTGGCTAAAGAAGGAGGTAGCGCAACACGGCATAACACCACAAAACAAATAACGAAAATACGTTGGACGTGAAAATCTAAAAACGTATTCGACTACTTACTGTATATAAGTATGCTTGGGGACAAATGTCGGGGGATCAACTGTCCTGGAACCAGAAGAGGCCACTGAAGTAGCACAAATATAGATGGAGATTTGAATGACCAAAGGCAAAGCTTTAAAGTATTACTGTAAAAAGTCCATAGAAATTCTGTTGATGGTAGTCTTCAAAATAAATAAAAAATTCATTTCTGTGGAAGAGTAAAACTCATCTTTTCAATTTTTATTTCAACCAAATGGGATTAATGTAATACTTCATTTAAAAACCCTTCTACAAAAAACCGTGCTTCACAATTTTTTAATGACGACAGAAAGGATTTTATATTTCAACAAAATTTCTAAATAACTCGTTCGCAGACGGGATTTGTTTTTTCAAGCGTTAATGAGAGAAATTTTGGCGAGATTACGGGAATATTTTCGTTTCTCCTGTTTAAATAACATATACGCAGGGTTACAAATTTCAAATTTTGTAATAAACATAAAATTTGGCTATACAGCGCTGGGGATATAAGCTAAATCCAACAAATACACCATTTTCATTGCGTATTTACAAAATTCGGCCTCAGAATTGCTTGCTTATAATTTGGCCAAATTTCTATTACGGAAAAACTGAAAAGATCGAGAAATTTACGTCAAAAGCGTTAAACTTATTTGCGCTACGCCAATTCATCGATAGATTCCCTTACTTTAATGACTCAACATCATGAATATTATGAAAAATTCTGAATTGTGTTTTCTCCCAATTTTTAAATGCATATTTTCAATACCCGGAATCACTTTGCCCTCCTTGAGGGTTGTAAATACATAGACATCAGTTCAAAGTTTATGTAAATTTAAGGTAATTTTTTTTTTTTTACATGAGCTCCACACAGGAGGCCCTGAGGAAAATAATTTCCCTCCGGGCCTATCTCTGGGGATGTTGTGTGGAGGGTTTTTTTAAGAAAAGGAAGGAGAGGAGAGTTCTGGAAAGCAAAAGGGTTTAAGGGGTGGGTAGGAATTTGGGGTTCAGTGTGTCCTGGTCATCCGCCTCCAAGACCTAGACAAACCTCACCCCATGAACCCGGGCACCCCTGCTAAATCACCAAACGTAGCGAACCACTTGGGGTGACCTATGGCAGAGGTGTTGGTTATCCAATAAAGGTTCCCGGGGCGGCGGTACCCATTCCCGCCTCCCAAATTGAGAGGCGGGATTTTGTTCAGGTTATTCCAATAAAATATAAAGAAACGCGCCAAGACCATAAATCATTAGTCACCCGATGTCGCAGTCAAAGTTTTTTTTTTTTTTTTTTAAATACCGCCATAAAAATAACATCTCTTTGTAATCATAACAATTTGTCGTTTGTGTATGAGATATATTCAGCATATTACGTTGATATTGTATTTATTACTCGAATGAAAGCCTTTTTAACCCACCCGGTGAGTATCATAAAAATCCTTCAGAATATTATTTCTTGGCATACAATAATATAAATACGATTCTCAGTTATATTATCAGAAATCGACGTATCGAAGCCACTGGAAGGAGGGTGTTCAGTAGAATTCATTTCTCTTTTACGATGTTTCAGATAATAAAACATTTCTTTTTTCCGGGGAAAGGTCGGTCTGTAGAATACACCGGGAAAACATTGTACAGGCAGTTACTTTAATAGTACAGTACAAGAATTAGTAGGATTCGTAGTTTCTGCTCAAATTTTTATCTACGTATTTTGTTTTGTCTTTTTGTTGCAACCTTTTTTGTCATTATCTTTATATTTTTCTGTATTGTTTTATTTTGAAGTACTTATTTACTTTGATACTCTAGCTGCGAAAATGGAATAACTTACCTGGATATACAATGCTATAAATGTAGTAGAAATAATAACGTTTTTGTTTTGAAAAGTTTTATTTTTCGATGTACATTTGTACTTTATTTTTAATTTTTTTGCCACCGGTTTCGACACGCCCGTATCATTAACGAGCAAACTTAAAACTTACTTAAAAATTCTATACAAGTACACAATTAATTAGGCGGGGGTAGTGGGAGGGGGGAATTTGGTGGAGGGGGAAGACGGTGGGAGGAGTCAAAATTACATGGAAACATCGTAAGCAGAGGTGATTTACATGGTGCTATTATTTTATTAACTAAATTAATTTTAGATTTAATTTTTTTGTTGATTTCTAAAGTTTCTGACGCGCACAAATTAAAATATGAATTTACATTGCAATGTTTACACTTAATTTTTTCTTTTTTGAAGCTATGACCTGTCTCTATGAGATGGTTAGCAAACTCTGAATACGGACGTGTCGAAACCGGTCGCAAAAAAAAAAATTAAAGTAACAAATGTACATCGAAAAATAAAACTTTTCAAAACAAAAATGACTAGAAATTGTTACATAGTCAGTGCCCAAGAAATACAAGAAATAATAACGCTTGGCGATTTACGATTGTATTTATTTATAACTTTAACTTATCTACAAATTAATATCCAACCAAGACAATTTATCAGAAGGATTTAGATTGACAGATGACATGATGTGTGATCGATATGTAATACGGAAACCGTAATGGCGCTGCTAGTAACTTTATCAAAGCTTCCCGAAATTTTGGTGTAGCCAGTGTATAAAAAATAATGATATCACTACAAAAACAGTCAATTCGCCACATACTGAGTCGCCATAATGCAAATAGCTTGTAAAATTTTGATTTGATGAATTGACGTAATTTATAATATAAGTAAGTACTAACTGGAATGACGGTTAGAATGGAAGATGCTATAGATTCTATAGAACATGCGTCTTCGCCTTTTATAGCCTTCTTTCAATCGGAATGCAGAAACGGGCGGTCCGTTATTTTTATAGATTCACAAATGGGTATTTAGAGTTAAGAGCGTTTAACCAGCCAGCGGACGAAAATCCACATTTCGTCGAAAGTTGTTCTTCCGATTGTGCAGGGCGGTTACAATGAGAAAGATTAATTATTCTCCGTACCAGCTTTTTTAAATTATAACTCAATATCGAATTTATTTCAATCCAAATTAGCTTTAATTTATACCTTCATCCAAAAATGCTGAAAGGCGTGATGATAAAACTATTAAAATAGTGTACTTTTTGTAGTTATTTTTTGATTATAAGTATTTATCATTTTTCAATAATGTCTAAATTTAATAAGAATGTTAAAAAAATCTGAAATATATTAGTTTGTAAGTGCGCAAATAAATACACAAATGGACCAATTTTCGTCAAGAAACACATGTACGTACATATTTTTTAATGATTTTATTGAAACTAAAATTAAAATTCTAATACATAACTCTGCTAGATAATGTATTGATTTATTTTACTGCATGATTACATTATTTGAAATGGGTGTGGTATAATACAAAAACTTTTTTGAAAATTTAACAAATCTGCCAACGACCTATGGAATAACCTTATTATACTAAAAATTAAAAAAAAATTCTAAAAATTTATTACATATGAATGCTAGATAAAAGAACAATCTTTCGAAATCCATTTATAATTTTTTGTGGAAAAGAGTCAATACGTCTAAAAACTTTTTTGAAAATGACGTATTTCCGGCTTTCTCTGGTAATGCCCTCTTAAGATCTCTGTCTGGGAATGCTGTCCTTATTCTACCAGTATTTCAAAGTAAGACGCTACGAGGAACGAGCATCATTTAACCCCTCGACACCGATTAGTCAGAAGAACACAAAAGCACCTAATGATTTTACCCGGTTGACATTTGTCGCACATGAAAATGGATTGCTTGTATTACTGGAACAGTTGCCAGCTACTACGTTTCTTCGAACCTGCAACGGGTCCCTTAAAAACCCTGCTTTACTCCTTTCTGTCCTCCAAAACACCCTCCACACAAGATCTCCAAAGACATTATGTATGCCTCGGAAAATGTTTCTCTCGGGGTCTCCTGTGTGGGGTTCAAAAACTGTCCGAAATCAAATTATCAGAAAGACAAGTTTTCCGTTAACAGTATATATACATCTTTCTTTGGCCCATCGTGTGTTGGAATTTAGTGAATTAAATAAATTCCAATTAGATCTTTGACTATTCCATGGGGAAGTTGAAAAAGCTATAAAAGAATTGTTTTGTTTACGAACAGAATGATGTACGAAAGTATATAAAGTAACACTCCGTGGTCAACATTATGAACATAGCACGGCAAAGTTGAAAATTGAATCTACCGGAAATTCCGCACGAAGGTTATATAATTTATTATTTATAGAAAACGTTGTATCCCTTTTTCAACTAATAATTCAATTTCGTTAAAACGGGTATTTGGGCATTCACTCGTGCATTATTAACTCATCAGGAAACCCTAAGGATTTCCATTTGGAAGATTTTAAGGAGTTTAATTAAAAAAATGGATACTTCGCTTCTGATTAATTTTATAGCAACTTTTGTAATGGTAAGTTATTCTTCGGAACTCTTCACCGTTCTATCCAGTTGTAACCGGCGTGGTCGAGGGGTAAGGCTCTTGACTCGCAATCCGAAGGTCGCGGGATAGAATCCCGGCGAGGGCAAATAAATTTTATTTGATTTATTTGTGTATTTCACAATTAATTCATTTAAAATAATATATAGTATATTCGCGGCACGTTCCAGAGTGGAAGATACTCTCAGTATCGCCCTGATGTAAGACCAGCATTCAGAATTGAAACGTTGCTTGAAATGGCTTTAGCCGTGTTTGGTGACCAGATCTGAATAGCCAGGTACTTTCTCACTTTCCTCTTCCCCATCTCTTTCCTCTCCCCGCTACCTTCAGCCTCAAAACACACCTCAATTGGGGATGACGTATTCTCACTGGCTCCAGACGGGAGCAGCTGGAACTCTTGCGAGATATTCATGTTAAAAAAAAATTTATTTAAATTTTAAAAATGATTTCCCCGATTTTGACTTTCTTCAAAAACGACACCTTTGGGTTTTTTTTTATTTTGTTTTTTAATATTATTGAGTATTTTATTTACATTTTATTTGAAATGTTTATTTATCCTCAGTTTACTTTAGATTTAGATTTTTGGTATGGTTTATACATATACATGGCACCTCTGGGACTCGAACCCAGGAACTTCCCGAGTTAGAGTCATACTTGAAGAAAACATTTTCTAAACTTTCGGCCGGACCAATTGTCGGCCGGACCAACTGTCGGCCGGACGAACTGTCGCCGGACCAACTGTCGCCGGACCGACTGTCGGCCGGACCAACTGCCGCTGAACCAACTGTCGCCGGATCATTGCAACTACCCAGTAGCACTTTATACAGGGAAAGTTGTCACGACGGACCCACAATTATATTTTAATTTTATAAATAAATATAAATTTACAACTTATTTGTATTATCTTGACTACCATACTAGGATCATGCCAGTATCACGATGGTCGTACTTAGATTATATTATTATGAAATTACCAGATTTTTCTTTCAATAGCTCCACACAGGAGGCCCTGGAAATAATTCCCTTCGGTGCCTGTGTCATCTTAGGGGACGCATTGGATAGTATTTTAAATGAAAAGAAGGAGAGGAAGTGCAGCGACGCAAAAAGGTATGAGAGGTAGGTGACAGACAATTAACGGCCCGTGTTCACACCTTCCCCTCTTTAAAAGGTCCCTCCATGCAGCGTCTCCAAAGATGACATAGGTCCTAAGGGAAAATAATTTCCTTAGGGTCTCCAATGTGGTGTTAAAAAGAAAACAACTGCATGATTTATGTAAGGTTTTTTTTTTAATTAAACGAAGACAATATAAGCGAAAGTCAGTCGAAAATCTGAGAACAGAAAAATCAGAAAAAGATATTTGTCAATATCTTTTTCTGATGTTTCTGTTCTCAGATTTTCGACTGACTTTCGCTTATATTGTCTTCGTTTAATTAAATATTACAATTTGAGGTTTTACTCATAAAGTTAAAATAAAAATAAAAATATTCATCCTAGACTTGCAGAAAAGTCAATAGATGTCGTGTATGAAAATAAAATGGATAAAGATTTATCCAGACACTATCTAGAGAGCATTTAGTTCGGGTTTGAATCTTGCAATCATACATAAAGATAGTTGCCAATAATATATGCGTTAAGAGAATGAAGATAATGGGGGCGGTTCTTAGTCGAAGTATAATACAGTTAAAAATGACCGAATTGGATATCGGCACGGTGGCGCAGTGGTTAGCGCGTTTGCCCGGAAAGCAAGAGGTCCTGGGTTCATGTCCCAGCGGTGTCAATATCTTTTTCTGATTTTTCTGTTCTCAGATTTTCGACTGACTTTCGCTTATATTGTCTTCGTTTAATTAAATATTACAATTTGAGGTTTTACTCATAAAGTTAAAATAAAAATAAAAATAAGGTTTTTTTATTAACTTCTAATACTATTTTTACCTTCCACAAATAAATTCACTACTTCCAGCTATTATTAAATCTTTATGATATTAGAAATTATTTTTAGCAGAACTCAACGATCCAACTGAGAAAATATTTTATTACACATTTTTCAAATACTCATTCAAGAAATAAATGAAAAGAAAATATTTGGTTTGTTTTGATACTATTATCTGATATTCAGTCGTTACTTTTCAACGGGCACCCATATTATTATTTTACAATGATCGAAAACAGAAGCTTTCAGAAACGCTATGCTTTATTTTCAATTTAAAGCAATCCAACGAATTGTTCAGGGACGAAAATAGCGAGTTACGATGAATTTATTTTGGTAAAATTGCGAAAAAGAGCTTTTAAAAATTGGTCTCGAAAACTCTGCATTCAATGAATTCGTTATTAAAAATTCTATGGGGATTGTGCGGAACAATATGGAAGCTCGGACAATGAAATAATATCATTTTTCGATGCTGCGGCGTAACGTGTGGATGTGAAAAGCTTTTAGCACATTCATGCGAAGTTATCAGGTACGGTTTTGAAAAAAAAACATAACAAAAACAATAAAATAACACTTTGCTGACCCTTTTCTAGAGAGAGCCTTCGAGAGAGACTTTGCTTCGATAAGCACCGATAAATAACCCAATCCGAGCTTCTAGTGATTTTATAATAATGGCCTCCAGACAATACCACAGATATGGCTCGTGCGGAGAGTTCTAAGTATTTGGTATGTGAAAGTTTTTTTTTTTACAGAAACACCAGGAAAAACTAGAAAACATTATTGTACTTTGCGCAATTATTTATCGTTATATATTGGCAATATCAGGTGACTATTCTATTTAGTAAACAAAGATAATAAGCAAGTAATATTACCAAAAACTTGCTGGGCATCAATAAAAACCGTATAAATAAGGCGCCATATTTCGATAACACGGTCTTATATATAGTAAAATCAACCAATTGGCGCCATCTAGCCTCGAGCTGTGAACATTTCTCATTTGATTTCATTCCTCCATTCCTCGGGTCGTTTTTAAGTTCGAAAGCTCGGTTGTGGAACAATATGGCCCCCGTGTTTCCTCCCACCTATAACACGTGTCTTGTTCACTCCTTCTTCTCGAAAAGAATCTCCACACAGCATTACTATTAAGAATCTCCACACAGTATCCACAAAGATGATATAAGCCTCGAGGGAAATTACTTTCCTCAAGGTCTCTGTGGAGTTAATATTAAAAAAATGCTTTGTAATTAGGTGTGTCTTTTTCGTTTTATTTTATTATTATTTTTGTTAATAAATACCCATATTATCTTCATTTCTTTAAGCCAAGTAAAACATTCCAATTCAGGGAATTTTATGCTTAATTTTCTATTTTTTAACTGTGGATACCTCTTAAGAGTCCCAACTGGTCCCATCTGGAGCCAGTGAGACTATGGCATCCCCAAGTGGGATATGTTGTGGGGCTGAAGGTAAGTGGAACGTAATGGAGCGGCGAAGAGGAAGGTGGGGAAGTTTCTGGCTTTTCAGGTCTAGATACACGACCACGGAAGCCACTTTTATAATGTTTTGTCACAACATGGTCTCTTCAAATTCAAAAGTTTCCAACCTTTTAGGTTGGAAGTCACATTTCTCATAGCCATCAGTTACTATAATATTTATTATATTAAAATAACGATTGGCCATGAGTATTGAAAAATTCTGCAAAAATTTGCCACACAGTATAAATAATTGCTTAATTGACATTCCTGTAATAATTATACTTAAACCTATTTGTTCAAACTATAACGAACATACAAAACTCACTAATTAAATTATAATATTACTTTAATGTGCTAAAAATATTACTTAAGCGTTAACTTTTTCAACCTCTCAACTTTTTCAAGACTTTCAAGTCCCACCTCTAAAAATACATGTATAAAAAATACGCTGCTTCAAATACACAAAGACTAATCTAAGAAGTCGCACCACGCCATGGTACATATTGAGAGCAATAGGCAAAGCACAGTGGGTCGTTTATGTACGCCTTTAATGCATATCAGTTTTTTACACGTACAATGTAGTGGTGTGGTTTAATCAAATAGCAATAGATCTAAAACCTGACTACAATAAATTCAAATACAAATTAAACAATAATATCTCACATAATTTAACTACCTAGAATCGCATTGTTCGTCTGTAACAAAATATAATGTTAATCTTGAGAATCGTCTAAATAGCTTGTAAATACAGCAGAACTTTACCGAGTTATTTGAATTAAATTTGCGTGATAGAGGAATAATAATCACGTTAACTGGAACTTTTGTTATTTAGATAATAGGTAAATAATATGTGGAGATGGTACCCCTATGATTGTTTCCCGCAGATAATGAATGTTCTCTTTAACATTTGTCCCGACCACGAGCCCATTGTATATCAAAACCCTAATTATGTTCATATATCCATTAAATTAGTTAACCACTGGAGCGATCACGTGAAATAAATAAATTTGGCTGGATTGCTCGAGATTTCCCAGAAGGTCATTATTTAAATTTTTTGCCAACATTAAAAAAAATCGTACCTTCGAATTTTAACATCGAAACATAAAACTTATTATAGTGCTATATATCCAATAAATTAACCTGTATTTTACCGTTTATCTCATATTTGTAGGATTTATAAAAAATATATATTAAAAAATCGTAAAGTTTATAACCGCACGAATCTGCCGTGATGGGTACTTATTCGAGTCAACATAGAATATTTTCGATTTTTGTATGTTGTCTGAAATGTACTTGATAATGACAGGTGCATATCTATGGAAAAGGGACTTAATTTTAACCGTAAATAGCTGATCGAAAATTCGGCGGGAAGAAAATATTTTTAAGATTTATTTTGTTAAATATGCATAGAGTCCACATCACGGATAATACGGAACGTTCGTGTTGTCAAAGTTTGATACACGGATAATAATAGACAATTAAATATGACCTTTTTAAAAAACCATCCCAGGTTTTGAATGGTTTGTTCGGCAAAGCAGGGTTTGTCTAGCGGGTATGTGTAATTATTCTAATACATTTCTTTCCATGTACTGCTATTATAAATACAGCTACAAACTTGTCAATAATGCATTCACTGAATAAATTATCGTTTTAAATGGCAATAATATATTTTCTATGATTGGCAGCATTGGTTGATTGTCTATGAAATGTAAAATAAAAACGGTGAATATGACAATTGCGTTACCGCATAGGTGAATTATTTTTTTTCAAATTAAAATGTAAAATGAATATTTTTTGCATGTTTTTTGGTCTCCCCCGACATAAATACTCACTTCTCGTAATAATAAAGCAAAATCAATAAACTTTTTGAATAAAAGAGAGAAATAAAAGTTTTAATGGAGAGAGGGAGGGGGAGGGGGATGGGGGGAGTGGAGTGGGGAGGGGGAAGGTAGAGTGGGAATCCCCCTATTACCACGCGAGCGAAGCCGCGGGAAAAAGCTAGTATATAATAAATATACTAATGTACCTAAGTTAGGTAAGTACCTAAAGTTGCAAACTTTTAGCTAAATAGCAGCCATGTGTTCCCATTCAAAATAACTTCTTGAACTGTAATCATTAAGAGGGCATTACCAGAGAAAGCCGGAAATACGTCATTTTCAAAAAAGTTTTTAGACGTATTGACTCTTTTCCACAAAAAATTATAAATGGATTTCGAAAGATTGTTCTTTTATCTAGCATTCGTATGTAATAAATTTTTAGATTTTTTTTTAAATTTTTAGTATAATAAGGTTATTCCATAGGTCGCTGGCAGATTTGTTAAATTTTCAAAAAAGTTTTTGTATTATACCACACCCATTTCAAATAATGTAATCATGCAATAAAATAAATCAATACATTATCTAGCAGAGTTATGTATTAGAATTTTAATTTTAGTTTCAATAAAATCATTAAAAAATATGTACGTACATGTGTTTCTTGACGAAAATTGGTCCATTTGTGTATTTATTTGCGCACTTACAAACTAATATATTTCAGATTTTTTTAACATTCTTATTAAATTTAGACATTATTGAAAAATGATAAATACTTATAATCAAAAAATAACTACAAAAAGTACACTATTTTAATAGTTTTATCATCACGCCTTTCAGCATTTTTGGATGAAGGTATAAATTAAAGCTAATTTGGATTGAAATAAATTCGATATTGAGTTATAATTTAAAAAAGCTGGTACGGAGAATAATTAATCTTTCTCATTGTAACCGCCCTGCACGATTGGAAGAACAACTTTCGACGAAATGTGGATTTTCATCCGCTGGCTGGTTAAACGCTCTTAATGTTATATCGTTTCATAATCTCGGAAGAATATTAAAGAGCACAGCTTTAAATTGTTTTCTAACTTTATAAAGCGCTGCTGAATTGATTCGGAAAATATAAGTAATATTAATATAACATTTCACTAGCTTGAACCTGAGATAAATATTTCAAGAAGATTTGATTTCCACGAATTCATACAATAAAAACGAATGCTACGAAAACTGCTTACTCTGCTTAGTGTAAGTGAGATCTTGTTGAAAAATCTTTTTGTACACGTGATCCTTTGATAGATGTTGTCGTAATGGGATATTCATTTTTTCAGATGAATAATAATGAGATTAATAATAAAAAAACTTAAAAGGGTTTTCGTAGCAAATTTAGGTTTTTCCCCAGATACAAGTTAAAAGATGGCGTGTGGGTAAAATTGTAAAAAGCAAAACACAATAACAGTGGTAGTGAGTATAGTAGTGCATTGCAATTTAAGCGAAATCTTGTTAAATAAGGCTTATTTTTAACAGAAGCAAAATACTCTGAAATCTAAGCTGAAAATACAAATACAATCAGACTCCGGTACTAACGATTAAGGTATTTTGCTGAGACAAACAAAATTAATTATGTAGTTTAAATTATAGTAAAGAATTATTGTTAAGAAACCCATTAAATTTGGGAGGCAGGTACGGGTTTAGTACAGGCAGGTTCGAATTATGGTTGAGAATTATTGTTAAAAGACCCATTAAATTTGAGAGGCAGGTACGGGAACCGCCGCCCCGGGAACCATTTATTGGATAACCTACACCTCTGCCATAGGTTACCACAAGAGGTTCGCTACGTTTGGTGACTTGGCAGAGGTGCCCGGGTTCAAGGGGTGAGCTTTGTCCGAGATTTGGCGGCGGATGCGTCTGCTCACCAGCTTTATGGCAGACCGGATCGAAAGAGAATGGTTGAGTTGACTTTTCCAGCCGTACTCTCTCGAAATGTCGCCTTACAACGCAGTGGGAGAGATGGATTCATACGTTCCTTTTCCTTCCCAGAACTTTTTTTTACATGAATACCGCACAAGAGTCCCAACTGCTCCCGCTCCCTGGTCTGGAGCCAGTGGGACTATGGCATCCCCAATTGGGGTATGTTGTGAGGCTGAAGGTAGTGGGGAGGGGAAGGAGATAGGGAAGAGGAAGGCGAGGAATTACCTGGCTATTCAGATCTGGTCACCAAACACGGCTAAAGCCATTTCAAGCAACGTTTCAATTCTGAATGGTGGTCTTTCACCAGGGCGATACTGAGAGTATCTTGTATCTCTTAAATTGTGAAATAACACAAATTAATCAAATAAAATTTATTTGCTTCGATCCCGCGACCTTCGGAGTGCTAGTCAAAAGCCTTACCGCTGGACTACGCCGGCCGTCAAACTCAGGCCGTCAACTTCCTCTCCTTCCTTACCTAAAATGACACTCCACACAGCATCCCCAAAGATGACATTGACCGCCAGGGGAATTATTTTCCTGTGTTGAGCGAATTTAAAAAAAATATATGTATTCGTTCTGCATTTACACAATTGGTGTTTTTTTAAATATTGCTTTTTATTACACTAAAACATCGAAGGAAATGGCAAACGCTTTTCTAGCATTCTTAAACTTTGAGCTTAGGTATCATTATTTTTATTCCACATTGTATATTCAGAATATTTAATGTTGATTTACTGGTAGATCGATAGACATTGAAATTTCCAACCGAAACTAGCGGTTTGGAAAAACGTCAGAAATAAAGACAACATTTCAAACATCAAACCTCGCCTAGTTTAAAGAAAGTCCGCTGGTAAAAAAAGATAATTGTTTTTTTTTCACTCAACTCTCGTTATGTGGCGATGGGCAAAGTAGAGGTACCTACCCATTTCAAAGTAATCTATTATGTTAAAAATCTACTTGTCACAGTAAAAAAAAGATAGCTAAATAAATAATTTAATTCAAATGTATGTACATGCAGTAAATTAAATATTGGGTTCCCTGCAATCGTGAAAAAAAATGTATTGATAATGCCTTCAAAGGGCGTAAAATAATTTGAAAAGTTCGTATCGCGAAACCCAGAGAACAAACTCTAATATAAATTGCCCATAACCTGGACTGCGCATTGTTACTTTGAGGAAACAAAAACAAAGCGAAACTTGTTTTCCCAATTAAAATTTATCAAAAAAGAAGTTTCTAAAACAAGTCAAATAAAGCCTTGATCCTGAAGGACCCGGCACCCATGCCTCATCTCCACGCCTCATTACCATAGATATTGGGGGAATAAATACTATGTGGTCGCCTTTTTTAGCTCCTTTGTGAAGTGCCTTAAACGTTACGACCTTTTTTGTTGATTCGACGTTTGCTTTATTATAAAATGGTCTCTGGAACATTAAGACCGAAAGAGCCTTCTTTTGCTGACGAGAAACGAAAATTCGTTCACATCTCCATACTAAAGATTTGTAGGGATAAGTTTTGTAGGCACTTTTATAGGCAATTTTATTGGTTTAATGGTCAAATCTTTGAATATTTATAAAAAGCGTGTTTTTTGGGTTTCGTGTTAAATGCAAACCGAATTATTTTGTTAATAATATTTCTAGTCGAGAGCCTTACCCCATGACCACGAACGTCATAGGCCGTTGTGTGCCTATATGGAAAAAAAATCTTTATAATATGTATTTTTTTTTATTAGATACTAACAGCTTTATTACCTACTAGCTGGTACCCGGCATGCGTTGCAATGCCATTCAAATAAATAAATTGATTCCCCCTGCATGTCCTTTCCCGCGCGTCCCCGTTCACCTCCCGTGTCTCCTACCCTTCTCGTGTTCCCCTTCCTCCTTACCCGCCTTCCCCCTCCCTCGTCACCCTTACCGCGAACGGCGCGAACCTCACCTCCCCCGTTGCCCTCCCCTCCTGCTTTTCCTTTCTGCCGCTAAAATATATGAAATACACACATTTTCATTTATACAAATTTCATAACGCCAGAGCTTACTATTATATATAGCCTATAATCTTCGCGGGGGTGCGCACACATATAACTAAAGTTTCATCGCAATCGAATGAAGAGTATGGCATCCCACAAAATACGAACAAACAAAAATGTACATTTTTTATTTATAAGACTAGCTTTTAGTATTAGGGGGAAATTACTGCATAAAGAATTTTCCAAGGGAATTAAATGTTTTTTCTGGGATAAAAAGTAAAGTAAGTATTTTATGTAATTTCCCAGTCCTCCACTTATCTTTGTTTAAAAAAATCAAATCGATCGGTCGCTCTTATTATATTTAAACCTCGAGAAAACCTTGCAAAAACAGAAAAAATGGAGCATTTAATTCACTCAAACTATCTTATGGCATTTTTTCTACAAAGTCCCCACGGTGAAAAACCTTTCGCGTAGTTTTCAGACGGTGCCGTGTCACATTACTATAATGACTCACGTACCATGCTTTAGATACAAACTTTCCGAAAATGGGACGATTATAGTTTTCAGGATTATATAAATAATACCGAAGCCATAAAGACACTTTGAAGTTTGTGAATAAATTTAAACTTCTTGGCACGTGTAATATTATCTGAGATATCTGCAGGGAAGCAAGTCTAACACAGCTGCTGGAAAAATCTCTATGGATTGAAGTCTTGAAGTGGATAATTACTTCATGATTTCTGATTAATGTTTCGTTCACTATGTTTCAGTGCCAGCGAGCCGGTGTTTATTTTTTTTTTATGTACCTACACGGTTTTCTTATACCCGTCTCACTAGTCCCTTGGGATAATTTGTGCGCTTTTAGGTCTCAAAGAAATCATTAAGTCTCCCTTACTAACATGGTGAGAAATATGATCTAAAATCTTAATTGTGTTAGAAAGGTAAAAGACCATGCTTTTTATTGAAATTTATAATTTAACAACAGAAGAATTCAAATGTATGCACATCTGGAACCAAAGTTTCCGAATTAAATCTGAAAAAAAATTATTAAACATTGTAATTTTTAAAAATCAATGGTGTTAATAGTGATCAAGAGATTTCAAGCTTTGGAATCCCGCAAGGTACAGTGCTTGGACCAATCCTTTTTACCATATATGTAAACGATATTTTTTTTCAACGTTTAAATGGTCAAATTACATCATACGCCGACGATACAGTATTAATAATAAGTGAAAAGACTTGGGAAAATGTAGAATCAAAGGCCACAGAAGACATCAACACGCTTAAGAAATTTTTTTGACACTAATTTACTTTCACTAAATAGTGAAAAGACATTTGTAATTCCATTTGCAATCCATCCAAACGATGCTCCCAAAAATTTTAACATTGTCATACACGATAATACTAAAACTCATAGCCAAAGTTATTGCAAATCAAACTGTACAATATTAAAAACAACAAACAAAATTAAATATCTCGGAGTAATTATCGATAAAAATCTGAAATGGAAGGAACAAATATGTCAGGTAGTAAACAAAATCAGAAAATTAATATATATATTTTTAAGAATTAGAAATTATCTGTCGATAAAAAATCTATATTTAATCTACTATGCCTTGGTTCAATCCACTTTACAATACGCTATTATTAGTTGTGGATCCGCGTATAAATGTAACCTTCTTCCAATAGAAATTATACAAAGAACAATTATTAAAATTATATTAAAAAAAATCCTGGGACTACCCAACAGAACGCCTATTTGAAGAATTTCAAGTACGAACATTTAAAGATTTATATATCAAAAATTCATTAATTCAAATTATAAAAGAAAAAGATAAATATCCATTTTTAAATGAAAACAGAACTCGACTTAAACATGTTTTTCTATGCCCAAAACTAAATACGTCTTTTGCACAGCATCATTACACTTACCAGGGAAGAACTTTTTTCAATCGTCTACCAGAAGAAATCAGAAGCATTAATGATAAAACCCGAATACTGCTCTCTGTCAAGAAACATTTTTAAAATATTTTTAAGAAAAAAACTACTATCAATTATTCTTACAAATATCCTTAGTTATTTTTCATAACATTGTTTCTTTTTTTTTAAATACACACCATTATCAAAATAAATACTGCAGCTCAAATATATTTATGTACAATGAATTATTTAAGTACTAACTTATGTATAACTAATAACTAATAGCATTTATGTACACTCCCCTTCCATACACAAGCAAATGCTTTTAATGGAAGGGTAGTAAAAAACCTGAGATGTAAAATTATCTTGTTAACACCATGTAAACCTTATTATTAAAAATAAAAAATAAATTTATTAAAAAAAATATATATATATATTTTTTTTTATACGAAACGATAGAAAAGCGAGGTAACTTTAAGGTTTATAATACGTTTACCTAAGGGAACGTACCCATACTACGTGACCTGTTCAGGGGGGGGTCTTCAAAATACCACGCTTGGTACAAATGAGCGGCGAGTTGCTTAGGTTTTTGGTCACCGGGGGGGGAGGGGGGTTAAAAATTGCAAAAAGTTGGTCATGTAGTATGGGTACGTTCCCTAATGTGTGTGTGTTGAGTTTCTTTTGTAGTCAGTAATATTAGTGTAAAACGTAAAGTAAGCCATTTAAAAAAATATATATACTTAAGTTAACTTGTAATGGTTTAAAATGAGTTACCTAATTAAATTGGTATTATGTATGTAATAAAATGGCTAGCTACAGTCTGGAAGTAGAACATGATAAATGTCAAGTCTATGAAATAAAAGAGGAAATTAAATATTATAATAAGATTTATTGAATTAATATTGACATGACATTTACGAAGCAATTATTAAAGACTCTATAAAGATTATTTGATCTCAAGGGGTGTTTGTAAAACTCGAAGAGTTTTACAACAATCAAACTACGTGTGATAAGAATTTAAGTTATGTGGAAAACAAGCAAGGTTGGACGCCAGAGTGTTTAAACAGCAACACCCAAGTATTAAATAGTAAAACCAAAATGGTAACCTTGAATATCTGACTAAAATAAATAATATATTAGGATTTAGATTAACGTTACGAATTCGATGCGCCATGGTGATGTTGGTTTCAATCCGTCGCAGGTATCCGCTCCGCTACTTGGGCTTGCTCGATCCAAACTGAAGCGCCCGAACTTTTCCGAAGCATCTCGAAACATCTGCCGCCCCTTCGGAGTGCAATGCTGCCAACCAAATCATGCGAAATTTGCGAATCGCTCACGACGCTAGCAGCAAATGTTACATTACCCCTCCACCAAAAGAAAATATTTCCTCCTGGAAATCAAGAGGTCCATGTGTCACTTCCTGCTATGTGAGCCTTGGCCGTAAATGTTAGTCATGGAAGAAGCCAAAATATAAGGATTGTCAGCCGGAAGGATCCTGGTGATAGAAGTACTCCCAATCCATATAATGTACCTCATGGAAGAAGCGGTGACCACCGTACTGCAATACTGAAGCCATGACATAATGCGATGAACAGAACGACGCATCAATCTATGCAGCTTCTCTCCAATTATGATGCATTCAATAACTGATGACCCAAGATGGCCCAAGGTAGAGATGAAATATCTGGTCTGGAATCTCAAGTTCAGCTTCTTTTGCTATTAATTTCTTCCAAAACTGATGACCCAAGATGGCCCAAGGTAGCGATGAAACATTTGGTCCGAAATCTCAAATTCAGCGTCTTCTGATATTACTTTCTTCCAAAACTGATGACCCAAGATGGCCCACGGTAGAGATAGAAGCTCTGGTACAACATCTTGAAGTCCAGCGTTGATGATTTTGAAAGAATCTTCCTATGATGATGTCTTCAAGCGGGATAATGATGCGACGTGGCTTGAAGTCAGATGAATGCCTTGACCCACATTTTGAAACCAGCGACAATGAACATGAAGGATGCTTTCTTCTTAGTCTTGCTATTTAAATTTTCTTGAGATTATCTTGAAGTTCCCTACACTAAACTGCCTAAATAAGGTTACCAGCAACAAAGTAAGATATAAAAGGAAAGAAAAATTCAAGATGAAATATTTAAAAAATGATTATGTAAATGTATGCTCAAAGCTGAAATTGAAATTTTTCCACATAACATATTAAAGAACCCTAAATTAAAGATTTAATAATTGTAAAACTTCATGTCTTACACAAAAGAAACAATGAATTGATATGCAATTACAAAATTAGAATGCACGGGATTTACTGAAGTTTGAAATAATATTACCCAGCGATGTAAATGTTTTATAAATAAAAGTGTTTTAAATTGAGATTAAATATGATAAAAAAAATTTATTATTCAATTAATCTAATACCCGGTAGATATCAAAATACAAAAAAATCAAAACATATGAAAATAAAATTTTTACTGAGATATTTTTAATTTATTCCTTTTCTTAAATTCCCAAAATAAAATAAAACAGCCTGTATTATGCTGAGCTGAGTATAAAATCTGAAAAATGAAATACTTAATTTGTTTGAAAGTAATTTAAAAAACCCCATGTAGCAAATAATAACTTCGAGATAGTCAATAAACAATACCTAGGATGGTAAAATAATAATTAATGATAAATGTAATCAAATGTTGATAGATGGCTCTAGTATCGGCCCAATTATGTTCGTAATAAAATAAAAATATTTAATATAATGTTACTACAAATTAGCAACAGATGTCATAGCTCTATTCTCATAATAATCAATTAAAATAATTTTAAGGACCAACTGAACAGTTGTTATATTATAAAGCCTTGGTTAACTAAGTATTAATTGTATTTCAAGGCATCATCGGTATAATGAAGGTTCCAACTTCCCGATTGAATTAACTCCATTTCATTATACTGGAATTTATTAATAATTCATCCTAAAATTTCCAAGACAGAATTCTTAGGAGGAAATATCAGACGACACAATATTTAACAAAAACTACAAACACACACAAACTTAATAGTTTTCTTAAAAGATTTAACCTATAAATATGCAATATGAATACGGTAATCGCACATAAAGGACAGTTATCATTACTATCTCTTTCTATAAAAGTTCTTAGACCAAAACTTTCTGCCTGAATTATTGACACACATGGCTTCACTGAAATCCTCTCGAAAGAGATGAATGCCATGAGCTTCTTACAACTCAACAAATTAATCTTTATATGAAGATAATTAACTTCATATTCTGAAATCAAAAGAGACGGACATATCCTCATCGTAAGTTCACAGATTACGCCAAAGATTCCTCCGTATCTCGCGAATGAAAGTGAACAGGCAAACCGACGCCTTCTATGTTCGGTTAAAAACGTGTTTGCGCTACAGTGATAGGAAAATATTTTATATCCTATTTATAGAATGCAAAACAAGGAAGGTTGACATACTCAGAGGATCTCAACGGAGATCATGTTATGCCCCTTAACTGCCGTTTTAAACGGTGGCAGTAATCGAATCAGTGTGAGATATATCCACTGCATTGAAGCGAAGCTCCAACTGTTTTGTTTAAAACAAAACTTGTCTGTTTCCTTCACTCAAGGACCAACAATCCGTACACAAGACAATATAATCGAAACCACAGTACATAAGACACATCCGTACACAAGACAACAATAGAAGACAAAACAACCCAAAACATTCAATGCTCAAAACTCATTTACTCTTTGAGAGCTGAATGTATTGTTAACAAAATTCATCTGCTTTTGTTGACGCACCAAAAACAGATAAATTTTTCCCCAAAATTGCACCGCACATCATATGCTATATTAACTAGCAACACCAGGATCTTTGATATGTCCTATGACCGATTGATAACAGAATATTTAAAGTTTTCCGTTCTGAAAGTGAAGACGCAAACCCCAATAGCAGTTGTTGTATGTGTTATGTCAAACAATAATATGTAGATGGCGTTATTGAGAAACTGACTAAATTATAACTTATGTCAAACTTGCATATTTATAATTACGAGATCTATTAAATGACCTAAAATATTGCGTGCTGTTAAGTTAATGAAAGTTATTTGAAAAACCTTATTAGATAAAGTTTAAAGATGTAAATTCAATAAACCATTTATTTGTTCAACAATCTACTAATCGCTCCGAAAAAATACCTTGCAAACTCTGAAAACCCTATGAAAAGGAAGATATGCAAGTACTTCAAGGAACAGGCAATAGATCGCCAAAAAAAAATTATAGATCAATTAATATAATAACAATCTAAACTGAAGAAAAAAAAATTAATAATTCCGACCAGAACTATAAAGAATCCTTATACCTGTGAATTTTTACGTATGTAAACATGTGATAAAACTCTACATTATATATCAATTTAAATAGTTGTAATTTCATAACAATCATATTAGTTGCTCCGAAAGTTACTTCGCATAATCTCTAATAACCCTATTAAAGGAAGATATGCAAAACAAATTTAAGGTTCAGCCAACTGATCGCAAAATATTATACAATCTTCTATACTAATTTATTGAATTATCCATTTATTGGAATCAAAACCCAAAAGATTAATTAGATAATAGCCGATGAACAAATAATATAGTGATAAGCAACATTTTGCATTCACCTACAAAATGATGATTTCAAAATAACAGTTATTCATCAAACCCGAAAACTATAAGGAATTTATTTTATTTTAAAAGAAAAACTAATCCCGCCGACTAAAGAGAAATTAAAACTCGATAAAAATCTATTAAAATAATGATTTGAATACAAATCCCTGTTATGTACTAAAATCGGAATTTAATGAAATTTATCAAACCCTCACAAAAAAAATTTGTATAAAATATTAAACCGAAAGAACATAATGATATATTGCAAGGAAATTTAATTTCTTTTGAAAGCCCTACATGAGGAAAGAATAAAAAAAATCATCGATCAAATCAATATAACCCGGATAATAAATTATAAAAATTAATTTACGTGAAACTAGCTTTAGTCGCTTTGCATAACAGGACAGCCCGAATTCTGTAGACGAAGGCTTTGATGACGTCTTATCTCCACCCGGATGTCCAGCAAAATTTGGTCCGCGTCTGAAATGCACGTTTGGTTACATTTATTATTATGAAAAATAAAATTTGTATAAGGGGAACAAAAATGAAATCAAAATTCCCAAAGTAAGATTGTAAAAGTTCACAATGTAACAGAACATATCAATTGCAGGTAGGATAACTATTTGTATTAAGTTTATAACATGTGAAGAAATTCATGTGTGCAATGATGTCAATAATAATTATTGCATCAGGTAGGTAGGTAATTAATGAAATTTACACATTATTGCAAAATATAAGCACGAAAAATATCACAAAATAAATGCAATGAGATTAAACAGCCACTCATAATACAGTGTAAATAAATTAGCTTGTAATAAATATACTTACAAGTTTCAAATAATAACGGATGACCAGCACGAGTTTTGTACAATGTCATATTATCAAATCTGCCGAAATATTATTAATTCCATCTGCAGAAATTAAATCCATCCCATCTGCTATAAAAATGTGTACCTACCTAAATAATTAGTAGGAGAAATGATTATGATTAGTACAAGACATACAAATAACACAAAATAAAATGAGTTGTGGATGAACAAGCCCAAGTAAATATAAAATATGCAATTAACAAAAGTAAAATGAATACATACCCACGACGGTAAAAGCAACACACCAACGAATTGCAACCTCAATCTAACCTAAAATGACATATCGCGGAGAATTTAAATCATATCCACATAAAACTTGCAAAACATAGTTTGACTGGAACTACCACGTTGGGCTCGCCACTGTAATGGTTTAAAATGAGTTACCTAATTAAATTGGTATTATGTATGTAATAAAATGGCTAGCTACAGTCTGGAAGTAGAACATGATAAATGTCAAGTCTATGAAATAAAAGAGGAAATTAAATATTATAATAAGATTTATTGAATTAATATTGACATGACATTTACGAAGCAATTATTAAAGACTCTATAAAGATTATTTGATCTCAAGGGGTGTTTGTAAAACTCGAAGAGTTTTACAACAATCAAACTACGTGTGATAAGAATTTAAGTTATGTGGAAAACAAGCAAGGTTGGACGCCAGAGTGTTTAAACAGCAACACCCAAGTATTAAATAGTAAAACCAAAATGGTAACCTTGAATATCTGACTAAAATAAATAATATATTAGGATTTAGATTAACGTTACGAATTCGATGCGCCATGGTGATGTTGGTTTCAATCCGTCGCAGGTATCCGCTCCGCTACTTGGGCTTGCTCGATCCAAACTGAAGCGCCCGAACTTTTCCGAAGCATCTCGAAACATCTGCCGCCCCTTCGGAGTGCAATGCTGCCAACCAAATCATGCGAAATTTGCGAATCGCTCACGACGCTAGCAGCAAATGTTACAAACTAACTAACTAACCATCACGCCGTTTCCCCGCAGGGGTAGGCAGAGAGGACAGACCGCCAAACAACTCGATCTTGGCACACACTCCTCGCCTCGTTCACATTTATACATCGTCTCATACATGCTCTTCTATTATTCCGACTCTTCACACGGCCCGACTTCCTCGGGCGTCCCCGACTTGTTCTTCCATTCACATTTGCGTCATATATTCTCCTTACACTCCTTTCCATGCCCAAACCATCTGAGCGTCCCTATCCCGAAATGATCAGTTTATTCTTAATAATAAAATTTGAAGCCGTCCATTTATACGTATCAAGCAGTACATCCCTATTGTAATACCCTGAATATTTTACTGTATTGTAACATTGTATGATTTAGTAAAAAGTTGTATGAAGTGTGAATATCTATAATATTTACTCATAATGTTATTATTTACAAATGTCTGTTCTTTCTTATTCAGTCAACCATATTACTGATCTTTTGAACAGTCAATTTAAAGTATTTGGGTTGACATAAATTTCTGTTCGAATATGTGTGGTGTCAGGTAAGATTCTTGGTCTCTCTTGAAAAAGTTGATTAGAGATAGGGTATTTTATAGGGTTTATTTATTTTTCTCTTATATTTTTCGAGTGAGGCATGCCTCACCACTCACCACACATGGTGAGTTGACATTTGTTGATAGTTTTTTTATAGATAATCTTCCTTATAATTGGTTATTATTAATTTGTGTTTAATCATTAGCTGGTCTAATTATTGTTTTATGATTAACAGACCACAAATTTAAGCAAAATATGTTAATGTTTCAGCTCCATCCAAAGTGTGAACAAAACGAACAACACAAAAAAATAAATTAGATACAGAACAAAATGCTTTCATAGAAAATATTAAAATTCAAAGAAAATATTATAGCAAATCAAACAAAGCAACCGTGCGAAAAAAATCACGTTGAATAAGAACAATTTCCAGGAAGAAAAAGTAATTTTCACAAGTTTAAAGCTAACATCAACGAATTTATTTAAATTAAGCATGCATATTCCCATCTCATATACGAGGGTTGTCCGTAAAATAAGGTCTTCAAGGGCTCCGGTCACGAGGAAAAATTTTTGGACTCAATTGTGACTAGGGACGAGACCCGGATACGCTACACGACACCGGGGACAAAGGAACAATACCAGTGGCGTCATTGAGATTCGCCAAAGCAAAGTTTAAAAACGAATTACAGAGCGTAACTCACGAGTGGAAGCTCCATCGCGAACGGCTACCACGCCGTGCGTCATGGAATAATATGAAGGGAATTTGGCAAGGGAGTTGCAGGATTGCGAGAAAATCGTTTCTCGTGACAGCAGCACCTTGGAGACCTTATTTTACGGACAGCCCTCCTATATAAATGTTTTATTAATTATTAACCAAGGTAAATACATTTTTTGTACAAACGTCCTCACCAGGCTGAGTCTATTCCAGGATGAAAGAAATTTCATCTATTTTTAATAAGTTAAAAGAAGTGAAAAAAAAATTGCAGCTAAAGACTTCAAAATAGTTTTACAAAAATTAACGGAGATATGAACTTGCACGCAGTGATAATCATAATAGGATTTCTCATGAAATTCGGGCTCATCCACTGACCATATCAATGTCTAACTATAACCATATTAATTACAACAGTTCCTTGCAAGGCAAATGCAATTAATTAAGAGCTTCGCAGATCTCCATTTTGTGCAGTTTGCTCTCTGGTTAATTAATACAAGGAATTATATCCTACACTTATTGAAAATTCAATCAGAGGGTGTAGTTTTGATATGTGAAATGATCGGTTTCCTCCCACCTAAAATCGCATTTGCAAAGTTTAGTTTGTATCTTTTTTGTTTGTAGAAGAAAACTTGTCTTAATAGCCTATATGATTATTTTTCCTGGTGATAAAGGTGAGAAGAACATATTTGTTTGGGTAAATACTGCACAAGATTCCCAACTGCTCCCAACCGTCTGGAGCCAGTGAGTCTACGGCATTCTCTCTTGGGGTATGATGTGAGGCTCAAGATAGTGAGAAGGAAAAGGGAAGACAATTGTGGCGATAAACCTGGCTACTCAGATCTGTTCACCAAATAAGGTTAAAGCCATTTCATGCGAAATTTCAATTCAAAATGATGGTTTTACATCAGGGTGATACCAAGAGTATCTTTTACTCTGCGACGTACCGCAAATAAACTATATATTGTTTTTTAAATAAGATAATTGTGAAATAACACAAATTAATCAAATAAAATTTATTTGCGCACGCCGGGATTCGATCCCGCGACCTCCGGATTGTGAGTTAAGATCATTATCCCCAGACCACGGCGGCCGTCAGTTGTTAGAGGGTATTACCAGAGAAAACCAGAAATATGTCATTTTTAAATAAGATTTTAGACTTATTGAATCTTTTCCATAAAAAATTGTAAATGGATTTCTAAAGATTGTTCTTTTATCTAGCATTTGCATGTTTTAAATTTTGAGAAAAAATGATCGTTTTTAGTATAACACGGTTATACCATAGGTCGTTGGCAGATTTGTTAAATTTTCAAAAAAGATTTTGTATCATACCACACCCATTTAAAATCATATAATCATGCAGTAAAATAAATCAATACATTATCTGGGTGGTTATTTGTAAAAGGGTACAATATATATATCTACTATTTTAGAAATATCATTTGGAAACACCATTCCTCTTGTTATGCTATGCTTCGCCAGACCATCTGTTCTGCTGTGTGATATCTACAAGTTGTGGCGGTGACTTCGGCTAATGTTTTCAGACATGTATATATGTAAGCCATTGCATTCCAAGAGGAATATTTATATACAATGTTGTAAATAATAGTAGTACTAATATATGTGGTAGAGATGATTAGAGGTTGTTTTAAAATATCTAATCAACGTTTATCGCTTTATTAATGTACTATCTGGTCCACGATATGCGTTGCAATGCCAAATACATTGTTTCTCCCTGAATCACCTTTCCGGTGCCTCCCCGTTCCCCTCCCGCATACCCTTTCTAGCTAGCTTTATAAATTATTGCCTATGTCACCCGGGAATAGTGTAGCTTCCCAACAGTGAAAGAATTTTTCAAATCGGTTCAATGGTTTCGGAGCCTATTCAATGCAAACAAACAAATAATCAAATCTTTCCTCCTTATATATTATTTGCAATTGGCAATAGTTTTATTATTCATTACCTAATTCTTGCACACGTAAAGATAAGTAGGTACCTACAAACATTTTTGTGCAGACCGCCAATTAGTAACTAGCCATGTAAGAACATTTTTACAGATTTTTTACTTCTGCAACATCTACACTTGATCGCTCTTTATACAAAAATAAAACAAATATTATTTTCTCTGGAACGTCTGAAAGATAACAATATTGCTTTTGGTCGTTAAGTTATAAATACTCACAAGCACGGTAATGACGGAAAACTTTGTCCAATGAAATATTTGCGAGGATGGCATACCTGAGAGGTCTAGACTCCAGACTCTGGTCTACGGTGGCACTTTGATTACTAACTTTTGATTAGGGTTCGTCTCCCGGGACTCGACACGCTATTAGAATGAATGGGCTGAGTAAACTCCTTCGGAAAATGCCACGTTTTTGGTCACATTTTTTTTAATGTGAATCTTATGATATTTCAGAAATTGTCAATTTATAAGTTCTCCTATATAACAGATCGGGTACTCAGAACTCTGCAAACACAGGACGAAATCAAATTGATAGAATTGTTGTGTGTTGTGTTGTCCTATGTTAAAAAATATTTAAATTCATTTAGCACTTCACATTTTATCATTTTTCTTTAACTGTATAGCCTCTTTTATTAACAATTATGACAAGTGTGTCAGATCTTACTAAGTATTTTGATGTATTTTTTGTCTACGCGCTCTTTTGTCTGTGGTCTTCCGACAGCTTTCCATTTTCATGTTATAAATTCTGTATTTCATTTCTTGCTAATTCATTCCACACATTAAAGACCCGGTGCTCAGATTAGAATCAAAATTGTGTATACTTGATATTCATCTGAATAATAAAATAATTAATAAACTTTTTTTTACATGAATACCGCACAAGAGTCCCAACTGCTCCCGTCTGGAGCCAGTGAGACTATGGCATCCCCAATTGGGGTATGTTGTGAGGCTGAAGGTAGATTCGATCCCGCGTATCATTAACCTCAAATCATAACCTCTCTGTACGCCAACCTTGGCATGGAAACGAATGAAATCTAAAAAGGCTGCTAACATTACACCTGACGGCAGATTGTCAGCAGACCACACCCTGAGAAGCTGACTTAACGGACGGGTTACGTAGATCTTTAGAACATAGAAGTTACATCATATATTATGAACTATGTGATTATTCAACAGGTATTTCAATGGACGGTGCTTGAAAGAACTAGCGTTATCGATGCCTTTGATACCGGTGCACACCAAAGATATTCATTCAATATCTTTGGTGCACACTATATAGCCAGGAGTCATGCCAAACCCGTCCAACGAAATGCAACATTTACACACTGATGGTATTATTAGCCATACGAGAAATATTTGTATGTTTTCGTATTTTCTTCCTAAAACATCATGGATTTCTTCTTTCTTTTCTCTTCCTTAAAAAAACGTTCATATAGATACAATATTTTAAAAGATAACATGACAACACCTTGATGCTTCCCTCGATGCTTTTGTGAGGAAAACACGAAAATATAATTGATTAGCTGGTCCCGGCATGCGTTGCTATGCCATTTAATAAAGAAATTGTTTCTCCCAGAGTGTCCTTTCCCATTCGTCCCGTTCCCCTTCCGCCTCCCCTTCTTCTCCTGCGTCCTCTTCCCCTCTCGCGTTCCCACTCCGTCACCTCCACCTTCCCTCTCCCCACTCCACTCCCCCCCCCCCCTTGCCCCGTCCCGCGAACCCCCCTCCCGAGTTCCCCTCCCCCTCACACATCCCCTTCCCCTCCCGCGTTCCCCTTCCACTTTCCGCGCCTTCCCTCTTCCCTTTCCCGCTCCCTCATCCCGCCAACCCTCCTCCCGCGTTCCATATATTCAATCCCAGTACATTCAGTTTTTAAACAGCCCGCGTGCCACCTTTTACAATTTTTATTCAAATTTCCATTTTTCATGGATATTAAATTTGGTACCTAACATAGGTACCTATTTAAAATACCTAAAATTCTTGATTCAATTCAAACTATTAGGGGAGTACCTATTTTGAATAAATTTATCAACTTAAAGATTTTCAAACATAGAATCCTGATTTAACGATCATTGTTTTGCAAAATTTCATTCTCAAACACGCGAACTGTCAAACGAAGAAGTGCGATAGTCGTTAGGTTTTCTGAAATTATCCAATTTTCTGCGCAATTTTCTTAATTTTTCTCTCCATAAGAACCATCCTCGTACTTCAAGGAGTATTCTAAAAAAATAATTAGCGAAATTGGTTCAGCTGCTCTCATTTGCGCTTAGCAACACATTTAGCGAATCATTTTTATGTATTAGATTTTCATCGCACGTCAAATTGCTAATTTCTACATGCGTTATTTGGGGCTGGCCAGGCCCCCTAACCCAACAAATCGTCGATAAAAGTTTTATCGATTTTGTCGATAACTTTCCATTGTTTCTGAGCACGACCAACGGATACACAAATAGTTCACGATAATAAATACGCATAATACGCTCTGTTTTATGTCAGGTCTTATTATTTAAAATCTATAAGTATATATTAGAAAAGTTTTATTATTTTTTATTTGTACAACTCTTATTATTATATGCTTTAAATTTTCTGCTGTAGCATTCTATACCTTAAGAGTAAATGACATTTTTATTTATTCTGTTTTATTGGTTTGTAACACTCACAATTAATATCGTAAGCATTTACGCACACACTTTTTTTTCTATGTTACACTTTCTTTTACTTACCAATTCAGTCTTATATTAATAATTCATTTTTAATCATTATATGAATTAGTATTTTGCTAATTTTCACAAAATTTTATTACTAACATTTGTCTTGATTTCTTAATTAACAACTATATATCATTGTATAACTTATGTAGCTCTATAATACACAAGAAGAACGTCAAATATAATATTTGTAGCCCATATCAGGAAGTCAAAGCAAAACATTATCGTATGTTACATAACCTGCAAAGGGTTCTAATGTTCGAAAATTAAGCATTAGAGACTTAGGGTAGGATTATGGGGAATTTGATTTTCTGCAGAAAGGTTTAAATATGGTTTCATGGTTAAAATAAGAATAATGTCTAGGTGACAGTTAAATGAATATTTTAATACACAAGGCATTGTAATCATGCATGAAAGGACCTTCGTAAGAGACGCCTCTTGGTCTTAATTCTTCAAAGAGCGAGAAATATGGGGATCTTAATCTGACCAATGTCACAAATGGCAACTGCGAAAACCCTTTCCAGAAAAACTCCATCCCAAACAGCGAATGGCTTTGATTAGCGCGTAAACAGGTCATTCAACGGGCCGCGCGAGGATTATTCACGCAAGTACAATTACACGCACTTTTATTTAAAAGAGATAACGGATCTCCCATTTTAGGATCTCGTAGCATTAGACTAGGCACACGGCATTATCTTTTATAACTCTCAAGGATTTTATAACTCCGTTCTTTTAAAATGAGGTGACACAATCAGATGAACGTCGGCTCCTCTTTCGGCGTTCATCCAAGAAGTACCTCTACCGGAAACGAACTTCCGAAGTTGCCAATTGATAACAAAAATAAAAGCGGTTGTATAATTATTATCGTGACACTTACTCATAATACTGTAATCAATTGTAAAACTTTCATGTACAAGGTAGGGCGTTATTAAATTTTATACTCGTATATACAAATGAATGTTTCTTTATTTGTCCCTCATGCGTTCCTAAACTATTCATCCGATTGCGATGAAACTTTGGTAATTTGTTGTGCGCATTCCCGCGAAGGTTTCTATGTAGAATGGTGAACTCTGGCATTACGAAATTATTTCCTAAATCATTCATCCGATTGCGATGAACTGTATATAGGTGATATTTTTCGCGTGCGAATGATGCGATGAAGAATGAAAAGCTCTGGTGTTACGAAAATAGTATAAAAATTACAATGGTTGGTGTGCGAATTGTTTAGAAAATGTGTGAATTTCATATGGTTTAGCGGCAGGGAGGGAAGGAGGTAGGGGTGGGTGAATCCGGGAGGGGGGAAAGGGATTAAAAGAGGTAAGTTCGCTCGAAGGTAGGGAAAATCAGGGAACGTGGAAGAGGGGCGGGGTTTGCGAGACGAAGGGACGCGGGAACGTGGGAGGGGAACAGAGATGCAGGGAGAAACTATTTCTTTCTCTTAGTGGCATTGCAACGCAGGTCGGGTACTTACTAGTATCTAATAAATAATGAGTTTGAAAGTTACTAGACGTCGCTTTCTTTTGCCTGTTTATTTTAAAATTGTTTGAAGATTGGATATTGATTTACAAAAACAAAAACGTTTTTTTTTTATATTTCATAGGATTCTAACCGCCGTCCGCTGGGTTTATCTGGCCGCTAAGATTTGCGACGCACTATACCGCTGCGTTATGGGACGCGCTCGGCGAGGCGTGAATTTAGGCATTATATTCCGACAACCCGTAAAAAAACAAAGCGGCCAATGAGCGCAGACCTATAGTCGTTTCCGTTTTATATCTCAACCAATAGGAGCCTTGAGCGCAATTCGATGTTTTTATTTTTATTTCTATTTGTATTTTTCATTTGTATAAACATTATAATATTCTTCTTCGAATAAACATTGATACATGTATGTGGTTAGCTGGAAGAAATGGGGTCTACCCATAAGCTACACCTTTTTGTATTTTTATTTGTACAATAAATATTTTTGGTTTTGATTTTGATGCTTCGCAGGTGTCGTAGTGCGTCATTTCCGTTTCATCCGAATTTCAAATCACTCTAACGGAGCTAAGGAAGTTTCACTTCAAAAATAAAATTAAATTATAATAATGCTGGTGCTAGGGGGAGCGCTGCCTACTGTTAAGCTTCAGAAAGGCATATAATATTTTTACGATAATTTATTTTGTGGCAGACACGTGGACAAGATAAACACCAAGTTTGTTTATTATATCGAAATATTGGTTCTGACAAAAGGCTTTTTTATTGAAACAGTGTTACCCGGGCGTGATTGTGTAAATATGTGGGCGCTTCTATCCATGCGGGCCTTCGATGGGACGGACAAAATTACGTTTCGTAACGATAAACCGTACATTAGTATACACAGAAATATTTAACCAACCGGTGTTCTCTGCATCCCTGGTTCTGGTTCATTAAAAAGCGTAATAATAAAATGGATTGTTTGTTTTATATTGTTTCATAGTAGACGTGGGCAAAATTGAATGACTGAATTAAATGAATAAATTCAATCTTGTAACACACTCGATCTGATTCTCATTTTCAAAAGGAATTAAATCTTTATTCCTTACCCTTGGCCTTGCATCTTACGATTTTTTAACAGCACCATATTTATTTTTATTTTGATTAATTTATTTTACAGTTAAATATTTCATGTTATATTGAGGTAAGAAAATAATAATGTACTCTATAAATATTGTAGTGTTTCGTAAGAATTTAATAAAATATTATTCTGGATATTTGTTGCGCGGATAGGTACACCTACCACAGGCGAAGCGCGCCGCGAAATTGCCTTTCACGGGTACTGTGTAGTATCCCGCGCAGTAAATCTTATACCTACAAAAAACCCTGTAGTCCCCGTCCCCAATCCAAGTGACAAAACCGCCAAGCGAGTCAGCCAAGATCCAAATAATTCTGAGCTCCGTGTGTCGCGTCTGTTTCACAGTTGTGTCCCGCCAGTCCCGCCAGTCATAGTCACGGAGGAATCGTTCCTCCGTGGTCATAGTCCTGTAACCTGTTCGGTCTGTGCGAACTCAATCCGCAACCCCAATCTCTGTTTCACTTATTCAAGGAATCAAAACATTTATTTCTTATTCATTTATGACGTCGTAGTCCCACGGGTCCCTGGGTACCACGTGTCGAGTCGATCCGACCGGTCCGCGGAATGCAAGTTATTCAAGTCACAGCAAGACAAAAGACACTTATTAGTCAGAAGTTCCCAATTCATTTCTTGATGCCCGCAGAGAATCGGTTCGTCGTTAGTCCCCGCTCGGCCAAGCCGTCATCTTAGGGTGAAACTTCCCACTTCGGACCGCGGAACGTTAATAAAAGGACTAAAAGCGAAAGTTTATTCTATGTCTTTTCTCCCTCACACGTGCGTAAATTGTGATGCAATACTTGTAGAAACAAAATGATGTTTATCTATATTATTGTTTTTTTTGTGGTATCTGTCTCTGTCTACTCTAGCCGTAAACAAAAAATCAGTCGCTATCGAACCGTGATACTGATAAATGATAATCGAGCGATTTGTTCCTTTATTTTTGTAACAAATTATACGACGCGTGTCGCCAGGGCTTTTAATTAGTTTTTATTCGGCGCGTCTTTTTAACTTCACCATTGAGGTAGGTGCATTTAAAAAATATATATTTGACTGGAGCTTATTCCAGGTGACCGGTCCGGATATACCTACCTATGAAAGCGCGATAATAGTATGTTTTTTATGTGAAATCCGCACAAGTCCCGTCTGGAGCTAATGAAACTATGGCATCCCCAATTGGGATTTTTTGCGAGGCTGAAGGTAGTGGGAAGTTTAGATCACGTGAAATGAAACAATTTTAAGTTTAATAAATAAATAAAAATTAGTAAAACTTTAAGGGTTAACCACGAAAACTGTTTAATTTTAAGATTTAATTGCTTGCCTAATATAAACACATTTTTCTTGTTAAAAATTTGTCTTTTGGGCAAAATAATATCTAAGTACACATTGAAATATTTCATTAACCTCGTCGCGCGTCGTTTTTAGTACCTACGATTTTTCAAAACAACATAATTTACACTAAGAAGAGGGCTTTGCGTAGTGAAAACTTATTTATCACCGTTGTGATTTGAAACTCGATGAAACCAAAAATAACGACACTAAAAAGAGCAAACACATGCACCTAAAGGAGAACTAAGAAGTATGTAGAAGTAGTCTGCGAGAGAATGAGATAGTATTATCGGTCTCCTCTTTTTGCGGTTCATCGTAGCCTTTTCGGCCTCCTCTTTCGCTTCGTAGCCGAGGTTTTTTAAGTAAGCGAGGGTTTTTTTTTTTTTTTTTTTTTTTTTTTTTTTTTTTTTTTTTTTTTTTTTTTTTTTTTTTTTTTTTTTTTTTTTTTTTTTTTTTTTGGAATTAAAGGAATGAATAAAATGAATCAATTCAAAAGGCCGAGGGAATCACAATGAATCGATTCACCCCTGGGAATGAGTCTGCCCATGTCTATTTCATAGTGCTTTCACGGCATTGTATTATATTGTTTCATAGTGTTTGCTTGTTCGAACGAAGAATTGAATTCCGTAAGTCTAAACTTAAACTTTAGGGCGCGCAGTTTTCACCCATTCCGTGTTTTTTTCATTCACGCACAAGAGTTGCAAATGCCTGAGCCAGTGGAATAAAGGAATCCCAAATTAATATTAGAGGGAGATAAATGCAAACAAAAGTAGTTATCATTTGTTGAAATGCATTGTTTTGCCTGTGTTGAAAAGTATAGAGGGATAAAATAAAGATTTCCCCCATAAGGAAATTCTGACTTTGAATGGGTGTGGGAAATACGCTGTACCTCTTTACATAATAAATTATAGTGTTTTTTTTGTAGGCCCTCATGGGCTTTTACATTATAATTTATAAGTTGAGTAACAAACAATGAAGAAAATATAATTCAATGAGAAAAGAAAATACACAAAACAGTGTAACAACAAAATAAATAATAAAATAAAAATACATATTATGTAAAAGTGATAAGAAGTCTCATATTCAATATAAACAAAAATTGAAGAAATTATGTATATCTATTTGTGCCTAGAAGAATAAAAGTGATAGAGTATACAACGTTTATACTGATTAGTTTTAAGATGAAATATATCACCTAGATAAGAATATTTATTTCCGAGACCGTGAAGTCTCGGAAACGTAGAATTTTGATAAGCTAGTGTCCTGGTGTTATTGAAGTAGAAGAGAATAAATGTCGACATGATTTTTGGGGAACATGGATATAGATAAATTGAAGTAATTCAGAACAGTCAATTTTGTAATGCAGTATTTTATGTAATAGTATTAAATCTGTGCTTATTCTTCTTTCTGAACGTTTCAATAGAGACGTTTTATTCAGGAGATAATTGTAATCAATGTTTAGTATAGGAATATGCAATTTATAGTTTATTAACCTTAGAAACTTCCGTTGAATCTTTTCAATGTTGTCAGAATGAATGTTGTAAAAGGGATACCATAACGTAGAGTTATATTCAAGTTGGCATCTGACAAGGGTTTTATATAACATAATAAATGTGTCTAAATCATTGAAATCTTTTGCAGCTCTCAAAACAAAACCAAGAGTCTGTTTTTATTAACAATAATGCCGTGTCCCCGAAGGAGATACCGCCGAATAACAAAAGATGATATACTACGACTACTTTAACTATGAGGACTTACAGTAGAAATAATACTTAAGATACTAATCGTTAAATAAAAAAATAATGCTCTGATCACTGGTATCATTTTACAAAACTGGCAATGGTCAAACTTTGATTATTTTTATTGGCAGTCAGAGCATAATCGTTTGGCACATTGCAAGCACACATGATTTTTACACAAATTACATTGGTAATTAGATTTGCGATTTAACTTAGGAGGACAACTAGCACAGGTTTTTCATATTTTTGGCCTGTCATTGGAGTTTTGTGGTTCAGTTGGCAAATCAGAACCAAAATACGCGCTAAGTTGGCTCGTATATAAGTTACATAAGTGGTGACATAGGGTCTGAGAGACCGCTGCCGAACTTTGCATCGATGTAACTTACCGATTTGGGACTGTGCGATGCAATCCACCCCCCGTGACATGAAGAGGCTGGGAAGAAGGCTGAACGGCATCCGAAAGCTGTCCGTCCCGCCTCCGGCGACCCGACGCTTTTCTCCCTAGGGTCTTCTTCTATGATTTCCAGTTACTTTCGTCTAGGCACCACCGGCTAGCTGGCTTAAGGACGACGCCGCCGGTTATCGGGAGGCCGGACAATTAGCCTTCTTCATTCTCTCGGGAACTGCCGATAGTCAGGTTGCGGTGACACCAGTTCTACTCTGTATATATACATTATTTTTCTTTTGTTTATTTTTTCTTTTATGTACAGTGCCCGGTGCTGCCCACCGGATTGTGTGTGGTCTTTCGCTGTCATGAGCTGATTACTCATGACGGCTGCTGTCATTTTGGATTACTTTATTTTTTATTTTTTGTTGATGTTACTAACAACTTGTTTGACTGTCCATGAGGCTCACTGCTTTTGCATTGACACCTCCATGGGCTTTAGAATTGTAGAGATTGACCATTACAGTACAGTCCTGTAGGCGCGTCCGCATACCGCTACCTAACACAGTATGAGGGGACATTGAAGGTCTAGATTCGTTACATTAAATGTAGAGTCGTTTATTCAAAAAAAATTAGATTCTTGCGAGAACTCCGAAGGGGCGACCATAAGTTGCCTATACCGGGGTGGGACAGTGGTGGGTACTTCAATGTGCGATGCAATTATCCTTCTCTACGGTGTGGACGCAACTAAAGTCAAAGCTACTAAGGCGTTGGAACAAAACAAGCGCCGGGAAGGGGGTGAAATGATGTTTCACTGACGCTGCTCGGCCTGTGAGACCGCTTGTCACCAGTTAAAGGTTAATCCTAACAAGAGCCCTTGCTGAGGCCCCCAATTAACAGTTTTATAAGATTCAAAATATGTACATACATAAATTAATTGTTTTGAAATTAAAGTAAATGAACTTAAATTAAACACCAACTTTCTACCCGCAGGACTACCAACGATATTGCTTGAGCGTTTACACAATACATAACTACACTTACCTACATACATCATAGACCCTGTGCTTGTAACTTGATTGTCACATGTTCCTTTCCTACCCATCCCTACATACCTGTCGTTTAATCTTACCCACAATCAATCTTTAATCAAAATTCGCCTCGCGAACATCTCTAATATTCCGCATACCGCATCTGCAAACTTAATCCAGCATACTTCAAGTAAAATACCGCGACTAATAGTCATACAAGTGCATGAACAAACCCAGCCAAGATAGCAAAGAGTGCCACAAGGTTTCTCAGTAAGTCCTTTTTTTCCTTTCCTTATGTGCATTCTTTTTACTTGTGCAATGGTCATTCATACATTTCAAAATACATTCAAGGTCTTTCGATATCCGCAGACACTTAAATCACACAATCATCAGATATTCACTTTTTTTAAATTACCTCAAAGACTGCCCTCAAATGTTAAGTGTTATAAATACCTGTGTTTCGAATTAATGTTATTCGAATCCACCATCTTTTCCATTTTAACAACCACTAACTATACATCACCGCTAGTGCGATTTCACCATATACTGCAACTGAGCTGTCCGATATTTTCAAAACTTGCATCAAAGCAAAAATAATTCATTGTGAATTATAGCTGATATGTTTACTGTTATGTTTGTAAAATATCAAGAATTTATTGTACATACTAACGTGTATCTATCAAATGTAGTTACTGATATGTTTTTTTCTGTACAATGTTTGTAAATGTTTGATAATAAATAAAGAAATAAAATAAAATAATGGAAATAAAATAATAAAGGTAAGAATTAAAAATGAGGCAATATAAGTATTCATTGGTATGGTTGCATAATAATATTTGTGGTTTTATGATGTCATCGGATAATGTCGTAAGTTCTTTAACGTTCAAAGACAAATATTATTCTTTTATGAATACTTTCAGCTTCATAATTTATTTATTTATTAAACTAGCTCTACACAGGAAACCCTGGGAAAAACACTTTCATGATATCTTTAGAGATGCTGTGGGGGGGGGTATTTTTAGGGATAGAAAGGAGAGGAAGTTCTGGAAAGAAAAAAGGCATGAGGGGTGGGTAGGAAACTGGGGGTTAATGCGTCCAGGATTCACGGACGTATGAATCTCAACGCTACAGAGATAAAATGACTCCATCAACCAGTCTATTCCGATCCGGCCCGCCACGCAGTAGGTGGGCAAACACGTGTGCCTTCAAGACCTGGACAAACCTCATCCATGAATTCGGGCACCCCTGTTATGTCGCCAAACGTAGTGAACCACTTGGGGTTACCAATGTTTTCAGCACTCTCTTCCACCTTTGGTCAACGTAGCTTTAGATACTTTACCACAAAAATATTCAACATTCTCCCAGAAAACACCAAACTGAGTCAAACACAGAAAGCGTTTAAAAAATATGTTAAAATATGGATATATTCTAATGATCGAGCCTACTGGTGTCCTCACCCAAACGCCCTGTCATTGACAGTTGTTATTGTAATAATAACCTTTCAGTTTTGTACTATGTGTATATTGTATATGCAAACAATAATGTAAAACTTAAATATTTTTTTCCTGTACAGAAACCTACATTATACATTTATAAAAATTTACAAAAAATTCTGCCTCAATACAGGTTCACCTAGTTAGGCAGACTATGCACAACTAAAAATATTGTATAATTATGCCACTTCTGTGTAACGATTCTTACATTACTTTCTATTTGTTCATTTTTTTGTACTAATGTAATCGATTTGTAAACTACATTGAACATGTTCTTTTTTCGTTGTAATGTTGCCAATTTCATTGAATAAAGATATTATTATTATAATTATAACCCACGGCAGGGGTGTCGGTTATCCAATAAATGGTTCCCGGGGGGGGCAGTACCCAATCCCACCTCCCAAATTGAAACAAATCCTACAATTATAATATAAAACGTAGGACCTCTCATTTTCTTCATCAAATGTATGTATACATAATGTATGTTTTCTGTAAAATAATTACCTTTTAAATTCGTTTGGGTGTGCTCGTATATTTCCAGGCCCATGATCAAAATAAAGTGTCGGCAAAATTAAGGCTGGATATCAAAAACATTTGCAATGATTTACATGTAGGTGCCATGAGAATTCATTTCCCTCGGTATAAAATGCAAATAAGCCGTTATATCGGGTCGGGGTCGGATCGAGTACAAACATTCTGACTGCAAAATTACTGGAACCCGCTCGTAAAGGCCGTCCGACCCACTGACTTTGCTAGATACGACTATATTTGTGCCATGGAATAATTCAACGTAAAGAAATTTAAGTATAAATGACATTACAAAATAAAGTTCTGAATTTCGTCATACACTCTCAAATCTATCCAAAAATTTACACATTTAAAATTTTCCTAACCAAAAGAAAATGAAATGGATTTTTTTACATTTACTTCATACAGGAGGCCCTGAAGAAAATAACTTCCCTCAAGACCTGTGTCATTTTTAGAGATGCTATGTAGAATTATGTCTTTTTGTGAGTCGTAGAAACGACCGATTTTCATATGACAAATGTTAACTTTGGTGTTAACAAATGTTAAACTTTGGTGTTAACAAATGTTAAATGTTAATGTTGGGCGCGCTTTTGGTGTGTTTCCCGATTGTGCCCGGTGCTGAAGGAATCAATGACACATGACACTAGTTCCTCGGAGAATCTTCTATTAAAATACCGGTAGAACGAGACCGCATTCTCATCCTACACTTGTGTTATAAAGATTGCAATAAGTTTATAGTAAAATTTATTAAAGGGGACCGCCCGTTTCTGCGTAGAGTCGAGGGTTTTTTTTGGGTGTTTTGGGGCTGCAGACCAGAGATGGCTGCTAAATTTAACGGTGGGGCTCACTTGCGATTTGTACGTAAGTATCTGCGGGCCCTTTGCAGTACCCCAGCTTCCGAGAGGCTAACTTAACTCTGGCTTCGATGGAGCCCCCGTACCTGAGCTGGTCACCTAGAATTACATCAAGTACCTACACCAATGGAAGGCCTGTTCGGAAAACGGCTTCCATTGAAGGAGACTAGATTTTTATTTCGATCCATTCGATCGATAGTCCTCTACCAAATATTCACAAATAATGGGTGTGCCATTCATAGTCCTACCAAATTGTGGTCAGGAATCTTGTGTACCTAATTACAATAATATTAACATAATGGTGTAGAATACTGATTTCTGTCCCTTAAAAAAACCACGAGATCTGACTCCACTTGTCATGATTAATCTTCAGGAATTAAAAAGAAGAAATACCTACACATTTCAAATATAATACTAAAATAAATTTTGTTAAAAAAAAGTTGTACTTTTGGTAGGAACTTACTTTATCGCTTGTCTTTATTTTTGAATATCCTCCTAATATTATAAAGGCGAAAGTTTATATGAATGTAAGGATGTATGGATGTATGTATGTTTGTTAACTCTTTCACGCAAAAACTACTGAATAGATTTTAATGAAACTTTACAATAATATAGTTCATACATCAGAATAACATATAGGATATAGCTCAGAGTTCTGACATTATGAAATTTAAAAAAAAAATTGCAATAGGTGCACGATTAGTTTAATCCTATTAATATTATAAAGGCGAAAGTTTGTATGGTTGTGCAGATGAGGGGCGGGGGAGAGGGGGAAGGGGAGGATTGGGTGGGAGGGGGGAGGAGGGGGGGGGGAAAGGATGAATATGTGAGGGAGGTGGAGGGGGGAAGTGGGGAAGTGGAGTGGGATAGGGAAGGTGGAGGAGGCGGAGTGGGAACCCCCCTAATACTATGCGAGCGAAGCCGGGGGCAAAAGCTAGTCATTTATATTTTGAAAACGACGATTCATAAATTACCCGATCAAATAGGTATAACTTGTCTGAATTCTTACAATTAGTTCCGATTCTGAAAATGACACAAAAGCAAATCCGACTTAATTGAACCAGAGTTACACAGACAGAACTAATACCGAAATTTGATGATGCCAGCATTGATTATGAAATAAAAAAATAACCACATAAATTTTTGAGGTCTCTTGAAAAAGTTACAATTACTTTTAATTTGCGTCCAGCTGACAAAAGGTTCGTATAAAAGTATCCCCACCGTCAAGATTCAAAAGATACGAGCTAATGAAAAGAACATAACCAAAAGCAAACAAAAAACATACTCTAGTATTAATTAGCACAGCAAATGATAACAACCATAAAAAAATCAAAGAAATATTTGCCTTGCTCAATTCTAAACACTTATATCTAGATTTTCCGTTTCTACTTACTTTTTAAAGTTCGCGGTATAACGTTTCAGTATTTTCCATGTGGAATGTGTTAGTAATACAAGTAATAAACACATATAACCAATCCATCCTTAAACTTTAGCTGTTCTGTGGATATCGCCTAAAACTTTGGCCAGGAAGCCACCCTTGGAGTTAATACTCGCACTGATATTAAACTGCCTGGAAAGCCTTAAAGGCATCGTAATCATACATATTATTAAGGGTAGGCCTATCGACAAACTGTTGGTACCGACTACCTACATAGCTCATTATAAAACGTACGATGAGCGACTACACGCATGAATCTGGTTCAAGCCCAAAGTATATCAAAACTTTAACTACCGTACATTTGCTTTGCTTTTGAGAGCTCCCCCCACACAATAGAACTAATTTTAAAGGATTTGGAGCACGTTTGATGTTTGATAGCGTGTTCTGATGTGTACCGTAATTGGTATGTTTTGTTGAATATTTGAGGATGTAAATTCGCCATTTTATTATGAATACCAATTATAATTAAACAATATAATTTCGGTTGTCATGTGATGAGAGTAGGTATTTATATTCAAAAATACATATTTTTTATAATTTTCAGCAAAAATTATCAACATACAGTTTATAATAATAATAATAATATAAGTTTATTCCAGAATGTACGCAGGGGAAGTGCAATGCAATACATTCCATATTTTAAAATAACAAAAAAAGATAAATAATAAGTTAAGGTAAAAAGTGAATAACAACACAAATTAAATCAAATAAACAAATGAAAAATGAAAAATGAAACTGAAAAAAAAAATGATGATATATCAAACACTAAAATTAATGAACGTAAATAGCCGTTTACAGAGGGTATTTCATCGTCTCCCGTCTCCAGAGGGTCATCAGGGAAGATTCCATCCAGGCAGTCATGGCGATGATGATCGCATTCTTCGAATGGCGCAGTCTGCGCAGGGCCGGATCTACGAAATCTGGCGCCCTGTGCAGTAGGTACCGATGGCGCCCCCCCCCCCCCCCCCCCCCTAAGTTTTTATTTTGATTAAAAATTCGTTCATCCCAATTTTTTTATTTTTTTTACACTAATTTATCAAATAAAATCAAGACATATAAAGGGTGTAACTGATCTGGCGGTAGCTCTCACACTCGTTTTTTTTTAAAGAGAGAATCGCCAGGAGCCCTATACTCTCTGAATCTATTGGGTAAACATAAAATTATGGTGCTATTTTAATTATTTTAGGAAAAACTCTGTTTGCAAGTTATGCATTAAAATAATACAACGAATTGTTTGTTTGTGCCCGTACCATGATTTAAAATATAGGTTACGAGACAATGCGGGTGGTTTAGCTGAACTAGATCCATTAGACATTCTTGAGATTTACTGCGTTTATGTATATACCCAACGCGAATATTAATAGAAAAAGCAAATACAAATACGTTTTCATGGCAACATACAACACAAGAATAGCATCTACAGCTTCTGACAAATAAGAATATAACCTCAAATTTGTACCTTGCATTTCCCGTGTTGAGCGAACAAACACCATACAAACACTAAACACTGACGTATGGTATCAACGGCTTACGAAAGACGCTTACACTGACACCGCAAAATAACAGATCCAACAAATATAATAGATATTAATTATACATTTAACGAACTTTAAATAATATGTCAAATCAATGATCTGCAATAATCAAACTGTCAACACGTAACACGTTGCAACCTGTAAATCCTGCAAACCGTGCGATGTTTTTGTTAATGGAATTTACCGAAGATTTCATAAGAAAATGGTCTTTAACTACCTTCTCCTAGAGACTTAAATCGTACAAAATAAAACAATAGCGAGCTTACGCTAACTAAAATTGTCAGCAATTTGAAAGGCGGTCGGTTTGTTTGTTCTCTTGAACAAAAACACCGCGCTGTGATTGGTTATTGAAATTGGATCGCACCCATTCGTCGTAAAAGACGGTAAAAGATATATGGAAAAATAGATCTTACGTTTAAACTAAATATATGGAATTTGTAAAAAAATTCTGTAACTGACTATAAATTCGTAAGCCGTAAACCAACCTGATGCGTGCGCATGACTGGTTTATTTATGCGTGCGCATTCTGTTTCTTTGGAAAGTGTTGCTAGAGCGTAATAATTATTTCGTACTATGGGTAATTTTGAAACGATTTAGGGAATATTATAACAAAATTTTAATACAATATTTATTTTCTCACGGCGCCCCTTCGGAGTTGGCACCAGGTTTTTGCAAGTTTTTGAACGTATGGCAGATCCGGCGCTGAGTCTGCGCCATAAACTTCCCATGCGGTGGCGGAGAAGTGCACGGAAAGTATGTACTCGTCCCTCCAGGAACATTTCCGTAGAACTGCAGTATCTCGGTAGGCGAAAAAGTTTAAGTTATGAAGCTTTTATGATAATTGGCGGTAAAATAGAGACATATATAGGACATGATAGTTTGCTTACATTTTGTATCCATGTCTGCACTATACTAGTTTAATCATAAACAAAATAGTATTTATTTCTCTTTTGCTTAGTGACCGATTTCTTCGAAGTAACTGGTTCAGTCCTGTTCTAACTTTCTTAAACTCTTTGCTTACCTTATTTTGGGCTTTTTTTACGGTAGTAGGAGGATTTTCAATACTGTTACTTTATCAAAGAATGTGTGTTTTTATTCCTTTTTAATGTTTGGAGAGTTCCAGCGTGTCCCTTTTTTAATTGCTATAAAATTAATTTTCGTTGGTGCGAACTTTATTTTGGATTTTGAAGCTTGCGTATCACGGAAATAACTGTGTTGCCAGGAAAGGTTGAATAAATTATTAATAATGATCCGTTGCAATATTAATCTTTACTTCGAAGCAATTCGAGAATGCCCACTCTAAAATTGAAATTGCCTGTTGCACAAATGTTGCAAGTCCATATCAACATTTTCGTCATTTTCTGTATAAATCCTTTCTAAAACTAACTTTTATTTACCCTTTTACTCCACATGAGAGGCGAGGAGTTTTCAGCTTTAAGGACGGGTGCTGTATGGCCAGTCCTTTTTAGAAATGAATGAGGTAACCTGTTGTGTATGAGTTAAAAAGAGGAAAAGCTGGTAACTGTGGTTCGGTTGGCAAATAAAATAACTCCTGAATCAAAACTTTTGTGTACCTGGGAGATACGAGTACATAATACATACTACAGATAGACGGATACTGAACTCAACAGTTGGGCATAATTGAGATGTATACGAGCTCAACAGTTGTGTACCATTGATTCTAACATTCCAGTGGGGCATGTATGTATACTGTGTGCTAACGGGCTTGGATGGAGCCCCTGTGTTTACCCATCGAACATGCATCGAATGATATTACTAGTTATGCACGCTTGACAACAAGTCAAGTCCTAGAACCTAATAGGCAGAGATAATACCAAAGCAAACACTACAGTATAATTGAAACAAGGCAAACAGATCACCCTTACCCAAGCATGTTCGAATCTATTATAAAACAAGCCTTTCCAAGAAAGATGACGAGCTGCTTGCAATGACTTAGTGAGTATAAATTCCAATTGTGTACATAAATAAAACAATTGCGATACAAAATAAAGGACCTTTGTTTCCTCAGCGCATGCTGGTTCCTTGGATCTTGTTTTACACGGGACATTAGATCTGAATTGCAGTGGGTGGCGTCTTTGTGTGGAAAACCGTCTCTCAGTTGATTGGAGTGAAGCTCGTTTATCATTCTACTTGACTTCAAACTCCGCTTGCGCCTGTTTCGTTCCCTGATACATTCTTCAAAACTTGGTTACGTTTATTTTGTAAAATTATTTTCAATGCGTGTGACTTTTACCAAGACTTTTTATTTTAACGAAGTCAAAAAGATCAGTACGACGTTTATTTTGTAAAATTATTTTCAATGTATAACTAACAGTTAAAACTTTCATTTCCATTTAACAGATCGCCATAATCTATGAATTATAGATTATGGCGATATAGTCGGACTATAATACGTGTGTATAGAAGTGTGATCCGATGTGGATTACTGGGTTTGTTGTTTAAGCAAATGTACAGTTTTATTCCGAAATTGATGAAATTTTATACACTTAACCTTCAGGCCTTCAATCTTCTTAATAAACAGGCAGGTCACTGTTTACGAGAGATTTTGAAAACCCTCCCGCAACTATATTTCACATCCCTTAATGCAGAATTTTGATTCTTCTTGATGAAATTTTGCACACTTGACATACAAAATAAGTGAAAAACTACTGATTTATAAAAATTTCGTGAAATGCCAGAGAGGTTGAGCTATTAAGTTTAACGATAAAAGTATCTCAAGCAATACGATGTACGTAGTTATCGTTCTGGACGTATTTACAAAATTCTTTTGTCTTTATTGTAAAAAAATCACTAACCAAGTTAATTGGAGCGGCTGCCCAGGCTTTTTCGCACATAACTTAAATTCGAATTTTAGGTCAAAATATCCAGCCAAACCGAATAATATTTTTTCTAGTAGTATATATCTAGTACGGATATAATATGCTACTTTATATATTAGTGTTTAAAATTATAAAACATAGGCCTTTAAATAAATCGGTGTTTTAAATTATAAAATACGGCAATTTAAAATAATCATGATTTCGGGGGCAACTTTGGAAATTAGTTGTAAGTGAATCACAATTATTTAAAACTAGCTGGTACCCGGCATGCGTTACTATGCCATTTAATAAATAAATTGTTTCTCCCTGCGTGTCCTTTCGCATTCGTCCCGTTCCCCTTCCGCCCCCCTCCATTCCTCTCCCGCGTCCTCTTCCCCTCTCGCGTTTCCACTCCGCCTCCTCCATCTTCCCTCTTCCCACTCCAATCCCCTCCTTCCCCCTTCCAGAAAACCCCCTCCCGAGTTCCCCTCCCCCCTCCCAGATTCCCCTCACCCTCCCTGGTTCCCTTCTCCCCCCCTTCCCTCCCGCGTTCCATAAATTAATTACCGGTACATTTAGTTTTCAAACAGCTCGCGTACCACCTATTGCATTTTTTATACAAATTTCATAATGCCAGAGCTCACCAGACAATAAAGAACACAACAAAAAAGAATTATCGAATTTGGTGCATTCGTTCGGAAGTTATGCGCGTAAATACATTTCGGCCATTCATTTTCATACAAATTTCATAATGCCAGAGCTCACCAGTAGTTTTATACAAACCTTGTCCTGACAATAACGAACACAACAAAAAAAGAATTATCCTATTTGGTGCAGTCGTTCGGAAGTTATGCGCGTACATACATTTCGGCGATTCATTTTTATTTATATGTATGGATATGTATATGTATATAGATATATAGATATAGATAGACTGGTAGTATATATCTAGTACGGATATAATATGCTACTTTATATATTAGTGTTTAAAATTATAAAACATAGGCCTTTAAATAAATCGGTGTTTTAAATTATAAAATACGGCAATTTAAAATAATCATGATTTCGGGGGCAACTTTGGAAATTAGTTGTAAGTTAATCACAATTATTTAAAACTAGCTGGTACCTGGCATGCGTTGCTGTGCCATTTAATAAAGAAATTGTTTCTCCCTGCGTGTCCTTTCGCATTCGTCCCGTTCCCCTTCCGCCCCCCCCTCCATTCCTCTCCCGCGTCCTCTTCCCTTCTCGCGTTTCCACTCCGCCTCCTCCATCTTCCCTCTTCCCACTCCACTCTCCTCCTTCCCCCATCCAGCAAACCCCTCCCCTCCCCCCTCCCAGATTCCCCTCACCCTCCCTGATTCCCCTCCCCCCCAAACAAAAAAAGAAATATCCTATTTGGTGCAGTCGTTCGGAAGTTATGCGCGTACATACATTTCGGCGATTCATTTTTATTTATATAGAATAGAAGATAGAAGATAGATAGATAGAAGAAGATAGATAGATAGATAGATAGATAGATAGATAGATAGATAGATAGATAGATAGATAGATAGATAGATAGATAGAAAGATAGATAGAAGATAGATAGATAGATAGAAAGAAGATAGATGATATTACTCTATTTACTACATCAATGTTTTGTTTTTTATTTTATTTTTCATTAAATTAACACAGTGGAAAGGGTAAAATTAGTTTTTGAACAATAATATTTAACTAACGAAAAAATGCAAAGTATTTTTTTTCATTAGCTTCACACAGATGGCCCTGAGGAACATAATTCCCCTCTGGGCCCATGTCATCTTTGGGGATGTTGTGTTGGGGGGTATTTTTAGGAAAGGAAGGAGAGGAAGTTCCGGGAAGGAAAAGAGTATTAGGGGTGGGTAGGAATCTGGGGGTCAGTGTGTCCAGTGTGTACGTATGAATCCATCCCTCCCAATGCGGCGTAAGGCGATGTTCCGAGAGAGTGCAGCTGGAAACGTCAAAGAAACCCCCTCAATCATTTTCTCCAGGTCCCGCCTGTCAAGCAGCTGGTGGGCAGATGCATCCGCAAGACCCGGACAAATCTCACCCCATGAACCCGGGCACCCCTGCTAAGTTACCAAACGTAGCGAAGCAATTGGGGTGACCTACGGCAGAGGTGTTGGTTATCCTATAAATGGTTCCCGGGGGCGTATTTACAAAACCTATACCGATTCAGTCGCGGTAGCGACAATTTACATTTTAAATATACCTCTATATTGGTTATTTTTTATCACATTGCAAAAACAAAAATTGTTATAGAATCTAGATAAAATAATCTTACTGGTGTGTATATTAGAAATTAATAATTTTATTTCTAAATATTTAAATTTGAATATTATTCCCATATACTGTAAATACACCTCTATATTGATAATTTTTTATCACTTTGCAAAAACAAAAATTGTTCTAAAATCTAGATAAAATAATCTTTCCAATGTGTATATTAGAAATTAATAATTTTATTTCTAAATATTTAAATTTTGATATTAAAAATTTAAAGCGACTGAAACGCGGTAGGGATTGTAAATACGCTCCCGGGGCAGCGCTAAATATTGATCGCACAGGCAGTGCCTTAGTTCCCATTATCTACTTTTGTCTTATATATATTTTTTTTAACTTTTTTACATTATTTGTATCTTGTGTTATGTTATATGTATTTAGAAAATATGTAAAAAAATTCTTTTGAAAAGTATCAAAATGTTATGGGAAATAATATTGGAAAAAAATTATCTGTAATTGATTAATAGGTATGATTTGTAATTTTTCTACATTTTCTGGCTTCTTATATATTATGTCACACACGGACGTATATAAGGGGGGGGTTTTGAGGGTCCGGACCCCCCCCCCCCCCCATTCATATCCATCTTACTAGTCCAACAGAAAAAAATTACATGCACCGCGTCTAAAATAGACGCTCTAAAAACTTTTATCCTGCTCTAATTTTTATTAGAGCAGGATATCCCAGAAAATTTTTGTTAACAAATGTGTCGCCGTGAGTATAAAATATTTGACAAATGGTAATTTCAGTGTAAATGCGAAATGTATCTAAGTGTCATTAAATAATTTCGCCTTTTAACAGAAAGAAAAACAATTATATTTAACAACTAGCTGGTGCCCGCGACTTTGTTCGCGTAGACTTAATTTTTACTTGAAAATTCTTATTCTTAACATTACTTTTTAGTTTATGAACCGATTGGAATGAAACATAAACTAAAATGTTACGGGAAGCTTGCCACAACACATCACTGAAAACCGCATATAAAAAAGATCTGGCAGTGCAACTTGATTCCGAAGAAATTTTTAATCAGTTAGCAATAAAACGTAAAAGACTAAATTTATTACTTTAAAGTTTCAACTTTGTTACTTTTGAATAAATATTGCAATACTTACATACATTTAACTTTTTATTTAAAGGCGCCTACATAGAGTAACCTAAGTTATATATTATAGATTACCCGCGACTATACTTGCGTGTAGTCGCAGGCAATGTTTAATTTGTAAATGATAGATTTAATTGGCGTTAGAGCTCTGTTTTTTTTTTACTTTGGGGACCCCCCCTTGTCAAAGCTATAGCTACGTCCGTGATGTCACATAATACCATTGTTTTATACTACAAGATTAATTTTATGAAATTTCATTTCAACCTTCATAAAGTCTGTCAAGGTTTTCGCAAATGTCCAAGAAAGCAGTCAAGTTCCTACGGCCATTTATCTTGAATGACGAAGTTTGGAATTTACGTGCTTGACGTACAAAACATTTACCCGGTGTGATCATTCCTCAGCCCCGTTTCCTGACCCTTGGAAACTTTGTCCTGATTCACGACGAACTCATGTTATAACTCTTTGAGGCGGTTTAAGGGTTCACGACGAGTTCATCGAAAACGAATTCATCGAAAATCAATTCACCGAAAATCAATTCATCGAAAGCAAATTCATCGAAAACGAGTTCATCGAAAACCAATTCATCGAAAATCAATTCATCGAAAATCAATACACCGAAAATCAATTCATCGAAAATCAATTCATCGAAAGCAAATTCATCGAAAACGAGTTCATCGAAAACCAATTCATCGAAAATCAATTCATCGAAAATCAATTCATCGAAAGCAAATTTATCGAAAACGAGTTCATCGAAAACCAATTCATCGAAAATCAATTCATCGAAAACCAATTCATCGAATGATCAATTCATCGAATCGCCAATTCATCGAAAAAATTTTTTTTGTTGATATTTGAGAGAAATGCCGAGCGGACCGAGAAGTTAAAAAAGCATTGGTCAACCTAAACCAACCTAACCTAACCTAACCTAACCTAACCTAACCTAACTTAACCTATTTAACCAATTTTTTTTATCATCACTCTTAATGACCTTTCTGAGTTGTTTATGAGTTGGTTTCATTATGAGTTGTCTGGTCACCGTTCCTTAGATATCCCTTTTTTGCAGTATCAGACAATCGGAAATCGAAGAGATAACCTATAAATTTTACATTGTCACTACGAAACTGACAGTTGCTAAACACAGTTAACTCAGTTAAACACACCTTTTTGGGTATTTAATTTTGACAGCTAATATATCTACAAAAAAATGTTTTTCGATGAATTGACGATTCGATGAATTGATCATTCGATGAATTAATTTTCGATGAACTGATTTTCGATGAACTCGTTTTCGATGAATTTGCTTTCGATGAATTACTTTTCGATGAACTCATTTTCGATGAATTTGCTTTCGATGAATTGATTTTCGATGAACTCGTCGGTTACCGGTTAAAGGAATATAATTGAGCTCCATTCTGCAGAAAGAAGTCAGACAACATTGAACTCAAACAAGGACACGGCCAGTAACCACATATAATTAACTTTACACAACTTTCGGTAATGTTATTTTGTAAAATAATATGTTCTGAACGTGTTATGTGGGACCCAAGAGTTAAAAATAAAAATGAGGCCATATTTTAAGTAAAATTGACTAGGGGAATAACAAATAATGCAAAAAACAAATATAATATTTTCGTTATTTGTTTTTGGGGTGTTATACCGTGTTGCGCTACCTCCTTCTTTAGCCAACGTTTCGGACAGCGTTCGAATCACAGACCTGCGATTGCGGTTTAGTGTTGCATACCTTTTGAAATTTTACCCAACATACATAATAAAATAGAGTTTTTTTTAACGTTAAGTATTAAAAATTATTTTTAATACTTGTTTTATTATACGACTTAAAGAAAGCATAACTAATGAAATATTTAAGACATTTTTTGTTACAATATTTTTATTGAACCAACATTATATAATTCTCAAACGGAAAGTATTTCAAAAGTGTTTTCAAAGTTCTTTTCTCAGCAATCGAATTATTTCCACCCACTTCTCATGGCGTGCTGCATCTTTATGGTACTCTGTAAAATTATTAGCAATATAAATCACTACCTATCTACCTACCAAATCAAAAATACGAGAATAATAACAGTGAAAGTGATCCGTCAGAAACTTCGCATAATTGTGTATATTAAGTAAACAAAACAAAATCCGAAACACTTGCGATTTCACTCTAGTATTCACTACCACTACACTAATGGTGATATAATTTTTTGTATATTTTGGATAATTCAAGTAAATTTCCAAAAATTAATATCGCAAAATAGTGACAAGTGAAATTGAAATATAATTGAAGGTAGTTGGAGCCCTTGTGATTGGCTAACATCATCGCCATCTTTCTTACACTGACCATACAGCTGCTGCGTCACTGTCTCTAGCCGCGCTTGCGCATTATACTAGTTCTGCCGAAAAACAATCTACTGCGAGGGCGACCATGAGTTCGAGCAAAAAACCGACTCCCAACTGCAAGAAAATCTGCAAACAACCACAAGGTCCAAAAATAAAATGAATACACTACCTGAAGACATGTTTTAATTAACACAGAAGAGGATGTTTTTTCAAAATTTACTTCTTACATGGATTTAAAATTAGAAAAAATAAAAACCCAAATTTTGGAAAACATCGATAAAAAAATATCAGAATTTCAAAAAACAACCGAATTTTTTTTTCAATAATACGACGGCATAATTAATCACATGCCACAATATTGTTCTTCAATAACAATATTATTTTTGTGTTATTTTATTAAATTGTAGAGTTGTTAACCTCAACGCAGGCTTGACCTAGTGAGTTTACAAACTGAATTGTATACATTAGACCTAGGTACCATGTAAAGAAACAAATAAATAAAACACATAAAGAAATATAATTAGGTACTAGATTATTATTTAGTAAACTAACATAAGTTTTAATAAACTATTTTGTACGAAGATTAAAACAATTTTTTTTATTATTTCCAAAATATTTTAATATGGTTACCTCCATAGTAACTTATTCCATAAATTATGTATTCTCCCATTATTGTGGGAAAATCAAAAAGACTTTTTAGTGGCAACACTGAACCTATTTTAGAGTACTTTGACATTTTATTTAAATTTCTGCGTTTTTTAATTAAATATGAATATGTAAACAATAAAATTACGTTTGGAAAGTAATTCCCCTTGCTTTATTATGTTTTCCTGATCTTGAATCGCATTTCTTCTTTCATTTTGGAGATAGTTTTGTTCCGGTTGAACTCGGTCGGCGTCTCAGTGAGCACTGAACTGACGTTAGGTCGGCATATGCTTTTGGACATATGTACAGTGGCAATGCTTTGGCGCGGTCATTAGTCATCTATGTATATATATCAATGTATCCAAACGTAATATTTTCTATTTTTATTATAACAACTCTCTTTTTAAAGCTTTGGAATGATAAAATTATCCACATAATTCTGAAATTTGTACATTTAAATAAAATAACATATAAATTCACCTTTCTATTCTCTGTAATTTTAAATGATGTAATTTTAATTTTAAAGGCATACTGAGAAGCACGTTGGAGTACGCGAGCGATGTTTGGGCACCGTACCACCAGAAGTACATTGATATGTTAGAGCAAATCCAGAAGAAATTCCTCAGGTATGTTTATATGCGGAAGCATGGAACCTATCCAAGGTTCATGCACCATATTGACTTACTTGAGGAAACTGATTCTGTGAGTCTAGAAACTAGACGGAAAGCAAGTCTTGCTATTTTGTCTTTCAAAATTTGGAACAATTTCATCGATAGCCCATTTCTCTTGGGATGCTATGATTTATATGTACCAGACCACTACAGCCGAAGTCGACATCATGACTTATTTAAAGTACCGAACGGCAGAACAGACGTCTTGGCAAAGCATAGCATGACGAGGGGAGTGGTGCTGTTAAATGAAATTGCAAACCATTTGGATGTAAGTGACTGTTCTTTATATGCCTTAAAAATATTATTGAAGAGTCACTTGCCTAAATGCTGATAGGGTAACTAAATTGTACTGTAATTGGAATTATTCTGTTGTACAATAATAATAAAAAATAAAATAAAATAAAATAAAATAAAAATGATGGCCTAGAAAACCCTTGAAGGATGAAGGCCAGAAATAATTGAAAAAGCCAGAAATATAATATACATACAGAATATACATCAATTGAATATGTCACTGAAGAAGAAGATAACACTAATAATTTTAACAATAATATGAAAGAGAACAAGATACAGAAAAATAAAAATATAGTGGTCGGGACTGGGACTCGAACCCAGAACCTATCGTCTTAACGGGACAAACGCCTACCAATTCGGGCACTGTCACCTCTTATTTGAACGTCATGTTTGTCAATCTCATATTTAAAATTTTAGAATTAACAATATTATCTTAGACTAATTTTTTTCTCCATATTATTGGCAACAACCTTTTTCATTGAAAACAAGTTTCATTAACAACTCTCTGTTGAAAACAACAGAGAGTTGTTCAAATAAAAATTTAATATAAATTTATACTTTTTTTATTTTAACTTTATGAGTAAAACCTCAAATTGTAATATTTAAATAAATGAAGACAATATAAGCGAAACTCAATCGAAAATCTGGAAACGGAAAAATCAGAAAAACATATTGACACCTCTGGGACATTTACAAAACAGACAATAGGTATTCCACATAAATAAAATCAGATACATTTATCCGAGACACTATCTAGGTTACAAACCAGTTCTTAGAAGACTTGTTTCCAACGAAAAAGGTAGTTGCCAATAATACGCAAAAAAAATTAGTCGAAGATAATATTGTTAATTCTAAAATTTGAAATATGACATTCATATAAGAAGTAGCACTGGCCGAATTAGTAAGGCGTTTGTCCCGGTAAGATCGGAGGTTCTGGATTCGTGTCTCAGTTGCGACCATTATCTTTTTCTGTTTTTCTCTGTCTTGTTCACTTTCATATTTTCGTTTAGATTATTAGTGTTATCTTCTTCGTCAATAATACTTTCTTCTTCAATAATCGTATTTTTGTATTTGTAATTATAAGAAGCAATTTGAGCTTCTTTTAATACACGCGGAACCTTTCAGCAAATTTCACATCATACCAACAAGTTCCCTCTACGTTAATAGCAATTTTTTTAACAAAAGTAATTATTTTTTTAAAGTGTCAGTGAACAAATCCTTCGAAATGTAATCTTTGGGATTTGAATAAAACCTAAGTTGCCAATTCGCAAAGTATGTTCTTTTGACTCCTTCTCCTCAGACAACCAACCAAAAAATGATATTTATTTAATGAAAGAAATTATGTTTGTGACAATTTTGTACACCAAAAGTAAGGATAAATTGAACTTATTTAGGATTATCTGAATATACTGAAATTAAAATAAGTAACCCTTAAAATGAAGGTTTCTTATGAATTATAGATTTACTTTCCTTCTCTCATTTAATCTGGTCCTTTTCGAGATCTTCAATATAAAATCCTTGTGCCAAGTGGTCGATTGTTTAAATAAACGAAAAAATCATTTCAATCGCCATTTTAATTCCTAATTGCGGTATTTCCTTTTGGGGGATTTTGGGAGTATCTTCCACACAGCCTTAATGCTTCAGGGAGTCCTTAAATTCTATCTAGGAATACCTTTAGGTTCCTTGAAATTCCTGCGATTAATGGATATCCCGTGTTCAGTTGAGCCCTCAATTCTCTTAGTCCCTTCCATCGCTTCTCCTCTATTTGCCTCTGTACGACAATACACCCCTTATTGACAGACCTACCCTAAAGAGGGACCCGTCCCAATATTCAGCGTGTCACCTTTTGTGCGGTTATTTTCTGCCGATTGAAAAGGATGATAAACCTGAGATATTTTTTTACGAAAAACAACAAGTGAGGAAAATTTTCATGAATTTCTCGATATATTTCGCCTGTGAGGTGTTGCAAAGGGATATAAGGAAATAGTGGAAAATGTATTTTAGTATTACGGTAAGAACGCTTTCTTTGATATTGTTGTCAGTTCTATGGAATAAAACAATTGATCACGGTACTGGAATACATTTAAGTACATGCTTTAAAATGGCAAAACTTCCATTCCTATTTCGCCGATTGACAAAAAACATTTCAGCTTCTGTATTCGTTTAATAGGTCTTTAAAATATAATATACATAGGTATCTACCTATTTCTACCCCGGCAGCGGGGCAGCGGGCAGCGGGCAGCTGGCAAGCGGGTGGTGTGGATTTTATAAAGATTGGGTAATGGCGTTATGTTTCGTTACCCACAGCAACGTGTGGCCGGGTCTGCTAGTTTTAAATAATTAAATAATCACACACGTGTCTAATATACATATAATTATTGTAATTTTTATAATTTTCTAAATTGATGGTCGATATAATTTTTTTCATTAAAAATTCAATTTCCATTTTTTATTTATGTTGTAAAGCTGAAACAGTCGGCTTGCGTAAAGAAAGATAAATATACTTTTTCCAACACAACACAAACAACGTATTTATTTTCAAATACAAATTACAAAAGGAGTAAATGGAGTTGTACAAAAACAACAAGTTCGCCTAACACAGTAATAATTCCACACCCCACCCTCCATCATATTGTGTGGGTGACCCGGGTGGAAGTGGGTGGTAGCTTGGTGGTGGGTGGCGGGTGGTAGAAAGGGGGTGATAGGGAAGGACGGTTCGAGGTATCGCCCAGCTTTTGCAAAGGAATGGCCGAGAACTTTGTGACGACATCAGGCCGAAGCAATTCAATGGAACAATGGCTGGACTCTGCAGGGGCTTGCACAAATTGCACTATTGTGTTTTCTTCGTCTGATGCCCTCTTGCATCGGAAGTTTGCAATATTCACCCTGCAGGAACGACTGTGGAACTGAGCTCATGAAGTGTGACGTTCATTCCAGCCACGTCATCAATAAATATTTCTCTGGATCATCAAATTAAGGCGATCCAATAGTCCAGGAAAAAAGCAAAATCGAAATTCACGCTCTTTTATGGGAGGAGTTTAAAAATACTTGAGAAAAAGTTTTTGGAAAAGGTATTTGAGATTTTTTTTTAATGATTGATTTCGTAAAGATCTGTAAAAAACATAACTCCTTTTTTTACGCAGTGTTTTCCTTACGTCTGTTCCCCGCTACGGCCGGGGGAGGACTGACTAGAACGTGGGTGTGGCGAGTGAGTACTTCTTCGGTGGACGGTATAAGGTTCACTTTTTAAATCCAAATTCGTTGACTAGCGGCCGTATTGTAAAATATCAACGCGATGTGCATATTTTATTATAGTTTGGGAAGTTCGAGCGTAAATATAATATTTTTTTGCGATTATTATAAAAGAAACTGAATTTTCCACAATACACGATAAAACCATATCCGAAAAGGGGTTTTATAAATAGTATTTTTTATAGGCTTATTAAAAGACTTTAAAAAAATGACCGATATTCTTAAGGGCCAAGGTATGTTCTGCACGCAATATTTAATTGAAGCATCTATATACTTCTAAGCGATCAAATTTTCAAAACAAAAACATATGATTTTGTGTGATTTTGCATTATTTAGTATGGCTTCATCTTAATGGGAATTTATCTTATTGTAGACGTACCTCATAACATGACCAAGATATTAGAAACAATTTTTATATCTAACCAGATTTTCCTTTTTAGTCCAATTTTAGCATAATTTCCTGCGACGTGAAAACATTTAAATAATTTAGCATAGGGACCTACTTAAATTATTCAAATTGCCGTAGGAACTTTTTTGTTTAGATAAACATAAAACAAACATTTTTTTACACTAGCTCTACGTACGATCTGTGTACCAAAGTCGTCTTTAGGGATGCTGTGTGAAGGGATTTTTAAGGAAGGGATGGAAAAATGTATAAGAGAGGGGGGGAATCTGGGGGTCAGTTGGTGCAAGGCGATCCATTGAGATAGTCCTTTTTTACATTAGCTCCACACAGGAGGCCCTGAGGAAAATAATTTCCCTCAGGGCCTATGTCATCTTTGAAGATGCTGTGTAGAGGGTCTTTTTGAAGAAAGGAAGGAGTGAACATGGGTCTTGAAGAGACCCATGTTGTAGGGGGGAGGAATCGCAGAGGCCGGAAAATCGTTCCACAGCCGAGCCGTTGAACTCAAAAACGAGTCGTAGAAACGACCCGTTCTCATGTGACTAATGTGAACCGTGTACAAATGTAGGGCGCGTGTTTGATGTGTTTCCCGTCTACGCACCGGTGCTGAGGGGATCAATAATGCTAGTTCCTCGGAGCATCTTCCATTGTAATAGCGGTAGAACAAGGACAGCATTCCCACCTGACGCCTATGCTCTAAACATTGCAGTCCGACTGTTAAGATGGGAGAATCTATCAAACGGACCTCCCGTTTCTGCACAGAGTCAAGGGTTTTTTTAAGGTATTTTGGAGCTCCAAACCAGAGGTGGCCAACAAATTCAACCGTGGGGCGCACTTGCGATTTGTACAGGGTTAGCAGTTGTGTAATATTAAAGTGTCTGCGGTCCCTGTACAGTACGCCCAGTTAAAAAGTCCTGCTGGACAGATAACAGGATCTCCCTCAAACAGTTTCTCCAAATCCGGCCCGCCACACAGTTGGTGGGCCGACGCACCCGGTGTTAATACCCAGACCTAAGTCACCAAACCTCTTGGAGTGAAGTGTGGCAGAGCCAATTGGTTATTCAATGAACGGTTACGGGGCGGCAGTACCCACACCCGCCTCTCAAATTGCATGCTATTGAAATTAAAACAATAAATAAGTTGAAATTTTTGTTGACCTTTTACGAGATACGTATTAACAAACATGCATGTATGTATTTGTACACAAAGCCAATACGAGCAACAAGTTTCCAGAACGGTTGCACCGGAACACAAATTCCAGCAAAATACTTTGTCATAATACAGCATTAATTTAAAAAGGTCAATTTCTTCCACTTTATGATATTTATTTGATATGGGTGGTATTGAACCTTTTCTGTAAAAACGTATGCTGTAAAAGATCGTTGAGATCTGTGTACCTATCGGGGTACCATTAGTCCATAATCAAACCACTGGCAAATAATTATGTTGGTTTATTGGCAAATACTTGCTTAAGAGTCTTGTCAAACATGATCGTCCAATTAATTATTGTAGTCGGAGCTTTGAGATCAATATCAGGAGCCTTTGTAAAGATAAGCTTTTCATATTGAAAACTTTCAACGATATTATTATTGACATAAAGAGCTTCTGTAGTAAAAAAAATTATGAAGGTCTCCGTGGTCGAAGGATAATAAAAATAATAATAAAAATTGGTATAGCGTTGCTCTTGGGAAAAATCACGTAAAGGTTAAGACTCTCAACTCTCAATCCGGAGGTCGCGGCTGTGAAAGTAATTACGTTAATAGTGCGAAAGTAATCCCAACGTGCGAAATTAATTTGCAACCAATTATTTTTTATTGTATTTAATTAAATGAAGACAATATTAGCGAAACTCAATCGAAATCTGGAGACAGAAAAATCAGAAAAGATATTGGCTCCGCTGGGACTCGAACCCAGAACCCTTTTCTTACATGGAAACAGCTCTACCGATTAAGCTACGGAGCCCATATTAATTCGGTCACTTTTAACTGTATCATACTTCGACTAAGAACTACCAACATTATCTTCACTTACTTAACGCACATATTATTGGCTGCTATCTTTATATATGATTACAAGATTCAACTCGAACTAAATGCAATCTAGATAGTAATAATAATAATAATAATAATAATAATAAGTCTTTATTCCAGAATGTGGGGAGGTGAGTGCAATCCCACACATCCTATATAGATTAAGTACATACATAAAACACAAGTAAGTACCTACATAAAAAAATACATATAAATTAAAATAAAATAAAATAAGTAGTAGGCATCATTAGATAGTAGATATGCGCGGTTCTATAAATCTTCGGAATACAATTCCCTCCGGCCAAAGTTCTTCTGCCAGGAATTTCTTTAGTTCGATCGCTTTAACAGTGAGTTTAAAGGTGTTAAAAGGCGTAGGACGAAAAGGCTTGATTTTTTCAATCTTGGTACATTCCAGATCTTTTTCTGTTAGGTAGTTATTGATGTTTTCCTCTGTAGTTTCCACAGTAAACCTCGAAATGTATACTGTTGTGAGTATGTCAGCCGACTTTAATGTTGTTGATGTAGCTTTACCTCTCAAGTTTCGGTTAATCTTCCGCGTTACTAATGTGAAACCGCTTTCGTCAGTCGCGGATGGCCGGTGTTGGTACCGCGGGCCGTGTTCGCGCGTTCCCTGTTTATTTGCTGAGTTTTCGGGCCTAAGTTCGAAGTCCGAACTCGGTCGTTCACGGCGATTACTGCTCCTTCGCTCTGTGCGTTCTTGTGTAGTTTTCGTGTGTGCGGTAGTTCCATTACTGTATGCGTTCTTAGATGCAGTCGATAAGTAGGTCGCTTCTGTCGGTATTTGTTTACTTTTAAGTTGTGGATTACCTACAGTTTTGCCGCTGTTTTGTTGCGAGTTCTCTGCTAAATCGCTTTGTATGTTTGGAGCATGCAGTTTTGTAATTTGTTCTCTTAGCGAAGCCAGTTCTTGCTTTAAATCATCATTTCTTGTGACCGATGAATCTTTTAATTCCGTTTTGATGAGAGTTATTTCTGTTTTCATATAATTAAGTTCCTTTAGAAGTTTAGATACGTCCACACTATCGAAGTTGACTGGAGGCAATTTGTGCAGCTGTCTGGCAACGAATATAGGCAGCTGGTCGGGGTCCGTCTCCTTCAACGCCCTCAGGATGTCCTGGAGATCTCTGCTAATCCTGCCATCTCCTTTCCGCAGAGTGCGTTTCTCCGGAAGCTTATCGAACAGGATAGTTTTTGCATCTTTTACATCCTCCTCCGAGAAGGTGGAAATACATAACTGGATGATGGCGATCTCGTCGAGAGTATCTGCCTTATTTTGCATAAAAGTGAGACACTCGTTTATGATAACGTTACATGAGTTACACGACATAGCTTAACAATACGTCCTTCCGTCACGGCGTTTACGGACTGACTGACTGATAGTGTCTGGATAAATTTTTTATCCATTTTATTTGTAATACGCGACATCTATTGACTTTTTCTGCAAGTCTAGGATGAATATTTATTATTAATTTTTTAAACTTTATGAGTAAAATCTCAAATTATAATATTTAATTAAATGAAGACAATATTAGCGAAACTCAATTGAAATCTGGAGACAGAAAAATCAGAAAAGATATTGGCCGAATTAATATGGGCTCCGTAGCTTAATCGGTAGAGCTGTTTCCATGTAAGAAAAGGGTTCTGGGTTCGAGTCCCAGCGGAGCCAATATCTTTTCTGATTTTTCTGTCTCCAGATTTCGATTGAGTTTCGCTAATATTGTCTTCATTTAATTAAATATTATAATTTGAGATTTTACTCATAAAGTTTAAAAAATTAATAATAAATATTTTTTGTTTCACATTGCATTGTTTTCATATGGCACGTTCGAGAGTGGAAGATTATCCACCAGAAAGACCACCATTCAGAATTAAAACGTTGCTTGAAATTACTTTAGTCTTGTTTGGTGATCGGATATGAATAACCAGTACATCTCAACCTTCCTCTCCCTCATCTCCTTTCCTTCCTACCACCTTCAGCCTCACCACATACCTTAACCCCTCAGGCTAATTTGTTATCTTTTGGGAATAGCTCATAAAGCTCTCAAAGAATTTGTTCTATCTCCCTCACTATCATGGTGAGTAATATGCGGTATTAGAAAGAGATAACACCACACTCATATTTAAATCTGTAAATTAACCACAGAAAAATACCACACATGAAACCATAGTTTCAGAATACAATTTGAAAAAATGTGTGAAATTTGTGATTTTTTTATTAATCATTTTCACATGAAAGGACAAAAAAGTTAGATAGTTTAAAATAATTTTGACTAATAAAATATGTATGTGTTTTTAGTTTTTTTTTGTTATCAGTAAATTTAGTTTGGATAAACGTAAGGTGAACCAATTTTAAAACTTTTTACGTTTACGTGAAAAAATTTAAGATTTCAAAAATGTTATGTTATTTTCTAATAAAAGAAGTTTAAGGCTTATTTTATAACTTTCCAAAGTAGTTTTTAGTTTTCGTTTATGTTCAGAAATATTCAATTTATTTGAAATTTATTGTAAAGCGGAAATGCTGTGCCCTTCTGACAAAATATGACCGAGGCCTGAGGGGTTACTTGAGGATACCATAGTCTCCATAGTCTCGGTGGTTCTACACGGTTGGGACTCTTGCGCTGTAGGTACTCATACAATAAATAAAACTTTTATCATTCTGAATGGCAGTCTACTACTTAGTTTTTATTAAAAAAAAATTATTACGAAGTGGTTTAACCCTTAATTTATTACTCGCATGGGGTCAAAGCATTGTCGGATTAAAAAATGAAGCAATTGGTGCGGCCCGATTCCCCCCGCGCCCTCGCTAGCTTCATAAAGCGCGTCTAAGTTTGTATTTTAGTAGCGACCAACTCACGGGAGTGGAAGGACGCGTCGCTGCGCTCTTGAGCGGTGACCCCGTGGGAGTAATTATGTTACTTTACAAAGTACCAACAAAATGCAAGAAATTTACAAGATTTGTGTGCAATGATCACTCTGAAATATACTGTCAACAGTGTAACAAGGGTGATTCGGAGAGTTCCTAAAAATATGAGTATTAACTATCATCTCAGTATACCTAAGCACTAATCGTTAATTATCGATAATTATTTTAGTTTAACTTGTTTTTGTATAATTAGTTAGTAATTCATGTTATTACTTATAGATATTACAGAATAAACAAAGCACTTTAATAATAAAATAGTTTCATTTACTTATATATTTCAATATATATTAAAAACTACTCATACTATTTGGGGTCATCTGTGACCCCATGCGAGCAGTTACGAAATGTTCTTTGTGCGAGTAATTAAGGGTTAAATTAATGTGCATAGCGATAATAATGATGAATAATAACTCTCGAACATAGAGTATAGTAAGATTTTAATCTCAGTACTCGCGCGTTATACAAATTTAATAACGGCAATACGGTATGTGCTCCTGCGAAGGAATAGTGATCCTTTATAAACCCGTTGACCTTTAAACTTCAGTATTTTCAGTGAACCTCTACGTAAATTTATTATTATGAAAGTGGGGTTTAATGTATGATAACATATCGTTATGGATTCACTCCTGTACGTCATCGATAAAGAACCTGAAATCTTATTTTATAACTGTTTTACACGGGCTTCAATCATGATTATAATCATTAAAAATTAAATCAGCAAGGATTTAAACAATTTCTTGGAACAGCACCTATATAACTACATTTGGAAACAGAAGGTACAGCAGAAAAAGAAAATTCTCCTGAGAAAAAGTCCTTGATTCCCCAGATTGTGCATTCTGTGGTCTAGAAATGGGAACTTTCGATCACATATTTTTTTGATGTTCATTTCTAAACAAATATCCTCTATTTTATGAAGCCTTATATTGTAAACACCTTTTCACTTTTAAGTCTGAACTCAACTTCAATCTTCCATATAATTGTAAAATTTGCCCAAGAGCTTCACCCCTCGACACGACCTCCGTGGTCGAGGAGTAAGGCTCTTGTGTCGAATTCTGGCAGGCGCAAATAAATTTTATTTTATTATTCTGTGTTATTTCACAATTAATTTATTTAAAATTATACAAAGTATATTTGCGCACGTTCCAGAGTGGAAGATATTCTCAGTATCCCCTGATGTAAGACCACGATTCAGAATACAACGTTGTTTTAAATAGCTGTGTTTGGTGACCAGATCAGAAATTTCCCCACCTTCCTCTTCCCCATCTCATTTCCCTACCCACTACCTTCAGCCTCACAACATACATCAATTGGAGATGATATAGTCTCACTGGCTCCAGACGGGAGCAGTTGGGGCTCTTGTAAGGTAATCACACAAAAAATTGTATAAAATTAATATCTAAATTCACCTTTCCTGTCTGGGTAGGGACACCTAATCACCTAGCGGTAAGAAATATATTTTAAAACTTATTCTCATACCTACCAAATATGCATAAAAAAATTCATAAAAATCGGTCAATCCGTTTCGGAGAAGTGCGACCACAAACAACGTGACACGAGATTTTTATATTATACCAGCTTTTTCACGCGGCTTCGCTCGCATGGTGTAAGGGGGGTTCCCACTCCACCTCCTCCACCTACCCCCTCCCCCCCCCCTCTCCCCCCCCCCCGCCCTCCCCCATCTCTCCCTCCCTCTCGCGTGCCACGAATAGCAATTTTTTTATACAAATTTCATAATGCCAGAGCTCACCGGAAGTTTTTAAAAATAACGAACACACAAAAAAGAATTATCCAATTTGGTGCAGTCATTCGAAAGTTATGCGCTTAGCAACACATTCAGCGATTCATTTTTAAAAAATAGACTAGCTTTTCCCCGCGGCTTCGCTCGCATGGTGTAAGGGGGTTCCCACTCTACCTCCCCACCTCCCCGCCCTCTCACCGCCCTCCCTTCCTCCCCCCTCCCCCCCTTCCCTCCCCCCATCCCCATCTCTCCCTCCCTCCCGCTTTCCATACACTCAGCTTTCAAACCTCGCGTGCCGCAACTAGATATTTTTTATACAAATTTCATGATGCCAGAGCTCACCGTCGTTCGAAAGTTATGCGCTTAGCAACACTTTCAGCGATTGATAAATTTTCTTCCACGAGTTCTTTTTCCATCAATAGAAGATTTTCAATTCGTATTTTAGTGCCGACTATTAGAGCGTTTATATAGTTTATTTTATGTTGAAATGACGTTTCCACCCCAGTCAGCTGAATAAATTATGCAAAGATAAATCGTTTCTAAATTTGAATAGTTTTCCTAGTTAGCAAAACTATCTTTTTAGCAAATTTGTGAGTGTGTTTTACTGCCTTTAAAATGTTTGACGGTTTCCGGACTTAGAAAATGGAAGAAACTTATAGTTATCTGTGGTTTTTTTGTGCTTAAATTTACACTGAATTCATTAAGGACAATATGATTAATTTGCACGTATTAATTTTCCTTGCAAATTATTTAAAGCATTTTGGTAATGTAAGACAAAATATTCAATGAATCAAATACTTGTAAATACGCCGGGCCATGTCAGAATAATAGATGAGCATGTATGAGATGATGTGTGTATGTAAATGAAGCAAAAAGTGTGTGGCATTGCAGAGTTGTGGGGAGGCCAGTCCTATCTGCCTACCTCAGCTGAGAAACAGGAAGATTAAGGGTGGGTTTCTTCATTTACCGAGAATGCTAAATGCAATGCTAATTGTAAAAGTAAACGGTCAAAAACATAGAAATGGGTTTTTTCATTTGACATTTACCGTTTACTTTCACCTTACATCTTACAGGCCCACAATGGTGCTGCAAATGCGAAAGTAAAGGTAACCAAAATGGCGGCCGTTGTCTAAATGTCACTTTGGTGACAGTTCAGAGATTTTCTTGCTATCTATTTTACGGTATTTGCTAGTATTTTATCATCATGATCTCAACAAGTGACAGTTCATCAGGTTCTGACGATGAACTAATAATTAATTACATGACACGACGTGTAAAGCGACATAATGGTCGCAGGAATTTCTATCTAATGGAAGACCTAGATTTCGTAAGCCGATTTCGCGTTAATAAAGAAACTGCTCGACTTTTGACTACATATTGAAGATATATGATATGTTATTCAAAAGAATTACTCATTGCTAATAATTTAATTACAATTTAACTCTTTGAAGTACTGTGGTTTCAAAATTCGGCCACCTTGAAAATAAATAATTATGCTAAAACGGCCATCTATTGACAAGTTTTTTAAATGCCATGTGAGACATAGATTCTCTACTATTTAGTTTCCAATAGCGATAATAGGTGGCTTTGCACGGTTTGGTTATGTGTTTGACAATTGCCAGCGAATTGTGGTTTTTTGTGATCTCCGACTTTAAAGTGAAATATAACGGTATGTATTTCGAATTTTTGTCCATTTCGTATGAATTCTAGTGCCCTTGTATTTCATTTGTTGAATTATCAATAAGAAATGTCTATAAATATAGTATTTTTTTGTAAAATCGAAATTTTTTGGTGGTTTTGCTTTTCGACCACCGTACTTGAGGTAATTTTTTTAGTCTTACAACATGGTTATTCTGATTTTATAATTTTACAGATACACCATGCCGAAGAAAGGTCTTCGCCAAGAAGAAATCGCAGGAATACTTTTAGAAGAGATACCTTCTGATGATGACAGTTGTTATGGGTGCTCAGACAATGAGGAAGAGGATCTACAGGAGGAGCATCTAGCAAATGTCACAGTTAGCGCCTCTTCGGACGATGATGATGATGAACTGCCTCTATCTTTTGTGAGGAATCAAATCCCGGCGTCTTCTTCATCTACCACACTCGATCACCCTATAGCAGGCACATCCAGCCCTTCTGGTTCACAATCACCATCTACTTTTGATGTTCATCTTTCGCGTACGCGTAACCGACCAGTATCGTCTTCTCCATCTGCCCAGTATAGTCCTAATATCTCAATGTCCGTTTTGTCATCCACCGCTGCTGTTCCAGGCACAACTGCATCTACACCTGTCATACCTGCGATTATAGTCATGCCTAAATGGAGCCGTACGTTCAATACCGCCCTCCCTGGTGAATTCCGTGAAGAAACAGGACTACATAATGACTTTCTTACGATGGAAAATCCCACACCTTTGGAAATTTTTCTGAAATTTTGGACTCCTAGTTTGATTGAAAATATCTGCTTCCAGACCAATCTATACGCACAAGTCGGGAAAAATCACCAACTTACAACCGTTCAGGAAATTAAAAAATTCATTGCACTAAATTTAGTAATGGGAATTAAAAAATCCCCCAGTTATAGAGACTATTGGTCATCGTCCCCTGATTTACACGACCCCTATATTTCAAGATTTATGACAGTCCATAGGTTTGGCTGGCTGTTGTCAAACCTTCATCTCAACGACAATTCATTGATGCCTGCTAGAGGTCAACTTAATTTCGATAAATTATATAAAATAAGGCCTTTGTTGAACTGCTTGTCAGACACCTTTGATCGAAATTACAAGCCATCACCTACTTTGGCAATTGACGAGAGCATGGTCAAATTCAAAGGCCGCAGCACATTGAAGCAATACATGCCCAAAAAACCCATTAAAAGAGGCTATAAGATCTGGATGATGTGTGCAGAAAATGGATACAACTTAAAATTTGAAATATACACAGGAAAAATTGGTGACTACGCTGAGTCTAACTTAGGGCCAAGAGTTGTCTTAAATTTTTGTCAATCTATTCAAGGTCGTAACTACACAGTTTACTTTGATAATTATTTTAATTGCTACCCCCTACAAAAACAGCTGAAAGATATGAATATTCGCTCATGTGGAACTGTCCAATCAACCAGAAAATATTTGCCTAAGATGAAGGATGATAAAAACCTAAAAAGAGGTGAATATGACTGGTACGTGAGTGATACAGGAATTTCCATGATAAAATGGAGAGATAGAAGAGCTGTACACCTCCTTTCAAACTTTCACAACCCAAAGGATGCCATGCATGTCAACCGTAAAGAGAAAACTGGTGAGATCACAAGGGTGCCATGTCCGTTGGCTCTAAATAATTATAACAACTGCATGAATTATGTGGACAAGTTTGATCAAAAGAAGGCGGTTTACTCGATAAACAGAAAGTCTAAAAAATGGTGGCATCGTTTATTTTTCCACTTTTTAGATGCAACAATTGTAAATTCTTACATTGTTTACACAGAGCTCTGCAAGTTGGGTAAGGCTGACAAAGACAATCCATTGAGGCTCAAAGATTTCAGGAGGCAAGTTTACAGAGGACTTTTGGCTGAAGAGGAGCTGAAATGCACCAAAAAGCGTGGGTCCACATCGGAGGTGGTGGAAATTAAGAGACATAAGCCTTACGTGGACCCTGAAATACGTCTGAAAAATAGCGCCCACCGGCCAGAACATACTACTTCACGTCGTTGTGCGAATTGTAGTACAAAAGACAGGCCCATACGTTCCAACTGGATATGTTGTGTTTGCAAAGTACCCCTTTGTGTAAAAAAAGATAAAAACTGTTTTGAAAATTTCCACAATTAGTCATATAAAATGGCCTTTTTTTATTTCTAATAAACTTTTGATTTGAACCTAATATTTTTTTCCCATGTGTACTGTGGTATAAAATTTTGACCACCTCATTCCTGAAAAGCCTTCAGTCCAATTTTTTTTAAAATATTTTTTCCTCGTTATTATAAGTTACGTCAATTGATTAAAAAAAAAAAAAAGGTAAAAAATAAGAAAAAAAAGTTCGTACCTCAAGGAGTTAAAACGTGATCCCTGAGACGTATGTGTGTAAAACAATGTACGATCGTGAGAAATGTGGGTATCCGCAAAGAATGTAAGGCTGATGTAAGCATAATGCGTAAGATTAAGAAAGGGACCCTCAGATGGTTTGGGCATGTGGCATGTAGAGCGAATGAATGAAGAAAGTAGTGTAAGAAGCCCGAGGAAGACATGGCACGATCAAGTGAATCAGATACTTGAGTCGGGGCATGTCAAAAGTCAGAATAATAGAATAGAATGGATGAGACGATGTATGAATGTGAGTGAGGCAAAGAGCGTGTGCCAAGACCGAGTTGTTTAGCGGTCCGTCCTCTCTGCCTACCCCTGCGGAGAAACGGCGTGATGATTAGTTAGTTAAAACGTGAAACAATTGTCAACAACGCAACCATAGATGAAGCAATTCGCACACAATGTTTGACATTTATTGTGTGGGTTGCCACATGAAAAAAATATATACACAGTTCGCAATACGAAAATGTGGGAATTAGGTTAGTTTTTATGCTGTCATCCCTATTTACTTTTACCTAAGCAGTTGGCATCGTGAAAAAACCCATTTTGCCGTAAATGTCAAATGCACTGCGAAAGGAACTGTAAACTGCTAAGCTAAAGTAGAGTGCAAATTAAGAAACCCACCCTAAGACGGGTTGTTTCATAGAATTTGAACAATTCATCAAATTTCCACTTTTATACCATTGTGGACCAGTTGATGAATAGAACTAAATTAATAACAGAACTTGAATAGAACTTTTAGAGAACTTAAAAATTAACTTCGAAATTTAATAATTTGTTGAAATTCTGTGAAAACAACCCATTCTAATTGAGGTTAGATCAAAAAACGACAATCAACATCAAAATTGGACAAAAATATACAGGTACATTTGAAAACATTTATAATCCCAAAAATCTACATTGAAAATTTTCTTTAGAATTATGTTGTGTTTTTGACGTCAATGTTATAAAACGTTTTTCGAAACTAATTCTTTCAAATTAATGGAGAGGAACCTCAATTGATAAGGTCATTTATTTATAAGCATATTTTATTCTTAAAATAATTTTTTTTTTTAATTTCCGCTTATCTTGCGTAGGACTAAAAATATCCCGATCTAGTAATATTAACCGAAATAAAACAGATTCATTTAAAAAAACATTTGCTCTTTTTCTCAGATAATAATAACTTATCAAAAGAGTTAGTTGGTTTCAAATAAATCCAGGCATGTCTATATTTATACCCGTTCATTTCAATCAGGTAAAAATATAAAATTTCCTGTGCAATTTTGTAAAGCAAATAAAAATAAACTCATTTCACGTGAGTTAACTTTTGATGTCGTGTAGTGTTAAAAAAAAATATACTTGTGGATAAATTATCCTTTATTGTTTAATTACACAATACAACTTAAAATAAGTACAATTTCAAAGGGAACTATTATGTGAGCAATACAACAAGCAAGTGCTTGGATTCAATGCACAAAATAGATTAACTAGTGGAAGTAAGAGTCGGGGTTTATATAGTCCCGGCTGGTGTGGTGGAGGGGGCGTCGTCTTCCTATTTTCGGTGCTGCATGTCAAGGGGTCAATATGTCATCCTGATAATGGGGTTGTTGTCCCGATGCACGTGGATACGTGGGGTTTCGTAATCCAGTCTTTTATTTTGGGACTGTTCGGCGTGAGGGCTGCATTAAGTACATCCAAATGTTTCGTTGGTTTGTCTATTAATGGTTTTCTTCGAGTTGGTATGTCGATTAAGGGATAGTGATTAGAGTATATCATCCCGGTAATGGTCCTCGGCTGGATGCAGCTGTTATCAATAAACATGTAGGGTTTATTAGTTTATTTTTAGGCAAGATGAAGTGCCGGTTGCAATGGGCGTACTGCGATGTCTTCTTGTAGGTGGGGGTCGTTTAGGGTGGTTAACTCTCCCCCCCTAAAATTGAAACTCCTTCGCACTGTGAAGAGTTTATATCTTCTCCAAAGGATATATCCGATGGCCGTAATTATCAGGCAGCTGGTAAGTGTTAGGTGTATAGTTCCTTCAAATCCCGTCGTAGTGGTAGGGATATCGAGTTCTCTGCGTGGTTCTTGTATTTCGTCAACATGTAGGATGGGTAGTTTTAGTACATGTAATTCTTCCTTCGAATATGTAATGAGTAGTGTTTCTTGGTTAACGATTCTTCCCATAGTAAATGTTCTTCCTTGTATACTGCACTCGTCATTTGTTACAAGTACAGATTTGGAAATTACTATATTCTGTTGGTGTTGAGGGCATTGTGCTCGTAACGCTGTTGGTTCGTTGCGAAATAAGTACATCATATTATCTCCGATGACGTGTGTATATTCTTCTGGGCAAATAATCTGGCGTAGACTGCAGTTCTGTTCGCTGTGGTTTTCTAGTACGGTAGTTGTGCAGTCGTCGATGGAGTTGAGTTCCTTGTTGCATATGCTGAGGCTGTCTGTAATAACTTGGCACTTGTGTGCGTTATACATCTGCTTTCCATCTCTCAATAATCGTCTCGGTAGGAGGTGGGGTTGGAAACATTTATTGTTAGTTTTGGAGATGATGGGAATTATTTCGTTATACATATAGACGGTGCGTTCTACTAAAGTTAGAGAGAGAATAAAGTGCAAAGTTTGTTTAACTTTAATGAATTTGACTTGCAAAAAGCGTTGAATAATATCAAAATCTTTAGAAGGTAGTTGTTCAGGATTTACATGTGAAATAGATTCCATAAATACCTTTGGTTTTATAATGCTAGGGTGGTACATTCCATGAGAGGCAAACGTGATAGCTTCTGTAATTCTAGTAATTAATTCGGTGATAGTTTCCGTCTGATAAATTAAATGTGTAATCAACAAGTCTGTCTTATCTTCATAATGATCATGGCTCATTTGTGACCAGAGTACCATTTGGTTATGTGAAATATTTTTTAGTTTACCGTAATAATCCTCTAATGATCTTGAACTCAACGAGATTCTCTTTTCATTAATATTTTGGTTAGTTTCAATTCGTTGCACTAATTTATCTAAATCATTATCATCTAAGTTTCCCGTAATCCCTTTAATTATTGTACCGAGTCCGTTTATTAGGCCTCTTTTATATCTATTTACAACTAAATTGTCCATTATCTGATTATTATGATCTATTAAATATTTCAAACGTTCTAATCCTACATGTGGTAAAGTCACATTGTTACTTTTTATAAATTTATCATAATTAATTCCTAGTTGTTGCGATTGTTCAATAAGTTCAGTTAAATCTAGGGTATGAATGACGTGCCACTGTCCTTCGACGGCTCGTGCATTTCGTATTTAGAATTTTGACATATTATACACGTTTTTTAAAAAATCTTTTATTTTTGTCCGCATATTATTAAAATAGTGCGTCCGTTTTATTTTACTGAGTAGGGCATCTAGACCCATGTGACGCTGGTTCTCGACATGCGTCGAACGAATTATCCCCTTTTGTTCTTCTAATTTTATGGGTTCAATCTTAACATTTGTAAAACGTATTAATTTTAATGAGTTCTTATCAATATTTTTTCTATAACATTCGCTTAAACACTCATATAATCTATTGTTATTTATAATTACTGCATATTTATCTTTATCCAAACATGTTTTAATCAATTTTAAAAATATTGCTTCTGCATTTTCTAAAGGGATACACCATACAAGGTCCGTACCTTTTTCCTTAGCTCTCAAACTATGCTTCTCAATATCGCTTAGTTCAATAAAAATCCCATTCCTACGCGGGGGTGGGTGTTCGTTACGAATTGGGATTCCACCCTCATGGTCATCCACATTGCTATGCACGGTGTCAGTGACACTCTGGGCGCCCGAGGTGGCTTCTACTCGTAATGAATCATGCTCCTCACCGTCCTCACTATAATGAATTTCGACTCTTGAAAGTGCGTCAGCTACATGGTTATTACAACCTCGCTTATGTCTAATCGTATAATCATATTCCTGGAGTTTGAGTCTCCACCTAGTAAGTTTGGCGTTTGGTTCTTTTAACTTGGTTAACCATACTAACGGTTGGTGATCCGTTTCTATGATAAAATGTTTACCATAAATATACGGACGGAATTGCTGGAGGGACCATAGTATACCAAGCAATTCCTTTTCCGTCGTATTGTATTTAGTTTCCGTTTTTGACAGTGTCCTAGAAATATAGGCAATAGGTTGAGTTTTTTCTCGACTATATGGACAGGGCTTGCCCAAGGCGAATCGCTTGGTCGGATGATTCCATCCTTTAGAAGTTGGGCGACTTGCCTTTCAACTTCAAGCCTCTGCTCATACGGTAACCGATAAGCGCGTTGATACACAGGTTCTTCTTTAATTAATTTTATTTCATGTTTTACATGAGGTGAGCAATTAGCTACCAGTTCCTCAGAAAACAAATCTCTATTTTTCTCCAATAACTCATCAAGTTTATTTATATCCATTACATGGAACAACTGAACTTGTCTGGTTGGAGTTTTTAAAATATTATTACAGTTATTTAAAATTAATGTTGCATTCATTAATTTCAACATATCTATCCCCATTAAAACATCGTATTTGTGGGAAAAGTCAAAAATATAAAAACGCATTTCAGCATTATTATTGCCGAATACTCTTTTCCAAAATGGAGTCACGACGGCACCTCTATGGGTAGTCGTAGAGTGTGCTGTTTGTACAGTAAACTCTTCGTTTACATATCTACAGTCACGAAATAATCTATTATACACATTTTTATTCATGAATGATTTGGAGCTTCCCGTATCAATCAGAATTTTTATATTTAATGGCGCTACTACATATGGTAGGCCATTGTTAATATGATTCAGGTGGACTAGGTTTCTCGGGGAGATTCTTGGTCTTCCCACAAATCCGGCCGTTCCTGATCATTCCCGTCTGTATAAAATAGCTCTTGTGCCGTACGTCCATTGCCGAGGTCGATGACCGGGCCTTTAGGAGGTCGGGGCATTGGGGCCGTTCTCATACTGACATCACCGGAACGCGCATGATGCGTATTAAAATTATTATTATTATTTCCTTGCCACGGGCGGTTTTGTACGTACTTATGCGTTTGGTTATTATTATGCCACGGTTTATTATTATAATTGTTAAGGTGATTATGATTATTATGATTAAAGTTATTATGAGGTTTGAACGAATTTTGCGTTTGCGGTGGAAAAAAGTTAGGGCGAGTAAAAGGTTTATTTGATTGGCTTTGTCCTGGCCGCATGAAATTAGATGGTCCTGCTTGTGGAAACACAAGATTTTGTTTAGACCGTTGATGGAGCTCGCCATGAGCCTCCAGCATTCTTATTTCCGTGCACAGGGCATCATAATTTTTGGTTAAGTTTGCGCATTTAATGTGCGTTGGCATTAGATTCAACAATGTATTTCTTGCTGTATCTTTGTATGGTTCCATCAATATGTGGGCACTAGGTCCTCCATATTGATCAGAAATTTTGATTTTTATTGAAAATAGAATCTGATTGATTTCATGAATCGTTGAGGAGAAATCCCTTTGACCGCGGTTGAAGTTGATTAACTCCGTCTGTAATAACGTAACAGACTTATTGTCCCCACATTCATTTTTTAGCGTCTCTAATATGGTTTCAATATTATTATCATGATCGCACATGAGAATTACGTGAAGTGCTTTGCCACGTAATCTTGAGATTATTTTCTCAACATTGCTTGGCGTATTGCCGTTTCTAGTAATGTACCCCCTGGCTGATTTTATGAATAAGTTGATATCTTGGGGAGAGCCACTATACTCCAATATCGACTCTGCGTATTAGGGAGCGGGTCTCTCATTTGGCTGTGCCATTTTTCAAAAAAGTAGAAAAAAAAAATAGGAATATACAAAGTGACTTTTAAAAAATTTAGTTTTCTCTCTAACCTTTTGGATAAGGTAGGGAAGGGATCTATCGTACGTATGGGATAGACGATCAATTGAAAATGTACTCACAGAAGTATTGATGCGACGATCTTCATTGCCAAGTTAACAAATTTTTTTTTTTGGTGTGTGGTCCTTTCGCGTTGAGATATTAAAATATCTAGGGAGTCCTAGTTTTGGCCAATTTTCAGACTTCCTCGAATTGACCCACGTGCTGGGCGCCAGTTAACTTTTGATGTCGTGTAGTGTTAAAAAAAAATATACTTGTGGATAAATTATCCTTTATTGTTTAATTACACAATACAACTTAAAATAAGTACAATTTCAAAGGGAACTATTATGTGAGCAATACAACAAGCAAGTGCTTGGATTCAATGCACAAAATAGATTAACTAGTGGAAGTAAGAGTCGGGGTTTATATAGTCCCGGCTGGTGTGGTGGAGGGGGCGTCGTCTTCCTATTTTCGGTGCTGCATGTCAAGGGGTCAATATGTCATCCTGATAATGGGGTTGTTGTCCCGATGCACGTGGATACGTGGGGTTTCGTAATCCAGTCTTTTATTTTGGGACTGTTCGGCGTGAGGGCTGCGTTAAGTACATCCAAATGTTTCGTTGGTTTGTCTATTAATGGTTTTCTTCGAGTTGGTATGTCGATTAAGGGATAGTGATTAGAGTATATCATCCCGGTAATGGTCCTCGGCTGGATGCAGCTGTTATCAATAAACATGTAGGGTTTATTAGTTTATTTTTAGGCAAGATGAAGTGCCGGTTGCAATGGGCGTACTGCGATGTCTTCTTGTAGGTGGGGGTCGTTTAGGGTGGTTAACTCGTGGAAAGTAACGTGAGACCATTGACAGAAAATTGCTTTGGGACACAGAAATTTAAACGTAGAAATTTAAAAATAGTATTTCCAAACGGAAGCGTTTAAGCTTATACATATGCAGCCATTTTTACCTACACCGTTAACGTTCTTACCTGCAAAATAAAATACTGTATATATATATTTGACCGGTCAGTGGTTGAGTGGGCATAGCGCTTGGGTCCCACCCGAGCGTCGCGTGTTCGATTCCTCGGCTGGCTATGTCCTCCATCACAACACAAGCATAATTTTCGGCTTTCTGTGGTGGTACTAGGAGATTTTCAAACATTGTTGGGTTATTCGTAACCCGGGAATGTTTGTCTTTCTTTATAAAGTAAATAAAAAAAATATATATTTTAGTATCTACCTACTTATTATAGTTATAACCGCATAAACATTTTTGTTAAATTCGAGGCGGGTATGGGTACAGCCGCCCCGGGAACCATTTATTGGATAACCAACACCTTTGCCATAGGGTACCCCAGGCGGTTAACTACGTTTGGTGACTTAGCAGGGATGCCCGGGTTCATGGGATGAGGTTTGTCCGGGTCTTGGCAGCGGATGCGTCTGTCCACCAGCTCTGGCAGGCCGGATCGAGAGAGAATGGTTGAGGGAATCCCTTTGACTTCTCCAGCCGTACTCTCTCGGAATATCGGAGGGATGGATTCATACGTCCGTCACTCCTGGACACACTGACCCCCAGATGCCAACCCCTCATACCATTTTCTCTTCCCAGAACTTGCTATTCTTCCTTCCCTAAAAAGACTCTCCACACATCGTCCCCAAAGACGACATAGGTCCTGAGGGAATTATTTTCCCCAGGGTCTCCTGTGTGGAGCTAATTAAATATACGTATATATATACTTATATTGAGGATGGGACTACCACGAGGCCGAACAATCAGCCTTGTCGATGCAGTGGGTCCCCGACCCGAATAGAATAAGGGGAAGAAGATTATGATTATATATATATGATATGATATTTTATTTAAAAAGTATGAACGTTTAACGGTATAGGTATTAAAAAGCGGCTACATAGCTGGTGTACAGAATACCGATTAAATAAACGCTCTCTCACTATAACCTTTATGCCGTTTCCCGCATGCTTAGGTAGAGAGATAGATCGCCCCACAACTCTGTCTCGCCACACATTTCTCGCTTCATTCACATCCGTAAATACCCTTCTTTTATTCAGATTCATAACAATTCTATTTACTGCAGACCTCAAAATTTAAGAAATAATAAAAATATTATACCTCACCGAAAATTAATTAGCCCAGGGGTTCCCAATCTTTTTCAGCCCGCGGCGCACTTACAAGTTTAGTATTTAGTCACGGCGCCCTACTTTAGTAAGCTATTGGGAATAGATAATATATAGTGACTGTATATAGAGTACAATCAAAAGAAATAGGTACCCACAATAATAGTAGTTAGGTAGATAGGCACAAAAAATAAAGCATCCACAATAGCTTTCGAAGTTAAATTTGGATATTCTTTTTGAATCGATAACCAAAACTACACCAAATCGGAATTGGTGAATCTAGTTTTGAGGCTGTTATCGCAAAAGAGTTCAATGAGACTCTCTTGCTCCTGTGTTGTGAATCCTGGCGGAGCTTGTTCACGGAAAGGATCTTGAATCCACCCAAATTTTTCGACATCATCATCTGCGAAGTACTTCGAAAACCATTCGGTGAGCTTCGATAGGTGTTTCGTGGAAAGGGCCATCAGGTCTTGTGAGACAACCAGTTCATTAGATGCCGCTTATTTATGCAATTGGGGGGAAGCAATCTTGACAGCTGTCTTCATTTTTTTTATCCACAACTGCAGTTTCTTCCTAAACGCCGCAATTATCTCAGAATGTGCGTGTTGTTGCCTTGTGGTTATCAACGGTTTTCAAGCGCGTAGGAACTTTTCGGCGAGTGAGCGACGGCGACGAGTATGTACTTATGTTCTTCGAAGATGCGAGCTCTCAAAATAGGAATTGTTGCTTTATAGGTACCCGCGAATATTTGCGGTTTCGGATAATGATAGAGGATCGACTCACGGCGCCCCTCTTTACTTTCTACGGCGCACCAGGGCGCCGCGGCGCACTCTTTGGGAACCCCTGAATTAGCCTATTTACGACTACGCATTCCAAGGAAAAGTGTTAAAGGTTTTGGATTTAGGTATTTGAAAAACATGGAAATGTTTTGTCCTTGGAAAAATGAAAGCAGTTTCTTTGTTATCTTTTCAACACTCTTCGCAGTTGATCAAAATTTGTAGGGGGTTGTTTACTGAGAAGAAAAAAAAATTGTTTTGCTATTTTTCCAAGGGCTTATCCAGTATTTTTTACACCAATGCATTGAGTAGCCCACAGCACGGGTTTATTATTATTTCTTTGATGCAAATTGGGAGCCGTATTATTTTTAGCTGATTTGCAAAGCTTTCTGTAAAAAAAATTATTTCACTTCTGTGGAAATTCTATAAACAAACAATGTAAATGGGATTCCTCTGTATTTGTATTTGAATTCCTGATTGGGAAGGGCAATTTAAGAATAGGCGGATCTTTTAAGAGCTGTAGCAATTTCTTATGGATTTGAGCTACTTAAGGGACTTACGTGATTACTTTGACCAGTGATTCCTGACATTGTTTGGAGTAAAAAATGTTATTGAAATTTTGGTCTCCGGTGACTTTTTCGGTGAACTTTATTTTCCAATTTTTTTCTCTTTAAAATCAAACAAATAAAATTTCTTCCACATGTGATCACTCTGCCGAGAATCCGCCCAACCTCTTACCCCGCCCCCAACTGTCCAACAACTAATACTTTTTTACGTTTTTTTTTAAATGTCACCGGAAACCACAAGGTTATTTATTTATCACCAAAACCGTTTGTGTACGGCGAGGTCATTAACCACGATAATCTGTTTTTATATAGTACCTTTTTTAAATACCCTTTCCATATAAAAAAGATAGTTTCCCAAATGTCCGTACAAAACGGGAGGGGACATAGGCCCTAAAAGTAATTATTTTTTTCAGGACTTCCTGTGTAGAGTTACTGTAAAAAAAAGTGTATTAAAACAGAAGCTTTTTTTTTAACTTTATCATTTTATCTTCAAAAACTTTTGCTAAACCTAAACAGTATACTTTCCGAGCATTGCTAAGCAAACAACCGTTGTCTACTTGGATAGGGCATATATTGTGAAGCCCTCACAAACTATTGTCCGACCAAAACAGTACTTTCTACCGAAACCGAAACCGAATCTTCGGTATCTGTCTCAGTTTCGGTCGAAATCGAAACCAAAACCGTATCTTTTTTAGACATGTTAAAAATCTATTGTTTACTGAAATTTAGCTTATTTTATTCACTTATACGGACAGTTAACACGTGTTAAATGAAAAAAAAAAACAAAAATTATTGAAGTGTAATTGTTGTGGTAAAGAAAGGAACTCGTTAATTTTAATTTTATGAGTATTTTAATTTTAATTGCGTTTACAATGGCGAGAAATAATATTAACTCACAACACAATCACGCCAGACCGGCCGGCGAACTCAGCTGATGATGGCGGATAACACACAAGCCATGAACCCACCCAAAGTCAGCCGAACGACGCACGATAAATCACGACGCAGAGTTTCGGTGCAGCCGAATGAACGGCAGGTATTCTGCCGAAACCGAAACTGATGACGAAACTAGATTTTTGTGCCGAAACTGAAACCAAAACCGAACCTTCGGTCGGTCACTAAAAAATAATATTGCATGAAGCATAATATTACCTTCTCCTCCCTCCCTGCAATTATTCCAAGAAGCTGAACTCTTTTTATTGTTTGTGTGCAATATCTAAATATCATGTCTTCTCGAAATTTTTACAAACACGAAAATCGCTTTAGTGGGTAATAGAGTAAATAATATATTTGAAGCTCCTTTGCACAAAACTAGGCTTGCGCAAAAACATGCTTATTTCATCACACCAAAATGTAATAATGCGCTATATAATTAACTGTAAAAATATATTTTAATATGTAATAAAAACTTGGTTCAAAACCATCCAACGATACAAATATTTACCTTACCGATCAACACCTCACCTGTTATAACTTAACAAATTCTTAATATTTAATTAACTTATCCTTTAATTTGTAATTCTATAAATACGGATTTTTTTTCTTTCTACAAAGATAAAATGTACTACGAACTGGCGATGCCTGTACGGGATTCTCGGAAGTCATATAAATGCATACTTTTATATGATACTAGCAGACCCAGTAACACGTTGCTGTGGCTAACGAAACACAACGCCATCTACTTACAATACATTTACCCAACCTTTATAACCAACGAATATCCGATACAGGCGAACCCTAGTGGGGTTAATAATTACATGCTAAAATATATGTATATAAATTGTGAAGAAGCAATAAATAAATAAAAATAAAATAAATAAACGCCATCTGTTAATTTGCATGTATATCAAATCCACACCGCTCGCTTGCCAGCCCGCTCCCTTTATATATTATGTATTTTAACCAATTTACACAAAACCCTGACAAATTATATACCAAAACCTTCCCCATGAATCACTCTATCTATTCGTTAAACCGCATGAAAATCCGTTACGCGGTTTAAAAGATCTAAGCGTATGGACTTTGCTTTGTACTATGTAAAAATTTATATCTTTTTTTGTTAAATTACTATTTTTATTTTATATTCTACATTTATAATTATATTGGTATTCCTTTTTTTACTGTTTTCAAAAAAAATATTTTTTTAATTATTAATTGTAATAATCTGTGTATAAATATATATATATATATATTTTTTTTAAACGTGTTGTTAGTAAAAACTTGATATATAACAAGATAATATGATAAAGTAATGAAAAATATTATCTGCGAAATAATTTTGAATCAGAAAATTGTGTAGTTGCATAATAAATAAAATAATATCAACCCTACAGCAAAGCAATATTGTCCGTATGTACTGAAAACCCCTTTGAAGACCAGTAAATGATACATTTCGTATTTTTAGCTAAAGGATCGAAGAAAATGCACCGTGCGTTACCTCTTAAATGTCAAAGGATCAACCTCTCCATGCGCACCTACCCCTCGATTCCAGGTATCCCCCCCCCCACTCCTCCGCCCCAACGAACGGGATCTATTTCCAGGCCTTTCAGGGTTTAAGAATCCTCATTGCCTGGCACAGGACCAATCGGAATCCGCAGACGCCGAGGGCCGAGTCAGATTGATGAAATAAAAGGGAAATAGACAGACTTGGCAACATTTATTTATTTATTTATTTATTTATTTATTTATTATTATTTATTTATTGACGACCTCCGTAGTCCAGTGGCTAAGACTCTTGACTCACATTCCGGAGGTCGCGGGTTCGAACCCGGCATGCGCAAATAAATTTTATTTGATTAATTTGTGTTATTTCACAATTAATTAATTTAAAATAATATATAGTATATTTGCGGCATGTTCCAGAGTGGAAGATACTATCAGTATCGCCCTGGTGTAAGACCACCATTCAGAATTGAAACGTTGCTTGAAAATGGCTTTAGCCGTGTTTAGTGACCAGATCTGAATAGCCAGGTACTTCCCAACCTTCCTCTTCCCCACCTCCTTCCCCTCCCCCCTACCTTCAGCCTCACAACATACCCCAATTGGGGATGCCATAGTCTCACTGGCTCCAGACGGGAGCAGTTGAGATTCTTGTGCGGTATTCACTGTAAAAAAAAAAAAAAAAAAAAAAAAAAAAATTTATTATAGATACCAAAGAAAGTACAAATTATAATTTGAAAAGCTTTGCCTGTCCAACTAGGAAAGTTTCCCGTTCCAGGACAGACAAATTGACATGTTTAGTTCATATTAATATTATTCCTGAAATGTAGATACATAATTACATAACAAATACAAAAAAATCATTTTTCTCTGAAACTAAGCTGTGTAATAAAGAAAATGTATATAATATATATAAATATAAGTTCACATACATTTTTTTGTGACAAAGTAGAAAAGGTAATCTGGTAGCATACCTATATTATAACCGGATTTACCGAATTAACCTGGTAATATTTCATACATTCAGATTTACAGAGTATGAGATAAGTAAGTTAATAGTATTGAAAAGTGTAACATATACCTGATAACATGATGGAGGAATTACAAAAGATTTACAACATAAATATATGAAATTGCGTTAGGTTATGTGTTTTGTAGTTTGAACTATTAACACATAGTACACTTATAGGAGGAACAGTAAAATTTAAAATATTTATTTATTTAAACGCCATAGAATAGCATTTACATTCAAGTGATAGGTAGGTACATGATATTACAAGTATACAGTGGTACACAGGAGAGTATCACTATTACAATAATAACAAAATAAGTATGATAAAAGCAAGTATTTAGGATATTAATATGTGTTACGACACATTTGTTACTGTACTAAAAAAATAATATCAATGTTATAATAACACAGAACATAATATTATTTAAGTAGGAATATTTAGAATAAAAAATATGTAAACGAAGGGGACTTGTTAGAAAAGTTGTCAATAATATTTATAGACACTAAAAAGAGTAAATTTGTACCTATTAAGCTTATTGTTACCTTCAAAGTTATCTTCGTTTGGAATTACTAAGCAGGCATTGCTAATTAGCTAATTGTTTCAGGGCTGTCAGTTAAAGATTTAATGATAGTTTTGGTTTAAAAAAAACGAGTGTGTTTTAGACCACACGACTGAAGTAAAACTACACTAACTTATATCTCCCTCTCAACCAGTGGCGGCTCGTGACTTTTGGGTGTGCTAAGGTGCTAATATTTAAAAAAATGGCATCATGTATGTTGTCGTATGCGAAAAATTTGAAATGTGTGTTTTGTATGAAGATTTTTCAGGAAATCGGTGTGGCGCACCACCAAACTGAAACTTCCTGAAATTTTTCTTACAAAAAACTGATTTTCAAAAAAAAAAAAATTTTTTTTTCGGCTACAACAACATCAACAATGCCATTTTTTTAATATCAGCACTCTAGCACACCCAAAAGTCACGAGCCGCCACTGCTCTCAACTTCCGTTCGCCTCGCCCGACCGTTCACCGTCGCGCATTCACCAGCTTACTCCCCGAGTCAAGCGTGCGTAAAGAAGTTTTACTTCAAAAAATCATTTTTAATAAAATAATAAATTTAATAGCTATCACTCTCCTGTCTGATAGTAATGAGATCTGAAGTAATTAAGAATATATGATTAAATATGACAAAGAATCAATGCAGACGAATATTATCATGTTTACCTTTCATTATTATGATTGAGGAATGTTATTATAGCCTTCTTACAACTGTATTCTGTGCAGTTGAACACATCATTAAAACGGCGACTTATCGCTGTTTTAATGAAATAGAAATTGACATTTTCGAAGAGGAAACAAATCTTTGAAGTATTTTGATATGACTCTGTTCAAAATTTTCTTAATTTGTTCGTAGATTTTTTTTTTAGAATTAGAATTACCTGACCCAGTGCACAATCATATAAGAATTACGTATTATTATTCCTGCGAATTCATGTATAAAGTCGACTTTGTATGTAGAAGTTATACCCTGTGGTTAGTGACCCTTTTTTACAAGTATAAACAAACACTTCATCATGATCTACTCATCTGCCCTGACGATGACCAAAGAAGGAGGAAGCGCAACACGGCTTAATAACCCCAAAAAAATCATTTTAATACTTTGGCCATGAAAATCACACAACATATTTAACCTAGCTTTTGTTTTTTTTTACAATATTAAATTATATAGCACACACCAAAGATATTGGAATATAAGTAGATGTGCTAACTGCTGTTTTTACTATGTGGGTCTGCGCTTCCGGGTGTCGCCGATATTGTTTACCAATTAACAAATAAACTAAAAGAACAAATAATTAACGAATAAACCAAACGAACGTCAAACTAAATGAACGAATTCTTTCCTTATTCAAAATATATTGTTAACCAATATTAATGAACATTTTCAAAAAATCAACGAAATGAACAAATTCTTTTTGTATGAAAACTACGCTAATTAGCGCGTAGTCCGGCGACAGTTGCGCGGACACCATAGCATATCTCTTCTGTATTTGAATATCTTTGGCACACACAAACACGCTAAAATTTAAGCATATTTAAAAAAAATCAGTTTTGACGTGTATTTTTCCAGTAGCTGTTATTTTGTCCATGCGTAATACCTTCAAAGAGTACTCGTAATTCTGGTAGTGTAAGAATATTGGTTCATGAAATTTACGCCTGTGTAATGTCTTTATGATCCATAACACCTTCCTGATCCATAACACATAGACTAACGTCTTCAGAGCGTTTAACCAGCCAGCGAACGAAAATCCACATTTCGTCGAAAGTTGTTCTTCCGATCGTGCAGGGCGGTTACAATGAGAAAGATTAATTATTCTCCGTACCAGCTTTTTTAAATTATAACTCAATATCGAATTTATTTCAATCCAAATTAGCTTTAATTTATACCTTCATCCAAAAATGCTGAAAGGCGTGATGATAAAACTATTAAAATAGTGTACTTTTTGTAGTTATTTTTTGATTATAAGTATTTATCATTTTTAATAATGTCTAAATTTAATAAGAATGTTAAAAAAATCTCAAATATATTAGTTTGTAAGTGCGCAAATAAATACACAAATGGACCAATTTTCGTCAAGAAACACATGTACGTACATCTTTTTTAATGATTTTATTGAAACTAAAATTAAAATTCTAATACATAACTCTGCTAGATAATGTATTGATTTATTTTACTGCATAATTACATTATTTGAAATGGGTGTGGTATAATACAAAAACTTTTTTGAAAATTGAACAAATCTGCCAACGACCTATGGAATAACCTTATTATACTAAAAATTTAAAATTTTTCTCAAAATTTATTACATAACTTCACTAGATAAAAAAACAATCTTTCGAAATCCATTTATAATTTTTTGTGGAAAATAGGCCAGTGCAATTAGCGCAAAAAAGGGGGTGGCGATCGGAATTATTCCGGTAGTCCCAATTTTTTTATATGTTTTATATACTCATCTCCTGATGAAAAATCTGAGTTTTCGACCTTGGTTCACTTGAGCTTTCGCCGCCATTTTGAAAAAACTAGCCGAAATCGAGCCAAAATCTAGTTTTCCTCAAATATCTCGTTTCCAATAAAAATTTTGGCTAAAGTTGCTTTACAAGTTTAGTAGAACAAAAAATTACCTATAATTTTTATTTAAAAAGTTTTATTCTATCTCTAATAAATATTGAGATATGCAGTCGTAAATATGTGTATAATTTTATAAAAACAGGTAAATTGCTCGATTTGGTTTAGTTTTTTGTGCGTATCTTTTTTCCAGTACAATTTTGTGAAAAAATTATTGATATCAATTTTGTAGAAAATAAAATTTCTAAAAAGACCTGTAATTTTTATTTTTTTTGTATTTTTTTTTACTTATATAAAGTATAAACAAATATCGGAGTGAAAACAGAAAATTTATCACGATTTATTACCATGTTATACGATTTTTGTTTACATTACATTTTAATATATTGTAATATTTTTAACATATTATAACAAATAAAAGAGAGTGCGGGGTCCCCCCTTCCCCCTCCCCCGCCGTAGTTGCCGCCAATTAGCCACTCCAGGACGGGCCATCAGTGTTGCCAACTCTGCTCCTTTAGAGCTACATTTAGTTCTAAATTCAGGTCGTCAGATCCAAAAGTGTGGTATAGCTTCTTAGATAGTTTTTTTCATATAATTTAGATCTTTTTAAATACAAACAAAAATAATTAACAAAAATAATATTTTAGAAGTTATTTCTATGGAAATCGTTATTTTTGTATGGAATTTGTTTTTTTCTCACAAATACTCTATAGCCGCCAGTCCCTGATTGATGTACTGAACATTTTAAAAGAAAACGGACCTACTTCCCAGCTGTGGGTTTAGTACTTCCAGATGACTACACTGATTGAGCTGTATATTGAAGCGGAACGTGCTGGAAATTGGGAGCTCCATCTTGCAACGGTCCAAAAAATGATACCTTTTTTTCACGCAGCCGCCCACTTTAATTATGCCAAAAGTGCACATCTGTATCTCCAAGATATGTTGACATTGAAAGAGAAGATGGATCCAATAGAATATGAAAGATTTACCGAAGAGGGTTTCTTTACGATTCGACGATCTCATAAATTTTGGTCAGGGATTTGGTCTGACATGACAATCGAGCAAACTCTGATGAGATCGATGAAAACATCTGGAGGTTTGACCCAATGACGAGGAATCACAAACAGTTCTATTCTTCGTTGGACTGCTGGATTTGTTTATCTGCATACTATTTGTGAGGGTATTGAGTCATTCTGTGGAGTTGAATCAGGAACGTCAGAGCAACATGTAGAGATGAGGCCTACACGAATTAAGAGGGATGACAAAGACGTTCAAACTCTCATTGATTGGTTTTCTTGCCATGAACCATTTCCTAAAACAAACATGATTATGTCTATAAGTAGTGGCATTGTCGGGGATAGCAAAGTCCCCATCTTGTCACATGGCTGAAAAGATGGGGAAATTTGCTATATCTCAAGTCGTCAACCAGAACTTTGGAAACCTACACTTAAAATGTAAGGATGCGATAGTTTCTCTTGCAGCGGTGACCAGCAGCATAAAAAATCAGGGTGTGACTGTGACAATAGATCCATTAATGCTATTCCATCGTATGTGTATTGCCAAAAAGTCTGAAATTGAACTTAAAGAATATTTCCAATATGAACTATCTCCGGTCCCACTGTCTCTTTTCTCAGAGGAAGGCATGCGCAAAGGAACCAAATCCATATTTTACTCATCGTTCAATCCTTTACACGTAGTTGATGGATACCCAGATTCGGTTGAAAAGAAAAGCACTAAGGGGGTGGAAAGAGCACGGCGTGCCAGAGTTACAACTTCTGCTGAAGTTTTGTTTTATTTTATTCACTCATCCACAAGTGCCACAGGAAAAGTTTCTGGGAAATGAGAAGAACAAGTCCCGTTTTATTTCCCTACTCAGAGCCTCATTTGAACGATCGCAAATAACGACAGTACAAGCTGAAGAGGATGCTGACGTTCTCATAATGACGACAGCAAACTCGTTGTCATCTCAACATGATGCAGTCATAATCGTTGGTCAGGATATCGACCTGTTGGTACTCATCACAGCTCTCTCACCTTCAAACGTATATTATCAAAAAGTCGGTAACGGTAAATCACTTAACGCGTTGTACTCCAACAAATGTTTTAAACACCTTGAAATAGTAGAAAACATTTTATTCATTCATGCCATAAGTGGCTGCGACGCAATTGGTGCTCCGTTCGGTCAAGGCAAAAACAAATTTTGTAATATTCTTCTCAAGAACCACTCAGTGAATGAACTTGTTCGTGTATTTCAAGATCCAAAAGCAAAGCGAGAAACAATCACTTTGGCTGCCGAACAATTCTTTGCACTTTTGTATGGCGGCAATGAGAAATCAAATTTGGAAAATTTAAGGTAGGTACATTCTTTTTGTCAAGGGGGTGATAAAGAACAAATTCAATTTATCCAGGCTACCACCCACCAAAGATGCAGTCCAGCAACATGCTTTAAGAATATACTTGCAAGTGCAAACTTGGCTTGGTCACCATAAAGATCCAACTGAATGGGGATGGAAGAAAGATGCTGTTGGGTTACTAACTCCAGTACCAATGCTGAAGGAGGCTGCACCTCAGGCGTGGCTGAACTTTATTTCATGCACAATGCAAAAAAGGTTGCGCTGGAAAGTGCACATGTAGAAAGTCGGGTTTGAAATGCTCCCTACTCTGTATTCACTGTAATGGCAGCTCTGTGCTGCCAGAATGCTGTGGAAGCCTTCGTTCATGATGATGACGAGGAATTTGGTGAGCCAGTCACCACAAATACGGCTGATGAGACATAGGAAGACTATATTGAAGTTTTTCGGGGCCCGTAAGTTTCATCGTTAGTCAAAAGTGATAAATTTAAAGAAAATACTTTTTTTTCTTTTTTTTACGGCATCTATGTAACTTAATTAAAAAAAAATTATTTTTATGTTATGATTACATTAGTGGTTAATGTTGCTGTTATGTATTTTACATGTTATTACAACAATAATTGTTTAAAAAAAAAGAATAATAAAGATATGCCGAGATTAAAACACTTTTCTTCTGATTCAATTTTTGACCCAATTTTTGTGTAATTTTTGTGTTAGAACCTGGATACTCATTGAGTCTTTTATGAAATTTTAAACCAACGTCTTTTATGAAATTTTATTCTCTACGAAATTAATATCAATAATTTTTTCACAAAATTGTTCTGGAAAAGAGATACGCACAAAAAACTAAACCAAATCGAGCAATTTACCTGTTTTTATAAAATTAAACACATATTTACGACTGCATATCTCAATATTTATTAGAGGTACAAGAAAACTTTTTAAATAAAAATTGTAGGTAATTTTATGTTCTACTAAACTTGTAAAGCAACTTTAGCCGAAATTTTTATTGAAAACGAGATATTTGAGGAAAACTAGATTTTGGCGCGATTTCGGCTGGTTTTTTCAAAATGGCGGCAAAAGCTCAAGTGACCCAAGGTCGAAAACTCAGATTTTACATCACGAGATGAGTGTTTAAAACATATAAAAAAATTGGGACTACCGGAATAATTCCGATCGCGAATCGCTAATTGCACTGGCCTAAAAGAGTCAATACGTCTAAAAACTTTTTTGAAAATGACGTATTTCCGGCTTTCTCTGGTAATGCCCTCTTAAGGGCCTTTGGGCCTTTAAGCGACCAGCGGCCGAAAATCCACATTTCGTCGAAAGATGTTCTTACGATCGTACAGGGCGGTTCCAATGAGAAAGATTAATTATTCTCCGTACCAGCTTTTCAAAATCGTAACTCAATATCGATTTTATTTCATTCCAAATTTGCTTTAATTTATACCTACATCCAAAAATGCTGAAAGGCGTGATGATAAAACTATGAAAAGTGTTCGGATATTTTTTTTTTGATTTTATTTGAACTAAAATTAAAATGTTGAACCATGCGTTTACTAGATAACGTATTGATTTACAATAATGTATACAATGTATACATGGTATGAAATATGTCTTGTAAAATAAGATTTTTCATCTGAAAATTTAACAAACCTACCAACGACCTATGGTATAACCTTATTATACTAAAAATTAACATTTTTCTCAAAATTTAAAACATGCGTTTACTAGATAAAATAACAATCTTTCGAAATCAATTTATTATTTTTTGTGGAATAGCGTCAATACGTAAAAAATTTGATTTAAAAATGACATAGTTATTTCCGGTTTTCTCTGGTTATACCCTCTTAAATTTGGCCATATTCCGGTAAAAAAAAACACACAATTTCAAATAAACAACCATTCATAAAAATTACATACATACTAGCTGACCCGACAAACGTTGTTCTGCCATATAAAATATGTCTAGTGAATATTTTGGATGGTAAATAAAAAAATAACGATTGTATTTTAAGTGTGTGGGGATGGGATCTATGACAGAAAGAGGAATGGTGCGCTGTAAACGATGACCGCCGATAAAAAAAAAACACAACTAAAGTAGGAAAATGAAATAAAGAAAAAATAAAGAAAATCAATATGAATTTCGAAGAGCAATTGAGTGTACGATATTTTTGTCAGTCTTTCTTTAGCCAACACAAATCGATGGTTTGCCCACGCGAGAACATGATGCCGAATGAAATATCAAAATGACGCGACGCTTCTCGTGAATGTCTTGCGCATGTGTGGATGAAAGTTCGGTGAGGCGGACGTAGCGTCATCTGTCATTAAACAACATAAATAATTTCGTTCTGCTTGAAATACGAAAGACGGTTAAATTTGTTCATACAAAAATACTAAAAATAAAAGGTAGGAGAGTTAAAAATTAGGGTTATATGTATTTTTTGATGCCAAATAAAAAAAAATACAAAAAAAATTGTCAAAAAAATAGATTTTTTTTCCTAATCACCTAGCATTATGAAATATACTTTAAAACCTGTTCTCATACCTACCAAATAAACATCTTAAAATCTTAAAAATCGGTCAAGCCGTTTCGGAGGAGTGCGACCACAAACACTGTGACACGAGATTTTTATATATAAGAGTCATTTTGTTCTCGGAGCAACAACGTGCCACTAGGGATTGCAATCCCGCAAAGCGGGATCCCTCAATCCCGCGGGATCCTGCAGCTTTTATTAATCCCGCACCTTCAAAACGCGGATCCGCGGATCCCGCAAGTTAAAAATTTGGCGCTAAAACTTTCGCGTAAATCAAGAGTAGCACGAGCGCAATTTTACCGTTTAGCACAAGATAGCCCGCCTGCCGCCAACCGCTAGTGGCGCTAGTCGCCGGCCACTAGAGGATTAGTCTTTGATATATTTTTTGTGAATGTCTTTGTAGTTAGTAGTTGCTTCAGTGTGGTGGGCATGTAGTTATATAGTTTGGTTGCGTAGTACTTAAAGTTTCTTTGCCCGTATGAGGTATGAGTTATCGGTATGTTTAATGTTTTTTTTGTGTGGAGGCCCTGGTTTTACTTTAATTGAGGTTGCATTTGGAATGTGAAGTTTATGTTGGAAAAGGATAGTAGTACAGATTATAGTAATAATAGTAGCATCTAAGAGAAAGTTGTGATTTGATTATTAGTCATTATATGAATAAGACTGAATAAAAAATATAAAACTGTTAGGAGTAAGTGTAAAATTAAACAAAACTATTAAATGATGCCAATTATTTAAAGATGAATCTAAGAAAACAGATTACTAATTATTTAGATAATAGAAAACTTAATTAATACAAAAGAATTAATTTCTGTTGCTTAATGTAAGAAATGTTAAATAAAAGTTGATTTTTACCCAAAAATCTGTAGTTTCAAATTTATCTTATAACTTATAAAATCTGTAGTTTCAATTTGATTTTAAAACTTATAACATTATTTCAAAGATGCGGGATCCCGCGGGATCCGCGCGGGATTGAGCAATCCCGCATATCAATCCCGCGGGATTGAATTAGCTGCGGGATTGCAATCCCTACGTGCCACGCTCAAATTTCAAAATTTATATTGAAAATATCTAAAGGGAGCATTTAGTTTTATAAGCTATTATTAATTACCAAAGCTGAGTTCAGTCCGTTAAAGCCATTTCAGTTAAACATTCCTAAGGAAAGCTGATAGATAGATACCTTTCCAGGGGAAGAATATCTCTAAAATATAATTCATGTGGATGCCAAACCCAGCAGTAGGACGCACTTGTAATTTATAAAACGGACAGTCAGCTATTTTCTACTATTTGCGGTAAATCCAGCTTCTGAGAAGCTTATTCTTAATCCCGCTAAAGCTTTGATATAATGTGCTATGTATATAATATGATACTTGAATGGTATTTATGTTGTGATTGTGTAGAGTGGATTAATATGTTAGTGTAAAAATATGATTGGCGAAGGACCTTGATTTTGTGTTACTATCACTGCTTAAAAATGATAAAAATACATGTTGCATAGAAAGGAGAGGACTCACCGGAAAAGGATAATAACTTGTAGGCTGGCAATGCACTTGTATGCTCTTTTCTCATCCAACAGGAACAAAACGGTAATAGTCGTGAGGTTCATTTATTTTATATTACACAGCGGAGTTATTTATAATAGCGGATACACAGCGGAGCACAATGGTTGTCTCGCGGCGGGTTTTTATTGCAGACTGATTAAGATTGTGGGTAAGGTTGACGGGTAGGCAATTGGGAATAGGTAGGACAAAGGACTTGCAACAATAATTAATACCAATCCCAAGCAGTGACAGTATGTATGCGTGCTATGTAGGCATGTGTATGTGTAGGTATATGTATGGGCGTAACCAATACTTGTACCTATTAAACTAAAAACAGATATGACCACTGGTTGAGCACCATAACATATCATTTACTTTTGTTAATTACTTACTTTTTGTTATTTACTGTAGGATGGCGTCTCTTTCAAGTAAGTGCACGTTTTCATTATATGTTTAGGCAATTCTTGACCATAATTTTTGAAATGAGAACACCGCGTACATAAATTTTTTTTAAGGTATAAAGCCCGCCTTGTTGGGACTATTTAAACGCTCCGTCAACTACTAAGGTCTAAGATGGATCATTCTGGTTAAAATATATGCTGATCGATTGAAATCGTTTTGTTAGGTAAGTGCTAAGTTTTCAGCACAACGTTTTCTATTCCTATCGGATCATAAGAGGCGAGGCGCCAGAACCTATCGAGAAGGTGAGGGGGTGGTTGGTTAAATAGGTGCCTACCCGAGCCATTATCCCGGTAATTAACCTAGCAGGGGGGAGGGGGAGGGGATTGGGAAGCTAAGTATGGCCCGGGTTAGCCGTGTCGGTATTACTTTAGTGCCGTGCCGATATTACGATCGTGAACATTCGGCACCAAGTGCCTAAATAGGACGTATAAACTTACCTCATTTTAACGACCTGATGGGAAAGCGTATAAATAAACGATGCGAATATTATATGAGGCGTAAATCGGTTATAGAGTTTGCCTGACACACTACGAGTAGGCCTACTCTGTTTATACGCAGTACTTATCTAATTGATATTAATTTTTGACTAGACAGATACATTTTATCCTAAATCCCGATGTGACCCCACAATTGATCCGGCGACAATTGGCCCGCCGACAGTTGGCACGCCGACTCTTGATCCCCTGAACAATTGATCATTCAAAATTGAAACGTTGCTTGAAATGGCTTTAGCAGTGTTTGGTGACTAGATCTGAATAGCCAAATACATTTTCCACGTCGCTTTCCCCTCCTCACAACCTTCAGCCTCACAACGTATCAAAATTGGGGATGCGATAATCTCACTGACTCCAGACGGGAGTAGTTGCAACTCTTGTGCGGTATTCATACAAAAAAAGGTTGGGAGCAGTTGGGACTCTTTTATGGTATTCAGATAAAATAAATTTTATATTATGCAATAAATTATACAAACACATATAAGTCGGCATGTATGGTATCACCGTATGCTCCTTCGGGGACTTGGAATTATTGTTAGTAAAAATATTTGTATAGCGGATTTTCCCTCAAGATGTCCACAGATTTAAGTATATCGACTTTGGTTGTACGGCCGTATAACCTTTTTGCATACTTACTTGAATAAATAATCTTTCAGGGGATGAAGTCCGAGGTATCAATTGACAAAGGGAACAATTGTCCGGTAGATCAACTGTCCGGGGGATTAACTGTCGGCGGGCCAATTGTAGCCGGATCAAAATCGTGGAACCCTAAATCTCAAAGGTGCATACATTTTATGCGTCGGAAAATTTTGTTCTAAATTTAATAATAACTTGTGAGTATGAGCCGTTTACATGAACAATTTCAACTGTCCAAAATTTCATTTAAATCAATGCATGTACTGCTCTTAAACGAATTCCTCACGATCCTATTTAGAGGATTTGCAGGACTGCGTGCAGAGTCTCTGCTAATTGCATCGGATTCCCTTTGTCCGGCCATCGGAATAATACGCCACGACAATGGGAGACCAACAGCTGTTATCATCAATCATAATTGAGCGTACATTAAGTTAAGTACGGATCCAATGGATACTATCCACATGAAAAGACTAGAAGTTCCTAAGTGAGTTCTACTAATACCTTTTGATTAAGCTTTCGTTTGTCTCTAACAAAGAAAAAATGGCTAACTACGAAATATGTGATTAAATAATAATTTTCATTTGAACAACTCTCTTTTTATAACTTTTGAAGGTATTCCCATCAATGTAATAAACCATTGAAGAGGAAGATTTTTTTTTAAATTTGTTTGATAACAATAACAATCTATTACAAGACCCAATACAAAATATTGATTTCTAGAACAAGACACAAAACAGTAATGAAAAATGAAGACAATATGAAATTTGGGAGGTGGGAATGGGTACTGCCGCCCCGGGAACCATTCATTGGATAACCAACACCTCTGCCATAGTTCGCTACGTTTGGTGTTTAGCAGGGGTGCCCGGGTTCATGGGGTGGGGTTTGTCCAGGGTCTTGGCGGCGTATTCGTCTGCCCACCAACTGCATTCAATTCAATTTATTTCTTTCAAAAACATTACAAAATTTAAATTTTAATGCGTTTTTAAAATATATTTGTAATAGTATTACATTAAACATAAATATAAATATAAATGGTAGGCAAAAAAACTATATAAGCATTAATTGAGCTTGCCTTTTAAAGGCAGCTTCACTGACGCTAAATATGTCGATATCCGAAACTCTGTTCAACAGCAAGATTTCTCTCCCGACCGGCATGACCATTGGCAAGTTAGTCCTGCAGGTCGGAAGATAGAACAGCCTATGCTGTCGATGGCGAAGATAACCATCGGGAACATAAAAATGAATGTTCTCCAAAATAGCTGAGTTTTCAAACCATCCGCGAATCATTCTGAAGAAATGAGTAGCAAGGTGTACATCCCTTCTGACACGTAGATGGTTCATTCCGAGCATACCCTAAAGAAAGTCGGTAGGATATAGCCACAGGTAATAGCCGTACTCCCTCATGTACAGAAATCTCAGAATTTTTTTCTGAACTCTCTCCAACATGAGGAAATATTTTACTTGGTATGGACTCCAAATTACCGACCCACTTTCAAGTCTACTCCTTACTAAGGAATTGAATAGAATTATGAGAACCCGGGTGTCTTTAAAATTCCTTGCAGTACGCAGAACAAAGCCCAGCATTCTCAATGAAGTGCTACAAGCCATCTGATTATGAGTATGAAATGTCAGCCTACTATCAAACATGATTCCAAGATCCTTCATGGTGGAGACACGTTTTAGACTTCGGGCGTCCATCGTATACCGGTAATACCAGGTATGACACGCCCTAGTGAATGATAAAATTAAACATTTAGATATATTGAACTCGATCTGATTTCTTTTACTCCAATCAATAATTCTAATAATATCTGACTGGAGTCGAAGTGCAGGGAGAGAATGGTTGAGGGAGTTACTTTGATTTCTCCAGTCGTACTCTCTCGGATCATCGCCTTGCACCGCAGTGGGAGGGATGGATACAAACGTTCGTCACTCCTACCCACCTCTAATGCCCTTTTCCTTCCCAGAACTTCCTCTCCTTCCTTTTTTAAAAAGACCCTCCACACAGCATCCCCAAAGATGACATCGGCCTTGAGGGGAATTATTTTCCTCAGGGCCTCCTGTGTGGAGCTAATATAAAAAAAATCAAATAAGAGATGGCAGTGACCCAATTGGCGAGGCGTTTGTACCGGCAAGACGAGAGGTTCTAAGTTCGAGTCCCAATTGCAACCGTTAACTTTTTATTTTTCTGTGTCTTTCTCTTTCTTTTTTTTTTGCATAGATTATTAGTGTTATTTTCTTCTTCACTGACTAAATCATCTACCAATTATTTTGTAATTGCGATTAGTGCTTAAAACTTGGGAACGCGTCGATGAATATTTTATAAATTGAAAGATACAGCAATCGAAGTTTAATATTTTTATTAGTTAAAATTTTAGCTGAACTTTTGACAGGAATTAACTGACATTGAAAGTTTTGAAAATATTAAGTAATTAGAGTAGATCCTTTTGCGAACATTAAAACTTAGGAAAGAGGATTATTTTTTTTAGTGTTTCATAACGCTTAATAAGATCTCGATAGGTTTGTTCTGATTCACGTACAAAGGCCAGGATTCAAACCTATTGGTGAATTTCGCACACTGGATGCTTACATTAGCTGATAATTGCCGGTTGTCAACCGTTGTTAAGGAGCCAAAACAAGTGTTTGTTTTTCTTCAGTTTTCTCATCGTAACGCAGCTGTCAACATTACCCTTTATATCGTGACTCGCATAGTGAATTTACCGCCGGTAATTCACCCCCATCGTATAAAAATTCACTAACAACTGCCTGTGGACCATCCAGAAACAGCCAATCGACCACGAGGGATCCACAAACCGGGCAAGATTGCCATCAAATTATCGTAAGTCCCTCTGTGAAATACCTTTGCTATTTGTTTCAGTAAACGTATCATATCGAGATCCACAGGCATAACTCGTATAGAGTGAACATTCAGCTTAACTCTAACCCTTGTAAGGTAGTGCCATCAACGCGCTAATCTTACAATTAGTGAGCTCGGATACATTATGAAAATAATCTGCATTAACTTTCAATATACCTTTGGAATTTAGTTTAGACATAATTGAGAGTTATATAAGTTTCCAATCTAATCTTCAACAATCATACTAAGTAGACTCAAAAGAAAATTGGGAAGAATATCTCATTTTGGGAAGAATTCATCAAAAAATTTCCAGAAAAACTGCATTCACTATTTCACCTCAATTATTGCTCCAAATTTTAGCTGCTTCTTCTTCTTGTTGTGCCTTGTCCGTTCAACGGACGTTGGCTATCATGTTGGCTATGCGGACTTTGTTTACTGCGGCCCGGAACAGCTCCACGGTAGACTGGCCAAACCACTGTCTCAGGTTTTTCAGCCATGAGGTTCTCCTTCTTCCAGGGCCCCGTCTTCCGGCAATCTTTCCCTGCATTATGAGATGCAGGATCTCATACTTCTCTGGATGTCTCATCACGTGTGCAAGATATTGAAGTTTTCGGATTTTTATGGTTTTAATAACTTCCTTTTCTTTATTCAACCGAACCATAACATCTTCATTTGTGACCCTGTCCATCCAGCTTATTTTAAGTATTCTTCTGTAGATCCACATCTCGAATGCTTCAAGTCGCCTAATTAATTCTTCAGTAAGCGTCCATGCTTCCATTCCATAAAATAATATTGAAAATACCTAGCATCTGACCATTCGCATTCGTAATCCAAGGTTGAGATCATGACTGCAGAACATTTTTTTCATGCGGATAAAGGTTGCACGAGCTTGCTCAATGCGGCATTTGATTTCAACTGAAGGATCCCATCTATCATTTACATTGCAGCCCAAGTATACAATACTTTGTACCTTCTCCAGTTTTGTTCCAGCAATATAAAGATGTTCATCCAATGCGTTATTTTTGCTTATGAGCATGTATTTTGTTTTATTTATTTATATAGGTGCTTAGTGAGTTTCTTTTCTTGGGTGACGACAGTGAAATGCTAAACAATGCTAAGGGGACTAAAATAGCTAGCAATGAAGCAGATGTTGACCTTGAAAGCGATAATATTAATGCATAAAATAATGGGAGGCGTCTACTAGTATCTACAGGAATTCCAAAAACTGAACAAATCGGACTAATATCTGAGAACCAACGTGAGGACGAATATTTACAGCTTAAATTGCTGACTAATATCTATGAGAACCAAAGTGAGGACGAATATCTACAGCTCAAACTGCTGACTAATATCTATGAGAACCAATGTGTGGACGAATATCTACAGCACTGGCAGAGGTTGGATTTGCAATTATGTATAGCATATTGGAATAATGTAATATTGCGTATGCAGTTTAAAAAACTTAATGTATGTATGTACGAGTATGTATGTAAAAATCCCTAATATCGGACTATTGGTCACATTTAGCTGATTATTAAGGATTTGGGTTTTTGTTTTAACAGCTTTCTTTATTTCGAGTGCTTCTAAATTATTTAGTCCGTTACCATGACCATTTCTATGTTAGTTAGGTTAGGTTAGGTTGTGGTGCCGTGTATTTCGAAATAAATAAGTAAATATCTTTGTATTATGACCTCCATGTTTGTTCAATAAATTATTGTCCTTGTAAACAGCAAAATACGTAATATTATATAAAAACTTCATTTACGTACTTTAAACGTTTAAGCCGATATGTAATTAGTAATTACGTAATTGAAGTAATTTATGCTTTTCCGTACAACCTCTTGCTCAGCTGCCCTCTGTAGATATTAGTCTAACCTACGCTCCATAGACATTAGTCACCACTGGGACCGTCATAGATATTCGTCCGACCTTAGCTCTGTAGATATTAATCCTCACTCTGAAGTTCATAGATAATCCAACATATGAGCTTTAAATATTCGTCCGACATACAGGCTTATATTAGTATCGGGAGTTAAATAATGAACAACCTGTCAGCAAAATACTTTTCAAATGAATTTGTGTACGACAAGGACATTTATGGTCATAAAACAAGGACGTACAATGAAATCGGACTACCGAAAAAAGACAAAGCAGTTTACTTTACAAACGGATGAAGTATTATAATGCGCTGCCGGAAACTAGAAAGTCTCCACAAATTGGTAGATTCAAGGTATATGGGTACTGTAGGAGACACATTAAAAAGGGAAAATGTTATAAATAATTTTCAATTAAATTAATTTTAATTAATTAGACTAAATACTGTAGAAATGAGATCCCTTAGGCGAATGTGTGGTAAAACCATGTACGATCGTGTGAGAAACGTGGAGATCCGCAAAGCATGCAAGGCTGATGTAAGCGTAATGAATAAGATTAAGAAAGGGATGCTCCGATGGTTTGGGCATGTCCGTAGAGCGAATGAATGAGGAAAGGAGTGTAAGGAGAATATATGACGCAAATGTGAATGGTAGAAGAATTCGAGGACGCCCAAGAAAGACATGGCACTACTAAGTGAATCAGATACTTGAGTCGGGCCATGACAAGAGTCAGAAAAATAGAAGAGCATGTATGAGATGATGTATGAATGTAAACGAGGCAAGGAATATGTGCCAAGACCGAGTTGTTCCGTGGTCCGTCCTCTCTGCCTACCCCTGCGGGGAAACGACGTGATGGTTAGTTAGTAAGTTTAGTTTAGAACGGTTCCTCCACTTTTCATCCGGCGACAAAATATCCCCGACAAAATATCATACGGACAAAACATCCCTCAACAAAATTTATACTAAAACCTAACTAACCTAACCTAACAAAAAATGGGTCAAAAAAATACAAAACTCCTATAAATAAAATAAATTATTATAAAAAAATAGTAAAATGGGACAAAAATAATACAGACATCCTGTAAAGACAAAATTTATTGTTCAAAAATGGTAAAATGGAACAAAAATATTACAGTCATCTTGTGACAGGCTAGGTAAAGTGAGGTTAGGCTAGGTTTTAGTAGATATTTTATTGGAGGATGTTTTGTCCGTAAGATATTTTGTCGGGAATATTTTGTGGCGGGATGAAACCGCGCATTACTATTTACTAGCGGGGCCCGTTGCAAAAATGCAACTTACGGGTTAAAAAATTATGCGATTTGCGTGTGAACGTGGATGAAGCGAGGAGGAGTGTGTGTTAAATTAAATATATGAAGAAACCTGAAGTTACAGTGACCTTGCAACGCATGCCGTGTACCCGTTGTATATAATGTTATGTAGTGCAGCGCTTGCATTAAAATGTAATTTCCCAGGAATTTGAATAGAACCATTACAGTTAAGTTGACCATGAGGTTACAGTGACCTTGCAACGCATGCCGAGCAACCGTTGTATATCATTTTATATATTGCAGGCACTTGCTTTAAAATGTTATTTCCCGGGAATGGGGATGGAACCATTACAGTTAAGTTGACCCCGAGGTTACAGTGACCTTGCAACGCATGCCGGGAACCCGTTGTATATAATGTTATAATATAGTGCAGACGTTTGCAAGGCGCTTGCATTATAATGTAGTTTCCCGGAACTTGGAATGGAACCGTTACAGTTAAGTTGACCCCGAGGTTACAGTGATCTTGCAACGCATGCCGGGTAACTATTGTATATAATGTTATGTAGAAATAAAAATCCCCAAAGATGACCTTTATTGGATAATCAACACTCATGCCGTAGGTCACCCTAAGTGGTTCGCTACGTTTGGTGATTTAGTAGGGGTGCCCGGATTTATGGGGTGAGGTTTGTCTAGGTCTTGGAGGCGGATGACCAGGACACACTGAACCCCAGATTCCTACCCACCCCTTAAACCCTTTTCCTTCTCAGAACTCTCATCTCCTTCTTTGCCTTAAAAAACCCTCCATCCAGCATCTCCAAAGATGACAAGACCGTGAGGGAAATTATTTTCCTCAGGGTCTCCTGTGTGGAGCTTTTTCCTCCCCCCCTCTCGCGCCTCATTAATTCATTCCCGGTACATTTAGTTTTCAAAAAGCGAGAAATGTGCACCTACTTCGGTCGCCCGGTTCATTATTGTATCCCGATTGATCATTATTGTATTCAGAAACCATCGCGGGAATGCACACATCAAATTCCAAAAGTCTCATCGCAATCGGATGAACCAACACCGCTGTCAAAGGTCACCTAAGTGGTTCGCTACGTTTGATGACTTAGCAGGGGTGCCCGGGTTCATGGGATGAGGTTTGTCTAGGTCTTGGTGGCGGATACGTTTGACCTACCACTGCATGGCGGGCTGGATCGGAGGAGACTGATTGAGGGAGGCTTTTTATCTCTCCAGCCAGATTCTCCCAACCCTTCGCCTCGCACCGCAGTGTGAGGAATAGATTCATACGTCCGTTACTCCTGGCCACACTGACCCCCAGATTCCTACCCACCCCTCATACCCTTTTCCTTCTTATATCTTTTTCTCCTTTCTTTCCCTCAAAAAACCCTCCACACAGCATCCTCAAAGATGACATAGGCCTCTAGGGAAATTGTTTTCCTCGGTGCCTCCTGGGTGGAGTTAATGTAAAAAAAAAGTTTAGCAATGCATAATTTCATGATGCCAGAGCTCACTATTGTATATAGAAACCAATGAATGGTTCCCGGGGCGGCGATACCAATTCCATGTTGAATGATTATCATTAAAATACAAAATACAAAAAAAGCGGTATGTAAATTTAATATTTTTGAAAAAAATTATACCATTCCACTTCAAGCAATTTTATTATACATTTACAAAAAAATCATAAGCAATATCATCAGATTTTGAGTTGTTATGTGCATGTAGGTACCTGCATAGATTCTATGTAGAGGTACCTGCACATACGTAAAAAAAACATATGAAATATATTTAGGCTGGGTTTTTCAAAAAATTTATTTAAAAATCTTCAATTTTTCAAGTTAATTTTAACGTTCTGTGAAAGTTCTGTTCAAATTCTATTCAAGTTCCGTAATTATTTCTGTTTTGAAATAATAGTTTAAATAAATAATAATAAATATAATAAGTTTTGAAGATAATTGAATAAATAAAAACCGCACATTACGTGAAAATGAACTTTACTAATTTAAAAATAACATTCATACCAACAGTGGTTATCCAGAAGCAACCTCCGTGTTCCTACATATTTCAAAAATTACCATCTTGGATGATTTTTTTCATTTCATATCATTAATTTTCGATTTAACATTTAAAGGAAAAAATCTCGTAAGATGGTACCTACCTAGTACATACCGAGAAAAATAATGTTGGTGTAGGTACCTACTTACGCGTTTTCTCAATAAATACTTAGCGAATTAGCAATAATTCAATAGAACGGTAGGTACCTACCGCGATTTTCTGCATTTAAATCATTCACATTTTTAACGCCAGTACCTACCTCGAGTTTATATTAACTGGCTGGAAAATTATGCATTGTTGATGATAGATCGATTTCAGAAAATGTCAGAAAAATTTCAATATTTGATGCAATATAGTGTAACATTTTAAATGGGAAGCTACATATGTTTTTATTTTAAAAGTTTCTTAAACTTGTATACCTTCTATTTAATCAAAAACATTTCTTGCAAAATGTTTGTTTTCGCCGCAATCTAAGTTCCCGCAAAGGGCCTTTAAAATGTCAATTTTTCTCCGCTATTTTCGAAAACGCCGTTAAAAAAATTCGAATAAATCCCTAGAAAAATCAGTTTTGTATGGGAAATCTCTTTACTAAACGATTCGACGTTTTTTAACGGGTGAACCTGTCGGCAAGAAATATAACTGAGGTCGAATTTCTTCGTCGGTGAGAGATCTAATTGTAGTTTTCGCCGTTTGGGAGCGCTGTTGACCCTGCGTCATCTTTTTTATATGAAATCTGGTCTTACCCGCAGAGAACGCCGTCCGTGCCCCCTTTCGGGCCAAATTGATCTCTGCGGTCGGTGAAACTCGAGGAGCTGAGGTCGATTATCGCCTGCGGGTCGAGGCGGGCGACGGAAATCGAAAGGGCGTAAGCGTCTTTTTCGTTTTTAAGCGACAATACGCCGTGAGGTCTTGCGGATCGAGGGGGAAAAGAGTCGATTATCGGATCACCAAAACGCGTTTTTTTGGAACGGCCGTTTGTATGAAATCCCGGTCCACAAGCCTTGCTCGGCCAAATCGACCTCTGCGGTCGGTGAAACTCGACAGGCAGAGTGGTCGATTTTCGCCTGTACCCGGAGGGCTAAAAAAAAAAGTGAGTTTTCCTGACCTACCCCAAAACCAAACATTAATATATACTAGCGGGGCCCGTTGCAAAAATGCAACTAACGGGTTAAAAAATTATGCGATTTGCGTGTGAACGTGGATGAAGCGAGGAGGAGTGTGTGTTAAAAAATATATGAAGAAACCTGAGGTTGCAGTGACCTTGCAACGCATGCCGGGTACCCGTTGTATATAATGTTATGTAGTGCAGCGCTTGCATTAAAATGTAATTTGCCAGGAATTGGAATGGAACCATTACAGTTAAGTTGACCCCGAGGTTACAGTGATTTTGCAACGCATGCCGGGTACCCTTTGTATATAATGTTATAATGTAAAGCAGGCATTTGCATTAAAATTTTATTTCCCGGGAGTCGGGATGAAACCATTACAGTAAAGTTGACCCCTAGGTTACAGTGACCTTGCAACGCATACCGGGTACCCGTTGTATATAATGTTATATAGTGCAGGCGCTTGCTTTAAAATGTTATTTCCCGGGAATTGGGATGGAACCATTACAGTTAAGTTGACCCCGAGGTTACAGTGACCTTGCAACGCATGCCGTGTAACCGTTGTATATTATGTTATAAATTGCAGGCGCTTGCATTAAAATTTTATTTCCCGGGAATCGGGATGAAACCATTACAGTAAAGTTGACCCCTAGGTTACAGTGACCTTGCAACGCATGCCGGGTACCCGTTGTATATAATGTTATATAGTGCAGGCGCTTGCATTATAATGTAGTTTCCGGGGACTTGGGATGGAACCATTAGAGTTTAGTTGACCCTGAGGTTAAAGTGGCCGTGCAACGCATGCCGGGTACCCGTAGTATATAATGTTACATATTGCAGGCGCTTGCATTATAATGTAGTTTCCCAGGACTTCGGATGGAAACATTACAGTTTTATTGACCCCGAGGTTAAAGCGGCCTTGCAACGAATGCCGGGTACCCGTTGTATATAATTTTATAAAGTGCATAATTTTATAATGTTGTTTCCCGGGACTTGGTAGGGAACCATTACGGTTTAGTTGACCCCGAAGTTAAAGTGGCCTCGCAACGCATGCCGGGTACCGCAGTTTAGCAGTGCAAAATTTCATTATGCCGGAGCTCACTATTGTAGTTGTATTGTATTTCATTTTGCAAGTGTAAGTACTAAGTAGGTACTTTGTTGTAATATTTCACCAAAACGACGCCATTATGCTGTTGAGCATAAAATAATTTTCACTACAAATAAATTCATTCAATATCATGTTTTGATTTTTAAATGAAAAAAGTCCCCGCAAGTAAGTACCTACCTAGAACACGCGTAATGTATATATATATACAATGTTCAAATAGAACACACTTAAAAATAAAAAAAATAATTAATAAAAAAAATTGACAATTCTTTAAATTTTTCTAGTAAATTTTCAGTTCTATAAAGTTCCGTTCGAGTTCTGTAATTATTTCAGTTTTGTGATGTAACTGGTCTGTAATGATAAAACAATAGAATTTGAGTAGAACCATCACAGAACGTGAAAATTAACTTTAAAAAAGTTCAATTATTCTGTATCATGGAAACAACCTTACCTTAGTATTTATTGCATTAAAACCTAATTCGTTGTGTAGGTACCCATTCAGGTAGGTACCTGCGCATTTCCTTAGATTCCGGCAATCTTAGCTTTTTTCATCATATTTGCAATACTACCGAAATAAGCAGGTACCTACCCCGAATGAAAAACGTGTTAATTTGACTGGCCAGCAAATATTTAAACTTCCGATGGAATCTGTGAGCGCGTTTTTTGATGATTTTTTTTCGGAAAATTTCGAGTTTTGTCAGCATCTCCTGACGTATTTTATATGAGAATCATATGTTTTATTGGTGTTAAAAGTTGCGGAATCTATCCGGCTATCGTATTTTCAAAAAACATCTAGCCCGGAATCGGTTTTTCGGCGGTAATGTCGTTTTCCGAAAAACAACGACCGAAACCGCCGAGAGTTCCGTTTTGTTAGGCTAAAAATTTGACATCTGAGATCCTGACCTATGTCAATAGTCCTATATAGCATTTTCCTTTGTGAAATTAGCGGGTTTTTTCCTAAATTTTTTTTTTCAAACGCCGTCTGTCGGCGGGAAATATAATCGAGTGATTCGAGTAGAGCTTCTAGTTTTCGCCGCCGATTCGTATCGGAGAATAAATCCCTGTATATATTTCATTTTGTCGAAAAAAAATTTCTCCCAGCTTCCTTATTACGATTTGCTTCAACCGAAAGTGACCCGTGAGGTTTCACCCACCCGAGGGGCAAAGTGGTAGCTTTTCCCCTCAAATCGAAAGTGAGTTTTTTCGACCAATGGCGTGAGCGGAAAAAGTGAGTTTTCTCGACCAATGGCGTGAGCGGAAAAAGTGACCTTTTCCCTGACCTACCCCAAAACTGAACATTAATATATATACTAGGTTTTGCCTGTTGCAGAAGCAACTGACGGGTTAAAACACTTTGCGATTTGCGTGTGAATGTGGATGAAGCGAGAAGGAGTGTGTGTTAAATTAATTATATGAAGAAACCTGAGGTTACAGTGACTTTGCAACGCATGCCGGGTACCCGTTGTATATAATGTTATAATATAGTGCAGGCATTTGCAAGGCGCTTGCATAATAATGTAGTTTCCCTGAACTTGGAATGGAATACAGTTAAGTTGATCCCGAGGTTACAGTGATGTTGCAACGCATGCCGGGAACCCTTTGTATATAATGTTATAATATAAAACAGGCGTTTGCAAGGCGCTTGTATTATAATGTAGTTTCTCGGAACTTAGAATGGAACCATTACAGTTAAGTTGACCCCGAGGTTACAGCGATCTTGCAACGCATGCCGGGTACCCTTTGTATATAATGTTATAATATAAAGCAGGCGTTTGCAAGGCGCTTGCATTATAATGTAGTTTCCCGGAACTTGGAATGGAACCATTACAGTTAAGTTGACCCCGAGATTACAGTGATGTTGCAACGCATGCCGGGTACCCGTTGTATATAATGTTATAATACATTGCATGCGTTTGCAAGGCGCTTGAATTATAATGTAGTTTCCCGGAACTTGGAATGGAACCATTACAGTTAAGTTGACCCCGAGGTTACAGCGATGTTGCAACGCATGCCGGGTACCCTTTGTATATAATGTTATAATATAAAGCAGGCGTTTGCAAGGCGCTTGTATTATAATGTAGTTTCCAGGAACTTGGAATGGAACCATTACAGTTAAGTTGACCCCGAGGTTACAGTGATCTTGCAACGCATGCCGGGTACCCTTTGTATATAATGTTATAATATAAAGCAGGCGTTTGTAAGGCGCTTGCATTATAATGTAGTTTTCCGGAACTTGGAATGGAACCATTACAGTTAAGTTGACCCCGAGATTACAGTAATGTTGCAACGCATGCCGGGTACCCGTTGTATATAATGTTATAATACAGTGCATGCGTTTGCAAGGCGCTTGAATTATAATGTAGTTTCCCGGAACTTGGAATGGAACCATTACAGTTAAGTTGACCCCGAGGTTACAGTGTTGTTGCAACGCATGCCAGGTACCCGTTGTATATAATGTAATGTAGAAATACAAATCCCCAAAGTTGTCCTTTATTGGATAACCAACTTCTCTGCCATAGGTCACCTCAAGTGGTTCGCTACGTTTGGTGATTTAGTAGGGGTGTCCGGGTTCATGGGGTGAGGTCTGTCTAGGTCTTGGAGGCGGATGTCCAGGACACACTGAACCCCAGATTCCTACCCACCCCTTAAACCCTTTTCCTTCCCAGAACTCTCATCTCCTTCCTTTCCTTAAAAAAAATCCTCCACACAGTATCCCCAAAGATGACATAGGACCTGAGGGAAATTATTTTCCCCACGGCCTCCTGTGCGGAGCTCATGTAAAAAAAAAAAATTAAATGCATATAAATTCACCTTTCCCAAAAAGCCAGAAATAATTGAAAAAATCATGTTCTTAATATATTTTCCCTTGCTTAGTTCTGCACTCCTGGTATTTATCCTTTTAAAATTTTGTTTTATTCGAGTAAAAAAAAGAACAGAAAAAATATTCTTTCATAGCGTACTCTACCCCCCCCCCCCCCCTTCCTCCATCCCGAAAAACCCCTCCCGGGTTCCCCTCCCCCTTCCCAGATTACCCTCCCCCCTCCGTGGTTTTTTCCCCCCCTCCCGCGCTCATTATTTCATTGCCGTTACATTTGGTTTTCAAACAGCTCGCGTGCCACCTATTGAAATATTTTTATGCAAATTTCGTAATGCCAGAGCTCACCAGCCAATAAACAAACATAACAAAAAAAAATTCAATTTTTTGCAGTCTTTCGGAAGTTATACGCGTACATACATTTCGACGATTGATTTTTATGCAAATTTCATAATGCCAGAGCTTACCAGTAGTTTTATAGAAACCTTGTCCTATCAGTAACGAAAACAATAAAAAAAGAATGTTCAGATTCGGTGTATTCGTTCGAAAGTTATACGCATATATACATTTCGGCAATTCATTTTTATACAAATTTCATTATGGCAGATCTCACCGGTATTTTTATGCAAAACCTTGTCCTAACAGTAACGAACCCACCAAAAAAACAATTATTCAATTCGATGCATCCGTTCGAAAGTTATGCGCGTGCAAACATTTCGGCAACCATTTTATACAAATTTCATAATGCCAGTGCTCACCAGAAGATCAATAAAAACCTTATCCTAACAATTACAAACACAAAACAAAAATAATTATCCAATTCGGTGCATGCATTCGAAAGTTATGGGCGTACTTGCATATCGGCGATTCATTTATAATATATCAGTTTCTCAGGTACCTAACGATTTTATAGTTTTTCATACAGTTAAATATACCTCAGTCAATTTCTGCGCTCCTGGTAGGTACCCTGTAACGTTTATACAGAATGTGCAATGCAATTTTTCACAAAAATGGCGCTTTAATTTTATTTTTATAATTTTATAATATATCAGTTTCTCAGGTACCTACCGATTTTACAGTTTTTCATATAGTTAAACATACGTATGTATAAAGCCGCCGACAGGGCCTAGCAGCAGAAATCTGCCAAACAGAAGTATGTAGACACAATCGGAGACATGCCATCATCAAATTCTCAAAGATTCGTCGCAATGGGATGAACGGTTAACCGTGTATAATTTAATGAAGCTAAAACAACATATTATTATCTCGGTCAATTTCTGCGCTCCTTATACTTTGGATCCATTATTTTACAAAACCTAGGGTTTTTTTTCACAAAAATGGCGCTATAATTTTTTTTTTATTATTTAGGAAAACAAATTTGGTCATCGGGATAAGCACCTCATTTTATTTGATTTTATTAAATTTTGTATTAAGTACCTACTTAGTATTTAAATGGTTAATAATATTTCATTTATATGGCAACACAACCGTTAAACTTTGTCTCAACCACCTCAAGCACAGCCTGAAAATCGAACACCTGCGCCCGTTTTAGAACATTTTACATACAAATTACGTCAGGTAACGCTGTCAGGACCTCGCTGAAAACTTGCGGTGGTTTTGAATAATGTTCCATGCTTAGTGTTGCAAGATTCGAGAAAATTTAATAAAGATTATTAATCACCCTCGTACGAATACAATCAATTTGAAACATGTTCCATAAGTCGTTGAACAACAGCATTTTTTTCGCGCTAGGATCTGCGAACGTTCCAATTTAGATTTCGACACATTTTTGAATTTCTCCAAGGAAAAGCTGCAGTTTTAGATTCTGTCGACAGGCGTCTCCGTGAAAATTGTACCTATTTTTAAACATTAGTTTCAAAATATGACTTTTCCGTGGGTTTTTCGCAAATGTCAGTTTTCCAACAAATATTACGACGATGTTTTTGTGAAAAGTGATAATTACGACGGTCAATTAACCTTTGAAAAACTCTCGTTGACGTAATTTTAATAAATTTTGGCTTCCAAGCGTGATATTTTCGACGAAATCGCATATGCAAGTCGGCCGGTGGGCAAACGAAAAATGAAGAATGACATTTAAAATTTATGTACCTAGCCAAATCAATTTTGTATGGGAGATTTTCGCTATATCTTTCTCAACTTTTCCATGCATTTAAAAAGAGATACACTCCCTTAATCGGCCTTGAGGGAAAGTGAATCTACAGATGTGCCAATCTCGATGAGCCGAGAAGTCAATTTGGCTTGCCAAATTTTAAAAACGGTCGCAAGCCAAAGTGACCCGTGAGGTTTCACCCACCCGAGGGGCAAAGTGGTCGCTTTTCCCCTCAAATCGAAAGTGAGTTTTGACCCATCACGAACGGCCGCAAGCTAAAGTGACCCTTGTTGTTTCACCCACCCGAGGGGCAGAGTGGTCGTTATTCCCCTCAAATCAAAAGTGACCTTTTCCTGACCAATGGCGTGAGCGGAAAAAGTGAGTTTTCCCTGACCTATCCCAAAACCAAACAATACTATATACTAGGTTTTGCCCGTTGCAGAAGCAACTGACGGGTTAAGACACTATGCGATTTGACGTGTGAACGTGGATGAAGCGAGGAGGAGTGTGTGTTAAATTAAATATATGAAGAAACCTGAGTTCACAGTGGCCTTGCAACGCATGCCGGGTACCCGTTGTATATAATGTTATGTAGTGCAGCGCTTGCATTAAAATGTAATTTCCCAGGAATTGGAATGGAACCATTACAGTTAAGTTGATCCCGAGGTTACAGTGACCTTGCAACGCATGCCGAGTAACCGTTGTATATCATGTTATATATTGCAGGCACTTGCTTTAAAATATTATTTCCCGGGAATTGGGATGGAACCATTACAGTTAAATTGACCCCGAGGTTACAGTGACCTTGCAACGCATGCCGTGTACCCGTTGTATATTATGTTATAAATTGCAGGCGCTTGCATTACAATTTTATTTCCCGGGAATCGGGATGAAACCATTACAGTAAAGTTGACCCCTAGGTTAAAGTCGCCTTGCAACGCATACCGGGTACCCGTTGTATATAATTTTATATAGTGCAGGTGCTTGCATTATAATGTAGTTTCCCGGTACTTGGGATGGAACCATTATAATTAAGTTGACCCCGAGGTTACAGTGACCTTGCAACGCATGCCGGGTACCCGTTGTATATACTGTTATATAGTGCAGGCGCTTGCATTATAATGTAGTTTCCCAGGACTTCGGATGGAAACATTACAGTTTTATTGACCCCGAGGTTAAAGCGGCCTTGCAACGCATGCCGGGTACCCGTTGTATATAATTTTATAAAGTGCATAATTTTATAATGTTGTTTCCCGAGTTAACCACCCTAAACGACCCCCACCTACAAGAAGACATCGCAGTACGCCCATTGCAACCGGCACTTCATCTTGCCTAAAAATAAACTAATAAACCCTACATGTTTATTGATAACAGCTGCATCCAGCCGAGGACCATTACCGGGATGATATACTCTAATCACTATCCCTTAATCGACATACCAACTCGAAGAAAATCATTAATAGACAAACCAACGAACATTTGGATGTACTTAACGCAGCCCTCACGCCGAACAGTCCCAAAATAAAAGACTGGATTACGAAACCCCACGTATCCACGAGCATCGGGACAACAACCCCATTATCAGGATAACATATTGACCCCTTGACATGCAGCACCGAAAATAGGAAGACGACGCCCCCCCACCACGCCAGCAGGGACTATATAAACCCCGACTCTTACTTCCACTAGTTAATCTATTTTGTGCATTGAATCCAAGCACTTGCTTGTTGTATTGCTCACATAATAGTTCCCTTTGAAATTGTACTTATTTTAAGTTGTATTGTGTAATTAAACAATAAAGGATAATTTATCCACAAGTATATTTTTTTAACACTACACGACATCAAAAGTTAACTGGCGCCCAGCACGTGGGTCAATTCGAGGAAGTCTGAAAATTGGCCAAAACTAGGACTCCCTAGATATTTTAATATCTCAACGCGAAAGGACCACACACCAAAAAAATTTGTTAACTTGGCAATGAAGATCGTCGCATCAATACTTCTGTGAGTACATTTTCAATTGATCGTCTATCCCATACGTACGATAGATCCCTTCCCTACCTTATCCAAAAGGTTAGAGAGAAAACTAAATTTTTTAAAGTCACTTTGTATATTTCTATTTTTTTTTACTTTTTTGAAAAATGGTACAGCCAAATGAGAGACCCGCTCCCCAATACGCAGAGTCGATATTGGAGTATAGTGGCTCTCCCCAAGACATCAACTTATTCATAAAATCAGCCAGGGGGTTCATTACTAGAAACGGCAATACACCTAGTAATGTTGAGAAAATAATCTCAAGATTACGTGGCAAAGCACTTCACGTAATTCTCATGTGTGATCATGATAATAACATTGAAACTATATTAGAGACGCTAAAAAATGAATGTGGGGACAATAAGTCTGTTACATTATTGCAAACCGAACTAATCAACTTCAACCGCGGTCAAAGGGATTTCTCCTCAACGATTCATGAAATCAATCAGATTCTATTTTCAATTAAAATCAAAATTTCTGATCAATATGGAGGACCTAGTGCCCACATATTGATGGAGCCATACAAAGATACGGCCAGAAATACGTTATTAAACCTCATGCCAACGCACATTAAATGTGCAAACTTAACAAAAAATTACGATGCCCTGTGCACAGAAATAAGAATGCTGGAGGCTCACGGTGAGCTCCACCAACGGTCTAAGCAAAATCTTGTGTTTCCACAAGCAGGACCATCTAATTTCATGCGGCCAGGACAAAACCAATTAAATAAACCCTTTACTCGTCCTAACTTTTTACCACCGTAAACGCAAAATTCGTTCAAGCCTCATAGTAACTTTAACCAAAATAATCATAATCACCATAATTTTAATAATAAACCGTGGAATAATAATAATCAAATGCATAAGTATGGACAAAACCGCCCGTGGCAAGGAAATAATAATAATAATTTTAATACGCATCATGCGCGTTCTGGTGATGTCAGTATGAGAACGGCCCCAATGCCTCGACCTCCTAAAGGCCCGGTCATCGACCTCGGCAATGGACGTACGGCACAAGAGCTATTTTATACAGACGGGAATGATCAGGAACGGCCGGATTTGTGGGAAGACCAAGAATCTCCCCGAGAAACCTAGTCCACCTGAATCATATTAACAATGGCCTACCATATGTAGTAGCGCCATTAAATATAAAAATTCTGATTGATACGGGAAGCTCCAAATCATTCATGAATAAAAATGTGTATAATAGATTATTTCGTGACTGTAGATATGTAAACGAAGAGTTTACTGTGCAAACAGCACACTCTACGACTACCCATAGAGGTGCCGTCGTGACTCCATTTTGGAAAAGAGTATTCGGCAATAATAATGCTGAAATGCGTTTTTATATTTTTTGACTTTTCCCACAAATACGATGTTTTAATGGGGATAGATATGTTGAAATTAATGAATGCAACATTAATTTTAAACAACTGTAATAATATTTTTAAAACTCCAACCAGACAAGTTCAGTTGTTCCATGTAATGGATATAAATAGACTTGATGAGTTATTGGAGAAAAATAGAGATTTGTTTTCTGAGGAACTGGTAGCTAATTGCTCACCTCATGTAAAACATGAAATAAAATTAATTAAAGAAGAACCTGTGTATCAACGCGCTTATCGGTTACCGTACGAGCAGAGGCTTGAAGTTGAAAGGCAAGTCGCCCAACTTCTAAAGGATGGAATCATCCGACCAAGCGATTCGCCTTGGGCAAGCCCTGTCCATATAGTCGAGAAAAAACTCAACCTATTGCCTATATTTCTAGGACACTGTCAAAAACGGAAACTAAATACAATACGACGGAAAAGGAATTGCTTGGTATACTATGGTCCCTCCAGCAATTCCGTCCGTATATTTATGGTAAACATTTTATCATAGAAACGGATCACCAACCGTTAGTATGGTTAACCAAGTTAAAAGAACCAAACGCCAAACTTACTAGGTGGAGACTCAAACTCCAGGAATATGATTATACGATTAGACATAAGCGAGGTTGTAATAACCATGTAGCTGACGCACTTTCAAGAGTCGAAATTCATTATAGTGAGGACGGTGAGGAGCATGATTCATTACGAGTAGAAGCCACCTCGGGCGCCCAGAGTGTCACTGACACCGTGCATAGCAATGTGGATGACCATGAGGGTGGAATCCCAATTCGTAACGAACACCCACCCCCGCGTATGAATAGGATTTTTATTGAACTAAGCGATATTGAGAAGCATAGTTTGAGAGCTAAGGAAAAAGGTACGGACCTTGTATGGTGTATCCCTTTAGAAAATGCAGAAGCAATATTTTTAAAATTGATTAAAACATGTTTGGATAAAGATAAATATGCAGTAATTATAAATAACGATAGATTATATGAGTGTTTAAGCGAATGTTATAGAAAAAATATTGATAAGAACTCATTAAAATTAATACGTTTTACAAATGTTAAGATTGAACCCATAAAATTAGAAGAACAAAAGGAGATAATTCGTTCGACGCATGTCGAGAACCAGCGTCACATGGGTCTAGATGCCCTACTCAGTAAAATAAAACGGACGCACTATTTTAATAATATGCGGACAAAAATAAAAGATTTTTTAAAAACGTGTATAATATGTCAAAATTCTAAATACGAAAGGCACCCCACGTCAGCCCCATTAGAGGCTACTGTTACTCCTAATTGTCCGATGGAGATATGGCAGATCGACACTTATCATTTCGGACGTCAAAAATTCTTAACCATTGTGGATAGATTCTCTAAATGGGCATCTTGCACTTTAATCACTGTTGACAACAATGTCGCAATATGCGAAATACTAGTAAAAATATTTTCATTAATCGGCATACCGAAAGAAATACATTTAGATCGTGAAACTACGTTTACGTCCACTACGACACGAGAATTATTAGAAACGTACAATATTAAAACACATGTGACTACTACTGGTCATTCACAGTCAAAAGCTGATATAGAACGCTTTCACTCCACTCTAACAGAAATACTGAGATTAATACGCACGGCAATACTGAACGTCACATCGGAAACTCAAATTAATTTAGCCTTAAATGCTTATAATAATAATATACATGGTGTAACTAAGCATACACCAAATGAAATACACTTTTGCCATGGGAACCGAACACCACAATCTAATGGTGTGATAACCCAAAATTACGTAGCCGATCATGCAAATCAATGTAAAGAACTAAACAAAATAATACATGATTTACAACATAAAACAAAAAATAAAACACGCGAACGAGTAAACAAAACACGTACGCCCCAAGAGATGTCCGTAGGACAACAAATACTTATAAAAGTTACCGCACGGGGTAAACATAAAAATAAATTCAAAGGACCGTTCACTATTACTAAAATATTACCACATAATGTACTCGAATATAAAAGTCTGAGAGGCCTAACAACAATTCACAAAGACAGTGTTAAATTGTTTCAGGCTGACGGCCATGACGCAAGCGCTACGGATCCGTCAATTAGCGGACAATGAGCACTTCATCGTCGCACCTCTGGGAAATGCACGAGCCGTCGAAGGACAGTGGCACGTCATTCATACCCTAGATTTAACTGAACTTATTGAACAATCGCAACAACTAGGAATTAATTATGAGAAATTTATAAAAAGTAACAATGTAACTTTACCACATGTAGGATTAGAACGTTTGAAATATTTAATAGATCATAATAATCAGATAATTGACAATTTAGTTGTAAATAGATATAAAAGAGGCCTAATAAACGGACTCGGTACAATAATTAAAGGGATTACGGGAAACTTAGATGATAATGATTTAGATAAATTAGTGCAACGAATTGAAACTAACCAAAATATTAATGAAAAGAGAATCTCGTTGAGTTCAAGATCATTAGAGGATTATTACGGTAAACTAAAAAATATTTCACATAACCAAATGGTACTCTGGTCACAAATGAGCCATGATCATTTTGAAGATAAGACAGACCTGTTGATTACACATTTAATTTATCAGACGGAAACTATCACCGAATTAATTACTAGAATTACAGAAGCTATCACGTTTGCCTCTCATGGAATGTACCACCCTAACATTATAAAACCAAAGGTATTTATGGAATCCATTTCACATGTAAATCCTGAACAGCTACCTTCTAAAGATTTTGATATTATTCAACGCTTTTTGCAAGTTAAATTCATTAAAGTTAAACAAACTTTGCACTTTATCCTCTCTCTAACTTTAGTAGAACGCACCGTCTATATGTATAACGAAATAATTCCCATCATCTCCAAAACTAACAATAAATGTTTCCAACCCCACCTCCTACCGAGACGATTATTGAGAGATGGAAAGCAGATGTATAACGCACACAAGTGCCAAGTTATTACAGACAGCCTCAGCATATGCAACAAAGAACTCAACTCCATCGATGACTGCACAACTACCGTACTAGAAAACCACAGCGAACAGAACTGCAGTCTACGCCAGATTATTTGCCCAGAAGAATATACACACGTCATCGGAGATAACATGATGTATCTATTTCGCAACGAACCAACAGCATTAAAAGCACAATGCCCTCAACATCAACAGAATATAGTAATTTCCAAATCTGTACTTGTAACAAACGACGAGTGCAGTATACAAGGAAGGACTTTCACTATGGGAAGAATCGTTAACCAAGAAACATTACTCATTACATATTCGAAGGAAGAATTACATGTACTAAAACTACCCATCCTACATGTTGACGAAATACAAGAACCACGCAGAGAACTCGATATCCCTACCACTACGACGGGATTTGAAGGAACTATACACCTAACACTTACCAGCTGCCTGATAATTACGGCCATCGGATATATCCTTTGGAGAAGATATAAACTCTTCACAGTGCGAAGGAGTTTCAATTTTAGGGGGGGAGAGTTAACCACCCTAAACGACCCCCACCTACAAGAAGACATCGCAGTACGCCCATTGCAACCGGCACTTCATCTTGCCTAAAAATAAACTAATAAACCCTACATGTTTATTGATAACAGCTGCATCCAGCCGAGGACCATTACCGGGATGATATACTCTAATCACTATCCCTTAATCGACATACCAACTCGAAGAAAATCATTAATAGACAAACCAACGAACATTTGGATGTACTTAACGCAGCCCTCACGCCGAACAGTCCCAAAATAAAAGACTGGATTACGAAACCCCACGTATCCACGAGCATCGGGACAACAACCCCATTATCAGGATAACATATTGACCCCTTGACATGCAGCACCGAAAATAGGAAGACGACGCCCCCCCACCACGCCAGCAGGGACTATATAAACCCCGACTCTTACTTCCACTAGTTAATCTATTTTGTGCATTGAATCCAAGCACTTGCTTGTTGTATTGCTCACATAATAGTTCCCTTTGAAATTGTACTTATTTTAAGTTGTATTGTGTAATTAAACAATAAAGGATAATTTATCCACAAGTATATTTTTTTAACACTACACGACATCAAAAGTTAACTCCCGGGACTTGGTAGGGAACCATTACGGTTTAGTTGACCCCGAAGATAAAGTGGCGTCGCAACGCATGCCGGGTACCCGCTGTATATAATTAATTTATTTACGCACAAATAGTCCATTAACAATAACAATCGGTTGCACGGTTTAGCAGTGCAAAATTTCATTATGCCGGAGCTCACTATTGTAGTTGTATTGTATTTCATTTTGCAAGTGTAAGTACTAAGTAGGTACTTTGTTGTAATATTTCACCAAAACGACGCCATTATGCTGTTGAGCATAAAATAATTTTCACTACAAATAAATTCATTCAATATCATGTTTTGATTTTTAAATGAAAAAAGTCCCCGCAAGTAAGTACCTACCTAGAACACGCGTAATGTATATATATATATATATTTTATTATTTTTTTTTTATTTAACAATGTTCAAATAGAACACACTTAAAAATAAAAAAATAATAATTAATAAAAAAAATTGACAATTCTTTAAATTTTTCTAGTAAATTTTCAGTTCTAGATAGTTCCGTTCGAGTTCTGTAATTATTTTAGTTTTGCAATGTAACTGACCTTTAATGATAAAATAACAGAACTTGAGTAGAACCAATAAAGAACGTGAAAATTAACTTTAAAAAAAGTTGAATTATTCAGTATCATCGAAACAACCTTACCATTGCATTAAAACCTAATTAATTGTGTATCTACGTATTCGGGTAGGTACCTGCGCATTTTCTTCTCTTTGCTTTTTTCATCATATTTGCAATACTACCGAAATAAGTAGGTACCTACCCCGAATGAATAACGTGTTAATTTGAACTGGCTAGCAAAATTTTAACTTCCGATGGAATCTGTAAGCGCGTGTTTTGATGATTTTTTTTCGGAAAATGTCGAATTTTGCCAGCATCTCCTGAACTATTTTATATGGGATGGGCATACAATTTTGGTTTTAAAAGTTGCGGAATTCTCTATTGTATTAGATTTTTGAAAAACATCCGAGCCGGGATCGGTTTTGGGGCCGCAATGCCGCGTACCGTAAAACCACTACCGAAAACCGTGAAAAGTCTGTTTTGTTAGGCTAAAAATTTGACGTCTGAGATCCCTGACCTGACTCAACATTCCTAGCATTTTCATTTGCATTGAAACTGATGGCCAAAATGACATCTTTTTTTTTGGAAACGCGAACCTGTCGGCGGGAAATGTAACCTGGCAGAATTGAGTGTAATTTTACTATTGGTTCTAGTTTTCGCCGTTGATTCGCGTTAGTTTTTCTGTGAATAAGGCGCTAATTTTGTCGACAAAAATAAACTCCGCAAAATCAAAGTACTGAGGGTGCACTGAATTTGCTTGAACCGAAAGTGAACCTTGAGGTGGGTGAAACGTAAAGGGCGTACTGGTCGTTTTTGCGTCAACGAAAAAGTGCGCGGAAAAAGAGCTTTCCCAAACCAAACATTAATATATATACTAGGTTTTGCCCGTTGCAGAAGCAACTGACGGGTTAAGACACTATGCGATTTGACGTGTGAACGTGGATGAAGCGAGGAGGAGTGTGTGTTAAATTAAATATATGAAGAAACCTGAGTTCACAGTGGCCTTGCAACGCATGCCGGGTACCCGTTGTATATAATGTTATGTAGTGCAGCGCTTGCATTAAAATGTAATTTCCCAGGAATTGGAATGGAACCATTACAGTTAAGTTGATCCCGAGGTTACAGTGACCTTGCAACGCATGCCGAGTAACCGTTGTATATCATGTTATATATTGCAGGCACTTGCTTTAAAATATTATTTCCCGGGAATTGGGATGGAACCATTACAGTTAAGTTGACCCCGAGGTTACAGTGACCTTGCAACGCATGCCGTGTACCCGTTGTATATTATGTTATAAATTGCAGGCGCTTGCATTAAAATTTTATTTCCCGGGAATCGGGATGAAACCATTACAGTAAAGTTGACCCCTAGGTTAAAGTCGCCTTGCAACGCATACCGGGTACCCGTTGTATATAATTTTATATAGTGCAGGTGCTTGCATTATAATGTAGTTTCCCGGTACTTGGGATGGAACCATTATAATTAAGTTGACCCCGAGGTTACAGTGACCTTGCAACGCATGCCGGGTACCCGTTGTATATACTGTTATATAGTGCAGGCGCTTGCATTATAATGTAGTTTCCCAGGACTTCGGATGGAAACATTACAGTTTTATTGACCCCGAGGTTAAAGCGGCCTTGCAACGCGTGCCGGGTACCCGTTGTATATAATTTTATAAAGTGCATAATTTTATAATGTTGTTTCCCGGGACTTGGTAGGGAACCATTACGGTTTAGTTGACCCCGAAGTTAAAGTGGCCTCGCAACGCATGCCGGGTACCCGCTGTATATAATTAATTTATTTACGCACAAATAGTCCATTAACAATAACAATCGGTTGCACGGTTTAGCAGTGCAAAATTTCATTATGCCGGAGCTCACTATTGTAGTTGTATTGTATTTCATTTTGCAAGTGTAAGTACTAAGTAGGTACTTTGTTGTAATATTTCACCAAAACGACGCCATTATGCTGTTGAGCATGAAATAATTTTCACTATAAATAAATTCATTCAATATCATGTTTTATTTTTAAAGGAAAAAAGTCCCTGCAAGAAAGTACCTACCTAGAACAGCGTAATATATATATTTTTTTGTTACTTCACAATATCCAAATAGATAATCTGCACATTTAAAAATAACATAACATAAAAATAATAAGGCTGGGTTGTTTAAAAAAAATAATTGACAATTTTACAAATTTTTCTTGTCAATTTTCAGTTCTAGAAAGTTCCGTAATTATTTCAGTTTTGTGATGTAACTGGCCTTTATTGAGAAAAAACAGAACTTGAGTAGAACCAACACAGAACGTGAAAATTAACTTTAAAAAAAAAATTTGAATTATTTAGTATCATCGAAACAACCTTACCTTAGTATTTATTGCATTAAAACCTAATTCGTTGTGTAGGTACCCATTCAGGTAGGTACCTGCGCATTTCCTTAGATTCCGGCAATCTTTGCTTTTTTCATGATATTTGCACTACTACCGAAGTAAGTAGGTACCTACCCCGAATGAAAAACGTGTTAATTTGAACTGGCCAGCAATAATTAAACTTCCGATGGAATCTGTGAGCACGTGTTTTGATGATTTTTTTTCGGAAAATTTCGAGTTTTGTCAGGATCTCCTGACATATTTTATATGAGAATCGTATGTTTTATTGTTATTAAAAGTTGCGGAATCTCTCAGGCTATCGTATTTTTAAAAAACATCTAGCCCGGAATCGGTTTTTCGGCGGCAATGTGGTTTTCCGAAAAACAACGACCCAAACCGCCGAGAGTTCCGTTTTGTTAGGCTAAAACTTTGACATTTGAGATCTGCGTCAACGGTCCTAGCATTTTCCTTTGTGAAATTAAGGGGTTTTTTCGTCATTTTTTTTTTTACCAACGCCATCTGTCGGCGGGAAATACAACCGAGCCGAATCGAGTGATTCGAGTAGAGCTTCTAGTTTTCGCCGCCGATTCGTATCGGAGAATAAATCCCTGTATATATTTCATTTTGTCGAAAAAAATTTGCTTACAGTTTTCAGTCCCAATTTGCTTCAACCGAAAGTGAACCTTGAGGTGGGTGAAACGCAAAGGGCGTACTGGTCGTTTTTGCGTCAACCAAAAAGTGCGCGGAAAAAGACCTCTCCCAAAACCAAACAATACTATATATATACTAGCGGGGCCCGTTGCAAAAATGCAACTAACGGGTTAAAAAATTATGCGATTTGCGTGTGAACATGGATGAAGCGAGGAGGAGTGTGTGTTAAAAAATATATGAAGAAACCTGAGGTTGCAGTGACCTTGCAACGCATGCCGGGTACCCGTTGTATATAATGTTATGTAGTGCAGCGCTTGCATTAAAATGTAATTTGCCAGGAATTGGAATGGAACCATTACAGTTAAGTTGACCCCGAGGTTACAGTGATTTTGCAACGCATGCCGGGTACCCTTTGTATATAATGTTATAATGTAAAGCAGGCGTTTGCATTAAAAATTTATTTCCCGGGAGTCGGGATGAAACCATTACAGTAAAGTTGACCCCTAGGTTACAGTGACCTTGCAACGCATACCGGGTACCCGTTGTATATAATGTTATATAGTGCAGGCGCTTGCTTTAAAATGTTATTTCCCGGGAATTGGGATGGAACCATTACAGTTAAGTTGACCCCGAGGTTACAGTGACCTTGCAACGCATGCCGTGTAACCATTGTATATTATGTTATAAATTGCAGGCGCTTGCATTAAAATTTTATTTCCCGGGAATCGGGATGAAACCATTACAGTAAAGTTGACCCCTAGGTTACAGTGACCTTGCAACGCATGCCGGGTACCCGTTGTATATAATGTTATATAGTGCAGGCGCTTGCATTATAATGTAGTTTCCGGGGACTTGGGATGGAACCATTAGAGTTTAGTTGACCCTGATGTTAAAGTGGCCTTGCAACGCATGCCGGGTACCCGTAGTATATAATGTTACATATTGCAGGCGCTTGCATTATAATGTAGTTTCCCAGGACTTCGGATGGAAACATTACAGTTTTATTGACCCCGAGGTTAAAGCGGCCTTGCAACGAATGCCGGGTACCCGTTGTATATAATTTTATAAAGTGCATAATTTTATAATGTTGTTTCCCGGGACTTGGTAGGGAACCATTACGGTTTAGTTGACCCCGAAGTTAAAGTGGCCTCGCAACGCATGCCGGGTACCGCAGTTTAGCAGTGCAAAATTTCATTATGCCGGAGCTCACTATTGTAGTTGTATTGTATTTCATTTTGCAAGTGTAAGTACTAAGTAGGTACTTTGTTGTAATATTTCACCAAAACGACGCCATTATGCTGTTGAGCATAAAATAATTTTCACTACAAATAAATTCATTCAATATCATGTTTTGATTTTTAAATGAAAAAAGTCCCCGCAAGTAAGTACCTACCTAGAACACGCGTAATGTATATATATATACAATGTTCAAATAGAACACACTTAAAAATAAAAAATAAAATTAATAAAAAAAATTGACAATTCTTTAAATTTTTCTAGTAAATTTTCAGTTCTATAAAGTTCCGTTCGAGTTCTGTAATTATTTCAGTTTTGTGATGTAACTGGTCTGTAATGATAAAACAATAGAATTTGAGTAGAACCATCACAGAACGTGAAAATTAACTTTAAAAAAGTTCAATTATTCTGTATCATGGAAACAACCTTACCTTAGTATTTATTGCATTAAAACCTAATTCGTTGTGTAGGTACCCATTCAGGTAGGTACCTGCGCATTTCCTTAGATTCCGGCAATCTTAGCTTTTTTCATCATATTTGCAATACTACCGAAATAAGTAGGTACCTACCCCGAATGAAAAACGTGTTAATTTGACTGGCCAGCAAATATTTAAACTTCCGATGGAATCTGTGAGCGCGTTTTTTGATGATTTTTTTTCGGAAAATTTCGAGTTTTGTCAGCATCTCCTGACGTATTTTATATGAGAATCATATGTTTTATTGGTGTTAAAAGTTGCGGAATCTATCCGGCTATCGTATTTTCAAAAAACATCTAGCCCGGAATCGGTTTTTCGGCGGTAATGTCGTTTTCCGAAAAACAACGACCGAAACCGCCGAGAGTTCCGTTTTGTTAGGCTAAAAATTTGACATCTGAGATCCTGACCTATGTCAATAGTCCTATATAGCATTTTCCTTTGTGAAATTAGCGGGTTTTTTCCTAAATTTTTTTTTTCAAACGCCGTCTGTCGGCGGGAAATATAATCGAGTGATTCGAGTAGAGCTTCTAGTTTTCGCCGCCGATTCGTATCGGAGAATAAATCCCTGTATATATTTCATTTTGTCGAAAAAAAATTTCTCCCAGCTTCCTTATTACGATTTGCTTCAACCGAAAGTGACCCGTGAGGTTTCACCCACCCGAGGGGCAAAGTGGTAGCTTTTCCCCTCAAATCGAAAGTGAGTTTTTTCGACCAATGGCGTGAGCGGAAAAAGTGAGTTTTCTCGACCAATGGCGTGAGCGGAAAAAGTGACCTTTTCCCTGACCTACCCCAAAACTGAACATTAATATATATACTAGGTTTTGCCCGTTGCAGAAGCAACTGACGGGTTTAAACACTATGCGATTTGACGTGTGAACGTGGATGAAGCGAGGAAGAGTGTGTGTTAAATTAAATATATGAAGAAACCTGAGGTTACAGTGACCTTGCAACGCATGCCGGGTACCCGTTGTATATAATGTTATGTAGTGCAGCGCTTGCATTAAAATGTAATTTCCCAGGAATTGGAATGGAACCATTACAGTTAAGTTGACCCCAAGGTTACAGTGACCTTGCAACGCATGCCGAGTAACCGTTGTATATTATGTTATAAATTGCAGGCGCTTGCATTAAAATTTTATTTCCCGGGAATCGGGATGAAACCATTACAGTAAAGTTGACCCCTAGGTTACAGTGACCTTGCAACGCATACCGGGTACCCGTTGTATATAATGTTATATAGTGCAGGCGCTTGCTTTAAAATGTTATTTCCCGGGAATTGGGATGGAACCATTACAGTTAAGTTGACCCCGAGGTTACAGTGACCTTGCAACGCATGCCGTGTACCCGTTGTATATTATGTTATAAATTGCAGGCGCTTGCATTAAAATTTTATTTCCCGGGAATCGGGATGAAACCATTACAGTAAAGTTGACCCCTAGGTTACAGTGACCTTGCAACGCATGCCGGGTACCCGTTGTATATAATGTTATATAGTGCAGGCGCTTGCATTATAATGTAGTTTCCGGGGACTTGGGATGGAACCATAAGAGTTTAGTTGACCCTGAGGTTAAAGTGGCCTTGCAACGCATGCCGGGTACCCGGAGTATATAATGTTACATAGTGCAGGCGCTTGCATTATAATGTAGTTTCCCAGGACTTCGGATGGAAACATTACAGTTTTATTGACCCCGAGGTTAAAGCGGCCTTGCAACGCATGCCGGGTACCCGTTGTATATAATTTTATAAAGAGCATAATTTTAAAATGTTGTTTCCCGGGACTTGGTAGGGAACCATTACGGTTTAGTTGACCCCGAAGTTAAAGTGGCCTCGCAACGCATGCCGGGTACCCGCTGTATATAATTAATTTATTTACGCACAAATAGTCCATTAACGATAACAATCGGTTGCACGGTTTAGCAGTGCAAAATTTCATTATGCCGGAGCTCACTATTGTAGTTGTATTGTATTTCATTTTGCAAGTGTAAGTACTAAGTAGGTACTTTGTTGTAATATTTCACCAAAACGACGCCATTATGCTGTTGAGCATAAAATAATTTTCACTATAAATAAATTCATTCAATATCATGTTTTGATTTTTAAATGAAAAAAGTCCCTGGAAGTAAGTACCTACCTAGAACACGCGTAATTATTTTTTTTATTTAACAATGTCCAAATAGAACACACTTATAAAAAAAAATATAATTAATAAAAAAAAATTGTCAATTCTTAAAATTTTTCTAGTAAATTTTCAGTTCTAGAAAGTTCCGTTCGAGTTCTGTAATTATTTCAGTTTTGTGATGTAACTGGCCTATATTGAGAAAAAACAGAATTTCAGTAGAAGCAACTCAGAACGTGAAAATTAACTTAAAAAAAGTTGAATTATTCAGTATCATCGAAACAACCTTACCTTAGTATTTATTGCATTAAAACCTAATTCGTTGTGTAGGTACCCATTCAGGTAGGTACCTGCGCGTTTCCTCAGATTCCGGCAATATTTGCTTTTTTCATCATATTTGCAATACTACCGAAATAAGTAGGTACCTACCCCGAATGAATAGCGTGTTAATTTGAACTGGCCACCAATATTTAAACTTCCTATGGAATCTTTGAGCGCGTATTTTGATGATTATTTTTCGGAAAATTTCGAGTTTTGTCAGCATCTCCTGACGTATTTTATATGAGAATCATATGTTTTATTGGTGTTAAAAGTTGCGGAATCTATCCGGCTATCGTATTTTCAAAAAACATCTAGCCCGGAATCGGTTTTTCGGCGGTAATGTCGTTTTCCGAAAAACAACGACCGAAACCGCCGAGAGTTCCGTTTTGTTAGGCTAAAAATTTGACATCTGAGATCCTGACCTATGTCAATAGTCCTATGTAGCATTTTCCTTTGTGAAATTAGCGGGTTTTTTCGTCACTTTTTTTTTTCAAACGCCGTCTGTCGGCGGGAAATACAACCGAGCCGAATCGAGTGATTCGAGTAGAGCTTCTAGTTTTCGCCGCCGATTCGTATCGGAGAATAAATCCCTGTATATATTTTTTTTGTCGAAAAAAAAAGGATCCCAGCTTCTTGTCTGAATTTGCTTCGACCGAAAGTGAACCTTGAGGTGGGTGAAACGCAAAGGGCGTACTGGTCGTTTTTGCGTCAAAAAAATAGTGAGTGAGTTTTTAAAAAGTGAGCTTTTCCCTGACCTACCCCAAAACCAAGCATTAATATATACTAGGTTTTGCCCGTTGCAGAAGCAACTGATGGGTTAAAACATTATGCGATTTGACGTGTGAACGTGGATGAAGCGAGGAGGAGTGTGTGTTAAATTAAATATATGAAGAAACCTTAGTTCACAGTGACCTTGCAACGCATGCCGGGTACCCGTTGTATATAATGTTATGTAGTGCAGCGCTTGCATTAAAATGTAATTTGCCAGGAATTGGAATGGAACCATTACAGTTAAGTTGACCCCGAGGTTACAGTGACCTTGCAACGCATGCCGAGTAACCATTATATATCATGTTATATATTGCAGGCACTGGCTTTAAAATGTTATTTCCCGGGAATTGGGATGGAACCATTTCAGTTAAGTTGACCCCGAGGTTACAGTGACCTTGCAACGCATGCCGTGTACCCGTTGTATATTATGTTATAAATTGCAGGTGCTTGCATTAAAATTTTATTTCCCGGGAATCGGGATGGAACCATTACAGTAAAGTTGACCCCGAGGTTACAGTGACCTTGCAACGCATGCCAGGTACCCATTGTATATTATGTTATAAATTGCAGGCGCTTGCATTAAAATTTTATTTCCCGGGAATCGGGATGGAACCATTACAGTTAAGTTGACCCCGAGGTTACAGTGACCTTGCAACGCATGCCGAGTAACCGTTGTATATCATATTATATATTGCAGGCACTTGCTTTAAAATGTTATTTCCCGGGAATCAGGATGGAACTTATACAGTAAAGTTGACCTTGAGGTTACAGTGACCTTGCAACGCATGCCAGGTACCCGTTGTTTATAATGTTATATATTACAGGTGCTTGCATTATAATGTTGTTTTCCGAGATTTGGGATGGAACCATTACAGTTTAATGGACCCCGAGGTTAAAGTGGCCTTGCAACGCATGCCGGGTACCCGCTGTATATAATTTATTTATTTACGTACAAAAAGTCCATTAATCTCCCTCTTATCCTTTCCCTTGTTACCATAATTATTGGAAGGCTTTTGACCTCTCCAGCCAGATTCTCCCAACCCTTCGGCTTGCACCGCAGTGTGAGGAATAGATTCATACGTCCGTCACTCCTGGCCACACTGTCCCCTAGATTCCTAAACACCCCTCAGACCTTTTTCCTTCCCATATCTTCTTCTCCTTCCTTTCCCTTAAAAAACCCACCCCACAGCATCCTCAAAGATGACGCAGGCCCCTAGGATTTAGAACGGGCCTTTTCTCGTGTAATTTCATGATGCCAAAGCTCACTATTGTATTCTGAAACTGTATGTATTTGTCTAGATCTTGGTGGCGGATACGTTCGCCCAACCACTGCGTGGCGGGCTGGATCGGAGGAGACTGATTGATGGAGGCTTTTTATCTCTCCAGCCAGATTCTCTCAACCCTTCGCCTTGCACCGCAGTGTGAGGAATAGATTCATGCGTCCATCACTCCTGGCCACACTGACCCCCAGATTCCCTAACACCCCTCATACCTTTTTCCTTCCCATATCTTCTTCTCCTTCCTTTCCCTTAAAAACCCTCCGCTCAGAATCCTCAAAGATGACATAGGCCCCTAGGGAAATTGTTTTCCTTGGAGTCTCCTGTGTGGAGCTAATGTAAAAAAAAGTTTAACACTGCATAATTTCATCCTGAGTTCTCCCCAAGGTTTCAGTGATCTTGCAACGCATGCCGGGTACCCGTGTTATATAATGTTATGTAGAAATACAAATCACCAAAATTGACCTTTATTGGATAACCAACACCTCTGCTGTAGGTCACCCCAAGTGGTTCGCTACGTTTGGTGATTTAGTAGGGGTGCCCGGGTTCATGGGGTGAGGTGTGTCTAGGTCTTGGAAGCGGATACGTTTGACCAACCACTGCGTGGCAGACTGGATCGGAGGAGACTGATTGAGGGGTGATCTCGACCTCTCCAGCCAGATTCTCCCAATCCTTTGCCATGCACCGCAGTGTGAGGAATAGATTCATAAGTCCGTTACTCCTGGCCACACTGACCCCCAGATTCCTACCCACCTCTCATACCCTTTTCCTTCCCATATCTTCTTCTCCTTCCTTTCCCTTAAAAAAACCCTCCGCACAGCAACCTCAAAGATGACGTAGGCCCCTAGGGAAATTGTTTTCCTTGGAGCCTCCTGTGTGGAGCTAATGTAAAAAAAAGTTTAACACTGCATAATTTCATCCTGAGTTCTCCCCCTAAGGTTTCAGTGATCTTGCAACGCATGCCGGGTACCCGTGTTATATAATGTTATGTAGAAATACAAATCCCCAAAATTGACCTTTATTGGATAACCAACACCTCTGCTGTAGGTCACCCCAAGTGGTTCGCTACGTTTGGTGATTTAGTAGGGGTGCCCGGGTTCATGGGGTGAGGTGTGTCTAGGTCTTGGAAGCGGATACGTTTGACCAACCACTGCGTGGCAGACTGGATCGGAGGAGACTGATTGAGGGGTGATCTCGACCTCTCCAGCCAGATTCTCCCAATCCTTTGCCATGCACCGCAGTGTGAGGAATAGATTCATAAGTCCGTTACTCCTGGCCACACTGACCCCCAGATTCCTACCCACCTCTCATACCCTTTTCCTTCCCATATCTTCTTCTCCTTCCTTTCCCTTAAAAAAACCCTCCGCACAGCAACCTCAAAGATGACGTAGGCCCCTAGGGAAATTGTTTTCCTTGGAGCCTCCTGTGTGGAGCTAATGTAAAAAAAAGTTTAACACTGCATAATTTCATCCTGAGTTCTCCCCCTAAGGTTTCAGTGATCTTGCAACGCATGCCGGGTACCCGTGTTATATAATGTTATGTAGAAATACAAATCCCCAAAATTGACCTTTATTGGATAACCAACACCTCTGCTGTAGGTCACCCCAAGTGGTTCGCTACGTTTGGTGATTTAGTAGGGGTGCCCGGGTTCATGGGGTGAGGTCTGCCTAGGTCTTGGAGGCGGATGACCAGGACACACTGAACCCCAGACCCCTACCCACCCCTTAAACCCTTTTCCTTCCCAGAACTCTCATCTCCTTCTTTGCCTTAAAAAACCCTTCACCCAGCATCTCCAAAGATGACATGACCCTGAGGGAAATTATTTTCCTCAGGGTCTCCTGTGTTGAGCTCATGTAAAAAAATAATTAAATGCATATAAATTCACCTTTCATTGCCGTTACATTTAGTTTTCAAACAGCTCGCGTGCCACCTATTGAAATATTTTTATGCAAATTTCGTAATGCCAAAGCTCACCAGCCAATAAACAAACATATCAAAAAAAGAATTATTCAATTTGGTGCAGTCTTTCGGAAGTTATACGCGTTCATACATTTCGACGATTCATTTTTATGCAAATTTCATAATGCCATAGCTCACCAGTAGTTTTATTCAAAACTTGTCCTTACAATAACGATAACAACAAAAAAATAATTACCCAATTAGGTGCAGTCGTTCCGAAGTTATGCGCGTTCTTACATTTCATCGATTAATTTTTAAACATATTTCAAAATGCCAGAGCTCACCAGTAGTTGTATACAATCTTTGTCCTAACAATAAGGATCGCAACAAAAAAAGAATTATTCAATTGCGTGCAGTCGTTCTGAAGTTATGAGCGTACTTACATTTCGGCGAATCATTTTTAAACAAATTTCGTTATGCCAGAGCTCACCAGTAATTTTATTCAAAACTTGTCCTAGTAATAACAAATACAACAACGAAAGAATTATTCAATTTTGTGCATTCGCTCGGAAGCTATGCGCATTTATAGATTTCGGCGATTCATTTTAAACAAATTTTATTATTCCAGAGCTCATCAGTCGTCTTATACAAACCTTGCCCGAACAATAACGAAACCAACTCAAAAAGAATTATCCAATTTGGACCAGTCGTTCATGAGCTATAATTTATAGATGATACCCGTGGATAATTATTTATCCGTTTATGTAATTTTCAGGGTACCTACCTAGTTCATCAAAATATTCTAAAACAATATTTTATCTATATGGCAAGACAACCGATAAAAGTTGTCATAACCACCTCAAGCAAAGCCTGAAAATCGAACACCTGCGCTGGTTTAAGAACATTTCCCATACAAATTACGTCAGCCAACGGTGTCATGGCCTGACTGAAAACCTCAGGTGGTTTTGGATAGTGTTCCATGTTCAGTATTGCAAGGTTGAAGAAAATAAATAAACATTTCAAATATCTACCGATTTAACAGGCTGAGAACGATGTGCATTTTCGATGTTGTTGGATTTTTCGCAAATGTCAGATATAATTGCAAAGTTTGACGCGATATTGTGAAATATTTTAAATGGGAAGCTACACATGTTTTTGTTTTAAAAGTTTCTAAATCTTGTATAATTTATGATTATTAAAAAAAATGTCTCGCAAAATGTTTTTTTTCGTCGTATTTTATCACCCCGCAAAGGGCCTTTAAAATGTCATTTTTTCAACGTTATTTCCGAGATAGCCGTTTAATTAATTGGAATAAATTTCTAACAAAAATCAGTTTTGTATGGGAGATTTTCGATATATCTTTCTCAACTTTTCCGGGCATTTGAAAAGAGATAGATACAATGAATTCGCTTCGAAGGAGAGTGAACCGTGGGGCCTTTGAAATCGGATGAGCTTAGAGATCAATTTGGCTTGCCAAATTTTACCAAATTTTTGCAAGCCAAAGTGACCCGTGAGGTTTCACCCACCCGAGGGGCAAAGTGGTAGCTTTTCCCCTCAAATCGAAAGTGAGTTTTTTCGACCAATGGCGTGAGCGGAAAAAGTGAGTTTTTTCGACCAATGGCGTGAGCGGAAAAAGTGAGTTTTCCCTGACCTACCACAAAACCAAACAATACTATATATACTAGCGGGGCCCGTTGCAAAAATGCAACTAACGGGTTAAAAAATTATGCGATTTGCGTGTGAACGTGGATGAAGCGAGGAGGAGTGTGGGTTAAATAAAATATATGAAGAAACCTTAGTTCACAGTGACCTTGCAACGCATGCCGGGTACCCGTTGTATATAATGTTATGTAGTGCAGCGCTTGCATTAAAATGTAATTTGCCAGGAATTGGAATGGAACCATTACAGTTAAGTTGACCCCGAGGTTACAGTGATTTTGCAACGCATGCCGGGTACCCTTTGTATATAATGTTATAATGTAAAGCAGGCGTTTGCAAGGCGCTTGTATTATAATGTAGTTTTCAGGAACATGGAATGGAACCATTACAGTTAAGTTGACCCCGAGGTTACAGTGATCTTGCAACGCATGCCGGGTACCCGTTGTATATAATATTATAATATATTGCAGGCGTTTGCAAGGCGCTTGCATTATAATGTAGTTTCCCGGAACTTGGAATGGAACCATTACAGTTAAGTTGACCCCGAGATTACAGTGATGTTGCAACGCATGCCGGGTACCCTTTGTATATAATGTTATAATATAAAGCAGGCGTTTGCAAGGCGCTTGCATTATAATGTAGTTTCCCGGAACTTGGAATGGAACCATTACAGTTAAGTTGACCCTGAGATTACAGTGATGTTGCAACGCATGCCGGGTACCCGTTGTATGTAATGTTATAATATGCGTTTGCAAGGCGCTTGAATTATAATGTAGTTTCCCGGAACTTGGAATGGAACCATTACAGTTAAGTTGACCCCGAGGTTACAGTGTTGTTGCAACGCATGCCGGGTACCCGTTGTATATAATGTTATGTAGAAATACAAATCCCCAAAGTTGACCTTTATTGGTTAACCAACACCTCTGCCATAGGTCACCCCAAGTGGTTCGCTACGTTTGGTGATTTAGTAGGGGCGCCCGGGTTCATGGGGTGAGGTCTGTCTAGGTCTTGGAGGCGGATGCCCAGGACACACTGAACCCCAGATACCTACCCACCCCTTAAACCCTTTTCCTTCCCAGAACTCTCATCTCCTTCCTTTCCTAAAAAAAATCCTCCACACAGCATCCACAAAGATGACATAGGACCTGAGGGAAATTATTTTCTCCACGGCGTCCTGTGTGGAGCTCATGTAAAAAAAAAAAATTAAATGCATATAAATTCACCTTTCCCAAAAAGCCAGAAATAATTGAAAAAAAAACATGTTCTTAATATATTTTCCCTTGCTTAGTTCTGCACTCCTGGTATTTATACTTTTAAAATTTTGTTTTATTCGAGTAAAAAAAAGAACAGAAAAAATATTCTTTCATAGCGCACTCTACTCCCCCCCCCCCCCCCCCCCCTTTCTCCATCCCGCAAAACCCCCTCACGCCTTCGCCTTCCCAGGTTACCCTCCCCCCTCCGTGGTATTTTTCCCCCCCTCCCGCGCTCATTATTTCATTGCCGTTACATTTAGTTTTCAAACAGCTCGCGTGCCACCTATTGAAATATTTTTATGCAAATTTTGCAAAAATGCCAGAGCTCACCAGCCAATAAACAAACATAACAAAAAAAGAATTATTCAATTTGGTGCAGTCTTTCGGAAGTTATACGCGTACATACATTTCGACGATTCATTTTTATGCAAATTTCATAATGCCAGAGCTCACCAGTAGTTTTATTCAATACTTGTCCTTACAATAACGATAACAACAAAAAAATAATTACCCAATTAGGTGCAGTCGTTCCGAAGTTATGCGCGTACTTACATTTCATCGATTAATTTTTAAACATATTTCAAAATGCCAGAGCTCACCAGTAGTTGTATACAAACTTTGTCCTAACAATAAGGAACGCAACAAAAAAAGAATTATTCAATTACGTGCAGTCGTTCTGAAGTTATGAGCGTCCTTACATTTCGGCGAATCATTTTTAAACAAATTTCGTTATGCCAGAGCTCACCAGTAATTTTATTCAAAACTTGTCCTAGTAATAACAAATACAACAACGAAAGAATTATTCAATTTTGTGCATTCGCTCGGAAGCTATGCGCATTTATAGATTTCGGCGATTCATTTTAAACAAATTTTATTATTCCAGAGCTCATCAGTCGTCTTATACAAACCTTGCCCGAACAATAACGAAACCAACTCAAAAAGAATTATCCAATTTGGACCAGTCGTTCATGAGCTATAATTTATAGATGATACCCGTGGATAATTATTTATCCGTTTATGTAATTTTCAGGGTACCTACCTAGTTCATCAAAATATTCTAAAACAATATTTTATCTATATGGCAAGACAACCGATAAAAGTTGTCATAACCACCTCAAGCAAAGCCTGAAAATCGAACACCTGCGCTGGTTTAAGAACATTTCCCATACAAATTACGTCAGCCAACGGTGTCATGGCCTGACTGAAAACCTCAGGTGGTTTTGGATAGTGTTCCATGTTCAGTATTGCAAGGTTGAAGAAAATAAATAAACATTTCAAATATCTACCGATTTAACAGGCTGAGAACGATGTGCATTTTCGATGTTGTTGGATTTTTCGCAAATGTCAGATATAATTGCAAAGTTTGACGCGATATTGTGAAACATTTTAAATGGGAAGCTACACATGTTTTTGTTTTAAAAGTTTCTAAATCTTGTATAATTTATGATTATTAAAAAAAATGTCTCGCAAAATGTTTTTTTTCGTCGTATTTTATCACCCCGCAAAGGGCCTTTAAAATGTCATTTTTTCAACGTTATTTCCGAGATCGCCGTTTAATTAATTGAAATAAATTTCTAACAAAAATCAGTTTTGTATGGGAGATTTTCGATATATCTTTCTCAACTTTTCCGGGCATTTGAAAAGAGATAGATACAATGAATTCGCTTCGAAGAAGAGTGAACCGTGGGGCCTTTGAAATCGGATGAGCTTAGAGATCAATTTGGCTTGCCAAATTTTACCCAATTTTCGCAAGCCAAAGTGACCCGTGAGGTTTCACCCACCCGAGGGGCAAAGTGGTAGCTTTTCCCCTCAAATCGAAAGTGAGTTTTTTCGACCAATGGCGTGAGCGGAAAAAGTGAGTTTTCTCGACCAATGGCGTGAGCGGAAAAAGTGACCTTTTCCCTGACCTACCCCAAAACTGAACATTAATATATATATATATACTAGTTTAAACAAAACACTGCATTTCGTAGATTGTCACCTGCCGCCCCCCGCTTCGACCCATAACACAATAATGAAATATTTGATTGCAATAGCTAGTTAACGATATTTTAATATGTTATTAAATAAAATAAACCTATTTTAATAAATTCTATACTGTTTTGTAGGCGGCGCAAATAGCCCCAAAACTGTCGTTTTTGTAAATGTTCAATGTCTTGGCGGGGGCTTTTACCGTTGTCTGATATTTTTTATATTTTTAATTGAGATAATTGATGGCAATTGACAACTTAATACAACTATTCCAAATAAAAATTAGAAAAAAAAAATTTTCGTTCCGCCTTAATAATTATCCCGTTTAACTTCAAGCAATTTCGTTATACATTTACAAAAAAAATACATAAGCAAAATCATCAGATGATTCCGAGTAGTTATGTGCAGGAAGGTACCTGCATAGATTCAAAAAGTGACCATCTCGAGTGATTAATTTAATATAATATCATTAATTATTTAAATGAAAGAATTCTGTTCCTAAGCCGGTAGGTACCTACCTAGTAAACCGCGAGAAAAATAATTTTGCTCTAGGTACCTACCCGTTTTCTCAATAAAAATTGCGTCAACATTATGTATTTAGTTACTTTTCTTTCGATGGAAACGGTAGGTACCTGCCCCGTTATAAATTGCATTTTTTTCATATGGCCAGTAATTCAATACTCTCGGATAATTTGAGAACGCATTTTCGACATGAATTTTTCAGGAAATGTGTGATGTTTGTCAGCTTCTACTGACATATTTTATAAGAGATGCTTATATAATATTGCTATCAAAAGATGCGTATTCCTCTACTCTATTAAATTTTTTTAAAATATCCATGCTGAAATCGTTTTCTGGGCCGAAATTCCGTATTCCCCAACCGAAACCGCTGAGAGGTCCGTTTCGCTAGCATAAACTGACATTTAAAATCTACAATATACCTATCTCAGCATTCGCGAGCATGCGAAAAGAGATGGGTTAATCCAGACCTGACTCGATATTCCTAGCATTTTATGAAACTAATGGAAAAAGACATCTCTTGTTTTTTAATGCGAACCTGTCGGTGGGAAGTGTAAGCGAGCCGAATTGTGTGATTTTATTAGAATTCTAGTTTTTGCCGCCAGTTTTTTTCTTTAAATTTTGTAGGCCAAAAAACGCTTAATTTTTGTCGCAAAGTCAAAGTACTGAAACGTGCACTGAATTTTTTTATCTGAAAGGGCGTAAGCGTCTTTTTCGTTTTTAAGCGACAATACGCCGTAAGGTCTTGCGGATCGAGGGGGAAAAGAGTCGATTATCGGATCACCAAAACGCGTTTTTTTGGAACGGCCGTTTGTATGAAATCCCGGTCCACAAGCCTTGCTCGGCCAAATCGACCTCTGCGGTCGGTGAAACTCGACAGGCAGAGTGGTCGATTTTCGCCTGTACCCGGAGGGCTAAAAAAAAAAGTGAGTTTTCCTGACCTACCCCAAAACCAAACAATACTATATATACTAGCGGGGCCCGTTGCAAAAATGCAACTAACGGGTTAAAAAATTATGCGATTTGCGTGTGAACGTGGATGAAGCGAGGAGGAGTGTGTGTTAAATTAAATATTTGAAGAAACCTGAGGTTACAGTGACTTTGTAACGCATGCCGGGTACCCGTTGTTTATAATTTTATGTAGTGCAGCGCTTGCATAAAATGTAATTTCCCAGGAATTTGAATAGAACCATTACAGTTAAGTTGACCATGAGGTTACAGTGACCTTGCAACGCATGCCGAGCAACCGTTGTATATCATTTTATATATTGCAGGCACTTGCTTTAAAATGTTATTTCCCGGGAATGGGGATGGAACCATTACAGTTAAGTTGACCCCGAGGTTACAGTGACCTTGCAACGCATGCCGGGAACCCGTTGTATATAATGTTTTAATATAGTGCAGACGTTTGCAAGGCGCTTGCATTATAATGTAGTTTCCCGGAACTTGGAATGGAACCGTTACAGTTAAGTTGACCCCGAGGTTACAGTGATCTTGCAACGCATGCCGGGTAACCGTTGTATATAATGTTATGTAGAAATAAAAATCCCCAAAGATGACCTTCATTGGATAACCAACACTCATGCCGTAGGTCACCCTAAGTGGTTCGCTACGTTTGGTGATTTAGTAGGGGTGCCCGGATTTATGGGGTGAGGTTTGTCTAGGTCTTGGAGGCGGATGACCAGGACACACTGAACCCCAGATTCCTACCCACCCCTTAAACCCTTTTCCTTCTCAGAACTCTCATCTCCTTCTTTGCCTTAAAAAACCCTCCATCCAGCATCTCCAAAGATGACATGACCGTGAGGGAAATTATTTTCCTCAGGGTCTCCTGTGTGGAGCTTTTTCCTCCCCCCCTCTCGCGCCTCATTAATTCATTCCCGGTACATTTAGTTTTCAAAAAGCGAGAAATGTGCACCTACTTCGGTCGCCTGGTTCATTATTGTATCCCGATTGATCATTATTGTATTCAGAAACCATCGCGGGAATGCACATATCAAATTCCAAAAGTCTCATCGCAATCGGATGAACCAACACCGCTGTCAAAGGTCACCTAAGTGGTTCGCTACGTTTGATGACTTAGCAGGGGTGCCCGGGTTCATGGGATGAGGTTTGTCTAGGTCTTGGTGGCGGATACGTTTGACCTACCACTGCATGGCGGGCTGGATCGGAGGAGACTGATTGAGGGAGGCTTTTTATCTCTCCAGCCAGATTCTTCCAACCCTTCGCCTCGCACCGCAGTGTGAGGAATAGATTCATACGTCCATTACTCCTGGCCACACTGACCCCCAGATTCCTACCCACCCCTCATACCCTTTTCCTTCTTATATCTTCTTCTCCTTTCTTTCCCTCAAAAAACCCTCCACACAGCATCCTCAAAGATGACATAGGCCCCTAGGGAAATTGTTTTCCTCGGTGCCTCCTGTGTGGAGCTAATGTAAAAAAAAAGTTTAGCAATGCATAATTTCATGATGCCAGAGCTCACTATTGTATATAGAAACCAATGAATGGTTCCCGGGGCGGCGATACCAATTCCACGTTGAATGATTATCATTAAAATACAAAATACAAAAAAAGCGGTATGTAAATTTAATATTTTTGAAAAAAATTATACCATTCCACTTCAAGCAATTTTATTATACATTTACAAAAAAATCATAAGCAATATCATCAGATTTTGAGTTGTTATGTGCATGTAGGTACCTGCATAGATTCTATGTAGAGGTACCTGCACATACGTAAAAAAAACATATGAAATATATTTAGGCTGGGTTTTTCAAAAAATTTATTTAAAAATCTTCAATTTTTCAAGTTAATTTTAACGTTCTGTGAAAGTTCTGTTCAAATTCCATTCAAGTTCCGTAATTATTTCTGTTTTGAAATAATAGTTTAAATAAATAATAATAAATATAATAAGTTTTGAAGATAATTGAATAAATAAAAACCGCACATTACGTGAAAATGAACTTTACTAATTTAAAAATAACATTCATACCAACAGTGGTTATCCAGAAGCAACCTCCGTGTTCCTACATATTTCAAAAATTACCATCTTGGATGATTTTTTTCATTTCATATCATTAATTTTCGATTTAACATTTAAAGGAAAAAATCTCGTAAGATGGTACCTACCTAGTACATACCGAGAAAAATAATGTTGGTGTAGGTACCTACTTACGCGTTTTCTCAATAAATACTTAGCGAATTAGCAATAATTCAATAGAACGGTAGGTACCTACCGCGATTTTCTGCATTTAAATCATTCACATTTTTAACGCCAGTACCTACCTCGAGTTTATATTAACTGGCTGGAAAATTATGCATTGTTGATGATAGATCGATTTCAGAAAATGTCAGAAAAATTTCAATATTTGATGCAATATAGTGTAACATTTTAAATGGGAAGCTACACATGTTTTTATTTTAAAAGTTTCTTAAACTTGTATACCTTCTATTTAATCAAAAACATTTCGTGCAAAATGTTTGTTTTCGCCGCAATCTAAGTTCCCGCAAAGGGCCTTTAAAATGTCAATTTTTCTCCGCTATTTTCGAAAACGCCGTTAAAAAAATTCGAATAAATCCCTAGAAAAATCAGTTTTGTATGGGAAATCTCTTTACTAAACGATTCGACGTTTTTTAACGGGTGAACCTGTCGGCAAGAAATATAACTGAGGTCGAATTTCTTCGTCGGTGAGAGATCTAATTGTAGTTTTCGCCGTTTGGGAGCGCTGTTGACCCTGCGTCATCTTTTTTATATGAAATCTGGTCTGACCCGCAGAGAACGCCGTCCGTGCCCCCTTTCGGGCCAAATTGATCTCTGCGGTCGGTGAAACTCGAGGAGCTGAGGTCGATTATCGCCTGCGGGTCGAGGCGGGCGACGGAAATCGAAAGGGCGTAAGCGTCTTTTTCGTTTTTAAGCGACAATACGCCGTGAGGTCTTGCGGATCGAGGGGGAAAAGAGTCGATTATCGGATCACCAAAACGCGTTTTTTTGGAACGGCCGTTTGTATGAAATCCCGGTCCACAAGCCTTGCTCGGCCAAATCGACCTCTGCGGTCGGTGAAACTCGACAGGCAGAGTGGTCGATTTTCGCCTGTACCCGGAGGGCTAAAAAAAAAGTGAGTTTTCCTGACCTACCCCAAAACCAAACATTAATATATATACTAGCTGGGCCCATTGCAAAAGCAATTAACGGGTTAAAACACTATGCGATTTGACGTGCGAACGTGAATGAAGCGAGGAGGAGTGTGTGCTAAATTAAATATATGAAGAAACCTGAGGTTACAGTGACCTTGCAACGCATGCCGGGTACCCGTTGTATATAATGTTATAATAAAGTGCAGGCATTTGCAAGGCGCTTGCATAATAATGTAGTTTCCCCGAACTTGGAATGGAACCATCCCCGAGGTTACATTGATCTTGCAACGCGTGCCGGGTACCCGTAGTATATAATTTTATAATATAGTGGAGGCGTTTGCAAGGCGCTTGCGTTATAATGTAGTTTCGCGGAACTTGGAATGGAACCATTACAGTTAAGTTGACCCCGAGGTTGAAGTTATCTTGCAACGCATGCCGAGTACCCGTTGTATATAATGTTATAATATAGTGCAGGCGTTTGAAATGTGCTTGCATTATAATGTAGTTTCCCGGAACTTGGAATGGAACCATTACAGTTAAGTTTACCCCGATGTGACAGTGATATTGCAACGCATGCCGGGTACCCGTTGTATATAATGTACTGTAGTGCTGGCGCTTGCAGTAAAACGTAATTTCCCAGGAATTGGGATGGAACCATTACAGTTAAGTAAAGTTGTCCCGGAGGTTACAGTGCCTTGCAACGCATGCCGGGTACCCGTTGTATATAATGTTTTAATGTAGGGCAGGCGCTTGCATTATAATGTCGTTTCCCGGAACTTGGAATGGAACCATTACAGTTAAGTTGACCCGGAGGTTACAGTGCCTTGCAACGCATGCCGGGTACCCGTTTTATATAATGTTATTTTATTATATTTGCAAGGCGCTTGCATTATAATGTAGTTTCCCAGGACTTGGAATTCTAGAGCTCACTATTGTATATAGAAACCAATGAATGGTTCCCGGGGCAGCGGTACCAATCTCACGTTCAATGATTATCATTAAAATGCAAAATGCAAAAAAAGCGTTTTATTAATTTAATATTTTTCATTATAATTATCCCGTTCAACTTCGAGCAATTTTATTATACATTTACAAAAAAAAAAACATAAGCAAAATCATCAGATGAATCCAAATTGTTATGTGCAAGTAGGTACCTACGTAGATTCTATGTAGAATATAATTTAAGCTGTTGTTTAAAAAAAAAATTAAAATCTTCCTTTTTTAAAGTTAATCTTAACGTTTTGCGAAAGTTCTGTTCGAATTCTATTCGAGTTCTGTAATTATTTCTGTTTCCATAATAATTGGAAGGCTTTTGACCTCTCCAGCCAGATTCTCCCAACCCTTCGCATTGCACCGCAGTGTGAGGAATAGATTCATTCGTCCGTCACTCCTGGCCACACTGTCCCCCAAATTCCTAAAGACCCCTCATACGTTTTTCCTTCCCATATCTTCTTCTCCTTCCTTTCCCTTAAAAAAACCCACCCCACAGCATCCTCAAAGATAACTCAGGCCCCTAGGATTCGGAACGGGCTTTTTCTAGCGATATTTCGTGATGCCAAAGCTCACTATTGTATTCTGAAACTGTATGTATTTGTCTAGGTCTTAGTGACGGATAGCCAGATTCTCCCAACCCTTCGCCTTGCACCGCAGTGTGAGGAATAGATTCATACGTCCGTTACTCCTGGCCACACTGACCCCCAGATTCCTACCCACCCCTCATACCTTATTCCTTCCCATATCTTCTTATCCTTCCTTTCCCTTAAAAAACCCTACGCACAGCATCCTCAAAGATGACGTAGGCCCCTAGGGAAATTGTTTTCCTTGGAGCCTGCTGTGTGGAGCTAATGTAAAAAAAAAGTTTAGCACTGCATAATTTCATCCTGAGTTAACTCTGAGGTTGCAGTGACTTTGCAACGCATGCCGGGTACCCGTTGTATATAATGTTATAATATTTGCAAGGCGCTTTCATTAAAATGTAGTTTCCCGGGACTTGGGATGCTAGAGCTCACTATTGTATATAGAAACCAATGAATGGTTCCCGGGGCAGCGGTACCAATCTCACGTTCAATGATTATCATTAAAATGCAAAATTCAAAAAAAAGCGTTATGTTAATTTAATATTTTTCATAATAATTATCCCGTTCAACTTCAAGCAATTTCTTTATACATTTACAAAAAAAATACATAAGCAAAATCATCAGATGATTCCGAGTAGTTATGTGCAGGAAGGTACCCGCATAGATTCAAAAAGTGACCATCTCGAGTGATTAATTTAATAAAATATCATTAATTATTTAAATGAAAGAATTCTGTTCCTAAGCCGGTAGGTACCTACCTAATAAACCGCGAGAAAAATAATTTTGCTCTAGGTACCTACCCGTTTTCTCAATAAAAATTGCGTCAACATTATGTATTTAGTTACTTTTCTTTCGATGGAAACGGTAGGTACCTGCCCCGTTATAAATTGCATTTTTTTCATATGGCCAGTAATTCAATACTCTCGGATAATTTGAGAACGCATTTTCGACATGAATTTTTCAGGAAATGTGTGATGTTTGTCAGCTTGTACTGACATATTTTATAAGAGATGCTTATATAATATTGCTATCAAAAGATGCGTATTCCTCTACTCTATTAAATTTTTTTAAAATATCAAAGCTGAAATCGTTTTCTGGGCCGAAATTCCGTATTCCCCAACCGAAACCGCTGAGAGGTCCGTTTCGCTAGCATAAACTGACATTTAAAATCTACATATATACCTATCGCAGCATTCGCGAGCATGCGAAAAGAGATGGGTTAATCCAGACCTGACTCGATATTCCTAGCATTTTATGAAACTAATGGAAAAAGACATCTCTTGTTTTTTAATGCGAACCTGTCGGTGGGAAGTGTAAGCGAGCCGAATTGAGTGATTTTATTAGAGTTCTAGTTTTTGCCGCCAGTTTTTTTCTTTAAATTTTGTAGGCCAAAAAAGGCTTAATTTTTGTCGCAAAGTCAAAGTACTGAAACGTGCACTGAATTTTTTTATCTGAAAGGGCGTAAGCGTCTTTTTTTTTTTTAAGCGACAATACGCCGTGAGGTCTTGCGGATCGAGGGGGAAAAGTGTCGATTATCGGATCACCAAAACGCGTTTTTTTGGAACGGCCGTTTGTATGAAATCCCGGTCCACACGCCTTGCTAGGCCAAATCGACCTCTGCGGTCGGTGAAACTGGACAGGCAGAGTGGTCGATTTTCGCCTGTACCCGGAGGGCTAAAAAAAAAAGTGAGTTTTCCTGACCTACCCCAAAACCAAACAATACTATATATACTAGCTGGGCCCATTGCAAAAGCAATTAACGGGTTAAAACACTATGCGATTTGACGTGTGAACGTGGATGAAGCGAGGAGGAGTGTGTGTTAAATTAAATATTTGAAGAAACCTGAGGTTACAGTGACTTTGTAACGCATGCCGGGTACCCGTTGTTTATAATTTTATGTAGTGCAGCGCTTGCATCAAAATGTAATTACTAAGGAATTTGAATAGAACCATTACAGTTAAGTTGACCATGAGGTTACAGTGACCTTGCAACGCATGCCGAGCAACCGTTGTATATCATTTTATATATTGCAGGCACTTGCTTTAAAATGTTATTTCCCGGGAATGGGGATGGAACCATTACAGTTAAGTTGACCCCGAGGTTACAGTGACCTTGCAACGCATGCCGGGAACCCGTTGTATATAATGTTATAATATAGTGCAGACGTTTGCAAGGCGCTTGCATTATAATGTAGTTTCCCGGAACTTGGAATGGAACCGTTACCGCAACGCATGCCGGGTAACCGTTGTATATAATGTTATGTAGAAATAAAAATCCCCAAAGATGACCTTTATTGGATAAGCAACACTCATGCCGTAGGTCACCCTAAGTGGTTCGCTACGTTTGGTGATTTAGTAGGGGTGCCCGGATTTATGGGGTGAGGTTTGTCTAGGTCTTGGAGGCGGATGACCAGGACACACTGAACCCCAGATTCCTACCCACCCCTTAAACCCTTTTCCTTCTCAGAACTCTCATCTCCTTCTTTGCCTTAAAAAACCCTCCATCCAGCATCTCCAAAGATGACATGACCGTGAGGGAAATTATTTTCCTCAGGGTCTCCTGTGTGGAGCTTTTTCCTCCCCCCCTCTCGCGCTTCATTAATTCATTCCCGGTACATTTAGTTTTCAAAAAGCGAGAAATGTGCACCTACTTCGGTCGCCCGGTTCATTATTGTATCTCGATTGATCATTATTGTATTCAGAAACCATCGCGGGAATGCACACATCAAATTCCAAAAGTCTCATCGCAATCGGATGAACCAACACCGCTGTCAAAGGTCACCTAAGTGGTTCGCTACGTTTGATGACTTAGCAGGGGTGCCCGGGTTCATGGGATGAGGTTTGTCTAGGTCTTGGTGGCGGATACGTTTGACCTACCACTGCATTGCGGGCTGGATTGGAGAAGACTGATTGAGGGAGGCTTTTTATCTCTCCAGCCAGATTCTCCCACTTCGCCTCGCACCGCAGTGTGAGGAATAGATTCATACGTCCGTTACTCCTGGCCACACTGACCTCCAGATTCCTACCCACCCCTCATACCCTTTTCCTTCTTATATCTTCTTCTCCTTTCTTTCCCTCAAAAAACCCTCCACACAGCATCCTCAAAGATGACATAGGCCCCTAGGGAAATTGTTTTCCTCGGTGCCTCCTGTGTGGAGCTAATGTAAAAAAAAAGTTTAGCAATGCATAATTTCATGATGCCAGAGCTCACTATTGTATATAGAAACCAATGAATGGTTCCCGGGGCGGCGATACCAATTCCACGTTGAATGATTATCATTAAAATACAAAATACAAAAAAAGCGGTATGTAAATTTAATATTTTTGAAAAAAATTATACCATTCCACTTCAAGCAATTTTATTATACATTTACAAAAAAATCATAAGCAATATCATCAGATTTTAAGTTGTTATGTGCATGTAGGTACCTGCATAGATTCTATGTAGAGGTACCTGCACATACGTAAAAAAAAACATATGAAATATATTTAGGCTGGGTTTTTCAAAAAATTTATTTAAAAATCTTCAATTTTTCAAGTTAATTTTAACGTTCTGTGAAAGTTCTGTTCAAATTCTATTCAAGTTCCGTAATTATTTCTGTTTTGAAATAATAGTTTAAATAAATAATAATAAATATTATAAGTTTTGAAGATAATTGAATAAATAAAAACCGCACATTACATGAAAATGAACTTTACTAATTTAAAAATAACATTCATACCAACAGTGGTTATCCAGAAGCAACCTCCGTGTTCCTACATATTTCAAAAATTACCATCTTGGATGATTTTTTTCATTTCATATCATTAATTTTCGATTTAACATTTAAAGGAAAAAATCTCGTAAGATGGTACCTACCTAGTACATACCGAGAAAAATAATGTTGGTGTAGGTACCTACTTACGCGTTTTCTCAATAAATACTTAGCGAATTAGCAATAATTCAATAGAACGGTAGGTACCTACCGCGATTTTCTGCATTTAAATCATTCACATTTTTAACGCCAGTAACCTCGAGTTTATATTAACTGGCTGGAAAATTATGCATTGTTGATGATAGATCGATTTCAGAAAATGTCAGAAAAATTTCAATATTTGATGCAATATAGTGTAACATTTTAAATGGGAAGCTACACATGTTTTTATTTTAAAAGTTTCTTAAACTTGTATACCTTCTATTTAATCAAAAACATTTCGTGCAAAATGTTTGTTTTCGCCGCAATCTAAGTTCCCGCAAAGGGCCTTTAAAATGTCAATTTTTCTCCGCTATTTTCGAAAACGCCGTTAAAAAAATTCGAATAAATCCCTAGAAAAATCAGTTTTGTATGGGAAATCTCTTTACTAAACGATTCGACGTTTTTTAACGGGTGAACCTGTCGGCAAGAAATATAACTGAGGCCGAATTTCTTGGTCGGTGAGAGATCTAATTGTAGTTTTCGCCGTTTGGGTGCGCCGTTAACCCTGCATCATCTTTTTATATGAAATCTGGTCTGACCCGCTGAGATCGCCATCCGTGCCCCCTTTCGGGCTAAATTGATCTCTGCGGTCGGTGAAACTCGAGGAGCGACGGTCGATTATCGCCTGCGGGCCGAGGCGGGCGACGGAAATCGAAAGGGCGTAAGCGTCTTTTTCGTTTTTAAGCGACAATACGCCGTAAGGTCTTGCGGATCGAGGGGGAAAAGAGTCGATTATCGGATCACCAAAACGCGTTTTTTTGGAACGGCCGTTTGTATGAAATCCCGGTCCACAAGCCTTGCTCGGCCAAATCGACCTCTGCGGTCGGTGAAACTCGTCAGGCAGAGTGGTCGATTTTCGCCTGTACTCGGAGGATTAAAAAAAAAAGTGAGTTTTCCTGACCTACCCCAAAACCAAACAATACTATATACTAGGTTTTGCCCGTTGCAGAAGCAACTGACGGGTTAAAGCACTATGCGATTTGACGTGTGAACGTGGATGAAGCGAGGAGGAGTGTGTGTTAAATTAAATATATGAAGAAACCTGAGGTTACAGTGACCTTGCAACGCATGCCGGGTACCCGTTGTATATAATGTTATAATAAAGTGCAGGCATTTGCAAGGCGCTTGCATAATTATATAGTTTCCCCGAACTTGGAATGGAACCATCCCCGAGGTTACATTGATCTTGCAACGCATGCCGGGTACCCGTAGTATATAATTTTATAATATAGTGGAGGCGTTTGCAAGGCGCTTGCGTTATAATGTAGTTTCACGGAACTTGGAATGGAACCATTACAGTTAAGTTGACCCCGAGGTTGAAGTTATCTTGCAACGCATGCCGAGTACCCGTTGTATATAATGTTATAATATAGTGCAGGCGTTTGAAAGGTGCTTGCATTATAATGTAGTTTCCCGGAACTTGGAATGGAACCATTACAGTTAAGTTTACCCCGAGGTGACAGTGATATTGCAACGCATGCCGGGTACCCGTTGTATATAATGTACTGTAGTGCTGGCGCTTGCAATAAAACGTAATTTCCCAGGAATCGGGATGGAACCATTACAGTTAAGTAAAGTTGTCCCGGAGGTTACAGTGCCTTGCAACGCATGCCGGGTACCCGTTGTATATAATGTTTTAATGTAGGACAGGCGCTTGCATTATAATGTCGTTTCCCGGAACTTGGAATGGAACCATTACAGTTAAGTTGACCCGGAGGTTACAGTGCCTTGCTACGCATGCCGGGTACCCGTTTTATATAATGTTATTATATTTGCAAGGCGCTTGCATTATAATGTAGTTTCCCGGGACTTGGAATTCTAGAGCTCACTATTGTATATAGAAACCAATGAATGGTTCCCGGGGCAGCGGTACCAATCTCACGTTCAATGATTATCATTAAAATGCAAAATGCAAAAAAAGCGTTTTATTAATTTAATATTTTTCATTATAATCAGCAAGTAGGTACCTACGTAGATTCTATGTAGAATATTATTTAAGCTGTTGTTTAAAAAAAAAATTAAAATCTTCCTTTTTTAAAGTTAATCTTAACGTTTTGTGAAAGTTCTGTTCAAATTCTATTCGAGTTCTGTAATTATTTCTGTTTCCATAATAATTGGAAGGCTTTTGACCTCTCCAGCCAGATTCTCCCAACCCTTCGCATTGCACCGCAGTGTGAGGAATAGATTCAAACGTCCGTCACTCCTGGCCACACTGTCCCCCAAATTCCTAAAGACCCTTCATACGTTTTTCCTTCCCATATCTTCTTCTCCTTCCTTTCCCTTAAAAAAACCCACCCCACAGCACCCTCAAAGATGACCCAGGCCCCTAGGATTCGGAACGGGCTTTTTCTAGCGATATCTCGTGATGCCAAAGCTCACTATTGTATTCTGAAACTGTATGTATTTGTCTAGGTCTTAGTGACGGATAGCCAGATTCTCCCAACCCTTCGCCTTGCACCGCAGTGTGAGGAATAGATTCATACGTCCGTTACTCCTGGCCACACTGACCTCCAGATTCCTACCCACCCCTCATACCTTATTCCTTCCCATATCTTCTTATCCTTCCTTTCCCTTAAAAAACCCTCCGCACAGCATCCTCAAAGATGACGTAGGCCCCTAGGGAAATTGTTTTCCTTGGAGCCTCCTGTGTGGAGCTAATGTAAAAAAAAAGTTTAGCACTGCATAATTTCATCCTGAGTTAACTCTGAGGTTGCAGTGACCTTGCAACGCATGCCGGGTACCCGTTGTATATAATATTATAATATTTGCAAGGCGCTTTCATTAAAATGTAGTTTCCCGGGACTTGGGATGCTAGAGCTCACTATTGTATATAGAAACCAATGAATGGTTCCCGGGGCAGCGGTACCAATCTCACGTTCAATGATTATCATTAAAATGCAAAATACAAAAAAAAGCGTTATGTTAATTTAATATTTTTCATAATAATTATCCCGTTCAACCTCAAGCAATTTCGTTATACATTTACAAAAAAAATCATCAGATGATTCCGAGTAGTTATGTGCAGGAAGGTACCTGCATAGATTCAAAAAGTGACCATCTCGAGTGATTATTTCAATATAATATCATTAATTATTTAAATGAAAGAATTCTGTTCCTAAGCCGGTAGGTACCTACCTAGTAAACCGCGAGAAAAATAATTTTGCTCTAGGTACCTACCCGTTTTCTCAATAAAAATTGCGTCAACATTATGTATTTAGTTACTTTTCTTTCGATGGAAACGGTAGGTACCTGCCCCGTTATAAATTGCATTTTTTTCATATGGCCAGTAATTCAATACTCTCGGATAATTTGAGAACGCATTTTCGACATGAATTTTTCAGGAAATGTGTGATGTTTGTCAGCTTCTACTGACATATTTTATAAGAGATGCTTATATAATATTGCTATCAAAAGATGCGTATTCCTCTACTCTATTAAATTTTTTAAAAATATCAAAGCTGAAATCGTTTTCTGGGCCGAAATTCCGTATTCCCCAACCGAAACCGCTGAGAGGTCCGTTTCGCTAGCATAAACTGACATTTAAAATCTACAATATACCTATCTCAGCATTCGCGAGCATGCGCAAAGAGATGGGTTAATCCAGACCTGACTCGATATTCCTAGCATTTTATGAAACTAATGGAAAAAGACATCTCTTGTTTTTTAATGCGAACCTGTCGGTGGGAAGTGTAAGCGAGCCGAATTGTGTGATTTTATTAGAATTCTAGTTTTTGCCGCCAGTTTTTTTCTTTAAATTTTGTAGGCCAAAAAACGCTTAATTTTTGTCGCAAAGTCAAAGTACTGAAACGTGCACTGAATTTTTTTATCTGAAAGGGCGTAAGCGTCTTTTTCGTTTTTAAGCGACAATACGCCGTAAGGTCTTGCGGATCGAGGGGGAAAAGAATCGATTATCGGATCACCAAAACGCGTTTTTTTGGAACGGCCGTTTGTATGAAATCCCGGTCCACGCGCCCTGCTCGGCCAAATCGACCTCTGCGGTCGGTGAAACTGGACAGGCAGAGTGGTCGATTTTCGCCTGTACCCGGACGATTAAAAAAAAAGTGAGTTTTCCTGACCTACCCCAAAACCAAACATTAATATATATACTAGCTGGGCCCATTGCAAAAGCAATTAACGGGTTAAAACACTATGCGATTTGACGTGTGAACGTGGATGAAGCGAGGAGGAGTGTGTGTTAAATTAAATATTTGAAGAAACCTGAGGTTACAGTGACTTTGCAACGCATGCCGGGTACCCGTTGTTTATAATTTTATGTAGTGCAGCGCTTGCATTAAAATGTAATTTCCCAGGAATTTGAATAGAACCATTACAGTTAAGTTGACCATGAGGTTACAGTGACCTTGCAACGCATGCCGAGCAACCGTTGTATATCATTTTATATATTGCAGGCACTTGCTTTAAAATGTTATTTCCCGGGAATGGGGATGGAACCATTACAGTTAAGTTGACCCCGAGGTTACAGTGACCTTGCAACGCATGCCGGGAACCCGTTGTATATAATGTTATAATATAGTGCAGACGTTTGCAAGGCGCTTGCATTATAATGTAGTTTGCCGGAACTTGGAATGGAACCGTTACAGTTAAGTTGACCCCGAGGTTACAGTGATCTTGCAACGCATGCCGGGTAACCGTTGTATATAATGTTATGTAGAAATAAAAATCCCCAAAGATGACCTTTATTGGATAACCAACACTCATGCCGTAGGTCACCCTAAGTGGTTCGCTACGTTTGGTGATTTAGTAGGGGTGCCCGGATTTATGGGGTGAGGTTTGTCTAGGTCTTGGAGGCGGATGACCAGGACACACTGAACCCCAGATTCCTACCCACCCCTTAAACCCTTTTCCTTCTCAGAACTCTCATCTCCTTCTTTGCCTTAAAAAACCCTCCACCCAGCATCTCCAAAGATGACATGACCGTGAGGGAAATTATTTTCCTCAGGGTCTCCTGTGTGGAGCTTTTTCCTCTCCCCCTCTAGCGCTTCATTAATTCATTCCCGGTACATTTAGTTTTCAAAAAGCGAGAAATGTGCACCTACTTCGGTCGCCCGGTTCATTATTGTATCCCGATTGATCATTATTGTATTCAGAAACCATCGCGGGAATGCACACATCAAATTCCAAAAGTCTCATCGCAATCGGATGAACCAACACCGCTGTCAAAGGTCACCCAAGTGGTTCGCTACGTTTGATGACTTAGCAGGGGTGCCCGGGTTCATGGGATGAGGTTTGTCTAGGTCTTGGTGGCGGATACGTTTGACCTACCACTGCATGGCGGGCTGGATTGGAGGAGACTGATTGAGGGAGGCTTTTTATCTCTCCAGCCAGATTCTCCCAACCCTTCGCTTCGCACCGCAGTGTGAGGAATAGATTCATACGTCCGTTACTCCTGGCCACACTGACCCCCAGATTCCTACCCACCCCTCATACCCTTTTCCTTCTTATATCTTCTTCTCCTTTCTTTCCCTCAAAAAACCCTCCACACAGCATCCTCAAAGATGACATAGGCCTCTAGGGAAATTGTTTTCCTCGGTGCCTCCTGTGTGGAGCTAATGTAAAAAAAAGTTTAGCAATGCATAATTTCATGATGCCAGAGCTCACTATTGTATATAGAAACCAATGAATGGTTCCCGGGGCGGCGATACCAATTCCACGTTGAATGATTATCATTAAAATACAAAATACAAAAAAAGCGGTATGTAAATTTAATATTTTTGAAAAAAATTATACCATTCCACTTCAAGCAATTTTATTATACATTTACAAAAAAATCATAAGCAATATCATCAGATTTTGAGTTGTTATGTGCATGTAGGTACCTGCATAGATTCTATGTAGAGGTACCTGCACATACGTAAAAAAAAACATATGAAATATATTTAGGCTGGGTTTTTCAAAAAATTTATTTAAAAATCTTCAATTTTTCAAGTTAATTTTAACGTTCTGTGAAAGTTCTGTTCAAATTCTATTCAAGTTCCGTAATTATTTCTGTTTTGAAATAATAGTTTAAATAAATAATAATAAATATTATAAGTTTTGAAGATAATTGAATAAATAAAAACCGCACATTACGTGAAAATGAACTTTACTAATTTAAAAATAACATTCATACCAACAGTGGTTATCCAGAAGCAACCTCCGTGTTCCTACATATTTCAAAAATTACCATCTTGGATGATTTTTTTCATTTCATATCATTAATTTTCGATTTAACATTTAAAGGAAAAAATCTCGTAAGATGGTACCTACCTAGTACATACCGAGAAAAATAATGTTGGTGTAGGTACCTACTTACGCGTTTTCTCAATAAATACTTAGCGAATTAGCAATAATTCAATAGAACGGTAGGTACCTACCGCGATTTTCTGCATTTAAATCATTCACATTTTTAACGCCAGTACCTACCTCGAGTTTATATTAACTGGCTGGAAAATTATGCATTGTTGATGATAGATCGATTTCAGAAAATGTCAGAAAAATTTCAATATTTGATGCAATATAGTGTAACATTTTAAATGGGTAGCTACACATGTTTTTATTTTAAAAGTTTCTTAAACTTGTATACCTTCTATTTAATCAAAAACATTTCGTGCAAAATGTTTGTTTTCGCCGCAATCTAAGTTCCCGCAAAGGGCCTTTAAAATGTCATTTTTTCCAACATATTTTTGAGATAGCCGTTTAATTGATTGGAATAAATTCCTAGTGAAATCAGTTTTGTATGGAAAATCTCTTAACTAAAAGGTTCGACGTTTTTTAACGGGTGAACCTGTCGGCGGAAAATATAACTGAGGTCGAATTTCTTCGTCGGTGAGAGATCTAATTGTAGTTTTCGCCGTTTGGGAGCGCTGTTGACCCTGCGTCATCTTTTTTATATGAAATCTGGTCTGACCCGCAGAGATCGCCGTCCGTGCCCCCTTTCGGGCCAAATTGATCTCTGCGGTCGGTGAAACTCGAGGAGCGGAGGTCGATTATCGCCTGCGGGCCGAGGCGGGCGAGGGAAATCGAAAGGGCGTAAGCGTCTTTTTCGTTTTTAAGCGAAAATACGCCGTAACGTCTTGCGGATCGAGGGGGAAAAGAGTCGATTATCGGATCACCAAAACGCGTTTTTTTGGAACGGCCGTTTGTATGAAATCCCGGTCCACAAGCCTTGCTCGGCCAAATCGACCTCTGCGGTCGGTGAAACTGGACAGGCAGAGTGGTCGATTTTCGCCTGTACTCGGAGGATTAAAAAAAAAAGTGAGTTTTCCTGACCTACCCCAAAACCAAACAATACTATATATACTAGGTTTTGCCCGTTGCAGAAGCAACTGATGGGTTAAAACATTATGCGATTTGACGTGTGAACGTGGATGAAGCGAGGAGGAGTGTGTGTTAAATTAAATATATGAAGAAACCTTAGTTCACAGTGACCTTGCAACGCATGCCGGGTACCCGTTGTATATAATGTTATGTAGTGCAGCGCTTGCATTAAAATGTAATTTGCCAGGAATTGGAATGGAACCATTACAGTTAAGTTGACCCCGAGGTTACAGTGACCTTGCAACGCATGCCGAGTAACCATTATATATCATGTTATATATTGCAGGCACTTGCTTTAAAATGTTATTTCCCGGGAATTGGGATGGAACCATTACAGTTAAGTTGACCCCGAGGTTACAGTGACCTTGCAACGCATGCCGTGTACCCGTTGTATATTATGTTATAAATTGCAGGTGCTTGCATTAAAATTTTATTTCCCGGGAATCGGGATGGAACCATTACAGTAAAGTTGACCCCGAGGTTACAGTGACCTTGCAACGCATGCCAGGTACCCATTGTATATTATGTTATAAATTGCAGGCGCTTGCATTAAAATTTTATTTCCCGGGAATCAGGATGGAACCATTACAGTTAAGTTGACCCCGAGGTTACAGTGACCTTGCAACGCATGCCGAGTAACCGTTGTATATCATATTATATATTGCAGGCACTTGCTTTAAAATGTTATTTCCCGGGAATCAGGATGGAACCATTACAGTAAAGTTGACCTTGAGGTTACAGTGACCTTGCAACGCATGCCAGGTACCCGTTGTTTATAATGTTATATATTACAGGTGCTTGCATTATAATGTTGTTTTCCGAGATTTGGGATGGAACCATTACAGTTTAATGGACCCCGAGGTTAAAGTGGCCTTGCAACGCATGCCGGGTACCCGCTGTATATAATTTATTTATTTACCTACAAAAAGTCCATTAATCTCCCTCTTATCCTTTCCCTTGTTACCATAATTATTGGAAGGCTTTTGACCTCTCCAGCCAGATTCTCCCAACCCTTCGGCTTGCACCGCAGTGTGAGGAATAGATTCATACGTCCGTCACTCCTGGCCACACTGTCCCCTAGATTCCTAAACACCCCTCAGACCTTTTTCCTTCCCATATCTTCTTCTCCTTCCTTTCCCTTAAAAAACCCACCCCACAGCATCCTCAAAGATGACGCAGGCCCCTAGGATTTAGAACGGGCCTTTTCTCGTGTAATTTCATGATGCCAAAGCTCACTATTGTATTCTGAAACTGTATGTATTTGTCTAGATCTTGGTGGCGGATACGTTCGCCCAACCACTGCGTGGCGGGCTGGATCGGAGGAGACTGATTGAGGGAGGCTTTTTATCTCTCCAGCCAGATTCTCTCAACCCTTCGCCTTGCACCGCAGTGTGAGGAATAGATTCATGCGTCCATCACTCCTGGCCACACTGACCCCCAGATTCCTTAACACCCCTCATACCTTTTTCCTTCCCATATCTTCTTCTCCTTCCTTTCCCTTAAAAACCCTCCGCTCAGAATCCTCAAAGATGACATAGGCCCCTAGGGAAATTGTTTTCCTTGGAGTCTCCTGTGTGGAGCTAATGTAAAAAAAGTTTAACACTGCATAATTTCATCCTGAGTTCTCCCCAAGGTTTCAGTGATCTTGCAACGCATGCCGGGCACCCGTGTTATATAATATTATGTAGAAATACAAATCCCCAAAATTGACCTTTATTGGATAACCAACACCTCTGCTGTAGGTCACCCCAAGTGGTTCGCTACGTTTGGTGATTTAGTAGGGGTGCCCGGGTTCATGGGGTGAGGTGTGTCTAGGTCTTGGAAGCGGATACGTTTGACCAAGCACTGCGTGGCAGACTGGATCGGAGGAGACTGATTGAGGGGGGATCTCGACCTCTCCAGCCAGATTCTCCCAATCCTTTGCCATGCACCGCAGTGTGAGGAATAGATTCATAAGTCCGTTACTCCTGGCCACACTGACCCCCAGATTCCTACCCACCTCTCATACCCTTTTCCTTCCCATATCTTCTTCTCCTTCCTTTCCCTTAAAAAAACCCTTCGCACAGCATCCTCAAAGATGACGTAGGCCCCTAGGGAAATTGTTTTCCTTGGAGCCTCCTGTGTGGAGCTAATGTAAAAAAAAGTTTAACACTGCATAATTTCATCCTGAGTTCTCCCCCTAAGGTTTCAGTGATCTTGCAACGCATGCCGGGTACCCGTGTTATATAATGTTATGTAGAAATACAAATCCCCAAAATTGACCTTTATTGGATAACCAACACCTCTGCTGTAGGTCACCCCAAGTGGTTCGCTACGTTTGGTGATTTAGTAGGGGTGCCCGGGTTCATGGGGTGAGGTCTGCCTAGGTCTTGGAGGCGGATGACCAGGACACACTGAACCCCAGACCCCTACCCACCCCTTAAACCCTTTTCCTTCCCAGAACTCTCATCTCCTTCTTTGCCTTAAAAAACCCTTCACCCAGCATCTCCAAAGATGACATGACCCTGAGGGAAATTATTTTCCTCAGGGTCTCCTGTTTTGAGCTCATGTAAAAAAATAATTAAATGCTTATAAATTCACCTTTCATTGCCGTTATATTTAGTTTTCAAACAGCTCGCGTGCCACCTATTGAAATATTTTTATGCAAATTTCGTAATGCCAAAGCTCACCAGCCAATAAACAAACATATCAAAAAAAGAATTATTCAATTTGGTGCAGTCTTTCGGAAGTTATACGCGTACATACATTTCGACGATTCATTTTTATGTAAATTTCATAATGCCAGAGCTCACCAGTAGTTTTATTCAAAACTTGTCCTTACAATAACGATAACAACAAAAAAATAATTACCCAATTAGGTGCAGTCGTTCCGAAGTTATGCGCGTTCTTACATTTCATCGATTAATTTTTAAACATATTTCAAAATGCCAGAGCTCACCAGTAGTTGTATACAATCTTTGTCCTAACAATAAGGATCGCAACAAAAAAAGAATTATTCAATTGCGTGCAGTCGTTCTGAAGTTATGAGCGTACTTACATTTCGGCGAATCATTTTTAAACAAATTTCGTTATGCCAGAGCTCACCAGTAATTTTATTCAAAACTTGTCCTAGTAATAACAAATACAACAACGAAAGAATTATTCAATTTTGTGCATTCGCTCAGAAGCTATGCGCATTTATAGATTTCGGCGATTCATTTTAAACAAATTTTATTATTCCAGAGCTCATCAGTCGTCTTATACAAACCTTGCCCGAACAATAACGAAACCAACTCAAAAAGAATTATCCAATTTGGACCAGTCGTTCATGAGCTATAATTTATAGATGATACCCGTGGATAATTATTTATCCGTTTATGTAATTTTCAGGGTACCTACCTAGTTCATCAAAACATTCTAAAACAATATTTTATCTATATGGCAAGACAACCGATAAAAGTTGTCATAACCACCTCAAGCAAAGCCTGAAAATCGAACACCTGCGCTGGTTTAAGAACATTTCCCATACAAATTACGTCAGCCAACGGTGTCATGGCCTGACTGAAAACCTCAGGTGGTTTTGGATAGTGTTCCATGTTCAGTATTGCAAGGTTGAAGAAAATAAATAAACATTTCAAATATCTACCGATTTAACAGGCTGAGAACGATGTGCATTTTCGATGTTGTTGGATTTTTCGCAAATGTCAGATATAATTGCAAAGTTTGACGCGATATTGTGAAACATTTTAAATGGGAAGCTACACATGTTTTTGTTTTGAAAGTTTCTAAATCTTGTATAATTTATGATTATTAAAAAACATGTCCCGCAGAATGTTTTTTTTCGTTGTATTTTATCACCCCGCAAAGGGCCTTTAAAATGTCATTTTTTCAACGTTATTTTTAGGTCGCCGTTTAATTAATCGGAATAAATTCCTAGCAAAAAATCAGTTTTGTATGGGAGATTTTCGCTACATCTTTCTCAACTTTTCCAGGCATTTGAAAAGAGATAGCAACCCTGAATTCGCTTCGAAGGAGAGTGAACCGTGGGGCCTTTGAAATCGGATGAGCTTAGAGATCAATTTGGCTTGCCAAATTTTACCAAATTTTTGCAAGCCAAAGTGACCCGTGAGGTTTCACCCACCCGAGGGGCAAAGTGGTAGCTTTTCCCCTCAAATCGAAAGTGAGTTTTTTCGACCAATGGCGTGAGCGGAAAAAGTGAGTTTTTTCGACCAATGGCGTGAGCGGAAAAAGTGAGTTTTCCCTGACCTACCACAAAACCAAACAATACTATATATACTAGGTTTTGCCCGTTGCAGAAGCAACTGACGGGTTAAGACACTATGCGATTTGACGTGTGAACGTGGATGAAGCGAGGAGGAGTGTGTGTTAAATTAAATATATGAAGAAACCTGAGTTCACAGTGGCCTTGCAACGCATGCCGGGTACCCGTTGTATATAATGTTATGTAGTGCAGCGCTTGCATTAAAATGTAATTTCCCAGGAATTGGAATGGAACCATTACAGTTAAGTTGATCCCGAGGTTACAGTGACCTTGCAACGCATGCCGAGTAACCGTTGTATATCATGTTATATATTGCAGGCACTTGCTTTAAAATATTATTTCCCGGGAATTGGGATGGAACCATTACAGTTAAGTTGACCCCGAGGTTACAGTGACCTTGCAACGCATGCCGTGTACCCGTTGTATATTATGTTATAAATTGCAGGCGCTTGCATTAAAATTTTATTTCCCGGGAATCGGGATGAAACCATTACAGTAAAGTTGACCCCTAGGTTAAAGTCGCCTTGCAACGCATACCGGGTACCCGTTGTATATAATTTTATATAGTGCAGGTGCTTGCATTATAATGTAGTTTCCCGGTACTTGGGATGGAACCATTATAATTAAGTTGACCCCGAGGTTACAGTGACCTTGCAACGCATGCCGGGTACCCGTTGTATATACTGTTATAAAGTGCAGGCGCTTGCATTATAATGTAGTTTCCCAGGACTTCGGATGGAAACATTACAGTTTTATTGACCCCGAGGTTAAAGCGGCCTTGCAACGCATGCCGGGTACCCGTTGTATATAATTTTATAAAGTGCATAATTTTATAATGTTGTTTCCCGGGACTTAGTAGGGAACCATTACGGTTTAGTTGACCCCGAAGATAAAGTGGCCTCGCAACGCATGCCGGGTACCCGCTGTATATAATTAATTTATTTACGCACAAATAGTCCATTAACAATAACAATCGGTTGCACGGTTTAGCAGTGCAAAATTTCATTATGCCGGAGCTCACTATTGTAGTTGTATTGTATTTCATTTTGCAAGTGTAAGTACTAAGTAGGTACTTTGTTGTAATATTTCACCAAAACGACGCCATTATGCTGTTGAGCATAAAATAATTTTCACTACAAATAAATTCATTCAATATCATGTTTTGATTTTTAAATGAAAAAAGTCCCCGCAAGTAAGTACCTACCTAGAACACGCGTAATGTATATATATATATATATTTTATTATTTTTTTTTATTTAACAATGTTTAAATAGAACACACTTAAAAATAAAAAAATAATAATTAATAAAAAAAATTGACAATTCTTTAAATTTTTCTAGTAAATTTTCAGTTCTAGATAGTTCCGTTCGAGTTCTGTAATTATTTTAGTTTTGCAATGTAACTGACCTTTAATGATAAAATAACAGAACTTGAGTAGAACCAATAAAGAACGTGAAAATTAACTTTAAAAAAAGTTGAATTATTCAGTATCATCGAAACAACCTTACCATTGCATTAAAACCTAATTAATTGTGTATCTACGTATTCGGGTAGGTACCTGCGCATTTTCTTCTCTTTGCTTTTTTCATCATATTTGCAATACTACCGAAATAAGTAGGTACCTACCCCGAATGAATAACGTGTTAATTTGAACTGGCTAGCAAAATTTTAACCCATTACCTCCATGAATTTTTTTTTATTTTTATAAACTTGAATCATCATTATAACCCGATAGTATAGACTTAAAGAAGAGTCCAAAATCAGTTTTAGAATTTTCCGCCCGCCCACCCTCTCACCAGAGCGTTTAGAAAATTGATGCCTAAACGCAACTCTTGGAGGTAACCCCTCTAAGCAAAATTTATGTCAACTATGGGTTAAGTGCAGTCTACTGTGTGATTTATATTGATAATATAAAATAAATGATTGTCTTTGTTTATAATTCAATGAAAAAAAATATTAAAGGAAAATATGCAAAATAATTAAAAAATTAATATTAAAAAAAAAACATTCAAGAATGAGGAAACTAACCAAATCTAAGCAAATTATTCTTTAAGTGATACTGTTCGAAGTTGTCAAAATGAAGGGCTCGGTTGCAGGCCCGGCACCGATAGCCTGTTTTTACACAGAGCATAAAGAATATGAGATTTGCCACGATATTGCAAATGAAATTCTTGCATTCGACGCACACAATTCCCATCTTCTGCGTCATGGCCTTCCTTCACAGGAGGTTCATCATTGACCTGATTTTGAAAAGACAATAAAAGAGTACGGGTAAACTCCACATGGAATGCCTTCTGGGAAAGGTCTCTCTGTTGCCTAGTCGTCTTCTGGTTTCCCATATCATGCTCGTACTTCCTCAAGAAGCATTGCAACTTCCATCCATTTACAAGAGACAAGAGCGCTGCTGAGGTAAGATACAAATAAAGGCCAGTACCACTTCTTTGACCCAACGTTGACCCGATAATTTTGTATACTATTATCATGGAGGTCCACCCATTCCCAAATTATAATTGTGTATTGGCGCCGGGCAATCGATTTTTTTGCATGCTTTCTCCAAATTGTTGCCTTTTTTGTCTTTATTCGACATCTGCCAACGCTGCACTTGACGTATTGGCTCCATTCGATCATAGTTCATGGCCACTGTTACTACACGGCTGTCCTACTAACGGCATACGAGGATTTGGTTTTCTACGTCTACCACCGCATCAAATTTACCTATAATTATAAGAGCGATGAGAGTTACACTTTAGCTAGGTAAATGAACGCTAAGCTCAAGGGAATATATAAAAGAAAATGATACCTTTAGGCAATTGCTTTCCTGTCTTCAACTTGCCTGAAGCTTCAAGGTTAAGAAGCTACATATGCCCGTAGCGCGCATTCTCTTATCCTTCAGGATACACATCAAATGGTGAGATGTGAAGAAATTGTCCATAAATAGCTCATGGCGTGTGGGGAACTCTATATATTCTATCGTAGAAGTAGGACGGATAATCCCTGATCTAATTCGGGGTTATATGTATCAGATGCTCCGGAATATGGCATTGCTTGGAACAGGTAGCCTTAGACCACTTTTGTTTATAGTGAGACTTCTTTTTGTACTGTAGTTTTGATTTTTTGGCCGGTGGTGCATTTGAAATAGATATTCGCAAGGTATTACGACTCATACAGGACGATTTCGAAGGCTGACTTCAGTGAAGATCATTAGCGAATTCATCTGGTTCAAGTCATCATGCTCGTCAAGGCATGACTCATCAATTTTCTCAATTTCGATGTTGCGCTCGATTACAAATGTGCCGGCAGTATCTCGAAAGTTATCCACCTCCGCACCTTCGTTATATGTCATCAAATTATCGTCAATATGCTCTTCGTTCATCTGTTTATCAACGTTCTCTGGAGGAATCACAACAATAGCGCGTTATTAACAACATTATTGTCATCACTTTCACTTAACGCTAAAAGAGCGCTCCAATTCTGCCATCATTTCATCGTGATTCAACGATTTCGTTTTATAACGACGAATTAGGTAGGTATAGGAGAAGTAGGTATTTTCGACATGATTAAAAATATATGAAAACTGCAAACAAACTATTGATTTCAATAAAAATCACTCATAAAAACACTTCAAAACCGTATTATTTGAAGGCAAGCTAACCAAAAACGTATGTAAACACCGTCACAGCTAACCTCCAAAGGTTGCGCGCAGGCATCACCTGATTTCAGTGACATCTAGCTGTCATCTTATGCATATAATACTATGTTGAAACGGTGTTTCCGACCATTTAATCTTTTGATAACAATATGTGATTCACACATGTTTTATTTTTTTCCGATATAATTTTTTTTTCTTTTTTTCAAAATGGGTCTAGTTTCAGGGCTTTAGTAAAAAAATAATTAAAAATAGGATAATTCATAAAATTTTTCAAATTATGTTAATTATTGAAAGCTAACATACCAATCTGTAAATGCTGCATAACAACTTGGTGGGATTTGACTTTATTCATAGTGAAAAAAAATCATACTTTTCATCAATTTTTTTGATGCCTGTAGACATCGTCATGGAGGTAATGGGTTAACTTCCGATGGAATCTGTAAGCGCGTGTTTTGATGATTTTTTTTCGGAAAATGTCGAATTTTGTCAGCATCTCCTGAACTATTTTATATGGGATGGGCATACAATTTTGGTTTTAAAAGTTGCGGAATTCTCTATTGTATTAGATTTTTGAAAAACATCCGAGCCGGGATCGGTTTTGGGGCCGCAATGCCGCGTACCGTAAAACCACTACCGAAAACCGTGAAAAGTCTGCTTTGTTAGGCTAAAAATTTGACGTCTGAGATCCCTGACCTGACTCAATATTCCTAGCATTTTCATTTGCATCGAAACTGATGGCCAAAATGACATCATTTTTTTGGAAACGCGAACCTGTCGGCGGGAAATGTAACCTGGCCGAATTGAGTGTAATTTTACTATTGGTTCTAGTTTTCGCCGTTGATTCGCGTCGGTTTTTCTGTGAATAAGGCGCTAATTTTGTCGAAAAAAACTGACCTCGCAAAATCAAAGTACTGAGGGTGCACTGAATTTGCTTTAACCGAAAGTGAACCTTGAGGTGGGTGAAACGCAAAGGGCGTACTGGTCGTTTTTGCGTCAACAAAAAAGTGCGCGGAAAAAGACCTCTCCCAAAACCAAGCATTAATATATACTAGGTTTTGCCCGTTGCAGAAGCAACTGACGGGTTAAGACACTATGCGATTTGACGTGTGAACGTGGATGAAGCGAGGAGGAGTGTGTGTTAAATTAAATATATGAAGAAACCTGAGTTCACAGTGGCCTTGCAACGCATGCCGGGTACCCGTTGTATATAATGTTATGTAGTGCAGCGCTTGCATTAAAATGTAATTTCCCAGGAATTGGAATGGAACCATTACAGTTAAGTTGATCCCGAGGTTACAGTGACCTTGCAACGCATGCCGAGTAACCGTTGTATATCATGTTATATATTGCAGGCACTTGCTTTAAAATATTATTTCCCGGGAATTGGGATGGAACCATTACAGTTAAGTTGACCCCGAGGTTACAGTGACCTTGCAACGCATGCCGTGTACCCGTTGTATATTATGTTATAAATTGCAGGCGCTTGCATTAAAATTTTATTTCCCGGGAATCGGGATGAAACCATTACAGTAAAGTTGACCCCTAGGTTAAAGTCGCCTTGCAACGCATACCGGGTACCCGTTGTATATAATTTTATATAGTGCAGGTGCTTGCATTATAATGTAGTTTCCCGGTACTTGGGATGGAACCATTATAATTAAGTTGACCCCGAGGTTACAGTGACCTTGCAACGCATGCCGGGTACCCGTTGTATATACTGTTATATAGTGCAGGCGCTTGCATTATAATGTAGTTTCCCAGGACTTCGGATGGAAACATTACAGTTTTATTGACCCCGAGGTTAAAGCGGCCTTGCAACGCATGCCGGGTACCCGTTGTATATAATTTTATAAAGTGCATAATTTTATAATGTTGTTTCCCGGGACTTGGTAGGGAACCATTACGGTTTAGTTGACCCCGAAGTTAAAGTGGCCTCGCAACGCATGCCGGGTACCCGCTGTATATAATTAATTTATTTACGCACAAATAGTCCATTAACAATAACAATCGGTTGCACGGTTTAGCAGTGCAAAATTTCATTATGCCGGAGCTCACTATTGTAGTTGTATTGTATTTCATTTTGCAAGTGTAAGTACTAAGTAGGTACTTTGTTGTAATATTTCACCAAAACGACGTCATTATGCTGTTGAGCATAAAATAATTTTCACTATAAATAAATTCATTCAATATCATGTTTTGATTTTTAAATGAAAAAAGTCCCTGGAAGTAAGTACCTGCCTAGAACACGCGTAATTATTTTTTTTATTTAACAATGTCCAAATAGAACACACTTAAAAATAAAATAAAATAATTAATAAAAAAAATTGACAATTCTTTAAATTTTTCTAGTAAATTTTCAGTTCTATAAAGTTCCGTTCGAGTTCTGTAATTATTTCAGTTTTGTGATGTAACTGGTCTGTAATGATAAAACAATAGAATTTGAGTAGAACCATCACAGAACGTGAAAATTAACTTTAAAAAAGTTCAATTATTCTGTATCATCGAAACAACCTTACCTTAGTATTTATTGCATTAAAACCTAATTCGTTGTGTAGGTACCCATTCAGGTAGGTGCCTGCGCATTTCCTTAGATTCCGGCAATCTTAGCTTTTTTCATCATATTTGCAATACTACCGAAATAAGTAGGTACCTACCCCGAATGAAAAACGTATTAATTTGAACTGGCCAGGAATATTTAAACTTCCGATGGAATCTGTGAGCACGTATTTTGATGATTTTTTTTCGGAAAATTTCGAGTTTTGTCAGCATCTCCTGACGTATTTTATATGAGAATCATATGTTTTATTGGTGTTAAAAGTTGCGGAATCTATCCGGCTATCGTATTTTCAAAAAACATCTAGCCCAGAATCGGTTTTTCGGCGGTAATGTCGTTTTCCGAAAAACAACGACCGAAACCGCCGAGAGTTCCGTTTTGTTAGGCTAAAAATTTGACATCTAAGATTTTGACCATAGACCTAGCATTTTCCTTTGAGGAAAATGCTAAGTCTTTTTTTGTCATTTTTTTTTTGAAACGCTATCTGTCGGCGGGAAATACAACCGAGCCGAATCGAGTGATTCGAGTAGAGCTTCTAGTTTTCGCCGCCGATTCGTATCGGAGAATAAATCCCTGTATATATTTCATTTTGTCGAAAAAAAAGTGCTTACAGTTTTCATTCCCAATTTGCTTCAACCGAAAGTGAACCTTGAGGTGGGTGAAACGCAAAGGGCGTACTGGTCGTTTTTGCGTCAACAAAAAAGTGCGCGGAAAAAGACCTTTCCCAAAACCAAGCATTAATATATATACTAGGTTTTGCCCGTTGCAGAAGCAACTAACGGGTTAAAAATTATGCGATTTGCGTGTGAACGTGGATGAAGCGAGGAGAAGTGTGTGTTAAATTAAATATATGAAGAAACCTGAGGTTACAGTGACCTTGCAACGCATGCCGGATACCCGTTGTATATAATGTTATATAGTGCAGCGCTTGCATTAAAATGTAATTTCCCAGGAATTGGAATGGAACCATTACAGTTAAGTTGACGCCGAGGTTACAGTGATGTTGCAACGCATGCCGGGTACCCTTTGTATATAATGTTATAATATAAAGCAGGCGTTTGCAAGGCGCTTGCATTATAATGTAGTTTCCCGGAACTTGGAATGGAACCATTAAAGTTAAGTTGACTTCGAGGTTACAGTGATCTTGCACCGCATGCCGGGTACCCTTTGTATATAATGTTATAATATATCGCAGGCGTTTGCAAGGCGCTTGCATTATAATGTAGTTTCCCGGAACTTGGAATGGAACCATTACAGTTAAGTTGACTTCGAGTTTACAGTGATCTTGCAACGCATGCCGGGTACCCTTTGTATATAATGTTATAATATAAAGCAGGCGTTTGCAAGGCGCTTGCATTATAATGTAGTTTCCCGGAACTTGGAATGGAACCATTATAGTTAACTTGACTTCGAGGTTACAGTGATCTTGCAACGCATGCCGGGTACCCTTTGTATATAATGTTATAATATAAAGCAGGCGTTTGCAAGGCGCTTGCATTATAATGTAGTTTCCCGGAACTTGGAATGGAACCATTACAGTTAAATTGACCCCGAGATTACAGTGATGTTGCAACGCATGCCGGGTATCCGTTGTATATGATGCTATAATACAGTGCATGCATTTGCAAGGCGCTTCAATTATAATGTAGTTTCCCGGAACTTGGAATGGAACCATTACAGGTAAGTTGACCCCGAGGTTACAGTGATGTTGCAACGCATGCCGGGTACCCTTTGTATATAATGTTATAATATAAAGCAGGCGTTTGCAAGGCGCTTGCATTATAATGTAGTTTCCCGGAACTTGGAATGGAACCATTATAGTTAAGTTGACTTCGAGGTTACAGTGATCTTGCAACGCATGCCGGGTACCCTTTGTATATAATGTTATAATATAAAGCAGGCGTTTGCAAGGCGCTTGCATTATAATGTAGTTTCCCGGAACTTGGAATGGAACCATTACAGTTAAGTTGACTTCGAGGTTACAGTGATCTTGCAACGCATGCCGGGTACCCTTTGTATATAATGTTATAATATAAAGCAGGCGTTTGCAAGGCGCTTGCATTATAATGTAGTTTCCCGGAACTTGGAATGGAACCATTACAGGTAAGTTGACCCCGAGGTTACAGTGATGTTGCAACGCATGCCGGGTACCCGTTGTATATAATGTTATGTAGAAATACAAACCCCCAAAGTTAACCTTTTTTGGATAACCAACACCTCTGCCATAGGTCACCTCAAGTGGTTCGCTACGTTTGGTGATTTAGTAGGGGTGACCGGGTTCATGGGGTGAGGTCTGTCTAGGTCTTAGAGGCGGATGCCCAGGACACACTGAACCCCAGATTCCTACCCACTCCTTAAACCCTTTTCCTTCCCAGAACTCTCATCTCCTTCCTTTCCTAAAAAAAATCCTCCACACAGCATCCCCAAAGATGACATAGGACCTGAGGGAAATTATTTTCCCCACGGCCTCACGTAGAAAAAAAATAATTAAATGCATATAAATTCACCTTTTCCAAAAAGCCAGAAATAATTGAAAAAAAAAACATGTTCTTAATATATTTTCCCTTGCTTAGTTCTGCACTCCTGGTATTTATCCTTTTAAAATTTTGTTTTATTCGAGTAAAAAAAAGAACAGAAAAAATATTCTTTCAAAGCGTACTCTACTCCCTCCCCCCCCTTCCTCCATCACGCAAAACCCCCTCCCGGGTTCCCCTCCCCCTTCCCAATTAACCCTCCCCCCACCCTGGTTTTCCTCCCCCCCTCCCTGGTTTTCCTCCCCCCCTTCCACGCGTCATTAATTCCTTCCCGGTACATTTAATTTTCAAACAGCTCGCGTGCCGCCTATTGAAATATTTTTACGGAAATTTCGTAATGCCAAAGCTCACCAGCCAATAAACAAACATAACAAAAAAAGAATTATTCAATTTGGTGTAGTCTTTCGGAAGTTATACGCGTACATACATTTCGTCGATTCATTTTTATGCAAATTTGATAATGCCAGAGCTCACCAGTAGTTTTATACAAAATTTTGTCTTAACAGTGTCGAAGACAACAAAAAAAGAATTATTCAATTTGGTGCAGTCTTTCGGAAGTTATGCGCGTACATTCATTTCCGCGATTCATTTGTATGCAAATTTCATGATGCCAGAGCTCACCAGTAGTTTTATACAAACTTTGTCCTAACAATAAGGAAAGCAACAAAAAAAGAATTATTCAATTACGTGCAGTCGTTCTGAAGTTATGAGCGTACTTACATTTCCGCGAATCATTTTTAAACAAATTTCGTTATGCCAGAGCTCACCAGTAATTTTATTCAGATCTTGCCCTAATAATAACAATTACAACAAAGAAAGAATTATTCAATTTGGTGCATTCGCTCGGAAGCTATGCGCATATATAGATTTCGGCGATTCATTTTAAACAAATTTTATAATTCCAGACCTTGCCCGAACAATAACGAAACCAACTCAAAAAGAATTTTTCAATTTGGTCCAGTCGTTCGTGAGCTATAATTTATAGACGATACCCGTGGATAATTTATCCGTTTATGTAATTTTCAGGGTACCTACCTAGTTCATCAAAATATTCTAAAACAATATTTTATTTAAATGGCAAGACAACCGTTAAACTTTGTCGTAACCACCTCAAGCAAAGCCTGAAAATCGAACACCTGCTTCGGTTTTAGAACATTTCCCATACAAATAACGTCAGCTATCGGTGTCCTGGCCCGGCTAAAAACTTCAGGTGGTTTTGCATATCGATCCATGTTCAGTATTGCAAGGTTTGAGAAAATTAAATAAATATATCAAATATCTACCGATTTTACAGGCTGAAAACAATGTGCATTTTCGATGTTATTGGATTTTTCGCAAATGTCAAATATAATTTCAAAGTTTGACGCGATATTGCGAAACATTTTGAATGGGAAGCTACACATGTTTTTATATTTAAAGTTTCTAAAACTTGTATATTTTATGATTATTTGAAAATATCTCTTGCAAAATGTTTTTTTTCGCGACAATCTACGACCTCGCAAAGGGCCTTTAAAATGTCAATTTTTCAAGCTCTTTTCGCGAAAGCCGTTTAATTGATTCGAATAAATTTCTCCTAAATACCTGTATAAAGGAAAATTTGTGTGGAAATTAACGGGTTTTTTCGTCATTTTTTTTTTTCAAACGCCATCTGTCGGCGGGAAATACGACCGAGCCGAATCGAGTGATTCGAGTAGAGCTTCTAGTTTTCGCCGCCGATTCGTATCGGAGAATAAATCCCTGTATATATTTCATTTTGTCGAAAAAAATTGACTTACAGTTTTCATTCGGAATTTGCTTCAACCGAAAGTGAACCTTGAGGTGGGTGAAACGCAAAGGGCGTACTGGTCGTTTTTGCGTCGACAAAAAAGTGAGCTTTTCCCGACCTACCCCAAAACCAAGCATTAATATATATACTAGGTTTTGCCCGTTGCAGAAGCAACTGACGGGTTAAAGCACTATACGATTTGATGTGTGAACGTGGATGAAGATTTAAAATTTTTCGGATTTTAAAATTTTTTCGATTTTTAAATTTTTTGATTTTTAAAATTTTTTCGATTTTTTAATTTTTTCGATTTTAATTTTTTTTTCGATTTTTAAATTTTTTGGATTTTAAATTTTTTGGATTTTAAAATTTTGTGTTCTTTAAAATTTTTTGGATTTTTTAATTTTTTTCGTTTTTGGAATTTTTTGGTTTTAAAATTTTTTCGATTTCAAAATTTTTTGGATTTTGAAATTTTTTTGATTTTAAAATTTTTTCGATTTTAAAATTTTTTGGATTTTAAAATTTTTTGGAATTTAAATTTTTTCGATTTTTAAATTTTTTTCGATTTTGAAATTTTTTGGATTTTAAAATTTTTTCGATTTTAAAATTTTTTGGATTTTAAAATTTTTTGGATTTTAAAATTTTTTGGATTTTAAAATTTTTTGGATTTAAAAATTTGTTGAAATTTAAATTCTTTTTTGATTTTTAAATTTTGTTGTATTTTGAAATTAAAATTATTTTGAAATTGGTTATCAAAATAACGCAATATAATTTAGGGCCCTCTAGGTCAAGAGGTAAGACCCTCGACTCGCAATCCGAAGATTGCGGGTTCGAACTCAATCCCTTAAACCCTTTTCCTTCCCAGAACTCTTCTCTCTTTCGTTTCCCTAAAAGACGAAGCGAGCCGGAGTGTGTGTTAAATTAAATATATATGAAGAAAAAACGATGTCTGAATGCGGATGAAGCGAGGAATGAGCGCCTACAAAGGGAACAGGTAGTTGACCGCACCCCCAAAATTTCATCGCAATCGGATAAACGGTTTAGCAATGCACAATTTCATGATACCAGAGCTCACTATTTGTAGTTGTATTGTAAGTACTAAGTAGGTACTTTGTTGTAATATTTCACCAAAACGACGCCATTATGTTGTTGAGCATAAAATAATTTTATAAAAACTTCTTTTCAGCACAAATAATTTTATTCAATATCATGTTTTATTTTTAAAGGAAAAAAGTCCCTGCAAGAAAGTACCTACCTAGAACAGCGTAATATATATATTTTTTTGTTACTTCACAATATCCAAATAGATAATCTGCACATTTAAAAATAACATAACATAAAAATAATAAGGCTGGGTTGTTTAAAAAAAATAATTGACAATTTTACAAATTTTTCTTGTCAATTTTCAGTTCTCGAAAGTTCCGTAATTATTTCAGTTTTGTGATGTAACTGGCCTTTATTGAGAAAAAACAGAATTTGAGTAGAACCAACACAGAACGTGAAAATTAACTTTAAAAAAAAAATTGAATTATTTAGTATCATCGAAACAACCTTACCTTAGTATTTATTGCATTAAAACCTAATTCGTTGTGTAGGTACCCATTCAGGTAGGTACCTGCGCATTTCCTTAGATTCCGGCAATCTTTGCTTTTTTCATCATATTTGCAATACTACCGAAGTAAGTAGGTACCTACCCCGAATGAAAAACGTGTTAATTTGAACTGGCCAGCAATAATTAAACTTCCGATGGAATCTGTGAGCACGTGTTTTGATGATTTTTTTTCGGAAAATTTCGAGTTTTGTCAGGATCTCCTGACATATTTTATATGAGAATCGTATGTTTTATTGTTATTAAAAGTTGCGGAATCTCTCAGGCTATCGTATTTTTAAAAAACATCTAGCCCGGAATCGGTTTTTCGGCGGTAATGTCGTTTTCCGAAAAACAACGACCGAAACCGCCGAGAGTTCCGTTTTGTTAGGCTAAAAATTTGACATCTAAGATTTTGACCATAGACCTAGCATTTTCCTTTGAGGAAAATGCTAAGTCTTTTTTTGTCATTTTTTTTTTGAAACGCTATCTGTCGGCGGGAAATACAACCGAGCCGAATCGAGTGATTCGAGTAGAGCTTCTAGTTTTCGCCGCCGATTCGTATCGGAGAATAAATCCCTGTATATATTTCATTTTGTCGAAAAAAATTTGCTTACAGTTTTCAGTCCCAATTTGCTTCGACCGAAAGTGAACCTTGAGGTGGGTGAAACGCAAAGGGCGTACTGGTCGTTTTTGCGTCAACCAAAAAGTGCGCGGAAAAAGACCTCTCCCAAAACCAAACAATACTATATATACTAGCGGGGCCCGTTGCAAAAATGCAACTAACGGGTTAAAAAATTATGCGATTTGCGTGTGAACGTGGATGAAGCGAGGAGGAGTGTGTGTTGAATTAAATATAAGAAGAAACCTGAGGTTACAGTGACCTTGCAACGCATGCCGGGTACCCTTTGTATATAATGTTATAATGTAAAGCAGGCGTTTGCAAGGCGCTTGTATTATAATGTAGTTTTCAGGAACTTGGAATGGAACCATTACAGTTAAGTTGACCCCGAGGTTACAGTGATCTTGCAACGCATGCCGTGTACCCGTTGTATATAATGTTATAATATATTGCAGGCGTTTGCAAGGCGCTTGCATTATAATGTAGTTTCCCGGAACTTGGAATGGAACCATTACAGTTAAGTTGACCCCGAGATTACAGTGATGTTGCAACGCATGCCGGGTACCATTTGTATATAATGTTATAATATAAAGCAGGCGTTTGCAAGGCGCTTGCATTATAATGTAGTTTCCCGGAACTTGGAATGGAACCATTACAGTTAAGTTGACCCTGAGATTACAGTGATGTTGCAACGCATGCCGGGTACCCGTTGTATGTAATGTTATAATACAGTGCATGCGTTTGCAAGGCGCTTGAATTATAATGTAGTTTCCCGGAACTTGGAATGGAACCATTACAGTTAAGTTGACCCCGAGGTTACAGTGTTGTTGCAACGCATGCCGGGTACCCGTTGTATATAATGTTATGTAGAAATACAAATCCCCAAAGTTGACCTTTATTGGTTAACCAACACCTCTGCCATAGGTCACCCCAAGTGGTTCGCTACGTTTGGTGATTTAGTAGGGGTGCCCGGGTTCATGGGGTGAGGTCTGTCTAGGTCTTGGAGGCGGATGCCCAGAACACACTGAACCCCAGATTCCTACCAACCCCTTAAACCCTTTTCCTTCCCAGAACTCTCATCTCCTTCCTTTCCTAAAAAAAATCCTCCACACAGCATCCCCAAAGATGACATAGGACCTGAGGGAAATTATTTTCTCCACAGCCTCCTGTGTGGAGCTCATGTAAAAAAAAATAATTAAATGCATACAAATTCACCTTTCCCAAAAAGCCAGAAATAATTGAAAAAAAAACATGTTCTTAATATATTTTCCCTTGCTTAGTTCTGCACTCCTGGTATTTATCCTTTTAAAATTTTGTTTTATTCGAGTAAAAAAAAGAACAGAAAAAATATTCTTTCATAGCGTACTCTACTCCCCCCCCCCCCCCTTTCCTCCATCCCGCAAAACCCCCTCCCGGGTTCCCCTCCCCCTTCCCAGGTTACCCTCCCCCCTCCCTGGTTTTCTTCCCCCCCTCAAACAAACAAACATAACAAAAAAATAATTATTCAATTTGGTGCAGTCTTTCGGAAGTTATACGCGTACATACATTTCGACGATTCATTTTTATGCAAACTTCATAATGCCAGAGCTCACCAGTAGTTTTATACAAAACATTGTCCTAACAGTGTCGAAGACAACAAAAAAAGATTTATTCAATTTGGTGCAGTCTTTCGGAAGTTATGCGCGTACATACATTTCCGGGATTCATTTGTATGCAAATTTCATAATGCCAGAGCTCACCAGTAGTTTTATACAAACTTTATCCGAACAATAAGGAACGCAACAAAAAAAGAATTATTCAATTACGTGCAGTCGTTCTGAAGTTATGAGCGTACTTACATTTCGGCGAATCATTTTTAAACAAATTTCGTTATGCCAAAGCTCACCAGTAATTTTATTCAAACCTTGTCCTAATATTAGCACATACAACAAAGAAAGAACTATCCAATTTGGTGCATTGGCTCGGAAGCTATGCGCATATATAGATTTCGGCGATTAATTTTAAACAAATTTTATAATTCCAGAGCTCATTTAGTTTATACAAACCTTGCCTGAACAATAACGAAACCAACGCAAAAATAATTATCCAATTTGCTCCAGTCGTTCATGAGCTATAATTTATAGATGATACCCGTGGATAATTATTTATCCGTTTATGTAATTTTCAGGGTACCTACCTAGTTCATCAAAATATTCTAAAATAATATTTTATCTATATGGCAAGACAACCGTTAAAAGTTGTCATAACCACCTGAAGCAAAGCCTGAAAATCGAACACCTGCGCTGGTTTAAGAACATTTCCCATACAAATTACGTCAGCTAACTCTGTCAGGGCCTCGCTGAAATCTTGCGGTGGTTTTGGATGATGTTCCATGTTCAGTATTGCAAGGTTGGAAAAAATTACATAAAGTTTTAAAATATCTACCGATTTAACAGGCTGAAAACCATGTGCATTATGGATGTTATTGAATTTTTCGCAAATGTCAATATAATTGCAAAGTTTGACGCGACATTGTGAAACATTTTAAATGGGAAGCTATACATGTTTTTATTTTAAAAGTTTCTTAAACTTGTATACCTTCTATTTAATCAAAAACATTTCGTGCAAAATGTTTGTTTTCGCCGCAATCTAAGTTCCCGCAAAGGGTCTTTAAATGTCAATTTTTCTACGATATTTTCGAGAACGCCCTTAAAAAAATTCGAATGAATCCCTAGAAAAATCAGTTTTGTATGAGAAATCTCTTTACTAAACGGTTCGACGTTTTTTAACGGGTGAACCTGTCGGCGAGAAATATAACTGAGGTCGAATTTCTTCGTCGGTGAGAGATCTAATTGTAGTTTTCGCCGTTTGGGAGCGCTGTTGACCCTGCGTCATCTTTTTTATATGAAATCTGGTCTGACCGGCAGAGAACGCCGTCCGTGCCCCCTTTCGGGCCAAATTGATCTCTGCGGTCGGTGAAACTCGAGGAGCGGAGGTCGATTATCGCCTGCGGGCCGAGGCGGGCGAGGGAAATCGAAAGGGCGTAAGCGTCTTTTTCGTTTTTAAGCGACAATACGCCGTAAGGTCTTGCGGATCGAAGGGGAAAAGAGTCGATTATCGGATCACCAAAACGCGTTTTTTTGGAACGGCCGTTTGTATGAAATCCCGGTCCACAAGCCTTGCTCGGCCAAATCGACCTCTGCGGTCGGTGAAACTCGACAGGCAGAGTGGTCGATTTTCGCCTGTACTCGGAGGATTAAAAAAAAAAGTGAGTTTTCCTGACCTACCCCAAAACCAAACAATACTATATATATATATAATATACTAGCGGGGCCCGTTGCAAAAATGCAACTAACGGGTTAAAAAATTATGCGATTTGCGTGTGAACGTGGATGAAGCGAGGAGGAGTGTGTGTTAAATTAAATATATGAAGAAACCTGAAGTTACAGTGACCTTGCAACGCATGCCGTGTACCCGTTGTATATAATGTTATGTAGTGCAGCGCTTGTATTAAAATGTAATTTCCCAGGAATTTGAATAGAACCATTACAGTTAAGTTGACCATGAGGTTACAGTGACCTTGCAACGCATGCCGAGCAACCGTTGTATATCATTTTATATATTGCAGGCACTTGCTTTAAAATGTTATTTCCCGGGAATGGGGATGGAACCATTACAGTTAAGTTGACCCCGAGGTTACAGTGACCTTGCAACGCATGCCGGGAACCCGTTGTATATAATGTTATAATATAGTGCAGACGTTTGCAAGGCGCTTGCATTATAATGTAGTTTCCCGGAACTTGGAATGGAACCGTTACAGTTAAGTTGACCCCGAGGTTACAGTGATCTTGCAACGCATGCCGGGTTACCGTTGTATATAATGTTATGTAGAAATAAAAATCCCCAAAGATGACCTTTATTGGATAACCAACACTCATGCCGTAGGTCACCCTAAGTGGTTCGCTACGTTTGGTGATTTAGTAGGGGTGCCCGGATTTATGGGGTGAGGTTTGTCTAGGTCTTGGAGGCGGATGACCAGGACACACTGAACCCCAGATTCCTACCCACCCCTTAAACCCTTTTCCTTCTCAGAACTCTCATCTCCTTCTTTGCCTTAAAAAACCCTCCATCCAGCATCTCCAAAGATGACATGACCGTGAGGGAAATTATTTTCCTCAGGGTCTCCTGTGTGGAGCTTTTTCCTCCCCCCCTCTCGCGCCTCATTAATTCATTCCCGGTACATTTAGTTTTCAAAAAGCGAGAAATGTGCACCTACTTCGGTCGCCCGGTTCATTATTGTATCCCGATTGATCATTATTGTATTCAGAAACCATCGCGGGAATGCACACATCAAATTCCAAAAGTCTCATCGCAATCGGATGAACCAACACCGCTGTCAAAGGTCACCTAAGTGGTTCGCTACGTTTGATGACTTAGCAGGGGTGCCCGGGTTCATGGGATGAGGTTTGTCTAGGTCTTGGTGGCGGATACGTTTGACCTACCACTGCATGGCGGGCTGGATTGGAGGAGACTGATTGAGGGAGGCTTTTTATCTCTCCAGCCAGATTCTCCCAACCCTTCGCCTCGCACCGCAGTGTGAGGAATAGATTCATACGTCCGTTACTCCTGGCCACACTGACCCCCAGATTCCTACCCACCCCTCATACCCTTTTCCTTCTTATATCTTCTTCTCCTTTCTTTCCCTCAAAAAACCCTCCACACAGCATCCTCAAAGATGACATAGGCCCCTAGGGAAATTGTTTTCCTCGGTGCCTCCTGTGTGGAGCTAATGTAAAAAAAAAGTTTAGCAATGCATAATTTCATGATGCCAGAGCTCACTATTGTATATAGAAACCAATGAATGGTTCCCGGGGCGGCGATACCAATTCCACGTTGAATGATTATCATTAAAATACAAAATACAAAAAAAAGCGGTATGTAAATTTAATATTTTTGAAAAAAATTATACCATTCCACTTCAAGCAATTTTATTATACATTTACAAAAAAATCATAAGCAATATCATCAGATTTTGAGTTGTTATGTGCATGTAGGTACCTGCATAGATTCTATGTAGAGGTACCTGCACATACGTAAAAAAAACATATGAAATATATTTAGGCTGGGTTTTTCAAAAAATTTATTTAAAAATCTTCAATTTTTCAAGTTAATTTTAACGTTCTGTGAAAGTTCTGTTCAAATTCTATTCAAGTTCCGTAATTATTTCTGTTTTGAAATAATAGTTTAAATAAATAATAATAAATATTATAAGTTTTGAAGATAATTGAATAAATAAAAACCGCACATTACGTGAAAATGAACTTTACTAATTTAAAAATAACATTCATACCAACAGTGGTTATCCAGAAGCAACCTCCGTGTTCCTACATATTTCAAAAATTACCATCTTGGATGATTTTTTTCATTTCATATCATTAATTTTCGATTTAACATTTAAAGGAAAAAATCTCGTAAGATGGTACCTACCTAGTACATACCGAGAAAAATAATGTTGGTGTAGGTACCTACTTACGCGTTTTCTCAATAAATACTTAGCGAATTAGCAATAATTCAATAGAACGGTAGGTACCTACCGCGATTTTCTGCATTTAAATCATTCACATTTTTAACGCCAGTACCTACCTCGAGTTTATATTAACTGGCTGGAAAATTATGCATTGTTGATGATAGATCGATTTCAGAAAATGTCAGAAAAATTTCAATATTTGATGCAATATAGTGTAACATTTTAAATGGGAAGCTACACATGTTTTTATTTTAAAAGTTTCTTAAACTTGTATACCTTCTATTTAATCAAAAACATTTCGTGCAAAATGTTTGTTTTCGCCGCAATCTAAGTTCCCGCAAAGGGCTTTTAAAATGTCAATTTTTCTCCGCTATTTTCGAAAACGCCGTTAAAAAAATTCGAATAAATCCCTAGAAAAATCAGTTTTGTATGGGAAATCTCTTTACTAAACGATTCGACGTTTTTTAACGGGTGAACCTGTCGGCAAGAAATATAACTGAGGTCGAATTTCTTCGTCGGTGAGAGATCTAATTGTAGTTTTCGCCGTTTGGGAGCGCTGTTGACCCTGCGTCATCTTTTTTATATGAAATCTGGTCTGACCCGCAGAGAACGCCGTCCGTGCCCCCTTTCGGGCCAAATTGATCTCTGCGGTCGGCGAAACTCGAGGAGCGGAGGTCGATTATCGCCTGCGGGTCGAGGCGGGCGACGGAAATCGAAAGGGCGTAAGCGTCTTTTTTTTTTTTAAGCGACAATACGCCGCGAGGTCTTGCGGATCGAGGGGAAAAAGTGTCGATTATCGCATCACCAAAACGCGTTTTTTTGGAACGGCCGTTTGTATGAAATCCCGGTCCACAAGCCTTGCTCGGCCAAATCGACCTCTGCGGTCGGTGAAACTCGACAGGCAGAGTGGTCGATTTTCGCCTGTACCCGGAGGGCTAAAAAAAAAAGTGAGTTTTCCTGACCTACCCCAAAACTAAACAATACTATATACTAGCGGGGCCCGTTGCAAAAATGCAACTAACGGGTTAAAAAATTATGCGATTTGCGTGTGAACGTGGATGAAGCGAGGAGGAGTGTGTCTTAAATTAAATATATGAAGAAACCTGAAGTTACAGTGACCTTGCAACGCATGCCGTGTACCCGTTGTATATAATGTTATGTAGTGCAGCGCTTGCATTAAAATGTAATTTCCCAGGAATTTGAATAGAACCATTACAGTTAAGTTGACCATGAGGTTACAGTGACCTTGCAACGCATGCCGAGCAACCGTTGTATATCATTTTATATATTGCAGGCACTTGCTTTAAAATGTTATTTCCCGAGAATGGGGATGGAACCATTACAGTTAAGTTGACACCGAGGTTACAGTGACCTTGCAACGCATGCCGGCAACCCGTTGTATATAATGTTATAATATAGTGCAGACGTTTGCAAGGCGCTTGCATTATAATGTAGTTTCCCGGAACTTGGAATGGAACCGTTACAGTTAAGTTGACCCCGAGGTTACAGTGATGTTGCAACGCATGCCGGGTAACCGTTGTATATAATGTTATGTAGAAATAAAAATCCCCTAAGATGACCTTTATTGGATAACCAACACTCATGCCGTAGGTCACCCCAAGTGGTTCGCTACGTTTGGTGATTTAGTAGGGGTGCCCGGATTTATGGGGTGAGGTTTGTCTAGGTCTTGGAGGCGGATGACCAGGACACACTGAACCCCAGATTCCTACCCACCCCTTAAACCCTTTCCCTTCTCAGAACTCTCATCTCCTTCTTTGCCTTAAAAAACCCTCCACCCAGCATCTCCAAAGATGACATGACCGTGAGGGAAAATTATTTTCCTCAGGGTCTCCTGTGTGGAGCTTTTTCTTGCCCCCCTCTCGCGCTTCATTAATTCATTCCCGGTACATTTAGTTTTCAAAAAGCGAGAAATGTGCACCTACTTCGGTCGCCCGGTTCATTATTGTATCCCGATTGATCATTATTGTTTTCATAAAACCATCGCGGGAATGCACACATCAAATTCCCAAAGTCTCATCGCAATCGGATGAACCAACACCGCTGTCATAGGTCACCCAAGTGGTTCGCTACGATTGGTGACTTAGCAGGGGTGCCCGGGTTCATGGGATGAGGTTTGTCTAGGTCTTGGTGGCGGATACGTTTGACCAACCACTGCATGGCGGGCTGGATCGGAGGAGACTGATTGAGGGAGGCTTTTTATCTCTCCAGCCAGATTCTCTCAACCCTTCGCCTCGCACCGCAGTGTGAGGAATAGATTCATACGTCCGTTACTCCTGGCGACACTGACCCTCAGATTCCTACCCACCCCTCATACCCTTTTCCTTATTATATCTTCTTCTCCTTTCTTTCCCTCAAAAAACCTTCGACACAGCATCCTCAAAGATGACATAGGCCCCTAGGGAAATTGTTTTCCTCGGTGCCTCCTGTGTGGAGCTAATGTAAAAAAAAAGTTTAGCAATGCATAATTTCATGATGCCAGAGCTCACTATTGTATATAGAAACCAATGAATGGTTCCCGGGGCGGCGATACCAATTCCACGTTGAATGATTATCATTAAAATACAAAATACAAAAAAAGCGGTACGTAAATTTAATATTTTTGAAAAAAATTATACCATTCCACTTCAAGCAATTTTATTATACATTTACAAAAAAATCATAAGCAATATCATCAGATTTTGAGTTGTTATGTGCATGTAGGTACCTGCATAGATTCTATGTAGAGGTACCTGCACATACGTAAAAAAAACATATGAAATATATTTAGGCTGGGTTTTTCAAAAAATTTATTTAAAAATCTTCAATTTTTCAAGTTAATTTTAACGTTCTGTGAAAGTTCTGTTCAAATTCTATTCAAGTTCCGTAATTATTTCTGTTTTGAAATAATAGTTTAAATAAATAATAATAAATATTATAAGTTTTGAAGATAATTGAATAAATAAAAACCGCACATTACGTGAAAATGAACTTTACTAATTTAAAAATAACATTCATACCAACAGTGGTTATCCAGAAGCAACCTCCGTGTTCCTACATATTTCAAAAATTACCATCTTGGATGATTTTTTTCATTTCATATCATTAATTTTCGATTTAACATTTAAAGGAAAAAATCTCGTAAGATGGTACCTACCTAGTACATACCGAGAAAAATAATGTTGGTGTAGGTACCTACTTACGCGTTTTCTCAATAAATACTTAGCGAATTAGCAATAATTCAATAGAACGGTAGGTACCTACCGCGATTTTCTGCATTTAAATCATTCACATTTTTAACGCCAGTACCTACCTCGAGTTTATATTATTAACTGGCTGGAAAATTATGCATTGTTGATGATAGATCGATTTCAGAAAATGTCAGAAAAATTTCAATATTTGATGCAATATAGTGTAACATTTTAAATGGGAAGCTACACATGTTTTTATTTTAAAAGTTTCTTAAACTTGTATACCTTCTATTTAATCAAAAACATTTCGTGCAAAATGTTTGTTTTCGCCGCAATCTAAGTTCCCGCAAAGGGCCTTTAAAATGTCAATTTTTCTCCGCTATTTTCGAAAACGCCGTTAAAAAAATTCGAATAAATCCCTAGAAAAATCAGTTTTGTATGGGAAATCTCTTTACTAAACGGTTCGACGTTTTTTAACGGGTGAACCTGTCGGCAAGAAATATAACTGAGGCCGAATTTCTTCGTCGGTGAGAGATCTAATTGTAGTTTTCGCCGTTTGGGTGCGCCGTTAACCCTGCATCATCTTTTTATATGAAATCTGGTCTGACCAGCTGAGATCGTTGTCCGTGCCCCCTTTCGGGCCAAATTGATCTCTGCGGTCGGCGAAACTCGAGGAGCGACGGTCGATTATCGCCTGCGGGCCGAGGGGGGCGAGGGAAAACGAAAGGGCGTAAGCGTCTTTTTTTTTTTTAAGCGACAATACGCCGTAAGGTCTTGCGGATCGAGGGGGAAAAGTGTCGATTATCGGATCACCAAAACGCGTTTTTTTGGAACGGCCGTTTGTATGAAATCCCGGTCCACAAGCCTTGCTCGGCCAAATCGACCTCTGCGGTCGGTGAAACTCGACAGGCAGAGTGGTCGATTTTCGCCTGTACCCGGAGGGCTAAAAAAAAAAGTGAGTTTTCCTGACCTACCCCAAAACCAAACATTAATATATACTAGGTTTTGCCCGTTGCAGAAGCAACTGACGGGTTAAGACACTATGCGATTTGACGTGTGAACGTGGATGAAGCGAGGAGGAGCGTGTGTTAAATTAAATATATGAAGAAACCTGAGTTCACAGTGGCCTTGCAACGCATGCCGGGTACCCGTTGTATATAATGTTATGTAGTGCAGCGCTTGCATTAAAATGTAATTTCCCAGGAATTGGAATGGAACCATTACAGTTAAGTTGATCCCGAGGTTACAGTGACCTTGCAACGCATGCCGAGTAACCGTTGTATATCATGTTATATATTGCAGGCACTTGCTTTAAAATATTATTTCCCGGGAATTGGGATGGAACCATTACAGTTAAGTTGACCCCGAGGTTACAGTGACCTTGCAACGCATGCCGTGTACCCGTTGTATATTATGTTATAAATTGCAGGCGCTTGCATTAAAATTTTATTTCCCGGGAATCGGGATGAAACCATTACAGTAAAGTTGACCCCTAGGTTAAAGTCGCCTTGCAACGCATACCGGGTACCCGTTGTATATAATTTTATATAGTGCAGGTGCTTGCATTATAATGTAGTTTCCCGGTACTTGGGATGGAACCATTATAATTAAGTTGACCCCGAGGTTACAGTGACCTTGCAACGCATGCCGGGTACCCGTTGTATATACTGTTATATAGTGCAGGCGCTTGCATTATAATGTAGTTTCCCAGGACTTCGGATGGAAACATTACAGTTTTATTGACCCCGAGGTTACAGTGACCTTGCAACGCATGCCGGGTACCCGTTGTATATACTGTTATATAGTGCAGGCGCTTGCATTATAATGTAGTTTCCCAGGACTTCGGATGGAAACATTACAGTTTTATTGACCCCGAGGTTAAAGCGGCCTTGCAACGCATGCCGGGTACCCGTTGTATATAATTTTATAAAGTGCATAATTTTATAATGTTGTTTCCCGGGACTTGGTAGGGAACCATTACGGTTTAGTTGACCCCGAAGTTAAAGTGGCCTCGCAACGCATGCCGGGTACCCGCTGTATATAATTAATTTATTTACGCACAAATAGTCCATTAACAATAACAATCGGTTGCACGGTTTAGCAGTGCAAAATTTCATTATGCCGGAGCTCACTATTGTAGTTGTATTGTATTTCATTTTGCAAGTGTAAGTACTAAGTAGGTACTTTGTTGTAATATTTCACCAAAACGACGCCATTATGCTGTTGAGCATAAAATAATTTTCACTATAAATAAATTCATTCAATATCATGTTTTGATTTTTAAATGAAAAAAGTCCCCGCAAGTAAGTACCTACCTAGAACACGCGTAATTATTTTTTTTATTTAACAATGTCCAAATAGAACACACTTATAAAAAAAAAATATAATTAATAAAAAAAAATTGTCAATTCTTAAAATTTTTCTAGTAAATTTTCAGTTCTAGAAAGTTCCGTTCGAGTTCTGTAATTATTTCAGTTTTGTGATGTAACTGGCCTATATTGAGAAAAAACAGAATTTCAGTAGAAGCAACTCAGAACGTGAAAATTAACTTAAAAAAAGTTGAATTATTCAGTATCATCGAAACAACCTTACCTTAGTATTTATTGCATTAAAACCTAATTCGTTGTGTAGGTACCCATTCAGGTAGGTACCTGCGCGTTTCCTTAGATTCCGGCAATATTTGCTTTTTTCATCATATTTGCAATACTACCGAAATAAGTAGGTACCTACCCCGAATGAATAGCGTGTTAATTTGAACTGGCCACCAATATTTAAACTTCCGATGGAATCTTTGAGCGCGTATTTTGATGATTATTTTTCGGAAAATTTCGAGTTTTGTCAGCATCTCCTGACTTTTTTTACATGGGATGGGCATGTTATATTGGTGTTAAAAGTTGCGGAATCTATCCGGCTATCGTATTTTCAAAAAACATCTAGCCCGGAATCGGTTTTTCGGCGGTAATGTCGTTTTCCGAAAAACAACGACCGAAACCGCCGAGAGTTCCGTTTTGTTAGGCTAAAAATTTGACATCTGAGATCCTGACCTATGTCAATAGTCCTATATAGCATTTTCCTTTGTGAAATTAGCGGGTTTTTTCGTCACTTTTTTTTTTCAAACGCCGTCTGTCGGCGGGAAATACAACCGAGCCGAATCGAGTGATTCGAGTAGAGCTTCTAGTTTTCGCCGCCGATTCGTATCGGAGAATAAATCCCTGTATATATTTTTTTTGTCGAAAAAAAAAGGATCCCAGCTTCTTGTCTGAATTTGCTTCGACCGAAAGTGAACCTTGAGGTGGGTGAAACGCAAAGGGCGTACTGGTCGTTTTTGCGTCAAAAAAATAGTGAGTGAGTTTTTAAAAAGTGAGCTTTTCCCTGACCTACCCCAAAACCGAGCATTAATATATACAAGATTTTTATGCATAGCACAAAGGGTAACAATTAACAAGTAATAATTATTAGCCTGAAACACTCATCTACATTGAAAAAATCTCCCGAGAAAAGGTACATGCCGCTGACGGGACTCGAACCCACGTCCTTCTGATATTCGGTCAACTGCTCTGTCCACTGAGCTACGTCGGCTTTTCTCCTGCCCGCCAAATAATTCAATATGCACCAGTGCTTCATTCAACAATTACTGCTTATTACATTTTTCCACCTGTAAACAACCAATTAATTGTTGAATGAATCACTAATATTGGCGGGCAGGAGATAATCCGACGTAGCTCAGTGGACGTCAGAGCAGTTGACCAGAAATCAGAAGGACGCGGGTTCGAGTCCCGTCGGCGGCATGTATCTTTTCTCGGGAGATTTTTTCAATGTATGTAGATGAGTCTTCCAGGCTAATAATTATTTCTTCAAACTTCGCAAAATTACTTTGTGGCATCATTAATTATATAATGAATAACAGATCACTTTGTATAAACCACTATATTATAAACAATATCTACATGTTTGGATAACAATGTTATTAATAATTAAGTAATTAATCACCTATACTTTTCAATATTTTGTCTATGTTATAGTTTATTCTAATTTGTCTTTACTTGTTTGTCATTTATTTTTCTTTATATTAACATATTCTGATGAAGATAACATTGTTATCGAAACATGTAGATATTGTTTATAATATAGTGGTTTATACAAAGTGATCTGTTATTCATTATATAATAATTATTACTCATAATAATTATTGTTAAACTTGCCATAGTCCAACAGGCTAGGGGTACTCTTGCGCAGTAATTATTATTTGCAAGTCTTATTTCACCATAAAAAATAATAACGTATTTTCGACCAAGTAAAATATTTACTATGTAAATTGAAGCACGTTGATAGAAATTATGTGCGGCCAAAGATCAAAGAGATACTGGTGAATTATTTTAAGGATCGTTGAAAGAAAACATTAAATATTCACGAAACGAGGTTCTATTCCCGTCAAATCAAAAGATAAAACATTTTTGGTGAAAACACATTATTTGGTAAAATGAATGTTTATGAATAATATTGTTTATCGATAGTTAAAAGCTTAATTATAAAATCAATATCAGAAGACTAGAGAACCACAAGCTGAACGGGTTTTACATATTTTGTTTTTATATTTAATTTTTTACTTACAAGAGCACCGCTGTCCATACTATATACATTACGAGGGAACTATACCGCCATCCAGTTGTTCAGCGGGGTGAGGCGGTTTAAGGAAGGTACTGTAGGATGGAATTTATTAAGAGGGCATTATCAGAGAAAACCAGAAATGTGTCATTTTTAAATCAGATTTTAGACGTATTGACTCTTTTCCACCAAAAATTAAAAATGAATATCGAAATATTGTTCTTTTATCTAGCATTCGCATGCTTTAAATTTTGAGAAAAATGTTTTATATAATAAAGTTATACCATAGGTTGTTGGCAGATTTGTTAAATTTTCAAAAAAGATTTTGTATTATACCACACCCATTTCAAATCATATAATCATGCAGTAAAATAAATCAATACATTATCTGGGTATCGCAAGTTTTAGAATTTTAATTTTAGTTTAAATAAAAAAAATATATACGTGTGTTTCTTTACGAAAATTGGTCCGTTTGTGTATTTATTTGTGCACTTACAAACGAATATATTTCAGATTTTTTTAACATTCTTATTTGACTTAGACATTATTAAAAAAATTATAAATACTTATAATCAAAAAATAATTACAAAAAGTACATTATTTTAATAGTTTTATCATCACGCCTTTCAGCATTTTTGGATGTAGTCAAAAATTAAGGCTAATTTTGAATGAATTAAAATCGATATTGAGTTATAATTTTAAAAAGCTGGTACGGAGAATAATTAATCTTTCTCATTGTAACCGCCTTGCACGATCGTAAGAACAACTTTCGACAAAATGTGGATTTTCGGCCGCTGGCTGGTTAAACGCTCTTAATGGGGTTCTTAAAGAGACTCAGATTATATAAAAAACAGATACCCTTAGCTCGTTTCACTTGCAAGCTGACTTACACAAAACGAATCGGAGAAACGACCCGTTCTCATGAAGCAGACATCAATTGTTTTCGGGTTTTCACTTTGTCTGTCGCATTTTGCGTACGTGCACCGGTGCACAGGGGATCAATGCTGTTAGCAGGTTCTATTAAAATATCTGTAAACGGACTCCGCCTGCCTAAATTGCATCTATGCATTAGAGTTAGAAATCGGTTAATTGTCAATCAGATGTTATGCCCTTACTTGCATAGAATAAAGTAGATTTATCAGATATTTTGGGGCTCCAGCCCAGAGGTGATTCCTAATATTTCACACACAAGTGTCGCCTTGCCTTCGAGCGATTTACCTGAGTAAGCTATAACCATAAAAAATAACATATTCACGGTAGTCACCGGAGACCAAAATTTCATTTACATGTTTGACAACAAATAATGTCAGAAATCACTGATTAAAATAAGTTAAGTACGTCCCTCAATATTCTGCATATACTTAATATATAAGTACGAAAACGGTTTTTTTACAATAAATAAACACATAAATTTGTTTAAGACCACTTTTATTTTAAAACACTCTACCGGTTTCAGAAGCACCCTTCCTGCGTCAGGAGAATATTATAACTAAACTATGATACAGAATGTTAGGTGTTTGAGTGGGAGGTGAGCAAAGGGGTGGGGGTAATTGCGGGATTTCTGGAAAGAACAGAGCGGTTAATTGGAAAAATATTTACAATGGGACTGAAAGATAAATTTATTGGGTTATTCAAAATACTAGCATTATTATATTTTTGAATGTAGCTATTACTTTGTGGTTATCCATTATAAAAAAATGAAATAATTCAACTTTGTATAAACCACTTATATGATGTGCTAATCCGACCGGTTTCTGAACAAACGTTCCTTCGTCAGGGAAAGCTTATACTAATTTGACAGTTTCGAACAATGTTTTATTATGGTAGGGGTGGAGCCGTTGCTAGTTAATAATGTAGATTAGGTGGGTAGGTATTAGTGTAGAGTGGGTGGGTAGGGGAACAAATCCATGATTGGGCTATATGACAATATTTTTTGTAATGTTGAAACTGTGTGTTGTTGAAACTGTCAAATTAGTACCTATAAGCTTTCCCTGGCGAAGGAACGTTTGTTCAGAAACCGGTCGGATTTGAGCATCATATAAGTGGTTTATACAAAGTTGAATGATTTCATTTTTTACTACCATTATTATTTAGGGATTTTCTGATTTCTAGTGCTTCTAAATTATCTAATTTTTGCTTTTATTGTTACGGTGAAGAATTTTAACACCTGTGTCCTTATTAAAATTCTAAACAATTCCCGGCGTTATCAGGTATTCCCCAAGGTTCAAACCTTGGTCCTTTGCTGTTCCTTATACTTATAGATGACTTCCAGGTTTGTGTAAAATATTGCAAATGTCTTCTATTTGCAGATGACCTCAAACTTTTGATGGAAATAATCTGTTACTATGACTGCTTAAAAATGCAATCTGACCTTGATGCTATTGCAGAATGGTCAGTAAAAACCAAATTAGAATTCAATATAAAAAAATGTGTAACTATGACATATACCCGCTCCCAGAAGCCCATAGTTTTTGAATACAACATTAAAGGGAAAACATTATGCCGAGTCAACAGCTTTAAAGATCTCGGTATCGTCTTTGATCCCAAACTGACATTCTCGGATCATATATCACGGCTCACTCCAGCGTGCTACAAACTCCTGGGTTTCATCATCAGAATATGTAAGCAATTTAATGACCCAGATGCAATGAAAGCCATGTTCGATGGAGTCATAAGAAGTAAGCTGGAGTATGCTAGTGGTGTGTGGACTCCGCACCAAGCTAAATATATTAATATGCTAGAACAAATTCAGAAAAAGTTCCTTAGTTATGTCTATATGCGGATGAATGGAACGTACCCGAGATTCATGCACCGTATGGAATTACTTGAGGCAACAAATAGATTTAGCTTGGAAACTAGACGTTATGCAAATCTTGCAATTCTTAGTTTTAACATAATCCATAATCGTATTGACAGCCCATTCCTGTTGGAATGTTATGGCTTATACGTGCCTGGAAATTTCAGTCGTAGTCGTCGACACGACTTGTTCAAAATACCATACGGCAGAACAGATGTTCTAGCACAGCATAGCATGACAAGAGGAATGGTGCTGTTGTACGAAATATCGGAAACACTAGATATATATAACTCTTCTTTAGACAGCCTTAAGATTTTTTTGTATAATAATCATCTTCCTAGGTGTTAAGACTGTCAAAATGAGAAAATTGTACAGTAATTGGATAAAAAATCTGTTGTACAATAAAAAAAAAAATTAAAAAATAAAACAAAGTAAAAGTGTGATCTGTGGAAATTAGGTGATTAGCAAACTCTGAAAAATTATTATTATTTAAGCATCTTAAATGTTCTGTGATTCTAATGTTAACATTTCTAGTGGTTTTACCTATGTAGAACGAAGGAAAATCATTGCAACATAGTTGGTAAATGCCTGAGTGGCTTAATTTATGATCTCAATCTTTAGTATTTTTTAGTAATTTACCTAAATTGTTATCAGTATAGAACGCGGGTTTAATGTGGGCAGGCAAGTTTTTTGTACTAAGTGAGGAAAATTTGGATATATATAAAATTCTGTGCCATTGAACGGGATTTATTATTTTATTATTATTTTCAGGTGTACCAAATAAAAATGTATTAGTTGAAATGAGTTTCTTATTTAGAATTTCGTCAATTAAATTTGTGGAATAACCATTATTAAGAGCAATTTGTTTAATCTTTGAAAGTTCAATCGCGAAGTTAAGAGACGATAGACGGACGATAGAGGTTTTTTTAAATTATTAATACTAAATTTTCTTGCGTTAATTTTAATATCTCCCCCTTTGAGAATTTCTTCTGTTTGAAGGGGGAGTACTGTTATGAGTTATATATGTTATAACCGTACTATTATGAGAATAATATGGTAGGCACGCAACCATTTATAAAGTTATCGGCGCCAAGGTACATTTTCTTCGTGGTTTCAAAAAACTGTTTTCTTTTCCCGTGTTACAAAAATTTAATTTACTTTTGCAAAACACAAAGGAAAAAAGTATTTTCTCTTCAAATTGGGGTACGAAAACCAATAAGGCTATTGAAATATAATGTTCCGAGTGTATAACTGAGAAAACATAATAGAGTAGTTCAACGATAATTTGGGCCACTTAGAAAGGCATTAAGCTGTATTTATGTGTTAATTATTAGGAACCTGCTGAGTTATTACTTTTTATGCTTTTGGAGGGGAAATGTTATGAAAATATTTTTGAAGTTTTCTAATTAGTAATACGCAGAAGATGCGATAATTATTTATTGATTCTTGCAAAATTATAGAAATTCGACCTTCTTGATGAATTTCAAAGAATAATGGGCGATACTACTTATCACCAATCCAAAGTGGGTGAATTATATGTCATTTAATCATTTCCCACCGAACAAAGACTCGAGAGGGTTTATTCAATTCCTTTTCGCTGTCATTTACAATTTGGGAGGCGGGAATGGGAACCCTTATTGGATAACCAACACCTCTGCCATAGGTCACCCCAAGTGGTTCGCTACGTTTGGTGATTTAGCAGGGCTGCCCGGGTTCATGGGGTGAGGTTTGTCTAGGTTTTGGAGGTAGATGACCAGGACATACTGAACCCCAGATTCCTACCCACCCTTTAAACCCTTTTCCTTCCCCTCCACACAGCATCCTCAAAGATGACATAGGCCCTGAGGGAAATTATTTTCCTCAGGGCCTCCTGTGTGGAGCTCATGTAAAAAAAAAAAAATTCTTTACTGAGCGTTACAAATTGTTTTAAAGAGTTTCTTGATTAGATAGTGGTGCTCTGAATCATAAAATCTGCGTGGTAAAAAGGGGACCTTTTACATGACAAGTTTATAATAGAGAGACAGTTTTAAATAAAAAATATAAACTATAAAAAGATAACTACTAAACATCATATGAAAGGTAGGTACACAAATAAATTTAAGGAAAGATAGTGCGTTACAATAAAAGAGAAAGTTTCTAAGTTGTAAATGGCTTAGAAATAAACTAGTATGTTAGTAATTACAAAATTTACAGGTGACTGATTAAATGTGATCAATAATACATGACAAAATGCAAGATACAAAAGAAAACGGTAACAAGTATTTACATTGTAGATTAAAATAGAAATACACAAATATATGCAATAGAACCTAGGTGATGCTCCTTAGATATCAAAATATTCTACATAAAAATATTGTTCAGATATTTCTTGAATAATGGTAAACTTGTATTAAGTACATCGATATTTGAGGTAATTTTGTTCCCTAGTGTGTGAAGTCGAGAAATTGGTGCATGTATGTGGTAGTTGGTTACAAAATTATTGTTGCAGAATAATATGTTTTGCCTTGTTTCTCGATTAGGTACTTTGAAATCAATGAGATGCAGGAGTTCACAGTACACTTAAAAGTGCACTCCTTAAAATGATTTGCCTGTAGCTATTTACATTGCTTAACATATGTACTACCGACATACTTTAGAGACAAACTAATATACAATAAAGATTTCCACACATATTATTTAAGACAGGAAGTAATCAACCGAGTAAAAAATAAACATAATAAAAACACAGAATTGTATACCGTAAAAATGAATCCAATGCATAGTTTAGTTCCTTGAAAATTCAAAGAACAATTTGAACGTAATAAGTATTAGAAGTATAAGTTAAAATGTACCTACATTCATATTAGACCAAACGGAGTGGATCAGTTTTAAGTGTTATAATATATTTTTTTAAACTGCTGTTGATTTTTTAGCCATAGTTTTGTAAATGACCTGCAAGATATAATATTTTCTCTGGTACTGAGACAGCTGCGCTCAGCGATACACCGAAAATACGCTCGGCCGCAGACAGTATGGTTGTTCACATGAATCATACTTGAACTCAGCGGTAGCTCAGTGTAATTGATGAAAAAGGACGAGGAAATAGTTTATAATGTCAGTTTTGCTGAACGGCAATCAATTTTATATAAATTCAATTTAAAATAGGTAAAAAATACTTTTTGGTTTAAAAAATCTCAGGTGGCTTTTGTGAAGGTCCTCTATATTTAACTTCCTTTGAATGAAGCAATGAACGTTATTTAGGGGATTTCGGATACAAAGGCAAAGATAGAGGTAGAAGAAGAATGGCGAGCATAATTTACTCTAAGCGGATGCGGAAACTGTCCCATCGTCTAAAGATTTGCATATTATGTATTCGTATGTACAAGGCAGACCAAAAAGGCTTTTTTGCCTGAATTTATTCGAAATCGAAAAGATGAGATTCTCTTTTTTTGAAATCCACTGAACTTAGAAAAATATTTATTTTTTGGCATTAGTTCTGATTTGATTCATCTTGAACAGTTTTCAGGAATCTGATTTCGAACAAAGGCTTCTTAAGTTTTTCAGTTCAAGATTGTGTGACCTAAGTTATTTCTATGTAATAAGATTATACTAGGTTTTGCCCGTTGCAGCGGCAACTAACGGGTTAAAACACTATGCGATTTGACGTGTGAACGTGGATGAAGCGAGGAGCGGGTGTGTGTTAAATTAAATATATGAAGAAACCTGAGGTTAGAGTGACCTTTCAACGCATGCCGGGTACCCGTTGTATATAATGTTATGTAGTGCAGCGCTTGCATTAAAATGTAATTTCCCAGGAATTTGAATGGAACCATTACAGTTAAGTTGACCCCGAGGTTACAGTGACCTTGCAACGCATGCCGAGTAACCGTTGTATATCATGTTATATATTGCAGGCACTTGCTTTAAAATGTTATTTCCCTGGAATTGGGATGGAACCATTACAGTTAAGTTGACCCCGAGGTTACAGTGACCTTGCAACGCATGCCAGGTACCCGTTGTATATAAGATTCTCCCAGCCAGATTCTCACAACCCTTCGCTTTGCACCGCAGTGTGAGGAATAGATTCATACGTCCGTTACTCCTGGCCACACTGACCCCCCAGATTCCTACCCACCCCTCATACCCTTTTCCTTCCCATATTTTCTTCTCCTTCCTTTCCCTTAAAAAAACCCACCGCACAGCATCCTCAAAGATGACATAGGCCCTTAGGGAAATTGTTTTCCTCGGTTCCTCCTGCGTGGTTGTTAAAAAAAACTTCCATTTTTTCAAGTTAAGCTTAACGTTTTGTGAAAGTTCTGTTCAAATTCTATTCGAGTTCTGTAATTATTTATGGTACCATAATTATTGGAAGGCTGTTTATCTCTCCAGCCAGATTCTCTCAACCCTTCGCCTTGAACCGCAGTGTGAGGAATAGATTCAAACGTCCGTCACTCCTGGCCACACTGACTACCAGATTCCTACCCACCCCTCATACCATTTTCCTTCCCACATCTTCTTCTCCTTCCTTTCCCTTAAAAAACCCTCCACACAGCATCCTCAAAGATGACATAGGCCCTTAGGGAAATTGTTTTCCTCGGTGCCTCCTGTGTGGAGCTAATGTAAAAAAAAAGTTTAGCAATGCATAATTTCATGATGCCAGAGCTCAATATTGTATATAGAAACCAATTAATGGTTCCCGGGGTGGCGATTCCAATTCCACGTTGAATGATTATCATTAAAATGCAAAATACAAAAAAAGCGCTATGTAAATTTCATATTTTTGAAAAAAATGATCCCATTCAACTTCTAGTAATTTCATCACATATTTTACAAAAAAAAAACATACGCAATATCATCAGAAGATTCTGAGTCGTTATGTGCAGTAGCCTACTCAGATTCTGAGTAGGTACCCACACATCTGTAAAAAAAAAAAGTAATGAAAAATTTGTAAAATTTAGTATGTATATCCGAATGTAAATGAAGCAATCTACACTTTTTTCTGATGCGTAAAACAAAAACTTTAGCTATTCATTTGGACAGAAAATAAGATAAAAGTTCTCTCATACCTAGTACCTACCTACTAACACACATAATATATCTGTGTTCCTAGTTACCTACGTATTTTTACAAAACAAATAATTGCACCAACCAATTACCCATGTAATTTAATTTTAGTTAAATGTACATAATAAATAGTTCCAATACACGTAGGTACTGAAGCATTTTTTAAAATTACATCTTTGATTACTTCCTTTTATTTTATAACATAATTTTAAAGTAAATAAGTTCCTACTCATAGTGAATATTGTCATTTGAATTAATAAGCAATAACATCTCTATGCGGCCACTATGATTGGACATCGGAATAGAATTCCAATCTCTCTCCTGATTGGCTGAAAGCTAAAAAAGATAGGGTCCGCCAATATTTCCTTACTCATTTTAAACAAACACAATTTGATGAACAATTTTTTTTTTTTTTTTAAATCGACCCTTTGATTTTATTTTTTGAAAATGTCATCTATCAAGTGTCCACCTTTCGAATTTAGCCACGCCAATACTATTTTCGTAATAAATAGTTATTCAGAACGAAAAATGTATTGAAATTTTAAAAAAAACTACGTATCTCATTTTGAAAAAAAATTATACGCTGCGAAAATCTTTGTCGCAACGGCCCGACTCCATTTTCTAAAAACAAAAAAAAATAAGAAAACATTATTAATAATATTACAAAATTAATCAATATATTTCCAACGGTATTTTTTTTACCACCCTGCACTTACATTCGTAAACACTGGCAAGCAACGAAAATCGGCATTATTTTAGTGAGAACGCATTAAGTACCTACCTATCCTGTAATAAATAACATTCTATCGCGCCTTTATTTTCTAAGAACATTCTTCATAAGCCGGTAGGTACCTACCTCAAACATACCGGGAAAAATAATATTGGTGTAGGTAGGTACCTACGCTTATTCTCAATAAATACTTGGCGAATTTGCAATAATTCAATGGAATGGTAGGTACCTACCGCGTTATAAATTGTGTTGTTTTAAATTTTCATATGGCCAGCGATTTTTACACTCTCAAAGAATTTACGAACACGTTTTTGACATGAAAATGTGTAATTTTTGGCAGCATCTCCTGACATATTTTATATGAGAATCATATGTATTATTGTTATTAAAAGTTGCGGAATTTTTCCGGCTATCGTATTTTTAAAAAACATCTAGCCCGGAATCGGTTTTTCGTCGGCAATGTCGTTTTCCGAAAAACAACGACCCAAACCGCCGAGAGTTCCGTTTTGTTAGGCTAAAAATTTGACATCTAAGATTTTGACCATAGTCTTAGCATTTTCCTTTGTGGAAATTAACGGGTTTTTTGGTCATTTTTTTTTTTGAAACGCTATCTGTCGGCGGGAAATACAACCCAGCCGAATCGAGTGATTCGAGTAGAGCTTCTAGTTTTCGCCGCCGATTCGTATCGGAGAATAAATCCCTGTATATATTTCATTTTGTCGAAAAAAATTTACTCCCAGCTTCTTGTCTGAATTTGCTTCAACCGAAAGTGAACCTTAAGGTGGGTGAAACGTAAAGGGCAGAGTGGTCGTTTTTCGCATCAAGGAAAAAGTGCGCGGTCGATAAACTGTGTATTAATATATATACTAGGTTTTGCCCGTTGCAGAAGCAACTGACGGGTATAAACACTATGCGATTTGACGTGTGAACGTGGATGAAGCGAGGAAGAGTGTGTGTTAAATTAAATATATGAAGAAACCTGAGGTTACAGTGACCTTGCAACGCATGCCGGGTACCCGTTGTATATAATGTTATGTAGTGCAGCGCTTGCATTAAAATGTAATTTCCGAGGAATTGGAATGGAACCATTACAGTTAAGTTGACCCCGAGGTTACAGTGACTTTGCAACGCATGCCGAGTAACCGTTGTATATTATGTTATAAATTGCAGGCGCTTGCATTAAAATTTTATTTCCCGGGAATCGGGATGAAACCATTACAGTAAAGTTGACCCCTAGGTTACAGTGACCTTGCAACGCATACCGGGTACCCGTTGTATATAATGTTATATAGTGAAGGCGCTTGCTTTAAAATGTTATTTCCCGGGAATTGGGATGGAACCATTACAGTTAAGTTGACCCCTAGGTTACAGTGACCTTGCAACGCATACCGGGTACCCGTTGTATATAATGTTATATAGTGCAGGCGCTTGCTTTAAAATGTTATTTCCCGGGAATCGGGATGGAACCATTACAGTTAAGTTGACCCCGAGGTTACAGTGACCTTGCAACGCATGCCGAGTAACCGTTGTATATTATGTTATAAATTGCAGGCGCTTGCATTAAAATTTTATTTCCCGGGAATCGGGATGAAACCATTACAGTAAAGTTGACCCCTAGGTTACAGTGACCTTGCAACGCATACCGGGTACCCGTTGTATATAATGTTATATAGTGCAGGCGCTTGCTTTAAAATGTTATTTCCCGGGAATTGGGATGGAACCATTACAGTTAAGTTGACCCCGAGGTTACAGTGACCTTGCAACGCATGCCGTGTACCCGTTGTATATTATGTTATAAATTGCAGGCGCTTGCATTAAAATTTTATTTCCCGGGAATCGGGATGAAACCATTACAGTAAAGTTGACCCCTAGGTTACAGTGACCTTGCAACGCATGCCGGGTACCCGTTGTATATAATGTTATATAGTGCAGGCGCTTGCATTATAATGTAGTTTCCGGGGACTTGGGATGGAACCATTAGAGTTTAGTTGACCCTGAGGTTAAAGTGGCCTTGCAACGCATGCCGGGTACCCGTTGTATATAATGTTATATAGTGCAGGCGCTTGCATTATAATGTAGTTTCCCAGGACTTCGGATGGAAACATTACAGTTTTATTGACCCCGAGGTTAAAGCGGCCTTGCAACGCATGCCGGGTACCCGTTGTATATAATTTTATAAACTGCATAATTTTATAATGTTGTTTCCCGGGACTTGGTAGGGAACCATTACGGTTTAGTTGACCCCGAAGTTAAAGTGGCCTCGCAACGCATGCCGGGTACCCGCTGTATATAATTAATTTATTTACGCACAAATAGTCCATTAACAATAACAATCGGTTGCACGGTTTAGCAGTGCAAAATTTCATTATGCCGGAGCTCACTATTGTAGTTGTATTGTATTTCATTTTGCAAGTGTAAGTACTAAGTAGGTACTTTGTTGTAATATTTCACCAAAACGACGCCATTATGCTGTTGAGCATAAAATATTTTTCACTACAAATAAATTCATTCAATATCATGTTTTGATTTTTAAATGAAAAAAGTCCCCGCAAATAAGTACCTACCTAGAACACGCGTAATGTATATATATATACAATGTTCAAATAGAACACACTTAAAAATAAAAAAAATAATTAATAAAAAAAATTGACAATTCTTTAAATTTTTCTAGTAAATTTTCAGTTCTATAAAGTTCCGTTCGAGTTCTGTAATTATTTCAGTTTTGTGATGTAACTGGTCTGTAATGATAAAACAATAGAATTTGAGTAGAACCATCACAGAACGTGAAAATTAACTTAAAAAACGTTCAATTATTCTGTATCATCGAAACAACCTTACCTTAGTATTTATTGCATTAAAACCTAATTCGTTGTGTAGGTACCCATTCAGGTAGGTACCTGCGCATTTCCTTAGATTCCGGCAATCTTAGCTTTTTTCATCATATTTGCAATACTACCGAAATAAGTAGGTACCTACCCCGAATGAAAAACGTGTTAATTTGAACTGGCCAGCAAATATTTAAACTTCCGATGGAATCTGTGAGCGCGTATTTTGATGATTTTTTTTCGGAAAATTTCGAGTTTTGTCAGCATCTCCTGACGTATTTTATATGAGAATCATATGTTTTATTGGTGTTAAAAGTTGCGGAATCTATCCGGCTATCGTATTTTCAAAAAACATCTAGCCCGGAATCGGTTTTTCGGCGGTAATGTCGTTTTCCGAAAAACAACGACCGAAACCGCCGAGAGTTCCGTTTTGTTAGGCTAAAAATTTGACATCTGAGATCCTGACCTATGTCAATAGTCCTATATAGCATTTTCCTTTGTGAAATTAGCGGGTTTTTTCGTCTTTTTTTTTTTTCAAACGCCGTCTGTCGGCGGGAATTATAATCGAGTGATTCGAGTAGAGCTTCTAGTTTTCGCCGCCGATTCGTATCGGAGAATAAATCCCTGTATATATTTTTTTTGTCGAAAAAAAAAAACTCCCAGCTTCCATGTCTGAATTTGCTTCGACCGAAAGTGAACCTTGAGGTGGGTGAAACGCAAAGGGCGTACTGGTCGTTTTTGCGTCGACAGAAAAGTGCGCGGAAAAAGAGCTTTCCCAAAGTGAACAATACTATATACTAGGTTTTGCCCGTTGCAGAAGCAACTGACGGGTTAAAACACTTTGCGATTTGCGTGTGAATGTGGATGAAGCGAGGAGGAGTGTGTGTTAAATTAGTTATATGAAGAAACCTGAGGTTACAGTGACTTTGCAACGCATGCCGGGTACCCGTTGTATATAATGTTATAATATAGTGCAGGCATTTGCAAGGCGCTTGCATAATAATGTAGTTTCCCTGAACTTGGAATGGAATACAGTTAAGTTGATCCCGAGGTTACAGTGATGTTGCAACGCATGCCGGGAACCCTTTGTATATAATGTTATAATATAAAACAGGCGTTTGCAAGTCGCTTGTATTATAATGTAGTTTCTCGGAACTTAGAATGGAACCATTACAGTTAAGTTGACCCCGAGGTTACAGCGATCTTGCAACGCATGCCGGGTACCCTTTGTATATAATGTTATAATATAAAGCAGGCGTTTGCAAGGCGCTTGCATTATAATGTAGTTTCCCGGAACTTGGAATGGAACCATTACAGTTAAGTTGACCCCGAGATTACAGTGATGTTGCAACGCATGCCGGGTACCCGTTGTATATAATGTTATAATACATTGCATGCGTTTGCAAGGCGCTTGAATTATAATGTAGTTTCCCGGAACTTGGAATGGAACCATTACATTTAAGTTGACCCCGAGGTTACAATGTTGTTGCAACGCATGCCGGGTACCCGTTGTATATAGTGTCATGTAGAAATACAAATCCCCAAAGTTGACCTTTATTGGATAACCAACACCTCTGCCATAGGTCACCTCAAGTGGTTCGCTACGTTTGGTGATTTAGTAGGGGTGCCCGGGTTTATGGGGTGAGGTCTGCCTAGGTCTTGGAGGCGGATGCCCAGGACACACTGAACCCCAGATTCCTACCCACCCCTTAAACCCTTTTCCTTTCCAAAACTCTCATCTCCTTCCTTTCCTAAAAAAAATCATCCACACAGCATCCCCAAAGATGACATAGGACCTGAGGGAAATTATTTTCCCCACGGCCTCCTGTGCGGAGCTCATGTAAAAAAAAAATTAAATGCATATAAATTCACCTTTCCCAAAAAGCCAGAAATAATTGAAAAAAAACATGTTCTTTATATATTTTCCCTTTCTTAGTTCTGCACTCCTGGCATTTATCCTTTTAAAATTTCGTTTTATTCGATTAAAAAAAGAACAGAAAAAATATTCTTTCATAGCGTACTCTACTCCCCCCCCCCCCCTTCCTTCATCCCGCAAAACCCCCTCCCGGGTTCCCCTCCCCCTTCCCAGGTTACCCTCCCCCCTCCCTAGTTTTCATCCCCCCTCTTTTTTAACCAACACCTCTGCCATAGGTCACCCTAGGTGATTCGCTACGCTTAGTGATTTAGCAGGGGTGCCCGGGTTCATGGGATGAGGTGTGTCTAGGTCTGATGATCAGGACACACTGAAGCCCAGATTCCTACCCACCCCTTAAACCCTTTTCCTTCCCAGAACTCTTCTCTCCTTCGAAAAAAACGATGTCTGAATGCGGATGAAGCGAGGAATGAGCGCCTACAAAGGGAACAGGTAGTCGACCGCTCCCCCAAAATTTCGTCGCAATCGGATGAACGGTTTAGCAATGCATAATTTCATGATACCAGAGCTCACTATTTGTAGTTGTATTGTAAGTACTAAGTAGGTACTTTGTTGTAATATTTCACCAAAACGACGCCATTATGTTGTTGAGCATAAAATAATTTTATAAAAACTTCTTTTCAGCACAAATAATTTTATTCAATATCATGTTTTATTTTTAAAGGAAAAAAGTCCCTGCAAGAAAGTACCTACCTAGAACAGCGTAATATATATATTTTTTTGTTACTTCACAATATCCAAATAGATAATCTGCACATTTAAAAATAACATAACATAAAAATAATAAGGCTGGGTTGTTTAAAAAAAATAATTGACAATTTTACAAATTTTTCTTGTCAATTTTCAGTTCTAGAAAGTTCCGTAATTATTTCAGTTTTGTGATGTAACTGGCCTTTATTGAGAAAAAACAGAACTTGAGTAGAACCAACACAGAACGTGAAAATTAACTTTAAAAAAAAAATTTGAATTATTTAGTATCATCGAAACAACCTTACCTTAGTATTTATTGCATTAAAACCTAATTCGTTGTGTAGGTACCCATTCAGGTAGGTACCTGCGCATTTCCTTAGATTCCGGCAATCTTTGCTTTTTTCATCATATTTGCAATACTACCGAAGTAAGTAGGTACCTACCCCGAATGAAAAACGTGTTAATTTGAACTGGCCAGCAATAATTAAACTTCCGATGGAATCTGTGAGCACGTGTTTTGATGATTTTTTTTCGGAAAATTTCGAGTTTTGTCAGGATCTCCTGACATATTTTATATGAGAATCGTATGTTTTATTGTTATTAAAAGTTGCGGAATCTCTCAGGCTATCGTATTTTTAAAAAACATCTAGCCCGGAATCGGTTTTTCGGCGGCAATGTGGTTTTCCGAAAAACAACGACCCAAACCGCCGAGAGTTCCGTTTTGTTAGGCTAAAACTTTGACATTTGAGATCTGCGTCAACGGTCCTAGCATTTTCCTTTGTGAAATTAAGGGGTTTTTTCGTCATTTTTTTTTTACCAACGCCATCTGTCGGCGGGAAATATGACCGAGCCGAATCGAGTGATTCGAGCAGAGCTTCTAGTTTTCGCCGCCGATTCGTATCGGAGAATAAACCCCTGTATATATTTTATTTTGTCATTAAAAATTTGCTTACAGTTTTCATTCCGAATTTGCTTCAACCGAAAGTGAACCTTGAGGTGGGTGAAACGCAAAGGGCGTACTGGTCGTTTTTGCGTCAACAAAAAAGTGCGCGGAAAAAGACCTTTCCCAAAACCAAACAATACTATATATACTAGGTTTTGCCCGTTGCAGAAGCAACTGACGGGTTAAGACACTATGCGATTTGACGTGTGAACGTGGATGAAGCGAGGAGGAGTGTGTGTTAAATTAAATATATGAAGAAACCTGAGTTCACAGTGGCCTTGCAACGCATGCCGGGTACCCGTTGTATATAATGTTATGTAGTGCAGCGCTTGCATTAAAATGTAATTTCCCAGGAATTGGAATGGAACCATTACAGTTAAGTTGATCCCGAGGTTACAGTGACCTTGCAACGCATGCCGAGTAACCGTTGTATATCATGTTATATATTGCAGGCACTTGCTTTAAAATATTATTTCCCGGGAATTGGGATGGAACCATTACAGTTAAGTTGACCCCGAGGTTACAGTGACCTTGCAACGCATGCCGTGTACCCGTTGTATATTATGTTATAAATTGCAGGCGCTTGCATTAAAATTTTATTTCCCGGGAATCGGGATGAAACCATTACAGTAAAGTTGACCCCTAGGTTAAAGTCGCCTTGCAACGCATACCGGGTACCCGTTGTATATAATTTTATATAGTGCAGGTGCTTGCATTATAATGTAGTTTCCCGGTACTTGGGATGGAACCATTATAATTAAGTTGACCCCGAGGTTACAGTGACCTTGCAACGCATGCCGGGTACCCGTTGTATATACTGTTATATAGTGCAGGCGCTTGCATTATAATGTAGTTTCCCAGGACTTCGGATGGAAACATTACAGTTTTATTGACCCCGAGGTTAAAGCGGCCTTGCAACGCATGCCGGGTACCCGTTGTATATAATTTTATAAAGTGCATAATTTTATAATGTTGTTTCCCGGGACTTGGTAGGGAACCATTACGGTTTAGTTGACCCCGAAGTTAAAGTGGCCTCGCAACGCATGCCGGGTACCCGCTGTATATAATTAATTTATTTACGCACAAATAGTCCATTAACAATAACAATCGGTTGCACGGTTTAGCAGTGCAAAATTTCATTATGCCGGAGCTCACTATTGTAGTTGTATTGTATTTCATTTTGCAAGTGTAAGTACTAAGTAGGTACTTTGTTGTAATATTTCACCAAAACGACGTCATTATGCTGTTGAGCATAAAATAATTTTCACTATAAATAAATTCATTCAATATCATGTTTTGATTTTTAAATGAAAAAAGTCCCTGGAAGTAAGTACCTGCCTAGAACACGCGTAATTATTTTTTTTATTTAACAATGTCCAAATAGAACACACTTAAAAATAAAATAAAATAATTAATAAAAAAAATTGACAATTCTTTAAATTTTTCTAGTAAATTTTCAGTTCTATAAAGTTCCGTTCGAGTTCTGTAATTATTTCAGTTTTGTGATGTAACTGGTCTGTAATGATAAAACAATAGAATTTGAGTAGAACCATCACAGAACGTGAAAATTAACTTTAAAAAAGTTCAATTATTCTGTATCATCGAAACAACCTTACCTTAGTATTTATTGCATTAAAACCTAATTCGTTGTGTAGGTACCCATTCAGGTAGGTACCTGCGCATTTCCTTAGATTCCGGCAATCTTAGCTTTTTTCATCATATTTGCAATACTACCGAAATAAGTAGGTACCTACCCCGAATGAAAAACGTATTAATTTGAACTGGCCAGGAATATTTAAACTTCCGATGGAATCTGTGAGCACGTATTTTGATGATTTTTTTTCGGAAAATTTCGAGTTTTGTCAGCATCTCCTGACGTATTTTATATGAGAATCATATGTTTTATTGGTGTTAAAAGTTGCGGAATCTATCCGGCTATCGTATTTTCAAAAAACATCTAGCCCGGAATCGGTTTTTTCGGCGGTAATGTCGTTTTCCGAAAAACAACGACCGAAACCGCCGAGAGTTCCGTTTTGTTAGGCTAAAAATTTGACATCTAAGATTTTGACCATAGACCTAGCATTTTCCTTTGAGGAAAATGCTAAGTCTTTTTTTGTCATTTTTTTTTTGAAACGCTATCTGTCGGCGGGAAATACAACCGAGCCGAATCGAGTGATTCGAGTAGAGCTTCTAGTTTTCGCCGCCGATTCGTATCGGAGAATAAATCCCTGTATATATTTCATTTTGTCGAAAAAAAAGTGCTTACAGTTTTCATTCCCAATTTGCTTCAACCGAAAGTGAACCTTGAGGTGGGTGAAACGCAAAGGGCGTACTGGTCGTTTTTGCGTCAACAAAAAAGTGCGCGGAAAAAGACCTTTCCCAAAACCAAGCATTAATATATATACTAGGTTTTGCCCGTTGCAGAAGCAACTGACGGGTTTAAACACTATGCGATTTGACGTGTGAACGTGGATGAAGCGAGGAAGAGTGTGTGTTAAATTAAATATATGAAGAAACCTGAGGTTACAGTGACCTTGCAACGCATGCCGGGTACCCGTTGTATATAATGTTATGTAGTGCAGCGCTTGCATTAAAATGTAATTTCCCAGGAATTGGAATGGAACCATTACAGTTAAGTTGACCCCGAGGTTACAATGACCTTGCAACGCATGCCGAGTAACCGTTGTATATTATGTTATAAATTGCAGGCGCTTGCATTAAAATTTTATTTCCCGGGAATCGGGATGAAACCATTACAGTAAAGTTGACCCCTAGGTTACAGTGACCTTGCAACGCATACCGGGTACCCGTTGTATATAATGTTATATAGTGCAGGCGCTTGCTTTAAAATGTTATTTCCCGGGAATTGGGATGGAACCATTACAGTTAAGTTGACCCCGAGGTTACAGTGACCTTGCAACGCATGCCGTGTACCCGTTGTATATTATTTTATAAATTGCAGGCGCTTGCATTAAAATTTTATTTCCCGGGAATCGGGATGAAACCATTACAGTAAAGTTGACCCCTAGGTTACAGTGACCTTGCAACGCATGCCGGGTACCCGTTGTATATAATGTTATATAGTGCAGGCGCTTGCATTATAATGTAGTTTCCGGGGACTTGGGATGGAACCATTACAGTTTAGTTGACCCTGAGGTTAAAGTGCAGTTGCAACGCATGCCGGGTACCCGTAGTATATAATGTTACATAGTGCAGGCGCTTGCATTATAATGCAGTTTCCCGGGACTTGGGACGGAAACATTACAGTTTTATTGACCCCGAGGTTAAAGTGCCCTTGCAACGCACGCCGGGTACCCGTTGTATATAATTTTATATAGTGCAGGCGCTTGCATTATAATGTAGTTTCCCGGGACTTGGGATGGAACCATTATAATTAAGTTGACCCCGAGGTTACAGTGACCTTGCAACGCATGCCGGGTACCCGTTGTATATAATGTTATATAGTGCAGGCGCTTGCATTATAATGTAGTTTCCGGGGACTTGGGATGGAACCATTACAGTTTAGTTGACCCTGAGGTTAAAGTGCAGTTGCAACGCATGCCGGGTACCCGTAGTATATAATGTTACATAGTGCAGGCGCTTGCATTATAATGTAGTTTCCCAGGACTTCGGATGGAAACATTACAGTTTTATTGACCCCGAGGTTAAAGCGGCCTTGCAACGCATGCCGGGTACCCGTTGTATATAATTTTATAAAGTGCATAATTTTATAATGTTGTTTCCCGGGACTTGGTAGGGAACCATTACGGTTTAGTTGACCCCGAAGTTAAAGTGGCCTCGCAACGCATGCCGGGTACCCGCTGTATATAATTAATTTATTTACGCACAAATAGTCCATTAACAATAACAATCGGTTGCACGGTTTAGCAGTGCAAAATTTCATTATGCCGGAGCTCACTATTGTAGTTGTATTGTATTTCATTTTGCAAGTGTAAGTACTAAGTAGGTACTTTGTTGTAATATTTCACCAAAACGACGCCATTATGCTGTTTAGCATAAAATAATTTTCACAACAAATAAATTCATTCAATATCATGTTTTGATTTTTAAAAAAAAGTCCCCGCAAGTAAGTACCTACCTAGAACACGCGTAATTATTTTTTTTATTTAACAATGTCCAAATAGAACACACTTATAAAAAAAATATATAATTAATAAAAAAAATTTGTCAATTCTTAAAATTTTTCTAGTAAATTTTCAGTTCTAGAAAGTTCCGTTCGAGTTCTGTAATTATTTCAGTTTTGTGATGTAACTGGTCTGTAATGATAAAACAATAGAATTTGAGTAGAACCATCACAGAACGTGAAAATTAACTTATAAAACGTTCAATTATTCTGTATCATCGAAACAACCTTACCTTAGTATTTATTGCATTAAAACCTAATTCGTTGTGTAGGTACCCATTCAGGTAGGTACCTGCGCATTTCCTTAGATTCCGGCAATCTTAGCTTTTTTCATCATATTTGCAATACTACCGAAATAAGTAGGTACCTACCCCGAATGAAAAACGTGTTAATTTGAACTGGCCAGCAAATATTTAAACTTCCGATGGAATCTGTGAGCGCGTATTTTGATGATTTTTTTTCGGAAAATTTCGAGTTTTGTCAGCATCTCCTGACGTATTTTATATGAGAATCATATGTTTTATTGGTGTTAAAAGTTGCGGAATCTATCCGGCTATCGTATTTTCAAAAAACATCTAGCCCAGAATCGGTTTTTCGGCGGTAATGTCGTTTTCCGAAAAACAACGACCGAAACCGCCGAGAGTTCCGTTTTGTTAGGCTAAAAATTTGACATCTAAGATTTTGACCATAGACCTAGCATTTTCCTTTGAGGAAAATGCTAAGTCTTTTTTTGTCATTTTTTTTTTGAAACGCTATCTGTCGGCGGGAAATACAACCGAGCCGAATCGAGTGATTCGAGTAGAGCTTCTAGTTTTCGCCGCCGATTCGTATCGGAGAATAAATCCCTGTATATATTTCATTTTGTCGAAAAAAAAGTACTTACAGTTTTCATTCCCAATTTGCTTCAACCGAAAGTGAACCTTGAGGTGGGTGAAACGCAAAGTGCGTACTGGTCGTTTTTGCGTCAACAAAAAAGTGCGCGGAAAAAGACCTCTCCCAAAACCAAGCATTAATATATATACTAGGTTTTGCCCGTTGCAGAAGCAACTGACGGGTTAAGACACTATGCGATTTGACGTGTGAACGTGGATGAAGCGAGGAGGAGTGTGTGTTAAATTAAATATATGAAGAAACCTGAGTTCACAGTGGCCTTGCAACGCATGCCGGGTACCCGTTGTATATAATGTTATGTAGTGCAGCGCTTGCATTAAAATGTAATTTCCCAGGAATTGGAATGGAACCATTACAGTTAAGTTGATCCCGAGGTTACAGTGACCTTGCAACGCATGCCGAGTAACCGTTGTATATCATGTTATATATTGCAGGCACTTGCTTTAAAATATTATTTCCCGGGAATTGGGATGGAACCATTACAGTTAAGTTGACCCCGAGGTTACAGTGACCTTGCAACGCATGCCGTGTACCCGTTGTATATTATGTTATAAATTGCAGGCGCTTGCATTAAAATTTTATTTCCCGGGAATCGGGATGAAACCATTACAGTAAAGTTGACCCCTAGGTTAAAGTCGCCTTGCAACGCATACCGGGTACCCGTTGTATATAATTTTATATAGTGCAGGTGCTTGCATTATAATGTAGTTTCCCGGTACTTGGGATGGAACCATTATAATTAAGTTGACCCCGAGGTTACAGTGACCTTGCAACGCATGCCGGGTACCCGTTGTATATAATGTTATATAGTGCAGGCGCTTGCATTATAATGTAGTTTCCGGGGACTTGGGATGGAACCATTACAGTTTAGTTGACCCTGAGGTTAAAGTGCAGTTGCAACGCATGCCGGGTACCCGTAGTATATAATGTTACATAGTGCAGGCGCTTGCATTATAATGTAGTTTCCCAGGACTTCGGATGGAAACATTACAGTTTTATTGACCCCGAGGTTAAAGCGGCCTTGCAACGCATGCCGGGTACCCGTTGTATATAATTTTATAAAGTGCATAATTTTATAATGTTGTTTCCCGGGACTTGGTAGGGAACCATTACGGTTTAGTTGACCCCGAAGTTAAAGTGGCCTCGCAACGCATGCCGGGTACCCGCTGTATATAATTAATTTATTTACGCACAAATAGTCCATTAACAATAACAATCGGTTGCACGGTTTAGCAGTGCAAAATTTCATTATGCCGGAGCTCACTATTGTAGTTGTATTGTATTTCATTTTGCAAGTGTAAGTACTAAGTAGGTACTTTGTTGTAATATTTCACCAAAACGACGCCATTATGCTGTTTAGCATAAAATAATTTTCACAACAAATAAATTCATTCAATATCATGTTTTGATTTTTAAAAAAAAGTCCCCGCAAGTAAGTACCTACCTAGAACACGCGTAATTATTTTTTTTATTTAACAATGTCCAAATAGAACACACTTATAAAAAAAATATATAATTAATAAAAAAAATTTGTCAATTCTTAAAATTTTTCTAGTAAATTTTCAGTTCTAGAAAGTTCCGTTCGAGTTCTGTAATTATTTCAGTTTTGTGATGTAACTGGTCTGTAATGATAAAACAATAGAATTTGAGTAGAACCATCACAGAACGTGAAAATTAACTTATAAAACGTTCAATTATTCTGTATCATCGAAACAACCTTACCTTAGTATTTATTGCATTAAAACCTAATTCGTTGTGTAGGTACCCATTCAGGTAGGTACCTGCGCATTTCCTTAGATTCCGGCAATCTTAGCTTTTTTCATCATATTTGCAATACTACCGAAATAAGTAGGTACCTACCCCGAATGAAAAACGTGTTAATTTGAACTGGCCAGCAAATATTTAAACTTCCGATGGAATCTGTGAGCGCGTATTTTGATGATTTTTTTTCGGAAAATTTCGAGTTTTGTCAGCATCTCCTGACGTATTTTATATGAGAATCATATGTTTTATTGGTGTTAAAAGTTGCGGAATCTATCCGGCTATCGTATTTTCAAAAAACATCTAGCCCAGAATCGGTTTTTCGGCGGTAATGTCGTTTTCCGAAAAACAACGACCGAAACCGCCGAGAGTTCCGTTTTGTTAGGCTAAAAATTTGACATCTAAGATTTTGACCATAGACCTAGCATTTTCCTTTGAGGAAAATGCTAAGTCTTTTTTTGTCATTTTTTTTTTGAAACGCTATCTGTCGGCGGGAAATACAACCGAGCCGAATCGAGTGATTCGAGTAGAGCTTCTAGTTTTCGCCGCCGATTCGTATCGGAGAATAAATCCCTGTATATATTTCATTTTGTCGAAAAAAAAGTACTTACAGTTTTCATTCCCAATTTGCTTCAACCGAAAGTGAACCTTGAGGTGGGTGAAACGCAAAGTGCGTACTGGTCGTTTTTGCGTCAACAAAAAAGTGCGCGGAAAAAGACCTCTCCCAAAACCAAGCATTAATATATATACTAGGTTTTGCCCGTTGCAGAAGCAACTGACGGGTTAAGACACTATGCGATTTGACGTGTGAACGTGGATGAAGCGAGGAGGAGTGTGTGTTAAATTAAATATATGAAGAAACCTGAGTTCACAGTGGCCTTGCAACGCATGCCGGGTACCCGTTGTATATAATGTTATGTAGTGCAGCGCTTGCATTAAAATGTAATTTCCCAGGAATTGGAATGGAACCATTACAGTTAAGTTGATCCCGAGGTTACAGTGACCTTGCAACGCATGCCGAGTAACCGTTGTATATCATGTTATATATTGCAGGCACTTGCTTTAAAATATTATTTCCCGGGAATTGGGATGGAACCATTACAGTTAAGTTGACCCCGAGGTTACAGTGACCTTGCAACGCATGCCGTGTACCCGTTGTATATTATGTTATAAATTGCAGGCGCTTGCATTAAAATTTTATTTCCCGGGAATCGGGATGAAACCATTACAGTAAAGTTGACCCCTAGGTTAAAGTCGCCTTGCAACGCATACCGGGTACCCGTTGTATATAATTTTATATAGTGCAGGTGCTTGCATTATAATGTAGTTTCCCGGTACTTGGGATGGAACCATTATAATTAAGTTGACCCCGAGGTTACAGTGACCTTGCAACGCATGCCGGGTACCCGTTGTATATACTGTTATATAGTGCAGGCGCTTGCATTATAATGTAGTTTCCCAGGACTTCGGATGGAAACATTACAGTTTTATTGACCCCGAGGTTAAAGCGGCCTTGCAACGCATGCCGGGTACCCGTTGTATATAATTTTATAAAGTGCATAATTTTATAATGTTGTTTCCCGGGACTTGGTAGGGAACCATTACGGTTTAGTTGACCCCGAAGTTAAAGTGGCCTCGCAACGCATGCCGGGTACCCGCTGTATATAATTAATTTATTTACGCACAAATAGTCCATTAACAATAACAATCGGTTGCACGGTTTAGCAGTGCAAAATTTCATTATGCCGGAGCTCACTATTGTAGTTGTATTGTATTTCATTTTGCAAGTGTAAGTACTAAGTAGGTACTTTGTTGTAATATTTCACCAAAACGACGTCATTATGCTGTTGAGCATAAAATAATTTTCACTATAAATAAATTCATTCAATATCATGTTTTGATTTTTAAATGAAAAAAGTCCCTGGAAGTAAGTACCTGCCTAGAACACGCGTAATTATTTTTTTTATTTAACAATGTCCAAATAGAACACACTTAAAAATAAAATAAAATAATTAATAAAAAAAATTGACAATTCTTTAAATTTTTCTAGTAAATTTTCAGTTCTATAAAGTTCCGTTAGAGTTCTGTAATTATTTCAGTTTTGTGATGTAACTGGTCTGTAATGATAAAACAATAGAATTTGAGTAGAACCATCACAGAACGTGAAAATTAACTTTAAAAAAGTTCAATTATTCTGTATCATCGAAACAACCTTACCTTAGTATTTATTGCATTAAAACCTAATTCGTTGTGTAGGTACCCATTCAGGTAGGTACCTGCGCATTTCCTTAGATTCCGGCAATCTTAGCTTTTTTCATCATATTTGCAATACTACCGAAATAAGTAGGTACCTACCCCGAATGAAAAACGTATTAATTTGAACTGGCCAGGAATATTTAAACTTCCGATGGAATCTGTGAGCGCGTATTTTGATGATTTTTTTTCGGAAAATTTCGAGTTTTGTCAGCATCTCCTGACGTATTTTATATGAGAATCATATGTTTTATTGGTGTTAAAAGTTGCGGAATCTATCCGGCTATCGTATTTTCAAAAAACATCTAGCCCAGAATCGGTTTTTCGGCGGTAATGTCGTTTTCCGAAAAACAACGACCGAAACCGCCGAGAGTTCCGTTTTGTTAGGCTAAAAATTTGACATCTAAGATTTTGACCATAGACCTAGCATTTTCCTTTGAGGAAAATGCTAAGTCTTTTTTTGTCATTTTTTTTTTGAAACGCTATCTGTCGGCGGGAAATACAACCGAGCCGAATCGAGTGATTCGAGTAGAGCTTCTAGTTTTCGCCGCCGATTCGTATCGGAGAATAAATCCCTGTATATATTTCATTTTGTCGAAAAAAAAGTGCTTACAGTTTTCATTCCCAATTTGCTTCAACCGAAAGTGAACCTTGAGGTGGGTGAAACGCAAAGGGCGTACTGGTCGTTTTTGCGTCAACAAAAAAGTGCGCGGAAAAAGACCTTTCCCAAAACCAAGCATTAATATATATACTAGCGGGGCCCGTTGCAAAAATGCAACTAACGGGTTAAAAAATTATGCGATTTGCGTGTGAACGTGGATGAAGCGAGGAAGAGTGTGTGTTAAATTAAATATATGAAGAAACCTGAGGTTACAGTGACCTTGCAACGCATGCCGGGTACCCGTTGTATATAATGTTATGTAGTGCAGCGCTTGCATTAAAATGTAATTTCCCAGGAATTGGAATGGAACCATTACAGTTAAGTTGACCCCGAGGTTACAGTGACCTTGCAACGCATGCCGAGTAACCGTTGTATATTATGTTATAAATTGCAGGCGCTTGCATTAAAATTTTATTTCCCGGGAATCGGGAAGAAACCATTACAGTAAAGTTGACCCCTAGGTTACAGTGACCTTGCAACGCATACCGGGTACCCGTTGTGTATAATGTTATATAGTGCAGGCGCTTGCTTTAAAATGTTATTTCCCGGGAATTGGGATGGAACCATTACAGTTAAGTTGACCCCGAGGTTACAGTGACCTTGCAACGCATGCCGTGTACCCGTTGTATATTATGTTAAAAATTGCAGGCGCTTGCATTAAAATTTTATTTCCCGGGAATTGGGATGAAACCATTACAGTAAAGTTGACCCCTAGGTTACAGTGACTTTGCAACGCATGCCGGGTACCCGTTGTATATAATGTTATATAGTGCAGGCGCTTGCATTATAATGTAGTTTCCGGGGACTTGGGATGGAACCATTAGAGTTTAATTGACCCTGAGGTTAAAGTGGCCTTGCAACGCATGCCGGGTACCCGTAGTATATAATGTTACATAGTGCAGGCGCTTGCATTATAATGTAGTTTCCCAGGACTTCGGATGGAAACATTACAGTTTTATTGACCCCGAGGTTAAAGCGGCCTTGCAACGCATGCCGGGTACCCGTTGTATATAATTTTATAAAGTGCATAATTTTATAATGTTGTTTCCCGGGACTTGGTAGGGAACCATTACGGTTTAGTTGACCCCGAAGTTAAAGTGGCCTCGCAACGCATGCCGGGTACCGCAGTTAAGCAGTGCAAAATTTCATTATGCCGGAGCTCACTATTGTAGTTGTATTGTATTTCATTTTGCAAGTGTAAGTACTAAGTAGGTACTTTGTTGTAATATTTCACCAAAACGACGCCATTATGCTGTTGAGCATAAAATAATTTTCACTATAAATAAATTCATTCAATATCATGTTTTGATTTTTAAATGAAAAAAGTCCCTGGAAGTAAGTACCTACCTAGAACACGCGTAATTATTTTTTTTATTTAACAATGTCCAAATAGAACACACTTATAAAAAAAAAATATAATTAATAAAAAAAAATTGTCAATTCTTAAAAATTTTCTAGTAAATTTTCAGTTCTAGAAAGTTCCGTTCGAGTTCTGTAATTATTTCAGTTTTGTGATGTAACTGGCCTATATTGAGAAAAAACAGAATTTCAGTAGAAGCAACTCAGAACGTGAAAATTAACTTAAAAAAAGTTGAATTATTCAGTATCATCGAAACAACCTTCCCTTAGTATTTATTGCATTAAAACCTAATTCGTTGTGTAGGTACCCATTCAGGTAGGTACCTGCGCGTTTCCTTAGATTCCGGCAATATTTGCTGTTTTCATCATATTTGCAATACTACCGAAATAAGTAGGTACCTACCCCGAATGAATAGCGTGTTAATTTGAACTGGCCACCAATATTTAAACTTCCGATGGAATCTTTGAGCGCGTATTTTGATGATTTTTTTTCGGAAAATTTCGAGTTTCGTCAGCATCTCCTGACTTTTTTTACATGGGATGGGCATGTTATATTGGTGTTAAAAGTTGCGGAATCTATCCGGCTATCGTATTTTTTAAAAACATCTAGCCCGGAATCGGTTTTTCGGCGGTAATGTCGTTTTCCGAAAAACAACGACCGAAACCGCCGAGAGTTCCGTTTTGTTAGGCTAAAAATTTGACATCTAAGATTTTGACCATAGACCTAGCATTTTCCTTTGAGGAAAATGCTAAGTCTTTTTTTGTCATTTTTTTTTGAAACGCTATCTGTCGGCGGGAAATACAACCGAGCCGAATCGAGTGATTCGAGTAGAGCTTCTAGTTTTCGCCGCCGATTCGTATCGGAGAATAAATCCCTGTATATATTTCATTTTGTCGAAAAAAATTTGCTTACAGTTTTCAGTCCCAATTTGCTTCAACCGAAAGTGAACCTTGAGGTGGGTGAAACGCAAAGGGCGTACTGGTCGTTTTTGCGTCAACCAAAAAGTGCGCGGAAAAAGACCTCTCCCAAAACCAAACAATACTATATATATACTAGCGGGGCCCGTTGCAAAAATGCAACTAACGGGTTAAAAAATTATGCGATTTGCGTGTGAACGTGGATGAAGCGAGGAGGAGTGTGTGTTGAATTAAATATTTGAAGAAACCTGAGGTTACAGTGACCTTGCAACGCATGCCGGGTAACCGTTGTATATAATGTTATGTAGTGCAGCGCTTGCATTTAAATGTAATTTCCCAGGAATTGGAATGGAACCGTTACAGTTAAGTTGACCATGAGGTTACAGTGACCTTGCAACGCATGCCGAGCAACCGTTGTATATCATTTTATATATTGCAGGCACTTGCTTTAAAATGTTATTTCCCGGGAATTGGGATGGAACCATTACAGTTAAGTTGACCCCGAGGTTACAGTGACCTTGCAACGCATGCCGGGAACCCGTTGTATATAATGTTATAATATAGTGCAGACGTTTGCAAGGCGCTTGCATTATAATGTAGTTTCCCGGAACTTGGAATGGAACCGTTACAGTTAAGTTGACCCCGAGGTTACAGTGATCTTGCAACGCATGCCGGGTAACCGTTGTATATAATGTTATGTAGAAATAAAAATCCCCTAAGATGACCTTTATTGGATAACCAACACTCATGCCGTAGGTCACCCCAAGTGGTTCGCTACGTTTGGTGATTAAGTAGGGGTGCCCGGATTTATGGGGCGAGGTTTGTCTAGGTCTTGGAGGCGGATGACCAGGACACACTGAACCCCAGATTCCTACCCACCCCTTAAACCCTTTTCCTTCTCAGAACTCTCATCTCCTTCTTTGCCTTAAAAAACCCTCCACCCAGCATCTCCAAAGATGACATGACCGTGAGGGAAATTATTTTCCTCAGGGTCTCCTGTGTGGAGCTTTTTCCTCCCCCCCTCTCGCGCTTCATTAATTCATTCCCGGTACATTTAGTTTTCAAAAAGCGAGAAATGTGCACCTACTTCGGTCGCCCGGTTCATTATTGTATCCCGATTGATCATTATTGTTTTCATAAAACCATCGCGGGAATGCACACATCAAATTCCCAAAGTCTCATCGCAATCGGATGAACCAACACCGCTGTCATAGGTCACCCAAGTGGTTCGCTACGATTGGTGACTTAGCAGGGGTGCCCGGGTTCATGGGATGAGGTTTGTCTAGGTCTTGGTGGCGGATACGTTTGACCAACCACTGCATGGCGGGCTGGATCGGAGGAGACTGATTGAGGGAGGCTTTTTATCTCTCCAGCCAGATTCTCTCAACCCTTCGCCTCGCACCGCAGTGTGAGGAATAGATTCATATGTCCGTTACTCCTGGCGACACTGAGCCTCAGATTCCTACCCACCCCTCATACCCTTTTCCTTCTTATATCTTCTTCTCCTTTCTTTCCCTCAAAAAACCTTCGACACAGCATCCTCAAAGATGACGTAGGCCCCTAGGGAAATTGTTTTCCTCGGTGCCTCCTGTGTGGAGCTAATGTAAAAAAAAGTTTAGCAATACATAATTTTATGATGCCAGAGCTCACTATTGTATATAGAAACCAATGAATGGTTCCCCTGGCGGCGATACCAATTCCACGTTGAATGATTATCATTAAAATACAAAATACAAAAAAAAGCGGTATGTAAATTTAATATTTTTGAAAAAAATTATACCATTCCACTTCAAGCAATTTTATTATACATTTACAAAAAAATCATAAGCAATATCATCAGATTTTGAGTTGTTATGTGCATGTAGGTACCTGCATAGATTCTATGTAGAGGTACCTGCACATACGTAAAAAAAACATATGAAATATATTTAGGCTGGGTTTTTCAAAAAATTTATTTAAAAATCTTCAATTTTTCAAGTTAATTTTAACGTTCTGTGAAAGTTCTGTTCAAATTCTATTCAAGTTCCGTAATTATTTCTGTTTTGAAATAATAGTTTAAATAAATAATAATAAATATTATAAGTTTTGAAGATAATTGAATAAATGAAAACCGCACATTACGTGAAAATGAACTTTACTAATTTAAAAATAACATTCATACCAACAGTGGTTATCCAGAAGCAACCTCCGTGTTCCTACATATTTCAAAAATTACCATCTTGGATGATTTTTTTCATTTCATATCATTAATTTTCGATTTAACATTTAAAGGAAAAAATCTCGTAAGATGGTGCCTACCTAGTACATACCGAGAAAAATAATGTTGGTGTAGGTACCTACTTACGCGTTTTCTCAATAAATACTTAGCGAATTAGCAATAATTCAATAGAACGGTAGGTACCTACCGCGATTTTCTGCATTTAAATCATTCACATTTTTAACGCCAGTACCTACCTCGAGTTTATATTAACTGGCTGGAAAATTATGCATTGTTGATGATAGATCGATTTCAGAAAATGTCAGAAAAATTTCAATATTTGATGCAATATAGTGTAACATTTTAAATGGGAAGCTACACATGTTTTTATTTTAAAAGTTTCTTAAACTTGTATACCTTCTATTTAATCAAAAACATTTCGTGCAAAATGTTTGTTTTCGCCGCAATCTAAGTTCCCGCAAAGGGCCTTTAAAATGTCAATTTTTCTCCGCTATTTTCGAAAACGCCGTTAAAAAAATTCGAATAAATCCCTAGAAAAATCAGTTTTGTATGGGAAATCTCTTTACTAAACGGTTCGACGTTTTTTAACGGGTGAACCTGTCGGCAAGAAATATAACTGAGGTCGAATTTCTTCGTCGGTGAGAGATCTAATTGTAGTTTTCGCCGTTTGGGAGCGCTGTTGACCCTGCGTCATCTTTTTTATATGAAATCTGGTCTGACCGGCAGAGATCGCCGTCCGTGCCCCCTTTCGGGCCAAATTGATCTCTGCGGTCGGCGAAACTCGAGGAGCGGAGGTCGATTATCGCCTGCGGGTCGAGGCGGGCGACGGAAATCGAAAGGGCGTAAGCGTCTTTTTTTTTTTTAAGCGACAATACGCCGCGAAGTCTTGCGGATCGAGGGGAAAAAGTGTCGATTATCGCATCATCAAAACGCGTTTTTTTGGAACGGCCGTTTGTATGAAATTCCGGTCCACAAGCCTTGCTCGGCCAAATCGACCTCTGCGGTCGGTGAAACTCGACAGGCAGAGTGGTCGATTTTCGCCTGTACCCGGAGGGCTAAAAAAAAAAGTGAGTTTTCCTGACCTACCCCAAAACCAAACATTAATATATACTAGCGGGGCCCGTTGCAAAAATGCAACTAACGGGTTAAGAAATTATGCGATTTGCGTGTGAACGTGGATGAAGCGAGGAGGAGTGTGTGTTAAATTAAATATATGAAGAAACCTGAAGTTACAGTGACCTTGCAACGCATGCCGTGTACCCGTTGTATATAATGTTATGTAGTGCAGCGCTTGCATTAAAATGTAATTTCCCAGGAATTTGAATAGAACCATTACAGTTAAGTTGACCATGAGGTTACAGTGACCTTGCAACGCATGCCGAGCAACCGTTGTATATCATTTTATATATTGCAGGCACTTGCTTTAAAATGTTATTTCCCGGGAATGGGGATGGAACCATTACAGTTAAGTTGACCCCGAGGTTACAGTGACCTTGCAACGCATGCCGGGAACCCGTTGTATATAATGTTATAATATAGTGCAGACGTTTGCAAGGCGCTTGCATTATAATGTAGTTTCCCGGAACTTGGAATGGAACCGTTACAGTTAAGTTGACCCCGAGGTTACAGTGATCTTGCAACGCATGCCGGGTAACCGTTGTATATAATGTTATGTGGAAATAAAAATCCCCAAAGATGACCTTTATTGGATAACCAACACTCATGCCGTAGGTCACCCTAAGTGGTTCGCTACGTTTGGTGATTTAGTAGGGGTGCCCGGATTTATGGGGTGAGGTTTGTCTAGGTCTTGTAGGCGGATGACCAGGACACACTGAACCCCAGATTCCTACCCACCCCTTAAACCCTTTTCCTTCTCAGAACTCTCATCTCCTTCTTTGCCTTAAAAAACCCTCCACCCAGCATCTCCAAAGATGACATGACCGTGAGGGAAATTATTTTCCTCAGGGTCTCCTGTGTGGAGCTTTTTCCTCCCCCCCTCTCGCGCCTCATTAATTCATTCCCGGTACATTTAGTTTTCAAAAAGCGAGAAATGTGCACCTACTTCGGTCGCCCGGTTCATTATTGTATCCCGATTGATCATTATTGTATTCAGAAACCATCGCGGGAATGCACACATCAAATTCCAAAAGTCTCATCGCAATCGGATGAACCAACACCGCTGTCAAAGGTCACCTAAGTGGTTCGCTACGTTTGATGACTTAGCAGGGGTGCCCGGGTTCATGGGATGAGGTTTGTCTAGGTCTTGGTGGCGGATACGTTTGACCTACCACTGCATGGCGGGCTGGATTGGAGGAGACTGATTGAGGGAGGCTTTTTATCTCTCCAGCCAGATTCTCCCAACCCTTCGCCTCGCACCGCAGTGTGAGGAATAGATTCATACGTCCGTTACTCCTGGCCACACTGACCCCCAGATTCCTACCCACCCCTCATACCCTTTTCCTTCTTATATCTTCTTCTCCTTTCTTTCCCTCAAAAAACCCTCCACACAGCATCCTCAAAGATGACATAGGCCCCTAGGGAAATTGTTTTCCTCGGTGCCTCCTGTGTGGAGCTAATGTAAAAAAAAAGTTTAGCAATGCATAATTTCATGATGCCAGAGCTCACTATTGTATATAGAAACCAATGAATGGTTCCCGGGACGGCGATACCAATTCCACGTTGAATGATTATCATTAAAATACAAAATACAAAAAAAGCGGTATGTAAATTTAATATTTTTGAAAAAAATTATACCATTCCACTTCAAGCAATTTTATTATACATTTACAAAAAAATCATAAGCAATATCATCAGATTTTGAGTTGTTATGTGCATGTAGGTACCTGCATAGATTCTATGTAGAGGTACCTGCACATACGTAAAAAAAACATATGAAATATATTTAGGCTGGGTTTTTCAAAAAATTTATTTAAAAATCTTCAATTTTTCAAGTTAATTTTAACGTTCTGTGAAAGTTCTGTTCAAATTCTATTCAAGTTCCGTAATTATTTCTGTTTTGAAATAATAGTTTAAATAAATAATAATAAATATTATAAGTTTTGAAGATAATTGAATAAATAAAAACCGCACATTACGTGAAAATGAACTTTACTAATTTAAAAATAACATTCATACCAACAGTGGTTATCCAGAAGCAACCTCCGTGTTCCTACATATGTATTTCAAAAATTACCATCTTGGATGATTTTTTTCATTTCATATCATTAATTTTCGATTTAACATTTAAAGGAAAAAATCTCGTAAGATGGTACCTACCTAGTACATACCGAGAAAAATAATGTTGGTGTAGGTACCTACTTACGCGTTTTCTCAATAAATACTTAGCGAATTAGCAATAATTCAATAGAACGGTAGGTACCTACCGCGATTTTCTGCATTTAAATCATTCACATTTTTAACGCCAGTACCTACCTCGAGTTTATATTATTAACTGGCTGGAAAATTATGCATTGTTGATGATAGATCGATTTCAGAAAATGTCAGAAAAATTTCAATATTTGATGCAATATAGTGTAACATTTTAAATGGGAAGCTACACATGTTTTTATTTTAAAAGTTTCTTAAACTTGTATACCTTCTATTTAATCAAAAACATTTCGTGCAAAATGTTTGTTTTCGCCGCAATCTAAGTTCCCGCAAAGGGCCTTTAAAATGTCAATTTTTCTCCGCTATTTTCGAAAACGCCGTTAAAAAAATTCGAATAAATCCCTAGAAAAATCAGTTTTGTATGGGAAATCTCTTTACTAAACGATTCGACGTTTTTTAACGGGCGAACCTGTCGGCGAGAAATATAACTGAGGTCGAATTTCTTCGTCGGTGGGAGATCTAATTGTAGTTTTCGCCGTTTGGGAGCGCTGTTGACCCTGCGTCATCTTTTTTATATGAAATCTGGTCTGACCCGCAGAGAACGCCGTCCGTGCCCCCTTTCGGGCCAAATTGATCTCTGCGGTCGGTGAAACTCGAGGAGCTGAAAGTCGATTATCGCCTGCGGGTCGAGGCGGGCGACGGAAATCGAAAGGGCGTAAGCGTCTTTTTTTTTTTTAAGCGACAATACGCCGTGAGGTCTTGCGGATCGAGGGGGAAAAGTGTCGATTATCGGATCACCAAAACGCGTTTTTTTGGAACGGCCGTTTGTATGAAATCCCGGTCCACACGCCTTGCTAGGCCAAATCGACCTCTGCGGTCGGTGAAACGGGACAGGCAGAGTGGTCGATTTTCGCCTGTACCCGGAGGGCTAAAAAAAAAGTGAGTTTTCCTGACCTACCCCAAAACCAAACAATACTATATATATACTAGCTGGGCCCGTTGCAAAAGCAACTAACGGGTTTAAACACTATGCGATTTGACGTATGAACGTGGATGAAGCGAGGAGGAGTGTGTGTTAAATTAAATATAAATCGGTTAAATATCAAATTTTCATTGCAATCGGTTAATTGGTTTAGCAATGCGTAATTTCATGATACCAGAGCTCGCTGTTGTACACAAAAACCATTGCCGGCCTGCGCACATCAAATCCCAAAAGTTTCATCGCAATCGGATGAACGGTTTAGCAATGCATAATCTTATGATGCCCAAGCTCACAATTTTATACAGAAAGAATCGAAGGGATGCAGCAATCAAATCCCCAAAGTTTCATCGCAATCGGATGAACGGTTTAGCAATGCATAATTTCATGATGCCAGAGCTCACCATTTTATACAGAAGGAATCGAGGCGATGCGCACATCAAATCCCCAAAGTTTCATCGCAATCGAAAAGGAAATAACACAGAACGTGAAAATCATTTTTAAAAAAGTGTGCTTTAGACCACACGACTGAAGTAAAACTTCACTTACTTATGCCAAAAACCCGTTATATATAATGTTAAATAGTGCAGGGGCTTGCATTATAATGCAGTTTCCCGGGACTTGGGATGGAAACAATTCAGTTTTATTGACCCCGAGGTTAAAGTGGCCTTGCAACGCATGCCGGGTACCTGCTGTATATAATGTTATATAGTGCAGGGGCTTGCATTATAATGTAGTTTCCCGACTCTTGGGATGGAACCATTACAGTTTAGTTGACCCGATGTTAAAGAGGCCTTGCAACGCATGCCGGGTACCCGTTGTATATAATGTTATATAGTGCAGGCGCTTGCATTATAATGTAGTTTCTCGGGACTTGGTAGGGAACCATTAAGGTTTAATTGACCCCGAAGTTAAAGTGGCCTCGCAACGCATGCCGGGTACCCGCTGTATATAATTAATTTATTTACGGACATATTTACGGAAATAGTCCATTAAAAATAACAATAACAATCGGTTGCATGGTTTAGCAGTGCAAAATTTCATTATGCCGGAGCTCAACATTGTAGTTGTATTGTATTTCATTTTGCACGGGTAAGTACTAAGTAGGTACTTTGTTGTAATATTTCACCAAAACGACGCCATTATGCTGTTGAGTATAAAATAATTTTCAGCACAAATAAATTTATTCAATATCATGTTTTGATTTTTAAAGGAAAAAAGTCCCGGCAAGTAAGTACCTACCTAGAACACGCGTAATATATATATATATATATATATATATAAATATATACATTTTTTTATTATTTAACAATGTCCAAATAGAACACACTTATAAATAAAAATAAATAATTAATAAAAAAAAATTGACAATTCTTTAAATTTTTCAAGTAAATTTTCAGTTCTAGAAAGTTCCGTTCGAGTTCTGTAATTATTTCAGTTTTGTGATGTAACTGGCCTATAATGAGAAAAAACAGAATTTGAGTAGAACCAAAACAGAACGTGAAAATTAACTTAAAAAAGTTCAATTATTCAGTATCATCGAAACAACCTTACCTTAGTATGTATTGCATTAAAACCTAATTCGTTGTGTAGGTAGCCATTCAGGTAGGTACCTGCGCATTTCCTTAGATTCCGGCAATCTTAGCTTTTTTCATCATATTTGCAATACTACCGAAATAAGTAGGTACCTACCCCGAATGAAAAACGTGTTAATTTGACAGGCCAGCAAATATTTAAACTTCCGATGGAATCTGTGAGCGCGTATTTTGATGATTTTTTTTCGGAAAATTTCGAGTTTTGTCAGCATCTCCTGACGTATTTTATATGAGAATCATATGTTTTATTGGTGTTAAAAGTTGCGGAATCTATCCGGCTATCGTATTTTCAAAAAACATCTAGGCCGGAATCGGTTTTTCGGCGGTAATGTCGTTTTCCGAAAAACAACGACCGAAACCGCCGAGAGTTCCGTTTTGTTAGGCTAAAAATTTGACATCTGAGATCTGCGTCAACGGTCCTAGCATTTTCCTTTGTGAAATAAGCGGGTTTTTTCGTCATTTTTTTTTTTCGAACGCCATCTGTCGGCGGGAAATACAACCGAGCCGAATCGAGTGATTCGAGTATAGCTTCTAGTTTTCGCCGCCGATTCGTATCGGAGAATAAATCCCTGTATATATTTCATTTTGTCGAAAAAAATTGACTTACAGTTTTCATTCGGAATTTGCTTCAACCGAAAGTGAACCTTGAGGTGGGTGAAATGCAAAGGGCGTACTGGTCGTTTTTGCGTCGACAAAAAAGTGAGCTTTTCCCGACCTACCCCAAAACTGTGCATTAATATATATACTAGCGGGGCCCGTTGCAAAAATGCAACTAACGGGTTAAAAAATTATGCGATTTGCGTGTGAACGTGGATGAAGCGAGGAGGAGTGTGTGTTAAATTAAATATATGAAGAAACCTGAGTTCACAGTGGCCTTGCAACGCATGCCGGGTAACCGTTGTATATCATGTTATATATTGCAGGCACTTGCTTTAAAATATTATTTCCCGGGAATTGGGATGGAAGCATTACAGTTAAGTTGACCCCGAGGTTACAGTGACCTTGCAACGCATGCCGTGTACCCGTTGTATATTATGTTATAAATTGCAGGCGCTTGCATTAAAATTTTATTTCCCGGGAATCGGGATGAAACCATTACAGTAAAGTTGACCCCTAGGTTAAAGTCGCCTTGCAACGCATACCGGGTACCCGTTGTATATAATTTTATATAGTGCAGGTGCTTGCATTATAATGTAGTTTCCCGGTACTTGGGATGGAACCATTATAATTAAGTTGACCCCGAGGTTACAGTGACCTTGCAACGCATGCCGGGTACCCGTTGTATATACTGTTATATAGTGCAGGCGCTTGCATTATAATGTAGTTTCCCAGGACTTCGGATGGAAACATTACAGTTTTATTGACCCCGAGGTTAAAGCGGCCTTGCAACGCATGCCGGTTACCCGTTGTATATAATTTTATAAAGTGCATAATTTTATAATGTTGTTTCCCGGGACTTGGTAGGGAACCATTACGGTTTAGTTGACCCCGAAGTTAAAGTGGCCTCGCAACGCATGCCGGATACCCGCTGTATATAATTAATTTATTTACGCACAAATAGTCCATTAACAATAACAATAACAATCGGTTGCACGGTTTAGCAGTGCAAAATTTCATTATGCCGGAGCTCACTATTGTAGTTGTATTGTATTTCATTTTGCAAGTGTAAGTACTAAGTAGGTACTTTGTTGTAATATTTCACCAAAACGACGCCATTATGCTGTTGAGCATAAAATAATTTTCACTATAAATAAATTCATTCAATATCATGTTTTGTTTTTTAAATGAAAAAAGTCCCTGGAAGTAAGTACCTACCTAGAACACGCGTAATTATTTTTTTTATTTAACAATGTCCAAATAGAACACACTTATAAAAAAAAAATATATTTAATAAAAAAAAATTGTCAATTCTTAAAATTTTTCTAGTAAATTTTCAGTTCTAGAAAGTTCCGTTCGAGTTCTGTAATTATTTCAGTTTTGTGATGTAACTGGCCTATATTGAGAAAAAACAGAATTTCAGTAGAAGCAACTCAGAACGTGAAAATTAACTTAAAAAAAGTTGAATTATTCAGTATCATCGAAACAACCTTACCTTAGTATTTATTGCATTAAAACCTAATTCGTTGTGTAGGTATCTATTCAGGTAGGTACCTGCGCGTTTCCTTAGATTCCGGCAATATTTGCTTTTTTCATCATATTTGCAATACTACCGAAATAAGTAGGTACCTACCCCGAATGAATAGCGTGTTAATTTGAACTGGCCACCAATATTTAAACTTCCGATGGAATCTTTGAGCGCGTATTTTGATGATTATTTTTCGGAAAATTTCGAGTTTTGTCAGCATCTCCTGACTTTTTTTACATGGGATGGGCATGTTATATTGGTGTTAAAAGTTGCGGAATCTATCCGGCTATCGTATTTTCAAAAAACATCTAGCCCGGAATCGGTTTTTCGGCGGTAATGTCGTTTTTCGAAAAACAACGACCGAAACCGCCGAGAGTTCCGTTTTGTTAGGCTAAAAATTTGACATCTGAGATCCTGACCTATGTCAATAGTCCTATGTAGCATTTTCCTTTGTGAAATTAAGGGGTTTTTTCGTCATTTTTTTTTTTACCAACGCCATCTGTCGGCGGGAAATATGACCGAGCCGAATCGAGTGATTCGAGCAGAGCTTCTAGTTTTCGCCGCCGATTCGTATCGGAGAATAAACCCCTGTATATATTTTATTTTGTCATTAAAAATTTGCTTACAATTTTCATTCCCAATTTGCTTCAACCGAAACTGAACCTTAAGGTGGGTGAAACGCAAAGGGCGTACTGGTCGTTTTTGCGCCGACAAAAAAGTGAGTGAGTTTTCCCAAAACTAAACATTAATATATATACTAGCGGGGCCCGTTGCAAAAATGCAACTAACGGGTTAAAAAATTATGCGATTTGCGTGTGAACGTGGATGAAGCGAGGAGGAGTGTGTGTTGAATTAAATATAAGAAGAAACCTGAGGTTACAGTGACCTTGCAACGCATGCCGGGTACCCTTTGTATATAATGTTATAATGTAAAGCAGGCGTTTGCAAGGCGCTTGTATTATAATGTAGTTTTCAGGAACTTGGAATGGAACCATTACAGTTAAGTTGACCCCGAGGTTACAGTGATCTTGCAACGCATGCCGGGTACCCGTTGTATATAATATTATAATATATTGCAGGCGTTTGCAAGGCGCTTGCATTATAATGTAGTTTCCCGGAACTTGGAATGGAACCATTACAGTTAAGTTGACCCCGAGATTACAGTGATGTTGCAACGCATGCCGGGTACCCTTTGTATATAATGTTATAATATAAAGCAGGCGTTTGCAAGGCGCTTGCATTATAATGTAGTTTCCCGGAACTTGGAATGGAACCATTACAGTTAAGTTGACCCTGAGATTACAGTGATGTTGCAACGCATGCCGGGTACCCGTTGTATGTAATGTTATAATACAGTGCATGCGTTTGCAAGGCACTTGAATTATAATGTAGTTTCCCGGAACTTGGAATGGAACCATTACAGTTAAGTTGACCCCGAGGTTACAGTGTTGTTGCAACGCATGCCGGGTACCCGTTGTATATAATGTTATGTAGAAATACAAATCCCCAAAGTTGACCTTTATTGGTTAACCAACACCTCTGCCATAGGTCACCCCAAGTGGTTCGCTACGTTTGGTGATTTAGTAGGGGTGCCCGGGTTCATGGGGTAAGGTCTGTCTAGGTCTTGGAGGCGGATGCCCAGGACACACTGAACCCCAGATTCCTACCAACCCCTTAAACCCTTTTCCTTCCCAGAACTCTCATCTCCTTCCTTTCCTAAAAAAAATCCTCCACACAGCATCCCCAAAGATGACATAGGACCTGAGGGAAATTATTTTCTCCACGGCCTCCTGTGTGGAGCTCATGTAAAAAAAAATAATTAAATGCATACAAATTCACCTTTCCCAAAAAGCCAGAAATAATTGAAAAAAAACATGTTCTTAATATATTTTCCCTTGCTTAGTTCTGCACTCCTGGTATTTATCCTTTTAAAATTTTGTTTTATTCGAGTAAAAAAAAGAACAGTAAAAATATTCTTTCATAGCGTACTCTACTCCCCCCCCCCCCCCCTTTCCTCCATCCCGCAAAACCCCCTCCCGCGTTCCCCTCCCCCTTCCCAGGTTACCCTCCCCCCTCCCTGGTTTTCTTCCCCCCCTCAAACAAACAAACATAACAAAAAAATAATTATTCAATTTGGTGCAGTCTTTCGGAAGTTATACGCGTACATACATTTCGACGATTCATTTTTATGCAAACTTCATAATGCCAGAGCTCACCAGTAGTTTTATACAAAACATTGTCCTAACAGTGTCGAAGACAACAAAAAAAATTTATTCAATTTGGTGCAGTCTTTCGGAAGTTATGCGCGTACATACATTTCCGGGATTCATTTGTATGTAAATTTCATAATGCCAGAGCTCACCAGTAGTTTTATACAAACTTTATCCGAACAATAAGGAACGCAACAAAAAAAGAATTATTCAATTACGTGCAGTCGTTCTGAAGTTATGAGCGTACTTACATTTCGGCGAATCATTTTTAAACAAATTTCGTTATGCCAGAGCTCACCAGTAATTTTATTCAAACCTTGTCCTAATATTAGCACATACAACAAAGAAAGAACTATCCAATTTGGTGCATTGGCTCGAAAGCTATGCGCATATATAGATTTCGGCGATTAATTTTAAACAAATTTTATAATTCCAGAGCTCATTTAGTTTATACAAACCTTGCCTGAACAATAACGAAACCAACGCAAAAATAATTATCCAATTTGCTCCAGTCGTTCATGAGCTATAATTTATAGATGATACCCGTGGATAATTATTTATCCGTTTATGTAATTTTCAGGGTACCTACCTAGTTCATCAAAATATTCTAAAATAATATTTTATCTATATGGCAAGACAACCGTTAAAAGTTGTCATAACCACCTGAAGCAAAGCCTGAAAATCGAACACCTGCGCTGGTTTAAGAACATTTCCCATACAAATTACGTCAGCTAACGCTGTCAGGGCCTCGCTGAAATCTTGCGGTGGTTTTGGATGATGTTCCATGTTCAGTATTGCAAGGTTGGAAAAAATTACATAAAGATTTAAAATATCTACCGATTTAACAGGCTGAAAACCATGTGCATTATGGATGTTATTGAATTTTTCGCAAATGTCAATATAATTGCAAAGTTTGACGCGACATTGTGAAACATTTTAAATGGGAAGCTACACATGTTTTTATTTTAAAAGTTTCTTAAACTTGTATACCTTCTATTTAATCAAAAACATTTCGTGCAAAATGTTTGTTTTCGCCGCAATCTAAGTTCCCGCAAAGGGCCTTTAAATGTCAATTTTTCTAAGATATTTTCGAGAACGCCCTTAAAAAAATTCGAATAAATCCCTAGAAAAATCAGTTTTGTATGGGAAATCTCTTTACTAAACGATTCGACGTTTTTTAACGGGTGAACCTATCGGCAGGAAATATAACTGAGGCCGAATTTCTTCGTCGGTGAGAGATCTAATTGTAGTTTTCGCCGTTTGGGTGCGCTGTTAACCCCGCATCATCTTTTTATATGAAATCTGGTCTGACCGGCAGAGATCGCCGTCCGTGCCCCCTTTCGGGCCAAATTGATCTCTGCGGTCGGTGAAACTCGAGGAGCGGAGGTCGATTATCGCCTGCGGGCCGAGGCGGGCGAGGGAAATCGAAAGGGCGTAAGCGTCTTTTTCGTTTTTAAGCGACAATACGCCGTGAGGTCTTGCGGATCGAGGGGGAAAAGAGTCGATTATCGGATCACCAAAACGCGTTTTTTTGGAACGGCCGTTTGTATGAAATCCCGGTCCACGCGCCTTGCTCGGCCAAATCGACCCCTGCGGTCGGTGAAACTGGACAGGCAGAGCGGTCGATTTTCGCCTGTACCCGGACGATTAAAAAAAAAAGTGAGTTTTCCTGACCTACCCCAAAACCAAACATTAATATATATACTAGCGGGGCCCGTTGCAAAAATGCAACTAACGGGTTAAAAAATTATGCGATTTGCGTGTGAACGTGGATGAAGCGAGGAGGAGTGTGGGTTAAATAAAATATATGAAGAAACCTTAGTTCACAGTGACCTTGCAACGCATGCCGGGTACCCGTTGTATATAATGTTATGTAGTGCAGCGCTTGCATTAAAATGTAATTTGCCAGGAATTGGAATGGAACCATTACAGTTAAGTTGACCCCGAGGTTACAGTGATTTTGCAACGCATGCCGGGTACCCTTTGTATATAATGTTATAATGTAAAGCAGGCGTTTGCAAGGCGCTTGTATTATAATGTAGTTTTCAGGAACATGGAATGGAACCATTACAGTTAAGTTGACCCCGAGGTTACAGTGATCTTGCAACGCATGCCGGGTACCCGTTGTATATAATGTTATAATATATTGCAGGCGTTTGCAAGGCGCTTGCATTATAATGTAGTTTCCCGGAACTTGGAATGGAACCATTACAGTTAAGTTGACCCCGAGATTACAGTGATGTTGCAACGCATGCCGGGTACCCTTTGTATATAATGTTATAATATAAAGCAGGCGTTTGCAAGGCGCTTGCATTATAATGTAGTTTCCCGGAACTTGGAATGGAACCATTACAGTTAAGTTGACCCTGAGATTACAGTGATGTTGCAACGCATGCCGGGTACCCGTTGTATGTAATGTTATAATACAGTGCATGCGTTTGCAAGGCACTTGAATTATAATGTAGTTTCCCGGAACTTGGAATGGAACCATTACAGTTAAGTTGACCCCGAGGTTACAGTGTTGTTGCAACGCATGCCGGGTACCCGTTGTATATAATGTTATGTAGAAATACAAATCCCCAAAGTTGACCTTTATTGGTTAACCAACACCTCTGCCATAGGTCACCCCAAGTGGTTCGCTACGTTTGGTGATTTAGTAGGGGTGCCCGGGTTCATGGGGTAAGGTCTGTCTAGGTCTTGGAGGCGGATGCCCAGGACACACTGAACCCCAGATTCCTACCAACCCCTTAAACCCTTTTCCTTCCCAGAACTCTCATCTCCTTCCTTTCCTAAAAAAAATCCTCCACACAGCATCCCCAAAGATGACATAGGACCTGAGGGAAATTATTTTCTCCACGGCCTCCTGTGTGGAGCTCATGTAAAAAAAAATAATTAAATGCATACAAATTCACCTTTCCCAAAAAGCCAGAAATAATTGAAAAAAAACATGTTCTTAATATATTTTCCCTTGCTTAGTTCTGCACTCCTGGTATTTATCCTTTTAAAATTTTGTTTTATTCGAGTAAAAAAAAGAACAGTAAAAATATTCTTTCATAGCGTACTCTCCCCCCCCCCCCCCCCCTTTCCTCCATCCCGCAAAACCCCCTCCCGCGTTCCCCTCCCCCTTCCCAGGTTACCCTCCCCCCTCCCTGGTTTTCTTCCCCCCCTCAAACAAACAAACATAACAAAAAAATAATTATTCAATTTGGTGCAGTCTTTCGGAAGTTATACGCGTACATACATTTCGACGATTCATTTTTATGCAAACTTCATAATGCCAGAGCTCACCAGTAGTTTTATACAAAACATTGTCCTAACAGTGTCGAAGACAACAAAAAAAATTTATTCAATTTGGTGCAGTCTTTCGGAAGTTATGCGCGTACATACATTTCCGGGATTCATTTGTATGTAAATTTCATAATGCCAGAGCTCACCAGTAGTTTTATACAAACTTTATCCGAACAATAAGGAACGCAACAAAAAAAGAATTATTCAATTACGTGCAGTCGTTCTGAAGTTATGAGCGTACTTACATTTCGGCGAATCATTTTTAAACAAATTTCGTTATGCCAGAGCTCACCAGTAATTTTATTCAAACCTTGTCCTAATATTAGCACATACAACAAAGAAAGAACTATCCAATTTGGTGCATTGGCTCGAAAGCTATGCGCATATATAGATTTCGGCGATTAATTTTAAACAAATTTTATAATTCCAGAGCTCATTTAGTTTATACAAACCTTGCCTGAACAATAACGAAACCAACGCAAAAATAATTATCCAATTTGCTCCAGTCGTTCATGAGCTATAATTTATAGATGATACCCGTGGATAATTATTTATCCGTTTATGTAATTTTCAGGGTACCTACCTAGTTCATCAAAATATTCTAAAATAATATTTTATCTATATGGCAAGACAACCGTTAAAAGTTGTCATAACCACCTGAAGCAAAGCCTGAAAATCGAACACCTGCGCTGGTTTAAGAACATTTCCCATACAAATTACGTCAGCTAACGCTGTCAGGGCCTCGCTGAAATCTTGCGGTGGTTTTGGATGATGTTCCATGTTCAGTATTGCAAGGTTGGAAAAAATTACATAAAGATTTAAAATATCTACCGATTTAACAGGCTGAAAACCATGTGCATTATGGATGTTATTGAATTTTTCGCAAATGTCAATATAATTGCAAAGTTTGACGCGACATTGTGAAACATTTTAAATGGGAAGCTACACATGTTTTTATTTTAAAAGTTTCTTAAACTTGTATACCTTCTATTTAATCAAAAACATTTCGTGCAAAATGTTTGTTTTCGCCGCAATCTAAGTTCCCGCAAAGGGCCTTTAAATGTCAATTTTTCTAAGATATTTTCGAGAACGCCCTTAAAAAAATTCGAATAAATCCCTAGAAAAATCAGTTTTGTATGGGAAATCTCTTTACTAAACGATTCGACGTTTTTTAACGGGTGAACCTATCGGCAGGAAATATAACTGAGGCCGAATTTCTTCGTCGGTGAGAGATCTAATTGTAGTTTTCGCCGTTTGGGTGCGCTGTTAACCCCGCATCATCTTTTTATATGAAATCTGGTCTGACCGGCAGAGATCGCCGTCCGTGCCCCCTTTCGGGCCAAATTGATCTCTGCGGTCGGTGAAACTCGAGGAGCGGAGGTCGATTATCGCCTGCGGGCCGAGGCGGGCGAGGGAAATCGAAAGGGCGTAAGCGTCTTTTTCGTTTTTAAGCGACAATACGCCGTGAGGTCTTGCGGATCGAGGGGGAAAAGAGTCGATTATCGGATCACCAAAACGCGTTTTTTTGGAACGGCCGTTTGTATGAAATCCCGGTCCACGCGCCTTGCTCGGCCAAATCGACCCCTGCGGTCGGTGAAACTGGACAGGCAGAGCGGTCGATTTTCGCCTGTACCCGGACGATTAAAAAAAAAAGTGAGTTTTCCTGACCTACCCCAAAACCAAACATTAATATATATACTAGCGGGGCCCGTTGCAAAAATGCAACTAACGGGTTAAAAAATTATGCGATTTGCGTGTGAACGTGGATGAAGCGAGGAGGAGTGTGGGTTAAATAAAATATATGAAGAAACCTTAGTTCACAGTGACCTTGCAACGCATGCCGGGTACCCGTTGTATATAATGTTATGTAGTGCAGCGCTTGCATTAAAATGTAATTTGCCAGGAATTGGAATGGAACCATTACAGTTAAGTTGACCCCGAGGTTACAGTGATTTTGCAACGCATGCCGGGTACCCTTTGTATATAATGTTATAATGTAAAGCAGGCGTTTGCAAGGCGCTTGTATTATAATGTAGTTTTCAGGAACATGGAATGGAACCATTACAGTTAAGTTGACCCCGAGGTTACAGTGATCTTGCAACGCATGCCGGGTACCCGTTGTATATAATATTATAATATATTGCAGGCGTTTGCAAGGCGCTTGCATTATAATGTAGTTTCCCGGAACTTGGAATGGAACCATTACAGTTAAGTTGACCCCGAGATTACAGTGATGTTGCAACGCATGCCGGGTACCCTTTGTATATAATGTTATAATATAAAGCAGGCGTTTGCAAGGCGCTTGCATTATAATGTAGTTTCCCGGAACTTGGAATGGAACCATTACAGTTAAGTTGACCCTGAGATTACAGTGATGTTGCAACGCATGCCGGGTACCCGTTGTATGTAATGTTATAATACAGTGCATGCGTTTGCAAGGCGCTTGAATTATAATGTAGTTTCCCGGAACTTGGAATGGAACCATTACAGTTAAGTTGACCCCGAGGTTACAGTGTTGTTGCAACGCATGCCGGGTACCCGTTGTATATAATGTTATGTAGAAATACAAATCCCCAAAGTTGACCTTTATTGGTTAACCAACACCTCTGCCATAGGTCACCCCAAGTGGTTCGCTACGTTTGGTGATTTAGTAGGGGTGCCCGGGTTCATGGGGTGAGGTCTGTCTAGGTCTTAGAGGCGGATGCCCAGGACACACTGAACCCCAGATACCTACCCACCCCTTAAACCCTTTTCCTTCCCAGAACTCTCATCTCCTTCCTTTCCTAAAAAAAATCCTCCACACAGCATCCCCAAAGATGACATAGGACCTGAGGGAAATTATTTTCCCCACGGCGTCCTGTGTGGAGCTCATGTAAAAAAAAAAAATTAAATGCATATAAATTCACCTTTCCCAAAAAGCCAGAAATAATTGAAAAAAAAACATGTTCTTAATATATTTTCCCTTGCTTAGTTCTGCACTCCTGGTATTTATACTTTTAAAATTTTGTTTTATTCGAGTAAAAAAAAGAACAGAAAAAATATTCTTTCATAGCGTACTCTACTCCCCCCCCCCCCCCCCCCCTTTCTCCATCCCGCAAAACCCCCTCACGGGTTCCCCTCCGCCTTCCCAGGTTACCCTCCCCCCTCCGTGGTATTTTTCCCCCCCTCCCGCGCTCATTATTTCATTGCCGTTACATTTAGTTTTCAAACAGCTCGCGTGCCACCTATTGAAATATTTTTATGCAAATTTTGCAAAAATGCCAGAGCTCACCAGCCAATAAACAAACATAACAAAAAAAGAATTATTCAATTTGGTGCAGTCTTTCGGAAGTTATACGCGTACATACATTTCGACGATTCATTTTTATGCAAATTTCATAATGCCAGAGCTCACCAGTAGTTTTATTCAATACTTGTCCTTACAATAACGATAACAACAAAAAAATAATTACCCAATTAGGTGCAGTCGTTCCGAAGTTATGCGCGTACTTACATTTCATCGATTAATTTTTAAACATATTTCAAAATGCCAGAGCTCACCAGTTGTTGTATACAAACTTTGTCCTAACAATAAGGAACGCAACAAAAAAAGAATTATTCAATTACGTGCAGTCGTTCTGAAGTTATGAGCGTCCTTACATTTCGGCGAATCATTTTTAAACAAATTTCGTTATGCCAGAGCTCACCAGTAATTTTATTCAAAACTTGTCCTAGTAATAACAAATACAACAACGAAAGAATTATTCAATTTTGTGCATTCGCTCGGAAGCTATGCGCATTTATAGATTTCGGCGATTCATTTTAAACAAATTTTATTATTCCAGAGCTCATCAGTCGTCTTATACAAACCTTGCCCGAACAATAACGAAACCAACTCAAAAAGAATTATCCAATTTGGACCAGTCGTTCATGAGCTATAATTTATAGATGATACCCGTGGATAATTATTTATCCGTTTATGTAATTTTCAGGGTACCTACCTAGTTCATCAAAATATTCTAAAACAATATTTTATCTATATGGCAAGACAACCGATAAAAGTTGTCATAACCACCTCAAGCAAAGCCTGAAAATCGAACACCTGCGCTGGTTTAAGAACATTTCCCATACAAATTACGTCAGCCAACGGTGTCATGGCCTGACTGAAAACCTCAGGTGGTTTTGGATAGTGTTCCATGTTCAGTATTGCAAGGTTGAAGAAAATAAATAAACATTTCAAATATCTACCGATTTAACAGGCTGAGAACGATGTGCATTTTCGATGTTGTTGGATTTTTCGCAAATGTCAGATATAATTGCAAAGTTTGACGCGATATTGTGAAACATTTTAAATGGGAAGCTACACATGTTTTTGTTTTAAAAGTTTCTAAATCTTGTATAATTTATGATTATTAAAAAAAATGTCTCGCAAAATGTTTTTTTTCGTCGTATTTTATCACCCCGCAAAGGGCCTTTAAAATGTCATTTTTTCAACGTTATTTCCGAGATCGCCGTTTAATTAATTGAAATAAATTTCTAACAAAAATCAGTTTTGTATGGGAGATTTTCGATATATCTTTCTCAACTTTTCCGGGCATTTGAAAAGAGATAGATACAATGAATTCGCTTCGAAGAAGAGTGAACCGTGGGGCCTTTGAAATCGGATGAGCTTAGAGATCAATTTGGCTTGCCAAATTTTACCCAATTTTCGCAAGCCAAAGTGACCCGTGAGGTTTCACCCACCCGAGGGGCAAAGTGGTAGCTTTTCCCCTCAAATCGAAAGTGAGTTTTTTCGACCAATGGCGTGAGAGGAAAAAGTGAGTTTTCTCGACCAATGGCGTGAGCGGAAAAAGTGACCTTTTCCCTGACCTACCCCAAAACTGAACATTAATATATACTAGGTTTTGCCCGTTGCAGAAGCAACTGACGGGTTTAAACACTATGCGATTTGACGTGTGAACGTGGATGAAGCGAGGAAGAGTGTGTGTTAAATTAAATATATGAAGAAACCTGAGGTTACAGTGACCTTGCAACGCATGCCGGGTACCCGTTGTATATAATGTTATGTAGTGCAGCGCTTGCATTAAAATGTAATTTCCCAGGAATTGGAATGGAACCATTACAGTTAAGTTGACCCCGAGGTTACAGTGACCTTGCAACGCATGCCGAGTAACCGTTGTATATTATGTTATAAATTGCAGGCGCTTGCATTAAAATTTTATTTCCCGGGAGTCGGGATGAAACCATTACAGTAAAGTTGACCCCTAGGTTACAGTGACCTTGCAACGCATACCGGGTACCCGTTGTATATAATGTTATATAGTGCAGGCGCTTGCTTTAAAATGTTATTTCCCGGGAATTGGGATGGAACCATTACAGTTAAGTTGACCCCGAGGTTACAGTGACCTTGCAACGCATGCCGTGTAACCGTTGTATATTATGTTATAAATTGCAGGCGCTTGCATTAAAATTTTATTTCCCGGGAATCGGGATGAAACCATTACAGTAAAGTTGACCCCTAGGTTACAGTGACCTTGCAACGCATGCCGGGTACCCGTTGTATATAATGTTATATAGTGCAGGCGCTTGAATTATAATGTAGTTTCCGGGGACTTGGGATGGAACCATTAGAGTTTAGTTGACCCTGAGGTTAAAGTGGCCTTGCAACGCATGCCGGGTACCCGTAGTATATAATGTTACATATTGCAGGCGCTTGCATTATAATGTAGTTTCCCAGGACTTCGGATGGAAACATTACAGTTTTATTGACCCCGAGGTTAAAGCGGCCTTGCAACGAATGCCGGGTACCCGTTGTATATAATTTTATAAAGTGCATAATTTTATAATGTTGTTTCCCGGGACTTGGTAGGGAACCATTACGGTTTAGTTGACCCCGAAGTTAAAGTGGCCTCGCAACGCATGCCGGGTACCGCAGTTAAGCAGTGCAAAATTTCATTATGCCGGAGCTCACTATTGTAGTTGTATTGTATTTCATTTTGCAAGAGTAAGTACTAAGTAGGTACTTTGTTGTAATATTTCACCAAAACGACGCCATTATGCTGTTGAGCATAAAATAATTTTCACTACAAATAAATTCATTCAATATCATGTTTTGATTTTTAAATGAAAAAAGTCCCCGCAAGTAAGTACCTACCTAGAACACGCGTAATGTATATATATATACAATGTTCAAATAGAACACACTTAAAAATAAAAAAATAATTAATAAAAAAAATTGACAATTCTTTAAATTTTTCTAGTAAATTTTCAGTTCTATAAAGTTCCGTTCGAGTTCTGTAATTATTTCAGTTTTGTGATGTAACTGGTCTGTAATGATAAAACAATAGAATTTGAGTAGAACCATCACAGAACGTGAAAATTAACTTTAAAAAAGTTCAATTATTCTGTATCATGGAAACAACCTTACCTTAGTATTTATTGCATTAAAACCTGATTCGTTGTGTAGGTACCCATTCAGGTAGGTACCTGCGCATTTCCTTAGATTCCGGCAATCTTAGCTTTTTTCATCATATTTGCAATACTACCGAAATAAGTAGGTACCTACCCCGAATGAAAAACGTGTTAATTTGACTGGCCAGCAAATATTTAAACTTCCGATGGAATCTGTGAGCGCGTTTTTTGGTGATTTTTTTTCGGAAAATTTCGAGTTTTGTCAGCATCTCCTGACGTATTTTATATGAGAATCATATGTTTTATTGGTGTTAAAAGTTGCGGAATCTATCCGGCTATCGTATTTTCAAAAAACATCTAGCCCGGAATCGGTTTTTCGGCGGTAATGTCGTTTTCCGAAAAACAACGACCGAAACCGCCGAGAGTTCCGTTTTGTTAGGCTAAAAATTTGACATCTGAGATCCTGACCTATGTCAATTATAGCATTTTCCTTTGTGAAATTAGCGGGTTTTTTCCTAAATTTTTTTTTTCAAACGCCGTCTGTCGGCGGGAAATATAATCGAGTGATTCGAGTAGAGCTTCTAGTTTTCGCCGCCGATTCGTATCGGAGAATAAATCCCTGTATATATTTCATTTTGTCGAAAAAAAATTTCTCCCAGCTTCCTTATTACGATTTGCTTCAACCGAAAGTGACCCGTGAGGTTTCACCCACCCGAGGGGCAAAGTGGTAGCTTTTCCCCTCAAATCGAAAGTGAGTTTTTTCGACCAATGGCGTGAGCGGAAAAAGTGAGTTTTCTCGACCAATGGCGTGAGCGGAAAAAGTGACCTTTTCCCTGACCTACCCCAAAACTGAACATTAATATATATATATATATAACGAACTACTTGTATTGTGGTGATATTAACTTGAATTTGTTGGATACAAAAAATAGTGTAATTACAGAATATCAAAATCTACTCAGTGAAAATGGTTTACAAAATGTAATATTAGATGTGACCCGGGATGAAATTTTAAACGGAAAAAATGTTTATTCATGTATTGACCATATTGCAATTCGTAACCGTAATAACACTGTATTTTCATGTATTGTGACTAACAAAATATCTGACCATTATATAACAGGAGTTGCCATAGGGAAAGAGGTACTTACAAAGGATTTAAATAAAAAAAGTGAAATTATTGATAATAAATTAGTATATTCTAAATTAAAACTAGTAAATTGGGGAAAATTATTACAAACTGAATTTCCATCAGACTGTACTATAATTTAAAAAATATTTTCGATAATATCTATTCGTCCTCGAAGAAAGAAAAATTATTTGAAAGTAATCTTAGGCACAGCAATCCATGGGTTACAGAAGAAATTAAGAACATGATTAAAAAAAGAGATTATCCTTACCGAAAATGCAAGAATAGCCCAAATAACCCGGTATTTCGTTTAGAATATACGCGATATAGAAACAAAACAAACAAACATATTAATATTACCAAAAACACATTCCATAAAAACTTAATAAATAGCTTAAATGGCAACCCGAGGAAACTCTGGGACGAAATAAATAATCTAATAGGAAAACCTAAACAAAATCTAGATAAAATAATCCTTCAACATATGGGAAGTCAAGGAGACACTAAATTTTTATGCGATAAATTTGCTACAACATTCGTAAATGAAATAAAAGACATAAGACATAATTGTACTAAAAAATTCCTAGATCGTAACACGTATACAACTCCTGCTATTATGTCAATGAGATTTAGACCTGTATCACAAAAAGATGTTAAAAAAATAATTAATGATATGGATGTTAAAAAATCAGAAGGCAATGACCAAATAAGAATTAAAGACCTAAAGTTAATTGCTGATAATATAATCCCAGTACTGACTAAATTAATTAACCTTTGTGTAAGTAAAAGTATCATGCCTGACGAACTTAAAACATCCATCATCAGACCTATATATAAATCAGGAAACCACAAAGATTTCACAAACTAATGACCAATAGCGATTCTCTCGTGTATTGATAAAATTATTGAAAGAGCTATCTTTAACCAAATACAGAATTTTATAGAAAAAAATAGAATCATTAATCCCATACAGTACGGATTTCAAAAAGAAAAAAGTACTACACAATTACTTTCTAAATTCACTGATCATATAAATTGTCAATTAAATGAAAAATATTATATTGGTATAATTTTTATAGATTTTAAAAAGGCCTTTGACACTTTGGACCATGAAACACTATTAAGGGCAATGGAGGAATGTGGTATTAGAGGTCCTTTAAATAATTTGTTTAAAAATTATCTGTTTAATAGAAAAATTAAAGTTAAAATTGACGGAATTTTAAGTGATGAAATGTTGGCAAGCACTGGAGTAGCTACGGGCTCGATATCGGGACCTACGTGTTATATAATGCAAGTAAACAGTTTACCAAACGTAATAAAACGTTGTAAATGCTACATGTTTGCAGACGATACTTGCATTATATGCGCTGACAAAAATCCACAAAAAATTGAGGAAATTTTACAAGAAGACCTAAACAACATAATTAAATGGTCACACGATAATGGCATTATAATAAACGCAAAAAAAACCAAATATATGCTTATTCACTCACCATATACAAATTGTCAGGATAAGGAATTGCATATAAAAAGTCATTCATATGATTGTTTACACACAAAAAACCAATCCCTGCAGTGTAATTGCCCAAATATTGAAAAAGTGTACCAATATACATACCTTGGTCTTACAATAGATGTCAATTTTAACTGGTCAAATCATATTGAAAATGTATGTAATAGATTAAGATCCATATTAGGGAAATTTTATCACCTAAAAAACTTTGATGATAAAAATATATTTTTTTTTTTTTTTTTTACAGTGAATACCGCACAAGAATCTCAACTGCTCCCGTCTGGAGCCAGTGAGACTATGGCATCCCCAATTGGGGTATGTTGTGAGGCTGAAGGTAGTGGGGAGGGGAAGGAGGTGGGGGAGAGGAAGGTTGGGAAGTACCTGGCTATTCAGATCTGGTCACTAAACACGGCTAAAGCCATTTTCAAGCAACGTTTCAATTCTGAATGGTGGTCTTACACCAGGGCGATACTAATAGTATCTTCCACTCTGGAACATACCGCAAATATACTATATAATATTATATTATACTGTATATACAACGCATTAGCAGAATCAATTATAGGATACGGAATAAATAGTTACGGATTAACGTACAAAACGTACTTAAATAAAATAGAACAATTACAAATCCGTTTCCTAAAATTGATATCAGGCAAAAAAAAAGTTCAATTATGTGAAGGCGATTATAAAAAAATTTTCTCCTTGTGTAATGTCCTCTCTATACACAGTAAGGTAGATTATCAATTAACGCTAGATGAATTCTGGAATACAGAATTCAAAAAACCTGTAAACCACAACTACCCTACTAGGCATAGAGAAGCACAAATGCTTATTATTACTAAATCTCAAAATGTATACGGTGATAGAACAAAGAGGCATAGAATTCCGAAAATATTTAACGCATTACCTGAAAATATCAAAAATGAGACATCTTATTCAAATATCAAAAAAAATGTTAAATCATTCTATCTCCGTAGAACATGAAAGCAAATAATATTGTATACAAATACCCAAATCGAATATTGATCAAATCCCTGGAAATTACTATCACCCACTGTATTCGTAATTAGTAGTTTATAATAATTAGTATTGTAAATTTTACACAGTTATTACAATGTAAAACATAAAAGTACAATAGTATTAATTACATAGGAAAAATGAGAGATTTCTTACAATCAAACTGATTGATCAGTTTTGTAAGATTTTTAAGATAAATATTGTAAAATTAAAAAAAACTGAATAAACGTACTTAAAAAAAAAAAAAAACTTATTGTGAAATAAAATTATCAAATTATAAAAAGTAAACCGAATGAGGTCGTATAATTATTGCGTACACCCTACTTTTGTAGTCGTGAAACTAAACCCATGAGGTAGAAAAGTACTTTACAAGTCGATTTGAAACTAAAAAGATGTTTATAAAATCTTTAATTTTTTCTTGTAATAATAATATAAACTTCCAGAAACTCAAATTTCTAGCACTCTACACGAAAATCTGCAAACTTTTGTGGAACGTTACAACAACCTTCGTGAAAATCTTTCCACGACAAAATAATGTATAAATGCTTTTCATCAAGCTTCGAAGCTTTTCCAGAAGATGTCGTTCATAACATTTTGAAAATCTGTTTCCACTTCTAAAGCTGCCGTTTCAATATACAGATGTCACTAGTTTCGTGGAAAAATAATCGGTTATGAAAGCATTTAGGTTTATTTTGTGGAAATAAAGTTGGAATAAAACTTCGCACGAGAAATTATAATATCAGTCAATTAAAATGTTTTTTGATTTGACAAGCACAAATTGTTGGTAGAGTGCATTGCTTTAAAAAATGCAATTGCATAACAGCAAAAGTTTGTATAGAAATTACGCCGATTTCTAAATCAGTTTGTCCGTTTTTGAAACTAAGTAGAGGTTTTCCTGTATTTTGTTAGTAAATCTTCATAATATGTCAGCTTTAATAGTTATAACATAAGGTGCCGACTACGCAGAAGAGATTTCTTTGAAGTGTTGCGCGTTGTTGATATTTGGTGTAATTCATTTACGCGATAATTTCGACTAAAATGATATCATCTATCACGGCGATTATTATTTAGTTTCTCGACATAGGAAAATCTATTTAAAAAACCGTTTTTAATCTGTATCTTTCACTCCGCGCTAAAAAAAAACAAATAATTAATTCTTAATATCTACATCAACGCCTCCATTTATATCTGCATCAGTAAATAACTTTGCCATTTTTAGCACACGTTATATTAAACAAATTATTGGCTATTTAATTAAATATGTATTTTTATTTTTAACTTTATGAGTAAAACCTCAAATTGTAATATTTAATTAAATAAGGACAATATTAGCGAAACTCAATCGAAAATCTGGAGAGAGAAAAATCGGAAAAAGATATTTTCACCTCTGGAACTAGTCTTCATTTAATTTAGCCGTGTTTGGTGACCAGATCTGAATAGCCAGGTACTTCCCGACCTTCCTCTTCCCCACCTCCTTCCCCTCCCCACTACCTTCAGCCTCACAACATACCCCAATTGGGGATGCCATAGTCTCACTGGCTCCAGACGGGAGAAGTTGAGATTCTTGTGCGGTAAAAAACACTGTAAAAAAAATATATAAATTTGTTTTTATTTTTTTTATTTTAACTTTATGAGTAAAACCTCCAATTGTAATATTTAATTAAACGAAGACAATATAAGCGAACCTCAATCAAAATCTGAGAACAGAAAAATCAGAAAAAGATATTGACACCGCTGGGACTTGAACCCAGGACCTCTTGCTTTCCGGGCAAACGCGCTAACCACTGCGCCACCGTGCCGATATCCAATTCGGTCATTTTTAACTGTATCATACTTCGACTAAGAACCGCCCACATTATCTTCATTCTCTTAACGCATATATTATTGGCAACAATCTTTATGTATGATTGCAAGATTCAAACCCGAACTAAATGCTCTCTAGATAGTGTCTGGATAAATCTTTATCCATTTTATTTTCATATGCGACATCTATTGACTTTTCTGCAAGTCTAGGATGAATATTTTTATTTTTTTTTTATTTTAACTTTATGAGTAAAACCTCCAATTGTAATATTTAATTAAACGAAGACAATATAAGCGAAAGTCAGTCGAAAATCTGAGAACAGAAAAATCAGAAAAAGAAATTACATCACATTATCTTCATTCTCTTAACGCATATAAATGCCAATAATATGTGCGTTAAGAGAATGAAGATAATGTGGGCGGTTCTTAGTCGAAGTATGATTCAGTTAAAAATGACCGAATTGGATATCGGCACGGTGGCGCAGTGGTTAGCGCGTTTGCCCGGAAAGCAAGAGGTCCTGGGTTCAAGTCCCAGCGGTGTCAATATCTTTTTCTGATTTTTCTGTTCTCAGATTTTCGACTGACTTTCGCTTATATTGTCTTCGTTTAATATATATTTGTGGTTTTACTCATAAGATTAAAAATAAAAATAAAATAAAATTATTGGCTTGTTAGATAGAAGACAAAAAATGAGATCGCATAATTCACAGAGAGGATAATAAAATGAATTAACCAAAAAGAAAGTTTTCATATTTTACATTAGCCCCACGCAGGAGGCCCCGAGGAAAATAATTTTCCTCAGGGTCTGTCATCTTTTTGGACGCTACGTGGAGGGTATTTTTATTAAATGGGGAGAGAGGAAAAGGGTGCGAAGGTTGGGTAGGAATCTGGGGGTCAGTGCGTCCAGTGTCAGATATATGTAACCATCCCTCACAGCGCGGTGCAAGACGATATTTCGCGATTCTTGCTGGAGTAGACAAAAGGTGGCGTCCCTCAGCCTGTGACCTTAATGATTCGTCCGCAACTTCAATATCTCCTGTGGAAAGTCTTTAAAAGGGTTTTTTCATAACTTTTAAAGACTTTTCAAAGGAGTGTTAAAATTGCATGATTCTTAGTTGTCATGGAATTTGAGATAATACATAAAAAATATGTTTATACCTATTAAAAATTTTTTAATCAAATGAAGACAATATTAGCGAAACTCAATCGAAAATCTGGAAACCGAAAAATCAGAAAAGGGTATTTGCACCTCTGTGACTCGGACCCAGGACCTTTCGCTTCCCGCGCTACCACTGGGCAAAGGTGTTAGTTAAGTTGATCTAGTTCGGGTTTGAATCTTGCAATTCTTCTTCTTTCGTATGGTGGGGGGTCAGGGGGGACATCTAGGTCTGCGAGCCAGTCTAGGGCCACAAGCGTTGCCCTGTGGACCTCATCAATCCCGCCAGGGAATGAATGGAGCGGGCATTCGTTGACCACATGTTTGGTGGTCTGCACCGCACCGCATTCACACATCGCCGACTCTTTAAGGCCCCAACTATGCATCATGTGAGCACAACGAATATGGAAGCACCTTATCCTATTGATGGCAGTCCAGAGTTTGCGAGGCAATGAGAACCCAGGCTGTCTCTCAGTGGGGTCTTGAACGAGATGGGCGTTTTTGATGTTGGCTGATTGCCACTCAAGCTTCCACCTATCTTCTGGGGTGAGAGATGTTCGAAGGAGTCCATAAAAATAGCAGCCAATAAAATATACGTTAAGAAAATAAATTGGTGTTGGTGGTTCTTAAAATGATATAGTTAAAAATGACCGAATGGGATATCGACACCTTTGCACGGTGGTAGCGCATTTGCCCGGAAAGCGAAATGTTCTGGGTTCGAGGTGCAAATATCCTTTTTTGATTTTTCTGGATCCGAATTTTCGTTTAATATTGTCTTCATTTCATTAAAGATTACAATTTGAGATTTTACTCAAAAAGTTTAAAATAAATATTAAATATTTATTATTATCAACATATTCACCGGAATATAATGATCATTTTTCGACTTAAGGATTTTAACAAATATTTTTGGGTTGGTTTCTGAACATACGTACTCATGATTGAATAAAATACACAATCGGTGTTTTACATTTCATTGATTATTAAAAAATGCATAGTAGGAATTTTATAAACAGGTACATTTTTTTTACGCGAGCTCCACACAGGAGGCCCTGAGGAAAATAATTTCCCTCAGGGCCTATGTCATCTTTGGGGATGCTGTGTGGAGGGTTTTTTTAAGGAAAGGAAGGAGAGGAGAGTTCTGGGAAGGAAAAGGGTTTAAGGGGTGGGTAGGAATGTGGGGTTCAGTGTGTCTTGGTCATCCGCCTCCAAGACCTAGACAAACCTCACCCCATGAACCCGGGCACCCCTGCTAAATCACCAAACGTAGCAAACCACTTGGGGTGACCTATGGCAGAGGTGTTGATTATCCAATAAAGGTTCCTGGGGCGGCGGTACCCATTCCCGCCTCCCAAAAGCGGAACGTACATAGCAAAAGAGGAACGCAAGTAAGCAAGCTCAGGGGTAAAATACAGTTATAAGTCAAAATACATTATGATCAGAGGCGGACTAGCACAGCGGGCCTTCCGGAATATCTCGTTGGGCCAATGAACAGTGAAGCTAACATTCTGGCAATAAAAAATATTATTAATTTCTTCCCGGTAAATATTTTGATTCAGTCAGTTTTTATCGACAAGAATAACATATTCTCTCTCTCAAGTCATTAAACTCTCACCGAGTGGCGAAGAAATCACCCATATTTTATGGAAATGTGCACTTATTGCATCGGAAATAACACTTCATAACACTAAAAAGTGTGGTTTATTTCATGGATCATATTTATGAACAATCTATTGTAGTTAGGGATGTAACGATAGCAATTCAGATATCACATTAAAAATTGAAAATTACGACATTCAAAGTTCGTTTTTTCGTGTTTATGTTTAAATAAACATTAATATTTACTACAAAAAAGAAAAATTACAACGCTCTCATTGTCATTCTAATTTTATGTCCATATTAATATCTTCACCTTCCAACTTGCCTTCTTTTGAATAATATTGTTTTTGTTTTATGAGCAATAAAGAGCCATTTGTATTGTAATTTATTCAATCTAATCTGTTATGGTGTATTGGTCGTATCGATATCAGCATATATGATATTGATTACAATAATTAGTACCGGTATAGAATTGGCCTGAATGAATATCGTTACATCCCTAATTTTTATAATTTATTACAATTACCGCATAATGTTTCTGCCGTGACTAAGCATCTGCGTGAATTGTCAGTAATTACCTGTGGAGCTTAAAAATAAGAATTATATTGTGTTGTGTAATAATGAACTTAGGTATTTTGGGTAGAATTTGTTTGCCAGTCCAACACTGATGTCGATACTAGTTGATCTTAAACAGAAGATTTTATGATCCTGAAACCGTTGTGATCGGCTTCCCAGTCTACAGAGACCAGAATGCCTTCAGGAGAGGTGTAGGAGTAAGATCCTTTCTTGGCGATGACGTACTCCCAGCCTCCGTTGGTGGTGATTAGGTGTCCTTGTTCGCTGACTTTCTGTCCATCTGGACCCTCATGCCCTACGCTGTACTGGCCAACGCCATCTCGAACGACGACCATTGGTTGGTCAGGACTCACTTCCAGAGGTTGCTTGACGATAGGGTGATCTACGGGTTGCACAATTTGAAGGTGCTCTGAACCAGGCTGACCAAAACTAGGTTGTTCATTATCAAGGCGATCCAAGTGAGGTTGATCTGATTCGAGTTGTTCTGAGCAAGGGTGCTGTGAGCACGGTTTTGAGCAAGGCTGCGCAGATTTGGGATGTCCTGAACAGGGTTGCTGCGAATCGTGTTGAGGTTGCTCTGAGCACGGGTGCGCAGACTTGAGATTTCCTGAACAGGGTTGCTCTGAATCATGTTGAATTTGCTGAGAACAAGGTTGCGCTGAGTCGGGATGTCCTGAACACGGTTTATTAGAATCCAGTTGAGGTTTCTTTGAACAAGGTAGCGTCGATTTGTGATGTGTAAAACAGGGTTTATTCGAACCTTGTTGAAACTGGGGGTTTACTAGACTTCCCACTATAGGTTGCTCCGGTTGCTCCTGGTCGGGAATTGGAAAAACAGGCTGCACCAAATTCTGCTCCAGATCAGGCTGGTCCAACAGGGGTACTACTTCACGAAGGGTGGGGTGCAGAACTCCTACAGGAGGGGGGCCGTATTCCAAGAAAGGAGTGTAGGAAGCTGCCATCCCCAAAGAGAGGCACGAGAATAAAAAAACCTGTGAACATTAAAAAAATAACTGGATAACGTATTTAAGGTGGGAATCTCAATATTTTATATAATGTTACAGAAATGTTTTGATTTATTCGAAATGCATTTACGAAATCGTTGGTGGGAACTAAACACCTAAATAAAAATGTAAAGGCCGAAAAATGTTCCCATGCTAACACAAGTGAAAAACTATTAATTATTTATTATTGCCTGGACACTAACACTAAATTGACTCGGAACAATCATACATTAATTACGTTAGCAGTTTTTCTTCCAATCTTGGTGAGATAAATTTGGGCCACTTTGTATATTCTTTCCAAGTAACATGAGATTTTGTTGGAACCCCCCCCCCCCCCTCTCCCACTCCCCTTTTGAGCTCACATAATTAATGTACGCCCCCTAAGTCACCAGTGCATAAAAAAAACCTGTGATTTTTTGGGGGAATGGACTAATAACCTAAAATAACAGGGCCCCCTGTGAGGAGTTAATGTAAAAAAAAATAACCTAACTAATCTTAAAATTTTGTAGACTTTAAGCATTAACTTGGGATATTGCAACCATAACAATTCTGTAAAATTTATTATAATCAAAAATATTCTGTTATTGGGTGGAGTTTTTTTCAATTCAAACAACGTTTATTACCACCGAATTACAATAATTCCCGGAGGCGATTCAGAAATCACAAGTTAAAACAAACGAAACATCTTTCAGCCAACTGTATTAGATAAATTTTAAGATATTCAGTGCGAGGTATTTAACAAATCTGTTGCAGAAAGATATTAGATTAAGTCTTTGCTTATGCCATGAGTTAAGTGAGTATGTACAAATAGAAACATACCCATGCTAGGATGTCGTGATATTCCAAACTTCCTTATCAGGTAATTCTGTTAAAAAGAAGGCTGGACATAACGGCATTCGTGAAAGACTCACAAAGAGATAAAAAAGGAGATGAAGAGGAAAAGGACGAGAAAAGAGTTGTAAAAGATGGAGAGAAAAAACGTGATAACACAGAGTATACGTAATAAATCAAAATTGTTTGAGGTCTTACTATTATTGGCGGTAGAGACATGATGCGGTATGCAGCTGGAAGGTCAGTGATATTGTGCATAAGTTCCGCATGCCTTTATAGGTCCGCAGTAGGAAGCCCGATGAGCCCAAACCACATCGTTAGATAATTACGCATTCAGTTAATTATCTATTATGATCTGATTATCTGTTAGAGTGTGTCTTTCCACTCGCCGGTATGAAGCAATGCTCCCTCCGGCGCGCTGCCGAAACTCGTTTAGCAAAATCATTAGTGGCTGCTAAAGATAATTTGTTTGTTATATTTGCCAAATTGCTTGTTTGTTTCTGGCCTCGTCTTCGAATCAGTAGTTTTTGGGTTTTAGGAAACATTTCACGGTTTGAGTTAACTGTATCCATTAAGTCATCAAAACTCACGCTTTTTCAGGATGTAATTTTTTTTCGTTACATTCAAATACTTTATTTTTAATAATTCTGATTTATATACTTTTGACTGCGAACATCTCAAATCATACCTAACTTATTTATATTTTTAGCCTATTTGCTTTCTCTACTTTGTCTTTACTTTAGACTTTTACTATTCTTTGGTTTAACTTAGATTGATCTATTATAAATAATAGAATTGAAGTTTTTCCAATCGTTTCCCTAGAGTAGAATTAATATGAAATTTTTAGTTTCTTTATGAAAAATAAACATTGTAAACCACTAACAAAAATGTTTTTTACTTTTGAATGTAACTATAACTTTGTGGTTATCCATTATAGATAAATGAAACAATGTTACTTTATTTGAACCACTTATATATTTGTTTAAAGCCGACCGGTTTCGAAACGACCGTTCCTTCTTCAGGGCAAATACCTTACCTACCACCTACTATCTCCTACCCACCCACTCTTTATTAATACCTAGCAACGCCTCCACCCCTACCACAATCCTTAGTAATAGTTCATTGTTCCCATCCACCATATTCAATCAATTTGGGAGGCGGGAATGGGTACCGCCGCCCCGAGAACCTTAATTGGATAACCAACACCTCCACCATAGGTCACCCCAAGTGGTTCGCTATGTTTGCTGATTTAGCAGGGGTGCCCGGGTTCACGGGGTGAGGTTTGTCTAGGTCTTGGACGCGGATAACCAGGACACACTGAACCCCAGATTCCTACCCACCCCTTAAACCCTTTTCCTTCCCAGAACTCTCTTTTCTTTCTTCCTGAAAAAAACCTCTACTCAGCATCCCCAAAGATGACATAGACCCTGAGGGAAATTATTTTCCTCAGGGCCTCCTGTATGGAGCTCATGTACACCTAAAAAAAAAAATTTTTTTTTCGTCGGCAATGAACGCATATAAGAAACAATTTTTTTTAAATAAAATTTTGTGAATTACATTATTTGTGACAGTTATCCTTGATTAACTTTTTTTCTTTCTTGTGAAATTTTTCACAAAATAAATAAAAACCACTATTGCGCTTAAAATCGAGCACTTCCAGACTCCATTTGCAAGCGATTTTTAGGCATTTTACATGTAGTCGTGGCTACATAAGGCACACTAAGAATATACATATAATGCATGATGTGCACATAACATTAAAGAATTTTAAAAAACATAATTCTTGTTTTCAGTACAATAAAATGTTGTTGGTGTAATGATCAATCAACAATTCAATTCTTGGCCGTGAATAAATAAAAAAATCGAAATTTTAATGTACATTTTGTGAATTGAAAACTTCTTTAGCACCATTGCGATTTTAAACTTAAAAAGAGACAAACACACACATCTGTAAGATTTAGTCTGCAAGAGAATGAGATAGACTAATCGGTCTCCTCTTTGTGCGTTATTTGTAGCCTCCCCATTCTTGTCTACTTTAGTTTTCTGAAGGTTTCACTTCTACCACGTGTGAACTGAACACAATTTTTTAAGTGAAAACTTGAAGTGAAAATAGCTACACCAAAAAAGAGGCAAACACAAACATAAACGTCTAGGATTTCGCCTGCGAGAGAATGAGATAGACTAATCGATGTCCTCTTTGTGCGGTACTTCGTAGAACAAAATGTAATATAATTTTTAAACTAGGTAACAATATAATAATACATAAACCCTACAATTATACTACTCCTGATACTCTAATCGTCTTATTCTCTCGAAGTTTAGCTGTCTGAAGGTTTCACTACTACCGCGTGAAAACTGCACACATGTTTTTTTTACTATTAATTTTTAAAAATACATCTTTTTTTCACCGACAAATTTTTCACGGGTCTGTTTATTAATAATGGACTGATCTGCTCTTTTTATTAATGATGGATAATTTGTACTGATGATTTGTTTTAACTACGTTACATAAATAAATAAAGTGATGGACAGGGCTCATTTGCAATGAGGGGGGCCACCCCGTGTGTTCAGTTTCATGGAATTCGAGGACCGAATTAAATAATTTGTCTACCAGTATGACGCGTGTACCTTTTGGCTGACGTAGTTTACCTGCTCTCAGTTAACATACCTGACGTAGGTAACCATTATGCAAAGTTACGACCTACCTGTGTCTTAGTTACAGAAGCCAATTCGGGTACCCGGGGGTGCAGATATATATTTTTTTCTTTATTTTCATTCTAATCTGCGTAACAACATTCTTGTAATTTGTCAGCAGGTACATGGACACAACATTTAATGTAATAACATGGTTAAATTAATAGAATAGTAGGTACAAGTGTAAACATATAAAAATCAGTATAAGCGTTACATAACAAACAGGCACAAACGTCCCATCGATAGTAAAGATACAGGTAAGGGCTTTAGTGGGACATCAATATAAGTCATCTGTTCCTATATAATTAAATCATCTGTATCTATATAATCAATAAAACTAAATGGATGACATTTGGACGACTAGATCACTCTGATTCAGTGATTCAGTTAAATGGTTGCAATGTCGAAAAGGTGGAAAGATTTAGATACCTCGGCAGTATTCTCACGGAGACTCTTGACCCAGATGTAGAGGTTAAATGCAGAATTGAAGCAGCAAGAACTGCGTTCATTAAAATGTAATCCCTCTTCTGCAATGACAATATCAGCTTAAAACTAAGGCATAGAATGCTAAAATGTTATGTGTGGTCGGTCTTGCTCTATGGATGTGAAACATGGACCTTGAACAGGTTAGAGGCTTTTGAAATGTGGCTTCACCGGAGAATGCTCAAGTTTCCATGGACCGACATGATCACCAACACAGAAATTCTCAGGCGGGCTAGAGCAGATAGAGAACTGCTTACATTAATAAAAATCAGGAAAATTTCATATATAGGTCATATACTTCGAGGTGAGAAGTATCACTTGCTCCATTTAATATTAAAAGGCAAGATAGAGGGTCGCCGAGGGCCTGGTAGGAGACAAATGTCTTGGCTGCATAATATACGAGAGTGGACCGGCGTTAGAAGTGTGGATGAGCTATTCCGGGCAGCGCAAGACAGAGAAACATTTTCAAGAGTGATCGCCAACGTCAGGGGGACCTGATACGGCACACAAAGAAGAATCTACATAATTAATATCTCAGTATATTTTGACTCTGGCAGTATTATTTTTAATTGTCATTGGTAGTTTATTAAATATTTTGGGTACAATATTGTTAAGAGTTCTCTCAAAATATTTATTAATACATTTCGGAACCACCATTCCTTCTTTTTGCGCGAATCTTATATTATATTTATGGTAAACTCCTTCCCTATACGAGGAATCAGACAATATAACATTTTGAATTACAATATTATACAAACTAGCTGATCCGGCAAACGATGTTCTGTCATGAAAATTATTTCTAGTGAATATTTTGATTGTTAAATAAAAAATAAACAAATGGGCCCCCTTGCGTCGATACATAACAAATGCCGAATGAAATGTTAAAATGACGCGACGCTTCTCGTAAATGACTTGCGCATGTGTGGATGAAAGTTCGACGATGCGGACGTAGCGCCATCTGTCATTCAACAACATAAATAAATTACGAAGACGTGCGACGGTTAAATTTGTTCTTACAAAAATACTAAAATCGCGAATAAAAAATGGGAGAGTTGGGGTAGGAGGGTAAAAATTTAAGGTTGTAGGTATTTTTTGATGCCAAATAAATAAAAAAAATTCAAAAAAAAAATCAAAATAATAGAAAAAAATTCTGGATAGGGACACCCTAATCACCTAGCGGTATGAAATTCACTTTACGATCTATTCTCATACTTACCAAATATACATAAAATATTTTATAAAAATCGGTCGAGCCGTTTCGGAGGAATGCGACCACAAAAACCATTTCAGGAGATTTTTATATCTATAGATAATCCTCTAACAGGATTAGTTCGGAGAGTTCTATATTAATTTAATGTCACTTACGTGTACATTGGTATATTTATGGATTAACAATTTTGTAATAGAGTTTGGATGTAACTTATCAAACTAAAACATAGTAACTTATTAAACGTACATAAGTAATAAGTAATTTTCATGCGACAGATTACTACATTATTTTTACAGAAAACATTTTTCTGCAAAATTATTTTTTTTTAGATTTTTCCTAACCTAATTTTCTCAACTTTCTCGAGCGGTGAGCTCTAGTGTTGTCAAATCCTAAAATTTTAGGTTAACACAATTTGTCAATCAGCTATGAAGCTTTGAAAGGTCTATTTGATGGTCTCCGTGGTCAAGGTTTAAAGCTCTCTACTTGCGGTCCGGAGGTCGCGAAATTTTATTTAATTGATTTGTGCTATTTCACAATCCAATCATTCATAATAATATACAGTGAGTTGCGGGGTGGAAAATGCTCTCAGTGTCGCCCTGGTGCAAGACCACCATTCAGATTTGAAACGTTGCTTGAAATGGATTTAGCCGTGTTTGGTGACTAGATATGAATTCCCATGTTCCTCTTACCCGTCTCCTTCCTCTCCCAACTACCTTGCGTCTCACAACATACCCTAATTAGGTATGCCATAGTCTCACTGGCTTCAGGCGCGCGGTTGGAAGCAGTAGGAACACGGACATATGAATATATCTGGACCTGCCCTAAGTGATTAAAACGTATTATTTCCCCCTCCCCATGGAACCGGCTGGAGCTCCTCCTTGGAACCGGCTCGCTACATGGGGAGGGGATAGAGCCTCGCTTGAATCTAAAACGTGTGACGTCATCATTCTTGCCGTGACCAGCGCAAAGCTAATATCCATACATTTAACGAAATAACACGCCAAAACGGTAGCTTGTGCTATACAATATACCTACATATCTATATCGAACGTGTCATAGGAATACGTGTGCATTGAACGAGTGCGCGAAAGCATATGACAACCCTGGAAATTCAAGATTGGAATTTACGCTGTCACAGAGTACCGTGCCGCGAGCACGACAATCTGAGTGCTGCTATTGGCTAGCGGAAAAAGTGCATGTGGTGCCCCTTCCAAATGATTTGTCTACAACGCAATTATGTCCTTTAACTAACTAATCAATTGAAAACATTAATGAAATTGATAATGAATACGTGCGACAGCCTCATTGGACTGGAAAACACATCTAAATAACCACCTAATACTTCCACAAGGGAGTCTAGACAGCAATGATCAACGCCAAGGAATTGGCTGCCTATTTACGTCACCCCCACCATGCGACCAGCCGAGCCACTATTGGTCAATTCTGAACAAAGGAAAAATCTGAATCGTAAATATTTACGACAGCGAATTCATGTTCCGAAAAATTTGGAGCTCAATTTCGAGAAATTGGGAATAATTTAGATCAAGAAATAAACATCATCACCTAAAAATGAGTATATGCTACAAAAACAACCCAAAAACTGACGTCTATCTGTGATTGTTGCACTTTAAGAAAAATATTTACTGTTTAAAATTGTACCTTATATCACATATGTATACTTGTACCTTTTCTTGTAAACACAATAAAAATGATGTGAGGCTTTGGTATCCTAAGTTGGTAAGATCATGGCAAAAACTATCACACATAATTTTGACACAGCTGACTTCCAATCGTAGCGACCAGGGAAATTACCTAAAACAAGTACCTTAGAAAAATTAAGGAGGTTCTGTCCCCCAAAAGTCCGACCTGAGTTTGCCCTATAAAAATAGAAGTCAAACCGGTAGGAAGTCAGTTCAAAACTATCAGCCAAGAAGAAAGATACCAACTCAAGATACCAACAGTCTCCAAGTTCAAACCTCTTTTCAAGTGTTTTAATCAGTCTTAGATTCAGTTTACCTCTCCCAGTATCCCAGTAACCTAAAAACCCCAGTCTCCCACAGTCTCCAAAGTGAAAAATATTTATTTTAATCCAGTACTCAAATCAGTTTTGCCATTATACCTAGAAGCATTTTTTGTCAAAGTAGTAAATTCATTTAAAAGACCAGTGGCGTTCCAAAATCCACTGGCGTACGAAACTCCATTGGCGTGTCATTGTGGCCAGCTCCCTATTATATTTAGTTTATGTACAAACGTCTAGTACAATATCAATGTGCACATAGTGAATGTGGGCGGTTCTCCAGTGTGCTCGTCGCTGGTTACAGAGTTAAGTAAATTATGAAACATTTGTAAAAGTGTTTTAACTAAACACGGCAACAAAATATTGCTATTGGGGCGAATCTTTTTGGGGCGAGCATTTGGCCTTAGCAAATATGTTATTAATGTGGCAAGCAATTCGCGTTCCCATGTAAAAAGGTCTATTCATTCAAAGCAGATTTTGCTTTTAAGAACTAAATGGTGATATTGTAAAGCGAGATGCCTATATACTGTCAGATTGATTTTTTAACTAATCACAGTCATCTTCCTCTCTTCGCCCCCCCATAGTTTGGTTTTACCCCCTCGTCTGTATCTTCTGGTCTATTGAATTCTGTTGTCTATGAGTAGGAACTTGTACGGTATTCACATAAAAATAAAAATAAATTGAAGTAAAAAAATATATAAAAAATAGATATTAAGTCCTTACATATGAAATTGGCGTTTTGCCGTACTGGCAACTTTGATCTCAAATATCTTCTCTTTGGTTACGAATTCCAAATTCAAATTTATACAGCTATTTACTCATGTATTTGTGTTTCGAAAATTATAATTCATTTGTTTTTTCCTTAATTGTTTTTTTCTTTGCGTCACTTAGTTTACATAATGGAAAACTTGAAATATCGCGTTATTTACGAGTACGAGTTCCACCGTGGCACCAGTGCTGCAGAAACGGCTCGAAGGATTAATGATGTGTATGGCGACGGCGCTGCAAAAGAAAACACAGTGCGTTTTTGGTTCCAACGTTTTCGTTCTGGAAATTTCGACCTGCAGAACAAGCCCCGTGAACGGCCGGAGAGCAAAGTTGATAATGAAGAATTGAAGGCTATTGTGGAAGCGGATCCTTCGCAAACCACGTCCGAGTTAGCTGCAGGCTGCGGTGTTAGTGATAAAACTGTTTTAATCCACTTGAAGCAAATTAGGAAGGTGAAAAAGCTTGAAAGGTGGGTACCTCACGAATTGAGTGAAGCAAATCAACAAACGCGCGTTAGAACGCTAGACCACACACTGCACAACAGACGGCTACCAAATTAGAGAAGCTTCAATTGAAATGTCTAAGACATCCACCGTACTCTCCGGACTTTGCCCCAACAGATTAACATTTTTTTCTATTACCAGATAGGTGACCTCTTGTGAGGTGAGGTGACATAAAATAAATTTTAAAAAATCTGTTGTGCTAGACGGCTAAACGGAGCCTGCGTTTAACGGAGATGGTTCAAATATCAAAGATCGTCGATATGAACGTCATTCAAATTCGATGGATTTTGAAAAATCTGACGTAGTGATAGAGAGAGAGGATATGCATAAGAAAAAAACCCATGTGACGTAAGTATTCCTTACATTTTTTTGTCTGAAGTATTCTTTGGATATGATTTTAGATTTTCACGGCCAAAGGTGTTTTCGTTTTTGTTTTTAAGGTGTTATATACCGTGATGCGCTACCTCCTTCTTCAACCAACGTTACGGACAGCGTCACAGTGTCCATCATTAGCCCTGTCACGTATGCCCCGATGATGGACACTGTAACGCTGTCCGAAACGTTGGCTAAAGTAGGAGGTAGCCCAATTCGGCATAAACCCCAAAATAAATAAAAAATTATAAAAAGATGTACTCTTTGTTTAAATAGCATATATAAGAAACTAAAAAGTGCTTAAGTAAGAAAAATGGGCGTGGTTATCGGTCAAAAAGTCAGTCCAATCTGGCCTTAATTCAAATACAGAACTGTGTTTTATCGAAATTCAAATGTTTACGAAATTCAAATGGGATAGAGATATGCGATGTCAGGCAAGTGTTAAATAGGCTAGAATCAAAATGCATTGAATTTTTTTTCAAAAGAAAAACAAACATTCCCGGGTTACAAATAACCCAACAATGTTTGAAAATCTCCTACTAACACCACAGAAAGCCGAAAATGTTGCTTGTAATGTGATGGAGGACTTAGCCAGCCGAGGAATCCAACACGCGACGCCCAGGTGGGACCCAAGCGCTATGTCCACTCAACCACTGACCGGACGATTCAGTGACTACATTGGTTCAAAACTAATTGGAAATTGGAAAGCATTTCTAGTGCAGTAGGACGAATTATCCATTCAGTGTAAATGGAGCGATTCATCAAGTCTGCCCTGGGGTCCTAGCATGGTCGGTCGATATAGGTTTTATCGAAAATGTCGGTAACTTGACATCGCTCCCGAGCACGACTGCAGGCCCCTAACGAACAAACAACAGTTCACAACGACTAAGGGTACCTAATTTATTTGACGTAAACTGTTATTTCTTCGTTAGCGGCCTGCAGTCGTGCTCGGGAGCGATTTCAAGTTACCGACATTTTCGATAAAACCTACACCGATCGACCATGCTAGGTAACGCTTTTACGATAACTACGATAGAAAATCTAATTTTAGAACTTTTTCCAGAATTTGATTAATTGAATTACGACGAAAATACATTGATATATCTGGCAATAAACAAAAATGAACTTTTTGTACAAATACATTACCAATATGTAATATAATCTACCCCAGTTTCTAGGATGGCACCCACTTACAATGCTGACGTCATCTCTGATAATATAAAAATACGATGGTAATCAATGACACAGTCATTAATCCTTATTCATTTTAATATATAAAAATGAATGTTTCATTGTTTGTCAACTTATGCGTTCTTAAATCATTCACCAGTTGCGTTGAAACTTTGGTGACTTGACGTACGCATGCTCGTGATAGTTTCTGGATACAATTGTGAGCTCTGACGTTATGAAATTATTTTCTAAACTATTTTTATTTTAATATAATGGTACATTATAACACAATTGTTGGTAAAAGGTTATTTATTTAAGAAAGTGAGTTCACAGATCACATAATATGGTAAAAATAGTCACAATGTATCAATTCACTAATTAACTGAGCAAGGGATCGGAGGGAACCTTGCCGTTAGGCTTTGGGAACAACAAAAGCTGACTGTGGTTCTGCTTAGAGGGTCGTACCATAGGACGAAGCGCAACTAAGGCAGCAGTCGGGGGTCTGGTTGGTGCTTTACTTATGGTAGTAGAATACTCCTTAGAGGGTCGTGCCAGAGGACGAAGCGCAACTAAGAGAGCGTGCTAGCCAAGAGCGAGCTGCAGACGAACTGACTGATTTAGGGCGCGCAGCCTGTTATATAGCCCATTCCTTGTTGCGGGGTATGGTTTATGTAGCGGCTCGAGGGTGGGAGATGCGCAGAAGGCGTCGGCGCATCCTGGTTTGCTTAGGGGTGGGTGAGCAGGATGGCGCTGTACGGGGGAAAGATATGGTGTAGTGGCAAGCGTAAAAACGGCGCGCTACAACATGTTTTTATACATTAAATAAAGTTTTTTTTTTTCAAAATATAATAATTTACGTATTATACCTTTTTTTAGAGTAAAGCTCTGGTTTAAAGGGCGGAGAAAACGCATCTAATACCCCAATTAACTAAACTCTTTGGGTATATTTTAAACAAAAATAGATAAGAGTAGACTAAAGATAACAATAGATAAATATTAAAGTAAAAAAAATAGATTAGAGTAAACATTAAATTATGATATTCATCCCATTCCGATGAAACTTTGGTGAGTTGTTGTGCACATGCCCGCAAAGTTTTTTACACATACTAGTGATTTCTGGCATAATGAATTTTTTTTTAAAAGTAGTTTAAGTTGTTGTTTGAAAAATGAGTGAATTTCATTTAACGGCAGGGAGGGAAGGAGGGGAATCTGGGAAGGGGGAGCAGAACGAAGGAGTGGTATGCAGGGAAGGTAAAAAAGTGGTATGGGGGAGGGGGGAGGGGAAGAAGGACGCAAAAGGAGACGCAAGGAGAAACAATGCCATTTTAATAAAGAAATTGTTGAAGAAAATTGCCATTTAAATAAATAAAGACAGCCATAACACGGGCATCAATCAACCTAGCATAGTGGTCGAAAAATCCACTAATTAATGTAACTATATATTTATGCAATGAATAAAGAAAAAAAAAATGCAACGCACGCCGGGAACTCGCTAGCATATAATCTATAAATTAGTGTTTAATCATTGAAGACAATATTAGCGCTCAAACGAAAATTTGAAAAATAAAATTCAGAAAACGGTTCGGATTTGGTCGCATCTAAGAATTGAACCCAGCCTTGCCGGGGCTCCCCGCGCTAGTCCCATAAAAAACCATTGAAAAAATCATTGGAGAGGGTTCTTGACTATAATTAGATTATTACGGCCTTATCGAGGAGTTACTATTTAGACTAACGATCCGGAGATTGTGGGTTCAAATCCCGGCGTGCGCATGTAAATTTTATTTGATTTATTTGTGTTAGTTCACAATTTAATCATGTAAAAATAATGGAAGTTATATTTGCGCCACGTTCCAGATTAGAAGATACGATATTCAGTATCGCCCTCGTGTAAGACCATCATTCAGATTTTCGACCAGTATTGAATTGCAAGGTGCTTCCCCACCTTCATTTTCCTCATCTCCTTCCCTTCCTAAATACCTTCTGCCTCACACCTACCCCGATTTGGGATGCTGTAGTCTTAATGGCTCCAGGCGGTTGGGAGCATTTGGGAGATTTTTCATATGAGTTAATTATATAAAGAGTGTCTGTGGCGGGATGGCACGCGGGAAGGTGACGTGGATTTGATTTTTATGCAAATCTACAGTTTTATCCGAGATTTTTTAAAATAAGAGGAAGGTCACTGTCCATCTGAAATTTTTTTAAATATCCTACATCTCCTTTTCCCACCTCTTATCAGAATTTTGAGACTAATTTGAATATTGAATTTTGAAACTTGCATCAAGATGCAATTTTGCACACTTGACGTATAAAAAAATGGAAAATAATTTTGAAAAATTCGGCGTAAAGCCCGTGCAACGCTGGGGACTTCAGTTTATTCCTGAATAATGCGTTTACATTTTGAATTTTGGCCGATATTTTAGATCACTGGAAAAAAAAAGGTAAATTTATAGATCTTTCGCATTTGACGCATTTCGCATGTAACATGTTTTATATTGGATTTTTGATAAATTGGCTTTTGGAAGTTTTATGTATATTCTGTACGTGTTTTATTAAAGAAATAAATTCTTAAACATTTTCAATAAAACATTATTTAAAACGTCAGGTTGTTATGCACGCTTTTAAAATACAGTCTAATTAATCAGAATGCTGAATATGATTTGAGATTTTCACGGTCAAAAGGAAAATCGTATTTTATTTTCGGGTATTATGTCGTGTTGAGTTTCCTCCTGCTTTTGCCAAATTTTCGGACACCGTTGCATTGTCGTTAGGGCCGGTATATCAATAGTTAAAATAATGGGATTTTCGGCGTTAAGTTTTGGTTGAGCCATCAAGTACCAGATATGAAAAACTATTAGGTTTAGCCACGTCGCTTCGTCTCTATTGATATTATTACATTAGGCCACTTGCATGGATTTCACAACAACTTGGAAAAAATCGTATGGATAGATTTTTTTACTAAGATTATGAAAATGTTAGTAAAATTTTTTAGAAACGTACAGTTTTTTTATTTTTAAATAAATAAATCCATTATTTGGGTCCGTGACATCACTACATAAAAATGTCCCGTCTCCGAAAATGTTCCTATTGATTTTGTAAAATTCCATACTGATTTTTTTTTATATGGCAACACTTTGATTTCAGGCGAATTTTTGAATTTGACATTTAACGTTCACTAGATTTATTGTTTGTTCTCTGCGAACTTATCATTTGGTTTGACTTTTTGACAGATTTTATGAAGAGAACTCCGTACGTTTTACGCTGTCTGTGTCTGTACGTGTTTTAAAGGTATAATAGCCCCTCCAGACTCACGGCGAGAAGCCCCGAGAACACCCGAGAAGCGTGAATGTGATGAGTTTTTCGCATTCTCTTTCTCGGGCTCGCCTCTTCTCGGATCACTGTCGGTAAATTTGGCCGCTTCAAAGGATTTCTCGGGCGAGAAGCGAGAAGACTACTACACTTACGTTTTGTCTCAGTGTTGTTTAGTGAGCGGTTGAGAGTAGACGTGCGTTATATTTTTGTTTTTGCTTCAAAAATTTTGTTTCCTTGTGTTAAAAATGTGGAACAATCAACAAGAGTTGCAATTTATCGCACAGAGCCAAACCTGCAGCATTTTGAATATCGTCTGTAATGTCGTTCATACCAGATCACGAGTGAGAAAAATAAGAGTGTGGATAAGTGCTTGTTCTCGCGAGAAGTCTCGGCGAGAACTTCTCGCCGAGACTTCTCGCCGTGAATCTGGAATCAGCATAATGGTAGTGGTGCTGATTTAACAAAGTCAAATTTTATAAAATTCTTATTATTATTATAATTTACAGGTACAAGAATATTACATTGGATTTAGCAATATAGACATTGAACATTATAATGATTTACGATCAATAAGATGGATCAAGGAAAAAAATATTTATGAGATGTAATATTTTTGGTATGCCTCGTTATTCTGCTGTGCCCTTTCTTGTGGAAAACGTTATTTTTGTAAATGATTTTCGGCTATGTAATATCGTTTACTTGGTCTGATTTTACGGATTGAAATTTTCAAAAAACGGTTTCAAAAATACGATTAAAAAAAAATACGGAATGTCTTAGAATATTTGCCTAAACCAGAATTTTTTATAAATGTGATGCAAGTGGCCTATTGCCTTCGTCACATAACTGCCTTAACCATCGACACTATAACGCTGTCCGAAACGTTGGCTATAGAAGTAGGAAGCGCAACGCGGTATGACACCTAAATCAGAATAGTTTTAACTAAAACAGCTAAAAGAATGAGCTTTGGCATTATGAAACTTGTTTGGTTAATTAACGCTCTACCTCTGCTGTGTGTAAAATATTTAATTTATTTTTCTCACGTTCGTTGGGTTGTTTATCTTTCTTTATCTTGTTTATATTTTGTATATCTTTGATTATTTTGCTTTTCGTTATCTTTCTTTGGGTTGTTTATCCTTCTTTATCTTGTTTTTATTTGTATATATTTGATTATTTTGCATTAACGTTATGGTTTTCAAATGTAATAATGAATTCATGCAAATACTCTCAGTATGGCTAGATGGGAGGAAAATTGATGTTGGTCGTAGCGTAAAACACCTGGGACGTATTATCACAGACGACAAGAGAGGCATCGAGAGTATGCAAAATCAAAGAAAAACGATATCCGTTAGAGAAGGTAAGCTGTCAAGGTGTTTTCACTTGTGCGGTACAGACGTCAAATACTTTTCATCGTACTCTGCGCATCACTATTTACGAGTACGTCAGAACTGTAGGTAGATTACACTGTATCCCAAAGTTGTTTTCAATAAATCTTATCGCCAACTATTTATTCCGCCTACGGAGATACTGCAGCACTACGGAAATGTTCCGAGGGTACGAGTGCACTCTTTCAGTACATTCTTTGCCACCACGTGGGAAGCTATGGCGCAGATTATGCCAATCGAACAACAGGTTAATCACTGCCATGGCCTGGATGACGTCCCCTCTTTTGGTCATTCGGGAGACGATTAAAAAATATCCTCCATAAACGACTATATGCAAAAATTTTGCTAAATCTAATACTTTTCATAACATTTCTATTATTTTCGTTATATGTTTTTGGGGTGTTACGCCGTGTCCATACATAGCTATTTGCAAAAATTTTGCCAAATCTAATACTTTTCATAACATTCCTTAACATAACATTCCATAACACCGGATCTGCCCTGATGATGGACACTGCAACGCTGTCCGAAACGTTGGCTAAAGAAGTAGGCAGCGCAACACGGTATAACACCCCAAAAACAAATTACGAAAATACTTTTGGCCGTGGAAATATAAAAACGTATCTTTTCTGTTATTACTCTGTGTACCTATTGTCTAATGTTGTTTTGCCTAATTTTTGTGTTATTTATAAAAATGGAATGTATTGTATTGCACTACCCCTGTATACATTCTAGAAAAAAACTATTATTATTATTCAAAATTAATAGAATACTTAGTTTTTACCACTTTTTTTGTTTATGAAAACCATAATTTTTCACGAGCAACGCTCACTTCTTCAGGGTTTAAGGTAAACCCACTTTAAACCCTGCAGATGTCAATGGATAATAATATACAAAACAATTAATAGATAATTCACCTGAATCCAAACTATTTCTCACGAACTATTTCTCACATTAACAACAGATAAAAACGTATACAAATATTTTTACTTATAAATACGGAGAAGACGTATGTATATACATAAGAATATTATTTTACAAATAGAGAGATGAAAAAAAAACGCAAAATCCTTATAAAAGTTGTTTTTGGAAAAAAATTGATGGTAAGACCAAAGATATATAGATAAAAAATAATGTCATACAGAAATTTAAAAAAAGAAAGGTAGTTAAAATTATAAACCAAATAATGTCTAAGTTATTGCACTTTGTAGGAAAACAGCCTTCAATTTTCTACTAAAAGTACTGCATGTTTTATAAACAATAAAAGTGGTAAAAACTAAGTAAGTAAGTTGGCCTAAACCTACGACTTCCGAATTCGTAGTTGAGAGACTTAACCCTCGACAACTCGGAGTTCATAAATTTTGTACTTTTATTTTAATGTAGATACTTTACATCATAACGTAGGGATTTTTGCTCCAGAAACATGTAAATTTAATTCAATAAATTGTGCTGCAAACAAAGTTAATTTTTTAATTACACATCTTGGAAATCATATTATTTAGAGTGCTCGGTTATACACCGGTTTTTTTTTCAGTACATCTTTGAGTCACGCCTATTAATATACAAATAGTGATACATTTAAGTTTATTTAATAGATACCGATCTCCCCAAATTGCTATAATTTCTAAGAAACCTCAATAAATTATTTTGAACACGACTAAAAATAAAAAGCTGGAATCATGAGACTTGGAGGTGGGGACGATGATTCGTTTTCCAGCTACTAATATAATAAATATTATTTTAATAGCATCATTAAAAACGCTTTTCTCTACTTGTACCAAATAGTATGTTTTTCGCGTGGAGTTCCCCGTGTTCAGTTCATTTATGCGTGTACACAAGGCTGGAGCAATATTGATTTTTTTTAAATTTGCCTATTTCTGGAAATCCTTAAGAGGGCATTACCAGAGAAAACCAGAAATATGTCATTTTCAAATCAGATTTTAGACGTATTGACTCTTTTTCACAAAAAATTATAAATGGATTTCGAAAGATTGTTCTTTTATCTAGCATTGGCATGTAATAAATTTTGAGAAAAATTTTTAATTTTTAGTATATTAAGGATTTTGTATTATACCACGCCCATTTCAAATAATATAATCATGCAGTAAAATAAATTAATACATTATCTAGCAAACGCATGTTTTAGAATGTTAATTTTAGTTTCAATAAAATCATTAAAAAATATGTACGTACATGTGTATCTTGACGAAAATTGGTCCATTTGTGTATTTATTTGCACACTTACAAACTAATATATTTCAGATTTTTTTAACATTCTTATTAAATTTAGACATTATTGGAAAATGATAAATACTTATAATCAAAAAATAATTACAAAAAGTACATTATTTTAATACTTTTATCATCACGCCTTTCAGCATTTTTGGATGAAGGTATAAATTAAAGCTAATTTGGATTGAAATAAATTTGATATTGAGTTATAATATTAAAAAGCTGGTACGGAGAATAATTATTCTTTCTCATTGTAACCGCCCTGCAAGAACGACTTTCCGACTGTCCGCTGGCTGGTTAAACGCTCTTAAAGTTTTATTTTTTTAAGGATCTTGAAATCCATTCACAAATCCATTAGTTAGGTACATATTAAAATTTGGGAGTAGACGGGCTGTTGTTATCTTTTAGATTTTATATATTTACATTCGTTTCATAAACAACAACATTCGTCCGTTATTAAAATACTCGGCAACACTATAAGGGTTATTTCAGAATGATCACGGAAAATTAAAAAAAAAATTTCGAGTTATTTACGCTTTATACAATCTAACGATTATACAATTCTATACATTAAAATGTTTAACTTGAAGTTATAACTATAAATAGTTTTATAACTATTTTGCTCTCGTCGTAAGCTTTAGCGAATATGTGTTTTGGAAAAAATAGCACAATGTTTTTTCATTATCGTTAAGTCCAAGATTAAGCAAGAAAATCGTAAAAAAAGACTTTTTGTACGATGTACTAATGTTCGATCAAAGTACCAAAATTTTAAGAAAATAATTTGTTTTGGCAATAATTTTCACACTTTTTGATAGATTTCGAGAAAAACCTACTAAATATATATATAGATGTATATATGTATAAGAGCCAGTTTACTAGTTAAATATACATATCCACTATTGCCATTGTACCAGTTAAATACGTTCTTTAATTTAGGTTTTATTGAAAAATCAGCTGACTAACTGAAGTTCCCGGCATTGCCCGGTCTTTACAAAAAGTTTTTCGAAATATATTGACATACAGTGAACTTCTTTTTTTTAAGGTCACATGTGCAAAATTACATCAACCTCGAGATAAAACTGTACATTTGTGTAAAAATACAATCCACGATAAATAGAAATTAATATTAATCACACAAGCCCTGCTTATTTATGGGGGTAAATCAAATACATATATTATGTAATTAATTATTGTATAAAATTTGTTGTAATTTATGTATCTTTATCTGAATAAAAAAATAAAAAATAAAACTGTTTTAATCTAGAGTTTTTTAAATAAAAATTTAACGTAAACCACCAAAATACACGAATTTATCAATTGCGCACGACCATTATAAATGTTAATGCTAATTAAAACACAATAACCAAACATGTATAAATTCGGCGTAATAAATTCTCCTGTTCGGGTAATTATTTACTTACTTCAGAGCCGGCATTAATAATAAATACTGATAATACTACAGTAGGTACACGGTACACATTTCAATGTCGATGAGTGCAAAAACCTTTCGAGTATTCAAATCCGTGCATCGGTTTTCACAGGTTTTACGATATGCCTATAAATCATTATAACAGAAATAAACCCAATTGGCTGAAGAAACGACGCTTGCAGCTCACGAAGGAGTGGGGCATGGAACTGGCAGAAAAAGGATGAAAGACCAGCAAATGCTGTAGAAATGAGATCCCTGAGGCTTATACGTGGTAAAATCATGAATATGATCGTGTGAGAAATGTCGATATTTAAAAGTAGTGTGCAAGGCTGACGCAAAGCGAAATTAGTAAGATTAGGAAGGAACACTTAACACTTATGGGCACGTAATGCGAATGAACGAAGAAAGGAGTGCAAGGAGTATATATCATGCGAATGTGGAAGGTAAAAAAGTCAGTGATGCCCAAGGAAGACATGGCGTGATCAAGTGAACTAAATACTTAAGTCGGGACATGTCATGAGTCAAAATAACAGAAGAGTACGTATGAGAAGATTTTTTAATGTTATTGAATGTCCGTCGTCTCTGCCTACTCCTGTGGCGATGATAAACGGTGTTATGGTCAGTTTGTTAGTTTAAAACCCTTAAACCTATCTAAAAATAATTTTCCAACGGAAAAAACAACAAAAATGGCTTCTCTAGTACCCCCTTTAGTCGCCTTTTTTTACATTAACTCTACACAGGAGGCCCTGAGGAAAATAATTTCCCTCGGGTCCTCCTGTGTGGAGTTAATGTCGGAAAATATTTTCCCTCAGGAACTATGTCATCTGGGATGCTGTGTGGAGGGTCTTTTTGGAGAGAGGAAGGAATGAACATTGGTCTTGAAGAGACCCATGTTGTAGGAAGGAGGAAAAGCAGAGGCCGGCAAATCATTCCACAGCCGAGCTGTTGAACACAAGAACGAGTCATCATGTCTACCGTGTACAAATGTTGGGCACGCGTTTGGCGTGTTTCCTGACTATGCACCGGTGCCGATGGGATCAATGACGCTAGTTCCTCGGAGCATCTTCCATTGTAATACCAGTAGAACAAGGATAGCATTCCCACCCGACGCCTGTACTCTAAAGATTGCAATCCGTCTGCTAAGATGGGAGAATCTATTAAGCGGACCGCCCGTTTCTGCACAGAGTCGAGGGTATTTTTCAGGTATTTTCTAGCTCCAGAATCCAGATCGAATCGATCGAATCCAGATTTCCATGTTATCCGAATCCAGATCGGATAACATGGAAATTATTGTAAGGAAAACAAAGTAAATAAGGAAATCAAACAAAGTCAATACAAAAGAAATCAAGTACAAATAAATACGGTAAATGAGAATTAAACCAAAGTACAAACACTGTAAATATTTTGAAATAGACACAAACAAATTTACTTAATTGGACAAAAAGTTTTGTTCGTACTTTTCTGGCTCCGGTTTTCTAAGTCCAGACCAGGTGTTAAAACGCTACGTTGTACGGCAGCTGATCAGAGTTTTCATATTTATATGCGTCGGCAAACAATATGATTTAAGACCCCAAAGCACACAAGTTTCCAAACTACAAAGCATCATAGGAAACGTTTAACTTGTCCCACCTGCTCGGCCAAACTTATAAATAACGGAACACGTTGTATAATCAACAGTCGTAACGTAAAAACTAAAATTATCCAGTCAAAGTAAAAGCTGCGTAAAGCCGGCGGCGCGGCGCGGCGCTTGTTATCATTGAACTGAATTACCAGAAAAACACCGCGAAAACAAAGATGCAATAAACACCGTTATTATTTTATTTAGTGTCATATTTTTCAGTATTTTAAAATGATGTTTGAGAGATAATATTTTCGTAGAATGCAACACAAACTGTCTATATTTGATTTCTCCCAACTCCCATCATTTAAACGTGAAAATTGTATCTTAAACAGGTGTCTATCGGTAATCAAAATCACTTCTTTTGAGACACTCGATATATAAAATTCGAAGAAAAGCTTTATTCTTTTTGTCTTCAATCCCGATGCTTGGATTACAAAACCGTCTGTGAAAATATTTTCAAATCACAAACCACATTGAAAGTTTATTATTAAACTCAGCGACACGTGAAATAAATACGTCATTTTCAATCACGTTTATTATTTGTATTTCTTTTATTTCTTGCTACAAAGCATTCACGGTACGTTATAAAACTCATTTGGAATGGGAAAAAAATACAGTTTTCATATGTTACAGTTTTACGTAGATATTTTATTAAATCAAAAGTAGGTATAAGTTTTACGTTCAGTACAGTGGTACATAAATTATAAAAGATGGATGAAAACATCATTGAAATATTAAAAATCATGTTTATTTTTTTATTTTTTATTCTTAGTACATTTACATTACAAAGGTATAATATATTGTCCTCCACACTAGGAGTTCACTTGTGCTGTAGAGGACATTTTTCAGTTGTAAATTATGAATTATAAATTGTGAATAGTAAAACAAAAGAGTGTTAATTGCTAATACAAAAAGAGAAACAATAAAAATCAAAATATAAAATCGACTTCAATTCGACAAAAAATATACATTAAAAGTTAAAAAGATTGTAGCCAGTTTCTTATGTTTTTTTTTTTGTATTCAATAATATTAGTTGTTTTATATTGTGTAGGAAGAGAATTGTATAGTTTTATAGCCTGGTATCTGTAGTATTTTTGTCCAAAGGATGTGTTTGTTTTTGGTATTTGTAGTTGGTGAGTATGTCTTGTTCTAGTATTGCAAGAATTTTGTGAAGTGTTAAATGTGAATAAGTTCTTGTAAAGGAAAGTAAGTATTTGTTTTGAATATAATTTTTGAATTGTTTAAAATATTAATCTCAGTGTTAGAATATATAATTGTAAATTTTCTTTTATATCTAAGTTTTCAGCAACAATACCACCATAAATATAAGTAAAAAAAACGTATTTCAATGGTTACTTAAAAAAGATTTTTTCCTGATTTTTTTTCTCTTTGAATTCTTAGGTATTTTTTTGTAATTTTTTCTGATTCCATCTATTTTTATCTTCTGTTTTCTTTTTTTTTATTTCATTTATTATAATTTTTTTTATGAGTACCAACTGCTCCCAACCGCCTGGAGCCAGTAGAGTAAGACTATGGCATCCCCATTTGGGGTATGTTGTGAGGCAGAAGGTAATTAGGAGGGGAGGGATGTGGGGAAGAGGAAGGTAGGGAAGTATCTGGCTATTCAGATCTAGTCACCAAACACAGCTAAAGCCATTTCAAGCACCGTTTCAATTACGGATCAGGATAGTGCTCTTACACCAGGGCAATACGGAGAATATCCTACACTATGGAATATACCTACTAATTGTTTTTAATTAATTAATTTTTAATTAACACAAATTAATCGAATAAAATTTATTTGCGTATGCTGGTATTTGAACCTACGACCGTCGCAATGCTAGTTGAGAGACTTTATTTATTTATTTATTTTTGTTATTTTATAAATGGTGTTACAGTTTTTTGGCATTTTTTTAACTACCGTATTGTGTGTTGTGTATCATAAATATCTTATTCCATGATTTAAAATAATTACGTAATAAAATATTACTAGCTGGTCCCGGCATGCGTTGCTATGCCATTTAATAAAAAAATTGTTTCTCCCTGAGTGTCCTTTCCCATTCGTCCCGTACCCCTTCCGCCTCCCCTTCTTCTCCTGCGTCCTCTTCCCTCTCGCGTTCAAGCCAACTTTCCTCTCCCCACTCCACTCCCCCCCCCCCCCTTCCCCCGTCCCGCAAAACCCCCTCCCGAGTTCCCCTCCCCCCTCCCCCCTCCCAGGTCCCCCTCCCCCTCGCAGGTTTCCCTGCGTTGCTATGCCATTTAATAAAGAAATTGTTTCTCCCTGAGTGTCCTTTCCTATTCGTCCCGTTCTCCTTCCGCCTCCCCTTCTTTTCCTGCGTCCTCTTCCCCTCTCGCGTTCCCACTCCGTCACCTCCACCTTTCCTCTCCCCACTCCATTCCCCCCCCCCCCCCTTCACCCGTCCCGCGAACCCCCCTCCCGAGTTTTCCTCCCCCTCCCAGGTTCACCTCCCCCTCCCTGGTCCCCCTCCCCCATCTCTCCCTCCCTCCCGCTTTCCATAGCAGTAGCCGCTTCCTCGCGGGCCACCAATAACAATTTTTTTATACAAATTTCATAATGCCAGAGCTCACCGAAAGTTTTATAAAAACCTTGTACTGACAATAACGAACACACAAAAAAAAGAATTATCCAATTTGGTGTGGTCGTTCGAAAGTTATGCGCTTAGCAACACATTCAGGGATTCATTTTTATATTATAGATGTACAGATTTTTAATTTAAAAATACATTTGACAAATTGCTAGGAAGCAGTTTAACGGGACTTGATTGTAATTATGTAAAATTAATAAATAAATAAATCAACTTACTCCAATTTTAAAATCACACGTTTAATAAAGTGAATTTATCGTATCAAAGTTAGTAAGCAATTTATCAAAGTCATTTTTCCTATGATGTTGGCGAAGTGTTGGTGGATGTGTTAAGTGTTCATTAAGTGTATATATAATACAGACAGAGGACTCGTACGCACGTGGACAAGGAGCAGAGATGTTTATTTCTCGGTAGAGGGTATTTATAGTAAGCGTGCTATATGAAAATAGCAGTGACTGCTATTTCTGTTGCGGCCAATGCAGAACTTGTGCAACAGGCTAAACTGAACTTCTCGTCTAAATTAAACTGTATTTCTGGCTATCTCCACCTGTGCTTTTACTGCGCATCCTTGAGGGGACTGATCTAGCGCTGAGATACTTGTTCATTTTAAGGATGTCTGTCGACGCACATTTATTGCTTTTACAAATGGTTTTCTATATTATATCTGAATACGTCACAAAAGGTTTATTGTAATTTATTTTTATGGGATTTTGCCGTGTTGCGCTACCGATTTCATTTTTCGTTTCGTTTTAAAAACGTTTCGGAGAGCATTATAGTGTCTTTCATCAAGGTAGATATGTATATTAAATATCTGCCTGATGATGGTCACTATAATGCTGTCTGAACGTTGGATGAAGGAGAAGGTAGCGAAACGTAGCATAATACCTACCCCAAAAATAAATCAATATTTATTATTATTTTTAATTGATAAACTAACGCTTAATACAAGATTTTTATGCATAGCACAAAGGGTAACAATTATTATAAGCAATAATTATCAGCCTGAAACACTCATCTACATTGAAAAAAATCTTTCGAGAAAAGATACATGCCGCCAACGGGACTCGAACCCGTGTCCTTCTGATTGCTGTACATTCAGAGCACCTGATCGGTAATCAGAAGTATACGGGTTCAAGTTCCGTTGGCGGCATGTATCTTTTCTCGGAAGATTTTTTTCAATGTTGGGTGTTTCAGGCTGATAATTATATATTATTATCAGCCTGAAACACTCAACATTGAAAATTATAATATATTATTATTAATAATTGTTGCTTATAATAATTGTTTAAATCAATATTTATTTATTTACGGACTTACGTCCAATTAACAACAAAGTAACACGAAATTTGGAAATGTACGTTGCAAGCATAAAGGATGATAAACGAAAGCAAAGAGAAAAAGAGAAAACATAAGAAAATAGAAGTGTCAAGTCAAGACTTTGCTATAATTAGAGTAAATATAAAATATCTTCAAATCATTTAAGCTTATACCAAGAAAATCAAGGTCTTGACGTGAGTTGACCATTCTACACATTCTGGACAGTGGTGAATTATATCCATAATTAGTCGAGTGCTGATTGATGAAGAGCAGGTCTTGATTTCTGAGTCTATGAGAAGGGATATTGAATGGGATAATTTGTAGTAATGTAGGTGAATCAATTATGAAGTTAATTGTTCCTATCTGCACACTTCAAATAATTTATTTATCTCTAGCTGAATCTGTTATAAGGTATGGAATAACAGCTTGGGAATTTTCTAGTAAAACAAACATAGACCATGTTCAATCAGTGCAAAATTCATTGGTTAAATAATTAGCTGGAAAAAATTTATACAAAGAAAGGCATAATATTCCATACTTTTATCAAAGTCTCAAAATTCTTTCAGTGAGAGCAATTACGTGGTACAAAATTATATTTCAACACATAAATAACCCTTTATATATAAAAAAGGCTGGAACACAACCATAATACTCGTTTAAACTTTAATGAAGGGCTAATTGAACCTAAACAAATAAATATGGACAAAGAACGTTAAATTACATGATTCCCAGTTGTTTAAATATGCTTCCAGCTGAAATTAAAAACTGTGCCCAAAACAAACAATTGGTGAACTTACTGAAGACTTGGCTTACGGAAAGAATTAATTTGTATTAGCTTACAATAACATATTACTTATTCTAAAGACTTTAAAATTGTTATTCATGTTTTCATAATTTTTCTTTTATCTAAGTATATTTCTGTAAAAAATTTAATTTTATCTTATATCTATAATTGTAAAAATGTATAATGTATATTTCTGTAAAAAATTTAATTTAATTTTATGTCTTTAACGGTAAAAATGTAACTATTAAATCACTATAATAAGGATCTTTAATGTAAAAAACCCATTAGACAAACTGCTAAAAAGCAGTTTATCGGGACTTTTTGTCTTATATTTGTAAAATAAAATAAAAAAAATAATAATTTTGATAAAACAATATAACACTTTTGGCCATGAAAATCTCAAATCATATCCCACCTCACAATTTTTTTCAAAGCCAAGCTACTGGAAGAATTATTTATTTATCTTTCAAACTCATACCTAACAGGCCTATAAACAACTGATTTGAAATTCAAAATCTCCTACTTACTCTTTTCAGTTATGATTTTATTGTATAATGTGTAAAATTAAATTCTTTATAAAATGATCGTAAAACATTCAAATGTGTGTGCCTGAGTTTCGCAAAATAAAATAACATACGCTTTAGAGCGGTGTTTTTTCTGAATAAATCAAAACAGGCAACTTGTGTTAAACGGGAATTTAAACTTTATCGCCATCTACGTAAGGAGTTTTATTGTGAGCGGCCTGATTCCAAATTTTACGCAACATGGTGCATCACCTTAAGCGTAGGAAAAACAATTTCGAATGATGGCCTGTAAATTTTGAGAGCATCTTCCACTGTGGAACGTTAATATTTTAGGAATAATACACGTATAATCTGTTACACCAATTAGTGGCCGAGTGATTCAAAGCGTCAGATTCTTACCCAGATGAGGTGGGTTCAATTCTCTGCTTTTCCTAAGACCTCAATCATTGGACAAGCAACAGTTTAAGCTTATAATTATTATTTAAATAGGGGGAATTCAAACATTATCCCATTTTTCGTCAACATGGGAATTTTTAATTTTCCACTATATCGGGTTGGAAAGGTTTGGGAAGAAAGTGCTTTATTTTATTAAAACCCTGATCACGGGCGTAGCCAGGTTTTAGTATCAGGGGGGTTCAAGAAAATAAAACTACTGAAAGTGCATGCAATAACCTTTATATTATATGAAAAATGTGAAATATGTAAAAAAAAACAGAAGGTTCATTTGATGACATAATATGCACTACAGAATTAATCTTCTGTTTTTCTTTTTAAATATATCCACTACTTCATTCGCATCAATTTCTATCCCATAGTGAACATCCATGAGAGCCAAACCGTTCAGTCTGTTTTCACTCGTTGTGCTCCGCGAGTAGTTTTTCGTAGGCCGGAAAAAGTCCTCTGTGGTTTTGCTACGTTTGGTGATTTAGCAGGGGTGCCTGGGTTCATGGGGTGAGGTTTGTCTAGGTCTTGGAGGCGGATGACCAGGACATAATGAACCCCAGATTCCTACCCACCCCTTAAACCCTTTTCCTTCCCACAACTCTCCTCTCCTTCCTTTCCGAAAAAAAACCTCCACACAGCATCCTCAAAGATGACATAGGCCCTGAGGGAAATTATTTTCCTCAGGGCCCCCTGGGTGGAGCTCATGTAAAAAAAAAAAAAAAAATGGAGCCAATATTTGTAACAACGTGTAAATATTTGGATATAATTTTTGATGGCACTTATCTAAGCATTCCAAAGCAGATTTTAAAGTAGGGGAGGTGATAGTCATAACTGCTTTCCACATTTCAAGTTCTGCTTTGATGACAGATGTATTTCTTTCGGGTAGCACGGCCGAATAAATAAAAATTACGTCTTCAATTTCAGAACTGGCCGTAAAATTTGAAGGTAGCATACCAGATAATGCTAATACTACTTTATGGTGCTTCGCAAACCCCTCTTTATGTTGATATCTTAACTTTTCGGGAGGGGGGGTTCAAACCCCCAAAACCCTCCCCCTGGCTACACCCGTGACCCTGATGATGGCTCACATGGTCCAAAATTGAGACCGCAAAACGAGAGGCTGAAGAGAAAAAACTGGCACTAAATATCAGCAGATTGTTCTAGCGGTATTTCAATGGAATGGCACTGGTGCATAGTCGGGCAACATACCAAAGGCGTGCCCGACGTATGTACACGGTTGAAATTTGTCACATGAGAACGGCTCGCTTTTTTGACTCATTTTTG